>OZ001642.1:15373319-20264570 GCA_963924145.1 Pyrausta purpuralis
TGACACTATTTATATACTTTAATAATTGATTAAAATTGACATAAATAAAATTACCTGTAATACATTAATACTCGTATATTTGCATGCAACATTTGTTAGCTGAAGATGTGAACCAAAACTATTTATAAGACCAAAATTGTACCCTCTTCAAGTGCAAATAAATATATATTCTATTCTATTCCTTTGACCATATCTAAAAGCTCCCACTTTCAACTCATCCTCGCCTCGCTTGCCGAGTTTTACGTTGAAGTCCCCGATAACAACAGTGAAATAGGTTGTGGAAGTGTGTATGGCTCTACTTACGTCCTCATACATTTCCTCCACCTCTTCATCCGGGTGGTTCAAGGTCGGTGCATATACCTGTAAGACCTTCAGCGAATACCTTTCGGTTATTCTGAGTATAAAGTATATCACCCTGTTCGACACACTCTCGATGGTTACGATGTTGCTTACGAGGGTCCTGTGGCTAAGAAACCCAATACTACCTTGGGACTTTTGGTCACCCGCCCGGTAGAAGAGCAGGTTGCCGGACTTCAGAGTTATCGTGTCCTCGCGCGGGCGTGTAGTAACCATATTTTCTGACATATTTCACTATGGAACACCCTACCCCAAACCTAAGCGTTTTCAAGAAAATCGACATTGAATTTTTTAATAATAATCGCCGATTTTTGCTTTTTTTTTTTTAAATGGACACCAATCACATACATTGCTCTGATCCCAAAGTAAGTAGCCAATGCACTTGTGTTATGGAAATCAGACACAACGGTGGTACCACAACACCTAGACCCGAGACAATATAGAAAAGATCGTTTTATACATTGACCCGACCGGGAATCGAACCCGGAACCTCACGAGATGGCGACGCTTGAAAGCAGCGTGCTAGCCACTCGACCACGGAGGTCGTCGTATTAATTACGATATTTTAAAGTTAGTGCATCTTATGCTTTAGAATGTTTTTAACATTCACAGTTTCATATTTTATATTCATAAAGATGAAATAAGAAACCAAAAATTTGCGCACGGGCGGGACTTGAACCAGCAACCTTTCGCTGAGTCGGACTGACAGCACGGTAGCTCAATTGGTAAGAGCGTTTGGCCCGGTCAGCCAAAAGGTTGGTGGTTCAAGTCCCGTCCGTGCGCAAATTTTTGGTTTCTTATTTCATCTTTATGAATTAGTGCATCTTATTATTATTCTTATTGATTTTTTACATGCGGATTAAGATGCTCTATTAATGTAATTACCAAAATCCCACGAAGGTTAACTAAATAAAAAAAGATAGTATTTTTTTTACAATTTACTTTAAAAAAATCTTTATAAAAAATGTATCGCACACGTTTGGCAGTTGCCTTAAAATATCTACGTTTCGTCAGTTATACAACAAGTTATAACAATAAGTTTTTTTCTACGAACGTAAATAAAACCCTAGGTTGTTATACCTTGTTGGATAGCTGATAAAACGTAGATGTTTTTAGGCATATCTGCCAAACGAGTGCGATACATTTTTTTAAATATTCATTAAAGAAATGTAAATTGTAAAATATTTTACTAACTTTTTGAACTTTCAATCGTCCTGAACAACGTATTTAGTTAATCTTTGTAGGATTTTGGTTATTAAATTCATAGAGCATCTTAATCCGCATGTAAAATAATAATAATAATAATGAGATGAACTTACATTAAAATATCGTAATTAATAGAAAAAAACTCGGCAATTTTTATTAAAAAAAATCAAATCGCTTAGGTTTGGGGTACGGTGTGCCATAGCGATATATGTCAGAAAAGATGGTTACTACACGCCCTAAACGGATCTAGGTCGACTTAACCTGTAACCCTGTATATATGTATGTTACTATACATGTAACAACATGAAAAAATGTTAGAAATAATATAGTAACAATATTACCGGTGCAGTGTGTCAAATCGCAACAATAACAAATGGCTGTTATTATACTGACTTACTTTAGAAATTAGAATATTAATGCTTCAACACCCGAGCGGTGCAGGCATCTGCATAACAAGAATATAATATCTATTGTGTCTCGTTCACATACGCTTGAGGGATTATCTGTAGCCTATCAGTATATTTTCGAAAAAAATATGTTTGTACGCAAAAATTACGTTCATTCACGAAAAAAGTGATATACACAAATAAAATACTAGGAATAAGGATAAGCTTGCTATTCCACAATTCAGACTTTGAAAGGTTGGTAAAGGTTGGTGATTCTTTCATGGGGAGATGTATAAAATAATATATATATATATATTATTTTATACATATATATATATATATATATATATATATATATATATATATATATGCAATAATGCATGGACTGGCATGATCACTACAAACATTTTGAACCTTTTGAAAAGAGGCATTGACAATAGTGACTAAGTTTGTTGCGCATATTCTTCTCAGCACTAGCCCACAATTGTCCCAAAGCTGTGGTAGGGTTTATATTTGGACAAGTAAAAGTGCCTATTTGCATAAATAAATGACTTTTATGATAAAGGAATATGCTGTAAGTCGATTTGTTGGTACACAAATCAGCATATTGACTGACTCAAGTATAACAGATATTTTTAAGTAGATGCTTAGATTTTAATGTGGACGTCATAACTCATCATAATATACCTTTGTTAGTAATAAAAGTGTATGAACGAATCATACATTTATCGATACGGTGGTAGTTACCATTATAAATGAGATAAGAAACTAAAATATATTTTTAAGGAAATCCAGCCCCTCTACCGCTTTTTTCTTCATATTCATATTCATATTCATTTATTCACTTCATAATATAACATTACAGCAGACAATATATAACATATAGGCAAAAGATGGTTATTTTGTTACATTATGACCTCAACGAGGCATTTGTGAACTCAAGTTATTAAATTCAATAAATTACAATTAAATCAATTCTTCATTAAAATAGTAATGTCAATAAGTATTTTGTCAAATTGTTAGTATGTCAAATATAAAGTCATTTCTATCTATCTAAATAATAATAATGCGGTCATGTTAAATTCAAATTAAAAGAAAAAAAATACAATCAAATCATGTCAATTTTCAATTCAAATCACAGATTAGTAAGAGTTTAAATTATATAATGTCATATCTAAATATATTGAAATTTATCATTGAAATATTCATTTATATTATAATATGCCTTTTTAACTAAAAACTTCTTTAATTCCCTATCAAATTTAATACCTTGGAGGGCTTTAATAAAGTTAGGCAAATGGTTATGTATCTTTATAGCCATATAGTAGGGACCGACCTTGAATAACTCCAGTCTGGCCGGAGGCAAAATAAAATCATTTGCGCGCCGCAAAGCGTAACGGCTCGACGTGTCATTAAAATGCTGAAAATATCTACTGTGTTTTCTTATAAAACGACATAATTCGAAGATATAGACGCAAGTCACCGTGAGTATTTCAAATTTTACAAATAACATTCTACATGTGTGTCTCGGCGCCGTAAACGTAATTATTCTAAGACATCTCTTTTGTAACACAGATACCGCATGCACATTAGTGGAGTTGCCCCAAAACATAATCCCGTAACGTATCCAGGCAGCAGCATGGCTATGATACGCAGTAAGCGCACACTCCTCATTTGTGTTTCTTCGAAGTTCGCGCAGCGCGTACGAAAAACTACTAAGCCTACTTACTACGACTTCTACATGCGGCTTCCATGAAAGGGTTGAGTCTAACGTGATTCCAAGTAGTGGGAACGTATTTACTTGCTCAATCAACTCTCCCTGATGTGATATGGACAAAACTAATTCCGTTCTCTGATAGGGCCTAAATTGCATAATTTTAGTTTTCCCAAAATTTATTGTAAGACCTATTTCTTTTAGTTCAGTTACTATTTTATGTAGGCATTCACTAATAATACCCTGTATATTGTCTATATTATTTTGATCACAAGAAATCAAAAGCGTGGCATCATCCGCAAACAGAATAATTGTATGTGAAACTACTGAAGGTAAATCATTTATGTAAGCTAAAAATAACAAGCAGCCCAATACACTGCCCTGAGGTATTGAGTCTGTTATAGTTTGAGTAGTGGAGTTAACTTGCTTAAGTTCTTTAATTTCCCTATACAAATGCATAATTTGTACAAATTGTTTCCTATTGGAAAGATAAGAAGTGAGCCAATCTTTCGCCTTCCCTCGTATGCCAAGAAAATCTAGTTTTTTTAATAAAATATCATGCAAAACACAATTATATGCTTTGGAAATGTCCATAAAAAGAGCTACCACACATTGGTTTTTGTCTAATCCATTTAGTATTTCATAAATACATTCGAATACTGCAGTTGCAGTAGAATGATTTTTTCTAAAGCCATGTTGATTTTTATTTAGAACATTATATTTTTCTAGAAATTTATTCATTCTTTGACATATTATTTTCTCAAATATCTTTGAAATTACCGGCAATAAGGCAATAGGGCGATAATTTGCAACATTTTGTTTATCACCTTTCTTAAAAATAGGCTTTATTATTGCCAACTTCAAGGCATCAGGGCAAATGCCCTCGTTATAGGACTGGTTAATTAAATACGTTAATGGTTTCACAAACTCATCAACACAATGTACGAGTAGGATACCTGGAATTTCATCATACCCACACGAGTTATTACGTTTAAGGCTTAGTATTGCTTTTTTTACATCTGATTCCGTAACATAATCTAAATACATTGAGTTAGGCAATGATATTGCTCGTTGTTGGTTAGGATTAGTGATTATTCCTGAACTAATACCTACATAGTAATCATTAAATGTTTTGGCAATTTTTCCGGGTGAAGTTTCATTTTGATTTTGTATTTTTAAGCAGATATTTTCATGTTTATGTTTTTTATTATTTGGTTTAATTTTTTCATTGATCATGTTCCACATTTCTTTATACTTATTGTACGAATTTTTAAGTCTTTTTATGTAGTATTTTCTTTTTTGTTTCGCAAGGATTTTTTTTAGAATTTTGCTGTATGATTTAGTGTAAGTTTTTAAAGATTCATTATCATAAGTAGATGTAAGTAAGCGTAAGATACGTTTATGGTAGCAGCATTTCTGCAAACCTTTTGTAATCCATTTTGTTTTTTGACTATTCACAAGCATTATTTTCTTTTGTGGTATATTTATATCTAATAAATCCTTAATGGTTTTAAGAAAATTGTTATAGTTATCAGTAATATTGCTATTTGAATTTAATATACTATTCCAATTTATTTGCTTCAGTTTTTCTTGAAATTTATCCATGTTTTTGTTATTAAATATCCGTTTACTTATTTTGTACGAAAAATTATTAGTACGAAAATTATCCTGTAGTGGAAATTCATCCAGGCATAATTAGATCCGCGTTCGGCTACCCCGAGATTGGTTCACCTAGCCTTTCTTCAAGCACTATGTTCCTCAAGTGTTGAATCCGGCCACTCGCACGTCCGAGTACGACAGTACGTGAGCTGCCTCAAGATGGACGGAGAGCGACAGATCGTTACGTATGCTGGGGATTTTTTACTTTTCTTTCACTGAAGTATTTACGGCCAGTGTGGTCGTTAGACGCACCTGTAGCAAAAGTTGGACATGAATTTAAAAGTGTGTGTTCGAAATAGTTTTTTTTTGTTGAATTTTGTAGTTTTGAAGGTTCTATTTTCGATGGCTTTGAAATTTTTGTTTGTCTTTGCTAGCTCATAATTTTATTTAAGTAAGTTAATCTATAAAGATCACCATAAATAGTGGAGAAATTATTTGTTTGAAGAATCAGCTAATTTACATCATCATCATCCACAATACGCATGCGGCACAGCTGATGCAATTATTAGTACCCAACACCAACGTGCAAAAAACCTCAACGCGTTTCGCCACTACACGCAAACGCAACGCAAAGCAAAATAATTCTATAAATTTCAACTTAATTAAATACGTTAATTTGGCTAGCATACATAGGATACATATTTGTTTACACTGGATGTAAGAAATACAAAAAAAAAGTTATACGCTACTGTATAAGGCTTAATACTTATTATTATATTACAGTAATAAAAGGTTTTAAATTATCTCAATTGCGTCTTGCATTTGGCTAATGCACTGCTGCCTCCATTATATTTTCCTACAGCACTCGGCTGCAAGAGGCTTGAGTGTGATCTTATACGATCTTTATAAGTTTGTCTACCCATCCTGTTGATAATCGGTTTTCTGTGCATCTCCGATCTGCCCCCGATTCAGAACCATTCGGTTACGATTCGATAACTTTCACTTATTAATGAAATTATAATCACGTGGATTGATCCGATGCATTTTTTTTTTTCATTTTATTGAAATGAAATGAAATGAAATTTATTTGCTTTAAAAACGGTACAGATTAATAAAAACAATAATAATGGGTTCAGTGTGTTTTACCGATGTTTCGGTAGGCAAATATTTGCTGTCGGCGTCTTAAATTAACAATGTTATTTATAAATGTCAAAAAAGATTATTACTATAATTAATTATGATATAAAAAAAAACATTAATAATAAGATGTCAAATGAATACAATTTAGCATGCATTATAAAAAAAAAAATGTCACAGATAATACCTAAACCTAAATAATACTGTGGTCTACCTTGAAAATAGGCGTTTAATGTGTCTATCAGAACAAAATTTCGTAAACTCCTCTATAGAATTAAAGGAGTTTTCTGAAAGTATTTTGCGCAGTACGTTCCTAAACGACCTCAAGGGCAAGTCTCTCATTATGTGCGGCAACATGTTAAATAATTTAATTGACCTGACGTAATAATTTCGCAGAAATAATATTATACATACTAACGGTCCCCCGCGACTTCTTCCGCTCGTTTTGAGTTTGCTCCCACCCTTCCCGTCGCAGCGTGATGTTTTATAGCTACCCTAAAGCCTGTCTCGATAAATAAGCAATCCAACCCAAATATAACTACCTATGCATTCGCGCGTTCAAACAAACATACTCTTCAACTTTATAATGTTCTTTAATATATATTAATCTCGTGTCACAATGTTTGTCCTCAATGGACTCCTAAACCACTTAACCGATTATAATAGGTAGTTTAAATCTCAATGTATCATAACTGCACCCGTGCGAAGCCGGGGCGGGTCGCTAGTATTATTATAAATTTGTTAACTTTCATGTCAAAATCCGTTCAAACTACGACATTAATAGAAAATCTGCTCTGCACCTTGCTTATAAACTAACTAATAGATAAAAACAAACTATTTTTGGTAGTAGAAAGATAAAGAACTCGCCCAGTCGTTCCGTAAAAAAAGGAAGTACACACGTGAAAAAAAGTTTGCGATCAGTTTGAAAAATTAAAATTATTTTTGTAACGGTAAATGATATCACTGTATGTCATATTATTATAACAATAATAGGTATTATTAAAAGGCTTTTATATTTCAATTAAACACACAACAAATATATTTTCTTGATAAAATTACATAAAAAATCAGCTTATATGCACTAGCATTCATCACTATCACTAGATCCCAGTTTTTTTATGTGTATGTCATTACAATATTGTAACCGGTACAAATTGTATTTTTGCAATGTATTCACTGTATGATGAAGATTGCATGCCAATAACAGTTTATGCAAACATAGCAAATGTTGGTCCACACGAGTTTCATTGTCCGCGTTACGTAATTGATACAAGTGGGATACTGTGCCGCATATTGATGCTACTCACGACTCACAATGAAGGAAGTTCATATTTTTAAATATACTTTGCAATCTATTACATTTTAAAACGACCAGCTTCCCAGCTGGCTTGGTTACCGTTGAAAATACAAAGAGTAACTCTATAGGCATACTACCGCTATACGAAGGCTTAGCCTTGTCCATGAAAGCCTTATTTTCAAATCAAATAACACGGCATATCTACTTAAAGGTATCTTACAAAATCATGACTTCCAGATAGAGCGTTATGACCTAAGTCAAAACTATCGATTAGCAATCACCCAACTATTTTCTTCATTATACTTTAGCCGCTCAGATAATGCTATTATGACGTTTTGAATTTGTTAAATTGACAACGTTTGAAAGTTATTTCCATAAATACAGGATATTGTTTGGGTCAGCGACGCCCGAGTCAGGGGTGGTTGTGCAAACAACTGACGTAAAAAATGAGATTTTAATTGAAAAACCCACAAAATCAATTGATCATTGCAATACTATAGAGCTCGTCAAAACTACCAACGCACGTCAAAACTATCAGGTCGCCTCTTCGTAGCTAACTAGCTACGGCGCAGATACGCGATACGCGTTAACGCGTTACGTTTCGTAGATACGCGCGAGCTACGCACAAGGGTAAAAGTTTACGTTACGTTTTGATAATTTTAAGAATGTTGTAAAGAGGTTTTCTTTATAAAACTAGCATATAATTGAAAGATTTATATATTATTATGAATAAGCATAACTCATACCATCATCCCTGAGTTGGATCTAACTGACCAAAATAATACCTTTTATTGTGTCAGAAGTAAAAAAATAAAAAAGTAGAAATATAGATCCATAAAAACTGTTTCCTAGATCTTAAAAAATACCGCATTTCTAATACTTAATGAGCTGAATTGCTGAACGGTATTAACATTTTTTCGGTCCGTCGGCGAAGGACACACAACCATCATTAAGTGATGTTGCCGCTGTCGAAGTTACTGCCTGCCTGTTATTGTAGGCAGTGCTGCCTGCCCATCGATATTGTATCATTGAAGAACAAATAATACAAGTTATATTTAAGCAGTGGCTTACATACCAAATATTGAACACCACAAGAGAAATGCGAATATCTTCCAAGGGTTGTGCAGTCGAGGGGCCTGCTGTGTTTTATTTTATTTTTTTGTTTATTTATTAAGTTGCTTTTTCGTACCGTTCTTAGATTGCCTCTAATTTTTGTTGTAAAATATATAATTAAACGTGCAACGGCTAGACGGTCAAAGTTTTGTTACACATCATCATCATCATTTCCAGTCAAAGGGCGTCCACTGCTAAACATAGGCCTACCTCGGCTTTCCGCAGCGACCGATCACAAGCGGTCTGTATCCAGCAATTTTTACAAGGTCGTCAGTCCATCTTGTCTATGTACGTCCTACAATGCGTCTTTGGTCGAAGGTCCTCAATTTAGAGCTTTTCTGCCCCAATCGCCATCAGTTCTTCGCGCTATGTGTCCTGCCTATTGCCACTTGAGCTTAATGATTCTCACTGCTATGTCCGTTACCTTAGTTTTTCAATGTATAACCTCATTTCTGAGATTCAACGATCACGTAGAGAAACACCGAGTAGACCTCTCTAGTCTATGTGATTTGAGCTTCCTTATAAGGTTCATAGTAAATAAAATGAATATCCTTTGGACATTCCCACGCATCGCCATCTAGTCTCAAAGTAAGCTACTCAAAGCTTGTGTTATGGGTGCCAGACAACGGATATAATACTCAAATACTTTTTGTTTGTAAATACATACATGATATACATAGAAAACACCCAGACCAATACAAACAGACATGTTCATGCACACAAATGTTTGTATTGTGCGGGGATCGAACCCGCACCCGCTGCGTAGTAGGCGATTTCTCGACCACTACACCAGACGGGTCGTCTATAGTAAGAGACCATGTTTCGGATCCTTATGTCATCACGAAACATGCACTGGTTGAATACTTTCGTCTTTAGACACTGAGGTAATTGAGACGAGAATACACTCTTCCGCAATTTCCCGAACGCTGCCCAGCCGAGTTGGATTCGTCGACTGTGGTCGTCAATTTGTAACACGCTTCATAGCATCTTGTCAATTGTCCTTTTTATTACCACTGTAGTTAAAGATACGTACTATAAATAGAGGGTAATACCAATTATTGTTAAAGACCTAAAACATCATTGTTTAAATAGTTAGTTTCTTTTATTAAATAAAGTTATAACATTGCAGATACTAAACACTGATGAGTAAATCGATGTATCCAAAAATCTTTAGGCTCCCGGGAAGATGGGATGAGCGTTTCCCTGCCCTGCCCCTCCCGGCAATCAATGATGTATTTAAAATCAAATCAACTTCACCCCTGTTTTTCAAGGATTCTATAAATACTTACCCAGCTGAAATTCCATTAGACTTTCTTATAGACGACGGATTTCTGTTTACAAATGAAAGAAAATGACTTTATGATTTCAGTATTTTTAGTTACGTATTAGCTGTAATTTTGAGATGGTTTATGCACTGCATAAGAGAACTATGCTCTAAAAAAATATGCTTTAGCTGTGGACTCTTACCTGTGAATTCGAGTATAAAACCGGGCAAGTTCGAAACAGATTCGCGCCTAAAGGGTTCCGTAATTTACCAAACTAAGTACCTATGTTTAAGCATTTTTACTGTCATTACATGTCCTGTGGAACAAATAACTGTTTCTGTCATTATGTATATCTTTTACAATTTTGATTTTTTTAGCAGCTGAAAAAAACAATCAAAATCAATATTCACTTTTGTGTCAGTTTCACTAACGCATTTCGGAGTTCAAAAATAATTCATTAAAAATTAACATGATAATCTCTCTGCTCTAAGTTTTGAAATAAAACTTTATTTGTTTTCTACCCTAGTCGTTGTATTTAGTTGGGAGAGGGTGGGGACAGTATAGTAGACACTAAGGAAAAAAAAATCTTTTAAAACTGAATGATAAAGAAACAGGTCGCTGTAGACGGCAAAAGGACTTGGCGAAACTTTTTGGACATGGGAACCCTAAAAAATACTACTCACGTACCTATTTATGTTATACAAAAAGTTGAGACTCAATGATACTAACTACTTTCAATAATATTCTCAGCTTAGAATTTAAGAGATCACGCAATAAAATAATATTTTTAAATCATTTAAGTTGAAATTCATTAAAATAAAGTCATGATTTCTCTCAAGTCCCGGAATACAGTTTAACTGTTTCAGAAATGGCGACTTGTTAGGAGTCCACAACTAAACGAGTCCGTAATTAGTTTTGGATTGGTCTCTCGCAAATGGCGAGCCCACTGCAAAAATCACAAAGCGGAATGCTTAAACACAATGAGTAAGAACACAGTAGATCTTACTGTTAATATTATACGAATATACGCATACACAAATATATAAAAATGGTTTAAAACTCCGACAAGAACAACCCCCGAATATGTAGAAGTAGGTTGTAGATTCTATACAGTCAAGTTCTCTCGAATGTTACTCTCAAATCCTCATTGTTTGCTTAGGCACATTATCTGATAGACTACACCTATTAGTTAGGGAGGCGAGGTAGCTAAATGGCGTAATTCAACGGCGCCGTCGAGACCTATCAAAATCGAAAGATAAAATAATTTCGAAAAGAAAAGCTCGTATGGTAAAAACCATTTTAGCGGTGGGTTTGGCGTGTACGGTTTTTCAAAAATGTAAAAAAAAAACAGTTACTTGGGCATTCTCGAGCGCGTCAGATATTCATACTACGTATGCCCCAAGTGCCTCTGATAACAACGGTATACTAATCTGCCGGTTTGCGTGGTGGGGGTAGGCATATAAAGTAGTCAAAAATGCAAAAAAAAAAAAATTACTCGAGCGCGTCTGATTTTTGGAAGGGGTGTTAAGTAGGCCCCAAGGAAGCTCCCTTAAAAAAAACTGACGATTTTGGCGTGACCATAAGTTATGATGAATTTTTGAAAATGCAAAAAAAAAATAGTTATTTTGAAATACTCGAGCGCGTCAGATTTTCATAGGGGAGGTTCATCTCGGTATCCTGAAAGCATATTTTTTTAATCTGACAAAAATGTTGGTGGGTTCTCTTAATCTGACCGGAAAGGTTTTTTGGTTTCTTGTTTTTTCCTTTCTTCTTTCTTTTTAATTATTCTTCACTTCGTTTTGCTGACGGTACGTCCAAAAAACAATTTGAGGATCAACAGGCTATTGAATAATATACATACATGAAACTGTACATGTTAATAATACTTTTGTATACAGATACGCGTAACCTTTTCCAAGTCGACGAAAATTGTCGAGAAGCTTTAGAAAAAAAATTTTTTTTTGAGATTAAAGTAACATAATTTAATCATCGTTATTTCATATCATTTTTTTAACACCCTCAGTTTTCAAGATATACTCAACAAACCGGGAGTTTGAGTTTTTATGAAGCTTCAAGTCAAAAAGTTTTAACTTTAGACAAAAATGTAAAGAGACCTTTTTTGTGTAAAATAAAATTACCTTTTTGTTTATTTAAACTTTTTTTTTGTAAAATGTATCGTTCGCGACTTATATGCAGCAACCCGTTTTTCGGAAGACGAAATGGCTCCTCCACACTCCTGGTCATGCGGAAACCGGCAGATTTTGTATTTTTAGTACGTTTTAGATTATATTCTTCAAAATAAAAATAAAAAAAATCGCGCTCGAGAATGCCGGATTAACGTTTTTTTTTTACAAGTTCGCGACCCTATAACTCGGCGGCGTCAAGGACTTATCGTCAGATTAGTTAAATTTAGTCTAAAATCAACCCCCAATATCTTAATCTGACGCGCTCGAGTATTACAGACTATCGATTTTTTTTTACTAATCTGATCGTCTATCCTAGGCGCGCGTCACTACATATAGAGCTAAATACTTTACAAGGTTGTTCTATTAGGTCCAAGGTATCTCTCATATCTTAAACTGCCACGCTCGAGTATTACCGAAAATTCCCCTATTAGCCTCCCTAACTATATGGGGTGTTCTACTGCATTTTAATTGAAAAATAAATGCTAGCCAAAGTAACGAAGATTATTTTTACTAGTTTTAGCTGCAACAAATAGGTACCTACACTACAGCGCAAACAAGTATTCTTGAACAATGAACCTTTCTATACTTACTATGGAAGGTACTCTATGACACCCTGAAGAAAAGTGTAGCTTCTATTATCTGCTCCCACTATAGCGCTATAATGCACTTAACTGGAGATTGTCACTCCATTGCTTGGACACTCGAATTAATGGGGCTACTCCAGAAATCCAGAAATACTCAGTGTCATTTTAACGCCAGTGATTGGCCAAAGCCACAAAAAGCTACCGCTTTATCGCAGTTTTAGCCTCTCTGGTTTCCATTTGCAGTGAATATTAAATATCTCAGACGAATAGATCTGTATAGTAATATAGATAAACTATCCTATCTCTTTAGATATTTATCTAGCAGACGCTTATTGCGAGCCAAGACTGAATTAGTAACTATTTAATACTACGTCATGGCCTAAATACTTAAATACACTAATTTAGTTTCTTAAAATGACTATGCGCGTTACAGTTATCAATTCCAATTAGGCGGCCAAGTTTTCTTTATGTAACTACAAACGTGGAAAGCTGTTTTTGAAATTTCATATTCAGAAACTTTTAAATATAAAACTAACGGCTGAATTACACACAAGCAGGTAGATAATGCCACCGCACCAATTTTGGATTTAACAATAAGTTTCCAATTCATGGATGTCTCCGTTGCGGTCAATTAATATGAACGTGTACCGGCTTTCAGGTGCACAGCGATGTATTGCATTAGTGGGCACATGTGCTTGCAATATCGGTCTCAATCCATAGCCCCGAGAGTGCAAACCATATTGATACACTGAATGGTTAATGTCGTGGCTAGATACTTACCTACTTGCCTTCCGTAGAGTAAGCTTACGGCGTCTTTATGCCAGAACTGCTGAATAAGTAATCCTCCATCATTGAAGGATTTTGTAGTTTTTACAATCAAATAGGCACCAATGCATTAACTCTGTAGGTAGCGAGTAAAAAGCTTTGAAGTTGGGTAAAGATATCATTTATCATTTATTCGTTTGCAAAGTACAGTGTAGTGTATGCAAGTAACTCTCAAATTATTTAGAACGAGTGTAAAGTGATCAAAAGAGTCTATTTTCTGTAAGGTTCGACTTATGAGAAATACAACATGGTAAAATAGAAACCCGAAACAATATTTCACTGTTCTGAACAATTGCTCGTAAGTTTTGAACCGTGACAAAAAATATTTATTAAAGACGGCGCTCTAAAACAGAAGTGTCCTGTCCAAGTCAAATGTTAAGGCCTCTCAAAACACTTACTTTTTTACCGTAGTTGGTAGCCGAGTCCTATAAACATCTGGGAGCACCTTAATTACGGTAGTTGCGTCGCAAGTATGACAGTCTTGAGCGGCCATTTTACGCCGCGTTCCCAGTAATTTTATTTTACAACGGCTGTAAGAGCCGGTGACTAGGCAAAAGTGGTAGTTACCTGTGCCTGAACATTCGGAAAGCACGCCGGTTTGAGTTCACGTAACACGCTTTAATTTAGAAACTACGTGAAATGTACGTACCATCTTATTTGCCAATAATTTAGTTGCATTTTTTCTTTTTACTAAGTAGAACACACGTTAACCTGAAAAAGTATCTTTTCCTTCAATCAAATTTTTTAGACCAGGGAAAATGAAATTTAAGTCACATGAAAAAAATAACTTAAAACTGCATATTTAAAAACTTAGCAGCTATAAAGTAATCGGTGAAAGGGCTTTGGATTTTTTATTATGGTATGGTATTCACGAGGCCAATCTCGCGGCAATCGAACTTCTTTCGTGTGGTATTTTGATTCCGTTTTACATAAAGTAAAATGCCTACACGTAAAAAAAAACAATCGCACGAACAAAATCTAAATACATAGAAATTGTGACCCCGAAAAATAAGAACTATTTTTTTTTCGAAAAAGAAAATTCGATCGGTGAATAAAAATCGAAAATATATTTTGCTAAAACCTCGTAATATTCCAGGTTATCGAATTTTAAGCTGTTAAAGATGTAAAACTAAAATTCGATCGTCCTTTACGGCTTTACGTGATACGGGGATTTTGTCGTTGAATATTTTATTTGGAAAATAATGCATGGAATCGTTTAATTCAGGTTTTATTGATGGCCGCTACTTTCGATCAAGAATAAAATAATCATTCATCATCATTATCAGCCAAAGAACGTCCGACACACACTGACACATTGACGAATCATTTAAGCGGTCTGCATCCAATTTTGTCCTGAATCCTTACAAGTGCGTCTGTCCATCTTGTCGGTGGACGTACTACGCCACGTCTTTGGTGAAAGGGTCTCCAATCTAAAAAAAATACCCCAGCTATCAGTTATTCGCGCTATGTGCTCTAGCACTGCCACTTGATCTTACTGATTCCAAGGGTTATGTGCGTTACCCCTTCTAACTGCGCAGCAGACATATTATGTCTGCTGTCAAAAAACCGTTGACCGCGGAACAGACATAATATGTCTGCTCTGCCAGTTAACGGCAAAGTCGGTCTAAATGACGTCACCTGTGAACGAAAGCGTGTAAGAATGAAACAAAACACTGTATGATAAACAAGGATGGCAAATATGACAACAGCAGACCGGCAGGCATACATTTTTTCTTAGAATTCAGCCATTTTTGACGGAGCGTTTGGGCCGCCGAGTAGTAATGAACCTTATTTACTACGTATTAGGGTTCAAAATAAAAATGGCGGAACTCAAGTGCAAATACCCACTTGAGCAAAATAATGTGCGTATTACAAATACGCATGTGTTTACGCTTTAATACAACGAGCTAGCTTGTGTTTCGAGGAACTCGACTTATAAATCACACGCACACATGCCAAGTGGTGTTCGCTTATCGCTGTTTTTTATAACCGGAGTCGTCAGAGGCCATTTTGGCGGGACGGGCGTAACTCAGTCGACGTCACTCGGGAATCAAGATGGCCGCACGACGAAGGTTAGTTCTTCTACGAATCTCCTCATTTGCTGAATTTGTTTGCCTTTACTACCAAGCCTACCTAGCCTAACTTTACTTTCAAGCAAAGTGTTTTAAACTGTAAGCACATTGGAAACTTTGGTGGAATACAATCAAATGTAACCCTTTAGTAAAATCAAAACCTAGGGGTTTTATTGCAACACAGCACTAACTATGATTCAATGTTGCAAATTAATTATAAAAGTACTGGGATACTTTGTTGTTTTGTAGGAATTGAAAGGTTCGATCGGGCTTAGTAATGTTGAGTGCAGCTTTTAGTACTCATTTCATGACTTTTTGCCTTTACTATTTTACTGCCTGGAGGAAATGGAGGCGTTTGATCGTTATCGGCCGCGGGGTGGTATGCGTGGGTATTTTTTCTCATAAAAACTCGCCGAATACTAACGCATTGGACTTCAAGTAAAAAGACTTACTATGTAGAAATTCCTGCTTATTTGACAAAAACATTTATACAGGGTGGCCCAAACAGTGACGTTCAACAAATATTTTTAGATTCTTTACATCCAGGGCTATCCAAATATATCATATTTATGATAGCCAGTTTTTTGTAATTCTCGAGGACTTTATTATTATTGTGTAGGAGTTATTAGGTATATTTTTTTTTTAAAAATCTCAAAATTTGAGAAAAGAAATAGTATCTCGAAAACGACGAAAATTCGGCTAACATACATAGGGTATATTTGGATATAAGTATTTAAAAAAAATGGACGTTACTATTTGGGCCACTTTGTATATGTATGTTCAAATATATGAAATATAAATAGCTACATAGACCAAAAAATACACATCTACATTTCACTAGAAATTCTGAGGCATTCATTAGAACCTGTATTGTTTTGTATTTATATTTTAGTGACTTATAAAATAATCCAAGAGTTTACTATAACTCTTGGATCTTAACTTCTGGAAACTTTACCTATTATGAATATACTCTTTGGCCTTTCAAGGAGTAAGTAATATTAGAATTAGCTAGTTATAATGATTAAAACCAATTGGGACGTTAATAAATAACCGCTTTAAAAGCTTGTCAGAAACGGTTACAAAAAATAGATTGCCAGGTGTTTGTTTCTCGCCAGACTTAATCCGTATTTCCTCGACTTGTGGTTACCGTCAGCCTGTACATTTAAAAATAGGTTTTATTACAACTGCATAAGATATCACATGGTTACACTTCATGTAATGTGGTAGGTGGATGCTTGTTCGGAGTTCCAGCCCGTCTTGTCTCGGCTGTCAGCCTCACACCGCGACTTATCTGTCAGCAAGAGCAGTGTGACTCACCGCTCAGTGTTCACAATGTGTGCTACTCGTAGTACCTAATACCAATGCTTTCTGAAACATTTTTACACGATATTGTTGTGAATCATTGCTCGCGCGTTAAGCTTCTTTTTTAGAAACTTTGTGTTCTTCATTTTTAGAACTGATTTAAGTTATTATGCACAAAATTCAAACATGTTTGACCACTATTTCAGCTAGGTACTTCGATGTCTATTAATGTTAATATAGGCTTAGGCCCGGTTTTGTGACCGATTGTTAACCCAACTAACGGTTTAATATCATTACCAGAGGTTGGATATTGAATTCAGTGTCATTAATATAAAAACCGACTTCAAAACCAAAATGCTCTAATAGTTGATGCTTGATAGTCAAAGTGATGGCACCGACTCCAAAAAGTAATTGTTTACTAAAATGGATTCCTTTCCTATCAATGGACAAGAGTTTATTTAAGACTTTTTAGTGCACTTTGGTTTTGAAGTCGGTTTTTACTTTTAAAAGTTAATTTTAAGAAGCTACAAACTACTTATCATAAGTTCTGTCATTATAATTACTGAACTCCTAAGCGTTAAGTAGTTCCACCATCAGCTCAGCCCCATAAAATGTTGAATATCAGACGTAACAAATATCCTTCGGACATTTCCACACATCGCCATCTAGTCCCAAAGTAAGCTACTCAAAGCTTGTGTTATGGGTGCCAGACTACGGATATAATACTTAAATACTTTTTGTTTTGTAAATACATACATGATATACATAGAAAACACCCAGACCAATACAAACACACATGTTCATGCACACAAATGTTTGTATTGTGCGGGGATCGAACCCACACCCGCTGCGTAGTAGGCGATTTCTCGACCACTACATCAGACGGTCGTAACAACACGTCAACACATTTTAGTAAAAAAAAACACTATACGCGCTTTTAAAATTTGAGGGTTTCTCTCGATCACACCAAGATCCCATCATCAGATCCCAAATTGGCAACAATGGGACCGATTAGAAGATATAGGTACCCTCTAGGTAGGTAAAAAAAGTTTTGGAATCGGTCGACAACTTTTTATTTTAAAGACTATTTGTAGGTAAAGGCTTTTTTCTTCAAAACACACACAATCGGAAATATTGAACCGCTGGTTAATATTTAACCATTAATTGAGTAAACTAACGATCACGCAACCAAGCCTAGGTTACTACTATATATTTACAAATTGTTGAAATATTTCGACTGCCTATTTAAAACTAAAAATACTATGTCATAATGCCTCTTTTAATGGCCATTCGATAATATCGTAATATGTTATAAAAGTAAAAAAAATATTAAAGTACTTGTAGTTGGAAAAGTAACAAGCTTCCATCCTCACAAACTTATGTGTTATAAAATATAGAAAAAGAATAATTTCAATTTGCGAAACGATATAACTCATTCTTATTATAACATATTCTTATTGGCTACAATTTGGTATATTATTCATGATTTGTATAAAATTTGTTTCACCTCAGCTATAAACAGTTTTGTGTTTTTTGCACAAAGCCAGCACAATCGTAAAAAATCAACCAATGGTAACGACATTTAACCATTAGTAGAGTAAACTATCGATCACTCAACCGGGCCTTAGTCGTTAGGTATAGGTTTTACATTTGCACCGGAAGCCCTTTTACAAAATATTTTTATTATAACTCATCATCGGTATTTGTAAAATAATAAATACCTCGTTGCAAAGGCGATGAAACTCGCCGAGGCGCATATTTTTAATTGCGCTTCCAAAGTTTATTAAAAAAACGGTTAAAGTTCGTGCTGTAACAAGATTCATCTTGTTATTTACTTAACTCATACATATTTGATGACTTGTACCTTCATCTAGCCTGCTAAATGTAATAAGGAAGAAATAAACAGGGTTTGCATTTTAAAACTTAGAATTAGTAGAAGTAATTTATTTAAAAAATACTATTTATTCACTAATCACTGTTTCTATGTCACACATAAAAGTAACGAGTTCACTCATCAATTTTACAACGCTGTAACTAATGTACAGTTCCTCTACGAGATACTATCATCAAAATGATTCTCAATTTGGCGTGGCCCCAGAATTTTCTCCATTTTCACATTAAATGTAAAATTATATTTTCTGGGCTTTCACCCACATCTTGTTTAATGTTTCTAGCATTTATTTTAATGGAGTTCTCGCTTGTATTTAAGGCCTCACCGCTTACACTCACGTGCTTACTAAACACGTAATAGATTGGCTAGTCATTTATCATTTGAATTCAGAAACACGAATACTTACAAGCTTCTTACATACAATACAGGCTGTATGCAAAGTTTTATAGAGATTACAATATTTAAAAAAACCAGTCAGCTTGTTTAATCGGCTTATATCCTTTCAGATCATTAGTCATCATTAATTTTCAAGATAAAAAATATATTCGCCTTTTCTTTTTACTAAACAATTTAAATATTATACTGACAGAATGCCGAGTTTTAAATTTAAGAAACAATAGTTATATCCAAGGTTTTTTTTAGGAAACTATTACTTAGTGGTATGAAAATATGTACGTTTCGGTCAGGAATGTGATTCTCGTCCTCATTACTGCCAAAGGGAACCGCGGAGACAACAAATGGACCCCATTTGTAACTGCTACACCACAATCCACCATGTTTATTACCCCATCCTGCGGTTAAAATACGAACTCTTAAGGAAACTGGATATAAATCAATGAGACAAAGTAGCATTTTTTTCTTATTTCCTCAGTTCCGTTCTACAGACGCAAGAATGACGACCTCCGTGGTGTAGTGGGTCGTCTAAGCACGCTGGGTTTCAAGGCGTTACTGCTCCGAGGTCCCGGGTTCAATTCCTGGTCGGATCAATGTAGAAATCAGAACTTTCTGCCATTGTCTCGGGTCTGGGTGTTGTGGTAGAGCTATAGCGACTTACTTTGGGATCAGAGAAATGAATGTGATTGGTGTCCAATATTTTTTTTTAAAACTCACAAAATATAGTATTGGTGTCTAATTATTGTAATAAGCCTATGTATCAACTTTGAATGTGGCTCTTATCAAAATAATATGAGAATAATACTATTAGAAAAACAACTTTAGCAAAGACCAAAAAAAAATGTAGGAAAGTAAAACCGAAGTACTTTAGTTCTTTTGGAGTGTATTGTGTGAAAGGAATAAATTTTACTGTACTTAAATCAATACCTACTCTTTACTAAAATGGACTTGCGATTGCAGTTGATAATGTAGACATTGCTCTCCTGAGAATTATTATATCGCATTTTCAAAATGGGCATCTCCTTTTGTTTTTTTGCCAATTTACTCACATCTGTATGGTCCATGGAGTATACAACAGTTCATAATGGAGATAAACAGGTTTTGGGTAGTATTTTGTCGTATTTTCATAAAATTCTTGATAAAGGACAATTTGCACGTTGTTGAAGAAACGGTATGAATTTAAGGTATCCTTTTAAGTCACCGAGTAAAAATATAAAGGGTCCATATAAAAATAATAGTACTAAGAACCCACTTAATGAATTAAATATTAACGCCAGTAAGCATTTCGTAAATATCATTAGGCCAGGTCCAAAAGCAGTAAGTCACGGTGAGCCTCGAATACTGGGAATATGTGCCGAATCAACCTCTTCCGAGATTTATAGACCCGCCATGATAAGCAGCGGTGCCATTTTCCGGATTTATTTTAGTACGTGTTAAGAACTATTTGCTCTCAGCAGCTCTGTAGATTACATCGCCATACTTTTTGCGAGGTGGAGTGAAGTTGAAGTGTTTTCATTTGCTGCTTTTACGATACATGGAAGATATAATTTGTTTAAATAAAATAGTCCTAAAAGTAAATCCAAATGCCAATAACTGCGGAAGTCACATAAGCCGTAAGCATGCATTTTCTCTGTTAGACCTATTATTGACTGGCAGTAAATGCTTTTAGCATTAAGTCCGCCATATTTTTTAAGTAAAAATATAAATAAGCCTCCAGAGGTGGAATTGTGTAAAGCAATCGTATTCATTTGAGAGTTCAAAACGTACGGTATTATCTGTCAAAAGTATGCCGTTCTGCTGTTTGTCAGATCATACCGTACAATTTGAACTACCAAATGAATACGATTGCTTAACACAATTACACTACAGCGGACTATAAAGATATGGTCCCCTTAGGCTTATCTCATCTTATATTTCATTAATTCATACTAACTCTATACTTACCGGTTCATGTAGTAGGTAATAACAAAATCTCGATTTAAAATCTAATCTATTTAGCTTTGTAGCCACAGAAAGTACCAACGAGCTCTACAATTGTAACGTGGCCACACAAAAATCCGGAGCTCTGGATAAAGCTTGAGGCATATTAAACGGTTCCCTAAAATACTTTAAGCTGTATTCAACATTTATCTTTGGGAGAGGGTGAGTTGAGGACCGCTCACTGCCTTCTCGATTACCGTATATAAACAAAGTAAGCGATCGTTAGGTGAAACGAGACACGTGAATAGTAAACATTTCATATTCACTCACACGGCGGTAATGGAAACATACTCGTACACGCTGAAATATTATTTTAAGATCAATTTCGACGATTTAAGAATTTTGGTTTGAAATTTAGGAAACAAGATTTTTCATAGGAGCTATTGCATAATAGCTTAAGTGTTTCCGTCAAAAAATGTGTTAGTACTGTAATGCTTACTACCTACACCCACGCTAATATTGGACATAATTAACAATCATTATAAATTATGTGTAATTCTGCACTGTATAATTTTACAGTTTTTTAAAAATCCATTCAGTAGTTTTTGCGTGAAGTAACAAACATACATCCATTCTCACAAACTTTCGCATTTATAATAATCATAGGAAGTAGGATATCATCATACTTCGGTCTTTAACTGTAAATTTAATTATATTAACTAGACCGAAGTAAGATAAATTACTATATAAACATTGTACATACTCCAAATCTCCAATAAATAATCGTAAATAAATATCAACGGGTCAATGTTGTAGGACCGTATTAGTTTTCTTCGGGAAATGAAAATCACTACGTATTTATAAGCAGGTGCCTACAACTAAAGGTGGTTTAAAAATAAAACACTGATCGTTACTTTATTTGCACCGGTCGGGCACACCTGCCGGTCCTTCGTTTAAGCCCTGTGCATACGTATTAGCCCTGTTGCCCTTCGATTTTCGTTCAAGAACGGAGATTTGCCATTTGTGGACCAATTTTAGATAGTTGTTTGTATACGGAGGAGAAATAATATCGGTGGGTTAAGCAAATTTTATTTACGTGAGTTGTTTTATGAAACATCACATATGAATAAATATAAATGAAATATGGGAGGGCAGGGTGCGACATACAGAATTATTATTTTATAGTGTACATAGGAATAGCAAATGTTTTAAACGGACTTAAACTGTTTATAAGTATTCTATCTTACCTTTGTTTTGCAAAATTTTAGCTATAAAGGCTTTCTACAAATAATTTCAATTGGATAGAGTGTTAGTAGTTAGGTCTGGATTGCATCTGAAAAGTGATTGGATCGGTGGGCAAGATTGCTTGACACTACTCCGACGTTTGCTGTGGTTTGCTGATAACTCACTTCTTTTGATTACCTCTGCATTTGTATAAAATGTGTTTTCTTTTCTGCATTTTATCATCTAGCGGATTTCATTTGCTGTTAAGTTCTTCTGTAAGTTATATGTTTTTGATTAGAATTTGTGTTATCTGATACATGGCATTTTATAACTAGCGAGCCTCCCATTTTGGTAAAATATATTTTTGCAAAATAGTAATAGTAGTCCCCTCTAGCCGATTTTGACTATGGTGGCCAGTCACAACGACTAGCCGGATGCGCGGGACATATTTATAGTGCACAAGTATGTGCGCAAACACAGGTGCACTCTCTATTCCTTTCACTCCCATAGCCCGATGGGACAGCAATCTGACACGACTGGAGGGAGATCAGGCTCAGTACCAACGGCTTTACGTGCTTTTCCGAGGCACGGGGGTGAAACATCGCCAACTTCCAAACTCCGGGCTACCCTACAATTCCTGAACAGAAAAACTAAGGTAGATATTGTTGGCCCGACCAGGGAATCGTACCCGGGACCTCTTGCGCAGCAGTCGCTTTAAAGTGCGACCCTCTTACCGCTGCGCTACCGAGGCAGTTCATTTTTGCAAAAGCTGCGTGAATAATAAGGCTTCAATTATAATTTATGATTCTTATAAAAGTTAAATTATTTGAAATATGTGTTATTTGTTTGGGTTCAAACCAATCAATTGTAGTCTCACCTCACTAACCGCATTGCGGTCGTTGACCACGCTTGTCACCGAATGCGCTTGATGCCCGCTACTGAGCAATATATACACTAAAGCTATCAAAGAGATAGTTATACTCTTGGTATTATCATCACAAACCAATATTAAATAAAAATCTCGAAAGGCGGTAAGATCTCTGCAATGCGTCGCTCGCTATTCTGCTTTTGTAAAAACAGCCTAGGACTGTTGCAGACAGGACAAACAGATTGCAACTGCACTGTGCACAAGAAATATAAGTTAATTATTTAAACAGACTTGTGAATATCGTATATGTAACCGACTAAAAAGTTCACTATATGGGTTACCAGAGAGAATTTTACGTACAACTCATAAATTACATAAAAGTACCGGTATAAAAGGCTTTTCAGTTTTAGAAACACTGTTTAGTGCGTGCATTGATAAGGTTTGAAATAAAGTATTTAGCTTGATGGGGCGGTGGCACAAAGAAGGGATTCAAAATAACATCGGAAGATAAAAAAAAAAGTTTGGGGAAAAGGCGGCAGGCCGTCCGCATTGCGCCGCATCTCGTAGAGATGGATTGTCTTGATTACATTGTTGTTGTTTAAATAAAACCGAAGAGTAAAGTTTTTTATGTCACAATATTTTAGGGTTCAAATTTTGGTGTCTATTTTTAAACAAGCCTATAAAGAAGTATCTGTTTCAATCCACATTTACAAATATATTTAAGTAGATACAAAAGGGTTCGATGATTGTATTGCATCATGTGCAAGAGTATTCCATTACCGGATCATGTTTACAAGATTTTCCTGGATTTTCGGATAGCAGTAGGTAATTTTAAAATCCTGTTTAAATCCACAGTAAAGTCCGCACCTGTTTACTGCACCGTGTTAATAAGGTACATTTCCCTAAAGCTTTTTGTAATTCCCAAATTGTTTGCGTTCATGTAAATGTACCTTGTTACTACTTAAAAGACCCTTACATACCAGGCTGATTTAAGAACTCACACCGCAAATATTCTTGAGTCAAGAAATCAGAGGTAAATTAAGTACTTATGTACTCTATCATTGGCACTATTTGCTAAAATAATTAGGTATAGCTCTGACAGAAAGCTCATCGGAATAGAGCCTTAGCTTAGCCTAGCATATTTAAATCAATCGAAATTTTTCCATAACGCATTTGTTTAAAGATATAAAACATTTTAGCTTTTTTAAAATAATTAAGAAGTAATTATATCACGCATTGTAGACAAGCTACGAGAAAAAATAGCTATGTATAAGGCTACATTCGCAAACGCACTTATTTTGTTAAGGGCTCAGTTCATTAGCCCTAAATCTTTATTATGAGTGGTTAAGAGCCGCTACGAGATTAAATAGCGCACTTTGTGTTACGACTTTTGGATAATTTGGGGAAAAAGTGCGCGCTTTTTCTTAGAACATTGCTACCGGCCTTCTAACCTACCAGCCCTTAAGAAGGAAATGCGGAATGAATACAGGGAAAATATTTTGAAAAGCTCTTAATATGCGATTTCTTGTAAGTTATGACCACTTCCCGTTTAATGTTTTGGCGGCTTATTGGAACACGTGAGTTTGGGTTTCTGCAAGACCCTCCTTGTAGAAACCCAAACTCACGTGATATAGATTTATTTTATTAAATGACCAATTGTAAATGATTCAGGTTCGATTATCTGTCGGGTCAATGTGTAAAACTAAATTATAATTTCTACAAAGTAATTTTGCAAGGTGTTGCTAAATTTTAGGAAGTGAATGAGACTATCAATCACTACATAGTACTTTTAGTATGGGGTTATAGTCGAAATCTTTCAGGTGCCCCATACAAAATTAGTCAGCTACATTGACGATAATGCATTGAGAGTTAGACTAAAAAGGTTTTGAACCCAAAGTAAATAATGCAGATATATATAAATTTTATGAGTTGAATGTTACCATCAAGGTCACATTCAACTCATAAAATTTGACAACACCTTGCAAAGTCACTCTATATTGTCATAGGTCTGGATGGTTGCACCACCAGATTTCAGGGTTCCGGAGGCCAACAAGGAACTGTTATTCTTCGCCATGTCCGTCGGTCCGTCAGTCTGCACTCCAGCTCAGAGGTCTTCTAATCTCCCCGCCAATGGGTCATAATTGATTGATATTAATTATTGACGTTCATAAGTGACACTTTGTGTCTTAAATTGAATAAACGCTTTTTGACTTTGACTTTGAATGTGATAAAATTAAATTTTATAAAAAAAAATATTTTTGGGATTCCTTCCCATACAATTGTCGTGGGGATGGTTTTTTTTCTTTTAATGAAACCATCAAGAGGGGTATCGTTGAAAAGTTGCTTTAAAATAATTATGAGTTTCCTAATATCATTTTTCGATATTGTGGTCTCTTTTCGTAACATTCAGTTTTTAAGGGCTAGTTTGAACTGAACGGTAAAGGTAGATACGTGGAAAAATTCACAGCAGTAGCATATATGATGAAATCATAAAGAAATCTATCACAGCTATGAAAAGTGAACAAGTTACAGAGTTGTAGTCCATAAACTAGAAACAAATTAATTTTCGCTGGAAAATATTTTTCCTTCAAAACGCGTTCCAATATGAATCAGTCAGTCAATCAAACGGTAAAAAACAAACCGTTTGACAGATCATACCGTACGTTTTGAACTGTTAAAAGAATACGATTGCGATACACAATTCCACCTCTGATACTCAAGTCAAATATTATTTGTCTATAAAAATACCAATACTTGTATCATATATATTGTTTAATTATTGTTTTCCAATCGCAATATAAACAGGCCTTCGGGTAATTAGGCCTGGCTATCAACTTCCTTGAAGGATAATCGATAAGCACCCACCGAACAATTCAGCTAAAAACTCCCGGGTCCTCCGAGTGGATGGGTGGCGTAAGTAAATCCACAGCAGACGCCGAGGAACTGCTCGTTAGTCCAGCCAGGATGATTTATCGCCCTCCCGTGCGCTTGATTAATTACAGCCGTGAGAAAACTATCGTTATGTCCCTGCCACTTCATTTGTACAGCTTATCGGAACGATATTCATCATTGTCTCTATATCCGTACATAGGTGCACACCGCTCCATGTATTATTCAAATAGCTCGATGATCGCGCGCTCCCTACATCCACCTAATGGCGCCATTTGCCGAGATTGTCGGTAAGCTCCTCCGCCGCTCGCTAACTGCCCTGATTGGAACCCAAAAACGCTCTATAGATTTCCCACTCCAAAATAACACCCGATTACCCACCCAATATCCTATTTGATGAGATTGCCTCCGTATTTCTTTCGAGTAATTCAAAGGAAATCCAATATAGGTCATAATCAGTATTCTGTAGCTACACGTAGAAAAATAAGTACTCGCAACCGACACATTACGACCGTGTGCTCCTCGCGGTTTTTGCGTGGTTTTGAAAGGATCATCGACTGAATAACAAGTAGGCGAGTAATTGGAGTTTCATAATGTTCATTTAGAGGAGCTCGTTACAAACGATACCTGTACAATGTCAGGGTAGGGATGAGCTTATATGATTTATGATTCACGTGTCCGGTGTTAAATACGCTTATCGCGAGTGTCCATTGTGCGCGATCCCTCAAAGTCGGCTGATATACTGAAACGTGTTTATTTTCGCCTCACGGGAAATCGTACCGCAGCAACCTTTCCATATTAACAAAACTTTAATCCGCCGGTGCGTCCCGCCGGGCCGCCCTGTAGCGGCGCTAAATTTTTGTGGCTAGTAAATTTTCTTTAAGTCCGTCTCGTGGCAAGCAGCCAACGGCACCATATGCTCCTAAAACCTCATTTTATTCGTGTAGTGGCAACTTTGTTAAAACATGTAAGCGTGGTTCCCTTTGCTAGATATTTACAAAACAAATGAACAGGGTAGGAATAACTCATCTGAATTTATACGAGCGATACATCTTCGGTTAACAACGCGCGCTTCAGCTGCAGACAAAATGACGGAGCATGTTTCAGGCACTATCAATAACGTTCGTTACGTGTATCGTTTGCTTGGGCGGGGCGTGCTTTATTTTGCTCGGACAAAAAGCACTCATAGCGGGTAAAGTCGCATAAAATAAGAACATACAATAAGTCTGCCTAGTATTTGTCTTTGGCATTTGTGTAGTCGCATAATTGCGAGCTTATTTGGTCACTGCGATGTCATAAAGATACAAAGATGAAATAAAGTTTATCCGAAAAATTTTTTTTATGTATAGTGAATAAATAAAATAAATAAATAAATATCCTTTGGATATTCCTACACATCGCCATCTAGCCCCAAAGTAAGCTACTCAAAGCTTGTGTTATGGGTGCCAGACAACGGATAATACTTAAATACTTTTTGTTTGTAAATACATACATGGTATACATAGAAATCACCCAGACCAATACAAACAGACATGTTCATGCACACAAATGTTTGTATTGTGCGGGGATCGAACCCGCAACCCGCTGCGTAGTAGGCGAATACACCAGAGGTGGAATTGTGTAAAGCAATCGTACTCATTTGACAATTCAAAACGTACGATATGATCTGTCAAACCCTTTGTTCTTCGCCATTTGACAGACCATACCGTACGTAAATGAACTGTCAAATGAATAGATACGATTGCTTTACACAATCGCACCCCAGACGGGTGACAATTCAAAAAAAAGTTTTATTTAACGATTAAGATTGGGCCAACTTCATTTCTCTGTTGTGTGACATCCGCAAGTTCCATTCGAGCGAACAGTTGACGGATTGCGCGGTGTGGACGCGCGCTGTCTGCGCGTCACTCGTGTGGACATGCCTTTGTGTCCGCACTGCAAACTGTTATTGTTGAGCACACACCTAGAGATGAGGTATTTTGCCACAACAGTGTTTACAGTTTATTGATCATAGACGTGACAGTTAAACCAACAGCAGTTAGCCCTAAGGAATATGAGATTACTTAAAATTAACATTCTTGAGCACCTGCGATGAAACTTGGGTAGATAAATATATTTTATAAAGTCGATTTCATGTGTCTACATCACTATTTACGTTCACTGTTAATATAGTTAAATATGTAATTTAAGTGGTCACTTCCATGTCGATACCTCAAAGACTAGAAAAGTAGGTATTTATTTACATGTTCATCTTTGCTTAACATAAGAATTAATGTACCTACCTAGTACTCCAGCCATAAGCAATTTACCCTCATACTGAACTTAGGTATCTTGATTCTACATATATTTACTACTTTGAACTGGGCTATACAGGGTGTTGATTTCAATACGAGCGGAATTTTCAGAGGTGATTATGTACCTTGTTCTGATCATGAATCACAAAAAAAAATGAGTTCGAAAAAATATTTTTATTTTTATTAAATAATGACGGTTTTCAAAGTAGACCCTAGCGATTTCTAGAGTAGGCCCCCGACACCACACCGCGCCGGCTTGCGTGCGAACGAACGATACCTACAAAGCACAAAGGCACCGCATTCCTTTGTGTTTGGCGCGTGAGCGCCGCTCAGGCTTTCCGCCGCCGCGCCGCCCGCAATTGCGCCGTGCGGTGGAGTAGCGGCTATCTCTTTTTATCGCCCAGCCCGCGCTATCTCGTTCTCGCCCGTCGCTCATACCTCAGTTGTGCTAATAACATCGCATAGGCAACATGTTTTGCGAAAATGACGCAAAATTATTCTAACGGTGAACTTGTTGAAATGGTGCGATTGTATGCAATAACTGACAATAGTTTGAGTGCAGCTGTAAGGATGTTTGGTGAACGTATTGTGTATACCGAAGAATCAACAAACGTTAATGACCTAAGACAGAGAATAGTCAGTGCATTCGAGTTAGTTTGACAAAATCGTTTTGTGCTGAACAGTTTATAAGGGAACACCAGACGCCGTGCCAGACTGTGTATTGCTCAGTCTGGTGGACACTTCGATCATTTATTGAGGTTAGTGTTAATAAAAATGTACAAAAAACTAGATGTAAAGATAAATCGATGTAAATAAGTTGATTCCAAATTTTTAACTACGCCAAAAATACTTTAGACTCGCGTCATTTAATAATCTTGGTACTTTTTTATTTTGAAACGGTTTAGCATAAATCTAGACAAAAGCTCAGGGTTCGATTTCCGTTTGAACTCCCGAAGTTAGTTAAAATGACTACCTTCATGACCTTTGCTCATTAAGTAATAATAACTAAAAAATTCATAAACCATTAAAACTTCTTTTGATTTTCAAAAGATTAGCCAAGCCAATTCCCACCTGATGGCTCAAATTGTGTTTAAGTTACAGTACAGTACAGATGACTTTAGTTAGCCTAGATTAAGATTCAATTCGTAGTAGTAATTTATAATTTGAGGTTCGATAGATTCTCGATTGATTGCTCAAATTCATGAAAAACAGTGCGATCGATACCCATTGCGCCACTAATTGATTCAAATTTAAGTGTTTCAGGTTAAAGTTTCAGAATTTCTGATGGATTGCCCAATTTCAGTGAGTTTTATCAAGATTAGGTAATTTGATTTGTTACAGATGAGTTTTAGGTATGTTTGTCGGTCCTAAGCCCGATTAAAGGAGGATGGGAAATTTGGAATCAACTAATCCAAACACGTGAAATCGCTTATTCTTAAAGTCGGTAAAAATAGCAACATACACACTCGGGCATAACGTACCCGGCAGATAAAGATAAATCAGCACTGACCGCTAGTTAGTACCTACTTGTCGCGTGCTACGCGATTCGCGCCCGCTACGATTACAGTGTAAACATAATGCAGTGTCTGACGCCACAACGCAGTAAGGGTTTCATAAAAAATAATCGCTTAAAATTTCAGTTTAATTATTTTGTAATATTTGGTTCCACATACCTGTTCTATATGGGATCATACATTGTTTTTATAAATACCGCTCGGATTGAAATCAACACCCTGTATAAATTTCAGCGAGTTACAAAAATCCAAAACATTACTCTGACAGCCGTTTTTTACCGATGTTGCGGCCTATCAAAAAAGGGAATATTCTAAAAATAGACTTGTTTTTGCAGTAGCTCTCTTTCTAGTGACTATTGAGGGCAACATTAGTCCTTCCTCTTATCCCAAACTAAGTAGCTAAACTAAGTAGCGTAGTGGAAATCAGAAACATGCTTTCCTTTTTTAACCGACTTCAAAAAAGGAGGAGGTTATCAATTCGACTGTATGTTTTTTTTTGTATGTATGTTACCTCATATCTCAGTCGTTTGACGACCAATCGAAATTTTTTTTCGCCTACTTAGAGGGTGTACCTTCTAGTTGGTTCCATTTTTTCCATTTTGGGATCTGATGATGGGATCTTGTTGTAATCGAGGGAAACCCTCAAATTTTAAAGGCACGTATAGTGTTTCTTTACTAGAATCTTAATGTTGACGTGTTGTTACGTCTGATAGTCAACATCTTGTGGGGCTGAGCTGATGGTGGAACTCCTTAACGAGCTTAGGAGTTCAGTAATTATAATGACGGAACTTATGATAGGTAATTTAAAGCTTCTTTAAAAATAGAATCATAAGATGCCACTCCCCCCTCCCCCCTCTTATGTAATCACTTATGTAATCTTATGAAGAAACAAAATAAACTTTAAAAAAAAGTAAAAACCGACTTCAAAACCAAAATGCACTAAAAAGTCATAAATAAACTCTTCACAATTGAAAGGAAAGGAATCCGTTTTAGGCAAACAATTTCTTTTTGGAGTCGGTGCCATCACTTTGACTATAAAGCATCAACTATCACAGCACCGACTCCAAAAAGAAATTGTTTGCGTAAAACGGATTCCTTTCCTTTCAATTGTGAAGAGTTTATTTAAGACTTTTTAGTGCATTTTGGTTTTGAAGTCGGTTTTTACTTTTTTTTAAAGTTTATTTTTTTAACACCTAGACTTCAGACTATGCCTACAGAAAATGATGATTTCTATTTGAACCGAACCGTAGAACGAAAGTGGGACCTCCCTTAGATATCACGAAAACCAGTGACCAACTACGGTCGTCGACAGGAATGCAAGTAGATGCTTCGAAATGTGTCACAGAATAGACATGGGTGGTAGAATGACGCAAAAAGCTGCAGTTGCTATGTTACAGCTCGTACACTTTTTCATGCAGTCGTTTTGCGGAGGCTTGCGAACTGACATTGACTGTGATAAATATATTCATTACTTTCGCCGCACTGTGCCGTTTGTTTGGTTCTAACATTTTTGTCACGAAAAAGTTTAGAAAAAACGTATCAACTGAGTAAAATTATTCAGAGCGGACTGAGAAAGCAAATCATGCATGGTCTTTGTTCTTTCAAACGTAGTTAAAAAGTCTCTATTCTGTACCTATTTAACTGGAATATAAGAAAAGAAAAAATAAGTAAAAAAGGTACCAAAATGTAACATTGGGTCCAGAAAAAAAACGCATCACACAACTTTTAAGACAGACTACGAAGTCTACGCAAGTCTATGCACCAACACAAAAGGTACACTGCAAAAAGACAAAATAAACTATTTTGTGATTGCTTAAAAACCATCATTGTCTCCCTAACAGCGCTGTTCTTTAATGAGAGTCTCATTTATCGAGAGCCAAAGGAACGGCGGAAATTGACAGTGCCACAAGCAGCGGTTAGTTTGATAACAGAGCAATATTTCGATGGAGCAGCGCTGTGTGCTGAAGCGTCAAGTATCGATAATGAACCGAGAGGGTGTAGTATGCACCTCCTGGTAGTGGGTCCAATCGTACCGACCCTTGGTATAAACAGAAATATTTCTCTTATCAAAAATGTAGGTTGGCTTATTCATGTTGCGAAATTAAGCATCTATACTAATATTATAAAGATAAATAGTTTGTTTGTTTGTTAACGCGTTCGTTAATCTCAGGAACTACAAAAAAAATATTTTTGTGCTGGATAGCTTATTTATTGAGGAAGGTTTAAGGTTATGAAACATCACGCTGCGACGGGAAGGGATGGTGCAAACTCAAAACGTGCGGACGAATTCGCGGGAGACTGCTAGTTTTCATTGATTTTTAATAACATTCTGAACGAAATTCATACGCCATATTCAAGTAAGTAATTCAAAAATAGGGCCCGTGGTCTTCATTGTCAGCTCATGACCCTAACCACTTGTTTTCGGCATCAAAACGGAAGGATAACAAACTATGGCCTTTGAAAGTGATGGACTGCTTGTACCCTAGCGTTGGTCAAGCTGGAGAAACTTATTAAGTATTTCGTTTAAATAAGAACCTGATTCTAAATGTGCAACGACAAATAATTAAATGTCTCTTTATTAAAAAGTGACTAGAATGATATCAAGCTTAACAGCTGTATTTAGCATGGACATCAAAAGGTTTATAGCTCACACTAAATTAAACATATAAAAATAAATCCTATTTCTCTTGGTCACGCACGACATCACGGCTGATCCGATTTCGTTGATTCATTTTTTGTTGCATTTGTTCTTGTCAGGAGAAGGTTCTCATTAAAGAAAAAATATGAAAATTAGCGGGTGGACAAATTTTTATGATTTTAACTTTGTTGGATTTGTCAAAATTACGGGACCGAAGCGTGACGGGGCCGGGGGCGAAACGAAGGTCGCTAGGACGACTAGTTATACAAAAATCTTTCTTTCTTTGTTTCTATTTTTATATATTATAGTAGATACATTTTTTTTAGGGTTTTTTTCGTTAGATATTTTGAATTAGGCCCATAATATTGTTTGTATTTTAGGCTATATCTATACATTCTCTTGTGAGCAAGATAGCAAGAGTTCAAAACAACATTGTCTTTCAGAAAGACGCTGTTGCAGTGCAGACGTTTTTGTCTCACAATCACAATCCCGTATCTGTAGGACAAAAACGAGCCAAATAGAAGGATATGAATAAATCCATTCGGGCCTTAATGGCAGCATATTAAACACGAAAACGATATTCCCTTCATTGTCTTTTGGAAAATGAGATCATTCATAACTTTATTTAACACAACTATAACCTTACACATGCACATTAACTTATTTTCGTTAATATAATTGGTAGTAGTGATAATTATGTGTATTTATTTGCATATCGATTTTTACATGATTAGGTTGTCTTCGACTACGCATATTTTTAAACTATATTTATAAATAAAATGTTCTAACTAAGGTATTTTTTAAGCAAAAGCATTAGCAAATTTGAAGTCTCCAAGATTAGTTAATAATTAAATGTTTCCCTCTCAAAAAACTCGGGCGTCTGTTATTCCATCATTTAAGATGAAGACAGCGTAGAAGATGTATCGGACATTATACATTTTGCTAGCAACGACGTTATAATAAACATTGTAACAACAGACACATGACTGTGAAATTTAAGCACGGAGAAAAAGATAACTTACTAGAAACAATACCTAACTAGCTAGCAGAGTTGTAAAATATTGTATTCTGAAACCCAAAAGCTGTAATAATGACCCTTTGAAATAATAAACCCTGGTTTTTCGTTGTTTTAATTTACACAACCTCGGCTAAAGATAGTTTTCAGGACATGCCTTAATATGAGAAGGCAGCTTACTTTTTGTACTGAAGATATAAAAAATAAATCAATAAAAAAACCGGCCAAGTGCGAGTCGGACTCGCGCACTGAGGGTTCCGTGCCAACTTTAACTGAATTAGGGTATCCACTCACTTCCACTTAGTAAAATACCACAATATTTTGTTGACAGCAAATATAACTTTGTTTTTCATAGTGTTTGTATGAAGTACAAAGTTATGTTTGCGGTTGTTGAAAATGTGCTATATCTCAAAAACTTCTTTTTCGATCCCGTCCGAACCAATTTTCGTTGAAAGTATTTATTAAGATCTACATTATATATATTTTTTAAAATTTTCACTCCCTAAGTTTAGAAGTTAGATAGGGGGGGGGCGTCCATTTTACCACTTTGGAAACGTCTAGCTATGAAACGTTAGACTTTAAAAAACATGGTTTTAGAAACCTCTATGTCTTTTTAAAAGACCTATCTAAACACGTAAAGGTTTGTCATTTTTTTTTTTGGTTTTAGTTTCATGTATGGGATGTCATTATTTTTTTATTTTTTGTATGAGAATCGTAAAGCGGTTAACAGGATACATCTTCCTACCAAATTACAACAGTGTGATGCTTATAGTGACAGAATAAAATGGCTGTGACATACGGACGGACAGACAGACAGCCAGACTTGACGAAACTATAAGGGTTCCGTTTTTTGCCATTTGGCTACGGAACCCTAAAAACGCTTTATTCGTAGACACAGTGAAAACACGCCTTTTGCATATATTTAATATGATATACTTAACATTTGATATGATATATTATTTTGTATGTACGTTAGTCTGTGAGGAATTTAATCTTTAAGTGTGTGTATTGCATTTGTAATGTACTGCCTGACTTAAATAAATAAATAAATATTGCTTTCACAAAGACTGAAACAAAATAAGCCTTATTGATACAATGTTTTAATCAGTAAGGGCCTCCAACTGTATCTCTTTATCCAGTCTTCAAATACAAAGGTCGAACCATCATTAAAGAAATAAAAGGAGGGATGTTGCATGCAACAGAGCGCCTCGGACGCTTCCCAACGATCGAGCTGCTAGAGCGATAATCTCTCACCGTAGTGTTGTAAGAATATATATAAAATATCGAAAAACTGTCACAATATCGACACCTATAAGACTGATGGAACTAACATGAAAATAGTCTAGTCAATTAGTATCAATACTTTTTATTTAGGTAGGTGTTAATAGGTTTGTTGTTTGTGTTTATTAGTAATAATGTTTTTAGTAATAATTTTACCGACTTCAAAAAAGAAAGTTATTGATTCAATGTGTATATATGTGATATGGTTAGAATTTGATAATATTGAAAATGTTGATCTATTAAGGCTTCAAAAAACGTGTGTGAAATTTCTTAATTGTATGTATGTTCGTATATTTGTATGTTTCACACATTTTACAGCGAGATGATTCTTTTTTATTTCATCCAGGTATATTAGAACTTAGGGTACAGTGTATGTAATTTTTATCAAAATCGGTTCAGTAGCTTGTGAGATGTGGGTAATAACTAAAAATAATGAATTAATTAAATAATTTGAAAAATTAAACCGAAACAATATTAATTTGGAGTCGGTGCATGATCTCAAACTTACGTTCATCAATAGTCTATGCATATAATGGTCCGACTCAAATGTAATTTGTTTTTCCTAAACATAAGGAAAATGTGTTATTTTGATCTTTTTAGTCAGGTTTTAAAAACGGTTTCATGTTTTAAATTATTTTTGATAGTGTCGATAACAACTATCGCTTCTTATCACATTATTCTTCTTATAATCGCTTCTTATTGTGATAAGTATTGTAAATTTAAGAGAACTTTCGAGTGTCCTTTCAATGTAGGCTTTTATTTTAGTTACTAGCGGTCCCCACGCTTGCGTCTGCGCGTTTAGAATTTGCCACCTCCCCTCCCGATACAGCGTGCTGTTTTATAGCCTATAGCCTTCCTCGATAAGTAAGCTATCCAACACTTTTTTTTTAAATCGATCAAGTTGTTCCTGAGCGCGTTCAAACAAACAACTCTTTAGCTTCATAATATTTATATAGATTTAATGCTTGCTTAAATTATACAACTTATGAAATACAAAGAAATTGCTCTAATAGATAAACACAACTTGCTTATGAAAAATATTAATACTCGTGAACCTCAAAAGACAAATAATGTAAACGTATAATATTTTGCTTAAGATACCTACACGTAATTTAAGGGAGTAAGTTTTTTATCATGTAAAGACTTTGCCAATACAAAACATTGTCGATATTTCATTTGCTTGCCGTAGGTAGTCGTGTAATTTGGATAACGTAATTTTAACCCATTTAGCGATTTAGGACCTCGTTCGCTGATTGATCGAATTAATAGGTGCTATACGGTTTGTTGATTGGTTTTCGACTTGATAATTTACTTGAAAAGGCCAAAGGGAGAAAAAGGTAATACTTATTTTGGTACTGTGTGTGTATTGCGATGCAGCTTTGACAGTTAAGCAGTTCTGCTTTTCTGTCAAATTAGCACTTCGTATTGCGATTTCGCATTATATTGATAATATTATTTTAATATCTGTACTAATATTATAGAATTGAAGAGTTTGTTTGTTTTAACGCGCTAATATCAGTAACTAGTAGCTCCATTTTGTTGGATAGCCTATTTATCGAAAAAGGCTTTAGGCTATAAAACATCACGCTGCGACGGGAGGGGAGGGATAAAGCAAACGCGTGGACGCAGTCGCGGGGGAGCGCTATAGCAGATTTATAAAAGAGTTCAGCACTAAGGTGATTTATCAGTAAAACCTACCAACTCTGAAATATTCAAACGGTATAATTTAATATATCACCGGCAGTTGGCATTACGCCGCAAGAACACGGCCTTTGGGGGAAGGTATTACGTAACTTTATTACATTGCAATTGCTAGTGGAAGAGTTAATAGAAGGTATTTTGTAAGCCCCACTGTTACCGCTCATGGGCTCTGACTTACTGAATGTAGCTGGCCAACATAATAAGTATTGTGCAGGAAGTCGGGAGCCCAGACATTACAGGGCCTGAAGGCCGACTTCGGAAAACTAAATCGGACAATACGAATATTATTTTTACGGATCCGAACCATTTTCAGTCAGTGTAAAATCCTTCGATTCCGCAAAACGATCATCGCACTAACGGATTTCATTTTTCGTAGGAGTGGCCTGCTGGAGTCTGCCTTCGACTTGTATTGACTTGACTTGGCGCGTCGTGACGGTATATTGGCTACAAATTTTCATCAAAAGTGTGTCCACGAGCTTAGAATTGACGTCCACATTTTCAGCAGTATTCGATGGCAGCCGCCACCTATTGTCGTTTTTGATCGTGGCCGGCAAAGTCAGTTCATTTGTGAGAGCTCTACATACTTTTAATACTTTAATTAGAACAATCCACAGCGTGTCGCTCAGATACAGTTGAACCTGCATACGCTGCGTTTACTGCAGCCATGCCGCAAACGATTGCAATCGTATCGCTATCACGGTTACGTAATCGTCCTGCCGATCAGTTGTCGGGCTACAGACTAAGTCCCTCCCGGGACGCTGGTAATCAAGAGTAGTACCTCCATCGAAACAACGCGAGATAAAACCGCGTTAACTTATTAAAGTTAGTCTGCTGCATGCCTGCTGGTCTCAAAAGATGCAGCATGAGTGGGCATCTTGGTCATTGCTAGCTCACCTGGAAAATAGCACGTTCAATGCTATATACTTGTAGGTGTAAGGTTCGCACCGCTTACAACCGGTCGCTGCGGAAAACCGTAGGGGAGGCCTATGTTTAGCAGTAGACGTCCTTTAGCTGATAATGATGATATACTGGTACATACAGGGTGACTTTGTTATCAGTACCGAAATTTTGTGTAAAGACTCCACTGATGAATATGAACAACTTTTAGTTTGGGGGCAATAGTGAAATCGAGAAAAAAAAACAGCTGTTCCATACAAAAGTTCAATTGGCGCGCGATCAAAATGTATGGAACAGTGGAGTCTTTACACAAAATTTCGGTACTGATAACAAAGTCACCCTGTATAGGTGTTGTCTGATATTGGTCTGGTAACCTATATTTAATCAGTACTTTTTTCGACAAGTGTAGCTACTAGAATTAGGATTTAGGTTTTCTTTGCATTTTTGAAAAGTCTAATTAAGAAAGGCTTTGACCAACCAAAAGACAATCTTGTCACACCAAACGTTCATTGTGCAGGTAAGTAGGAATAAATTCAATTAACTCACAGAGCTAACAGAAACAGATAGCTTATTTAACCAACGGTTGATAACAGTTTGCTAAAGCCGGCCGGCCAATTTGGTATGTACCTGATATCAGCCCGCATCGTGTCGGCTCACCGCAGTATAAATGTAGTGATTTGCTTCCCCCTCGCACCTCGCTCCGTAATTGTCGCAGCATTGTTGAACTTATTCGGTTACCTTGTTTATTTTATCATTTTTAATAATCGATATTGAATCGCAATGCGTATTGCGATCTAACTTAATCCGTTAACTTTCCAGGCTGCTCAATTCCAATCCAACTCAGTGTAAACGAATGTTATTAATATAATAATATTATAATATACTGCAATGGTACGATTAATTATATTTATATCATAATATTATGATGAATATAATGCGTAATCGCAATACGAATTGTTAATTGGACAGTAAAACAGAACTGCTTACCTATCAAAACTCCATCGCAATACGCGCCAATCCTGTGACTCCCGTAACAATGTCAAATAGCTGTCTGTTAATACAAAAGATATCACTTACAGTCAGTTTTACTTTGCAAGTCGAATATTGTAAACAATCGTGACATTCCTTTTTAACGAAATGGTTAACTTTAAAATGAGATAAACACAAATGTCTCAACTTATATGGGTTATTCATCGTTTTATACTGAGATCTTATTAAATCAAATAATTTATTAATTTTATTCACTGATATTACTTTAAAAGTTTGAAAATATTGTTAACATTATTGGACTAGCCAAGAAAAACGGAGTTTAATTGACGTTAGTTAATATGGAGCAACAATCGATAGATTTATTGGTAAATTAACGACGACTATCTTACATCGAATTTTATCATAAATAATAATTCTACTGCTCATTATCAAAGCTTAAAGCAGAACAGAATCACTGCAGAAATCGATATTGACTTCTAAAACAAAGCTGCGTTTACATAAGCTTATTAACGAACTTATTTCAAATGCTTAAGTTCAACGTACGACATAGTGAGTATTATGCAAGCTACAGTTACTTTTCTGGCAAAGTTCGCTGTTAAAAATATGAGCTTGCGTTGCATTTTCTTATGCAAATTGTTTTGGTTATTTTGGGCAGACGGTAAGGCGAGCTTGTGCCAAGGATTCGGTCACGGTAACACATGTTGAGATGATATTTAAAAGATTTAAACATTGGAAACTAAAGAAGTAGCACTGATCACGTTTGCTATAAACCTACTAAAAAAAATTATCTTAGTAATTTTTCATACCTACCTAGCTACGATGCTTAGTTTGATGTGGATTGATGTGGGACACAAAAGTAAAATAAACTTCTTATTTCTTCATAGAAACTATATAGGGTGACTTTTTATCAGTACCGAAATTTTGTGTAAAGACTCCACTGATGAATATGAACAACTTTTACGGTCAAAATGACACAGCTGTTTTTCTTTCTCGATTTCACTATTGCCCCCATAGTAAAAGTTGTTCATATTCATCAGTGGAGTCTTTACACAAAATTTCGGTATAATTAAGTAACATTAAGTTTGGAACAAGATAGAGCATCATCATGATGACTCTATTAATGTCTATACATACATAAAAATGAACCCTTTCAGGCTTCCATAGCCGAATGGCAAAAAACGGAACCCTTATATTTTTCATCAAGTCTGTTTGTCTGTCCGTCCGTATGTCACAACAACTTTATTCTGAAAGTATTAGTATTACACAGGTGAAACTTCGAAGGTAAACTTTGACCGGTTTTTTTCCCTTGCTAATGACATTACGCGTGGACGGCTGGACCGATTTCTCTGATTCTTTATTTTTGTGTTTGTTATCGCCAGGAAAAGGTTACTATGGGAGAAATTATTACTAAAATTGAGTTGCTGGACCCAAAAGAACAAAATAAAGCTAGCTAGCTTTGCGTTAATAAATACGCCACTTTTCAATATCATTATTTTCCTCTCTGGTCGTTTTTGAGACACATTTGCTAATAAGGGTGAAAATCTCATAAAAGATAAACTTCGCAAATGAAATCCTTTGCTGTCAACGTTCGCCCTGTGACGTTCCCACGAATTTGAAACCACTCAACTCATGTGGTTTAAACCCCAGATAATATAATACTACGTTTAAACTAAGCAAGCAATGACGTCAGAGCAATGCACCACCCCACACTGGTTCAAGAATTTAAAAAATAGGGGACATGGGGTCTTTGTTCATATCTCAGCCTGATTGTTTTTTCACGACTTCCTCTAATGATTCTTAAACACTGTAACACGATAGATTTTTCTCAGAAACTTGTCAATTTTGAGAAAAAAAATAAGATAATTGGTATGGACAAAAAGTGATTATCGTTCGTTATTCCAAAATGATTGACTGATTTAAAATAATACGTAGGCGTTAAAGACCACATTATTTTCAATCATACGTGTCAGTAGCTTTTTAGCAACTTTCGATGTTATAGGTGCTTAAACATCGGCAGTAAAAATATATTTTCTAGAGACTTTTTAGCAATTAATAAAAAAAACCTTCTTTATATCGTTCGGATAAAACTAATCTCATTGATTAGGCATATTGTAGCACCCATTGTAGTAGGCTAATATAACAAAACTAGCGGTCCCCCGCGACTTCGTCCGCGCGTTTTGAGTTTGCTCCCTCCCCTCCCGTCGCAGCGTGATGTTTTATATCCTTAAGCCTTTCTGGATAAATAAGCTATCCAACAAAGAAATATTTTTTCAAATCGGTCCAGCAGTTCCTGAGATAAGCGCTTTCAAACAAACAAACTCTTCAGCTTCATAATATATTAGCGCAAGCGCACGTTGTACTTAAGCTGCGAACATTATTTGGTGTGGAGTTACGTTAAAACTATGATAGCTCCTAAGATATTTATTGAAATCAAATGCCATAAATGGCAACTTTGTTCTAGATGAAATGCTCGTGATGATGAATGTATTTATTTTGATAAGAATAAATACCTGTGTGTATAATACACCTCTAAAAATAATGCATTATTTTTTTACAAATTTATGAACATAAAAAAGGTTGTAGTAAGTCAACCATAAAAGATAGACATATGCTTTCGCGGACTTTATTATAGAACTTTGAATGCTGAACAATCCTGTCATTCATGATTTTTGTGTAACTTACGCGGTTTCCGCAGCGTACGCAGCGGAAGCTCTCAAAAGGAATATCTTTCTCCCGTTTTCTGAGTTGTATCTTTACGTTATATAGCCTAAAGCTTTCCTCGATAAATGGACTATTCAACGTATAAATATTTTTTCAAATCGGGCCAGTAGTTTCTGAGATTAGCGCGTTGAAACAAACAAACTCTTCAGCTTTATAATATTATAGTATAGATATTCTCCTACTTTCTTAAAATTCTTGAACCACTGTGCGCCCGTCCGGCGCAGAAACAAAGATATTGTTTCTGTTGTGTTTGTGATACTCACAGTAACATAACATGTTTGCAGTACGCGCAACTATGCCATACAACCGTAAAGAGCATTCTGAATTTAAAATGTTGCTGCTGTTGTCACGACAATTTATGGGCAAAATATTTATTGGGATACGCATGCACGTAACGTGTAGCTTTGGATTGAACTCTTTTGGACGTTGCATTGGTATTGATTTTAATAAAAAACGTTAAAAAGGTTTGTAAAAAGTCAGAGCTTCATTAGCAAATAGGATAAATAAAATAAATAAATTATGCTGGATATGTTATGGTTTGCTTTTAGAATAATATAATTTTCTAATAGGTATGAATACTAAGGTAGGTACTACAAGTAATCCAACAAGAGAAACATCAAATGTTACAATGAAACGCTAAGTTATAGCTGACAGAGTATGGCAAATTTTTTTATTTGGTTGATGCAATGTAAGCCTTCATTTTAGAAATATTTCTAGCAAAAGAAAAAATATGTAATTAAGAGTACTCAATATTTTTATTATCTTAGCTTTATTACATACCTACATATCTTTACATTGGAAAATCTGATTAATCAGAGATTATCTGGCTTCTTGAAGGATACTTTCTGAAAGATAATTGACCCGGGAAGCTTCGCTAATACGATTTTATATGGTAAACATTGATCCGCATTTCATCCATTCAAACATTTATGGTATTTATTAAATTATCTTCTGTTTTTAAATATCGAGCTAGCCGTAGGTAGGAGGTACTTGTATTCATGTCATGAAGATATAATGTTTTGTATGTAGGTTTAAGAGTTCTATAGAAAAGTTCACTACCTCATCTTTTATGTTAGTCAAGTTACATTTGACATGAATTGATGGAATGATCAGTGGTCACGATTTTAAATAATAAATTTAGATACAATGAGAGCATATACACGCGTAAATAAATGTATGTTGTTTTCATCAGTGAAGTCAAATGATGAGAGTTAAATCCTGTTATCTGGAAAATAAGGCGTCACGCATATTAAACATTTTACACTACAAACACTAAGTTTTCGTCGGTTCTCTGATTAATTAATTATTGCATTCAGGAATTCTGGTTTTTTACATGTAGCAATCAATCGAAAACTGAAATCGAGTGAAGAAAAAAGGAATTTAAACTTTTATTTTACTACAGGGAGCAAAAGCCGAGTAGATTTGTGTTTTGTACAATTATAGGTACCAATTATTAAGCATTAATCAAAGTTTATAATGAATATATCACACACATAGCTTTGATTTCAAACCAAGTATACTAAAGACTTCATAAAACGAGGACAGTATTCTGTGCTTTCAAAACCGGAAAGATTTCAAGACTAAAAGCTACTAAAGACTTGTAAAAGTTGACCTATATTCTCTATGCTCTAAACATCGTTTGTTCGGAGTCACCAAAGGTTGTTTATGCGAGCACTCTTTACGGTCTTATTACGACTTATTCTCTGCCTTTTCCCCGGAGAATTAAAATTTTAATGGCTTTCCGATGGCGGCAAGTGAAATAAAACCTGCGCGCTGATTACACAGAGAGATTAAGTGGAAAATTTCGATAAAATGTTTTACCACTTCAATACTCAAGTGATGAAAACAGGACATGGAGAGGACCATAACAACAGGGTTAAATAAATGTTTTCTATATAACTACACAAATACCGATATCATTTAAAATTAATTAATCAAAACTAATTTATTTATCCATCCCTATGACACAAACATGGAGAAAAAATAAAAATATTATCATTTTTAAACACGCATAATATATAAACGTGCCATAAATAGTGAGGGAACGGAAAGTGTACTAGGATACCCTGTGTTACAGTCTTCCAGCCCCCCATCTACGGACATGTAAACTAAAATTTCTAACTACAATTACTACAAATACAACTAGGATTAAAATTCTCAGAATTTCTCTTTATACTTGAGAATAATTTCTTCTCAAATCATTTATTTTAAAAACTAAACCATTAAACCTTCTCAAAAGAAAAATACCTATATGGTGACGGTCTGTTTTACAATGAAGAAATAGAAGTTCCCATGATTACTACTTCATTCGAATTGACGTTCCATGTTTGAATTATTCGTTATTTATATTCATAATGCATATAAATGTTTTTCGGATTTGTTTCTGCTGTAAATACAACATCATAAACTTCACAAGCCTCACTACGGTGAGATACGTCAAACCTCATAACACTTCGGTTCTGTTGTGCCTCTCTTTACTTGACGTATATGTGGAAGTAAAGTTGAAGATAACAACCTTATGCCGCATACAAATCACTCGTATACACTAATCAGGCATACTCTTCACTAACTCCACCCACATACATTGCAGTAGTAAGCATAAAAGCATAGCAGTGATAGTTCAGACCTAGGTAGTTAGTTGGCTATTTGTGTTTGTTCCTAAAATTGTTTATTTATTGGTAAACATAGTTAAATTTAAACTCAATGAAACATATTAAATAGCCTTAAACTATATAAAAAATCAAATATTTCTCTAACTTAGAGATTTAATATAATAATTCCCATTGCTGTAACTTATTTACATACATGTATGTTTAATTTAAATGTTTTTTTAACTCAAATAGCTCAGTACTGACCCAAACATCATAACATCTGTTGTACACTCTGTTTATAAAATTCCAGGTGACCCTCAACCTATCTAATCAATAAAAATGACCACCCGGACTGGAGCCATAACCCGCAAAATGACTGCCCGAGAAACTGAACTAAAACTCAGAAGGGCACATTATGAATTAAAGGAGTCAAGGACTTCCTGTGAGGAATTGCTCAGAGAAAGAGATGAATATGAGGAGGTAATAAAGACCAACATCGAACACACCTCTCAACTCAGAAAAGAAATGGCTGAACTGCATGTCCGCCTGCTGGCACCGAGCATCGAGACCAGCTTCTCAACACAGTCAGCACCTTCGACCAGTGCAGCAGCATTTTTGAGCAGACACTTATGCGCAATAATGACCTGGAAAGTGAGCTACGGGATGCCAATAGAACTATACTGCACTTGGAAGAAGAGAAGAAAGATCAAGCTCATATCCTGCAAACCTTGAACCTGTATGAGGAGCTAATTAGTGGTCAGTCTGTGGTCACCAATCCAGACTTAAATTGTAGTTTACACCAAACTCTAAACAAAACTGCTCATATTAAATTTTCAGGTAGAAATAGGGTTAAAAAGTATATAAAACTTAGTAAATTTATAAAGAAAACTAAAATTCTTGTCAAGAAAAATAAACATCATTTCAAAAATATTGAACTTAGAAAGGAAAAGTTAGATTTATTAGACAGTCTGGAAATATATCAAAATAAGTTGCATGAAAGTAGGTCACAATGTGAACAAACTGTTGAGCGTTTGCAGACTGACATCTCCAGGTTGCAGGAGTCATTGCATTCCATGACAATTAAATATAACTCTTCCCAGGAACAAATATCAGAACATATCCTGGCTGCAAATAAACTTCTGAAATTAAACACACCTAACTCTGATTTTAATTCACTCCCAAACATGAATCTAAACTCCGTACAAGACCTCGATCAGCAGGGGGATCCCAGTTTACAGTTGCAATCTCAAAATCTTAATAATAATTGTTCATCAAATAAAAACAATAATGAATGCAGCAATGTTATTGTTTTTTCAGACAGATTAGGAATTGGTTATGGTTCCCTATTCAATAAGAACCTTAAATGTAATATTGTAAACAATTGTATGCCTGATGCATCCCTAGATCAAATAGTTATTAATATTCAAAATAGTAATTTAAATTCAAGTTCAATACTTGTGTTAATGTGAGGAAATAGTAAAAATTTAAGTAAAAAAATCTGTTAAAAAATTATTCAATATTGTTAAATTTAAATGTACATAAAATAATCATTTGTGCAATTCCATTCTCAAAAAATCATACGGCACAGGAAAATAACTGTATTCATGTATTGAATACTTTATTATTTAATTTAATCCAACGTCATAGTGACAAATTTGTGTTTGTGGACACAAATAAATTTACTAATAACTCATTTTTGCTGACTGGCGGCTCTATACACCTGCCATATAGAATCAAAAAACTAATTGCTAATTTGTTAGCATATAACAATAATTGCATAATTAACAAAACCATATCACATGGTTATCAACTTGTAAGTAATAATAGTAATGTTGATGTTATCAACCAGACAACCTCTGAGGCTTTAAACTAAGAGGGCAGACAAAGGCCAGGTCTAGTTTTAATGTTGTTCACCAAAATATACAAGGCCTGGCTGGCAAAGAGCTTGAACTATCATTAGTTCTACACGATTTAAGTGTTCATGTAATGTGTGTAACAGAGCATTGGTATAGAAAATGTGAAATAATGATTAGTAATGAAAACTATAAAGTCGGTAGTTTGTTTTCAAGAGAGACCACAACTAGAGGGGGGTCACTCATACTTATAAATAATGAATTAAATTGTAAAGATCGCAGGGACATTGTGTCATACTCTCTTTAGAACTTAATATCGAATTAGCGTGTACTGAGCTCGAACATTATATAATTTCATTAGCGTATAGCCCCCCCGACGCTACTTACCAACTTTTTGAACCAATTATGGAATCAGCGCTAGAAAAGGTTTCAAAATCTAATAAGAAAATAATAGTATGTGGAGATTTTAACTTTGATATTTTAAAGGAATGGAATACCGCCATTCGATTTCTTAATCTTTTCAAATCTTTTAATTTGAAAAATCTCTTTTGTGAACCCACAAGGGTAACTCCCACCCCGGTCACTTGCTTAGATAATATTTTTTGTGACAAAAACGCAAGTGTCATTGATAAAGGTATTTTAATTGGCCTCAGTTCTGATCATCGAGGTCAAAAGGTTTTATTTGAACACAATCATACCGCAAGTTTACCTGTGGAAACTATGTATAGGCCTGTCACAGAAAATAGGTTAGATAGATTAAGGGATACAATTAACGATACACTATATTCAGTGAAACAAAATACTAGTGATAGTGTAGATAAACAATATGACGACCTTTTTAACTTAATTAAAAACGAATTTAATGAAATATTTCCCATAAAAAAGACTAAATCAAATACGGTCCAATGTCAATTTTATAATTGGGCCACGCCGGGAATTCATAAAAGTAGGATTAAATTATATGAATTATATAGTCTACGAGAAAACTCTCAAGACCAAAACTTTATTGAATACGTGAGAAATTATTCAAAAATATTAAAAAAAAGTTTGTGCTACAGCAAAATCCCATTACCTTCGTAGAATAGTCTCTAGCTCCAAAAATAAAGCAAAAGCTACATGGAGCATCATAAATAAAGAAACTTGTAAAAATAAATTGAGAGATGGTAAATTTGCATTAAAAATCAATATTACAACAATAAATTCAAATTTAGAAATTGCAACTGCTTTTGAGTCGTTTTTTTCACATATTGCACCAACAACAACGAAAGAACTTGCTTCTTCTTCAGTAATAGCCGAATCTATTCTAAAACTTAATGTCAGTGAACGTAATTCTCAACTGCACTTTAGGCATGTAGGACCTGAAGTAATAATAAAAACATTTCGAGAATTAAATATGAAAAAAACGGAGGATCTTTGGGGACTATCTGTGCATATTATTAAGTCAATTATTAACATAATAGCCCCTCAACTAGCATTAATTTTTAACAAGTGTATTGATGACGGCCAGTTTCCTTGTTTAATGAAGATTAGTAAAATAATACCGCTTTTCAAAGCGGGTGACAAAAGTGGCCCCTCAAACTTCCGGCCAATATCGATTCTGCCAGTCTTGAGTAAAATATATGAAAAGATTATATTCAATCAAATTTTAGCACACTTTTCATCGAACAAGTTATTACATAACAAACAATTCGGTTTTACTAAAGGAAGAAGCACCACGGATGCAGGAGTTGCTCTTTTAACACATGTATTTGATGCGTATGATAATAGGCATGATGCTTTAGGGATTTTCTGTGATCTATCGAAAGCGTTTGATTGTGTGGATCATGAAACATTACTTAAAAAAATATGTCACTATGGGGCATCATTCAACTCGTTAAATTTAATTAATTCATATCTTTCAGGTAGAATGCAAAAAGTATGTATAAACGGAACTGAGTCTTCTGGAGCACCTCTAACAATGGGTGTGCCCCAAGGATCTATATTAGGACCTCTTTTATTTTTAATATATATAAATGAACTCCCGCATTTTGTAGGAAATCTTTGTGATAAAGTATTGTTTGCAGATAATACTTCACTTATATTTAAAATTCCAAGAGGTGAAGGAAATTTTGACGATGTAAATAATACTCTTTCACAAGTATTACATTGGTTTACTGTTAACAATCTCCTTCTTAATGGAAGTAAAACTAAATGTGTAAAGTTTACAATGCCTAATGTTCGACAGGCATCAACTCAGGTTGTCAATACTATTGATTCCACAACATTCTTGGGAATCACTTTAGACTCCAAACTACAATGGGGTCCACATATAGAGGACTTGTCATTGAAACGAAGCTCAGCTGCTTTTGCTCTAAGGAAGATAAGACGTTTGACTGATGTAGAAAGAGCTAGGTTAGTTTATTTTAGTTATTTCCATAGCTTGATGTCCTACGGCATTTTACTGTGGGGCGCGGCTGCTGATGTAGAGACATTTTTTGTGTTACAAAAAAGAGCCGTGCGAGCTATTTATAATCTTAAACCTCAAGATTCCTTACGAGAGGTGTTTAAAGAAATTAGAACATTAACTCTAGCCTCTCAGTATATTTACGAAAATTTAATGTATGTACGGAAAAAAATACATTTATTCACGAAAAATAGTGACATACACAAATATAATACTAGAAATAAGGATAAGCTTGCTATTCCACAATTTAGGCTTCAAAAGGTTGGTAATTCTTTCATGGGGAAAGGTATAAACTTTTTCAATAAACTACCAGAACACATTATTAACTTACCGGTTACTGAATTTAAAACTGTTATTAAAGAAACCCTTATGACGAAAGGGTATTATAAAGTAAATGGTTATTTAAATGATAATAATGTATGGACTTGCATGATCACTACAAACATTGTAAACCTTTTGAAAAGAGGCATTGACAATAGTGACTGAGTTTCTTGCGCAGCTTCTTCTCAGCACTAGCCCACATTGTCCCGAAGCTGTGGTAGGGTTTATATTGGGACGTGTAAAAGTGCCTCCAGAGGGCCTATTTGCATAAATAAATGACTTTTATGACTTTTCGAATTTATTTCGGATTTTCCGTAAAATATTTCAATGCACAACACATATTTTGGAAGTGTCAGAAACTATAGCGGTTAGCGCAAGCGCGTGTTGTACTCGTACTAAATGGGCTACCCGGATATTTAACGCGCACACTAGCGCCACTTTAGTAGAAAAATCATAACTCGTTAAATAAAAGACTAAATCGAAAATCTGATGGATGCGATTGTAGCTCTGGTTATGTGGTTTAGTTACAATGTTTAAATTCAATAAAACAGAGTTATCTGCAGTTACAGTTATAAAAATTGTCAGAAGTTGCCATATTTAGCAGATTTTCTAACTTTAACTACAGTAAACTACTTCAGAAACAATTTAACTTTTTAAATAACTAAATAAACTATAGAACCTGCACTACAATCGTGTCTACCAGATTTTTGATTATATTCGTATTTAAGGAGTTATAATTATTTTAAATTGAGTAGCGCTAGTGTGCGCGTCATAAATTCGGGTAGCCCCTTAACTGCGAGCATTATTTTGGTGCGGAGATATTTCAAACTGTGATAGATTTAAATATATTTGTTGAAACAAATGAAAATATGAAAAAAAGACAATAATTATAACAAATAAAAAAGATGAAAGCTAAGGACAATTGTGTTAAAATTAAGTGCTCGCACCCTTGACAATGGTACAATATGGCTTCCCCCTTTGACAATGGTACATTATTTTTTATCAAATTTATAAATATAAAAAAGTTTGTAGTAAGTAAACCATACCAGATTGACATATGCTCTTGCGGACTTTATTGTAGAAGTTTTAAAGTGAAACAATCCTGTCATACATGATTTTTACGTATCTTGACTGAAACTGAACTGAAAAAGTCCGCCTAAGAAACATAAGGTTCTATGTATAATTTCGATACAAAACTTGTTTGTTTAAAATAAGTTATTTTATCACTTTATCTACTAACATTTTTCAAAGTTACATTTAATTAAAAAAAGATCATTTATATAGAATTTCAGGTACACGAAAAAGTATATTTTTTCAAATTTGGATTTAAAACAGATAAATAGTAACCTACACTTGTTATAACTTCCTGTCCTTTCTAATAACCAAGGTATTCTTTTAAAAGCCCAGTAGTATAATCTGCGTAATAAAGGTTTACGCAGCGTACGCAACGAAAGCTACCAAAAGGAATATTTTCCCCCGTTTTTGCAATATTTTTCATTGTTGCTCTTATCTTTAAAGTTGTATCATGAAGTTTTATAACCTCAACCCTTACTCGATAAATAAGCTATCCACCATAATTTATTTTCTATTCGATCTAGTAGTTCCTGAGATTATCGCGTTCGAACAAATAATTCAAGTCATCAGCTTTTTAATATTAGTAGGTATTTTTAATATTAAAAGTTATTATATGTGTTTTGAGTCTATGTTTCTTCGTTTTGTGTAGAAAGAAATAGTAACAATCGAGAAAATACTGTAGTTTGCGGGAATATGGCCTCAAAACGTCTATATGCCTCCCCCCGCTCTGAAAAACTAATGAAGTGTTATATATGAGAACCGTTACTATTATTTATTCTTTTGTTTCGTATTGTACTTGTTATATTTCTTAAATACCTCCTATTCAAGCAAGAGTTAATTGTTTTATTACACATAAAATGGGTAAATGTATGTAAATGAATATGATATTTTGTGATCCAATAGATTTTGAGGTAATGATGTTTCGCGCGCAGGAAATTGTGTGTTCGAAAATAAGTTAGGCCCTCGAGGGATCGTCCTTTTGCCCACCGCAAGGTTAAAGGACAAAATTTATTTTGAACCAAATTAGAAACTCTCACAATTTTTGGTCGCGATGACCTTAAAATGTGCGAAGCAAGTTACAACTTATTTTAAACTGAACAGAAAGATAAATTTATAATAAGTTAAAATATTCATTGTCTTAAGAGCATCTAGCATAATTACATAATCAGTGTCTGAATAAAAAAAATCTACTTTATATGCATTTTTCATGTTATACTTGAAAATCATTTACTTTATTTTGCACTAAGTGTACATAATAATAATATTAATTTCTTGCACAGCAATTTAAAAAAAAAACCGTCCAAGTGCGAGTCGGACTCGCGCACTGAGGGTTCCGTGCCAACTTTAACTGAACTTGGGAATCCACTTACTTCCACTTAGTAAAATCCACAACATTTTGTTGTGGATTTTAAATGCCATAAATGCCATATTTTTTTATTTTTTGTATGAGAATCGTAAAGCGGTTAAAGGTATACATACTTCTACCAAATTTCAACAGTGTGATGCTTATAGTTACAGAATAAAGTGTCTGTGACATACGGACGGACAGACAGACAGACAGACAGACTTGACGAAACTATAAGGGTTCCGTTTTTTGCCATTCGGCTACGGAACCCTAAAAACACAAATGCATGTATCATTTTGTTACGTTTGCCAAATTACTCGTCGAAATAAAATATGCTGGCTCACCTGATCATAGCTACGTGCGCCCGGATCGAGTCCGCCATAAAAATTCAATTAGAACCCAGTTAGCCAGCACCCCGATGACCAAAGGAGTCATTACCCGCCCTTTGCCACGCTAAAACATTTTTTTGTCCTCGAATTTCACAAACAGCAAGGCACAGGATATTTCGTTTGGTTATTTACTGACAGCATCGGGGCGAAGCATTTTTTTCAAGCTTGCTCCCAGTGTTTCAGGAAAGCGAGGGTGAAATGTTATTTTTGGTAATTATTTTAAGTACGGTGGCTGAATACGCAACATTTTTTTTGCTAACTGTGAGTATTTGTGTCTTTTGGGAATAAAAAAAATATGTTGAATATTATACTAACATTATAATGCTGAAAAGTTTGTTTGATCGTTTGAATGCGCAAATTTCAGATACTACTGGACCGAGCTAAAAAAGAAGATGCTATAGAATGTTTTTTTTAACACTCACAGTGTCATATTTTATATTCATAAAGATGAAATAAGAAACCAAAAATTTTTTGCGCACGGGCGGGACTTGAACCACCAACCTTTTGGCAGACCGGGCCAAACGCTCTTACCAATTTGAGCTACCGTGCTGTCAGTCCGACCCTGCAAAATTTGTGGTTTCTTATGAAAACGTCAATTGCATAACGCTTAGCGCCATCTAGCCGTCTGTTTATGCGCGGACGACTTCGCGGGCGACCGCTATATAAGTTAATAAACACGAATGGATTGATAATTTAATGAACCAGTGTCAGCAACATACCAGTATATAATAGTGATAAAGTTAAGTAAGTGATTTATCGAAGCTTATTTTATTAAACACGGGTATCAGACACTGTATGTGCTCTCCTATTTGATTGTTGTTTCACAATAAAGCGCCAACATTGACGATGCTGTATTTTACATGACAGCAATAATTTGTTCATAAATATGAAATAAGAAACCGAAAAATTGCGCACAGGCGGGACTTGAACCAGCACTTTCTGGCTAACCGGGCCAAACGCTCTACCAATTGAGCTACAGTGCTGTCTGCTAGAACATCGTGTTTGAAGAATGTAAATAAAACTGGAAATCTTACTCCAGTCTAAATCCTTCTTACAGCAGCCGCAAACTGTGTACTTATCGTATATCTCAGGAGATTCCTCTAGGTCTAGTTTACGAGTTTGTGGAATGAGCTTTAGCGACCTTCTTGAGTGAATAAGTGCATTACAGTCGCAGAATGTGGGTTATATTACTCACTTCGGTATATGCAACGCGTTAACTAAAGCTGTTAGACAACCGAAATCGTTTCTCGCGACGAATATACTACGTGCAACCGTAGTTGGGGTAGATGAGCCAGATATTATAGGAGCAAGTATTATGGGCTAGTACATTGATGTGAATGAGAACAATCTATTCGGTTTTGGTCTTTTAAATCGGTCTTTAGTACAGTTCTTAGAAGAAAAATTTTGTCTATAGTTCGTGGGAGCTGAGTAAGAACGATAATTACGAGATTGATTGAAAGATTACAGACGTGTGTACCTACGTGAGCGTGATGAAAAATGTACTAGATTAAGCTGGAACGAGACAGACGCGTGTTCGTGAGTGTGACGAAAGATGAACTAGTAAATCGAGAACGAGATAGACGCGTGTGCGAAAGTGTGATAAAAGATGTAAATATACACAATATTCGCTGTGTACGACCTATGACTGATCGGAGTAATCGGTAAACTACTGAACTAATCATCATCATCATCATTATCAGCCAAAGGACGTCCACTGCTGAATATAGGCCTCCCCCACGGCTTTCCACAGCGACCGATTACTAGCGGTCTGCATCCAGTTTGATCCTGCAATCCTTATAAGGTCGTCTGTCCATCTTGTTGGTGGACGTCCTACGGTGCGTCTTTGGTCGAAGGGTCTCCAATCTAGAACTTTCCTGCCCCAACGGCCATCAGTTCTTCGCGCTATGTGCCTTGCCCATTGCCACTTGAGCTTACTGATTCTCAAGGCTATGTCCGTTACCTTAGTTCTTCTACGTATCTCCTCATTTCTGATTCGATCATGTAGAGAAATACCCAGCATAGCCCTCTCCATCGCTCGTTGTGTGACTTTGAGCTTCCTTATAAGGCCCATAGTTAGAGACCATGTTTCGGATCCGTATGTCATCACTGGTAACACACACTGGTTGAAGACTTTCGTCTTCAGACACTGAGGTAGATGAGATGAGAAGACGCTCTTGCGCAATTTCCCGAACGCTGCCCAGCCGAGTTGGATTCGTCGATTGACCTCTTTCTCGAAGTTGGACCTACCCAATTGGATCACTTGTCCCAGGTAGACGTACTCGTCGACAACTTCGAGAGTTGAGTTCCCAATGGATACTGGAGTGGGTACAACAAGAGAACTCGACATAATTTTCGTCTTCTCCATGTTCATTTTAAGACCCACTTGTTGGGAGACTCGGTCAAGGTCTTCGAGCATAGTGCCAAGATCGTCCAGCGTCTTTGCCACAACGACTATATCATCGGCAAATCGGAGGTGTGTGATGTATTCTCCATTGACATTGATGCCGATTCTTTCCCATTCCAGAAGTTTGAAGGCGTCTTCCAATGCCGCTGTGAACAGTTTCGGAGATATAACATCTCCCTGTCTCACACCTCTCCGCAGTGGAATCCCTCGTATTCTGCTCCTGTACTCGGACCGACATGGTGGCGTTATTGTAAAGGCACTTAAGCACCTCTTTATACCTATAGTCTATGTGGCACCGCTGCAGAGACAGAAGTACTGCCCAAGTTTCGATCGAATCAAAGGCCTTCTCATAGTCCACAAACGCTAAGCATAGAGGCATATTATACTCCTTGGACTTCTGTATAATTTGCCTAAGCGCATGGATGTGGTCTATGGTACTAAAGCCTTTTCGGAAACCGGCTTGTTCGGGAGGCTGGAAGTCATCAAACCTACGTGCGAGACGATTCGTGATGACCCTTGAAAACAGCTTGTAGACATGGCTCAGGAGTGAGATGGATCTGTAGTTCTTCAATAAGGTTTTGTCTCCTTTTTTGAAGAACAACACCACCATACTCCTGTTCCACGCCTCGGGCGTGATGCCCTCCAGCAGAACGGAATTTAAAAGTCTCTGAAGGACTTTAAGTACCAGTGTTCCACCCGCCTTCAGAAGCTCTGCTGTGATTCCGTCCTCGCCAGGTGCCTTGTTGTTTTTGAGCTGTTTAAGGGCCATCCTAATCTAGTAAAGGCTGATGTCCGGGATGTCTTTGGTGTAGTGTCGGGTCAGGATAGCTCGTGGGTCTCTGACCGAGCTATCAACGGGTTTGGCAACTGAGGTGTACAAGTGCCCATAGAACCTTTCGATCTCCCTCAAAACCTCTGCTTTCGTCAACGCTACACTGCCGTCCTCCGTCTTAAGCTTCGTCAACAGGCTTTGCCCAATAGACATGTCCCTTGCAAACACTTTGGAGCCTTGGTTCCGCTCTATCGTTTCTTTAACACTATTAGTGTTAAAGCAACGGATGTCGTGTCGCAGGGACATCCATATTTGTCTATCGAGCTGCCTGTAGTTTTCAGCATTAACGGAGGTCTGCAGTGCCATAGATCGACGTTTTGCCATAAGGTCGAGAGTGTGGACCGACAGTTTTTGAGGTCTATCTTTACGGCCAGGCCTAAAATACTTAGACCCCACCGTTTGAACAGTTTCCACAAACCCGTTGTTAATTTCGTCCACTGTAACGCAATTGTCTAGGCAATCAAAGCGGTTTGACAACTCGAGTTGAAAGCTCTCGGGATTTTGGATATGGGCACGAGTCGGTCGGAGCGTGGACTTCATCAGGCGGGATCTTTCCAATTTGACATTTATATACAATGTGCCTCGAACCATTCGGTGATCGCTACCGGTTTTCACCCTGTTGATCACGGAGACATCATTGAATAACCGTCTCTTGGAAGTCATGATGAAGTCAATCTCGTTTCTCGTAAAGCCATCGGGACTCAACCAGGTCCACTTCCTTTGAGGCGGCTTCTGGAAGAAAGAGTTCATCGCAAAGAGTCCCTCCTTCTCCAGAAAGTCAGCCAGCCTCTGTCCCCTGGCATTTCTTTGCCCGTATCCAAAGGGTCTCACCTTCAACTCATTCTCGCCTCGCTTGCCCAGTTTTGTGTTGAAGTACTTGAACTAATAGTACTAACTAAAGACCGAACCAGTTCCTTTGAATGATTGTACTAGTTCGGAGCGTTCCGTTCAGTGTACGAATAAGAACAAGCCTAGTTGCCGCCACTTCTATACCGCGATGCGAGCGATAAAACCTTGGCTACTAGAAGGGAGCGCGGGCGACTCTCCCAGCTTGTGGCTCGAACGCGGCTACTCAAACTCGTTGTACCCGCGATTCTAATCTTAAATGTGTGAAAATAATTATTTGCTGTCTGCCGTGTTACTGTTGGCAGCTACTAGAGGCTTAATGTGGGATTGGCCAGTACAAAAATCAAAACCGTTTAAGATAAAATGTATACTAATATTATAAAGCTGAAGATATTGTTTGATTGAACAAGTTACTTTATATCAACTCTAGCGTTTCCCCGCGACTACGTCCGCGCGTTCAGAGTTTTCTTCCTCCCCTCACGTCGCAACGTAATGTTACTTTTACAGCCTTAAATCTGTGTCAATAAATAACTTATCAATAACCAACATATTTTTTTTTTTTAATTGGTCCATTACTTATTAAACATTTTAGTAGAATATAGCAGATAGTAGATTTTTGATCATGGGATCGATAGTAAATAATACCTATACGTACTCTTCCATACTTTGTACTATAAGCCATCACAAACAGACAAAGAGTTTGCAGCAGCACATAGTGATTCTACTGTTTTCTGTTATCTGTGTCCCAGTGCAGTTTCTGCGTTTAAGATTTTAATCAACGAGTGGGAAGGAATGCATCTGGATGACATTCCACTCCACACGACTAAGATGAAGGAACCGACACGAGACACCTAGATACTCACTAGAGGAATTACTAATTAAATGTTCCTTCTACTTGCTTTCTTATCCAAAGTTCCTCGTAAGGTTCGGTAAAGCTAAAAGGAAACTTCATGTTACTTCTACCATCTAATTCTATGCGGATTAGAATATAAGTTGGACCAAGACCCCTTACACACTGCGACTTCTAGCAGCGATACAGTCACGATGCAGAATCGATGCAGTCGCGCGTCAGCATCGATGCTTAATTAAATCGGTTCATTGCGTGATTTGCGATGCTGCAGCGCGTTTTTAAAACACGCGACTGCATGGATTTTAAAAGTCACGTATCGTAGTATTATAAAGCTTAAGAGTTTGTTTGCTTGTTTAAACACGCTAATCTCAGAAACTACTGGACCAATTTTAAAAAATATTTTTGAATTGTATAGCTTCTTTATCGAGGAAGGCTTTGGGCTATAAAAACATCACGCTACGGCGGGAAGGGAGTACAAACTTAAACGCGCGAACGAAGTCGCGGAGGACCGATATGTGCCTATATAGGGTAACCTCAGGCGGGATAATATTGCGAATACTTATGTGCTATTTCAAAATATTTTTTCCTTTTGAGTTTTGTTGTATGTACTATGTATGACATTTTATTATTAAACTTTCATTCAAATTTCATTCCATTATAACGTCCTATTTTCGCTTTCAAAGATTATTTTTTTAGAAACCTTAGAGTTGAAATCTCCGAAAGCCTCGAAAAGGATCGGCAAAAACGGATGCCTCCTAACTTTTGTTTCGAGTGACTCAGTTATCGCTCTCCGGAAGTGTTGACTGAACTGCTTAAGGAGATCGGCCCGACTAAAACTCGTTCAAACAGAAATATATGGGATTAACGCTTTATATTTTATGACTCCGTAATCGCTTTTAAAGGCTTACAACGGAAGAAATATAAAGGAAAATAAAGCACTTATTTTTTCAGTGCGATCTGAAAGTGGCTTAGTAATAAGTATACAAGGTGCTGGGTAATTTTAGGATTGCTTTGTAAAACTTTCTGTTGAAATTATATTTGAAGCTGTAAAGTTATTTTGGTAAACATTGCTTACGGTGAATTTATTCCGTAACAGCAAATGTATTAAGTAATTGTGCAGTTATGTCAAAACTTTATATTAAAAAAAAATCATTAACGTTTTTTGTAAAAGCTCAATAACACTACATTATCTTATTATTACTTGGCATGTACACCAACCAAGGCGTTAGATTAATATACCAGAAATAAAATTTACTACTAATTATTTTTTTTATGAATACTGTCAGGTACTGACTGGTCGGCAAATGTTTATACTGAGCATTATTAAGAAACAACACCAGCTTTTGGACTCAGACGCTGACAGCATAAATAGGAAACGACGTAAAAACACGGCGGCAAATCGTGACGTTAAGACTTGACAAAATTTTATAAGATTTTTTAATTTATTGACCCATACTTATACAATAAGCTTAACAGGCTCCTATGGTATATCCTATGAATAGGTACGCATGCAGCACTGTTGTCAAAGAGTGGCTACAGCAGCAGACATGTGATAAATCTGAAGAGCTATTATCTTTAATTGAATAGCTACTGTTTAGATAAAAACAGCAGGCAAATTTTCCAATAACTGTGTGTGCATTATTTTTATTTATTAATGGTTTCTTCATGTCATACTTAACATATGTAGATATTTTAAAGTGAAGTCGAAAAGATTTGTTTTGTGAGTTTCTATTTCATTTTTTTTAAAGATACCTAAATAACTATATCTTTCCTGGCATAATAGAATACAATTTTAGACGACAGCACTTTAAGCTTAACGCCGCGATATCTTATGCAATTGTTATTTATGGGCTGATGTGCTGGCAACTGTACATCGAATGTTCAAATTGTGTTTACCTACACGTATAAAAAATTTGGGATGGAGCATCTTGCTTATTCTAAAACACAGGGGTTTTCTCTAACTTAGGAGTCAAAGTCCGACGATTAATTAGTACCTAACTATATATTTGTGAAGTAATTAACTATTATCCTTTGTTAAAACTACACTGTACTGACCGTATACTTATACTGAAAATAAATTCTTATTATTTTAACTTAATATTTGCAATCTACACTTATTATTTGGTAGTTTGAGCTGGAGACTGTTTTTTTCACAATGTAGTTGCAAATTCGTATTTATCCCTCTAGGAGTTAGGTAGGTTAGTTCATCACGCATCAAAAAAAACAAGCGAATAAAGAAACCAGGGCCAGATCCAGAGAATTGCGCGTTAGAGCGCCTCAAATATTAACGTGGGGGAAAATCCCGTAACCTCACAAAGTGGGAGGGAGTGTTTCTTTTACTATTAAAGAGGCTGCACTACGGACAACGCCCTAGATACAGCGCTGGAATGAAATTGTTTGATGGCCTTTGTTTTGGCTTGCTTCTGATGTAATATTTAGAGGCTGGAGTAAGTGGCCGCCTTATTTTGAGGATCTTATTAAAGTGGTATTCGATCAATTGTTTTTTACTACTCAGTTAAGACGCTTTATGTTACTCGTGAACCTAGTCACACTGAGCCCGCGTTTGCCCAGAAGTGGGACGTTACAGGCTTACTTTACTTTTTTTTACTATGTTACTCGTTTGAACGCTTAATAATTATTATACACCTAATTTAATTAAATTAAAATTAAAATTTTATTAATTTTAAATAAAAAAGAAACTCCGGTGCAAATAAGAAACAGTCGAACAGATTTTCATGAGACATGGCTAATCACCAGTGATCGGATAATTGGATGCATATTTATTTACCTAAAGATAAATTAAGGCTAAGAGAGTATGGAGGCGGCTTCTTAAAAAATATGTTTTTAATATAAGTCCCGGGATTCCAGAAAATTGGGCAATGCGAAACTTTTCTGTAACATGGTGAGGAAACGACGTCTTAAGCATGTGGTATTCGTTTAATAAAAAACTGGACTACGGGATTACATAGTATTAATGTGTACGTACTTGAAGTAAATTTTAAGCTCCCCATCAATTTTGAGTATGTTAAGTGTAAGAAGTAAACAGTACATACACACACCGTAGTACACCCGATTTGGTTCTATAATAAAACCACTAGATTTTTAATTTAGAAATCCCGGTGATTTCGCGTAATAAAAGTGCATTTCATATTAGCCAACACCTTGAAATAAATAAATATACCTACCTAGTCTCGTTTTTATGAACAAATAAATTTGTCAATACCGTGATCCCGAGATTTATTTGACTTAAAAGACCATTCCATAATAGCCAATTCCCTAACTTTAGGTAAATATACATACAATTATGCTTTTCATTTATACCTAATTAAAAATGATGTAAGTCGCCAAAAAAAGATCATTGTATTCTTAACGTTAAAATGCTGCACTCATTTGTATTGATTGCTCATGCTGAATAATGCCTGCTGAATCAGCTAGTAATATTAAGTAGGTATTATGTTATCCATAAACTAAGTCGTTACTGTAGTAAAAAGTAAAAATTTGTTCGTAAGGTTGAAAAATTACCGCTAGCACTCTGCAAAACAATGTAGTCTCTTTGATTTAACACCTATCCCTAGCAATCTGTGGTAAACGGTGCTGGTAGTAAATTAAGACAATTTATTTTTGATAAATATTTCTTGTTTAATTTGTAAGTTTGCTATTAACACAAATAAAAAATATATATTATTATATATATATTATATATCCGATCACTTCTAATCACCCCTGATAAAATTATCTGACACAAAATAAAACGAAATCCACGACCACTTTATACTATAAAATTACCCCAGATAAAATTTTCTGACACAAAAAAATAAACGGAAATCCTCGACCACGTTAAATTTAGGCTCCAAATAGTTTGAATGAAAATTTCAGCTTCCGTCAAAGGCATAAAGTATACAATTTAGGTGCTATCAAAATTAAGTGTCAATCTTAGCGAAAAATATTTTTCGGTTAAGTAGCAGCTTCTCCTTGATATTTTAAATATCCATCCGAAAAATGTTCCCCTGGGATTGAAATGAATAGTCCAAATGGAAATCAGTGTCAGCAATGTCGCTTTATAAAATCTGTCATTTTTGAGTCCCTTTCAGGGAGCGCCTTTGAAACGGCCGGATACTGAACAAAATGAAATTCTTCGCCGTGATTAGGAATAAGGGGCAGTTGTATTTAATTTTTAATGTACTAATCCATTGTTTTATTTCTCTTTTTGTGAAGTACCTTAATATTTTACATGTTTTCAGCTTGAGTATTGTGTTAATACGAAGTTAATTTATTTATAAAAGATGTCAAGAGTTAAATTTGCGAATAAAATCGAAAATTTAAGTTTCTTTTGATCATAATCCTCCAACTTTCGCATAAAATATCTAAAATAACCCATTTACAAAACGTGATGTCATTTATTCAGATTTTTCACTTTATCCCTATACACACTGGAATTCAAGTCAGCTTCAACGGTCACGTGATAAATAGATTTTATCTTCAGAAAAAAACATTTGCGTTGAGTTTGGGGGTGTTAACCGGACGTCTCACTGGCAGAGTCAATGAAGGGACGCTATTTGAAATATTGTCCAAGGAAACAAATATATTTTACCTTGGTTTTTCTTATAGGTAGCGAAGTTAACAAGGCAAATGAAAACATATTCTCATTATGAATTAATACCACTTTCAACCAGTCGTCAGGACATAGAGGAGGCCAATGTATGTTACAAACTACAGTAGACGCAGGTCTGATTATGATGATAATCATATATGTAAGTACATAGCTGTTCATCCTCGCTAGGAATCTTACCTAATTATATAACTTACCTAGTTATCAAAAAAAAACCTTCATTTACGTCTTTTATAGTTCTATCTTTCAACCCGAGAATTCAGATTGAATATAATATTTCTACTATATTACTACTCTCAATCAAAGGTTCTTAAATAAAACATACTGATCGTATTATCATAATGTTTTTATTAACAATAAAATGAATCATGTGCGATACATAATTGAATTCCCAATTTAAGATGCACAAGCCTGTCTCCGCAGAACACTACCGACCATCCTTTCCGCACTTCGCTCTGCTCTCGAAGATAAATAAAGTACTTACAATTATTTATTACTTTTAAATTAATCGCGTTCCATCCGATTTTGGTTCAGAGCAATGGGAGTAATATCATTCGTCTCCAGGTAACTGTAAAATGACTCGTATTTCCTCTCTTAAATTTTCTACTTTTAACTACATTATTGACTTATTTTTATTAGTATATTGATCCCTTGCGTTATCTTAAAATCATTAACAAAGTTACTGCCGTCGATAAATAAGTGCATGAGAAATACAATAAATGCAAATATCGCAATACACCAAGTTTGCTCGGCCTCAGAAATGCAACGGTATGAATGCATAGCGTCCAGTGAGCAAAACATTTAAATAGCAGTCTCTTACAGTCAAACTCAACTTAACCTGGAATAGTTTGTTTTCAATTGATACACCGAAGGCGACAAGCTTATAAAGTTGGAAAAGTTTAATGAGTTCCAGCGGCGGAATGTTCTCGCTTCGATCAGAAATAAAGTTACATTATTAGCGTTCCAGATCATAGATTGTGCAGTTAGTTATTTGTCGCCTGAATTTGCCGACGTTTCGATATGGAACAGACTGAAATATTGTAGCCAAAACTAGTTGTTATTGATTAGTGAAAACTAGAGGAAGTTGGGAACAACTTGTACGGAACACTATGTCATCGGGATCCCTGTGGTCAGGGAAAATGATGGCAAGCTCAGCGGCGGGACGTGCCGTTATAAATCGTATTCTGCAGACCTTTCCTAATTAAACTATGAAACGGTCTGCTGTTCTTATAATAAAAATGGAATGGTCACTGCATGTTGCGACAGTAGGTACCTATAAAGTGCAATAGTGCCAATAAATTATAGTCTTCGAAGTCATGTTTTGAGAAACAGTTTGGACTTATAATAACCTGGAATTAAAATTATGATATTTCACGGAACCTGTAGACGAATAATATTACTATATCGTCATATTTGTCATTAATGTAGTGTAATGATCCGTATGACTACATTTTATTATGATAAAAAGCACTTGAGTTTTCGTTTAATATATTCAATTGCATAATGCTTTCTCTCTTATTTTTTTTCAAATCGAGAATTATGTAAGAAGAAAAATTTATGGAATATAATAACAATAAATAAATATTTTATTTACAGTCAAAAATTTTATCGCCTATCTATTATATCATCGGGCGTTAAGTAAAGTATAACTGATGGGCAAATGGAAGGAACCGAATCTAGTTATATGATTTACTTTAAAATTATCCTTGAAGCTAAGTATAAATATTAATTTTTTGGAATATTATTTTAGAGCGCCAAACTCAGTCCTCTCAAGCATACGTAATACTTTGTCAATGTATATTATCTTGGCATATACCTACTCGTGACATAGCAAACAAGCAGAATGTTCCTTCCCTTTGAGTTTTTATGTGTACGTACATTTATGCATTTTCCAAAATTATTTGGGCTCATATGGTACCTTTATGAAGTCCTGATTTAGCGCTCTTAAAAAATTCTTAATATAGATATCTGTATACATATAATACATCACTGACAACGGGCAATTCGTTAATTACGACAACGAAAGGCAAATCCTACAAGTCCCTTTCCATTCCTTGCAACTCGCACTGTCAAAACAACGCGTTTCAATGAAAACAGCTTATAAACACGAATCATAGATTAGAATAAGTATTTACAATTTACTTAGTGTTGAATGTTTATTGTATCGCTTCATTAAAAAAAAACATGACAAAATCAACACAGAAGCTTCAACAATAAAATTCACATATGTAGACATTAATGCTACATAACGTTACCTTAAACAAATTTTTGATAAATATAAAGGATAATTATTAAGTACAAAACATTCTTTAGTCAATTGGTAATATCTTTACATTAAAACATTTTGTTTTATCTACTTATTTCTTATTTGGCAGTAGTGATTTTTAAATTACCAAAACTGACCTTAATATCAGTTTTAAGCTACATCTCTTAATACATAGGTAATAATCCATTTTATATAACAAATTACAACTTACTATGGTCGATTTTATATCATTACAACGGGCAAAACTGCTTCAGAATGTAATATTTTACGAATATACATAGATTATAAGATACCAAATTTACTGATGATGAAAGAACTACTCCCTAGACTGTTAAGTGTAACCAAGGGTAACCACAAACGTAACTATCTGAAAGTTTGATCAAGTCTTCCGGGATTTTATTATAATTAAAGCTCAAAAATGGATAAGAAATTACCCATTACTCTATTTATGAGTTAACACAAAAATCTTATCCGTAACACATTCTCTCACATTGGCCACTTCATTTGGCACACAGTTTCAGTTAGTTATAATACGATACGGGTAAACTTTTGTACATAAACTTTCTAACTCGAGTGAAACATTTCGCCTTTGGATAACATCAGCAAAAACAAGAAAAACAATATCACATTAATAAAGTTGAATTTATATCTCATTGTAACGGAACAAACTTCGTTAAAACAGACAAGGGTTGGTACGCACGGCAACGCAGGACGTAAGTTTATTTTATTTTATTTGACTACAGTAATAAGTTTCAAAATTGTTTAACGGCTGTGTTGCCGATCGTACGAACTAAAAATCTCTCAGAGATCAACGAAATACAATGTTGCCCTTTAGGACTGATGCAAACTAATACTTAAAGTAAACCGGTGCGGGCGCACGACGCCCCGCCCACACTCGACACTCCTCGATGTATCTAAACGATTTAAATTTAAGATAATATTGTCTCGGCAAAATCTCACTCCACGGCACTCGATTTATAGCGAGTCGTATATACTACGTATATATAAATTTGATAAAGTTAATTCGTATTTAAATATACCATAATTATGTTACTCACCCTTAAACACTGAGTCATTCGTACGAGTCACAGTCACTGGAGTACGATACACAATGGTAAGGAGGGGACCGTGCGGGCTTGAAGACTTGATATAGGGTCACACACTTGATATTAATAGACCACAGGACACGTTCACGCACACATAGATCAATCAAATGGGGAAGAGGTGTCACGACTTGCAACTTTGGGTCGTGTGATGGTTGATGTTCTTTTGTTTCTGCGGTCGGTGTATAGGGTGTTCAGTAGACAGTGTAAGCGCGCAGGAACGGCAGCGGCGGCAGCGGGCGCGGGGGCGCGGGCGAGGCGCGCTGTTAAATGACGCTCTCTCGATTTAGCTCGTTGTCCTCGTGCGAGCTGAGCGAGCTGCCGCCGCAGATCTGCATCTCGATCTCTTGCAATCTGCAACAAAATGATTCCGTTTATATTATACAACAAAATATCATATATTTTGCCAATGATATCATACTCTAGTTGGTCGTGCCAGTCGACAAAGCCGCGCAGCGCCATTCTACCGTAGCATTAAAAACGCTAATTAACACAAACATACTAGTCTGGTCTGGTCATGAACTACTTATTACTAGCGTATGTAAAATTGACACCACGAACAAATCTCGCGCGCCATGAATTGACGCCACTGGTCATGAACTCATACAAATGGTTTCATATTGGAAACTCAAATTTCTTGGAATACGTTAGAATCTTGCTTGATATAGCTTCTAGTGGACGGCGTGCAAGTTCAATTTTATAGTGGAAGCTGTATGCAACAACAAAAAACGCAAATCGATGTATAGGGTCTCAATTTTTTAATTAATCGTCAATACGGCGTGTGATATTCATTGATAAATGACAGATTTTCTAATGAAAATGAATATAATGTCACGTTACCGTGATTTGAAAAAGATAAGTGAATTTTGTGAGTACTAACGTCTATATTTCCCTTTTTTTTCATTGATTTTTTAAGTCGTATTTTTTAAACTAAAATCATACGCCATATTCAAGCGAGTGATTAAATTAAAATAGGGTCCCAGGTTTACCGTTTGGTACAAGCATACTAAAGGTCAAAATATATTTTTTGACCCTAAATACCAAAAAAGTCTTATCGGTACGATGGAGGCGCTGGTTCAGAAATTTAAAAAAATAAACTTCAGAAACCAATCGTGTCCTATAATTTCCGTCACGACGGGTTTTTTTTTACAGGAAAACCAGGGTTTCTAAATAGATGATATGAGATTGTAAAGTTAACTCATAAACCCTTACAGGTTCTCACATATAGAGTTGATTTCGAGTTGCATGTCGCATGGTCCTACACAAGCGCAGGTTACTGCTTCTGATTCTTGCCAGAAAGCGCGGCGTTCTCCGTCTTTACGGTGTCCTACAAGCGCTCGCGCAGCCGCTCGATTTCACACTCGAGTGTATCGTGAGAGCATCACCTATCGGTAAGTAAAGAAAACTCCTTACCTCTGGTCCACTTCCCACTGCTGCTGATTCAGTTTAGCAGACATGGCGGCGTTCTCCGTCTCAACGGTGTACAGTCGCTCACGCAGCCGCTTGATCTCGCACTCGAGTTGCTCATGCGAATCGACGATGCCGCGCGGCGCCATACTGCTCGCCGCGACGCTGCCGCCGCCTGCCGCGCTGCTTCGAACGCTTGAAGCACACGACGCTACGGGTGATGCTACACGAAGAGGGCTTACTGACGAACTGGCAAAAACAAACAAAAAAATGTCACAATAATAATCAATGCTGATTAAAAAAAAGAATGTCACCAATTTGCGACCAATAAAGATGACTTGAAATAACAATCGGTAAAAAAGTACTTCGTACATTTACTAAAGAATAAAAATATTTGGATCTGTATATTACAAAATGTGATTTGTTAAATTCCTAGCTACTCGAAGAACATATCACAATAGCGTAAGTTAAATTAAAATGGAAGCACTAGAGTGTGAAGGAGGAAAGGAAAGTTCATCTTTTTGTCAAATTTTTACAAGCACGCTAAAATCAAGCAAAGTTGAGCCGAAACACAAAGGTTTACAACAGTCAACAAAGTCTAATAAAGCTAACCCTGGTTGGAAGGCGGGTGTGAGAATGCAAACAAACAGTAATCTTAAGCCGAAGTAAGAAGGTAGAGAAGTCAAACATATACGTCAGCTGGTTCAGGTAAGAAGGTGGGTTTGAGGATACCTAGGTGATAACAACCATAAGCCAAAGCAAACAAGATTTTTGTAAGTCAAACTTATCGAGGAACGCAGGTTTGAAGATGCCAACCAAAAAGCAATCTTAAGCTCAACCACCAAGGTACATTATATCTCAAACCTATAAAGCTGGTCCCGGTAGGAAGGCGGGTGTGAGGGGTGCATCAGCGGCATCGCCGGCGCCGGCGGTAGCTGCATCTCCTCGATTGGAATCCGCCCGCTCGTCTCCACGAGGCCGGGCGTCGACTGGCAGCGACCCATCGCCACTAAGGATATATCAGTCGTTTATAAAAGTATAGGTGCCAGAACTTTATTATCTATCGGCTCTCACAGCTGGCCATTCTCTACCGGCAACTGCCGTCAAACTTGACGTTTTACATAAACAATGTATCAATTGAGCAGAGCAGTTTTAAACTGTTTTGAGTTTTGGTCAAAGGAAATCTATTATGGGTACGTATGGTCCCGTGGTTGTTTATTTATCCAGTAAATTCACATTTATAAAAAGGCATTGGCACCGTTTGAAATTAAATTTTCCCACCTGTATTGTTTACAATTACATTATTTATAAAATCGTTTTAAAGTAACTAAGGCTTGACATAAAGCAATTGAAAGCCTCTTTATCTAGATGAATGCCTTAAAAATGTTTTATCTAAACTCTATCATTCTTAAGCAAACCAGTTCTGAATTCTTATCCTTACCTTTCTCAAGCGGCGCTTTCTTATACTTCTCAAGTCTTTTGACTGCTATCGACTCTAGACGGACTCTGGCGGCCGGATATTCTTTCAGCACGTCCCACATGTCCTTCTTGCTCAGCACGAACAGATCCGAGTAGCCCACGGAACGCACCGATGCTGTCCGCCGGTTTCCTGTCGACGTGTCACACACACACTCCGTGCCAACCGGTGCTCGGTCGTCACTTCTCATGAACCAACTTGGCTGATGCTCAATAGTTACCACTATCGCATACAGCCAAGACAGTTCACAAGAACTCTACGCAAGGAAGACCGACACACCGGTGGCAGGGGCACAGAGTGGTGGACGTTAGTACAAGATCAGGTAAAAGATAAAAGCCAATCAGAAGATCAATTAAACTACCTATAATCAGAGCAGGGGAAGTCCAGACCGGGTGTTCAATTCAGATAAATAAATCAATCTCAAGACAACTATAAGAAGCAGATCTATTGAGTTCTCAATATGTGCTTCATACAGACAAAGCGTTCAGGGTACAATAAATTTAAAATATACGAGATCCCAAAAGAACTAAGCAGTTCTACAAGTATGCGTATTAAAGTTAGATTTAAATAAAAATAATTCGTTGGAACACAAACGACAATACGAAAATTGGTCTTGAGAGTAAGTAAGTAAACAGTACATTAATAATAGGGGTACATGCACCAAGAGGTCACGCCAAATATAATAATAATGAGGTACTCGGGGAGGATGCAAAGCGATCGGGGACACTGCCTTCAATACAACCAAAGGAAAACAAAACAATAACGAACAAAATGCATGACACTAGACGCTACACATCCTGAAGAAGGACATCTAACGAGAAGCCAATGATGGAATATTAAAAAAATAAATCGAAAACGCAGCGCTTACCACATAATATCACTTCTTTGCAGAAAGTGTACATAAAAATAAAAAAATAATTAAAAGAATTTGAAAGTAAACAATAGAAACGATAGTCTAAAGCGAAATATTTGTAAGAAAGAAATGTATTAAAGTGTGGCATTCCCTAGTTTGAGAGTAGGTTGCCGTTACCGCAAGTCGATGGCCAATGTTTTTAGAGTAACTGTTAGTAATGTGTTAAGGCTCAAGGTCTGACAGTAACGGCCGTGGTGCGATGTCCCGGAACCAGTTGTAGCGGCCACTCCCTCGGCGTGAGTGCAGCGTCACCTCGAACGTTTGCTTTTGAAACTTCGCAAGAAAAAAAAGTAGAGTAATAATGGCGTGGCGTCTCGGGCCGTGGCGATATTTACCAAGTTGTTTACCTGCCGTGCCCATGTTCAGAATGGAAATTTCGCCAAAATAAGAACCCGCCTTGAGTGTTGCTAGCACAGTCTTCCCGTTGTCGCCTACCACCTGCAGTTTGCCTCGGTTCACTATGTACATCTCCTTCCCGACTTCGCCTGGGTACAATGGGGTAGAGTTATTATATTTCAAGTTATATTTGTAAGGTACTATTGTCATGTAAATAGGAAAGTTGTAGTAAGTGAAATAGATATACTTTATAAAAAAATGTTCCATACCTTTTCTGCAGATATAGTCGCCCGGCGAGAACAGCACCGGTCGCAGCTTCAACACCAGCTCGCACAGGAATCCAGCTTCCGTATTTTGAAAGATTTCCACCCTACAACAAATAGAAGATCATTTAAATAAGTGTGATCCCAGGGATCTTAGCATTTCCAATGGCCACGAAACAGGTCTGGGTTTTGGTTTAATAAATAAATCAACATTTGATTACATAAAAAACACAGTTCAGATGACAGCTCTGAAGTTAAGTGGTTAAGCACGATAGTAAAATTAGCCTATGACATTGCACTGCTGGGAAAAGGCCATACAATTGTGAGGTAGCTTAAGCCATACTCCACGCGGGCTCAGTGCGAATTTGTAGAGGGGTGATTGCAACAAAAGCAACTAAACGCTGACAGTTGATCATGCCACCCATGGGGCATCTGACACGGCTTAACAACTGATATGAACCGATATTAGCTGGGACCAATGACTTAAAGTGCCTTCCGATGCACGAAGATGCTCGTGACATACGTTTGTCGCTTAGGTTGTTTAACTTTGGTAATTACTACCGAGGGCTGCCACCACCGCGCTACGAACACCTCCTGCTAAGCACGATACTCAGAAGCAACGGTGCAGTGATATCATAACATGCCTGAAATATAGATATAGACCAGACGAGATCAAATGGGATCCTTATAGACTCGACCAAAGAGAGTCAATTGCAGTAGATGCTGCAGGCCATACAAAACTTTTAGTTGTGAAAAAGGACACAAATATTCGTTGTTTGTTTCATTGCTATGCAAAATAGATATCCAGGAATATTTGATGATCCTCTAACGCCACGTGTCGCGAACACGCAATCTAAACGCAAACAGAATTCAGCTGAAAAGAGCAAAGCTCAGTGGCGTTTGCGACAAAAAATTACGGATCACATAAACGAACACTTTTGCATAATTCATGGACGTAAAAAGCGAATGTTTCTCTTTTTAATTATACGACACGGGGTATTAAGCTTGAACTGCCGTGCTGCATAATGTGGCTATGTTTACACTAGCCATGACGTGACATCTTTATTATTACGCTTGGGTTTGTTTGATTTCTGTTGTAATGGAAACATAACATAGCATAGAGATAACATCATACTTACATTATAATTTGGTTGTTGTCAGTTTTTTATGTTAATTGAGACAGAAAATCAATAGAATTTCTTAATTTTACCGCAGGCTAAATATTAACTCTGGACTGTCAAGTTGGTCCAACTTGACAGAAGAAGAGAATAAAAAAATACTAACAGAAAATAATCCAAAACAAAAAAAACTCCCCGACAAATGTCATATTTAAAGTCATGGGTACTTAACCATGTTATTTTATTAAGTACCACGGTACTTTTAATAATTATTTTATCGAATTGACTAATAAAAAAATATATATTTCTTAGTGATAAACTTGTTGTCATATTGCTGCAATTTTCACAAAAGGTCGTCTGACCATCTTGTTTGTGGACGTCCGACGCCGCGTCTTTGGTCGAGGGTTTCCAATCAAGAACTTTTCTGCCCCAACGGCCATCAGTTCTTCGCGCTATGTTCCCTGCCCATTGCCACCTGAGCATACTGATTCTTAGGGCTATGTCCGTTACGTGAGTTCTTCTACGTATCTCCTTATTTCTGAATCGATCTCGTAGATAAACACCAAGCATTGTCCTCTCCATCGCTCGTTGTGTGATTTTGAGCTTTCTTATAAGGCCTATAGTGAGAGACCATGTTTCGGATCCGTATGTCATCACTGGTAACACACACCGGTTGAAGACATTCACCTTCAAACACTTAGGTAATTAAGTATTTCTGAAGTACTCGTAGCTCCGTTCTTTTTATAAAATACATACTTTCTTACTGTGTACCTCTAATGTAATCCCATTGAAAAGCACAACATATGAATAAACAAAGACACAACGGGGAAGTTTCCGTGCAGTTAAACTTGTTTGGAATATGTTAATCAAAACGAAATGTTATTGCGGTGCCGTTCCATTCCCCTTCTAATAGTTAACTTGGAAAACTTTAATTTTAATCTGTAATTATTTGTATTAATACTGAGCGTGAGCATTGTTAGATGTGTTAAGACTGAGTTTGTGTTGTTATACCAAGCAATCTAGTAATGTACCTATTACTAGAACTAGATTAGGGTCTGGGTGTTGTGGTACCACCGTTGTGTCTGATTTCCATAACACAAGTGCATTGGCCACTTACTTTGGGATCAGAACAATGTATGTGATTGGTGTCCAATATTTATTTATTACGTAACAACTACTGACAATACAAAACTAACAAAATGGTCAACAAGTAAGATAAAATATGCAATGCACGTAACCTTTTTGGCATGTCCTGGCAGCGAAGCGCCAGAAAAAAAAACGAATTTCATTGGCCGAGCGAGAGGGCCGTGCGGAGTTTCTTGTTTCTTAACATTAAATGTATTAAGCTTTTTTTAGATATCTTTAAGCAACAGTGAAGAGTAAAAGAGTATGCATATTAGTACTAAAATAAAGTTACCTACGTAAATATTTACATATTCACGTCACACTGCCGGGCAAAAGCCTTACGCCTTATCTCAACTATGAGGTAGTTTGAGTCATACTCCAAGCGGGCTCTGTGTGGATTGGTGCAAGTGTGTTGCTGCAAAGCAAGCAACTAACCTTGCTGTCAGATGTTAACAAGCCACCTTAAGGCTAAATTAGGCTTAACGACTACTATCAACCAATATTAGCCGTTGTAAAATACTCGTAAGTATTAGAAGACCAAAATTCTATAACACTTTATTTTTCGTAAGTAGGTACTGCATAGTGATCATATAGTATATGATAGTAGTAGTTTCTTAATGCCATTTTCTTTTATGAAGTCACACTTTATCCGATTTGCGTTTAAAAGCACATAATCATCACATGGCAATTTTACGATGGCTCACGTAAATGGTTTTCGACGGCAAAACAAAAGGGTTCATTTATAGCGTTGAACATCTTTTTTAACTCAATAATAATAATTATAAAAACACTCTAGGTACTGCTCTAACGTTAACGTAACTAAGGCAGATATGATGCCTTAATTAGTTCACAACAGTTACAAAGTTAATAATAAGATATACCGATCCTAACTAGATTACAAAGGGTTTGTTTAGTTTGAGAGATTGTTAATTTGACAAAGCAGTGTATTTAACTTAATATTTACGCTTTTCATTTACTTGTTGACACTGACTTAGTAATTAATGCTGTCGTAGTACTATAAACAACACGATGTTTATTTATCACAAGCCATAGTTTCAAACGATCCTGAGAACTGAAAAACAGGATATTTGGTGTTTTTAGCATCATCTTTACTTATTACTTAAACAAGGACATAAATTAGATTTTTATTCTTGTATTATAAATCTAACACCAGGGCTACGCACCCTTTAAAAAATATAAGACCTGTTTGGAGCAGATTAAAGCTATTCAATCTATCAGCTACGATGATATCGCAAGTTATATCTTTGAAACGTCAAAGTCAGAGGCTATTGCACCGAGTGGTCTGGTCATCTTGACCCATGTCACTTCTACTTAAGTTTATTATACTGACTTTGATCGTTCACGAAATGACTTTGGCAGTTCCAAGTTTTGTTGATAGACCCGCAGTTAACGTGATGCTTAAACTTTCATAGTCCGAGATTAATATTTAGCTATGAAATTGAACGTAAGGGAATAATGACGGTTACATTTTATGTCATTTCAGAATTAAGTTAATTGTTTCTAACCTCCCGTCATCCTATTTGCGTGACGCTTTACCTTAAAAAAAAACACATGTTGAATAACACTTAATTTCTGGCCTTAAGTCTACCATTCGAACTTTTTGATATTATAATTCTAGTCACGATAGTTTGTATTTTTTGAAAGTACAATGCCATTATCATTATAAGTCTGGGTGTTATCAATTGAGACATGTCAGTTTCATAGTTCAAAACGTACGATATTATCTGTCAAACGGCAGAACGGCATACGTTTGACAGATCATACCGTATATTTTGAACTGTCAAATGAAAATGATTGCAATACACAATTCTACCTATCTCGCACTTACAGACTACAGACTTTTGGTCAGCGATGAGTGACTCAGGAGTGGTTGTACAAACGATACTGATGCCATAAAAATATTTCAAAAAAAAACGCGTAAAACCCACAAGATCACATTATTACGGTACAAGCAAGTGAATCAAAACTACCAATACCAAGTTACCTAGCAAGCCTCTTCGTAGCTTACTAAACTACGGCGTAGTATTTCGTAGATATACGCGCTAGCTACACGGGAGTGTGCGAGTTTCCTCTTTCGTTTCAAATTTTGTTAGAATGTTGTACAGAGCTTTTCTTTTATATAACTAGCTTAAAATTTAAATAAAATATTTCTTTTACAATAAGCATAACTCATATTAACATAACCGAGTTGGATGTCACCGACCAAAACAATACCCTGTCTATCTGTTGACATTATAGCATCAGCTGCTAACACTAGCTATACCGTTTGTACAATGCCGTGGTTTTTGTGATAGCTTCTTTGTATCTGATTTTCATAACACAAGAGCTTTAGCTACTACTTTAGGCTTCGAGAGGTGTGATGTTGTCCCAAAAAAAAAAAAGTTTTTACCTTTTCAACGTGTCCAAATGCACATTGATAGCAATCTCCGCCTTCAGCTTATCCGGCAGACAGGACACTGCCTTCTCCTCGTCAGAGCACTTCTGCGTTAGCCAGAGATAGTCGAACCACTTGATGACCTTCACTTGTAGAGTGTTGGGTACCCGGCGCATGCGCATATACGTTTTCACGCCGTCCAGTTTCGCTGTAACAAGAATTGCTGGTTAGAAATTTGAGATTATATATTTTCGTTTATGAATGAACAGATAGATGACTCTACTGAGGACCACACTCGACTTGAATTCTTAACACTTTTATCATCTGCTTATAGTTGACCCTGATTGCAGATAAAACCACAAAAGAAAAAGTAATTATTTCTTCTTATTTCTTTCATGCCGTTCGGTGATGCTGTACTTGATTAGAACTTCGAAAATACTGTCGTAGTTATTTAAAGTAGGTATTGTTCGGCTGATCGAAACTTTAACAGAGAATGAGAATGAAGCCTGGTATAATAAAAGTGCCATACGTTCGCTAATGCTAAGCTAAGTTTCAGAGTACAATTAATCTGCCACAGGAACTGTCGTTCATAAAAAGGGCACACTTTTTTACCTCTAATTACTTGAATTTGATGAATTTTTACAATAATAATAAAAGTCATGCGTAAGGTTATATTTATATAAATATATTTTTCACCAGTTTTAAATAACACTTCTTATTTACGTTAGTATCTGTTTTATATTTTTGGTGCAGTAAAAAATGTGCTGCAAGGATAAAAGTAGTTCAAATATCTTTTGGTAGAAGAATTTTATTTACCGAGCGAGGCTCAGAGGCCACGCCTCGGTTTTCATGTTACAAGCTAACAGACAGAAGGGTTTGCGCGGTGTTCATACATTTTGAATGTGACAAGATCCGATATCCCCTGAGGAGTGCTTGCGACGTGACGTCTCTTCAAAACGATGAGACCCTTTCAAATTCATAGTTACACGCTCACGTATCAACCACCTGTCATTGAGAATCGTGCGTAAAATAGATACATGGGAAATAGGCTGGCACCGAACTATTATGTAAATGTCACGATACATAGGGGTTATGTAATCCTAAATCGAATAGTATTAATTATCGCTTAGAGCCTCTTTGTTCCAATTGACACTGATTTAGAATGCATGCAAAGTTAGTAATTCAGTTAAGATAAACTTCGCTGACGTAATAAATAGTAGACAATCTTTTTAATTAGAGTTACCTTTCATTACAGTTATATTATATAGAAATATATTATACTAGCGGTCCCCCGCGACTTCGTCCGCGCGTTTTGAGTTTGCTCCCTCCCCTCCCGTCGCAGCGTGATGTTTTATATCCTAAAGCCTTTCTCAACAAATAAGCTATCTAACACAGAAATATTTTTTCAAATCGGTTCAGCAGTTCCTGAGATAAGCGAGTTCAAACCAACAAACTCTTCAGCTTTATAATATTATTAGCGCAAGCGCACGTTGTTCTTAAGCTGCGAACATTATTTTGGTGCGGAGTTATGTTAAAACTGTGATAGCTCCTAAGATATTTATTGGAATCAAATGATATAAAGGGCAACTTTGTTCTAAATGAAATGCTCGTGATGATGAATGTATTTATTTTGATAAGAATAAATACCTGTGTGTATAATACACCTCAAAAAATAATGCATTATTTTTTTACAAATTTATTAACATAAAAAAGGTTGTAGTAAGTCAACCATAAAAGATAAACTTATGCTGTCGCGGACTTTATTATAGACCTCTTAATGCTGAACAATTCTGTCGTACATGATTTTTGTGCAACTTTAGCGGTTTCCGCAGCGTACGCAGCGGAAGCTCTAAAAAGGAATTTCTTTCTCCCGTTTTCGCAACATTTTTGATTGCTGCTGTGGTCTTGTGAGTCGTATCTTTATGTTGTATAGCTTAAAGCCTTCCTCGATAAATGGACTATCCAACATAAAAATAATTTTTCAAATCGGACCAGTAGTTTCTGAGATTAGCGCGTTCAAACAAACAAACAAACAAACAAACTCTTCAGCTTTATAATATTAGTATAGATTAGTCTAAACCAGACCAAATCGTTTAAATAAAAGTTAATATAATATCAGGTGCAAGCCTACATGCAAATGTGACTAAAACTGGGCACTATGTCTCGCTGCGTGTAATCTATGTAATATAATATTGCTGAAATTTCAACACACAAATTAAATGCAAACACCACGCTTCGGGACAAAATTCAATTTCATCCTGAAGGCTGTTGGTGCAACAACAGACCCGTAGCAGAAATACGATGCCTTTCTAGCCAGTTAAGTGAGGAAACCGCGCCGCGTAAATGCCATTTAAAAAAAACCTGCTCAGTGGTGTCATTGTGGAACTGCAATTCGAATTCTAGCACCGATAGTTCGATTGATACTATCCTTCTCTTTCCAGTTCATTTTAATGCAGTGTGTTTCAGTCACGCGTGTGGATTTCAGTTTCTATTGATGCAGTTACAGAATCACTAGGTATTTTATAGCGCTGATCGAAAGGGACCCCGAGGGAACGAATTGCTTAGGAGTGATGTTTGCTTTCATAAAATCCGTCCCTCATTTAAGCGGCTGGAATCGCGAAAAAGGGACTATAGTAAACAAACAAGTATATCAGATATAATAGAGTAAACAAAAAGCAGCTTTGGCAAGTGCATAATCTTAAAATAACGAAATCAGCCGTTACGCCATGCTTTATTCATTAACTTATTTGCCTTATTGAAATACACTTCCTCTGAACTAGGTAGTATACCAAATAATAATAAGTATCTCCCGGTGATAGGTGATCCATTATCACAATACATTATTGAGATCCCCTATATTTAATCACAGCCAGCTTTCATTATGTTACTGAGAGAATCAATAATCTTCAAACAAATTAACGTGCGTTCACATAAGTATTAATACGCGCTCGTAAACTGTGCCATCGTTCATCTCGCAAGACAGCCATCTAATGAAATGAATCTTCATATCGGCTAACAAAGGCGAATACATTTTCTTGCAATCCACTAATAGAATGATGGAATGTATATCTATTGTGCTGATACGTGCTACGTTTTTATTTTTATTTCGGTCCAATCGCTCATGAGCATGCGGGGTGGCCCTGACAGAAGGGTCTTGTGGAATAAGAGCACCGTCTTCAAGAAAATTAATTTAGACGATGTAATATTCAAATTACGATGGAGAAGGAAAAACGTGTCAGAAAATTTCAAGTCACTTACGTAAAAGAGCGAACCTCTACCTCAAAAAACAGTAGGTTTAATGGCTGGAAAAATATCGACATTTATAGAATGTTGTGATTTCATCCTTAAACTTGAAAAAAACAAGAGTTTGTTAATGGTCTCAAAAAGTTTTTGCAAAGTATTTTTAATTTAAAAAAAAACACTAGCAATATTAAGTGGCGTATAATTGAATTCATCCTTAAACTTGAAAAAGCAATAGTTTGTTAATGGTCCCAAAAAGTTAGGACAAACTTTTTTTAATTTAAAAATTAAACGTTAGCAATACTTAGTGGCGTATAATTGTTCTCATCCTTAAACTAAAAAAAGAAATAGTGAATTAAAAGAAATTCTTTCTTTCTTCTTTCTTATAATACAACCAATATTATGCGAAATTGCAATATGAATTGCTAATTTGACAATAATCGTAAGCTGCTTAACTGCCGTTGGTTACTTCAAACTACGAGTAGATGTTCAATAACTTTTTCCAGACAGGAAATAAATTCACTTTGCCATTTCTCAACCAATAACTTACCAGAATTAGAAAACTCTACACCCAAATAGATACCAACATGGATACAACGAGCTCCGTGGCATCCGTTTGGAAACAGCCAGCATGCTTCGTGAATATCCGATGCGAACTAACTTTATCTTGTATCAATCTCCGTGATACATTAGATAGTTAACACAATAAATCATGTGCGCGCGTGACACGTGGCTAGGAGGATGGGAGATAGGGTTGTCATTTGCTAAAATAATCTATCATCGATGTAATTGTGATGAAGATTATGTTTTAGAGAGCATTCGTTTTGCGAAAAGTCGCTTGACAAGATACTTCTGTAGGACTTCTACTAAAAACGAAATCCGTCAATATGAAAATCATTTTGCGAATCGAAGACCGAACCGACTGAAGCATTTTTAACCGACTTCAAAACAGGAGGAGGTTATCAATTCGACTGTATATTTTTATTTGTTGTATGTAATGTTGTCAAATACGTATTTATGTATGTATTTATGTAATTTGTCCACGATTCGAAATCATTTTTCGCCTACCTAGGTAATTTACCTTCTAGTTGGTCCAATTTTTTGCCAAGTTGGGTTCAGATGGTGGGATCTTGGTGCAATCGAGGCAAAACCTCGAATTTAAAAGGCACGTTTAGTATTTTTGTACTAGAATCTTAATGAAGACTTGTTAATGCGTCTGATAGTCGACATTGTGTGGAGCTGAGCTGATGGTGGAAATCCTAAATGCCGAGGAGGTCAGTAATTTTAATGACAGAACTTTTTAAAGATGATTTGTAGCATAAAGAACAGAGTCAAAAGGTGCTACTCCTCCTGTAATCACTAAAAAATAGCAAATTAAATTAACTTAAAAAAAGCTAAACCCAACTTCAAAACCAAAATAAGTTTATTTAAGACTTTTTAGGATCTATACGCATTGAAGGATTAAGTTTTTCGTAGCCTACTGATTCGAATCCTTCAAATGCAAAATCCGATTTTCATAATGGGCGCATTTTATCCACAACGTCGCTTAACATGTTAAGGAATATGTATTATTGCCAAATATCCGGCTACTATTTTTTTAATCCTTGTACTACATTATAAGCCACTTAATTCGATAATTCTTTATGTTGCTACATCGTGTGAAAATATTGAATGTTATGAATATATATTTTATTCGTCTTTTTCGAGTAGTAACATCAATTGTGATTGCGACGAAAAAAGCAAAAAAAATAAGCAGATCAAAATTAATCGTACATCTGGAATTGCAAAAACACTAGCCATCCAATTTCAAGTGCCGCCTTTATTCGTTGATAACCCTGCCCAGGGCTGTCACATTACCGTACTAAGCAGGTATACGTGTTGGCACGTGCGCCCGCCTCGCTACAAAATTCGAGATTACTAAGCGGTCCCGTACTGCAAGATTGGCGAAAGAAGGTCAGGTGCATTTGTTTTTTGTGGAAAGTTTTCTAGAAATAGAACACGATAAAAAGTTAAAAGAGATTGGGAGCGCGGTATAAAAGTTGGGGTTAGTTCGTGTTAGATGCCTTCACTTCTATCATTTGGTTCGCGAATTTTGAGTTAAATCAGACGCATATGCAATACGCTATGGTTAAACAAATTGTTAACCAGAATGTTAACATGACGTCTGTCACACAGCCAAAGTTGCTTTTTACAAGTGCAATTCATATTATGTTATTAATTCAATCAAACATGGCTTTACAATATGCTCATATAAAACATTATCTAATATAGGTATTATTTAACTATACAATCACATAAGTACTCGTAAGTTATGATTCTATTTATATTAAACTCAGAACTTAGATTTTTATAAGTATCCGCAAATGGTTCAAGCGAGGGAAAAGCCCTCGCTTTTTTACCCACGTTAAGAATATTTTTGAGGCACTTTAGCTAAAAAAAAACTATTTCACTAACAACTAATAGCCATTAGGTGCTCATAGCCTTTTAAAAGGTCAACTAGAGCTGCGTCACGTTAAATAAATGCTTACAGAATGAGAAAACGAAACCAACTAAGTGTGAAAGTCAGATCGTTATCTTAGGAGGATTCCGTAACTAGATCATAAGTAAGACCATCTCCCTTGTGGTATGAAATCATATATTTCCCGCCTGTTAACCTCTGATATTATTATACGTTGCAAAATAGTGATTACTCACTGTACGCGTCATTATTTCCTAATTACTCATATATTAGGAACAGGCACACTCAGAGACGTCATTTAAGTTAAGATTTATTAAAATCCTATTTATGCATAGGTATATGAACTAATGTTTGTAAGGAGTTACAAAAATATCTTAATTCTCAACGATGATTATTGGTATACTAAGAGTGATAATTTAAATACCCTAATAAACACATATACTGTTGACATCTTTGCTTTCTTTGGAGCTCAAGTAAAGGGCAAACATTTTTAGAAAGGACTAAAATAAAACATCAGTCAAAAACGTCTTGGCTTAATGTTGCCTTGCCAACCTACTTTCCTTACATCCTTTCCTTAATCTGTTTTTTCATTGCAGAACCCTGAAAGCGATCTCTGTCTTTTCCCTCTGGCTGAGCCGTCAAGTCGACGAAACAATTTTCCAGATTACAAAGCACTTCCAGCTAGTTGTCTTTCTAAGCAAATGTTTGTGAGTTCAGGGTCAACTGCTCGTACCTCGATGTTAAGGTATTATTTGGAGGCGTGTGAATAAATGAACAGTAGCTAACCAGACAAATGTAACTTGGAGCGGGACAAAATTTAAATGAAAGACCTTAATAAAAGCTGTTGCTAACTAGAGCATAGATGACCTGGATTCGCAAATTTGCTTTGCTAAATAAACAAAGGCAACAATAATTCCTAAACTTATTTACACATTTGATTGCTTTTAGCTAAGTAATAGCGAAAATCCCTTTCCTTTAAAATTAAGGCATAAGTGGTGACCACACCGCGACTTTTAGCATCGATGCATTCGCGCGTTAGCATCGATGCAGAAGCGCGACAGTATCGATGCTAATGCGCGTTATTATCGAGGCAATCGCCAAAATACAGCACATAATTTGTCAATTTCCAGCTTCTGCATCGCGACTGCATCGCTGCTAAAAGTCGCAATGTACAATACACATTAATAAAACTTTAAATTTTATCTAAGTTTACTAAATATCTCAAATTCATTTATTGACGCTTCTTAGATGTGTACAGTTCACCGAACAGAATGCAAAAGCTATCTAGAAACGAGCAAATCAATGGCATTCCCAATCAATCCGCATCTCCTGTTTTATGCAGTGAGCAAGTGTCAACAAGTTTAATTAGCGTTGCAGCAGGAGACAATGGCGCCGCGACGGCAGAGGCTGAATCCGTGACCTTCCGTCGACTGCAACGAAATAGGTCACCGGCTTGAATTCTATAAATAGCTGGGCGAAAGTCGGGCGCCCCCCGCGGCCCCCTGCCACCCGGGCACCTCGCCATCGATCCGTCGGCACTCGGCACGCTGCGCCCGCCAGCTCCTAACAATTCGACTATAATTGATCTGCTGCTGTCAAGAGGCTAAGCAAACATAGTTCAATAATAGTTCACTACTTTTTACATCTCGAACATCACATCTGACATGTTTATTCTCGCGTGAGCCGCTCCGTCATCGACTCCGTCTCTACCACGTTAGTCTACGTAAGCAGACCTCGCAAATTCGTAAATAAAATGCCATGGTATGAAAATGTCACGAGGATCTATGCTGATATGCTCAAGGGACCATAGGGGTAGAGAGGTCTCAGTTTAAATAAGAACAAGGTGTCAATACGAAAACAATTAGGCACGTTTTCCACTAATAATTAAGACATAAATAAAAAACAAATCAATGAACGCACTACACTACGTACCATCACTTCTTATTGCTACAACGAACTAAACTTTCTACTCAATGCTACGGAAAGTTTTCACATTGCTACGACGCGTTACGAGATCTCCGTAGCTCTTACCGTAGCATAAACTTATTTAAAAAAATACAATTTGGGATGCACTTGTTTTACGCTTGTCATATAAGGTATAAAAAGGAGGCGATGGTTACATGAAGGAATCGTTTTTATTTTATATTATAAAAATGTCCGAGAAAAAGGTCAGGCATGCCGTAATCGGTACGAAAATATTTTATGGCTGTTTACGAAGCTGGAGTTATGTGGAGAACGTAGTAAGTGGGAAGGTACTGGCGGTTTCCACGGCCGTTTGCGAGAGATGGATGACACTCGGCTTTTATATAAATTGTGTTGGACCGGCTATGTTTATGTACAGGCGACAGCATGTCAAGCTTAAAATTGCGGTATCTTATGCAATTGTGAAAGGGGCGAAGTTGCAACGCAAATGCGTAGTGTGTTTTGCTAGCAATCTATTTTCCACGTGGATGCAGTCTCGCAACACTTTAAGATAATGCAAAGAGGAATGACAAAATCCTTTAAGCTGTGTTGAAATCCTTTAATAATAAATATTATGTCGCGAGTAAGCATAGCGTTTTTTTTTTGAATTGTACTAATTTTAAAAAGAAAAGCATATTAGTAGCTTATCTTTAAAACAAACTGAACAGTTTTTTATTATAATTTTACTGGTAGAAGGCTCTATCATCGCATTGCAGCCGTGTGAACTCAAGGCACACACATGCCGAACAAAACATGCACACTGGCATAACTAGAACTTTACCTCCCATTCATTGCCAGTAAAAATAGGTCCCAAATCAACTTTGTGAGTCTAAGACCCTTTACACACTGCGTCTTTTAGCAGCAATGTATTAGCGATGCTAACGCGCGTTAGTATCGATGCAGTCGCATAATGTCAACATTTACACACTGCGCTACTTTTAACATCCATACAGTCTCAACCTTTACACCTGCGCTACTTTTAACTGTATGAATTGTATAGTCTTCGAGAAAGCTCGCAAGACCTAAACTTTATTGATTACGCCAAAATTTATTAAAAAATATTCAAAAAAGTATGTGCTACAGCTAAATCACACCATCTTCGTAAAATAGTAGCAAGCTCCAAAAATAAAGCAAAAGCTACATGGAGCATCATAAATAAAGAAACCTGTAAAAATAAATTAAGAGATAATAAATAAAATTACATTAAAAATAAATGATAAAACACTTACATCAAATCAAAAAGTTGCAACTGCTTTTGAATCGTTTTTTTACATATTGCGCCCACTACAACTAAAGAACTTGCCTCTTCTTCAGTAATAGCCGAATCTATTCTAAAACTTTATGTCAACGAATGTAATTCTCAGTTTGAGAATCTCAGGCATGTAGGACCTGAAGTAATAATAAAAACATTTCTCGAGTTGAATATGAAAAAAACTGAGGATCTGTGGGGACTATCTGTGCATATTATAAAATCAATTATCGACACAATAGCTCCTCAACTAGCAATATTTTTTAATAAGTGTATTGATGACGGCCAATTTCGTAGTTTAATGCTGATTAGTAAAATAATACCGCTTTTCAAATGGGGTGACAAAAGCGACCCCTCAAACTTCAGGCCAATATCGATTTTGCCGGTCTTGAGTAAAATATATGAAAAGATTATATTTAACCAAATTTTAACACACTTTTCATCAAATAAGTTATTACATAATAAACAATTCGGTTTTACTAAAGGTAGAAGCACAACCGATGCAGGAGTTGCTCTTTTAACACATATTTTTGATGCCTATGATAATAGGCATGATGCTTTAGGAATTTTCTGTGATCTAACCAAAGTGTTTGATTGTGTGGACCATGAAACATTGCTGAAAAAAATACGTCATTATGAGGCATCATTAAACTCATTAAACTTAATTAATTCTTATCTATCAGGTAGAACGCAAAAAGTATATGTAAACGGAATTGAGTCTTCTGGAGCGCCTCTAACAATGGGGGTGCCCCAGGGATCTATATTGGGACCACTTTTATTTTTATATATATCAATGACCTCCCGCATTTTGTAGGGAATCTTTGTGATATAGTATTGTTTGCTGATGATACTTCACTTATATTTAAAATCCCAAGAGGTGATAAAAAAAATTAAGATGAAAATAATACTCTTTCACAAGTATTACATTGGTTTACAGTTAACAATCACTTGCTTAATGGAAGTAAAACTAAATGTGTAAAGTTTACGATGCCTAATGTCTGACAGGCATCAACTCAGGTTAAGATAAAAGATAAATCGCTTGATATTATCGACTCCACAACATTCTTCGGAATCACTTTAGACTCCAACCTACAATGGGGTCCTCAAATAGAGGCTTTGTCAGGAAAACTAAGCTCAGCCGCTTTTGCTGTAAGCAAGATTAGATGTTTGACTGATATAGAAACGGCTAGGTTAGTTTATTTTAGTTATTTCCATAGCTTGATGTCCTACGGCATTTTACTGTGGGGCTCGGCAGCTGACATAGAATAAATTTTTATACTACAAAAAAGAACCGTGCGAGCTATTTATAATCTAAAACCTCAAGATTCCCTACGAGAGGTGTTTTAAGAAATTAGGCTTCGAATGGTTGGTAATTCTTTCATAGGGAAATGTATAACATTTTTCAATAAACTACCAGAACACATTGTAAACTTACCGATCAATAAATTGAAAACTGTCATTAACGAAACCCTATTATAAAGTAGATGATTATTTAAAAGATAATAATGTATGGACTTGCATGAATACTACAAACATTGTAAACCTTTTCAAAAGAGGCATGACAATAGTGACCAAGTTTCTTGCGCAGCTTCTTCTCAGCACTAGCCCAAAATTGTCCCGAAGCTGTTGAAGGGTTTATATTGGGACGTGTAAAAGTGTCCTCGATGGGCCTATTTGCATAAATAAATGACTTTTTATGACTTTTCATCTATGCTGACGCGATGCTAACGTGCGTTAGTATCGATACGTTCGTGATGCAGAAGCTGGAAATTGGCGAATTATGTACTGAATTCTGGCGACTGCAGCGATACTATCGAGCGATGCATCGATGCAGACGCGCTTCTGCATCTTTTATTAACTCGCAATGTGTAAAGGGTCTAAAGGGTCATCGATGCAGTCGCGTGTTTTGAAAACGCGCTTAAGCATCGTGACTCACGTAATGAACAGATTTATTTAGCATCGATTCAGTCGCGCGTACAATCGATGTAGCCGCCAAAATTCAGTTCATAATTTGTCAATTTTCAGCTTCTGAATCGCGACTATATCGATACTAACGCACGTGAGCATCACGACTGTATCGATGCTAAAAGCAACGCAGTGTTTAAAAGTCGTCATTTCGTGACTGAATCGATGCTAACGCGCGTTAGCATCGCGACTGCATCGCTGCTAAAAGTCGCAGTGTGTATTATGGTTTAAGAATCGGAGCCAATCTGAGCCGCGACGAACTCACAATTCGAGGCGCAGTCAACTAGTCTTGCTAGTATACACATCTTTTTTATGTTTAAAGCCAAACTTTTCAAAGAGTAGCTTCAAGTTTATTGTTGGAGAGAGTTATTCGAATGTGTCTTAAGTTTAAAAAAATATGATTAAAAAAACATTTATCTGAAGGGTCTTAACAGTTTTTCAATTACAAATAAAAGCCTCGGAGCATCGAAATACTCGTGTAATAAAACAAATATAAAATAATGAAAGAAGCTCTTGTTCTAGATTATTGCTACGGGGATTTTAAACTCGGTGACACATTGCGGTTAGAACATATTTATTATGAAATCTGATGCTCAGTTGTAATAATGTTAAAACGGCAACTAGGCTTTGACTTGTGAACTTACAAATATCTTATTTTAGTCTCGGGCTACAAATATTGTTGCGTTTATTTACTCAAAAAGCAAAACTGTATAATGTCGTTACTAAAACAGTGCCACACATAACGCCATGGCGGCTGAGCCACTGAGCACTGCGTGTTTGAAGAAGATTAAATTACTCCGGATGTCTGCACTCTAATAACACTACAGTAGGCTCGAAAAGGGTTATGTTAACCCCTTTACTCGGACGCCGCGGAGTTTACTAAGTAATCTCCTTTGCGGCGTAGGTAAATGTAATCTTTGGAAGTGCTGCGTCTGGTGTGGTTTATTTAAATTATAAAATGTGAACTTTTTTCGTTAGTTTTCAGTTGTTTCAATAAAATAAGATTTTTTTTAGTGCTATATTTAAACGCTCACGAATCAAAAGGCCGCCGGCGGTCGCATAAAAAAAACATAACAAAATACTGCTACTGAGGAATAATGGTAGCTTTAATTTGGTTTTGACTTTCGAACTAAAGCACACAACTTGATTTGCCTAATTTATTTCTATTTGCCACTCGATGGTTGCTAGAATCGGATAAAAATTTATAAACTATTTTAGAGCTAAAGACTAGTTGACTGTTAAGAGCCAAAATCGCATACACCTTGCGTCGCCTTTTGTTTAAAGTGTCGCATTTTTGGGTCTTATTTGAGACAGCGGCGCTTATGACTGCATCATATACAAGTAACTAGCGAAGTTAGGTTATATATGCCATTATGATGCGGTATGATATTTAATGGTTTAGAATACTTTTTACATTCACTGTGTTATTTTTGTATTTATATTTGATCATAATAAAACATAATTTTATTCAAACAATGAAAATAAAAACTCTTGACTCACCCTGAAACTCCTTCCTGGCGGTGCTGACCGAAGTGACAATGTTGGCCACGTGCCCCAGCACCGTCGCGAAGAGTAGCAGCCCGAAGAGTAGTTGCGCTATCACGAACACGTACTCCCCTTTGCTTCTCGGCCGCGGCAGGTCCCCTGGTAACATCAACATGTTTTAAACATATTTAAAAAAAAACACTCGCATACTTCAAAAACAAACGACGACTCTATCTATACCTATTATAATTTATAAAATTAATTAGACTAAAGAGATCCAAATTGTATTTCAAATAATCTTACAAACTATGTAAGTACCTTTAGTTAGTTTTCTTTTTTATTTTTTTTATTTTTGTGCACTATGAATACGTTTGCGAACTTATATTAAAATACTGAGGATTTAAATGTCAATATAAACAAAGTGAATTCCCTACAATTCAGTTACTTTGAAATGATTCGTCGTTTGTACCATACAAGTAACATACATAACTGCAAAATTTAGCTTGCTACACTTTCTGACACACACGCTTACCCCCAGTGATATTCTCTTAAAAGACTTTACTGTACTTATACTAGTTTAGATACAATACATAAACAGTTACTACTGTTATATTATAAAGGATCTTTTGAATTTAGGAGGTGGAGACCTGGTGTCTTGTATTATAGATTGTCTCAATCCATATCAAGCACCAGTCTCCACAAAAGTTTATCTGTATCACCATTCATATAACCTAACTGTACAAATTAAGTAAAACTTTTTGTGAAGAAATAAATATTTTATTATTATTATAATTACCTAACAATGACTTATAGGATACTGTTAGAGATGATGCACTCTTTAACATCAGGAATGCAATAAAATATAAAAAACCGTCCAAGTGCGAGTCGGACTCGCGCACTGAAGGTTCCGTGCTAACTTTACCTAAATTAGGGTTCCACTTAGCCAAAATACCACAATATTTTGTTGACAGCAAAAATAACTTTGCTTTTCATAGTATTTGTATGTAAGACAAAGTAATATTTGCGTTTATTGAAAATTTGCTATATCTCAAAACCACTAATTTGATCACGTTCAAACCAATTTTCGGTGAAAGTATTTTTAAAGCACTGCATTGTGCATTTTATCAAAATTGACACTTGCTTCGTTTAAAAGTTACAGGGGGGGCGCCCATTTTACCACTTTGGAATCATCTAACTCCTATATCTCCGATTTTCATAAAAAATGCTTGTACCTAGATGTCATTTTAAGAGACACCCCATATGCATCAGTTAGCGCAAGCTTTTTTTGTTTTACTTTCATGTATGGGAGCTCTCCTTAAATGTCATTTTATTTTATTATTTGTGTCAGAATCGTAAAGCGGTTATCAAGATACATCTACTTACAAAGTTTCATCTATGTATTGGGAATAGATTCAGAATAAAGTGGCTCTGACATACGGACGGACGGACAGACAGACAGACTTGTAGAAACTATAAGGGTTCTGTTTTTGCCATTCGGGTACGGAACCCTATAAAACGAGACACTTTTGTGTCGTGATGACATTCTGAGTTTGAATTTTGCCTGCAGTATAATAATTAAATTCATTAATTCAAAAAATAAACGAGGCAAAGCAATCTACACTCATTTCTTGGATTACTTTCTATAATCTGTAGTCTACAATATCGCTTTCTGAATATTGTACGAGTAAAGGATAATTGACATGTTTTAAAAAAAACTAAAATAAAATTATGGAAAAAAGACCGACGAACGAATGAAGAATTTATTGATATAATTTTCACGCCTGTGGCGTATCTGCCTATCTGTTAGGCTGCAATGAAATACTTTTTTGCCTTGTTGAATTCGAAATAGTGTAGCCTGGTGGATTGGCCAATAAAAGGAAATATATTTCAGTTTTTTCAAAAATTTTGGGCATGTAGATGAGTTTTTATTTTACTTCTACTTAATTTTTCTACGCCATTGGTAACTCGAATTTATTATGTACTAAGAGATATAAATATAGGATCATCTCTTTTAAATTGTAAATATATTAAAAAAAAAAACACTTTAAGCGAGGTGATCTTACTCAGGATCAAATGGTGCTTATTTATTATGATGAAAACAAAATTTATTATTAATTTTCAACAAAATAATTCGGACCACCAATGTATTGGAAACTAATATGTCCACTCAAAGATCTTTTTAGTGACATTTACTAAAACGAGTTATCGATTTTAATATATACAGTGTTTAATAATGAAAACGTAAGATTACTATATCTCTGAGCAAAAGCATTTTACAGCAATATGACCTGAAGGCCTAACATGCACGCCTCGATACCGTTTATCGCGTCGATAAAATATATCTACTCGTATTTCCTAAAAAATATATTTTCCCACATTGTTAGCCAATCCTAATTACTCTTATATGAAAAACAAATGAATACATTAAATTTAGTTAAAACCTGTTTAAATATGGATAAAATGACGTTTGTAATTTATCGATTGCCGCGGTATATGATAGTTAGGCACGCATCTTAGGCCTACAGGTTAACCTACTAACTACGTATACCCTGTAGAATCATTGATATATATTTTTTCTCCAATAACAGGCCACACGCTGTATAGAACACCGAACAGTCGCTATTTTTCGTCAAACGGTTATTCATGATTGAGTAGCCGTATTTTAAAGTGACTAGATAGCACGCTAAGCTATAGCTATAGTGGCCCGGTGCTGATCCAGTGAACGTGCCGTCATAATCACAGGGAGGATAAAAAGTGACGACTGACTTCACCTGGCTTGACCGCTACCAGGTTAAAAGGCTAAGCTTTTAGTGGAATAATTTATTGATGTACACAGAAGATACAAAAATATGATCTTATCAGAAAAGAGGAATTACAGAACAACCAATGAGAGACCTAAGAGCGAATGCAATGAGATTGCATCTTGAAATCTTACGGTAGTGGGCAGGTTGGGCTCATAGCAGAAAGAACCATGTTTCTATTGCGGTAAATCTGAGTACATCTGGGATACCTTTTGTGAGGAATAAAGACATACGTCTATAAGAGTATGTGGAAAGTTTGCAATCGGTCACTTTCAAAAGGTGAGGTCTACAGATATATAGCAGTGAATATAATCCTACGGCAGGTTATGATTATGAACAGAAAATATTTCTATTGCATCGTCATTTAATCAAATATTATGTACCTTAAATACGTTTATGTTTAATTCGTATCTAAAAGTCACAAAACAGCTGAATTTCTTGTTGTCAAATAATCTAAAAGTAGGAAACAGGAACCCTCAATAAAAAACCGAGTCTGTCTCTGTGTTGCCCTTAGAAAAGCAATCTACGTTCTTATTCCATAAAAGTACTGTAACAAACACTTGTAATTGAAACAAAGCGGTAAAAAATAGAATAACAAACGCTGGGATCCGACAGTACAAAGCTACTGGCCACAAAAGAAAAACGTTATTACGTCGCGAATTTACGGATAGATGTTTCATAATGAGGCCGTAAACTGGACGAATTTATAAGGGTGCCTGCGAATTCAGCCGGCTTCATTTTTATCCGAGGCGCGAGTCAGTGTCACTTTAAGCTTCGGGGTAAGTACTTTATCCTACCACCTGTGACGGCGGACGTGGATTCTGTTTTTAAAGTGGGAAAATGTTGGAAAGAATACAGTCTTTATGAAAGGACGGATTTTATTCCACTAAGTAACAAATAAATATCTAGCTATTTAGTTGTCATACAAGTATAAGACCCTTTGTCACAATGTTTAAGTAAGTTACGGATACGATCACCAGGCAGATGCTACATATAAACTGGCATCTTTTATTTGAATCAAAGTTGAGTTGTGTTTAAAATCGATCGTGAAACAGTCCTAAAGGTCTGTTTTAAAAAAAAGCTTAATTAGAGGCTTTAGTAAGGTATTTTATACCTAGGCTTACAAGAATTACTTGTACGTCATGGATAGGTGATAATTTGGATTATACACTTTTCAGTAGTAAAGATACGTGTTTTATAAAAATATTGCATCTATATATACACTTATATGTAAAGGACCTACTCGGAAAAAATCAAATGAAACGGCCCATTTTAAAATAATCCGTAAATTAACTCTCTAAATCCTGCTCGTTTGAAATAAGCGGATAATAAAATATAACGTCGGTAAAGTACCGAATAATGTGATTATGTGCTCAATAATGGATTGAAATTATTCATTTGAGAAGGAGTTCTAACAGTCTTGTAAGTAAAATTGAAATATTATACCAGTCATAAACATTTCTATGGAATGAGGTTTTATTTGCAAAGGCAAGTGAAGCCTATCAAAGCATTATTTTTGAATAAGACCCTAAATGAAAGTCATGATGAAACAGCAAATATATTTTTTCTTAGTGAAATTTATTTTGACATGTTGCGCCGTCTTTTTAAATTGTTACCAAATTATTAAAAAATGCAGCACATGAATTTTGCCTGCTTATCATCTTACAGCTTAATCATTAGTTCTTTATTCGGAATTATTAAAAATATATCTTGTGGGTAGCTTTTCTTTCTAGCCGATTCTAAAAACTTTCAGTGCTGCCCTCGTATTACACTACTAGTTGTCCTCCGCGACTTCGCCTGTGCGTTTTGAGTCTGCTACCTCCCCTCCCGTTGCAGCGTGTTATATAGCCGTAAGCTTTCATCAACAAATATTGTATCCAACACTAAAAAAAATTGTAATCGGTCCAGTAGTTACTAAGATGAGCGTGTAAAACAAACAAAGAAACTCTTTTGCTTTAAAGTTAATACTTTCCAAATTTCATTACATCAAAATCACGTAGGTACCTACTTTATTTAAAAAACACGTTTCATATAAACAAAACTCTATAAATATTCAGCGGGAGTCACTCGTTTTTTTTTTATAAAACTTGCTGCAAACGCGTATTCCCCCGGCTGTGTTTTGGAACAGCCCCAGCGGCCGATAACGTTTGTATAAGACGCAATGGTTCAGAAGACAGATCGCCTCTCCGTAGATGACAGTGCAAACGGGGTCGGGAATCCACTTTTATGGATAACGTTATTAAACTAAATTGTACGTCCTTTTTGGCGACGCGAAACTGATGTTATTATTTGCGTCGTTTTTACGCGCGGTTGCCTCTTCAAGCTTGATTTATCAGCTTTTGAAACAACAAACAACTCTTTAGAACAGTTCTCGGTTTGTTTGCTGGCGTTTTGTTTTATTTTGCCTTGAAAGTAAAGGTAAAGAATTATGACGAATTTTGTTTCTCGTGTGTTTAAGTTTAAAGATAAACTTTATACTTAAAAATAAAATAAAATATTACTGGCTGCTATTTACTTTTTTTTTTTCAATTTGGAATGTTTACATTTAATTCCTTTGATTTTAAATTTATTTCTATCAATTTTCTCGTAATGGATGGAACTTAGACCCCTTACTCACTGCGACATTTAGCATCGATGCAGTCGCGCGTTTTGGAAACGCGCTTCACCATCGCGACCAACGCAATAGACAGATTTAATTTTGCGTCGATACTAACGCGCGTTAGTATCGCGACTGTATCGATGCTAAAAGTAGCGCAGTGTATAAAGGTTGACATTTTGTGACTGCATCGATGCTAACGCGCGTTAGCATCGCGACTGCATCGCTACGAAAAGTGTAAAAAGTCTTAGAGTCGCCATCTATGGTACACCAATTCCTGATATCTATGAAGCGACCGTACTAAAGTCGTAGAAGAGTAGATAATTGTTGTATTTAATAAGCTTTCATTATAATCTGAGGTCAACAAGATCGGTCACTACGCTCTTTCAACTAACGATAACAATGACTTAACAAACTTGACGTCTTATGAATGATTAGATTGCCTAAGGCTGGATTATTCCATCAAGCATAATTTCATAACGAAGCTTGTAGCTTGTTACTCAGTGTTCAGTCAACCAACCTTCACTAATTGTGCGTAACTCATCTTCCGAAACATGTCAAAGTACAACATACATATATCGATACATAGAAATGGAAGCACAGTTACATTCACCTAAGCATGAACGGTGACGAACCGTGAATAGTGTTCCTATATGCGTTTGTGCAACATTCTGCGTATGTTTAATTAGCGTATAATGCCGACTGTCATGTAAAATAATTGGACTGATACGATAGCGTTATGATTTAACAGCCATTTTCAACAATGCTGTAGCACTTGATATCGGTCGGTCCACATTATGCCACGATTGGAATATTTACAAAAAGTACTTTGATAAAGTAATTTTTCTTTTTACATCTTTGTGCTAAAAGTTCTGTGTGTGTAGTTTTCGTGTTAATAACTCAAACATGAAATGATTCTCCGAATATTTTGACGACCCATCTAGTGTAGTGGTCGAGAAATCGCCTACTACGCAGTGGGTGCGGGTTTGATCCCCGCACAGTACAAACATTTGTGTGCATGAACATGTCTGTTTGTATTGGTCTGGGTGTTTTCTATGTATATCATGTATGTATTTACAAACAATAAGTATTTAAGTATTATATCCGTTGTCTGGCACCCATAACACAAGCTTTGAGTAGCTTACTTTGGGACTAGATAGCGATGTGTGGAAATGTTTTAATTTTGCGTCGATACTAACGCGCGTTAGTATCGCGACTGTATCGATGCTAAAAGTAGCGCAGTGTATAAAGGTTGACATTTTGTGACTGCATCGATGCTAACGCGCGTTAGCATCGCGACTGCATCGCTACGAAAAGTGTAAAAAGTCTTAGAGTCGCCATCTATGGTACACCAATTCCTGATATCTATGAAGCGACCGTACTAAAGTCCGTTCTTCTTTGCTAGTCAAATAATGTTTATGACTCTTAAAATAATATCAGTTAGTAAAATTCATTTACTATTTCATTTAACAGATCTCAGTGCTAAACTATGAATCACCTATGTATTTGGTGAGTTTTGCGTTTGTATTATTTTAAAATGAATTATTTCGGTAAAAAGGAATGTCAAGAGTGTTTACGATATTTGACAAGCAAAATAAACGGACTTTACGATTTTATTCGAATTTGTCATCACATGACAATAACTACGAAATTTTAATAATCTGCCTTCGTAGTAACATGACCTTCCATAGTCCATCCACCTTATTTCTAAACATTTTGATAAAGACACTTAATCAAGGGGCTAATTAAAAGGCTTTCCAATGTGCATTAGTGAGTAATTAAGCAGAAATCGTAGTCCAGGTGAAACCGATATAATAACAAGCGCCGGCCCGGGGCACAAAGGATTTGCTTGATTTAAACTTTTCCCATTATCGTGGGGGTTCTTGTATACCACTTAGGGTTACCAGTTGGGCTGTTTAGAAATTTCCTCCCTAATGATGATAATTATGTACATTTCAAGCTGTGAGCCCTTTTTACCCTTTTATTTAGACTATGTCTTGTATTTCACGATCGAAATATTAGTAACATTCACAAATATAGAAAGATCACTAAGGATGTTTTACTACTGCCATAAAGATGCGAGTTTATGACAAATGCCTAACTATTTATTTTCTGAAGCCATAGTGCAGGCAAAAAATGTATTCAAAGGCATATCAAATAAGAGTGATATTAAGTTTGTAACACGTGGAATCCTGTCAAATGAATGTGTATTAATTTTGCATTAAAACCGTATTTACTCCAAGTTACGCCCTATTTTTAATTTTCCAGATGTTTTAAAAGAATACATGTGTATATGCAATGTGCCACCCCTAATTCCGTTGTACCATATATCATTTGTGTAACTTGTCCCTTCCGGCAATACACACAAAGCCCATAATCAAAGAACGAGGAGTCGCGTTGATAAAACGTGCCGGTAGCGAGGTAATCTAATTATTATGGTGAACTTACTGGTATTATCCTAATTACGTAAAAGTTATCTTTAATTACTTGTTCAGATTGTTTAGGCTGTACGTAGTCGAAACAAAACACAACTCCGACGATGGGTCATCAAAACAAACTCCAGTGTTGTTAAAATAACGAATCATATAAAGTACCTACTATGTTTGTCCCTTTTATTACTAATCTGGTAGTTGATGTAGATACCACAAAAATTAAATGATGAGAAAAAAAGCTACCAATCAAGTATTCAGGGTGTTGTTTTGTCAGTGACATACAACTCAAGGATTATAATATAAGTTATGCTTATTCTAAAAAAAGCTTTGAAATTAATGCAAGTTTTATGAAAGAAAACCTCATACATCCTAAAAAGTTTTAATACGAATGGGTACACTCTTACCTGCGCGCGTAGCTAGCGCGTATCTACGAAATACTACGCCGTAGTTAGTAGGTAAGCTACGAAGAAGCGAACTAGTGTTGATGGTTATGACTCGCTCGCTGTATCGCAATAATAAATTGAATTTGTGGGTATGGTCCATTAAAAAAATATTTTTAATTGGCATCAGTATCGTTTGTACCTCTGAGTCGCTCGTCGCTGACCAAAACAACACCCTGTATGTGTTTTATCACCTTCTAGTCTAAGAAATTACCCCTAATATAAGACTAAATACTAACCGACTTCTTGTAGAAGAGTAGATAATTGTTGTATTTAATAAGCTTTCATTATAATCTGAGGTCAACAAGATCGGTCACTACGCTCTTTCAACTAACGATAACAATGACTTAACAAACTTGACGTCTTATGAATGATTAGATTGCCTAAGGCTGGATTATTCCATCAAGCATAATTTCATAACGAAGCTTGTAGCTTGTTACTCAGTGTTCAGTCAACCAACCTTCACTAATTGTGCGTAACTCATCTTCCGAAACATGTCAAAGTACAACATACATATATCGATACATAGAAATGGAAGCACAGTTACATTCACCTAAGCATGAACGGTGACGAACCGTGAATAGTGTTCCTATATGCGTTTGTGCAACATTCTGCGTATGTTTAATTAGCGTATAATGCCGACTGTCATGTAAAATAATTGGACTGATACGATAGCGTTATGATTTAACAGCCATTTTCAACAATGCTGTAGCACTTGATATCGGTCGGTCCACATTATGCCACGATTGGAATATTTACAAAAAGTACTTTGATAAAGTAATTTTTCTTTTTACATCTTTGTGCTAAAAGTTCTGTGTGTGTAGTTTTCGTGTTAATAACTCAAACATGAAATGATTCTCCGAATATTTTGACGACCCATCTAGTGTAGTGGTCGAGAAATCGCCTACTACGCAGTGGGTGCGGGTTTGATCCCCGCACAGTACAAACATTTGTGTGCATGAACATGTCTGTTTGTATTGGTCTGGGTGTTTTCTATGTATATCATGTATGTATTTACAAAAAAAAGTATTTAAGTATTATATCCGTCGTCTGGCACCCATAACACAAGCTTTGAGTAGCTTACTTTGGGACTAGATAGCGATGTGTGGAAATGTCCAAAGGATATATTTATTTTTTTATTATTTAATATCTCGTTGTTTGCACGTGGAGTTGTAACAGAAAATCTTATATAAAACCATTCTGTATTTCCCGCATGGGCGATCTTGGAAGCCAGTGACATCCGATCATATCAGAACTATGTAATCGGTCCATATTATGCCATGATAGGAATATTTACAAAAAGCACTTTGATAAAGTTTTTTTTCTTTTTACATCTTTGTGCATCTGGCTAGAAGTTCTGTGTGTGTAGTTTTCGTGTAAATAATTCAAACATTAAATGATTCTCCGAATACAAAAAAGTTTTAGCTGCGTTCTACTAAAATATATTCCGTGAAAATCGATTCCAGTCAATTGTAAAACACATAATCGGTCTTGTTTATACATACAAGTATTGATAGGTAATACGGCAGTCAGTAAATTAAATTTCCCATTGAATCCTCGGTACACCGCAGCACTGTGCTCATCACGACCGTTACGCAAAATTTATTCGGTGGTTCTGATTTATTGTTACGGTTAATTAAACTCATTTGAAGGGCTGACACGTTGGAATGAATACTATAATGAATTTGACCGGTAGTGTTGTATTTATTCATGTAAAATCATAGACTTATATGTATTCTACTAGACACGCTGTTCAGAACAAATTTTGTGTCATATTTTTAAAATGACAAAAGTATGAAGTACCTATGGCTATTATATATTTTTTATTTCTCCTGTTTGATGCCGATTATTGTAGTGTTTCTTCGTGGACAATCAATCTTAAGCTACTATATCACAAACATTTCAACATCGTGATATTAGAAAACGCTTACAAGAAAAAGAGAAAACAAATCACTAAAAAAATAAACAAATCCCAAAAAGATAGCACATCGATAATTTTTCCCCATTTCTTCCAAACATGACAATAGCCATTGCAACAACAACACTGAGCTGTCAAAAGTAGCAAAGAGTAATCGAACTGATATGACACCTTGCAGGTGGTTAGTTTTGTGCCTATGATTCGATATATGTACTAGTATTATTACATTTGTCTAATATTTTAAATGATACTGTTTATGTGATGTTTCCACAAAAAAGGGTGCCTACCAATATTATAACAACATAATTTGTACCAATTATCTTACAATACTACTCCTGTAAAGACATATATTTACTTAAAGTCCGTTTTTATTTTCTAGTCGAATATTGTAAACAATCTTGCTTGACATGCCTTTTTAACAAAATTATTGATTTAAAAATAAGAAACACCAAACTCAAATTTTACATAGGCAATAATTATTTAACACTGATATATTTTCTATTAGATAGTACATTAATTTATTTACTGATATTATTATAAAAGTTTTAAAATATTGTTTACAATTTCGGACTTGCTAAGAAAATTGGACTTTAATGATAAAGTCAATTAAAATAAAACTCATACTTCATAGTATAACTTGGCCCAATAATAGTAAAGGGTACACATTGATAATTCATATTCTACCTTTAAAAGTTTTGGCATGTCTGATTTTGGTTGATCTTTGGGTTTCTATGAAAATTGTGAGAAAACGAAAATTAACACTTTTACGCCGTCAACGAATCTTTAAATCACTTTAATTTACTACATACAACCAAACAAAAACATAACTTTCAAATTAGGTTAAAGTACGGGCGCTATAACACATATATAAGTAATTTATTTATTTCGTCTTTTGACGTAAGGGACGTTTTGACATGGTAGTTTATAGCAACAGACTAAACACAGATGCTCCATTTGGCCTTAACTTACTGTAGAACAAAGTTTGTTCTAAACAGCGTGTCTAGTGTAACATGGAGGTCGTTGTGGAAAATAAATTGACGACCTCCGTAGCGTAGTGGCTAAGCACGCTGGGTTTCAAGACGTTGTCGCTACGAGGTCCCGGGGTCGATTCCCGGACGAGCCAATATAGTTAAATGAACATTTTTAGGGTTCCGTAGCCGAGTGGCAAAAAACGGAAGCCTTATAGTTTCGTCAAATCTGTCTGTCTGTCTGTCTGTCCGCTTACCGATTCTCATACAAAAAATAGCATATAATAATACAAAACCATTTTCTTTTAAAGTCTAACGTTTCATAGCTAGACGCTTCCAAAGTGGTAAAATGGGCGTCCCCCCCCCCATCTAATTTCTAAACCAAGCAAGTGTAAATTTTGAAAAAAATATATGATTTAGACCTTAATAAATACTAGCTCATTTTCAACAACCTCAAACATAATTTTGTACTTCATACAAACACTATGAAAAACAAAGTTATATTTGCAGTCAATAAAATATTGTGGTATTTTACTAAGTAGAAGTAAATGGATTCCCTAATTCAGTTAAAATTGGCACGGAACCTACAATGCGCGAGTCCGACTCGCACTTGGCCGTTTTTTAATATTTTCTCGGGTCTAGGTGTTCTGGTACCACCGTTGTGGCTGATTTCCATAACACAAGTGCAATAGCTACTTACTTTAGGATCAGAGAAATTTATGTGATTGGTATCCAATATTTCATAAAAAAATGGATTTGTATACCAATTACATATGTGTTAAATATGAGTATTACCAATTTTCATGATTTGATAATAGATGAGTAGCGCCGTTATCATTGTGATAGTGCCTAAAGTTTGGTCACTTGCCTCGTGGTGGAATAGAGCTCGTATTAACTTGATAACTAGAAAGTGAAATCGTCAAGATAGTTGTGAAAAAAATGTCTTCATGATATTACTTTTAATCGACCTTCATTATTCGAAGCATGTTAGTATTCACGGCACAATTTGGCAACTTTTTAAAACAACACTTAATCCCTCAAGCGTATGTGAACGAGACACAATGCAAATTCTATTGTTATGCGGTTGCCTGCAACCGCTCGGGTGTTGAAGCATTAAGAAAGTCATTTTGTTTTATATATCGGCATATACGGGTTTTGTTTTGTTCAGCGATGTCTGACTCAGGAGTGGTTGTACAAACGATAGTAATGCATTTTTTCTTAGTATATCAATTCATTATTGCGATACTAAGCAAACGAGTCAAAACTACCAACACCGCCGGGTCGCCTCTTCATAGCTTACTAGCTACGGCGTAGTATTTCGTAGATACGCGCAAGGGTGCGAGTTTCCCCGTTGCTTTTGTTGTGAAGAGCTTTTCTTTTATAAAACTTGCATATAATATAATATATATATTTTAAGAATAAACATTATTCATAGTAATTGTCAATTTGTGGAATATATTCATTTTCTGCTGCAGGACACAGGAAGTGCCACCGAAGGTTAGCCTGGGAATGTTGAACCTTGGTACTGCGTTGGTCACCTTTGAAGGCACCCCAGTAACCCCTTCTGCCATACAACCAAACTCAAGCACAAACAAAATATGTTGACAAAACTCTGCTCGGTGACTACGTACTACGTACGTACTACGTACTAGCAGATGGTCTGCTGAAGAAGGGACCAAGGCCAGTCGTGGCACATCATTGTACCAAAAGTCACCCTGATTGGTATTGGTTATCTCCCTAGATTTCAGGATGAAGAATTTGCACCCAAATGTTGATACTCCGAATGCAAATCTCGATGACATACCATATAAGTGTACAAAAATAATAACTCTGAAACATATTTCACGTCCCAATATGGTAAAGAAGATATTTTTTCTTCTTGTTAACTGAGGGACACATTTTTGGATTGAACAATTTTTTTATATAAAACACCTCCAAGGGTGATATTTAATATAAATCGATTTCTTAATCCTTTCCTTTCTCGTCTGGGTGTGAAGGGGGTAGTAGTTCCTGAAATTAGCGCGTTCAAACAAACAAACTCTTCAGCTTTATAATATTAAGTATAAATATAATATTTACCCAATTTTGTAAGAAGAACATTCCCAATGTTTGTTACCCAAAGGTTTATTTCGTTAACATGTTCAAAATCGAAAGGGTTGTCAAAGTCTATCCGCAACAAAGGCCCATCTCCCAAACAGAAATTGTAACTTCGGAACACGGCTCAAAAAGTACGGCGCACAATACCGCCGGCCGACACACGTTTTCCTCACATTTCATTCGTATCGATATTCGTTAAATGGCAACCGCCGAGTGATATTTTAAAAGGCTGTACGAGACGAATGTGTTTGACCCAGAAACTACTGCTTTAATTTAAAATGGGTTTTACTTTTATTATGTTAACAATGGCAAAGACGTACAATTTCTATAGCCCGAACCAGACCACACCAGAACTTCCTGTCAGTTTTTTTATAAATCAGAGAGGTTTTTTCGTACATGGCCGAAATATGAGATCGTCCTATTTTTTGCCATAAGCTCCAAATTAAAAAAAAACTCGTGACGTACAGTTTATCGGTAAGGAGCCTACAAAATTAAAAGTGATCAAAGAACTTGACTTTTCCAACAAAGACCTTTTAATTTAAAGCCATCCGTGACGAATTGTTTCGGAAAAATCGTCACCAAAAGAGGATTCTATGAGAAATATTTTTCGTAATGACTTCTTGTCACGATTGAGTTTTATTATCGTAAGATGAAACGAAACGCAATTTTGTTCGAACTTGTAAAAGTAAAACCAACAAGTTTTAATTAAGTTCATAAAGTATAACTCGTCATTTTCTACACTTACGAAAATTATCACTTGTTATATGGTAAATAAAATAATATGTTTAATGTTCATTGACTGAATTCTGATTTCAAGATAATTCCTTAATTATCTATATATACGTATATATATAAATAGTGAGTCATATTTGGACTTGGTTCATGTGGATCGTATCATCGGTCTTAATATTACTATAACAGATTTTGATACTGAACTTAAATATCTAGTGCCACTGTCTTCTATAGAATTTGATGGTTCATGAAGTCGCGTCATGTTGTACCCTCAAAGCCTAAAAGCACGATTATATAAGTTTTCAAGTTTTCTTATTGTAAAAGTTCCTATCCTGCGGGCAAGTTCACTACACCATAGATAGATTATGTCTCAGTCTTTATCCTTTCCTTTATCCTTTGGACATTCCCACACATTGCCATCTAGCCCCAAAGTAAGCTACTCAAAGCTTGTGTTATGGGTGCCCGATAACGGATATAATACTTACTTTTTTTTGTAAATACATACATGATATACATAGAAAACACCCAGACCAATACAAACAGACATGTTCATGCACACAAATGTTTGTATTGTGCGGGGAACGAACCCGCACCCGCTGCGTAGTAGACGATTTCTCGACCACTACACCAGACGGGCAGTCTATTTCCATCAGACCGTGATGAAGCAAACGAAGTATGTATAACGTTAATAAAAAGAGTCTTCATATAAAACACACCGTATACTTAAGTACAAAAAAAACACTCAGATTTGTTTCTTCACAACATCTACAAAGGACAAAGACACAGCGTTTTTCTCTGGCTGCACATGACACGCCAATTATTCATTGTTGGCATTTTTTCAGTGTTTTTTCTTGTTTAAAATGAGTCAGATATTTTCACATATAAGTATCTTTGTTTGTAAAAGGCACAGACGAAATAAAATAGGAAATAGCTTCAAATTATCAATGGCAAACCACTTAAAACGTTATTAGACTTTTGTGGGAAGTTCCGCATTTCATTATAAATGTAAGGACACGCTCAAAATATCCCGTAATGGTGAGAGAAGAAACAATATTTAGTGGCGCTACTTTATTTCAACCATTTCTGAGAAATTCATTATTGCGTTCCAACGTGTAGAATGTATTGATGAAAATGGAATAAAACGAATTCATAAAATGCTTTTAAATTTTCGTTCGAAGCTTCATATCACTTTTTATTTCACAGATCGCAGTGAGAGAATTCCAACTTCTGTGAAATGTAAATTATTTTTAACATTGCATTACTAAAGTAAATCATAGTGTCACAACAGTGGAGCAGCTGACGGTATAATGCTTTTACAAATAACTGCTTTTATGAAATGCAAAGGGAATTAAGCTTTGAAATGAATAATTTTTAAGGAGATTTTGACTTGCAAAAGTTTTATCATACACAAAATAGCGGTTAGCTGTGGATACGGTGCACTGTTTGACGGTCCCATATATTTTTTGGCCATAAAGTTAAAAATAGAACCTACCTTATTGTAATTATTAGACTTGTTATAATCAAGTGATTTTGATTTCATACTTGTCTACTAACTTCCTGTGTAAAATTGCCTGCATTAGGTCTCTTGAATGTAATTAGTGTTACCGATACGTTCATCGCTTGGCTCCTTCCCGACATAACATTCAACGCATCATAAGTATTTCAGGCAGAGTGTGTTTAAAAACGTTTTAAACACTTCGGAGCCCCATTCTGCGAATTGCCGGAATTCACCAGCCTTGAACGAATAGTAATGTGTTCTTCGTAATAACGTACTGTATGTATGAGCTGTCTTACGTCTCAGACCGAGGTTATACTCGTAAATGCAAAGCTCTTACACTCCACATAAGGTGGAGTTAAGGTGCAGTTTTAACTTGTCAGTGCCCAGCCACTCTCGACACTAAAACTGCTGTTAATGTTATGCCTTTCCAGATGAATCTCAAAGTAAGGTTCTTTTTATTACGCTGTCATTACAGTAAACGTCCAATGTGACCATTAAATGTCAATATTCGACAGGTTATTTAATAAATTTAGTTCCAAAAACTACTACTGTACATATAAAGCAGGTCATCATCATTATCAGCCAAAGGACATCCACAGCTTAATATAGGCATCCCCACGGCTTTCCACAGCGACCGATTACTGCGGTCTGCATCCAGTTTGATCCTGCAATGTTTACAAGGTCGTCTGTCCATCTTGTTGGTGGTGATAAAACGGTAATAATAAATTAATTATTAAGTCATATGTCATTCATAAACAGGAGAAAATATGTTACATATTTGCTTCTGTTTATGACAGTTTATATTGGATATTAAAGTTGACATGTAGTGTTACAGTCACCATCTACGGACACGGCACTACGGCGGGCCCTTAACGCGCGGAGTGCTCGCCACGAGGAACTCACAATGATGGTCGTTAAACCGAATGGCTTCTCACAGTGAAACACCTTTGGTTCTTTAGGAACAATTTTTGATTTAAAACTCTGTAATTAAACATCTACCTTTTTATTCCAAAAACTTAGTACCAGGCTTGGAACCTCGCTAAGGTAATACTGATAGCATTCAATTTTAGAGGTTCCTATACTTTTTAGGGTTTCGTAGTTCAACAAGGACCCCTTATAGTCTCATCCGTCTGTCCGCTGTTCAGTGCAGAGCCTTGAGATGCTAGGAAACTGTAATTTGGCATGGGTATGTATTTTAATCTCCTCGCCAAAGCAGTAAATTAATTTTTTTCGGGGTACCTCTAAAACAAGTAACGTGGGGATTTTTTTTTCTCTTTCCAAACCTATCGTGTGGGGTGTCGTTAAAAAGGTCTTTGAAAATGTATAAACATTTACATAATAGTTTCTAATAGTCTCATAGTTTCAGTCATTTTTTAATTTTATGGCAATCAAAACCGTCAGAATCTTGTTTTCTGGACATTATTAGGGCAAATAAAGTGTTTACATACATAATAGATACGAAACCCTTTGTGCGCGAGTCCGACGTGTATTTAACCTAAGATATTACACCAGATAAAACTGGTGCTATCTTTTTGTAATAACCTCGTGTTTATCGGGAAAAAGCAGAACCAAAGATGTGCGTCATTTTTTGGGTGCTTTTGCAATCAGAAAAATACGATAAGTACATACTAATCCTCTGGCACCTACTACCAACAAATATCGCTTGCACACACAAAACTATTATAAGAAACCTTTTATGCGTCGGGAATTAAAAAAAGGCATCACTCCAAACAAAACGCAAAGCAAGGTTTAAGTTGTTTTGGGAGGAGGCCTAAGGTGGTGCTTGTTCGGTTCGGGGATATCACGACAGATGAAAACTCTGATCGGATTCAAATTCTGAAAACGCGTCCATTCATCAACCGAACTGAACATACGATTTGGATACGTACGTGTCGTATAATACGCCCTTACTTTTTGTGTTCTACAACGCGGAACTCACAATGATAGTCGTTAAAGCGAATGGCGTCTCGCGATGAAACACCTTCGCTCCCTTTTATATTGGACGTCGAGTCTAATGTCGTCGTGCGTCTGCGATCCCAGCGATTCCACGGCGGTTAATTACTAATTACATAACAGATGAATGGCTTTACATCCGTTGAAGACCATTGAATGAGGATAGATGCGAATTCGATTGAATGTTTATAACGTGGTTAATTAGATGTTGACACCTGTAATTATATTTTCTAAAATACCATTACAATACCATTTAGATAGTTAATTCTTCGTAGCCGTGTTCATAGAATATTTGTAAACCTAAGCCTAAGGGATGCCCTTACCTTTTTATTAACCTTTTTTGTAATAAAAGATCATTTCATTTCTCGCACCGCTCAAAATCATTTCTTCTTAGGTCAAAGGTATGACTGGTAGAGCATGCCATATGGCGTTAAGTCCACATTTTGTACAATTTTTTTGTTGTACAATAAATTATAAAATGAAATAAACCTTAGTACAATAAAATTGAACATTATAGGTACAAGTACGACTTGTGTGTATAATCCTAACCTAACCCAACCAATTGACTTTAAAAACCCACAAAAGTAAGCGTACAAACCAGGCAAACAATCAAACTCAAACATAGCCGCATTTGAAAATATTGAACGCCTTTGCGTAAGCCTATTCAACCTTAAAGGCCGCGTTTCACCCTATCTCTCCTTATTACGAGTATTGGCATTAAAAAAGCTTTTCCCCTCTTTAAGCGGGATTTTATTGCAACCGATATCGTATAGCTTTCATCGGGTCGATTTATCCAGTATTAGCGGTATAAATAAGTGTTATCTTTCCTACAATTATCTCGTTGTTTATGGGCGGAAAGTGTCGAGGTCCGGGTAACTCGGGCTGACGGCGGTGTGGATGGTGCTTAGTTTATTATTTTAATCTGCTGAGCCGCTGCGTCTCAAAGAAATTGTGCACCCCACGAGGTCTATGTAGAGAGGAAATCAAAAATGATATACTGAATTCTGGTATATTTCGGTTTTCACATTCACGAGTAGGAACGGATAGTTGTATCCGTTGTCGTGAACTCTATCGCACACTTGAAAAATGGCTGCTATTATCGAGATTTAACAGTGCGGAAATGGTTTGACAGAAATCTACTTTAAAAAAACCGGCCAAGTGCGAGTCGGTCTCGCGCACTGAGGGTTCCGGTGCCAACTTTAAAACTAAATTAGGGAATCCACTTACTTCCACTTAGTAAAATACTACAATATTTTGTTGACAGCAAACATAACTTTGTTTTTCATAGTGTTTGTATGAAGAACAAAGTTATGTTTGCAGTTGTGTAAAATGTGCTATATCTCAAAAACTTCTCGTTCGATCCCGTCCAAACCAATTTTCGTTGAAAGTATGTGTTAAGATCTACAATTTTTTTTTTTCAAAATTTACACTCGCTTAGTTTAGAAGTTAGAGGGGGGGGGACGCCCATTTTACCCCTTTGGAAGCGTCTAGCTATGAAACATTAGAGTTTAAAAGAAAACGGTTTTACAAACTTCCATTTCATTTTAAATTCACACGCATAGGTTTGACTAAATTTTTTTTTTTAGTTTTAGTTACATGTATGGGAGCCCCCCTTAAATATTATATTTTTTTATTTTTTGTATAAGAATTGTAAAGCGGTTAACAGGATACATCTTCCTACCAAATTTCATCAGTGTGATGCTTATAGTTACAGAATAAAGTAGCTGTGACATACGGACGGACAGACAGACAGACTTGACGAAACTATAAGGGTTCCGTTTTTTGCCATTCGGCTACGGAACCCTAAAAAGGTTAGTTAAGTCTGTATGTATTCATTCCACTGCTGTAAAAAGGTCTCACCCCATGAGTAAGGTGGTATGCGCCACACTCCACAATCTCCACGCAGGCCTAGTGCGGATAGGTGGAGGGGTGTTGCAAGGCAAGCTACCAACTTTGCTGGCAGACTTTATCAAGCCACCCATTAGGCCTCTACTTAAAGTGCCTTTTGAAACTCGTGATAAACGTTACTTAAATGGTCGGAATGGTCACCCATTCAAACACGACCGCGATATAGGTTGCTTATCTTCGGTATCACTACCAAAGTGCCGCCAACACTGCACTACGAGCACCTCACTTTAACATAAGGTTAACGGACTGTTTAAATAAGGGCCGTTTCATTAATTTCATTTCATTTTGCAGGTACTGATTCTGCAGGATGCCGGTTAATAGCATATGCATAGGAATATTTTGACATTAATAACAACTTTAGACTATGGGGGCAATTAACATTCGTAAAAAAAAAGGTGAATGCCAATTAATTAAACTTTCATTTCATATATTACTCGAACCGATTTTTCACGTTCCTGAACTACACCATTCTATGTTTGAGAACCAGTGTGCCTCACCATAGTGAGCCCATAGGCTGGAACAACGTAAAACAGCTAATTATGCAACGAGTTATGAGTTCCAACGTCAAAATCTAGCGCTTCTAGTTTATGTATTAATGAACTTAATTAGCAATACCGTTAAGACTCTGCTTTCTAAGTGAAAATTAAACGATACGTGATGTGAAGAGTGCAAGCAAATTAAGAGTTTCTATCTTTACCGGACCTTTTCAGTAACTTCATTTCGATATTCTCTTATCATCATCATTTTGATCATTTCGAGTAATTTATAAATTACTTACAACGTTCTGTTTATTTTATGAAGCAATAAATCAATGGTTAGCCTGCTATGATCGGCCAACAAAATGATTAATTTGATCGATCAGATGACAAAGTGGCCAATCAAGCGGGCCAAACGACGACTAATCGTCCGAGCGATCGTTCGATATACCTATTGAGTGTTTGAGATCGCTCCGTGTCGATAAATATCGGCTTTTTAAAACTGGATTATCTCTATAAATCTTTGAAACTGTACACAGCGAGTGGCCTGTAGCAAACATTTTAATTAATGATTTGACAGCAGGAAACATTTTAATTAATGATTTAACAGAATATACGTTATAACCTTGACCTGGTAATAGCATTCTAAAATGATTTAACAATCAATGTACATCAAAATTGCCTATTCATTGTAGTAAATGAAAATATCAATTCCTATAACTGGAAACTTTTGTGTGCAATACATTGCTAGTTAGATTTATTTTATTAGGTTTTTTAATTTTATTATAGTTATATTCTATTGATGTTTTATATACCCTATAAAACATCAATAGAACATATTGCGTCATAACAAACCTTCATGTCATAACAAATGCGCGTCTTAATGAAATTTTCAGAAAGCTAAAGAGAAGTGAAAACGGGAGCGCATCAAAAGATTCTTCGCTAGCAATATTATGAAACTCGTCCTTTGTTCCTAGTACGAAGAAACTTAATTACCCTCTGAGTAAGGTAACTCCTAGTTACAAAGTTTCGAAAATGACTCGTAATCTTCATTGCAGTGAACTAGTTTGTAACTTTAATACGTATTTCTGTACTGCACTGAAAAGCTGTTATTTAATTTGAAATATCAAGACAAGTGGTTAAAAGACTGTTGTTTTGCAACAAAGTTTTTGGTATGCGTTACACACTGACCATTTAATTTATTTAAAAATTTACACAAACAGATCAAAGTCATTTACAGAGTCAAGAAGCCAAAATAACATTATTAAACAAGACAAAGATCCAAAATTACACAGCATGCTTAATATTAAATGTAATAATGCAACACTAAAAAAAAACAAAGTTAGCCTGTAACATTCTACTGCAGGGCAAAGGCCTTACCTCAACTATGAGGTAGTTTATACTCCACCACGCGGGCACAGTTGGTGGAGGGGTGTTTGCAATGCAAGCGACTAACCCTGCTGTCAGATTTTATCAAGCCGCCCACACGGCCTCTGACTAGGCTTAACGACTAATATCAACCGATGTTAACCGGGACCAACGGCTTAACGTGCCTTCCGAAGCACGGAGATGCTCGTGATGTACGTCACTTATATGGTCGGAATGGTCACCCATCCAAAAACAGGACCGCGCCGTAGGTTCCTTCACTTAAGTATCACTACCAAAGCAACACTATAACATAATATTACCTAAACTTAAATTAGGAGTACATTAATCTAAAAAACATTTATATTTGAAGGATGGGGTCGAACGCTCATTTATATTTAAAAATATCGCTGACAGCTGTCTAAAACCGCGTATAATTGCTGCCGTTAAAAGATCGATATTTCTGTAGTCAGTTTCTTTTTGTTGTAAAATATTGTAAACAATCGTGATAATTCTTTTTTCTGAAATAATTCATTGTATAATAAGACTAGCGGTCCCCCGCGACTTCGTCCGCGCGTTTTGAGTTTGCTCCCTCCCCTCCCGTCGGAGCGTGAAGTTTTACATCCTAAAGCCTTTTCCAATAAATAAGCTATCTAACACAGAAATATTTTTTCAAATCGGTTCAGCAGTTCCTGAGATAAGCGCGTTTAAACCAACAAATTCAGCTTTATAATATAATTAGCGCGAGCGCACGTTGTACTTAAGCTGCGAACATTATTTTGGTGCGGAGTTATGTTAAAACTGTGATAGCTCCTAAGACATTTATTGGAATGAAATGATATAAAGGGCAACTTTGTTCTAAATGAAATGCTCGTGATGATGAATGTATTTATTTTAATAAGAATAAATACCTGTGTGTATAATACACCTCTCAAAATGATGCATTATTTTTTTTACAAATTTATTAACATAAAAAAGGTTGTAGTAAGTCAACCATAAAAGATAGACTTATGCTGTCGCGGACTTTATTATAGAACTCTTAATGTTGAACAATCTTTTCATACATGATTTTTGTGTAACTTAAACGGTTTCCGCAGCGTACGCAGCGGAAGCTCTCAAAAGGAATATCTTTGCCCCGTTTTCGCAACATTTTTCATTGCTGCTGTGGTTTTGTGAGTCGTATCTTTATGTTACATAGCTTAAAGCCTTCCTCGATAAATGGACTATCCAACATAAAAATATTTTTTCAAATCGGGCCAGTAGTTTCTGAGATTAGCGCGTTCAAACAAACAAACAAACAAACAAACAAACAAACATACAAACAAACAAACTCTTCAGCTTTATAATATTAAGTATAGATAAACACAAAACTCATCAAATGCATAGGAAATTAATCGTTTCGCACTGATATCTTTTTAAATCAAATAGATAAAATATTATAGAAGTTACAAAAAGATTGTTTACATTCTTCGACTAGCAAAGTAACACAGACTATACTGCGAGCCATTTCATTATATGAACGGCACAGCCTCACTAATGGGGTTGAAAAAAGAGGTGTTTTGCTATATACCTTAAATCTGGGGAATGCACTATTTTGTGAAGACAGGGTAATTCGTATCGGTTTTGACGGGAATGCAGGGATATCATTTCAAACTTGGATAGCTTCTCAATGTAGTCTTTTAGAGGCCGGCTCATGTTGTGCCTGTAGCAGATACACTTTAAACATCTTTTCTGCACTTTTTCGACGGCATTAACGTAGACAGTGTAGTGCGGGGATCACCCTGGACAGCAATGTTCCAAAACCCTCCTGATCAAACTAAAGTACAAGCACAACATACTACGAGGCCTTTTGAAATCTTTAGTGGTTCTGATTGTGAAACCTAACAGTTTATTTCCCCTTTAAATGATATATTCGTAATGCTGGTGGAATATTATCTCCTCATTGAAGTAATCACCTAAGTCCTTCACAACTTGTTTACTGTCCAATAAGTTGTTCTGAATATGATATTGATGAATATATCTGGTCTTCATTTTTGTGAACGAAATAGCGCAGCTTTTGCTAACATTATGCTCATTTTATTTAAGGCACACCAGTCCGACACAGTAATGAGATCTTTTTGAAGCACTGCACGTCTTGATATATCAGTGACATCCGTGTATATTTTCAGATCATCTGCATAAAGCAGAGTTTGACATGAAAGTCGCTTGAACAAATCATTTATGAAGATCACAAATAGAAGTGGTACTAAATGCGATCCCTGTGGGACTCCTGATTATACCAGAATAGGAGTGGATGAAAAGCCCTTTACTGCTACTAATTGAGATCTGTTCCTCAAGTAGGACAATTGCTGAGTTAAACGACTTCTTTTTATCTGAGACAACGTATTACGTATTACCTTTACCACTACACACACCGCCATACCCACGAGAAATGATTTCGGAACGAAGTATTGAGTTCGGAGAAGCAGTATTGCTGCCATTTCTGGGGTGAATCAACTTAGTACCAACTAGCTGCACTAGATTTGGTGAGAGCAGAGCTAGGAGGTCAATTGGTGACGATCATAATCACTAAATAGTATAAAACAAAGGCGCTTCCCGCCCTCTGTATGTGTGTATGCTTAAATCTTTAAAACTACGCAACGGATTTTGATGCGTTTTATTATAGATAGAGTGCATGATTCAAGAGGCAGTTTTATATGTATAATAATCGAAGTAGATTACAGTTCGTCAGTACGAGTTGATTTGGTCCAGTCAATTAAAGTCCTACGTCGCTGCGTATTTGCGTTACAGCCGATTGAAGTTGCTTTAAAAGGCATAATAAATCATTGCACATGTCTGCCTCTGGGGTTCATGGTCACGATCATCTTAAAAAGAAGAAAATCGAAAAGGTAGACATTCAGGCTCTACTTTATCCTGGTATACCTATAGTTGTAAAAATGATTTTAAAAAGCTCTAATAAGTAATTTTCACACGGTTCTCACTGTGCCCACTATATTCATTATTACTTCGTGGATACAAAAAAAAACATTTCGCAGACATTTTGGTCACTAATTTTGAGTTGAAATTCTCTAAATCAAGGAGACGCAGGTTTTACTTGGGATTATTATGATTCTTTATAGTTTTACTGTATTCTTTTATTTGATATTATTCGCTGAACTCAAGATAACGATTCAACTTCTTCTAGTGCCGAAATCTGTGGAATCATATTTTTTCTTAAATGCCAAGAGAAAATAAAATGCTTTGAAACTTTAAAAAAAAAGTCAATGTTTTTTTAAGTATGCTTGAATTCAATTACAGATTCATACGATTGACAGACTTTAACTTATTCTTATCACGTTTTATTTGTGTAAACTACTTATATTTTAACTGAGGCTCTTATTAGGGTTTCGTAGATGCGAGCGTTGGATTGAGAAAAAAAAACCGGTCAAATGCAAGACAAATCCGCGCTTCGAGGTTTCCATGCCAACTTTAACGGAACTAAGGGAGATAGTATAAGTAGAATATAAGTAAAGAATAATATAAGCATACTCATGTTCATATTATTATGGAAAGCATGGCCGTAGTCATGCTCTATAATATATAATAGTAAAGTAACGCGAAATTATTACATTACCTTTTTTCACTGTACAAACCATTTGGTTTATTTCAAATGCATAAAACCCTTGTTTATTGCGTCTTTCCTTTAAAACATAAGTAACAAAGCAGTACATATAACCTGGGCCCTATTTTTGAAATCCTTCGTATGACTTATTTCAAACGTATACGCCTAAAATTTCACTCGTCGTTAATTGACTCTTAAAGAACACAAATACATCTTTGATAATCTGATTGCTGTCGACTGTATATGAGACAAGATACGGAATATTATTAGCTCTAACAACAATACCAGAGATGGAAACGACAATCAGACAAGTCGGGAACCAGATCCAGTCCAATATAACCCGTAGGTAAATAGAAACTCAGTAACGTTCGAGAAATACTATTAATATCCAACAAGATTATTAAAGAGGCAGGAATCGGGGCTCTTGTTTTGATATTGCAGGAATCAATAGCGCTCAGAAGTTTATTGAAACAACATAATATTATATAAAGGAGATCGTTTTACAATGAGTTGTACTTAAAATAGAAGCATGATAAATAGGAGTACAGCCGTAACTTTATGACCTTTCAAAATTGTAAGGCTATCTGAATTTAATTGAGGTGTAAGATTATATATATCAGGTCGGAAAATTAAGAGTTGTGTTATTAAGATTAAAACATATGGCAATTCATATTGATACCTATATAGTAGTAGTAAATTAGTGAAAACTAAACATCTGTCTTCCCTATTTGAAGTAAGAAAGTAAGATGAGAATAAAAAGTACTTAAGTAATATAAAAGTTTCCAATGAACCAATTAAAATTAATTAAGTCCATATTAAAGTAGCAAGCCAGATGGTTTTACGTTTTATTCAAATAAACTTTCGTTTTAATCATTTTATGTATTTTAAATTATTTTCATATATTTCCTGTTTGATTTTTTTGTGTGAGTGAATAAATTTTATCATTTAACTCTTTACTATTCAGAAAGAAAAAGGCGCCAACATCACGTTTATAAGTGTCCTTATCCAAAATAATTTAAAACATATACGAGTGTATGTCTTACCGTCAGAATACTGATTCTTCCAATGTTATTTTTTCATGTTTAACACATTGCGCGCCATGGTGGTCACCGGTGACCCCCAAACAATATTTTTCTATTGTGTCTAGTTTCGTGGCAGTCAAAGGCTTGAGAGTATAGAAAACAAGCACAGTAGATCAGATCTTAACTGAACAGTATTTTTTTTTATTTTGAACCCGAAGTCGAATGTGGTACGGTTTGCAATCTGGGCAGTATAAACTATTTTTATTCAAAAGAAATGCTTATTTTCTATATATTTTTGTTATGTGGCCGTAAACTATTGTCTTACAATAAGAAAAAAAAATTGTCCTGATAATGACACGTGTTTCAAATTATTAAAGTACGATATCCTCCGATAATCCCAAAAGTTACGTGCCATTCCTTCTCAATCGTAGGCACGGTTATAAGATAAAAGATAGAGCCGCTAAATGAGCTCGTCTCATTCGCGCTAACCTATTATTCTATCACTGCCTTGGCTCTTGTTTTGTCTCTAGGTCATAACGATGAACCCAGGTTTCATCACATATAATCGTTACTTTAAATAACTTTGTCGGTATTGATTAATACGTAAATGGATGCGAACAACATTCGAGTGCGCTAGATTCTACGCAGCCATCGGCATTCACGGAACCAATTTTGCGGTAACTTTTGTAGTATAGGTAAAGTTAGTCATGAACTGTGTAATTCAAGGTAACAGCATAAAGATTAAAAGTCAGCTATCAGCTATCAGCTATAGATTTAATTAAAATGTAACATCATTCTATCATAATTTAGCATATTATTTCAACATTTTGTATGAAGAGGCTTGAAAAGCTGACTGATACGGTAAAGTGACATCATTTATAATTCGAGAACGGATGGACCTATTTCATTGATTTTTACTTTGTAAGATTTGTCTTTAATTCGAAAAGCAGAATTATTATTAATAAAATATTAATATTTCGAGGATATGGAAAAAATACGATGTTCACCGTGACAAGTAGTTTCTACGTTAACTTAAAATAACCACTATCATAACTATCACAATAGCAAACTTTGAGAGGAACAACGGATTTTCTTCCTTCATTCTAGATCATATTATAATGATTAGAAAAATAATAATATGAATCTTAGGAAAAGAAAAAATATATTGTTTACTGCTTGTTATCAGATGCACTCTCTATTGCTTTCACTCTCATAGCCCGATGGGATAGCAATCTAACATGACCGAAGAGAGATCAGGTGCAGGACCAACGGTTTCACGTGATTTTCGCGGCACAGATGTAAAATACCGCCAAATTATAAACTCCGGGCTACCCTAAGAATGTCTGAACAGAACCCAGGTACATATTTTTTCGCCCGACCTGGGGGGATCAGACCTCTGGCGCAGCCATCGCTTTAAAGTAAGACCCTCCACTAACCACTGCGCCATTGAGGTAGAACAAGTTACAAGCAGCAATCTGACATGACCGAAGAGAGATCAGGTGCAGGACCAACGGTTTCACGTGATTTTCGCGGCACAGATGTAAAATACCGCCAAATTATAAACTCCGGGCTATCCTAAGAATGTCTGAACAGAACCCAGGTACATATTTTTTCGCCCGACCTGGGGGGATCAGACCTCTGGCGCAGCCATCGCTTTAAAGTAAGACCCTCCACTAACCACTGCGCCATTGAGGTAGAACAAGTTACAAGCATACTAAATCCCCATCAAATCAAATTACAAGGGTCTAAAATGGGATCGTATCATAATGAATGAGGCAAAAGAGTTCTTATTACATGTTGCGGCGCGTGAATAAGCTCCCATTCACAACTCAATCGTTATAATTAGGTCTCATTTCGCTTTCAACTGAATACTTATTCCCGTGATTAGTTACATTGAACACTTTTAGGTTAGACGGTAGGAAAATAGCAATGATTATGTGTATATTAACCGTAAAATGTAAGCACCATTACGAAAAAAAGCGTAAAAAAGTAACGTCCTGTAACGTCCCACAGCTGGGCAAAGGCCTTAGCTCATTTATGAGGTGGTTTGATGCATACTTCACCACACGTGGATTGGTGGAGGGGTGTTTGCAAATATTGATGTAGCTTAGTTTGTTTTATAATAGCCAGATGTTATCAGGCTATAATAGAATAATATATAAGGCCCCTGATTAGGCTTAACGACTAATATCAACCGATATTAGCCGGAACCAACAGCTTAACGTGACTTTCCGAAGCCCTGGAGATGATCGTGATGTAGGTACGTCACTTATGTGGTTGGAATAGTCACCCATCCAAACACGACCGCGCTGAAGGTATGCTTAACTTTGATATCACTACCAAAGCGCTACTTCCACTGCGCTACGAGCACCTCACAAAATAGTCTGTTTTTTTTTAAAGAAAATACATAAATATACCAGACAGAGTAAAATATCAGCGTGTACCTACAACGATCTCTTCTATAGATAACGCAATCTGTTGATATAATACAAGTAGCACAGTAGAAAATGCACCATTTGAAACAGTAGCCGGTATTGATAAGCGCGATCGCACAACGAGCACTAACCAACGTGCGGTTTCACCATCCAATTGGCCGCGACCGTCGCATTTTCCTCCGCAGGTCCATCGCTAATATCCAATTTCCTTTATCTTTACTTGAACAAACTTAGCTAAAGAGGAAAATATATACAGAGTGTAAAAATCAGTAAAGATACAAAATACTTATAAATGTTTTTTCTTTTTAATTTGACACTCAGTTCCGGCCTGTAATGAAACACTCTTTGACCCCTTACACACTGCGACTTTTAGTATCGTAACTTACGCAATGAACATTTTTAATTCAGCATCGATACTAACGCGCACTAGCGATGCAGTCACCAAAATACAGTACATAGTTTGTCAATTTCCAGATTCTGCATCGCCACTGCATCGATGCTAAAAGCAGCGCAGTGTGTAAAGGTTGACAGTTTGCGACTGCATCGATGCTGCATCGCGACAGCATCGCTGCTAAAAGTCGCAGTGTGTAGAGGGTATATAATGTATGTTAAAACAGTAAGTAAACAAGTATCAAAAGGACTCACCTATCGTCGTAAGCGCCAGCGTGCACCAATAATAACTCTGTAGATACTGTTTCACAACGTCCGCAGTTTCAGTGTCATGATACACCCAGTTTTTACTACCGAACCCATTGTTTTTATATATTATATGGTACAAGCACCCGTTCCAATGAAATATCACTAATAAATAATGAATTAAACTGGTCGATCTAAACAAGTTTGGATAGTTCGTGTGCCGTTCTGTTCGGTCCATGAAGGCCCAGAATCTGTAGATCTTGACGAGGCGAAAGGAGCGCAGTATCGAGTTGAACCCGATGGAGAGGTAGAGGAAGTCCAGAGGCAGCAGGCACAGGCAGTCGATGTAGAAAGTAGTCGAGTTCATATAGTGTGCCCGCAGCTTGGCTGCGTCCGTCTGCAGCACGCCGTCCTCCAGATACCCCGTTCGAAAGTGGAACAAGATGTCCGCCAGATAAAGGAAATCCGAAAAGTAGTCCAGACAGAACCACACTATTAGCGTCTCGCCTGGAACAATAGAAATGCGGTTGGTTAGGAAATTCATCGGATAAAGTCGGATTTTTGTTGGTGGATCGTAACCTTATCTTAGTAACGAATCCAAGCTGAAGCTTCAACTTATTTATTAGATTAAAACTATTGAAGCTCGGTTGCAAGAAATTCTAAATTCACAAAACTTCTTAACGTTTGATTAAAGTTTAAGTAACTGTTGCCAATTAAGTTTTTATTTCCTATTATTAATTTGTACGTACATAATTTAGTACCTATAAAAATCTAAAGGAACAAAAATATACATGTAGTGAATAATCAGACAAGGGCTACACAACACATTCTATTGTTAGACACGCAGATAACAGCAGGTAGTTACGCAAATTATTAAAGTTCGCCGATGTAAATGAATTAATGTTTCCCTTTGATCAAAACTTTTTCAGTTAACTCCCAAGAATTATGATCAATTTCAACGCAAAACGGGAACTTGAAAGGAGTCGCGAACAAGATTACGTGTTTGTAAAATTCAGCAAAACAGGGCTTTCACCTAACAACGATCGTTTTCGTATTGCAATAAGGCTTCGATACACATGCAATGCCTGCACGGACCAGTAGTTTGAATGCCAGTTACTTGCATATGCTATGTAGTTTAGCAAATATACTCTTGACACACGCCAGTTTTAGAGCCCCCCGCGTTCCGTCCGTCACATTGCATGCTTGTAAGCATCTCCCTTTACATACAAGTAGATGGCACGTGCAAGTAGCTGGTATGAAAGTGTGCCAGTTAGTAGGCTACGATAAACATGACTGTCATGTGTATCGTAGCCTATAGTTAGCGTCGCTATGTAATGACAATACTTTGAAATCTCCCAAAGTAAGCGCTTATAATCAATAATTGCTTGCGATGCTTGCAATACATTTTTATAGCTCCGTAATGAGTGGTTCCTAGCAGTGCTGGTAACAAGTAGGTACGCGAGCCTTTATCAATTACTCTGGTTAATTGCACTTGATATAGCGATCGACTGTTAGACACGCAATACACCTGCGGGTGGCGCATTTGAAACAATGGACAACAGACGATGGGAGCTTGAAGATTTACCTTATGATAAGGAAAATTATAGGTCTAAATAAACTTTGGAAATGGTAAACAAAATCTTATATAAATAAATAAAAAATACTACGTCTAAATAACGAAACAACATTTAAGATGTTACTTATACGAGTATGTTATAAATACTTTTATAGACTTTCTAGCAATGTAAGAAAAACCTAAAAAATAGTTTATTGACTGTCCCAAAGTATAACATCGTCTAAGGTGCTAGACGTTTACCTCGGAAAAGCTATTTGGGTAAGTAATTTAATTCCCTCCGGAGCAAGTTCGAGGAACTATGCAGGGATGCGCTGTCGCAGTTGTGATAGTCACTAATCTTAGTGGCCATCTTAAATTGAAACGCTTAAAGCTGTAGCTCAAGTTTTTTATAAATAAAAAAAGATGCTAATTTATTAAGATAATGAGGAAGTGTCACAACCGCTGCCAGTTGGCATATAATGCCCAAGCGATTTTCAGCGGCATCACCTCCAAGTGTACCGGATTTAAAAAAAAAACTATGTGCTATTCTAACATATGAACTTTATTATTGTAAAGTTTCTTAATAAAAATCTATCCAGATCTTTTAACATGAAGGAGTTACAAACATCCTTACAAATATTCGCGTTTATACATGTAAATTAGTAGGAAATAAGATTCATCTGTGATTACAATAGCTAATGTTATCTTGTAACTATCTAAATGTAGCTATGATTATCGTGTTTATGGCTCCAATTTCTGAACACTATTTTGTAAAAATTACTTTACATTAAATATAATAACTAATTAATTCAATTTATTGAAGTAATCCTGCTATAAAATTGAGATGTATGCATGGATGTACAAACAACAAAAAATCTCATACGCGTTAAATGATACCATTGCTTAGCCACTCACTTGCTTTCGGTAACTAGAGCTACCAACTTCGATAACCTACAAATTGCTTCCGGTAGCCAGAGCTACCACACGACCATTATACAATTTTTGATTTTTAATATGTGAAGGGCACTTTCTGAGCCGTTTAAACTATGTCCTAAATATACCCAAATAAGATGGCAACACAGAAAAAAATTGGCAGCCAACATGATAGAACAAAAATATTTTTAAATAGCTGTCGTTCTTGACGTTATGAAAAAGTGAAGTTGCGTAAAAGTGCACAGTGTTTTAAAAATGCCGTAAGTATTCAAATTTATATTTTACTACTAAAAGTATACATCAAACGATTCTGTGTTTATCCAACTATCAGATTATAGCTATATTTCAGTCCCAATTCATAATTATGAATTACAATCTCACTTCAAAGTAGTTAAGACAGAGATTTTTTCGGTGACTTCCGATTGAAATGGCCAAGATTTTGAAGAAAAAAGAATATTTCTTGTAATTTTCTAGTGATTAAATTAGTTTAAGTATTAAGTTTCATAAATATATATAAAATCAGTAACATCTATAACTTATTTCCACAGGATTAGCGAATTAAACAAGTGACGGTTCATGTAAGTACGGGTACGGGATGGTGGTAGCCGTAGCTACCAAAATCAATTTAGGCAACTACTCGTTTTGACGTTGTAAGGCATGGAGCACACCAGACGCCCTGCGATCGCGTTTGGTACATTTTTTGATTTGTTCCTACTAATGTGTTAACAATGGTGTCAGACTAATCCCGGTTTTTTGTTTTTTTACTAGCTTTCTATTAACTTGCAAATATATGTAATAACTAATGTATGTGTTTGTCTGGGTGAAATCTTGTAACTCAATTTTGAAGCAGATTTATCATCAACTGATCGAGCTGAAATTTTGCATATGTATGTAGGTTTTTGACTTGACCGACAATACAATGATATGGTAGGTACCATGGGGCGGGTCTGATGATAAAGCGGAAGGTGGCTCTAGGAACTCTGGAATAAATAAAGTAATCGTACCGAGTTTGGGCTCGTTAGAATCGTTTTGGTGAGCAATTGATGGATGTTCAAAGAAAAGTACAGTCGGCGATAAAAGCTTGTAGAAAAAATTAAATTTTGACAGTAACTTATTTTATATATGTTTGTTTTATGTATTTTACAAAAAATTTACAAACATACAAATACAAAATACAAATTCATTTATTCGCATAATACGGTTACAAGATCTTAATATTATATACAGTACATGCGTATTAAACCTGCATACAAATATAGATACAAGTTTTAACTCATTTAAAGAAACGAGATATTCTTTATTCTAAAATTCTGCATCGACCTGACTGCGCCCGTTGTGTTCCGACCCTAACGAGCCACCATGTTTGTTTTGAAGCGGCTGTCGGCAGTTGACCCGGTGACGTAGCACGTGCTAAGTTTTTTGCGTAACGGCTTTGTTTATTTACCATAAAATCAGTACGATTGTATGTAATAATGGTTTACTTTGTGTAATTGTGTTTTCCTAGGTACAGACTGTGATTTATAATGTGTTTGTGTCGTGTGATATTGTGGTTTTAAGTGTTTTTAGTCGGGGTGAAAACTAAAACTTCGGTGGTACGTACATAATTTTTGTTATCTAGACTCATAGAACCGTAATTTACGTGATTATTGCAAAATATATCCATTCTAATTTATGATTATTAGTTGCTTGTTTTAATTAGAACTATATTTTGGTTCTTGACTTTCTAAATTAGCCACAAATAAATCACGAATCAAAGAAACAATTTAGCCCTGTCGTGCGTTACATACCTAAAATAGAAATGATGTTTTCTATACAATTTTATATGAACACTTATACAGTATTTGGCATCAAATGAAAGCAAAACTAATCTACTTTTTTTTAAATGTAAACAAAAATGGGGTTATCGCTTTAGATTTTTTTCTAAAAATACATTTCTGGTTGAAGTCTTCAATTTTATCAGTGTGTCAGTTTTACGCATTTTTTATAAATTATTTTCAATATGGCAATCCATAAAATAAGTAACAAGATTAGATTATTTGTTTAATTGGCTTTTATGTGTAAAAAAAACCATAACAATTGGTCCAGTAGAAGCCAAGTTATGATTTTTTTAATAAAACTCGGCATCTCGCGGATATTTGCACCAAATGACAGAGCAATATAGGCCACCATTTTTAAAATCCAAAAGCAAGTGAGTGGTTAGTATTCTTAATATTATGTTATTTCAAGGGTTTAACATTAAAACAAAACACATAAATAAGATAAGAGAAAAAAACAGCTTATATTCATATTTTTTTTTTGATGTGCCAATGTTTGTTACTCCTTCTCGCAAAATCATTTTTTTGGATTTTGATGATTTTTTTCTAAATTAAAGCTCATACATCAGAATAACACATATTCATAGTAAAATTTTTTGATCTGACATTTACGTAGGTAATCCAATAGTATACAATACAAGGTACAATAACTTATGAAATAGTTGTTACTTTAATATTCCTACAGCATATCTATAGAAATAACACAAACTCGATAGAACTATCTTCCTCCGTTAAATACTTAATTTCAAACTCAAACTATTCAATACCTGCTTCAAAACTTCTATCGCTAAACTGTTGTAGATAAAACGCTAAACGAACAGAGTATCGGCAGCTGAAGTGCGCTCGGCGTGAAGTTCTCTCGAGTGCTATCGACTGCTTTATCGCAAAACAAATCAAAATTAAAAGGTCGTGATAGACTGTTGCTGTCGCGTGTCGATATGCTAGTGTTGTTGACGACAGTGGAATTGACGTCTAAGCCGAAAATTAATAAGGCTTTCGTTGCAAATGTTAGGTAGTTTGACTGTAAAAGCGTCAATAGGTTTTTTTATGGTGGACTTTTACGTATTTTATTATATCATTAAATCAACTAGTCGCTAGCTGATTGATAACTTTTAGCATAATTTCTATAATAAATAAAAATGAGTGTTGCAATCACACCAACCTTGTATTGGTCATACTTATTTACAGTTCTCGTGCTTAATTATCATACAATATTTTCCCCTTATAAATCCAATGGCCTATCTATACCCGTATAAAAAAGTGAGAGAGTTGCTAATTTGAAGCTTTTTTGTTGGCAGTGAATTAAGTTAATCGATAACTGATACTGATTTAGCATATAAACATCCCTACTCTATTCAGTTTAGTGGCGGCACGAGTGAGATGCACAGATGCGGGCCGCATTGAGCCGAGTGCATTTGAAATACATTAGTGAAACAAAATACTGCATATCTTTAACGTACGCTCAGCCATTTTCGTATAAAGTCTACTTTTGCATAGAATAAATAAAATTATAAAATAGGATAGAGGAATACTAGACAGTTCAGAATGCAATGCCTTAATAAATTATATTTATATTGTTTGTTTGAATATGAGCAATGCAGCGATTGTATAATGTAGCACAAAAATAGCATGTTTATACGAATACGGACTACGTACGGTCGCTTTTTAGTTGGGTATTCATATGGTTTAGAATGTTTTTAACACTCAGTGTCATATTTTATATTCATAAAGATGAAATAAGGAACCAAATTTTTTTTTGCGCCGCCCGTGCGCAAATTTTTGGTTTCTTTATTAATTGCGGGTATTTATCAATTTTTGGTTTCTTATTTCATATTCATAGTTAAAAAATCCAAAAATGAGCGGATTTTAATCATACATTATATGACATAAGCCTTAAGACTTCGAAGATGTATGAGTACGGACAACAGCACGTCAAGGTAAACACTGCGGTATCTTATGCCGTTGTGATAAGGGTTAGTTTTAACAAAAATGTTATAACCTAATGTGTTGGTACACACACGGCAAAATGTGCACTTTAGGCGGCCAAGTCCAAGATTGAAAATACTTTAAGAAACATACTTGATATGAATATGAAATATCATCCCCATATTACTTCTGAGCAAGTAATCTAATACTTCGTTAGCGTGACTGAAATAGTATGTATTTTATTCACTCCATAGAACTATTCATCAATCAACTATTAATGTTAAATATCAGAAAGTGTTTTTTCTAGTATCAAAGTTCTCTGAGCTTGACTGCTAATAGATTGACGAACAGAGAGACTATAAAAGTTCATTGTTGACTATGGAACTCTAAAAAATGGTTTAGTTTCAAGATATAAGGTTTCTAAAATAAATACATTAACTTATAAACTACTATTACAAATACGTAAATATCAAGTTGTTAAAAGCTACAAAGCGGAACTTTTTCTGTAAAACTAATGAAACATAGATTTTATACGAAGAAATAGGTCTGGGATAACATCGATGTTTATATTAATCAAGTCAACACAACAGCAAAAACTACTTCAGGAAATGATAGTTCACACATGTAGCTTTCGATTGCATAGCAAATATTGACAATTTAATCCAACACGAACACACAAATAGAAGAAACTTTTGAAAACGTTAACTTTTTCTACTCTCTAACCCTGTTGTTATCAGCACAAAAATTCAGTAATTTGATAAGCCAACTATCTGACTTGACAAATGCACGAGTTATAGGCATTACAAGTTTGTAAATTCGATTTATAACCGCCTAAAGCATGCATTTTGTATGTACGGTGAGTGCATATCTCTTCTAATAAACATCCACGAGCTGCGCGAGGGATTATTGTGCAGTAGGTACTCTTGATACTCACCATTAATTTCTTGAAAGGCGAACCTATACACGATGACCCACAGATTATAAAGGAAGGCCAGCGAGACGACCATGGACCAGTAGTAGCACAGCCGGCCCGCGGGGTCGAACACGAAGGACCAGTGGGGACCGGAGCGCAGCCGCCCACTCGCGTAAGTCGACCGCCGTCTGAGGCCGCCTCTGCTACCGCTGGAAAGAGATAAGATTTTAGTCTAGGTCGTCTTATTAATTACGAACGTTGGAATACGATGGGTTAGGTTAACATCAGGAAAGCTTGAGTTTTAGACCCTTTGCACACTAAGACTTTTAGCTGTCCTTTCCCTTGCAATAGCAATAATTACATATGAATTTTAACTATTTTATGTTTTAACTACTTTTATATGAATAATTTTAAATTGATAATGATGATATTTGCAGGAAACTTGATTTTTTAATGGATAATAATATTTTTGTTTTTAATAACACCATTGAAATTCGTGCTAGTAATAATTATGCACAACACAAATTCAAAATACAAGTATTTAATTATTCTTTAATGACATAAAAAAACGATTGCATACATCAAGTTTTTCGATTAATTAGGAACACTATTTTAAATTATGGCAAAGTGACCACCCACCAAATGTCGTCTATGGAATAAAAATCCGAGTATTTTTTTTTTAAAGTTAAGGCACTGTATAAGTTGCCTAATCGATATTTAACTCAACGAATGGTTAAAAATCTTAACCAAAGGTTGAATATATACGATGCGTGTTTTGAAGACAAATGTCTTAAACAAATGTGTTAATGGCTATTGTATTGGATTGGATATGGTATTATTTTCTTTAAATCTTAAATATTAAATCGCTGGTAACGATATTCAACCATAGTTGAGTTAACTATCGATCACGCAACTGGGCCTTAGTTTGACAGATGTCACCTGCCATTAAAGTGTCAGTCTATATCAATACCTACATAAATTATTTCGGATGCATCTTACCCTTAAAATAATAAATTCGAGTCATGCCTATCACATATAAGTCTTTGTGTCTATCAGACAAGAATCATAGGCCAGGTGATACTCGAGAAACAGTACCTGAGTAGGCGCATTAGTTGAAACCACTCACGGCGCCTAGCGGGTTAATACGCAAGCTAACAACATTTCCTGCGTTTACACAACATAAGTATGTACACAAGAAGACTGTTTCCATTGTCTGGTTGGTAACGAAACGGCTAAAAGTCGGCAGACAAACAATTCAATTCAAATAATTAGTAGCCATCTTGTTGGCATTGATAGTAAAAAACGATCATATGATTAAATCAAAACTTGAACTATTTACCCATATAACATGTAAAAATATTTTTTATTTATTTATTTAAACTTTATGGCACTGTTAATTGTACAATTAACGGACTAAATGCCTTATGTCTTAATGGCTATTGTATATTCTGTACCAGTCAACGGTTTGGGGAATGCAGAGACTTTAGTCAGTATCGGATTTAAAAGTACTGAAAGAGACTAAAAAATATATTTTACAATACAGTAACACACATTAACATACATACTTATATTATATAGATAAAAAATATATAAAAGCCAGGAACTGATAAACGTACAGTCGACAGCACATCAGGTTATCCACTTTTATTGCAAACTAGCCCTTATTACAACTACATAAGATTCCGCAGTGTTTACCTTGACGTGCTGTTGTCCGTACATAGAACACATATATGTAATAAGAACTAAAGTAAAGATAAGAACTAAAGTATAATAAAAATAACAAAAACGAAATATCATGCATTACTTTTGACTTAAACAACTCACTATTTCATTTTTCGTTTTAATGAAAAAAATACAATATTTTTCAACGAAAGTTAACAAATGTATTTTTTTCTCAATCTGTGATATAAATCTCCTTTTGACGCGTTTGAAATGAAAGATCTCAAACCCGTTATTCAATTTAGAATCTCGTTCTGTGTCTGGGACCGAAATGTAGGGGTATATCGGAAACAGTTTCCCACAAACTGGATCCCCCGTCTATCGTCCTCGACTATCTATTAGATAGACATGAGATATGTAGGCCAGTGTTTACTCTGCTTGATTGTTTAGACTTAACTCTGTTCGGTTACCTCGCTACCGCCGCGCCGGTTACCGCACGCCACCCAGAATTAATCTTAACTAAGGGAGGCAAATTGCATTTGATAACCAAATATAGTTCTAAGATAGAAGATTGGATACCGTGTCCCGAGACTAATTTCATATTAGAATATTTTTTTTCCGTACATAAAATATGTCAAAACATCAAAGAAATAGATATAACCACTGGAATCGCTATAGCCTAAACATTGTTAAACAAAAAATCATGAGTGTGAAAAAACACAGGTATTACTTTAGCAAATGTTTTATTTACAAACTTTTTCCTGATCCATTAAAACGCTGAAATATTCAGTAAATGCAAATGGTAAAAAGAAACTCCATTTGAATATTTAATAATGCTCACACTCTAGAAAGTTCGCCACGACTACGTAGCGTCTAATCTGCTACGATGCTACGAACCGTTACGAGTTTCGCTACGGCGTAGCAAATGTAGCGAGCTCATGGCAGCCGAGGTTAGTTTTAAACTCGAAGGCAACTTCTAAAAACGGGATCTATTCGGCAGGAATGTATCTAATTAAGAAGCCGCGAACTTTCTCTTTGAAACGCGTCGGCTTCTTAGAGGAAATGGTTTGGTGGTATGCACATTTTCAGCTTGGAAATTCTTATGAATATACGCTTACTGGATCTCAGAGTGCGACTTCATATTCAGATAATGAACTGCAGTGAAATTCAAAGCTTCATCTTAATTTCTTATTTGGCATTTCATGCACATAGCATACATCTCCTCATCATAACCAGACGTTTTAATACATTTCTTAATAATTTATTTTATTTTTGCTGCGCGTCACTGTGATTATTTTTTGGCAAGTCAATCGACATACTTATTTACACAGCATCAAAATAATACAGATTGTGAATAGAAAACGTAACACTAGATAATATATATTCATGGTGCGTATGTCAAAGATAATGAATCTGGTATTGGCACCGGTCTGCGGCCGGCACCGTCATGCTAACGTGCGATCGATTAAGATACTGCCCACAACCGAGATTAGTGAACAAAACTAGACAGGATTTGGGGTTGAAATAATTTATCAGTAAAATTAAATTTATAATAGTCTCGGGTAATGCTTCTTAGGGCTTTCATGTTGTCTATGGCTCAAAATGTGTCGTTCCATTGGCTTCAAAGCATGGCGCATACTTAAGCCGTTAAATAGCTAAGGAAAAGGACATCAAATTGTAAAATAATATTTGGGTCATTGTCTTTGTGGACTTCATTCATTTGTATGTTATGATATCGTCCTATTGATCCACATTTGCATTCACTATCTCTAACTTATCTTACAATATACATAAATAGCAGTGACACACAACTAACTAATTAATCTAAAGTGCTGCAACAGCAACACCTCTAATACACTTTAGCATAATCATACCTTTTGCTATCTGGATTCACCTCGCCCAATATTACCTTGATAACAACCACAACCTAAGTTAAACAATGAAGGCTTAACTAGCCCCACCCTCGCAGCTCACGGATAAAGCTATACGTTTGCTCGCTCCCTAATAAATCAAAGGTGTCCAATATTATCTATCGATAATTGGATACAATACTACATCTGCAGATACTTATGTAACTGTACAGGGTGTTGTTTTGGTCAGTGACATCTAACTCAGGGATAATGATATTAGTTATGCTTATTCTTCAAATATTTTTATTTAAATGCAAGTTTCATAAAATAGAACCTTTTCACAACATCAAAACGAATGAGGAAACTCGCACTTTCATGTGTATCTACGAAATACTACGCTTTTGTAAGTTACGAAGATGGACCTTAATGCGATGCAATTTTGATAGGTAAGCGGCTCAGCTTTACTGTCAAATTAGCAATTTGTATTGCGATTTGCTTGATATTTAAAATATTATTATTATAAAACAATATAAACGTGTATCATTATTATTATATTGATAAAATTCGTTTAAACTGAGGTGGAATTGAACTGCCTGCAAATTGAACGGCTAAAGTTGAATCGCAATACGCCCTCTGGCGTTGGTAGCTTAGACTCGCTCGCTAGTATCGGAAAAATAAATTGATTGTGAGTTTTTTCCGTTTTTTTTTTGGCATCAGTACCTATAGTTTGTACAACACCCCTGAGTCGGGCGACGGTGACCAAAACAACATCCTGTATATTGAGGGAATCGCACGTAATTATGACTGTCTTCAATAAGGTGGCTCACGCCATAATAATATTGTCACAAGGGAGAGATAAAATCTCTGATTGTTATGCTGGTGATATGCTTAGGTTGGGTGTTGCCTACTGCATGATTTGGTGATGATACCGATAATAATTTGTGCTGAAATATGCAAAAGGTGTGCTTATTGATATTGTTTAAAATTTTGGGTAAGCCTTCACAACAGTTGATATAACCAAGTCATCATCATTATTATCGGTCTAAGCACGTCCACTGCTGAAAATAGGCCTCCCCCCACGTTTTTCCACAACGACTGATCACAAGCGGTCTGAATCCAGTTTTATTCTGCAATCGTCACAAGGTCGTCTGTCCATCTTGTCGGTGGCCGTCCTACGCGGCGTCTTTCAAGACTAGAGGCTGGCGACTAGGCGCCATTTATGTAGTAGTAGGTCACCGCTAACTCCTCTCACACATCAGATGTACTATCGAGATCATCACTGCCTCACCACCAAGAGCTAAAATCGCTTGCACCTCTTGTCGAATTTTATATGTTAAATAAACAACGCCGCGCGCTTCTCCCTCGTGACAAGGCGTAAGTCCCTAAATAAAGAGAGAAAAAAAAGGCATAACCACGACCAGACGAGTTCGACGACCACCGTCGGAGGATGATGAAGTGTTCTATGATTTAGAGGCCTCGTCGGACGAAGGAAATGCAGAAACAAGGAACTTCGAAACGAATAAGAGATTTCTGAAAAGAAACGTTTACATTCGACAACATAAACGTTTCTTTTCAGTTAAGTTCTGCAATTGTTGAGGGAGAGATGTTGTGTATGCTAGACATAGCTATAGTTATAAATGAGTGCGTTGACAGTCGTTTTGAGTATCACTTGTGTCCTAACGTCCGCATATCTCTCATTCCCGGGTTTTATGCCGTGTGTGCAAGCATTTCAATCTTACATTTGACGGCCTCCGTGGCCGAGTGGTTTCAAGCCTCGCCATCTCGAGAGGTTCCGGGTTCGACTCCCGGTCGGGTCAATGTAGAAAACGATCTTTTCTATATTGTCTCGGGTCTGGGTGTTGTGGTACCACCGTTGTTTCCGATTTCCATAACACAAGTCCTTTAGCTACTTAGCTTGGGATCGGAGCAATGTATGTGATGTTGTCAAATATTTATTTATTTATTATTTATATTTTCACGGCAGGGACCTCGATCATACCTGTCAGTGCCGTTGCAGTGCGGGGGCAAAAGGTGGTTGTGTGAGTGGTGCGGCGCAGGAGTGGCGGGCGCGTGGGGCGTGTGCGGCGTACTGCGCCATCCGCCTAGTAAGGGTGCCTCGCCACTAGCGCCCAGCAATTTTAACCTGGAAACAAAAACACATTATTGTTTGGTGCAACTGATGTTAGGAAGGCAAAGGGAAGCGCTTCCTACCGATCGGGTGTTATGACCGGGAACCAAGATCTAATATTCACTGCCCTGGTTTATTCAGATGTAGTTTGCCCTCTCTAAATCTCTAATATCGCGGTTCAGTTTCCATACTTCGACTATAGCGCCATCTAGTCGAGTCGAGCCGAGTTAGCGTGTTGCGTTGGATATGCAGTGACAGCGGTGATCATAGATGTCGGTACAATTGAATTACTAAGAGTGTAGTATGATGGGCTAGAAATTCGAGGATCTGCTAGTAATAAAGTTATTTGAGAACAACAATGCTGACCAGTGATAATTCAGTAAAAGGTCTTAACAAAAACAAACAAGATCAATCTGATATTGCAAAGTACGAAGTAATAAGAGAGGTGCTCGTAGCGCAGTGGTAGCAGCGCTTTGGTAGTGATACCGAAGTGCAGCAACCTACAGCGCGGTCGTGTTTTAAAGGGTGACCATTCCGACCGTATAAGTGACGTATACGAGGGTCAAACTGAAAGTTCTTAGAACTGGCCACTTATAAACAATATAATAAAAAAAATATTCTAAAATTTGAAAATAGAACTCTTTGCCAATATTACTGAGTATATATTTCATTCATTTGTCATTTGTTTTACGATTTGGCGGCAAATTGAAAATTGTCTGTGTCACGTCAACATGAATTTAACACGAGAAAATTTTCGTGCAATGATTTTTTATGACTTTCGATGTCATTTAAGTCAACAAGAAAGTTATGATAGACTACGATTGGCCTTTCACGATGAAGCCCCATCTCGTGCGACTGTTTACAACTGGTTTAATGAGTTTAAACGTGGTCGCACTAATCTCACTGATGATGTACGTGAGGGACGGCCTTCTACGGCGACGACTGAAAATAACATCTGTGTTGTGCGGCGTATGATAGAGACTGACAAAAGAGTGACCTATCGGCAGATTCGGACAAGCTTAGGCATCGGTATGAGTCAAGTGCACAAAATCCTCCACGAACATTTAGCGGTCAGGAAGCTTTGCGCCCGGTGGATACCTCATAATTTGACTAAGGCTCAAAAACTCCATCGTGTGGATTGGTGCCGTAAAATGATTGAAAGATTTAACGGAGGTGACTCAAATGCTGTGTTCGACATACTAACAGGTGACGAAAGCTGGATTTACTGTTATGATCCTGAAACCAAAAGACAATCTGCTCAGTGGGTGTTTCCTTTCGAGGAGTTGCCAACTAAAGTGAAGAGAGATCGAAGTGCGGGAAAAAAAATGGTGGCCTCGTTCTTTGGAAGGATAGGTCATTTCGCAACAATTGTGTTAGAGGATCAAAAAACAGTTTCTGCAAAATGGTACACTACCAATTGTTTGCCACTTGTCTTGGAAAAAGTTCGAGAGAAACGACCTCGCAGTAGGATCCTCCTTCACCACGACAACGCCTCGTCGCACACCGCCAAGCGAACGATCGACTATTTGGCGACATCAAACGTTGAATTACTGGGTCACCCGCCGTATAGCCCCGACCTCGCGCCTTGTGATTTTTATTTATTTCCAAAAGTTAAAGAAAAACTTAAAGGAAAGCGGTTAATGAATGCTGAAGAAGCGGTGGCTGCGTATCGCGATGCCATTGAAGAGACCCCTAAGGACGAGTGGGCAAAGTGCTTTTCCCAGTGGTTCCATCGCATGCAGCGGTTTATTGACGTCAATGGACAATATTTTGAAAAGATATAATAAAACTAATAACTGGCTAATGTAATCAGTTTTTGATTTTCTAAGAACTTTCAGTTTGACCCTCGTATCACGAGCATCTCCGTGCTTCGGAAGTCCCGTTAAGCCGTTGGTTCCGGCTAATATCAGTTGATATTAGTCGTTAAACCTAGTCAGAGGCCTTATAGGCGGCTTGATAATATCTGACAGCAGGGTTAGTCGCTTGCCTTGCAAATACCCCTCCACCAATCCGCACTGAGCCCGCGTGGTAGAGCCCAGCAGTGGGACGTAAAGGCTAACTTTACTTACGTAGTAATAAAACGTATTATTTTAAGTTCCCAAGTTATTTAACTTCACATTTATTCCAACCCTTTTCAAACAACGTAAGATTAAGCTTCAACTTGGTGTATTCATAGGCAGCTATCAACCTATCACCAGTATATTTACTCGTATTCTATCCGCCTTGCTAATGAGGTTACAGTAAGTTTATATCCCTTGGGCATAAGTTACGTGTACGAATATCTGAAGCGGCAATCTCAGTCTGTCTGTTCGGTAATTCCTGAGTGTAGCGCGTTCAAACAAACAAACTTTTCAGCTTTATAATATAAGTTTCGATTTCCAAATAGGTTTCGACGTTATCAAAAATCAGCTCTGTTGTACTTTATTCAACAAATATGATTTATCTGACTGTTGATAAATTATTACGAGTTTGCAGGTAAAACGTCTCGTACATGCATGCATCTGAATACAAGCCATAATATCTCAAAGCCGCATTTCCAATTTTTACTCTTCCACCTAATGTTTGTTTTCGCCGGTTCAGTTTTTCGCGGCGTTCACCGTAATGTCGGCGACCTATATCCGGCCCACTTCACTTACTCGGATACTCATTTGTCCGAATTATCCGGCCTACTTGCCCTAGCGCTGGTCACCCTATTTATTCGTGAAAAGGTGCGATGTTGCCGCTCTTTATCACGGTTTGGTACATTAACTTGTTTGCAGTCATATGAGATGACTGCATTTATGTGTGGAAATTGTTTCACAAAAGTGCTTTGACAGACCTTTTTATATGTAAGTAGATTCTTCTTATCAAGGATTTAGCATAAGGAAGGCTTAGGATACTATTATTGAGACAATTATGTGTATATATTTTTTGTAATAATATGAAATAAGAAAACATCCGAAAACACGCTAAATAATAAAGCCTTCTCTAAATCGGAATCAAGATAACTAGGTATAATCCGTAGAATAGTTGATTCAAATTTTCGTTCATATTACAGGCGACACGCTGTATATAACTTACCTTCTGCAATAACTTTGAATCATAATAAAAGTTTCTACCCATTTGGTCCCTTTTTTGGGGTTCCGTAGCCCAATGGCAAAAACGAAACCCAATAGTTTCGTCAAGTCTGTCTGTCTGTCTGTCCGTCCGTATGTCACAGCCACTTTATTCTGTAACTATAAGCATCACACTGTTGAAGTTTTGTAGAAAGGTGTATCCTGTTAACCGCTTTACGATTCTTATACAAAAAATAAAAGTAGTTTTTTGAGATATAGCACATTTTCAACAACTGCAAACATAACTTTGTTCTTCATACAAATACTATGAAAAACAAAGTTATAGTTGCTGTCAACAAAATATTGTGGTATTTTAGCTAAGTGGAAGCAAGTGGATTCCCTAATTCAGTTGAAATTGGCACGGAACCCTCAGTGCGCGAGTCTGACTCGCACTTAGCCGTTTTTTTGTTTTTGAGATCATTCTAAGTAGGTAAATAAGAAAATAAAAAATACATATGCCAACCACATACGGCCGTAGTCTAAAGCACAAAAAGTGCAAAAATCATAACTTTAATTTTCTGCTGCATCAAATATTATTTTAATTGTAGTAGCTAAGTAAATCTTCAATATATCGTCAAAAGTATTTGTCATTTTCAGGTTTTATTCAAAAATTCGTCTCAATCAATAAATACACGACATCACCAATTTTGTCTCGGCGTTTTTCAAGCGCCACCTGTTTGTTTGACAGGGAACCTATGTCGAGGCTTCCAACACGGGTCTGCTAACCCAATTACATTCTGGCGATGTAGCCAGCGTAGAATCCGCCTCATTACGCTCGTTGATACTCATTTGGATGGCTAAACTTGTAATGATGACTGCCTTCGTGCCATACCCTATATTTGCGAATATTTTACTGCTGTATTTAATAAAAAAATGCGCTGGTCCAGGCTCTATTGTTTCCAATTTTAGATTATGAAGATAGCTCCTATCTTGATTTAAATGAAATTCTTCTCGACAAGCTCGAACGTTTCCAAAATTTCTGTGTTAAGATAATCTATGGTTTACGGAAGCATGATTATGTCTCCGAATACCGCTCTCGGCTCAAGTGGCTCCTAGCTCTTTTCGGCGTAATTTTCATATTCTCTGTTTATTGTACTCCATACATATCAATCCGAAATTCGCACCTTATCTCAAGGAGTGCTTTCACTTTCTGTAGCCGTCGCGAGGTCTTGATATGGGGTCATCGAGGAAACACCACCTTGAATCCCCCTGTCACACAACGAGCTATTATTCTAATTCTTTTACAGTTCAATCAGTACAACTGTGGAACTCCTTACCCCTTTCTATTGGGCAGTCAACTTCAATAACTGTTTTTAAAAATCGCCTAAAAGAACATCTTCTTTCTTCAAAATAATTCTCCTTTTCTCTGGTGTCTCGGTAAATTTCTTTCATTTCACATTGGTTTATATGTATGTATGTATGTATAATTATGTATATAGTTTATATTGTGTGGGTATATAATTAAATTAATTTGTTTTATTTATAATTATGTATTTTTATTTTTATGATTGTATTTATTAATATATATATACGAGTATCTGTATGTTTAATATAATATGTTATTAAATAGCAAACCCCGCGAACTCCGTTTTGCTACCAGATGGCTTCGTTTGCTGTAACATTTCGTTTGGTGATTAGAAGAAGTTGTTTTTTTGTTTTATATTGCTATAAACCTCACGGAGCCCGAGACCTTTCCAACGAATGCAAAACCGTGAAAATCGGTTCGTGCGCTCTGGAGTTATAGCGTCAGGAAGGAAAACTCGACTTATTTTTATATAGTTAAAATTACATAAATTGTCTTAATTTATTATGCACATAATACCCCTTCCTATAAGCTCCATTATTTCTTTACCCAAAGGTTGTCTGTGTACATATTTCTCGAAATGAATTTGTTATTAACCTTTCTAGTGTGCAATAAAGAGTTATCTTATCCTATCTTATCTTATATAAAGTGAATTTCACTCGAATGCCGTGTAAAGACAAGATTAACTAACGAACGATACTAGTAACCACGCATAAAATTCCTCTTATCATCATCATCAACATCAAAATCAGCCAAAGGACGTCCACTACTGTACTTTTTTTTTATTTAGATGGCCAGACATTTGGCCACGATTGCACCTGATGTTAAGTGACAATGCAGCCTATGATGAACCATGCCTGCCTAGTAACAGCCTATTCACTTTTTTCTTGAAAACGTCCGAATCGTTGTTGTCAGGGAACACTTCTGCCGGCAGCGAATGTCTAAACCGGACTTTAGCCAGTGATCTGCATCCAGTGTAATAAAGACTGTCTTAGTACCAGCAACCAAACAGAACCTAAAATAACTTAAATAGCGATTTTCCAGAATGCTATGAACAGATTTAAGTTTCAACTCCGCAACCAACTTTCGAAACATTTTTTTATTTTATTGAAAAGTTTATTTAACAGAAATATATAATAAGGAAAGTAATTATTTTAAACTTTATGCACAAACAAACGCTTTAACGGTACATATGGTGGAGTAAAAAGCATTGTCTACCAGTCAACTATTTTAATTTACAGAGAATAAAAATTCAACCGCCTTCAAAAACAAATACTAAAAAGACTAAAATAACGCTAATAAAAGAAACAAACTCATTTGAAGTCTGTGCATGATATGCGTAGATAGATATTTGCATACAAATATCCGCACATACATACAAACATACAGGTCGAACTGATTACCTCTTTTTTTGAAGTCGGTTAAAAATACAGGAAGCTGCCAACAAGGTTATAAAGGGCCAATAGCGTGCAATATCAAATAAAGTCAACGTGTTCTAATCACACACTCGTTGGCGGTAAGCTAAAAAGACGCGCGATAATCTCCTCAGTTATGCATGTAGGTATGGATTATCACAGAGGGGAAAATTCGTTTGGCGTTCAATCGACTTAGTATCACACGAGCGGCTACCGGTAGAAATTGGTTTTCCAATGGCACATCGGGACTGGAGGCTAAAGGAACCGCTTTCGCCGCTAGCTGTCGTACCGTGAAATGAGATATAAACCGTTCAAAAATGTGATCGGTTCTGTTCGAGTCGCGGCTCATGTTACATAACGGACGGGTCAGAGTCCGACCGCGAATAAATGGGCCTTTTTCAAGAGTCGTTTAAGAATAACGCATACACCCAACCGACAGAGACACGCGCGGTCCTTTCCGGCGGCCGACCGAAAAGTATATAAAAAGTAATTCGTTTACATTCCTCCCTGAGTCTGTAGGTAAAAGTATGTATTTTTGATATAATCAGAGTTGGCACTGTCCCTTTTTTAAATTCAGAAACATTTGCTTATTTACTTAGGCCTACTTTTAGCAGATATGACATCAGTAATGAATGGACTGTGACACCACTGAAGGCCTGTTGCGTGATCGATAGTTAACTCAAGTAATGGTTAAAAGTTTAACCATTGGAATAATTACATTTGTGCGCGCTTTGAACAAAATAAACTTATCCAATGTTCGTTTAAATATCTATTCTGTCAATTTATTATCATATCTTTTCTTCAATTCATTTTGTGCATGGTTGGAATTGTTTGTACTAAGCGCGAACATTTTTACTTATTTAAACATTGGAAACGCCTTTCAACCATTAGTTGAGTTAACAATCGATCACAGAACCGGGCCTTCCTAATTAAGTACTGAATTCAGCCGCTAAGGCTCGGTTGCATGATCGATAGTAATGGTTAAATGTTGTTACCAGTGGTTGAATATTTAATATTTTAATCATATTGAATATTTACATTGGTCTTAAAAATAACCATTTTGACATTTGATAAAGCATTTTTTTTTCTTTATAAGACTCAATCGTAAATATTCAACCGCTGGTAACAAAGTTTCAATATTACTATCTTTAAGGAAATTGGACCTAAGTAGTGCCAACTTCACCATTTTGTAATGTAATTTTATGATGCATAGTGCTCTTTAACAACGAGTAAGTACTTACGATTATAACAAAACAAGTGACAGGTGTTTAATTGAGTTCACAAGCTAAACGCGGCTATAATTTACCGTCTTTAATGAGATTTAATTAGATAATGTTATTATTATGAGGTTAAGACGAAACGGTGTTGACATAATAATCATAATTTTAGTAGTAAAATTTAATTTAGAAGTTATTAAATTATATTATTAAAATTAAACAGTATGCCGAGAAATTTTGGTTCAACTTCAATTACATACTGAATTACATCTAAAACGTTATTGGTATGTAAACAGCGTCCTATTCCCGACAACGGCAAAACTAAATTTCATTTCAGAGCTACAAGCACCGACACCTAAGCTTAAATCGATGCCGTTCCGCGTAGCAGCAATTAATTCCTCTCTTTACGACTGCTGTCAGTCGAGAGGTTGTGTTCGAGTGTACCTACCTATAGGGCAAGAGACCGTGAGTGCCAGACCTCTGATATTAGCAGAAAGTTTGTAAGCGCGTGCTTGCAGCTTAGGTAGGAAAGTTTCGATCAATAGAATACTGAAGTTTCAACCGTTGCTAAGGTGTGAAAATCGGTCGACACTATTTACTACTTCAACTATTGAACTATAGAAATTACAGCCCAATTAATATTCCAATTTGAACAGACTTCTTCTAGAAGAAGCTCGGTAAAGGAGCTTGTTCCATCTTCGACTCTGTCTTAGCCACACTCGGCTTTGTCTGGAGTCAAGAGCAAACCCATTCTAAATAATAATTAAAAAGTAATAACATGCAACAGTTACACACCAGTAAAAGTTGCATTCAGCCAAAGACATAAATTTCTAGACATTCATTTCTTACATATACACACTATATACGGTTACTTTATGAGACCATTCCTTGAGGATGTCCTAGTTTATTCAAATTAAAGTGAATCTGGCATTCACTGGCTCTCAGACTATTACACATCGCAGTGTCCAACAGTACATCAAGCCTGCGGCGCTTGCCAACTAAACCTGCGTCAAGAGAATGTTTTACGTTTCTATTCACCGAATTGAGCACATATTTTGACGATTTTGTTTCATTCAAAAGCGGAACATTCAAGCCCAAATTGACTCAGCCTGGATTAAATACTGCTCGCTACACCTACTCGATATTCTCAATAGGGATTGTGGGAACGCATTTTAAATGGAAATTCATTTTTGCATACACTCATTTTAAGCTGTCTGAGTTGGTAATCGATCCCGTCCAATTTAATATGGCTCGACAGTTTATGATTTTGATATTTCAGAATTATAATTGTGAAATAGCGAAAAATAGCAAAAAAAAATTTTTTTATTTAAGGTTATATTAAATCAAGCGAATTAAAAGGCACACTTAAACCAACATAACTTGATTAAGCGCGTTAAAAAAAGCGGCGTTTTATCTTAACCGACAGCTTTTAACGCGCTTATGGTTGTTGATAGAACGCGAAGATTATCCGACACTATCAATTTTCGCTCCGGGCGTCGCAGCTTGCGCATTTTACACCGAGTTGCGATGAACACGCCTCCAGCTACTTCACGGTATTATTAGACCTTTTATATTATTATTATCTGATACTTTGCAGAACTCGACTCGGTGTCTGGTTAATAGGTGCAACTGGATCTAATAACCGACTTTTCGCATAGCGAAATCATTTTTCATTTTTTTATTCGAGGCAATGCAGATATTAACCTTCTTTCCCACTTGATATCAGGTGTGGATGAGATCTTGGGTAGTGTATATCTGCCTAGTAGCAACCTATTCACTCTTACCTTAAAGTGGCTTGGCCGTTTTCCTGAGGCAAAACTTCATTATTTGTGCTATGTGTGCGAATATTTTTTTGTAAATTTATCCTAAATTCAGCACTTATTTTTATCGCCTTCAAAAAAAGGAGGTAACTTAGCAGCTTTATAAACCATATGACTAAGCTATCCTATACAAAGGAATTAGTATATCTATTTAGTAACGTACCTACCTACCCAACAAAAAAATAGCAAGTTTTTGTACTCTAGGTAGGGTAAAAAGTTAACAATCTGCTGTATCAACGTTCAACATTAGAAGCAATTCACCTTAACCAAGCCAAATATTATTCGTCCTTTGTAAAGATAACAGGCAATTGGGTCCCAGTCCATTACTGGAACAAAAACATCAATATCTCTTACCATTGTGAACAATCTGCGGTAGTCTTTTTTCACGTAGGGAGTCCCATCGAGTAGGCACTCTTGATTAAAGGGACCCTTAAGAGACCGAGAGCCCTCCCTTGGCCAAACAAGGACACCACTTGAGACCCTCTGGCCTCGGCTAAATGGAGACTTTGCACGTTTAAACGCATTAAAGCGGTGATTATAATGTCAGCGAATGACAATTATATTGTATTTGGACTAGAATATAGAAAAGAGGTAAATCATTATTCATTAAGGTAACACTTCTATTAAAATTAGGCTATTTTTTTTAAAAGTAATGAATATGAATCACAAACTATTATATATATGTATTCACGGTATTATATTATATTATAATTATATCTATATTCACGGCATTATATTTAAATTCACGGTAAGAGTTTTATTGTTCAGTTTAATTTGTTTCTACTGACTTTCAGTCACACAGTTTTACGAATCTACTATTCATGTGAGTTGAATTATTTAGCTACCCATTTTAAATGCCCTTGCGTAAATTAATGTTAAAAAAATCCAGTACTTTTTTGCGTTGAACAAAAAAATTCAATTTACTTTTTGCATGGAAACAGCAGCTTGCATTGTGCCGATTCGTTTTCACTAAATATTGTTAAAATTAATTCATGAAAATTATCAATTCATTGACATGTGATGGCGGATGCACAGGAGCCGTTAATCAAAGCCTCATTTGGTTTGCTAAACCATATCATAGGATTTCTTGTTCAATTTTCCCACTCACTTCTAAACGCGGCTAAATTGCCGAACGCACTCAAATCAGCCAAATGGATTAGTCAGTTCTGCTTAGTTTCATCGTGATATATTCACAAATTAATTATTGAGAACTACGAACAGAGCTAGTATCATCGCTCATAATGTGTCATTAAGTAAATAATTACTAACTGTTATATCTTTTAGAAAGCTCACTAAAATATCACACAGTGGTTGAAATATTTATTTATAACTCATCAAGTTCAAAACTTAGATATGCCTTTAGGCATTATTCTATTTGAAGAAAAATAATCAACTTCCTACGAAAATATGTAATGTGTGTAAAAGGTATATTACAACAAAGAGCTTGTACGAAAATAAGTTGCTAGGAATCTTTTAGAGTTGGCAAATATTTCGTTTATTTTAGTTAAGTAGGTAGTTTCCGCATTATAAAAACTAACAACCGCATCTTGAGAACAATATAGTAACATGCAGTAGGTTTAATCTATTTTTCAGTTCCGCAAATAAGGACATACCATTTATTTAAACAAAACTCGCGCTCTACCGGAGCCATCGGAGTGGCGCCCACCAAATTCGAGCCAAGCGAAGCGGAAGAGCACACTACCTACGTTTTCTCGAAGTGCAGGCAAATTTTCAGAATTTTAAAATATCCTTATCAAGCTTCAAACAGAATGGGTTCGAAAACGTGAATAACCAAAGTTTATAATTACTACAATGTTACAAATGTAGCCACTGGGTTTTTATTGCATTATATCATGGATACGCACTCTTGAAAACTATCGTTAATAAATTTGTGGATCCATTAAAAGTTTTCACCTGAAAACGGGAATAATGCAGTTCTTGTTTTATGCCCTCATTAATTTCAATTCTTACTAAGTAAGCTGCGAACACCAAGAGAATTTTAAAAAGTTATTTATTTCGGTACTCGAACAATATTTTATATAATTATAACCCATCCCAGGTTCGCACAGTGGCAATCAAGTTTTTTTACTCTACCGGTAAAAACCACATGAAAATCAGTGGTATAGAAAGATTATTGCGACCAGACAGACTTATGGATACACGGATCCGAAACATGATCACTTACTATGGCCCCCGTAAAGGAGCTCAAAATCAGACAAAGAGCAATGGAGAAGGCTGTGCTCGGTGTTTCTCTGCAAGATCGAGGAAGTAGAAGACTAAAGTAACGGTCATAGACTTGCGAATCAGTAAGTTTAAGTGGCAGTGGGTAGGGCACATAACTAATGGCCGTTGGAGCAGAAAAGTTTAAGATTGGAGACCCATCCACCAAAGGCGCAGCGTAGATCTTCCACCTAAAAGAAGACCTTGTAAAAATCGCAGAATCACACTAGATGCAGATCGCTCACAACCGGTCGCAAACCGTGGGCGATAGTTAGGACGCGAATAGGGGAATTTCCGGTAATACTCGAGCGTGGCAGTTTAAGATATGAGAGATACCTTGAACCTAATAGAACAACCTTGTAAAGTATTTAGCTCTATATGTAGTGACGCGCGCCTAGGATAGACGATCAGATTAGTAAAAAAAAAACGATTGTCTGAAATACTCGAGCGCGTCAGATTAAGATATTGGGGGTTGATTTTAGTGTTTTAAGACTAAATTTAACTAATCTGACGATAAGTCCTTGACGCCGCCGAGTTATAGGGTCGCGAACTTGTAAAAAAAAACGTTAATCCGGCATTCTCGAGCGCGTTTTTTTTGAAGAATATAATCTAAAACGTACTAAAAATACAAAATCTGCCAGTTTCCGCATGACCAGGAGTGTGGAGGAGCCATTTCATCTTCCGAAAAATGCGTTGCGGCATATAGGTCGCGAACGATACAATTTACAAAAAAAAGTTTAAATCAACAAAAAAAGTAATTTTATTTTACACAAAAAAGGTCTCTTTACATTTTTGTCCAAAGTAAAAACTTTTTGTCTTGAAGCATCATAGAAACTCAAACTCCCGGTTTTTTGAGTATATCTTGAAAACTGAGGGTGTTAAAAAAATTTATATGAAATAACGATGATTAAATTATGTTACTTTTATTACATCTCATTTTTTTTTTCTTAAAGCTTCTCGACAATTTTCGTGGACTCGGAAAAAGTTACGCGTATCTGTATACAAAAGTATTATTAACATGTACAGTTTCATGTATGTATATTATTCAATAGCCTTTTGATCCTCAAATTGTTTTTTGGACGTACCGTAAGCAAAACGAAGTGAAGAATCATTAAAAAGAAAGAAGAAAGGAAAAAAAAAAGAAACCAAAAATCCTTTCCGGTCAGATTAAGAGAACCCACCAACATTTTTGTCAGATTAAGAAAATATGCTTTCAGGATACCGAGATAAACCTCCCCTATGAAAATCTGACACGCTCGAGTATATCAAGAAAACTTTTTTTTTTGCATTTCAAAAATTCATGGTACCTTATGGTCACGCCGAAATCGTCAGTTTTTTTAAAGAGAGCTTCATTGGGGCCTACTTAACACCCCTTCCGAATATCTGACGCGCTCGATTTTTTTTATTTTTTTGCATTTTTGACTACTTTATATGCCTACCCCCACCACGCAAACCGGCAGATTAGTATACCGTTGTTATCAGAGGCACTTGGGGCATACGTAGTATGAATATCTGACGCGCTTGAGAATGCCCAAGTAACTGTTTTTTTTACATTTTTGAAAAACTGTACACGCCAAACCCACCGCTAAAATGGTTTTTACCATACGAGCTTTTCTTTTCGAAATTATTTTATCTTTCGATTTTGATAGGTCTCGACGGCGCCGTTGAATTACGCCATTTAACTACCTCGCCTCCCTAACTACGAGGCTTATGTTCAGCAGTGGACGTCCTTTGGCTCAAAATAATAATGATGAGGAGGCAGACTTACGCGGCCAGAGACTTGAATTTTAAAACGTAGGTACTTATTGCTCATTTTAATCGACTTCACAATGGAAGAGACTATCAATCCGACTATATTTTCTTTGATATGTGATTATTTATATGTTACCTTACTCGTATATCTCAATGTCAGTCTTTTTAGACCGATTTGAATTTGTTTTTCGCCCACCTAGAGGTTATAACTTCTAGTAATCTAGTCGTTTCCATTGTTGCCTAGTCGGGATCTGATGATGGGATCTTGGTGCAATCGAGGGAAACCCTCTATGCTGTTAAGTCTGATTGTCAACATTGTGTGGAGCTAAGCTGTTGGTTTTTTTTGTAAGATCTTGGGACCTACACAGAGGGAGGATGGTGACTGGAGGATCCGTAAGAACCAAGAACTGGAGGATCTAGTGTCTGAGCCGAACATCATTGGGGAGATAAAGGCAGCAAGACTCCGTTGGATCGGGCATTTATAAAGAATGCCGGATGATAGGGCGGTAAGGAAGGCATACATTGGGCAGCCTGTAGGTCGTCAACCGGTCGCCTGACCGCGCTACCGGTGGAGAGATGAATTGGCCAAGGACCTACGCGCCCTGAATGCAGAAAACTGGGAGGAGATCGCTCAAGACAGGGCGCGCTGGCGCCATCTCGTATCGGAGACCAAGATCCACTTCGGGTCGTTGAGCCAACGGAGTAAGTAAGTAAGCAAGCTGTTGGTGGAACTCCTTAACGCTTAGGTGATCAGTGATTATAATATAATCACAAAAAAATGAGATGATGCTTGAGATGGTCAAAGCAATGGCAGCGAATCAAAAAATAAATTGTTCAACTTACAATGAAATGTTCGTCGTTAAACACAGATGTACGTTATGCAATTAAAATGACCAAGTCGTTGAAACAATACAATCTGCGGTTAGTTGACGAATTACATGCCAACTAATCATGCAGCCTTATTTATTTGATAGCCCGTTAATTTTACCCGTTCAATAATTACCACCATCGGAAAATGGTTCACGTTGCGGATAGTATAGATAAATAATTTGCCACTGCAGTGAACATATCCTTTGTTACAATTTTTGCATGCATGCAATTGCTGTAGGAACTGCTACGGGTTTTGTGGTACTCAACCTGAATACACAACCTCCCCCTCACATCTCAGGGCTTAAAGGGCTTTTTATAAAGGCTTACTAAACGCAGACTCTCATTTGGTTCATCACGAGCCCTCCCTACTTCATCATATACCTACAGTCAGCGCGTTTGCAACTGAGTCGCGATGCTTTAATGTTAATTTCCTGTCATCGTCGAATCATACGTCAGTCATCTGTAAGTGCAAGTGAGATATCCATGACACTGACACGACTCAGATGATAACACGCCGACTATAGCTACAAATTATTACAACGAAGTAGATAGACAGTCACCTCGCTTTGTGCGCTCGCCGGGAGCGCGTAGAGAGGTCGAGCTCGCTGGCGGCAGAGCACGCGCCGGCCTGCAGCGAGCCGCGGGAGCCGCCCAGCCGCCGCGAGCCCAGCCGGCACGTCATCATTTCTGCAACAACGATCAAGAAGGTTATGTCGAGGTATTCAAATGAGTAAATTTTATGTGGCAACGATCAAGAACGTTAGATCTGCATAAATTATCATCAAGAAACGTTTCGGAGAAATATTTTTAAAATGCATTGTACTCAGGGAAGTTCTAATGGTCGGTCTACTATTAGTGTCTAAGAACCAAAGGCAATCAATATAAGTGGCAACCGAATGAATACTTTTACATAAAAGTATGCAGATTAATTAGGTTTATGATATTAACTATTTAAGACCCTAGATTTTATTAACATCTTCAAAAATTAAAAGTTATAATTGGTTTCACTTTAATTTGACAAAAGTATAGTGACAGAAATTGAAAAACATTCCGCCGTCATAATCGTAGTCTGATATTCGTAACACAAGGATAAAAATCCTTACTTCGACTAGTGGTGCCTCGCGAATACTTATTTGTTAACGAAAATACTTAAATGTCATCGTATAACAGGCACAACTCGTCCCCTTTTTGTGTGCCGTTTACCAATGCGTTCATAAAACGGTGCTCAAAGTTTATAGAGCACCTAAATTAATGTGCAGGAAAGTAAGTACTTTTTTATGCCGTTACGCCGACCGATACACAACGCATATGTTGGCACGTGGATACTCAATCACTCAGAAGCGGAAGATAAAAATTTAGGACCGTTACACAGCCACACACCGCGTAACAAAGGGAAGTTTGAGATAAGCCTCCATCGCGCTTATAAACTGTCAAAGGACCAATCACGACTCAAAGGGCAAGCAATAAAGACAATAAGCGTGAGCCGAGTCGCACCGACGAAATGAATAAAAGCACAAATCGAATAACTTATTGTCGTCGCGTTTTCCTTTTTTATATAAATCAGTCTCAATATTGTCTTTGCAAAGTGCCACAAATAACCGCATGAACGTGACGAAGGAACTGGTTAAGTTTTTGTCACGTATGAACTCTGTTGCGTGAATTTGCAAAATGAAACGCACAGTTTTTTATACGCTGATTTCGTGATCATCTTGCGTTTCGCAGGTGAAAATTACTTTGTAATTTGCTCATCTGTAACTTACCCTACTTTGCAAGTCACATCCATTTATTTTTGGCTCTGTCACCGTCTTCCTGTCTCTCTCTTACATTGCTTACTTTGTTATGCTGATGAATATGACTAAGACCCATTCATTACATTTATCAGCGATGTAGTCACGATGCAGCATCCATGCAGTCGCAAAATATCAACCCATACACACTGCGCTACTTTTAGCTATGCTACCGCGCGTTAGCATCGATGCAGTCGCGATGCAGAAGCTGGAAATTGTCAAGTTAGGTAATGTATTTTGGCATATCTACATCGATGCTAACGTGTGACTGCATCGATGCTTCAAGTCGCCGTGTGTAAGGGGTCTAAAACTTACGCAGCTTGTTAAATACGGATACTCGAATGTCAATCACATTATTAATAATGCATAATATTATCCTTTAAGTAGTTTACAATACAAAATATTGTAATGTAATTGGTGAAACGAAACCTTACCACAGCTAGACTATGAATAGGATTCTAATATCAATTTTATCCTTTGACTATGGTATATACGTAACTTGTTGTAAGCAAGAGGCAACCTGAGCAATTACCTACTAGAACAGAAACTCTGATGCACAGTAATACCTGAAGCCTTATGTAGTGTAGCCAGCGACAAAGTAAAGGCCATTCTATTTATAGCAAGAGCCAAGTCAGAAACGACGGACTTTTATTACTCCCAGAGTCTCACACAATGTAAGTTACTGTTCCCAGAATTAATTCTACGTTACATACGCCTGTAAATCGAACGCGTAGCTTGCATGCCAGTTACTAGCATATGCAAATTGTGTCCTTGCATGTCTATATTCATACTATTAATAAAATAAAAATAAACTTTATTAGTTCTTAAATGCATACATGTTACATTCTAACAGAGGACTCAGTATAAAGATGGGGATTATTGACGTCTATACTAGTCTACAAAGACACTGTGTGACAGACGTCAACTCTTCCACATATTGTTACAATAACTGATGTTATTAAAGTGAGTTATTATTATTCACACTACTACTATTGTTATTTACACGCGCCAGTTTTGGAGCCCCCCGAGTCCCCTCCCTCACTTGCATGCCAGTAAATGTTTCCCTGCTCATACAAGTAGATGTCACGTGCAAGTAGCTGGCATGAGAGTATGCCATTTACAGGCATGTGTATTGCCTTTATGCGAAGCAAACTACAAATTTTATTAATTATAGATATGATTCAAGTTAAATAAATATTGACACAGTTCTCTAGGGATCGTTTTCTGCAGCACTCGAAAAATCTCTAGATCAGGAAGATGAGGACCTTGCTGAACGCTACTAATGCCAAGAAGTCAATAAAAAAGTTTGCTAAATTTCTTACTGATGACTTGACATTTCAACGCACTTTAATGAATGTTGTTCTTAAACAAATCTCCAAATCGGAGAACTCTTAAAATGTTTTTCGTAAGCACGAGATGCGAATCTAATGAAGGAGTTTACGACCGCTCTCATCTCCTTCAAAAACTGTCAAAGGACCAATCAAGACACAAAAGGGGGACGTAAAGACAATAAAAGAGGGCCGACTCGTGCGCCAAATGAAATGAATAAAGGCACAAATCAAATGAGCCCATTGTTGTCACGCCTTCTTTTAAAAACGGCCACAATTTTATCCGTTGTCACCCCACACTGCCAGCGCAGTTATGTGCTGACCTAGATTTAACAAGATTTGTTTAGTATTTTTTTTTTACTTTTGCAGTAAGTAGGTTATTTATAAAATATTAAAACGACATCATTCGAATTGAGTTTTAAATATTTATTTTATGGGACGTTGACGCACAAATTAAATGATTAATAATGAAAATGTAAATTTGATTTTATCTACAAAAAAACTAATTCATTCTTCCTGCTCGGAAAGTTGAACTTATAAGTGATGAAATAGCTTTTCCATCCATAGGCTGGAGAAAACTATAGTTTTTATTTGTTACTATTGGCTTTGGAGACTAATATAAGTGAGTCACATCTTATTAATTCGATTAAAAGCTTTCCAAACATCGTTGCCTAACTATACATTAAACAACGTGTTTCATTTTATCGATTATATAAAAATTGACGACACGTTTGGTGCAGTGGTTAGTGCTCTTGATTACTGAGCCAGCGGTCGCGGGTATAAATACCGCAAGAGGCAAATGTTCGTACTCATCACACATGGATTTATGGATGTTAAATGTATTTAAGTATTTTTTGGGATCCTCCCCCGTTGTAAACGTTGGTTGGTACTGTGTAACACAATGAGAAAAATCCATACTTCGAAATCAGATTGCTGGTCTGGCGCACATTTATACACTTGGAAAAATTTTAAGATTTTAATTACAGAAAATCAACAAATAAAATATTTAGCTGCCCGACATAGAGCCATGATACTTTTTTAATTTCACGTGTTTGTAAATTAAAAAATGTAAAAACCGACTTCAAAACCAAAATGCACTAAAAAGTCTTAAATAAACTCTTCACCATTGAAAGGAAAGGAATCCGTTTTAGGCAAACAATTTCTTTTTGGAGTCGGTGCTGTGATAGTTGATGCTTGATGATCAAAGTGATGGCACCGACCAATATCGTGGCTCTATGTCGGGCAGCTAAATATTTTATTTGTTGATTTTCTGTAATTAAAATCTTAAAATTTAACCAAGTGTATAAATATGCGCCAGACCAGTCATCTGATTTCGAAGTATGGATTTTTCTCATTGTGTTACACAGTACCAACCAACGTTTACAACGGGGGAGGATCCCAAACAATACTTAAATACATTTAACATCCATAAATCCATGTGTGATGAGTACGAACATTTGCCTCTTGCGGTATTTATACCCGCGACCGCTGGCTCAGTAATCAAGAGCACTAACCACTGCACCAATAAAAAGTGACTTTTTATATAATCGATAAAATTAAACACGTTGTTTAATGTATAGTTAGGCAACGATGTTTGGAAAGTTTTTAATCAAATTAATAAGATGTGACGCAATTATATTAGTCTCCAAAGCCGATAGTAACAAATAAAAACTATAGTTTTCTCCAGCCTATGGATGGAAAAGCTATTTCATAACTTATAAGTTCAACTTTCCGAGCAGGAAGAATGAATTAGTTTTTTTGTAGATAAAATCAAATTTACATTTTCATTATTAATCATTTAATTTGTGCGTCAACGTCCCATAAAATAAAAATTTAAAACTCAATTCGAATGATGTCGTTTTAATATTTTATAAATAACCTACTTACTGCAAAAGTAAAAATAAATACTAAACAAATTTTGTTAAATCTAGGTCAGCACAGAACTGCGCTGGCTGGTTTTTACTTTTTTTAAAAGTTTATGTTATTTCTTCATTTTTAGTGATTACATAAGAGGGGGGGAAGAGTTGCACCTTATGATTTTATTTTTTAAGAAGCTACAAATTACCTGTCATAAGTTCCGTCATTATAATTACTGAACTCCTAAGCGTTAAGGAGTTCCACCATCAGCTCAGCCCCACAACATGTTGACTATCAGATGTAACAACACGTCAGCATTAAGATTCTATTAAAGAAACACTATACGTGCCTTTAAAATTTGAGGGTTTTCCTCGATTACACCAAGATATCATCAGATCCCAAAATGGAAAAAATGGGACCAACTAGAAGGTACGTACACCCTTTAAGTAGGTGAAAAATTTTTTCGATTCGGTCGACAAACGACTGAGATATGAGGTAACATAGAAACAAAAAAATAATTAAAAAAAACATACAGTCGAATTGATAACCTCCTCCTTTTTTGAAGTCGGTTAAAAAATATATACTGCTACTGTGTTTTATTACTTACTAGTGGTCCCTGTGACTTCATCCGCGCGTGTTTCGATTTTTTCTCACCTTCTAAACCTTCCCTAAACCTCCACGAACATTTCAAGACTAAGATAAGATAAATTTGTTCAGCCGTTCTTGAGTTTTAGTGAGACCAACGAACAGCAATTCATTTTTATATACATAGATCTATATTATTATACAATTACTTCTTCACTCTTTTTTTTTACTTTACTTCATCTCTCACATTAACTCGCCGTCACAAAACTAAGTACAACCACCACCACCAACCAATATTTTCTCACACTCGAAAAGTAAAAAAAAGTATGCATAACTCAGATGAAAGCGACACATTTCACTCTCGAACTATTAGCGCTCTTACTTTGTTCGAGCGCCAGAAACATCTCGAGTGGAATGTGTCGCCTTTACTCGTGCATAACAGTCTACTATACGATATCAAACCAACCAATGACTTATCATTATTATGAAATGAAAATTCGGTTATGAAATTTAACCGAAAAGGCAAGACAGCTAATAGGAATGTAGCGCAATGGTGGCTTAGTTGACCATTTACTGCGAGCAGCAAAAATTCTGTACAAAACTAAGTTCATATTATTTAACACTTTTAACTCATGCTCAACCCATATTTAAACAGTATACATAGAACTTAATGTACATGCAAGCAAAAAAAAAAACGAGCATTTGTGTCCATGTTTAAAAGTATACATATCGCAGGCATATTCTTTAAGCCGCCCATATACAAACGTGTCGTCAAAATCAATAAAAGTTGAAGTATGCTCAACAGTTCCGTTTTAGGCAAACAATTTCTTTTTGGAGTCGGTGTTGTGATAGTTGATGCTTTATGGTCAAAGTGATGGCACCGACTCCAAAAAGAAATTGTTTGCCTAAAACGGATTCCTTTCCTTTCAATGGTGAAGATTTTATTTTAGACTTTTTAGTGCATTTTGGTTTTGAAGTCGGCTTTTACTTTTTTTAAAGTTTAGTTTATTTCTTCATTTTTAGTGATCACATAAGAGGGGGGAACAGTTGCACCTTATGATTCTATTTTTTAAGAAGCTACAAATTACCTATCATAAGTTCAGTCATTATAATTACTGAACTCCTAAGCGTTAAGAAGTTCCACCATCAGCTCAGCCCCACAAGATGTTGACTATCAGACGTAACAACACGTCAACATTAAGATTCTTGTAAAGAAACACTATACGTGCCTTTAAAATTTTAGGGTTTACCTTTATTACACCAAGATTCCATCATCAGATCCCAAAATGGAAAAAATGGGACCAACTAGAAGGTACACCCTCTAAGTAGGTAAAAAAATTTTTCGATTCGGTCGACAAACGACTGAGATATGGGGTAACATACATACAAAAAAAAACATACAATCGAATTGATAACCTCTTCCTTTTTTGAAGTCGGTTAAAAAGTATTTCACATAAACATGCGTAAAGCACTTGCGTCAGCATCGCTATTGTTGACGTTTTTTACGCATAATCGGACGCACGAGTAGGTTACGAGGATGGTTGTTAGAAAATAAAGACGTTTAACAGTCAACTTAAGAAAATTCCATAACCTTTGTCTTTACAAACAACTCTATTTTTAAACGGGCGAATAACAGAACCTGCCTACAACAACATACACAAGGTTTCTTACAGCCACTGTTACTTTTTATTATTCTACGCAAAATCCCCACTTTAAGCGCGCTGCGGCCGAGTGGCCGAGATACCCGTGACGTCACAACGACGTAGTATGTTAATAAGCCGATAGGTCAACGAGAGCAGGCACTTTATATACTAAGAGCCTTATCACACTGGTGGATTGCGAGCATTTACCGGACGAATCGAATCTGCAACAATTTCCGCCCAGAAAACGTTCGCTATCCGCCAATATGATAAAGCTCTTACTATGGGCGACGATGTAGAAATAATCATCTAAATATTACTTTTAATATAATTAGCTTTATTTAGTTAATATGGTTCTGGTTTCTACTCTTGTCTTTATTCTCTAACGAACAATCTCTCACGATCTTAAACTAACTGTTATATGCACAAGCTATACACTTTTGAAATAGTACCCATCAACACACTTATTTTCGAAATCAAACATTTAGTTACCAGTTGACCAGTCTTCTTTTTTCGTGTGAGTTATTTACAACCCATATCAGACAATGTTTATGATGAATGATTCATATCCGATTGTGTCTGGTAGTAGATACAACAACATGTGCTGCTCGTTATCTCTTCTCTGTGGTTGAACGTGGATTGTTTCATTCGCAGAATCGCGGCGGTTTTGGTAAATTTTAATGACATGTTGCGTCGCAGTGCGGAGAGCCCGGGACTTGTTACCATACGGCCTGCTTATCACACGCTAGGACTGTTTATTTACGTACGCCTCGTTTTAGAATCTAGAATTGGAGCGGTTTCATCTCCATAAATCAGGATTTGTTACGTTACTATTTCAGTTAAGAGCTAAAATACGAGGGCTAAGTTTATGAGGTCGCTAAATATATGAGTCGCTAAAGCTGCAGAAATGTTTATATAACGTCAGATTGATATTTAGCTATAAATCAAAACAATTTCGCTAGACGCCCGAAGCTCACCTCCTAGACCAAAACATGCACTGTAGTGTGCACTGTGATTTTATTTTAGATCCCAAAAGCTCCAACGAAACGTGCCAAGTGAAAAGGAAAAAGTCTTGTAAATATTGAAAACAGTGCATTGTTCTTGCACTTCCCTTATTGCTCGCGAGTTCGCACATACGAATGCACTCAGAACTCATTAATGCTGCATTCACTAATTGATAAACCGGCTCACGTACAGTCCGATTAAACATCAAGCAATTATCCGTTTTATAAGTATTATTATGCAGGCATTGATTGCCTCCTTCCTCCGTTGTTGAACGTGCGGATCAATTTTAATTTCCTCGTTCCATTTTCTGTGCTTTATCGGAGAAAATAAAATAAATTATTACAGCCTTGTACGTGCATGATGTTTCGAAAGAACTTATTCAGAGAATTTACAAGTTAACAGCGTCGTTTTAAATGTCGCAAGCAACAAAGTACTCCAGACTACTTCTTGGCCGCACAAGTACAAAGTTATTACCGAGTTCCTCCAAAAATAATCTCTGGCATGGAACTAAAAATGCGGTAAATTATTTTCGTAGCATTGTTTCGAAGTGTTGGCAATTAGATCCGGCGAGTGGCGCTGGCAGCGTTCGAAGTTTGCCTTTGAATTTTTGCGAACATCCGCCGCTGCCCACGCCGGAAATAAAATAGACCCACTAATAGAATTAAGGCAGAACAAAACGAGTAACAGTCCAAGATAGTTGCCGATGTAGATTTAAGATACAAATATTTTGTAAGACGTGATACGAATGAATGATAGAGACACAAACACAAACCTACGTGTTTCTCTTACAACTGACAGCATCAAAGAAGAAATCATACGAATAATGTGTCAATGTTTCTCACACAGATGCAATGATTATATTAAGAAAAACAAATGACTGACTGAAAAGAACCAACTTGGTATTTTGCATATAATTTTAACGTCCTTTACCTTATTTCAAACGTATTCAAAAAAATATTACCCATGCGCCAGCGGAGTTGAACAAAATGACCAAATTACCTATTCTGCTCGAAAATTTTCAAACGTTCATAATTTTAAATGTGAAAAACGCTGTATTTTCCGGCGGCAAAGTCTGCGGGCGAACAGGTTTGAAAGATAATACGACCGTTTCCGTCACTGATTAGTTGATGGTAATACATAAACCTACTCAGTATTTGCTACAGAAAGCGTAATAAAACTAATTTCGATTATAAAAGATAGTTTTGGTGTAGTTGAACTGGTTAGTGCCACCACTTACGTTGTGCGTAAAATTCAATAATCACATCTTTTTTTGACTAAGCTTCAGCTGTGACTCATCAAATATTATACAAGGGATAAGTACAGCATTAGAAATAAAAAGCAGTTATCATAAAAAAGTACATAATTTTAATTTTAAGATCGCACCGCATCGTCAGGCAATCATTTCGATAGTCGCATAGATATCGCACAGAGGAGGCCCGCATTGCGACGCAACACATCACCAAAATTTACTATCTCTACCCGTACATTCTAGGATTTTGAATCCCGGATTAATAAAACTAGCATCCACAAACAGCAAACAAGACTAGGTACATGAGTATCGGTAAACCGTGAAATTGCGAAGATTTTGCCGTCACTTTCGTCGTCTTTTCCTCCCAATTTATGTATTTCATATAATTATTATGAATCAAATATTTTCTTATTAGGTGAAAAAAAAGATCGTTTTATACATCGGGATGATATACGACGACCTTTAACAAAGAATATAAATACCTTTATAGAATGTAATAAATGGTATCCCATCCAAGTTAATGCACATATAAAATATAACATTTTGAATTTTTGTAAGCAATATATACGGCTTTTTGGCCATTACTTTGTCAAATCTAACTTTGTTGTAGCGGAAACTCAAGAATTCGTTTAAATTGTTGATTGGTTTTAATTACGGTATTATTAATTCACAGCGATAATTTGAGCTTTTGCCTTCATTGATTTATTCAGGCGCTCTGAGTAACGCCTTCAATATAAATTAGGAAACGTCTGGGAAGAAACAAAAATTTGTTGCGTTCTACAGATAATTTTCCTAAGAGGAAGGACCACAGCCTATAGAAGTTTGACCCACGTCCTATCGAGATTAATTAAACGGATAAAAATCTAAAAATGAGTAAAATAAATATGGCATACCATTATTACGGTCTGACACAACAAGGTCTAGCGATATTTCAGGGATACGACCATGTGGATGTGTGTATTTAAAAAAACCTGTAAACCAAGTGTTTACAGAATTGTATGTTTGCATAGTCTCCAAATAACAAAATCCTGATTTTATAACATTTGGGTTTTTGCACACAGATTTCACTAGGGTTTCATACCAGTCCGTGAAGAAATTCATAGCATTTATTTTTTCGTGTTAGACAGTAAAATTTACGGTAAGAAGTTTGTCATATTTATTTTCAAATTTTCGTTTTTTGTTTGAGATAGGTAGACATGTTTCATCTCTGTAGGACGTAAGGCATTTTTGAACTACCTTCTTTCGTATTCATTTGCACGGCATTCCAATTTTCGCGGGCAAGTGTTTGCTTGCCAAAGTTAATTTTATCCTGTATTTTTTAAGGATTGTGAAATTCTGCTCGCACCTTCACTTTTTTCCTTATAATGCTTATAATAATGGATGTTTTCGGCAAAATCTAGTAACTTTTGATAACACCATATAACTCTATTTGTCAACGCTGGAACCCGACACCCTTCAGCCAGAAACCTAAGTTCATGAAGGTGTCTTTTCAGTTGGAATTCTGATCACAATGTTTAGAAAAATTGCGCCAAAATCAAATTCTGTAACAGCCAATAATAAAGCTGTCTGGTTCCTAGCTCAAAGAATTAGCATAGCTATCCAACACGGCAACGCAGACAACATCATAGCCTCCTTGCCGCAAGGAAATGGTTTCGTTTTTGAATAGATAGATTTTAAGTTATTTTTTATATGTAGCATGTCTTGGTTTTATTTTTTTCTTGTTTGTTATCACAAATGACTTTAAAATCGCATTATGACTAGACTCCACCTTGACGACCCGCAGAGTGATGTTGGTTTTCTTCTGCACGTATTCCGAGACCTGCTCAGCCTTATACTATGGTTATACCTTTCTACTCAAAGCAGTCAGAATTGATGCCTATTCTTATTATGCATTGTAGTACTTTAGCTCACAGCAAAATTAATAACTTTATCAAAGCGATTTACCACATCAAATCCACATTCGACTAAATTTACGAATCCTGTTACCAACGATGGTATTTTAAAGGCCTTTATTTATTGTATCATAAAAGTGCAAAATTGAGTATAAATCAAATAATTTATGGCACGATTTTTTGTAATCATGTACATAGTTTATTCAACCAAGATTTTTCTTATTCACATAGCATTCACATTTTCGTGCCTTATTTCAAACAGGTACAATTAATTAGTAATAATACCAAACATGAATAAATGTCTATGATTTAAAACATAAAACCTATTTAATTATAAATGGTGTGACCAGTAATTTGAGCAATTTTAAAAAATATAGGTTCTTAAGTCGGTAATAAATTTTAAACGGTTTTAATTTATTATTAAAAAAATAAAATTTCTTGAAATTTTATAACAAAATAAATTTAACAAGCAATGTATTGCGAGCAAATGTGCCACTTACAGAACTTGACATTGTCAGTTACTTCAACGAGTTAGTGATTTTGATATACATTGATTAGGGATTATATCTTTGGATTTCCATATCTATGAGTGAGAGAGTATGTGCGTTTTAGAGCACTATGAGATGAGAGAGTTAAGGTAACTACGTATACTCTGTAAAATCCTTGATGAAAATTTTTACTCTTATTACAGACCAAAAAGTGTATAGGTGGGTTTCTCCTTAATTACTAAGACGTGCCGCGAGCTCGTTAAGATTTATCGCAACACGACAATATTAATGGTTCTGATATTAAGTCATTTTTGATACCAACTTAATGCATTTATTACTGAACACCTGCTACTTACGAATGTTTAATTATACCTAAACGACTTCATTTAGAATTCAGTCGTTTGAGTAAAGGTATTTGATGCTAATGCAAGCAATTTTTCATAATGAATGAGGTTTAAACAATGAGCCCTGCCTTTATTATTGTCAGATGCCTTGTAAATTACTTTTGAATCTGAATTAAAATGGTGACTTCTCAGTATTTGTCGCCGTTTACATCATAAATATTAAATCAAATCTTCTTTCCCTGTTTCAGTCTCTTATTTCTTCTTTTGGAAAGCTTGCGATGAGTAAACGAATTCCTTCCAATATACAAGATGAACGAAGTATTCCTACGCCTATATAAAGAGCTACGCGACGGAAAATGAAATTAAAAACTGAGTACAAAGTGGAAACCAAACTACTACGGCCGGTAGCAGGTACATTGCTTAAGCTTAAACTTATTATGCTTTTGGCTTTTGTGCAATGAGAGTGCAAACTCAAAATCAACGTTTTTATAACTCTGGGATTTGTAACACAATTCAGTTTATTTGTGATACAATAAAGCTATAAGGCCAAAGGTGTGGGCTCTCACTAAATCACCGACCGTTCTGCTTCTGGGCTAGTGTTAAGATTGACAAACATCTATTCAATGTAAACTTAATGATAAAATTGTATTCGGCCATTGGATTACTTAGTTATAATGCTCTTTCTATGGTCCACCATAAGGGACCACTTGAAAATTGCCTATTATTTAGCTATTTTCTACAAAAGCTAACGTTGTTCATTACAAACCACAGTTAAAATCACAAAAGATATCATTACAGGTATTTTAAAAAAAAACATCTTTACTGTTGTCTGTTTTTTTATGAGATCGAATCAGAAATAAGGAGATGCTTAGAAGAACTAAGATAATGGACATAGCCCTGAGAATCAGTAAGCTCGAGTGGCAATAGACAGGGCACATAGCGCGAAGAATGGCCGTTGGGGCAGAAAAACACGAGGTTGGAGACTCTTCAACCAAAGGCGCAGCACAGGACTTCTACCGACAAGATGGATAGACGACCGTGTAAAGATTGCAGGATCACACTGGATGCAGACCCCTCACAGTCGTCGCTGTGGAAACCCGTGGACGTCCTTTGGCTGATATTGATGATGATGATACTCGTACTTAGCCCAAAATAGTAACATATTTAGCTTTTGCAGGGATATCAAGATAACTATTTGTGAGATAAGAAAATAATAAAGTGACATCCGTAAGCAAACAAATCATTGAAAAATATAGAAACTGGCTTAGTCTTTCAGAATACGCCCCTGCCCTGGTCGGCTCGTCTAATACGCGCCTATAAACGACGAATTAGCATAGTGATACTTATATGTGAACACTTAGCGATGGATATCGGGGCTCAGTCGATATTAGCCCCTTGAGAAGTTGAGAGCTCAAGATCGTTACCGTTTAAAAGTGAATATCTTAGTGGCTTCTTTTGATCTTCTTGTGATAATCAAAGCGGAATCAAACTAACTGTATATGCAATTAAGTTTTTAAACTGTCGTGTTAATAATACTGACTGGTTAGAAGTGGCATGCTTTGAAGGTAAACTTCCTGCTTACTAAGCTACTTTTTTTTTCCTACCTAGAAGTTTCCCGTTCGTAATACCGTATAAACACCAATTAATCCATTTGTTGCTAATAAAATGTACCTATATTCCCCGCAGTTTATTTTTTCACCTTTCCGCGTCAACCTTTTCACTTTACGTCAGAGCTGGCTCCAGATGCGGAAACTAAAAACTGTATTGGCTCAACCAGCTCCCGGAATCCACCACATTGAAATACGGTGTACAAACTTTCGACATTCGGCTCCGATGGGCGCGTGAATCGGAAATATCTTCGTGGGCTTCACAGCCATTTTCACCGACACGCTGCTCCCAACGAAACGTCAATTGATAGCCGTACTCGTAACTTTGAATTTTGGTTTATTCCGTTTTGGATTTCACCCGGCCATTTTTCAGCTGGGCTTTTCGAATATGCAAACGAGTGCTACAGCTCATATTTAATTTAAACAACATCGTTACGAGCGTTCTAATTTATGCGATGGAATTACTAAATATAAATACAGGAGCTAGTTTCAAGTTATCAATGCTATAAGAAGACTACCCGTGCTGGCATATTTCAAAAGAAATATGAACTGACTCGCCGACTCCTCAACAACTTCGCCGAGAGCTCGGTTTTTCTCGCCCTAAAAACTCGCGCCGTCAAGCGCTCGCGGTGCATACGATCGGAGTAACTTCCTTCAACTTTTCTATCATGTGCACACGACTTGAGCGATAAAAAAGTTTTATCACTCACAAAAGAATCACGCTTTATCTCACAGAGAAAATGTCCGCCAAAATTCGAGGAAAGTGGAGGGGCAATGAAGCGAAATCACGGAGCCGGCTTGTGACCGATGGCGCGGAAACCCGACGACCCGTCCGAACACCGCACGGCCGCCGTGCTCCAAGCCCGCGCGCGACTCGTTTACGTCCCGCACACGTTTTGCGGTGTAGTAGGAATTTACCGAAAGAAGTATCCCTTGAGTCATAATATAATGTGTGTCCTGTCTTACCATCATAAGCCATTATAAAGGACAACCAACTTATGACAATCATCCTAAGTTAATGTTTGTAAACATCATCTTGAAGCACTATTTAAAACTTCGTGTTCATTGATGGAAAGCATTAGTACGTCTGAGTTCATCATTTGATGATCGGACATAAGATAATTGATGACAAAATAGCGTTTGTCTCTCGCTTACTGAACTGTTTTATTTTAGCCGAATGTTCTCTTACTCCTCGCTCGTGAAACGAATGCGTAATTACGTCTTCCTTTACCTCATCTCGCGTCGAGCCTTTCATTTTAATTAGTTGTTTAATAACGCTCCTGCCAACCCTTTGTTTTATGTTTCCAATAATGATAGCTTTTACTGGCGCGCTATTGGAATTAGTTAAAAAGATGGATAAAATAGTTAATTTTTAGACATTTCAACGTGTTTTTGCACCATTATAATACCTATCTAAGAATTTGAAGCCAGGTGAATAAATTATTTTAGGGCCCTTTCTCGAAGAGTCTCGACCAATTATTTTCTTTTGTAGTTAAATCATCAAGGGCTATTACAACAATTTCAGTTAACTAGATGTTTAAAAATCGCGAATACCTGTTTTTTTATAAACAATCGACTCTTTTGTTATACATCGTGTTGCTTGTCAAAAGAGCAACAATTATAATCGATGATTCTGGAGAGTATACTTAGCTACGTAGACCTGGTTGTAGTGCTCTTAAATATTTTTCATTTATTTATTTATTTAAACTTTATTGCACTGTAAATTGTACATTTGGTTGACTTAACGCCTTATGGCATTATCTACTGCTTGGGGAATGCAGAGAGTTTAATTAGTGGTTAAAAGTACTGAGAGGGACCAAAAAAAAACTTTAACGCAGAGCTATAATAATCCAAAGTGTTAGTTCCTAAACAATGTATATCAAAATCGTTTACACGTAGTAAATGACAATGTTAAGTTATATGACTGTACATATTTTTTCCAATATATTGCTGGTACGACTGATTTTGTTAGCAAAAAAAACACTAAATTTATTTTTTATTATAATAAATTAAAACCATTAAGAACTCATTAGGTACTAGTTACATAAAGGCTTTTAATTTTATGCTCCTATTACAGACCACACCTGTATATATTATTGATACTCTTAACTTTATGGTTCGATGCGACCAAAGCATTGAGTTTGCTCCAGGTAATTTAGCACGCTAGTCTCAGATGGAACGGCAATTTAGTGGTTCCTAATAAGTTGTTACCAAACCACCGACGAGCACCGTCGATCAACTTCGCAAGTTGCGAACAACACGTTAGTGCCAGCGGCAACTGCTCTACGATAATGTTGACTGATGAAAGATCACTGCCGTGAAACAGCTACTGCAGGGTATAGTTTAGCGCAAACAGTTGTTATAATAAGAGATGATATTACTCACGGGCTAATTGAGAAATACACCAATTTGAGCATTATTTTGGTGCGAGTTATTTTAAAACTGTAATAGCTTCTATGACATTTATTGAAATCAAATGATGTAAAGGGCAATTATTAGGTTCAACATGATGCTCGTGACGATGAATATGTTTATTTCGATAAGTATAAATAAATACCCATGTGCATCAAAGTCCTTTAAAAATATTACATATATTCTTATCAAAATGAACATAAAGAGTTGGTAGTTAGTAAACCATATCAGATAGACATATGCTGTCGCGGATTTAATTGTAGAACTTTTAATGACGAACAATCCCGTCATACATGATTTTATGTACCTTAAACGGATAACGCTGCGTACGCAACGAAAGCTCTCAAAAGGAATAATTTTCCCCCGTTCTTGCAATATTTTTCATTTTTGCTCGGCTCTTATAAGTACTATCGTGATGTTTTCATGTCATGTCAGCCTAAAGCTTTCTCACTAAATAAGTTATCCGACGAAAATGGTTTAATAATATTAGTATAGATTAATAAAATAATGAATTAGTTTTATTTGTTTTAATCCAATGACCAGATAGACCAGACGTGGCTTAGGCAGAGAAGATGATGGAGCGAGCTCACCGAGAAGAAGCCTGTTTACTCTGACTTTGAAAATTTGAGGGACAATTTTGTTGGAAAAACTGATACGAGTAGACTTCCGAATTTAAATTGTACAATTGTCGACGAGAAGCGCTTAGACCGAATCAGTGGGAAGTCAACGAAGTTAACGTTGTAGGTAAGTATTAAGGCTTTTAGTAAATATATAGGTAATTAGAATATCTGCGAAACAGATTGCAAATAAACTTCAAATCCATTCAGTAGCCTAGACTTTGTCCTCAACTTTACATAATACCAGTTGGCAAATGAATCCAAACTGCTGTGATTTTTGGTTAGCCAGTACAAAAGCAACTTGTTGCCACCTGCTGCCGACCAACTAACTTCAGACAGAACTTTTGGGAAGCTGCTCGCTCCTAGTTTAAAACAAAAGAGTCGATAGTACGCGCCGCAAACCCCTCAGTTCGTTTCTTTATCTAGATTGTAGATCTAGCCCGAAGTGGTTCTGGGTTACTTAGATTTGCATAACGCAGATTATCTTAATTCCGTAGACGGTTTTGTGGCGTACATAATAGCGACATTGTACCTGACGGTATCTTGTGGAGTAAGACTAAGTTTTGGAGAATCTGTGACCACTTCACAAGTTTGAATTACATTTTGATAGAGACAACTAGCAAATAAAATATATTTTTATATGAATTGCATACGAATATAAAATTAGAGAGGATGTTTTTATATCATAACAGCATCCGCGAAAATTTTTAAGGATTAAGGAAATTTTAATTTATTATTTAAAAACTTTCTTACACAAATAAAAACAGTGTACAAAAGGTGCAATTAATACTAAAAGCATTCTCTCCCAGTCGTATTAATAAATACGTATGGTTAATCTTTGTGATGTAAAGTACTTGAAACTATTTGATTCCGTACAGTATCTAATTGTTTTACAACAAAACTTTGTATTCAATCGTATTGCTTGGAGTTGAGGATCTGGTGACATTTTAATAATTCTGAGGTCGCTGAGCAGTATGAGTGGTGCCGAAAGTAACGCGATTGTCCCATTTCCATAGCATTTGCATTCATGCTCGCGTCCTGATCGCAATAGAAGAAGAAGGAGAAAGGGTGGCTTGTTGGTTCTTTGAAGTTTGGTACCTCTTGTGTGAACATAAAATAATATCTAGGTATTTTTTCTAGTTAAAACTTATAGAAATTAATGGAAACAATGTAGCTAATAAAAATATACATAATATAAGTAACTAGCGGTCCCCCGCGACTTCGTCCGCGCGTTTTGAGTTTGCTCCCTCCCCTCCCGTAGCAGCGTCATGTTTTATATCCTAAAGCCTTTCTCGATAAATAAGCTATCGAACACAAAAATATTTTTTCAAATCGGTCCAGCAGTTCCTGAGATAAGCGCATTTAAACAAACAAACTTTTCAGCTTTTATAATATATTAGCGCAAGCGCACGTTGTACTTAAGCTGCGAACATTATTTTGGTGCGGAGTTATGTTAAAACTGTGATAGCTCCTAAGATATTTATTGAAATCAAATGATAAACAGGGCAACTTTGTTCTAAATGAAATGCTCGTGATGATGAATGTATTTATTTTGATAAGAATAAATACCTGTGTGTATAATACACCTCTAAAAATAATGCATTATTTTTTTACAAATTTATTAACATAAAAAAGGTTGTAGTATATCAACCATAAAAGATAGACATATGCTGTCGCGGACTTTATTATAGAACTCTTAATGCTAAACAATCCTGTCATACATGATTTTTGTGTAACTTAAGCGGTTTCCGCAGCGTATGCAGCGGAAGCTCTCAAAAGGAATATTTTCTCCCGTTTTCGCAACATTTTTCATTTCTGCTGTGGTCTTATGAGTCATATCTTTATGTTATGTAGCCTAAAGCCTTCCTCGATAAATGGACTATCCAACGTAAAAATAATTTTTCAAATCGGGCCAGTAGTTTTTGAGATTATCGCGTTCAAACAAACAAACATACAAACAAACTCTTCAGCTTTACAAAAAACAAAACAAAAATAAAAGTAAGAAACGCTACATGATTTCGAGTTAAAGATAACTAAAGATTGAGGGCTGGCTTGCAAATATTAAGTGAGAACATACTGAAATCGTGTGCGTTATACCCGGTCAACAAGCATCCGAGTTCGTTATTCTTTTCGGTAAGGATTACTTGACATAATGTCAGTAACAGGATCCTGCGTTTTCACTTTATAACTTCAAATACGCTCCGGTTTCAACCAATTACGGTTAAGAGATAGAAATAGGGTTTTATTCGGTAAACATAAATAAAAAAACTAGTAGGTACACTAACGCAATCGTATGCCGCAGCGGCGCGGCTGAACGATGCCGATAAGGATGCAACTAGCAAAGGATGCATCTAGCTATGTTAGAGTGAGACATAACATATGCCAATTTAAAATTCAAAATTTAATTCTTATGTACGTAGGCTATTGCTATAACTTATACACGTCCCAACATTGGCCCTACCACAACTTCGGGAGAATTTGGGCTAGTGCTGAGAAGAAGCTGCGCAACAAACTCAGTCACTATTGTCAATGCCTCTTTTTTAAATATTTCAATTTTAAAGTTTTACAAGCTAGACCATACATTGTTATCGTTTATATAATTACTTATTCTATAATATCCTTTAGTCATTCATTAAACATTGTTTAACAATCGATTTGAATTTATCTAAGGTTTATTAAAGAAAGTAGGTAATACGCCTTCCTTTAAGTGAGTAATTTCAGAAGTCTGATGTTTGGAACGGAATGTTTATCCTTGTTTCTGGTATTGAAATAATGTAAATCACATTTTATAGGAAATAAATGCAAGTTTTTACAAAAATATATTAATTTTTCATAAATAAACTGTGAATACTCTGAAAGTATCTTGACTTCTATGAACAATGCCCTTAAAGAGTAGTTAGATTTGAGGTTGTAAATAGCCCGCACAGCAGCTCGCTTTTGCATTATGAATATTGTTTCTATATCTACAGCCGAGCCCCATAACAAGATACCATAAGACATGATACTATGGAAATAGCTAAAATAAACTAACCTTGCCGTTTCAACGTCAGTCAAAAGCCTTATCTTTCTTACTACATAGGCAGCCGAACTGAGTTTTCCTGACAAGGTCTCGATATGTGGACCCCATTGAAGATTATGATCTAAGGTTATTCCCAAAAAAACACACTCATCTTTAACCATGATCTGCGCTATTGTAAATTTTATTTTATGCATTTAGTTTTACCCGCATTAAGCACTAAATTATTAACTTTAAAAAAAATAAGCACCTGTGAGAGAGCACCATTTACGAGTACGACCTTACACACTGCGACTTTTAGCATTGATGCAGAAGCGCGACTGCATTGATGCAAACGCCAAAATTCAGTACGTAATTTGACAATTTCCAACTACTGCATCAAAACTGTATCTACTATGCTAAAGGTAGCGCAGTGTGTAAAGGTTTACATTTTGCATCTGCGTCGATGCTAACGCGCGTTACCGAAAAGAATAACGAACTCGGATGCTTGTTGACCGGGTATAACGCACACGATTTCAGTATGTTCTCACTTAATATTTGCAAGCCAGCCCTCAATCTTTAGTTATCTTTAACTCGAAATCATGTAGCGTTTCTTACTTTTATTTTTGTTTTGTTTTTTGTAAAGCTGAAGAGTTTGTTTGTATGTTTGTTTGTTTGAACGCGATAATCTCAAAAACTACTGGCCCGATTTGAAAAATTATTTTTACGTTGGATAGTCCATTTATCGAGGAAGGCTTTAGGCTACATAACATAAAGATATGACTCATAAGACCACAGCAGAAATGAAAAATGTTGCGAAAACGGGAGAAAAATATTCCTTTTGAGAGCTTCCGCTGCATACGCTGCGGAAACCGCTTAAGTTACACAAAAATCATGTATGACAGGATTGTTTAGCATTAAGAGTTCTATAATAAAGTCCGCGACAGCATATGTCTATCTTTTATGGTTGATATACTACAACCTTTTTTATGTTAATAAATTTGTAAAAAAATAATGCATTATTTTTAGAGGTGTATTATACACACAGGTATTTATTCTTATCAAAATAAATACATTACATGCCGTTTCAACGTCAGTCAAAAGCCTTATCTTTCTTACTACATAGGCAGCCGAACTGAGTTTTCCTGACAAGGTCTCGATATGTGGACCCCATTGAAGATTATGATCTAAGGTTATTCCCAAAAAAACACACTCATCTTTAACCATGATCTGCGCTATTGTAAATTTTATTTTATGCATTTAGTTTTACCCGCATTAAGCACTAAATTATTAACTTTAAAAAAAATAAGCACCTGTGAGAGAGCACCATTTACGAGTACGACCTTACACACTGCGACTTTTAGCATTGATGCAGAAGCGCGACTGCATTGATGCAAACGCCAAAATTCGGTACGTAATTTGACAATTTCCAACTACTGCATCAAAACTGTATCTACTATGCTAAAGGTAGCGCAGTGTGTAAAGGTTTACATTTTGCATCTGCGTCCATGCTAACGCGCGTTAGCATCGCGACTGCATCGCTGCTAAAAGTCGCAGTGTGTCAAAGGTCTACAGGTCACAATGTGTCCAATATCATATGCCGCATTCAAATGTCAACTTCCGCATGCGAATGCGGCGAAGGACTATCACATCTGGCTAAGAGGTATGTTAGAGCGAGACGTAGCATACCTGATTTAAAACTTTGTTGCATTTTGTACTTTACTAACAGCTTGGAATCCACTGATAACAAAGTGCAAATCGCGTGTTATGCCGTCCACAAGAAACCCTGATACTGTTAGAGTTTTTTGCAGAGCTGACTGTACTAGTGCAAATATTGAAAGTGTGCGGGTAGATGAACTGTCGCGCACCAGCAGACGACGCCGAGCTGCTTTAGTCACCCCGGGACCATGACTCGTGTAACCGAGTCGAAACGTCGGGGATATAAATACGAAGTTTACCTTATAAATAAGTGTATCGTTGCATTAAATCTGTTGATTAGCATAGCATACCTTATGCGAAACGTTTCCATTCAATTTACTGATTAGTTATGCCGCAGTGTTGTAAGAGTTTCGTGTGCCATATGCGAACAGGGTTGGCATGATTAAAACAAATGGTTTTAAAACACATGTTTAAAACAATGTTTAAAACAGTTTGATTTTAAACCGTGTTTTTTATCACACGTTTAAAAACACAGATTAAAACAAGTTTTAAACATTGTATAAAACGATGAGAAAAAAACAAGCTTTAAAACTACTTTTCATTGCGAATGAATGATATAAAATGAAAGTAATATTTTTTTGATAAGTTATTTATTCAGTCAAACAAAGATCTAAGTACCTACCAAGTACCAGGATTTATATGGGTAATGGGATAAGATAACACGTATTTTTGAAACATGTATTAGATAGTATAGAATATTAAAAATTTCAATTTAAAATCAATCAAAAACAAAATTATAACAAACAAAATTACCTATATTTAATAAACATTATAAAATCAAAATTGTTTGTCAGTCAGGAGAGTAAGACAATATGACAAGATCAAGATAACAATTATTTCTTCTTTTCCTTATTAAGGTATTTAAAAACTGTAACAAGTTTTGCAGCTTTCTCTGTACCCAGTTTATTTCGTACGTCAGAATGAATAAATCCAAATGTTGAAAACAGTCTTTCAATTCCAGCACTTGAAGCTACAGCAGTGTGAAGCTGAGCCACTAAGTTCATTGTTTGACCATTAATTTGTTTTTTTAATGACTGCCACCATTCGAGAGGTCCGACCTGATTTACTACATGATCTTCAAATAGAAAGTTATGAAAGGGATCTGTCATTGCCCTGTATTTAACAACATAGGGCATCGCCTCTTTGTGATAAGCTTCTATAAATAATAAAGCCTCAGAAATATCTTCACTCGTGAGTTTTTCACCCCTGTACTTAGGATGTAGTAAGTTTGCTGCAAAATGAGCTGGAGACATTGCCATTTCATAACGAGCTTTGAACTTCCTTAAATCATCCAATGAATACTCGGTCTCACGCAGTCGTACATTCTCTCCCTCAAACATATTTTTAAGCTCTATCCATGCTTCAGTCACTTCGCCAATACAGCAGGATGTCTTTTGGGAGATGTCAAGTGTAACTGCGATGTTTTCCAGTTTTTTGTAGAGAGCCTGGACTTGTTGCTTCAGCGCCATGTCATTTACTTTCAATGAAATTGACAGATCTATAGCAGTTGAATGATTTAAGCATATATCTGACATTATATGCCAATTTTCTAATAACACTTTTAAGCAGTCAGCCATTGTGTTCCACCGTACCTGTTGTGGTATAACAATTGCTTTTCCACCAGCTTCTTTATATTTGGCAGATGCAAAGTGAGTGTATTTGAAGTACCGCATTATCGACTTAACTTTATCAGTAATATCTTCTGCATTCAAATCCTTTGCTAGAAGGTTTAATATGTGTGATGAACAGCCGTATGTAAGTATATCCTCGTGAGAAGCTAGTTCTTCCTGTTGGGCTAAATCTCGTCTCATACGGCTCATATTTGCTGCGTTGTCTGTCACTACACTTCGCACCGTACATTTGTAAGTTTCACATTGTTTTATTGCCGCAGTAGTAACTTTAACCAAGTAGTCAGCTGTATGGCTTTCGGCTCCTGTGTCTATTGTATCAATTAAATGAGTTGAGTCTGTCAACACATCGGTAACACAGACACAAACTATCGAGTCCTGCCTGACATTACTCCACCCATCAATTGCCAGATTAACAACTTTGTTTTTCAATTCATTTTTTACGGCTTCTTGAGTCGAGTTGTAGACTTCGTCGAGTAGCTTGCTAGCAATTTGTTTGCGGTTTGGAGGTTTATATCCTGGGCGTAAAATTTCCATTAATTTCAGTAACTCTGGGTGTTCTACGTGGTTAAAAGGCGTGTTAGTAGCAAACATATAACGAGATAATTGTAAATCAATTTTCTTCTTATCTTCTTGACTTGTAGCAATAATAAATCTTTTCATTAAAATGTTCACGCTCGCGCTGCTGCTGGTACTGGCATTTTTAGATTGAAGAGTAGTTACAGAAGATGTGGGTGTAGCAGAAGAATTATCTGAAGATCGGGAAGAACCAGCATCACTCAACAACTCCTCCTCCACGTCCCTGTCCGCGTCAAGATTTGCGTCAGTGTTAGAACCGGTGGTGGTGCTACATTGCTGGAAGTGTGCCTCCATTCTTTTCACAAGTCCAACTAGTTCTTTCTTACATTTTCTGCAACGCACCCTATTGGTCTTCAGTGTGGTATTTTCTTGGGGGATCGATGTGAATTGTTCCCAAATTGCATGCTTTTTGCGTCCTGGAGTTGACATTTTTATGAGGTGTTATCAGTCGCAGAATTAATAATGAAATGAAATGTGAGAAAGAAAGGCACTCGTATTTATAGAATTCATATTAAGTAATTCCCCGCCGGTAAAGTCCCGTTAGGAAAGTCCCTAATGGATGGCTGTCGAATGGAATAGTGGTTATTTTATTCCCCTCATTTAAATATAAATATTAGGGATGGGCCTAACTTCGGCATTCTTCCGAAATTCGGTTGAAATACCGAACATTCGGTATAAGAAAAGAGTGAAATAGTTGCACAATTTTGATTTTAAGATTAATAAAACATAAAAAAAATCAAATCTGTCATACTCACTCATACCTGATTAAATAAATAAGCCTTTTACATAATTTAAAATCATGGTAATTTATTTATTAATCAAGTAACTAACTGTCATTATCAGTTTCCTTTTTCGACATTTCAATCTTAAGTTTTAGAATTAAAAAATCAAATTCAATAAGTTCTTATTAAATTAGGAAGTCTTATGATTTGTTTGAATCAAATAAACTTTTTGAAAATTCAATATATTAATTACTTAAAGGTATATTTTATTGTTGTTTGTTAGTTGTTACCATATAAGTGCAGAATAAAAACCGAACTTCGGCATTTTTGATTTTTACCGAATGTTCGGCCGAAATTCGTATTCGGTTCAAACCACATTCGGCCCATCACTAATTAATAAATATTGGGGGTGCCCCTATTCATAGAATAGAATTTATAGTTTATAGGTATTTCCCCGCCGGTATAGTCCTGCTAGGAAACATTCAGGGTGAATGTAAATCGTTTAGTAGTGATTAGAGATACGCAACATAAAATAAATGTTTATCCATTGATCGTTTTTTGTCAATATTTATTTTACTATAGAAAATTTGAAAAGTCAAAAGATCTAGTCTGGAAATGAAACATTATAGGTCGAATTAATTTAAAATAATGCCCTAAACTAAAAAGGACAAAAAAAAACAAAACAAACACTTGTTTAAAACAGTTTGAACTGTTTGTTTTATAAAATTTAAAAAAAACTGTTTTTTTTCCAACCCTGTATGCGAATGTGGTGACAACGTCATAAGCGTATAAGAAGTTACATAGAGCTTAATTGTTGATCTTGTCAACCTGCCAGAATCGTCATCGCTAGACGGAAGTATCCACATGAAGACAGCACTTGCATCTAGAAAACGTGGTATAAACTCGGCGCGTACGTTATTCGCCGCAAGCTAACGGTCAGATCGCGTAATTTTCTACAACGCGAGCGCTAAGAGCGTAAGTCAAAACTTTTACAATGTCTGACACACAAAACTTGAGATTGAACTTTCTGAAGCCCGCATGAAGCGAAATGCTCGCACTTAGTTTACTTACGATACAGATTGTTAGTACAGTAACTTTGTTAAGTGCTGTAATAAGCTAGGATTCACGGCAACGATCGCATAACTGCAATATGTTAAACTTTGGATTAGCGTTAGATAAAGGTAACTATGTTCGGTGTTGAGGTTGGGTAACGTATTTGTTAAAAGATTTTGGATGAAACCCAGTACACAATTTACAAAACTCAAATTATGTTACGTAATTATGATTTGTACATCATCATAGAATATAAATAAATGAACATCAAATTAATTGTGTTATGATTAAGTAAAATGATTGAGTTGATGATTATGTTGATGAGGCTTGATGTTGTCATTATATGTATGAAATTGACAGCAGCGCGACTGTCGCGCAGTTAAATCGCCTATGTATATATAACTTATTAAATTTTGCAACAACGTTTGTCGTAACCAAGTCAAGGTATGCATATAAAATGGTTGGTCCTGAACGACTGAGTGACTGACGGATCAACGCACGTCCTAATCCGCTGATTGTAGAGATTTGAAACTCGGAGGGTGTGTTCTTTGTATGTGTTAGGGATCCGATAAGAAAGGATTTTCCGATATTCTGCCCCTAAGGGGGTGAAAAAGGGCAGCAACGATTGCATGGGACTACGTGATTCCTTGGTCCAATCAACTTTAATTTTTGGATAAACATTCTTTAACACAATTGACGAAAGTCCTGTTTCATAATTTATAAAAAATATTCTTTTAAAGAGGTTAAACAATGGTAGAAACTTATTTTTGGGATGATTTCCCCAAATTTGATACCGATACTTCTTAGTGATTTTTCTTTTGACAATAACACGTAATGTTTGAAAGACTCAAACTCAAACTCAAACTCAAAAGTTTATTTGCAATAATTTGGGTACAAGTACATTGAGGTGTTCTTAAATGTAAACAAAAAAGTGCGCCAAAATATGCTATCATGAAGCGTACAAATATTTAACATAAATTATTTCCTTTTTAGGAAGCAGTAAATGTGTATCTATGTAGCGTTTATAGCATAACGCTTGCAACTACATCTAATTATTTAAAAAATATGAATTAAATAATTTCATTTAAAAAAAAATAGAATTTATTAAGTGGACTCAAATGCAAAATATTCATTAAGCGAGTAAAATGTGCGTTCTATAAGCCAAGAATGTAATTTACTTTTGAATGCGGTCCCTGAGACCTTTCTTAGATCTTCAGGCAAAGCATTATATACCTTTATGGCCATAGCATAAGCGTTGTTTTTAAATAAAGATAGCCTGCCGGAAGGAAGTTGTAAAAGGTTAGTGGGCCGCTTTCGGAGTGATCTTTTGGTTAAGAGTGGTCTGGTTGAAAATAATTCTGGATGTTGTTTTACAAAATTACATATTTGTTTTATGTGTAAACCGGTGAGTGTTAGGACTTTAAACTGTTTAAAAAGGGGCCTGCAAGAATCAGTAATGTCGGCGCCAGAGAGAGCCCGAATACTTTTTTTTTGCGTTTTGAATGCAATATTGACATCTGCAGAATTTCCCCAGATTAAAAGGCCATATTGCAAAACAGAAACTACATATGCATGATAAGCTTGCATCGCTACGTCAATTGATACTGTTTCTCGCAATCGGCGAAGGGCAAATACAAAACGGCTGAGTTTACCACATACATGCTCTATGTGAGGCTTCCAAGAACAATTTGCATCTAAAATTATGCCCAGAAATTTAATAGTATTAACAGTTTGAATAAGTTGTCCTTCATATTTAACATTAATGTCGATTTTGGGTGATTGGTATGTATGGAACTGTATTAATTTTGTCTTATCTATATTTATTTTCAGATTATTTTTTTTTAACCAGATAATTGCTGTTTTCAAAGTCGAGTTTAACTCTTTTTCTAGTAGTTCTTTGTTTTTGGCTTTAATAATAAATGTAGTGTCATCGGCAAACAGTACCGATTTGTGTTTAGTTACGTTGGGAAGATCATTTATGTATAGTATAAACAATATCGGCCCTAAAATGCTGCCTTGTGGCACACCATATTTGTTTTCTTTGAGATCTGACCTATATTCCCTTTTTTTTAGTTTATTGCCATCCTTTTCGATTTTATTTATTACCACACATTGAGACCGATTACTTAAATAGCTGGTAAACCAGTCTTTAACTGATCCCCTTATTCCGTAGTAATCTAATTTTAATATAAGCCTGTTATGATTCACAAAATCAAACGCTTTGCTCATATCCAAAGATAATGCAAATACGGGAATTTTGGTATCTAGACTTTCTATTACATTTTGTACCAGGGTGTAGTTAGCCAGAGTTGTACTATGATTTTGCCGAAATCCATTTTGCTCCTGTTTTATAATATTCATTTTATTTACAAAATTGAGTAAACGAGTGTGTACCACTTTTTCAATAACCTTTGAAAAAACTGGTATTAAAGCAATTGGTCTATAGTTGTTTGGATTCTTTTTGTCACCTGCTTTAAAAAGGGGCTTCACAGTAGTTATTTTTAAAGCTTTTGGAAATACTCCTTCACTGAGACTTAAATTCACTATGTGACTTAAAACTTTTGCTATAGGTTCTGCTACTAATTTAATTATTTTAGTCGAAATATCGTCGTAACCAACAGAGTTGCAGTTCTTAAGTCCGATTATTATTTTTCGAATTTCGGCGGCATTTGTGGGGTTAAAGAACATAGAAGAATGACAATGATCAAGTGCAGGTTGAATACGACTATAATTATTGTTTTGGAGAGGTATGTTTGTATATTCTATAAAATGGTTATTCAATGTGTTAGCTATTTCTGTCGGATGTACAACAGTTGAGCCATTATAGTAAACTTCCTCAAATTCAGTTGTAGATGGGGTTTCGGATACTTGTGAATTTATTATTTTCCAAACAGCCCTGGACCTATTTTTGGAATTTATAACAAATTTTAAATTGCCTTGTTTCTGGAGCCAAAGTATACATCGTTTTAAAGTTTTAGCATAGGTTTTGTATTCGTGACTACGTAAAGCTTTATCATCTTTATTTGCAATTTGATATGTTTTAAATAGTTGTCTTTTTATCTTGCAGCATTTTTTCAAGCCCTTTGAGATCCACTTTGTTTTGTTCGATTTTCTATTTATGTGACATATGTTAGGTATTGTCAATGTGTTTCAAAATTGTCTTTATGAATGAAATTGAGAGAAAACTGCTTCTCGGACGGCCTGTTGTATGATGAGGAATTGTGGCATGATCAAGATTAAGTCGAAGGTAACGTTGTAACAAAATGTTATCTATACTTCTATATGTTCAGCTAAAGAGATTTTTGTTTGTTTGAACGCGCTAATCAGAAACGACTACTGGTTCAATATTAAAAAATATGTTTTTGTTAAACAGCTTATTTATCGGGGAAGGCTAAAAAAGAGTTCAATGGCGATAAAGCATTACGCTTCTACCTTTGGGAACAAGGTAAATCAACACGCGCGAACGAAGTCGCGGGCGGCCGCTAATCAGGAAATAAATATGACGTTATTTTATTCCTCATGTCAGACAAGTCGCGTTTCAAATTGATTGTTGTTCCGACACTTAAGACGATTACCCACGTCAAAACTTCCGTCTTACAGCCGGAAAGTCTGTTGAATTAAATATAAGCGTGGATCGACTTCATGAAAACTCATACTAAAGATTTGTATTGGCTTATCATTTCACACCGAGTGACGGAGAGGGCTATGCTAGGTGTTTCTTTACGGGATCGAATCAGAAATGAGGAGATACGTAGAAGAACTAAGGTAAAGGACATAGGTAGCCTTGAGAACCAGTAAGTTCAAGTGGCAATGGACAGGGCACATAGCGCGAATAACTAATGGCCGTTGGGGCAGGAATGTTCTAGATTGGATACTCTAGGACGTCCACAAACAAGATGGACAGACGACCTTGTAAAGATCGCAGGATCAAACTGGATGCAGACCGCTAGTAATCGGTCGCTGAGGAAAGCCGTGGCCTATGTTCAGCAATGGACGTCCTTTGCTGATAATGTTGATGATGAAGGCTCATCATTTAATGTAACAATGGAAACAGTGCTTGGACGTTTCTAAGCGACGCCTTATATTATCCTGGCTAAAAGTAAAGCTGTTTTTGCGTTATTTCTATTTATTTTTACAAGCGCAAATATAAAAATAATAATTCAAACTTTCATGTGTAGGTCGCGTACCTACAAATGCAAGTTTTAATGAAACCGCTGGCGTATACTGCTTCGTTTGCCAAAACTAGATTAATTTGCTCCAATATAAGATCCTCATTTTTTTTAAAAAAAATATATAGTTATTTAAATACCTACAGAAAAGCTGATACAAATAGATTTTGCTTAGTTGAGTTTGTTTCGTGGTGAAATTACAAACAGCTATTATTTTTGTCTGTTCGCAATCAGATGTACTGACTACGTGAACAAAGGTAATTAACAGTTGTTTTGGTAACTTTTCTACAGCGGGTGTAACAAATTATGATACATGATTGTAGCAATAGCAATTAAAACAGCTGAGAGCACGCGGATGCACAGTTTTCAATGAAATATTACACGAGAAACAAGCACGGTCTAAAAACATAAGTGGCGCTAGACGCTTAAGTACCTACAGGATTAAAAATAATAGATATGTTACAGGAAATGTATGAATTCTAGGAAATGTATTTAGCTCTTAGGAAATGTATAGAATTCCGAGGCTATATCGGAAGACTGTAACAGAAGATTGTAATATCTCTTATTTCCATTGAAACAATGAAGTAACAATTATACGGTTTATAAATTATAATGACTTCATACTCCTTGATAATTTAGGAAAATAATAAAGTTTTTATTCTCTCATTGAGAGTTAAAGATATAAGAATTATATTCAATTAGTAAGTGTAATTGAATACAATGATGGATATCATATATTTCCCGTAACATATATCAAAATATAATCCACGTGACACTTCCGAAATTCTTTCAAGAACGTTTTAGGAAAACAAAACATATTGTGTATCTAAATACTAGGCTTCCTTCTCCTGCTTATTTAAGCATTGCGCAGGACAGAAGCAAAGGACAGAGTCTAAGCAATTACTTCTGGCCCTGCCCAGGGCCTGCAGTTAAAATATAATGATCAACACAGAATCACTAAGTATATTCCGTTCAAAACTTTAAACTTCTGGTCTGTAGAAGTTGTAATATTGTATTAGTTCTTCTCGCCAATACTAGACATTACAACTTCTTTCTAAGCTAAGACTCGGTGCAGTGCAAGGGACGTTACTCCATCGCGGAATTATCGGGTGCAAACTGTTTTTAAAAACCACCCCGAATATTTTTTGACTCAACTGGAATAATTCTGAAGATTATTTAAGGGTTGTATTCTTGCTCTGCGGACGACGCTCTGTCAAGAGAGGAGTCGGTAGTTATAAATTAAACTGTATAAAACAGATGTAAAGGCCATTAATTAATTGATGCAATACAGGCGCTATAATAAATAATGAAGATGCAAGGAACCGTTCAGTATGTTTTCTTCGTCTAAAATATCTTCTCTCAATTAACATACTATTTGAGCACGTAAGTAGTACACGGTTCTCGTTACATTCAGCTTGGTCATCTTTTGTTATTTGAAACGATAATATTCCTTCCTTACTTCTTAACATATTACGGTATTATATTTAAAAATATTTCTTAATGAGGGTGAATGACCATTATATTGCCTTGCTCAAGTGATGGCGTGTCCTAAAGATAACTTTGGTATACATTTAATTACTTATAATATTTTACTCTCATTTTTTTTTGCATTTTATCCCTAATTGAAGTACGTACCTTAATCCAAAAGAAAATAACAAGATTCGCAGCTTGAACAAGCTTTTAATTTTTGAGTAAATCAACTCTTAATTAAGAAATGGGTCGCCGTTTTCGAATGGAAGGGACAGTTATTATTTTAATGATTAATTGATGGACTTTTTCTTAATTTAATAAAGGATCGATTTTTCTACCCACTGTCGAGAAATCCATGCTTTTGAACCATCCTTAAAATATAAGGTAGGTAAATGATTTATGTATTGTATGCAACTAAACGAAAAACTTTAATCCACATCGCACCTGAGAGTTTTTATCAGTTTTTTTCCTACCGTCTACTTACCTCAAAAACTAATCTTATGTTGACTTCAATATACCTCAAAGAGAAGGGAAAAGCGCTTATTTAAACGTCATTTGTAATCAATTTCACATCAATTAACTTTTGTGTTTGATTTTATTTAAAGCTGTTTAGTAAAACGTTCGCGAAACAGTCGAAATTGGAAAACAAATAAGCATAAGTTGCGCCTCCCGCCCTGAGAGAGGTTAAACCCCAGACATGACAAATACGCCCTCTTATCTTAACCCCTATTAATTCTTGTTTGCTCTAAATGCCATTTTTGTTCCGCAATCCGTAATTTAGAGAAGATAAACGGTCGCAAAATTTCTCGGTTTTGCTATTCACCGATTAAATCTTTACAGATAAGCCATGACGTATAAGCAAAGTTAGATTGCTAAAAAATAATAAAATTACTTCCTGCTTTAATATTGACGGGAAAAAGCCTTAATTTTATGAGAAAATAATTTCTTTTGTTTGAAAATTTTCCATAAAAATGAATTTTCCTCGAAGCCATACGTAATATGATTACGAAATTAAAAGTACACCACCTGCTCCTGTTATCAATATCCCTCAAGGTTTGTCGCAAACTTGTAAATTGGATAAAAACTTGGAGCCCACACAAAACAATATGAGCACGAAGTATTAAGCCGTGTACACAATAACGGTTAGGCCGAAGGTTGCGTATTATAAAGCGTAATGGTGACGTCACGACTAGCGACTAATCTCGCAATAGTTAATCCCAAGTTAAAAAATTAAAACTCGATGCTCGAAGAAAGATGACGAGCTAATCAAATTTCTCGCAACTTCGGCAAGTTGGAACGAGTTCTCAGATTCAATTAGTAGATACGCGACACAGTCTAACGGGGACAGCCTGTTTGCGTTTGTTTCTTACCTAGTTTCATCGAAGTTTTGTTTATTGAGTCAAATACTATACATTAATCCATAGTACCTCTATTCATCATGCATCAAAACTATATTGCAGCTAGCGCTATAGCAATAACCGATATACGGTTAAACTCGATGCAAGAAAGATATTTTGTTAATCTTAAGCCATCTACGCTTTATGCTAGCAATTATAATTTCAAAGACCTCTAAACCCGAGCGACGTGCGATTCGATTTGACAGCTTAGACCCTTTACAAACTGCGACTTTTAGCAGCGCTGCAGTTACGATGCTAACGCGCGTTAACATTGATGCAATCGCAAAATGTCAACTTTTACACACTGCGCTACTTTACGCATCGATGCAGTCGCGATGCTAAGGCGCGTTAGCATTGATACAGTCGCTATGTAGAAGCTGGAAATTGTCAAACTATGTACTGAATTTTGGCTACTGCATCGATACTAACGCAGGTTAGCATCGATGCAGTCGCACTTCTGTATCGATGCTCACTCGCGACTAAATCGATGCTAAATTAAATCTGTTCATTGCGTGAGTCGCGATGCTGAAGCGAGTTTTTAAACTGTATCGGTGCTAAAAGTCGCAGTGTGAAAGGGGTCTTCAATGAATTAAACGTTTCAGGTTGAAGGAAGTTGGTTTCAACCTTTAATATCTATAGAAACAGCAATATCACGTATTATCTACACCGTTCCCCCAACTATCGAGGTGCTGCATCGCTTTGATAGTGATATCGAAGTGAGGCAAACTATAGTGCGGTCGTGTTTGGATAGGTGACCATTTCAACCATAAAGTGACGTATATCGCAAGCATCTCCGTACTTTGAAAGGCACGTTAAGCCGTTGGTCCCGGCTAATATTGGTTGATATTAGTCGTTAAGCCTAGTCAGAGGCCTTAAGTGCGGCTTGATAACATCTGACAGAAGGGTTAGTCGCTTGCCTTGCAAACAACCTCTCCATCTGAGCCCGCGTGGTGGAGTATGGCTCGAACTACCTACTAGTTGAGGTAAGGCCTTTGCCCAGCAGTGGGACGTTACAGGCTAACTTTAAGATCTAGAAAGAAAGAAAGAAAGAAAGAAAAAGTATTTATTGGAAGGACATCACAAACACACACATACACATGATTACACATAACTAACAAAAAAAGAAAACTAAACACAAAAAAGCAAAAATGAGAGAAAAAAATATAATATTTATAGTACTACGATGCATAAAAGTATCCATGCCAGCCAATCAGTGCATGCTGCAGTGTGTGTGTGCGTGTGTGTGTCTATGACGCCTATACCCAAGAGGACCTCACTCAGCATAAGCCAGGTCTCCTGGAGAACCTGATGCTGGTTTTCAGTGGGCCCCTACTGAGTGAAGCACACACAAGTTGGCGCCAACAGTGCGTTTATAAACTACTTAAATTAATATAAAAGTAAAATAAGTTTAAGCATATACTACATAAAGATTATAATAAAAGGAAATTAAGTTATGTATTAATAGCAGCTGCAACAACAACATTGATTGAGTATCTTCGTGAGTCATCATGGTCATAGCGAGCGCTATCTACACTGTCAAAGAATCTTAGACCTAGACTGATATCTTCGGGCTATGTACCCGGGCACAAGCACCGCGCGCCCTTCTCCGCGCCTTTCGTTCCCGTGTTCATTATTATGCCCATAAGTATTATTTGTTACCTTAGCGAATACTCCCCTCTAGATGATTATTCTTGTCTTTAACTAAATCGCTTTGCATGAACGACTTTTCTAGCGTCAATTCAGAACAACTTTATTACGAAGTAGATATAAAAAACCGACGTTTAGAAACTCATGTCTTACACTAAGGCCTGATTTTACCAACTTTAGATAAGGAAAATTCCTCGAATAAAACACAATACGCCTAATTTGAAAACGTCACCTATACTTGTCAGCAGTATTTTATGTAGGGGAGAGAGGGGCATAGTGGAAGAGGGGGGCAAAGCGAAAAATTTCATTTTACCAACACTCTTTCACCCAAGGGCACCCGCACCTCGCACAAGCCTAGCGCACGTCCGACCAAGGTCATTGACCAAAATCAGTCCGGCTAGCACCACCTAGCGGGCTACCCGGCTGCGCGATATGTATCGAGTGAGTTTTTTTATGAAATTCAAGGATTTTGGAGGCTGGATATTTATGATAAAAGTCAGTAGTGGCGGTGTATTTATTATTTGAATCTAATATCTGTTTATTCTACTACACTCAGACATTTAGTAGATTGAACAAATTTAAATATTTGTTTAATAATGAATTGAAAACTATATTATTATCATAAAGGCAAAGTGGAAAGAATTACAAGGGGGCAAAGTGGAATGATTTCCACTTTTGTTGACAGTTGATTAAAGCGACATCAACTTTTATTTCATAACTACAAAAGAAAAACAAACCAGTGCTCATGGACGGAAGGTCAAATGAGAAGAGCGATCGAGTGAGTTCGGTATCCAAAAATTATGGTATCCCAATTGGAACTCTCCATCGCTCATGAACTTTGTGGTGAAATTGAAGGCGGTTGTTTTGTTTGTGTTAAATATAGGAACTAATGGATTTGGTATGTGAATGTCAAATATGTGCTTTTTTAAATTTAATAAAAAAATCACTTTACCTACTCCTAATGATGAAAAGTGGAAAGTCTTTGATTTGAAATAGTTCCTTTATTCCAAAGTAGTTGATTATCTTACTTAAATTTATTGATTTCATTAGCATAATACTCAAGTTGATGGGAAATACGCCAAATAAACCCCTTATTCGCTTTGCCCAATGTGCAATTCCACTTTACCCTTGTGATAAGGGCAAAGCGGAAAATTACTACTTTTAAAAAAAGTTAATTTATTACCAAAATGGTTAAGAATTGGTTGAAAATATTTAATCCTATCTGTAATACAATAGTTCTAGAACCATTACGATTAAAATTTGTCTTCAGAACTACTCTAGTGCTTTTTATTTTTTCGATTGAAGTTAAGTATTCCACTATGCCCCCCTTACCCCTATATATATATGTCATTTAAAAAGCGGTCGTTGTATACTTATTCAGTCGAATTCGTCTTATCTGACGTTGGTGAAATTGACCCTAAGGTGGACTTGTGCATGATGATTTACCCAGGATTACGCTAATATTTAATAAATCTTCAATCTGTCTCTGCCATTGTCAAATACACTGAGCGAAACAGACTGATGCTTTAATCCAGGATATTCGTAATCCTGGGTTAAATCACCATGCGCAAGTAGGCCTAAAAGTGTTTATTGAGATAATTTAACCTACATTGACTGTTTAATAGGTAACTAACTTAGTAGATCTGACAACACAATCACAGTGCATTTTTCTAAATGTAGAACCTATTTTCCCAGGCTCTATCTTGAAAACAGAACCAATTGGAACTTTGTTTCGTAACTGTTCTTCATCCACCGAGATGCAGTGAGAAACTAAATAGTCTATCAGACTGAATAGGTTACTAATAGTGTAGTAGCGACTGCACATAAGCTCGCTTCGGGCATCTTCGGTTCAACTTCTTAGAGAGTTCTCAAATTAATTCATTTTGAAATACCATTGGAGCAAAAACAGTACCAACATTTCAACGAATTAGGTTCATCACACAAAATACAGCTTGAATTTTCTAAAGGTATTTAAGTGTTTCTAAATAAGCATGGAATAAACTCATTTTGTTTCTAGAAATATATTTTCTTTGTTAACTTACTAAATGCAGAAGGATTATGCTGTCCGAAAAATGGTATTCATTGTGTAAGTGAACAATTGGATCGAATCCGACTACATCAAAAGGATCTTCAATTATCTGATAGCATAGTTCTGTGTGCACCCATTTGTGGTACATTAACTAATGTTATTACATAATTATCTAACCGTGTTACATCATCGGACTGGTTCTAGATATGTATTCCCGACCGCAAATGCTTGTGGCGTGATGTTAAGAACAGAACGTACATGTTACTACGTCGTGAACTATGTACAGAACGAACGTCAACTTTGCTTAGAACTCGACGCAAAGTTTCCAAATACATTTTAGAGATCCTTTGAAACAAACAGACGAAAATGGAAATAAGGCACAGTTGCTAGCTCCCACAGTGTAACACATAGGAATTGAAAGTTATGCTTTCAGTGTGCATTGAAGATATAGCTGGCATCATCAAGCCTTTTGTGTAATGAAGATCTTGCTCGCTTGTAGGTTTTATTTACAACTCTGGTGTTCTAAATTACTACACGCATTTCTCTTATTCGTTCGTATAAAATTTAAACTCAACTGTTCAAAGTACGGACCCAAATGCAACTTTAACTTAATACCTCTGTCACTTCTCTTCTTTGATTCTTTGACGAAGTGAACCTTTAAAATCTTCGTATTTTTAACGGAACACTAAACAAAATACGAGTAGTATAATACCCACACTTCGTGCTAGCTTTGCCTTGATAAAAGCAGCTCTTGTCTGGATACAACTCTTCCTCAAAATTAAAAATAACTTCCCTCGCTGGCTTTCTCGATAATTTCGTTTACGCAATGGAAGTGGTGGGTGTGAAGAACTTCAGTGCTCTTTGCTAGCTTTTTGAAACATTGTAGCCAGCCTAGTAATTAAAAACATATTAATCGTACGTTTGTATTATATAATAACGTCATGCAATTTAGTATAGATTTCAGTATCAAGGATTGAAATGCATGACTTATCTAAAATATAAAATGCCTACACAAAACTAATATAAATATTACCTTATAATGAAGTAACTGTTTCTAACTTTAAGGTAATAGTTTCTAACTTTACGGTAATAGAACCGAACTTAAAGTTTGTGCCTGTACGTTTCGTAAAATACACATGTAATTATCAGATATCACCGTTTTATAGTTCAAAGGCGGAAACACCGCCATCACCGCCGTTGCCCTTTGACGAAAATGCACAATTTTAGCGCAGCCATTATTAGCAGCGCTCGTGGACAGTAATTAAACAGCTTCCTTTGATGTCGCCGCAATAAATCAAAGTATGACAACGCGTCGCCATCATCATAGCTGGCACACATACAGTGCTGGTGCTCGTGGTGCATCGCTTTGATAGTGATATCGAAGTGAGGCAAACTATAGTGCGGTCGTATTTGGATAGGTGACCATTCCAACCATATAAGTGACGTATATCGCAAGCATCTTCGTACTTCGGAAGGCACGTTAAGCCATTGGTCCCGGCTAACTTTTGTTGATTTTAGTCTTTAAGCCTAGTCAGAGGCCTTAAGTGCGGCTTGATAACATCTGACAGAAGGGTTAGTCGCTTGCCTTGCAAACAACCTCTCCATCTGAGCCCGCGTGGTGGAGTATGGCTCGAACTACCTACTAGTTGAGGTAAGGCCTTTGCCCAGCAGTGGGACGTTACAGGCTACACTGTCAAAGAATCTTAGACCTAGACTGATATCTCCGGGCTATGTACCCGGGCACAAGCACCGCGCGCCCTTCTCCGCGCCTTTCGTTCCCGTGTGCATTATTATGCCCATAAGTATTATTTGTTACCTTAGCGAATACTCCCCTCTAGATAATCATTCTTGTCTTTAACTAAATCACATTGAATGAACGACTTTTCTAGCGTCAATTCAGAACAACTTTATTACGAAGTAGATATAAAAAACCGACGTTTAGAAACTCATGTCTTACACTAAGTCCAGATTTTACCAACTTCAGATAAGAAATATTCCTCGAATAAAACACAATACGCCTAATTTGAAAACATCACCTACTTGACAGCAGTCTTTTATGCAAATGTCATTTAAAAATCGGTCGTTTTATACTTATTCAGTCGAATTCGTCTTATCTGACGTTGGTTAAATCGACCCTAAGGTGGACTTGCGTATGATGATTTACCCAGGATTACACTAATCTTTGATAAATCTTTATTCTGTCTCTATCATTGTCAAATACACTGACTAAAACAGACTGATGATTTAATCCAAGATATACGTAATCCTGGGTTAAATCACCATGCGCAAGTGGGCCTAAAAGTGTTTATTGAGATAATTTAACCTACATTGACAGTTCAATAGGTAACTTTATACTTCAAAAAGATATGACAACACAATCACAGTGTATTTTTCTAAAAGTAGAACCTATTTTCCCAGGCTCTATCTTGAAAACAGAACCAATTGGAACTTTGTTTCGTAACTGTTCTTCATCCACCGAGATGCAGTGAGAAACTAAATAGTCTATCAGACTGAATAGGTTACTAATAGTGTAGTAGCGACCGCACATAAGCTCGCTTCGGGCATCTTCGGTTCAACTTCTTAGAGAGTTCTCAAATTAATTCATTTTGAAATAACATTGGAGCAAAAACAGTACCAACATTTCAACGAATTTGGTTCATCACACAATATACAGCTTGAATTTTCTAAAGGTATTTAAGTGTTTCTAAATAAGCATGGAATAAACACATTTTGTTTCTAGAAATGTATTTTCTATGTTAACTTACTGAATGCAGAAGGATTATGCTGTCCGAAAAATGGTATTCATTGTGTAAGTGAACAATTGAATCGAATCCCATGACCCGTAAAGTCTATGACAGTACGAGTACATCAAAAGGATCTTCAATTATCTGATAGCATAGTTCTGTGTGCACCCATTTGTGGTACATTAACTAATGTTATTACATGATTATCTAACCGTGTAACATCATCGGACTGGTTCTAGATATGTATTCCCGACCGCAAATGCTTGTGGCGTGATGTTAGGAACAGAACGTACATGTTACTACGTCGTGAACTATGTACAGAACGAACGTCAACTTTGCTTAGAACTCGACGCAAAGTTTCCAAATACATTTTAGGGATCCTTTGAAACAAACAGACGAAAATGGAAATAAGGCACAGTTGCTAGCTCCCACAGTGTAACACATAGGAATTGAAAGTTATGCTTTCAGTGTGCATTGAAGATATAGCTGGCATCATCAAGCCTTTTGTGTAATGAAGATCTTGCTCGCTTATAGGTTTTATTTACAACTCTGGTGTTCTAAATTACTACACGCATTTCTCTTATTCGTTCTTATAAAATTTAAACTAAACTGTTCAAAAAACGGACCCAAATGCAACTTTAACTTAATACCTCTGTCACCTACTCAAAAAAGGATTTTCTTAACGAAATGATCTTCGACGAAGTGAACCTTTAAATCTTCGTATTTTTAACGGAACACTAAACAAAATACTAGTAGTATAATACCCACACTTCGTGCTAGCTTTGCCTTGATAAAAGCAGCTCTTGTCTGGATACAACTCTTCCTTAAAATTAAAAATTACTTCCCTCGCTGGCTTTCTCAAGGAAGTGGAGGGTGTGAAGAACTTCAGTGCTCTTTGCTAGCTTTTTGAAACTTTGTAGCCAGCCTAGTAATTAAAAATATAATAATCGTGTGTTTGTATACAATACCGTCATGCGATTTAGTATAGAGATTTCAGTATCAAGGTTTGAAATGCCTAAAATATAAAATGCCTACTTTGTGTAGGCATTTTATATATATAACTAATATAAATATAAATATTTTATATATAACTAATATAAATATTACCTTATAATGAAGTAACTGTTTCTAACTTTAAGGTAATAGTTTCTTACTTTAAGGTAATAGAACCGAACTTAAAGTTTGTGCCCGTAAGTTTCCTGAAATACACATGTAATTATCACCAGATAACAGACAAGATATCACCGTTTCATAGTTCAAAGGCGGAAACACCGTCATCACCGCCGTTGCCCTTTGACGAAAATGCACAATTTTAGCGCAGCCATTATTAGCAGCGCTCGTGGACAGTAATTAAACAGCTTCCTTTGATGTCGCCGCAATAAATCAAAGTATGACAACGCGTCGCCATCATCATAGCTGGCACACATGCAGTTTTAGTGGAATTTGAATTGTAGATTAAAACGAACCTGCCTACTGTTATAAAGCTGAAAGAGACGATTTCGGTCCCATTTATACATCTAAATTATACCAACTTATATAATTACTCCATTTAAATAGATTGTTACTGTAGAAAAAAGTAGATTATTCATTATGGGAATAAAGTAATGTCTTTCAGCACGGGCGGCATCATGAGTCTCGAGCGAAACGAAAGGATTATAATTTTGACTCCCATTTCTATTACTTTGAAGTAATAGAAAACCCTAAATGTAGCGAGGGATTTAAGCTGGCCCAAGGCGAAGACGACTTTATTCCCGTGGAGAATACTTTGCTTTTTGTTCCTCTTTGCAAGGCAATTTAAAAGATTATCTACTAAGTTCATAAAAAAACACTTGAACGCACGCAATGCGCTGCATAGTTATCAAATTAATATAATTACGATTCAGGGCCGATTGTTCAATGGCCAGATAAAACTTATCAGACTGATAAATTATAAAGCGTCAGATATCAAAAATGACTGTTACCTATGATTGCTGACAATACGGTGACATTTTCAAATTAGCCATATTGTATTTTGTTCGACGAATATTTCTTATCTGACTATTGAAAAATCAGCACTCAGTTTAGTAAGTATTTTGATCTGAAAGAAAATGCCCGCCAACCCTTTTTCCAAACGTAGTGATTACAAATGTTATGTATGTAAATATTTTCAACTAAACAAACTTTTTACTTACCCTAATTAATGACATTCACAAAGACAAAACATTCATTTTCTTAATGAGATTAAGGGTTGAATTTTCAATAGTCACAAGAAATATTCGTCGAACAAAATACAATATGACTAATTTGAAAACGTCACTTAATTGTCAGCAATCATACGTAACTCTATTTTTTTAATTCTGTCGCTTTATAATTTATCGGTCTGATAAATTTTATCTGACCATTGAAAAATCGGCCATTAATAAATAGTATCTTATGTTAAACACACTATATTTACATATTTTCTAAACGATGACAATTTATTTGTTTAAATTTCCCACGAAAAAAAGTAATGAAATACGGCGTCCCGTGTCATAAAACCATATCACTAAGTATTTATTTTAGCATGGCCATCTCGATTTTCGAATTGTGATCTCTTTGGTGCAACCTCGGCGCACACTGCCACATTCATACGAGCTCGTCTCCCCAATTCAATCTCATTACACTTCATGGGCCGCGATGAATTTTCATACAATACTTGCAAACCCAACGAAATTTCTATCGCCCCCAGTCCCATCCTACCCAGCCCCGTCCCGCCTAGCCCCGTAACTTAAAAAGTTATATATTTTTTGGAATGGAAAAAACACGAAATCAATTTATTAATGCGATACAGCCATCGAGTCAAAACTACAAACACCAGGTAGCCTCTTCTAACTTACTAGCTACGGCGTAGTATTTCGTAGATTCGCGCTAGCTACTCGCGAGTGTGCGAGTTTCCCCATTCATTTTGTCATTTTTGAAATATTGTGAAGAGGATTTTTTATAAAACTTGCATATAATTTAAAGACAATATTTTTCGAGACAAAGTATAACTCATATTATAATCTCTGAGTTGGATGCCACTGACCAAAACAACACCCTGTATATATATTTGAAACCATATTAACCATAATGGCTCTTTATAAAAGCTACAAGGTTGTGCCTACTACCAATCTTTATCTTCAAAGGTGAAAACTCCTTTGTACGAAGTTGCGCCTCGCCTAAGAATTTCCTACCTTAATGAAACTTTATGGGCTTGGGTGCCTCAAAATATTCCTTGAAACGTTTCCGCAAGATATGACTCACTTATTTCGTACGCACTTCGTCGTAAATGTGCTAGAAAGTAATATTTTTCTACAAAATAATAATAGCATTAATTTTGTGTCAAAGTCCAAACATGGGTAAAATACGTCCATAAAAAATAGGTATAATGGTTTTGTGTTGGCTGAACAAATGTTTTAAATTAACCACATTGTTTCTCCTTATAACATTTTAATTTACAACATCACAAATCAATGAAGCCTATATTACCTACACGCATAGTTTTGATATTGTTCGTATAAGATCTACAATGTGTCGAAAACATTTTTCTACATAGCGCGTCCCGTGCCGCGGAAAATTTGCGCGGGACGCAAAACCTTGTATAGTATTCGACTGGCTGTCATATTGTTACGTAATAGGTGCTAACCACGCAGCGCAGTGCTGTCTAGCAGCCAGTCGGCTAGAATAATTATTGTACATAACTTAATTAGAGCCTCGATAACAGGCCGAAGCTTGTATGTGCATTCAGCTTTTGAACCGGTGAACTAGTGTACTTTAATTATTGTTTTTCATATTCATTTCCACAATGCTGTCGAAACTCTAATAGGCGGATAGCACAACAGACAATAGTAGTACAAATAGTTTAATTTAGTCAATTTTTATTTTACGTTTGTTGTTTTTTTAAACCTTGCATATTCGGTGTCCAATTATTATTTCAGGATGCATAGGTACATTTTTTTCCAGAAAACTAGAAAATGATTTCTCAAAAAGTAGCTGTGGTGAATTTCATTCAAACAATTGATTTCTGATAATATTTATTTTAGGTTGGGAAGATAAATCTCTTAAAACAACGTACTTATTGCAAGAAAATAATTAGCGTCAAAGTAAGAGTCGTAAGCTATTTGGCAACTAAACCAATCAGTCGGTCAACAAAACTAACTAATAACTTTAATAAAAGCATATTATATCAGATGGTCAGGCGTACGGAGAAAAATTGCTCCGAGATACTGTAACTGTGTCAAAATGAAAAGTTTCGTAGCATAATCTGTGTTCCGATTCTCGCTACTTCGTAAAATATGAGTTGGAGTAACAGGTTACAGGTGTATCTATGTCTGGGTGATTCGGCTTTTTACGGTGTTTCATTTGTCATAGTTGATGACGGTTGAAAGGTTTCTTGCGCATCAAGTGATATCTCTGATGGAATTAATCTCGCTATGAATTTAGAGATACGAATACATTTTTGTTAAGATGACTAACATAGCTACTGAGGTAGTGGGAAGAGAAATACTAACCTTAGTATTTCTGTTTTTCAGTACCTACTGTAAATATAAGTTTGTTATATTGTGTGGAATTAAAATCATTGAATTACAAAAAAACAAGATTAGTTTTAGGGCTAGGTCTGTTGAAATCTAGTACGTACGTAACCATTGAAATAAAAGATGAGCATAGTCCATCCTTCATTGGTTTTCTGAACAAAATAATATTGTAATAAATAAAATTGGAAATTGGCACTTAGTTTGATAGACGCAAGTTTCAATTTAAAACGCCTGTCTGTTACAAGCTCGTGTTGTAATAGCTTTATTGATTGTTCATTGCAACCAGATTTTTCTTGGCAGTTTGTACCAATATTGCAAAGCAATATTATAATTATTTAGTATGTATTTTTTTGTATTCGACTTCCTTACAGGGGCCAAAACAGAATCTTTTTGAATTCTTTACACCCAGCGCTATCCAAACATACCATAGTTTAATTTTAAAACGAGTTTTTTTATTATGAAACTTTTGTTAGTCATAGTTTTAGCTAGCTCATAATTTTATCTGAGTAAATTTAATTTATAAGGATCAAACTGCAATACAAAAAAACGACACAAATAATTCCGCTAATTTATAGCGGAAATATTTGTTTGAAATTCGCAAAATTTGCGAGAATATTAATATCTCGAAATCTACGAAAATTCAGCTAACATACATAGGGTATATTTGGATAGCCCAGGATAAAAGGTTTCCAAAAAAACATTTTCGACGTCACTGTTTGGGCCACCCTGTATAGAGAAAGTATGTAAGAGGTCTTTCTTTATCATCAATTTAAAGTACCTATAAAACAAAGTCGCTTCCCGTTGTATGTACGTATGTATGCTTAAATCTTTAAAATTATGAAACGGACTTTGATGCGGTTTTTTTAATAGATAAGAGGAAGGATTATATGTAAAAGATATGCATAATTTTTAGTCAAACACTAATTACTTTAGGTTTCTAAGTGAAGTCATAATTTGCGCTTACATTGCAAACGCTGGCGGAACCATATAAGATGGATTAAACATTGCAACCGTGCGAAACCGGGGCGGGTCGATAGTCTATTCTAAAAACATTCTGTATACAAAATAGGTAATCTTCCAGTTCATAGTTCCACAACGTAAATATATCATTACAAGGCACCACAGAAAATAAATTTATAAAGAACGTCGATTTTCCCTAAACTACTTTCGTTGTTACCCCTTTGTATCATAATAACGTGTGCGGAGCGGGTCGCGCGAGCCATGAAAGTTTACACCCATATCCTCGAGTGGGGTTGCCATCATTCTTTTAAAACTAGGACTGTTACTCGAGTTCAGCGTTTGATGTACAGTCGATGTCTCTACCCCCTAACCACTTTCAAACGAAAATCGCTAGCACATACGATACGAAAACTAGCATCAGTTCAAACAAATGACGAGCTTCATTTTGGCTCTAAAGGCGGTGGCGGTGACCTCCATAGTAAAATAAAGTTTCAAGCTCCTGATTTGGAAGCATCCATAAACACTTGTCAACCGTTGCAGAATGAACATCGAAATATTCATAGGTACTACTTTTGTGTACACCTGAACAGTTGAATGTAAGAAGTAAGTCCAAGATAGTTAATATGACAAGCAAAGAATGTTCGCCACTTAAGTAGGCGAGTGCGAGAGCAAGATGATAAACATTGCTTTATTTTTACACACATTATAAATATAATAGCCGCCATGTAATATTTACATGTCACCAGGCTGACAACAAAATCTAAAAGTAACTGAATAAAATATTTACAACTGTTAGTGTTACTATTTATTGTTTTTTTTTGTATGTAAACTTTCTAGCATACTGTTGGCTTGCTGAATTAATTAAATAACAAGGAATCTGCGTTTAGCCCTTAAGGACCTGCGCGTCCTGAATGCAGAAAACTGGGAGGAGATCGCTAAAGACAGGGCGCGCTGGCGCCATCTCGTATCGGAGGCCAAGATCCACTTCGGGTCGCTGAGCCAACGGAGTGAGTGAGTGAGTTAAGTCCTTAACTGTCCCGTCCGTTCTCAACCGCTTGCAAGCCCTACTCGCGCGTATAATGCTGACGTCATATTTCGTGTGACGACACCTAGCGATTTTTATTAAGCCCCGCTGAACGTGCCATCACCTCGTAAACTCGAGCTGCTTTATAGGCGTTCGTTACGACGCCCAATCTATCTCGAGCCGCGTCCGGCAACATCTGGACGACAGATTGCATGAATACTGAACATCTTTATGTATTCGAAGATATGGTTGTATGAAATTTTCAATCGGAAATAAGCCTCCACATTAACAACGTAGATGTAAAAAGAAATTTTCGTTTAAGTCAAATAGACGATCATTGTGAATTGAAATGTGAAAATGTTAAGAAATCTGAGGCAACAAAATAAGCCAGCATTTCCCCGAATATACGAGTATTCGGAGCGTTTCATAGCACGTATTCTACGATACAAGCGAGACAAAGCGAGCGCACGCGACGAACTAACCAAAATTAAGCGTTGCACGACACGAACGCTCGATGCATTTACGCGCGAGCGAAGCGAAATATCAAATTACCCTCGCTCTAGGCCTCTGTGACTGCCAAAAATATCAAACGGTTAACGTAATGCAACTATTCTACTATCTAGAGGCTGACTCTCGAGGCAATCGAACTTTTTTCGTGTAGTAATTCGATTGCGAGTTTAACCGTTTTACCTGGAAAATTAAGGAAAATATCTGCACGTAAAAAATTTTTCGCTCGAACAAAATCCAAATACATTGAAATAGTGACTCTGTGAAATCAAAAACTATTTTTTCTTCAACAAAGAAATTTTGATCGGTGAACTTTTTTCGTATACGAATCTCACGAGGAGAATTGAGCCCTTGAGGCCGATTGTCGCGGCAATCGAACTTTTTTCGTGTGGTAATTTGATTGCGATTTTAACCGTTTTACCTAAACATTAAGTAAAATATCCACACTTAAAAAAACGTACGAACAAAAGCTCAATACATAAAAACCGTGATTCTGAGAAATGCAAAAGTATTTTTTCTTCGACAAAGAAAATTCGATCGGTGAACCTTTTCTTATAAAAATTGATATAAAATAGTTTCTGATTTCCTAGGGTCCCGATTTCTATATATTTATATTTTGTTCGTGCAATATATTTTTTATAATTAGATATTTTACTTGATTTTTCAGGTCAAACGGTTAAACAATCGAATTACCACACGAAAAAAGGTCGATTGCCGCGAGAATCGGCCTCCTGATCCAGAGCGTAGCACATAATTTAGGGGTTCATTTTTATCAGCGTCTAACTAGAGAGCATTTTGAAATCATTGTTACAAAGAAAAATCTGCAACAAGCCACAGGATTTAAAGTTTTCGTTTTATAATCTTTTACAAATATAAATCTGCTATCGGACACCCTGTATTTTGTGCATTAATAACTTTAAAATGTCAAAGGGTTTAAAGAGAAAATAATACTATTAAATATGTGGAATCGGGCTAGCGTTTTACATTCAGTATTCAACGAGTTTTGTTACTATTTACATGAATTCCTCCATTTTATCTAATGAATAAATTTATGAGCATACTTCAAACTTTTTATCTAATCCCCGTCTCATCCTTGCAAAAAAACATTTGACTCTTTAATGTAAATGATTTGTGAACTATCAAGAAATGATTTTTTTTTTGTTTCAGCCGTGCGCTAATAAATTAATAAATTAACACCGTTAAACGCTTTATTCTGTACGTGTTGTTATTTATACGTTTCAAAATCCACCATTCCAATGAGACACATCAACGTTATTAATACTATTGTTTATTTATCTCCACGCAAACGCTGGCAATGTTTACCGAAAGTCTGTATGCCACAATGACGGCGTTCGCATTGTGAGCGCTGAATGGGACAATCCCGTGACGTGACGGGGCCGACACGGTGACGGGCCGATTGCGGTCACGCGTGTATGACGGACGCGCTGGTAGAATACATAATACGTTATCATGGGCAGCCATAAATCGTATTCTATCTTATTCCTACAGCTTACTATCTTATTTTGACAGCACGGTAGCTCAATTGGTAGAGCGTTTGGCCCGGTTAGCCAAAAAGTTGCTGGTTCAAGGCCCGCCCGTGCGCAAAAGTTTTGGTATCTCATTTCATCTTTTAGAATTTAGAATATCTTATTCCTTTTCAACTTGAAAATTACAAGACAGCATCTTCGACGCGTTAGTCCTAGGTGTTTTAAAATATTACAGTACCCACCGGTACATATCTGCAAAAGTATATATTAAATTACAACATACGACCAATACATGCCTGATACCATTGATGCAGTAGTTCAGTATTGAAGAGTAGTCTCTAAGGATTGAAAAACATGAATTACCTGGAAGCTACGTTCATTTAAAATCCTGAAATAAAATCCTAGCAGTTGCACTTTTTGACCAATACGTTTGGATCTTCACCAATCTGCTTGCAATATCAAATCCTTGAATAACCAGTGTCCGCTGACCATATTAGTTCTCGAGCTCAATGTTTATATAATCAAAAGAGCACCATGATCTTTACAAATATCTCTCACCTACCGTTTATCACGTTCTGTAACAAACGCACCGCGTAAAGTGACGTGGGACGACAGACAAATTACTCGGAGGTCGCGCCGCTTACACCCGATATAGATGTTTTGATGAGGGCGGAAGGAATATTATGAGATTTTCACTTTCGCTTTTCAATATTATAAGGCTTAGTGTACCCGTAACACATTTTAGCGGTTACGAAAAAGGTAGGCCCTACATAGCTCTTATTACGTACGCATACTTTATGTTACTTTATATTCTAAAAACGGTGCAAGCGTTTTTTGCAGGCTGAAGTTTTTTTACATGCAATGTTATTCGAATCAAAGATACGTCAATATACAATATCTATTACAGATAGAACACTTGCCAATAAAAGCCACTTGCTTCAAAAATATGCAGTGTATCGTGGAAATTTCTTACGCAAACAAGATGTGTGTATTGTTTACATGAAAAATCAAGTTGTGTATAAATCGAGATCGAATCGAGTGAAGATTCAAATCGATGCATTCAGGGCGATTGCGATTCTCTTCACGTCGCTCTATTTCGATGCAGCAACGTGATGGGGGTTCTACGTGACGACAGTCTCTTCATATTATGCTTGCTCTTACCCGAAGTATCACACACCTTTGTGTTGCAATAAATGTGCAGAAAATTGCTAATCCTCACTCAAAACAAAACCTTTGACTGCATAATAACCTCAGCCAAAAAAATCATAAATAGCGAAGACTTTATTCGCTTTGTTTGTTTGTAAGTTAAAACCTACATTGTAGGTAGGTATAATAGTTTGTTTATTAGGTATGTAAATTTTCAATCGGCCCGCTCGTTTTAAGAAGACTTTCTTATTCTCACGAACTAAGTACTCAACGTTCTTATTAATGTTTTTCAACCCCAAATACAATTATTATTTTAACGAATCATTGTTTATCGCATCAACCACAAGTTTAAAATCAACCGAAGCGTAGAGCAAGCAAAACCCAATCGCTGGGGTAAACAAACATTGCGGCATTAAGCCCGTAAAATGCAACACGAGAACAATAATTCGGCAGGGTCATTACTGAACTCGGTTGTTTTCCTATTTGGATCAAGAATTAAAATAGTATTTTGAAAGCTTTAAGGTAAGTGCTCTGGTGTATGAATCTGATCAAAACCGCTGCACTAGTTTGCCCATTCTACTTAGAAGCGATTTATATTGCAATCACTATCGATATCCCATACAAGTTAGGTAATCGGTATTACCGCATTCCCTAATGAATATTGTTTGCGTTGGTCGTTTGACGTCACAAACGAATACGCGGGACAATTTTGTAAACTACCCGATGTCGTGATAAGTTCCAACGTGCCATTATCTTTTGCCCGCTGGCTACGACCGCGATGACATGTGCGTGAAAATAATATCGAATTCACAGATAATTTCGCACTCAAAAATGGTATGTTAACGAATGTCTGATATACAATCGTGTTTCGTAAATTATCATTATTTCGGCTGCATCGTTGGTCAAGCGCTCAGTTTGATGGTTGGTTCCTATCACAGATCAGAACTAAAATTTCCAGGTTTTTGTGAAGTTGTAAAGTAAATTAGAGTGTACCAGTGCTACGAAAAGTACGTTAAACAGAGCATTGCGGTCTTTGAAGACTTATTTCTATGACGAGACGAGCCCTACAAAACAAACAAGCACTTTTTTGTGTTAGAACGCTGTAGTCGAATTTAGGGCATACATATGTACAGGAAAATATCAACACGTCATCATAATTAACCATGCAACCACAAAACAAATACCTAAATTAGTGAGTACAATATGGGCAAAGACTAAAATAAAAGACCACAAATATCTTCAGAGAAATACGCCTGGAGGTAAACAATCAAACAAGTCCAATTAAGTTCTGACATGGCCCGTTATTTTGTTACAAGTGGGTATATGATGAAGTCCCTATGACTTTACTAATTAATTCGCTTGTTTTCAGATCCTTTGAAGATCTAACAAATGCCGTACCTATGTACGAGTTAACTCACTTACCTACCTACCCATATTTTTAAGAAATGCTGCACATGAATATGCCATACTCCAATCGACTTAACTCCTTAGATCTTCCTATACAAATACTTTAAATTGATAATTTTTTTTGTTTCAAGATGCTATTCTAAGCAACGATTATTTTAAATTGAAAAAATCGGTCAAATGCGAGTAGGACTCGCGCACTGAGGGTTCCGTGCAACTTTAACTGAATTAGGGAATCCACTTACTTCTACTCAGTAAAATACCACAATATTTTGTTGACTGCAAAAATAACTTTGTTTTTCATAGTGTTTGTATGAAGTACAAAGTTATGTTTGCGGTTGTTGAAAATGTGCTATATCTCAAAAACTACTAGTTTGATCCCGTTCGAACCAAGTTTCGTTGAAAGTATTTGTTAAGATCTACATTCCAATTTTTTTTCAAAATTTACACTTGCTTGGTTTAGAAGTTAGATGGGGGGACGCTCATTTTACTACTTTAGAAGCGTCTAGCTATGAAATGTTAGACTTAAAAAGAAAATGGTTTAAGGAACCTCAATGTCATTTTAAAAGACCTATCCATAGATACCCCACACGCATAGGTTTGACTTTTTTTTGTTTTAGTATCATGTATGGGATCCCCCCCTTAAATGTCATTATTTTTTATTTTTTGTATGAGAATCAGTAAGCAGTTAACAGTATACATCTTCCTACCAAATTTCAATTGTGTAGGTAATGCTTATAGTTACAGAATAAAATGGCTGTATCATAAGGACGGACAGACAGACAGACAGACAGACTTGACGAAACTATAAGGGTTCCGGTTTTTGCCATTCGGCTACGGAACCCTAAAAAGAGCAACTTATTAAATCAGAGCATCAACGAGATCGCACTGCAGTGGCACAAACGCGACGGTAAGCGAAGTTGCGGAGAGCCGCTAAACCTCATCTATACATTTAAAAGTGCATACGACACATCTACAACACCAACATAAACATTTAAAACATTGCAAAAAATACATATTGAAATGTCTTAATACATTCAGCAAACATATCATGTTACCCGTCGTGCTTTGAGGCAAAATGGAATCTATCCTCACATTTATTTCGTGCAAAGGATTTTTCAAGGCGAAGCGCAAATATTTTCTCGGAACACACTTTTTTCCTATTTACGAGAATTTCAAGTATGCCTTCCCCAATCGTCACGTATTACACCAATGTTTGAGATCAAACATTTGGGCAAACATCGAACTCAAACAATACATTATCATTGGCGGATATTCGGAAGAAATCCCCAGGGCTTCTTATGTAAATCTGACGATGAGATTCCGTTTAATTAGGAAACTTTGGTATTGTTTTCATTTGCGCCTCTTCGATTGTTGTTTGTCTAATATTTTTTTCTCGAATAATTACAAAAGTTTTAGGATTTTCGTTACAAAAGATAAAACAATTAAATAAGCTGAGAAGGGCCTTTTGATTGTCTTTATAGCTAACGTCTACTTCTTTGGTACTCTAATCTATTTATTAACTAACTTCAAAAAGGAGGAGGTTATCCCGACATGAGTCGCTTTTGTCGTTTTTGGTTCAAATTTAATACTATTTATATTTACGCAATATGGCGGCATCGTCCGAATAGAATCCAGGCTCTCTTGTCGTCATGTCACAATAAAGCAGCCTAGTGTAATACGGTTGTGTTGTGCTATAGAAAGTATCTTCAACACATTACCTACCGAAGTAACCCATAGATTAGTTTCCAAATTTACTTCAACCCAGCCAACTTATAAAGGATTAAGCTTAATTAATAGCTGGAACAGTTTCCGCCTACTTCATCACATCCGGTTGAGTTGAGTCTAATCCTTTGCATCGAGTGGCAAACCTTCAGGGTGATTACATAGCGTGCTAGCGATAGCAATGTCATGGCAATCATTGTGTGGCGTGACCACAGTAGACTGCAGTCGTAATTCCTCCAACAAAAAGATCAAGACTCTCTGTCTTCTTTTCTGCTACTCGGATACTTTTGACATGTGTCTTTGACAGTGATTCGGCTTTTGGTATACCTACATCACCTACATGTATCGTTCACCGTGCATTTGGCCCTAACTTAACACACACTGAATTAGATCGCATTGTGGCAACATACCAATCATTCTGCGAATTTTCAAAAATATTTTTAGTTAATAAATAGTTAAACAAAACATGTCACTTACGTGACATTTGTCAAAATAAGACAGAGAACCAGTTACGTTATCGCCTTATCAAACGTAGATAGTAACCCCCCACGCACTTTATCTATAAATTATTCCTATTAACTACAATGAGGGTCAAAGTACATCCCAGTACCAAGAACAATTTACCGATACACTGATAGGGTTCGCTTTAATCTATAATTCATAGGACAACATAAACACGCCCGCAATTCAGTCATATTGGCGATAAATATTTAATATAGTATCGTTTGCACGTACATATAGTAGCCCTTTTCAGAGCCCAAGAAACGTAGGAAAATAGGTTCTTGTGCGCACAATGGAATCCGTCTACAATCCGATTTTCTAGAAAGTGTGTATTATAACAACGACAAGGAGGAATACTTTGTAATAGTCTGGTGGATCAAGAGAATACAGGAAGATGCTACTTGTGTACAAAGCTGTACGAGATTTAGGTATGCTGTGAACTTCTAAGATCTTTTTATTTATTTTAACGTTTATTCTAGAGGTATATTTTTTTTTAAATATTTTCATCAGTTGTGAAACATGCAGTTATGTAAATAACACCTATAGATGGCGCTTTAACCAATTAAGTTACCTTAGACTAACATTAAATTTAATTAAGAGCAAACCAAAATCTGCGAATAATACATCAGATAATAAAAAGAGGGTAATTTTATAATTACAACAAATATTTGCAGTCACCTGACAAATTGTGGATTTGTTTTTTAAATTTAAATCATGTTGAGGCATATGTCAGCTTCTTGATACTTGTTATTATGACTGCGGCAAGTACGCGGCAGGAAAGTGTTGCTAACATAAGTGGCCACAAACATATGGTAAAATCATACGCGCGTTGGCGAGATACTAGCAGCCAATACATTGCGTCCACAACACACGCGAAAGTTGAACGACATACGCGTATAGACTTTGGAGAAGAATTCGCCGTCCTGGACAAGGCCTTAGTCAACATTAATAACATCATCATCATTATCAGCCAAAGGACGTCTTCTGCTGAACATTGGCCTCCCCCACAGTTTTCAACAACGATCGATCACAAGCGGTCTGCATCCAGTTTGATCCTGCGATCTTTACAAGGTCGCCTGTCCATCTTGTTGACGTCCTACGCAACGTCTTTGGTCGAACGGTCTCTAAATATGTAATGATATGGTCCTAATTATTTATATTATCCTACTAAACTAAGGTTTATACAGAAAAGCATGACTAATTTATTGAAACTAATCTATGAACTCTTAAGTATCCATACAAAAGCGAAATGCAAATTTTTGTAGAGCGTAATAAATTGCAACTCGCTTAGACGACTACTAAAGGGTATTACAGAACATATTGTACAGGAAATAACGATTTAAGTTGTATTACATACTTGCGCAGAGAGATCGTGTTCATACTAAAATGAAAATCGTGTTAACATGCCTCCGTATCGAAAAACATAATAACATCAGCTCCACTTACTTATATATTGTCTATAGATAAACCATATAAAGTCTACAGATATTGCGACATTAAATTGTACAAGATAAAAATAGTTTTAAGCCTAAAATTAATCATCCGACCAATAAGAAATTACGTTCCTATGTTTGGTAATTTGGTACTAAGTTTTTGGAAAAACGGGCTTAGAGAAGTTTAACTTAGTAGACTCATGTCATAGGGTATTTATTCCGGGGGCGTTTGCCATCCAACTTAGGCCTGATTTTTTCCAACGTCAGAATATTCGTCGAATAAAATGCAAGTTCTTGCAAGACGCCTAATTTGAAAACTTTACCTATTATTACCAATCATTTATTTGTTAGTGTTTTTGAAATCGGTCGTGTTATACTTATTCAGTTTATAAGTCTTACTAGCGGTCCCCCGCGACTTCGTCCGCGCGTTTTGAGTTTGCTCCCTCCCCTCCCGTCGCAGCGTGATGTTTTATATCCTAAAGCCTTTCTCAATAAATAAGCTATCTAACACAGAAATATTTTTTCAAATCGGTTCAGCAGTTCCTGAGATAAGCGCGTTCAAACCAACAAACTCTTCAGCTTTATAATATAACTAGCGGTCCCCCGCGACTTCGTCCGCGCGTTTTGAGTTTGCTCCCTCCCCTCCCGTCGCAGCGTCATGGTTTATATCTCGATAAATAAGCTATCCAACACAGAAATATTTTTTCAAATCGGTCCAGCAGTTCCTGAGATAACCGCATTCAAACAAACAAACTCTTCAGCTTTATAATATATTAGCGCAAGCGCACGTTGTACTTAAGCTGCGAACATTATTTTGGTGCGGAGTTATGTTAAAACTGTGATAGCTCCTAAGATATTTATTGGAATCAAATGATGTAAAGGGCAACTGGTTCTAAATGAAATGCTCGTGATGATGAATGTATTTATTTTGATAAGAATAAATACCTGTGTGTATAATACACCTCTTAAAATAATGCATTATATTTTTACAAATTTATGAACATAAAAAAGGTTGTAGTAAGTCAACCATAAAAGATAGACAAATGCTGTCGCGGACTTTATTATAGAACTCTTAATGCTGAACAATCCTGTCATACATGATTTTTGTGTAACTTAAGCGGTTTCCGCAGCGTATGCAGCGGAAGCTCTCAAAAGGAATATCTTTCTCCCGTTTTCCCAACATTTTTCATTTCTGCTGTGGTCTTATGAGTCGTATCTTTATGTTATATAGCCTAAAGCAGGGATGCACAGACCGCGGCCCGCGGGCCGCTTGCGGCCCGCCGGTCGAATACTGGTGGCCCGCCGACAGCAAAAATAATACTCTCGTACATTCGAAAAATATTGAATTCTATTCCAGAATAAAACCAAAAAAAATATGTTCGAAAAGTAATTTGAATCTCGCGCGCGCGCTCTTAAGTGCACGAATTCCCGATTGCTCGCGTAGGTAGATACGAAGCTTCCAGAGTCGGTTTCGAGATTTCTCCAGACAGTTTTCGACTCTATACGCGCGGTATAAAAGCCACGCTAACCGCAGCGACCCATAGTTCGGTTTTAATTTGAGTGAAGTGTCAATAGTTCTAGTGTAGATTTTAACTCGACTAGCCGGTGTCATATATTTTGATCCACATTCAACGTAGATTTCCCGTCAAGTGCCGTGTATAATTGTGTTGTGAAATCGTAAGTAAAACTCTGTTATTAATAAGTGTTTCCCTACCTATTTAAATCAATTATTTTTGCTAATTTAAAAAAGGATGGGTAATTTAAGTAGGTACTGTAATTGTTTTTAGGTGCTGTGTTAATCCTAGCCAGGATTAGAACGCAACATGGACAAGCCAGGACCTAGTAAAAAACGTAAGGTTAAAGATGAAAATCGGCAGTTTCAAGAAATTTGGACTGAGAAATACTTTTTTGTATGGTCGCATAATAAAGTCGTTTGTTTAATTTGCAAGAATTCTGTTGCGATTGCAAAGGAATATAATGTAAATAGGCACTATGAAACGCAGCATCCTACTTTTACCAAGTTTACAGGCGAATTAAGAAAGCAAAAAATGTTGTCTTTAAAACGGGAGCTTATTTGTCAGCAAGCTATGTTTACAAAACCCATCCAAGATTCAGAAACAGCTACAGAAGTTAGTTATGAAATTTCTCGAATGATAGCAAAGCGCAGTCGCCCCTTCAATGATGGGGATTTTGTAAAAGAATGCATAGAAATTGCCGCTAAGAAAATGGGTCCAGAAGCAGCAAAAAAGTTTGAGAAAATTCAACTGAATCGTATGACTATCCAAAGACGTATTATGTCTTTGTCAGGTAATATTGCGGAACAATTAAATGAAAAAACTAAGATCATTGAATTTTTTTCATTAGCACTCGACGAATCCACTGATATTACTTCCACAGCTCAACTTCTCATATTCATACTAGGTGTTACTCAAGATTTTGAAGTCTTAGAAGAGTTGTTAGGAATGTGTTCATTGTAAGGTCAAACCAGAGGAGTTGATATACTCAATGTACTTTTGGATGAGTGTTCAAAAACTGATTTGGACTTATCAAAATTATCGGGAGTTGCCACTGACGGTGCTCCTTCGATGATTGGTGTCAATTCTGGGCTAGTTACTTTGCTGAAAAAGCATCTGCAAGAAAAAAACATAAACGCTGAAGATCTCATGCAGTTTCACTGCATTATACACCAAGAAGCCCTCTGTTCTAAAAAAATTGAATTTCAAAATGTCATGAAAGTGGTAGTTTCGACTGTAAATTTCATAAAATCACGAGGACTCAATCACAGGCAATTCAAACAATTCCTTGATGACATCGAAAGCGAATATGGAGATTTACTGTATTATACAGAAGTAAGGTGGCTAAGTCGTGGATTGACCCTGGAACGATTTCTAAATTTAATAGAAGAAATTGGAATATTTCTGGCGGAAAAGCAAAAGGATGTCCCGGAACTTAAAAATCCTGATTGGTTGTGTGATTTGGCTTTTTTAGTTGACATTACAAATCATTTGAATGTCTTGAACACACGGCTTCAAGGCAAAAATCAGATATCCCAGCTCTACGCTCACGTATCATCCTTTCAATACAAGCTGACACTTTTCAGATCGCAATTGAATTCTGGAAATTACAATCATTTTCCGAATTATAAGAAAATGGCTGAAAAATTCAACAAAACTGCGATTAATTTCAGTTATGTAGAAAAGCTAGATATTTTGATTCAATCTTTTCAAGAAAGATTTTCGGAGTTTAAAAAAGTGAAACCTCTGTTGGACATATTCAGCAATCCTTTCACGATTTCAGTTGAAAATGCGCCAGAGTCAATGCAGTTAGAAATTATCGAAATTCAAAACGACCAAGATTTACGCAACAAATTCAACGAAGGAGACTTGCTGAACTTTTACCGCTGCATTGATAAAAATACGTACAAAGAGTTGCGCATAAACGCTCTGAAATGTGCCAGCTTATTTGGTTCTACCTATATATGTGAACAAACCTTTTCAATACTAAATAATAATAAAACAAAAAATCGAAACCGCCTTGCAAATGAAAGTTTGGAAGCAGTTTTACGTGTTGCTACAAGTAAATTTGAGCCAAATATAAAAAAGATTGTAAGCACTATGCAGTGCCACGCTTCAAATTAATAAATTCTTTTTCAATTTTAATACATAATTATCAATTCTTTATTGTCTTTAATTACCTATACTTCTGGCGGCCCGCCATCAGTTCATAATTTGCCCGAGTGGCCCCTAGTCTTAATAAGTCTGTGCATCCCTGGCCTAAAGCCTTCCTCAATAAATGGACTATCCAACGTAAAAAAAAATTTTCAAATCGGGCCCGTAGTTTTTGAGATTAGCGCGTTCAAACAAACAAACAAACAAACAAACAAACTCTTCAGCTTTATAATATTAGTATAGATTAGCGCAAGCGCACATTGTACTTTTAAGCTGCGAACATTATTTTGGTGCGGAGTTATGTTAAAACTGTGATAGCTCCTAAGATATTTTTGGAATCAAATGATATAAAGGGCAACTTTGTTCTAAATGAAATGCTCGTGATGATGAATGTATTTATTTTGATAAGAATAAATACCTGTGTGTATAATACACCTCTAAAAATGATGCATTATTTTTTTACAAATTTATTAACATAAAAAAGGTTGTAGTAAGTCAACCATAAAAGATAGACTTATGCTGTCGCAGACTTTATTATAGAACTCTTAATGCTGAACAATCCTGTCATACATGATTTTTGTGTAACTTTAGCGGTTTCCGCAGCGTACGCAGCGGAAGCTCTCAAAAGGAATATCTTTCTCCCGTTTTCGCAACATTTTTCATTGCTGCTGTGGTCTTGTGAGTCGTATCTTTATGTTATATAGCTTAAAGCCTTCCTCGATAAATGGACTATCCAACGTAAAAATAATTTTTCAAATCGGGCCAGTAGTTTTTGAGATTAGCGCGTTCAAACAAACAAACTCTTAAGCTTTATAATATTAGTATAGATTAAAAAGGTGAAATTTTCAAATTAGAGTCGATTTTACCAACGTCAGATGGGGCATATCCTACCGAATAAAAAATGACTGATTTCAAAATGACATTTACCTAAATGATTGCTGACAAATATGTGGCATTTTCAAATTAGGTAATTTGTATTGTAATAGACAAATATTCCTTATCTGACTTTGGTAAAATCAACTCTAAAAGTCGTTCAACCAAACGAGGATAAATGTTAACCTTTGAATAAATCGCTAGTTATCTGAGAGTATATCAATTTTCTATTCTACCATCTACTGTTCTAGAATATCGTGAATATACGGGAGTAACTCTTATTATACCCCCCGTTTTGCGTGAAATAAGTGCTTATTTCACGCAAAACGGCGTATGATTGCCATATGATTTCTGTCATTATGTCAAAATGTTTTGTCAAATTCAAAACTTCTGACAGCTCGATACATGTCGGGGTATAATACGACATTGTATAATTGACAGGATTTTTACTTTCACATTATACTGTTTTGGCGCAGCATCGATTTGCCGCGTTCAATCGTTCGTTCTTAGGCGTATTGTATTTGATCGACGAATATTCCTTATCTGGCGTTAAATGATTCGGGCCTTAGTATTTTATTTTTTTTAAGTTCAGCGTTACTAACAAACACGCAAAGCAATTTTATTTGCATAAGCACCGTACAGAGTTTTAACGAATCGCCGTAGGGTTTGAGAAGTGGCAAAGTAATCGAGTACGTATCGGCAACCGTTGCCAACGCGCGGAAATTGGTTCCCGGCGCAAACATTACTTCGTTTCGATGTGTTTGACTTTGCATATTTTATAATTTATGGTACGGACTAATAGTTACCATTTATGTACTTATGACGAAACGAAAATATCTACTGTCGTTAAAGTAATCGCGTTGATGAACAATTCCATTAAATGCTCTTCGCGGTTTTGACAAAATAGAGAACCAACTTGTTTGGATTAATTAATTTGGCTATTACATGTATGCTTGTTAAATATGTCAGACTGTAAAACAAATTTAAATTGTTCGAGTTAGGTACCTACTGTATATTAAGAGAAACGGCCAGATTTTATTACGATGTCAAATCCAACATAAGAAATATGGCAAGTTCAACCTTAAAATCCGATAATCAAATGACGCCGTTAATCCACGACAAAAATCAGGGCAGCATTCAGAGATCGGAACTGAATTGGTATGAAATGGCAAACGTAACAAAATCTCTAACGCTTTCACTTGACTAACACGGATTCTGCGAATAAATTAATCAAGCACGGGGACAGCCCACGTAGCGTAAATTTACGAGTAACCTCAATCCGGCCCTGCTTACACAACTCATCAATTTTCTCAGGACATACGACTTGGCATCCTGTTAATTAAACTATGCCACCAAATTAAGGCGGCACAATCGAGGGAGCATCGCGGTTTTGGGGTGTGCGGCAAAAGTATTCGCATTAGGCCTTTAACGTTTATAAGTTTTAAAGCAACTTACACTATGAAAACTATAGAATACAAGTCTTCTATATATGCATCACTAATAAAAATATACCTCAATTTCTCCGTCTCTTGGCTACATCATCTTTACGTGAGACAACTTTACCGTTTCAATCATACTCAATCAGAAAATATATAATAAATAAAATGGGCTAAACTTTCAAAACTGTTATATCTGCGGATAAAGTTGAGGGGAACTTAACATGTAATCTCTCATTTTACATACTTAATCATTTAACAATTTAACATCAAGATTTTTTCCATTCAACAGTTTAACTAATCAATAGCACTCCATTTCCTTCCTTTGCACACAAGTTAAAGCTTTCATTGAGTTAACTAAATCAAATCGGTCAAATGATTATCTCAAGCCAACTTTAGTCCCTAACCTTTACAAGATACCAACCCCAACGTTGACGACTGACCTCAATATATTAAAATGGCATTTTTACTTTTGAAGATGTACAACTATTTCAACAGGGGTGATAATATTTCCATCAGCTTTCAATAATTGAGTGAAAAGCTTATTTGAGTTTTTCAAACACAATTTAGTGGTCACATCCCTGAAAAAAAGCGATTAATAAAAAAACTTATGATACCTTTTTGATCGCAAAGTAAAACATTAAACAAATAAATAAACGTTTCAGGCAACAGATAATGAAATACAGACCCATAAAATAATTATCTTACATAACAACATACATGCATTAAAATAAAAATAAAATACAATTACAAACTATTTAAATTTACTCTACTCGCTACTTTGTGTTGTACCTCGTGGTTTCGTGTCGACTTCCGTGAAAACGCCGGAATACGACAACCTTCGGCCAAAAATCTTCCTCCATGAAAGTCTTCATCTTAAAGCTAGAACTAATACCAAGGCAGCAAATAATATTTTTTTCGACCTACTTTGTGGCGAGCAATTATAAGCTTGAAGAGCGTTTCAGTAGTAAAACTTTCTTGTTAAGTGCCGGTGTGTTTCTACAGAGAAAACTGTTGTAATATCCAATTAAATAGTACTGACATTGTATTCTTTAAGAATACTTACAAAACCGATTGCTCCTTTGTTTATCACTAAAAAGCAATATTCGGATCCTATAGTAATTATTAACTTTTATTACATCATTATGCCAGCCAAGCCCAAGGCTTAATTATCACCCATTTCATTATTACTACGAAAATTAACGTTAATTATTGTAAAATTATTGTGAAAATTATTTTGTTCCTATAAATTTGAAGCTCGTTTATGGTTCTACGTACATGTTCAATATTTTAATTATTATAAAAACCATAAAGAGAATTCCTAAATCGTTTTTAATCAGTTTGTTAAAGGGTTGATTTTAGTAATTTGTTTTAATGCTTTAGTCTGAAATGTGATTGTTGGTCAGACAAATAGTCGCAAATATTTGGAGTAATCATCGATATTTTGACAAAATTAGTGTGAATTAGATATTTTGACGGTGGTAGAATCACTTTCAATTTAAACAATCTTGCCTGTGAACTACATAATAAAGTAGAATAATATTTTGTACCAACCAATAAACCTAATAGCCCTCTATTCCCCTACAAAACCGTCAGGACAACCGCACCGCTCCGTGCGTGGTCGAGGCACCGTAACGGCAGTTCGGCACTATCTAGCGGTTTACGGAATAATTACACCGACTGTACTTCGAGATACTCAATCATTTGGATGACGTGATACACAACCCGACGAACCAACCGCTTTGAATGGAGGTGGTGTGGTGTAATACGGTATCTGAGAGTGAGTTAGGTAGGCTATTTACAATACTAGCCTTGAAGACACCATAGTACTATTATAGAGAAAACAAAAGTTTAACTCTAAGCAGCATAAAATCAGACGCAGGGCTTACGTAAGCTAACTGCAAATCAGACTGTTTTTTAAGACTGATCTTGTCATAAATGTGTACTATAGGTAACTACAAGCAACTATCACCTGTATGTATTAGAACTTTCAGGGCCATGTTTGTCTATTGTAGCCATAGTTAAACAATTAGTAATTCAATATCTCTGATAGTAGTCAGCTTATTAGAAAACCTGGGTTATGGAGGTTTCAAGATGTTTTGAAAATTTAGATTTTTTTTTAAGTCAAAATAATAAACTAAGTGCTCGTCTTACTCCAATTAGCATTGGTCAAAGACGAAGCGACGTGCAAGCAATTTTGGCTTTTAAGTTATATAGGCATCGGTGACATAGGTAGTACTTCTAAAGCAGCATAGTAAAGACCCACACTCTGCTACTTTTAGCATCAATGCAGTCGCGCGTTTAAAAAACTTGCTTCATCATCGCGACTCACGCAATGCACAGATTTAATTTAGCATCGGTGCAGTCACCAAAATTCAGTACATAATTTGAAAATTCCCAACTTCTGCATCGCATCACATGCTAACGCGCGTTAGCATCGCGTAAGTAGCGCGTGTGTAACGGTTGACATTTTGCGACTGCATCGATGCTAACGCGCGTTAGGATCGCGACTGCAGCGCTGCCAAATGTCACAGCGTGTAAAGGGTCAAAGGATTAAAAATAGAAGACTGACCGATCAAACTGTGCCGGCTGGCGCCGAGGCTGGGCGCGGGCGGCGAGCCGGCCGCTCGCAGCGCGCCAAGCGCGCCGCCGCCGCCGCCGCCGCCCAGCGCGCCGCCCTCCAGCGCGCCTGGAACAACAAATGATTACAATTAACATATGATAAGTAACTTACATGGATTATAGGTTAGGTCGGCACGGTAAAGACCAAAGCACCATGCTTGCTCACAGATCTGAAAAAGATCTTTAAATCATCTAACGACGCTTTAGTGAGAATGCGTGAACAAAACCTCCAAAACATAAGGCTTCATTTGAATCACATTTGAATCAGCTTGACCAAATCTGAAGCCATGATGATCAGAACCACTGAATAAGATCTTAAGAACCTGTTTCACCATTTGTTTTCGATTACCTAATTTGAGATGTATGAATCATGCAATCTGTGTAAACAGCACAGGAAGTGATGACGTTATCCACATAACAATAGGTAGGTACAACATATGAGATCCATAACAATATTAACGTGACTATCCTTGTCCTGATTGACTTCTCCAATGCCTTCAACACGGTCGATCATGATATCCTTCTCGCCATCCTTTCTCATCTGCGAGTCTCATCTTCTTCTGTGGATTGGTTCTCTTCTTACCTCCGCGGTCGCCAGCAGGCTGTTCGCCTCGGTCAGGCCTTTTCTGACTGGACTGATATGCCGGTTGGTGTGCCGCAAGGAGGTATTCTCTCTCCTATCTTGTTCTCTATATTCATTAATCTATTAACTCCTCTTCTCGCTTCTTCCTTCCACCTCTACGCCGATGACCTCCAACTCTATTCTCAAGCTGATCCATCTGCAATTGATGGCGCTATTCTTCAACTTAACGAGGATCTTCGTGCCATTAGCAGCTGGTCCAGTAAATTTGGCGTCAGGGTGAATCCCAGCAAATGTCAGACTATTCTTATTGGCAGTCCAGGTCAGCTCCAAAAACTTGACATGACGTCTCTGCCTCCTATCGTCTTCGATGGTGAGGTGGTAGCCTATTCGCCTCATGTGAAGAACCTTGGGCTTCACATCAACTGCACACTAAGCTGGGGTCACCACGTGAAAGAAATGAGTAGGAAAGTTACCGGAACTTTACGAGCACTATACAGATTCAAGCATTTCCTCCCTTCTAGCACGAAGGCTCTGCTCGTACAGTCTCTGGTTCTGCCCATTTTCGACTACGCCGACGTTTGCTGCACAAATGTCTCCCAAGATCTCCTTAGTAAAATGGACCGGCTCCTCAACAATTGTATAAGATTTGTGTTCGGTCTACGTAAATTTGACCATATATCCCAGTTTCGCAACCAGTTAGGCTGGCTTCCCATTCGGCAGCGTAGGCACATTCGGACACTTTGCATGCTATACTCCGTTCTCTTCGATTCTAACTCTCCGTCCTATCTTAAAGATAAATTCTCATACCTCCACTCTTCTCATGACCGGTCCCTTCGCTCTAGTAGCTCTCTTCAACTATTCACTCCCCGTCACACTTCTGGCTTTATGTCCAATTCCTTTACTCTCACAGCCATTCGACTTTGGAATGGGCTTCCAAAAAGTGTCCAAACATCAACCTCGAAATTTACCTTTAAAAAGGCATTGCGAACACTATATAGAGACGAACTCACTGACCCGTCTCATTGACATTAATTTATCTATGTGTACCATATTATGTATATTTAAATGATGTGATTAAATGATGTGGTTGACTGGTAGAGAATGCTTTTGGCATTAAGTCCGCCATATGTACCTACAATTTTATGTTGTGTGCATGAAGTTTTTAAATAAATAAATAAAAAATAAAAAAATATTATCCCTTTTGAAATAGAATGATAAGAGTGAAATTTGACTAACAGAAAACTATGTGATACAAACAGAGATGCGAGATTCGATGCTGCCATTTTTGGCTGCTGTCAAACTGTTTTGCGCCACATGATTGCTCGCTGAAAATTATTCTCATGCGATTTTTTATAATTACAAGTGAATTTTGTATATTTTAGGACTAGGACAGCTTGTTCGATATTTTGCATCGACTGTATTCGTTTTCGTTTAACAGCTTTTACTTGGCCTTCTGTCCGGATAGGAATATGAAAAGACCCAACCCAAATAAAATAATAAGTGTCAATTTCACAGTCACTGGTAACTGCCCCAGTGGGGCGAGTGTAAATTTAATTGTCAGGGAGTTTTCTCTTCGCCTGCGTCATCGACCGCCAAATGACGACAAAAATGAGACAGGAAATTGATAGGTTCTTCGGCATCCAATAACGTGGTGTGATAAGGGCCGGAGCTCGGCGGGCCACCGGGGACTCGTATCCTTGCTTTATGCCTTTAATGTGGATACCCGCAGTTTGCTACCTCATCTACAGTTCCAGTGAATTACTATTTTTCAACCTCTTTCTCGAATTGTCCATTATTGAAAGAATCTTCTATTAGTAGAGTAGTAAAATCTTTCCATCTCCCTATAAGGGTCTTATGGTGCACATAAAAACTCAATTGCCATCCCTTCAAATCACAGATATTTAGTTGGGAAATATATTACTCCAACCATTCTGCATAAGGAAAATTTGCTTTCGTCTGTCCGGTATAAAGTTTAAAACACGACTTCATTTTTGTAGTTTCGAGCGTAACCCAAATTTGTAATAGCGGATATAAGTGTAAATGGGAAAATGTAACCCAAACCGTACACGAAACGAGTGACGTAAAGCCAGGAAATGTTGGAACTATAAGCAGAGGAAAATGGCCTATAACGCGATCGACAAGATGTCCTTTACGCCGTCCTTATTCATCCCAAAATAGGCGAGCACTAAAACTTAATGTTGTATATACGATCGCTTCATTTTTGCTTATTTATGGCGGCCAACGTTTACATAACAACAACACCAAAACAATTTATCCGCAAACGAGGAAATGTAGTTTTCGCCAACTTCCCCAAGTAAAGAGCAAGAGAACTCATAAAATATTACACGCATTACGAGTACTTTTATGACACATTTAAAAGTTCACGCTACAAAATGTTGTTACATTTTGTTAGTATTATTTTTATTAACTGTGCTGTTATTACTTGTTTTAATAAAAAGTAAGCCCACTTTTAGGCAGCTTAAAATAAGTATGTTTCATAATTGCTTTATCAATTTCTCCGATGAGAAAAAGTAAAAACCGACTTCAAAACCAAAATGCACTAAGAAGCCAGAAATAAACTTTTGGCATCCATTTTTGGCGAACAATTTCTATTTGGAGTACGTGCTCTGATAGTTGATGCTTGAGATGATCAAAGTGATGGCACCGACTTCAAAAAGAAATTGTTCGCCTACAAAAGATGCCAAGAGTTTATTCATGGCTTTTTAGTGCATTTTCGTTTTGAGGTCGGTTTTCACTTTTTTATTTTTATCTTTAGTGATTACAGGATGGGGGAGGGAGGGGCACCTTATTCTCCTACTCCGTTCTTTAATTACCTATCATAAGTTATGTCATCGTAATCAGTGAACTCTTTTAAGCGTTTAGGAGTTCCACCATCAGCTCAGCTCCACACAATGTCGACTATCAGACGTGAAAACACGTCAACATTAAGTTTTTAGTACAAAAAACCTTTAAGTGCCTTTAAAATTCGAGAGTTTTCCTCGATTGCACCAAGATCCCATCATCAGATCTCGACTTGGCAACAATGGGACTAAGTAGAAGATATAACCTCTAAGTTAGTGAAAAAAAACAAATTGGTCTACAAGTGACTGTGTTATGAGGTAACACAGCCACAAAAAAAACAAAGTCGAATTATAACCTCCTCCTTTTTTGAAATCGGTTAAAAAATGAATACATTTTTTTGGCCTACCAGAATACGGGAAAAGATTGATTCGTTTGGTTTTGCTTCTTTTTTTTTCCTTCACTTTTTTAAATTTGCCGTATTTGGCTTCGTTTGCAATAATTACGGTCAAAACATTTCTTAACCTAAGTGGCTCGGTATGCATCTACGGTTACTTTTCTACTTGTTCCACAAAAGTATTAAGCACGCTTCTACGGCTCTGCTAAGCATGGCATATTATTCCTGATGATGATGAATTCTCAAATCCAGTATTCTTGGAATACCGACCGAGCCGGGGCGGTACTCTCTCCAGTATGCCTGCATCACCAGACCAGGCGAAAAAGTCACGAAAAACTTTAGCTAGACGTCAATATATGCCTTTGAAGTTCGAGCGTTGATGGTATTCACCATTATCCCATTTGAAAGAAAAATGCTCAATAATTATGTCAATTTTTTTCAAAATATTGATATTCTATAGTATGTGAAAAGTGCATTTTTTTGTGTCCAAATAATCATTCAATTTGTTTCAAAGAAGTTCCCGAAGAAAAAATACTTTTTTGTGTAAATTATTTTGTGCATTCGAATCCATAAAGTATTTTTTTTCTTAATATGATCTCAATATTTTAGTTTTTAAACATTTAAAACACATTTTCACAAAAAAAAACATCTCATCAAGCATATTTGGACCGCAAATGTAGGCAATTTCGCCAATTGTTCCGCCTGCACTCGATTGTCTTAAAGTTGTCTTATTTTAATTGAAGGCAATGATATTATACCTTTATAGCTAAGTATTTTAAAAAGCTAACAATAACATATATTATTCACCGAACAAGGCAGTAAATTGCACCAAACTTTACCGCTTCTGTTCACAACACATTTTGATTTAGTTTGTTCAGAATAAACTCCAACTTTTATATTCAAATCGCCCCGAATTGGTTTCAGTCCCAGTTACTGTTTTTCCTGTATTCTACAAAAACTTCTTCGTGATCGGGGTTCAACGAAAATATTTTACCCTTTTATCCAATGTTTTTAAAAACAATCGTTTACATAAAGCAAACGCAACTGTTACATGAACGTCAAGCAAGGGGCATTTTATTAGTTTTAGGTACGTGAAACTGTTTGCAATAAACAATGTTGGTAAGCTCTTGATTTGGGTAAGCTTTGCAGATCACATCTGGGCTGGCTATGTAAGGCACATCACAATTAAATTATGTAGTTTTGGTACTCATACAAAAACACGAATCATCATCATCATTTTCAGCTAAAGGATGTTCACTGCTAAACTTAGGCCTAATCCATAGTCTTCCACAGCGACCGATCACAAGCGGTCTGCAATAAGTTTGTTCCTTCGATCTTTACAAGGTCGTCTGTACATCTTATCGATGAACGGATGAACGTCCTACCACGGTAATAATAATATTACCGTGGTCCTACGCTGCGCTTTTGGTTGATCTCATATCTATAACTTTTCTACCCCAATGGCTGTTTGTGTGAACGTGCTAATCGCTACTGCTAAACCGATTTGATAAAACATTTTTATGATGGATAGCGAAAGGCTTTATACTATCAAACATTACGATATGACTCATATGAGCAGTGTAACAATGAAAAATGATAGAAAAACGGAGGAAAAATATTCCTATTGAGAGTTTTCGGTGCGGACGCAACATAAACCTTTTAGAAACACAAAAATGTATAACAGGATTGTTCTCCTTAAAAAGATCTACTGTAAAATCCGCAACAGTATATGCCTATCTTTCTGGTTTACTCACTGCAAACTTTTTTGTTTGTAGTGAGTAAATCAAAATTTGATTAAGTATAATGTTCTATTTCCAAAGATGTTTTGTTACACACAGGTATTTATGGGGCATTTCTTCAGAAAGTGTTCTTCGCGTCACCTTCGTGGCGAAAATTTATACTGATATTATTCAAATTAAAAAAATTCTGTTTTAAAGAAACTATCAAACTGTAACATAATCTGTTAGAATCATGAAAATCGGTTCATCATTCATGTTGATATTTAATATTGAAATTTCGTAAGCCACGAAAGTTACTCACCGTGGCACGAAAGTTACGCAGCGTCTTTTTGGATAGATAATTCGGTAATAAAAGTATCAATTACTTGAAATATTATATATGTATGAGACAAATAGAAATGTGGTTAGGTATCTATACTAATATTATAAAGCTGAAGAGTTTGTTTGTTTGTTTGTTTGTTTGAACGCGCTAATCTCAAAAACTACTGGCCCGATTTGAAAACTTCTTTTCACGTTGGATAGTCCATTTATCGAGGAAGGCTTTGGGCTATATAACATAAAGCTACAACTCATAAGACCACAGCAGAAATGAAAAATGTTGCGAAAACGGGAGAAAGATATTCCTTTTGAGAGCTTCCGCTGCATACGCTGCGAAAACCGCTTGAGTTACACAAAAATCATGTATGACAGGATTGTTCATCATTAAGAGTTCTATAATAAAGTCCGCGACAGCATATGTCTATCTTTTATGGTTGACTTACTACAACCTTTTTTATGTTAATAAATTTGTAAAAAAATAATGCATTATTTTTAGAGGTGTATTATACACACAGGTATTTATTCTTATCAAAATAAATACATTCATCATCACGAACATTTCATTTAGAACCAAGTTGCCCTTTATATCATTTGATTTCAATAAATATCTTAGGAGCTATCACCGTTTTAACATAACTCCGCACCAAAATAATGTTCGCAGCTTAAGTACAACGTGCGCTTGCGCTAAAATATTATAAAGCTGAAGAGTTTGTTTGTTTGAACGCGCTTATCTCAGGAACTGCTGGACCGATTTGGAAAATATTTCTGTGTTGGATAGCTTATTTATCGAGAAAGGCTTTAGTATATTAAACATGACGCTGCGACGGGAGGGGAGGGAGCAAACTCAAAACGCGCGGACGAAGTCGCGGGGGACCGCTAGTTACATATATTTTTAAACATTCATGATGAACACTAACATAATAATAGTTTGTTACCTTCGACATTGCTACTATGTACCAAATTACTTATGAGTATCCGATATTTCGACACTGTTGCAAGTGCCATGATCACAGCGTACCTAAAACTGTTGCGAGTGAGCTGTTATTTGCAGACTTAATGGTTTACCCTCCTTCTAAGTCTTTTATTGCACTCATTTTCGGTATCACTGACCCAAATTCACAGTTTACTCGCATTTGTTCTCGACACACAACACTGACAGTATTTGTCAGCGATAGGATACTTTGTTAAATTTTACGGTTTCACACTTTCGAAGCAATGGTATTTTGACATTCGACAATTTAAACCTATACTTACGATCGAATTTTCAGTATTTTGTAATTTAATCGCTTCCTTGGCCTATTTTGGTAAGTAGTCGCATTCTGTCGAAATTATCTGAGATTATAAAGGTAAGGGTAATCTAAGGTACATAAGAGCAAATCTGTAGCAATCAACTCTTTACCCTCCAAAGTAGTGCCTCAAATTACATATAGGTAACCCTGCATTTTAGTGGTTAGATATTTGCCGGCTATTATCAACTCATTTTCAAAGTCAAATGTTCAAAGTTATATTAGGTATATAGGTTAGGCCCTTTATAAACTTTACAAGCAATAAATTAGTCTTCCAGATATTTTTCTTGCCTGGAGTGAGACTATTTAGACTACTAGTTGCTGGATGAAAGCTGTAAGAGCGTTCAAAATATGACCTTTTCTTATCCAATAAAGAATTAAACTATTTCTTTAGAATCTTTGGAAATAAACACCAGACGTAACGCGCTTATTCCCGAACCTTGGATGTTATTGTATCAGTGTTAATTGTATTTTTTTTTCCGTAAAGCAAACTCATGATTTACAGTCTTTATCTAGTAGCCTCAAAGTAGACTCTTTTATCGGTCTAGTGGACAAATTTCCATCTTCAGACCAGGCTCAAATTTTAACCATGCCACTTGTTTGAATAAATTAAGACGACTGGCATAACTGCCATCATTCTTATTAGTGGCAAAGAATTATTTTCAAGGTTTGCTTTTGTGATATTCATTATTTTTTCATATAAACTACACAAATTGGGCTAATTACGAATAATGCACGAAAATTTATTAATTAATGAGTATGCTTTTTTTAGAGTAACATTTTGTGATTACTTTATATAATTAGTGTATAGATTGATCAGGCGATCCAAAGCCGAATGAAAATCAAGATTTAAGACGTCATTTCTATACATTTTTCGAGTAAGCTACATTATTTCTATAAATCATATCTGTGCCTCTGAAAACTGTCTTAGTAGAAGAATTCAAGTTTGAAACGTTAAGGCGGTTATTTTAACTGCATTTACAAACCATAAAATATAAATTCTAGTGAGATCAGTACACTTTGATACACTTTCGTGGTATGATTTGTAACTTTCGTGGGCAATTGACCACGAAAGTTGTGCCACGCAAGTGACGAAAATTTTACATTTTCAGAAATATTAAATTAAGTAACTAACATTTATGTAATCTAATCAGCTCAAATGAATCTTGACTATGAGTTTTATGTTTCAATAGTAGACATTTATTCCTGACTAGGGTCTGAAGAAAAAAAATAAAAATCAAGGAGCTGTATTAGCTATATCATAGCTATGAGATATTTATTTGTCTTATCTTGGTGTTTTGGCAGGTCTGAAGTTTCTGCGGACCTATGGTTTGTGTCGATAGGTTGAACCTTTTCGAAGTTATGAGCAATTTTGTGTCACATTTTCGAAAATGGTAAAATCGTGTGACCGACACAAAATTAAGTATGTTAAATTTAAATCTAAAGACGGATTTTTTCCCCCTCGATACAACGAATCCTGACTTAGTATCCAATTTTTTAAAATATGTTACGTAAATATAATGTAAAAGCCCAGCAAGATAGAAGTGTTTTAACTGAGCGCCAACTCGGTGTGACGCGCGAAGAACAGCAGTTTTCCTCCCGATTCCGATAATAAAATATTTTTTCCTACAAAACTACAAACATAATAACACATTTTAAAGTGAATTCATAGAGATAGATACATGATTAAACATACAAAATTTTTTATTTAATTAAACATTGAATATGTTTGGAATAACAAACGTGTGACCATCAAAAAACGGTGCTCAAATAATGGCCCTTATACTTATCAAAATAAACTTATTCATCATCATGAGCATTTCATTTCAAACAAAACTTTTATACTTTCACTCTTTTAAAATCATTAAATATATTAGAATCTATCACAGTTTTAAAATAACTCTGCACTAAAATAATGCTCGCTGCTTATGTAGGTACTACGCGAGCTTTCACTATCCGCCGTGGTTGCTGGCCTCTTACTTACGATGAATCGCGCAAAACGAGCGGTCCAGTCGCGGGGTACCGCTTGTATCTCATAATGACCGTTCAAACGAGCACAACTATTTATGACTGACCGAATTTGCGACACTCAGTCATGGTCAGTCACCATTACAGCGCAAAATTGTGAACACTATATATGAACACTATATACACAATATAAGAGCCTGATTTTCAAACGCACATGAATATTTTGACCTCAACTGTACCACCGTGTTCCATCGACATGCCGACCCAAATATCACCAGCTTATTTCCCAAAGTCCGGTCCTTTGCTTTTATGGACCATGTGAAGTGAATTTATTGCTGTAATTTTTCCACATTTTCTATATGTATTGTTTCGGGTGTGCGCTCGGTAATATTTTTATGAGCATTGTTATACTGGTGCTTTAATAACATACGCTAACATACAATCATTCCGTTTTATGAATTCATCGTTTTGGTTTTATGCGGTCAAAGGCTTGCGGAACTTTAAACAGTCTATAATAACAAGAATGGATGTCCATGGCATCACTAACTTTAAAAGAGCTATTAGTATAGATTGTGATCGTACATACATATGTATGTGTTAACGTTTTATAAATAATTCTTATCATGTTGACGATCTATCACTACCTATATCTAGATCATACTGCAAATCTCATGTGTTTTTTTTTTGTTGTAGGTAGGTATACTATGCATAAGATCTGCTAATGTGCGATTTATTAATAAAATATGTTTGATCAAAATATCTTAAAGTTAAATTACCAACCTATCAAGTCACTCAAATTGAGACGCAGTTCCAATTATTATATGGTACAAAGACACATACGAATAAGTTTTTTACAGTTCAGAAATCTGTCGCCCCAGTTACGCCGCGTACCAATCAGACCAACCAGCATATACTGTTTTTCCTGTGCAAATTACTTTACCGCTCGCAAATTTCGTTTGCAAGGGAATTCATAATTTGTCGTACATTTTTAAGGTTCCGCATGCTGAAATCATAAAAATATTCAGTTTTTTTCTATTTGGGAAAATGAAATGCATGTAAACAACACGAACAGTAAATCTTATCCGTGCTAAGAACGTGTCGGCCAAAAAAAAATTGCACTCCCGGAGTGCCGGCAGAAGTGAAAACTTGAATATCAACGTTATGCATTTTTGATTTTTTGGAATAGTTAGGGAATAATTTTGTATGAATTGCTCTTATTATCAATATAAAAGTACTATCATTTTTGTGATAGAATAAAATAATAATAATAATAATATATTTTTATAGAATACAATATTTATTTATTGCGCTATCGTACACAAACATTACAATTTATATTATATTAAATTACATTAAAAAGTTTATCTCTCAGAAAAATCAACTTACATCCATAATTTCGCCAACCGTCTTACGGTTTTTCGATCAGCCCACATTTTTCCCCCATCCCACAAAAGTGCTCAACGCCGCTAAAGAAGTTTTCACTTCAAAAATATTTGTATTGAAAACTATGACATCTTGCCCACTAGACCGGTAAAAATGTTATCTGTCACTCTCGCTCCATATAAACGATGAGACAGAAAGCTGTCAATCCGTTTAATGGATAAGGTGGAGCGTATAGTGTTGCTTTTCGTGCCTGACATGTTCCTAGCACGATCATGGTATGATACCAATGATATTGTATTAAGAACTAGATCACTGGTGAGAGGCTAAAAGATGGCTCAGCTAAACAACACCTCACTTTAAATTGGGGTCATAATTTTGACGTAGTCTGTTTTTGATGGCGTCAGTGTCTTAATGCCTCAGTGCGCCTTTAAAACTGCAGAAACACCCGACTAAACAAATAAAAATCAGTCCGAGTATCATATTTTCGTTAAGTAAATTGTATTTAATGATGCCTATCATTCATGATTAAAGTATTTTCAATAAAATTAGTGAGTTTTGTTTCTTAGCCAAGACAGTGCTATACATGGAGTAGTTTGGTACTAAAAATATGTACGCTCACTATTAGCGTGTTATTTTAAGGAATCACCCTGTTTGCATGATGCCAGATGGCTATGGTGTATTAATAAATATTTATTTATTTATTAAAATAAGGACGGTAAATATTTGAATTAATTTAATTTGTAAAAAAATATACATGTGGTCACGTGATCGTGAATGCCTAGCAGTGAACGTAACGCTGATATTGGCGCCATGGCGTTTCACGTGATACATTTAAATTGCATTTATTAGATAATTATTCAATATTTTAAATGGTAAATAGTTTGAAAATAAAAAGTTTTTGATGATTAATATACTACCGAGCTAAAGTGTGAACTCAATTTTAAAATTATTATAATTATAAACGAGTCTATTGTGATGTACCTACATACGTTAAAAAATATATTAAGAAAGCTACTCTATTAAGACTCTGTTCCGAATCTGGGGTGCGATTGTGTAAAGCAATCGTATTTATTTGGCAGTTCAAAACGTACGATATGGTCTGTCAAACGGCAAATAACAAAGCGTTTGACAGATCATATTGTACGTTATGAACTGTCAAATGTTTTACACAATTCCACCTCTGATGTGATAGATGTCAATCCATTGACATCCATTAATCAGACGGTGCCCTATTTGTGTACTGTTTTAGTTCGCAAGGCGTCATCTACTTCTAAATACAATATCATTGTATGATACAGTACAGTTGAAAATATCTTTATGGACACAAGTTAAGTTTTTATGTTTTATTTTTTTCTAAAAAACTTAATGACACAAATAACAGTGTAAAAATGTTGGTGTTGATGCTAAAAGCATTATCTCCTAGTCATACGTTGTTGTGTTACCTGTGACTTTTTGATCACAATTTTTTGATACAATTCTGCCCGGTGTCTGAGGTATCTGCAAGTCTATTCGATAGTCTGACAATTCTGTGTTACCTAGGAAGCTGGCTAAAATTTTGCTCTCATTGTAGCCACGAGTAAATGTAAATTCATACTAATATTATAAAGCTGAAGAGCTTGTTTGTTTTTCTGAACAGTTTATCTCAGAAACGACTGGACTGATTTAAAAAAATATTTTTTTGTTGGATAGCTTATTTATTGAGGAAAGCTTTGAATTATAAAACATCACGCTGCAACGGGAGGGAAGGGAGAAAACTCAAAACGCGGGGACCGCTAGTTACCTAATACAGAACCACCTCTCAAGTCACGTTCGTACTTCGCCTCTTTTCGTAGGTATCATGTCCTGTGACACTCACTCTCGTCGCGACTGTGTAACGAACAACCCGATGAAAATACAAACTGAATGTAGTTGAAACATTTACTTCTATTTACATATTCAACACTCATCTCTGCGGAGTGATTAACTTTATATTATTCTGGTTAGCGCCTAGAGTTCATTTTGTTACTGAGGAAACCTTGAAGGGTTAAAGGCCAAATCAAGTCTTGAAAAATGCTGTTTTGTATTTGAGACTTGTGTGTCTAGGTTTCTTGATTGAAAACACTAAATGGCACTGTTAACTGTTTATTGTAATTACTTGAACTATTACAATGTTGCACTATGATTTAAACTAATTAAATTGAAAAATATGTACAGAGCGCACAGTAGCGTGCGTAGTCAGATGGAAAAAGAGGCAGTCTCTCTGCGGCGACCACAAGGAGGACTTTAAGGATTTCCCAAACCAAAGAAACAATATTGACCTAATGTTTAATTTGAATGCAAAAGGGGTCATGAATAGTCAAAAGTCAAAAATAATTTATTCAATTTAGGACACAAAACGCCACTTATGAACGTCAATAATTAGTGTAATATCAATCAATTATGGCCCGTATGGGGCTAGAACATGACTCCTTATCTTTTGGGCCCTACTAGCGCTTCGTAGATAGAAAGAACCATTTATTTGAATCACTTCTAAAGATAAAGGTACTTAAAAAGGTTCATTGTTAGTTTCGTGTAGACGAAATACCCACATGAAGACTATTACTCATCCCATTTTATAGGATATAATGAGCTTGCATGAAAACAGTTGGTATAAATATGATGCAAAGCTCACAAAGTAAACGACAATGAATGTCGTCGTGACAACCAAAACTGAAGTGACTTTATGGTTCATCAGAAATCCGTTGACTGGAACAATTATTACCCAAACTTATCAACAGACACCGTTCTGTAGCTTGTTCAATGTTGTAGACTTTAAGTTCATAATTTCGGTCAAAGGTCGATCGGGTTGACCGCGCTTAGCCGAGCGGTATTGCTTTCAGAGCTTAATGAAATTAACAAAATTGACAGAACCCTTGCAATTTGAAACGGCGCGCCAGTACTAAGTATTAGAATTCATTTATTATTGTTTGTGCTTTGTAAATAGAAGCCACTTTGAAAGTAAATACTGATCTAGCCAATGTTATTACGAGTAGGTACCTAAGTCATTTAAAATTGCTTTAATAAAACTTAGGTGTAAAAGTCAAGGTAGGTGTTTTTAACTTAGAAGTGTATTGTTTATAAAATTGTTAAACATATATCGAATTGTGATCATAGTAAGTGGATCCTGTCTTCTCATTTAAATGAGAGAAACTAATAGTATTATCTTGGTTAAAAAAACACAAGATTTGCTCTTAAACACATGTACAACTTATGTGACCCATAAAATACGTCCCTAACCTTCACATAAATTGTACCCAAAGCGAGATTTAGCAAAAAGATTCCACACAAAAATGCGAACTATACATTTCTGTTTGATATAACAGTGACGCGTAGACAGCGAATTTCGTGTAGCTGTCTGTTAGGATCTGTCAATACTCTTATACCTGCTGAGGCTGATGTATTTTTAAGTAGTTGGTAGTAAATTTCTGACAAGATAGTTATGCTGCTGCCGGTGTAAACAGTTTCTTCAAAGTTAGGCTTTGTTACTTGTAGTAACTAAATCCTGACTTTTCAAACGATGACAGATATCGTTTTGAAAAGTGTGTCTCATGGACTTGGGCGCACTCTTTAACATTGTATTAGAGCTAGAATACTCATCGTTATCTATCATTCCTTAGTCTGGATTCCACCGCGTTCAGTAATATGGTTCGACAAATTTATGAGTTAATAGCCAACGTAGACGTGGTCTGGAATGGCTGCTTCCTAGAGATACGACGCCAATACTACATACACGACCATACTTATATCGCGCAGATAAATTTAACTCTATAGTCTTTGTACCGATGTTGCGTAAGTAAACTAACTATTAATCTCAAAGAACAATTTCATCCGAAATGGAACCAAAAGTTTGTCGCAGACCATTTTAACGGTCTGTTAATATCTTGGGGTAGGAAAACAAAAGATGGGGAGGAAAGATGACAATAAGTGACTATAATGTTCCAAGTGCTGCGTTTTGTTACTTATAAGTACACGTAAAATGTTTATTATATTTTTATGTCGTTTGCCAACCTATTCTTACATACATGATTATTTTTAGCACCAATTAAATACAAAAGGCATTATAGATAAACAATATCTGATAAAAGTTAACTCTATCATTTGCGATAAGCACTCAGGACTTGCGCCGAACAAAAATGGTAGAAAGTGGTGGATTAGTAACTGCAAAGTTTTGTCTTCCTCCTTGGCACTGAGCCAAGAGCCGTTAAGGGAAGCGAGTTAATACTCACATAAGTATGTAAGCTATGTACTATAAAGCGATATAATCCAATGAAAAACGGTGTCACTGTAATGAAGCGTTACGATGAGTGCAGCGAGCGACGGATACCTACTTATACTTCATAACCATACTATTGGACAGTACTTTGAGGTATAAACCTGTAATACAGAATCTGCATAAGTATAAAATCTGCACGCATGCATAGTTCGCAATTGAAGAAAAAATCTGCCGGATGTAATAATATTAAGAACGACACTTGTTTTAAAATCTGATATAACTCTTATTAAAGTGGCTGCAATATACCGTCCAATTTGCAGGCGGGCCATCAAAGAAGATGTCAGCCTTATCCGTAGCATTGCAGTATTTGCAGTGGCTGTTAATTAAATTAAATTTATGTTACCAAAAAGGTGGTAATTGAATTATAAGTGATAATTTTATAAAGTGACTAGCTGACCCGGCAAACGTTGTTTTGCCTTATAAATATTACGTCCAAAAATTTAAAAAAAATAAGAGAGAACAACCCTTATCACTTAGGGGTATGAAAAATAGATGTTGGCCGATTCTCAGACGTACTCAATATGCTCACCAAATTTCATGAGAATCGGTCAAGCCGTTTCGGAGGAGTACGGGAACGAACATAGTGAGACGAGAATTTTATATATAAGATGTATTCATTTTATGTGATTTATTTGTTAAACCCTAATATTTAAAGTTGGCAAGCCGCCTGTGGCAAAGCATGAGGTCTAAAATGAAATTCGGTAATCACATTAAATTTATCATGTTTTACGTAAATAAACGAGTCTATTCTAAAATATAAATTACGGTAGCTGCTTCGACCGTACTTGCCTATTGATAAACCAGCTGGCAATCGCAAACACAACTAGTCTATCTACGGTGAGTTTCTGATGTCTGCCTGACAGCGCCGGTTTCCGATACAGCCAAATATATATAGAATGATTCATCAATCGGTCCGCATTCGGAGATAGACGGTTAGGTATGGGAATATCGTATTCTATTATTGAGCTGAACTTAGAGTTGAAGATCGCTGGGGAGCTAAGGATTATTGGCAAGAACACTAAGCTTTACATTTAAATTAATTGTTCATAATTTATGTAGTTTCGCTGAGTCTCTAATAGCTACTCGTACATAAGCTATATAATAATACATACACAAAGCGTCGTCACCTATATATCAACTTTGGGTTGGATCATTCAATATGTTATTGAAATTCTTTTTACTCTAAATTTTACTTCTAACTTTTGTACACTGAAGTTTTGAACTGCAGCAAATAAATTTAATTTTTGTATCACATTTCATGTATTAAGCTTAAAATAAATTAGTCCTTTTATAGTACTTGGTCTTCCAGCTAAGTGCAGAATCCCATCTAATAAACAATTATAATTATCTAAATGCACATCGGGCCAAATTCTCAAAAACCACTCGAGCCACTTTTGGCACGCCGCGCGCCGCGAACTCCTTAATTTGAGAGATGCCAAAAGTGGCCGAGCACAATAAAGATAAACAAGGAACGTTATCCTCATGTACAGGATTAACCGTGTCAGACGAAGCCAAAATTTTAAACCATTTTTGCTACAAACGAAATCTTAAGCAATCTAATTATTTCATTAGCAACACTCTCCCGGGACTTTATGAACATTCAAATTATACTGAGTTAAAATTATAATAACTCTCATTGTTTTGCTAGGGGTAGCTAGCGTAGAGATAATTGAATAACTTTACTGACTATATCAGTTATATAATATCATGTACTTGATTCCAAAATGTCGAAATGAAAAGGTTCGTTGCCATTATAATACAGAAAGTCGTAGTTGATATACGCAAAAAGTGACCGTATGACCACACGTCGCGTCTTGCATATTCTAGAGTTGATCCGTTTTGTTTCCAACCCACACATAGTGAATAGGACCATTTAAATTGATCACCCATGTACAGAGGAGCCAATTGCCGTAAGCTCCACCCGTTTGCGGTTCAACAAATCGGCAGCCCACATGAGTGAACGTTGTGTAATATCGACGTCACCTAGTGTTTCTATCTCGGTATTTACTTGACAAGATAAATTCAGAAACCTGTCTGAATATCTAAATAGTGCAACTATTTTTCCGTATGTCAGGATTTACCTCTATCTATAACTCATTTGAGTGTGACCAAGTGCTATGTCATTAAGTATTTACTTAATGACATAACCCTAAGAGATGGTAATTACAAAAAAAAAACTGTAACGAATAGTAACTACGGGGAGTTGAAAACTTGCCCCCTTATTCATTATAACGCAAACACTATAATAAACCTGTTTTAACTATTACACAGTTTTGTCTCGTTCTTTCTTGACGCTGTCATCATTTGGCAGAAAGTGAAAAACAGTGTAATAGCTAAAATTGGTTTTTTAGACTGTTTAAGTTATTATGAATAAGGCTGTATGTATTAATTCTTTCATTTACACGAATAAGAACCTAAAATTATAAATGTTTTATAATGACAGACGTTTTGCTTTAACGATTAAAGACGCGACAAAAAGTGACATCAAAAGAAGTACCCACTAAAGTAGATAGGGAGAAAAATCGGTATTGCTTTCGCTCCCAAATATGTAATCTAACAAATACCAAAAACGAGGATTGTTCAAATATTCTCTTCCGCGAAACTACGCGCGCGTATTTCACCAGTGTCAACGGTATGACGCTTCGGGTTGGCAAGTATTTTCATAACTGGCTAGGGTAAAACGATTTATGAATGGACACTTGCCAAGATCAGCCTTAAAAAACTCGGAATATCTCAACCTTAATTCAAAACACGTGTTACGGAATGTCAGCAACGAATAAATGATGTCGTTCTTTCCGTTATAAACTTATAATCATGAAAATTTTAAGCTCTGGCTTAAATTTCCGTAACTGGTATTTTAGTCCCTATTTCCTCATCGATTGCTAAATGTCGTTACCAACGGTTGAATATTTTCGATTGTGCGTGTTTTAAAGAAAAAAATAGCCAAAAGTCAGAACGGCTATTTGAAAACGGCATTAGTCGAGGTATTTCTTGCTTTAAAACACGCACAATCGCAAATAATTAACTGCTGCACTGATAATGACATCAATAGCCATTACTATCGATCACGCAACCGAGCCTTAGTCTAATTAACGTATGCAGATATTCAGAACTTTTGCCATATGACTAATTAATGAATTACAATACGGCACGTAAAGTGCAGCATTTTAAAAACTACCAACTAGTTGATCAAACTTTACTAAAGGGACTTTTTCTGGATTTTGGTGCGCCGCCAAAAGCGCAGAAATGCAGACGTGGCCTATTTTATTTCACCAAATTGATTAGATTTTAAGTTTTTAAAGGAAAAGAATTCTCAATGACAGATTAAATACTAATTGCCATTGAAATTCACGTTAAACACCTTAGCTACATGAAATGAAAATAAACGAAATAAGGCTTAAAAAAAGTATGCCAGTGTGCCTTTCGAATCAGTCACACGGGTAGCACGTGTGGCTTATTTTCAAAATTCCATGCAGAGTTCATATTTTATTCTCACTGAATATAAATTAGAATCTGAATTCCGATGATCAATTTCGCCAGTGGCATGACTGACCAGGGCAATCTCCGCCGCGTCATTTCGCGTATCAAGGCAAAGCCCTGGACCAAACTCGTCGATTACGCTTAAGCCATCGCTGATTCATATTCAATCAGATTGGGATTCCTCTTTTTCAATTCTCTTTAAGCCTATTAATTTTAAATTAAACGATTGGTTAGATCGATGACTACCTACCTTTACGATCCCGCGATTAGTACTGAGGGGCCTATTCCACTATCAAAAACAAGCTTAACATAAACTTAAACGATGTCGATAATCAAAATATCACAATTTCAATTCTACTTATCCTAGAGGCTAAATAGTAGCGGTTCAGTTGTGGTTCAGCTCAAGTTTATCGATCGACCGAAGATGAGCCGATTCATAATCTTCTAATTTTTAGACGTGTATTTGAAATGAACTGCAGTCCGCAACTAAAACACAGATATGACAGATAGTATTGATCGGAAAGCTTTTCTAGCGTTTAGGACCTTTATGAAGTTTAGGGCTGCAAAGTGTGGTGTCACTAACGTTGTAGTGTTTTATTTTCTTTTATACTGATTCTCTCTAAAAAAATATCTATCTATTCCATCTCACCTTACTCACTTATACATACCTTAAGTTACTTACATAGCCAAAATAAAAATTAAAAATTCAAATTATTTTATTATGCACACAAATTAAAATATATATATATATTATTTCATTAAAAATAATATAAGTGTGATAACAAGGTTATCATTTATTAATGAGACACATGCAGTCTTAATGCTCATAAAAACATCAACCGCCTACGTGTAATCTAACCTCGTGTATATCGTATATACCGCATACGGATTTTTGTCAGCAACATCAGCTACAAAGCATCATTTCAAACAAAGAAACATGTCCAATTCCCAGTAGAATATCTTTAGAAATGCGTTTTTTATCAATAGCTTACCGGCGAACCATGGATAAAGAATGACAGATCTTATTTCCGAATGGCTTCCGATTTACTTGAAACATAAAGCAGAAATATCTGGAACCTGTGGAGACTTTTGCTAATACAGTTTATCATATCTTTTCTTTTGTTAGTTAGGAAAGTCGAATTATATTTTTATTGCATGTACCTTGTCTCATAATATTTAGGAAACTTACCACAATACAAATGTACATTCTAGTATTTATAGTAAGTACCTACATAGTCAATAAGATAAATAAATAATGATGATGACAAAATAGTAGTTTATTAATGAGTTCCAACGACTACTTCAGAAACACAAGTCAGAAATGCAAATTTTCAGCAAAGTTCATTCACATTGAAAATGCGATTTACACACCGCAACAGCCGTGGCAAATCCGCTGCCCACCGCAACGGATATCTAGTATCTACCGATTCGAGGATGACCCAGGACATTACGAAATGTTTAAAAGTAACAATTTGTGAACAACGTCTTATTTAAACTCAAAGACACCTGTTTTATTTAAAGTTGACTTGACTCTAGCCAAGCGTACAAGTAACTAAACAAGCATTGACAGAATTCTATTCTGTTGTTCAAGGATCGGCACTCAAGTCAAAGGCAAAGACAAAGTCAAAAATAATTTATTCAATGTAGGACACAAAATGCCACTTTAACTCAATGAACGGCCAGTGGACTAGAACAGTTGACAAGTGATTTTCTTCAAATTACTCTAACATCTTCGTATTAGAGTTGTAACCTTTAGTTAAGAACACTAGCGCAGTTAATAAGTGAGTTCCATTCTTTTCCCGTGTGCATTATGTGTTAATGAATAATGAAACAAAATTCGTATCAGTAAAAAAAATCAACACATTGCAAACCACAGAACACAGATATAAGGTTACTTTTTCAATATTCATCTGTTAGGCATCGACCTAACTTACGTTTAAGTTACGAGCTCAGTAACGCTGGCAGTCGCGTCGCCTTAAATTATGTCGTACAGGTTTATTAAGGCAAACTAGGCGTAGGTAAAACGCATAATCTAGGGAGGTCTATTTCCATTTTACGAGAGGGAATGTACGCACGGTGGCCGGGGCTATAAACATGTGTAGTTTACGATTGCCGGTCGGTTCCGAGCGCGAGACCTGAGGGTGTCATCAAACCCGACATGTCTAAGCATTGAATAATGATAGTCATTTCTTGCTCTCACGGGCACTTTGTAGTTCTTTTAGTACTACCTATATAGGAATTAACGACACCTGAAGGCTTTTTTGCCTGTCGCACAGTGTTCAATTTGATTTAAAAAAATTCCCTCTGCTGTTTCAAGCGTTATTAGATCAAGGGAGATATTTTAAATGCCTTAGTAAACCTCTCACGTGTCTATTTCAAATACTTTTTTTTATAAAAAAATATGAAGTTTACGTGACCTTTTCAGGAAAAAAAATTAAATAAATTCTGAAAACGTAACCGTCCAAGATATTTATTTTTGCTAAATACAGTCTGATGTAGCATCATAAGACGCATGACCTCCAGTTTTTACTTTCGCAAAATCGGCTCTAAATACCAAGTTGTTATTATTTTTACACATTTTTGATTTTATTTTTTTTCTCCTTAAAAACTCAAAAGTGCGACTTGTAACTAGTACAGAAAGATTGCTCTTAATGAGGTCTTCCACTGATAAAAAAATCACGTTGCACTATTGCGGCTTTTAGGAGTAATAATTTAAACAAAAATTGTGTTAGGGTTGTCACTATGTTTGACCTTAATTAATTTTTATTTTGATGAATGTTTATTCCTAAACTTAAAATTATTTCATCACTATAATATTGTTTTAAAAAGAGACATCAATAACATAACAATGATCGACCTCTTTCACCGTGCACACTAGAATCATCGCATCCATTGATTTCTATGGCACACCTCAATCAACGTCGAAAATCTTCCAAGCGGCTATGTCTGCCAGAAGCTGTACGTGAACTTTTAAAACCAATTCACGAAGAAAACTTGCAGCTGGTAGAGGTAGACGATGATGAAGATCCATCCTGTGCCGAAGATGAGGATTCATGCAATGATGATGGTGACGATTGCGTGTTAACACTTAGTAACGAAAGCGATTTGTACGAATAGACTATGTTATTATATAAAAGTGTGTCAGTGTTATTTATTTTTAGGGTTTCGTACCCAAAGGCTATCAACGGGACCCTATTACTAAGCCTCCGCTGTCTGTACGTCTGTCAGCGGGCTGTAGCTCGGGAACCGTAACACTGAAATAGTTGAAATTTTAACAGAATATGTATATTAGTTGCCGGTATTACAAATACTAAAAATGAAATAAAGTTAAAAATTAAAGGGAGTCTCCATACAAGTTTCGTGTTTTTTGCCTGTCGATTATTTTTAGTGTTATGGAACCCTACGTATGCGATACCGACTCGCACTTTTTTGTTTTTTTAACTCAACTTACAAAATAACCGTATTTGACCTTTAGCGACAACCCTATCTTGCATTATTTGACCTTAGAACGAAATACTGAGTTACTTCTAAAAGCCGCAATAGTGCAACGTGATTTTTTTATCAGTGGTAGACCTCATTAAGAGTAATTTTTCTGTACTAGTCACAAGTCGCACTTTTGAGTTTTTAAGGAGAAAAAAAATAAAATAAAAAATGTGTAAAAATAATAATAACTCGGTATTTAGAGCCGATTTTTCGAAAGTAAAAACTGGAGGACATGCGTCTTATGATGCTACATCAGACTGTATTTAGCAAAAATAAATATCTTGGACGGTTACGTTTTCAGAATTTATTTAATTTTTTTTTCCTGAAAAGATCACGTAAACTTCATATTTTTTTATAAAAAAAAGTATTTGAAATAGACACGTGAGAGGTTTACTAAGGCATTTAAAATATATCCCTTGATCTAATAACGCTTGAAACAGCAGAGGGAAATTTTTTAAATCAAATTGAACACTGTGTGTCGTGTCGTGGTACAGATGGCTGGTAGAACGTCATTTCATTAAGAAAATACAAGTTACGGTACAAAGTACATGCAGATTAAATATATAAAGACTTCTATGAAGAATTACCCAAGTTATTCAAAGATAAATTAAAATGTGAATCTTAAGATTTCGATAGTTTTAATTAATTTGATCCGACTTACAAAACTACCCCAGGATCGGTCAACTAATATCGAAACTGAAACTACAATATCAATCCTCATGCCGAGCGAATTCGCATTTCCGTAGCCGACCCTTCGCTTCGCGTTTATTTATCTTACTATATATCCAAGGAATAATATTTTCACAAGTTACTAAAATGAATAACGGAATGATTCTTTAGACAGCTGACTATTACAGATAGCGGGCATTTATTAGGGAACGAAAAATGTGGCACTGTGCGTCACAAAAGCTCAATCCATTTACTTCTAAATGATGCCCCGGACCGATACGGTATCGCAGACCCCTGGGAGAGCCTTGCAAAATTGCGAACATCAGATTTTTTCCCGTTAAGTGTGGTTTCGGGCCCTGTTTATTCATCAAATAGGTCCATAAAAATGTCCATTGTTACACTTTGTATTTACGTGAGGACCGCTTTGATAGGTGTTGTTCCGAACTTCTGCAGCGAGGTCAAGCACGAACTAAATTAATCTTCGGCGAAAGTCTAAATTAAAATTAAACTCGTGTTTATTGCTTTGGGGGTTTGATTTTAGCTAGCTACATATGAAGGTAGATGAAATAATTCGGATACTTCAGTTCCAAGTGAATTCTGTGATATCGTTAGGAAATTGGATATTGAATAATTTATTTACCCCGGCGTTAATATCGAATTGGAAGGGATGATTAATTTTACCAATTTAGGAGCGCTTTGTCGACGTTGAAGTTCCTTTATCAATTCTAAACGTACAAGTAGCCATAGAATACTTTAGTGTGTGTATGTATTGTACACTTCTACGCATAACCTTAGAGGTTTGCTTGATTTGTGTGTTAATAAGGTATCAAAACGAACTCATAAAACTTTTCATTAATTTACAGAAAGGGCCTAAATGCTTATGTTAATGTTATAAACTAGCCTTTATACCCATATACGTAGAAGCATGATGATAAAATATTTTTTTAACCGACTTCAAAAAAGGAGGAGGTTATCAATTCGACTGTATGTTTTTTTTTATTTTTTTTTTGTATGGTAACGACTGAGATATGAGGTAACAAATTACCTCATATCTCAGTCGTTACTAGACCGATTCGAAATTTTTTTTCGCCTACTTAGAGGGTGTACCTTCTAGTTGGTCCCATTGTTGCCGATTTGGGATCTGAAGATGGGATCTTGGTGTAATCGAGGGAAACCCTCAAATTTTAAAGGCACGTATAGTGTTGTTTTACTAAAATCTTAATGTTGACGTGTTGTTGCGTCTGATAGTCCACATCTTGTGGGGCTGAGCTGATGGTGGAACTCCTTAACGCTTAGGAGTTCAGTAATTATAATGACAGAACATATGATAGATAGTTTGTAGCTTCTTAAAGAACAGAGTCATAAGGTGCAACTTTCCCCCCCCCCCTCTCTTGTAAACTCTAAAAATGGAGAAATAAAATTAACTTTAAAAAAGTAAAAACCGACTTCAAAACCAAAATGCACTAAAAAGTCTTAAATAAACTCTTGAACATTGAAAGGAAAGGAATCCATTTTAGGGAAACAATTTCTTTTTGGAGTCGGTGCCATCACTTTGAAAATTCAGCCTCATCTGTCGCAGCACCGACTCCAAAAAGAAATTGTTTTCCTAAAATGGATTCCTTTCCTTTCAATGTTCAAGAGTTTATTTAAGACTTTTTAGTGCATTTTGGTTTTGAAGTCGGTTTTTACTTTTTTAAAGTTATTTATTAACAATTTTGACGGCGCGACGTAGTGTTGCGCATCTTGGTGTCAGCTAACCACGAAACCAACAAAAACAACACCATTCGGCCAAAATTCTTTCTTCGTGAAGTTCGACAGCTAGTCGGTGGGAACCATCAGCACAAACGAATTGAAATTCGTATAATTACATGATTGCAACCTTTCCACCCTCAGGGAATACTTGCTCTTGAGTCGGATATACTCTACGATCTCCTCGACCTCCGAAGAGTAATAAAAAGCCTTATGATTATGAGTCCTTAGATATCATTACGCCTGCATGGAACCTGGACGCTGATATTTAGTATCACAACTTACAAGTAAGCTTCGCCAGCCAAATGTTTAACATGCTTTGTGCAAAGAGTAAAAGGGTTAAAAATATTTACTCTTGCATTATCGTCTCAAGTCCTCTACAAACATGGCAACAACACGGCTTTAATTATCCGCCTGTTCCACCGAAGCATTAAATTTTAACTAGAAAACATGTCCGCTCACGCTTAATATGCCTACGTTAGTTTCCAGATGGTTTATTTTTCTAATATCACTACTTTTAAATGGGATACAGCAAAAGGTTTATGTAAATATCAACAAGAATGGAATACAGAGGTCCGAACCGTACACGGCCTATACAAACGTAACAAGGGCGGTACCCGTGTAGCGTTTTAACTAAACTGCCTTCAAATCTCTCATTTTCTTCGACGAGTGCCTTTACTTATTCATGCATGTCGTAGAGAAAAGTTCCCGTTAGGAGCGAATTCCCACTCATGCATACGAGAGCCCTCTACCGAAAACTTGCCGAAGCTTTGTAGGGCGAACTTGAACAAATGCTCCAATATTTCTGGTCCGTTTGTTTATTATATCATAACCCACATAAAGAAATTATTTCTAGGAGTTTATCGATATTCACTAACAATAGAACTCAAATTGTATGTAAAGGGAAATAAAGTTGTTCGTAGATCTGACTGAATAAGTTATTAACTTTTTACAACGTCCCGAAATGATAATTGCTGTCAAGCTTAAGCCTCACAATTTTTCTGGAGGATCTTTCCTCAAACTTCCTTCTTTGGGTACCTTTTTGACCCTTATAGAATTTGTTTCTATTCAATAGATGTCGCCTTTTAATACAATGACAAAACATAGAAACCAAATCAGCTAATTAGCCGGTTTAGTATTATTGGGCTGATGTTAAAGAAAATTTACATCTGATCGATTTTAGCGATATAACTGTCTAGTCTGTTTAACGAACTTAAATCGTATTTATCTTACTAATCAAGGTACCATTACCAAGGTAAGTACCCACACTTTTCCATAACAATAGAATAATCTTACCTCAAAAAAGACAAAAGACGTCCGCAGCGAAATCACCTCATTCACGTCAAACGGACCAGTAACCAAACGCGCTGTTAATAAACAGGGACTTTGCCAAATTAAATGTTATTCAACAAAAATATTTTATCGACTCCCTGGAGGCGGGCACTAACTTTTTGTATTATGGTTCTCCCTTCAAGTTGTGCTTTACACAGCTGCTGGTTGGCCGTCAGGGGAGCGTTCCAAACTTTCAGGGAAGGCAGTTTTGCACGCCCCGGTCCGTGCTTAATTAGCCAGTAGGCAGTTTCATTAGAAAAATTAATAAGCATCACGCTTGAGCCCTGACCTTAGCGCTCCGTGAACGAGAAAACTCCGTTGTACAAGTGAAAGCCAGTTACGCGAAAGAAGATACATTGAAATTAAAAAAAAGAAATCTCGTGATTTTTTATTACATTTCTTACGTTTGAAGTTTGGCTGGTAAATCCGTAATAGCGAGATTGTGTACACAATGTTTATTCAATGGCTACCGAGAAACTCTATCAGCAGTAAATAAATAACTAAAATTTGTAACCACTAAAAACAAATATAAGTATTCAACAGCTGTTATTCAATATCTGAGCTAAAATATTTTTAGGCAAATTATGCAGAAGTCCGAGGAGTTAGAATGTAGGCATATAGACATGTTAATGTGTCTGTAAAACAACGCCATATCGGTCTGAGTACAGGAGTGAGTCAAGAACAGAATACGAGGGCGATTCCACTGTTTACAGCGGGATTGGTAAAGTCCTTTAAGCTCCTGAACTGAGTAGGATTCGGCATCAGCGTCAAGTGCGAATACATCACTCACCTCCGCTTTAGCGATGAAGCAGTCGGTACGGCAAAGAAACTGGACGACCTTGGCACTATGCTCGAAGACCTTGAACGAGTCTCCCGACAAGTGGGTCTTGAAATGAACGTTGAAATGACGAAAATCATGTCGAGCTCCCTTGTTGTATCCACTCAAGTATCTGTAGGAAACTCAATTCTCGAAATTGTATCGTCACTACCTGGGACGAGTGATCAAATTAAGTAGGTCCAACTTAGAGAAATAGGTCCATCGACGAATCTAACTTGGCTCGAGTAACTGAGACGAAAACACTAACTAAATTTCTTCAGTATGTGAAGACGAAAGTCTTCAGATTCGGCCCGCGACCCATTCGTATCCAATACATGGTCTCTTACTAAGGGCCTTATAAGGAAGCTCAAAATAACACAACGTCCAAAGACGCAGCGTAGGACGTACACCGACAAGATGGACAGACGTCTTTGTAAAGATCGCAGCACCAAACTGGATGCAGACCACATGTGATCGGTCGCTGTGGAAAACCGTGCGGCTCCTAGAGATATGTTCCGCAGTGGACGATAATGATGATGATTATTATTTACTGAAAACAAAAGACAGTTTGGGAGACGCCTCGTCGTTAAACACAAATTGATTTCTTGTCGTAAAGTCCGTGACACCTCGTTGTTGATTACAGGGCAGACAAGGGCCATTGTGACATTCGATCAAATGACAAATAAGTTTTAATGAGACGGGGATACGAAAAAGAATTATTGAGAAAATTTTCCCTCTGGCTGGTGGGACGTGTCGAGTTTTTTCTCTGGACCGGTGCGAAGTTGCGTCCAGTTCACATAATACGTCGGTCCTCGATGGCTAACTGCTCAACTAGACGACCAAAATTTCCCATGGGTCTCGGTGAGGTCGCTCGCGTCAAGTGATCGCCGCCCATGTGTTTTGTTTGTAACTTACTGACTGACTGCCCTAGTTCACATGAACTAGATGAATTCCACTAAATGTCTAATACGTAATCGTACATACCTACCAAGTGAATTTTTATTTACTCAAGAATGTCTGCAAAAAAGTTGTCAGCTAAGGCGGCCATTTGTCGAACAGCATAAAAAAACCCTCAATCCTTTTTCAATGATAAGTAATTGGGAAACCTCAAATACGGAAACCACTAAAACGACGACAATGAAGACTTTAAAAATGGGCCGCGATAAAACTTGAATTGGACATTCGATTTTCCGTTCGCAAAATTGATATCCAGATACGGATTCTCCATTTTTATTACGAAAATTTTCTTCATATCTCTCGCTAAAACTCCATAACTTTAAACAAATTCCGGATTAATTTAATACTCTTTTGCAAAGTGAAAGGTATCTAATGCCAAAAGTTTTTCGAATTGGTACCAAAAGCTGAGATTGACTTTATTGTATTAGACAAAGTTGTCTTGCTGATAAAGCCCTTCTAAAACATACCTATAATTTTGTCGGTGACTAAGTTTTGCAGCATAATTCGATATCGGGGACCCTTGTAACCAAGTTTGTGAATTAGAGCAATCTGTTGTACGTCAGAAACACCAACGGCCATGGTTTAACATCATAAATATTCTTTAGTGATTCCATCCACGGTTGGGTCGAATCCATTTGCAACAGTTCGGCAAAATGTATTAAGCGCAAATAGTAGGAACACCGACCGTTGTCAACAGTACCTACTACACAAAATTTACCATATTACTGAGAATGTTATTGTATATACGTCATGTTACTATTAGTGCTGCATGCTTCATGGTAACCTAATTGTGAAGTTTCAGAAAATCAATTTTATTGGTTTTTCAAGTCGGAATTGTTAAATATCCTATGTTATTGGTTTCTGAGTAGTTTTACTACGTAAATTGCTACAAAACAGTATATAATTAAGTAAAGTAAAGCTGTAGTTTAATCAATAGAGCGGGGAGGACGTCTGATTCTGCCCTACGATAAATTAGACGCCGCGACGTCTATATTTATCCCAGTATATTTAGTACACCCTCAGTTACATTATGTATCGTACGTACTACATACTTATATTAGAAACAATGTCTTTCGAGCTCTCTCAAATAGGGTTTTCTTTGTATCGTGTCAACAAACAACGAAGTTTGAGTTACATTTTGCTACAGTCTTATACGAGACGATATTTTCTTAGAACTTTTAAAACACATAAATGTGATATAATTTACTACTTGCGTTTATCGACGTTGGTTGGATTCTTCTCTCGCATAGCTAATTAATGCTGCGGTCTACAAATTGCACAGGTGACCATCGGCTATTCAGTTGCAATAACATTATAACACGAATGTTTGTTGGTTGTCACTATATTCCCTCATGGATTTATTAGAAAGTTAGTCAGTACGGAGCTATCAAGCAACAGCACCCTCGTACTCACCCGTGAATGTGGCGCTCGTGATGCGATCCGCTAGGTCGGGGCGGGGCGCGCCGCCTACATGCTATCAGCTGGCTGGCGCGGCCATCTCTCGCCCTGCACCTACGACGAGAGCCATCTTCCCCTGCAGCACCTTCGTACTTACCCGTGAATGTGGCGCTCGTGATGCGATCCGCTAGGTCGGGGCGGGGCGCGCCGCCTACATGCTATCAGCTGGCTGGCGCGGCCATCTCTCGCCTTGCACCTACGACGAGAGCCATCTTCCCCTGCAGCACCTTCGTACTCACCCGTGAATGTGGCGCTCGTGATGCGATCCGCTAGGTCGGGGCGGGGCGCGCCGCCTACATGCTATCAGCTGGCTGGCGCGGCCATCTCTCGCCCTGCACCTACGACGAGAGCCATCTTCCCCTGCAGCACCTTCGTACTCACCCGTGAATGTGGCGCTCGTGATGCGATCGGCTAGGTCGGGGCGGGGCGCGCTGCCTACATGCTATCAGCTGGCTGGCGCGGCCATCTCTTGCCCTGCACCTAAGACTAGAGCCATCTTCCCCTGCAGCACCTTCGTAATCGTACTTACCCGTGAATGTGGCGCTCGTGATGCGATCCGCTAGGTCGGGGCGGGGCGCGCCGCCCGCATGCTATCAGCTGACTGACGAGGCCATATCTCGTGCCCGCGCCTCCGCTCACCGCCCTGCACCTAGGACAAGAATCTCTATTAGCAATGTGTTTTTATGTACCCACGTGAGGTTGTGGTCAATGGTATTTACTTAGAACTGGCCCCTTCCCATGGGCACCTGAAGGAGTTTGACATTTATTCATAGAATAAGTGGCAGAAAAGCAAGGCATTTCAAAAAAAGGAAGAGCTGAAAGCACGTGGAGTGTATTTTACAATTTCAACACTAGCTTTACCAGTATTGAGTGGCGGGGTGCACCGCAGACCCCTTACACACTGCGACTTTTAGCATCGATGCAGTCACGCGTTTTTAAAACGCGCTTCAGCATCACGAATTACGCAATTAACTGTTTTAATTTAGCATCGATAGAGTCGCTCGTTAGTATCGGTGCAGTCGCCAAAATTCAGTACATAATTTGTCAGTTTCCAGCTTCTGCATCGCGAATGCATTGATGCTAAAAGTAGCGCAGTGTGTTAAGGCTTACATTTTGCAACTGCATCGACGCCAACGCGCGTTAGCATCGCGACTGCATCGCTGCTAAAATTCGCAGTGTGTAAGGGGTCTTAAACTGCTGATTTGGTCAAAATAAATTTAAGTAGTCTTTTTGAGGACATTTTGCGCTGTTATCATAATTTTCAATATTATCTTCATTTTTCATGTAAGTGTGCAATTAAACTTAGCACTTGTTAGAGCTTGTGTAATGTTTAAATAAAATTGAGAAAAAGCACTGCTTACACACTTTACACATACTATACCACAGAAATATATATTGTATATTTAAATTATGACTCGTAGATAAATCAGATTCACATAAAATACAGCTTTGACAAAGGGAACATCAAAAGAATTTAGGCACAAAAAACTCGGGCATCCCGAAAGGTTGTCCGTTTTCGTTTGCTACAAACCAGGCTGCTAAACAATCTGAGTATCCACTTTGTAGGCCTGTACCCATACCTCAGATAGCCCATACCTGTAGTTTTCTCTCTCACTCAAGCCATCATGGTTGTGTGTATGAGTGAGATAGCTAGAGTCCAAAATACAGATAACGTCCAACAGAATAGGGCCTCTGATTCCAACGCTACGTGTTGTTTACGAACAGGTGTTAGTAGGCAGCCCAAAGGTTAACAAACACATTGCTTTAAATTCCGGTGGCTCGTGCTGAGTTAATCTTAAGTAAATGAAGGACTGATGATAAATGTTTGGAATGGGTAATATACATAAAATATGTATATATGCCACCTTAGTATTGTATAAACCGCGAGATTATAATCTTACGTTTTTAAATCCGAAAACACTGTAATCTGTCGGTTCATTGTAAATAAGCTCGACATGGTTTAGCATTTACGGTTTTATTGGTACTTACACAACCTAACACGATCCTTCACCTATCCTGACCCATACATAGCTTTTCCCAGTGATTCGTCATTTCAATTTACGTAATAATGTATGAATTTCGGTAAACAATGACAAGAAAACCTAACAATTTCACAATAAATCGACGATCAACCTAACAGTACACCTAAGGAAACGATTGCGGACTCATTCAACAAACAATTAAAGACGACAGACTATAATCAACTTGTCACCACTCCAAATAGTGAGACCAGATATACGCAGACCAGCGCTCAAAGGTAATACCTAACGTGCTTGTCTCAATAGTCTTGAGATAGCGAGCATGGCAGTATCCACAGCCTTCGAAGACGAACATTGACTTTGGTCCTTTGACCGGCATAACCTAGAGCTCACTAAGGCTTATAAGGATCGCCGCAAATGAACTCTGCAGTATTGTAGACACGTTTACGGACATAATGCATTGTATAACTAAATTAAAAATCGGTTGGTTTTCAGCCACGCACATTTTCACGCAAGTAAACTGTGAACAAATGGTTTAAAAAACGACTAAAGTCTAAATTTCTAGTCTAGATTTTCTATTATTTTTTTAATTAATGCCGCAGTTTGATCGGATGTCGATATGTCAGTTCGGTAACAAATATAATAAAAGAACAAAATAAAACCTTTGCAGCGGATAAATCCACGTTATTATAATTTTAATAATATGTAAAAGTTACCAAGCGTAACCGAATGGTTTTGAATCGGAGGCTAGTCAATGGTTTTTATAATGGTTCTTATTATAAAAAAAATATTATGATTATGCTATGCTTTTATAAATCGAAATAAATTAAATAAATGATTTTTTTAAGACGCGAAGCGAGTTTGCTTCTTCTATGGTTAAAAGCGATACTTTTAATAGAGTTATTTAAAGTTAATAGTCCATTTTTCAGACAACAAATGGAGCAAATCAGTGTTGTCATTGGAGACCCAGAATCGAGAAGAGGAGCGTTGGGAGACCTCCAGTCAGATGGTCTGACGACATACGAGGGTCAAACTGAAAGTTCTTAGAAAATCAAAAACTGATTACATTAGCCAGTTATTAGTTTTATTATATTTTTTCAAAATATTGTCCATTGACGTCAATACACCGCTGCATGCGATGGAACCACTGGGAAAAGCACTTTGCCCACTCGTCCTTAGGGGTCTCTTCAATGGCATCGCGATACGCAGCCACCGCTTCTTCAGCATTCATAAACCGCTTTCCTTTAAGTTTTTCTTTAATTTTTGGAAATAAATAAAAATCACAAGGCGCGAGGTCGGGGCTATACGGCGGGTGACCCAGTAATTCAACGTTTGATGTCGCCAAATAGTCGATCGTTCGCTTGGCGGTGTGCGACGAGGCGTTGTCGTGGTGAAGGAGGATCCTACTGCGAGGTCGTTTCTCTCGAACTTTTTCCAAGACAAGTGGCAAACAATTGGTAGTGTACCATTCTGCAGAAACTGTTTTTTGATCCTCTAACACAATTGTTGCGAAATGACCTATCCTTCCAAAGAACGAGGCCACCATTTTTTTTCCCGCACTTCGATCTCTCTTCACTTTAGTTGGCAACTCCTCGAAAGGAAACACCCACTGAGCAGATTGTCTTTTGGTTTCAGGATCATAACAGTAAATCCAGCTTTCGTCACCTGTTAGTATGTCGAACACAGCATTTGAGTCACCTCCATTAAATCTTTCAATCATTTTACGGCACCAATCCACACGATGGAGTTTTTGAGCCTTAGTCAAATTATGAGGTATCCACCGGGCGCAAAGCTTCCTGACCGCTAAATGTTCGTGGAGGATTTTGTGCACTTGACTCATACCGATGCCTAAGCTTGTCCGAATCTGCAGATAGGTCACTCTTTTGTCAGTCTCTATCATACGCCGCACAACACAGATGTTATTTTCAGTCGTCGCCGTAGAAGGCCGTCCCTCACTCACATCATCAGTGAGATTAGTGCGACCACGTTTAAACTCATTAAACCAGTTGTAAACAGTCGCACGAGATGGGGCTTCATCGTGAAAGGCCAATCGTAGTCTATCATAACTTTCTTGTTGACTTAAATGACATCGAAAGTCATAAAAAATCATTGCACGAAAATTTTCTCGTGTTAAATTCATGTTGACGTGACACAGACAATTTTCAATTTGCCGCCAAATCGTAAAACAAATGACAAATGAATGAAATATATACTCAGTAATATTGGCAAAGAGTTCTATTTTCAAATTTTAGAATATTTTTTTTATTATATTGTTTATAAGTGGCCAGTTCTAAGAACTTTCAGTTTGACCCTCGTAAAGAACCAAGCCGGCCCAACCTCGTTTCGAAAACCACAGGACAGAACGGCGTGGAGAAAATTTGGAGAGGCATATGCCCTGCAGTGGGAAAACACGTGCTGAAGAAAAAGAAGCGTAAATTTTTAGGGTTCCGCAGCCGATTGGCAAAAAACGGAACCCTTATAGTTTCGTCAAGTCTGTCTGTCTGTCTGTCCACCCGTATGTCACAGTCACTTTATTCTGAAATTGTTGTTGAACTGATGTTTCCTGTTAACCGCTTTACGATTCTCAAACAAAAATAAAAAATAATGATATTTACATGAAACCAAAACCTATTTTTTTTTGTCAAACCTATGCGTGTGTATAGGGTATCCTATGGATAGGTCTTTAAATGACATCGAGGTTCCTAAAACCATTTTTTCTAGAAGTATAACGTTTGAGAAATAGACGCCTCCAAAGAGGTAAAATGGGCTTCCCCCCCCCCCCTCCCCCATTTAACTTTTAAACTAAGCGAGTGTAAATTTTGAAAATAAAAACATGATGTAGATCTTGACAAAGACTTTCAACGAGCATTGGTTTAAACGAGATCAAATTTGTGGGTTTTGAGATAGAGCACATTTTCAATAACCGCATACATAACTTTGTTATTCATACAAATAGTATGAAAAACAAAGTCATTTTTACCGTCAAAAAAATATAAAGTAAGTGGATTTCTAATTCCGTTAAAGTTGGCACGAAATCCTTAGTTTGCGAGTCCGACTCGCACTTGGCCGGCTGCGACTTTTGGCAGCGATGCAGTCGCGATGCTAACACGCGTTAGCATCGATACAGTCGCGATGCAGAAGTTAGAAATTGTCACATCATGTTTTGAATATAGGCGACTGCATCAATGCTAAATTAAATCTGTTCATTGCGTGAGTCGCGATGCTGACGTTTTCAAAACGCGCGATTGCATTTATGCTTAAAGTCGCAGAGTGTAAGGGGTCTAAGGGCTCTTGCCCATGGAGAGATTTTTTTTGCATTTGCTAATTTCTGCAGGATGCCGTTTAAAATTATACGCGTTTTCATGCTACTATTCACACGGATATCCAGTTTGCATTGGCTCGCATAAAACCGAAACCTGTTTATCACTGATTTAGTTATATCATCAAACTGGACTTGTTCCACTTCTAAAATGACAGTATTCATAAACACAGCAATCACTATAATGTTTTAAACTTTCATGGTCACTCACATTAGAATAGTTAGATACGGGATTGCTACCATGTACCTTATTATTTATGAGTTTCCGATATTTCGGCACTGTTGCAAGCGCCATGATAATAATACAGCAATCACTATGCCAACGCTGTGAAAGAAAGAAATATACAGTGCGCCGATTTATCGGTATGTGCAAGCGAGACTGATATGACACTGACAAGAGCTAACAGGACTCGGTTGACGGACAACCGTACCTGTAAATAATTGCCGTGCGAACACACCGAAGGTTTTAGCGGAATCCAGTAATGCATCAAGTGATCACGCAAAACTAGACTGCCATGGGAAACGGCCAATGGTAATTAAGAATTGTCTGCATTGTGATCAGCGAAAAAACAAATAGATATTCATTTAAGGCTTGTTCGTTAAGTTCAAGTCAGTATTTGAGGACATATAATCACCAGATTGGCCTAGTGCGGAATATTCGCATCAGATGTGAACTGCATTACCTCAGAGATCAAAGGGGCACATCAGGCTCTTTGACCACCGTAATCTGGGCTCACTCCGGCTTACACGGATTTACACAAATGAACTCTGCCCATTACTGAGCTCGCATTGTGTATTGACATCACGTCCTAAGTGTGTTTATCCGATAATGAGAGATGTATCATTAAGTAAAATAGGTCATAGGTCCGATCTTAGAAGTTCTTTGTAGCGAGCCGAAATTAAATGAGTTACTGTGTAAGTGACACATGGTAGTACAACCCGCTTATAACTTCTGAATTTGTACTTAATGCCTTTTGCATTTTCAATAAATATATACCGTATCAATAGGAATCATGCATCCGTATACTTAGTTACAAATAAAAACCGGCCAAGTGCGAGTCGGACTCGCGCGCTGAGGGTTCCGTGCCAACTTTAACTGAATTAGGGAATCCACTTACTTCTACTTAGTAAAATACCACAATATTTTGTTGATTGCAAATATAACTTTGTTTTTCATAGTGTTTGTATGAAGTACAAAGTTATGTTTGCGGTTCTTGAAAATGTGCTATATCTCAAAAACTACTAGTTCGATCCCGTTTGAACCAATTTTCGTTGAAAGTATTTATTAAGATCTACATTCCATATTTTTTTCAAAATTTACACTTGCTTGGTTTAGAAGTTAGATGGGGGGACGCCCATTTTACCACTTTGGTAGCATCTAGCTATGAAACGTTAGACTTTAAAAGAAAATGTTTTAAGGAACCTTAATGTCCTTTTAAAAGACCCATCCATAGACACACGCGTAGGTTTGACAAAAAAAATTTTTGGTGTTAGTTTCATGTATGGGAGCCCCCCCTTAAATGTCTTTTTTTTTTTATGAGAATCTGTAAGCGGTTAACAGGATACATCTTCCTACCAAATTTCAATTGTGTAATGCTTATAGTTACAGAATAAAATGTCTGTGACATACGGACGGACAGACAGACAGACAGACTTGACGAAACTATAAGGGTTCCGTTTTTAGCCATTCGGCTACGGAACCCTAAAAAGGGTTTGATACGATACAAAAAAAGGAAAAATCAATAGGTTATGATTATAATATTAATTATTATTATTTTTATTTAATTTTTTTAACATCTTTTGTCTCAGCGAAAATGGTATGCTGGTATTTCAGAAATATACGGGCCTAATCTAAGTATATTTCCACTTACATTTTATAGTATATATCAAGATGGGTTTGTGAGTGTGCCTGGTGAATGTAAAAGTGGAGAGTTCGGTAGTGATTGTGCGAGTGAGAGGCGGTGTGACTGTATGCTGCCTTGTTTGTGCTGCTGGAGTTCTTCGTGGTTCTGAAAGAATTTTCTTACTATTCTCAAGTGTTTAAGATGACTGCTTTTTGGAGTGACAGGTACGTAAATATCGGTATGTTGAGGGTGCTGAGTGACTGATGTAGTTGTTTTGGAATTACTCCTGTGGTGGATAGCGCACGATGGGTACAATTTTCACGTCAGTCAATCTCTACATTCTCCTAATTTCATCTTTTAGGTCAGTATACTTAGAGAGCTTCTCGGCTATGGTGTTTTGCAGATTGATGAGCCCATAGTGTTCCACTGCAGGGCAAAGGCCTTCCTACCCCTTTTCCATTCTCCACGATTTTGGGCAACTGCCTTCCAGTCCCTGTGAAATGAGTCCAGCTCGTCACGCCATCTTTTTCTGGGTCTTCCACGTGGCCGCCTTCCATTTAAGGGGATCCACTCTGTGCATATTTTGGCCCAGAGGTCATCCGACATTCGGCTTACGTGACCAGCCCAGTCCCACTTTATTTGAGCAGCTTTTCGGGAGACGTCGGTGATAAGCGACTTAGAGCGTAATGTAATAACAGAGAAAAACATGACCGAATAATATTAATAGGCACACAAAAAAAAGAAAAGCAGAAACAAACAATGTTCAAAAACGCCTAGGTAAAACACAAACTAAGCTAAACCACAGATTTCTTTACCTCCAACAGGATCAGACTTTTACCACACCTCAACTCATGTGCCTATTACAATAAACCCTTGCTATCGAATAAGGAGGGGTAAACCAACATTTTATTCGTAAATCCTAACAAAGGCAATCGGAATAAAAATATCTGCAGACATAATTTTAGCCGAGCTCGCACAGATCAATAGTTGGGTATTTATAAGGCTGGGCATCGAGTGACCGATCTATTTATGTCACCCTTTAGAGCTCACCACACTGACCTCTATGTGTATAGGCCGTGGTTGTAAGGATTTTACACCTTGAAAACCTCAAACGTATACCTACTTAAAACGTTTAGAGCTAGCAAGTATTGTTAAGGTTGAATAAATCAGTCAGGAGCTGTCGATTAATGTATATAATTACACAGAATGAATACTCATCTACGTAATCTTTTGAGTGAAGTCTTTCGTACATGCATCAAACGTTTTTGCTATGGTGTGCTACGATGGATTAGTACGTACTATGGTGTAGCTGCAATCTGCTACGGCATAGCTACAATGTGCTACGCCGAAGTTATGAAACATGCTACGGCGTAGCTATAATGTGCTACGGCGAAGCTGTGATAGACTACGGCTACGATGTTACTGCACCTTGTAACAGAGAAAAATCGTAGATAAATCATGGAATGTTGTGGAATGGAAATGGAAATAGTTCGAAACTATAAGCAATGTTTCTTGGATTATTTTTGTGCCTACCTAAATACTGAATCACAACATGACGCCAAGTGAACCAGTATAAACCCTTATAATCTATTTATGTTGCCAGCTCTGCTACAGCACAGGAAACCCGTTACACGGTTGTTGAATGTAGTGGACTTTTAAAGAACGCTTGGATGAGACTTAGGTACTTTGCGTGCGGTGTCGGCTATCTGAGGAGTGAGTCGGAAAAACAACTCCACGTCAAGAAGAACGGGGTAGATTTTATGAAACTTTTATATTAATAAGGATGAGACATTACACAATAAAATGGGTATTATAATCTTCGCATTTTTACAACGGTTTGAGATTAGGTACATAAATCGATACGAAAGGCTAACAGTTCAACTGATCTTGCTCTTTTTAGTTGTTACTAAAAAAATAGTCTCAAACCTTACAAGCTTAGTCGCAAGGACCGAATAGTTTCTAAATAATAAACATAGATAAAATGAAAAATCGTAATACATTTCCTATTTACCGAGGTGGTAATGTTTGAAATCGCCCAGTTAATATTAAAAATGTACGTGCACTCTCAACATAAGAGTGCACAGCGGAAATTGAAAATGAAGATTCATAATCAAGTTTAAAAATAGCTTCGTAATTTAAAGCAGATGCTCTAACTTTTATTACGGTCCCTGCAGCTTACTGTTTACGTTCTCGTTTATAACCAGACGAGATATTTTTACGGACCTCGCCAGCGAATGCTATAAAATAACGTTTATATTACAAGAATTGTGCGACCTCATTTTGGGATTTTCCAAATGGTGAATCACCTTTTTTTATAGAAATTGGTCTAATTATAAGAACTATATCGGTTTACTGAAGAGGTACATATTTTATTCCACTTTTCTTTATCATTGGTTGATTCTGAATTCCTTTGTCATTACTAATCTAATAAATTGGTACTAATAAAATAAAGCTGAAGAGTTTCTTTGTTTGTTTGAACGCACTAATCTCAGGAACTACTGGACCGATTTGAAAACATATCTTTGTGTTGGATAGCTTATTTATTAAGTAAGGTTTAGTAGGGACATCACGCTGAAACGGGAGGGGAGGGAATAAACTCAAAACGCGCGGTCGATGTCGCGGAGGACCCCTAGTCATCAGATATGATTAAAATAAAGAACGTTTACAATCAGAACAAATTCCGCATAAGAATAATAGTATGGTCATTGGTCATATTAATTTAAATTCAATTCAATAAAACCATTTAACATCACTTAAACGACATCGGTTACCTACGAAGGTATGTAGGCAAATGGTATTTTTCATTAACTGGGGAAATGCCATACATTTTTAAACAGCCATTTGGCTGTGCTAAAAATGGAAAACAATTGAATAACCGACAGTTAGACGTAGAGAAATCACAATGTTTTCTGTATGTCTGCTAGCATAAGCCTAGGCATGCGCTGTCTATCTCCAACACTCCTACAGATAGATACGAACGACTATTATGTTAACTCAACACAATGTTTCTTGCAAAGAAAAGAGTAAACTCGCATTTTTAAACTTTTACATTTAAGAAGAAACACTGACGGCCGGTTTCTGAAACGCTTGTCAAATAATGAAATCGTTAACAGTCAGTCATAATTGACAATCTGTTAAACAACTGTGGGTTGCTGAAAAGCAATTCATCCTAAAATTAGCGAATCGATTGTTAACAGGTGATATTTTTTTTGGTCTGACCACCCTTGCTTAAATTAGTCACCTTCATTCAATCACTCATATTTTGTTTCTGTTTAACGTATACCTTTGTCTCTATTTTTTGACATCAACGTGTAATCTGTGGTGTCAAGAAATTATAATTGACAGATCACAGAATTTTCAAACTTATGGCCAGCAGCACTTGTTCCGCAGCGCTGATGGCATGGTTACTTTGGGTCATGGGTTCCAGATGTGACAGTAATCCCATTAACTAATGGGATGAATGGATGGGAGGGAAAATAAAACATTTTTTGAAATTCTGTAGCGGGCCCTAAATTCCAAATCATTATAGTGATCTATTCGTCGCTTGTTATGGATATATCATCAGCAGATAAATCAGATGACATTGTATTTTTTCAATTCAGTTCATAAAAAAGAAGTATGCAAAAGTCTTTTGACACTCCGCTAAGTGATCGATTTTCACTAATTAGCTAATTTAGTATTAACAAAAAGTTGACATGCAAAAAACTTTTTCGGAAACCCAAATCTTCCATAATTGGCGATTAATGAGAGATGTGACATTTGCAATGACAACCTGTCAATTGGCAGGTTCAGAAACCTGAACTGCGTTTAAATAGAGATTAACGCCTTGTTACGTAATTTTTACGATAACATGCGTTTCAGAAACCGGGTGTGAATAATTTATAGTCGTAACCTTCACTTTACTTGACGCTTGCGTAAAGTAGAATATTCTGGAATTAAAATTCCAGTTTCCATTCAAAACGCATTGCTTTTCAAGAGTAAATGCAGTATTTTGGTTCTTATTAGCGTAGACTTAAGGATGATTTTTAAATTATCGAGCTCGAATAGGCTAGAACCTGGCCGGCAAGGCATAATGACGGTTGCACGCTCCGAAGAATCTCCAATAGGAAACATTATGACGCGTTTATGTAGAGCGGAGGCCGACATTTACAACATTGCACCTATTAATAGTCTTGCCTACCCTTTGGACACGTAAGTAGGGTTACCATATATCACTTTTTATGGCGCAGGACAAGGGTGAACGACGTTTTTTCTCGTAAATGCAATATCTATTTTATAAGATTATGGATGACTATCGGTGTCAATAAATCGTGGGGCGACCATTACGAATACTTTGGGGTTTTACAGATAAAATGCAATTTTGGGTTTTGGGCCGATAACGGAACCCTGTGTAAGTAATTTCTTAATGCTTTACCGATAAAACCTAATAGAAAAGCTGAAGCTGGGAAATACACTCCTACGAACTCCTATTTTCGAGAACTGAAGATTATGATGCTCATGATGTTATTAAGTTACCTTTACATTTTTAACTTTTTTTTTGTTGATAATTATTTTAACCAATATGATATAACTTAATCTCTGCCATTGCTAACCTAAAGTGGTCCCAGGCTGTTGTGAACCGCTTAGAACTAGTTAACGCCAAAATACAGTCACTTGCAAAGCTAGTAATAATGCACGGGCCCTCGTGGGCCATTAAAATACGGAATGCACTATCCTTTGAGACTTAGTGATATGATTTACAAACACATCCAAAATTAGGAAAGAATATATATTTAGTAAGCCTTAGCACAGCTCTGAATGATTTATTATAGTAAATTAACGCTTTCTTTTCTGTGGCACTGCATAAGGACTTAAAAATAAGCTTTGTGTTAAACACAATCTTACCAGAAGTATTTACATCATTTGTATCATTCATATGTATTTAAACATAAAGTGATTTGATGACTGACCTATGTGATGTGCAATAAAAAAATGTGGTATCTATACTACGAGTAAGATTTACTTATGTTGAACTTGTTTAACTTTCTTACTTTTGTACTTAATACATAGTTATTTTACTGCGACTCAACTAGCATTTTTTACGTAAATATTCATTATTACACAACTGCAAGTCGTCTAAAGAAGCAAATCTGTGCTTCAATTACAACAAAGGGGTCTTAAAATAACAAAGGCACCATTCTTCTATCGATAATACACAGACACAGCGCCAGACTCTTTTCTATTTTAACGAAAAGTCTTGCCGCCAATTCAGCGGAATGGAAAGATGTCTACTGGGTGTATGCTTCGAGACCGCGGAGCGAATCTATACCTCAACTTGCATTTATTACACGCCCTTTAACTTCCCTCTGAGAAATTCTATTATTATGTTTGAAGTCGGTGCCAACGCTTTTATTAGGCACATAAATTAGCAACTGCTTTGATATGCACAGAATGACGCCTCTGAAAAGTCATATTCTCATATTCATTGCGGGAAAATACCCAGTCAGCTCTTTTCGCAATTTTATTCTGTTATTTCTGTATCAGCCATACCTACTCAAATAATACGAACAAAGGATATTGCTTCGGAAAGACAAATACCCACATAGAATCATAATATCTGAGCTGGTCGTAGCATATCCGTGGATATTATATAAAAAAACTATACTTCAAATTTTGTTTTCGGCTTTAGTGTCTCATTCAAGTAAACAATAAATTGGATACCTAATTGTGTTTTCATAAATGTGAAATAGCAAATTTTTCGTTACTGACATTCATCACATAGGCAGTGTCTATGTGATGAATGTCAGTAACGAAAAAGTTACTATGCCAAGACCAACGCTACTACGTGAGGTACTGCTTACTAAAAGACCCAGAAAAACAAATGCATGGTATCCCTATCACACATACATACGTTTATAAAGAGCTAGTGGATGTTCTTTGCAGTCTGCCTAAAAGCTTTGCTACAATTCACTAAACTATATTCAGTTTAACCCGCGCTCACGCACTTTATATACTCACCTTTATTTACCTTATATTCTTTTGTTTCATTTTAACGGGTTTTTGCTTTTGAACTACGGCTTTGTGAATACAAATACAAGGGACTTTACTTTTTATCAACTCTATACTTGATCAGTAAAAGCGACCTTCGCTATTTATCGAACAACAAGTTACAACATCTTTGTTTTTAACTCGCTTGTTTAGCTATAAAGCAATGTTTAGGGTTTCTCCCTTACTTATTTTGTTCTTTTCATAAAAATATTATCCCTTTTGGAATAGAACGAAAAGAGCGAGATTTCAGTAGCAAAAAATTGTGTGCTAAAGAGAGGTGCAAAATGCGATGAAGCAGAACCATTTTTGACGACCGTTCTATAATTTAATGTGAGATTGTGTATATTTTAGAGAAATAGTGCTTCTGAAAATAGTGGCTTGATCGGTGATTGATTGTTGTTCATCACAGCCAAATATTCCCATTTTTAAATTTAATAGGTCAATTAGTACAAATCGAAGCCTCTTCATTTAAGATTTATATTTGCCAATGCGCTTCAACTTTAAAGTGCGCAATTTGATTATTCTTTTCTAAACGTTTATTTACGTAAACAGTAAAGACTGATTAAGACATAATGACACATAACAAAAATATTATGTGTAAAAAAATAATTTCCGTTTAACACTAGGACTGCATATTCAATAGGAATATTAATTTTATGGTCCTTTCACAGCACCGATTACGGTGCTGTGAAACATTCATGTGGAGATTTTTTGTTCGATTATTAAATCCAAAAAATCTCCACATAAATGTTTATGAACATCAGAGTTTGGTACATTGCTTCAATTAGTGAACAACAACATGTAGAAGGGAAACAATTTTAGCATTTTAGAGGCTTTTAACGAGTTGAGCCGCAAAATTTATCCGTATCCAAAAATGTAACAAAGGTCAACTTTCTCCCGAAACATTTTTGGAATTCATTGGACAGACTAAAAATGCTGTTCCCCATTCAGATATTGAAATCTCAAATTCTGGTAGTTAGGTTTTTTTATTTCACCGTTCCATATTATATGGCAATGTTACTCATGCATGTTATCATAAAAACGCAGCAAGGCTACGTAGTCAAATAGATAAACTTAGTTACGTAGCAGCGAGTTTACGCCATAAATCGAAATGCGTTTGGTAATAATAACTGATATTCTCTGTCCAATTCTAGTCCATAAATTAAACATAAAACGAAACCAACAAAAGGAAATAATAGAAGTAGCTTCATGTGACTGAAGCATAGAAGGTAAATTCGGATCAAAATTAATTTACTAGTTTATTTGATTTATGAAATAGTATAAACCTCTTTTAGAAATGAATGTTAACTAAGCATAGTTAAGTATTCCTTGCCTTATAATATTTTCTTAGGACCAGTTGCGTGATCGAAGTTCACTTAACTACGGTTAAGTCGTTAGCATTTGTTGAATAATTACGATTGTGTGTGCTTTAAACAAAATGTACCTTATTTTTGGTCATTAAAATAGCCATTTCAATCGTAAATATTCATCCGCGGGTAATGATATTTAATCATTAGTTGAGTTAACTATTGATAACGAAATTAAGTCCTTTCTCATCTTCTTATTAAAAAACTGAAATAGAAATATTAATTTTTTAATCCGCTTTTTGAAGAACATGACGCAAAAGAATTACTTTGCTTACTTTCTGCTGACAATTTCAAGCAATCATTTAATTTTAAGCTGACAGAAAAATACAAATGAGTTCAATCACTGGCAGACTGGCACTATCTATGATATCAAAGTAAATAAGATGTGCCATCGACAAAGGCGCGCGCCACTCTTTTTTGATTGAGGAAAGCGCGTGGTGCGGGGGTTGTTTGTGTACAAATATAAAAATATATAACATTATAAATAAATAAAATTATTAAGTATAAAACTATTAAATTTGGCAAAAGCTTGCACACATGTGCTACAAATGATAAGGACTAATGGCGGTGCGCGCTTTCATTGATGGCACTACCTATAAACGGAACGAAATTTATAATCATTGAATAAAATCTCCTTATCATACATACTATGTGTAGTAAGAATAAAACTGCGAGTATGGTTACGTTAAGCGCACTAAGCACAGATGCGGTACTAGATGTGCGCTAAAATGGAATATCTAAGTAAAAACAGACTTAACTTCCCCACTCAGCCTGGCAGAACATTGCACACAGACAACAAAGACTCTAGGCAACTGCCTTCTTCAAAAATGTATTTCACTTCCAAGGGAAATTCATTTGATTTCGCCTCATAAGGCTCTCCTCATCTACATTTCAGTTCTCGGTTCTTTCTCTATCACTTTCTTTAATCGATAACGGGAAGAAAGGCTATTCAGTAATGCGATCCCATTTTTTATTACTTTATCGTCTATTCAGAGGTATAATCGTTTCACTTTGTTAGTTGTAATTAATAGGATCTTTTCTTTACCCTATTATGGGTGAAAATAAAGTACAATTAGTTAGTTTATAAAAGTTAAACACACATAATACTCAAAGAAACAAAAACATTTTATGCGTTGTGTCTAACTCTTCTTAGTTGAAACTGAGTAATCACTCATTGTATCGTCTCTATTTAGACATTACATTATTCTTACAACCTTGAAACGGAAACCTAGATGGATAATACTAAATACATGCTAGTAAAAGCCTTCCCTGCACTTAACAGCACGAGAACATTAGTAGTCTTTACTCGAAGCCATACAAATAAATGCCTCCATTGCTATAAGTAGAAAAGCAATAACATATAATAGATTTATTACTTTTATGTAAAATAAATAAATTTCTATTCAGAGATAGCGTTTTTACGGGTAGGCACGAAGGAAAGTCGCAGTCATTGTAATTTGACGACGCGTTTGGTGTCTACTGGTATTGGACTACTATGCCGGCGGTCGCGGGTTTAGAATCCTGCAAGGGGCAAATGTTTATAATAATTGAAATAAAACAACTTTTTTACGGATTAACTTTTCGCGAGTTTATTAATTTTATCCCGACGTTTCGAACACTTTACAGCGTTCGTGGTCACGGGTAGACTAAGATGTTATTTGTCATTTACAGAGTTTTGAAAAATATACACTACCGTCACTCATATTATTAATTAACGTTCCTATCCACGCAGAAAGAGCTAACTGTGTCTTGTGATCTTGCAGTGAGTGGTCTAGCTTGGGTCCTAGTTAGAACTGGATCCCATGCAGGTGGAATTTTCCACCAGTTCGAAACGTTCGAACTGCAAGTGTTCGAAACGTCGGGATAAAATTAATAAACTCGCATAAAGTTAATGCGTAAAAAAGTTGTTTTATTTCAATGAGTAATATTCGCGTAAACTTCAGAAACAAGTATGTTTATAATAATAATATTTATTTCAAAAAATACTTTGCGTTTATGTGATGAGCACGAACATTTGTACCTAAGCATGGATGTATGTAAGAGAGGCGCCTCCGTCATTTTCATAGTTTAGTAGTCGTTGCACAAGAAAGAAAATTCATGAGTTCGAAACCATGACAATTGATGTGTTGTCTGGCTCATATTTGTTTATTATTTTTAATATTACATACAGGGTGTTGTTTTGGTTAGCGACGAGCGACTCAGTGGTGGCTGTACAAACAAAAAAAATGTAAAATACCCACATAATCATTTTTTTTGTGCGTTACAGCAATCGAGTTAAAATTCCCAACACCAGCGGACCTAAGATGCGAGCCTATTTATCATTTATCGCGGCAATCGATAAATTTCAAACGTAATTTTAACCATATTTAAACGGGTTTTTACTAACTTCAATGTATTCATTTGTTATCAAAAGCAATAAGGTTTGCTTTACATGTAAAAACAATGAAGAAAAACATGTTGTTTAGGAAATTAAATTATTATATCGACGCAATAAACGATATCGAGTCGTGCACGTTAGGCCTACAGGTAGCCGCTTCGTAGCTTACTAGCTACGGCGTAGTATTTCGTAGATAAGCGCTATCTACGCGCTTTAGTGCGAGTTTTCCTATTAGTTTTGTATTTTTTTTTGAATGTTGTGAAGAGGTTTTCTTGTATGAAAGTTGCTCAGAATTTAAAAAAGCATTTTTTTAGAATAAGCATTACTCATATTTTCATCCCTGTGTTGGATGTCACTGACCAAAACAAAACCCTGTATAACATAGTTTATTGTTTTACTTATACTAGTTAACGACCCCCATGGTTGTGACCAGCGTACATTCTTCATGTAAATACTAGTAATTTACATGAAGAGTTAGATCAAATATCGGCTGACTGCTACAAAGCACGAATTTGGAAAATAGTTATCCACTTATTTGATCTCCAGATTCGTATAACGTTAGATATATTAAGTAGCCTCTTCTGAGATGGTGCTTGAAGGAAAAGGTTCCAAAATTTGATTACACAATACAAACCATGGGTGAAGCGAAGGATTTTAGTTTATTTTAGAAGATCATTGCGCGACACTGACTACACAAAACCCACTTCATCTTCTCTTTGTGTTATATGAAGTTTTTTAGCAATTTCATTTACTTTTGATATGACAATGCTTTAAGATCACTGCTGGCGTTTAATTAAACAAAACCATCAAGAATTTCAGTGCCTTTATAATTGAATTCATACTACCTATCATATAGGCAATCATTTTGCACTATGGTTCATGTTGCTACTATTTAATACTCGCAATAGTCATGGCTTATTTAGCTAGCCATATAAACCAAACAAACGTTTTCTCTTGACGATATTTCATTAAATTAAACTAACTGGACTCAAATCCTTCCTTTCTGCGCGCATTTAACCCTCGCAGCGCTGTTATTGTAGAAAGATAAGCGTGAATTAAAAAGGTACAAACAAAAACAACAATCAGCCCATTGCACACATACAGCGGTTGACAGGGCCATCAAAGCTGTCACAAAAACAAAGGGACAAAGAGCAGGAATACGCGTGTGAACAGTGAGGACTAAAGAGAATCACTCATTTGAGAGTCGCGATACAAAAGTACAATTAACATAGTCGTTAGTAACCCGTTGATAGGAGAAGCAAATGAAAAAAGTGTACAACACAAGCAATACGATCAACAATCTTGTAATAAAAGCGGTAGAACAATGAAAGCACATTTTTAATTACATACTCTACATGTATACGTATATTACATACATATGAGGCTTGGTTATAGTCGCAGATTCAAGATAATTGTGAACGCGGTTTATATAATATTCTCATCATGAGATGCGCAGGAGTACGGTTAAATGTCATCTTACTACTTACTCACTACAGTTACTTAGGCTCTGCTGGATCAGTCATGCATTATAGTCATTATAGCATAATTCACTATGTAGGCAGCTGATTAATAAATAAATGCTGAGTGTAGTGCTACAATATTATAGATTTATTGCCATGTGGAACTATGTTGTTGGAAAATCCTGTAACGTCTCATCTAATTAATTGTTCCAAATGATTTTAGTACCTAGTCAAGTCTGTATCAGTTTACCATTGTAACTGTTGGTTAAAATAGAATGTTAACACGTGGATATTATGTTAAATCTTACTTTACTAAGGCAATAAGCAACAAATCGATTGATATTTGTTACACTGTCAACTTATGCGTTTTATCAGTCCAATTTAAGCAAAACAGCTATCATCAGCACTGAACCCATTTGCGAAACTCTGCCTCGTGTGCGTGTAAAATCATATCGATTTTATAACAATCCTGATTCAATGTCAACTCCACTGATATCGGTTTTGTCGACACCTGTTACATTTCTAATACACTATCATAAGAGAGGCTGGCCAATAGGCAATAACGTTAATTAACCCTTAAATATTTATTGTTTCTTCAGCTCATGAGATACTTGAGCGTATTCATTTGATTGCGACAGCGGCGCACGTGCGCGACTGTATTCCCTCCGGGTAGAGGTTAAAATACAACAGCAGCTCTCCCGGGCGGGAGCTTCGTAATTCATTCATTTTTATTCCGAATGCCACTCGCCAGAGCAGTTAGCTTGCGGAAAATCGTTACCGGCGAACGTCAATCGCCATGCGGGGTAGTGCCATACGCAACGCGCCCACTTACACATGGATTCACGGTCGCGGCTTCTTTACATCGCGCCAGAATCGCCGGTCCCCGGGAAGGTTGTCACTGAGCTACGAGTGGCACTTGCACTGCGCGGGGCCGCACCGGCGACGTCGGCGGCTGGAGCGGTTGGCGGCAACCGGGCTCGGGCAGCACGGCACGGGACGAGGGCGTGTTCGCGCGGAGTCGCCTCTCAGGTAGCGCGCGGTCGCGAGCGGAACGGAGCGGTGCGGGACGAGCGCTCGCACGGGCCAGCGCCGACACACGACAGCCTCCGTCGCAATGACGAAGCGGCCGGGCACGCGCGCGCGCTCTGCGACGCAGCCTCCCGAATCTCCCCGACCACCCCCGAGATCTCGCGACGTCGGGGTGAACAAACCCACCGCGCTTCTCGTTCTAACACAGTGATGAGGTTAAGAAGGATTTAGACTTTCTCGTAGCATTTTACGGTTCGATCGCTGTACGTCGTACACTTTGGAAACCTAGACGGTGTCTTATTTTCCCAATAGTCTGTGGACAACAAATTGTGGTAGCTAGGCGTGAGTTAGGTTATTATTACGTACGGTGCGATGCGGCGCGGCGACAATGGATAGCGTGCTGCGCCACGCGTCACGCTCGCGACATAAAACAGAACCATGAATAAACAGCTAAAACGTTTGGTAGATGCGAACCATGCGTTGAAAGGCAACCCATGCCGAAGATAAACATTTATAAATGTTAATTTGTATTTTATAATAATGCCTGAAGGCCCATCAAAGTGCTTTGATTTCCATAATTATGAAAGAAAATTCTTAAGTAATAAATTAGTGGTTCAAAGTAAATAAATTATACATCTTGAGTAGATAAATATTCCTTATTCTCCGTCCGAAAATTCCATCATTTGAGTTATATAATTACCTGAATAACTTGGGCTGTAGCTGTATACAAGGTTTTGAGGTGCCCCTTATAAAATCCGTAGACCGTAAACAAAAGCACGTTATTAGAAAACATCAATCAAGCTTACTGATAAACCTCTTTAGAGAACTAAGGGATTACGAGGACGGATCATCATTATCACTCTTTTACATTCCCGTGGGTTTAGAATATATAAGTATATCTACATAATATAAAAATACGTACCTAGGCGACTCCTTGCGGATCAGCTGAGTCTAAAAATAACGAAAAAGTTCATATCACATAACGCCTATGCGACACATGTATGACGAATTATGGAAAAATCTACTCGTTCAACGTATCAACTCGTCACATTTACTTTTTGTATCAGTATCAAAGTTAGATCATTCTATAGAATTTATCTAGGTAGCTAGTTGTGCCCTATACGTCTACCTTAATCACTATGAAAACTAAACTTGAAAATGAAAAATAACATTAAGATTACATTTTCAGTCGTAACAAATGAGCCGTTTAGATTGGCTTAATTAGTACACCATTTACGCAATAAACTAAATTCATTAGAAAGTAGAAGCAATACCTACTACACAGCCACTCGTGAGACGAGTTTGTGAATAACCCTAGTGATGAAAAACGATTAAAACGGCGCAAATTGATATTCGTGGGACGACGACAGGTGACGCGGCCGCGGCCATGGAAATCTCTATTATGCCCCGCTCCGGGCTTCGAGCAACCTACCTGCGCGATAATTGCTATTTATAACGTAATCTGCCGAGTAGTTTGTGGAAAACTATGTCATTTTATCGAAATTCGTGTAGCATAGGGAGATCTACAAGGATTTTTCTCAAACCCAGATAAGCTTACTCTGGGTTAAAAGACTACTGTCGCTGTCTGTTTCTTTGGGATTGACAGAACGGAAAGACGATAAAATACAACAACGAAAATCAATTCAATTATGACGCGCAGGAAAAATATTACACAGCTGATATTCATCATTTTATAACATACATACAGGTCTTTATTAACTACTACGGCAACGCAGTATTATGACGTACTAACGTGCATTTGGTATTAGTACTAAGTAGCAATGTTCGCAGCAAGTTAGTTCGACGCGTCGACTACGAGACTACGAGCGCTACGAGACTACGGAGATTTCGTTCGAAGACAGTGATGTTGCAAGGTTACAAATTACTTTTGAGTTGTATATTGAATCATATTATTTAGCTTCCTATTTCGGTGTGCAGACAAATGACGCATGAAATATGCATCTATATTTTTTTTCGTAGCTACGAGTCGCTCTTAGTAGCTGTCGAGGACGGCAAAGGAAACTCCCATAACAATAAAGAAATATATATATTTTAAAAGAAAACTAAACAGCTATTTTGAAAGACAAGTAAAAACAATTATAGGTAAGTACTTCTTTTTTACGTTAGGTTTTGACAACGATTTAGTAGCTTTGCTGCGACGAGACTTCGAGAACATGCACCTTATTTTTCGTAGCTAACTCGTAGATTTACCCCCATTTTGGGTGGGGGAGTCCCACATAACCTACTGGTTGGCCCGCGCCGCTGGTATGGTATGCCTAAGGCATTTCCTGACGAAAGAAAAAAAAAGGGGGATACGCTCATTTTTTAAGCACTTCTTTTTTACGTTAGGTTTTGACAACGTCTTAGTAGCTTTGCTGCGACGAGACTTCGAGAACATGCACCTTATTTTTCGTAGCTAACTCGTAGATTTACTTCGAGTCTACGAGGCAATCCGACAATCTTCAATTCGTGTTTCTTCAGTTTTTAACCGACTTCAAAAAAAGAGGAGGTTACCAATCGACTCTATGCTTTTTTGTGGCTGTGTTACCTAATATCACAGTTGTTTGTAGACAGATTTGAAAAAATTTTCACCTACCTCTAGGTCATTCCTTCTTGTTGGTCCCATTCTTGTCTAGTCGGAATCTGATGATGGGATCTTGGTGCAATCGCGTGTAACCCTCAAATTTTAAAAGCACGTATAGTGTTTTTTTACAACAATCTTAATGTTGACATGCTGTTACGTCTGATAGTCATCAATATGTGGAGCTGAGCTGATGTTGGAACTCCTTAACACTTAGGAGTTCAGTAATTATAATGACAGAACTTATGATAGGTAATTTGAAGCTTCTTAAAGAACAGAGTTGGAGTTGAATAAGGTGCAACCTACTGCAATCACTAAATATTAAGAAATTGGCCCTTTAAAGGAAAGAAATCCGATTACGGCGAACAATTTCTTTTTGGAGTCTGTGATCTGATAGGAGATGCTTAAGATGGTCAAAATGATGGCACCGACTCCAAAAAGAAATTATTCGCCTTAAATGGATTCCTGTCCTCTAAAGAGCCTAGAGTTTATTTAAGACTTTTAGTGCATTTCGGTTTTGGTATCGGTTTATTAGTTATAACGTCCCACTGCTTGGCAAAGGCCTTACCTCAACTATGAGGTAGTTTGAGCCACACTCCACCACGTGGGCTCAGTGCGGATTGGCGAAGGGGTGTTTGCAAGGCAAGCGACTAACCCTGCTGTCAGATGTTATCAAGCCGCACATAAGGCCTCTGACTAGGCTTAACGACTAATATCAACCGATATTAGCCGGGACCAAAGGCTAAACGTGCCTTTTGAAGCACGGAGATGCTTGTGATATACGTCACTTATATGGTCGGAATGGTCACCCATCGAAACACGACCGCGCTGTAGGTTGCTACGCTACGAGCACCTCATAAGGGTAAAAGAAGAAACCCTATTACTGAGACTCCTCTGTCTGTCACCAGGCTGTATATTTATTTTTTTATAACCTACAGATTCGTCTAGAAAAAGCAGTTCGAACAAGTCCCGCCCGTGCGCAAAATTTTTGGTTTCTTATTTCATCATAATGAATATAAAATATGACACTGTGAGTGTTAAAAATATTCTAAAGCATCAGTTCGAACAAGTTTAGATATTTGGTGTACTCAATGCCCTTTCGTTTTAAGGCCGCAAATTTCTACGATCTGAATTATGCCAGAGTCATGAGCTATTGTTCTGTCCGAACCACACCACCAATACCATATTTCTTCAAAACGTGTCACGAAGGCTTTACAATATAGCGGTTGTTGTATGTATGGTGACACAGAGTTGCTTTTTACCGCCTTGAAAAAAATAGAGGCAATCAATTCAACCTGTATGTATAGGATAGCAGAGTACGATAAAATTTTATTCACAACTTGTGTTCGAAATTTTGGAAGCGTATGTATGTCTATCTCAAGATTTCTCGTAAACGAGAAGTCATAGTAAGATTTTTTTGGAATTCAATTAAGTATAGTTCAAATTAGGGTACAGTGTAAGTTTCATCAAAATCGGTCTAGAAGTTTTTGAGATACGAGTAATAACAAAAAAACATGAAATAAAAAAATATTTTTTTTAAATGAAACCGCCCTTAAAAGAACCCGCTAAGTACGAGTCGGACTCGCATACTACGGATTCCTTGCCAACTTTAACGGAATTAGAGATCCACTTACTTCTACTTAGACAAAATACCACAATATTTTTTGACAGCAATAATAACTTTTTTTTTCATAGTATTTAAGTAACAAAGTTTTGTTTCCGGTTATTGAAAAATAGCTCTCTCTCTAAAACTACTAGTTTGATCTCGTTTAAACTAATTTTCGTTGAAAGAATACATGATGTAGATCTACATCATGTTTTTTTTAAAAATTAACACTCGCGTATCTTAAAAGTTACATAGGGGGATATGCTCACGGTGTTGTGCATGGCACGCCGTTCGTAAAAGACCGCGGGATGCCTTAACCTCTGAAGCCGGGTGGCGCTCGCTACTAAGCGAGCCACAGACAGGGTGAGGCTGCGGAAGAATGCCCAGGGTGCTAACTCGTGGCTCTCTACTCACTAACGGCACCGGTTGACACCGTTAGGTTTTAGTGGGAATACCCACCCTATTGGGTGGGGTAGTCCCACAAAACCTACTGGTTGGCCCGCGCCGCTGGTATGGTATGCCTAAAGCATTTCCTGACGAAAGAAAGAAAAAGGTGGATACGCTCATTTTACCACTTTGGAAACGTTTATTTATCAAACGTCAGACTTTTAGAGATAATGGTTTTAGGAATCTCGAAGTTATTTTGAAAGACCGTTCCATAGACCCACGATTACGTTTGACAAAAAAAATGATATTATTTTTTGTATGAGAATCGTTAAGCGGTTACCAGGATACATCTATCTACTATGTTTCAACTGCGTAAAACTAACAGTTTCAGAAAAAAGTGGCTGTGACATACGGACGGACAGACACACAGACTTGACGAAAGTATAAGGGTTCCGTTTTTTGCCATTTAGCTACGGAATCCTAAAAACTGACTAAAAAGCTTAAAATAACGCATTCGTATTCTATATAGGATAAACAAATGCTTTTGGAGTCTGTGCATGATGCGTGTACACTGTTGGCTGTTGGTTTACGCTTTTTAGTCAATTATTTTTATATCAACACCTGTTCTTCCATATCTAACTTAAATTACAGATTTCTGTTGGATTTACTATAGCTATACAGCCAAGTGCGAAACATTTATCGTTACTGTTTAGATTTTTTCTTTAAGTTTACCTTATATTTAGTGTTTCGTACAGTTTCGTACCAGAAGAGGAAAAAATGGAGCTCTCGTATCGGTCTGTCTGTCAAGATCGTCCACTGCTGAATATAGGCCTCCTCCACAGTTTTCCACAGCGACCGATCACAAACGGTTTGCATCTAGTGTGATCCTGCGATCTTAACAAGGCCGTCCGTCTATTTTGCAGGTAGACGTCCCACGCTGCGCTTTTGGTTAAAAGGTCTCCAATCTAGACCCTATTTCTCGAAAATACATAGGTGGCACTAAAAGTTTGCGGACTGGACCACTTACAACAAGAATATTTTAAAAGCACTAACTGCATTTGAAAGTTTTACTCTTTGGGATAATCATCATCATCATCATCATAATCAGCCAAAGGACGTCCACTGCTGAACATAGGCCTCCCCCACGGCTTTCCACAGCGACCGATCACCAGCGGTCTGCATCCAGTTTGATCCTGCGATCTTTTTAAGGTCGTCTGTCCATCTTGTTGGTGGACGTCCTACGCTGCGTCTTTGGTCGAAGGGTCTCCAATCTAGAACTTTCCTGCCCCAACGGCCATCAGTTCTTCGCGCTATGTGCCCCGCCCACTGCCACTTAAGCTTACTGATTCTCAAGGCTATGTCCGTTACCTTGGTTCTTCTACGTATCTCTTCGTTTCTGATTCGATCTCGTAGAGAAACACCGAGCATAGCCCGCTCCATCGCTCGTTGTGTAATTTTGAGCTTCATTATAAGGCCCATAGTAAGAGACCACGTTTCGGATCCGTATGTCATCACTGGTAACACACACTGATTGAAGACTTTCGTCTTCAGACACTGAGGTAATTGAGACGAGAAGACGCTCTTGCGCAGTTTCCCGAACGCTGCCCAGCCGAGTTGGATTCGTCGATTGACCTCTTTCTCAAAGTTGGACCTACCCAATTGGATCACTTGTCCCAGGTAGACGTACTCGTCGACAACTTCGAGAGTTGAGTTCCCAATGGATTCTGGAGTGGGTACAACAAGGGAACTCGACATAATTTTCGTCTTCTCCATGTTCATTTTAAGACCCACTTGTTGGGATACTCGATCGAGATCCTTTAGGATAATACACCTCTTTAATTTGATAGCTTGTCATTTATTTTGTAGCTAAGGTGCTCGTGTGACAATCGCGCGTCGCAAGTTCAACGAATATTACTTGCGAAGATTTTTGCTCAATTGTACGGTTTTTGCCAGGGCTTGAGAAACTTTGAGAGTTACCCGAGACTTCAACTAGTACTTGGTGATGAAGCCACAAGTCTTAGCTTTATATATTTGTGTTTAAAAGAATATAGAAAATGGCAATGATTATCTCCATGACGATTAAGGTACATAAAGTTACTCCGACTATGTATGGCTACAGTTCCATAATTTAAAATGGGCACTTAAAATGAAAACTTATCAAAAGATTTTTTGTATGTTATTTAGGCTTTAAGAAAAAACAAAACAGATTAAATGCGCACTCAAGGACCTAGGAGCTGTGCACTCGCGGGATACCACATGACTTTACGGAAAAACAGAAACGACTGTGCGTCGTTTATTGCCGTAAAGTGATAAAAAATAATCAATGAATAGCTTTTTAGGTGTCTAGAAAATGGTGAAAAGAGATGAAAACCACGTGTAAAGCTTTGAGTTGGAAAAAAGCCATTTTAAATGCGATTCACGCAGGCCTAAAAAATGTCTCTAGGAAGTACGAAGGAAAGACTCGTTTAAAAAAGATTTCAGAATAGTAGTTTATGAAACTGGTACATAATGAGAGGTATTATACATGGTAGGATACACGAGTGTGAGTTTAAAAAACGAGCGAAGCGAGTTTTTTAAAAGTATCACACGAGTGTATAATACCTAGTTATGTCACGGTAATGTTATCTAAACAGTATTCCAACTCCATACAAACGGACGAAACGCGAGCTATACCTACGCGCCTCGACTTCGGCACGCGTTCGGCATGCAGACAGTCGCGACTGTGCCACAATGACGAACGGACGGTGCATTGTTTTTTTAACAATAGTCGCGCGATTTCTTTCTCGAAAAATAAGTTTAAGTACATTTTATTAAGACGAATAGGATATATTGTGCTGATTTGATTTTTAATAAAACTTTATATAAGAATGCCGATTTTTTATACTTTGCATTAGCATTGCATACGTCTTAGTCGTTGCGCAATTATTTTTCATAAACATAAAAAAGAAAAAAAAACACCTATTTTTATTAAATACTTCCTATTTAATTTCCAAAATATGTTATTTGTTTATATAAAAAAGTATATTTACGACCACAAAACTAAATGGAAACACAAAGTAGGCAATTGTAATTGAAATGCTGGAGGCGGGCAGGCAGCCCTATCGCACGTTTAGGTACCGCGCGGCTGTAGGTATTTATTTTAAAGAGTCGGCCGAGTAACAATACTGTATAGATAACATTACCGTGGTTATGTGCAGTTTCATACACTACTTTATCTACTCTCATTGAACACGAACACCTATACTAATATTATAAAGCTGAAGAGTTTGTTTGTTTGTTTGTTTGAACGCGCTAATCTCAAAAACTACTGGCCTGATTTGAAAAATTATTTTTACGTTGGATAGTCCATTTATCGAGGAAGGCTTTAAGCTATATAACATAAAGATACGACTCATAAGACCAAAGCAGCAATGAAAAATGTTGCAAAAACGGGAGAAAGATATTCCTTTTGAGAGCTTCCGCTGCGTACGCTGCGGAAACCGCTTAAGTTACACAAAAAATATGTATGACAGGATTGTTCAACATTAAGAGTTCTATAATAAAGTCCGCGACAGCATATGTCTATCTTTTATGGTTGACTTACTACAACCTTTTTTATGTTAATAAATTTGTAAAAAATAATGCATTATTTTTAGAGGTGTATTATACACACAGGTATTCATTCTTATCAAAATAAATACGTTCATCATCACGAGCATTTCATTTAGAACAAAGTTGCCCTTTATATCATATGATTTCAATACATATCTTAGGAGCTATCACAGTTTTAACATAACTCCGCACCAAATAATGTTCGCAGCTTAAGTACAACGTGCGCTTGAACGTGCGCTTGCGCTAATATACTATAAAGCTGAAGAGTTTGTTTGTTTGTACGCACTTATCTCAGGAACTGCTGGACCGATTCGAAAAAATATTTCTGTGTTGGATAGCTTATTTATTATCAAGAAAGACTTTAGGATATAAAACATCACGCTGCGACGGGATGGGAGGGAGCAAACTCAAAACGCGCGGACGAAGTCGCGGGGGACCGCTAGTATCAAATAAAAGATAAAGATTTCCATGCTAAAAAGTCTTGATAACATTTATCGTATAATTTTCTTGACTTTACTGGTAGTAGATTAAGACAGACTGCTATCGAAGTCTCTAAAATGTCGGGCGGCGTCAAAGTTTCTGCACTTTCACTATCAGACATTTTAATAAACACTAATAATTATCTACCGAAACACAAACGTACTATCACGCCAAAATTCCCGTTATCACCGCGCATGCGCCAAAGCGCGCGCGGCCACAGATAAAAAATTAAATAGATGTATCTATGATCTGTAATCTGTATCGTAATGAAAAAAAAATTATTATAACATTATTTTGTTAGAGAAATAGTGTCATAATTAAATTTTTTAATTTCATTTCGATATACTATTTATAAAGTACGTCTATATAAACTCGTTTTGAGTTTTGTATTTTGAATTTAACGATATGAGAGTAGATAAAAAAATATTATAGTATAATTGTGAGGACAGTTACCCTACAAAACAAATAATATATCATAAGTTTTCTATTATGAACGTACTTTCTACCAACCTAACAACAAAAATAGTGCTACCAACTTTAACAATAAACGTCAAAATAATAGTGCTGCACCAACCTGAAACCTGAACATGGTATCGATATCGATAAAAATACTGCTTAGGATTTGCTTTCAAAATCTCAAATATTTTACTTTAAACAAAAATAAAAGCAAGCGGTAAATTCCACTTCAGCACGCCTTCAAAGGGCATATACACAGAATACATTTATTGTAAGAATATTGACATGCTGTGAAAAGTTTACCGCTGACTTTTTCTAATAAAGAAGAAGAGTAAGAATCAAGTCGTTTATTTAGACTAATTGAGATTCATCATTATAATCACGTCAGCCGTTAGTAGTCTTTAGCTGGACTTTCTTCACAATAACCGGTCCAGATCTATCCTCATTCGGAAGTTTTCGGTCTGCAGTCCATCTTTTGGGGCCTGCCTACGAGAAAAGTGATTTCCGCAGATGAATTTGTTTTCATTTAATTCAAATAAAGTTAAATAAGCCAAATCTTCATTGCCAGTAGCTTTATCACACAAGCAACATCTAGTATTAAAAAATAACCATTTAAATTTTGTTCACAACAAGAAAATAGCACGTTTAATAGAAATATCTTGTCGAAAATATCGACATAATTTTATGTATGAGCACCGCACTATTTACAAACGTAAATATTATTATTTTAATTTTTATGCGATTTTTGTAACAAATTTAGCTAGTAGGTAGCCGCATTCAGTAATTAAACATCATAATTTGCATGTACATGATGAGAAAAAACTTAAACTTGCTGATCATCTACCTGTTAGGTTCCAGAGGAAATCTGGCTAAAATATGTCAGAAGTACATTTTCTGACTCGCCTCGCATAACGAACTTCACATTTTTTTAGTGCTTCGCCTCCCATAACTCGCGAATTTACTCGATTCTTCTGTTATATCTAATGAAACAAATTTTCAAAACAAAATCAACGAAATGACAAAGAAAGAATCGCCATTTTAACAATAATACCAACATTTAATTTCACGTATAACCCGACTTCAATTAGAATGCTATCATGGTAACGTAATACTGTGCGGCGTCAAACATCTTTAATATGGTAGAATAGTATTTTTGTCTGATTGTTGGCACAAAGTACGTTCATAATTTTGATTGTTCCCAGTGGCGACCCGCTGCATTAAGTGCAACCAACCTACGTAGAATGGTGTCGATTTGGTTAATTCATTTAAAAACATGTGTAAGGCTTGTAAAAGTAAAAAAAGTTTGGATCAATCTTATTAGTTTTCCGCGAGGGCCATCGATTAGCTTTGTGCATCTAGCCACGTTCACGTAGCTGCTCGCTAATATAAATTTATGCGGACACTAACATTTAATCTATAGCACAAGTAGTTTTGTTTTACCGCTAGTTTACGCACTCGATAAATTTAAATAACTATAAAGAAGTACTTACATTAAAATGAAGAACATTTTATGAACCTCTAAGAATTTATGTTGGTTAAAAGCGAAGCCACATAAAGAACACTTTTTTTAGGGTTCCATACCTCTTAGTGAAAAGGGAACCCTGATAACATCACTCAGTTATCCGTCTGTTTTTCCGATAAAATCCTCTTTCTCAGAAACACGTAGAGGTATCGTTCAGACTTGGTATTAAGAATCACTAGGTCTATCTTTAATTAGTTGTATATCCTATAATAATAGTTTTCTCGTCTTTTGCACTTAATGCATCATAAAGCAGCTGCTTACTTCTGCAGTTTACCGTTTGTTTATGTAGTAGTTTCAGTCAAATAATGAAATTAGTCATTTGTAAAAAAGACAAATTTCACAAACACTCACGAATAAATACCGTTGTTTATTATTCGCCTATTTACCTTTGTCTCTATGGAAATGAGATATAATAGAGCTTACTAATGTTATTTTCAAATTGTTGATATATTTGGATAAGTGAACCCTAAACAAACGGTTTTAATATATGCACCTGTATAATACACTTCTCAGCTGAAACCTTTAAATTATACCTACTGCTAGCTATAAGTAAAACACTGAAATTTGCATAATTTCCTGATTTAACAATTCCTCTGCAACAAAAACATGTTTGAATCTCACCGAGCTGAATAATACAGTCTCTAACGGTGCAGACCGTCAAATGAAAACAAATTAGTAATGAGCACCGTGTGATGGTCTTCCTTAAAATAACGACAGAAGATTCTCTGTATTGGTTTGTTGTGGATTGGCTAATGAAATATCCCGGCTTCGCTTGTACCTATTTTAACTAGTTTAAAGCATAATTTAAGATTGCTTACGGTCTGTTTCACTATATTCCAATAAGCAACCGGTTATATTTTCTGCCCATTACTTCATACGTACTGACGTCCTATATTTGAATTATTCGTTGGTTCGTACTTATTTGTCGATGAACCAGGGCTTTGAATAACGTTAAAAGGCAGATATTGTTACCTTCGCCAGACGAAGATAACAATAAAGGTTGTAGCACATTTAAACACCCGCTACGGGAACTGTATTCTTTGTATGAAACTCCATACTTCAACGCACATCTATCAACTTCGTAACGTCACCACCTCGGATTGAGATCAATTGGGGATCCACTCTCGACCAGCGGTGCATGTTGGTTGTCAACTATCCGCTCTCCCTGTCAAACGGGCTGTCATTCATAAGTTGTAGCAAACACGATTTGAGGCGAGGCGTTGCTGTTCCCTTTACGTAACGTGCTTCCGTATGGTTGACGCCATGTTGGTGCTGTCGCAATTTTAATGATCTTACATCTATCATCGACGAGGAACCTCATATCTACAACTTTTCTTTAACTAAATTTAAATCAGCTGTTACTAAATTGCTACCAGGAGGCCGATTCTCGCGGCAATCGACCATTTTTCGTGTGGTAATTCGATTGCGAGTTTTACCGTTAGCGTTAGCGTTTAAACCGTATAGCGTTTAACCTAAAAAAATAAGTTAAATATTTACACGTAAAAACAATCGCACGAACAAAATCTAAATACATGGAAATCGTGACCCTGAGAAATCCAAATCATTTTTTTCTTCGACAAAGTAAGTTCGATCAGTAAACTTTTTTCGTATACGAATTGCACGAGTTGACCTAGTATTTCTTACTTGTAATTTTATTTCATCGCTATCCTATTGGTATTGATTAATTCTATTTAATTAAATTTTACACTAAATAAAATATAAATTTATTTATTGTGTTTTTTTTTGTATAATTTCGTTTAATTTGCCAAATACTCTATTAGCCTGATAAGCGTGCTGAGTGTAAGCGGTATTGGAGCTGCAACAAATTATAATGTCACATTTTGAATTCTATTGTAATGTAACACTTGTAGGTCTGCAGTTTGCACCAAATAAAATAAAAATACAGTGAGTCAGGTTCAAAATTTTGTTGTTCCATGTTATGAGGACGTAAGGACGATAAAAACTTAACTAGGTCTAGGGAAAGGAGCACCCAACAACATATAACACTGAATGATCCGTTAGTTATTTAACCTTTGCAATTATATTCCAATTTGTATGCAAAGCCCTACACGTGAATGCCGCGCCGGGCGGAAAGCTGATATTTCACAAATTGCGGAGCTAAATGCATCAAATAGCACACTGCTATACGATCCCCTATTAATTCCGTTCGGCGCGAGTTCGATCGATAAAAATAATGAAACAAAAGGTAGCAATCGCATCAAATCTGTACTGTACACGATTTTGTACGATGTAAGAGCGATACATGAACAATAATAATGATGCTATAGCATGTGGTCACAGAGTATATCCTAAGCGTGTGTTATAATGGGCCTTATAAAGAAGCTCAAATCTAGCAACGAGCGATGGAGTGCTATGCTCTGTGTTTCTCTACGAGATCGGATCAGACATGAGGAGATACGTAGAACTAAGGCAACTGACATAGCCCTGAGAATCAGTAGCGATGTTAGGGCAGCGCGCGGATGGCCCAGGGCGCCGCAGGCGCCAGATTCCAGAAAAAAACCCGATCTTGTCAAGCTCTGTAGTGATCTCCAATTAAAATTAACTATAGACTCTAAATCAGACATAGATGGTTGTGTGTTGTGTGATTACCTTTTAAGTCTGATATCCTTTTTGCCTAATCAGAATGTTACTCCCATTTTTGTTTTAAATGTTATCAAAGATTGCAACTTACAAGAACTGTATCCAAATGTATGGATAGCATTGCGAATATTAGTGACTATACCTGTAACGGTTGCTAGTGGGGAGCAGAGTTTTTCAAAGCTAAAGCTGATAAAAAATTAACAATATGTCAATCTAGATTGACAAACTTAGCAACTGTCAATTGAAAATGAAATTGCCGAAAACATCGACTTTGACAACCTTATAAAAGAGTTCGCTGAAAGAAAGGCCAGAAAAGTAAAATTTTATTAGTTTTATTTTTTCCAATAAACGGTTATTTTTTGTAATAAATAATTATTTATTTTAATAAATGGTTATTTCATTATATGCTTTTCTTTTTTTCGTAGGGGTTTGAATTGCAGTTGGGGGGCGCTGTAGAAATCTCGCCCAGGGCGCTGGTAGTGTTAAAACCGGCACTGCTGAGAATCAGTAAGCTCAAGTGGCAAGAACAGGGCAGGACAGGGGCAGAAAAGTTATTTAAAAAAAAACCTGATTATTTTTGACTTGTACGGAAAGCCGATTAATTATAGATTTCCATAAGTGTTCATACAATATTATGTTGAAGTTAGAAAAATAGTTTTTTTTTCTTCAGCTAGGTTGCAGAGTGGGTGCTAAACTATTTAATTTTACCGCTATTTGTTTTATTACTATTGATTATTGCTTTAAATTTTGACGACGCTGGTTGCTGATTTCTAATGCTGTATATTTTGATCATGAAAAAGAAAACTAGTTGCACTAAAAACAAAGTAAGATAAATTAAGTAAGTCAGATGTGTGTGTGTGTGTGTGTGTGTGTGTGTAAACTATTGTTTTGTTTGTCCTCCATAACTTTTATTTTAATTCAATTTACTGTGAGTAAATAAATCAACTTAATTGTCGTTGTAAAATCAATGTCGTTGTAAACTCGTAGCAAACGAAACAGTGGAGCGATCCTAAATTACTTTTTTCTAAATCGGAGACCCTTTGACCAAAGACGCAGCGTAGGACGGCCACCGATAATATGGACAGACGACCTTGTACAGATCGCAGGATAAACTGGATTCAGACCGCTTGTGAGCGGTCGCTGTGAGAAACCGTGGCCTACGTTCAACAGTGGACGTCCTTTGGCTGATAAATGATGATGATGTGTCATACGCCAATCAATGCCCAAAAAAAAAAGAAATTTACGTAGTCACAAGGTATCCTATAAGACGATAGGAAAGCTAAGGAAGAGCTTGCCAAAATAAATTTATAACTTTGATATTATTTCTGGTAACTAATCTGCTTTCCAGTTTTAAAAATGGCATATCTAGCCTAAAATCCTCAGGAAAAATAATTGGGAGACACTAACCTAGGTCCTGCAATGTCCGTAATCAAAAAAGTGAGGGGTTTACATTTTCAATTGCGAGGCTAGTACGGGAAGCAAGAAATGATGGTTTATTCAATTTCCAGCTCTTCAGAGAAGTTCGTGGAACGAACTAATTAAAGTGAGCTACATAGTTGCTGTGACCGCGCGGCCCGGACTCGGCCACTACCAAAATACTAACGTCCTATAATTCCTTTTGTTTGGGCACGCTTTGCATAATCATATTTGAAATAGTAGGGACTATTCCACATATGTAGCAACGTAAATCATATACACATACTTAATATGTATTGCGCAACTCCGATATGAACGTTTTACGAAGACGAATTGCCAAATGTATGTTTATTAAAAAAGGCAAGGTAACCGAGTCTTGTGTAATTCAAACGCGGTATGAGCGCAAATCGAAGGCGAACTTCCATAAATAAATTTCTATATCCGTACCTTACATAATATTACAAACGCGGAAATTCACCCTTGCTCACTTTCCAAGCAATATGCTTAAATATATTTTCTTGATTGAACGTCTGAACTGATTTTTGTGAAATTGAACTCAGGTATACTAGGATATATATACTATACTCTGATAATCAATTACACTAATGGTCCCCCGCGACTTCATCCGCGCGTTTTGAGTTTGCTTCCTCCCTTAACCTTGTAACCTTGTAAGCTAACCGCAGCGTGCCTACCTCAATAACAATAAGTAAGCTATCCAACAAAAAAATATTTTTTCGAATCGGTCCAGTAGTTCCCGAGATTAGCGCGTTCAAACAAACAAACAAACTTTTCAGCTTTATAATATTAGTAAAGATAGATCAGAATGACAGCTTCAACCGTACTTTTTACGACTTTTTCTGGGCTATAAAGCTAAATCTATGCGGAACCTATAGTTGAAAATAAATGAAATCCTATTTAAACATACATAATTTTTATTTTATTACGAATGTCAATGATAAAATTAAATATTTGCAGATATACGCACATAATTTTCAGCCTTTCATAAACACACATCGGGTAAACTATAGTCAACGGTAGTATCACAGTCTTTAATACTAATTACGCTTTTGTTATATTCTATGGACATTTCGAACGCATCACGGTCTTCAGTCAATTTATCGAAGAAGTAACTCGTATTCACTTTACTATGGCGCGAAGAGTTCAAATCATTTGGTTTCAAAATAAAACTGTTTCTTCTAGCCGGACTACCGTTGGGCGTAGAACAATAATTATGTATTTCGCTCAATATGCTTTTTCTCAAAACCGATTTACGTGGCGTTGAAAACTTATTCTGGAATACTAGTTTGACTAAATTATTGTTCACTTTTGCGGTTTTTACATTTGATGATCTAGAGACGATGTTATCAATGATATTCGATAGATCACTTTCATTAACCTCTTCAGTGGTAGAATCTAGCATACTGAGTAAATGATTTTCTTTATCAGATTTGTGTCGTATATTATTATCGATAAGAATTTCAAGATCATTATTAATTTCCTCATTGGGTAACGGTTGTGCATTTATTAAATAATCGAAATCCATATCGTTGTTTAAAGATATATTCCTTAAACTGCACCTTAAAGAATTAATTGACTTTCCGCACGATGTCTTACGTTTCTTGGCTATGAAACTCTCTAATGTCTTTTGTTTCTTTTTAGAATTTGTTTTTAGTTTCCTCTTTAGCTTATTTACCGATACGCTAACGTTGGCTTTGCTAGTATTGAGTTCATCTTTGGTTGATATGTCAATATTTCTTAGCGAACCGCTGAGATTAACGATTTCAGTATCAATAACTATTTTAGTTTTTTTAGTGTATTTTCTTTTAGGCTTATCAGGATTATCGTCGTTTTTCTTCTTTTTGCCTCTAGTTTTCTTTTCTTTTGGTGGTTTCTTGATGGACTCCTCATAAGCGTCAACAACTTCAGGATAGTACTGACGCATTAGATCCTGCCTTTCGATTGTTGTCCACGGTGAATGTAGGTCTTCACCCTCTGTGGTAATAAGGTTTATCATGTTATAGGATATTTACTGAACAAGCAAGGAACTTAACTTATTTTATAAAGCTTACAAATAAAACTTACCATCAAACTGATCGTCTGGTATTAAAGCTTCATACTCGCCATTAATGTCCTCCCATACGACTTCATAGCTGGGAACACCTGTAAAACAACTTCTGATACAATCGCTATAACTAGTATTAAAAGCAAATCAACAACAATTTAAAAAAAATGAATTTGTGATCGACGATCTTGCCCTAAGATGTTTTTAAATTACTCTAGATACGTCGTATGACCTCGAAAATGGCCAAACGAAAGGCAGGCAATTGCCCGGAGTGCATTCAATTCGGAAAGCTATCCCTTTATGGCTATACGTCGCGACAGCGCCTTAATTTATTTCTCGTTTTCTAGGAAAAAAATCTTCCTGTGTGTTTAAGAGTAGTACTTATTACACTAGAACTGTAAGAGACAAGAAAAACGTCTCATTACATTCAAAAGTACAGTTTTTTTTTTCATTTAAAAGCATTAAAACTTAAAACACGTATGTCTTTACCATAATTTGGCAATGTCTGACATTAGGCTAATAAGCAAGATGTCACGCGCTCGCGCCAATGTGCGCTCAGTAGCAATCAGTACGTAACGAATGTTATATATTTATCTCTTTCTATCAACAGGCATGCCCCATCATTTTTCTTTATTAGTATTAGTTATACACAACTAAAATTCGTATAAAGAGTAACCCTGCGTCACTTTTTAAATGCTTTAATGTTTATATTCTATAACCTGTCTATCCTCTTGGACGTCATTTATCATGCCACATAAGACCAGCTTTTGTCCAATATTTGTAAGGTCAAGAAGCTTGAATAAATATGCCAACAGCCTAATTCTTACCTCTAGGATTTCTCTTCTTCTTAATTGTACTAGGTTTTATGGTTCTGCGTGGAACATGCTCTTGTAAGTGCCATTTAGTGAGCAACGGCATGAATTTCACCACGCAATACTTTTCCGACCATTCCAATTTATGGGACATCAATTTCTGAAAACAAAATTAATTCACTATTGTGTTATAGTCGGCGCGTTAACATCTGAGTCGTGAAGCAATAACTGTCATGAAAGACCCCTTACACACTGCGACTTTTAGCATCGATGCAATCGCGCGTTTTGGAAACGCGTTTCAGCATCGAGACTCACGCAATGAACAGAAATTAGCATCGGTGCAAAAGCGCGACTGCATCGATGCTAACAAGCGATAGTATCGATGCAGTCGCCAAAATACAGTACATCATTTGTCAATTTCTAGCTTCTGCATCGCGACTGCATTGATGCTAACGCGCGTTAGCATCTTGACTGGATCTATGCTAAAAGTAGCGCAGTGTGTAAAGGTTGACAGTTTGCGACTGCATCGATGGTGCATCGCGTTAGCATCGCGACTGCATCGATGCTAGAAGTTGCAGTGTGTAAGGGGTCTTAGAGATAGATAAATGTGCAGCCTCGTGCAGGCCCTTTAATGCAAGCTAGATAGACATAGGAAATGTTTAAGGCCTGACGACTCGGTTGATAACGCACTGACTATAGTGAATTTTTACCAACAAAGTTTTGTACAAAGTACAGTGTCATATTTATTCGGAATTTACTTGTAATAATAAATTCTGTAAAAGAAGCGTTGAATAGATTATTCAGAGACAATGAAGGGGTAAAATTACGTTTACTTACAAAGTAAACGTTCAATTTTTTTACTTTCTGTACAGCATTTAGCAGTGTTAATCAAATGAGTATATCTAAAAAAGGAAAACTTTAGGTATTCTCATAATATCTCACATAGTTCTTACCATAAACTGTATCAAGCTCGGAGGGGAGGCCTTCATGCTATCCAGATCAATATCTTCTGGAACTGTGTTCATGAACTCCTTCATGATCTTGGGCTCGGGGAACGGCATGCCGCACGACACGGCACGTGAGCGAAGAGACAACTCACGCTTCACTTCCGCTACTTTCGCTCTGGTGGACGAAGGCAATGATTTAGTCAGCCGACTAATGTTCAGAAAACAAGCAAGACAGTTGGAAAGTGTATATATTGCAAAGGCGGTAGAAAAAGTAACCACAAAACGCTTAGAGCGCCAGGAATTAAGTGTATGAGGTGCACATAAGATTTCGCTCAGTCACCTGGTCAATTATTGCAAATAAATTTAGAAATACACCTCGCTATTTTATTCATTGTGTTGCAATTTTACTTTGTCTAAGGTCTTTGTATTAGGAATTGTATGTGGTTAGCAGATTCCTACCCCCTTATTACAAATGAAGATTGCACTAGGTTTTAACTAAACTTGACTAAGTAAGTTCCCCAACCATTTTTTTGTATGTATAAGTCTGAAGTGTCCCACTGCAAGCAGGGCAAAAGCCTCCCTACCCTTTTTCCACTCTTCACGGTCTTGGGCACCTGTTCTGCAGTCTTTATTGAGAGAGTCTAGGTCGTCACACCACCGTTTTTTGGGTCTACCGCGTGGCCGTCTTCCATTTAAAGGGACTCGGTGCAAATTTTGGCCCAGAGATCGTTCGGCATGCGGATGACATGACCGGCCCAGTCCCACTTTACCTTTTGTGAGATATCAATGATTAGTGTCTTGGAGCGCAGAGTTGAGGTTCCGTATGCGATCAAACAGTTTTTTCCAACTAAATAAAAATGTATATCTCCACGATGTCATTATTTTAAATTGGTCAGTTAAAATCAAATAACTTTTCAAATCAGTCCAGTAGTTCCTGAGATTAGAAGGTTCAAACAAACAAACAAGCTTTATAATATTAGTATAGATATGATTTTGAAAGTCATAAAAATATTGTTTTCAATATTCGACTAGCTAAGAAAACGGACTTTAACATTGTAATTTTTCCACTACACACTGCAAGCTTTCCTCAATTTCGCCCTGCATGTGTTTCGTTTTTGTTGTCCTTGTTGTTAAACTTCTTACTTACTAAAACTTCTTACTTATGTCCCAAATCACTGCATCCCTTATGCGTAGCGCACACCGGACATCCGTTCTTGAGGTGCGTTCGGCCCACGTGACCGCAGCGGTCGCAACGCCCCGGCGCAGACGACCAACGGGTCAACTCGTCGTAGCGGTCTGGCTCGCTTACCCACGATATTAACCTGGAATATTTTATTTATTTATAACACTTCATGCACAAACAAAAGGTACATATGGCTGACTTAATGCAAAAAGCATTATATACCAGTCAACCATAGGTCTATACAGAGAAAAAGCTGGCAGCGCGAAGAAAGTGATAGAGGGGCTTGACGAAACAAAGAGAAAGAGAAAGAGCTTGACGATTGGAAGATATAATTTTATGAGGACATAAGATGATGTGTGATATGAAATAATCTTTGAATTCAAGTGCAACAATGTACTAGAAGTATTCTGACTCTCTACTAGACATTAGTTAGGTAGTGGTTTCAACGAAAATAAGCTGTAAGATCTTCATCATCATTATCAGCTAAAGAGCTCATTTCTAATTCGATCCCGTAGATTAACACCCAGCATAGCCCTATTCATCGCTCGTCGTGTGATTTTAAACTTCTTTTTTTAAGTCCCATAGATCTTAGTTGAACATTTTTGAAAGCCTTTTTATAAAATCAGAAAAAAGAATGAAATATACCTAAACCATTATAGTTTTTGACTGCTGCTAAAAATATCAACCTTATCATATCAACAGCTACTGCGTTCTAAACTTACCTAGGAATAATATCTTTTTCAGCGACAGTGTGTATAAAAGCAACGGCAGTGTTTATCGAAGATCCGCACGCTCCTACGCCGTAATCGCATCCGCAGAGCATCGCTAGCGCCACCATCTTATTGCGGCCAAACCCTAAAACACTTTAAGACTCTATGATACCTTTTTTTAAAGAAGAAGCTGGTAGAAGTGTTTAAAGATATTGTTATAAAAAAATAAATTGAATTATGTAACGCTGCATGCGTGTTGAGGGAGGGCGGGCGTTGCATCCCGCATTTTGAACTTATACTCAACACGGTTACGGTTCGTGTGGTTGGATGCCTGCGCCGGCGTCCCTTATCGGAAATATCGAGCAAAATAATTGTATTAAATTCATCTAATACTGGATTTCCGCAAAGTAACGCCCGATTCCATAAATTATATAAATAATATTGTAATTTACACAAATATAAAATTAATTGAATATTTTGAAATATTATGGAACCATTTTTTTTTGTTTCATTTAAGCAACCCCAAGCTCCTAACATAATTTATACACAAATGTCATCAAAATCTGTTCAGACTATTCGAGCAAAGCAATTGGAATGCTACTCATTCTATGGTTTTATTATAATTTAACACTCAGTGTTATTTTTAATCCATTAAGCTGTACTAAAAACCCAAAATCATGTGCAATGGTTGAATTTGAACCAGCAACCTCTGGCAAACTGGGCCAACACTTTTCCTTACCAATCAAGGTAGCGTGCAGGTACTCCACCCGCGGGCAACTTTCTGGTCTCTCCCTTATGAATATGTCATTACTTATATGAACTAATCATAAACAAAATAACAAACCGTTAGCCTGCATCATTTTCTCGGCGTCGTAGCAGTCCACGGAACCCTGCATGGCGCCCCCACCAGCTGCGCTCGACACACTGAAGTTGCGGTACACGCGACGCGCACCATACGCGAAGCAGTCAGAGTCCTGTGATATCACTGCATCTACCAACTGAAAATGATAATTATGTTGATGATTTAAACTCGATCAACAATCTTTTCTATATTGTCTCGGGTCTGGGTGTTGTGGTACCACCGTTGTTTCCGATTTCCATAACACAAGTGCTTTAGCTACTTAACTTGGGATCGGAGCAATGTATGTGATGTTGTCAAATATTTATTTATTTGTTTAAAAATACTTCAGCCGTCTGCCAGCTGAATACAGCTGCGTAACCAAATTATTGTGGATAAACAAAATGTTCACCTAAATGCATTCGTCCATTTTGTGACAATACAGTTCATTTTTGTGCACCTTTCCACTGCCCAGCGACAATAACTCGGTAGAACCCAATTTTCATAATTATAGTTAACTAAAATAAATTTCTTGCAAAGGAGTTTAATTAAAATCTCCATTATCACACAAAAAGTTTACTGATTTTCCTAGCATATAAGCAAGACTGACAATATGAAAATGAAGTTTTTTTTATATAAAATACTAACACCTTCAGCATTAAGTTGGGCACAAGTGGCTTCAGCTTCTCCTCTCCCTTTTATGCACCTCACACCCATACATTTCAGCAAGGACTCACACTGTAAAAGATATGTTTGTGTAAATTATATTTTGTATTACCTTAGTATCTAACTAAGATGTTAAGTAGATAGTTTGAAATAAAATATGTGGCTCTTATTTTCCAACTATGCTACTATAGCAAGACAACAATAAAAGCACAGGTCAACTCATGTAATACATATTAGTTATGTATGATGGATGCTAAAATAAAATATTTAATGTTAAGCATAGGGCCTAATAATTTTGTTACAGAGTATTAACCTGGATAAACAGACTTATTCTAACAGGAAAACACTTAGTTTATTTTTTAATATCTATCATTAAATATTTACAAACATACTTCTTTAAGCACATTTCGGAACCTCTTCCTAGCCACATCAGGACGCTTATTTTTAACTGCAGCATCAGAACGTGGCGCTGCACCTCGGAACTGAATAGCATTCCGAGCTGCCATCACATCACGCTTCAAGTCTGGAGCATCACCTTCTAGCACAAAAATTGGATTGATATCTGCTAGTAACAAATATATTGTCCGGAAGAAAAGATTTCTGTAAAACAAAAACAACAACAAATAATTATCAAATATTTAAAATTTAAAATAGTCTTTTATATAGTCAGATTTTCTAAAATGAAATTAACTTACCTAAGGTACAACTTCGGTTGAACATAGTAATCAGTTACATTTTGACTATCACACACCCATCCCGATAAATCAACAGCTACAGTTTCACCACGTATCTGTAAAATGTGACCAGCCCCCGACGAACTTCAGAGATTTTTTTGCCGCAAACATTGAATTAATTTAATTTACCGTACTGTATACATACGAACCTCGTGTAACGACTTCTTTTCACTGTAAGGTGTTAAAACAGTCCACAGGCCTTTGATACCCATGTTTAATTTACACCAACTAACAAATAAATCTGTTTTGTTTGTGATTTTTTTAAATTCGGCCGCAAAGCAAACCGTCCAACAACACTTTTGTTTGACTTTTATTGTTGTGTCGTTTTCTGTCATCGTTCTTTAGACATACTCTTACTAATCTGTGGTTTCGTTCAAGTTTATCTTAAACTTATCTTAAAGTTTATCTTAAACTTGAACGAAACCACAGATTAGTAAGAGTATGTCTAAAGAACGATGACAGAAAACGACACAACAATAAAAGTCAAACAAAAGTGTTGTCTGTGTACCTATCCAGCAAGAATAAAAATGATTTTTTTCGTAATTTTTGGCGTACACCAGTGGTTGTGCGATGCCGATTTCAAATAAAATTAAAATTATAACTCCTCATAGGTGTTTTTTTCAGGGGCCCTTAGTTTGTAATCAAAACGGATTGTCGGTTTAGCTTGAATTCCAGAATGCAGCAACATCTGGTTTACGACACACAAAGACGAGCAGAATATACACATACTATCAACCAGGGCTTGTTAACGATACCAAATTCACTCTATAATTATCGTTAAATAACGATATTTTCATAAAGTTACAATTGACAACATTTCAAATATTTTATGTGCCTTTTTTATTTATTTTCCTTAAAGAACTTTCAAAAAGAAGATACCCGTATATTTTCTTTTTGATTTATTTTCGTTAATTCCTATAAAATTAATTATTTAAAAACACTCCATTCTAAAAGGGCGTAAGTACTAGGATATTGGATGTAAGGACTTAATGTCTTCGCCAAATTTTAGTAATAAAAAAAAAACTTTATTGTCATCTATAGTGTTGCTTATGTAACAGCAAGATTTCGATATCGATACTATATACATAACATATTAACGGCCGGTTTCTGAAACGCTTGTCAAATAATGAATTTTTTAACAGTTAGTCATAATTGACAATCTGTTAAACAACTGTGGGTTGCTGAAAAGCAATTCATCCGAAAATTAGCGAATCGATTGTTAACAGGTGATATTTTTTTTGGTCTGACCACCCTTGCTTAAATCAGTCACCTTCATTCAATCATTCATATTTTGTTTCTGTTTAACGTATACCTTTCTCTCTATTTTTTGACATCAACGTATAATCTGTGGTGTTAAGAAATAATGATTGACAGATCACAGAATTTTCACAAGTCTATTAAATTATATTAACGGCCGGTTTCTGAAACGCTTGTCAAATAATGAATTCGTTAACAGTCAGTCATAATTGACAATCTGTTGAACAACTGTGGGTTGCTGAAAAGCAATTCATCCTAAAATTAGCGAATCGATTGTTAACAGGTGATATTTTTTTTTGGTCTGACCACACTTGCTTAAATCAGTCACCTTCATTCAATCATTCATATTTTGTTTCTGTTTAACGTATACCTTTGTCTCTATTTTTTGACATCGACGTGTAATCTGTGGTGTCAAGAAATTATGATTGACAGATCACAGAATTTTCACAAGTCATAAAATCTATTCCGGACCCTTGTTTGTTCTAAATCAGACGTTGGCATGTTAACAAATTGAGGCCTCAATTTGGCAATTTCAGTAGATACCTTTTTAATTATGCGGCACGCTGTCGAATTGTGTACTCAAACATGATCTGCCACAGATATTTGAAAGCCTCCAGAAGCATAAAAACTTATGGCCAGCAGCACTTGTTCCGCAGCGCTGATGGCATGGTTACGTTGGGTCATGGGTTCCAGATGTGACAGTAATCCCATTAGTTCAAAGAAAACAATTTTTGAAATTCTGTAGCGGGCCCTAAATTCCAAATCATTATAGTGATCTATTGGATGCATTCGCTCTCTAAACAAGCGAGTTGGCATCAGATCTCCCTCGTCGCTTGTTATGGATTATCATCAGCAGATAAATCAGATGACATTGTATTTTTTCAATTCAGTTCATAAAAAAGAAGTATGCAAAGTCTTTTGACACTCCGTTAAGTGATCGATTTTCGCTAATTAGCTAATTTAGTATTAACAAGAAGTTGACATGCAAAAAACGTTTTCGGAAACCCAAATCTTCTATAATTGGCCATTAATGAGAGATGTGGCATTTGCAATGACAACCTGTCAATTGGCAGGTTCAGAAACCCGAACTGCGTTTAAATAGAGATTAACACCTTGTTGCGTAATTTTTACGATAACATGCGTTTCAGAAACCGGGTGTTAGTCTATTAAAATATATTATGACCCTTGTTTGTTCTAAATCAGACGTTGGCATGTTAACAAATTGAGGCCTTAATTTGGCAATTTCAGTAGATACCTTTTTAATTATGCGGCACGCTGTCGACTTGTGTACTCGAACATGATCTGCCACAGATATTTGAAAGCCTCCAGAAGCATAAAAACTTATGGCCAGCAGCACTTGTTCCGCAGCGCTGATCGCATGATGGTTACGTTGGGTCATGGGTTCCAGATGTGACAGTAATCCCATAAGTTCAAAGAAATCAATTTTTGAAATTCTGTAGCGGGCCCTAAATTCCAAATCATTATAGTGATCTATTGGATGCATTCACTCTCTAAACAAGCGAGTTGGCATCAGATCTTCCTCGTCGCTTGTTATGGATATATCATCAGCAGATAAATCAGATGACATTGTATTTTTTCAATTCAGTTCATAAAAAAGAAGTATGCAAAAGTCTTTTGACACTACGTTAAGTGATCAATTTTCGCTAATTAGCTAATTTAGTATTAACAAGAAGTTGACATGTAAAAAACGTTTTCGGGAACCCAAATATTCCATAATTGGCGATTAATGAGAGATGTGACATTTGCAATGACAACCTGTCAATTGGCAGGTTCAGAAACCCGAACTGCGTTTAAATAGAGATTAACACCTTGTTACGTAATTTTTACGATAACATGCGTTTCAGAAACCGGGTGTAAGTTTGGTTACGTGTAAATCTTAGTTTTTTTTCATTAAACAGTCAATTTTCAAGAGTACACATTACATAGTAATAAGATACTTTTAATTTTTAAACTTTAATGTAAAGATGTGTTTTATTCATAACCATGAAGGAAATAAATATATTTTGTTGTTAAACGAAGTAACCATTTCAATGCTTATGTGTATAATTTTATCATGCATGACATGAATGAATCAAAAAACTATTGATATTGTGTAGAATGGTCTTTTTATCGAACTGTTTGTTACCACGATCTACAGAACAACACTACTTTAACTATAACCTCTTTCAAACATAAACAAACAACTTCATAAATAAATAATTTGGTATATTTGGTACTCATGTCTCTTCTCGTCTCATAATTTTATGCTTTGTAAAATTCGTGATGGAAAACAAACCATCAGTCAAACTAGATCCCCTAGTTTCGTGTTTTGTTCCTGTATGCAAAAACAGTGTACTAATGTGCCCAGGAAAATATTTCTTTTTCATACCAAAATCAACATGGATTGAATGGTGCTCTGCAGTAGTGCAATTTACATATGCGAAGATCACCTGAATGTAAGTTCATTATGATTGTGATAGGTTATGTTTATATAAATTAGTGTTTATTTACCTGAATGTTCTATTTTACAGCTTCAGGAAGATCTGCTTAACTATCAACAATGGATGAACGGAACTGTTCAAAGACCTCGGTTAAAATTACAAGTCCCAAAAACCCTACAAAACATTGGAAGCACACGTCCATATATTCTCAGAACCGAGACATCTACTTCAAAAACAAATCAGCAAATAGAATTAAGTACTATGAATATTCTCCACGAAGAAAAAGGGGTTTTGTGTAAACCTCAGCTACATAACAAAACTGTACAAGTGAATCCTGTTATGGTGCATCGTTGTGTGAGTGTTAACATGTGGAAGAATAAAGTCAAAGTTTTAGTTGGAGAGATTAGCCCAAGTGAATATACCCCTTCGCCTATTGGTTCAACTATTGAGTTTACTGAAACTGAAACTGAGAGTTCTAGTGTGCCATCAAAGCGGGAATTTTATGGTAGAAAATTTATGTTTAATCTTATTGAACAAAATCCTGTGGATTATTTAGGTCTAGTAAAAAATTATTACTGGCTTATTGGTTATATAGAAAAAACATGCAATATTCCATCATTGCATGTTATTATTACTCTATATAAATTAAAAAATAATGATTCTTTTAAGAGAATTAAGGATTTATTTGAAGTGTCGATAGCTACTTTATGGAGAGTATTTTTTAAAACATTAAAAGTGCTCAGCCTGTTTTTCAGGCAAATTTTGTATTGGCCTGACTCAACTGAGATAAAACAAAACCTGCCTCCTGTATTTAGATGTAATGTAGAACATGCACGCGTTCAATGCATTATAGATGCATTTGAAATAGAAATAGAAAAACCTAAGAAGCCAATAGAACAATCCTTGACTTGGTCACAATATAAGCAATGTAATACTATTAAGTACCTGATAGGTGCTACTCCTGATGGTTTTATAAACTTTGTCTCAGAGGGGTACGGTGGACGTATATCAGATATGTATTTAGTTGAACAAAGTGGTTTTTTAGAGTGTATTCCTGAAAATACCTCAGTTTTAGCAGATAGAGGATTTAAACATCTAGAATCACATATGATAAAAAAATCTGTTAAAGTATTACGGCCTCCTACTGTTGCAAAAGATACAAAAATGACAAAGAGTGAGGTTATTGAGAGTAAAGTCATAGCAAGTCTTAGAATACATATAGAGAGAGTCATAAGAAGAGTTAGATTATTTAAATGTGTAAAACCTCATTCAGTTGTAAATAATAAATTAGTAAATATACTAGATGATTCAGTGGTAATAGCTTGTGGATTGATTAACCTGCAAAGTCCAATATTAAAATGGTAGGGTAAAAAGAGAAATAAAAATAAATATTTTTTTACTACATATTGTTATATTTATAATTTTAAAAGTAATCAACCAATTAATTCTACATATTCATTTCACTATATTCAACAACTTTTCAAAGATGAAGGTCTCCCAAAACTTCTCCCCCTGTTGTAATAGTTTTTCCAAATATAATCGATCATAATACTGCCAGTAGATACATATTTTTTTATTTTCTTCAAATTTTGGATCTGCCACACAAAATAGGGCTTTCTTTTTTTGCATTGCATGCATTTGCAGTTGAATTTGAGCTTTAAATTTATCAGTTATATTGCCATTTTTAACGTAATTACTTACAGCTTGGTTGCTGCTCGGGAATTTTATTTCAACAATGAACTTTTCATGAATGCCATCTGGTGATGCACCTATCAATGGTGTTATCAATTTAAAACCACAAGGGCTTATTTTAAGATTCATTTCTTTTTCGATTTCTTTGATTACTTGGCCTTCCAAGACTTTCCCTCTTTTAATGGCTTTTGTCTCAGGCACTTTATAACCCCCAAGAATAGATTTTACCCATTTCTTTGGCTAGAATACATTTCTTGTCTGTAACAGCTTTCGATAACTTTGGTTTGGTCCAGTAACATATTGTTGATGTAACCGATGGTGCTTCGGTTTGCTTGATCAGCCATGCGACAAAACAGATTGAGTGCTTACAACCACCTTCACTAGCTGCACAATCTTCACACATCACTTCTTGTATCTTGTCTTGAACTTCATTAATTATGGCCGTAACAGTATAAAGTTTGCATCGGACTTTATGTTCAGGAGTTACTCTGCCCTTAATGAAACAGAGAGGAGTTTCTCTTTTAACTTCTACGTATCCAACGGCAGTTTCGACGTATGAGTCTCTTGACGACATCAATAACTTCGCCCCTCTAATTTCTGCAACATTAAAACTCTCGTTTTCCCGCATATACTGCAGCAGCATCATAAGGTCGACTTTAGGTATGTTGCGACTGTCAGCCATAGAAAAGCCGTCGGAAATCTTCATTTGGGTAGAATGCACAGTTTAGTTGCACTCTAAGTTACGAATCTCCTTTAGAAATTGAGGAAAACGAATCACCAAAGCTAAAAATTCAAATCCAAACAAACCACAACGACATAAAATTCCAGCGACTCATATTGTCAAGTTGACAGCTGACAGCTGTCTTGTTTTTTTTTAGTTAGATGTTTGAGCAAAGGCATAATCTGTTAAATTCCAACATCCATGTGTTTTTCAGATTTCTTCATTTATCTTAAAAAATAAAGCAAATAAAAATCTGAAAAAATATTCAACGTGTTAAGGATCGCAAAAGCTCGAAATGGTTATCGATTTTTTATACCTTTCTAGAAATGAAATGTTGTCAATTTTAACAGTTACACGGGTAACGGTAGCTTAATATTGATTCCGGTATAATATTGTTAAAAATTAACGTTAAAAGTATCGATACTTTTATCGTTACATAAAGCGAAATGGCAACATCGTCAGCCAGTAGATAGTTGCAAACACACGGTTTGGTTTCACAAACACGTGCTTAGTGTTTGATAACAAGTTTATTGTGATGTTATTGTAGTATACTTCATGATAACGGTAAGTTTAACGATACTTGTGGTATTGATTTGGTATCATTATCAAGTCTAGGAAACGGTAACATTATCAGTTACCGATAAAATTGTCGATAACGTTAGGTTAATTTAACGGTAAAAGGTCATCTAAGGTAACGTTACTAAGCATAACGTTACCTTTGCCATTAACGTTACCTTTGTCTGGCGTAGGTAACGATACCTGAATTTTACCGATATTCAAAGCCCTGCTATCAACGCCATCTAGTTTGCGACCTTGATTTACTAGTACGCTACTAAACTTTAGCTGTGACTTTAGATAGGTAGGTAGCGCTTTCTTTTTTTGTATTTCGTTCCATAAGGAACGTTTTCAGTTGTTTAAAATATGAAAAAACTTAATACCATTGTTTTTTTTTTTCATCATTAGCAAAAATAGTGTACAAAGCATAAAAGCATGTCATTACTACCCTTTAACCCTCTGTCGGTATACGACAAAACTATGTGGCATGGTGGAAAGTTGATAATAAACTAGTAAAGATGGCGCATTTTTATGAATGCGTTTCATTTGACCAGTGATGCCAGACGTACAGTAATTATTGTATTGTATTTTGTTTGTACGGTAATTTCAAGCCGCGTAAAGAATTCCATAATTTGTACGGTAATTTGAAAATGCGGCCTATTTTGTGTTCTAACAAATAGTAAAAAATATTTCAAATCTGTATCGGACTTCTTATCATCTATATTTTTGCTATATCTTTTATTTTTGTTCGAAGAGTTATTTAAAAAACAAAATTTAGGAAAACTTCAAAATGAAATTAATGACAAAACAAAATGAAGGGACATGAACAATTAACCAAATTCAAGCACATTATGGTATTTTTATGTGATTATACTTTAGAATTTTCATACAAAATTATGTAAAGTAACTGTACAGTGAGTAAACCATATAAGATAAACATGCTGTCGCTAACTGTATTGTAGAACTTTTAAAACGGAATAATCCCGTTATACATAATGTTTGTGTACCTTAAACGCTGCAACGGAAGCTCTCAAAATGTATAATTATGTTCCCCCCGTTGCCGCGGCAGATGCAAACAAAGGAGCGGTATTCTTAGTGTCTGGGAGGATGGCGGCGTTCTTCTTTCGGCGTCCACGCCTCGCTTTGCCATGTAAAGGACTGAATTTGTTATTCACTTACTACAACCCAAGTAGTCAAGAACGGCCTGGACAGTAAACAACAACAGTCTTCCTGAAGCGGCTAGACGGGTGGACTTGAGAGGTCTGGCACCCGTTCCTTTACATCATGGACATCTTGGCCTCCGTGTATTCTTCCTTCGGGTTCGGCCTTCGTGGTTCGGGGTGGGCCCGGTGCCCTGCCTAATGCGGCGCCCCACCTATCACCTCTTCATGCCTTACCTACCTACCTACATGAAGGACATGTCATTGTTTATAAAGAGAAGATGACTGTGATATTGTCACGTACGTGATTACGTAGAATTGTACCAGTTTTACGCAAAAGTTGTAAAAACATTTTAAATCGTGTAACAAGTGATACGTGATGATGTGCTGCATCGAAACATTAGACATTTCAAAATTCAAAATATTTATTCAATTTAGGACACAATATGCCACTTATGAACGACAAATGTACAGTGAAAAATAAAATAAAAATAAATGTGCCCTGGGACAAGTGATCCAATTGGGTAGGTCCAACTTTGAGAAAGAGGTCAATCGACGAATCCAACTCGGCTGGGCAGCGTTCGGGAAACTGCGCAAGAGCGTCTTCTCGTCTCAATTACCTCAGTGTCTGAAGACGAAAGTCTTCAATCAGTGTGTGTTACCAGTGATGACATACGGATCCGAAACGTGGTCTCTTACTATGGGCCTCATAAAGAAGCTCAAAATTACACAACGAGCGATGGAGCGGGCTATGCTCGGTGTTTCTCTACGAGATCGAATCAGAAACGAAGAGATACGTAGAAGAACCAAGGTAACGGACATAGCCTTGAGAATCAGTAAGCTTAAGTGGCAGTGGGCTGGGCACATAGCGCGAAGAACTGATGGCCGTTGGGGCAGGAAAGTTCTAGATTGGAGACCCTTCGACCAAAGACGCAGCGTAGGACGTCCACCAACAAGATGGACAGACGACCTTAAAAAGATCGCAGGATCAAACTGGATGCAGACCGCTGGTGATCGGTCGCTGTGGAAAGCCGTGGGGGAGGCCTATGTTCAGCAGTGGACGTCCTTTGGCTGATTATGATGATGATGATGATGATGTGCCCTGAAGGGGCCGAATCATGTCTCCTTATCTTTTGGGCCCTACCAGCGCTTCGAGACAGAACACAGACAAATTAGGAAAGTGCTGAGAAGAAACGCCGGAACAAACTCAGTCACCACTAGCTGCCGTAATATCAAAATCATCAAAGGTAAGTACATCAGTCGGTGCAGGCTGGACAGACCACACATTCGTGTCGTTCAGGTAGTCTTGAACCTTATAATAGCCTTTAGACATACGCGTGTTTTTAAGGTGTTTCTTAAATTTATCAGCCGGCAATTCGACAAGATTGTGTGGTATATTATTAAAGAATTTTATACAATTTCCCATGAACTATTATTTTTCTACTTCTCTGTATAACATGATTATTTTTCTAACTGCAAAGGCAGCCGAGCTTAGCCTCCTAGCTAGGGCTTCAATATGAGGTCCCCACTGTAATTTTGAGTCAAGTGTAATGCCCAGAAATACAATGGAGTCTATTAAGACTAGATTATTACCATTTAGTACAATATTTGGTGTAAGTTGCTTTACATTAGGCAAAGTGAATTTTACACATTTAGTTTTACTAGCATTCAGCAACAAGTTATTGGTGGTGAACCAATTCAATACTTTGGAGAGAGTATTGTTTACTTCGTCAAAATTTTCTTTATGTCTTTTCATTTTAAAAATCAAAGAAGTATCATCAGCAAACAGAACTATCTCACAAAGATTTGTGGAATAAAATGGCAGGTCGTTTACATATATCAGGAAACCAATATTGAGCCCAGGGACCCCCATTTGAAGAGAGGCTCCGGAACAGTAGGGACCATTTATGTTAACTGATTGTATTCTACCAGATAAGTACGAACTTAACAACTTAGATGAGTTTTCCGAGACACCATAGTGTTCTAACTTAATGAGCAGTGTCTGATGGTCTACACAATCAAACGCCTTTGATAAATCACAGAATACACCTACGGCATCATGTTTGTCTTCATAAGCATCAAGAATGTGTCTGATGAATGCTACTCCGGCATCAGTTGTATTTCTACCTTTCGAGAACCCAAACTGTTTTTCGTGTAGTAAATTATTAAGTTTAAATGGGAAAGTAATTGATTATAAATGAGTTTTACAAAAAATTTACTTATTGTGGGTAATATTGAAATAGGCCTACAATTGCTGGGGTCACCTTTGTCTCCTGATTTAAATAAAGAGACAACCTTACTTTGTTTCAATAAATTTGGAAACTGATTTTGGTCAATACATTCATTAAAGACATAAGATAAGTAAGGAGCTATTAGAGGTATAATGGGTTTTATTGTGTCTATTGATATACCCGATTTATTCTCTGTTTTCTTTTGTTTTAATTCTTTAAATGTTTTTATGATGTCTAAAGGACCAATATTTCTGAATTAAAATGAGGATTCGCACCTATGAACACTCGACACTAGTAATGATTTCGCGTGACTTGAGCAAGAACTTAACTGTTTAGTCGTCTCTATAGGAATATTACAGAAGTAATCCTCAAAAGCGTTTGCTACCTCGTCATCAGATTTAATAAGCTTGTTGTTTATTTCTAGACTAAATTTGTTATCATGAGATTTCGTTTTACATGTTTCTTTATTTATAATATTCCATGTTTCTTTGATTTTATTACTAGATTTTTTAATTTTATCGCGTATGTAATTCGACTTAGCTACATAGCAAACTCTTTTTTGAGTACTTAACGTACTCATGAAACGATAGATCCTTTCTATATGCTTTTTTGTTATACAATTCAAACATTTTTTTCCTACTTGTATAAACTCCTCGTGTAGCCCAGTCACTGAATTTCGGTTTACAGTCATTGATAACTATTTTATTTTGAGGGAAAGTAATATCAAATTGTTTTTTAACTACCTGAAATAATTGTTCATACAAGTCACTAGCATTTTTTTTATCAAAAGGTATAAACGGTATATTATCACTTACAAGGTTTTTAAATTTGTCCTTACGAGATGTAGTGACCGGCCTGCATTTGATTTCTAGACGGGGTGGAATAAAACGGTTCTGTAGTGTAACTATCTGACCGCAATGATCCGATTTTACAAAATTAATAATAGATTGTTTGATGATTTTACAGTTGCAGAGAATAAATTATCTAAGCAAGTAGCTGTTGTAGGAGTTACTCTAGTGGGCTCAGCAAAAACCGGAGTGAGGTCAAATGATTTGAAAATGCTCAAAAACCGAACGCGATGTTCCTCCGTAATATCTATAATGTCCACATTGAAATCTCCTTTTACAACTACTTTCTTTGTAGTTTTACATATTTTGTTTAACACATTTTCCATTACAGATTCAAATAATTTAAAGTTTCCACTTGGGGGTCTATAAACACAGACAATAATGTAGTCGTCCAGCCAAATCTTTTCCAGAAAAGGCTTGAATATTTTGATGTACTATATTTAATTGATTTGATTCTTCAATTTCTGATAAGCAAGAGTTATCCTCTATTGTCTGATCTACTTATTTAAATGATTGTTTGTTATTGGAACTGATTCCAATGGTTGAATATTCATGTCAATAATCTGCTCAATAAAAGCAGATTTGGTAGACAAGTTCTTGGCTGAATAGTCAAAATAATATGATAGCGACATTGCTATCTGTCGTTTGAAATAATTATTAACATAATAATTATCTCGCGTCAAATATACTTTGTTTTTAAAATAATTATTCATGTCAAGTAGGTGGAATTTATTCACCTCATATGATGTCAATTATTTAAGTGTTATATTACCTACCGTAAATCCTTAACTAACATTCCCGTAAATAGGCAACTTTTTTATGAATTAGCTAATAGGTTATAGAATAAACTTTTGTTTCAGAGGGCTAAAATAATTGTTTGTTTATTAATAACAACATTATTCACGAATATTTTAAATAAAATTGCGAGTTTTAAACCAGATTTATGATAGGTATGCATTTCAAAATAAATTGTTGTATCAATCGTATTTTCTTTATGGTTATCTACTTCCTTCGCCTGCTTATGCCAAAGGAATCATTTGCTTATTGTCTCTTTTGAGGTTTAGGTATGTAGGAGACTCAATTTTTTTGTATAATAAAATCTGTAACTGTTTAGGTAGGTACACACTATCACGCCTTTGTCTTACAATTTCTTGCATGGCTGATTATTTATTTTGGTTAGGCAACGTTAATTATCATTATTGATAAGGTTGTGACTGTTATTATTTTAGTAGTAGGAGTAAAAAGGAAAAACTACAACTATCGAGTAAGTATGTAAATCTGCCACTAACTGCGTAAATTCCCAGATTATTTATTTAATGTATACAGCTTGTTTGAAAGTTTCTTTCATTCATAATTGTCTAATGAGTAGGTAGACGAAACTGAGGGCCTACTCTGTAAGACGTTGCACGTTATTTCGGCCAAAGCCATCTTACTTGCTCCCATGTTATCCTGGTATAGGTGACTAAAATTACTAGAGTAGAAAGCATGAACATTCGACTTACAGAGCAGGTAACTTCGGTTCATATGTGTGCATGACACAGGTAGAATAACATTAGGTTTTCTTATATATAAGTGAATTAGTATGTTTGGAAACATAACTTTGAAAAAACTCTATAAAACTAGTTTTGTTAGACCCTTTAGACCTATTTTAAGAAAACAAACAACAAATAGGGTTTCCGCTTTAACACCCAAGCGGTCGCATGAGACTGCATAACAATAGAATTTCTGTTGTGTCTCGTTCACAAACGCTTGAGGGATTAATACAATAACATCTTTTAAAAATTAAATTAACTTATGCGGGTGATCACTTTTTTTAATTTGTGTAGGTACCCACCCAAATCTGGATGTAATCGTATCGACAGCCACAACTAAAATCTACTGGTCGCACACGAAAATAAGTTTAGCGCCATCTATTGAGGAAGTAAAAACGTGGACTGTATTGCGAGCAACCGATGAGCTTTTATATTGGGAAGAAGAAGAAAGAAGTCTACGTAGCGCCATCTAGTCCGTATTGTAGTAATTACTCAAGCGCCCGTTACTATCACCAGTTACGCGGCGCCGCGGCGGAACTGTTTTCTTGTATGAGATGAGGTATCAGCCCCCTTACTCTGGACGCAAAACCCGATCCAATGAACATAGCCATCCCTGTCACACGCGTACACGGCCTGGTATGAGTGACAGGGATGGGTATATTCATTGGATCGGGTTTTGTGTTCAGAGTAAGGCCTCAGTACTAGTTGTATTTTATTATCTGGGTCAGTGCTCTTAATAATCTGTGCTAGCTTTTATGACAAATGTCAAGTTGACAAGATTATAACCACAGATTAGTAAAAGATTATAACTTACCTATGTTTTTAGTCATAGAATGTAAACATTTTTATAACTCTTAAAATGATATCAATAATTAAACAATTCATTTGATTTAAAAATGAGTGTTAAACGATGAGTATCGTATATCGTATTTTAAAATGAATTATTCCAGAAAAAAAATAACGTCAAAATTGGTAACAACATTCGACAAGCAAAAAGCACAGACGTAAAAAAAATACGGACGTAACCTCGTCTAATCATGAGTGAAGTCTTGACATACTCTTACTAATCTGTGGAGTGAAGCATAATATTGGCCGCCCGTTTAGGCTGTGTCAGTAATTTGAGGGTTGCTATATAAATCATCAATTTCCCTACTGTTTGGTGGAACTAATCGACCCCAGTTAAATATTTTTTAACAGAAATATAAACGGTTAACCTATGTTGACCTACCAAACATAATTTTTATTACCTCTGTGATAGAAAATAAAACACATTTTACGTATAAAGAAATGTATTTTTAAACATCACATTATTAGTGATTACGCTATGACTAGGTATCTATAAACTGCCTCGGTGGCGCAGCAGTAAGTGGGTCGCACTTTAAAGCGACACCTGCGCCAAAGATCCCGGGTTCGATCCCCGAGTCAGGCCAAAAATATATACCTGAGTTTTTCTGTTCAGAAATTCTTAGAGTAGCCCGGAGTTTGGAAGTTGGCGGTGTTTCACCACCCTGTGCTGCCTCGGAAAAGCACGTAAAGCCGTTGTCCTGCGCCTGAACCATAAAATTATTATCCCTTTGGAATAGAACGACAAAAGCGAGATGTCACTAGCAGCAAACTGTGTGATAAAAAGAGATGGGTAGCAGAACCATTTTTGTCAGATGTCAAACAGTTGACCGCCCTGCAGAAGCTCGCTGAAAATTACGAGCATTTGATTTTTTGTATTTAAAAGTGAAATTGTGTATATTTTGAAGAAATAATGCGTCTGAAACATGGTGACTTGACTGGTGATTGATTATTATGCATTACAGCGGCATAACCCCAACAAATAATCATTTAACAGGTAGATTAGTCCAAATCGAAGCCTCTTAATGTACGACTTATATTTACCAATGCGCTTCAAATTTAAAGTACGCAGTTTGATTATTCTATTCTACAAACGTTAATTTACGTAAAAAAGAAAGACAGAATAACACAGGGAATGTATATCGACGAATATTTTGTATAATGAAATAACATTTAGTTTTACACTAGAGCTGCATGTTCAATTTTTTGTGTCTACTGTTTATCATGCAGTAAACTACTATATTTAACTTAGGAACATTGTTATAAATCACCTGATCGAAAGGTTATCTCATTTAAATGTTACTTACTTATGTTAGTTACTGATATCTTAAATCGGTTTTGTTTGACAGCTTTTACTTGTCCCTCTATTCCGATAGGAGTATTAATTTTATGGCCTGAACTCTCTCCGGTCGTGTCAGATTGCTGTCACATCGGGCTATGAGAGTGAAAGGAATAGAGAGTGCACCTGTGTTTGAACACGCACACACGTGTGCACTATAATATGTCCCGCGCAGTCAGTTAGTCTTTGTGACTGGCCACCGTAGCCGAAATCGATTAGGGGGGCTTTTACTATCTATAAAATAAACCCCTTAAAAATCGAAAACACGTTTAAATCACGTATCACATGCTATAATAATAATGTTTAGAACGTATATTATTACATATTATAATAATTTATAAAGACGCGCTAAAATCCTCTAAGTTGTGTCTACTTTTTGTACACTTTTCTTAAGGAAACCTATGAAAACGATGTAAAATATATTTTATATTAGAAGTATGGGATCTTTTATTTTACTCTTGAAAAACGGCACCCAAAAACTGACGAAATATGATTTTACAGAGTCACATAGTTTGTTGCATACAATAAAAGTGCATATATAGATTTCCCCATTTTTAGGGAATTTTCCCCGTAAATAAAGTGACAACAATTGCATTTTACGTCTGGAATTCTCGTCAATGTTTTAAAAACATTATTTAAAAAAAATATCATGAATCGTAATAACTTATGTATGATAGGTGATTCCATGTGACTTTTTACGTTTACTTATGTAGTTTTTACATGATTTCACAACACAAGACGGCATTTTTGCAAAATAAATGGTGGACGCCAAGAACGCACTACGACGTGTCAACGGCGCTGTCACTCAGGCAGGACGAAATGTACGCTTACTAATCTGTGACGAAATGGCAGCGGGTTGTCCTTGTCGTCGGACCTAGTGTGTATGTGTGAGTGTAGAGCATGTACTACAAACGAAATTGTAGTAGCTTGCATGCTTCACATTTTTTGAGTGCAATGTTAAGGTGCGCTTACACGGGCAACTAAAATTGCTCAATTCCAGTCAATACTCGTCAACTATGACGTCACGACTACATCAAGCAATTTACGGCAACGGCAACAAGCATCAATATTGCGCAATACAATATTGAGCGACATGGCGCAACTTCATCAACTAGGCAATACTGTCCTACACGAGCATTTCAGTGGCGCAACTTCATCAAGGCAATACTGTCCTACACAAGCATTTCAGTATTCGCTCGCTATGGACGATATTGTTTTTGCTGCGGCGGCTTGTAGCGCTTTTTTTATTATTCATCAAAAACAAAAAAGAAAGAAAAGGAATAGGCGTATCTGGGTGCTATAGTTTTTGGCAAATAGGCCGCAATTTTCATAGTGTAAAGAATTAGATGATATATTAATCAAAAACTTTACTAGAATTAACTTTACTTTACTTTACGCTATCCTACTTCCACCTGACCTCTCGCTCTCCCCGCGGAAGCAAGACGGCAAGCCGCAAAACATACAAGTGCGAACGAGATGCATACAAAAATTGCCTAAAATTTCCAAGCCCATTGGATATTCGTCAATTCGTATCTGCGACATTGAGCGATATGAAATATCTGGAGCAATTAGAAGCAATATTGCCGAAATAATTGCCACAATTTATTTATTTTCCTCCACATTGCTCCATATTGCTCCACTAATTCCAGATCGGTCCATTCGTGTCGCCGAGCAATTATTGCCCTCGTGTAAGCGCACCTTTACGTCCGTATTTTTTTACGTCCGTGGCAAAAAGATATCGTTTGGAGAAAATAAAATACAAACAAACAAATGATGAAAACTTAATTCAAATTGCAAGTTAACTCTGCTTTGTCAGATAACGATAATTTTCATTGATAAAGCACTGGTTGGTGGTAACGAGAAACACTATTTACATACATATAATGTAATTAATGTTAATGATAATTAAATGACCTTTGTCCCATTAATTGAGTTTTAGCAATGATAGAGGCAGTTTATCGGACCGCGAGTACTGCGATACTGCCTGCCTCCTATATTACTTAATTATAATTCGTCACTGCGGCCTGGGCCTTCTTTAACGTAATACCTACTATCTATGTAAGCTTTGATAACAAATATCAAATAACACACACTGATTGTGCACTGAAATTCAATTACTGAATTTGTTCCAGTTACCATGTCTTACCTGAAGAAGATTAATAAAATTTGGTAAGTGATCATATGATTTTTTTTTAAATGTTATTTGATAGAAAGTGTATGTGTTTTTTATGAAAACAATTAATAGGCCTAATAAAAAGTGCATGTTCAGATAAAGAACAGTTAATACTCACTATACCTACTAAAATAACTTATTTTAGAGAACAGACAAACAACAACTGCATGTTAATTTTTAACATAAGTTGAATGTTAACACATTTTTACAGCCAGTCATTAAATCAGAGATATTCAGTGAGATTTAATCATGCTCGGGCCTTCAAAGAAAATATTCAGCGACAGCAGATTAATAAAGTCCTCATCGCAAACCGTGGAGAGATAGCATGCAGGGTTATGAGAACTGCCAAGAAACTAGGTATAAGGACTGTTGCTGTTTACTCTGATGCTGATAAACATGCTATGCATGTTGAAATGGTAAGTACTCAAAACCTATCATTCTGCTAAGTGCTTGCCCTTTGCAAAACAGTTAATTGCTATTTAATTATTTTCCAAATTAAAGAGAATGCTGTTTAAACTGTTACCTAACAACTACAACATAAGGCTAACAGCTATTTTATTACTGCATCCATTAAATAAAATATGAAATGGTTCTTATCAGGTAACATACTCATGTGTGTGAATAATTTCTTTTTTTAGGCTGATGAAGCTTTCCACATTGGCCCAGCAGCATCTACGCAAAGCTACTTGAATGCAGCTAAAATACTTGAAGTGGCAAAGAAATCCAACAGCCAAGCTATTCATCCCGGTTATGGTTTCCTATCAGAAAGTGTAGAATTTTGTGAGAAGTGCTCAAATGAAGGTGTGATTTTTATTGGACCCCCACCAAAAGCTATTAGAGACATGGGCATCAAAAGGTGGGTTAAGATAATTGGTAAACAATGCCATTGAAAGTCCATTTGCTAGGCTAGAATAATAATTTAAATAATCTTTAAAATAATATCTTTGAATAAAATTAATTTACTATTTGATTTCAAAATATTCTGGGGCTAAGCGATGATATCCTATGCAGTGTGGGACTTTTGTGTTAATCATGTTTTAAAATAAATTATTTTAATAAAAAGAAATGTCAAGATTGTTAACAATATTTGGCAAGCAAAAAGAAATGGACATAACTTAAAGATTTTTATTTAATTTATGGAAGTATTAGACATATCTTTGCTTTTTTCAGTACTTCAAAGCACATAATGTCAAGTGCTGGAGTGCCTATTGTGAAGGGATATCATGGTGAAGAACAAAGCATAGAAAAGTTACAAGCTGAAGCTCAAAGGATTGGCTTTCCACTGATGATCAAAGCTGTTAGAGGTGGTGGTGGAAAGGTAACACATAGTAATGAAAAAACTCTTCAATACTTCAGGTTTGTACAAATTGTATTATTTTAGAATTAATAATAATTTACAGGGTATGAGAATTGCTATGACTGAAGCAGATTTCCTGCCTCAACTGGAGTCAGCCAAAAGAGAATCACTAAAGTCATTTGGAGATGATAACATGCTTCTTGAACAGTACATAACGGATCCTAGACACGTAGAAGTTCAGGTATACTATAACATCTTACTCCAAAAACCGCCATAAATAAATTTATTGAACTTTCTGGCTATATGCCTATGTAATAGGTGTCGCTTAGTTACTTAATAGCTTTGTTTTATTTTATTTTTGGTTTTTTGTAGACCATTTATTATTTCAGGTGTTTGCCGATATGCACGGAAATGTGGTTCACCTGTTCGAAAGGGACTGCTCAGTTCAAAGGCGTCACCAGAAGATTATTGAAGAAGCACCAGCAGTAAGTGATTATCTAAAGAATTATCAGAAAACTAATTTTTATACTTATATTATAGTAAGCAGTTTGGTCAGTCTGGACTTGGCGCGTTTTTAATTAAAAATCCGAAGTGTATTCCGCTTAAGTATAGTCCGTTACTTTCTGCTTGTTGAATAAACACTCTTGACACACACAACTCACACGTAAACAATCTTAACATTCTTTTTGATAAAAAAAATATATATTATAAAATAAGATAAACACAAAAATCATCGACTAAATAGGTAAATCATTGTTTAACACTGAGATCTTTTTACATCAGATAATTAATGATTTTTATTCTCTGTCATTATTTCAAAAGTTATTTAAATATTCTTTCCATTACTTGACTAGCAATGAAAACGGACTTTACCAATCACGATTCTGTTTACCGTAGCCAGGGCTTTCAGAAGAGACGCGGCGCGCGCTCGGCGAGGCGGCAGTACGCGCGGCGCGGGCGGTCGGCTACGTGGGCGCGGGCACCGTCGAGTTCATCCTGCACCGCGCCACGCACGAGTTCCACTTCATGGAGATGAACACGCGCTTGCAAGTGGAGCACCCCATCACTGAGATGATTACTGGTAAGCGTGAAGTAGACTGAGCAGTCAATGTGGTTGCAGCGAAAACGTCGTAACTAACGCTTATGCTTATTACGTACTTTTTGTTTAAGGTCACTGTTTGTATAGTTTTGGCATTAATTATAACTATTTGCAAAGATTAAAAGTGATTGCCCCTAAAAATAATAATCGGGAGAAATAAAAGCTGTGATAAATCTACCACGGAAGTAATAATTAAACTTCGGCGGAAGAAATGGTCTTATAAAATATTGCCGACCACCTGCAATGTTAAAAACGACGGTTTACCATGCCGTTAAGCATTTTGCTACGTACCTAACTACTAATACGAATGTGCTTCATGTACCTAGGTACATAAACATAAAAAACAGCTCCTCAAAATGACCGAAACATCGTTCGTCTGGCAAAACAAAATCTTTTTAAAGGCTCCAATGAGATCAGAAAATAATATTTTGGTGAAAACAACTCTTCAGCAATCGCAGCACGCACTATTCGAAGACGTTTGGTAGAAGAAAAAAATGCATGGGAAGATAGCAAGAATGTTTCAAACCTTGTTGCAATTTTTGCCACAAGGAAGCCCAGCTTGCATATGCGAGAAAGTATGAAAGCTGGTCTTTGCGACAGTGGAAAAATGATATTTTTGTGACGAGACAAAAATTAATCGAGTATGTTTTGATGGAAAAGGATGTGTATGTCGTCTCCCAAATACAGCATTCAACCCTAAGTACACGAGTCCTAATTAAAGTACGATCGTGGAAATGAGAAAATTTGAGGCTACTTTTCTGGACATAGTGTTGGACTTGTAAAGTTTATAGAAGCTCAACATGGATCAATTCCTATGCAAAAATATACTGGAAGAAACAATGCTGCCTTATGCTGAAGACATTCTACCGGTTTTTTTGACATTCCAGCATGACAATGATCTAAAACACACAATACGTACAGTAAAGGAATTTCTTATCGCGGAATCAGTTTCTGTTTTAGACTGGGCAGCTTACAGTCCGGGTCTAAACCTAATAGAGATCTGAGGTTTAAAGTTAAGAATAAGATCTCAAATACGCTGTGTGGGTATTTAAGAGAGCTTTAAGACGTTTTTTAGAAGAATGGAACCCTATTTCTGTTGCGAAATGTAAAAAAATAATAAAGTCAATGCATCACCGGTGTAAAGCAGTAATGAAAAGTCGTGGATATGTTAATAACAATTAATTTTAGTTAAAATGTATGTAAACCTTTTAACAATTTGCTGCGCTACAAATTGTTGTGATTTTTTAAATGTAAGCATCATACAAAAAAAAACTTGGGCAGTTGAATAAATCGTTCTTAATTATTTGTCCAGCTTCAGTACTATTTAAATGTGGTTCTTTGGTAAAAAAAAAAAAAATTGAGACAAAAACGTTTGCTATTCTATTCTTTATTCCTAAACTACGTTGCTCTATTGATGTAGCTATTTCATAAAATAACTAGTTTGTTTTTTAGCTAGTACACATCTCTGGGTATGACATGATTTTAATTTCAAATTCTAGAACTTCTAATCGTTCTTAATTATATGACCACAACTGTATATATATATATATTAATATATTTTTTGGCATCAGTATCGTTTGTACAGCCATCCCTAAGTCGCTCGTCGATGACCAAAACAACACAATCCACATAATGTTAGAACTTCATAGAAAGTTTCATTTTCCCAGGTACGGACTTAGTAGAATGGCAGCTACGCGTGGCCGCCGGCGAGCCGCTACCTCTAACACAAGATGAAATCATCCGACGAGGGCACGCGGTGGAGTGCCGCATCTACGCGGAGGAACCCGGCGCGGGGTTCCTGCCGCGCGCCGGCACCCTGCGTCGCCTCACGCAGCCCAGCAGCGAGGACCAAGTGCGGGTATGTACTGGTCTAGTGCGGGTAGTATAGCGCAGACGTCACGCGTTATGACGTAGGTATAACAGACCAGAAATTACGTACGGTCGGATCAACAGCACGGTTGCTCAATTGGAGCGTTTGGCCTGGTTAGCCAGAACGTTGCAGGTTCGACTCCCGTTTCTTATTTCATCTTTATGTATATAAAATATGACACTGTGAGTGTTAAATGACATTCTAAACTAGTATATACCAGGCCTCATGCATGACTACATACAACCTGGTTATAGACCAGTCACTGTAACTGCGCGGTGAGAAAAGTGCAAAAATGAACCGTATTGACACGAAGCGGCACAGAAAATATAATAGTACTACGTACAGAAGGATCACTGTGCTAAGAATGATAAAGTAAAAACAACTTTCGCTGCAACGCAATGAAGTGCAATTCACTTCGCACGATTTTAATTCAAGGTTGTTTCATCTACCTATCTATACTTGTCTCTTTCTAACACGTAACGCTTTCCCTGTTTCGCGGCCTTGAATGTGTCAGGGTTGCGAGCGGCGCGTGGCACGAACATACGCGTAGGTGCACAACGCGCTACTCAAAAAAAAAAAATAGTCTAGAGGACCTAGCACATTTCTTGACTGTGTTCTATCGAAGAAAGTAATTGATAGTGTGAGCGTTCCTTAAATATTAAAATAAGTGTTAATACTCTGTCTAATTTAATTATTTGGTACAAAATTACTGAATTCGGAGAAATGAAAGTACAAACCAAACACACATGTATGTACGGACAACAGCACGTCAAGGTAAACACTGCGGTATCTTATGCAGTTGTAATAAGGGCTAGCTTGCAACAAAAGTGGATGACCTGATGTGCTGTCGACTGTACTTACATCACACTTAACCAAATAAATTTGTACAGTAGAATTTTTTTCTCCGTGCAGTTTGGGTCATAAATCATAGCTCGGCTTCAGCCCCGTTAGGGCGGTGAGTATGTTGCGCGGGCGCACCGCCGTTTAAAAATTAATATTATTTAAAAATTTTAGTTTATTATAAATAATTTCAATAAATATAAAATTTCATATTAATTTATTTTTTTATAAAAAAATATATAGTACATTCGCCAGCATCTTAGATTACACACACTTTTGTTGCAAACTAGCCCTAATGTCAACTGCATAAGGTACCAGTGTTAACCTTAATTTGCTGTTGTCCGTACTTAACTACAAAAAGAGACTTTTGTTTATGTGAACCTTATCTATCGTACCTTTATAAATGCTATCAAAATCGAGATTAATTTTATTGGAATACCTAAAAATGAAGGGTGATATTATATAGCTAAAGTAAAATAATGAACTGTATGTAATGTGCTCTTAGACCATTAGATTTTGGACTACGTAAAATCCTAACACAAAATTACTTAACTAATTTTGTAGGTATAAATATTATGCTAAATTTAAAGTAAGTTTATTGACCTGTTTCCGTTTATTTTAAGTTAGATTGACGTAAGTAACTGTGTAGGTATCTTAAACTTAAACCTATTTCTTTGAACAGGAAATGTTGAACACCTACCTACAAAATTTGTTTTGATAAATAATATCATAATTAGGAACACATATCTCAAATTATTAATAGTTATTTCGTTGTAACGAAATCAGTCACAGGCTGAGAAAATAAACACAGTCACAGGCGCGTGGCGCGGTCCGCGAGCGGCAGCCCCGCGCTCATTTATGCTCGGCGTACCGAGTCGCTCGAACGTACCTAAACTTCGGAGTGACACCCCCCTGGAAGCGGGAGGAATGTGACAGGTCCATTCTAATGATAACCGGTTAATATAATGCCAATTAGAATTTGGACGTTTGGACGAATTTCTTTTTTGAAGTTGATTATGAAATAGCAGCTGTGTATGGTTCGTAAAGTTTAATATTTTAGAGTACCTATCTTCTCTACGGAGCCGATCTTGGGTTTTCACGATTTATTGATCCTTTATATTCTTACCATCGGTAACAATCGTTTACTCTTTATAAAAAAAAAACTTATTTCCTTTCAAGGTGGAGACTGGCGTGCGTGAAGGGCAGGAGGTATCTGTGCACTACGACCCGATGATCGCAAAGCTGGTGGTGTGGGGCCAGGACCGCAGCGAGGCGCTGGCCAAGACAAGGGCTAAGCTCGCTGAATACAAAGTGAGTTTTATTATTGTTATGTATGGGTTTGCGATTGACTTGACAAGCCAAGTATGACGGAGTCGAAGAAGACTTGTTACTGTTACTTTGAATAGATTCAGATTGTCATGTTGAATCATTAGGAAACACCAAAGCGGGTAGCCAGTTCCACTCCTTTGCCGTATTCTTTATAAATTTTGAGAAGCGCTTTGTTCTTATCAGTGGGACATCGATGAGGCAAGGATGGTATCCCGCTGTACGCCTAGATGAACAATGGAAAAAGGGGGCGGGTGGGATAAGATCATGGAGTGCTCTTGCGCTTTTTCCGAATTATTGCGTGTAGAATACCGTCTGGCTGCCAACCTTGCGGCGATGGAGCTTAGCATCCACCAGTTTGTCCACCATCCATCCACCTATTAGTCTCTTGGCTGTGCGCGCTACTGAGAGTTTGCATTTTTCATACCTTAACTACTAATAAATTTCTTCTGGTTTATTTACTTTTACCATAAATCCCCATGGTCCCATTTCCTGAAACCCGCTCTAGGTAATCAACTCAAAATTGTTATTTCTAAATATGATCTGCTTTGGCCGAGCTCAAAATTTATCTGTACAACCGCTTTTAACGCAAAATCCAGAATTTTTTAAAAGACTTAATTTAAAGACTTTATTGCACAAATCATAGTGTACAAAGGTGGACTTAATGCTAAAAGCATTCTCTGCCAGTCAAACCTTTAGGTCATGCAGAGAGATGGCAATGGGTGCAGCGAAAATAAATTTTGAGAAAAACAACAAAATAGTAACAATTGACTAATATTTATAGTAACAAATAAACGTACTTTAATTACTGCTAATTATTTTATATTCAATAAATATACTTAAACTTACACAAAATAAATACAATATATAAAAATATACATAAATAATACACATAATAAATAAATATTATTTTGCAATTATCTATTCTTTAAGAAATTGTCGGACTTTCCTCTTGAATGATACCCTCGACTTGGCCCTCCTGACATCCAAAGGAAGAGAGTTCCACAGTCGTGTTGCCGTCACTGAAAATGACTTGGAGACGTACGTGGAGCGGTGTGCCAGCGTGCCTAGCCGGAGATTGTCGGAGGAACGGAGAGACCGATCGTGAGTTTGGCATAAAAACGGGAACATATCTTTAAGATAAGAAGGCGACGAGGGGTTATTAAGAATAGCATGTAAAATGCAAAGGATTCGAGAGTCTCTACGCAGACGGATAGGGAGCCAGTTAAGCTGTGCTCTAAAACTGGAGACATGGTCATATTTACGGAGGCCGAAGATGAACCTGATGCAATTGTTGAGGAGACGTTCAAGCTTGTCGATAAAGGCTTCAGTAAGATTAGTGCAGCAAGAGTCTGCGTAGTCTATGATAGGAATGACAAGTTTGCATAAGCAGAAGCTTCGTCTTAAATGGGAGGAAGAATTTTAAGCGGTAGAGACTTCTCAGACATACAATCACCTTACGGCTGACCTCAGCTATGTGAACAGACCAGCTAAGCGTAGTGTCCATAGTTAAGCCCAAGTTCTTGACACTAGTAGAGTAAGGTATAGTGGTACCTTCAAACACTATTGGGTCCAGATCCATGACATTAAACCTAGAGACAAGCCCCGGACTACCCACAATAATGGCCTGACACTTAGTAGGGTTGACAGAGATTTCGAAGTTTTGTGACCACGATGAAATATAATTTCAATTTTCGTTCATAAGATAAATTGCAGCAGGTAGTTCTGCAATTTCACTTTACACATACAATTGCAAGTCATCAGCATACAGATGATACGAGCAGCGAAGATTAAGGGTGATTAGATTTATAAAAATAGAGAAGAGCAAAGGAGAGATTATGCCACCCTGTGGTACACCAGATGACAGATTGTACCATTCAGAATGGGCGTTAGGAATTTTAATTGACTGCTGGCGACCACGCAGATAGGAAGAGAACTTGGACGAATAAACCACTGGACGCGCAATGACGTGCCATTTCGCTTGTGCCCCCTTAGCCACGAAGCGGGCTTTTTGGCCTCACTTACAGGTGACGTCTTGTCAGTACGGTGATAGAGCTCAGTGAGAAACATTGTCGGTAAAAATGGGTAAATGTGGCTTATTTTTGTATAAAAATTATAGCGGCAAGACAAAAAATATTCATTTTCATCCGTAAGTAACGTTTTATCCCAAAAAAGCTGATATTTTTCATGAAAATAGTGAAATGTGTTTTCCAAGAGAAAAGTAACATTGCCATTTAAAAAAGTGGTAGTCAGTTACTACAAAATCAACAAGATAACGTATACTTTATACGGTAGGATTGTCGTATGTTTATCATTCGTTCTCTTGTCAGTTTAATTTTAATTGTGCTTGACAATTGTCGATAAATCGTATCGATAAACATTTATTAAATTTTTAATATAAATTCTTTTAAAATAAAATGATAAATCTCTAAAAAGTTTCACTCGAGGGTAGATTAAGGGAATCTTAAAAATACACACATCAAAAGTGTCTAGGGATCAAGCATTTTTATGCGGATTTCTTGAGATTGAGATGTGGCTTTGTAATAAATTTATGATTTTATAAATTTCTATGGATCCTTTTTGGTGCATTTCATAATTTGAAACAGGAACTGTCAATCAAATTCAAGTAAAAGATGAAAATCAGCTGTCAATATTTTCCCTATAAAAACATACAACGCATTGAAGACATTATTAGTGCTACTGTTTCCCTACTACTGATTAAAACCAACGTTATTATGGAGCGGCGACGTCATTTAAGCAGGGAAGAAATGCTCAGAGCCGTGGGAATGATAGAAGCTGGTTCCCGGCAACGTACTTTTGTGGCTTTAGCTCTGAATACAAGTCAGAGTGTTATCAGTCGACTTTGGACACGTTACCGAAGCACTGGTACCGTGGCTGAGCGCCATGGAGGACGGTGTCGCTGCACCACACGGAGACAAGACCGATACATTCAAATCACAGCTCGAAGAGCTCCAACAATAACCGCCATGATGTTAGCCGTGAGGCTTCATCACTCTTCAGGGAACTTAATTAACGACCAAACAGTCAGAAACCGCTTGCATGAAGTGAACCTTCATTCCCGAAGACCGCTACGGGTACCACCTATAGCAATGCACAAGCGTAGGATTCGATATCAATGGGCTCTTGAACACAGAAATTGGGCAGAAGAACAATGGCGTTTCGTGTGCTTTTCTGATGAGTCTCGTATTCTGGCAGGATACATTCTGGCAGGATTTTAATCGCTGTTGGCGTCTAGGGGTTCTCCAGTGTCGTATACGTCTTGTATCCGGTCTCATACCAATACATCATTATGCTTGATGTATTGGTATGAGACCGGATACAAGACGTATACGACACTGGAGAACCCTTAGACGCCAACAGCGATTAAAATCCTGGCAGAAAGTCCATCCTTATAGTGGTGGAACCATCATGGTATGGGCGGGTATTTGGATCGGCGGAAGAACTGATTTAATTCGGATCAGAGGCAACCTCAACGCTCAAATTTATGCTGAGACGATTGTATCAGACGTCATCATTCCTCTACAAGTGCAAATCGGTCCCTTATTTCAGTTAATGCATGATAATGCACGACCGCAAACCGCAAGAGTTGTAAGACAGACTCTCGCCGCAGCTAACATCAATGTCCTGCCCTGGCCTGCTCAGTCGCCAGACTTGAACCCGATTGAGCATGCATGGGATATGATATGCTACAGAGAAGAGCTCTGCCGAATATGGAGGGTATCCAGTCGCAAGAAGACCTTTTTTGTTGTTGCAACGAACATGGGCGGCCATTCCACAGCGTGATTTGGATGAACTCATTTTGAGTATGCCAAACCGATGTTCTTGTGTTGTTAGTGTTCGCGGTAGAAACACGGATTATTAATTGTTTAAGTTACCCAATAAAATTTTAAAGAAAACTGTTATTTCAGTCTTTTTTTCGAACTTTAATGTTAGTGGTTCAAATGTCAAAAATCCCTTTATTAGGAAAATAGCAAATTTCTTAATTAATGCAAAGGTGACTTGGTTTATCGTAGACAAACGAAAACACTTTATTTGATGAATCCTTAAAGAAAATTTTAATTAATATCAATCAGGAGAAAAGTTATTGCAAAAATATATGTTGATCCCTAGACACTTTTGAATTGTGTACAACAGTTTGCTTTAAAATTTTAAACCTCATATTTATGACAATACGTCTTTAAAATATAATTTCAGATTTCTTGTGGATCCATTAAGTAATATAAAGTGGGTCGAAGGGAGACAAAATGGATCCCCACAAAACATCACCGAATATGTGGTATCCATTTCACACCAGTGTGATTTAATGCCAACGCAAAAATCTACTGCTTAATTCTCCCATAGGAGGATTTAAATGGTGCTGGGCTGTTTGTACTTATGGGCGGTTTCACAATGTCTTAGGAAGTTCTAGTTAGTGTTACTTGCCAGACCGTTCATATAAACGTTCTATGTTTCAGTTGTTCATTCGATGGTTTGTGCATTAAACATGTCCATAATGTAATTTATTATTTTAGTGATAAAAATTATGTCTTTTTACAAAAGATTCGTTCATTCATTCGTTCCGTACATATCGATAAAAAAATATCGACACTTTCATGCACTAAATGTCAAAAATTGACACGACAAGCTCCCCCCGCCCCGCAGAAATTGGCTAATGATGTTTTCATACATTCGCTCTTGCGTTTCATATCCAGTGGTTAATTCATCCAAGGAAGAGAACCATTCCAGGGCTGAAGAAGATACTTTTAAGTACGAAAGTACGGCCAGAAGGAGGTCATAGTCCACAGCATTAAAGGCATTAGAAAAGTCTATTAGAACAAGAAGTGTGACTTTAAAAGTTTAAAGGAATCCATCCCGTCTCGTATGTCCTCTGTTACCTTCAGCAGAGCAGTGGTAGTACTATGGCCTGCACGAAATCCAGACTGAAAAGGATTCCGTAGATAACATACCAAATAATAAACCATTTTCATATTTAATGGCTGACGCCTAAGCAGTATCAATCGAGGCTTTCTCAATTTTGATTTTATTTGATTTTCCACTTTGATCGGTCTTTTACTTTCTTCTATTTATATCTATTTTTTTATATATATTTATATCCATGTTCTACTTTATATCTATTTTACTAAAACTAACGTCAACTTTCAGGTAGCAGGCCTAGAAACCAACGTGAACTTCCTGCTCCGCCTGAGCGGCTCCAAGGCGTTTGTGGAAGGCGACGTCCACACGGCGTTCATACCGCAGCACGAGGCTGAGCTGTTCCCGCTCGCCGCCCAGGCTACTGTCGAGGAGAAGGCCATACAGGCTGCTATTGGCTATGTAAGTATATCTTTAATCTTGGTCTTAACAGTTAAGATTCTTTCCATTCTCGCTACTCCATGTAGTCTATTGAGTCCCTGATTTGATCGTAAATTATTACATACAGTCATCTGAGAATGGTGTGACAAACAGTACGTTATTTATTTTTGTGTAATAATATATTTAGACATTTCAACTGAAATGAATGGATCTGAATTGTATTCTTCTTTTTTCACATTTGTATGCTATTTCTGTAGCCGAACATGTGACTCAAATTATGTAACAAATATCTATTTATACTATGTTTGATGCAAATAAAAATGATTATGATTATTTGTTTTGTTTTGCTTCAGATTTTACATGGTCAAAGGCAAAGTGCTGTGGACGACAGTTGGAAGGGAATATCCATACAGCCAGAAGGATGGCGGCCCAATTACCAACTGCAGAAGACTGTGCCTCTACGGTTTGATGAAAAAGGTAAAAAAAAAAGTTTTCTTTTTATTGGCATACGAACATCTAAGTATTTTATATTCATAAAGATTAAATAGGACATTGTTATTTGATCTTTATGAATATAAAATATGACACTGAGTGTTAAAAACATTCTAAATCATGTAAGTATTTAATCGTTGAAAGAAAAAAGTGGTCCTTCAGGATCGTAGCGCCAAAAGTCTAATCAATAATTCCGTAGCATAAAATTATTATCCCTTTGGAATAGAACGACAAAAGTGAGATGTCACTAGCAGCAAACTGTGTGATAAAATGAGATGGAAGATGCGAAGTAGCATAACCGGTTTTAGCAGCTGTCGGTCAGTTCGGAAGCCCTAAAGAAGCTCGCTGAAAATTTCTCTCATTTGAGTTTTTAAAAAATTATGTGAAATTATGTATATTTTGAAGAAATATTTATGTTGAAACATAGTGACTTGATCGGTGATTGATTGTTGTTCATTACAGCGGAATAACCCAACAAATAATCATTCAACAGGTAAATTAGTCCAAATCGAAGCCTCTTAATATACGACTTATATTTACCAATGCGCTTCAAATTTAAAGTACGCAGTTTGATTATTCTATTCTACAAACGTTAATTATGTAAAAAGTAAAGACAGAATAACACAGGGAATGTATATACGAATATTTTATATAATGAAATAATATTTAGTTTTACACTAGAGCTGCATGTTCAATATTTTGTGTCGGCTGTTTATCATGCAGTCAACTAAAATGTTTATCTTAGGAACATTGTTTTTAATCACCTGATCGAAAGGTAATCTCATTTAAAGCTACAAATGTTACTTACTTATGTTAGTTACTGACATCTTAAATCGGTTTCGTTTGACAGCTTTTACTTGTCCTTCTATTCCGATAGGAATATTAATTTTATATTCCGAAGAGTGATATGACTTTTACAGTGCTTTCACTTTTTGACGAAAAGAAAATAATATAATGACGAAAAAAATGAATTTTATTCGTGTCATTCATTGACTCAACTATTTTTACGACATCGCTTCGAATTAAGGTACAGAGTTTTTTTTGTATTCTTACAAGGTGTAATAAGAAACTAAAATTTACGCACGGGCGAGACTCGAACCCGCAAAATAACCCAGAGGTTGAGTGTTAAAAACATTTTAAACCTTTTTTTTACTTTATGATGTTATAGTTTAGTTTAGTTTTGTTTAATCGGTATGATAATATAAGCATTAGTAGTAAGCTTGTCTCATTCTTATTTTTTGTGATCATTGGATACTCTCTGTTTCCGACTTGCTCAAAATTCGTGTACCTTGTCTCGGATAGAATTCACATACTTAAGAATTGAATGAAGTCTCGTAGTCAAAACAAAGATATAAATGACGCAAATTAGTAATTCAATCAAAAATTCACGCTAATGTCACTTTGCAAAATAATGTTGCTATATTTATTTTACTAGTGTACTAGTGATGCTTTTTGTTCAGTTCCGTCTTCATTCAAGAGTTAACACAACTCAAATAAAAATGGTATAATTTAAAATCTATGAATATGTTTACGCATATACTTTTCTATTACGTAACCTGTCGTGTTATTTCAGAGCTAAAAGTAACAGTGCAATACGACAGCGCTCCAAACACGTACAAAGTTCAAGTGAACGACGGCGAATGGACGCGAGTGGAAGCCTCATTGAAGAACACGGAGCAGGGCCTGCAGCTCAGCACGCTGGTCGGGGACAAGACCAGCAACGTCGGCCTGCTCACTTATGAGGACGAAGTTCATATTTATGATGAGGTAAGTGATGTACGGACAACAGCACGTCAATGTAAACACAGCGGTATCTTATGCAGTTGTTATAAGGGCTAGATTGCAACAAAAGTGGGTAACCTGATGTGCTGGCCACTGCTCACACTCATAGCGCGAAGAACTGATGGCCGTTGAGGCAGAAAAGTTCTAGATTGGAGACCATTCGACCAAAGGCGCAGCGTAAGACGTCCACCGACAAGACGGACAGATGACCTTGTAAAGGTTGCAGGATCACACTGGAGGGAGATCGATTGCGATCGGTCCCTGTGGAAAGCAGCGGGGGATGCCTATGTTCAGCAGTGGACGGCCTTTACGACGACGGACGGCTGATTATGATGATGAAGTGATATGTAAAGTTGATAAAAGATGGATATTCCTTGATCACCTGTTATTTCACCATAGCATCGGTGATATTAATATATATAGTCCCCCTAGCCGATTTCGACTACGGTGGCCAGTCACAACGACTAGCCGTCTGCGCTAGACATATTATAGTGCACAAGTGTGTGAGCAAACACAGGTGCACTCTCCATTCCTTTCACTCTCATAGCCCGATGGGACAGCAATCTGCCACGACCGGCGGAGAAAGATCAGGCGTTGTGCAGTGTGCATTTTCGCGAAGTAGTGTCAATACAAAACTGAACAAGGCGTTACGTGCAACGTACGATACGGTAACGGTACATTCTAACTAAACACAACAATAGGTTAACTCTTCGAAATGGTAACATTACCAAACGTGTTTTGTTATTAATGGTTTTCTACGACCTACGCTATCAGATTATACAAGTTATCATCATTTACTGATCCAAAATGTACTATAATAATAATAATAAATATTATTTATTGCACAAGTAAGGACACAAGGAAGAATAAAATTACAGACAAATCATTTGTACAATATTGGCGGTCTTATCGCTGGAAGCGATCTCTTCCAGACAACCATTGGGTAGAGGAAACAACGTTTATTTGTGAGGTAGAGAGCGGTGTGCAAAATATAGCTAATATTTTAATATTTCACTTAAATATAATATAATAAACATATAAATAATACACGTTATATTACAAATATAATAAAACAAATTAATAAATACATATTATATACGTACATATACTAGATCTATTACAGAAAATTCCGTCAGTTTTTTTGAAGCGAAAGGAAGTGCGCTTTTACCCTAGCTTTAAACACTGGAATATACTTTACATATACTTTTACATTTAATACATTATTTTTAAATTTATATTTTTTTAATGTACATCATGTTGAATTTGTGTCTATTTATTATTTCCAGAACGGTCAGACAGTATTGAAAGTGTCGCTCCCGTTGTATCTGAGCGCGAGCGGCGCAGACGCAGCGGCCGCGGCCGACAGCGCGAGCTCGCCCACGCCCGGCGTGCTGGAGAGGGTGCTCGTGGCCAAGGGGGACAAGGTATATATGCATATTAAACTTTACCCAAAAGATACCAATAATGGTTATAATTATACAACGTGTAATGTTAAATGCGCAAACCCTCAAACAATACAAATGGTTTTTAATTCAATTGACTTAATTCTAAAAGAAGAAAGCTAAGTGCGAATCGGACTCGCCCACTGAGGGTTCCGTGCCAATTTTAACTGAATTAGAGATCCACTTACTTCCACTAAACTAAAATACCACAATATTTTGTTGACAGCAACTATATCTTCGTTTTCATAGTGTTTGTATGAATAACAAAGTTATGTTTGCAGTTGTTGAAAATGTGCTATATCTCAAAAACTACTAGTGCGATCCCGTCCAAATCAATAGATAGATAGATAACTCTTTATTGCACACCAGAAAGGTAAATAACAAATTAATTTTAAGAAAATGTACAATTTAGGCGGTCTTATCGCTATAAGCGATCTCTTCCAGACAACCTTCGGGTAAAGAAATAATGAGCTTATAGGAAGGGGTATTATGTGCATAATAAATTAAGCCAAATTGTTATTTATAATATATTATATTAAACATACATATATTCGTATATATATTAATAAATACAATCATAAAAATTAAAATCAAAATGCATAATTACAGATAAAACAAAATAATGTAATTATATACCAACACAATATAAACTATAAACATACTTATACATACATATACATACATATAAACCAATGTGAAATGAAAGAAATTTACCGAGACACCAGAGAAAAGGAGAATTATTTTGAAGAGAGAAGATGTTCTTTTAGGCGATTTTTAAAAACAGTTATTGAAGTTGACTGCCTAATAGCAAGGGGTAAGGAGTTCCACAGTCGTACTGATTGAACTGTAAAAGAATTAGAATAATAGCTCGTTGTGTGACAGGGGGATTCAAGGTGGAGTTTCCTCGATGTCCGCATGTCAAGACCTCGCGACGGCTGCAGAAAATGAAAGCGCTCCTTGAGATAAGGTGGGAATTTCGGATTGAAAAGTATGGAGTATAATAAACAGAGAATATGAAAGTTACGCCGAAGTCGAATTGGGAGCCACTTGAGCCGAGAGCGGTATTCGGAGACATGATCATACTTCCGTAAACCATAGATTATCCTAATACAGAAATTTTGGAGACGTTCGAGCTTGTCGAGAAGAATTTCATTCAAATCAAGATAGCAGCTATCTGCATAATCTAAAATTGGAAACAATAGAGCCTCAATTTCAATTGAAATCAATTTTCGTTGAAAGTATTTGTTAAGATCAACATCATTTTTTTTTTAATTTACACTCGCTTAGTTTAGAAGTTAAGAGGGGGACATGCCCATTTTACCATTTGAAAGCGTATATCTCGCAAACGTTAGACCTTTAGAGAAAATGGTTTTAGGAACCTCTATGTCATTTTAAAATACCTATCTACAGTCACCCCACAGGCATAGGTTTGACAAAAAGTATGGAATAACTTGTATGGGAGCCCCCTCCTAAATATCATTATTTTTTATTTTTTGTATAAGACTCGTAAAGCGGTTATCAGGATACATCTTCCTACTAAACAATTTGAACAGTTGCAGAATAAAGCGGCTGTGACATACGGACGGACAGACAGACAGACAGGACTTGACGAAACTAAAATGGTTCCGTTTTTTGCCATTCGGCTACGGAACCCTAAAAATTAAGGTTTTATGTGACGTTTTCGTTTCACTGGCACTTCTCTCATTTCTCACTCTGCGGACGACGCTCTATAGAGAAAGGGGTCGGTAGGGAGTTATATCACTGGCCTGCTGCACCGCGTCGACATTATTATTATAACTATTTACGCTCATAAAGATATAACCTAACCATTTCTTGTTTACGTATTTTGGCGGGCTTGCGCACGTATGGCTTGTTTTACTAATAAATAGGCAGGGCAAAAATAGGTACTAGTAATTACGCAGGTTGCCCCATAATTTAGTGCGAGCCTTCGTGTATATCGCTGAAGCCGCTACAGTACTGTATGGGGCGCACAATAAGAAAGACAACACATGTCTGCAAAAGTATGTCCTACTAATAAAATAAAATCTAGTAGTCTCTAGTAATCTAATCTACTAGCAATAAAATCCCAAAATATATAAGAGAACTGAATACAAATCAATTTAAATGTGAAATGACAGATATTCTAATAGAAAAATGTTACTATAGTATTATTGAATTTATTAATGACAAGTTGTAATAATGTGCGAATTTTGACATTTTAATATAATTGACTAACTATTAACTTTATTTTGGAATATGTAATTAATTTGATTATTTGAATAATTATATCTGTAAAATGAATTAATATTAATTGTTCTATTGCATGATTATGTGAAAATTTGCATACCATATTATTGGTAGAATACACTGGACTTATTTTTTAAAATTTTAATTTAAGGTCTTTGTAACTGTATTCTCGCAAATAAAGACTTACTTACTCACTGTCAAACCGTGTACTGAGACACCTAGACAGTGCTGAGAGTGCCCGTGGCCATATACGGTTGAAGTCTTTTACCTTACTACCATACTAGTTCGATACCATACCTGCACCAAAGCCAATGAATGTTTGGACTGAAAAAAATAAATCACTAAGACAATGAGTATTGCAGCGCAACTGAAATTGTAGCCATACCTTTTTAATTTACTGTTATTACTAGAATCGTAACTCCATTTCAAATCATGTCATCAAAACTCCGGTTTTCTTTGCTAATTGAATATTGTAAACAATCTTGACATTGCATTTTAACGAAATGATTCATTTAAAAATAAGATAACACAAAACTCAAACCCTACATAAGCAATTATTCGTTAAAAACTGATCTTTTTTAATTAGATAAATAAGTTTTGGTGGAGGGGTGTTTGCAAGGCAAGCGACTAACCCTGCTGTCAGCTGTTATCAAGCTGCCCATAAGGCCTCTGACTAGGCTTAACGACTAATATCAAACGATATTAACGTGCCTTCCGAAGCATGGTCGGAATGGTCACCCATCCAAACGCGACCGCGCCGTAGGTTGCTTCACTTAGGTATCACTACCAAAGCGCTGCTACCACTGCGCTACGAGCACCTCACTGAGCCCGCGTGGTGGAGTATGTCTCAAACTACCTCATAGTTGAGGTGAGGCCTTTGCCCAGCATTGGGATGTTACAGGCTAACTTTACTTTACTTTTTTTTAAACTAAGTTTTAGTCACTATAATTATTATAAAAGTTATAAAAAGATTGTTTGCAATATTGGAATAGCTAAGAAAAACTATGAATTATATTATGAATAACATCAAGTCTATGTCCTAATGCTTATAAACGTAACTAATTAGTTATTATTACCCTCTCGTCTTTCCAGGTAGTAAAAGGTCAGCCACTATTCGTAGTAATAGCAATGAAGATGGAGTACGTAGTCCGCTCGCCGCGAGACGGCGTCGTGGCTGAGTTGGCCTCCGTGAACCTCGGCGAAGCGGTCGGGAAGGGCGCTCAGATCGTCATACTTGAGGGAGAAAATTAGACTAAAAATATCCAAAATACAGCGCTATTTAATTAGACACTGGCGGCCTTGAAGTCCGTTTTCTTTGCTTGGCGAATATTGTAAACGAAATGATTGATTTTAAAATAAGTTAAACATAAAACTTACAACCTACTTAAATAGCTAAAATTCATCGTCGAACACAGACCTGCTTGAATTGAATAGTAGATGAACTTTATTGACGACCCGTCTGGTGTAGCGGTCGAGAAATCGCCTACTACGCAGCGGGTGCGGGTTCGATCCCCGCACAATACAAACATTTGTGTGCATGAACATGTCTGTTTGTATTGGTCTGGGTGTTTTCTATGTATATCATGTATGTATTTACAAACAAAAAGTATTTAAGTATTATATCCGTTGTCTGGCACCCATAACACAAGCTTTGAGTAGCTTACTTTGGGGCTAGATGGCGATGTGTGGGAATGTCCAGAGGATATTATTATATTATATTTATATACTGCCTTTTTTTAAGTTATAAAAATTTTGTTTATTGTATCCGCCAGCCATATAAAAACGGACTTTATAGTTTATCTTATATGAGGCAAGCTTTTGAACTGACTGGTTGTTCTAACGTTTAGCTAATACAAGAGCTAACAATTATTGCCTAGTCAGCTATGAGAGTCAATGGTAAGGAAGCAAGTCTGCGTCACAAATCTTGTTTCTTTTATGGCAGAGTCGCTTTATCCTGCAATGCTATGGCATGAATTTTGAACGTATTTACATTGACTTGCATCAGGTGGCTGGCTTGCGCAGACTTAAAAAACAAAAGATTTTAAGTTTTACAAAGCATTTACGGCCTATTTTCAATATTTATCCACAAAAAGGAACGATTGATCGATAATATGTGAATCGATCACATCAAAATATCATCATACAAATGCTATCGAATACAAATATTGATAACGGAGTATTTTTCTGAATTCGTCACAATCTACAATGGATTATACACAATTCGACCGACCGTCATTCATACCTATTAAAGGGGACCAACTAGGATCATGATTAGAGTAAGAAATAGATGCATTTATGCGTCTTTTAATTTCCTACTAAGCATTTTGTAATATTTTTTAATTGAATTTATATGCATATATTATAAGTATTATAAGTAAAATGTTTGACTTTTTAGGTCGCTTTATTTTTTTTACAATTGTTTTTGTCGTTACAATAATAATGCCATAAATAAAAATTTATTAGGTGATGTTTTTTACTTTTAAGGTTGTGGTGATGATGTTGATATATTTTGTTAAGATTTTAAAATACAGACTGTTATAAAAAACACACTGCTTTTTTGTAATTCAATAAATAAACCACCGAAAAAACATTTGAAAAATACTCAATTATAATTAACGACATAATGTTACAGTAATATTGTACTAAATAATATTTACTATAGGTGCTGTTTTGTATTTTTAGGATGATAATGTTGATATATTTTTAAAAGATTTTAAAATGCAGACTGTAATAAAAACACACTGTTTTTTTAGTAATTAAATATTTATTTTATTATTATTATTTAAACCACCCAAAAACATTTGAAAAATACCCAATCATATTTAATGTCATAACATTTTATTTCGACGAACTAATTAATGTTTTGGAACTGTAAACTCATTAAAAAATTAGTATATTCCTTGAATTTGTAAGACTTAACACGAAAAAACCTCTCCTTCCTTTGTCCTACCTAAAGTAATACGTGGAAAGCAAATGAATACAAATTACTCTTTTTACTAATGATGGTAACTGTCCTTTGAAGTACTTTTACTAAATTATCACTCATACGTAAACGTTATGGCATAGTGCCAAAAGTTAACAAAGAAAATTGAACCTTTCGCACAAAGAATAGGAAGTGTTGTTTTATTACAAGGTGCAAAAATAAACATAATGATGACAGACGAGTACCTCCTAAAACATCTTTGAAAATTAGTAAATAAAACTTTCGTTGATTTCAGTATGTTGATGTGAGATCAAATCTGAGCATAGGGCCTGGATTACCCTGTAAGAACAAGTGACACGATTTAAGGTCGATAAGAAAGCGAACGGATTCGGCGGAAGTACCACCGCAGGAGGTACGCACATTCTCCTTTCATTGACCCGCCTTGCCTTGTAGATAACCATGATGATAACGATTGCCTTGGCACGTTTGTGAAAGTCAAACTCCGCTGCGTAGAAGCGCAGATTGTGTAAATGTACGCAATCATGGTTCTACCGTGACGTTTAGTAACTCGCGTACGAATTTGATCGGATATTTCGTAGCTTCTCTCAACGGGGGCGTAGCTCAGATGGTAGAGCGCTCGCTTAGCATGCGAGAGGTACCGGGATCGATACCCGGCGCCTCCAATGTTTACTCTTTTTTGATTTTATATTTTATGTAAATAAAATCTCTTTTATTGATCTTTTTGTTTAGTAAAGATTTATTAAAATAACATTTTTTCATTACGATAAAATAAAATATCAATATTTTTATATCAGAAAGTTTCCACTTTTTTGTGGTATCCCAGATAATATAATACTACTAGTACAGATACCTCATCTCATACAAGAAAACGGTTCCGCCGAAACGGGTGATAGTAACGGGCGATAGCGAAGACTACAATACGGACTAGATGGAGCTACTGGAGTAGACTGGACTTGCCGATATAAAAGCACATCGGTTGCTCGCAATACAGTCCACGTTTTTACTTCCTCAATAGATGGCGCTAAACTCACTGCAGTCCACGTATTAACTTCATCAATAGATGGCGCTAAATTTATTTTCGTGTGCGACCAGTAGATTTCAGCTTCGGCTGTCGATACGATTGCATCCAGATTTGGGTAGGTACCTACACAAAAAAAAAATGTGATCACTCGCATAAGGTAATTTATTTTTTTAAAGATGTTATTGTATTTATCCCTCAAGCGTATTTGAACGATACACAATAGAAATTCCATTGTTATGCGGTCTCATGCGACCGCTTGGGCGTTGAAGCAGAAACCCTATTTGTTGTTTGTTTTCTTATAATACAGAGTCTAACAAAACTAGTTTTATAGAGTTTTTTCAAAGTTATGTTTCCTAACATACTAATTCACTTCTATATAAGGAAACCTGCTATACTTCTACCTATATACCTATACACACATACGAACCAAAGGTATCTGCTCTGTAAGTCAAATGTTCATGCTTTCTACTCCAGTCATCTCAGTCACCCGTACCAGGATAACATGGGAGCAAGCAAGATGGCTTTAGCCGAAATAACGTGCAACGTCTTACAGAGTAGGCCCCCAGTTTTGTCTACCTACTCATTAGACACTTATGAATGAAAGAAACTTTCAAACAAGCTGTGTAAATTAAATGAATAATCTGGGGGTTTACGGAGTTAGTGGCAGATTAGCATACTTACTTTATAGTTGCAGTCTTTCCTTTTTACTCCTACTACTAAAATAATAACAGACACAAATTTATCAATAATGTTAATTAACGTTGCCTAACCAAAATAAATAATCAGCCAGGTAAGAAATTGTAAGACAAAGGCGTTGTAGTGTTTACCTACCTAAACAGTTAACTGATTCTATTATGCAAAAAATTAAGTCTCCTACCTACCTAAACCTCAAAAGAGACATAAGCAAATGATTCTTTTGGTATAAGCAGGCTAAGGATATAGATAAGCATAAAGAAAATACGACATTGATGCAACAATTTATTTTGAAACGTAAAATACTCGTGGATAATGTTGTTATTAATAAACAATTATTTTAGCCCTCTAAAACAAAAAATATTCCATGGCGTCTTAGCTAATTCATAAAAAAGTTACCTATTTACGGGAATGTTAGTTAAGGATTAACGGTAGGTAATATAACACTAAATGTCTAAGGTTTCGATACATATCATCACGTATCACTTGTTACACGATTTAGAATGTTTTTATAACTTCTGCGTAAAACTGGTACAATTCTACGTAATCACGCACTTAACAAAATCACAGTCATCTTCTCTTCATAAACAATGCCATGTCCTTCACGTAGGTAGGTATAAACTATGTCATGTTCTTCACGTAGGTAGATAGGTAAGGCATGAAGAGGTGATAGGTGGGGCGCCGCGCCAGCCAGGGCACCGGGCCCACCCTGAACCACGACGGCCGAACCCGAAGGAAGAATACACGGAGGCCAAGATGTCCGTGCTGTAGAGGAACACCCGCCAGACCTCTCAAGTCCACCCGTCTAGCCGCTTCAGGAAGACTGTTGTTGTTTACTGTTCAGGCCGTTCTTGACTACTTGCAATAAGTGAATATCAAATTCAGTCGACGTCCTTTACGTGGCAAAATGATTTTGCGACTGATGGATGCAATAAAAATCACACGCGCGCGTGTGGACGGCGAAAGAAGAACGCCGCCACCCGCCCAGACACAAAGGATACCGCTCCTTTGTTTGCGTCTGCCGCGGCGCGGCGAACCGACATATGACGGCTGGCTTTGTTGGTGTGCGTGCGCATTTGACAGTGTTGTATAGTAAACAGGTGCAAATAGTGAGTTTTTTTACACATTTAAAAGTGCTACTTTTTTGATCTCTGAAACAAGCCTGATTTGTTTTTCTCAAATTTGGTGAGCGTAATCTGTATGATGTATATATACCGCACGTTGGCGGTCGATCATTGGTTTTGTTAGACCCTGTCTGTATAAAAGTCCTGTGTAATAATAATATGTAATAAATCATTAACCCCAACAAAAAAGATTTAGATTTTTCAAAGTGATCGCAATCTTTTTTGATGTGTGAATTATGTATCTTAGGTAAAAGAGAGATAGATGAAGAATGAAGAGTAGGTACCTACCTACCTGGATTTTCGATTCTTTCTGATTCTGCAAGGAATGGGATAAGCTCTGAGCCATACTGCCATAATTAATAAGCATATCTGGCGTTAAGCATTTGTACATAGATATATATTCATTTATATCAATACGTTTGTACCTACCTAGTAACATTTTGAATTTATTTGCCAGCAGTTAAGCCAGAATCAAAAATACGCGCTCGTAAAAGATCCCGTATCTTTGACATAATGTAATTTCGGTGGTATCCATAATCATTAATGTCTAAAGAATGTTACATTACCTACATACTACGAATATAGTTTATCAAGAGCATGAAAGTATTTTAATTAGCTGCAAGCGGTACCGGCTTCCCCGAAATACTAAATAATAAGAAGACCGTTTTAGTACTAGTAGTACATATTATATTATCTGGGGTTTTAGTGAAATTAAACCTTGCGCTCATAAAAAGAGGTCAAAAATTGCGAAAAATACTCGAGTATTTTTCTTGCTAATGCGATTTTGCGCCTTATGCGTATCGAAATATGGATGCATTTTCTATTAAATACTTTCAACTTATTTTAGTAGGCAATATAGAGCCGGAGGCCCTATTTTTGAAATACTCGCGACAAGATGGCGTATGACATTCACTGATTATACTCCAATTTTGGAATGAAAACCAGTTGAAATCCATTCAGAAGGGATTTGAATAAATATATCTAAATTTTGTGAGTACCTACTCACGTCCTTATTCACGGTATTTTCGTTGATTATTTGTTCGTTTTCAAACGCAAATCACACGCCATATCCAAGCGAGAGATTCAAAAATAGAGGCACAGGAGCTCTATTTTTGAATCACTCGCTTCAAGATGGCGAGTGATTTTCGTTCGAAGATGAATTAAAATCCATAGAAAAAACTCGTTGTCGAACGAAAATCACTCGCCATTTCGAAGCGAGTGATTCAAAAATAGGGCTCCTGGGCGCCGATAAGAAACTCAAAGGCTCAAACGAAAAGTATTTCCCTAAAGTAGGTATTTCGTTTTGTACATTGTCTTCTACATGCAGCAAAATTGGTAGGTATTTACCTCACAACCAGGAGGCCGATTCTCGCGACAATCGAACTTTTTTCGTGTGTTTATTTACCGAAAAAATCTAGTAAAATATCTACACGTAAAAAAACTATCACACGAACAAAATCTAAGTAGGGTAAACATACCGGTTATCGGCCGTTTAAGCGACTTGTTGGCTTCAGAGTTGATTTCTGTCATAATGCTGAACGTCAAGACTTTAAAAAAAATAAAACATTTGGTCCTACAATAGTCTAGTTTCATAATACCTAAAGTTAATAGACGTAGTAGTGATACATGATTTTTAAAAAAACTATTTGTAAATATAGCAAATATACCGGTTATTGGCCTTTTTACTCAGTTATCGTCCACCAATGCACTGGTTATCGGCCACCTAATGCACGGTAGGAAAATTAGTTTTATTCAATAGCACATAGGGCTCATAATAGAATGAAAGTAAAACAAATAATAAATAAGAAAAAAACAGAAGAAAACTCTAACAGTGGCTAGTGGGTCTGGATCTAAAACTTGCAGTTCCCGTTCCATTATTCGAAAATTCTATAGAAGGTATTGTTTGATTTTCTGTCAATGTAATAAAAAAAATGTCACGCCTTTTAATAAATACGGCCGGAAATAGGTTTTGTGAAGACTAGCTATCGGCCGTCACACTTTTGGTATTTTTAAAGGTCATATCTTTGGAACTATCAGATAAACGGGCGGCCGGAATCTAGTTTTCTCTTTACAAAATTAAAGCTGTTTACTATTATAATAGGATCTCTGTTTGTAAATATAAGGTTTCCGCAATATTAGCAAAGAAAAATGACGTAAGTAAACTGGTTTCCCGACCACCCGGTCGGAAAGAGGATTTTTAAACTAAACGATAACTTATTGTCCGACCATCAAAAATACTACATATTATGAAAAGTTTGGTATCTAAAAAAACTATGAAAAGTTTAGTATATAACATAAACCAATTCATTCACATAGGTGAATGAATTGGTTTATGTGTTAATTCATAACCATAATCATAACATAAACCAATTCATTCACATAGGTGAATGAATTGGTTTATGTTATATATTCACATAGGTGAATGAATTGGTTTATGTGTTCGTAAAATCGTAACACTCAAAAACTCACCTTTGAAAATCAACCCACCTGCTATTTTTTGGCTAAATTTGCCACGCTTCCAAACACCAAATTTTGAAATGGCGCGTGAGGGCTCAGATTGCAAATTGCCAGGTTAAGCCGTTGGATTATGAACCGTGAACGTCGTCCGAGTCGAATGACGTGAAATTGGAAAGAAGCTGCCTATACACTGTTTATTATTCAAAATAATGTGCGAAGTGGCCGAAAAGGGGTAGTGGCCGGTGAACCGGTATGTTTACTTTGATACCTGGTTTTGAGCCCTGGTGCTGATTTATGGACGTGCTTTTAAAATAAAAATAAATAAATAAAATAAAATCCATTTATTTCAGACGATGTCCATAAAGTATAAAGTTATATCAAAACACAAAATAATTTTATTTTTAAATAATTTTAAATTAAAATTAAAATTAGTCGAATCAAATACAAATACTAAAAATATGACAGTTACAAAATAAATTAAATTATAATTATTAAAGTTATTCATTGTTCTATTATAATTATTATTATTTAATTTAAATATCGGCCACTCTCTGGAGCACCAGGCACACTTGTATGTACTTTCGTCCAGTGCTGCAGAAGAGGGCAGTCTGGCTTCTGACTGAGGACATTCAGGATGGTGTTAGGGCTCCCGCGCGCACGGATCATCAGCGAGGCGATACGCTTGCGCAGCACTTTTAAGACCTGGTACTTGAATTAGCAAGTACGACCTATGCCCACTCGTAGCGTCTGCTGGACACTAAGTTTCTCGGAATCAATTGTCTATTTATAAGCTAAAATACTTGATTAAAAAATCACACATTGTGGTTAATGGATGGGTTATTCCAGTATTATGTTTAAGCACACAACTTATTTCATTTAGTTTTCAACCGAGTTCAAAAAAGGAGATTCTCTGCTGTACTAGGTAGGTATTTGTCCGCGAGTTTCGATGCAGTTTTCAGTATGTTTTATCAGGACGTTTAGTTACTTTTATGGAAAAACATTATTTAAGATAATTGAGTTTGCAATCAATTCAATACTTATTTTCATTTTTAGTACTTTAACTTACTGGTTCTACAAATTTATCGATTACTACAAAATACAATACAGTTAATGACACTGTGCGTACCCAGCCTGACCTTGATATATAACTTGTCTTAACATTGCTTCACTTTCCTCCTCCAACGATATTGTTCGTAGTTGAGTTACAGAATTTTTAGTGTTTTTTTCGTTCTTCCTTTTTATGTGCATTAAGATTTATGATTATATTATGATATTATGATGATTTGTATTACAAACACATAAAAATGAAGAAAAAAAACACTAAAATCAATAGACGTTAATCTATTCTATGCTTAAATCGTAAGATATTACTGCTACGATGCATTTTGTTAGTCTACAATTTAACGCATAAGCGCAAGTTAGTATACTATGAATTATTAATTGAAACCAGTTATGCGTCTTTATCTAATAAAATTTAAAAAACCGTATAGGATTCCGATGAATCTTGACACCCGCGCAAAATACCTATAGAGTGACCATGATCAAAGCAATGAGTAAGAATTATAGTCACTTCAGAATCAACAAAAAAACTTATAATTGTGAAAAGCATGCCGTGATTTACAAAATCACTTACCTATACATAAATAAACGTTTTATCAAATAAAAGAAAAACATTCTGGAAAAGTGGAACATTAACTTGTAATTTTTTTCACACCAAGCTGTCTCAGGGTAGATTAATTTTATGACTGCTGCCAAATATGTGACGTTTTCAAATTAGGCGTTTTTTACCATATTTGACGAATATTTCTTATTTGACGTTGGTAAAATCGGCTTTAAGTAAAAAAGTAAAATAATTAACATCGTCGAGTTTGAACACACCGCGAAAATTATGGGATGAATAGACGTCAATTTTTTCACACAAGTGTGGAAAATCGGGATAACCTCTTTTCCTTGCCGACCACAGTTGCCTTTTTAAGTCGCATTTACAAAATTATGTCTGCGACAAAACATAAACAAAAATAGGGTAACTCGTACATTTTCTGGCATCCGGCAGTTCATGGCCACCTGGCAACAATCCTCTAATGTTTAGGTTTAACCAACGAAATACTATTATTTGTGATTGATATTATAAATAGTAATAATAATAGTAATTAAAAATAATTTATTACTTAGCAACCGTGGTCGAGAAATCGCCTACTACGCAGCGGGTTGCGGGTTCGATCCCCGCACAATGTTACGGGTGTTTTCTATGTTTATCATGTATGTATTTACAAACAAAAATGTATCTAAGTATTACATCCGTTGTCTGGCACCCATAACACAAGCTTTGAGTAGCTTACTTTGGGACTAGATGGTGATGTGTGGGAATGTCCAAAGGATATTTATTTATTTATTAACAACTTATTTTAGCTTAGCAACCGGCCGTAAGCCGTTTAAGATATCGTTTTTGAATTTTCGGAAAATGGTGTTGATCGCTCAATGTCATCACACACATCAATGGTTTTATTTGTAACTTTACTGCATGTTAACAGAAATTAAATGAATAATATACTACTTCATTTTGTTTGATAATTCATACAAAACAGAATTGTTGGGGTGGCTAACAACTGCAATGGAATTGTTATCATTTTCAAATTATAGTTAAGTATTTTAATATTTTGAGGTCCCTTTCAAATTATAGTTAAGTATTTTAATATTTCGATTGTGGGTTGAATAACTATGTTAGCTGTTAAAAAAGATTTAAATAAATTATGAAATTAATTCAATCATCAAAAGCATCATTATTAAATAAAATTACAATAAAATTTAATAAAAATTAAATATTATAACTTCAAAAAAAAAGTATATTGACTGCGCATGAATCATATCACAATGGTTCTGGTAACTTCAGTCTAATCGCTGTGCGAATGCCTACGGTAGGTACTCTCACTGCGACTGGCCCTCACCCTGCGCACCAGGGATTTGCACCGCTTGCGCAAACTAGTAACTCACAAGCACGCGGTTTTGAGTATTATCATCATTTTTAATAGCCCCAGGATGGACACTGTACATAAACCCCCTCCATGAAACCTTTAAACGGTGGTATTCATGTATGGTGATCCTTTAATCTATACAAAGTCGTATGCTTGTTCTTCACTTGACTTTTGATGCTCCAATGTAGATTTTTCCTGCCCCAACGGCCATCATCATTTGCGCTATGGGCCTTGCCTATTGCCACTTCAGCTCACTGTTTCGTAGGGTTATGTTAGTTACATACTTTTGCTTTACGCATCTCTTCATTTCGAGATCGAAGAAAACTTAGCTCTTTTATGAAGCCCATAGTTGGAAATCATGTGTTGCATCCGTTTGAAGTTCCTATTTCACGTTGAGGATTAAAAATCCAAAGATTTACCGCTTAATACGCAATTCAAGAGTTCAGTTTCCAATAGATACTGGAGTAAGTATTATATGAGTGTTCGACAATATTTTCTTCTTGTCCCTGTACATTTCAATATCTGTTGAGGTGAGAGGCTCGGTCAACGTTAACAGCACAATATCAAGATTATCCAGCATCTTTAATACATTGACTAATTCATCGGATGTCAATCAGTGTGTGTGATAATTCAGCCACCGTCATGATACATGTTGATTTTTCCCCAATGCGAATCTTATGTAGGAGAGGCAACCTAATTTTTCTTGCCAAGATTTTTTTACAAATACACATATCCACTTATTTAAAATTTTAAGAAAACACATTATTTGTCAGGTGCAATATTTAACCCAGCCTATTGCACTTTATTAGGTGTGCGTAGTAAAAAAAGCTAAATATAAATACTAAAATAAATTCCAAAGTCGATTTTAATTATATTGAGGTTTGTCATCATTCGTTCATGGTCTAATCGTTTAAACTGCCTCGGTAGCGCAGCGGTTAGAAGGTCGCACTTTAAAGTGACGGCTGCACCAGAGTTCCACAGGTTTGCGCACACACTTGTGCACTATAATATGTCCCGCGCAGTCTGTTCGTTTTTTGATTATAGTTTAAAGTCTCCATTGTTAGGATACATTTATTTATGTTAAAAATAGTTATAGTACAAAATTCGGTTGCAAGTCAGCACGGCCAAAAACTGGTCATAAATAAAACAAAATCAGATTTTATATCCAGAAAATCATTTTTGAGTAATTAATACTTATCAAATAATATGAGCAATGCAGACAAGAGATATTTTTGAATTATTCAAAGTCCTTAAACGGCAAGAACCTACTCGAACAACCAAAATTTTGCACACGCTCTTAGCGTTGGCTGCCTATCAATATGTGTACCTAATAATGTGACAAAATCTCCTAACATCGTGTTTAGTCTCTATCGTTAAGGAGTTAGAATTTAATTCTGGCCATACAATGAGTTTTCTATTTATTTGTACTACTATAACTAATATTATAAAGCTGAAATCTAGTTTGTTTAAACGCGCTAATCTCAGAAACTACTGAACCGATAAAAAAATATGTGACGGATATATTATTAATCGACGAAGGTTTTGGGCTATAAAAAATCACGATACCGCTTAGAAGAGCAGAAGATATATCCTTTCCTTTCCTTTATATCCTTTGGACATTCCCACACATCGCCATCTAGCCCCAAAGTAAGCCACTCAAAGCTTGTGTTATGGGTGCCAGACAACGGATATAATACTTAAATACTTTTTGTTTGTAAATACATACATGATATACATAGAAAACACCCAGACCAATACAAACAGACATGTTCATGCACACAAATGTTTGTATTGTGCGGGGATCGAACCCGCACCCGCTGCGTCGTAGGCGATTTCTCGACCACTACACCAGACGGGTCGTCATTATATCCTTATCTCACTAACTCGGTGATGAAGCGAACGATCTTTACGTAACTTTATATCGAGAGATCAAAATGAGCCGTTATATCAGAGAGAGCCGAGTGAGTAAAGAGCTACTTACGATGATGCGAATGATTCTATATATAAACAAAAACCCTTTAATAAGGATATGCTATTGTTTGTTGTCATACAATACATAACTACTAATAAGAAGCTCACAGTTTTTTGTACGTTTTATACTTATTACGTACGTTAATTATTTATATTACTTTATAAAGAAAATAATAACCATTTGATTTTCCTTCATACTAAGCAGGCTTAGGACTGTCAACCTAGATAATAAATGTTAATGACAGTTTTTGAATTTAAAACACCTGAAAAGTAACTAACTCAATGTTTGTTTACTAATAAAATCAAGTTGTCGCATTCAGTAGTCCAAAAACTTGCTATTATTCCGACAGCCGAAGTGCGCCGGCTCTAATCACAAAAGAAACTAAAAAAACGTCAACAAACATTCAACCAGCCAATATTTATAGAACCGCACGCAATGCAAATTGAACTTTATTTTGTTAACACTACGAGAACATACAGATTCTACCGTTTTACCGAGCCACGGTTCGGTCATAATACCTACGCACACTGCGAACGTATCTTCCCTTCTCTTTCTTTCGCTCTAGAAATGAAATGAAGCCGTCATTCTTTATCACCGGCTTCGACTCAGTTAGTATATCTGAAAATTCAACTTTATCTCTCGGATATAGAGATTTATTTGAAACACAAGTGAGCTACGGATATATGAGCCGTTTGGGTGAGAGAGGTTTTTTATCTTTCTCTCGCGAGCTACACAAGTCTAATTGAAATTACCGTCTGGCATCACTGGTCAAATGAAACGCATTCATAAAAATGCGCCATCTATACTAGTTTGTTGTAAACTTTCCACCATGCCACATAGTTTTGTCGTATGCCGACAGAGGTTTAGAGGGTAGTAAAAGCATGCTTTTATGCTTTTTACACTATTTTTGCCAATTATGGAAAAAAACAATGGTATTGAGTTTTTTTCTCTTTTAAACAACTGAAAATGTTTATTAACATATTTTTCGGGTATTATCTTCACGTATCTTAAGATTTTAGTCTATTTAATAAAAAGTAATTGCGCTAGCTATACACGTGTCGCCATCTATTGAGAAATTTTAAAGGCTATGTAACTTATGTACCGAATGAGACCCCGTGGTGGTATTGAATTAGGTACCTACCTAATAATAATCATAAAATGATGTGAAAATAACATGTTGTTTGGTCTTCAACCGCAGATACTGATAACGAAAGCAATCGTGGTCTGCCTACCTTTATCTCGTTTCGTGATTCGATCAAATATACCTACGCCTACTACACTTGGATGTAGAATAGGGTTTCAAGCATGGCCAATAGCAGCTACAGAATCCATATCCTTAAATTTTTTTCTATCCTTTTTTAGTCCGGTACCAATATCCATATGATGAAATCAATCATGATTTTAAATATGAGTAAGTAAACGAAGAACTGTATTCTCTTTAGTACCTTTATCCACACCATTTTTTTTATTTAGCTAAATTTACAAATTAACATCAGATTGATATTATCACTATCGAAGCATTATCGATGTAGGTTTTAGTGCGTAGTGCATCATCATCATAAAATCGTTTCATAACGTCCTAGGAAATGACATATTTTTAATAATTTAGAACCAAATTAGAATAATTATTCTAAGACAACAAATCGTTATTTATCGACTACGACTACGAATAAAGTTCTTTACTAGACACTTACTTTAATATGCTAAGAATGACCTTTTTTTTCGCGAAGGAAATGTTTTATGCAAACCTGCAACCTAGGGGACAGGGCAGTGGGTTGTGTGGGACTCCGTTTGTCCAGGACTCCAGGTTTACCCTCTCAAACCTCAGCGGATTTCCTCAATCCGCGTTAGGTGAGACGACGGAGGTTCGCTTAACACATGCTTTTCGTCGTATGCTGACAACGACCTGCCGGATTTTACTTGATTAAGGAAAAGGAAGGCACAACACTGCAACAAAGAACTAGACAGTGTTTGCAGTCTTTGAATTTATAGGAACTACACGTTTTCTTATTTATAAATGGGAGATATAAGAGATTCTACATTATATTTTTTATGTTTTGAACTGAGCAAACAGCCTTGATAGTATAAGTAGGTGGCATCCTAACTATAGGCGTCGGACATTGCACAATCGAATCAACCAACGCACAATGAAGCTCGGAATCATCTTCTTATCAGATTCGAAAAGGAGCGATCACCATGTTGTAGTATCATGTAAAAAGTGAAGCAATAGCAAAAACTGGGAACGTATCCAAAGTGGCCAGGATAACTGATCTATTGTCATTTGAATATCACAGAAAATTGATACTCAACAATTCAACATAATAAACAAGGAAAGGAATTTATAATGACAGCCCAGGAATTATACAATTCAAATAAAGATACCTATTAAATGAATCAAGTATGCGAGTCGGCGGCCTGGAATTACGAGAAATTAATTTATTTTACCTCTTTCCATTTTCCCGGAAAATGATCTTTGTTAGTAATTTTCTTGATTATGAAGGGCATTGAAATGAAATTTGGAACAGTAGAGCTGCAAATATTTAAAGTGTAATGATTCTATTCTAATGGAAGATACTGCAACTTTTGAGCTTATTGTCTTGTCCAATGGTAATCGTGACAATGTGCTCAAAAGTTGCAGTATCCATCCATTATAACAGTTTCATTGAGTACTTATAGCAAAATCAAGATGTAACTAAGAGAAAAAACTCATTAAGATTAAACTCTTTGTTACTAAAGTAACAAGTGGAAAGGATTCGTTTATGAAAGCTTTGCTTGTTATGTATTTATTCCTTTGAAAGCCTTCTTTTTTCTTTTTCACGGAAAAGGACACGACCAGCCGCCCTTCGAACGTTATTGGATTTTATGGGAACCTTTGTTATTCGGATACAAAACTCAACGACCCGATCCTTCCGACTACAATGTTTTTTTTTATTGTTTGTACCCGCGACGATGGTTAATGCCCCTTCAGGTTCTATGATGTCTTTAAGGGCTAAAATTGATGAAAGTTTAAAACAGAAATATCAGTTGTCCTTTGTTACCTGGTGAGGGTCTACGCCGGCGCAGGATCTGTTGACGTTTTTTGTTCACATTCCGACAACAGCTGATCGGCATAACAAACCCACGTGACCGGTTGTGCTAGGCTCTGATTGGTTGAATTAAAACCCACCCTCAGTCTAATTTTTTTGGGCAGACGTGTATGAATATAGTCCAGGTAAGTAAGTAGACTTAACTACAGTGTTTTAGTGGGCTATTTTATAAGGGAAGCGAAAGCAACAAACACATAATTTTTAAGACCGACCTAGTTTATATAACAAATATCGTCAAAATTTTAGGCAGGTCATATAAAAATCCAACAGCATCAGTAATATCATTCAATAAAATACTTAAATTAAAACTGATATATGCGCAACAAGCAAAATAAGTTATGAGCGTGTAACAATTGATCGAGTAACACAGTTATCGAGGTCATTCGCAAAGTTATAAATGAGCAATAAGCGTTTCGTTTGACATATTGTGCAAACATATTAACGACTTATAGGTAATTAAAGTGAAAGCCGTGGTGACACAGCGAGTTAAATTAATAAATTTGATAGTTAACCTTGTTATAGTTCGCTATCTTTTGTTAGTAAACTGCACCTAAGCAGAATTCTTTTTAAATATATAATATACCAGTTTCATTTATTTATTATATTTTCTGCTTGTAGGTAACTAATTTAACTAACTTTCATCGCTGTGCCTATTGTCTATTTATTCCTATGTAAGCTTCTGATAAAAAACACATCTATACTTCGCCGAGTTCTATCGTGTTAATTTCGAAAATTAGCAGGCGGTTACATATCAGTTTGAATTCTGTGTATGCGTTGGGATTGGAAGCCGGGAACAGGTTGAGGGGTAAAGAAAAAAACAAAGAAGCGAAAACCTGGGCAGTTTGCGGGCAGGCGAGGGCGAATGAGGCTGACTGTCTGCTGTCTGTGTTAGTATCCAGTTTTGTGTGTCCAATATTATATTATATTATATTGAGCAATAATACCTATGCCCTAGCATTTTAACGTTTTGCAGTAACAATTACACTCTGTTAGTAATAGGTTCTTTCAAATTCAATTAATTTTCATTACAAATATAAACTGAGAAGAACTGACGTCTCCTTATTCATTGTACCTCCTGCCTACTTATTTTGATACTAGCGGTCCCCCGCGGAATATTAAATTTTGGATTTCCCGTAAAATATTTCAACGCAAACACATTTTCATTAGTAGTACGAGGCCTGAAACCTTGCAAGTGCGTGTTTTTCTTAAGCTGCGAGCATTATGTTGATGCGGAGTTTTAAAGTGCTTTGTTTAAAATGAAATGCTCGTGATGATCAATATTATTATTTCGATAATAATAATTACCCGTCCGCATCAAAACACCTTTGAAAATAGTAGGCACATAATGTTGTATCAAATTTATGAACATAAAAAGTTTCTAGAGAGTAAACCTGATATGGTTAAAGATATACTTAGGCTGTCGCGGAATTTATTGTATAATATTAGTATAGATGTATTTTTTTCGTATGCATTTTAAGGTACTTTCATTTGCTTGACAAATAAACAAGTAACATAGGAAAGTCAAAACAAAAACCCTCAACATGAACTACAACAAACCACATAAATATTTTGTCAGACAGTGACAACATTTTCGCATTTATCATTTAGTACGGTCAATGTGTACCAAAAATTGCATTTACATATTAAGTATGTATAGTAAATTAAATTTTACAAATGCATTGCGAACCCCAGATAAGGTGAGAATAACGCCAGTCATTTAATTAAAAACATAAAAAAGTAATTACGCCGCACTTTCAATGGCGTATGTGCTTTAATCTTGAAATAGTTACGTAGTTGCTGATGGCTATCTCAAAATCTCCACTTAATAGGTACCTGCGCTGGAGTGACTTTCACTGCTGGCCCCGTTAACTGGGAAGTCTTTGATTATTGTTTAATGGCCGGTTACTGCTCGAGGCTTAGGCTACACTCGCAAAAAATATGAACGCTGTTGCAAGACTGCCCAAACTCCCATAGCATTTGAGCTTAGTTGAGCTGTTAACATGTTTAGCTTAGAAAGGGGGTTATAATACAAAGTAATAAAGCAAAATATAAACGAGAGCCTTTTAAATTCTTCAGAACGCTTACGTCTTGTGTGTGAACTTCTCGATCCTTCGCCCACCTTAAGAAAAAATAAGTAGAACATCTAGATTAAGACAAATACAAATTCAGTTTGCCTGCCTACGCAATGTTCTCAGTGGTACATACATGTACGTGTCTCAGGGAATAAATTTCAATATTATAAACACAAAAACGTGCCCAGATTGCATCGATGCGACACGTGATGCAGCCCTTACGTGATATTTCCTTCAAATGCTAACCGATTGTGAAAGGAAGAAATTAAATTACCTACCATGAGTTATTTATTTTATCTGTGTTGACATTGCAGGCTTTTTAGTAAAATAATACACAAACTTTTAAACTTTCTCAGTCTCATAATCTATCCTTCTATGGTCTAAGTATGCCAGATAATTGTCAACTTACTAGAGAATAATAATGGTCAATTAAAATAAAAGGTAGTCTAATTAAAATGTGCGGGTAGTTTTTACATAATCGCACTGTCTTATCGTCTGCGAGAGGATACAGAACCAGTATTGGAGTCCTCTTTCGCTTGATTTGCATTCATTACCCTAAAATGCATAGAAGGTAGGCACTAACAGGGCTGTTGTTAGTAATATGACATACTTACTGGTGCTTGGCCCGGTTTGTTTACTACAGAGTATCCGTATTCCATCTAAAACTCTTTGATTGGAGTCGTATTTTATTATCTCAATGCTAGTAAAAATAGAAAGTGGTAGTTGTAAGTAGGATATTTTTACCATACGAATCAAAAATTAATGATTGATGCACCCCAATCTCAATTGACACTAGTCATATTACAGCTGCCAACTTAACGATTGTGTTTAAGTTTAAAGTTCGATTCTAGATTGTATGTGTACGTAAGTACGACTTTGTAGGACATTAACAAGAAGTAATCACTTTAGGATTTCTTAAAAGAAATTCAGCAAGTAAGTACGTATCTTGATCGTCATTTCTTCTTGTTTATGGAGTGTCCAAAATAAAATTAAAAATATATTTTAACTTTTAAATATGGGAAACGAGACAGTGATTACCCTGTGATCACTATCATATGTGTAACACTATGGATGAGGTAGCCAATCACTATACTTTTGCGTCACCCTTAGGAGAGCAATAGCTACCTATATGGCTTAGGTACTGTACATGGGGACGGTTTAATGATCCGTAGTAAAAAACATACGGATATTACTAAGGCGTGTGATGAGAACTACCTGATACCTACCTTCATTCTCCTACCTATCTAGCTCTATTAAATCTGAACACACACACGAGTAAATATTGCAATGAATGGTTCTCGTCGTCGACATACTCGTGAAGTACAATTTCTAGTACCTACCTACTTTCCTGTTTCTTAAGTAAAGAAGGTAAAACCTAACTATATTATTTACTCATCAGGAGTTTTTAATATAAATATATAAATATCAGACACCAATCATATACATTGCTCTGATCCCAAAGTAAGTAGCGAATGCACTTGTGTTATGGAAATCAGACACAACGGTGGTACCACAACACCCAGACCCGAGACAATATAGAATAGATCGTTTTCTACCCGACCGAATATATGTATATATCTAACTAAGGTCATTCCAGCGATCTAAGTTTCTAACTCTCTTTAAGGAAATAATAAATATAAGTTCCTTCAATTCAATTTAGTAAAATCCTGATTCTTTTCACGATACTGGAGTGAGGATCATAGATAAATAAGGAAAAGTCCAATTTTTTTACATGATTTTTTTTATAAAAAGCCGATACATTTCACCTTTTAATCTGGGCGAAGGTAATCTCTCCGGCATTGTAAAGGCCGTCCTTGCAATCAAGGCAAGGTTTTGACCTTAAAAGAATATTTCACTTCACTGGTGTGAGTCTCCAAGACCAGTGGAGCTAATATTAGATACACAATAAACGGTTCCATTGCCAACAGTGAATACGGTGATACACATAACATGACGGTCCTAACAATGTCGAACAAACATAAACCGCGTTATTTAACTGAAAATAACACGAGCGTGCTGCAAAGAAACAGATTGTCCTCGTAAAATAATGCAAGTTGTGTTTTCTTGCAAAGTTACGAGTTAATCTTACCAATTAGTTTCAAAGTATAAGAACAGGTGTCCTGGTAAATAAATAAAAGTTTGTGTGGAGTTTCGCAATTTAGTTCTTACTTTACTTTTGATTTACTATGTCAAATGAGTGCATTTTGTGTTTTTCGCGGTAAGGTAGGCAAGGCAACAGAGTTTGTATTTTTAACACGTTTGTAATAAGTGTTGTTTTGTTATAATGTGTGGTGAAAAATATTACGCCAGTGCGGATTTGGTCGGACTTGTTAGTTTTTTATAAAAAAAAAAACTACTTATTATTCTCAAAATTGCTTATAAAGTAGCTTCAGATCTGTTGTGTTGTGATTACATCACAGCAGTACCGTAGGTACAGTGATAGAAATCAATCCGTGAGCAGATTGTTTTATCAACATCTCCGCCTATTCTCCGGTCCTGTCCAGACTTACGGTTATCTAACCGAGATACCTTTGTCGCTTATGCAATTATTTATTACAATTTCCTGGTTATTAAAAATTGTTCATCGTTTTCATTCATTCATTCATTTCATTCTTTCATTCCTCCCCATAATCCATAGTTACAAGTTTAAAAGTTACATTAAAGACAATTAAATACATATGAACATAAAGTAATATTTTTTACTAGGTTTTCCTTCATTTTGGTTTTGAACTTATTAATCTTAAAATTTACATTATTTTGTATAACATTTCTAAAGTTTTTGACACATTTTGGTATTAATTTGAGTATAACAAATGTTATTTTTATGATTTCATGCATGTTTTAGTTTTTTTCTTCTTATCATTAACCTAAACTGCTGTTTGCTCGAACAACATTTATTTGATATTTTGTTATTGTTTTCATACATTAAGCACGCCATTGAGCGCCGCTTATACTTAACTAGCGGTCCCCCGCGACTTCGTCCGCGCGTTTTGAGATTGCTCCCTCCCCTCCCGTCGCAGCGTCATGTTTTATGCCATCCTAAAGCCTTTCTCGATAAATAAGCTATCCAACACAGAAATATTTTTTCAAATCGGTCCAGCAGTTCCTGAGATAAGCGCGTTCAAACAAACAAACTCTTCAGCTTCATAATATATTAGCGCAAGCGCGCGTTGTGCTTAAGCTGCGAACATTATTTTGGTGCGGAGTTATGTTAAAACTGTGATAGCTCCTAAGATATTTATTGAAATCAAATAATATAAAGGGCAACTTTGTTCTAAATGAAATGCTCGTGATGATGAATGTATTTATTTTGATAAGAATAAATACCAGTGTGTATAATACACCTCTAAAAATAATGCATTATTTTTTTACAAATTTATTAACATAAAAAAGGTTGTAGTAAGTCAACCATTAAAGATAGACATATGCTGTCGCGGACTTTATTATAGAACTCTTAATGGTGAACAATCCTGTCATACATGATTTTTGTGTAACTTAAGTGGTTTCCGCAGCGTATGCAGCGGAAGCTCTCAAAAGGAATATCTTTCTCCCGTTTTCGCAACATTTTTCATTTCTGCTGTGGTCTTATGAGTCGTATCTTTATGTTATATAGCTTAAAGCCTTCCTCGATAAATGGACTATCCAACGTAAAAAAAATTTTTCAAATCGGGCTAGTAGTTTTTGAGATTAGCGCGTTCAAACAAACAAACAAACAAACAAACTCTTCAGCTTTATAATATTAGTATAGATTAATTATTTTCAACTTTACTTTGTTCATTTGTGTAGAGGTATTTTTGGATGTACCTATGCCCATTAGTAACCCACCTATGTCATATTAAAACTATGTACATCCAAACAGAATAGCTAGCAATACATCATAGGCGTAAACGATTAGATTTAACATTCGCCTCCACTAAAAACAATCGCTCTACCTCGAGATTATTATTAAAACTCCTGATAAGATTTCCATACTTGCTAGTCTCGCTGCCTATCCGCGGTGTTACTAGGCTATAAAACACCGATAAGATCAATGTCACACCGTTGACATTATGATAGATTTATTCATAATAATTATCTATATGCACCTAAATGTAACGCACATTAATGTGCAGTAAAACACGTTGTTAATCAAATGTAATGTCAATTACTTTACGAGTAACAAATTCGTTCCAAGTTCTGATTAATGTAATTCTGATATGCTTAATTAGGTGCACATTTTAATGAATTTATCTATCTAATAATATACATTTTCTTTACAATCAGCTAATATTTATTTGGACCTTGTCTAATGAAGTACAGTTCGTCTGAAACGTCTCACTCTACTGGCAAAGGCCTTACCTATCTCTACAGTGATGTGAGGTATTTAAAGCCGTACATTACTCTATAACGCGGGCTCACTATAGGTATTTTATGTTGTAAATATAGTATGTGATTATTTTAACATAATTATTATGTCTTTATTATTCTGCTCCTGGGATGATAAAGTTGGAACAGATTAAAACGTTTGGAGAAATTTCAACGTCGTCACGTCACGTGATGTCCGAATACTGCACCAACCAACAGATAAATAGAACGTGGGCATTAAAACCTGGGCATTATTACGTTTATGCCTAGGTTTAGTATATTCATCCTAGCAATACCTTGTTACACCCAACAGTGTGTAGTTGGAGTGCAGCGCGGATCCGTCATTGGGTTTATTATAAGTGCGGAATCAGGCAAGCGGCAATGAGGCGGAAAATTCATTTGTCCTTTTATGACGACGCCGACTTGAGCTTAATCCTCGCAGCCTTTGTTCCATTACTTGATCAAGATCAAGATCAATTAGCTTGAGATGAGATACTGTTAATTATTTTCCTCGATGTAGAGTGCAGTTGGTTTTTTCCCCAACCTTCCTTATTAACTGGCTTCGTTGAGTTCCTCATGCGTGCAGAACACCATGCTTGTGATATTGTGCACGGAACATTCAACGTGCTTATTATTTTAATTAAAAGTCTTTTCTACTTGTTATTCCAGTATAAGCCGAGAAGCATACCGTTTTCTGAACTTTCATCAAACATTTAAAAGTTTGTTATTTAAAGAGGTAATTATTGTTTATCTTATTTCCTATACACTCTTCTGTATTTAGAAATTCTAACGCCATTTTTGATTCTCAACGTTGTTTTCAGTACTTATTTGATATGAAATCAACCCAATCTACTCATTCCGCTTGTATAATTTACGTAAGTCGTAGTAAACACCTGTTAACTTTATGTCCGCGTATAAGCATGTACGTCAATGATTTCTACCTATACAATATCTCGATTACCTACCGTATCGATTACCTACGTTCTACGAGTATCTCGTACTCGTACGTAACTCAGTCAAGTCGAAAATTCCACACGCACTCTACAGTTACGTCAACCTTGACATTTTATTGTTTATTGGAAGACGTTCTATGACGGAACGCCTTCAAAATACCTACTTTCGCTCGCTTGATATTAGACCCCTTGCACACTGCTACTACGCGGGTTAGCACCGATGCACTCGCGCTTCTGCATTGATGCTAACTCGCGTTAGTATTGACGCAGTCGCCAATAAACAGAACATATTTTTTTCAAAGTCCAGCTTCTGCATCGCGACTGCATCATGCTAAAAGTATCGCAAGTGTGTAAAAGTTGACATTTTGCGGCTGCATCGCTGCTCAAAGACGCAGTGTGCAAATGGTCTTTGACTTGTGACTGATTACGTATTGGAGATTGTACAGCCCTTGTAATTTATTGATAATAAGTTTTAAACGTTTCTATCGGTACATACGCACTCTGTACTAATTTAAAGTTGAAACCAGTTATACATGCAACTTAAAAGACTTATAATGTTAATGTTTTACCAACTTGAAATCCTTATTTTAAAATTATACTTAACGCCATGAGAGACAAATCAATTTTCGCACAATTATGTTATGTAGAGAACTAAAGACGCGTCCCATTTACATTTTGTGTGAACAAACGCCATCAATTTACTAAATCCGAAAGATTCGTGGGCAATGTTTACTCCGTTAACCGTAAACTTGACAAAGGTAAACATTGACTTTTTTATATCACTATGTGACCCCGTTGAGCGTTTTACTAGATGTTAAGTAGTAAATTCCTAGTTATTGTTATTGTGATGCGTCATAAAAATACTTTTCTTTATTATTTTTTTGTAGAGTATATAACTCGTTCATTAATGACTGTGTAAGAAAGTTGTTAATATGTACTATGTAGAGCTCCATGTTACTCGGACATGCTTTCATAATATGTACACGAATGCTTGAAGTAATAGATTTAAAACAAATACTGTTAATGAGATAAGGTGACGCAAGTGCTCGAGAAACAATGTAGTAAACTGAGTGAATGAGTATGAACTTGCTAGCCGTTGAGTACCATTTCTGTCTCTACATAGTCAATGTATTGTGTCATTTTCTTGGTTAATTGACTTTATCCTATGCAGCCATTAAAGAAGATTTTGTGCTCTATTATTAATAATTAGGTAGGAATTATTTTATATACTCTATTTTATTCACTTTTCTAATGTCTAATCGCTGTTGCATGGTCTTATGATTATATCTGTGCGTAGTCGGCGGGGTCACGCAAGTTGCATAAGTGGGTGCATCTGCTTGACATTTGAATCGACCCCGAATCCTAATAGAAACTGTGTCACGAATTAACAGCGAGCGGGCACCGGCGAGGTGCGTTGTGCAATCCCGTTAGCGCTCCACGTGCGAGCGAGGCGCGCCTCAATGTCGCCCGTGGGCGGCCCGCCCGCCCCGCCGCCACCCGCCCGCTCTAAATAGCGCCCGAACCCGCCCGAGCGCTCCCGAACCCGCGCGAACAATTACCACTAGTGAGTCCTTCCTGCTCCCTCGCACCGCATCAAATACGCGCCGTCTCGCTCCGTCAAACAGCTGAGTATCAAAACAAAGAGTGAGAGAGCCGGTCGCCGGTCCCGCTCGCCGCGCCGGCCGGCCGGTGTCGGCGTCCGCTACTCGCGCCGCACGCACGCCAGTTCTCATCCGAACCGCGTCAGCTGAGGTCGTTCGCTGTGAGCTCACGTGCGAAGTTTACTATCGCGAAAGAATTCCCCTTTGTCCCACTCGAGGACCCGCCCTCGTATTATGTTTCCGCGCGAGACCCGCGACCAGCCCCGGCCCACCGAAGTGCCGGAAGTGCAGCGTGAATCGCGTCGAAATCTGAAATTCTGCGACGGCTACCCCGCGAAACGCGTTCGCCGGGCGATTTGAAGTCGTGTATCGGTGTTTGGACAGTGTCGTGCGGAAAGAAGGGACGATGTCGACGGGCAAGCGGCTGGCGAAGCGGTCCATAATAGGGACGCGCGTCGCGGCTCTGGGGGAGGACGGTTTGTACTACTCGGGGATGATACAGGCGGTGAAGACGCCGGCTCCGTTTCCGGAGAACAACAACTGCATAAACTTGACGCCGAATACGCGTTACACGGTGCGTTTCGACGGCGGGAAGCTGACTCGGGAGTACCGTGACTTGGAGCTGATCGGGCCCGGGTTCCGCGGCATGGCGGGGGTGCAGCTGCGGCCGGGGCAGCGCGTGTACCTGACGTACAACGGACGGGAGGTGCGCGCCGACGTGCAGCACCACGACCACGACACGGACGAGCTGCGCGTCCTCGTGCACGCGCCCGGCGCTGAGGTGAGACCCTTTTTTGTACACTTTCTGTCAGCGTTTTGAGATCCGCGCCCCGGCACACGGGGATGCATCGAACTTTAAGTGACTCTACATTTTTCCGACTATAGTACATAACTTGAGACTAATATTATTGAGATTTAATAATTCATAAGAAAATCTAATGGTTTTATTACCATCGTTAAATTTTGTGGAAAACCCGTTTACAGCACATTTGTGAAAGATACGATGCGACGCTATGATTCATTACGGACAATTTGCAATAACAAAACAAGGTGTGATGTAATAATATAACTGAAGAGTTTATTTGTAATAATAATTTTGTATTATCCTCTTTACACCAACAATTAGAATAATTTAATTGCATATTTATTATAATATTTTTTGGGATTAGCGTAGCTGCCTTCTAAACTCCCTTACAAAAGACATCAACGACATTTTTCAAAACTCCTTGATGCTGATTGCGTATTACATAATTCACGTTAGTCTCATAAATATACTGCCGAGATTTACAAATTCAGACTAAGCTCATAATATTTTTTTCAAGATATCACTGTACGCGATTTATCAACTCTTGTTAATTTTACTTAGCATTTTCAACAAATTGTATGCATAAAGTAAGAACACGAATATACTCCCTTCAGTTTGCTTTTCTGAGGACGGCAGTACCAATATTAAATATTTTATCATATTGTTATCATATTTGATTGTAGGCCTGGCAGTATATTCATTAACACTACTTTTATTTAAAACAATATCCGTAGCAAACAAAATATTCACAATGCATCATTTACAAAATTATAGCATTCTCGAAATAATCTCATAAAATTAGTATGCATTCAGTCATTCACTTCAGATTAATGTTTATCCTCATGCTATAACCGCGCCGGCAACAGTGTTGCGCGCAAACAAAGAGCGTTGCGCGGGCGCAGCGTGCGTTGCGTGGACAAAGCGCTGCTATTGACCCTTCTACACGTGCAGTGGATCACCTCCCCCCCCCCCCCCCCCTCGAGAGCCCCGCCGGTGCATCTGACGCATGCTACGAGATTAACACCGCTACCTACTAATTACGCTGCAATCACTCATCGTTCCGAATGACACTGATAATCATTGCTTGCTCTCACCAGATATCTTTTTTTTTCATGTTTCACTCTTCTTTTGCTCTACTGTTGTTCTAGTAGCCAGCTAAATACACCTTCCATATCGGAATAGATGCATATATAGGACTTGAGGTAAATATATAGCTCTTCTGCTTTACAATGTCCTGAACATAGTTATCTTATCGTCTGGCTAGATCGCTCTACATTCCCGAATTTTCCAGTCATCCAATCACTATCTTGAGATAACTTGACTCCTTCACAATACATATCGCCTTAATGCCCAGTGCAGCTACCAAGCATAAGTCAGCCCGTAAATATCATTGACACTGTTAATATTTAACAAAATTATTACATCGACGTTTTTCCGCTTATGCATTATCCTTTAGATCATTTCTGCAAATATCCATAAATTCGAATGAACCATTAATTACTTGCAACTCATATTTTAAACAATATATTCCACCGATTTCCATAACCTTGTGGTTAACTTTATTGTAAAACAAGTTCTTTGATAGCGTTATCGATTGTTATCATAGGCGGATGCCGGTGGGCAATCGTAGGTACGCAAACGGCCTAGCTATCTACCACTATGCGGTTTTCTTTAACTGCGGTTGATAACTTTATCATATTATTATAAAAAGAACGTAGGTACATGGGAATAAACTTGTGTGAAGGTAAATTACGTTATAACATTCGAAAGCATTCACGTGAATGCTAGCTGTAATCTACAAAGATAATTAAGATTAAAAAACTCACCATCGGACTCTACATATCAGAATTATTTAGCCTTCAACGCTATGAATTTGTAATGCAATGTCTACTCTGAGGAATCCGCTGCATATTGAGCTGAAATATAATAAAATAATATGATCATCAATTAAATTCAAAATACCAGATTCTGAAGGTTACTGTTATCATTGTTTTATCGTAATCCTATCTTACATACCCGCGCCAACATTAACTTTACACTTCCAAAGTTGTGCACCACTTAATACACATTTATAAAGATAAGATATAAAATGGCTTCCGCTACGTGATATTTTGAAAACAAAACATATTTGCCCTTTTTCATTGATAAAAGTCACAAACTATTTTGTGTTACGTATGCACCACTGTTGCTACGAAGCTACAGGTTTTTAAACACATATAAAAAAACTGTTCTCTCTCCCTAAATTCTATGAAACAGCCCAAAAGCCCACCAACAGCTTCAATGTTTTTTTAAAGACAACATAGATAATACATACGGCCAGAATTTCTAATCCAGTGAAGGTATTCCTGTTATGGTCAATCACAAAGAGGAGATAATGAGGATTTCTTGTTGAGCTACTACAATGCTGGTTTATAAAGTTCATAATGGCTAGTGTGCGCTAAATTCTCAAATTCGGCCGGCCCGTTAGAGCACCGGCCTAAGTAGCAGGTAAAGGCTAGAGACGCGTCAGATTACACCAGCGGCCATGTTTAGTAATGGCATTGACCATTGTAGATTGTGATCCCACAACTTCTTAGTAACATATTTAATCTGGTAGCTACTGCCGAAAATATTTACTTTATTGATCTGAGTCTTTGGAAACTTAAGTGCTGTCTTTGCCATTTTGTATCTAAAGTGCATGTGATTAGATAATATTAAAAACATATTACCTGAACAACAGGCATGTATAGTTTGTTTTGAAAAGTAATACCGGCGGCCCGGCGCGCTTGCCGGCCGGCGCATGCGTCATCGCTCTCGTATCTCAAACACTTATCGCCAGAATACTGCTCGACAATTAGTCCAACTATTGGTTACATACACAACAATATCGATACACATTTCCAAGATAAATCGTAATCACCTATTTGACCCGACACTCGCAGCCGGTTGGCTCGGCAAGGCCTTTCGAAGGTTTGATTTTAACTTTATTACCCGGACGCTGATTCTTATTTACAGTATTGAATAAAAACCACTTTTATGGTAATGCACTCGATCGTTAAATGTAAAAAATGCGTTCACAAGGCCAACTATAAACGTTTACAAATAAGATATGAAAATGTTTATAAAATATGAAAATCATTGTTATTGCTTTGTTTTTTTTTAGAGGCATGTTTATACGTACTGTTGAAGATTAGATGTTAAACTAAATTATAGTTATGGAGTATTAGAGACAAGTGGAGTGCCGACTGTGACACAACGAGGAAGCCGGCCGGCAACGGCGGCGCCCGCGCAGCTCGTAGCGCGCTGCGTAGATAGTGACGTAGCACGCGATATTAGCATGACGCGCCGCAACTTTTTCACTCATATCATAAAATACATGACCAACTCATTTACCGATACACGCTTTCATACGCGCATATAGAACAGCGCTCCCTCACATTCTTCGCACGGCCATTTCTCTATCACTCTTAATTTTATTTAGCAATAAATAACAATGGCTTGTTATTAACTGCGATTCCACAACCGGTAATCGACTTTAATTTCAATATGCCGATAACTTTTACTGGACATTTACACTAAAACGCATTTACAATTAAATTAACATCAAATAGTGCTGGCATTATTCATAAGAGAAAAACTTATAATAACACTTAACAAACAGTTGTTTACACCTCAAATACTCCTTTAGTACATTTGCGTCACGCTTAGATAAAGCATGGCACGGCACGGCACTCCAATCATCAAAACAAGTTCGATGATGATAACAAACAAAATAAACATGTTCTCTTGCAGCACAATAACATGCGCACTATTTGCGGAAAACAAAATGAACATGTCACAAGAATAAGGATATGTTTTGGAAGTGGGAATTTTTTAAGGATGCAAGAGAAGCATCATCATCATTATCAGAGGTGTGACGCGGTATTCCCCGCTGTATGCGCACGCGCCGGCCGAGGCCTGCGTCACCCGATATTACGCGAGCGGTGCCCGGCGAATCCACTCGCTTGCTACGCGGAACCAGCTCAATTGAACCTGCGGCTGACTCACGCCCGCCGCTATCCGCCCGCTGCCTGCCGGCAAATCTCGTAAACAACACTATTCTACCGACTTTTAAGACGGACTCTTAATAACAATCCGCGTTACACATCGCACACAAAAAATTCTAAACATGTCTAACGCGGACCCTTGTCATCATCTACGTTTCATTAAGAAATGCCTCACTCAGTCAAAGCGAGCTAATTTAAGGCGATGATGGAAAAAGATCTGCGACCTACATACACGATGCGTAATGCTGATCTGAAAACAGCGTTTCGGTTAATTTTTATAGCACTCAAAATAACGTAAACGGAAAGCAAGTCCGCTGCTATAATGTGTCAGGCAATAAGATATAAAAATAAAGAGTGCGCGGCCGAGAAATAGGGTCACCGGCAGGCCCGGAACCGAGTAACGGTATTCGTTACAAAATCTCGTCAAGAATTATTTTCACGTGCGCGGCACCGGTCGCGGGACCGTTAGTCGCGATGCCTAACATCAGCTAACCTGGCCGGTGGGTTGTCGGTTAAGTGGCACAAGAAGCCGCTAATGTCCATGACAACTTGCAAGGAAAATAAACTACCTAGTTACTGCTTTTGAATCGACTTTAAGTTGGGGGAGGTCAAGCTACACGGAGTCATTCGCAAGAACTGTAACTTTAGCGTCAATGACGACCCGTAGTTGTATCTTAATAAAAGCAGCCTTAAGTACAAACATTGGGTGTCATCATGGTGTCATGTAAAGGGGGCGGTCGATTCGCCGCGGTCAGGCGCGGGCGGGCCCACATCACTGAGTGTGAAAGTGCACCTGTGTATAGCCAGCTTCAGATTCACTTATTTTAAAACAATGCGACATTGTAACACCTGAACAATGTTCTTATGAACAATGAAAAGTGATTGTCTTTTTGAAAACGAGAAAACATATTTAGCGTATTACACCTTGTGTATAAACAGATGCATTGCGAATACTTCAGCCGCGCACAGAATTTAGAAAGAGGATGCGGTGCGTTACAAATACGAAACGTGGTCCCAATTAAAGCATGAATTAGTATCATAATAAATCAGTTTTCTTTTACGCGGGGCTCGACAATGCCAGTCGCGAAGCGGAGGCAAGCGGTCTAACTAAACCGACCAACGCTTTAATTAATATCGCATTACTCGAATAGCAGGCGAAAGCAGTTACGACTTTAAAGTAAATTATAGATGCGTTTTCCAGATTTTCCAGTCCAGTTGAGTTTTTTTTTTGATGGAACGAAAGACACTTACGCTCATGGCGACTAGCGTTGCGTGGAGTATCGCGTGCTCAACGCGAATTTCACTTATTGTACTGTGCGTAGCTCGTGTTGCTACGAAAAGCGACAAATTGGTTTCATAATTAGCTAAATACCATATAATAACAACAGTTATAATCATGATTTTTCTAATCACGCCTCAAGCCGGCCAACGCAAATGTGTAGTCAACCAGTACTATAGATACACCTGAACCATGGAACATAAGTCAAGTTTTTCTTACATTTCCCCCTATAAAACCGTTACTGCTGCCAAGCTTACTGTATCTAACGCGCATTAGAATCATCAATATAACACCGCAAGTGTGTCGGCGGATCCGATACAATTTACTAGTTTCTCCCTCGATAGTTTCCAAGCTATACGTGAGTTTTTTGCGAACGTGTGTGAACGCGTTAACGGAACCGGCGAGCATCGGCTATTGGCGAAGAAAAGCATGGGAAGAGAAAACGCACCGCCCCTTGCGCGGGCGCACACACGGACGAGCTTGCATGCAACTAACGCCGCTCCGTTGTTGCATCATCTTGGAATATAATCTTACTACCAAATCGATGCTTTATTATAAACGAACATTAGGGTTACACTTACCCACGGTTCTAGAATTTAACATTTATACAATGTTTTCGTACTATTAATTTAAATCATTCGCGATATATCAATTGATCCTCATCTACATAATGTTAACTGTAGATACATAGTTTGCCCACAGAAAAAAATGGCATTTTGCGTCACAGCACAGATGCTTTAAAGTTCCGTAACGGTACTATGATTAGGTTGCCCTCGCTTCGTAGTTTTATTCTTATACGCATTAGAAATAATGCAAACATTTGTGAAATAACTTTTGTACAGGTGTTTGTTTTGTGAAAATAATATAATTATAATTATATACCCGTCTGTAACAATACAAGCAATTATATTTATTAACGCGCAACTAACGTGTTGATTTTTCTTTTTCTTTTTAATCGTTAACAAATATTTTTGTTATTGTTGCACCGTCTTATTATTTACCTACTTCCCATTTTCATTATTAGCTAGTAAAGTGTGGTTGCATACATTTTTCATTACATGCGACCCAATTCGATGCGACTAGGATTGACCATTTAATGATATCAAGAACGCCCGTGAATTCATAGAGCGCATTTACTCCGTCGGTGTGCTAATTTAAAATTCACGTGCCTCGTTTTCTGGTTTTTATTTCCTTCGACTTTATGCTTTTGCACTAAGCAAGTGCAATTAGTCTCACATTACTCCTACACTACACTCTAGTTTGATCCTTGGACTCATTTCCAGCCTAAGACTCTAGTTATTTTACGCTTTGCAAACTTGATTTTGAATTATCTATCGTCGAGGTTTGTATGTAAAAATCACAAACAACCGACAAACATTGACAGCCTATAAAAGCAAATTAAAACAGACGACCGACGAAAACATTATTTCTGAATACTCGTAGAAGTTTATAGTAGAATATTTATAAAACGTGAATCTCTAAGACCTTGATTTATTTCGTGGAACACCTAGTAATGGTCCTCCCGTCAGCTACCAGCGAAGGCAAGGTCGGCCCTTTGTGGGTGACCTCATTGCTCTCGCCTTGGAATAGTTACACGATATACGTGCGCTCTTATCTAAGCAACTAGCTGAGCGAACTGAATCTCAATCGTGATTGTAATTAGCACACTTTTATGTAGATTGCTGTGTCTTAATACTGAATCTTTGGTTGTAATCGGATAACTAACTGGTTCGTGGCGTTTTGGCGTCACGCACGGCCCGACTTTGTGGCCTGACTCAGCGAACGAAATTACTCGTTTTCGGACTCGAGCTAACAGTAACACACCACAACCGTTGCCACGTGGGCGAATGTCACAAATTACAACAGTTACGACAGAGCCAACATCCTTCCCATTCAGAGCGTGCGGGGTCGATTGAACATGGATATCGGTAGAAAAACAATAGAACATTTAGCTAGCTCTCGACTTCGGACTGCGAAGGTTATTCGACAGTAGTTTAGTCAACATGACCATGGGCGTTATGCAGATTCCGCTGGGTCAAATTGTCGAGGGTCGTTCTCGACGTCATATGTCGGTAAAGATGGTGATCCACTATGTACGTGACAAATGTCTCGAGATGTTTTTATGCGAGTAAAGAGTTGGTTAATTGCAGTGGCAGGGCGCGGGCCGCGGCTGCGGGCCTCTCCGGCACGGTGACCCACTGACCCAGAATCGCTGATATTGAACCAGCGACGCACAGCCCGTATTCGAAACTCGACCTCCACTTGCGTTTTCCTCGTATTATTTGCTAAGCAGCTTGTATCACGCAAATTAATGCCGCAAGAGGTTTACTTCTTGTTATTATTCGTTTCCTCGAATTACCAACAATTCGTAACGTGATTTGAGTTTGGGTAGGCGCCTACAGAAATATCATGTTATTTGTGAATTTGATAACCCATATATGACAGGACTTTAAGTTTCCTTGAAAATTGATCGGACCCTTGTGTTAATAGACTTTACATATATAAAAAAATCTAATACATTGTTCAGATCAGATCCCAAAAGAAGTAGCTAACGCACTTGTGTTATGGAAATCAGAAAAACGGTGTTACCACAATACCTAGAGTAGCCATAGACATATAGGCCTTTCCTAGTCTTGCCTCTGGCTACATGATTGGAAAGCTCGTAGAGCGTCTTCGGGTCAATTGAGTAACGGTGGTATTGGCAGTGCGTCCGTCGCAGTGCCTATGTGAGGGAACAGGTTCCCGTATCCGTTATCAACTGGTAACGCGGGGCGCGGTAGGTCGGACTCTGTTTTTGGGTCAGGCTGGGTCACGACGCCTGCGTGCTCGCCATTCGCCCCCTTAAATATATTCACCGCTATTGCGATGTTCTAAGAATAGAGAGGCGACTATGCTTACAGGCATCTCAAGGTGAAACGCTCACTTTTCTAAGCGTCGCACGTAAACGATGCGATTATGGCATCACAGCTTTTGCAGTGTCGAAACGTAGAGTACGCGTCCTTGTGCAGATTTCACGTTCAATTACGTAAGACGCCGGCTTGATTTTATTTACGTGCAAGGCGGCTATGTTACGCGCCGCCCACGCGCCCTCCATGGCGCGGGGCGCAGTATCTTTTTACCCGTGACGTCACCGCCGACGCGCCTACGCGAATAGCTCTCGCCGACGCACTATGACGTCGTTTCGAGAATAATTTGCTTTGCTGGTAGCGGTCTGTGACGTCACTGGTCCGATTAAAACTTCTGAACACCCACTATCTGGAGCGAGCAATAGATAAAACGTTAGCGTACACACGTCTTGCATCATTGTCAGCGCTACGCAATATCAGTTTCCTGACGCCAATTGACGTTGACCTACATTTCGATTCGCTTTATTGTACTTTTAAATAGAATGTTTAGTTACTACATCGAACCGCCATCATTATTATAAGAAATGTAGGCAGCAAAATCCGCTTCGTCGGTTGATCATAATATCTGCATAGAAACAACTATCATAATAAGTAGACACGAGTAGGTACTGGCTGGCATTGCATCGCGTTTAAAACGATTGTTTAAGGAAATGAAGACAAGTGAGTGACTTAGTGGTAATGAAAAACAATTGCAAGTCATGTGATGGTATAAGTTAAATGTGAAACGCCAATAAAGCATATGTTACATTGTCAGATATTCAGAATTAGAGCATGTAGGTTAGCCGGGCTGCGAATACAGGGCGCCGAGATGCTAGGACTGCGACCTGCCGCGGCCTCATCCGCGCCAACTAGGCCGACTGGCTCGTCCTGTGCAATCGATGACGCTGACCTAATGCACCCGTTTCAGTTTCCAATAATCTTTGTGTACATGTAAGGAACAATGATAAACCACACCATAATTCTTAAATCCATTGTTTCCATCACTTGTGCAACGTGCAACTCGAGAATCGATCACGTCCGGACGAAAAGTTTAGAAATATCACGAGATGTTTTTTGTACGAGTTTTGTAGTAATGAACAGAAAATGAAACGATTATTCCAAGGAGAATTAGTGTAATAAAAACGCTGGCTGCATTTTGACGTTTGAAATGTGGGTCACGGATTTTTGGGGCAAGGTTGGCTTGCAGTGTGCCGGCGGCCGGCGCCGTTGCGTGGCGCTGCTCTGCTTCCACTGTATCCGCCACGCCACTCGCGGTTCGTATTCGCAAATCGTACAAGGCTGCCGTGCCGATTGGGTGCCTGGCCTAACCGTACATATCCGATCAGAATGCCTAATCGATACCGATCAATCACTACGTGCCCCGTCAATTACACTTAATTAAAAACCTCATCGCGAATGTTTGCGAGACTTGATTTGTCTTGTATTCTACATAATCTAGACATTAGTGCTTCCGATATTACGAAATGCTTGACTTGACGACTTCAATCGATTTGAAAAGCGGGACATGTCAAGTTTATGAAGGTTGCGATTGTCATTACCATATAATTGCAATAAAGATCAATAAGTTAATAACATTTAAATTTACGATTTGTACGATTACAACTAACGCTTCATCTAACAGACACCTACACGTAACCATTTAGCTTTGTTAATGTTGTATTCTCACATCACGTGATGAACCTAGACACCAGTTGAGAAATTATTCTGAATAGTGTACTCTATAAAATACCCCCTTATTTTACTTCGAACTCCGTTGATGGGCGATATCATTTGTATGGTCTAGGTAGGTGTTAACATACGCAGACGCTAATATATTTTTTCGTTCATTGCTCTACACACCTTTGAATGTCAAATAATATTGGATATGATTGTTTCGATGTCCAGCAGATAAATAATTCGAACGTTACTTAAAATTAACAAAACATAGACGAAGCGATATTCAAATGTCACAGCATACGTAAAATAGGTTTGCTTTATTTATCTTACCTACGCATGTAAACTCCGAGACACGCTTATGCCAAACGGATTTCAGGTCCGCCCACGCAACAGTTTCTAACGTTCTGAAGTTAAAACGCATGTTAATTTGTCTGCGTACAGCTAGAACTCGTTCTTGGACAACTGCAGTTACTGTGTCCGCCTTAATTTCAAAGTAGTTCAACTTAATATTTATGAGTACAGTAATTCATTTTATTACAATGCCTCGCTGTTATAGAACGTTATTATTGAAGAAAACTAATACCCATGTACCTATGCTTGGAAGGACGCTAAAATGTTCAAATAAGGTTTGTGTTGCGCATTGAACGGACTCAAAAAGCTAACGATAACAACGCACAGTGGGAGCTCACAACGCCGGTTGTCGGCTTGTGTCCGTAGCTATTGGCCTATTTACTAGTGCACGAGCGCTCCTCGACAACCGAATTGCTTATGCATGCGTATCTACGTGACTCCAGCTGCAGCCTCACTGAATATCTAATAAAAGAATAATCGCTGTCCATCTATCACCGATGATTTCCGTTCGATATTTTTGTCTCTCCGAACTAAGCGATGTTATCTTAAACAGTAAAATAAAAATTTGAATTGTTAAGTAACTAATGCACTTTTGTTATACAGATTGATAGAATGACATTCAGGATCTTCTACTTATGAAACACGAATACGCATTCAAAGCCTCGGTTTTATCGGTCGTCGCTGCCGAAGTAATCTATTGTTTTCCCCACCTCAAGGCGATGAATTCAAAGTGCATTGTCCTGCATCGAAGAAGTATCCTACATTCGATAAACGATCATTGTACTTGCTCACACCATATGTAAAGCTGAGTTAATGGTCCTTTATTGTCCGCTAGCCGAGTAGATGAATTTTTACATAACGCTGTCAACCCTTGTCCACACTGGAGCAGGGGTGGAAAGATAAAATATTCAGACGACATATTATTCACATTATCACATCTCCTAAAATCCCAGATGTTCTTTGCGCTGGAAAAAACGAGAAAAAACAGCTTATAGCTGAAATTAAGACGAAAGTGACTCGTTAGAAAGAACTTTTTTAACCTACGTCGCGCGCAAGTTACATTAACGACGATCCCGGATCATTTGTTATATATGGTGCGTAACTGCGTGACGGAGTTTTATTCTGAGCCTTAAGTTTATGCAGTAAGATTTGAATAAAGATTTATATTGTCGGGGGTAGAAACTAGTGCAAGCCGGCCGGCCGGCGTTGTCGTCACGCAAAGCGCGGCGCGCCGGCCGCCCGTCTTCAGCCAATGACACGACGATGCAGTCAATGCCACTTGATAACTTCATCGACTTTCGCCTCAAACTATGCGTGTGTCGCAGACTGCTAATCGAATCGTGCAAATATTAGAGCGATTTAGAAAAACATGCCACGCTTTTTGAAGACTGTAAATTGGTGAGATTAAACGAAAATAGAGTCATGTGAATGGCAATGAAGATTTTGAGTGGTTATTGATTTTAAATTACATTGTTATTTCGAGACACCTACAATTTCAACAGGTATTGTGGGTATGGATAATCCGTTTTGCGCAGGCAGGCAGCGGCAACATCGATGCGCAGTAGAGCGTGCTAGGCTTTCGCAACATGGGCGCCGATCGCCCAGCCCTTGTGTGCGTCTGGCCTCTCTATGTCTTGAACATCACCTTGAATATGTTAAAAAAATCATTAAAATCACAAAAGTATACATTATTGACGACAGAGATCGGTAATTAAAAGCATCATACAATTTCACTTTCAATCAACTCGATTGAATGGCAGACGTTTATAAAGGGATTGATTTGATGGAATAAGTAGAAAAAGAATTCGTTTTATTATGTCGCTCTCCTTGTAATGTGCTTTTATTTGCAAGAGTGAAAGTGTGTTTCACAGCTCGTAAAAAAGAAACCAAATTATACGATTCACGTAGTAAAAGGTAGTATTATATTATCTGGGGTAAAAGCTAACTCTCTGTATGTATATGTATACGTGATTTAAGTTTCTGTCTATTAAAGCAAGGCAAGGCATCTGCAAGGTTGTTAAAAAATCCTTTTGGAAATCACCTTATGTTACAGAAAAAATATAAGGTAAATCAAATACAATTAAGCTATCTGTAAGCCTAACATGCAGGCCCGAATACCGTTTATCGCCTCGATAAAATAATTTTATTTCCTAAACAACATGTTTTGACACATATTTTTACTTGTATATCAATCCTTTTTGCTTTTTAAAACAAATAAATACAACAAAATAACTAAAAGCCTTTTTTTAAAAATCTTAGGCCCGCTGGACCATCTGGATTTTATCCAAATAGTCTTGTAATTTTTTATTAGCCCTGTTTTTAACCGCCTGCAAGTTCAGTTTGATATTGATCTTGAATGAAATGTAGGTTAAACTAAACTAGATCATTGTCGCTTAAGAGTCCTAATCATTAATGGTCATGACAGCGATAGTCTGCCGTGAGATACCTCTACCTACTTCTAATGTTACCATGTCAAAGTCACTCGGTGGCTTTCACACCGGGTTTCGCCATCGCATTAAAGCAATTGTGCAATAGTTGACACTTTTTACGTAACACTATAGCGGTAGTTATTACTACACTATAGCGGTCGGTGAAGGAAAGGAAGAAATCTCAATAGGAAGTTTTGGGTTGGGAAAAAGAAATGAGAGAGGGGACAGACTAGTACAATTTTGTAAAGAAAATGATTTGATTATTACAAATACAATGTTTAAGCAACCAAAAAGAAGACTCTATACGTGGAAAATGCCGGGAGATATTGCTAGATACCAGATTGACTACATAATAATTAAAAGTAAATTTCTGAAACAGATAAGTCTGTGTAAGACTTTACCTGGGGCCGATTTAAATTCTGATCACAACCTTCTTATAAGTTTACACAATTTTGAAACTAAGCAACTAAAAAGAAAACACAAACCAAAGAACTTGGATCTCAATAAACTTAAGGATATAAATAGTGATAGTAAAGTGCAATATAGTAATAAAGTGGGTCATAAGTTAGAGCAAATTATTGATAGATGTAAGAATAACATTCCAAATATTAATATTGATGAAAGGTGGACTGAAATCAAAAACATAATGGTCAAAAGCGCAGAAGAGACAATAAAGAAAGAGAAGCTAATTCCGAGGAAAAACTGGCTTAGCCCAGAAATTATAGCATTAATGCTTGAGAGAAGAGAATTAAGAAACAAGACGGATGATGTCAAGGCAAAGGAGTACAGAATATTAACAAACAAAATAACACGACTGTGCAGGGAAGCGAAAGAAAAACATACGGAAGAGAAATGCAATAAAATAGAGTTTATGATGAAACGGGGGGAAATGGAAAAAGCCTACAATATAATTAAACAAATGGATAAGAAACATAAGAGACGAAGTACAGCTATATTAGATAAAGAAGGAAAAATACTAATGGACTCTAAAAAAATTGTTAAAAGATGGATAGAGTATATAGAAGAGCTTTATTCAGGAGAAGGGATGTTAGAAAGCTATATAGAAAAAGAAGAAGATGTAGATACCTTGGAACTGGGACCTCTGATATTAAAAGAAGAATTCGAAACAGCTTTGAATTGTATTCAAAACGGGAAAACAGCAGGAGTTGATAATATTTACATTGAGATGGTCAAATATGCGGCTTGCAATCTGTTGAAAGAGGAAATTTTTAATTTAATTCAAGAAATGTATAAAACAGGCAAAATACCTCAAGATTTTAGTTTAAGCAAGACTGTTACACTACCGAAAAAAGCAAACACACTCAAATGCGAAGAACATAGAACACTAAGTATTATTTCACAGGCAAGTAAAATTTTAATAAAAATAATTCAGAACAGAATTAGACCACTAACAGAGAGCTTTTTGGGACCGGATCAATATGGGTTTCGGCAAGAGAAGGGAACCAGAGAAGCGATACTAGCTTTGAGATTGGTAATAGACAGGAGACTGGATTTTGACATGGACACACATATAGCTTTTATCGACTTAGAAAAGGCGTTCGATAAGGTCAATTGGAAAATAATGATGGAAGTACTCAAAGAAGCTGGATTGGATTATAGAGACAGAAGGATTATTTTTGAATTATATAAAAACCAAGAAACGGTAATAGAAGTAGGAGAGGAAAACGGAAAGGCAAAAATAAGACAGGGAGTTAGGCAGGGATGTCCACTTTCACCGCTAATTTTTAATTTATTCATAGAATGTGCGATACGCAGAATAAAGGAATCAAAAAAGGGGGGCGTCAAAATTAATGGGGACGTATTTAAATTCATTCGTTTTGCCGACGATATTGCAGCCATTGCAGAAAACAGATTGGAGTTGGAAGAACTGGTTACAGAAATGGACACTATTTTTAAAGAATTTGGTCTCAAAATTAACATACATAAAACAAAAACACTAATTGCTTCTAAGAGGGAAAAATATAGCCCTATCTCAATAAATAACACAAAAATAGAACAGGTTAAAACCTTCAAATATCTAGGTAGCTTGATAACTAGTGACTCCAGATGTACACCAGATATAAAAGCAAGGATAGCGATGGCGAGACAAGCTTATAATGCAAAAAAACACCTGCTCAAGGCCAGAATATCAATCAAAGTTCGCAAAAAACTTGTTAAAGTGTACATTTGGAGTATAGCACTTTATGGATGTGAAGCGTGGACATTGACAAAGAGGGACAGAGAGAGACTGGAAGCCTTCGAGATGTGGTGCTGGAGGAGAATGGAGCGTATCAGTTGGACGGAGAAGAAAACAAATGAAGAAATTTTGTCTATGGTTAGGGAAAAAAGGAGATTGATGGAAACAATCGAGTGTAGGAGGGGACGAATGTTGGGCCACCTGATTCGACACGACAATTTTATTAAAACGATAATTGAAGGAAGAATAGAAGGAAAAAGGAAGCGAGGAAGACCAAGAATAAGCTACATGCAGCAAATAAAGGAAAAGATAAATGTCGGGTCGTATCAGGAGGTTAAGAGAAAGGCGGAAAGCAGAGAGGAATGGAAAAAACTCCACCGACAAGAGCCTAGCTCTTAAATTGGATGATATAGCGGTAGTGCAAGAAGCGATAGTAACGACTGGATAGCGGAACCGCTTTGTTGGCGATTTTGCTTTCTTACTGATGCTCTCGTTGTCTTTTATTTCCTATTTATGAAGTTGTTTACTGTGTGTGTATTTTTTCTAGGAAAAGTGCCATAGTTAGACAGTCTAAGACAAATGTATTAATCAACAAGTTTGACTCGTAATTGGTTAATTACATAATTCTTTTATTAGGACATGTTTAAATAATGACTCTAATTGTTATAAATGGGTGATTATCTGAAATTTGGTTAACTTCAGACTTTATTTTGAAAGTTGTGGTTTTCGTTAAAAATCAGGACATTTTATATCCTATGATGTGTGTATATCATCTACTTTGCAGCATCTAAAAGGGCCAGTCACTTTGTTTGATATTTTTAGAGATATTAATGATTTTGTAAAATCAGTGTTCTAGGGACTGACGAGACGTGATAGGGACTGACGCAAAAACACGGTCATTATGTCAATTCACATTTTTTATAGCAAATTTAACTGAAAAAACTAATTATCATTTAAGTTTACATATTTAATGAACTAAAATAACAGGATCTATTTATATTTATGCGCATGACAATAATAAATCAACATTTCTTAACAATTCAATTTTTTTCTTTCAGTTTAATACTTACAAATTAATAGTCTTTAAGTTATTATCATTTTTTAAACTATTAGCCTTCTTAAGTTCTAAGTAACCAAATGAACACAAAATTCAGACTTCTTCTAATTATTAAGAAACATTAACGGGCTTTTAACTTAGTAAAATACTGTATTTCTCTTGACGATTAGATTAGAGACTAGCAGATTTTCTTATCTTCGTAAAGAACGCCGGCGATATCATTATCATTTATTTGAGTTTCTGTGCCACCTTCATTGTAAACTTTAAAGAATGAAACTGTCAGCTCTCCTTCATCGTCATTCTTTGTTTCAGTCTTCTGTTTCTTTGTTGTGCGCTGGACAGGACAGGTTGTTCTTTAAACTTCCTAAGAGTAAGTTCTTCTTCTTCAGAATAATACTTCTTTTTTACGTTGAACTAAACTCCTCCTTCTAGCTTCAACTTCTTTTTCATTATTTAACAAAGGAACCTCAGCAATAATTCGTCTTCTGATGATTAGTATTACACAGTTGAATCTGAGTAGGTAGATGTAGTCTGCTAACTGCTTTACGATTTTTATACAAAAAATAAAAAAAAAACATGAGTATTCTGCTAACTGCTTTACGATTCTTATACAAAAAATAAAAAAAACATGATATTTAAGGGAGGGCGCTCCCATACATAAAATAAATTCCTAAATTGTTTTTTGTCAAACCTATGCGTGTCTTTGGATCATCATCATCATTATCAGCCAAAGGACGTCCACTGCTGAACATAGGCCTCCCCACGGCTTTCCTCAGCGACCGATCACTAGCGGTCTGCATCCAGTTTGATCTTGTTGGTGGACGTCCCACGCTGCGTCTCTGGTCGAAGGGTCTCCAATCTAGAACTTTCCTGCCCCAACGGCCATGAGTTCTTCGCGCTATGTGCCCTGCCCATTGCCACTTGAGCTTACTGATTCTCAAGGCTATGTCCGTTACCTCAGTTCTACTACGTATCTTCTCATTTCTGATTCGATCCCGTAAAGAAACACCCAGCATAGCCCTCTCCATCGCTCGTTGTGTGATTTTGAGCTTCATTATAAGGCCTATAGTAAGAGACCATGTTTCGGATCCGTATGTCATCACTGGTAACACACACTGGTTGAAGACTTTCGTCTTTGGATAGGTCTTTTAAAATGACATAGAGCTTCCTAAAACTATTTTCTCTAAAAGTCTTACGTTTGAGAGATAGACGCTTCCAAAATGGTATAATGGGCGTCCCCACCCATCTAACTTTTAAACTAAGCGAGTGAAAATTTTGAAAAAAATACATGATGTAGATGTTGACAAAGGCTTTCCAGGAAAATTAGTTTGAAACGAGATCAAAGTAGTAGTTATTGATATAGAGCTCATTTTCAATAACCGCAAATACTCTGCGAGTAAAACAGTGTCTTTTTTTACTTGCATCTTTACCTGTTCAGACTTTTTCTTGCAATTTCCTCGTTAAACAATGTGTTTCTCTTTCTAGGCGCCATATTCCACAACAAATACATTGGTATTATGTTTGAAACTAAGCGTTACAAAGTATGTCCATCAGTCCCTAGATGTAGCGTCAGGCCCTAGTCACTATTACGACTAGGGCCTGACGGTCTAGGGACTGACAAAACGAAACAAAATTAAACGAAACTTTTTATTTAAAATCAACATCAAAATCAATAGGCGGTCCAAACAACAAGGCAGACCTAACTCATATTTACAATCAGTAAAAAGATCAATTAGTAATTTACTGTATTTTAAAATACTGACCTAGGGCCTGACACTTTGACTGGCACAACACGTGTTTCCGCAGCAAAGTCAGCGACAGCACTAATAACACAATCTTGGCCGCGGCTACGGTCGTGTTTGCAACTAACTTCGAACCGATGCTATCGTATTGAGTGATAACTGAAAAAGCCATATGCTTGGATCGCGCGTATTTTTGAATTTCGTAAATGACTAGGGCCTGATAATATTTATCGCTTACACTTTTTAACTTGAAATAATGTTATATAAAATATTGTTATTTTAAATAAAATCGAAATGACAATGTTTGTCAAGTAATAGAAAATGAATTTAGATAGGGCCTAGTCAAAATATTCTTGTGAAATTATTTTTACAGTGAAATGAATACTAAAATCGGGAGACCTTACACGGCTAGGGCCTGATATTTGGAGTAAGAAATGCAAATTTTTAGATATAAATAATTGCATGATAGGTATAAAAAATTGTGACCGAACCAATTGAACTTTATAACAACGTTTAGTAGTTTCAAATCAGGGATATTTTTAATAAATACTTTAAAAATTGATGCTAACACGAAGTTAACCAAATTTCTGATAATCACCCAAATATAATATGACAAGACAATTAAGAGAAATGCGCATATTTAAAAGCACATAATGCCATTTGTCGAATTTATTTCGAGGTGGCCATTAAAACAACTTTCATTGTTCCGGTGCGGGTCTTGTTGCCGTCTAGAAGCACACTCACACGAAATCGCTTAAAAGTGAAAGTATGATGTGATCAGCGCTGCGCCCGCGCAGCCGGCTTAGCATTTAGCATTACACGCAATAGATACCTGCAACAATATATCGCCGGTAGCGGTAGAACCAGAAGTTCTTACTTTACAATTTATATGGACAATTTAGGGCTACTGGCCGGTATTTTTTAGGGTTACCTCGATTTTTCGGAAACAAGTATCAAAGAAACGGTGTTATTATTTCTCGTATAAAACATACATATAATTTTGTCGCTGTGAACGGTTTTCACAGAACTACAATAAGGTGATTTTGTACGGTTTAAGTTTGAAAATATTATTACTCAATTCTGATTCGAGTATTATATTTGGGACGCTTTTGTCCCTCAAAATTTCAAAGCTATTCTAACCCTTACAGGTACCATTAATTTCGATGATACTTCAAAGCGATTGCGAGTGCTGTTAACAAGACGCATAATGTATATCGATGATTTAAACTGGTGTAATAAGCCAACAACATAATAGTTCGTAATTTTAATCAAACCCAAGTATGGACGCATTTTCAAATCTAATTCCAGTGTAACTGGCATCTCAGTGAAAGGAGTGTTTGTAAAAGGACCTTCAAACGTCAAGGACATCTTGAGAGAATAGTTCCATCACAAAGTGCATTTGGCACGTCATAATTTTAAAATGATTGCTCGTGTTTGTCCAAATAGCTGGTATTACCCAGCCGAGCACGGTATTTACTTGAAAACCAATTCACAAAACCTGTTCACCGCATTCAGGCTAATGATTTCGGGAATAGGTCATCGAAACCATTTACCAAACGAGGCTAACTGCGTTTGTCGTCAATTGACGTTAATTTTATCGCCATTTAATAAGCGTTACGATTGTTTAATCGCTTATCTAACAAAGACATAATAAATGCGCGACTACAAGAAATGCGTAAATTCAGCCGTATATTTCCATGCATCGAACGGCAAAAAACCAGCTTATGTTTATTAAAACTTCAGTTATGAGCGTATTTTAACTGAAAGTTGTCATTGTAAGCGGTGTCAATTACTTTACAAGCAATGACGTCAAGTACCGAGAGTGACAGTGATTTTACTCAGACGTATTGTATGTACACGTAGAGCGTGAATTATAATGAGTCAGTGTACCTACTAGCGTGGAGTAAATAAGTATTTTATAGTATAGCCGTCACCAAATATTCAAAGGTTTTCGGAGCTTAGTATTTGTTCGCTTCATAACTTAGTTCTCACTTGTCCTTAAAAACAATTTGTCAAGAAGTATGACGCTACCAAGATAATTGATTGTAATTACTATCACATAGATAGATATAGAAAAGTTGATCTTTACGTTGTGAGTGTTATGCGGAAAAGCCGTGTCATGTACACGTGCAACTGCAAACGCAATACATTTACCGAGCTACACATTAACTGCACATACAGTTGGAGATATGGACTTGTTCACCTCTACACAACCACACATACTCATACATTTCCTGATCGGAATCATGTGGGCCTGCGTTTGATTGAATTTCCACGGTCATGTAAGAATTTATCTATTTACCAGTTTAGTATGTCATACAAAGGTGGTGCACTAAGAAGTTGTAATTGGTTCACCGAAATACATGTGATATCCTGAATCGAAGGTTAGGAAACGCGTTTTCCAAACGTGGATAGCAATTACAGTTTTTGCTAATCTTAGATGCAAGGTAAACGTAATTTTTCAGTGCACGAAATTGGACGTGACCTTTTCAGTTTCAGCGTGAATTAGGTAGAACTCATTAGTTATTAATCGATTATCCGTATGAATGGTTATATCGACGCGATATAATGTCGTCATAAAAGTAGAGCTCGTGACACAGAAACTCATCTCGGGCGAGTTGCGGGCCGCGGTGACGTCACGCCCGCCGGCCCGCGAAGGTCGTCATATTGATCTCGTGCTCACACCCACTTACTGCATGCATGCAATGTTATATCTCTTACGTGTGTGCGCTGTAACTATGCACAATTTGTATGGTACAATTAATTTGCCACTAACCAGTTTTGACTTTTAATTAGTCACAAATAATACTTTCGAACCGTCGCTAAGCGATGTCGGTTTGTTCATGACCTAAAATTATTATCGTTTCTCGCTAGAAAATATTTCAAAGGCAAATCTATGTTAACAAGTCAATCTATTAAGATTAAAAAGAAACTATTGAAATATTCATAAAATGGGAAAATCCTGGCATCAATCAGAAGTCTAGTATTAATGATTTAGGAGCATATAAATATTTTTAAAAAGACGGAGTTTTCGCAAAAACGTTACTCCGATTTTTATTTATCTCGCTGATATTTTTTATCCCTCTCTTTCCTTGTCTACAGGCACCAATAGAACTGAAGAAGAGGCTAGACGAGATAAGACTGCTCGAGTCACGCAAGTCGGCGAGGTTGGCTGATGTAGACACCGACTTCGCCCGGCTCGCCGACATGGCCGGTGACCGCCGTCGTGCCTCCGCCACCATTGAAGTGCCTACTCACCACCACATGCAAGGGTAAGTCTTCTTCTAATAGGGTATACCAGATCTCATAGGAGGCTGAAGCCTTTCGTGAGATGATGTTCATACGTTTAACATTAGTTAGCTATCATTATCTCATGGGACTCCTTAGCCTAGTCTTCAAATAGGTCCGGGCAACAAAGGAGTTGCAGTATTGAGAAAGGTCAAGTATGACAGTGTGAAATGCGAATTAACGCTAGATTTGTTGATTGAAGAAAATCCTTTAGAGTAGAGCCTCTAGGTATCAGATTTCGTAAGCAATAGGTTAGTAACTGAGCAATTCTAATCCAAGCTGTCCTCCTGGGCACAGTACCAAATTCAACAGTCTAAATTATTCAAACACTTGCTTTCAGCTGATTGACGCCTCTCAGACAGACAGAATTATTAGCCGGTTTATGGATGGACTTTCCACCAAAGTTAATTACGAGTGACGGCAGGGATTTTCCTTTAATTTTCAAAGTTCCAGTTACATTCAACTGATGCTGATAATATTTAAATGACTGCCAATGATAATGACATTAAAATACCTACATAACCACAGATGCAGTTGTCTAGTAAGAATAAAAATTAAATTGGTTTCCTGAAAGTTGAGCGTTTATTTAGTGTAAAGGGCTAATCAATGAGCCACTAAAAAAAACATCTGAGGAGGATGTGCTTATTACACCGTTAGTAAACCACTTATATAAATTTAGTTCAATTTGTAAACAATGTATCATTTGTTTTCATCGATCTACGGTAGTCAAGACTCCTCGATTTTACGATCTCTTTGTTTAAATAATTGGTAATTTATTGAATTGCATCATTATTACAATCACATTTGGCTTGCCGGAACATCAACCATCGCTTGCGAAATCGGCAAGCAATACTGTCTAAGGAATGAGGGGCAAAACAGTCACGACTCCTACCTACAGAGCTGTAAATCTGCATAAGTATTACGGGTCTGTATTAACAAATATCGATGCCGTTTCGCCTTGAGCGGGCTCGCTTCGCGCCGATCAGAGGCCATCACATTTCTAAACCCATATTTTTTCATTTTAATTTCTTATGTGATTTGCTGATCTTTTCTACCTCAGCAAAACACTTTTATTATTGAGTTTGCAAATGAACATGTTTTAAAAGAAACGATTGTGGCGGAAGTGAAATGTTACAACAGGTAGATACGAAAATCTTTACAAGTGAGACCTAAGGCCTCATATTTTATTTGCACCACCTTTTTAAATGTAACGTTATTGTGTGCGGCTCTATATAGTCGGTACAAGGTAACCCTTGCAGGTAGGTGTAATCGTTCGCGAGCATGCATCGGCGAAGTGGGGCCGTGCGCGGGCGCAGCGCGTTGCGAAACGCGCACCGAGCACGTTAGAAACTGGATGGAAGTGTTAGCGCGGGGTACGGGCGTGTCCTTGTCACACTTGCCTACATTCTGCGGCCGGATCCCGCCGCCCGCGGCCCCCGCGCACACCCGCCACGCACACAGGGACAGACAATGCAACATTGTGAGAACGATTAAAAAATTCCAGTAGATTACATAAATACTATTACGGTCATGAATCCAGCGAAAGATAATGCCTAAGCTACCGTTGCGCGTGAATTAGAATTGAAGAACTTTCTTGAAACCGTTACTGGGGTCAGCGGGAGGAGTGTATAATGCATCGCAATAGAACCGGAACAAACGGCATCAAATGGCTGCGGAGACGTGACGCTCGCCGACGCCGCAGTTTCACTTTTCATCATGATCGCGGTGAGAGGCGAGACCTCAGCCCGCGGTCCAAATTTCACAACACCAGCCGAAACCGACGCGAGGGGGTAATCTGCGCTCAAATCGCCACAAACGGTTTATCTGTACACCGCGGCACCGACTACTTACTTACCGTTATATTCTTGTGAGAATTAGCAGCTCATTGTAAAGCTCAATAGGCAATTTGAATTCTAGATAGAAGTACGTGGAAAACAAAAGCCGCTCGACTGCTTAATTACACTATCCTTGGCGAAATCCTTATTTGGATGAGGAGTACTTACGAGGACTATCCTTTTAAAACTGACCTTTGTCCTTTACTATCGAAAGACGGATACGGAAAAATCAGGAAAGCAAGAAATTGTTATTATTATGAGTAAATCTTAAAAGCCAGTTGTTGGTATTTAAGGTAGAAGCAAACTGAAAACCGGTTTTCTTGTTGTTACGAGTGAGGACACGGAGAACATTATCTGATTTATTAGAAATACAGAGACAACCGACAGTATTTGATTGATCCGATACAACGAAGTCATCGGTATAAATTGTTACAATTGTATCTTAGATAGATAAGATTGAAAATCTATTCGTGATTGGAAGTTTGAATAATTTCGCAATCACGGGACCGGACCACGGCGAAGTGAAAGTTTGCCAACATTCGTTTTCTTTTACTCAACGGAATCGGAAGTTGAAAACCTATGACTTAACGGTCTCAATTTGATTAAGCCTTTCGAGAGGCATGATAGAAGCATTGGCAGGATATAAATAGCTGGTGGCTAAAACGTCGTCAACAAAATAATAAAATCAACAAAATTCAAAATGTTACAACGCTTACAACTGATACTTGGCGCACCACCTGACACAGTGACCTAGTTTCAAAATGGAATGCCGCACACACTAGCTAAAGTGATATCGAACAATGTGCCGACGCCATGATGCGAGACCAAAATAATCAATGTAATGAATTTATACTTGCTAATGACTTTGACTTTCGTTTCTATCACATGAATCTTGAAAAGCGTGTCACTGAGGACGAGCCCATGAATAATGCGCCATGATACGTATTTGGTGAGGCGCTCAGTCCGTTAGGTGTGTCTAGAAATTGACATGTCGCACGTCGCACCACTTTTGATGGACATATGCACCCGTACTTATCCTTAGTTGGGTAGTCGGGCGCGACACGACCCGCATTCAGATGTCGCAAGCCTAAAAGCCTTCGCGCAGACGTTGATTTGCCTTACCTTGTCGGTAACGCGCTCCTCAATGTCATTTACTGATTATAATGCAATGTTTGATAATGAAGCTTTCAAGCAGTGGGAAATCCGCCTACCTATTGCACATTGCTGGTCATATTTGGTAAGAGTAGAGCCTGATGGTAGATTTGTTTAATTCTTAATGCAGTTACCTAGTTGTAGTAACAGACGTAAGGACATCGTTTCGCTTTCCTATGAGCCTGGAAGTGGTACGTCGGTGCACATTCCGCAAGCGTTTGCGTAACATGCAAAGAGAAGGCGCGCTCGGTGGTGGTGGGGCTACACTTTCTCGTGGGTATACCTACGTTTGCTTTCGTTAGTGTTGTGGCCCGTTATCTCATTTGGCAGGTGCTGGTATGCCGCCTTCGTCGAGAGAAAGTGTTACAGCAATAATTTGTATTCAATATTATGCAAACTATTCCAATTCAACATCTCTGTCCAGCAAATTGTTGCACATCATTCATACAAAACATGTAAAATTAACGAAGCCAACCGAGCACACAGAGAAGGTAATATTTTTTTTCAATGCCGAGAAAGATCGTTCGATACCGCGTAAGTTTACTCACATCATATTTGACTTTCCTTCAACCGACCCTCAGGTTATTCCACCGAACGAGGAACAAAAACCACGCAGATTTCTTGGAAACGGATAGGAATAAAGCGACCGTGCTCTGCCCTAATAGCGGACTGATTGTAGCTCACTTGATGGAAGCGGTTTAGAAACATGACAAGTACTAATGTTACCACGCTATACGGCTGCCGAAGGTGACCTCCATTTTGACCGGACAACAGTCAAACGTGACCAATCATTTATTGTTTTTGTGCAAATTCTCAAGTTCAATGCGTTGCGCGGTTTGACATAACATGTTACTGTTTACAATCGAACTCGACGCTTATGAATAATTTATTCCAGTCTTATCGAGCTTCCTCTCGAGGGCGATGTTCGAATCATCAGGATTGGATAATTAATGCGGCCTGACATTGTTTCTGCATTCGAAAAAGGCTGTGCACGTAAAGATCAGCTATCATTAGTGCTGGCAAAGCAACAAGCCAAGTTCAGCGATGACCTCAGCGCGGGTGAGGCGGGCGCGGGAGGGGGAAGCCTCGCGTTTTAGCTCAATCACACCGGACCTTGTTTTTATAGCGCGAAAAAAACGCGCCCCGACCTACATCAACGCTTGCAAAAACTCGCCGCTTTCCAGCTCACCGACATAATGTAAGACGAAATTGATACTTGAACGGATACAGCCGTATGATTCAATATTTCAATCCGTCATGATAATTTCGACATTGAAGGCTTGTACGCAGTGAAAGGAATGTTACCGGTAAAGCAACTAGAGCTAGTTGACGATAAAAGGTAGTTTGTTGCTAAGCGCAAAGTAAGTGCTACTCTAACATTTACTGCGTCAAATAGTATTGTAATAAGATGTGCATTACACACATCCGCTATCAAATGTTGAGGCGAGGCATTTACTCGATAGCATATGCCTAAATGATGTCATGTTTTAATGCTAAAATGGATGCATAATCATAAAGATAATAAAAGAAACCAAAAATTTAGCACGGGCGGGACTCGTACCAGCAACTTTCTGGTTAACCGGGCGAATTATTGGTTTCTTATTATCTTTATGAATATAAAATATGATACTGTGAGTTTTAAAAACATTCTAAACCATTGTATGCACAATGTTAGCAGGATTGAAATCGCCTAAGGATCCTTTTTTGTTATCGTGTTGTGTTCGAAATCTACGAATAGATGATACGGGCTACTCGCATACGCAACACAGTGCTGTTGCTGTAGCGGCTGCAAGGTCGTCGTCAATGCTACGCGTGTCCCGCACGCGCTGCGCTGCGCGGCGACGCTGTGTGCACAACTGCCGGCCGGCCGGTGACCGTGGCTAAATGTATCAAAGCTACACCACCTACGCACTTGCAACGTGTACGAGTATGTACACTTTCACGACACTCGCCCAGTAAATAATGTGCGCGTGATGTCTTGACGTCAATAACACGAGAAAATTTGCCACTTTTGTGACGCCAAGAATGTATGAACGAATCTACGGACGTCGCCTTCCGACGTGTTTCTGACACCTCTCCTGAAATTGTTACCATGAGTAACCCACACTTTCCGAGCTGACTACTATTGTTAATTTTATTTATGAGCCAGAAAGTATTATGTCACAGCTATTTCTGTTTTTGGTATCGAGCATCCCTGTTATAGCGGACGAATAAGCAATGTCACCCCGCTTCCAAAGCCGTTAACCGATAACGACCCCTGTACCACCTCATCCAGACAGCCTTTGCGAAAGGTGAATGAATCGATAGGTTAATGATACAAGTACTGCGCTACCGACTTTCAGTTTTTTACCTGACCTATCTCTAGCTTTTTGCATAAGTAACACAATTTTAAATTAGTAAAAAGTAAGATAGTCAAAATGGGTAGATGATAAAAGCCGCCAAGTTGAAAGCCTAAGAGTAAAATATGATTTACGAAAAAGAAATTTTTCTGCATGTCAAAGAGCTCGTCTAGCCTTTGTAATGACTAATGCCCAATTCAGTTATGTAGGAGCATGCACGATGGAAATGACCTACAATCTGTACAAAACGCCTGATCTATTTCGAGTGGGATAGCTCTGGATTGTGAGTGGGTAAGGTCGTGTCGGAGGCGGGTGAGTACACCTAGGTAGGGGTGCGTCGGCAGGTCAAAGTGTCGTTTAATCACGAATTTCGGCGTTATCTAATCACTTACCATTTTTATTTTGTTTTCGCGCAGACTTGTGACGAATCTTTACATTTGTTTACTTCTTCGACTGCGTAGACTCTACCTACGTAATGTCTACTTAAATCTCTGCGCTGGTGAGTGCCTAAAATTGCATTGTTGTAGTATAGGTAGTTGATTCAAAACGGTTACATAAACGGCTACATTAATAATTACGGCTATTTACGGTCATCATTAAAATTGGGTTAGTTAGCTTGTCCTTCAGACCTATAGTCTATTCGTTAAGAAAATGTATTATAAACGTCATTAACGACACTTCAGCGCGGGTCACATCAGCAGCTCATCAATTAAGCCTTCAAGAACGAACCGAACTTTCTCGTTTAGAGGCGTTCACAGAACAACTGAAGAGGTGCGTAGTGCGTAGAGTCGGCAACCCGCCGGTCGTAGCTCTCGAGTCAACGCTCGGGCGGGCGGGCCGCCCCCGCAAGGACGCAGGCTCCGAACCTTCACCCCCGAATCTGAACTAGGTAGTCTACGGACTTGAGAATTTTGCGCCTGTCAAAAGTTCGTGATATTGACCTCTGAACAAACTTGTTTTATTTTTATGAATGGCCGAGACGTCTAGAATGTACAATGTAGTCTGACACGGTACAAGCGTGTTAATACAATTAGGTAGACATTTTCTTCACCTTATTGTTTCCAATGGGTATTTCATCATCATCATTCTCAGCCAAAGGGCGTCCAATGTTGAACATAGGCCTCCCCCAAGGCTTTCCATAGCGACCGATCACTAGCGGTCTGCATCCAGTTTGATCCTGCGATCTTTTAAGGTCATCTGTCCATCTTGTTGGTGGACGTCCTACGCTGCGTCTTTGGTCGAAGGGTTTCCAATCTAGAACTTTCCTGCCCCAACGGCCATCAGTTCTTCGCGCTATGTGTATTTAGTGATTCTTAATTCAATAGTTAGCTTTGAAAGATGTTCAAAATAAATACAACGGTCCGAATTTTGTATGTTTATGATGTAAAGTTTTTCAATACATTCGTAACTTGTACTATTAGATATTTTAAAACCTTGACAACTTTAAGGGCCAAGGCAAAGGCTACAAGGCCTTCCTCATACGCTTTTTTAGAACTCGTTTTACATACTGTACCTACAACCTATACTTTTTTTAAAAGGTTTTTAATATTATCACACAAATGAGTTCCGGCAAGTTTTGAAATAAAATTATATCCATTTCAATGATTTTAACAACATACCCAGGTATATTAATTAAATTTATTTCTAAGCGTGTTGTTTCAAAAGTAAGTACCTACCTACTATAAATCGAATCATTACGTAAATCAATTCGTACGCTTCCACTTGTCTTATTATTTGCATATTCGACTGTTTATTTGTGAATAGGTAGATCTGCGTCATCGCATTCATTGGCAGCATAACATTGTTAGCGTGCGTTCCCATTCAGTCTGACATTGAATTGAGCCTCACGACCTACGTGCGTAAAAATTGTTAGTTTTTGTAACGCTAATTTCAGTGACACCGCACTGTACACCGTCCGTGAATGACACATCGTCATTTGCGATTTACAAACACTATCAAATGTAACCTTGATTTCAGATTACAACCTTCCATAACTGAAGGTAAAGTTGTGCATGAAAACCAAATTAACCTTATCGTCACAAAGTACTCGCTGTACATGTAGATATGAAAATCAAATCGTTAATTAAGGTAGCACACTGACACAGATTAAAAGTACATTTAATAAAACGAAGGCCAAATTCGAAACCCGAGCAGAGCGAAGTGCGAGCGACCCCGGCTTAATTCATAGAGCGGGCGCCGGCTGAGGTAAACGGCTCTCCTTGTGAAGGTGATGCAGGCAGGGTGATAAGACCGCGATCGTTGCTCCTACGCGCGGCTTCTGAAACGTCTGCACATGTTTGTGGGTCGTCGCCGGTTGCGCAACCACCCTCCCTTAGCACCCGGCTCGCCCCGAACGCCGACACTAGGCAATGCCATCTCCTAAACCTAATAGTGCAAAGGTCAACAAACCAGTCTAGACTTGTTGATTTGATTGTAATACCGACTTATGCCTCACGCTCAAATTATAAACGCAACCCGACTTCAAAGGAAAATATTAATAAAAGTTAGATATTTGACTTTTAAACCGGCTTTTGCTAGCATATTGATATTGATTTTTTCCAGAAGGGTAAAACGTTCGCTGTATTATCATTAGTTCAGCAGCACGTAAGCGACAGTGGAGGCATTTGCGGGCATGGACTCATAGCCGGTACTCCGATATTAAAATCGTTTTTGTGTTGGCAGTGACTAGCTGAAACGTTCACTAATGGAAAAGGGTATAATCGTTAGTAAGAGGCTAAGTTATTCTGATTATAAACTAATGGTGTTTTTTTTTTTAGGTCACGCAAGAGAGGTCCGAGCAGTTCCTGTGACTTGGGCTACGGGGAGCGGGATGAACAGATGAACGAGTGCAACGCTGCTCTTGTGCTGATGTCGCTGAGCTGTTCTCCTAACTCGCCACGGCCCAGTAAGTCCACACGCAACACGTCACATTGGACTGACAACGTCATACGAGACGTTGACCTGTCTCCTCGGCCATGAAAGCGGTTCTTCATTGATCATAGGTACACTTGATCACACTTATAAAATACTTGCAATATGTACGGACATACATACATATCAGCATTTTTAAATTACACCTCTCTAACTCGCATTTAGCCAGTCATTTTTGTGAAGGTGTGTTTGATATTGCGTCATAGATACGTACCGGCTATGCCTCGTAAACACAACGCAACGCAAAATAATGAAGATACGATATGTGATGGCCATTTACATAATGCATCGATGTCGTCAGTTTATTGCAATTTTAAACATATGCAAATAGAAATCATTTGTATATAAAAATTAAATAACATGGATAAATAAGAAAGCTGTTCGTTTGCATACGTTTTGAAATAGAGCTGGGATTGTTAGCTGTTGTAAAATAGAATAATACTTTTAGCACTTGGTCCAGGTTGAGTGTAGTGCAAAATGTATGAAACGTCTAGACATTCGGTCTAGACAGTGTCTAGACAGGTATTTGGTGTACGTCTCTCTCGTGATGAGCTTCGACCGAATGAGTCCTTCTTACTTAACTTAAGCATATCTCTACCAGTATCTTTATTAAATTTTAGCATTAAACATAACCCAAAGGCACCCGAGTTTATTACATCAGTACTTATCAATGAAACATTGCTTTCAACTTCATTTTGAATTTTATAAGCTGCCACTTACTAATGACAATGATATAAATGCTAAATTAAATTCCTTAGGTAAACTATCAAGTACCGGGAAAGCCAGTTATAGTTCTTATTACATTACATAATTATAATGCTATACTCCATATCAAGATATTGCCTACTTACTCACACAAGCTGACCACAAAGCCATTGTTACGGTGCCATACTTACATAAATGGTGAAATCCGTTTCAGAGCAACACCCATAAATAAATAGCTGAACTTATATGGCACTTACAAGATTCTAATTAAAGTTTACAGTGGATGTTTATAGGCGGCAATTACTCTGTGAGTTAATGGCTATTAAAACTGGTGACAGACTTGTCTTCTCGCTGCACGTAGAGGCCTCTGGTCGCTTCGCGTTATGCAATCGCAGAGGCACAGTTCACAGAGCGTCGTAAAAGTTTACGATTATCAGAAGCATCTAACGGCGCTGCGGGCTCCGTGTGAGCTGCGAACAACACCAACTCGCCAGTGAAAGTGACGGTCCGCGGTTCCGTTTCGTAATTTATTGTATTTAACTTCTTTAACCGTTACCTACAACGATAGCACGCCATCTAAATTCGGTTTAACCATTGATTTATGACTATTCGTGTTAGCATTTGCATTATCCACGGCGGTTTCTCGTGGAAACCACATAACTGTACTCTGATAAGTATTGCGTTGCGCAATCGTAGTTTCTAGATGCTTCTCATCGAATTGCTCTAGCTATCCGGATGTCGGTACAATGAAGTTAATATGTATGTATAGATGCCAGCAACTTTTCCGTGACAGTATGGAAACATGATTGCTCAAGTTGCCGGCAAATAAAGCAATTTAAGGGAACATTTATGATTACTATTTTACTGCAATTATTTTTAACTTTGTAATGTTCCCCAACATTGCAAAATTATACGGCTGTCAAAACTGTGTTATTTAAATATCCCTTTCTATAGAACTGAAATATTGCTGCAACGGCTCATCTATAATCTATGTAGCGGAATAACATAAGTCTAGTAACTATGTATCTTAATAAAGTAGAGTTTAGCATATTTTCTTAAAGCATATAGATTAAACGCCCATACCGGCTGATTTAACTACAACCGAAACTGAAACATTGAAAACTAATAACTAAATAACAACATCAGACACTAGTAATAATAGAACCTGGCCTTATTCACAATCTATTCTACGAGCATGATTATCCACAGTCTACAGATCCTAGAGAGTAATTCAACATCATGACTCTACTCTAGCCTGATGACACCTATGTTCACAACTATAGGTATAGATTTCCACTAACAACATAATCCAGCATTTTCCATCTTCTGAATAGTGTATTCATTGCAGGCGCTTGGGGCGGGCGCTCCTCGGTATCTCCTGGAGCCAGCAGCAGCTCAGGTTCGTCCTGGCGCTCTGGGACCCCTTCGCCCCCTCCCGCGTCCTCCTCCTTCAGCGATGAGGGCATCGCTATGGACTACGAAGATCTGCACCCGCGCAAGAAGAGGGTAAGTTTAGTAAGTGTGTCGTTCAGTTTACATTGGGTTTGAATGCTTTTTATAAAGAGGTTTGTGTAAAAATTAAGAAAACTTCGTATGCTCGTACAGGCCCTTGAACTATTTCGTCGTATCTTTAATCGAATCAAGATGATTATTTAAAAAAATCTGCTTATTCACGGTTACTCGTATACTCATTACTTTGACTGAGGCACAGTCGCAATGTTTAATTAGTAGGAGTCTGGTAATTAGTTCTTAGCAAGAGCACCCCAGGCTACCTAAAACATGCAAAATCAACAGTGTTGCAATTAGTTACGATCCCATTTCTTGAAGTTGCGCATCACAAAGAAGCGTAACGGTCCGCTGTTGAGTCTATACTCAAAATTACCAAGATATGTCGTGTGGAACGTGCCCAGTCACCAGCGCGGGCTTCAATTAGACCGTGACACACTTTGTGCTCGCTTTCATAAAATCTAGGAGGTGTGGGCCTAGCTTTGTTCCGCTCAAGGATCTAACCATTGTAAAGATTAGGCCGCCTGTACAGCGCAATATACCAAATAAGGAATAGGATAACGCTTCATGATTCAGAACGTGACTCACAGATTGCTTCCGAGTGACGTTTTGCACTCGAGAATCCTGTGGCGTGACGCAGTTCCCTTTGTTATCTAATTTCCTTTATCCACTCTAGCCGTTTCGTACGGCTCATTGCATGGAACTCCACTTTCACCAAACGAGACACCTGTTTGGCGTCAGTAAATTTATGCCATTATATCACTGCTAGGTATCTGCATTTTCTGTTCCTGGTTTCGCAAATCCGCGCGGACTGACTGTGCCCATATTTTGCAAATGGCGATTACTCGCTAACTGTTCTACGGCTCAATCGAAGCTTTTATTTCCAAACCTAAATCCTTTAAATGTCAGACTTTTATGTCTATTTATTGCTAGAGGTCTCGCTCTCTTTTATCAAGCAAGCAGCGAAGTCGGTAATATTCCTTTTGTTGTTATTTAACACAATGCGAGTAGTAATGACCCATTAAATGTAATTACCTATCAGTGCACAAAGTCGTGGCGAAGATAAGAAGTCAGTGACATACAGTAATATGTTTACGTGCTAGTTTATAGAGTATTGTGTACACGTGTTGCAAACAATGTATTATGGAGAGGAAGATAAAACTGAGCTATATGTATGTGTTCACAGCTATGAAAGTAGTGTGACCACTGCTCTTTACTAAAATAAAGAAATTACTGTATTAATTTAACTTTTAATTACTTTCGTAAATATTTTTTAATACTTCGATCATATTTTGTGGTTCACTGTAAATGTTCCGCTACCACAAAGTGTATTTTAATGTTCCAACAAACCAATCGGAGATCACTTTAGAAAATCATTAAAGGCAACTTCTAGGTGGGCGGCCTTCGATACCTAATGTACTTATTGTACAGTACCATGTGATCTTGTAAATTGAGACGTTGAGACGTATTAGAACCACTTAAGGTTCAATATTATAATCGTTTTAAATGGGCTCAGTAAAACCTACTCCGGATAATACGAATAAAACTAAATCCTTGTCAGAAAACATGAAATGCACGACACGAGTCGCGAGTGTGACCTTGCATAATCCGAAATCAATCAGTTCTCCGCGATTGTTCGTTGCATCGAGTGTAACGCATTCGTATGCACATACACATGCCTACATATGTATTTATGATTTACGATCCACGTGCACAGTTCAGTGTGTCGTACAATGTCAAGGCGCAGCGCGGCCGCGGTTATGCAACCCATTGTAAAATTGTCATAAATACGTTTATGAGTGCGTGAGCGGCTGCGCGCTGCGGCTGCAGTCGGCATGAGCTCATGACGCTTCTCGAGTTACCTACAGACACTATCCAGCGACATACTACTAACGTGTGAGCTTGTGTGTCGCGATAACGATATATTGCATAAAGCAAATGGTGCAACCCGGTTTCAATTATCTCCTATCCTTTGTACTACAAACGAGCTCATGATTACATTACATACGTACTTAAGCTGCACTCTGTTCATATGCAATTTACCAAGAAATCCTTTTTTTTAAATTGATTTATTTTCTTCATTTAGCTTTTGTTATCTTACATAAATTCTAGTTGTTGAGAACGTTTGTGATTGTTATAGACTCGTCTCGTCTGAATGTCGGCAAAAAAAGGCTCAGCTTTCCGCAGCTTTGCCCGCCCCCGCAACACGCGCCGTCTTTTGCCTAACAATTGAATCATCACAACCAATTTATTATATGACAAAATCTTAATGACTATTTGTCGTACACTCGCACACTCAAAATATAGGTCAAGAACAATCTTAGAGAGACACGCATTCATTGTTTTAATAACCTTTTAGGCGCTCAGCTACGAGCTACGAGGACACAGATAAAGTTTTGAATTCCTTTGTCGTCGTTCAAAGCTACGCCTTGTTGTAATACATATAACATGCAATCATTATTTAAGGTGCATTGCTGGCTATGCATTAATAAGCAAAAACGGCAGTTACTCGATCTGATCAAGGTAACAAGAATTTTATGCATTCTACTCGCGCCGCTACGAGATATTGCGACGTTGACAGATGATCACCAGCTCGCTGCGTAATTTTATGAAAATGTCCACACGACCAGTTCTTTTTTTTCATGTTAGGACGCCGACTTTCGTCAGGGCTAGTCACGATTAGTACAATGAGTGCTAATGTCGTATTGGCGTGCAATATTTTCAGGCCCACGCTCTGTAACCTTCATACTATTGGCGGCCAAATGTTCCCGTGGGCGGACCGGAGACGCTCGTGTTACTATTACATACTTCTCTTACGTAACCCTTATTTACACTTGCCACGATAACATCTACGTTCGTAGATCTACAGGTCGCTCGCTACTAATTGTTTATTATGGGTCGCGAACATTTCGTTTAAATAAACAAAATAACAACTGTATTGTTTCATCGCGATGACGCAAGCATGTTTACCTGCCGTACGTGTCTTAATGTGAGAGCGGGCATCTACCGATTAAGGAAATGGCCGGTTTCGACTTAAGGGTCATGGCTCGACAAGGACACGAAATTGATGAATTACGCAGTAATGAAACACTTACGTGACGTCACTTTTCGATAAGATCTTTCGTCGCGTTATCGCGGAACGGTTTTAATCTGTCCTTTTGCGGCGAGTGGGTTGCTATTTGTGTCATGTCCTACGCAACGCGGCCAGTGCTATGCGCTATTATCGATGCAGCTCGACACAATGGCGTGCCCCAGACGCGGCGTCGCCGTGCTGAATTATCACATTTGCTAACACTGGCATTGCTGGCAGCGGTTCCGTCACCACCTTTTCGCAATTCTAACGCGTTCGTACGCGTGTAGCCGAATATATTTAGATATATTAAATACGCGATAATTTACTAATCCTTGACGCGTTTTATTTGTCTTGCTGGCTTAGTTGATTGCCATTAATCCTTGTGATATCACTCAAGGCGTCGATTGATGCGTTTGTTCGTTTTGGTGTCACCCGCCCCGGTCGGGATTATCGTCCGGGGGGTCGGCGACCCGCACATGTGATCCGTGCGGAACCAGTTCCTGGCCTGCACCACTTGCCTTGGCCAATGCCCACTGCTCGCTCTACCTGGAAAAAAACTCATTATTACCAAGCCTACGGCACAACGCTCGGGTCTTTCCATTTTCTAGGCCCCCGAACCTTAAGAACAGAAATATACTGTTTTACCTAGCAGCACAAAAGTTATAATTATAAACTAACATGAATTCATGACATAGCCAATAAATAACTACTTAGCTATGTCATAAATTGACTGAAAATTACCAGCTTGACAAATCTATAGCCATTTACAAATGATTAAACTATAGGCACTCAATTCAATAAGTTGCGTTTTATGATTAACAATTATTGAAACTAATTAACATTAAATGAAGCAGCGACGCCACGTGTAAGCAAAACAATTAATTACGCTATAAAACATTATGTCATGCAGTGCAGTCATTTGTTAGTCCTTAGCAGCCGGCTAGATGCAAAATCTCTTGTTACCGGGTGTAGGAGGGTGACGTCATCCGCAGACCTTGGACAAGGACACAGCTATTAGAGCGCAGCAAGGTCTTGCCAGGTTTCTGCATGCAATGCAAACTATATACTAAACTAAACTCTACCAAGTTGCAGATGCTAACATACTGTGGATATTTTTAACACGAGACGGAACGCTCGTGCATATTCCTGTTGCTAACCGCCTTTGTGCCATGGTTCAACGAATCGAAATGCGCATGCACCGTTAAAGAATAGAATAGTGGGTGCAATATGTGTTATTCATTGGTTCCCATGCAGCGCTTTGTTCTATGTTACGTGCAGTGCTAATGTCGAGCGGCTGTCGTGATACGAGCCGCCTACAAGTTCCTTGCTTCATTATTCCTTTCCAAGAACGAATTGCCGGCGAAACTATCGCAACTCGACTGTAATGAGTGCTCGCGGACCTCATATTGAGTACACAGCGTTCAAATATGAAATTTCCAACTGCCGAGCGTTTGCTACGTACGAAACTGCCGTTGTCATTTGCGGTAATAGAAACATCGTTTTCCACTGCAATCATCTCTATATTGACACATTATGTGTATGTGTAAACAACACACTATCGACGCAATTATACTTGCATTAGAAGTCTTGCTGGACAATGCGATGTGCACAGAACTTTTCGTAACTAGGAATCGGGGACAACAGTGTGAAATTCAAGAGTCGCATACGCACAACGTTGTAACCGATACCAAAAATAGTGAGGTGCTAGAGCGGGGCGTCACTTGACAAGTCGACATTGAACATGCAACACGTGCGTAAACTGATAACGAGTCTTATCATCGCAGCTTGTAATCATAGCACAAAGGCTAAAGTTAGGCTAGAGTATTATACGATAAATTAAAATAACGCATTAAACATACTAACGCACAAGTGCTGCATCCAAATCTAACAATATTGATACTAGATAACTAAATCTTAACTGTCATCGTATAAATCATCAATCGGTTATAAATATCCAATAATTATTAATTTCTGCAGACTAACGACACTGTAGTCTTTCGCTAACAGTGTTACTTAATGAAATTTTAAAGAGCTCACTCTCAAGTTCATCCAGTAACATTATGGCAAAACATCACGTGCCGTTAAGGCAGATTTACCTTAACATTTGCCACTTAGCGGCCGCTGGCGAAACCTTGTAAACTCGTTTCACGTGGAAATGGCACCGCTCGCGATCTCACACCAACTGCTTCTAAACGCAGTTGGTTAACAAGAACATGGGAATGTCTAATAAACCTACTTAAAAATTGTTACCAAAGAAAATAAAACTAATATTTTACTTATATTTTTACACGTGTGACCTCGCTCGCTGAAAATTGTGATAGGTACGATAAGAGAAAGTCCATAAAATGCACCGATAGCAAAATACACGGATTCGTAATTAAATATTTCACACAAACAACGTCTCTAAAATATGTAAAGTAGTGAACAACAATGTTTTGTTCAACGTCAGAAATTGGTTTACACCGAATTGGGTATTAAAATTATCACATTGATCCCAGACAAGGTGAGAGAAGTTGTTTACATCAAATAAAGTAATATTTGGTTGACATTTGGGTTTGCAAAGTAATTCAATAATTCAATGCAGTTGCTAAAATCAAGATCGGTTTATAGGCATCTGAAGGTCGTTGTATTATGCACATACGGATAGTATGCAAATTTCCGCCTGGCGTCGACGATAGTTGCTTCAGTTAATTCGAAAAGTTTGTCACTTTTTGAAATTAAAGACTTTACGGATTTATTTCGCGCACAATTCATTAAAAATATATGCCTGACGTTTCGAATGCTTTACAGCATCCGTGGTCACAGGCAAGACACTGTTTATATCTATATCAATATTTAAAAGACAGAAGCTCACAAAATAAAGATTCCCTTTTATGCTTTACTTTTTTTTTTATAGAGCCAAGAGCCATTATTTATAAAGTCCTGCATAGTAACTATATCGTATGTGGAGTGTGTACCGCATGAAATTACTTTTTTGTATGGTTTATGTAAAATCGCCTTACATAATTTGGAACGAAACAGAAAATACTGTTTCACGCTTTTATTACTCAGATGAAACCTAACGTAATATCTGAAACGATGTAACAAGTTGCATAGTAAAAAAAACGACTGAAATGAAGTTTTGAGAACGATTCATCTACTTGCGTAATAATCAGAGGCACAAACAAGGCACAATCATTTAATACTTTATTTTTCTTTTCTGTTTTGAAATACAAGCACGTAACGTTTATTTTTATTACAAAATCAAAGCATGAAGAAATATGAAGCACAATTCATGACCTGCGTCTAAAATTCAACGGTAGCGTCGCAATACGATGGCGAAGGCCATATTATCGCCTCGAATGATAAACGCCAATTGTTATCTGCATAGGCGTCGAGGTGACTTCCGCGTGCTCTCACGGCCACAGCAATCGCCCGCTAATTAGAATCGTCACCGCCACACTGCAGGAAAGACTCTCTTTGTGTTAATAATACCCTTCCTTTTAGCCCGACTCGCCGCGGGGACACCGCGATGAATAGCGTCCCTTTATAACTTCCACCGAGGCGTTTGCTTAACGACAACTATTGTTGGATAGTTTGACAACAAATTTTGTAACTTATTTCAAACACGTTCTTTCCATCCATCCAAAATGTTTACAAATAAAATGTAAAACTATTCAAGTATTTATTGACTATTCACTTAACTACGACACGCGCTACGATGCAACGATCTACGATACCTTGTAGTCGAATAGGTCCTCTGTTCTGTAACCAATATTGTGAAAATGTTATAGTAAATGTTTTTAGAAAATGACACCGACGTGCCTAGTTAGATACTAGAAGATATCACTTGTAGTTGCGTGCACGCGCTATCTAATGCGATAAGTTAATCGATAAGCGCCGTAGATCGGCGCAGGCGCAGGCGCTGCCGCTCACGTGAGCGCAGAAGCTGCGCGCGTGCGCAACGTGACCGCTAACCGCGAACACGACAATTTGTTTGCTTAGCCTTTGCCAGACCTTGGCAGCATGAGTGTTTACTATAGGCATATAGGACACATGCATGCCTTCACACTTCAATTGCAGGAAGATGCACGTGTATACTAGATAGTTATCCTCGTCATTTGTGTGGAAATGAATTTCATTACGAATACGCAGATGTTGGAATAAATTATATGCTTAATACTCGTAATTACCTACCGATAACGGTACTGAAGCTACCAAACATCACTAGCTGAATAGCGATAATATGACAAATCAAGGCAGCAAGCAATAAATCTACGCGGCTCGCGTGCAAAGTTTTTGTACAGAGCGGAACATTTTTATCTACGACGCTAACAGTAAACAGCGTAGGTACTTGTTTTGACGTAAGTTCCAAGGTTTACTAACACATTGTTCGGCACGACCGAATAGTGCGCGGCCTTCGCGAGCTATAATAAAACGCGGAAGACATTGCGGCTCTAGAGGCGCGCGGATCGCTCCCGCTGGCAAACAGTTATATTAGGAGTGTGTGATGGCAACACTGTGCACTGGCAGCGTTATAGCAGTCGCGGAACTGGTCCACTGCCGGGTCCGCCACGCACCTCGCGCATGCGCGAATGCTTGACGCATTGTACTATGACCCCTTTGCTGTGTATATAGGCCACAGTCAATTATTTTGGTCTTTATCTAATGTGAATTTTATTCTAATGCTCTATTTAAAAACTGATAAATAAGGGACTTAATTCGACTCTAAAGAATTTGATAATATTAGATAGTGAATTGGTCCTTCGAGATGGATCTGTGTTTTAAATACTTGCCGGATCGGTATTAAAAATACCTGTTAATGTTTAATTCACAGAGGAATGGTGTAAATGTTCCTGGAGCACAGGGCATTGGCCCTTTTAACACGTGAGTGTGGTATTTATAAACGTTTTTTTCAACAATAGCGTGCATAATCTACATAAAGTTAAATAATTTAGGGGAATGGAAGTACAATGTGTCCGTTTTAATGTGCTAATGTATGGTGGGGCATCCGGTACGGGGCCGTGCGTCGCGACCCCAGCGCCCGCGCAGCGCGACGACCACGGCTTTGTCAACCTATTACCGGGCAATTTAGAACACATTACATAATCACACAGATAATGCCAGATAAGCAATGCCGTGATCTAGACATTATCACCACCATTACTGAATCAATATTTTTCTATGGCACTCATTTGTATTCATGTTATTCTAGCATTTAATTTTCAATTGTCTTCATGTTATTTTCATAAGTACTACGTTTTACAACACCTATCTGTAAAAAAACATATGGAAAACTACGTAACGAACTAATCATCATTTCATGTGTAGGTAGGAACTAGTAAACAACATCGGCCTACGCAATACCCTGTGGAAAAACTGCCATGATTTTAATTCATCAAAGCAATTTTCATTCAAACGCCCCACTGATAGTGATCATTTTTGAAATGCACTAATTTACAAATAAAATGGATATTATCGCGTTTTGCCTTTATTATTCCGGGTTGAACCGCATTGTAAGCAGTAATTAAAATCACGAGCCCTATAATTACTTTTACTTACAAGAACTTATTAAAATAAGTGAATTCTGTATTTATTGTGAGATACATTCATAATTTTTGTTACTCGTAGTTGCTACCCTGGCAATGATTCGAAACAAATACATAATAAATAGTATTTGATTAAAGGGTCTGTCAGTCATTTATGGTGTAGCCGCAACTGCCGCGGCAATGCCAAAACAAAAATATGCCATTTTTAAGCTACGCCGTAGCACCGTAGCGTCCTCGTAGCATTCTGCAGATAATAGTTTATCATTTACGCACTTGCGTCGATACGTTGAAATGTGTTATCATTGGCGTAATTTAGAGGCAAGCCGGCAATCTGACAGTGAAACGAGCACAAATGGGGCGCGTGCGACGCAGCGATTGCGGTATCGAAGTGGGCCGCGAATGTAGGCCGAGCACACACTTGCATGCAACCGCTGGTTCGAGTTTCGGTGCAGTTGTCTTCTAACTAAGTTGGCAACGTGTTGAATACGTGATTTTGGAATAAAGCACTCTCAGATGACTCTCAGACTGAGATAAAAACTTGACTCTATCACACAAATTCAATCACATACATAGCACTGATCGCAAAGTAAGTAGCTAAATGCACTTGTGTTATAGAAATCGGACACAACGGTGGAACTTCAACACCAGACCCGGAAGAATATAGAACATTTTGATTTCTATATTGACCCGACCGGGAACCGAATTTGGGACCTCAGAGCGGCGATGCCTTGAAACTTGAAACCCATAACTCCATTATAAATAGTACTTTTGGTTCTCAAATGTAAACACAAGATTCATTCTCACACAATTTCATTTCATTTTGCACTTGAGTACGAAGGCTGTTATTACTGAAGTTTATTATGGTTAATTACAGAACGCTTTAATTGAACACACATTGGAGCCAGCACTATAAATCCAGATCGGGCAAAAGCAAAGCCATCATACATGTTCGATAAATAATCGATCGAGTGAGTAACTAGAACGCTGCTATAATGGCTCATTCGAGTGCTGGTTGAGATCGGGTTGTGCAATAGCTAAAATGGGTTACAAGCATCCACGAGTGACCCAGTTGCAACGATTACATTAGGCACCGAGCGCCGACTCCTTTGTGTAGCGAGCTACTGTGTGATACAAGTCAAACTCTAAATAAGTCATTTTGTTTGCATTAGCGCATTCGATCAGTCGGTTACGTAGACTCGTTCGACAATAATGTAGAGCCTGATCGAACTTTGCACAACGCATCAAATTAAATTGCAAATTACTACGTTTTTACTCGTTGACTAGGTACGTGATAAACTGCACAGATTCATATTGATATGTTGCAAAGTTCTATTTAAATAACACGAATGTGTTAATTTTAATTACGTAGCACAAATAGATAACGCATAGCTAACACTTAACAATATTTTGCAATGTTGCAACTTGTATCTGATTATTTTTACACAACAAGTGCCTATCCTATTAGATACGGTGCATGCTATCAAATTGAATAGCTTATTATGGTTTTCCTTGAGGAATTATTGAAATCGTGCTTATATTTAGGCGTGAACTGAATATTCAAATAATAGAACACGCTTAGAATATGCATGCACGATCGTGATTATGCCAATGCTACCTACACCTACCTACATTACAGGTGTATAGATTTGGACAACCATTGTAATTGTATGCTAAACAGTCCTGTCGTCGTGCGCTTATTACTGAAGAGGCGTGAAGAAATCAAAATCGTCGGAGGCACGTCATCATGTTTCACACTTTTTAAAATGGAATTGAAACGGTGTTTTATTGGCGGATAGATACCGTCAGCGTCATCGGAGAGGCCCGCGCGAACTTCAATGTTGTTGTCGCTCTATCTCGCTCTGCGGGTCATCGCCCCACGCGACTCCCCCGTTCTAATAAACCTCCTCAAATCTTCGGCATAATCATTTCGCGTAAAACCACCAACCACCCGGTATCCTAGCGGCGCACGTCGCAATTAATCGGTCATCAAAAGCGTAGCGCGAACGCGGTCTCGGAGTGGGCGCCATAAAGTTCATGTACCCCTATCCTTGCGACCTTGGTACGGTCAAGCACCCTGTCCGCGAAGACATTGACCAGTATTCGGTGGGTTCGTATACCAGCTGCGGTTACGGTCATTATGGGTGTGTAACCACATTGGGCAATTACTTCTGCTACCTTGCACAATTAAAATGAACAAAGGAGGTGCTACGGTTACTGTTTGCGTGCTACACGACACTTTGCGGGTGGTAGTCATTTAATTGATGGCTATTCGGTATGTGCCAATGATTGTGACATCCACCATGTGGCGAACATTTCTTAATTGGTTCTCAATGATTCACAATTTGAATAAACCTTTTGTAACCTACACCTATGTATGGCTTGACCAATAGATCTATTCATTCGCCATTATGAATAACGTTTCAGTAGAAAGCACCTAGAAAGAGAGATCCATATTTCTTGAGGCAAAACGCGTGTAGTTGCCTCGGCAGATAGATGGGGAGCAATGCGTTTTTTTAACCCGCATCGACGGGGCAATGACACCGTAGTCGGGGCACTGTCCGTTCTTGACAGTTCAAATGTTTACACTTCGCATCTCAAAGGATAGCTCGCTTAGTAAGACCTGATTTTACCAACATCAGTTAAGGGATATTCGTCGAATGAATTTAATTTAAATACGTCACCTATTTGTGAGCAGTTATTAATGTTATTCGGTTGTTTTACACGAATTCAGTCCAATAAATCTTATCTAACGTTGGAAAAAACGGGCCTTACTTAAATAATTAAATTGATCGAAAAATTATGATTTCTGATTATAGTTGTATATATTACCGGTCATTTAAATTCCATCTTACCGTTAATAGTTCGCAGTGACGTCATTGTCCGACACGGTTTCGTTTCTCCTATTAAAATAACTCTAGAGATAAAGGTGCACAAAAAATTGTTTCACCGTTTTAGTTTTAATGTGTCAATGCTTTAAAAAGTTGAAGGTATTGTTTGTAAGTGGGTTCGTAATGACAAAATTACATAGCTATATGCGGTAGCGAGTATCGCCGGCTGGAACAATGGCAGCGACGAGTTCATCAGACGCGATAATGAGTAGTCCCGCGGGTTCAACAAACTTCCCATTTTACAAGTAAAATCATGTTTATTGCAATATCTTGAGCGTAACACAAATTTTTCAGTCACAATATAAATCGGTTGAGAGCTCGCCAAAACTCGTTATGTCACTGCCAATGTATTTTAATTTCGAATCGGCATTGAAGATGGCATCCGCACGTTTACGTCGGATGATTAGGTTTATTCGTAGCGAGTCATTAAACCGTCGAGCGGCGGCTCACCGCGAGTTAAAGAGGAAAAAGTGAAATTGTAACAAGTCAGAACCTGCAGGGGTCGGTGACCAGGGAGGCAGTCCTCGCACGGCGATTGGCGACTGCCCCACTCTGCTGATTCACTCCTCACCACCTCTCATAGCCGTGAATCATGTTGTATGCGTTGCGACTGCACTGCTTTGGTCGGATGCTCTGGAGTGGGCATAATAGGTTAATCAGGTCTTGTCCAGACAATGTTAAGTCAGTGTTCGTAGCGACGTAGCGCGGCATGACTGCACCAATGCGATGACGCACTTTCACGCAGCGCTACACAACCGTCACGGCGTCAATTGACGTGTTTCACCTTTGACATGCTCGATGCTCCAATACATGTTTCAATTACATGTTATAAATTATTTGATGCCATGACTTGATGAGAAACTGCTGCATAATTAATTACTTAAAGTATTAGTAGCAGCAGTAAGTTATCTATGAATGTATGAAACTACGTAAACAACGCTTGGTAATTTTATAAGTATTATAATTTATCATAACAAACAATGCGCTAGGAATATTCTAGATTGCTACATAAAAGTTTCAAAGTAAGTTTCATTGTCCTCCGGCCAACCCAGTTCTCTGATGAAATCAAGATCATTATCAAGATTGCTCTTGTTGAGAAAAATAATCGAAGTAGAGTCGATAACATTAGTCTTCTTTGTGGTTCACGTATGTGCAAGTGTTGTATATGTGTGCGTAGGCCGAATGAAGTGAAAAACATGAAGTGACGAGGGGGTGAGGGGGAGGCGCGGCGCGCGGGGCGGGTGACGGCTAAGGGGAATGTTTTGGATCCGAGTTCAATGCATCCGCGACGCCACCTGTAGCATATTCTTTGTATAGACACACTGCCTACTGTATCATTTGATAGCATTTGTTACAATACAATGCAAACGTGCACCTTGTTGTATCATATCGTATAGCTTGTTTTTATCGGAGCTACTATCTGAATCTCAATTTAGTTTGCTGCGATTCAAACGGCCTATCCATTGGCATTAACTTCATAAAATCGACACGCAATTTATTAAACTTTCAAAGTTCTTTCAATATTTACACAAAACTTTAAATTGTGAAGCTTCCTACTTAATGCATCGGACGAAATACAAAGAACTCTGGGGGGTCTATGCAAGAATGGCGAAAGTAGTAGGGGTAAAGCCATCATAAGTTCAGTGACCTGCCATGCTTTTAGTCCCTTAGCTCCATGGGGTGCCTGTGCCACTGCATGGCACATTTTGCGCCCTCTCGCTCCTGCCATACCGCTATCTCATCTAAGTCCTTTGTGTGACAACTTTCGGCGTAAATCGACAATCTATCCTGTTTGATATGAGTTCCAGCACAAGCTAACTCAGAGAGCTCGTTGAAAATCTTATGTACTAAATATGTAAAAGAGTTTTTAAAACAAATGTGTCAGGTAATAGATGTAATAAAGCCTATGGTGTAAGAAACGAGTTAAACTCACATGCCAAAACTTTTTGAAGTCGTAAACTTTTATTTTGTACGGAAACGTGGTTAATTTTTTTGCTCTTAACTTTGTAAACAACTTCGTAAAAATTTTGTAAACACATTGTGGGACAATGATTGTTTTGAAACAAAGCCTGAGCACTGGACCGGCCACGTGATAACTATATACATATTTCTATATCTTCTGATCTAACATCTGCGTTCATCATTCTAGTATAATTTGAAGCGTAATATTTACATGGAAAATGATAATTGATAAACTGTATAAACATCGTAAAGTCTAATCTTAGTCATGGCTGCTTATCATTTAAATGAGATAAAATAGTGCAAATAATGTTAATGGTTAGTCTTAGGAAGCCGTAAACTCGTTTAAAAGGAACGAAATCTTAGAAGCTGTCCCGTATGTATACTGAATGAAGGTAAAGTCTTTAAAGGCCAACTGTTAAATCCATTGCTTAGCTACTAACGTGTCTCTACCCCCGACCAGTTGCGATGCAGACGAGCGTTATCTACATACAACAGAACTACTATTACTATAACATAATCATATATATGAGAAATTATTTGGCACCAGCTACTGATTCTTACACGTGCTGGTAAATAGAGAGCGCTATTTATACGCCAGATTGCAATAACCTTTGTGTGCAAGTGCAACGGTGCCATACATAATTTACCTATATTTGGAATCCAAATATAGAACCAGGAAACATCTAATTGCTATGAAATAGAAGATATGTACAAATGTATACACAGAATAGTCAGTTGCGTGGTTATTTATAATAATTATTAAGTCTTTTATTTATTTTTGCATTTAATTATGAATTTAAGGTCTGCATTAAAACTACATTACGAAATTGAGTCTAAATGATAGAATTAAAATGTGTTTTTGATATTTGAACCATGTTACCAATAAATGTCACTGATATTTAAAATGCATGGATGGACAAGTATGGATAGGAAAATTATGTAGGCTGTCTAGGTAGATTTTTCTTAAATGTAAACTTCAGTAAAGTTCCTTTGAAAAGTACAACCCTTTTGTTTTGGGTTCCTGTATAAATAACTCAATAACGTCGGCGGTAAATAACGTCGCGTCACGATCGCCGGTCTGCCGCGCCCGCCACCGCGGTGTTCTCATAACAACACTCACACCAACGCATAAAGTACCGGCCGGCACCACGCACCAACGCCACACATCAGCCTTTAAATGGCGTCTTCCTCATTCGCTTCTAATGCTAGAGAGAGATGACACGAAAACAACTTATCTGACCGCGTACTTGAAGTATAAATAAGGAAGGTCACGACGACGAGACAGACTTATGCCCAACCGCACGAAGAAAAGAGACGCAATGCAAACAAATCAATATCATCTCGGTGTTTCGCAGTAGAAAGAGATAGCACAACAACAAACCGGCATTTTATGCCGGTTCGTTATTCATACAACAGTTATACGAATATGTGCCTTGCCACTGCGTGCTTGAACATAGTTTTCCGCTGCACGAATGTTGTTTACAGTCTTAGAAACAAGAACATAATTATTTTCTCGGTAGTACCGTTGTAGAATTTTATGGGTTTATTACACGGAGAATTTTCACTGTCTATGCAAATATAATAATAATCTACCAACAATCAATTTAATTCATTATTAAACTTGAATAACCTTTCATAACCCAAAATAACAACAATAAAAAAATGTAGATGTAGAGCCACGGACGAGAAAATATTTTTTGTACTCGTCCGTGTGTAGAGCTTATTCCAAGGTATTGTTGTAACAAAATTGAATTGTCCCCTATTGTAACATTCATGTAGAGTCTCGCATCATTACACATGTACAGCTCTATCATTTTATATTTGTAACCGCATGATTAGTTTGTCATATGAGATCTAGTAATGAGATAACTCAACGACTCTACGCTCGAATAAATTAAGCTGATGTAAAGTAAATAAAGGGTTTGTAATACCTATGTTACAGACTTGGCTAGAGAAATACAAAATTCGATTTTCCATAGTCAAGTAGGTTCGGAGGGATCCCCCCCTCCCACTCCCAGCCCCTGTACTCGTGCCACCTCCCCCCACCGCCGCAGCGACACGTGCATCCACCGGCTTTTACCGCTCCACGCCAATACCAGAAAAACTACCTCACCCGGATAAACCGTAATATAATAGTGCTTGCTTACTTACATAGAATTTTTCCATCACAGTGTCAAGTCAATAAGAAATACCTCGAATATGTTTGTTTGTAGAACAAAAAAATAATAATTTGGAATATGACCATAATTTAAGTAAAAGTAAAAGACGCCATAAGAATAAATAAAGAGCTCTACCGAGAATAATGTACATTATTATTATCTATGGTTTGCTTTGTGCTAAGATAAAAGAGGTGAATAATGTAAGTATTGACTCTACATAAAAAAACAAAACCCGGAAACCTGCTACAATGCAATTAAAATGATTGTCCATAAATATCTGCTCCAACAGCCGTATTCTTCGCATTAAAACAAAAGCCAATCGGCGGCTACACAAACAAGACACTTCGACTTTTATAGTCGAAAAATCACGTTCTGTGAACAGGCATAGCTAGAGGCAGTAGCATTGATGCATCGGTGCACACAGCGGCCCGGCCGGCACGTGTAAATCGTGCATACAGCACACAAACGCAGCCCGGTGCAGCTATTCAGGACACCACGAACTACGACGTTCTATAACCGCGCGTGCATTTTAAATCTGAATCTATGCTGATTGTTCTGGCACACAAAGATTAAAGCTGCAGCGATCGGTTTATTTTGGTTTTAAATGCATTCTCGGCGTTCAATTCACCTCACCCCGGTTTAGAGTATCCGGTCCTAATTTGGGTCATAGTAAAATTTTAATCTTCTTATTGGCACTCGGGTAATGCCCTTCCCAATGTTTAACTATTGAGGATTATGCTTTGAATAAGACGACGAGCAGACAAAAGATTAAAAGATTACCACGGCAAACCAAGGAAAAAGCTAAAATAAATTGTATCTATCCTTTGTTAACTTTTAAGGTTTTCCCTCTTTCAGCACTAGCTGAAAAATCAATGCATTGAGAGCCCACTTTTCCGTGAGTACGGATAAACATATTTTTCTAGATAGGTATTAACAAGTTTATTGAAAGCTGAAAGTAGGTCAGTGGTGCAGCGGAGGGAGGCTCCCCTAAAGCGGCGCCGTCCTACGTCATTCGCTCTTCCCCTGCTCCTCTCCTCGCCTCCCCGCAAGGGTATCCTACGTTATTATATATTATCAGCCACGGATTCCTCCAATCTTACATCATGTTTAAATACCGTAAATTCCTCAATCATAAATGAGTCACAAAGGTGCACAAGATACAACATGTTATCTCAGGATGGAACCTGTTTTGATTGTTTCATGACAGAAACCTTTAAAAAAATGCCAATACCTGTGTTTTGTACGTTTCAAATTCGATGGGAGGTGCGGAATCCTATAAAATAGCCAACAGTGCGAACCTTGGTGGGTGACGCAGTATCGATCCATGTCCCGCCGGTATTTCGAAGGACACCGTATAAGACCGTCGAATATCAAGAGTTTACAGTCTTCTCGTTGACATAAATACCATTAGCATGGCAACAGCAAAATATGACGCACCATTTCCAAATATTGGATTAATTGACACAATTAGCACAACTGCTGACGCTATACGTTTATGGTTTACCCAAAGTGCAGCGCGGTCAGATTACCTCAAAATATGTGCGTCATGATTATGAATCATTGTCCTATAGTTATTGATGAGTAAACGCATCACAAAGAAAGCGGTGTATACCATAATGCATTGTGTTTTTGCATTTTCTTACACAAAAATAGCTGAAAATGCTGAAAATCGCCGACAAAGCTTAGCATTGCAATAAAACTGAAGTGGATCGTTGCTAGGTATGCAGTTGGCTGTGCTCTCAAATATGACAAAGGAACGCAACCTTCGCAGACCACCCTTGGCCGTGGTGCTGCGACCTAGATCCCTCGTCCTCCCCCCGCCGAGCTACCCTGCCCCGCGACCTGACCTACTTACCACTGCACTTGATATAGCCTCCATTTTCAGGCGCAGAGCACCACCCATTTTCACTAGCGCAACCTAATTCACTAATATTCCCTGACACAGCTATCATTTTCAGCCAATGTTCGATATATATCTGAACTACTCTAGGTATTCCGACTTCATCTTAAAATCAATTAAATTTCTTCAGAGTTACTGTCTGTCAGTCTGTTTTAGCGTTTCGTAAATGTTATTATTGCATCTCAAAGCAAAACGACAACTCGAAGTAAGTCTGCGTCAGTTCTAAGTATAACATCGAGCGGCATGACAACAGGACGGTTGTCAGTGGCAGCTCAGCCCGGGTGGCCAAAATAATGTGGCATTGGGCAGAAGGTCGATGCAGAATCTTTGGCAAGCCGCACAGCCGCGGCCCCGAGCGCTTGCGCGCCTCTGTCACACCTTCAACACACTCGAATGCATTTCGATTTCCTCACCAACAACATGGTTTCATTTACTCGACAAATGTTGTACAAAATGCGATTTATGTGTGCTGCTCACTGAGAATGGTTAAATAAACTTTGCTTCTGATGGTTATGTCATTCGATTTGTTAACAAAGGCATTGTGTCCTGAGAGTCATCGCTGATTACATCGTGTGCTGTTTGATTAGTGCACGTTGTGTAGATGCACCGATGGTCACGGTGCGCGGGTGCGGCAAGAGGCGCGCTGCGGGCGTCGGCAAGGCCGCACTTGCGACCTAGAACCGTTTCCGTCTCTGTTCGCTTGTTCTGACGAAGCTCTATAAACGTATTGTTTAGTTATGAAAAGACGCCCACGACAACCTTGCAAGTATCCCGGAGGATTGTGATTGTTGAACACCGTTTAGGATTTCTTAAACAAAAGGGGCACGTGCCGTTAAGGTTATCCATTTATTATTGCTAATGTCTTACAGTTTTTCTGCTTAACCTGAAAAACTAGCATCTTTTTATTTGTTAGCGAGGTGGAACGTTTTCCAATAAATTATCGTGTAAAAAACTTGTTTACGGAAATATTTATGTTTTTGTGTAATTAATACTATTTTAAAATCAAGTTTGTGTAGTAAAAAAAAAAAACAATTTTTTTACAATAATTTTTTCTTTGTTTCAGATTAACAGTGTTGTATATCAATGCACTTGGCGAGGTTGCGGATACAACACAAACACATGCGTTGCCATCGAAGCTCACATAAGAAACACACATTTAGGGTAAGTTTGCATAATACGCTCTATACTTACTTATTCACAAAGTGCACTAAAATCCGAGTCATATACCTATAATACTATAAACATGATGCTGAGAATATAACTTGCACGTTTTACCCCGCCCAGTGAATTCTTTAATCTATGCAACTGCAGCGCTCGTCTGAAACTCAAGGTTTCAGCGGTCGTGAGTTCTTATGCAATATCGGCATAACGTGCAGCGTTGAGTGTGATTGGATGAGAGACAAATAACGTATTTACTTGCACGTGCCGCTGGGTCACGTGTGCGCTGATAACACGTGTAGTGCAGTAATTATTGCACAACCAGCCAGCTGGCGTTGAGTAACACAGTAAATTTCCTATCAAACTCTCCTACAAGTATGAAGTCGTTCCAAAGTGCCAAAATTAAATGCTACACGCAAGCCTAAATGCAGTGCTGGCACCCAAAAAAAAGAAAAAAAGTTACATAGCATTTCAAAATATGTGGCGGGCGACCTTTACTCAGTAACACGTTAGATGTAGTTAGTTTGTCAGAAAGGCCCTCCCTTGGCGACCCGGAAGAGCGCCGCTTGGCGACAAGGTTGCATGCGCCGCTGCCGCGCAAGGCCGCCTGCGCCGCGGCCGCGACTTACGTAACCCTGCCCTGCTAATGACGACTATATACTACGTATACGACACCGTAACTGATTTCGGACTGGTATAAAGTTCATGACGGCGATTCATAAAGACGATAAAAAATTGATTTCCGTTAACCTTTTCAACATTAAATCAGATCAGGTATTGCGTTTTGATAACGCGTCTACGATGCAATTACTTAAGTAATCTGACAAGCCAAAATATATTTTTTAAATATGGGAAATTCAAGCTGGGCCCAATGAGTTAAATAGTCACTTTCACTTGCCATCCGTCTCTTTACAGTCTGTCAAAAGCGAAGCAGATAAATCCATCAAATCCTTAGTCCATGAGCAAGCCACCCGGCCGGCATTTTTTCTCTTACATGTTTACTTTGGCGTAAAATACGTCTAAATGGAAAGGTATTTCATATTTACGTTATAATTCACTCATGAAATACGTGTTTTCAAAATCATTTTATTTAATCGCTGAAAAATTGTGTCATGTTGGCCTAACCTCAATGTTTGATGCGTTTCCCAGAAGGCAAACACAATGGTTAGCGTTTCAAGGTTGAGCTCTTCGCAGTGGTTATGTTAACAGGTTTTTTAATTTGCAGGCCAAAGAAGGAGGGAGAGAGTGACCATGAGGAGGAGTTCTATTACACGGAACGTGAGGTGGCTACGCCAGCGCCCCCACCCACGCTGTCCCACCGAGACATGTGCCGGCCGCCGCACGAGGATCCGGAGTACCAGCGACAACTCGTCGGCTCATTTAGGTATATATTTTTTTAAAGTTTTGTAGCCGGTCGTTGATTCATCGTTAATAGTGTACCTGCTCTAATCAATATCCACGTTCATATCGCTTTAAGTAAGGATGTGAACTGACCAGCATTCTGCAGCACCAACCTTCTTTCTCGGATTTCTATGTTCACTCACTCGTATTATCTGTAAAGGAAACAAAAGTTTTCGTTTATCTTTTACGGTACTGACGTAAAAATAAGACGGAATAAGAACGAGCAAAAACAAGTGAATGAAACCATGATGTTATTTCACACTTACGAGTATCTACAACTCTTTGTTAGCAAAACCTTGAGTAGATATGCAATTGAACAAAGAAACGTAATAATGAAGAGGCGAGAGTACGAAGGCCGAGATGGACTTATTTGTCACCGGTTTTTGTTCGAATCTATTACTATGTAGGTATGATTTAATGAACGGCTAACCAGTTATGTATAAGTAATGTATACCTCTAGGTAATACCAACGCTATTTAATACGATTTCCCTCCAGTGCCGGTACTTTTGCAAGGACAACTAACCGGCTTACCTATGTTGCGATTTGATCACTAGTTTTACAGTCACCTGTAGATACTGATACCACAACTGGAACGTACCGTACTTAATATCGTTAATGCATCGGTAATTAGGTGCACATTACTATGGTATTTAAAAACCTGTTGAACCTGTTCAAAACTAAATATCGTGACTAATATATCGTGGCTAAAATAAATCGTCACGGCTGTTGCCATGCTATAGAGGAATCAATCAATGTAAAGAATAATCAAAAGTTACATAAAGTCAATATTTTGTTATTTTACAGGCAAGGACTGCTCTCAACCATGCAAAATGGGACCGCGAGGCCTATAAGCATTCCCGTCACGCATTCCTGGTCCAGCTCCCACTCACCGGTAAGCTAACTGCTATTGCGTTTGTGGTATTTTGCAGGAAACAAATGAGTATCGCGTATTAACTAGAGTTGTAAGTCCAATGTACGAGTATCCTGGCAAAGTATGCAGTAGCATTCCGGTAGACTACGGTAGACTTCGGAATCCTTCCATAAGATGTGGTAGCTTTCGTAGATATCATTTAATTATATCATGAATTATTATTATGAGATTTTTTTTTAAATCTTTATTTGGAATAAATCATGGTGATGACCGTGATTTATTCCAAATTCAGATTCAATAATACCTACTAAAATAGTGACTATTATTTATTTTTAGTTGAATAAGTTTCATTTTAAACATTAAATTAAAAAATATTACTTTGATACAATTAGTCACAGAAAAATAGTTTTACTGGTAGCAAAAGAAGGTTTTCTTTCAACTTTAAAAAGATTGCGAGACTTGGTACTTTATCCTGCAAATTCTTTAATAAAAGTTATGTACGAAAGCTACGTAGTATGCCGTTGTATTCCGTATCTTACCAGAAATATTCCGTACGTTTAGGTAGGCTACGGCAGACTTACAACACTATTAACACTGGCAACCTGAAAAAAGTGGATCGTTTTTGATTCGTGGTGTTTTTGCCTGCAGAAACACATGAGGCTATCGGGCGCGAGCGGGTCCCCGGGCAGCCCGGGGCGGCGGCCGCGCTCCGACAACAAGAAGTGTCGCAAGGTGTACGGCATGGACCAACGCGACCTCTGGTGCACACAGTGCAAGTGGAAGAAGGCTTGCACGCGCTTCGGGGACTAGCGCGCGCGCAGGGCCCTCCTGCGTTACACCCCACATCTCAGAAACTGTTGAAACTCGCACCAACCCCCTTTACAAACGATCGCGAGTGCGGTGCGAGTCGTGAATAGGCTAAGTAAATAATATTAAGAATAAAATGTTTTTATTTAATATTAAGAAAGAGTAAACTAATATAATTTTATCAAATATGAATTGCGAAGGAGACATATTTTTGCTCTTCAAATGTGGCTCGTATTTTGACTGCATTGCCCACGTATTTTTGTAGCGCAGTAGATTCGCCTTTACTGTGACTCGCATGCGGAGTCGCGTGTCGCTCTCGGCTCCAGACTGTGAATATTAGCTATAAGGACTATTCGTTAAGATTTGACTGATGCAGCACAGCCTGAAAACATTTCAAACGCACACGACACGACCAGACACGTGCAATAAGATTTTATTATTTTCGAAAAACACCAAATAGGATCAATATTACGCACTTGTAGTGTTGTCACTAACGTTTGAATATATTAATATACGCTATTCTATCTGACTTATTTTAATATTTCTAGGCATGTATGTGTTTTTATGACATTAACTACCAGAAAACCTACCTATCTTGTATTTTCAGCCCAAATATTATCTCGTAAATACGAACCATATTCAAATAACTATAATGAACATACAAAAATAACATATTATTTTTATACATAATGGAATTAATTAATTAATTAATTAATTAATCAATCACATAAAATATGTAGTTGCTAAGTAGGTTATCCACAATCTATATATTTTTGTAAATTGACATTTGGCTTCATTGACTCTTCAAGTAGAACCTTTCCACTATTATGAAGACAGTATATTCCGTCCACATTTTCGAATGTGCTTTAGAAAGTATCTCCGTGGTCGTGCGCATTGAAATGTTTCCACGCTGTTCTCGGCAGGACGAGGAAGAGAGAAAACACTTTGACACCATCTCACTCCCTCGCCCGGCCGATATTATACTCGACTCGGTATAATATTCCAGTCGAAAATACTTCAGTGATATTAATCACTAATATGAAATGTATATTGACTGAATTATTAGATAATAATGAAACAGAACTAGATATAGATAAGTTGTCATATTCGACTACAAGACTCCGAATGATGTTTTTGAGAGTAAAATTTTTATAAACATATCTGTCTTTACAAAACATTAGAAGACAATACTCAGTGTCGCTCGCGCCGCCGACCATCGAGGCGCGTCCGCTGCCGCGCGGACGACGCGCGAGCGAAGCAAGCTTACGCCTGACAATATGAATGTGAAGTTACTGCTTACGTACGAATAAATGAGGGACAAGGATAATGCGATGCCCATCCAATCGCATTGGGCAATTCGAGCAACGCGACAGGAGAAACTTCTCTACCACTTTTTATGACTAGTGTAAATGTTGAAGCAAATCTACCCACCCGGCACGGGAACAGCACCAACCAGGCGTCAACCATACGGAAGCACATTACGTAAAGGAATAAGCAACGCCTCGGATGGGATCGGCACCGGATAGCGAACGCCTCGGCTCGGATCGTGTTTGCTACAACTTATGACAGTTCTTCTTGTGAATGACAGCCCGTTTGACAGGATGGTCGGATAGTCGTCAACCAGCGGGCGACGCGCCGTAAGCGCGTTCAATGCATGCGCCGCTGGTCGAGAGTGGGTCCCGAGTAGGTCTCGATCCTAGATGGTGACGTTAAGAAGTTGATAGATGTGCGTTGAAGTATGGAGTTTCATACAAAGAATACTGAACGCCTCGAATTTTAACGGTGCTGTCACCGTGACGGGTTGATTAGTGGGCGACCTTTACACTACTTAAAAATAACAACTTAGTCGCAATAACAACGGAAGCTTGATTACCCACAACGGACAGATCAGAGTCGAATAGGAGATTATGGAATATGACAAACATCGCTAAGGATGACCCCGTTCAGGGAGAACTTTTACATCACGTGGGAATGCATCGGTGTGATCGGGAGGATTCATCGTTCTAGGTACGTACACATTGGACGTTTCTTCCGAGGAAGTCTCGCGTCTAATACCGCCTACTGTACGTACCTAAGCCTCGAGAACTCCTCGATACGCATGCTGAAAATGTTGAGAAGATTGAAAAAGGATCGAATTCGAAATGCAAGGCTACAAGTAAAAAGAGAGTTGATGCGAGCTGCAATATTATATTTTAAGTATAAGTATTATAAAATGATGATAAAATTTGTAAATATATTGTAATTATACCCAGGATATAAGATGAACTTTACAAGCAATGTGTAAAAAGTATATAAATTATTATTAGTATTGTTACTTAATTAATGTGATCGATTAAATTGTTTTTGTACGGTGACATAAAGTATAACGTCTATTTAAAATTTAAATATAAATTAGCAATAAATACGTACAAACCCTGTTTGCGTTGAACTGATCACAGCGCGGTATTTCAGATCAAATAAGTTACCTAACAATATTCGTCGTTATAAATATTTCTTACATAATAAATATTTTTAATAATTCGAAATTCTACAAAAAAATGTGTGCCAATCAAGAATTATTTATCGTTTCAGAAGTCTCATTCATTTAGCAGCGTTTTGTTTGGCTTACAAGCAACATGTAGTAATTATAACATTGTATTGAAATATGCAACGATTACAGCTGGGCACTAATATTTGCTCCTTTGTAAATCTAGGCTCTTATTTTCAATACTACATATACTACAATGTTACAATACGCACAACTCAGCAATACTATAAAAACATTTTCCATTGTTTGACATCAGATTTACGGATTAAAGTGAATGGGTGCCCTATGACCAACGGGATACAACCCTACAATACTTATGATACACCCATAACGAAAAATTCCACCATCACAATCGGTCGAATTAAGTTTGATGTTAGTGAGTGGGTGATTGAAATTTACTTGTTACGATGATACTTTACGATAATGTGATTAATATTTTTTCCAAAACTTTATGACAGTATCAATCAATTAAAACATTGATAACAAATTCGTATATCACAATTGCCAAACTTAAAAGATCTCAGGAATATAATAAACTAATGAAATAATAACAGATAGATCTGACATGGTATTTGAGATTGTCCAAAATGAGATTGTTTGTTAATTTTCTTACCCCTAATTACCTTTCAAAACGAAAGTTTAATCCATTATAATTATAACAGTCAAAATCACGTACCTTAGAAAAATGTAGAAACTATTTTAATATGCATCAAAGTTATATTTTTGGAACCGAATTTGCTACCAATTCCGATATCATATTCATACATCGAACTACATTAACCTATCTTGCCAATTTTTTTTAAAAGTTGCAGGGTGCACATCGCTTATGTAAAAAGTGTATTAACTCTGAAATGTTTCAAAATCAAAAAAAAAACACGTGCTATCTAAGTATGTATTATATATTCACGTGACGTACCTGCAAATATTACCAAATATACATTTTCATTGCAATAATGGTTGTGATAATAAAATCATAAAGTTGTCATTTTAGCAAATCATTTATTGCGTTTGAAGCAACGAATCACCGCGCTCCAAAAACCAAAATGATCACTAAAGTTAGTTTGTACGCATACCTTTAGCAACAACTCAGCTAGCGATTTGACAACTGCCATATTGTAAGGATTTAGATTTAACATCAGCTTAGATTGTAAATAGAAATAGATATTTTTTAAGTTGAAGTCATAATAATAGTATTTAATAGATAATATTAGATACAATAGCTGATTATGATTCTTTCTGTAATTTTTCTATACAGTGAAGCTGAACATATTGCGATCGCTATGCTGTGCTTCGTTTTTAATTGTGTTACATGTCGCTTGCACTTTATGTACGCATAACGTTCGTTCCCGGGAAGAACTTCGCAGAGCTTGGTGATCTTTGGTGATTATATTGCATGTTTCATATCACTGAATAGTTAAATACAGATTCGGCTAAAGCTAAACTATATAATATGATGATCTTCCAGCTCATGTGTTTTCCAGCTCAAACACCTATCAATTCATGATCGTAAACATCCGTCGAATAAAGTGCAGTCTGCGCGGACGCACAGTGGTTTCATAAACGTAATAAGTATACCGATCTCAATTTATATTTGAAGCTATTAGAGTAACGTATACATAAATCATAGATGTTTTTCTTATTTTATGTCTTATAGTTGAATTTTATTATTTTTAATAAAGACAATTTATTTTTATTAATAAGCCACTTGTAAATATTTTACTTGTTAATTTATTTAGCCAAAATTTTGCTCAATTTATATGCACTCAACACCAAAGTCATAATATTTAACAAAAGTAAAATGTAAACATATCAGTACAAAAAAAGCATAATTGTGAAAGAATCATTTTGTGATCAAATTTTAATCCCATTTTTGTTCTGGTTTGAGTTAAGTTGGCTTTGAATATGAGTTAAAAGTATGTTTGTAAAGTAAAATGATAAGGACGTTAACGAAGAACATAAATAGGTACCCACGAGTATATTCCCGACTAATCTCGCGGGCCTGCGCCTGCGCCTGCTGCGCTATGACACTGGCCGCTAGTCGACCTCTAAGTCTTATTATATTGTGTTGTTCGCTATCATCACTGCATTACGTAATTTTATACTGAATAGTTTAACATTATAACTTAATTTAGGACACAATCCATATAATAGTGGTTAAATAAACAGTTAAATAACTGATTATTTTTAGACATAACTTAGTAAAATAAAAGGCCCACATACGCCTTGTTTCGTACTTAGATACCTACATCAATACAAAGTATTATAACGTTTTGCTTTTTACAAAGTCACTTGATATTTATTGCTTGTGAGGGGGCTAAACTATTGTGACATCACAAATGTAATGACAAATACTTACGATCAGATTATAAAACAATGAGACCTAAAAGCGTAAATGGCAGAACTGCGTAATAGTTCACTTCAATATGTTACATAATATGCATGTGTAAATTGTGCCTATCACGTTATCAGTTAGTTTCAATAAACCCAACCATGTAAATATGTAAATTCACAATAATTAAGGTATTTCCCAAATCTATGGATTGATGACAATGTCATAGACACATTCAGGCACTGCTTCTTGCCACGCGACGTTATAACGTTTGACAACAAACTGACTCTAACCGTGGTAAGCCAGAAGCATTCTTCCTAATCCTTAAACGATTGTGAACTTAGTTATACTGTCTTCGTTATTTTTCAGTATGTTTAGTACGTTAAAGAATAATTTGAATATTTGAATATTGTTAGCACCTAAACTAGCATGTATTTTTTCTCTACATTACTTATATAGAATTACGGCACTATTATTTGATACATATAATATATTATTATTATCTTTAAAGCTATGTACCATTATGAATAATTGTTTCATTGTAATTCGGTTCAAATAATAGATTTTTAAATTTTGTAAATATACTGTAATCATTTTCTCTCCTGTTACATACTGAACTTTATGTGGGCAATCATAATTATGAAAATATGTCTCCTGCTTTAGGTAAGTAGATCTCCTACTCACACAAAATACAACGTGACGGAGCACATTTGCATTTGATTTAAAACTGTATCACTTATATTGTAAAAATATATAATTATTTTAGCGGTTGGTGGCTTTCATAACGTATCATCAACCGCTTACATTTAACGATGGTCTATCCCGTGCTCCAGCTAGTTGTGTAAAAGGAATGGGCCTTAATATTAAGTTTGTATTACGGTGATATTATAAGTTGATTGAACGCGTTGGTTTTTATCTCAATGAAATTCTGTCTCATTGTTCTAATACCTATCTGCATAGTTACAACATGTATACAGCAGCATTTTCATATTATGTTTACTGTTTATTAACCAATACTTTTGTTAAGTCCAATAGTATAGTGTCATAGTTGGCCCTTAGAGCCGGGATTTAACGATGCGTCATCATCTTTATGGTTACCAGTAGTTTTAAGATTTGCAAACAACGTTACGGTCAAAGAATGTTGTTTTGAGAAGTTGTTCTTCGTTCTAGGTACTTCATCGTTTAGTTGTCAATATCACAGCAGTTTTTACCGCGACTGTCAGCTAAACGATTATTATGCAAGTGTTTTTGATATGAACATGAGTTTAACATTGTGACGTTCACAATGGTCACGCCCAAGGTGTTATTATCAAAATTTTGAGAGTAAAAACTAGCTGGCAGTTACTCTACTGTGATATTAATAATTTTATTTATTATTTTTCTAGATTTATTATTTATATTCTAATGTTGAACGTGAGTGTGTGTTAATATTACATATATCATATTAGAATTAGGCAATGTTATTTTATAATGTACCTAATGCGAAAAGGTCCAGAATGTGTTCCAAATGATTGATTTTATGAATATAGATATTACAATTTAATATTACATATTGAAATGTTTATGTTGATGTGTTGAATGAAACTGTTGGAGAATGTAAAACTTATAAATCAAAATTGTTAGTATTACTTACTTATACAGAAAGAATATATCGTGAGCATCACAAAAATATCAATATGAAACAGCGTAATCGCACCTTGCTCTCTAAGATGTAATGTTATAAAGTTACGATGCATTTTGACTGTGAACCTGTGTCTACTCAGTACATGTATTACGCGAGATGTTATTATTTTGTTACGTGCTACTGTTTGCCTGAAATATTATACCTCAATAAGATTAGTATGGATTTTGTGTGTCTTAAAAAATATATTTCGGTTTATTAGAATCATGGTGGCATTATTTTCATTCCTTTTCAATTAATATAATTTTTAGACCTATAAAACCATTTTGTGATTATATCATCAATTTCCCTTGCGAGGTTAAAGAAAGAAATTAAATAGATTAATATTTATCTGTATCTAAGGTCAAAACAAAATATTTTATAACGTAGAACTATTAATAAACAGTGATGAAGAATGTTAAATGGAACAACTCTAGACCTAAATTAATTTATTTCAAAATGTGTTATTTTATTCATTGATTATATATTTACAAATATAAATATTAGATTTTAGTAAATTTTGTTTTACTTTGCTTAATATTCCTATTAATTGATACTGATTAAACACAGAAGGTACCTTTTTACATTGAATTATTTGAGATCAGCATTTCTATGCCCACAAATACTAATTGCACCACAATTCGTATACAAAAAAGTTCACCGATCGAATTTTCTCTGTCGAAGAAAAAATATTTTTTGATTTCTCTTTATTAAGAGATTTTTTTCGTGCGATAGTTTTTTACGTGTAGGTATATATTTTACTTGAGTTAAACTCGCAATCGGATTACCACCCAAAAAAAAATCGATTGCCGAAAGAATCGGCCTCCTGGTTGTTGTCCGAAACTGTCAGTCAACTTGTCTTCAACTTAATGTTTTAAACTTTCGTGGTCATTAACATTAGAATAGTTAGATACGGGATTGCTACCATGTACCTTATTATTTATGAGGTTCCGATACTAAGCCGCCGTTAATAATAAATGACTTCGAAGGAGGGTAGACCGATATGTCTGCCAATAACAACCCACCCGCAAGTTCTATTCAGTAACTCCGTGATCATGGCGCTTGCAACAGTGCCGAAATATCCGAAACTCATAAATAAAAAATTTTCGGCGGTAGGTGTAAAAAACGTAGCATAGTGCTCCCAAATTAATTTTTCAATTTATAGTGATTAAAAACAAGATAAGTTTTAAATTCGTGTACATCCGGCCGTCTGAGCCAGGCTTCTAGAGAGATCCAGCATATCTAGGCTGATAACGAATCGTTAGTGACGCTGATATATCCAGGTTTCATCGTTTGTGACGCAATAGTTTTCTTGGACAATCAAAAAAACTAGGCTCAGACAACCAGAATTTCGCATTTTCTGACTTTCCAGATCTCAACTATCAGAGGGTTTCAGGGTTCTGTTTCTTATATAATGTGATGTGACGCGTAAGTGACGGTCATCCGAAGTAGTTTCATCCATTTTAATCCAGTACTTTTTGAGAAATCGTGATAAACGTGTGGCTCAGACAGCCTGATATCCGGTCGTCTGAGCCAACTTGTTTTTCTCTATATTTCACGAAATGTTATGTTTCGAACAAATGTTTTTAGGATTTACTGATGTGACGACGTTAGTGACAGCTCTCGACCAGATTTGAACCTTCGTGACGCACGCGTTTTGGAGAAATTGAGAAAAAGCTGCTGGCTCAGACAGCCAGCATCCGGCTGTCTGAGCCAGTAGTCTGAACTCCCATGCCATGGAGTTCATACTATTAGAGGTAATTCTGAAGGGAGTCAAGGCCGTTCTCTGGGTTTGTCTACAGCCCGCCGAATACCAAATTTCTTTCATCATTCGAAGAGCTCTTAGAATCAGTTAGCACAGACTACTCGCATCACATAATTATGGGTGATTTTAATGCGAATCTACTCAGCGATACCCGGCGGTCCCATAACCTTCGTTCCATTGTAAAGTCTGCAAACTTTTATACTCTACCCTTATCTGCTACACACCAAAATCTCGATACTCTTGATACGTGGATCGACCTCATTATTACTTCTTCTGCTGACCTCGTTCTCCAGCATGGACAATTACCTGCTCCCGGGTTCTCCCGGCACGATCTTATTTTTATCACTTATAAATTAAATACGATCAAACCCAAACCCACTGTATTGACATTGAGAAACTTCGCCAAAATTAATGTCGAAAACCTAATAGCAGAAGCCGTCACCATTGATTGGACGCCCGTATAAGATGCGTCTACTATAGACGAAAAGGTTGAAGTTTTTAACACAAGCCTGCTAAAATTATTCGATGCTCATTGGGAGCATGAGCATCGAATAACTTTCGCGCTGCGGCGGAAAATGCGGCTGCTAGCGGTCTGTGAAGCTTAAGCATCCTCCTGTCCCTTGGATCACTCCGTTAGTCAGAACGGCCATGGCGAAGCGTGACCGTCTTTTTCGGGCTTTTAAGTCAAACAAATGCAAGGACACGCGGGAGAAGTTTAAAAAAGCCAGAAATCGCTGCAATCAGGTGGTGAGAGCAGCCAAACGCCATCACATTCATTCTAATATTCAAAATTCTTCGCAAGCCAATACGTGGAAATTTCCTAAAACAATTGGCATAGGCAAGCCTATTTCAGTCACAAACTGTCATCCTTTCTCGCTTAATGAAGTTAATTCTCATTTCTCATCCTCTGTTTCCCTTCATCAAGTCATAAAAACTTCTACCTTAAATTATTTGGCTTCTTTACCAAATCTCTCTCATGATTCTTTCACCTTCTCTCCTGTGTTTGTCGATGAGATTCGCAAGTACATCACATCAATCAAATCCTGTGCGACTGGTTGTGATGATATAGGTAAAACTATGGTCTCACTAGTGCTAACTCAAATCACCCCAATTCTCACACACATAATTAATTTTTCTCTCTACTCTGGGGTGGTACCTGCTGTTTGGCGTAAATCCTACGTTCTTCCTCTTCCTAAATTATCCAACCCTAACCAACTCACTCATTTTCGTCCAATGTCCATTCTTCCCTTTCTTTCGAAAGTCCTAGAAGCTGTAGTCCATTAGCAACTTTCTACATTATTACTCAAAAATAACCTCCTTAATGATTTTCAGTCTGGATTTCGTCCCGGACATAGCACGACCACTGCACTTCTTAAGGTCATTGAGGACATAAGAGAGGGCATGGATAGTAAAAAAGTCACCGTTCTCGTTTTAACTGACTTCTCTAATGGATTCAACAATGTCGACCATGATGTGCTGCTTGCGATTATGTCCCACTTGCGGGTCTCACCTGTAGCACTGGAATGGTCCTCTTCATATCTTCAAGGACGCCAACAGGCTGTTCGGATTGACCAAAAGTTTTCTGATCGGACCAATATCACAACTGGCGTTCCTCAAGGCGGTATTCTCTCTCCGCTCCTCTTTTCCGTTTTTATTAATACTCAACTTTACGCTCAGACAGAGGTTTCCGATATAGACTCGGCCATATCGGCCCTGAATCGTGACCTCGCCTGTATCGCCGATTGGTCCGAAAAATTCGGTATATCAGTAAACCCGTCCAAATATCAGGCTATCATTGTTGGCAGTTCTCGACAACTGGCCAAGATCATCATGGACTCCACTACTCCAATCATATTTAATAATGCCGTGATACCATACAGTGAGAGTGTTAAGAACCTGGGGCTGTATATGGACAGCACCCTCAGCTGATCTAAACACATTGCAGAGGTCAGCAGGAAGGTAACTGCCACTTTACGGGCACTCTATAAATTTCAAAACTTTCTCCCTCTTCACACTAAAACTCTTCTTGTCCAATCTCTCGTCAAATCTCTCGTCCAATCTCTCGTCCTGCCTCTTCTCGACTACGCCGACGTGTGTTGTACGAATATCAGTGAAACCTTTCTTAATAAACTTGATCGACTCCTCAACTACGGTATTCGTTTCTTCTTCGGTCTCCGTAAATACGACCACATCTCTGCCTACCGTTCTAAGCTTAAATGGCTTCCCATCCGTCATCGCAGAGAAACAAGAATCCTGTGTACACTCTACAACATACTTCGTAACCCTCACTCTCCGACCTATATGACACAGCGGTTCAACTATTTGACTTCTACAACTTCTCGCAACCTGCGCTCTTCCCATTTTCTTAAGGTGCGCTTACACGAGGGCAATATTGCTCGGCAACACGAATGGACCGATCTGGAGCAATTAGTGGAGCAATATGGAGCAAAATAAATAAATTGCGGCAATTATTTCGGCAATATTGCTTCTAATTGCTCCAGATATTTTATATCGCTCAATGTCGCAGATACGAATTGACGAATATCCAATGGGCTTGGAAATTCTAAGCAATTTTTGTATGCATCTCGTTCGCACTTGTAAGTTTTGCGGCTTGCCGTCTAGCTTCCGCGGGGAGAGCGAGAGGTCGTGTGGAAGTAGGATACTGTAAAGTGAAGTAAAGTTCATTCTAGTAAAGTTTTTGAATAATATATCATCTAATTCTTTACACAAAAAAAATGCGGCCTTTTTGCCAAAAACGATTGCACCCAGATACGCCTATTCGTTTTCTTTCTATTTTGTTTTTGATGAATAATAAAAAAAGCGCTACGAGCCGCCGCAGCAAAAACAATGTCGTCCATAGCGAGCGAATACTGAAATGCTCGTGTAGGACAGTATTGCCTTGATAAAGTTGCGACACTGAAATGCTCGTGTAGGACAGTATTGCCTTGATGAAGTTGCGCCACTGAAATGCTCGTGTAGGACACTATTGCCTTGATGAAGTTGCGCCTCTGAAATGCTCGTGTAGGACAGTATTGCCTAGTTGATGAAGTTGCGCCATAGCGCTCAATATTTTATTGCTCAATATTGATGCTTGTTACCGTTGCTGTTAATTGCTTGATGTAGTCGTGACGTCATAGTTGACGAGTATTGACTGGAATTGAGCAATTTTAGTTGCCCGTGTAAGCGCACCTTTACTCTTCACACTCCTCTTTACAAGTCCGGCTTTATGTCGGACTCTTTCACCATCTCTGCGATTCAACTTTCAAGAAATCAGAATGTCCTCAAACAAACTTTCTTTTAAGAAGTCTCTCCGCACCCACTATCTTAACCTTGGCTCACTTCAGAATGAACCACAATTTCGTTCACTGCTGTCGGTAATATTTTAATAGATGTCATCAATATCTTCACTTCCCTATCTGTAGTTTATTTTTTATTTTTTTTATTAAATATAAGTATTCTATGTAAGTTTATTAATCCAATGCTTATATATTTACAAATAATTTTGTTTATCTATGTAATTTTTGTATGTATGTTTATGTTAATGCATTTTCAATTTTTGTCCTTCTCAGTACTTTTAAATATTCCGCCACTGATTTAACTCTCTGCATCTCCCAAGCGGTTGACTGGTAGAGAATGCCATAGGCATTAAGTCCTCGAATTGTACCATTAACAGTGCAATAAAGTTTAAATAAATAAAAAATAATAAGGTACATGGTAGCAATCCCGTATCTAACTATTCTATTGTCTTCAACTTTGTAGCAATCGCAACGACTTAGTGTGAGAGCTACAAAAAAGAAACTAGTAAACATAGTTGCTTTGCTACGAGATATTGATGTGCTACGAAACTACACAGCCACAGCCAGATTAGGGCCGTAGCCGTAGCAAGCAACAGTCTTAGAATCGTAGCAATCGTAGCAAAGTCTCAAAGGCCCGCGTGTGACTACTGTTGGCTACGGTACGATACGACTAACTAAGGGGCCTCGGCCAGTGAAATTTCGGAAGGCGGCCTACTACGAAAAACTAAACGATACGATAATAGTTTTTTGGATCTAAAACAGTTTCAGTATGCAGTCTTTACTACTTTTGCGTATTTTTTAAAACTCACTTCACTTTGATTTTATTTTATTATTATAATGAATCTGTTTTGCTACAGTAGGTGGCACGACCACAGCTATCCTTTAAGACTATTTTCTTGTTACGTACTTTTTAGAGCGTGTTTTAAGTAGTCCGGTTTTAGTTTTATAAACTTTCTTTTTATTTAAGTTATTTTGGAACTATGTAAATTTGTGTTAGGTATAATTATTATGCAGAGCAGACCTAGATAGGAGTGAGTTTATAAATACTTGCAATTATCAGGTGATTGCAAGCAAAGCCGTAAGCACCAGCTAATCCCACCAAGTCGAGCAAAAAAGCGTCACGGCCGTACCATCCTTTTCTCGAAGCAATTCAGACCATTTTCGCCCCCCTGTAACTTCGTTGTGGATAAAACTAGAAGACTGAAATTTTCAGTAACCATGCAACATTGTAAAGACACGGTATATTTCAAATTTCATTCAATTTGAACCAGTATTTTAAGAATTATAACGGGTCAAATTTCTTAATTTTGTCACTCACTGACTCACCGATCATCAAAATTCTAAGGCACTTCTAGCAGACCTAGAAGCTTCAAATTTGGAATATAAGTAGTGTTTGGTGTATGATCAAGGAAAAACTAAAAAATCTAGAAAAGACCGCAAAGAAAATTAAGCCCATACAGCCAAGTCTTCAGTTATTTTTTTCAATATTGACTTTATTCGTAACGATGTTTTACGGCAGTTATTATTATCGCGTGCGAGGCCGCGGGTTTAAGCTAGTCCCATATAAATATAGGCGCATGGTAGTGCCCCTGCCAAATCGAGCAAAAAATGGGTATTCCCGTCATGAAAACACGTGTAAATTAAATTATTTAATGCAAAAAACGTACCTACGTGCGTATTCGTACTTATTACGAGTGCGTATGGTTGTAAATTAATTATTATACCACGCGCTGCGATGCTAGCGAGTGAGCGCGGGCCGTTACTACGCGCTGCGCGGTGCTAGCGCGAGGGCACGGGGCGGGGAAAGTGGCGGGGCGCGCGGAAAGGTGAATGTCGCCGAGCGAGCTGTCGCGGTGCTAGCGCGAGGCGTAAAGTTCATAAGTCAGAGAGAGGGCTTTAAGAAAATTCGTAGCTGGTAGATATACATATATACAATAAGTAGAAGGTACCGAAAAGGAAAAAGGAGAACTGTCTACAAAATACAAAAAGAAATGAGATCCCATCAAAAACAATACTTGTCAAAAAAACTAAGTCTCGCAACTCAGTTGTTCTGCGGTAAAAAGTTGTGAGATCCATGTAATACCAAGTCGGTTATTAATTTATTCAGTCTCTACTTAAGCGATTTTCTGTCTTAATACGTCCAGTCTCTAAGACCACGATCGTGGTCCATAACAATTGAAAATCAATTGTGTCTGGAATCTCCGTACTCGAAGCATTAAGTTGTTACGTTATAATTAACAGCATCTTATAGTGACGCATATCAATATTAAAATTCTTTTCAACACACTTGCTCATAACGACGTCTTTATTCCACCGATTTTTGGCTCATAATCATAGATATTAAACACGCGTGCTTTTTTATTATATTATTGCACTAGTGCCTTTAGTTTATTAACCCGACCAATTTAGGTTTGTACCCTAGTACCAAGTCGTAAGTAAGAAGAAGAAGCGATATAATTTAGTCGGGTTATACAATACTTTTATTTTAGCAACAAACAGTATTTATGCGAAAAATAACAGTACCTATCTACATATTTATTTCAATAAATGGTAAATCCAGATTTATTACTAAAAAATAGCTCAAACTCGTTTAACATTTTTTGTGATTTGTGTTTTAAACACGAATTATTACATTTTTAATCTTGGCTTTTGGCCAATCTAGTTCGCGCCTAAGCCTTGCACGAGCATCGGTATCGCGGCAAGAAAAAAAAAACAATGCGCCATTTTTCGTTAATAATAATTGTCGGCTGTGACGAAGTTTGCATTATTTAAGAAGTTTAATATTAATGAAAATGCCTAATTCAAGTGAAGAAAATGAAGAAAACCTATTATTTACTCCGCCGGACATACGTAACGAGGCAAAAAACGCGTGCGAAAGTCATCAAAATCGAGTGAAATGTATTTTTACTAAATGATTTAATAATTAAAAACTTAGTAAATGAAGAGTCTTGTTTTTTCCTCGCAAGTGTGTTGAAAAACGTCGTATGATACGCGTGTGCCTGTGACCATTATATACGCGGCTTTCTTATGGCGCACTCGCTTTCGCTCGTGCGCACACAATATCGCCTTGTATATAATGGTCAACTTAGCACACTTGTATCATAATGTACTATTAATGTTTTATGTAAATATATTGAGACTTGGCCATCTCCTGAAAACACGTGTAAATTCAATCGCCTGAAAACACATGTAAATTCAATTATTTAGTGCGATAACCGCGTATGTGGGTATGGATGTTCATCTGTTTTCTCATAACTACTACACTATTTATCATAATTGGACAAATGAGGTGTCGTTGGAAGCCTCTTGATCGTCCGCTGGTTATAGGCTACATGAAATTACGTTGAATAAACTACAGCGCCCTCTAGGAGACTTAAATTAAAGAACTAAAAAAAATATACGCTGTCATGTGGGGAATCAAATGAAAGAGCTCTTTTAGCACATTTCAAATCTGTAAACAATATCCCATCAAAAACAATACTTGTCAAAAAAACCAAGTCTCGCAACTCAGTTGTTCTGCGGTAAAAAGTTGTGAGATACCATACTGCGGTTTTGCAAAATGTATAATGCCAAGTCATTATATTATATGCCTAGTCGTTATATTATATATAAAGCCACAACATTTCATCTACAATTTAAACGAAATATACATAATGCTGAGAAAAAATTAAAATTTACTTCTTTTCCGTACCACGGGTGTCGCTTTTGAGCACAAAAGAACATAGCGCCAAGTGGCAAATTCTTATGAGAAAATGTGATTTAAAAACAGTGGAAATACTACGTGTGTTCGATTAATGTTACGCGAGGTAATAGGAGTGTTGTAAGTCTACCGTAGCGTAGCCTACTAAAACGCACGGAATCCTTCCGGTAGGATACGAAATACTACGGCATACTACGTAGCTTCCGTAGATAACTTTTACTAAGGAGTTGGCAAGATAAAGTACCAAATGTGACAAACTAAGTCTCGCAATCGTTTCAAAGTTATGAATATCCTCTTTTACTTATTTTATATCTTTTTTTCTATGACTATTCGTATCAAAATATTTATTCTTTTATTTTATGTTTAAAATGAAACTTATTTAACTAAAAATTATTAATAATCACTACTTTAGTATAAATATGATTTATTTCAAATTCAGATTCAAGAACATGTATATCTCACAAGACTAATTCGTGATACAATTAAATGAGATCAACGAAAGCTAACGCAGCTTAAGGAAGGATTCGAAGTCTACAGTCTGTAGTCTACCGGAATACTACTGCATACTTTGGTAGAATACATTGGACTTAGTAATCTAGCAGTCTAGAAAACGTTTTAACGAACAATAAACGAGAACGATGAGAAGTCCATGGAACAATGACAAAAAAATGGAGGTGACCCGGTACCTCAAGAACGCTAAGGTGACCATAGAATCTGGGACCCGGAGGTGTCTGCAGGTGTCTGCAAAGTAAAGTAAATCATTGCTCAAAAAATATGATTTTATGAATGAGTATTAGTGATGTGTTAACTATCTTATTTTAATCAAAGATTGTTCTGACAGTTTAACAGTCATTGCTATTGTTAATTTAAAAAAAAATGTAACAAATCTAATTTACTATCATTAATATATATTTTTGGGGAACTCCTAGTTATTACTTTGATAAGTCCTATTTGTCCCACCAAACAGTTTTTATCATGGTCACCATAAACTGGCATCAGCTAATCAAATCAAATTATGACAATTGAACGTTTAACATTTTGCAAAACCGCGAGCGTATATAAACTGACGACGCCATAACATGTGAACGGCGGAATTATACGTTTACGATACATTATTAGCAGCAGAAAGTCCCCTGAAGACCGACTACGGTACGGATACCGTACAAAAATGCGCTTTGTCTATAGTTTAAAAATAAAAACGTCGTTATTTGACATTGACATTGATTGTCACTTTGGCACTTGTCAAAATCAAATCCCTAGCCATCATGAAGTCAATAGTCATCTAATTTCTTGGGAAATCCTATTGATTTTTACAATCTCTTTCGAAATCACTAGTTTTTCAAGCAAGATTCATTGTTTAGTTTGGTTCCTGATAAAATAGTGTGCTCCAATGGGTGCAGCATTAGGTCTTTGTTCAGCAGCTCAGGTAACAGCTTATTTATATCAATGTATTTTGCCTAAATTCTTTGTTTATGAACGACACCAAGATATAATCAGCTTTGCTTGCTCTTGTAATCTAATATTCTTTTCTAAGATATTATGAGATGAAAAAAATACGATTTTTGTTTAAAAGTCGTATACAAAGCTATAATTAAATTAGGTCTACCCACTTCAGGTGGACTATATATCTGCTGCATTTCTATTATTGGTTTAAGAGTATATGATTGGTGGCTACGCAAAGTTGTTGTGGTATTGTTACTATTAGAGTGCCTTTCAAACACAGATTATCTTTACCTGATTTGCCATCCAGTTTAATGCCATCAAACATGATAGTGGCATGAACACAATGATGAATAAGTAAACATTATTAAACCTGAAAAATTTAGTATCCAGTACTAGCAAATGCAATGCACAGTATATAGACATGCTTTTACTGTAAATTTTATGGCTAAGTTTTTATCAAACTAGAGGTCAACTGATTGTAACCAGTAAAGAGTCACTTTATTTGCTTTGTTTGTTTGAATTTGCATATCTCTATACAAGTGCTCTGATTTGAATAATAACTCGAAAATAATGCTCATAGCTCAAGTAGATACATACAATGTGTTGTCTTTTGCTTGAAGTGATGCCCATTTTTGTGTGGTTTGTGCAAGCAAGTGCTTAGGGCGCCAGAGACGAGGCCCATACTAACCATGAAAATAGGTATATGTTTTGTGTTGAAACTTTTTACTGGAAATCCAAAATGTACACGGACAACGCCACTGGGCCGCTAGTATTAAATAAATATATAAATAAATGCAAACAATTGTAGTAAAACCCTCAAATTTCTGGTTCTTTTGTTGTACTAAATGAGGCAGCGTTAGTATTTTGTGGATCATGAGTATAGTGTTATTTGCATCAAAAAGCTTAGTAGATCGGCTATATTATATTTTCAAAATTTGTTAGCTAGTTTATAGCAAAGAAACTTATTATTGCATATGCAGTAACATTTTGTATCCTCATTGGAAACCTCAAGAATGAAATTAGTTGCATTAGTTAAATACCCACCTGACTCTTGAATACATTTAAATATCTTTCAGTCAATGCCCCAATTCACATGTAAATGCAAGACCTTGTCAAAATGATTACAATTTGCAAGGCCACCAGTTGTCACCAGTTGTAACTTAAGATAATGGTAGTAGCTTCTTAATGTAAGTTGTAATGAATGGTTTTGTATGGAATATGTTTAGTGGATTTAAATTCAATCTAGAACATCCTTTTCTCAATGCCTTACTACGGTATCAGTGTCTTTAAATGAAGCTAAGGGCAAAAGATGCCATACAACCATACCTAAAATCTAACATTGCCTTCGTTCCTGAGCTACTAGTAAGTGGTAATATTCTGTCACCTCTCTGACCATTTATTTAAACCAGGGCTAAACCCAGATACACAGGTCAGGTGGCGTACTGGCTCTTGGTTATAATTCGACCAAGTTAAATAAAGCTAGAAAAAAGAAGACCTCAAATATTGTAAACAACTATCACTTTGAAGCTTTGTCTGATTTAGTAACTTGCATGCTGGGGGGTTACAAGGAAAGCAATAATGACACAGAAAAACTTCAAAGTGCCAGTAGAGGATAAATTTTCAAACAAATTGCTGAAACAAATAATTGATGTTATAGATGATTCCTTAATGGCATTATTTAACAAAATATTGTTTACAGAGCAAATACCAACACAATGGACAAATTCAATAATAGTTCTAATACACAATAAAGACGATCAAAACAAAATCGACAACTATCGACCAATAAGTCTGATGAGCAACATATACAAAGTCTTTGCCAAAATGATATTAGGATGATTAGAAACAACATTAGAAGAAAAACAACCTAAAGAGCAAGCCGGTTTCCATAGAGATTTTTCCAACATAGACCATATCCTTTTTTTGACATTCCCACACATCGCCATCTAGTCCCAAAGTAAGCTACTCAAAGCTTGTGTTATGGGTGCCAGACAATGGATATAATACTTAATACTTTTTTTTGTAAATACATACATGATATACATAGAAAACACCCAGACCAATACAAACAGACATGTTCATGCTCACAAATGTTTGTATTGTGCGGGGATCGAACCCGCACCCGCTGCGTAGTAGGCGACTTCTCGACCACTACACTAGACGGGTCGTCGAAGTGCAGCGGTCTAATATGCATGTGGTAAAACAACTGATAGAAAAACTAAATGAATACAGAAAAATATACTACATAGGTTTTGTCGATTACAACAAAGCCTTTGACTCTCTGCATCACAGTTTCATATATGAAGCCCTATCTAACCAAAGAATAAATAATAAATACACCAAAATAATTTACTCAATTTATAAAAATAGCACAGCGAAAATCCAACTGGAAAAAACTGGCGAGCCTTTTGAAGTGAAAAAAGGTGTAAGACAGGGTGACCCACTATCACCCAAGCTCTTTACAGCGGTCTAAGAAGTAATTTTTAAGAACCTTATATATATATATCACTGAATGGTATCCAAGGGACGGAAAAAGGAAAAGAGGAAGGCAAATAAAAAGATGGGAGGTCGATTTACCAAAAGGCTGGAGAAGCTCAGCGCGTGACAGAAAAGTGTGAAAATGCCTGGAGGAGGCCTATGTCCAAGGACGACCTGAGTAACTAGAGGATGGCGATGCCACAATTACTTATAAATTAAGAACAAGAAAAGTTTTTTTAATATCAAGTATTGTTAAATTTTGTAGGCTTTTATTATTATTATATGCTGGGTTCCAATGTGTTGCCTTGCCATCTGTTAGGTCCTGGGTTTTATCCAAAGTTCAAAACATATTTTTGCACTGTCTTAGGTCTGGGATTTAGGTAGGGTACTGTTTCTACTTACTTTTGGATCAAAGTTTGTAATAAGTGTGATGATGAAATTAAAGAGCTAGGCTCTTATTGGTGGAGTTCAAATAAGGAAAGATAGTGTGGTGGTTTCCCACTTGCCTGCCACACCGCTGTTTAAGAACTGGGAGTTTTCTGCCTCTTAATGCCCAGTCAAAAGCCTTTCCTGATATACTATATCTTCGGCCTTCTGTCTGTACTGATGTAGCTGCTACCCAAAACCAAGAGAATGCTTATTTAATGGCGGTTTTGTCGCCATGTCACAGGTTTAACACTGAATATTGAAGCTTTTAATCGAGAAGCCCATCCCACTACAGTCTGGTAATCCTGCCGCTATTTGGTCGGGGTCTGCTTATTCAACATATTAGCAGTTTCACAGCTAACCAAAATATCTGGTGGCCGTTCACTATCCACCACCTGTGACCCCACTAGTAGCCTACAGTCTCTTACTGTTTATTTACTTCAGCTGGCATGCTGCTGCGGAAGCACGGCATGTTCTCTGTGCTGCTCGGCGTGCCCCTCGTGCACCAACTCCACGTCCTCGCGGCTCATGTACACGCTGATGCTGCTTGTGGTGATGGTGGTGGCGTGCGTCACGCTGGCGCCCGGACTACAATCTGAACTTCGGAAGGTAAGTACTAACTAGAGTTAATGTTAAAAGTTCGCTGCTGATAATTTATGGTATTGAAAAGGTCTATTTTCACCAGTGTAGTTACGAAAAAGCGATTGTCCTGCTTCTGACTCTAATCATAAATTAAATCAGACCTACAAATATGACGGATTTTCGGCATAAGACCTAATTGAATCGAATTTTGAGAACTTAGCAACTTTTGAGTGAACACTACAAAGACAAACTGGTTTGCTTCACAGGTACCATTTTGTGAGAATTCAACAGCAGTACCTATACCGGGTAGCTTAAAAGTGGATTGTAGTCAAGCTGTTGGTTATTTGGCCGTATACAGGTATTTGAGTTTGAATTTATACATCAGTCTTAAGTTGATACTTAATAATTTCTTGTATAACCCAAAACTTCCGTATTTCAGAATCTGCTTTGCGACATGTCTCTTCTTCTTGCTCATGGCTCTTATAATGATAGGTGTGAGATCGTCAAAAGATCCTCGAGCTGGTATACAGAATGGGTAAGTATAGTTACTTTACTTATTTTGAAAGCCAGGGATTCCAAACTTTTTCTTTGAAGGACCACTTTAATATTTTTTTTGAGCTCCCAGGACCATTAATAGACCAACCCTTTAATAAAAGAAAAAAAACACCTTACAGTCGAAATGATAATCTTCTCCTTTTAAAAATCACACATTAATAAAAAGGTTAAACTTTTCACGGACCATACGATCTTTTAGATGGAGCACTAGTTGGAATCGCTTGTTTTCAATTTCATTTCGGTTCAGCATTCTGTAAATAATCATCACTATATCTCACAGGTTCTGGGGAATCAAGTACCTTGTGGTGATTGGCGGGATCGTAGGAGCATTTTTCATACCGGAGGGTCAGTTCGCGTCGACGTGGATGGTCTTCGGCATGATTGGTGGCTTCTGCTACATAATCATCCAGCTCATTCTGATCGTTGACTTTGCCCACAGCTGGGCAGAGAAGTGGGTCTGTAAGTATACTGTGCTACTGTTTTCATTACAACTATATTTACCCAATTTATTGTGTATATTCATTCATACTAGTGAGCCAGGTTATCCAATCCTTTGTCTTTTCTGGCAGACCTTGAAGTACTCTAGTACAATTTGTAATACTAATCTCTCGTTCGACAGCGCGCGCCACTATTTGTCCTAATCGTTTATAGGAGTTTTGCGCGGGAATCGAAGACAGAAGGACGAACCTTATTTCTTATTTCTTCGTTTTATTAATATTTTTTTTCGGGTCAATCATTGTGATTGGTACAATTGTCATAATAATTTGTGCTTTTGAAAAAAACAATGCAATTAAAGTGGGGAATGAAGTGAAGCGAGCTCTGATCGCGCCGTCTTACCCAGTTCGCTGTTCCTGCGCTGAGTTCCTTGTTGAGCATTGAAATGCGAACCACCTCGCATTTCAATGAGTTAGGTTAAAATAAGCTAGTTAAGTGTCAGTTTTAGTTATAAGCAGGGCTTGAAACCGGTTCAAGATTTACCGGTATTATAACGGTTAAACCGGTTTTATCGTAAAATTCCGTTCCGGAGCGGAACCAAATGAGAGCGATACTGTGAACCTAAATAAACCGGTTAATTCCCAGACACTTGCGACGATCGCAACGCGACTTATTTTTTGACCGAATATTCTTCGAAAGAGGTTATACTAATTATCAGATTCTTCAGAATTATTCCTCTTACCATTATATTGTTTTTATAATATAATTAACATTTTCAAAAATATGTCCAACAATTACCACAGTACGTATCTGATTGGATATATAAAAAAATACGTTTTATTGAATGAAAACAATCGTAAATGCGCTCACCGCCCGCAGATCTTAACGAAGTTGAGGTGGTTGTCCTGCCTGAACGAAAGTTGAACCGGTTAGTGAAAAATACCCATATTTTTCCAAACCGGTTTAAGAACCGGTTCAAAGGAACCTAACCTTTTTCAAAAAGTTCCACCTATATTTTCGTTCAGAAAAAATACCGGTTTCCAAGCCCTGGTTATAAGAGTTAAGAAATGAAAATTCATTAAAGATTTTTTCTGAAGTTTACGCGAATATAACTCATCGAAATAAAACACTACTTTACTTATGCTAGGCGAAACTATAGAAATAAGAAAACATCCAAATTTTAACAAAGAAAATGGTTGGATAATTCCACCAGCATGAGATATCCAGTGCGAGGACCCAAGGTAGACCACTCACTGCAAGATCACAAAACACAGTTATATCTTTCTGCGTGGATAGGAACGTTGATTAATATTATTAAGTGTCGGTAGTGTTATTTTTAAAACTCTGTAAATGACAAATAACATTTCAGTCTACCCTTGACCACGAACGCTGTAAAGTGTTCGAAACGTCGGGATAAAATTTTATGAATTTCGCGAAAAGTAAATCCGTAAAATTGGGTGTTTTATTTCGATCATTAAAGAATTGTCTGTATGGCGTAGAGCCAGAGACGTCAAACTTGAATTTCTTTTAAAAACATTTATAGTACATGTGAGTAAGGTTTTGACAATATTTGATGATAAAATAATTGCTTAATGCTTCAACACCCGAGCGGTTGCAGGCAACCGCATAACAATAGAATTTGCATTGTGTCTTGTTCACATACGCTTGAGAGATTAATGTGTATTATTTATTACCATAATATTGGGCACACACCCCACATCCCACGTTTTCCTCAATAACTCTACTACCTCTTGGCATGAGATCGCTTAATCGACTGTACATTTTTTATCTGGCGTGTCGCCTATCACACACCGGACCGCTGGCCACGTTATACCCTTTTTAGGGGAGTTTGCACTTTATAACTCTGTTTTTTAAAAAGCTACAAATTACCTATCATAAGTTTTGTGATTATAATCACTGATCTCCTAAGTGTTAAGGAGTTCCCCCATCAGCTCTGCTACACACAATGTTGACTACAGACATAACAACATGCCAACGTTAAGATTCTAGTACAAAAACACTATACATGCCTTTAAAATTTGAGGTTTTCCCTCGATTCGCACCAAGATCCCATCATCAGATCCCGACTTGGCAACAATGGGACCAACTAGAAGGTACAACCTCAAGGTTAGCGAAAAAAAATTCAAATCGGCCTACAAATGACTGTGATTTGAGGTAACACAGCCATAAATAAAAAAATCTTTTAACGACTTTAATAGTGTGGTAGTCTCAGGCATATGCTCCATTTGTTTGATTGCACATCTTTGCTGGACTGACTTCCTCAAACAAGTTTTTAAATTAAAAAAATGAAGTTGTATAAATGACTGATCTCATGATTAATGTTTTGCCCCCAGCCAACTACGAAGAGTCTCAGTCGCGCGGCTGGTACGCGGCGCTGCTGCTGGCCATGCTGACGTGCTTCGCGCTCACGCTCGCCGGTATCGTGCTGCTGTACGTGTTCTACACTAAGGTACAGTAGTACTATACTATGATCTTAAATATAGGTACGGAATATGTACAGAAGAATCACTCTGCTGAGACAGTTAAACAAAAAGCAACTCTTCGCTGCAACGCAATAAAGTGCAATTCAGTTCGCACGACGTTCATTCAAGGTTGTTTCATCAGCCGAGAAGTCTCTTTCAAACGCGTGTTTGCGGACTTGACTGTGAGAGAGTTGTAATCTTCTTGTGTTGTAATTTATATTACTTCCGAAATTTCGCAATATTAAACTTGTATAATATTTATGGTAAACAAAACATAGCACGTAAAAGGATTACAGCTGAACACACACTTATCCGAGCCGAACACTCAACGCACCGAACGAAACGAATTTTAGAATTCTTTATATAAAATCTCATGAAACCTCGCTTACTTATCTGCGTCGAATCGTCCGAATCTGGAAAAACCCTAGAAATCCCAGATAAATTCGGAGGTCATCATCAGATTCTGTGCGGCAAATATGGTCGACTCGAACGATTCGAACGATGCCGGATAAAATTGTCATACTCACTCCCACCTTCATGTCATTCATAGCGCTATCTAATGATTTCTTCGACGCAATCGATTCGGTCGAAGCGCCGTATAAAATCTTCATACTCACTCCCACCTCACCTTTAGATGTCACTCATAGCGCTGTCTCATGATTTCTTCGACGAGGTCGATGTCCGATGCGGACAAGCGAATGCGAGGCCTCCTTGACTTTGATTCGTTCGGAGCGTTGGGCTCGGATAAGTGTACGTTCACCTTTAGAAGGTAATTCGCTAAATGAATCTATTTTTGATTGAAACGTAGTGCGTGCGTCGCGGTCCATAAGTTATACAAATCGTTATTTATGTAATGATTTTCAAATGCGTGTTTGCCGCAACAGTGTTAGGAAGGCAAAGGGAAGCGCTTCCTACCGACCGGATGTTATGGCCGGGGAGGGACCAAGGTCCAATGATCATCGTCTTGGTTTATTTATATGTAGTTAGTCTGCACTAAATCTTTAATATCGCGGTTCAGTTGCCATACTTTGACTATAGTGCCATCTAGTCGCGTCGAGCCAAGTCAGCGTGTTGCGTTGAAATGTAGTGACAGTGGTTGAGCATAGATGTCGCTACAGGTGCATCAAACATATTACACAGCCTTTTTAAATAGCCTTTATCTGCACAACAATCGCATCTTCAACAGTCCGACGGCTGCGACCTGTCGAAGTTCTTCATCTCGATCAACCTGATCCTGGTGGTGATCGCGAGCGCGGTGTCCATCCTGCCCTCGGTGCAGGAGCACCAGCCGCGCTCCGGCCTGCTGCAGTCGGCTGTCGTCGCACTTTACGTCGTGTACCTCACCTGGTCTGCGCTGGCGAACGGGCCCGCCGAGTGCAATGCCATCACTGGCTCGGATCCGGTAAGGATTTTTCAGGAGTCATTTTAATATTACTCCCAAGTCATCGTTCACAGCGAACGTAAGGACGTTTTTCTTTGCAAGTCGAATGTTGTGAACAGTACATTATTAAAAAAAAAAAACATCATGAACGACGCTGTACCAATGATATTGTATTTAGAAGTAGATGACGCCTCGCGAAGTAAAAGAGTACACAAATATGGCAACGTCTGAATAATGGATGGAAATGGATTGACATCCATCACATCAGACATCAGTTTCGGAACATAGTCATAGAGTAGTTTTCTTAATATAGTTTTTAAAGTATGTAGGTACATTACAATAGAGTCGTTGACCTAATTTTAAAGACGAGTTAACACTTTACCTTGGTAGTACATTAATCAACAAAATCCTACTATTTTTTAAAAAAAAATCACTTACTTGCATTTTATAATGATCTAAATATGCAATTTGTATGGGCCTCGTGAATGCTTCAAATATTATGGCGCCAACATCAGGGTCACGTTTACTGCTAGGCATTCACGATCATGTGGCCACATGTATTTTTTTTTAAATTAATTTAATGAAAATGTTAGCAGTACTTATTTAAATCAATAAAAACTATTTATTCATACACAATACTCATCTGGCATCATGTAAATCGGATAATTCTTTTAAATAACATGCAAATAGTTATCGTATCTGTTTTTTTCTACAATGGTGAGTATCATCCCTCACGGATTGTTTATCAACAGTCTTATGGTTACTGTTGTTTACACGACCGCCGGCGACCTTTTAATCCGTACACGTCTACGCTGGTGCGTTAAAGAAATCAAAGGTGTTCTTTATATTTATATAACACAGAGACGGATAATAACATGTCCATAGACATAAGTGTTAGGGTCGTGCGGGTGGGACTTGAACCCGGAATATTTGTAGTCCGGAACGTAAACTACACTATGACGGCCGTTATAGTATTGTTAGAAAAATAATAGTAGCAAACTACTCCATGTATGGCACTGTCTTAGAAAATCGACTTATGACGACAAAATATCGACCACGTTGGTGCGTAGGTTGGCTAAGAAATAAAACTCGTTAATTTTATTGAAAATACTTCAATTATGAATGATAGTCATCATTAAATAAAACTTACTTAACGAAAATATGATATTCCAACTGAAACATTTTTATTTAGTTAGTTGTTTCTGCAGTTTTTAATAGCGCACTGAGGCATGGAGACACGTATGCACGCTGACGCCATCAAAAACAGTTTAAGTCAAAGTTAAGACTCCACTTTGACGTAAGGTGGTGTTTGCTTGACTATCTTTTAGCGTCTTACCGGTGACCTAGTTCTTAATACAATATCATTACGCTATCCGCACTCGTCAGCGACAATGATCACTGACCGTCTATGACGAGTTCGGATAGCGTCGTACAAGATGTATGCTACAATGTCATTGTTCACCGATAACGGCACGTGTCGGCACTGTCTATGACGAGTTCGGATAGCGTCGTACAAGATGTATGCTACAATGTCATTGTTCACCGATAACGGCACGTGTCGGCACTGTCTATGACGAGTTCGGATAGCGTCGTACAAGATGTATGCTACAATGTCATTGTTCACCGATAACGGCACGTGTCGGCACTGTGCCGGCTCTGTTGTGTGCGGTACGGGCTTAACGTACGACGACGCGTTTGGTGTAGTGGTTAGCGCTCCTGACTATTACGCCGGCCGTCGCGGGTTCCAATCTATGTCATGGATGTTTATTTGTATTTATTTAAGTACTTATGGGAGACGCCCCCGCCATTCATAATCATTGGCTTGGACTGAAGTCAAGAGCGAACCCATACTAAATAAAAAAAACTTCGTAACACAAGGAACAAAATTCCTTATTTCGAAACCACGACAATGGGTGTTTTGACTAGCGATGAACGTTGGCCATTAATCACCATGTTTTTCATTAACATTAGAATACTTTAAATTGCTACCATGTACAGTTACTCCGTGGCTGCATTAAGCACAGTGCCGAAATATTAAGAACTCATAAATACAAATAGGTACCTACAAGGTACATACAAGGTAGCCTAGCCAATAAGCCATCCATCTTGTTCTGAAATATTCTAATATTAATTAGAATCTTAATTAACGAGTACTACTCTTTATAAGTCGTATTGTTTGGTATTCGTTGCTGTTAAGAATATTCATTGATTTGAAAATTTCGGGAGTTTTCCAATCAAGCTCTTTTGTACGTAATTTTTAAATGAAAATTATATAAACTATCTACCAATCAAACACAGTACAATTTGTATGTATTTTTAAGTATTATGTATTTTTTGTGTATATTTATACAAACACAATATTGTTTAATTACGCATAATCAGGAAAAGCCAGCATTTTGGGTATGTATGAGATAAGCAGTCATCTATTTGTAAAGTACAACATAACACCGAGATTATTTAAAAGTAGTTAATATACACATCCTTATTTTATTTTTAGTTAAATTACTTAACTTTACCTCAACATTTGTATTAATAGTATCCTCACATATCACTGCATTGTAGTATCTATCTATTGAGTTTAGTAACCATCATTAAATATCCGCTGATACACTTTTAATAATTTGAAATTCAATTACGATTATTTTATTGTTAATAGATATCTTTTTTTAGTTACTAAAAATATCTTTTATACTTGTAAATATGTATTTACAAGTATAAAAGATATTTACTGGTACATTTACTATACATAAAGAAAATATTAACATTTCATACTTAGTTGAAGTTATTTTATAAGTTTATAATTAGTTTTCTTCTATCTCTTTATTTTATTTGCAGCACTTGCAATGGTATTAATGTCCATAGCAATTGAAGAAAATACATGTAGAGTCCTCAACTCTCCTCGTTTCAAAAAAAAAAAACTCCGCCACTTTTTGGTAGGGTAGTTCTTCCTCATCATAATTTTCACCATTCTAATACCATAAAGATGAAATAAGAACCGAAAAATTACACACGGTGGGACTCAAACCTGCAACTTTCTGGCTAACCGAGCCAAACGCTGGGTAGACAGCGTAGACGTCACACGTTAAGACATATCCAGAAGGACCAGAAATTTCGCACAGTCGGATCAACATCACGGGGTAGCTCAATTGGAAGAGAGCTTGGCCCCGTTAGTCAGAAATTTGCAGGTTCGAGTCCCACCCGTGTGCAATTTTTAGGTATCTTATTTCATCTTTATGAATATAAAATGTGCCACTGTGTTAAAAACATTCTAAACCATTCTAATACCATTTTCGTTTCCAGTCGTCGTTCGACAAGCAGCAGGTGATCGGCCTGGCCATCTGGGTGTGCAGCATGCTGTACTCCAGCATGCGCACCGCCTCATCGTCCTCCAAGATCACAATGTCCGATCACATACTCGCTAAGGAAGGGAATGGAGGTGAATACCGTTTTGATATTATGTTTTTTATGTGTGTGTGCTCCGGTTTTTGATAGAGGCTCAGTTTACTTATAATTTGAGGTAACTTTTAGTTTTAAATATAATTTGAGGTAACTTTAAATTTTAAACGCGTTTAAAGGTGAATATTAGAGTTTGAATCGCTTATCTTTTAAGTATTTATTAACCTATTAACCGCCGGACGTCCAGCCCAAAAAACGTGCCCCTAGCGCCGGACACTTATTTTAGAACTTCAACAGTAGTGGTGGGAAATAACTTCACGATAATGCAATTTTTGGCAGTATAAAAACTATTTTTAACTAATTATAACCAATTTTAATTGTAAAATATTAAATTCTGAAACCAAAAATCATCGTTTTATAACTTAATACTTTATAATAACAAACAACAAACAAAGTTTAGGCAGTAAACTAGTATTTTGCAAACATTAAAAAATATCGATAATTCAAGCCCTAATGTAACCTTGAATTCACAAACTGTCGGATATATCCGATTGTGGCTCTGTGATTCAAAGTAATACTTTTATTTTTAGTGATGTGCATGTCTCGATATTGCAGAAACTTTTTTCAGCTGGTCAATCACATACCTTTTTTACGTAATTTGTTTAGTTGAAATTTAATTGTTGAATATAGTAAAAGCATAAATATAAATTTTTTTTTCAATAATTATTGACATAAAAATATTGGTAAGTATATCTTTATAATTTGAAGGATGAATTGAACAAAGGATCTCTCGACCAGTGTTCTTTGATGCACGCACGAACACGGGGCAATTTTTTTAAGTTTACACACACAACTAGCGATTTTATTATTTCGGGAAATAAGCATGATAATAATTCCATAATATCAATCAACATCACATACCTACATAATATTACATAATTGATACGTGGCCTTGGATGAATTACGTGGCCCAGGGAGTGATAATCTAAAAATTGATATTAAAAAAAAGACATCATCTAAAAACTGAAATTAATAGGTGCCTACGAGTATGACATACCTGCACTTGGTCTAACTCCAAATCATCATCCGACTCGAAATATGTTATTTCCCTCCCAGCCTTCCAAAATTCTAATTAATTATTCTTCACTGACATGTTTAACGTACCCACCTTTTTATAAACAAATTACAAATCATCACAAATTAATAATCACAAATTAATATAAACATGTCGATAAAATTATCAACTTACCCTCACTTTGTTAATATTTTTGCCGCCTGTGACGTCATAAAGCGGACGGATATATCCGACTCCGGCGTTGGCGCAGTAGTTTATTATTTGTAACAATAGTGATGTCACATCACCAATAACACTTGAATGTTAATTTGATGATTTTGTGATAAAATCAGCATTTTTATACTTAAAACCAATAAAGTAATGACAGAATAGAATTGCCAATATGATTGACTTTTTCTATCATGAACAGCACCTACATATTGTAAAATATCTCACTTTCTGAAAAAATATATACACAATTTTACCACAACACTACTGTCGGATATATACGACTGCGGCGTTTCAACTATAAGTAAATAACTAATTGAGCAGCCTATGCGATGTTAATGTTTGTTGATATTTTTTTAGATCATATTGGTAATAAGAAGGCTAGAGCATTTCATAAAACGAACGTGTATACGTTTTATTTTATTTATTTATTTTCGTGATATTTTTTCAGTCAATAGTTTGAATAAAATTAGACGAGAAAGTTGCAGTCGGATTTTTCCGACTGTGGCGGTTATGACCCGAATTCTTGCTGTCGGATAAATACGACTGCGGCGGTTAATGGGTTAATTAAACAAACACAATATAATTTGCAAGACGTTTGTTGTAACAAGAGACTACGCTCGTTTATCATTTTTAATTGCTTGTAATGTTAAAATTAATGTTGAAATTTCTAGCCTCTATCAAAAAAATACATTGTGTTTAACATTATGATATGGCACTTTGCTGATTAAAAGCCACTGGTCATAATGTGTTTTTAATATCTTGTCTCAAAACCAATGAAAGCACTACATGTGATTCTATATCTTACCCAATACATTTTTACTTCCCTCATTTATTTCTTTGTGTATTATCTTGTTTTATTATATTTATTTTCGTTACACTAACTCGAATATTGTGCATTCCTTACGGGCGAATCGCGGCGGTCGGCGTAAGGGCAAGGAGGGCTCATTGCTAACGAAGGTAACGCCATGATACACTAGCTTGCCCCACCTTGTGATGTTGACATTATTTTAAATTATCCCCTAACACTGCACTAGACATGCTGCCATGGAGTATCGGTAATAAAAGCATTGTCATTTAAAAATAACTAATAATTTGTTCATTTCAGCGACGAATAAAGACAAGGGTACAAATCCGTTAGTAAATGAAGGCAATAAATATCATACGGTCATTTATTTATTTGATTTGATTATACTTGAACAAATTGTCCTGCATTTAGTCTAGCAAAATGTCTCATGTAAATTATGTACTGTTGATGTATATATTATCATCTATAAATGACAATATTTTACGGGCTAGGTGGGTCATAAAAAGCTTGGTTCTAGTGCATGCACGAGTGAAACAATCGATCTATCTAAACTTCGAGGATTTGATCGTAAAATATCTACGTTTTAGCAAATATGTGCTGCCATGCTGCCAGTAGTAATACATTAACTTTCTTAATAGTTTAGTAAGTTCTACCGTACTTCGGGTCAGTTCATACTAGCGTCACTGTTTAATTTATTCAAAATGTATGTTGACAAGCCAATATAACTACTAGCTTAGCTAGCTATAGGCTGTCAACTTAGTGCGTCACACATTTATGTTACGGCCACACTACCTTGATAAGGCAATAATTAATACCACAATTGAACAACATCTAACTCCGTATGGGTATCGCGCAGTCATACGCGTTTACCGCGTCTATAAGATTCGATCTCAACACGTGCGCGCACTATTGGCTACGCTTTTCTTGTTGCGTGTGTTTTAATGGTGATGGGTTTTCATCATAGCTATGGCGTATTAAACCATTAACGTAAATCATATCAATATAAGAAAATTACGTAATGATGATTCATTGTATGCATATGCAGTATTTTCAATACATGTCGCACTTGATTAACTTTGTATACAGAGTGATTAGAATAGTTAGTTCTTACTATGAGCTTATTAGTATTTTTGTTTAGGTGTTGATTTACTCTGAGTGCAAAACAGATGAGAGAATATCTTTAATGAGGATTGTTATATTACTCTAGGATTGATAAATAAAATTGCATGAAGGAACAATCAATAATATACGATAAATAATATATAATATCATATCTACAGCTCATTCCATAGACCACATCAGAACGAAATCATAACAATCGCTGTCCTGAATTGGAGTAGTTATTAGTGCATGTGAAACTCATTAGACATTTTCTCATCTAGAACCACTCAGGGCAGTGCAGTCCGACCACAAAAGCTAATAGTTGTTTGTGTGTTACGCTCACTGAGCAGGGTATAATTCTATAGAGGGCGCTGACGGCGGCGAGTCTGGCCAGGCCGAGGCGAAAGTGGTCGACAACGAAGGAGACGGCGTGGCGTACTCGTGGAGCTTCTTCCATATCGTGTTCGCGCTCGCCACCCTGTACATCATGATGACGCTCACCAACTGGTTCAAGTAAGTTGACTCGTAGTCTGCTTGTGTCGCGTAATTATGGCTTTTGCTACGTACCAGCCAGCCGACATGGAAACATAAAAGGCGAGGTACCTTTAAAGTTACGATGGGTTTGCGGCCGGATTAATATGGGCTGATTACACATAGCTAGTGAAGTATGAGAAGACAGTAAATGAACACTCCATTTATTTCTATAGAATTTTGTTTATTAAACTCATTTTGTACAATCATGAGAGTCTTAGAGAGTGTTTGGTTGCATAGCAACTAACAGCTACTTGCTACGTGTGGTCAGTCCATAAAAACTTTTATGCAATAAAAATTCATAATAAGTTCATAGTGAACAGCTGGACTGTCTCATATTTTTGGGATATTGGCATGCAAAAATTTTGTGTTTTTAGTAGGCAAGTGGCTCCGTATGACTAGCTGTATGCTAAATCAAATTACATTGATTAACAGCCCAAGCTCCGAGCTGTCAAAGGCTAACGCCGCCTCCATGTGGGTGAAGATAACTTCGTCGTGGCTGTGCATCGGGCTGTACGTGTGGACGCTCACCGCGCCCGCCCTTTTCCCCGACCGCGACTTCAGCTAAATGATTAGCTTGCACTACATATGAATTACAAGCCAAGACAACCTTAAATATCGTGTCAACTATGTCCGCGGCATATTATTATGTTTTAGTTCATCATGTATTTTTATTTACGAGCACATCTAAAGTGCGTTAGTAATAGTTAGCTCGGGCTGCATCTACGTAATAATAAGTAAGACATAGATTTTTGATCATATTTTTTATTATTAAATTACTTACAAAAATAAGTTAAAATGTGAATAAAAAATACATAATATGTATTGAAATCTACAGAATGTTTGCAGTCAATTATATTTAAATGTTTGCATTTTTATGTACCTAATCAGACTTTCAAAATGAGTGTGAGAAAATATGTGATCTCAAATTATTTTTGTTGTATATATTTAAGTCTTTTTGTGTATAAATACAATTATTTCTTATTATTTAATAATTGTAAATCACTTTCCTTTCTGTCTCAATCACTATTCATTACTACTATAAATAATACTTTTCTAGATAAAATGTAGATTTAGGTTTCATCAGCTTTACTGTCTGTATCTTATCTTAATTAAATATTCTAACCCTAAGCATTGTTTGATTGAGAATGTTGCATTACCTAAAATTCATTAGAGATTGAAGTATGTTCCTTATGAATCCTCAATTTAGTTGTTTGTACTACATGTTTATTCTTATCAAATTACTATCTTTTTTAACATCATATTTGACTAATTTTGCATACTTTTTTAATAATTTTCTCCAATAACATTTTACATCTTTGTCAGTTAAATGCTCCCAAATATGTTGGAAACCTCTATTTGCAATATCTTGTGCTATAGAATCATTATCTTTGAAAAATTTTATATATCTTTCTATTTCAACCTGTGATGAATTCGGTGAAATGGGCACATAATGCACCCATGGCTTGAGTGAAGGATAAAAAAATTCTAGCCAATCATTACCAACATGAAACACTAAAGACTTACATAAAAATAGATGTTTGAATCGAAAACTTGCAGCAACCCCTCTATAATTGAAGAGGTATTTGTACTTGCAGTGTTCTTCAAATGATACTTCAGGTGCTGCAGCAGCGTAAAGTGTGTCCTGAAAACAAAAATATTATTAGTCAAAGGACCAATATTATCCAAATAGTAAACATCATAATAAATTAGTCAAATTGTAACATTCCTTAAAAAACACAGTTGTTGATGGGGCTGATAAACTACTCTAAATATACATACAGCATCATTTATTTCACTTACCGCATCTGATTTCCAAGCCTGATTTTTTGTATATTGAGCATCTACAAGTTCTGGTTTGCTACGAGAGAGCAATATAAGGGCATCTCTTTCTTCACTAGTTCTAGAACCACGGAAAAATGCTCTATCTTGTTTTTCATCCCAAGGCCATCTGAACAAAAGAAAGAGAAAAAGAAGTAAAACAACAAACTAATAAAACCTAAGTAACTGCACTGCAACTAGAGTTGGGCAGGTAAAAAAACAAAATGGTAAGTAATGAAAAATACGGTAATTTATGGTAAAAAATGGTAAAATACTCGTAATTTACCAAATAGCGGTAAAATACTCAGTTGCTATATTATTTATTTATTTTATAATTTGTGCATGATCAAAGCTTTAATCCAAACGGTTGTTGGCGGTGTTGATTGTAGAAAACACTTAAAAAAACCGGCTAAGTGCGAGTCGGACTCGCGCACTGAGGGTTCCATGCCAAATTTAACTGAATTAGGGAATCCACTTACTTCAACTAAGTAAAATAAACTATGTGTTGTCGACTGCAAATATAACTTTGTTTTTCATAGTGTTTGTATGAGGTACAAAGTTATGTTTGCGGTTTTTGAAAATGTGCTATATCTCTAAAACTACTCGTGCGATCCCGTCCGAACCAATTTTTGTTGCAAATATTTAATTAGGATCTACATCATATATTTTTTCCGAAATTTACACTTGCTTGGTTTAGAAGTTAGATGGGGGGGACGCCCATTTTACCACTTTGGAAGCGTCTAGCTATGAAACGTTAGACATTAAAAGAAAATGGTTTTAAAAACCCCAATGTCATTTTAAAAGACCTATCTATTGACACCCCACACGCATAGGTTTGACAAAAAAAAGTTTTTGATTTTAGTTCATGTATGGGAGCCCCAACTTAAATGTCATTTTTTTATATTTTTTGTATAAGAATCGGTAAGCGGTTAACAGAATACATCTTCCTACAAAATTTCAACAGTGCAATGCTTATAGTTACAGAATAAAATTGTGTGATTTTAGGCTTCTTTATGAGGCCCATAGTTAGAGACCACGTAACGGATCCGTATGTCTTCACTGGTGACATACACTGGTTGAAAACTTTCGTCTTCAGACACAGAGGTAATTGAGACGAGAGGACGCTCTTATGCAGTTTCCCGAACGCTGCCCAGCCGAGTTGGATTCCTCGATTGACCACTTTCTCAAAGTTGGACCTATCTAATTGGATCTTTCATCTAAGGTAGACGTACTCGTCGACAACTTCGAAAGTTGAGTTTCCAACGGATACTGGAGTAGGTATAACACGGGAACTTGACGTAATTTTCGTCTTTTCCATGTTTTTTTCAAAGACACACCTGTTGGGATACTTGGTCGAGCATAGAGCCAAGATCATTCAGCGTCTTTGCCACAACGACTATATCATCGGCAAACCGAAGGCGTGTTATGTATTCGCTATTGACGCAGATGCCGAATCATTCTCATTTCAGGAGCTTAAAGGCGTCTTCCAATGCCGCTGTAAACAGTTTCGGAGATATAACGTCTCCCTGTCTTACACCTCTCCGCAATGGAATCGCCCTCGTATTTTGTTCCTGTACTCGGACCGACCATGGTGGCGTTGTTATACAGACACTTTAACACCTATAGTCTATGTGACACCGCTGAAGAGAACTAATCACCGCCCAAGTTTTGATCGAATCAAAAGCCTTCTCATAGTCTACAAACGCTAAACATAGAGGCATATTATACTCTCGGACTTCTGTATAATTTGCCTTAATGGATGTGGTCTATGGTACTGTAGCCTTTTCAGAATTCGGCTTCTTCGGTAGGCTGGAAGTCATCAAACCTTCGTGCGAGACGCTTCGTGATTCACACATGCGCGAGATTAATCATAGCATTTGTTGTACATGAAGATACCGAAGGTTGAATTAGTTGTGGCTTGCGCTCTGGAACTCGTTAGTTTGTTTAAATACTTGAATATCTTGTGTAAGAAAGTGAAAAGGAACCGGCGACGCAGACGATGGTGAGGTGAATGATAAGCTTAGCTTTTAGGTCAGTATGATAAGGGGGCATTTTTTTCAAGAATTTTACCCTTTTTCGTGATTTTCAGTTATTCAATTAATAACCCATATCACGAAAACTACTGGTTTTGATGAGACTTGCACTGTAAGTACCCTAAGTAGTAATATATCTGATTGAACAAAAATAATCATCTCGGTATGGCTTCTAGTTTTCAAGAAATCCGTGGTGAAAAAAACATCAAAACACACATACACTTACGAAATTTTGAACACGTGTTTGGACCTTTGGAAGCCTTAATAGATTACCCCACTCGAACAATATAAAATTTTAACAATATCACATACCTTTTAGGTCGAATTGATAACCTCCTTTTTTTAAATAAACATTAATATGTTTATATTACAAACACAATATCAGTCATAAATTACAAAGTACAAAACAAAAATAAACCTAATAAATATATTTTTGTGTGATGTGAATCCAGCTCAAAAGTTCGTGTTCGTATTGGCATGTAAAGAGTATCATCTTGCTAAGACAGTAAAAATGAGTGAAATGTTATTCATGGTGATCTGGTAAAGGATTTAAGTATATTTATACATTAAGTTTAGTTAATTAAAATCATTTGAATATTTTCCCAGTCATCGGTAATTTTACCGAGTAAATTACATGTTTTTGGTAATTTACCCGAAATTGAGTAAATTACCGGTCACAAACCCAACGCTAACTGCAACATATAAAGTAATAGCATACTTGTCAGCTGCAGCAGAGATTGATACTCGATGCTTATCCCATCTGCCTATTCCAGTGGGATACAAGGATATGGCTGGCCCCCCTTCCCAAAAGCTCCAGGTAGGGTACATAATGTCATAATAATCCTTTGTCTGTAAGGTTTTTTTTAGGTTTTATCTTTCATAAATAATTAAGTCTTAATATTAATTAATGAGTACTTGCAATATTTATATGAAATTACAACCTTACTGAAGGAGAATACTGGTGCCTTTGGATGCCCCCATGCACGGTTGAACTGTGGCCAATCTCTTGTGTTCAAAGCAATTTCTAAATTGGGTAGTGTAGGAGCTAAACTTGTTAAGTAGTGCTCCACACCTGCACATCTTGCTGGAAAAGGGCAATCCTTTTCTCTGTACAGCTTGCCATTTATTATCTAAAATAATGAAATCAGGCAGGGGATTACAGATGCAATTCAGACCCATATAAGAAATTTTATATGATATAGGTTTGTTGTGTCATTTCAAAGCATATAAATTAATATTTCAACTGTTCGATATAAACCTGGCATACATACCTGATACTTTATGCCTTTAGAACAAGCAATAGCAAATTGTTCTTCAGTAATTCCATCACTAAAAGGCTGCAAATCTTGGTCAATGACAGCGCCATGACAAGAACAATGCTTTTTCTCACATGGACTATAATTTTCAATAGCAGATTTTATATCTTGATTGAGTTTTTCACGCCAACTATCATCTACTGAAATAGTTTTTGAAACTGTAGACTTTCGCCTTTTAACTCAAAATAATATGTAAAAGTTTAAGTTAACGATTTGAGTGCGAAGATAAATAAGCTAGCTACTCTTACCTTCACTGGTTATGCCTCTGTTGGAGCAGTCACTATTTTTTGTGCAGTACTGCTCTTCAGCACCTGACTTATTAGATATTACAGCGCACATGAGCAATAAAAGTCTAATCATTTTATAGATTTCGTTCATGTCTACTGGAATGCATAATATTTAATTATTTGAGGTCATGTCAGGTTATGTTTGTTTACATTAGGCTTTTTTAGACATACTCTTACCATAAAGTAATATAGATATTTACTGTGCTTTAACGCCTTTATTAAATGAGTAAATGACGCCCGGCGGCGTTGCCGGTTGTATATGTCAATGTACTGTCAGATACTAAAAAAATACATCATCTTAGATACTATGGAAAAAGCCGCTACGGAAAAGAAAGAGCGGCATGCATGGGGCCGCCGTACGGTGCGAATAGATGAGGTGGTTCTATCAGCAACAACATACGGTAGCTGTCAGTGTCTAATTATTGTAATATTCATATAGGATAGAAAATAAGGTTTGTCATGGTGTATCCACACCGCCCGGCGGAATATGTCAATTAACTGTCAGATACTATGGAACATGCTGTTGCGGCTTCACCGGCAAGGCCGCCAGCACGAGCCGCTGGGCGGTCTGGATACACCATTATAATTGAAATCCTTGGACTTCTATCGGCACGCGTATGTAAGTTTTAAGCTTATGGTCCGGGAGGTGAATGAATTTAAAAAATACCACACATGCATTGCATGCGTATTACTGTTTATTTGACAACATTTCATTTTTTTAAAGGTATGAAAATTCGAAAACAATTTCAAGATTTAGCGATTCTAAACACGAAAACATTTTTTTTTGCGCTTTGTTTTTAAAGTTAAATGAAAAAGGCTGAAAATAACATGAAAGTTGGCATTTCACAGGTTACGCGTTTGTAATGACATTTCATGCAGAAAAAAAATGCTTTTGAACATATGACCTTGCTGTCAGCTGTCACTTTGACATTAAGTATTGTCGTTGTTTCCGGTGTTGTATTGGACATTATCGATAGAGTACGATATGCTAAATTGAAGATTTAAAAAAATACATTTTTTAATAAAAATATATATATTTTTTTAGTTTAGACACGAAATAATCATCATCATTCCTCATCCGAAATATGATTGATATTTGTAGGTATGAGAAAAATATTGAGTAATTTTCAGACATTATTATGATAATAAATAAGAAAGGATGCTCCGTTAGCTTTGTTTCGTTACTGTTTGCATAACTAAAATCAGATAATGATACATAATAAAGTGAAATGAAATACTTGATGGATATACCATTAATATCGATATCGACATCTTAATTCTACAATTCATACAGACCACAACACTATTAACGTCAGTTTTTTTTATTAAAACATGACATCCAACCAACCTCATGTACTTACGCTCTTTTAGAATGGAAAGTTTTTAAACAATTATTATTAGGGAAAATACTGAAATGAAATGAAAATGAAAAAATTGAAATGTTGTCAAATGGATGTTTATCATAATAATAAGGCCATCCGTCTGGGTTTCCCCGGATTTGACCTAATTTAGAAAGCGTCCGGGGAACATCCGTGTAGGATTTTATTCGTACTCCGGTTTTTAAAATTAAAACATTGGTTCCCAAAGTGGGCGATAACGCCGGGCGCTGTAGGACTAGAGGGACCCCAGAAGATATTGGGGGGCGCTGATGTAATTTAAGAAGCGATAGGTGATTTGTAACTTCAGCTACTTACTTACTTTATATTTTAAAATTCACATATTTTTAATCCTCCTGCTTCACAACATTAATAAATAAATAAAATATCCTTTGGACATTCCCACACATCGCCATTATGTATGGGTGCCAGACAACGGATATAATACTTAAATACTTTTTGTTTGTAAATACATACATGATATACATAGAAAACACCCATACCAATACAAACAGACATGTTCATGCACACAAATATTTGATTGTGCGGGGATCGAACCCGCAACCCGCTGCGTAGTAGGCGCTTTCTCGACCACAACATCAGACGGGTCGTCACACATTTCTTTATACAACGTGTCCCTGGATAAAGTGCAACCCCGAAAGAAGGTGAAAAAGTAGACCATAACTTAATTTCAAAAAAATATTATAAAATATTTTTTTGTAAATTTAAAAAAAAAAAATTTTTTGTCTTTTGTTACAGACCCTCGGTACAATTTTTTTTCTTCCAAACTAGTGGGTCTATTTGATTGAAATAAAGAGGTATGTTATGTTAAATCCTAGCGGTCATACCACAATCAAAAATACCATGCAAAAAGATCGATATTGATACTTAAAATTACCTTTTTGCTTAAAAAATGCAAATTTTATGTTGTATTTTTTAATAATATCGGTCTTTTCTCAAAATTATGCCCTATAACCTGATATTTTTATAATAAATTAACACAAACATGTACCTGTAATTTAAATGAACAAGTTCTTTTTTATGTCTGACTTTCAATAAAATTCCATAAAAACTAAATAATAAAATACCTGCGTGACGAATGACGTAACGGGTGGTGAAGTTCAAGTGATCGTAGCTCGCTTATTATGTGAGTTAGAACAGTGTTTTTTTTTTAACTGAAAGCTTAAGTAATGTTAAATAATAATTAATCATACAAATATCAGGTTATGGGGGCATAATTTTGAGAAAAGACCGATATTATTAAAAAATGCAGCATAAAAATTGCATTTATTAAGCAAAAAGTTAATTTTTAGTATCAATATCGATCTTTTTGCATGGTATTTTTGATTTGGTATGACCGCTAGGATGTTAACATAACATACCCCTTTATTTCAATCAAATAGACCCACTAGTTTGGAAGAAAAACAATAATTTGTACTGAGGGTCCGTAACAAAAAAGAAAAAAAATATTTCTTCAACAAAATTTACTTCTTTTTTTTTAAATATTTTTTTGAAATTCAGTTATGGTCTAGTTTTACCTCCTTTCGAGGTTGCACTTTATCCAGGGACACGTCTATACCTATATATAGTCAGGTCATAAGTTCTGTCAGACAATAAAAACTTTTGAATTTAGAATGCTGGCCACAAAAAGTTTATTGAATTCGAATTCAGAATTTTTCATGAAAATGAAAATGTGTACTTTTTAGAAATTTCCTCATTTTTATACACAGATTAGTAAGAGTATGTCTAAAGATTTTAAATATGGAATGGACACTTAAAGAAGAATTTGTCGCGGTTATTGCGTTGCATCGTTACGGTTACGCGCCAATTCAGATTTTCGACTTGCTGAAAATTTTGAATATAATCAAAAGATTCGTTTATCGTTCCATAAAACGATACAATGAAGACTCTAGTGTACTCGTAGATGACAGGTCAAGAAGTGGTCGCCCTCGCTCTGATAAGACTCCAGCAGTGATAAAAGCTCGACCTTGAGTTGAGTTGACGACCTCCGTGGTATAGTGGCTAAGCACGCTGGGCTTCAAGGCGTCGTGGCCTCCGAGGTCCCGGGTTCGATACCCGGTTGGGTCAATATAGAAATTAAAATTTTCTATATTGTCTCGGGTCTGGGTGTTGTTGGTACCACCGTTGTGTCTGATTTCCATAACACAAGTGCATTAGCTACTTACTTTGCAATCAAGGCGTGTAATTGGTGTTCCGATATAAATTTTTAAAAAGTCTGTGAAGGCGCGGTATGTATTGTCGCCAGCACATCAGAGGTGGAATTGTGTAAAGCAATCGTATTTATTTGAAAATTCAAAACGTACGTTATGATCTGTCAAACGGCAAAGAACAAAGCGATCATAAGGTTACCCACTTTTGTTGCTATCCGTTTCCCTACCTTTTAATCATCGTCTCATTTCCTGTTTCCTCCTTTCGCTGTGACTGTGGCACAAACCGTGCAAGTACAAAAAAAACAAAAAAAAACTAACCCTTATTACAACCTAATAAGACAACGCAGTGTTTACTCGATGTGCTGTTGTCCGTTGATTATTGATTTAAACTTACATGGTCACTTACATAAGAATAGAGTACATTGTAACGGGATTGCTACCATATTATTTTCGAGTTTTATATTTCGGAACTGTTGTAAGTGCCATTGGTCACGGCGTAACTGAAGCTGATAGTGGCAGACGACATGTCGGTCTACCCTCCTTCAAAGTCTTTTATTGCGGTCACTTGCAGTACCATTGTTCACAAACTCACTATTTTCACGACACACAACACTCACAGTATCCACACGCGAAACAACATTTTGCCGAATTCAATGGTTTTTAACCGACTTCAAAAAAGGAGGAGGTTATCAATTCGACTGTATGTTTTTTTTTTTTATTATCATTTTTTTTTTGTATGTATGTTACCTCATATCTCAGTCGTTTGTCTACCGAATCGAAAATTTTTTTCACCTACTTAGAGGGTATACCTTCTAGTTGGTCCCATTTTTTCCATTTTGGGATCTGATGATGGGATCTTGGTGTATTCGAGGGAAACCCTCAAATTTTAAAGGCACGTATAGTGTTTCTTTACTAGAATCTTAATGTTGACGTGTTGTTACGTCTGATAGTCAACATTTTGTGGGGCTGAGCTGATGGTGGAACTCCTTAACGCCTAGGAGTTCAGTAATTATAATGACACAACTTATGATAGGTAATTTGTAGCTTCGTAAAAAATAGAATCATAAGGTGCAACTCCCCCCCCCCCCCCCCCCCTCTTATGTAATCACTAAAAATAAAGAAATAAAATAAACTTTAAAAAAAAGTAAAAACCGACTTCAAAACCAAAATGCACTAAAAAGTCTTAAATAAACTCTTCACCATTGAAAGGAAAGGAATCCGTTTTAGGCAAACAATTTCTTTTTGGAGTCGGTGCCATCACTTTGACCATCAAGCATCAACTATCACAGCACCGACTCCAAAAAGAAATTGTTTGCCTAAAACGGATTCCTTTCCTTTCAATGGTGAAGAGTTTATTTAAGACTTTTTAGTGCATTTTGGTTTTGAAGTCGGTTTTTACTTTTTTTTAAAGTTTTTGCATTTACGAATTACTGGAATCCATACATTTAGACAATTTAAACCCATCCTCACGATTGAAATTTTTGTATTTTGTGATTTCGATTGCTTCCCTAACCAATCTTGGTATGTAAGTAATGGCGTTGGCCTATGTACGAACTACCACAGCGGCAGTCAACTTTGTAGACTCCAGGTTTTACTAAAGGAAAACTGTCTTTGGGAGATCGCAGACATTCTGCCACTTTTCTTAGTGGAGTGAAGACAGTTTTAACGGAGTATTTATTAAGAACATTAGAAATCGTGTCTGTCACTCCTTTTATATAGGGCAAAAACACCGGTTGCCTATCTACCCTGTCTTTTTGGTGTCTCATTTGTGTCTGGGTTGTAGCTGCCCTTATATCCATTGTTCCGTAAGATCTCTGTGACGTGCTCATATCACCTAGATGCCTAGCATCTCAACTCTGTCGCGACTTCTGTGACTGACAGAGATTATGATCTGTGTGATGAAGAACAATTATACCAGGAGCTGGAGCACGTCCGAGAGGTCTTATGGTAGACCGATATGTCTGCCAAAAACAGCTTACCCGTAACAACTTCAGTTACGCCGTGACCATGGCACTTGCAACAGTGCCTAAATATCGGTAACTCGAAAATAATAAGGTCCCTGTTGGTGTTACACTATGGAGAGAGTACAGTCGTCAAGCCCAGAGAGCGAGTGGACTGTAATTTAAATTTATCACTAGGCACTGACTGTTCCCCAGTAAAACACTGCACTTATACTGACACACATTAATTTATTAATTCTTTTACTATTTTCACAATTCACTGGTAATTACTGGTACTTCACTTTTCACTAGTAGCTGTATTCACTATTAAACCGTAGGAAGGAATGAACGTACTGCATACAAATTCGGCTCTATTCTTGTATGATTTTCTGCGTTCAATTAGCGACTAAAGCGATCCATTATTATCTCTAATTATTGAGCACGAAGTTTGCACACGGCACTACTATGTTCATTTCTTTCTTACATATGTTGCTATCCTATTTAATTTTTCTTAACAATTTTCGTATTCGTTCTTACTTATACATTTTTCTCTTTCTTTAAATCTAGTAGAAAATTAGTAAATAAACGACAATATCAAAGCTTAATGAAATCATATGAAACTTCTTTTGGTCTTGTGGCTGTCGTTAACATTCTCCCCCCGGCGAAGGTGTACCGTAGCCTCCTCCGGTAGACAGCCTCTCGTTGGTGCAGCGCGTCCCTTCCCTCTGGTCCGGGGAAGGTGCGGATGTAGATATCACGATGATCTTAGAGGTGGGTCTTTTGAAGGTCCCACCTTTGGTTAGCACATCTACAATGCGCGTGACACCGTCAGGTCCTGGAAAGGTCCTGGTGATAGTGCCTCTCGGCCACATGTTCCGTGGTAGTTGTGGATCAGCGATGATGACCAGATCGCCTGTTCTGACGGCAACCTGGCGTTCGTGACGGTCAAGGCGTGGCACCAGTGTGGGTAGGTACTCGCGCATCCACCGCTGCCAGAAGCTGTCCGCAAGTGCCATTGCTGCTCTCCAAGCCCGCCGGTCCGCTTCTTCGCAGGCTCCGGTGTGTGGTAGTCCGGTTGATGATCCCAGAAGAAAGTGGTTGGGCGTCAGCGCTTCTGGGTCTTCTGGATCCACGGAGACATGGGTCAATGGTCTTGAGTTGATTGAGTATTCAGCTTCGGTCAGCAGAGTGGTCAGGGTCTCTTCTTTCGGCGCTTTCTCCTTTAACGTCGCGGTAAGCGCGTTCTTGACCGAGCGCACTAGCCTTTCCCATGCGCCTCCCTGGTTCGGAGCTCCTGGGGCTATGAATTTCCACTCGGTGTCGTAGTTCATCGCCAGTCTTGATAGTTCTGGTAGCCATTCGGCATAAGCTTTCTTTAGTTCTATGTCTGCGCCTCTGAAGTTTGTTCCATTATCGCTGTACAGCGTCTTGGGCCATCCTCTTCTGGCAGCCATTCTTCTGAGAGCCATGATAGCAGAGTCAGTGCTTAAGGAAGCGACTGACTCTAAATGGATGGCTCTTGTTGTCAGGCAGGTGAAAAGAGCACACCATCTTTTTTCTCGTTGTCTGCCTATCGTCACTGTGATGGGGCCGAAGTAGTCTACTCCGCAAAAGCTGAACGGTCTGTGGTATGACTGCAGGCGTTCAATCGGTAGATCTCCGATTGGTGGGTTTCTTGGCTTCGTCTTTCTTAGTTGACACATCTGGCAGTCGGCGGCTACTTTCTTCACTGTAGGCCGCAATCGTGTCACCCAGAACTTTTGTCGAACGTCGTTGACTATCCTCTCGGTGTTCGCATGGCCAGCTCTTCGGTGTTCTCGCCCGATGAGTAGTCTTGTGAATGGATGGCGCCCATCCAGCAGTATGGGTCGCTTTGCTGTATCAGGTACCGCTGCCTTGTTCGCGCGCCCATTGAGCTTTAGGAGTCCATCTTCCCATAGCAGGTCAAAGCGATGAAGAGGGCTTGATCGGGGCACGATGATGCCTCTCTTCGTGCAGTCTATTTCGTGAGGAAACGAGTCTTGCTGTGTTCGTCGCAGCCAGAGATTCGTTGCCTTCTTGATGTGTTCAAGGCTGAGCGTAGTCTTCTGTTTGCGGCAAAGATCTACGAACTGTAATATTCTTGCCGTGGCTCCAATCAACCGATCGTATGAGGAGAATCGGCTGATGTCAGGCAGTGCTGCATCTTCTTTTTTCCGTTCTTCAGTGATGACATGTAGTAGTTCCGTGGTGATGTCATCGTTGCTATCTTCTTGGCGTGGCCAGTCACGTTTAGGCTTCTCCAAAAATGACGACATTCCAAACCATGGATCATCTTCGGACGTTGGCACGTAGCCTGTTCGCGTTGCTACGTCAGCTATGTTCTGGTGAGTCGGCACCCACCGCCAGTCTGCTGGCTTCGTTTCTTCTGTGATCTCGCCGAGCCGGTGTGCTACAAAGGGCGTGTAGCGTCGACTCCCGTTCCTCAGCCAATGTAAGACTGTTTGCGAGTCACTCCAGTAGACCGTGTCATCGATGCGAAGTCTGTGTTCTTGTTTGATGGCCTTCGCTAACCTCGTTCCAATTAATGCTGCTTGTAGCTCTAGCCTGGGAATGGTTTGTGCTTTGAGCGGGGTGACCTTCGCGCGTGCTGCCACCAGCACAACTTCCACTTCCTTGGTGCTGTAGGTGAGCCTCCAGTATGCAGCCGTTGCGTATGCTTCTTCGCTTGCATCACAGAAGATGTGCAATTCTCGACGTTGCACTTCTCTCCCCCCGTTGTAGCTTCGGGGAAGCTGCAGCTTCTTGATGTTTTTTAAGTTTGCGATCCAACCGTCGAATTCGTTGGCGATGTCTTCAGGAATCGGTTCGTCCCATCCAGTCTTGAGGCGCCATAATTTCTGAAGAGTGATCTTCGCTGCAATGGTGTAGCAGCTCAGAAGTCCCAGCGGGTCGTAAATGCTCATTACCGTTGACAGGGCTTCTCGTTTCGTGGGGGCTCGTTCTCTTGACTTCACGGCTTCTGAGACTCGAATCAGCGAAGTGTTGAAGCTCAGCTTGTCGGTCTTCGGGTTCCATAGAAGTCCCAAGGTCTTCTCTTGTCCTCCTAGTGGTGTTGTTCCCGCTTTTGCTCGTCTGTCCTTTGGTGTGACCTCTAGCAGCTCCTCGTTGTTGCTGCTCCAACCTCGAAGATGGAAATCGGCTTTCTTGTGTACCTCGTCGACTTGCACGATGATTCGTTTGGCGCTCTCCAGGTCGTTGAAGCTATCCACGTAGTCATCCATGTAGTGGGCTTCCATGATCGGTAGAACGGCTTCAGGGTGTGTCTTCGCGTGCTGAAGTGCGTTCTTGTTCCGGACGCTGTGTGCCAGGAACGGAGAGCTTGATGCGCCAAATATCATTGAAGTCATCTTCATCTTCACTGGTTTGTCTGTTGATTGTTCCCTCCATAGGAACATCTGCGCAGGTTGATCTTCCTTATGTCTGCTGTTATCGCGTAGGCGCCTTCTCGGAACCGGAACAGTATGGTCTGCAAAGACTGCAGAAGGTCCGGCCCCTCCAGCAGGCAATCATTCAGGCAGACTCCGTTCGCCTTGGCTGCTGCGTCGAAGACAAGCCTGATCTTTCCTGGCTTGTTCGGGTTCTTCACTGCGAAGTGTGGTAAGTACCACGCTACTGAACTGTCTTCTTCTTCGCCACTACACTGCTCGGCGTATCCCTTCTTTAGCAGGTTCTCCACTTGCTCGTGGTACTGCTTCTTCTCTTCGGGACGACGTTCTAAGCTGGACTCAAGTGTCTTCAGCCTCTTCAAGGCAGCGTTGTAGCTGTTTGGTAGCTTCATGCCTTCGCTCTTCCACGGTAGACTTACTTCGAATCTTCCGTCTTTGTTCACCGCGGTTTCTTCGAAGATCTTCATGGCTCGTAGGTCATCTTCTTTCGTGAATTCATTCTTCATAGATATCCCTAGCGAGTCGACGCGAAAGTGATGTTCGACCAGATCTTCGATCTTCTCATCTAGTTTGATGTGCAAGATCTTCTCTGTATCTTGACAGCTTCTAGGTACTCTTCCGTGGATCACCCATCCTAGTAAGGTCTTGGAGGCTGCCGGCTGATACGGCTTGCCCGCTCGCAGCTCCCTCGTGATGATCAACGGCCAGTTGTCAGTTCCTATGAGGACTCGTGGCTTGGCGTTCTGGTAGGCTAGGCTTGAGATATCCAGTCCTCGCAGGTGTTCCAGCTGTAGTGCCTCCTTTGGCAACGACTGCGTCGATAGGTCCAGACCTGCCATCGTTCGGAATGTGATGACAGAGCTGTGTCCGCTGACGTCATCTCCCATGATCTTGACGCGGACGGTTCTGCTGTTCATGCTCTTGACTTCTTTGTCTATGCTTCTTAGTTTTAGACAAGTACTGGGTCCGCTAGCTCCAACTTCGTTCGCGAGGTCTTCGTCGATTAGAGAGATCGTGGCCCCTTCATCAAAAAGCGCGTATGTTCGCTGCGCCCCCCGCTGGCCGCTGATGATGATCGGACATATCTTCAGCTTCACGTCACTCCCTCCAGGTGTAGCTGTGGCCATTGCGACCTCTGCTTGGTTCGTAGTCACCTGTTCGACTTCCTCTTTGGCCGGGACTTCAGCATGTAGGGTGGCGTGGTGAGGACGTTTGCAGCCCTTTACGCCGCAGAGCTTCTGTTTACAGTTCATTCTTCTGTGCCTGCTGTTGATGCACCGGAAACAGAGTTTTGCGTTCTTCACTGCCTCCCACCGCTCCGACACCGACAGCTCCTTGTACTTCGGGCACGCAGGTAGCTTGTGTTCACTGTTGCACACTATGCAGACGCTGGCTTCGGGCTTCTGATTGTCTTCTGGCCTGCCGCTCGTCTCCGTTACAGTGAATACTTTTCTCTTTTGTTCGATCTTCGTGTTCTTGATCGGGACGTCTTTTCTAGCACCACTGTAACTGTGTTTTAATGCACGGTCAGCTTGCTGCATTAAAAATTCGGAAAGCCTTACGATTTGAGTCGTATTTCTCGGCTGCTCCTCGGCGAAGTCACACCACCTTGACTTGATGTGTGGGCTCAGCTTCTCTAATACTTCACGCACTAGCAATGGGTTATACAGATATGCTGGATCCACGTTGCCAAGAGTTGCCACGATGTTCTGGACTTTGATGGCGAAGGAATTTAATTCACTTGCAGTACTTCCCATCTTGGGCAGCTTCTTAAGTTCTTCGTATGCCATATCTATGATCATCTCTGGGCGTCCAAAGCATTGCTGTAACGTCTTCATTACTCGATCTGGGTGCGTTGCGCTGCTAAGTAGTGGCGTTACCACTTCCTTTGCTTCACCTCTGAGAGCGTTGCGTAGTCGGGCCAAGTTTTCGTATGGAGTGAACTTATACAGCCTTGTTGATTCCTCCATTGCAGTAGCGAAGTGTATCCACTCCAGTGGTGATCCGGAGAACAGCGGTAGATCCGTAACTTGCCGCGGTGGTGGTCGCGACGCCATCATCTGTGACAGCGTGTCTGCCAGCTGTTCAATACCTCGTCCCTTCGGGGTTGACGATCTCTTCCTTTCTGCGCGTGGTCTGGGTTGGACCGGTCCCGGCGTCCAAAATCTTGCCCTTCGGGTCACAGGCGTCTCTTCGTTGCTGGGTTCCGGTGGAGCCTCCAGGCGCTCCCCCCGTTCGGCATCCACGTTTGGCGCAGACTTGTCCAGCCACTCGTTTACTTTTTCTATTTCTTGCATCTGTTCCTGGTCACTGTCGTCATCCAACTCTGCTAGGTCTGCCGTGAGCTTCTTCTTTACCATCTCGGCCTCAAGCTCAAGCTCCTTGCGTCTGATGGCTGCGAGCCGCTCCTCTGCCTCGAACCGTAGCCGTGCTACAGCGCTAGCAGTGGATCTGGTGGAGCGTGCTCTGGCGTGCTGCGTCCTGCTCGTTGCGGCGGTCTCGACATGTCCCATGTTCACGTCGAACGCTGAGTGCGCACCCAACACAGCGGCGCCACGTTCGTTAGGCTGGGCGGCCGTATGCTGTTCCGCTTCCAAGCGGCTCCTCGTCGACGGGGACGGCGACCGGGGCGGTTCCGGTAACACACGTTCGGAACGTTCGGCCATGACTTGGCTTCGCGTATACACCATTTAAACACTTATCAGAGTCAATTAGCAGAGTCAAATGTCTATTTACAAATCACAATTAACACAGACAGAGTTCATCCACAGTTCAGGAATCAAAGTTCAGATCAGATGCACTTAACACGAAATAACACAGTAATCACTTGTAGAAATAATAAAAGTACTTACAATTTATAGTCCAAAATAAGTGTGTCCATATTGCACTAAGTCATAAACACTAATTTCACAGCACAGAGTCCACTGGTGCGTACTTTCGATCCGTCTCCGATAGGACCAACGATGTTGGTGTTACACTATGGAGAGAGTACAGTCGTCAAGCCCAGAGAGCGAGTGGACTGTAATTTAAATTTATCACTAGGCACTGACTGTTCCCCAGTAAAACACTGCACTTATACTGACACACATTAATTTATTAATACTTTTACTATTTTCACAATTCACTGGTAATTACTGGTACTTCACTTTTCACTAGTAGCTGTATTCACTATTAAACCGTAGGAAGGAATGAACGTACTGCATACAAATTCGGCTCTATTCTTGTATGATTTTCTGCGTTCAATTAGCGACTAAAGCGATCCATTATTATCTCTAATTATTGAGCACGAAGTTTGCACACGGCACTACTGTGTTCATTTCTTTCTTACATATGTTGCTATCCTATTTAATTTTTCTTAACAATTTTCGTATTCGTTCTTACTTATACATTTTTCTCTTTATTTAAATCTAGTAGAAAATTAGTAAATAAACGACAATATCAAAGCTTAATGAAATCATATGAAACTTCTTTTGGTCTTGGCTGTCGTTAACAGTCCCGTTACAATTTATTTTTATGTATGTATGTTTGTATATTTTTATGTTTTTCGAAGGATTTCTTAAAAAAAAGTCGTCAACGCGAGATTAGCTGTTTTAGTTGAATCAAGTATGGTTCAACTTTGGGTACAGTGTAAGTTTCATAAAAATCTTTCCAATAGTTCGTGTGTTATAAGTCGAACTATAAAACATGAAATAAATAATAATAAAACCCGCCTTCAAAAAACTGATTTATTGACAAAAAAGTTTTAAAAAACGTGTTCGTCTTCTATGAGCAACAAATTCTATAGAGTAGGTGCACGATGTGTTAGGTAGACTGTTAATGTACGTTGTTTCTTTTAAACAGAATAAGAATGCGTCATTTACAGCTTTCTAGACAGTTTTTTAAAGCGGCAGCGGCCTGCGGCACTGATTGTGTAAAAAAGTCCTTCTGTGTTGTGTATTGTTTAACTCACGTTGCCTCCAAATCGCACTGAATCATTCCGGTAGGATACGGAATACTACGGCAAACTACGTAGCTTTCGTAGAAACCTAACTTTTTTTAAGGAATTTGCAAGATAAAGTACCGAATGTGATATACGCAGTCTCGCAATTGTTTTAAAGTTGAAAAAAATCCTCTTTTACCTCCTTTATAACGTTTTTTCTGTGACTTGTATCAAAGAATATATTTTTTATTGTATATTTGAAAATGAAACTAATTAACTAAAAATAAATAAAAGTCACTATTATAGTGTAAATTACTATGATTTATTATGACTTGACATAATCAGATTCAAGAATATATTCGCGATACAATACAATTGAATGAAAGAATTTGCAAGATAAAGTACCGAATGTGACATACGCAGTCTCGCAATTGTTTTAAAGTTGAAAAAAATCCTCTTTTACTTCCTTTATAACGTTTTTTCTGTGACCACTTGTATCAAAGAATATATTTTTTATTGTATATTTGAAAATGAAACTAAGTAACTAAAAATAAACTTGACATTATGAATCAGATTCAAGAATATTAATTATTCGCGATACAATACAATTGAATGAAATCTACCATAGAAAAAATGAATAAAGCTACCGCACCTTCTGGAAAGATTCCGAAGTCTACCGAAATGCTAAAAAAAAAAGTTATTTTTGTGCTTTCGTTGAAAACTAACAAATGTGGTCTAAGTAATGATTTCATGGTCCAAACTAAAATAACTAACCACATACAAGTTTTTTTTAAACACAAGCATAGGCGCATGCGCACGTGAGGCGTAAGTGATGCGTCCTTTGACCGCGCTATGGCCGCAAACGTTAAATAATAAAGAGTCAGATAGGGTTTTAAAAACAAAAGAGAGTTTAAAAATAAATTGCTTTATATGGAAGGTAAAACATGCATTCAATTTACAATAAGATTTATAAGGCACATTACAATTGCGAATCAATAAAATAATACATATATTTCAATAACTACAAACGTATACGTAGTTAAACTTATGCCCGATGCAGTGTTTTTACAAAATCAATCACATTGCAAAATTCGAAACAAACGTGTTTTAAATACTTACACTATATTTCATTCATTAGGTTATCATCTCATTCAGTCTTCCAAACATGACTTTATCACAATATCAGTTAGCATATTATCCTACACTTTTTCTGGCTTATATCTACCTACAATAAATACATTGTATTTATCCATTTCACTTTCTTAAGCCTGCCTATGTGTAATGCATCATGCAACAATAACAAAATCTGTACACATGAGTTTCTACACATTACATGAAAACAATAACCCATAAATCGATTCATCTCTACAATTTAATCTTAATCGAATAAGACACACATACAATTCTAATAATTATGACATGACGTTATGAAATTTAATACACCTTGTCTGTCAATTTAAAACTTTCATTTATCTTAAGTTAGCAAAATTATATTAAGACTCTGTTTGAAGATTTACAGGAAGAAAGACAATTTCTTACTACAAAACTGCCTGGAGCATATTATTTATTGATTTATATTATATTTTAGTTAGAGATATGATGAGAAATACAACAGCATGATTAAAAAACAATAATATGAACAACTTTCAATGTGGCCCTAAGATAGAAATCAAAGATTGTTTAAATAACATGTTCTTTTAAGTATATCGTGGGCATTAGAGCCATAATAATAGTTGTTTATAAGTTGGATACAGTGATAATGCGATCACATCATTATCTACATAAGTCACCAAAATTAGCAGTATTGCCTTACGAAATTGTACTTATCTTGAAACAGAAGTAATAAAAAGATTCATACAAAATAAAATGATTGACAAGTTCATTAGGAAAAAGAATCTATAATTTGCTGCGTTGACAAAATTACTTGGAAGAAAGCTTGCGTTCTAGTTGGTCAGCGATGGCCAAAAGGAAATCTTCAGTATGTAAGAACATGCCTTCCTTGGTGTTGGCCATACCGTGGATACAAATAACCAAGTCCTTGGTCATTTTTCCCGAATCAATGCATTCTACGCACGCCTGTAACAATATAAAATAATTGGTAAATAATAAATTTCGTACTTATTTAGAGATATTTTTTAGAATATACTCTCGAAGTATATGCTCCGTTGAATGATATCTAATCTATTTAGATTGTATGCATTAATTGTATTGTATGTTTGTATTTACAAACCGAAATATTTTGAGTATAATTGCTGCCAAAGGGGGGTGGTGGAAACACCCAAAAAGGTTGCAATTGGTTATTTGACTGTGTAACAAATTAAGATGAATTGACAACATTTCATTTGTGTAAAGGTATGAAAATTCGAAAACCATTTCAAGATTTTGCATTTCGAAATACGTTGAACATTTTTTCAGATTTTTTTCCGCTTTATTTTTAAAGTTAAGAATAAAAACTGAAAAGAACATGGAAGTTGGCATTTCACAGGTTACGCCTTTGCAATGACATTTCATGCAGAAAAAAAATGCTTTTGAACTTTGAGCTTGCTGTCAGTTGTCACTTTGACGTTAAGTGTTGTTGTTATTTCCGGTATTGTATTGGACATTATCGATAAATTACGATGTGGTAAATTGAAGGTTATTAAAAAAAAACATTTTCATTCTAACAATTTTTTAGTTCAGATACGAAATTGTCATCATGATTCCTCATTCGAAATATGATTGATATTTGTAGTTATGAGAAAATATTGGAGTAATTTTCAGAAATCATATTAATATTAAAAAAGAAGGGTTGTTGCGTTGTTTTATTTGGTTACTTTTAACATAAATTAGGCAATGTTACATAGTAAAATGAAATTTAATTCTTTTTTCTTTAAGAAATCTTAATTCTACAATTGATATAGACCACAACGCTATAAACGTCAGATATTTTTTTTATAGAAAATAGCACGACCTCGAAACATCCAACTTCCTGTACTTACGCTCTTTTAGAATGGAGAGTTTTTAAACAATTATTATTAGAGAAAATACTGGAAAGAAATGAAAATTAAAAAATATGGGTGCCTTCATTTTTGAAGTTCTTATAGGAAAAAAATAAAAATGCGCATATGAAAATGTTGAAATGTTGTCAATTGGTTGGAAATGAGACAACACAGTCTTAAAACTATGGTACATATCTATTTCTACATTAAAAATAGTATAAAATATTTTGTTTTTGCAAAATATCTTTGTGATTTTTGTGTTTGTCGAATATTGTAAACGTTCTTGACATTCCTTTTTAATTAAATCATTCGTTTTAAAATAAGATAAACACAAAATTCACTGACCGGAAAATGATCGCTTAACACCAAAATCTTTTAAAATCAAATAGTAAATGAAATTTTCATTAATCGACTATTTGATTCAAAAAGATTCAGTACCTACACAGATTAGCTAGAATATGTCTAAAGTCCGTTTTTCTTTGCTAGTCGAAAACAATCTTTTAAAATAATGATAGTGAATTTACTCACTCTACAAGATTTAACGATACTTATTTGACTAGCCTCATATTAATCTTGCGCACATATAAGAATACTTTTTCAAACGTTGTAAAGAGTTCAATTTCTCTCAGACAGCTTGAAAGGACACAACCGAAGATCTCTTAACGTATGACGTCCTCACCATCATTGGTTGATGGGATTTCTCACCGGTCATATCGGATAACCGTCTCAAAAATGTAGATATTTCAGTTAAAACTGACTCTCATAATTAATTTAAAAAAGGCTGAATAGCGTCGCGTATTGTAATGCTTATGTGGCAGCCATCTGGTTTAATCAGCAATTGAATATCGAATTTAACTAAATGACTACGCAAAGATCAGCCATGTGTCTAAACGTTGCGTTCAATGAATTGGCATTCAGCAATTTATTTGAATCGTCGTTAAATGAACGGCTTAAACATCCAATAAAGTGGCCGATTTAACCAGATGGCTGTTAGGCATGGGTCGTAATTGTTTATTCAAGTACTAAGGCATAAAGTACGTCCGTAAATCAGCACCAGTACCGATACCATGAGTTTACTCGCTAGCGAAGACGGTTTTACTCGCTAGCGAGGACGTCCCTCTTTATATGGAAATTTTTAGTTCTGATAGTGACCGCTAGAGGCACTGTGCAATTCTCAGAGTCGCTAGCGAGTAAAACCGTTGTAAACTCATGGTAACGAACGGTAAGGGATCAAAATCAGGTATGAAATAAAAAAAAACTAAACCTAAACCTTGTCTACATTGCAAGAGCACACTATCGCGTAATCGCGTTTGCGTACCGAAATACTTTGCATCGTTTATTTATCGTGTAATAATCTGGTTAGAAGATAAATACCTACCAATTTGTTGCTTAAAATGGACAAATTACAAAATAAAATACCTAAGGAAATACTATTTGGTTGAGCTTTCGAGTTTCTGTCGGGCGCACCGGTGGTGCGGCGCGACGCGGCTGCCTAATGCCTACTGAAATACGTTGAAAATACATCCCTATTTTGATATGCATTAGGCGCAAAGTCGCGCTAGCAAGAAAAATACTTATAAACGTTGCGAGTATTTCTTTAAGATATCGCAATTTTAGACCTATTTTTGATGAACTTAAGGTTTAATTTCATAACTACGTTCGTTTAAACAGTATTTCGGGGAAGCGTGCGCCGCTCCCTGTAAGTGAAATACTTGCATGGTTTTGGAAGGCTGCGAAATTGACGTAGGAGTTTAGCGCGGGAAACGAAACGAAGAAGTTGGATTTTGTTTCTTCATTTTAGTAATTGGTTTTTTCCAGTAACTTATTGTAATTTTGTGTTGGAATCATCATAATAATGTGTGCTATTAAAGAAAACAATGAAGACAAAGGAAGAAACAAGTAAAGCTTGCTCTGATCGCAGATTGCGCCCTCTGATTCGGATCGTTATTCTCGTGCTAAACTGCCTTCTTGAGCATTGAAATGCGAACGCCAGCCCCGCATTTCAATGAGTTAGGTTAGGCTAGGCTAGTTTAGTTTTAGTTTTGTAGTTTTAAGTGTAAATATTGAATTTATTAATAAAGCATTGTCCGTATGGCTCTGTCCGAGGACGTTAAATTTGTAAAAAAAATAGACATTTACGTACCTCCTCGAGCGAGAGCGCGAACCGCTCCAGCTCGGGCGTGCCGTCGAGCTTGGCGCGGTGGATGAGGCCGCGCGTCCACGCGTAGATGGAGGCGACCGGGTTGGTGGAGGTGGGCTTCCCCTGCTGGTGCATGCGGTAGTGCCGCGTCACGGTGCCGTGCGCCGCTTCAGACTCCACGGTCTTGCCGTCGGGACACATCAGCACTGACGTCATCATGCCCAGCGAACCGTAACCCTGAACGAGAAAAATAGAGTAAGTTGTTAACTATTATGGCCTTATAGCAATGACGAGTTATCAAGAAAATACAAAAGTAAGAAAGCCAAAAGTCCTGGCCGTATGGTTCCGGAGTAGGGCTTGTTGTTATGTTGTGACGTCACTTCTAGGTAATAAAGCGCTAACGCGCAAACATTCAACGCACTGCATCACCGCTATTTTACGACAATGAAATGGGTTTTAGTCATTGTGCTAGCCTAATAAGAGTGTTATTTTTTTCTAGTGTTGTAAGTAATCGTACGGTTTTTGCGAATTATAAAGTAGAAACAACTAGTTCTAAACTTCTGTATTTTAGAGAAAATATTAAGTTCAGTTAAATTAAATATTTGCGAAATGAATCTGTATTTAAACTGAGTTAAATATTTCTGCAATTCTAAATAAACACGGTTACTATCTATCATTTTCAATGCACAAATTAAAATAATGACCTCAGCAAGTGCCAAGTGATAACTTTGTCAAACACAGCCAGTATTTTTAGTTACCTACTATAATATCATCTTCATTTATGCCTCGTTTAATTACTGTATTGTCATTGGGTTAAAATGACTTTGGGTATATTTGCACAGACAAGTAAATAAAGCTGTGTAAATATTATAAGGTTTGATTATAATCAGTGATCGGATAATCGGATGCAAATTTATCAAAAGTTCATTTTTGGCTATGATATTACGGAACGGCTTCTAAAAAAAATATTACATATTAGATTCTAAAAAGAACGTAGCAAGTCTGTACATGATCCGGAAACGACGTCTTTAGTACAAGGTATGTATTTTTTAAAAAACAGATTTTGGTTGCATATTATTACTGTAGAATTTTATTTTAAGCTCCCCATCATTTTAAAATATGTTGAGTGTTACAAAAGCAGTAGACAGTACATACAAACACAGTAGTACACCCGATTTGTTTCTATAGGAATTTACTTTCTATAGGAAACACATTTATCGATTCATAAATTCCGGGTTTTTTTTCGATATACGAGTGCATTCCATATTATCTAAGACCTTAAAACCATAAAAACAATATACCCATTCTCGATTTATTTCTTTAGTATAAGAAAGAAAATTTATCAATTCCACAATCCCCGGATTTTTTCGTTTCAAAAGTACATTCCAACATAGTCAACATCTCAACCTAAGGTAAATAAGATCACTAATTCGATACCACTAACACTAATACGATCACTAATTATAATGCTCCGGTTTTAGCACGGTTGAAGCCAAACGCAATGTGTCAAGAATAACGTGTATAAATTCTAACTAGCGTTTTTTTTTTCAAAATTCAAATACATTGAGTAGTTATAGGGCTAAAGCTCCTATAAAATCTACTAATTTACAAACATTAAATTTTTGTAACATTAAGAATAGTTCAAGCGAACTTTGCTTCGCCTCTGGCCCGGCCCGATCCCGTTTTATCATTATTTTCCTATTCGAGGCCAAAATAAAGCCAGCAAAAATCATAAAAGTCGAACCATACGTCCTCGAGTTATGTTTTTTTAACCCCGACGCTACATAGGGGTGTCATAAGTTCGACAGCTATGTATGTAAGTCTGTCTGACTATGGCACCGTAACTCCTAAATGGGTACACCAATATGGACGCGTTTTTTTTGTATTATCAATATTTTCAGTTTCTTTATTGGCGAATGTTTCTTTTAAATTTTATGTTAATTGAAGATGATTGGCTTTTTTATTTTCATAAAAAATTAACCACCTTCAAAAAAAACACTAAAAGGATTTACTTTTCGTCGTTTCCACTTATTGTTTAATTTACAGTGCACTTGATTGAACTAAAATAGTAACTTAAACCTTCTTCTAGGTGTTACAAATACTTTAGTGCATCCGCATTAAAATCAATCCAGCCAAACGCGAGAAATTCGCGGACAAGCATACAAGCCGAACTCAGAACCTCCCTTTTTGGAAGTCGGTTAATAATAAATATAGATAATAATATGGTCGTTAGTACCTGTGCGACGATGTCAGACTGCACATCCCCATCGTAGTTCTTGCAGGCCCACACGAACCCACCCGAGCTCTTGATGGCCTGCGCCACCATGTCGTCGATGAGGCGGTGCTCGTACCAAATCTTCGCGTCTTCAAACTGCTTCTTGTAGTCACTAAAATCACAACACATGTTTAACTCGTGACTTGAATTTTTTAATCATTAGTCAATGTTGATTTGCTGTTTCATTTCCTTTAATGTTAACATAGGCAAACAAACACGTTTCAAACCTAATAACATACAAAAATATCTTCATTAACAGATGTTCGTCTGCTAAAATGTTAAAGCTAAAATTATTTAGACATAACTTACCTCTGGTAAATTTCTTCGAAAATGTCCTTGAAGCGACCGTCATAACGCTTCAAAATTGTGTTTTTAGTAGACAGGTAGAGAGGCCATTTCTTTTGTAACGCCACCTGATCAATTAACATAAAAATATATTAGCATATTCGACAAGCACGTTTCACGGAAATGCTTGTTTGAATAAGAATGTTGGCTTGTCTGTTATTTTCAGAGTAGGTGGGTGAAATCTTATCTCATAAATCAGTATATATGCAGTAATTGTATTTTGATATAGATAGCAGGTAAGGGTACCTTAAAAAATAGACAAAAAAAGCTATAGTCGCCGTCTTTAGGCCTGCGTCTTCTGGCCTCATGTCAATAGAGATAGAAATATACAGCGCAACCCTTCAAGATAAGTGCAAGTGAGACTCCGTTAAAAAAGCGCAGTCTATAGCCATACCTAATAAGAGAACATCTTTGAAGTGTTAGGTTTTATCTTCTCTCTCTCTTAAAGTTGGCACGAGCGACAAGATAGCTGTTCTTTTAAAATAAGCCAAAGGCCTGCAGAGTAAAGAAGAGTGATGTTAAGTTTACAAAATAGTTATAATTACTTGAAAACTGGAGTGCGCAAAGCTGCGGATGGACTCGTCGGTGTTGTACATGCCCAGCGCCACGCCCGGCCCTTTGAAGTCGAACAGCAGCTGCTTGTGAACGGTGCCGTCGTTCTTCGTGTAAACTAGTTCCACCTGGAAGAAAAGTCAGTTTGCTTATATCATGTTCATAAATGTTGTATTTACATGTAATTAATCTACATAATTTTAGTACTATTTAACAAAATATCGTGAAGTCAATAAAAATACTAAAGAACCGTAAAGAACATTAAAATCTTGATTTCAAATTAAAAAAAGTAAAAACCGACTTCAAAACCAAAATGCACTAAAGTCTTAAATAAACTCTTGACTATTGAAAGGAAAGGTGGGGGGGTTTAGGCAAACAATTTCTTTTTGGAGTCAGTGCTGTGATAGTTGATGCATGATGGTCAAAGTGATGGCACCGACTCCAACAAGAAATTGTTTGCCTAGACCCCACCTTTCCTTTGAATAGTCAAGAGTTTATTTAAGACTTTTTCAACACACTTGCTCAAAAAGACGTTTTTATTCCACCGATTTTTGGCACATAATCATAGATATTAAACACGCGTGCTTTTTCTGTATATTATAGCACTAGTGCCTTTTGTTTATTAACCCGACCAATTTACATTTGTACCCTAGTATCAAGTAGTAAGTAAGAAGATGAAGCGATATAATTTAGTCGGGTTATAACTTACACAACAAACAGTATTTATGCGAAAAATAACAGTATGTACATATTTATTTCAATAAATGGTAAATCCAGCTTTATTACTAAAAATAACTCAAATTCATTCAAAATTTTCTGTAATTTGTGTTATAAATAATGAATTATTACATTTTTAATCTTGGCTGTTGGCCGATCTAGTTCGCGCCTTAACCTTGCGCGCGCATCAGTTTCGCGGCAAGAAAAAAAACAACGCGCCATTTTTCGTAAATAGTTTGCGGCTGTGGTGTGACGAAGTTTTGGATTAATGGCAAGTGTGTTGAAAAACGTCGTATGAAACACGTGTGCCTGTGACCATTATATACGCGGCTTTCTTATGGCGCACTCGCTTTCGCTCGTGCGCACACAATATCGCCTTGTATATAATGGTCAACTTAGCACACTTGTATCATAATGTACTATTTAGTGCATTTTGGTTTTGAAGTCGGTTTTTACTTTTTTTAAAGTTCTTCATTTTTAGAGATTATAGGAGAAGTTGCACCTTATGACTATACGTACGTGTACGTGCCTTTAAAATTTGAGGGTTTCCCTCGATTATTAGTAGAGTATTAATATTGTTTTACTGTAAAACAATATTAATATTAATGTGTATATTAGTGTGTAAAATTAATATCTTAATAATAAATAATCTAATGTTCTTAAGCGTATTTAACAACACTAACTTATGCACTTTTTTTGTCTATGGTTTTATGCCAACGTGACAAAAAAACTAAAGCTATCCTAACGTCATCTAGTGAGATCTATAAAGTGATGGGATAAAACTGCTCATTGATCACGACAGTCGCTAAATCGACGCGCAATTTGTGTAGCTTTGTTTTAAGTATTATTCAGATTCATCGTAGTGTGCTTCAGTGCATATTCAAAAATACAGTCAATTCTTTTACACAAAGGTTATCTGGAAGAGATCGCTTTTGGTGATAAGACCGCCTGAGTGGTAAATTTACTTTGTGTTGTGTTGTGATAGTTATATTATTATTATGTTAGTCATTTTCCTATCTCAGGACCACCGGTCCCCGGACATTTGGAAGGAACCTATGGCGAACATGGGGCCGAAACCAATACGCAGGGGCCGGTTTGACAACACTAATCTAAATGCAGTGTGACAGCCGGCGATTATCACTGTATGCACTATGCTAGTGCAGCCAGGGACAACCCCCGGGTTGTGTAGATCTATTGCAAGATATGGGTCACAAACATGTCAGTGATAGGTGAACTGAGTAACTGGCTCTATGGACGGACTTTTGCCCCTGTATGTTATTCATATGGGTACAATGGCAGGGGGTGACTTGCATACTCAGTCGATGGGCCCCCAAAAAAGGTTGCTAGCACAAAATGACATAGACAACAAGGGGACAACACTAGTTAGGATGCTAGGGGAGTGGAGAGGCATTTCATAGCTCTCAGGACAATCACGGTAATCGATCAAAATCGCTACAAGTATCTTACTGCAACACATCCTTCCCTTGAGCATTTGTGCTGCAGCGAGTCTTCACTGAAGCCAGTCAATAAAGGCTAGACAGAGATGAGTAACAAGGGTTCTCTCAGGACCAATCAGATACAACATAGGTTATTATTATTATTACCTTTCCGGGCTGAGAGACGACGAAGTCCTGCGCTTTGTACTGGTCGCCGTGCGCGTGGCGACCGATGACGATGGGCTGGGTCCAGCCCGGCACCAGCCGCGGGATGCTCTTGCAAAGAATGGGCTCGCGGAACACCGTGCCGCCGAGGATGTTACGGATGGTCCCGTTCGGGCTCAGCCACATCTTCTTCAGTTTGAATTCTAGAATTACGTTTGCATATAAGAAATAATAATAAATTGTCATAATTATTTTTCAAACAACACAAGTTTTTTTTTTAAGAATGGGTTTCCTCTTGACCTCAGTCAGGCCAAGCCACGTGTAGCTATGACAGAGTCGAAGAAGGATCCAACTCCCCACTTAAAATTCGTGGATTTCTCAATTCGAAGCTTATGGACTTCATGCAAATCGTAGTTTGATATTATACATAATCTATACTAATATTATAAAGCTGAAGAGTTTGTTTGTTTGTTTGTTTGTTTGAACGCGCTAATCTCAAAAACGACTGGCCCGATTTGAATTTTTTTTTTTACGTTGGATAGTCCATTTATCGAGGAAGGCTTTAGGCTATATAACATAAAGATACAACTCATAAAACCACAGCACAAATGGAAAAATGTTGCGAAAACGGGAGAAAGATATTCCTTTTAAGAGCTTCCGCTGCATACGTTGCGGAAACCGCTTAAGTTACACAAAAATCATGTATGACAGGATTGTTCAGCATTAAGAGTTCTATAATAAAGTCCGCGACAGCATATGTCTATCTCTTATGGTTGACTTACTACAACCTTTTTTATGTCAATAAATTTGTAAAAAAATTATGCATTATTTTTAGAGGTGTATTATACACACAGGTATTTATTCTTATCAAAATAAATACATTCATCATCACGAGCATTTCATTTAGAACCAAGTTGCCCCTTATATCATTTGATTTCAATATATATCTTAGGAGCTATCACAGTTTTAACATAACTCCGCACCAAAATAATGTTCGCAGCTTAAGTACAACGTGCGCTTGCGCTAATATATTATAAAGCTGAAGAGTTTGTTTGTTTGAACGCGCTTATCTCAGGAACTGCTGGACCAATTTGAAAAAATATTTCTGTGTTGGATAGCTTATTTATCGAGAAAGGCTGTAGGATATAAAACATGACGCTGCGACGGGAGGGGAGGGAGCAAACTCAAAACGTGCGGACGAAGTCGCGGGGGACCGCTAGTTTTATTGTATAAAGAGGGCACTTTAAGACATTGTTCTAATTAAAGCATTTGAGATCAGGGATATTTCCACGATAAGGAGAATGCTAACTAAACAACACAATGTTAAAAATATGTACGAGCGAATTATATTAGTATTTCATTGTTGATACATGTTTTAGTGATAATGATAATAAAATAGGTAGACAAGCTTTAACTGTCTGAAATTGTAATTAATGTTTGTTTTAAATATTTTTTAAACATAAGATAATTTAAATGGACGTAAACGTACGTAGGACAATTAAAGAACTTGCAAACAAGACATTGATAATGGTATGTTTATTACTCGTTATGTAACCTTAGAGCAAGGTCATTGTGTTATTATACATTGTTCGTATTATTAATAAAATACAACTACGCGCTGACTGATAGCTGCTAGATAGGTCACGTACTACAGAGCCTAACACAACCGGGCGTATTTTTCGTCGAAACTGCATCCTTAGGTAAGCATTGTGCAGAAGTTTGGCAGAAGAATGTACCTCAACTCAAGTATTCTGCTATTCGAGTCTAGGGACAGTTTCAGTAGAAATACATAGTCACAATGGCCCCCATACGTCTCGATACGGAAATAGATTAAACTTACCACGATATGACAGGCAAGCTAATAATTTTACCCAACCTAAGAATTTTCCGTACCTTCTACCCTCTGCTCGTCAGGAGTGATGGTGGCGCACTTGATGCCGACATTGTGTTTCAGGACCGCGTGCGCCGCGTCTATTGTCACCTGATCATCGGTGGCATCGCGGTGCGGCAGCCCCAAGTCATAGTATTCGCAGTCCAACTAAAAACAGATAGAAAACATGATAAGTAAGTCCGTTAGGATTGAAGACGGTAACGGTCACGGTACCTTGATTTTGTAAGTAATACTAATTTAGGATGGGTGTGAGGTAATGACGTTTTAGTATTTAGTTTAATATTTTTTATTACCAGCCATCTGCTACCTTTCTTAGCTCCTTCTTACACTACCTTCCTTAACCTATTATAATATTTTTATACCTGAGTTTTTCTGTTCAGTAATTAGGGTAGCCCGGAGTTTGGAAGTTGGCGGTGTTTCACCCCCGTGCCTCGGGAAGCACGTTAAGCCGTTGGTCCTGCGCCTGATCTCTCTCCGGTCGTGTCAGATTGCTGTCCCATCGGGCTATGTGAGTGAAAGGAATAGAGAGTGCACCTGTGATTGCGCACACAATTGTGCACTATACATATATGTCCCGCGCAGTCGTTTAGTCGTTGTGACTGGCCACCGTAGGCGAAATCGGCTGGGGGACTACTATTACTATTATTATATTTATAAGCTTGCTGTTAATTAGAAAAGTAGCAGATGAGTACCAGCCTTCTTGTATTTATAAACAAACAAGACCCGTTTAAAACATATTTACCATTTAGATAACTACTTTTAATTGATCGTAACAAGCGAGTCAATTGACTTGGAAATTTCGCAGTGCAAAGTCAAGTCATGGGCCGGCAAACATTTATGAACGTTGCATGGGTAACGACACCATAAAAGTGGTATTCCTTTCGCGCTTTTTAACATCAGACATGCTAATCTTGTATGTTATCGTCATGCTATGCTATAAACGTATGGCGCCCCGCAAGCGCAATACATCCGGTTATATAACGAGCAGATAAAGAATATTATTGTGCGTTTTTAATTTAAACTATGTCAAAGCTTAATTTTTACACTTCAGTAATTACAATTGTTTTAATTTTATCAATCAAAATTATCGATAACATCACAATTCTGCCGATGAATTACGTAGGTAGGTATTATTTATCGCCGTAGTCTTAATATGTAATGATTTCATATGACATAAAGTAACTAAAAAAAATGTCTTGAAAAAATCTCAACCAAGGTGGACGCAGGGAATCGAACTCCGTGTCATCTGAAAGGGTAATGTATGTCTATTAACCTCTTGGTCACTCAGATATTGGCTGAGCGGGAACCCGTTTTGGTTGCAAGTTCTATTTTACACGTAGAGGTGGTAATTATTTTCATACTCCTACCAAAAATATTAATATTGGCAGGAACTACTACTTAGTCTTGTCTTTATAGTTCATTGACTTTATTTTGACGTTATGAAGGTAGGGGTTCATTTCCTACCTCTTAATAAAAACTCTAACGATTTTAGGCCAGTTAACCACCATGAGGTCAGAATACTCGTAAGCTTGTTAAATCGGTCAATAAATTCCCTTATTCTCGCTGTTCGCCCGGATGGCTGTGGTCGTCGTGAAAAATAATAATTCCTTGAGTCAATGAACCCGACACGCGTGTGAGTGTGAGAAGAATACACAAAATTCAATACTGTTCGAGTAGCCGCCAACGGGTATTCTTTCTCGTCTCGACTCGAAACATTAAAACAAGTTTATTTTCTGGTTTTGTTTTGTAGATTGAGATTACCAGTCGAGTAATTTATCGATCTCAGGGGTTAAAGTTAGGTACGAGTAGGTTAAGTACGATCAGAAGTTCACCAATGTTTGGGCTTTCATTCAGGTAGGGTCGAGATCTCTGCTGCCTAACCACTTTCAAACGAAAATCGCTTGCACACACGACACAAAACGCCCGTCACTTCAAAGTTTCAAACAAAAGACGACGGGAGCTGCTTTTGGTTCATTTGGTCTTTAGGCGGCGCGGTGGTGTCCTCGATATATCGATTTATGTAGCCTTTTTGTAGCCATCCTAAATATTAAAACGCCTTTAAAAAACTGACTAAAAGCTGAAAATAACACACTTGTCCACTGTTTTGAAGAAACAATTTCATTTGGAGTCGGTGCATGATGTTGATGTGCGTAGACTTTTGATGAACATAAGCTTGAGATCATGCACCGATTTGAAAATGATTTATTTCTCCTAAACAGAGAGCAAATGTGTTATTTTTAGCTTTTTAGTCAGTTTTTGAAAGCGGTTTAATTTTTCAAATGATTTTTTTATTTTTAGTTTTTATTACCCATAACTCAAAAACTACTGGGACGATTTTGATGAAACTTACACCGTACCCTAGTTGAAATATACCTGACTGAACTATAAAAATGACTTTTCGTTTTCCAGAAATCCGAGGACAAACATACATACACTTACAAAATTTTACACACGTGTTTCGAAGCCTTAGTCTATACTTATATTATAAAGCTGGTGAGTTTGTTTAGACACGCTAATCTCAGAAACTACTGGACCGATTTAAAAAAATATTTGTGTTGGAAAGCTTATTTATCGAGAAAGGGTTGTAGCTATAAAACATTACGATACGAATTATAAAAGCAGAGAAACAATGAAAAATATTTCAAAAACGGGGAGAAAATATATATTTTGAGAGCTTCCGTCGCGTACGTAGCGATAGCCGTTTATGATACCTACATCAAAATCATGTATGACGGAATTGTTCCGCTATAAAAGTTCTACTAAAGTCCGCGACGGCATATAGTCTATCTGATAAGGTTTATTCTCTACAAACTTTTTATGATCATAAATTTGATACAAAATTTTGTACTATTTTCAAAGGCGTTTTGATGCGAACGGTATATTCTTGTCAAAATAAACATTTTCAAAATTACGAGCATTTTATTAGGGTTCCGTAGCCAAATGGCAAAAAACGGAACCCTTATAGTTTCGTCAAGTCTGTCTGTCTGTCTGTCCGTCCGTATGTCACACCCATTTTATTCTGTAACTATAAGCATTACACAATTGAAATTTGGTAGGAAGATGTATCTTGTTAACCGCTTAACGATTCTCATACAAAAAATAAAAAATAATGACAGTTAAGGGGGGGCTCTCATACATGAAACTAAAACCAAAATTTTTTTTTTGTCAAACCTATGCGTGTGGGATGGATGTCTATGGATAGGTCTTTTAAAGTAACATTTTTTTAAACAAAATTGCTCTTTATATCATTTGATTACAATAAATATCTTAGAAAATATCACAGTTTTAAAATAACTCGCATCAAAATAATGCTGCATAAGAAAAACATGCGCTAGCGCTAAGCGTAAGGTTTCAGTCAGACCTTTAAAATATGTGCTTTGCGTTGATTTTTTTTACGGGAAATCCGAAATTTACGCGGGCATCGCCGCGGGGGACCGCTAGTGTATCAATATACTCAAATATAATCAAATTCTAACGTTATCACATTCATACACATTGAATTAAATACCTCCTTTTTGGAAGTCCGTAAAAAGGTCTGCAGACAACGACAGTTCAATGGACCCTGCGCGCGCTTAATTTTAACTCGAGTAAAACCGTAGGTAGATAAAACTTGATATTTCAGCAAGATAAATTGTGCTTTCCTTTACTTAAACCAGATGAGCCGGTTCCGATACGACTGTTACTGTATTTTTAAAATAAGGCAAGCTGGCTTGTCACAGCCAAACCTTGATCGATACCATTAAAGGTTCTGCGGTGCGCGTACCATATCATCGTAGTTAAATTTAATGACTCCAATTAAGTAACTATGAATTTGGTTTAGGTCCAACTGTCCATCTACTGAGGTAGACGCAGTGATCTTAAAGTAGGTATGTAGGTAGTTTCCTCTCGTCACGTCAATATTAAATGCAATTATCTTGAAATATTCTAATATAGGCAATATAGCGAATAACATTGGCCCAGTAAAATACTGATAAGCTATGACACGTAGTACCTACTGCCAATTGCTATGATAACCTGCAGTGGTAATTAAGGATTATAGTCGTGTTGATACTAAGATTTGCTTATAAGCATCATGAGGGCGCAGGGCCCTTCAATCCTCGCAAATTGTCCTCGAGAACAAAGGGTAATAAAATAAAAAAATAAATTTTTGTTTTTTTAGTGTTTTGTCACTATACAAACTTAATAATATTTTCAAATTGCACTTGTAAAAAGCAACTTTGGCTGTGTGACAGACGAGGAATCGAACCCCGTGTCTTACGCAATCCGGGCGTATGCCTATAGGCATTTGAAAAATAAAAAATAAATTTTAATAAATTTCAAAATTCATCATATTACAATCTATAATTTAACAATTCTTGATATCAAAATTAAAGATTGGCAATAATCATTGATGAACTATTCCATTTTAAAATCATGTGTTATAAGATTTGACTTAAGACTGTGTTTTGGAAAAAGAGAAGTAAAGAGCTGAGACAGAAATTTTATCTATGCCTCTACTCTCTATAATGGCTCTAAAATTAATTTAATAAATATCATAAAAATAAAATAGATAAGCTCTGTCTGTTCTCATAGGCAAAACTACATTATTTTCATGAATTCATTCACACAGTGGGACATAATAAAAATGAAAAGGTACACAATAGTATCTAATAACTTTAGCTTATACTCAATATACCATAAGCTAGGTTTAAAAGATACTGCACCTATACATGATAGGTTGATAATAGGAACAGCAGAACACAATGATAATGGTGTCCATTTCATCTATTACAGCTATAGGGTTGCAGATAATTAAGGCCATACTTCAATTCACTGGTCACTGCTCCATCTCATGTTTGTGAAATGATAGTGGTTCACAATTCACATTGTAGGTAATATAATGATGGAAAAGGTCTGGAATGTACTTCGAGAAAGTAAAGAACAGGTCTGATTTATGAATATTTTTTTCTTTTCTTTTAAGGCCTGATTTTACCAACATCAGATAAGGAATATTCATGTAATATAATACACAACACTGAATTTGAGAACATTATGTATTTGTCAGGAATTATTTATAAAATCTGTCGTTTTATACTTATTCAGTTGCATAAGTTTTATCTGATGTTGGTAAAATCGGCCTTTGAACGAATTTAAAATAACATTATTAAATTTTTGAAAGAATTTATTAATTTTATTTTCATTAGAAAAAAACAAGTTAGAATTACAAACATACCTTGACATAGGGAAAGATGAGCTTTTCCTTGATTTTTTCCCAGATAATGCGAGTCATCTCATCACCATCCATCTCAACAATAGGCTTGGCTGCCACCACCCTCTTTGCAGTGCCATCTAAAATTCAAAGAGACACATTTAACCTCTTGAAACTTCAAGACTTACAAGTATTTTGTTTGTTCAGTTCTCAAAGTTTTTCTAGGGCTTATCCACTTTTCAACGAAATAGCAGGCACAACAAAAGACTCAAAGTGCAAGCCACTTATGCACTGAAGGTGGTTAGGCGGAGTTAACCTTGATAGTACATTTGAGTAGACAGTAGGAAAGAGGTTAAGTTAGGATTAACCATTCTAATAACTTTGTTTTTATTTTATACTAGCGGTCCCCCACGACTGCGTAGGCGCGTTTTGAATTTGCTTCCTCCCCTCCCGTCGCAGCATGCTGTTTCATAGATTTATGCCTTACTTGATAAATAAGCTATCTAACACAAAAATACTTTTTCAAATAGGTCCCGTTGTGCCTGAGATTAGGGCGTAGAACAAACAAACTCTTCAGCTTTATAATATAAGTTTGTTTTTTTTATTTTGAGAATATTTCTTTTATCGAATTTGGAACCTCAGATTAAAACAAGAAGTTCTTAAAACATTACATATTGCACGTTGGAAACTGGCACGTGATGAAAATTATAGTACCTAAATACAGATTTGTTAAAAAGTAAACTACGAGATTAGACTTTCGTCATTACCTAACCAACAAAACAAAAGATTATCAAAATTACTTACAATTTCTAGAACACTGCGCTGAAACTTCAGACACGAATTTAAACAATCCTTTTGAAGATTTACTGGCCATGATGAAAACTATTTATTAATTTCTTTTACGTGGCGTCTCGTTCAGTACACCCTAGCTCATTCAAAAAAGGCAATCGCCGTGTGTGTATGTGTGTTTATGTACCAGCTGTCTAGTGTTGTACATCTGTCAAGTCCCATAAAACATTCCGGAACAGACTACCGATTATCGATTAAACTCGAATCAGTAATCTGCGTTTTTATTATACAAGCTTTTTAATACATCGTGTGCTTAATGAAAACGGCTCAAAATGGGGGATCTATCATTTTCTGCCTTTAAGTTTTTTTCATAGTTTTTATGAAACATATCCGAAGCATTGGAATCATTTTTTTAAAGCTATAATAGTTTTTCTTCATATTACTTTTGTATGTTATTGTGCATTATTTTGCGGTTTTATTAATATTAATATCACATACAGAATCTATGTATTCCATTTAGCGTTCCGAAGCCAAATGGCAAAAACGAAACCCTTATAGTTTCGTCAAGTCTGTCTGTCCGTTCTGTCCAACTATTAGCATCACACAGTTGAGACTTGGTAGGTAGATGTGTTTTGTTAACCGCTTCACGATTCCCATACAGAAAATATCAAATCATTATATTTGAGGGGAGGTGGGGCTCCCATACATTGAACTGAAAAATAAATACTCGAACCTATACGTGTATTTATAGATAGGTCTCTTAAAATGCCAGGGAGGTTCCTTAAAATATTTTTCTCAAAAGTCAACCGTTTGGGAGATATACGCTTCCAAAGTGGTAAATGGACGTCCCCCCTCCCCTCGAACTTTTAATCTATGCGAAGGATTCCTCATACAAACACTATGGAAAACAAAGTTATATTTGCTGTCAACAATAAAAAGGTGATATTTTGGCTAAGTGGAGGTAAGTGAATCAATTCAGTGAATAAGATTGTTATTTGCGACCCGCTACTAACGATTATTATGACTTTAATATTACTAATATACGCAATTAGACAATGGTTCTGCTTAAAATTGTCATTTAACTGTTTAGTAATAGGAATTGTTTGCTTATCATAGACCACAATTGTTGGTTTTCTTAGTAGCGATGAACTTGGTTATATTTCATTCTGATTTCTAAGATATTAAAAAAAAATATATATTTCTTAAAAACAATTAACAAAGTATCCAGGTCGAAACCTTGTTGGTTGGTCGAAACCGAAAAATATATAAAGATACAAACATATAAAATTCGTGCAAAGCGTGATATTTTAAATTTTGCAATTTGTTTTATACACGAAACAAAAGACTCACTTACTCAATTTATAAACGAGTGCAAATCCTTCACATCCCCCACCTCAGTGCTCATTACTTTTAGTTGAGAATGACATCGATCTTTGATATAATCGACTAATACAAAAATGTAGTTTAAGGTGTTCAGCACTATTTGAGCCACATCGTTCGTCGACCACCGCCAGCTGGTTGCGTGCCGACTGCCGGCAGGCCGGTGTAGCAGTGTTTAAAATTGGTTTGTAAAATAGTGTACCTACTTGAATGAATTCAGATTTTGAATTTTATGGAAATTTACACATTTATTAAAAAAATATTTATCATCTCGTGTGCAAGATAGGTGAGAACTCAGTGACTCATCAAAACGACGAACTTTTTAACTCACAAAATTTTGTTCTACCCAATTTTTCGATTTAATTACAAACTGACTCGACCGCTTTGTCGGAGATAACAAGTGGCTACGGATCTAGCTTTTTAAAACTGCACCAACTGAACTAAGGTAAGAAAAAAATGTTGGTACAGTGGTACGCATGGTATTTTATTGTTTTCCTTTCTTTTTTATTTTCTCGTGGACTTGCATGTATGGTAATGAAGGTTTTTTTTCAAAGCTTGTTAATTATACGTAAATTCATAAGATTGATCTAATTTAATTCATCTTTCGCAGTAGAATGTAGCTAGCGTTGTCTTCTATGATTAGAACTGAAACTGAAATACCTACCTCAGTGTAGGTGCCTATTTCTCCGGGTTGTTAGTGCTTAGTGCATTTATGTCAAGGTCGAGAGACGATTTTAAAATGCAACGAACTTCCTTAAACCAGGCTAAAGCTGAAGCGGCAGCTGAACTAATTTTTTGCGCTTAAGGGACAGAAGCACAGAACAGATGATCGATGAATGACTTTGACAGCTATGGTATTCAATGAATTTGAATCCTATGCGATCGTCATAGAGCTTATTATAGATTACTCTCATATCACCGGCCTTTAACCCCCAAAAGTTATTGTTTGTTTATTCGTGAGTTCCTTGACCCCTTGCCCATGGTGTGCGTGCCGGTGCCGGCCGAACCGTTTCGGAAATTGGTGAGATGATTCCCCAAAACCTTATAAAACAGGTCAATGTGCCAGACCAGTCAATACGCGATTTATTAACTGAAACATGATATTTTTAGGTACTTCTAATAGAGATACATTATCAATTTTATTGCATTGACAACAGATTTTATTCACAGATAACCTACCAACAAAATGTGTGGGTGTCTAAAGGTGTTGCGGATATGCAAGCCACTGCCGCGATCTCTCCACTGCAGGCTTTCTAGCTCTTCTGCAGCATCCCCACAAGTACCTGGAGTGCCTTACACTAAATTATCTATAGGAGTGCCTAAAGAAATATGGCATGGTGAAAGAAGGTAGATATTCAGCAAGACTCAGCCTTTTTAAAATGATACTATTTTATTTATGTCTAAGTGATGTTTTTTTACAGAGTTGCAGTAGTACCAGCAGTAGTTAGCAAATTAGTTAAAAAAGGTTTTACTGTAAACATAGAAGAAGATGCTGGTGCTTTTGCTAATTTCCCGAACAAGACCTATGAGGAGGCTGGTGCTAGGGTCACCACTTTGAAGGATACATTCCAGTCAAGTACATACATTTTTATAATAATTTATTTCAATTTTGGTATAGGTAGTAAGTTATTGTTAGTAAAGCACCTTTTATTTCCTTTCAGACATCATTCTTAAAGTCAGACCACTAGTAGATACCGAGGTCCAGAATGTACATGATGAGGGCACTCTTATATCTTTCCTTTACCCTGCTCAAAATCAAGATTTGGTCAAGAAACTTGCTGCTAAAAAGGTTAACGCATTTGGTAAGTTAACTACTTAAGTGTATATTTAAAAAAAAAATGAAAGGATTATTTACTTTAAATCTACAGTGGCCAACAATAAACGGCTAATCTCAGTGGATATAAGTGGAATTGTCCTATCAAAACTAAATTATATTGTGATTTGCTTTAGCCATGGACTGTGTCCCGCGTATCAGCCGGGCGCAGGCGTTCGACGCTCTCAGCTCGATGGCAAACGTGGCAGGGTACAGAGCGGTCATTGAAGCTGCTGCCCACTTCCCAAGGTTCTTCTCAGGTAAGAGTCTTATTAGTGACATTGAATTTAATTAAATGGTCTAGGAAAGAAATGGCGCGCCGTCTAATGTTACAAACGTACGTTTGTAACATTAGACGGCGCTTGAATTATTAACTAGGTATGCTTCTTTTGAGCATTCATTATACAGTGTCACACCAGATCCCGAGGTAAATACCTATATAGTATAGTGTTTTTCAACCTACGAGGAGGTACGATATCGGGACCTTCTTACAAGTTGAGAATTTTTGGTGACCCCCTGCCCTTGTGGCATCCGTTTTCGTCGGAGGGGCCAGAATTTTTGGTAAAGAAAATTGTTTTTTATAATTTCACAAGGACGTAACTTATGATTTGGCATGTTTTAATGCATTCCAAAGCGACGAGGTAGTGTGTGAGCAAAGCGAGCGCTAAAAAATGTGTCGTTATAAATATTCAAAAAGTAAAATACATTTAATAAATAATACGCGAGCGCAGAGAGTGCTTAACATTTTTGCTTAGTAACGGTTTTCCAAATGCATCTGTGAAAATAATATAACAGGTGAATGCGCGAGTTAAGCAAGCGCTTTGTTTAAAGAAGCGACAAAACGACATAATGATCACTTATTTTTAGCTTTATTATACACACAACTAAACTATTCGTGTATGAATAGGTCAAATGACGGCCGCTGGTCGCGTTCCGCCCTGTCGCGTTCTGGTGGTGGGCGGCGGCGTGGCCGGCCTAGCGGCGGCTGCGCAAGCGCGCTGCATGGGCGCCGCAGTCCGCGCCTTCGACACCCGCCCCGCCGTGCGCGAGCAGATCGAGAGTCTGGGCGCACAGTTCATCACCATGGACATGAAGGTTTGTTGTCTGTGCTGTAATCGCGAGCTGGAGGGTGGAGGGTGAAGGCTTTATTTAGATACTTACTGGAATGTTTGTTAGTTTTGAGAATAGGCTATAGGTAAAGCCAGTTTTCGAAATTCAGAGGCATGGCACGGCTGCGGCGACGTTTACACCGTTCCGAAGTTCAAGGCCTTATCACTTAACAGGTTAGGGACCGAGAATTTTTGACGATTTTTGCTAAATTAAATTAAATGCATATGGATAAAGAATCACTCAAATATGCTATACCTATTTTTAGTTTTTTGATTATGCAATCATATTAACGAGAATAAAGTTTTTTTTATTGGCTGTCCATTGGACCGCTAGTTTCAAAGTTTGACATTTAAGTCAAAAACAATGTAAGCGGTCCCGGTTCGGCGGTCCTCGGAAATGGTGCGGAAACGAAATCGTGTAGTCCCTTTCCTGTACCATTTCGTACTAGATGCTTGATTGACGACCCGTCAGTGTGACCAGATAAAATTTTATGAAAATACCGAGGCACCTCAAAAAAATACCGAAATATACCGCCAAGCATAGGACAGATATACCAATAAAAATTCTGATTTTCTAAACACGTTTTTTAATTCCGGAATTTGTTCCCACTTAGCTAAATAACTTTGCTAAAACCTAGATATGCTGCCGGGTCCGGACAGTCCGGATGAATGCAACTAACTAAATATAAACAACGAAAATCAATTGCGTTCTATTTATATGATGACAAAAACATCTCCTATTTTGGGGGAATTCCCGAATTATCGAAAGAAAGTCCTCAAAGATTAAGTCGAATGCAGAAGAGAAAATCATTTGACTTCTTCACTTGAACCGTATTAGACGATTTGATACTAGTAATAAAGTATATTTTAAGTTTAACTACTATCTTTTCACGCAACTGAAAAAATACAAACGAGATGTTGCACAGTGGGTCGAAACAGTAATATGAGGGACATAGACGTTTTTTTGACAAATCGTATTTTTTTGGATGCCGATCGATAGTCCATTAGATACGCGTAAAGACACGTTATATAACATTTTTCACTAAACCTAATAGTTTGGCCATAAAAAAATAATTTGTGTTTTTTTTGTATGAAACAAGACCTAAAGTACTAAATATCTCCCAGGAACTGCTTGACCGTGTCTTATAATGACTTAGTTACTCATAAGTGCATTGTGCACTAACATCCTAATCTATTTTTAGCTGCTCCAAACAGCAATTTTGCCTGTTAAGCAGTTTGGAAAAAAAATATTTTTGATAATCCTATTATGGGATTATAATAACAAATCTAAGAAAAAGCGTCGATTAGGGTACTAGGAACTAATTACGTAGTTAGTCTACATTGTTCTGTACTATCAGAATCTTTAAAACCTTTTTTTGTTATCATCGGATGACTTTAAAGTAATAATGATGTCAGGTTATTAGGATATTAATTATACAAATAAAGGTTTGGGGTTTTACCTGCTCCTAATAGGTACTAAACTGGCCATTAAAACACTTGAATCATCATAATTATCAGTATTTTGCTGTTTATAGTTACTCTGGCCTGCAGCCCCATCAAAACCGCAATTGCTAATTAGTTTAAAATCTTTTTTATTTTCTGTATTAATTTCAACAGCTTGTAAGTCTGATCGCAGTTAGGTTTAGTAAGGCTTGCAACTCGATAGAAGCCCCCTCATCGGTTTAAATTATGTCTTCTTTTGATGGGTAACATTCTAATTTAGCTATTTTTATTTTGTGATATGATGGATACAATTCCGTTCCTTGTTCACTGGAAGATTCTCTCAAGCTAATATATTGCCACTTTGATAATTTTAATGAAACTAGTATAGCAATGCTTGCATGGGATAATATGTTGTATCTTTACTAGTCTTGCTATCTAAACAGCTCCTCACTTTTGCAATATCTTCTGGATGTTCTGTCAAATGCTTAATTATCAAACTTATTTGTTCGCTTCCACTTGTCTTCAATGATTGTATTGTAGCCGCGTGTATTTCTTCCGGAGAATAAGACTCGCTTATACGCGCTACACGTCTTCTTTTCTGCTTTGAGCTTAGATCTTCAAACGGTTTCCTCGGTGTAAAAGAAGAAGTGGAAGCATTCTCTGTAGATGGTGGCAGATTTTCTATATTTTCCTGTATACTAGACGGTATTTCTTCTACATGTTTAATGACTGGATCAATATTGTGCTCAATATTTTCTTCATTTATAATTTGTGGCCAATTTATTAGGGTTTCTAACCAATCTCCATTTCTTCTTAAAAATTGGGGAAATGATCGATGGGATTTTGTCCACCTACTATTAATATTAGCACAAAAACACTGGCAAAACTTTTTTAATGTAACACTGTTTTCTTCTCGTCCCATTTTCTGCATGAGATGATTATATAACTTTTCACTCTCTGTCAAAGATTCCAACGTTTCACTGAGGATTACGAATAAATGTAAATTATTCACAATGGCCTCCATTGTAATTGTAAGATGATTATATAACTTTTCACTCTCTGTCAAAGATTCCAACGTTTCACTGAGGATTACGAATAAATGTAAATTATTCACAATGGCCTCCATTAGACACTAGATCACAAATCAAGTTCAGTGTTACTGGTAAGGTTTCACTGCACAAACTATTTTTTTAAATGAATACACCTTCATTATATTACAAAGTTTCAAGTTATTTACCCCCAACCCTTAACCATTGTCTCTTTAATATCCTAATTACCTGACATCATTACTACTTTAAAGTCATCCGACGATAACAAAAAAAAGTTTTTAAAAGATTCTGAAAGTACAAAATAATGTAGACTAACTACGTAATTAGTTCCTAGTACCCTAATCGACGCTTTTTCTTAGAATTGTAATTATAATCTCATAATAGGACTATTAAAAATATATTTTTTTCCGAACTGTTTAACATGCAAAATTGCTGTTTGGAGCAGCTAAAAATAGATTAGGATGTTAGTGCACAATGAACTTATGCGTAACTAAGTCATTATAAGGCACGGTCAAGCAGTTCCCGGGAGATATTTAGTACTTTAGGTCTTGTTTCATACAAAAAAACACAAATTATTTTTTTATGGCCAAACTATTAGGTTTAGTGAAAAATGTTATATAACATGTCTTTACGCGTGTCTAATGGACTATCGATCGGCATCCAAAAAAATACGATTTGTCAAAAAAAACCTCTATGTCCCTCATATTACTGTTTCGACCCACTGTGTGTTGTTTTGAAAATTATAGATAAACTGGCGGTCCGTCCCAAATTCTTCCGGGTAGACTGATATTCATGAAACACAACGAATTTGAATGTATGCAATCTGGCAATTACGCTCTATCTAATAGTGAAACCGTATTAAAATCGGTCCAGCAGTTGTAAAGTTTTAGGCGAACTTACATTCTGCAAGTCTGATTTAATACTATGTATTGATTGATAATCATTAACATACACAAAAAGTAATGAAACTTTGATAATTGTCATATTATTATCTGTAACTTACTCATCTTTGCTGCTGTAACTTATTGCTGCTTGCCTTACATGTGAAGGGCAACCTCATTATTGTCTTGATTGTTTCAATGAACACTACTAATTTTATATGACTCTCACCTAAATTTTTATCTCTTATTGACATAAAACTAATTATTTCTAATAAAAAATATATTATTTTTTAATGAATAGGTACAACATATTTTAATTTATAAGGATTCAATTTAAGTTTTGATACTTTTTATTATAAAACGAATTATTTTTAATAAAAAGTGATTTAAAACTAACTCGACTTTCATATTACTACTTTCAAGTTTAAAAAAACATATTTTTCAAGAATTTCCATGTCTCCTTTCAATATGTTATAATTAAATAATTATGTTATATTTTCAATAGACAACTGGCGGTCAGGGTTATTCTAGGCAGGTGAGTCGCGGCGGTCCCAAGGGACCGCTAATTCTGTTTTGGCAAAGTAATACTATCCACCCACAGGGACCGCTCCGGTCCTTAACCTGTTAAGCGTGCGTGAAATTGAAACCAGTTAGATTTCTTTGCAGACTGCATTCGAACGTTAAAGGATGTAGTAGGTATAGCTTCTTTTGTTTAGTTAGTCTCAAAAAAGGTTTTATTTTTTATTTCATGCTAAACAGATATTTGACCTGATGTCAGGTGTGGATGAGGTTTAGGGGGGTGCATATCTGCTTAGTAGCAATCCATTCATTCGTGCCTTAAAGAGGCTTAGGAGATATTTCTGAGGGAAAACTTTCGCAGGCAGCGAGTTCCACTCCCTAGTACGCATGAGAAAGAAGTCAGCGAAGCTCTTTGTACGGGCAGGTGGATGGTACGCTAACCTACGGTCCCCCTGTGATGGAAAAGAGGTGGCGGGACAAGATCGTGCAGTTCACTTGCAAAATAACCAATACCGACAGTAATGCCACTCTGCGGCGATGGTTAAGTTCTTGCAGCAAGGTCTTAACAAGTGAAGCATCATTTGTCATCCTCCTCGCTCGAATTGAATTCCTAAGTGGCAGTATAATAAAGCATACAAAGTCGTACACTTTTGGTTGTACCGTCACCACTTAATACAACGGAATTACCCATTGCTCTCACGCGGCTGTGTGGTCAAGCCTATTCAATGACCCGTTTGCGGTGCACAGTAAATGTCTATCACGTTTCAAATCGCACATATTTGCGTAACTGATCGATGTGCGTGTATTTGTGTATTGGTATGACATTGGAGTGTTTATGAAACTGTTTGCTTTTCAGAAATGGCTGTACCATAATCTTTGTTAGGGTGCAGCTTTCATGGCCTTGAATATTATTGATGGTAATTACAATAAAAAATATGTTTTGTAGATACTATCACTACTTTTTAGTGACGCGAGTGCATTATCACGTAATATGCATGCGTTAAACGTTCTAATCTTAATAAGCATCGTTTATTGTGTAATTTAGATCGTAATCCTGACTTCACGCCTAATAGATTAAATTTTTGATTATATGATCACTGCTTTGTTTCGCACCACTTGAAATATTTGTTATTTCACTTTTATGCTAGTCGTAATGTTTGCAGAGTCTGTTTGTTCGGGGAGTTAGTTATGTGCATTTGTGATAAGTACAGATGTTTTGTATTTACCATACTCCGTCACTTTGTATCTATCGCATATTCAATACAGCGGGCGTAATCTGAAGCAAAATTTTTGATATGACAATTTTAATTTTCTGATGTTCTGCTGCATCAATTATCCATAATATAATAATAAATACCCGGAAACACCATTTTTGTCTCGGTATTGTCTACGCGAAATGTCAAAAATTTGCTAATTTACCTCAGAAGACGCGTGCAGGACGTATTTTTTTCTTTCTCTCCACACTGTTTAATCAAAAAATATTCCCTGAATTAGAATATGCAATAGTATTGTTTTTACCGACTTAAAAATATATAAAAATTTTCAATTTAAATTTACCAGTTTCACTAATGTGACTCGGGGATTAAGTTAGTTTATTTTGGTTTTATTTTGTTAACTTTTTGTACATATAAGTAAAGTTTTCTTTTAATTACTTTAAATCTTTTTAGTTTATTGTTATAATAATAATATTTCTTTAAATAAATAAATGTACATTAAAAAACCTTTCCTCAATAGAACATGAATGCGGTATTTTAAACGTTTTTGTCAGTTTTTCAAGGTGTGTTGGATCAACTTACTCAAATATAATCAAATTCCAACAATATCACATACATGCAAATTAAATTGATTACTCCTTTTTTTAAGTCGGTAAATAGTAGTTATCATATTGACCTGTATGTATGTGATATTATTAGAATTGAATAAAATTTGAGCATGTTGAATCTATTTAGGAAAAATTGCGTAGTCATAGCAGGACATGATTATTTTTTAGTTTAAATCAGGTCTATTGCAACATAGTGTACAGAGTAAGTTTCATCAAATTTAGTCCAGTAGTTTTTGAGATAAAATTAGTATGTATCCTAGAAACAATATATTGAAGACATTATAAAAAAATAAATGTTCCCGTTAAAAAACTCCCACCCAGCCTCAGCTTACACGTGATTTACACATGCAAACACAGTTTTTAAAAGTCGATCGATCACATGCGGGTTCATCTCCATAGTTGGCTCATTGCAAATGATCATACAAATAAGTACGGTATCATAGTACGATGTAAAGGCTATAATATCTTTACAGGAAGAGGGCGCTGGCGAAGGCGGCTACGCGAAGGAGATGAGCCAGGAGTTCCTCGATGCCGAACGGGCGTTGCTCGGCAGAGAAGCGAGGACTTCCGACGTCGTCATCAGCACTGCTCTTATACCGGGCAAACCGGCGCCTCTTCTTATTATGGAGGTAACCAATAATAAAAAATAGGTTTTCATAATACGTCCGTTTCCGTAGAAGTGTAAAAGTGTATCTTCCTACCTTATTGCGACGCTCACGCGTAGCATTCTCTTACAGCTGTATTAATAAACTTAATAATAACCCTTCTTGTTTGTTCTCTCTAGCTTGTCAGTACTAAATACTTTACTTGACCTGACTTTATTAGTATGTTATGTAACATTGAAATTAAATGCAATTGAAGTTTGGCGATACCTAAAGCTTTGTTTGTTATCATGAAGTTATCTATGTAATTAAAAAGTACCTACTTAAATTGGGTGGGTTCAATCCAATTAATATCGTGTAGTAAAAATCGAATATTGAACTGCTAGTGACACAGATTAATAAATAGTTACTGTAACGATTCCAAATCTTTTCCAACGGAATCCAGGACTGAATCTATGATACTGAAATGAAAAATACCTCCGGGATTTATTACCGATAGAAATCTTCTAAAGCGGTTTAATGAGCCGCCTCCGTCACGTGTTTAGGTACTATTAGGTAAGTCGTGTCATGTCTGGGCAAAGTTCGCTACTATCTCGTCTCTTAACCTTAACTGATTGGAAATGAACAATAATGTACGTTAAGATCATCATTACCATTCACCAGTCAACCATTAAAAAATACTATTTTAACTTACTTACCTAATAATGTGTTGCTGATGACTATTTTACTAAAGTATTTATTGATATATCAGAATGATTGGAAATTTCCAAGTAGAAACAGACATTTACGAATATTATAATAATTTCTCTTTAATAGATATCAGTTATAATATGCATGACGCATGAAGATTCGAAGTTTAAATTATGTCACCTGTTACGGGAACTACTTCATAACACATTCAGGAAATCACCAAAAATATAATTATGGTATGTAGGTAAGATGTGTACTATCGTAGTTTTTGAACTCACAAAACTCACTGTCACGCGAAGAAAGAGGTTTAATTAAACAAAAAAATCGGTGTCGTTTTCTTATACCTAATAATCTTTTTTTACCGAGCATTTTATAAAATAACAGGATGCGGTTCGCGACATGGCACCAGGCAGCGTGATCGTGGACCTGGCAGCCGAGATGGGGGGCAACGTGCAAACCACGAAGAAGGGCGAAGTCGTCAAGGTGCACGGCGTGACGCACGTCGGTCTCACCGACCTGCCCAGTAGGATGCCGGCACATGCCTCCACTCTTTATGCCAATAACATTTCTGGCTTCCTCTTCAGTTTGGGTAAGTAAACCAAAATTTTCTCTATGTTGTCATTAAATGTCGGTATGTTATTTTCTATATAAAATGATGTAGACTTTATTAGGTTGACATGCGGTTTCTTTATTTTAGTTAATTACGTAACGCTGTAGTAATGTGTTATGTTGTCTCTATGTTATCATTAAACAGAGCTTATTGTGGACTTATTTTTACAAATAACATATTGAAACAAGCATGTCAGCCTAAAGTAGGTAGGTGTAGATAAAAATAAAAAGCACAGTAGTTTTCCTCTTCATTTGTCTAATCACATTTCTATGGACGGATGTCAATACATAACTACATGAATGTTTTGTAAAAAACAAAATGTAGTGAAGGATGATTAGCATTAGATACACTGTCGCAACCATATGTATAGAATTTGCATACAAACAACAAACATTACAGCGGTTCTAGCTGCTTAGAGATAAGAAAAAATACTGACTGATAACATCGAATTATAAAGCAATTTATTGATACGATAAGCAAAGTAGGACAACGGCTGGGGTCAATCGGCGGGAAATTTTTTGCACGATAGTATAATACTGTAACATATGCAGTGCTTATGATTAAACATAGACAATTTTAGTGTTTTTGCAAATAAAAATAAAAATGGACTATATCCAAGGCCGCACCCAATGAAAATATCCTTAAAAGTGGTTTCGTGTTTGGTTTTATACATAGAAATTTTATTATGTACTTTTACTTAGTTTTGATTGAAGTAAATCACAAGTATATGATAACTTAAAATTGGTCCATTGATCAGGCGCAGCCTGTTGTAAAGGTGTCACATAATTATTAGCACATATCAGGAAAATGACAAGACAGAATGGTTCCTAGTAACCAAATGCTCTTTAGGTAATTTTTTTTTTCTTCTGTTCGGAAAATTGAACTTTCATGTGAAGATAGACGGAATTGCTACGATCAGACATGGAGTTAAATAAAATAAACAAGGTTTCCATATTTTCAACATTAAAAGCGTGTTTATTATGGTCACTGATTTTAAAAATTTACAAATCGTCAAATTAACAATTTAAAATCTACAATTAAGATATGCCCGCCATACATAGTGACACTTTTTTTTAAAATTTAAATTGTCAAATTTTGTTTGTCTTGTAAGGCTGACTGCGGGAGATGTCAATAAAACAAGTGTTACGCGCACGGTTAGGTTTATTATAGTGACTAATATTACAATAACTAAAGACTTATATATTAACTTACATTACCTAATATGGGGTGAGGCAGCGCACACACTACACCTCCCCCGTTTTTTTAAAGAAAATAAAATGAATATACGTTTTTTTTTTATAAGAATATAAAATTTAAAGTTAAAAATTAGAATGGGTAATCGTTACATATTAAGTAAAAGTTAAAAGTATCCAAATAAACATAATGGTAATTTGGATTTAAAAAGAACCTTTTTTTTTAGATAAAACATGAAATGAAAATATAAGTTCAAACAAACGTTCTGAAATGAATCGATAAAACAACCAATTAATATAGACAAAGAATTAAAATAACATACTTAATTGTATCATGTTATAACTCAGAAAAAAATATCATTAAAAATTTAATTCCTATTACAAAATCAAGTAAATGTACTGACATAAAATGTGTATAGTTAATAACCATAGCAATTTTGTTATAATATTTTATTGTAATTCAAAAAAAAGATATAAGTTCTTTCAATCTCACATTAATTGAACGACATTGCAAAGCTAATACAAAATTATAACTAACTAATATAGGAAAAGTCCGGTATGCAAGTCTACATTAAAAATAAAATTATACCTACACCTAGACGGATTAATCATTTAAGTTTTGCAATAACTATATGAATTACTATCTACCTACTTCAAAAATATAAGCACAAGATAAGGAATGTTTGTTACATTTAATTGTTATAAAGAAAAATATTATGTTAATTAGTTACTGAACATTTAAAATTTGTTTTATACTAACATATTATTTTTATTACTTACTATGAATATCCATGACCTATCCAAAAGTATTACTGTAAACATTTATTATTTATCTATTTCGTAACGATTTTTTAAGTAAAATAATGTCTGTTACTAACAAAATAAAAAAGTTAAAAAAAAGCTAAAACATACAAATAGTTTATCATATCATGCATAATAAACTTAATATCGGCATCACTTTCATATTTCAATCACAACACAACACAATCTTTATTTCCATATCACATATTTTTCACCTAAACTTAATAACCTTGATTCATAAAAATGGTACTATTACCCCTTGGATATTTATTTTTATACACTGGGCCGGCCCCATAATATATCTTATACATTTTATTATTTTAAAGGTACAGTTAATATTTATGTCGACTTTATTTATTTATATATTTAATAAGACCTTTTGCCTTATTAGCTGTGCACAGCATTTTGATAGGTGTACAAGTTTTAACATCTTATTTATTTATATTTGATGTCCAACCATTTTCACGGAGAGAAGCTCGTCTACACCATGATGAAATTGAAGGATCTGTACCCTATACTGTACCCCGTACCATTTTAATGTGTCAAACCTCCGTATGGTTCATCTTTTAAGATTCTTAATGACCTCCAACTGCTTTCACAGAGAAAACTCGTTTGCACCATGATCAAGCCGAAGGATGTAAACCTATACCTGCTTAATACCTCTACAATATTATCTACCTCTTTATTTCGATTACGTCCTTGATTTCATCAATATATCACTTTAACAACATGTTACGTAACAATAATACAATTTCATTCAATTTCAAAACAAACATAAACTTACACAAACAATTTGAATCCTTCAGCACAAATAATGTTATTTCCTTTTGGGTGATCAGTCCAATCAGTTATCAATAAATCATTTTTACTGAAGTATTCAACACTACCTGATAAAATCGTATCGAAAAAAAAATACCAAACAGCTATTCTCTACTATGCAATGTCACTTTCATCCATTTACTTTTATCTATCTTACTACCATACTTATTGTTATGTTTTTATTTTAATTAATGTTATTCATACATAAAGAAAATATTTCGCATATAAAACAATACAATTTTTAATTTAATGTATCAAATCAATATAAATGATTATAAAGTATTCTCAATCTTGCTTTATTTAAAAAAAAAATCTTTATTTTGACTATATTGGTCATGTTTGGATATTCATAGCTTTCAGTTTTAATAAACCTATAATAAATAGCAGCTCTACAAAAATAAACTAATCATATTTGAAGTATCCATACAAATGTATTTGGTATGTAACATAATTATCATTCTAGAAACAAATCAAAACATCAACTAAAACCGATAACATAAATGAGAATGGAATGTCGTTCTGCAGTGAGAAATTTGAAACACAAAACATTTGCTGACCTGACACGCGGTGCTCTATGTTCGGCACGAAGTGCAAAAAGATACGAACCTAATATGTATCAATCCGATATGTAAGTAACTTCATAGGTGGTTTCATGAAAAATACGTAACTACTTAAAAATCGCAAACTTTACAAAGATTGTCTATTAAAATAAAATCTCTTTTCTACACATGTTTTTTAGTAAATCACTAATGTAAACTTATGAAAGGTGGACTTCACGTTAAAAGCATTATCTATGAGGAGCGATAAGTCTATTGGGCTATTGTAAGATAAAAGATATATGAGTAAATAATCCGGAGTAAATGATTAATCTCAAAATATGCAACTTTAAACTACCAAGTAATATTGAGATTTACGTAATTAATAAAAAATATATATATCAATTCCAGTAATCTATGTCTATCGGTAAATAAAATCAAAACTCATTTAATACATTAAAATAATAGCAGAAATTAAGTTCATTTTCAATTTAACTATATTTATCAAATCCATTTGTTATAAAATTTGATATTAAGTTTTCTTTTTCTTTATTAACGGAACAAAAAGTGAAAACCTGAAAAGAATGTAAATAAACTTAGGAAAAAAAATATCTAATAAAGCATATAAACTAGAAAAGATTACTTTCTAAATTATGCATGTTTAAGTTGTTGCGTAAACAAAAGTGTTTTTTCAAACGGTAAATTTCATTTAGTTTTAGGTAATTTACAATATTATGCCACATTTATTAATTTGATATTCTCGTAATTTCAACTTTTAGTACAATAATATCTCAAAACATTAGATAATCAAAATTAATACTCTACTTTTAAAAACCAATTAAACAATCCTACCAAAAAAACAACTGTAGGTACTTGTTTTCTTTTGTAACTAAGTATGTCTATTACTATAATTTCATTTAAAATAAACACAAAATTATAGCGCGAAGTTGTACACGCAAATACCGATATGATGCAAGAGTAACCTGAAACCAAATAAGATACCTATGTGGGAAGTCTCTACTTCGCGTATAGTCTGATAAAATGTAACAGAATTGAAGCAAATATTAATAATTTTCTACAAATACCATTTGTTGATGTTACATAAATAGAAGTAATATGCTTTTTTTTTAAATCATTTTTCTCACCATTTAAATCACTAATGCTCAAACTTAAGGTCATCTGTACTATTGGATAAAACTTTAAAAAGTTATAAAATTATAAACTATATTAAAGTTATCGAATTCCTAATTACCATCAAATGATAAACTTCAGAAACATTTCCTACCATGAAGTTTCGTAAAATATATGATAACACAATACTTACTGAGGAGACTGTCGTCATAACTCGGGCACGGTACCTATTGTGTACTTACGGTGTCTCGTTGCTTGCAAGTTTTTTGTCACATATATGTAAAATAAATCCTGCATAGTGATAAACTAAAAACGGAATACTTATTGCACTTGTGATTAAATAAATTTACGTTAATCTCGTGGATACGAACGTTAAGTTGAAAAATATTGACCTACTTATAAGCTCTATCTACAATAAATAAAAGAGAAAAATATTCTGTGAGTCAATTTGAACTACTGCAAGGAAAGAAAAGTAAAAAATAGTGTTTTTTTTTTTTAAAGTTTGATGAGTAAACCAAATAAAGTAATATTAAATTACCAACCAAGAGAAAAAAAAACATGACTATGATTCTTAATGTGCAATAATATTTTTAACGGTTAAATGTTTAAAGAACAAAACCACGAAAATGTTTTATGTTTCAGCTAAACCACTAAAATAAATTCGAATAAAAAAATATCTGATAAAAATTTTAGAATTAAATACGTACTGTGCCTAGATCTGTTAAATTTATTAAACATCATTAAAAGTAATTTAGGAATTTCAGTCGCTTTTTTTTTTGTAAACTAAACTGCTTTTAAAAAAGTATGAAAATAATAATCCGTCTGGTGGGAACTTAACATAAACGAGTAATATAGAAATCTTATGATACCTTACCTATACTAGTGCTAGTGTTAGTTAGTGACCACTAAGAAACATAATTATCTCATCAGTAGGTACCTATATATGATAAAAAAACAGATTACATAAATCAAGACTTGATGTCGTGTGTTTTCCAGATCTTGTCCCAGTGCCCGTCCTTGATGTTGTTCTGATGCTTGTCCCGCATAGTCCTATTCACAATACGACAAGAACTTGCTCCCGGCAGCCAGTCGTCCCATCATTGGACACCAACATCTCCCGGCCGCCTGCACTCTCACTCATCCTCGGACACCATCATCTCCCGGCCGCCAGCATTATTTCAAAACCTCCATCTGACTCCATTTTTTCGCCCGGCAGCCAGCTCACACGAACATCAGTTTTTTTTCACCAATCACAAATAACAACATCTGTAGTTTTAAGTCCATTTTCCTTAATTAGTCCATAATTTTATACAACACTTTATTTTCGTGCTCACTTCGTACGTCAAAGTTTATATTTTCACGTTAAAGAAAATTTTGTATTATTGTTCCCGATGCGCAGTACTGCCAAAAGGCAGCACTGGCAGGGTCGCCATGTAAGGCTGACTGCGGGAGATGTCAATAAAACAAGTGTTACGCGCACGGTTAGGTTTATTATAGTGACTAATATTACAATAACTAAAGACTTATATATTAACTTACATTACCTAATATGGGGTGAGGCAGCGCACACACTACAGTCTTGGACGATATATTTTTTTTAGTTTGGTCGATTATTGCATAGATTATAAAGCAGGCGGAGGCGACTTGCCGCGATTTTGTTGTTTATGAATCTTCTTACTCACTCCTAAGGTGGTGGCGCGGGAAACGAAAAGGGAAGGACGGACCTTATTTCGTCGTTTTAGTAATTGTTTTTTTCGGGTCAATTATTGTGATTGTGTGGTGGAATTATGATGATAATTTGTGCTTTTGAAGAAAACAATGCAATTAAAGTGGGGAAATAAGTGAAGCGATCTGATCGCGCCGTCTTACCCGGATCGCTGTTCCTGCGCTAAGCTTCCTTGTTGAGCATTGAAATGCGAACCACCTCGCATTTCAATGAGTTAGGTTAAGATAGGCAAGTGTATTGTTAGTTTTAGTCAATAAGTATAAAAAATGAACATTATTTACTGAAGAATAGTCTGTATGGCGTAGAGCCGAAGACGTAAAACTTGTATGAAAAAAAAAACTCACTCCTAACTTAATAGCGCTATCTCATGAGGCAAAATTGAACCTGGAAATTGACATAACCTGTGGTAGTATTGGTGACAAGGTTAAGGTAATGTTCTTCTACTATTATTATTGTTTGTGAGAAAAAAAACGATCGATATTTTTACAAATGATTTGAAATATTTGATATCGTCCGCGTTTTATGTATTCTGTTGTCTTCCGTACCGTTACTTCTAATCGTGTGTTTTATGTAAAACTACAGTTAACAATCTGATATGTGATGTAAAACTTGAGGTTTCATCTCTCGCCAAAAAACATAATATCTAATCATCGCATTACAATCACATAGTTAAATTTATTTATTTTTCCTTGCAGTCCAAATGAAAAATAGTATGTTTAACTCGGGTGAAAGCACCCATTTCACTTTCGAATTATTACAAAAACTTCTCGAGTAAAATGGGTCACTTTCTCCCCTTGTATAACAATCTACTATTTCATGTCTCCTTTTCGGAAAATTGAACTTTAATGTGTAGATGTACCGCGTGGAAAATAGCTTATTCATCCCTGGGGCGGAAAGTAAATTAGTCTTAATTGCAACACGGTCGGAAACGGATTTGAAGATAATCGAGTCACATCATATTATTAAAATAAACGAACTTTTCATGATTTTTGGGTTGGCTTAACATGGCATTAACAATTGAAACCAACACTTTAAATATTCGGGTGCCCGCAACACACTTTTTAATTTAATCTTGTTACTTTTTATTTTTATTATTGTCTTTGACAGATTAATAAGCAAGAGGAGGCGAAACGCCGGGATGATGGTGTTTATTCAAAAATGTTCTTACTCCCACCTTTAGCTGTCACTCATAGCGCTATCTCACGAGACAAAATTGAATCTGCAATTTTAAATAACCTAGGTAGTTTTGGTGACGGGGTTAAAGTTGCATTCATCCATTGATAATTTTGTCTTTGTTAAAAAATCGATCGATATTTTTAACAAGTATTTGAATTATTTGATATTGTCTTCGCTTTATGTACTTTGTTTTCTTTCGTGCCGTTACAAGTCCTTCTTATAGTCTGCCATCGACAAAATCTTGAGATTTAATCTTTAGCCGAACTACATTTTAACTTAACATCATCACATCCACAATAATGAAATTAATTTTGGTTATTCCTTGCAGTCGAAATAAAAATATTATGTTTAACTCGGTTAAAAGCACCCATTTCACTCTCGAATTATTGAAAATCGAATGAGTGAAGTTAGTCGCTTTCTCCCATTGTAAAACAATCTACTATTTTCATCTCCATAATTTTTCGGAAAGGTTACCTTTCACCTTTACCTTGTAGATAGCCAGGTGGCAAAAAAGCTTTCACATTCCTAGGGTGGAAAGTAATTTAGTTTTCACATTATATTATTAAAATAAATGCTTTCATCTCAGTTTTCAAAGCGACTCATTTCACTCTCGAATTATTGGAACACCTCCATTGAAATGATTCGCTTGTAAAACAATCTACTATTTTCAGTCCCCTCGTTCGGAAAATTTAACTTTTATGTGCAGATAGCTACCTAGCTATTTTAGATTTTCCACCTGGAAAATAGCTTTTCCATCCAGGGTGGAAAGTATTTTAGTTTTAATTGGCGTGGCATGGAATCAGATTGGCTCAAAGATAATTGAGACAAATTATATTATTAAAATAAAAGCTTTCCCGCTTTCTCCGCTTGTATCACAATCTACTATTTCCATATAACGAATTCCTAATTGTTCTTATGGGCAGGCACAAACGACCACTTCCACATCAATCTGGAGGATGAAGTCACCCGCGGCGCGATCGTGCTCAAGGCGGGCGAGCTCCTGTGGCCGCCGCCCCCGCCGCCCAGCATGGCGCTCGCGCAGCAGCCGCCCAAGCAAGCCGCTGTTGCCAAGGCGGAACCGCCCAACCCCTTCAACGAGACGCTGAAGGACACCTTCTTGTACTCTACAGGTATTATAGAATGAGTTTACTCACACATTAATTAAAATTGCGCGACCGTGGCTATACTGCCAAGGATTATGATCGCTTAGCAGCCGCTAAAAAATCTTCAGTGGCTAAAGTGGAACTGCCCAGCCCGTTCATTGCGACGCTGAATGTCGTCTCGTACTCCATAGGTATGATAAAATAAAACTAGATAAAGCTGCTGTTTATCGTCGCCGCTCAGCATGGAACGCGGGCAGCAGCCAACCAAGTAGGCATTATTCATAGTATAGGTAGTAATTTACGTTCTAATAGAGCACGGTAACGTTTTTTAAAAAAAGCGTTTTCGCTCTCTTCAAAAACGTTTTCATAATGTTTCCGTTCGAATGTTAACGAAACAAAAACGTTCTTACTTTGACCTTTTATAAAAGACGGCAGTACCGTACCTCGCTAGTCATTAAAGCTCCCGCGCTCCAATTGAGAAAGCATTTTTTTAATTGTCTTTTTTAAATTCCAGGAATGGCCAGTTTGATTGGTCTCGGTATGGTGTCGCCAAATCCAGCCTTCACAACCATGACCACCACGTTGGCACTTTCAGGTATGTAATACTTTTTTGTCAAATGCCAGGCCTCCAGCGGCTATTTTTTATAATTATACCAGCGGTGTCCTCACGTGTCGGCAATGTTCGCGCACGTTTTCGATCAAAATTGGCTACTGTAGTTATATAAGGGCACATTACAGGGCAGCCCAACGTAGCCCTCATATTGCGGACTAAGGGAATTTATAGAAGTCACCGTAGCCGAAACCGGCTTGGGAGTATATATATACTTTTTTGTATACACATGTAAGCTAGTAATTAACTTTATGTTCACTATGTTTGCAGTCAAGAAGTCTTTTTGCCTAGATAATAACCTTATCACGCCAAATAATTCTAGGTCTAGGAAATCAACGTTTAAATAGGGGAGGAAGGAAATTTGCCCACTGCTTGATCCTCTGGTGCTACTGTAAGAACTTGACGTTTCGTTAAACTTCGTTTGATCGATGCGATTTTGAATATCGTTGCATCTCTTTCTATTCCAGGCGTGGTCGGGTACCACACGGTGTGGGGCGTGGTGCCGGCGCTGCACTCGCCGCTGATGTCCGTGACGAACGCCGTGTCCGGCATCACGGCCGTCGGCGGGCTGCTGCTCATGGGCGGCGGGTACGTGCCCGAGACGCCCGTGCAGGTACTACATTTTTTTGTTTATGCAATGGCAGCTCGGGCTATGAACGTAGAACGGCGAATATTTTATTTTTGATCATGTAGTACCCCGACGCGAGCGGCTTGACTGAACACAAAAATATGCCAATGTAATTTTGTACCGAGGACACGGGGCATAAAGCAGCGTGATAGGCCTGAAATCTCATATTAGCATATGTTTATGATTTGACTGCTTGACGTGCAACGTACCATGTGTATACGTATATGATATTACCGTCAACACATCACACTACTTAAAACTACCGCGTCTTTGGGAAGATATACGGAGCTGAAGGATCAATCAATCAATCAAATCATTTATTGCATGTCACATTACATAAGATAATATAAAAGTTTTAAAGGTAGGTACATGTGACGCCCTGCGCAGGGCATAGCAACATTATGGGGCTATTTAACAATTATTTTAAGTACATAACATATATTATATTTTTTAACATAACATCTTCTACATACAACAAATAACATTCTTAAGAGGTGTTGAAGTACATATTTATTTTTAAATATAATTATTTTATGACTATGGAGGCATGGGATTGAACGTCGACTGACAACTTTGTAGAACTTGTTGACTTTATCTGTTTATTCTCACTCTTCACCGAACTTTCAAACGTTTTATCAATATAACAGGTCTGTTGCAGTAAACTTTACTACAGAATGCTTTGGCTGAATGGCAATTTTTTTGTTCGACAGTGGTTAGCGAGCACTGCTGCCCTCATTTCATTCGTGAACGTCTTCGGCGGGTTCTTAGTCACGCAACGCATGCTGGACATGTTCAAGAGGTACGATTATTCATGATTAAGATGAAATAAGAAAAAAAAAATTGCGCAGGGGCGGGACTTGAACCAGCAACCTTTTGGCAAACCGGGCCAAACGCTCTTACCAATTGAGCTACCGTGCTGTTAGTCCGACCCTGCGAAATTTGTGGTTTCTTATGAAACGTCAATTGCGTGACGCTTAGCGCCATCTAGCCGTCTGTTTATGAAACAGATGGCCCAAGCAGGTATTCTTTACAGAATAAATTCAACTTGGAAATTGATATCGCTTCGCTATCTAATGCTTTAGAATGTTTTTAACACTCACAGTGTCATATTTTATATTCATAAAGATGAAATGAGAAACCAAAAATTTGCGCACGGGCGGGACTTGAACCAGCAACCTTTTGGCAAACCGGGCCAAACGCTCTTACCAATTGAGCTACCGTGCTGTTAGTCCGACCCTGCGAAATTTGTGGTTTCTTATGAAACGTCAATTGCGTGACGCTTAGCGCCATCTAGCCGTCTGTTTATGAAACAGATGGCCCAAGCAGTTATTCTTTACAGAATAAATTCAACTTGGAAATTGATGTCGCTTCGCTATCTAATGCTTTAGAATGTTTTTAACACTCAATCACAGTCTAATTTTTCTTATGGGTATGTTTTTTGCTGACGTATTATTATTTATTTGCAGGCCAGGTGACCCGCCAGAATATGGATACCTGTATGCCATCCCAGCTGCCGCTCTCCTTGGAGGATATCTCACAACAGCTATGCAGGTACCTCCAGGCTTGTCACTTCCAAAACCCAAACTACTTCCGCCTGATTACCGCCTTATGATCTTAAACGCCAAAATCGCTTCCACTTTGCGTAGTCTTTTGTTTGAAATGACTCCCGTTTTTTTGTGGGTACAAGCAATTTTCGTCTGGAAGCATAAGGCGACAGAGACTTTGACCGTATTTTCGTACTCATTGTCTTATTATCACTTTTATTCTCTGCAGGGTTACCCAGAAGTCCACCAGATGGCGTACCTAGCGTCGTCTCTGTGCTGCGTGGGCGCACTCGCCGGACTGAGCTCCCAGACCACTGCTAGAAAAGGAAACTACCTTGGAATGGTATTGATATTAAATAATCCACCTTTACTAAATCATCACGTTACTTTATTTGACTCGCAACCGATGATTATAAAGATGGCGTATTACATAAACATACAAACTTGTGATGCAGCTTCAGACTCGGCTCAAGACCCGCTCATTGGAATCTTGATGGTATTAGTTTCAATCTTCTACCATTGTAAAGGCAATGAGACATCATAGGCTTATTAATTAACAAAATTACTGCATTGATGTTGTTACTTGTATTTATTAATTTACTTACACATTTGTTTATACTTCTCGAAATTAATTATTTTTTTACTTTTGAATAAAAAATGCAGTAGTTTTGTTATGCTTGCCAATATGGACTTAATTCAATTACACCAGCTTTGAAGAATAGACTGGTGTTTGTCGCATTAGTACAATTCTATTACAACGCGGCAACTTGGGTTTAGCTCATCGCACAAACGTTGATGATACTTTAGTAATATGAGGTTGCAAAATCAACATCAAATTTTTGTAATATAGATTTTATTACAAGATGTACAAGGTTGATATTTGTTTGTCCAGATCGGTGTGTCGGGAGGTATAGCGGCCACGCTCGGTGCGCTGACGCCGAGCGCCGAGGTGTTGGCTCAGATGGTCGGCGTCGCCGGCATTGGAGGTCTTCTTGGCGCCACGATCGCCAAGAAAATAGAAATCACTGACCTGCCGCAACTCGTGGCTGGTTTCCACAGGTAAACGTTACGGATGGTTCTCTGGTGTATAGGATATGCTGATTAGAATTCTATTGTCTGATATGAAGTATCCTCTCATTGATTTGATAAACAAGCAATAGACTAAAACTGACGATGACTAAATTATTTTATAATAGCACTTCCTTGATTTAAATCCCTCAAGCGTATGTGGACGAGACACAATAGATATTCTATTGTTATGCGGTCTCATGCGACCGCTCGGGTGTTGAAGCATTATTATTATGCCGTCACGCGTCAAAAATGCCGGTAGTGTATTTACGTACAAAATTTTTAATGACCTTCATCAGGATTCATCAAAATATCGCTTCGTGGGGCCAACTATATGTTATAAATCATATACCATTATAAAGTCCAGGAAATAACCTATACATTGAAAAATGTTGAAAAGAATATAACTTACATAATTCTAAATCCATTGGTTCAAATCTCCACTTGGTTATGTAAACTTGTGTTACTGTGAACCACACTTATAAACACAAATTTGTAATAGTATTGACACATGTGAGTACTCTATTCTATATATTATCTACTTCCTTTTTTTAACACAAAAGTTTACAAGAAATCAAACCAATGAATACCCAAATAATAATTATTTACGCAACGCCATTAACCGCAAAATCATAATGGCGGACTAGCCGTTCCGATAGAAAAGTTAGGTACTTATTTTACCAACCAATGTCTTCAAATGGCTAAAAAAACGCTTGAAACTTATTTTACACTTCTTTTTCAGTAATTTTATTTCAAATTATAGTAATTGTAAGAATTTATCGTGCTGCAATGTTGTTGCGTGATCCCGATTAGTCAGTACTAGAAATATGTAAGTAATCTCTGGTTGGTTGTGCAAATTTATACGCCTCGCCAACCACAGAGTATGAGTAAATCTAGGCGCCAAAGACAACTAACTCGCTTATGGACCATAGAAGTACTATCCTTTATCGGAATAATATTTTTTTGTTATGGACAGACGTCTGTCCGCACGTCGCATCAAGCCTTTTCTGCTTATGGACAGACGTGTGTCCGTGCGATGTGGGACGGGTTATAGGCGATTGTTACGTTTGATTGTGTCTATTTGTAGTGTGTGCATCATTAAAATTAATATACTCGATATTTTATCACTCAGCTTGGTGGGCATGGCTGCGGTACTGACATGCATCGCCACGTACATGCACGACTTCCCCGCCATGGCGCTCGACCCCACCGCCGCCACGCTCAAGACCTCGCTGTTCCTCGGCACCTACATCGGAGGCATCACCTTCACGTGAGTATGACTGATATCTTTAATTCTGAACTAAATGGACGGACGGTGACGGAGCATTATGAACCCAGATGCAGCTGCAACCAACCAATGTAAAGTGATATACAATGTGTAAAAAAAAAGTCCGTCTCATTAAGGGGTTATTAGGTATCGAAATTGGGTTATATTTGTGTAATAATTTTCATAATATATTTGAAAAAAAAAATAACAATTCACTCTTCAAAAAAATCACACATGGCAACCGGTAGACGAGGTGCGCGGGAGGCGCGGAGTTGCTTCGGCCCGGCACTCGCAGGCAGCGCGACAGGAGTGATAACGCATTTTGAAAATTTCTCCGTTTTAAGATAAATAGGTCTTGGTGACTTTGAAAATCGATAAAAATAAGAAGTTTTAATGAATTACGTAATTTTAATACTTGTTTTTGATCTGTTATGAAAGCAACTTTATGACCCTTTCGAGTCGGACAGTTTTTTTTTTACATATTTTATTTCTAATCAAACTATATATCACAGCAAAACTGTTTGTAAAACTTAATAAAAATTGTTTCAGTGGTTCCCTAGTGGCGTACGGAAAGCTGCAAGGCTCGCTGTCATCCGCGCCGCTGTTACTGCCGGGGCGTCACGCCATCAACGCGGGGCTGCTAGCGGGCTCGCTGGGCTGCGGCGGAGCCCTGCTGGCCTTCCCCGAAGCCCCCGGCCTGCCGCTGCTCACGGCGGCCGCGGTGCTCAGCGGCATTCAGGGGCTTACGCTCACTGCTGCTATTGGAGGTGAATGTTGTAATTAAAAGTAGTAATTAAAATGCATGATAAAAAACCTATATAAAAGAATGCAGTTCGTGTTAGTTAAACTGTTTATAACTAAAGAACGGCTGAATCGATTTGGCTGAATATTAGTGGGGGGGTAGCTTAGAACCAGGAGAAGGACATAGGATACTTTTTGTCCGGTTAGACGGGGCCGGGTTGGGATGACACGGGGCCGGGGCGAAACGGTGGGACGGGGAGGGGTAGTTTAGAACCAGGAAAAGGACAGGATCCTTTTTATCCCGTTAGACGGGACGGGGCTGGGGCGGGACGGGGTTTGGAGCGAACAAACTTACTATCGGCTAGAAAACCTCTTAAATTAATAGACTACCAGTGTACATTGCTTCGCAAAAGCCTGTTAAGATTGCGAGGTAATCACTAGCTATCCTGATTGTTACCCTGTGTTATTATTATTAATAAACTTAACACAACCATAGATGCACGCTTACTAAGTAGGTATCTACTATCTAGAGAAATATCTATATTTTTAGGAATATTTGCAAATATAAAACTTGTAGTTGTTAAGTTTTAATCGACATCATAGCTAACTTTGCTCTGCTGCTTATGTGCTGTTGTGAATAACGTATAATTTCTTGCACCTATTTAATAAACTTTGGTTTGACTGATAAATAAAAAGATAGAAACATTTACAAACCACATACAATCAAATAATTATGTATACATACAAAAGAAAAAAGAAATCAGATGAATACCACTTTAGTTACTTTTGGCTATGGCAGCATAGTTACAAACTATCGTCAATCATCATCCAGGAGCGGACATGCCAGTTGTGATCACGGTGCTGAACAGCTATTCGGGCTGGGCGCTGTGCGCCGAGGGCTTCATGTTGAACAACTCGCTGATGACCATCGTCGGCGCCCTTATCGGCAGCTCTGGTGCCATCCTGTCCTACATTATGTGCAAGGTATTGTAGCATTGGTTAAAAAGATTGAAAATTACATAATCATAATCCAAGCCTTAGAAAAACGCCGCAGCGGCGCCGTTGCGGCGGATTACTGCTACGGTCGTGGCTTTGTTAATAAAAGCAGCCTCAGATTTAATGCTGTTTATTATTTTCATTAAATCAGATTTGATTTCATTAACTCGAATTTAAAGCAGTTTCACTATTCCTAAATTCTAGTTAGCGTTATTTGTAAGTTTTGTGTTTAAATTCTTTGTTGGTTAGTGCTTACTTGTCGATTGCCAAACAGCGGTGGAAATGTGTAAAGCAACCGTATTAATTTGAGAGTTCAAAACGTACGATATGATTTGTCAAACGCTTTGTTCTTTGCCGTTCGACAAATCATACTGTACGTTTTGAACTGTCAAATTAATAAGATAGCTTTACGCAATTCCACCTGTGGCCTATCTAAGGTCATTTATGATTTATTTAAATTGGCTAAACTACAGGCCTCACAGACCAAGAAATGTGCCTGTAGGTTCTATAATACTATCCCCCAAAAAGTTTTTATAACGTGTAATGTTACATGCGCAAATCTTCTGACATTCCAGAAATTTTTTACTTCAATTGACCTAATTCTGAAAGAAAAAAATTAATAAAAATATTTATGGTTTTATGGGGTATTTTAGTTTTACTCGCGCGCTGACATTATTATCACTATCTACGCTCATCAAAAACCATTGCTTGTTTAAGGCATAGTCATTGCTTGTTTAAGGAGGTATCTTGGCGGGTTTGCTCACGTAATGGCTTGTCTTAAGGAGGTATCTTGGCGGGTTTGCTCACGTAATGGCTTGTCTTAAGGAGGTATCTTGGCGGGTTTGCTCACGTAATGGCTTGTCTTAAGGAGGTATCTTGGCGGGTTTGCTCACGTAATGGCTTGTCTTAAGGAGGTATCTTGGCGGGTTTGCTCACGTAATGGCTTGTCTTAATAGACAGGGCAACATTTGAATGAGTGTTTTTTTAATGTAACCGATATTATGTTTAATTGATTCTGCTCGTCATTCCAATTAAACTATTTCAGGTTTTGCGCATTTAACGTTACACATTGCATAAAAGAATTAACCGTTTTACACAAAAGTAATAACGTATAACGTTGTCAGGCCATGAACCGTTCCTTGCCCAACGTGATCCTGGGCGGGTACGGCGTGACGACGGGCGGGACAGCGCGGCCGGCGGGCGCCACGCACACGGAGCTCAACGTGGACTCGGTCGCGGACCTCATCCACCGCGCTTCAAACATCATTATCACGCCTGGTGACTAAACAGCCTTTTTCTTGACACCTTCAAAACAGAGAAAAACAAATACTGGAGATTAATATGCAATCTATGCTAATATTAAAAACTTATATAAGTTTGTTTGAATTTTTGAACGCGTTAATCTTAGGAACTACTGTATCTATTTGAAATATTTTTATTTATTTATGTTGGATAGCTTATTGATCGAGGTATGCTTTAGGCTACAAAACATCACGTTGCGACTGAAAGGGAGAGAGCTGAATAGTTTGTTTGTTTGTTTGAACGCGTTCATCTTAGGAACTACTGGACCGATTTAAAACTTTTTTTGTGTTGGATAACTTATTGATCAAGGTATGCTTTAGGCTATAAAACATCACGTTGGGACTGGAAGGGAGAGAGCCAACTCAAAACGCGCGGACACCAGGTGACTCTGACCACTACTCTGCTCATATGCAGACCTGCCCCCCGATTCCGGTATTTTACAACATGAGTTGTTCGTCTTTAGCTTTAGCAGTGGTGCGAATATGACACTAAACGGTATTCTACTATTCATTTTACCAAACTAAAGCTAAAACACAACGTAAACAAACAAGCAAGGGAGCACAGATTAATAAGAGTATGTCTAAAGACAAGGAAGGAAGGGAGATGTTACCATAGACAAAAAAATAATAACTTGGTGGGTGGTGTGGTGACTCGGGATATTATTTTTTATCTATGTAACTCGATTCTCGATGTGACGATCGAATGGAGGGTCCGAGGATAGATTAAACTAATGCCACAAGCTTGTGACGTGAAGAGATGTTTTAAAAAAATGATTTGTAGAATTTTGTTGCATTTCATTTTGGTACTTTGGTACACCGCCCGGCGCTATGTGCCGGCAGCCGTGCCGGCCATGCCGCACATAGTGCCGCAGTGACATTTTCCATATTATCTGACAGTTAATTAACGTATGCCGCCGGCAAAGCAGCCGGGTGGTGTGGATACACCATAATGGGTGGTTAGGTTAGTTAGAATCGTTTAAAAACAAGAAACGCTGAATATTAATGGTTGTATTAATTAATTTGACGACCCGTCTGGTGTAGTGGTCGAGAAATCGCCTACTACTCAGCGGGTGCGGGTTCGATCCCCGCACAATACAAACATTTGTGTGCATGAACATGTCTGTTTGTATTGGTCTGGGTGTTTTCTATGTATATCATGTATGTATTTACAAAAAAAAAGTATTTAAGTATTTTATCCGTTGTCTGGCACCCATAACACAAGCTTTGAGTAGCTTACTTTGGGGCTAGATGGCGATGTGTGGGAATGTCCAAAGGATATTTATTTATTATTTATTTATTTATTTGTGTTTTATGTTTTTTGGGCACTTTATAAACGAATCCTAAATCTTATAGCTAAAACATTTGTGTATCATTTTTGAGTATTAATATTACATATCGATAAATGCATAACACGAGATTTTCGTAAGATTCGTCAATGTTTGATAGTCTAGACCGTCGTTGTTCGAGAAATTGTAAAAAGGTACAACAACGACTTAGCGCAGCCACATACCTGCGCACCTGGCAATTCCAGGTAGATTAAAAGATAAAGGGCAAGACATATTATTCTAAATAAACGGGTAAAAAATAAAAGCGTTATCGGTTGCGACCAGCGGATCAGACAGTCACTTGAAGAGAAAAAAAATACTTATTACTATTTTTACTTGTCTTGTTTATTATCTTTATAATTTGTAAAACACTTTCGTGGTATTCGCAGAATAACTCGTTAAGGTGACGTTTCGTAAAATGCTCTGAGGTTTACACAATGATATTATATTGGTTTAGGTACACGTCAAGTACCTACTCTAGGTGGTTAATGTGACAATAAGGTTTCTTAAAATTCAAATACATTAAATAATTTACATTTGAATTGAGACAACTCTTCATAAAATTTTAAATGTCTGTAGGTTCGTACTTATTTCTAAAATCCACAAATACGCAAAATGTACTGCATTAAAAAAAAGGTGTCGTGTAACACTTTACACAGTCTTGCTCTTTCCCTCTGGGATTGCCCACATGTATGTACTGTATTTGCGACCTAATGACAGTGTTTATTACAATTACCATATTTAAAGTTAAGTATTATTAACTAGGTACTTGAAAGTACAATAAATGTCACCAGAAAATGTATAACTTCAAAAAAGATGTATCACTTATATTTTTTAAAACAGGCCTCGCGTGTTAGTGTATTTTTCTTCTAGCGCTACGATCACTCAATAGCCATATTGGCAGTATCCCACAAGCGATAAGTACGCAAATAAAAAAAACATCCACTCCTTCCCATCACTACGTATAGTCTTTGTAATAACTATTTTTTAACAATTCCTCGACCAACGACCGCAAATACTTACTTGCGGTAGACTTTCAAACAATGAGTAACTAATCTTAGCAAAATCGCATAGTGTGCATTATTTGTTATGTAATACTAAATAAAAGAATATTTTAGCCACAAGATTTAGAATATATATACTGTTGTATTAGTGCCCAAAATAAAGCCACCAAGTATTCCGTCATGAAGTGAAATATTGCAAAGTCGAGATAACTCATTTTGTATGTCTTAATAAATATCCAGCATTTTCAGTTAAAACCTGGGTAAATTAGGTAGAAATAAATTTTTACACACCCACCCATCTACAGTATTGACGTAGAACGCCGTCCGGTGCAGATGGACAATTATGATAAAATAAAGGTCTGGAATTCTGGATAATATTTTCTTAACTTCACAATGTAACAAATACTCTTAATAAATATAATAATGAAAGCACAGCCTGATTTTGATCACAATAAATGTGTTTCAAGTGGGTTAAAATAACAGTGTTTTATAGATAAAAAAGGGAGTAATGTAAATAATACAGCTATGGCTGCGTTCTTAAACTAAAGAATAAAACACCAGAACATTATACTTTTGCGTTAGGTACTTAAAAAATATTATTTATTATTTTATTTTGGACACAATCTTTTAAATTATTATTCCTACCCTAACTACTAGTAATACATAGGTATGATAATAAAGGGATTATTCAAAATATAAACCAGTTATTAATGGGAAATAAAATATTGTGACCTAATAAAATGAGTAGGTAATTGTTTTATACCAAAATAAAATAAAACGGCGCTAGCGACACCACAAGTTGCAGTTGCAACCCCAAACTTAATATGGATCCCAAACGCTCCAAGAGCTTTCCAATCTATCTGTCATATAATTATGGCTGCGGTTAGGTCGACGTCAACGCACATTGTTTCCTGAAGCCTCAAAATGGGACACCCCCCTTTTTTTAAAGCATTGGAAAGCCTTTATTATTAACAATACAAGGCAAGAACTCCCGTGTTTCAATTCCACTTAGTTACTGAGATATATATTTTTTTAAATTGGATATTTTTGGACCCCGGTGAACCGAAATTTATTTTTTATTAAAAAAGGGCACGTGTTAGAAAACCACTGCTTTTGAGATATTTAGGGGACTTAAAACTATAAATTTTAAATACATTTTTAAACTCATAGAGGGTGTATTTACAACAAAATCAAATATTTTCGTTTTTTTTTTCGATAATTTTTTTCTCTAAAGTTACAAGGTTTGCGCATTTACTTTTTAATTAAAAATAAAGCTCAAAACATAAACTAAACGCACAAAAAAAAACAGATGCGCATCTTAAGGAATCTCGTTGTAAACTTCATTTTTTTTAAATACCGGTTTTTGACTACCTAGGGCTGTCACCAAACTACTCCAGCAAATGTACCGGTACCATAATGTATCGGTAACATATGTTACTTCAAAATAAGTACTAGGTATTTTTGACCTATTATCCCGACTCCTTTCTTTTTACCCTCGGAAAAATGACAGGTACTTAATACCTGCGAGTGTATGTTTGGTCTTGATGTTGATTTTGAAGTGCGAGGTTGTTCAGAACTCTTTATTGTGAGTCATTAAATACTCCTTACCACAATCCATAAAAAGAAGAAAGAATAAGCATTTTAAAACTGTCAATGCGAAATTGACAATATTCATAAATAAAATACAAGTAGCAAAAGCAAGAAAATTATTATAAATGAGTTTTAGGTACCTAATTGTATAAATATTAATTTCAGATTTCTGGATGGGTTGATCACTTAACATTGGAGACTAAAGATGACTGAATTCATATCTTCATCCACGTTGTGAAAAACATTGTAAAATACCGGTAAAACAAAATGGTGTTTTGTGACAACCCTTAACAAAAACAAAAAATATATTTTTCTCCTAACTTCCATGAGATGCGCATCTGGATTTTTTTATGCGTTTAGTTTATGTTTTGAGCTTTATTTTTAATTAAAAAGAAAATGCGCAAACCTTGTAACATTAGAGAAAAAAATTATCGAAAAAAAAAGAAAATATTTGATTTTGTCGTAAATACACCCTCTATGAGTTTAAAAATGTATTTAAAATTTATAGTTTTAAGTCCCCTAAATATCTCAAAAGCAAATGGTTTACCTTTAAAGTGACCAGTAACACATCCGTTGTAACACTTTTCGCAATGCGACACTAGCGCCACCACAGGCAGCTCGGAAGGTTTGACCGTTAATTTGAACAAAAAATATTTTGTCCAGCTGGGAGTTTCGGAATACACTGGATAAATAAAACGTCAATTACTGCATTATTAGGAAATTTTTGTGATACGATTCTAACCCTGTTTATATTTTTACAGGTTACGGTCTCTGCGTGGCGAAGGCTCAGTACCCCATTGCTGAATTAGTTGACCTACTCAAGGGCATCGGCAAGAAAGTGCGATTCGCCATCCATCCAGTCGCAGGTAAATATACACTTGCCTTGTTACAGCCCGTTAACTCATGGTCTTCGGTTTTACAGCATACTACTTAACTTTTGGGTGTAAACTATTTATAAATTGTATTCATTTTAGTTATTTTTTTTATGTGGAAAGTTGAAAGTAATACTTTTTATTTATTTGTCACACCGACCACAATAATTTTTGCTTGTTTTAGACGTATGACTGGTAGACAGTGCCATATGGCGTTAAGTCCAACTTTTTTCGTGAACGAAAAGCATCTTCTTCTTAAACTCCGTTTCTGGGCGTAGTTTAAATAAATAAAATAGCTTTATTCAGAGAAAGTTTTTCTTTCTTCCCATTAAGTATTTAAGAAAAACTTGTGTTGGGAATGACTCGCTACTTCCCGTTGGTTCCATTTAAGTTTATCAGTATCATTATAATAATTTCAGGTCGAATGCCTGGACAACTGAACGTCTTGCTGGCGGAGGCTGGCGTGCCGTATGACGACGTCTTTGAAATGGAAGAAATCAACGATGAGTTCCCCGAAACGGATCTTGTACTTGTTATTGGTAAGTGTTACATTTGAATACTTTATATTGACTCATTGCTGTCGTACTAGCTATACGAACTATTTTATCTAGAGGCTAAGTTTGTATTGATTTTTAAATCTTCCCCAGGCGCCAATGACACAGTAAACAGCGCGGCTGAAGATGATCCTAACTCTCCGATCGCAGGGATGCCCGTTCTAAAAGTATGGAAAGCGAACCAGGTGTGTTTCATATTTGTTTGATACTATAATGTTTCATCAAAACAAACCCTAAATCTAAAGTTGTTCGTCGTCGTTATTTACACAAAAAAGGTGTCTGAAGTGTAGAATATACTTTTTTCATTCTTAGTTTTATGTACTTTTAACATGTAAAACTATAAATTTCAAGGTGGTGGTGATGAAGCGGTCAATGGGAGTCGGTTACGCTGCGGTAGACAACCCCATCTTCTACAATCCCAACACTGCCATGTTGCTCGGGGACGCCAAGAAGACTTGCGACGCCCTGCTCGAGCGCGTCAAGTATCTCGCGGCATAAACCATTTCATACATTTACAGATATGAGAACGGTAACCTGAAGATACGTAAATACCAACGAAACTGTGAAAGTATCATTTTACAAAAAGAGGGCCGTTCCTTTTTACTTTTCGAATATTGTAAACAATCTTTTTTTCAATAGTCAGATAAAACTTATCAGTCTGATAAATTATAAGGCGACAGATTTTAAAAAAAATATGTCAGTTACGTATGATTGCTGTCCAGAAGGTGACGCTTTCAAATTAGCCATATTGTATTTTGTTCGACGAATATTTCTGTTTTCTGTTTCTGTTTCATTGTATCTGACTATTGAAAAATCAGCCCTTAAAAAAATACCGACTACATGGGTAAATCATCGTTTTTAACACTGATATCGTTTTAATTCAAAGAATAAATGAATTTTATTCACTGATATTTTTTTTAAAGTTAAAGATTGTTTACATTATTTAACTAGCAAATAAAAACGAACATTTAGTTTTATTTTAAGAGATTTAAATTTTTCTTATTTACTGGTTATTGTGAGACTTGTAATATTTTACATCGAATCCATAGACAGTTACGCACGGTTCAATATAATTTTACCGTTGTAAGAATATCTGCTATGTATCTCATGAACTCTGTCCAAGTAGTACATCATTAATTAGTCATAATAAGTCAGCTTTTCAATTTCGGACATTAAATAGAAGTTTGAAATTGTAGGTTGAAAAACTAATCAAGTAACTATAAAAACTTTAATTATGTGCCTTTTACATCACTCTAGGTGATTAATTTTTTGAGACTCATGACAGCTAGTCTGTGTAGTTTATAAAAATATAATTTAAGCAATGTATCTACATGAATTTTATGAAGGAGTAATACTTAATTATGTATAAAAATGCTTATTTGAAATTATAAAAATGAAATATTAATTTAATACTGACCTAGTTTATTATGAGAGATTTTGTATTGCGTTTATAGGCTTAAAATGTGCTTCTTGCTGCGACTACTACCGAGATTTCGTGTTGTGAATATGTTTTTGCACCATTCATTAAATTGCCCTTTTACATTCCAAGTACCTTCTTGTATAAAAATAGCCTGCTTCGTTAATGTTAAGAAATTGACACTAAATAAAAAACCTTATTTGAATCAAAAATATTCCATACAGTTTCTGCTTGGGTTATCTTTTGCTATTGATGCTGTATCATTCCATATTTATTAAATGTGTTCTTTGGTATTAAGTAGTCAATATCGCTAGAGGGTTATTGCAACAAATGACGTAAGGAGTGGCAAATACATATAACATAATCTGAATTGATTTGAATTTCATTTTACCATTTTTTTAAATGTTTTGGATCTATTTTTAAACTCAAGGTTTATCTGGATATATGTATTGTTTTTTTTTAAATAAATTAGATTACTTTTACACAATATTGTTTACATTTATTTTAATAATTTCACATCTCTGGCATAAGGGTCTGCTCTATAAATTCTGGCATAAGGGTCTGCTCTATAAATTAAAGCAGAATTTACCACATCCAATATATTCTATACTAAAGTCATATCTAACTGACAGATGTTTTGAAGTCAAATTCGGCGATTCCACGTCCTCCCTTTGCAACATAGCCTCCGGTATACCCCAGGGCAGCGTCCTGGGACCTGTGCTGTATCTTTTGTTTACCGCAGACCTTCCAACTACACCGAACACCTTTACAGGCACATTTGCGGATGATACAGTCACAATGGCTGTGCACAACGACCCAACAACGGCATCGCTGCGTCTCCAGGAAAGCTTGTCCAGAATGGAGAAGTGGTACCACAAATGGCGCATCAAAGCCAACGGTGACAAATCAGTACATATAACTTTCACCCTTAGAAGAGGCAAGTGCCCTCCTGTTACACTGAATGGTTCTCAGATTCCTCAAGCAGAAGACGTCAGATACTTGGGCCTTCATCTGGATCGTCGACTGACTTGGCAGAAACATATATGGACAAAGAGAAAACAACTAGACACAAAGCTTAGAAACATGGACTGGTTGCTGGGGAGACAGTCTCAGCTACCAGTAAACAGTAAAATGCAGGTATACAAAACCATACTCAAACCGGTCTGGACATATGGCATACAGCTCTGGGGCACAGCTGCTAAATCCAACATCAACATAGTGGAGCGCTTCCAGACCAAAACAGTCCGAAAAATATTCCAAATACCATGGTACATCAGTAACAAACTCATCTACCATGACCTGAAGCTGTCTACAGTACAAGATGAAATAAAAAATCATACCATCAGATATAAAGAAAGGCTTTCACTCCATCCAAATCCATCGGTTCAACAGCTGATGAGCACTGAGGGATTCCTATTTAGTAGACTGCGCAGAATTAGCGTGAGGAACCTCGCTATGGACTGATGCCAAAAAAATTACCCCAAACTAAGGGCAACGGAGTCGCTGGACTTCCCCCTAAACAAGACAGATTACAGTGTCCATACAGCCATCGGAGAGGATTATTGTAGACTGCTACAGATTGCCTCTGAGCAATAAAATACAAAAATGAAAAAAAAATAAAAAAATAATAATAATTTAACATAACATAGAATAAAAATTCCTCCAATTCCTGTATAGCTTGATGATATTGCCAGCGAATCTGTGCTAGCTTTGATTTAAGGGTGTTCATTCTGTCCAGAAACTATCCTTCCTTTTTAGGTTTCCCATACTGTTTGCGACTTCCAATTTGTCAATCGCAATCAGAACTTCTAGTCTAAGCTTCTCGCAAATATCCTTGTAGCTGTTCAAAACTGGAAAATTGCAAACAGATTTGTAGCATTCTTCAGTTCTTAAATTCATAAATAATTCGTCGAGCTGAAGAAGGAAATTTTCAAAAGTCTGATGCATCAAGGTTTGCCAGCATTGCGACTTGTTGTTTGTAGACGCATCTTTGATGTGCCTACCACCGTTCCTATCGGCAAATGGTACGACCAAGTTATTACTGGAACTCACTTTAGTGTTTTCATCATGTCAATCCGCTTCGAGAACTGCAAGAACTGCGCGCAACTATCATAAGACAAACGCGCGCGTGGCCTCGTCTCTGTCTGGTACCAAGCGCCTGCCATCGGGCGGGCTGCGCAATTTACAAAAATATAAATTTCTCGCGGTAGGAATGAGCTATCATCATTTTGTAAACGGGGATTTGTTGTTTATTGTATTAGCTATCACACTGTTTTACTAAATATTACGTTACTGAAATATTTTTATTAATACTGAGGCGATAAAGAAGGTAGCGCGGGAAAAAACATGACTCATCGTATTGATAATAAATGTTTACGTTATAAATTTTCAATTATACCTTCAAATACCTCGAAACAAAGCTGAAACATAATATTTTTCTTATAAATAAGATTACTTATCACCATAGAACAAATTTTATAAATACAGGATAAATAAAATCGTAATAACTACATTTTAGTACATGGGGTCTATTCACAAGACCCACCTTCTAAAAACTACTCGGAACACCCAACTTTTTGGTATCTATGGATTGCTCATTTTACCTTATATACTCTTTGATTTTACCGTCTAAATGTTAAAGACTTCCCAGTATTCAAATGTCCGCACCACATAGCTAAATCATCGATTTAAAATCGACAACTCAACCGACGATCCCCATATGGGGAGAGTAATTTGGATTGACGAGTGATCGAATTTCTACTCCTTATATTTGGAGAAAGAACTCTTGCTACTCTTTCCGGTTTCTTTTGGGTTTTTTCAGAGACATTTGATTTGAAACTTCTATTTTGATACTGTTACGGATCCAGTCGAAAACAAGAATTTTCTTAAGCTATTTACTTTATTTAATTAAATTTTAGGTTGAGCTTGAAAATAATGAGATGATTCATGATTGTTATTGTTGTCATCAAAGGTTGTCATTTGTCATTGCATGACGAAACTGACATATTTGATACATAAAATCTCTTTGTGCTTCTTCTTTTGGTGAGGAGGAGTCATGTAAGTATAGTGATCAGAAAGTGAAAATAGAAGTTGCATTAAAGGTGGATAGCATGTGGTTGCAATTAGCAACCCAATTAGGGTTCCATGTTTATTTGTGAACTTTAAAATAACTACTTGTAGGTACCAGAAAATATACGTCGAGTTCCATAACTATCGTTAGAACAGTTTAAAGATGATGTAGCTCAATAACCAGCTAATAATTGTAGAGTTTAATGTCTATGAACGTAGCTGTCAATGTCATCGTTGACATCCCGCCAATTCATGTGTCATCTTGTGTGAGGATCTATGGTTTGTAATGGATGCGTATCAGCAATAAAAGCAAGATTTGATAAAATTCGATGGTGTTATTCTTCTACAAACTACATTTTGGCGACGAGAATTGCGTAGGACGCGTGTAAATGCAAAAATGGACTGGGGAGAGTATTCCCTCGGCGCTGCCGGCCCGCACTTCAACCCGTTTTGTGAGCCGTCGATGCTTGCCGACAATTGGAAAGTTTGGGTGAGAAATTTCCAGTACTACATAGATGGGCAAATAGGGCTCAGCGACAGACAGAAAGTTAGTAGATTGTTGCATCAAGCAGGGTCTGACGTGCAAGAGATTTACGAAGTTTTGGAAAACGATGAGGCGGATGGTGCCAATAAGTATGAAAGGTGCCTTAACAGACTTCGATGCTACTTTGAACCAGAAAAGAATACTGTTTAAGAAAGGCAGAAATTTCGTAACATAACAATGATTAATGGCGAAATTTTAGATCAGTTTTCAATAAGATTAAGGAAACAAGCTAGTTACTGTCACTTTAGTAACGTGGATGAGGTTATAAGAGACCAAATTGTAGAAAAAGTTGAAAATATAGATTTGAAGAGAAAGTTCATAAAGAAAGGAAAGGATCTTACTTTAAAAGTGTTATTAGAGATTGGCAGATTGCATAAGTTGGAAAATTTTGCAGTCAAGGAGCCTACAACTAGTAATCATAGTGCCAGTGAAGACGTAAACCACCTGTCAATGAAATGTTACAGATGTGGTAGGTCTGGCCAGATAGCTAAAAGTAGTATGTGCCCAGCGCAGAACGAGAAATGCTCTAAATGCGGAATTAAAAGACACTCCAAGAATGTATGTAAAACACAAATGAGGAAAGAAAGAAACTATGAGTCAGGTAAGAAAACAGAAAGAAAGAAGAAGAAGAAAATAGTGAGATATGTTGTTGAAGAAGGTTCGAGCAGCGAGTCAGAGTATGAAGGAAATTTAGAATGTGAAGGAGATGTTTCTTCAGAGTGTGAAAATATGAATTCAGTCTTTAGTGTTGTGAGAAAGAATAGTTCATATAAAATTTTCATAAATGGCAAACCATTCGATTTTATTGTGGACTCGGGTGCTTCAGTGAACATAATTGATAAAAATACTTACTCCAATTTATGTAGAGACATTAAGCTTAACAAGTGTACTGAAAAATATTTTACTTATGGAGGTAAGGAGTTGCCAACTTTAGGTATGTTTTATACAAACTTATTCTGTCCAGAAACAAATATAAATTCTTTTGTTTTCAACCGGAAAAGGAAAAAAATTGCACAAAGCCCATCACCAGAGGTAATAAAAACCTCTTACAGATTCAGCAACTTGCCTGTAGATCTTACAGAAGAAGGTAATGAGGCAAAGATTAAAAAGCCTTGCAAGCCCCCACCGATTGTGCTTTATGGAGTAGAAGACGTCAAGCAACTGACAGAATTACTAGAAACAGTCGCCGAAAGAAATCAATTTAACTATAAAATTGTTAACAAAAATCAATTCAGAATTAGTTGCTCAGCGCTTGATAGCTATAAAAAACTAATATCGATTATCCGACAAAAGGGAATTATAGGCCATACATTTAACAGGAAAGACCAAAGGCTGCACAGAATAGTCATTCCAAAACTTACACCACTCAACGCCTCACAGTGCGATTACAGAAGCTGTGGAAAACACTGGAAACAAAGTAGCCGGTGAAATTATCAACTCAAGATATGGTCCGGACAAGAAACCAACTTCAACATTCTTTGTGAACATCGAACCTGGACCCAACAATAAAGCTGTAAAGGACATAAAATACATATACCATCAAGCAGTCACCATTGAAGACCCTAGAAAAAAGAAGACGGTAGTACAGTGCCAAAGATGCCAGCAGTATGGACACTCAAAAAATGTCTGCATGCGCCCCTATCGCTGTGTTAAATGTGCCAAATCACATAAAACATCAGACTGCCCAAAACGGGACCGAAATACCCCAGCTGAATGCGCTTTATGTCATGGCCCACACCCTGCAAATTATAAAGGCTGCGAAGTCTACCAGGAAATTCTCTCTAGAAGAACAACCACTACCCTATTGGAAAAGAGAAAAGAAAGTGCCAATGCCGCCAATAAGACACCTGACCTTGAAAAGGCAATGACAACAGAAGCGTGGCCTAGATTGCCGCAGCGGAAATCGTATCAAACTGAAAAAAGAGACACTGGTAATCACAAAAATAAACATGAAAATATTGAAAGAATAAACTCGGATAATATGTCTACCATAGAAAAAATACTCATCGCTCAATCACAAAAATTTGAACAAATCTTACAACAAATGGGTACTCTAATGGGTCTCATAACAACACTCGTCAATAAACTGGTCTAATGGCTACGCTTAGGATGGCTACTTGGAACATAAATGGTCTTGCTCCCAACAAAGACGACGTCGAAACCTTTCTGCACGAAAACAAAATTGACATACTGCTTTGCACAGAAACCCACTGCACGAACTCATCCAAAGTAATGATAAGAGGATACTGCACGTCTACTACCAACCATCCAGATGCAACAGGTCACGCCGGCGCAGCCACCCTGATCCGTAACAGTATCAAGCACCATCTTTTACCGGAATACAAAACAGATCCCATTCAGGCCTCAACGGTAGCCATCGAGGACATGGCTGGCAGTTTCTGTGTCTCAGCAGTGTACTGCCCCCCAAGGCACAAAATCACCGACGTTGTTTTCTCGCAGTTCTTCAGTACCCTGGGTAATCGCTTTATAGCCGGAGGTGACTGGAACGCTAAACATACGAACTGGGGATCCAGACTCATCACGACTCGAGGAAGGCAACTGCAATCGAGTATTACTGAAAACAAATTGATAGCGATATCAGCCCTGGAACCCACCTACTGGCCGTCAGACACAAATAGAACACCAGATCTCCTGGACTTTTTCATCATAAAAGGGTTATCCAGACACTATTTGAAACCCGAATCTAGCCTAGATGGATCATCTGATCATACCCCGGTTCTTCTGACTGTCAGCACTATGATAATAGAAGCTAACAGACCAGTTGTTCTGACCAATAAGCACACTGATTGGGATTGTTTCCAAGATCACCTCTCATCTAATCTTAATCTGAAAACCGCTCTCAAATGTCCAGCAGATATCGATGAGGCAACAAAAACAATAACTGTGCTCATTCAGGAGGCCTGCTGGAAATCTACACCTACGCTAGAACATAAATGTAAGGCAGCGAATTTACCACTATCTATCAAGAATAAAATCCTTGAAAAACGAAGACTCCGCCGCATCTGGCACCAAAGCAGACGCAGTCAAGATAAATCAGCTTTCAACAAGGCGATTCGAGAGGTAAAGCAACTCTTGAGTGATTGGCGTAATACAACCCTTGCAACTAAGTTGGAGTCCCTTACAGCAACGTCGGCCAGTAACTATTCCCTGAGGAAGTTCACAAAGGAGTACGACAGGCCTCATGCGGCAAAGCCGCCACTGAGAAAAAATGATGGATGGTGTAAAACTGGTCAAGAAAAGGCGAATCTATTTGCAAGGCACCTAGCCTCAGTGTTCGAACCCAATAGAATTAACGATTCAGAATCGGAAAGGAATGTAAATGAAACTTTACAGCAACCGCTTCAAATGGCATTACCTCTAGCACCAGTCACAATAAAAGAGGTTATGAGAACAATTAAAAATCTCAAAAATAAAAAAGCCCCCGGGTTCGACCTTATAACAAAAGAAATACTGCTAAAGCTACCTAAAAAAGCCATTGTATACCTAACCACGCTGTACAATGGTATACTGAGGGTGCAATACGTAAAGCAAAATGTGGCTATGAAAAGCTACAATTTGAGAAGGCTGGCGGCAACACCAAACGAATATGGCAAGTCATTGACTCAGTCACTAACATGAGGAAAGCTAGTTCATCTGGTTGTGACCTGCTACTTTCCGGTGACAAAATTGACTCAGTTAACAAGTTTAATACCTACTTCCTACTTCACTAGTATTGGTGAAACTCTTTCCAAACAAATACACTCCAAAAACGGTGCTTCATCTCATGTAAATCACCATCCCAACTCTTTTGTACTTTTGAACACTGATGAGAACGAAGTTAAACGCCTTTTGATTTCGATGAAAAATAGCCCTGCCACTGGATGGGACGGCATCTCTTCTATTCTTCTAAAAAAACATCTTGATGCTGTTGCTGCTCCGATTGCCCATATCTGTAATTTGTCGCTATCGACTGGAGTTTTTCCTGACAAGCTAAAAATTGCTGTTCTTGTCCCAATTTTTAAGTCAGGGGATCGAAACCGTGCGGAAAATTATAGACCAATATCACTTCTTCCGGCAGTCTCAAAAATTCTTGAAAAAATTATAAATAATAGGTTAGTATCGTTTCTGGAAAATCAAAAACTACTATCACCACACCAATTTGGATTCAGAAAACAAATTTCTGCGTCTGATGCGGTTTATGAAATAGTAGATCATATAGTTAAGAAACTTGATGCTGGTCACAAATGCACAGCACTCTTTTTAGACCTGACCAAAGCCTTCGACACGGTGTCGATCCCCATCCTTTGTTCTAAATTGGAATCGATGGGCATAAGAGGTACTCAGTTATCCCTGTTCAAAAGTTATTTGTATGGCAGAAAGCAGTGTGTTAAGATTGGTGATTATGTAAGTTCTGAACTACCAATTAACTACGGAGTACCCCAAGGTAGCATTCTCGGGCCTAGCCTGTTTCTGATTTACATCAACAACCTGTGCAACCTTAATCTTACCAATTGTTCGGTATTCTCCTACGCTGATGATACTGCTTTGGTTTTTTCTACTAAGGAGTGGAACAAGGTATACCACTACGCACAGATTGGTTTTGACACAGTTAGAGACTGGCTCAACGATCACTTATTAACCCTAAATTTATCCAAAACCAAACTCATGAATTTTTCCATGCGTGGTATAAATCCCGGCCTGGCAGAGACACTCAGAATCACTGTCATACCTTCTGCTGCAACTAATAGCACGAATCAGTCTCATGTTGACTCATACCATACAATAGAAAGAGTCTCATACACGACATATCTTGGAGTGGTAATTGACTGCAACCTTAATTTCCAACAACACATTAGTCAACTGACTGGTCGTGTTAGAAAGCTGTTATTTGTCTTCAGGCTACTTCGTCAATCTGCTGATGCTGCGGTCCTAAAAATGGTCTACATGGCCCTTTGTCAGTCCATACCCACCTACTGTTTAACCTCTTGGGGAGGCTCTGCTTCAACTCACTTTATGGCCATCGAGCGAGCGCAGAGAGCTGTGCTCAAAATGTGCACCTTCAAGCATCGACTGTTCCCTAGCGATAAACTATATGAATACTGTCAAGTATTAACTGTTAGGGAACTTTTTATTTTGTATACAGCATTAAAACAACATTCACAGATAACTTACGTTGAATTTGAAAGATTTGATGCTGTGACTAAAACGGCCTTTAGTCGTAGATTTTTCGTTTTTCTTGGACCTTTTCTTTATAAAAAAATTCTATCGCTTCATGGAAAGAACAAATACAAATATAAATCTGATTTGCAATCATGGCTTCAAGCACAGCCCACAGATTAGTAAGAGTATCGCACAGCCTCATGATGTGACTGAACATTTACTGGCAGTTATGACGTAATTTAGTTATTATATTTTATTTTTTAAATTTAATTTAACACCAGAGGTCCCCTGCGACTTGGCCCGGCTCTTTGATATTTTATATTTTTTACTTCTTTTTTGACGTTGTGACGCTTTCACTCACACACACACACATAATACACACACTCAGACGCACACACATACTCTCACACGCACAAGCATACACAAACACACACACACGCGCGCGCGCACTATTTTTAAGCTACTGATTTGACACCGGTCTGGAGGTGGAGACCTGGTGACCTGTAATACAGGTTTTTTAATACATACCACAGGCACCAGTCATCCACAGCTACTTTAAGAATACATATTAGCTTAGAATTTATGTGTAACAACCTTTTTAATATTGTTGCTGTGGTGAAAATAAACGTTTTTTTATTATTTATTTTACTACCTACCTTTGAAGAGCTGTTAGCCAAACTGAATGGATGTAAATACTTCTCTGCAATTGACATCAAATGGGGCTTCCATCAAGTCGAGCTTGATGAAGAGTCAAGAAATATAACTGTGTTCAATTGCAGCCTCGGACTTTACAGATACAAAAGATTATTCTTTGGTATCAGATGTGCTCCTGAAATCTTCCAACGCATAGTGTCACAGTTGCTGCAAGGTATAGAAGGTGTTGCCAACTCACAAGACGATATCAGAATTGGAGGAAGGACCAAAGAAGAACATGACAGAAGACTAAAACAAGTACTGGACAGACTTCAAGAAAATGGCATTACTTTGAATAAAGACAAATGTGTATTTGGTGTTACAGAAATGAATTTCTTGGGACACAGATTATCAGCAGACGGCATTAAACCAACAAGAGCCAGTAAGGAGGTAATCCAAGAATTCAGAGCTCCACGTACTAAAGAAGAAGTAAGAAGCTTCTTGGGACTTGTGAACTTTTCAGCCAGATTTATTCCCAATTTCAGAACCATAACAGAACCATTAAGAAAATTAACTAAAAAGGATGCAGATTTTGTTTGGGACCGAGAACAACAAGAGGCATTTCAGCATCTAAAAGATATTATATCTAAAGCACCTGCATTAGGATTCTATGATAAGGATGCTGAAACATATTTGATTACAGATGCCAGTCCAGTTGGTGTAGCTGCAGTGTTATTACAGAAGCAAAACTTTAATAATCAGATCCAACCCGTCATTATAAAATATGCCCGCGGAGCACTCACTGATACTGAAAGGAGATATTCACAGACTGAAAAAGAGGCTTGGCCATTGTATGGGCATGTGAAAATCTATACATGTACTTACTTGGTAAAAAGTTCCACATTATTTCTGATTACGAGGGTCAAACTGAAAGTTCTTAGAACTGGCCACTTATAAACAATATAATAAAAAAAATATTCTAAAATTTGAAAATAGAACTCTTTGCCAATATTACTGAGTATATATTTCATTCATTTGTCATTTGTTTTACGATTTGGCGACAAATTGAAAATTGTCTGTGTCACGTCAACATGAATTTAACACGAGAAAATTTTCGTGCAATGATTTTTTATGACTTTCGATGTCATTTAAGTCAACAAGAAAGTTATGATAGACTACGATTGGCCTTTCACGATGAAGCCCCATCTCGTGCGACTGTTTACAACTGGTTTAATGAGTTTAAACGTGGTCGCACTAATCTCACTGATGATGTACGTGAGGGACGGCCTTCTACGGCGACGACTGAAAATAACATCTGTGTTGTGCGGCGTATGATAGAGACTGACAAAAGAGTGACCTATCAGCAGATTCGGACAAGCTTAGGCATCGGTATGAGTCAAGTGCACAAAATCCTCCACGAACATTTAGCGGTCAGGAAGCTTTGCGCCCGGTGGATACCTCATAATTTGACTAAGGCTCAAAAACTCCATCGTGTGGATTGGTGCCGTAAAATGATTGAAAGATTTAACGGAGGTGACTCAAATGCTGTGTTCGACATACTAACAGGTGACGAAAGCTGGATTTACTGTTATGATCCGGAAACCAAAAGACAATCTGCTCAGTGGGTGTTTCCTTTCGAGGAGTTGCCAACTAAAGTGAAGAGAGATCGAAGTGCGGAAAAAAAAATGGTGGCCTCGTTCTTTGGAAGGATAGGTCATTTCGCAACAATTGTGTTAGAGGATCAAAAAACAGTTTCTGCAGAATGGTACACTACCAATTGTTTGCCACTTGTCTTGGAAAAAGTTCGAGAGAAACGACCTCGCAGTAGGATCCTCCTTCACCACGACAACGCCTCGTCGCACATCGCCAAGCGAACGATCGACTATTTGGCGACATCAAACGTTGAATTACTGGGTCACCCGCCGTATAGCCCCGACCTCGCGCCTTGTGATTTTTATTTATTTCCAAAAATTAAAGAAAAACTTAAAGGAAAGCGGTTTATGAATGCTGAAGAAGCGGTGGCTACGTATCGCGATGCCATTGAAGAGACCCCTAAGGACGAGTGGGCAAAGTGCTTTTCCCAGTCGTTCCATCGCATGCAGCGGTGTATTGACGTCAATGGACAATATTTTGAAAAGATATAATAAAACTAATAACTGGCTAATGTAATCAGTTTTTGATTTTCTAAGAACTTTCAGTTTGACCCTCGTATAAACCACTTGAGACTATTTATTCCTAAAGATCAACTATGCCTAGTGCACGGATACAGCGATGGGTGCTACGCTTACAACCTTACACATTTAGTGTAATATACAAACCAGGCAAGAACAATATTGCTGATTCCTTATTTAGGCTATTGGACGCTAACAATACATCTTCAGATAAGGAAGACATTGAAGACAGTAATCTATTAGCAACAATTAGTGAGAACACCCCTGCTGCTGTGACTGTTGAGGAGGTAAGAAAAGAAACATTGAAAGATGAGCATTTAGAAAGTTTAAAGAAAGCTGTAAGGAATGATGTATGGCCAAAAGATTTGAAAAGGTATGAAATAATGAAGTCTGAATTATGTGAAGTTGATGACATTCTACTTAGAGGTACGAGGCTCATTATACCAAAGTCATTAATTGTCAAAATAGTGGATATTGGACATGAAGGACATTTATCCGCGAATAGCATGAAAGCAAAATTACGTCGCAGTGTATGGTGGCAAACGATGGACAAAGACATAGAACATTGGGCAGAAACATGTACAGGATGCAGACTTGTTCGAAAAACAACACCACCAGAACCAATAGTTTCTACGGAATTAACATCAAGAGTATGGGAGCTGGTGGCAGTAGATTACTTAGGACCACTACCCTCAGGTCACTACCTGCTCGTAATAATTGATTACTACAGTAGATATTATGAAGTAAAAGTCACAAAAGGGCCAACAGCAGAAAATACAACTAGGATTTTAAAACCTATAATTGCTCGTGAAGGTGTCATGGATACCCTAGTTTGCGATAATGGTCCAGCTTTTCGTGACATGAAGGATTTAGGAAGTTTTTAGAGTCATATGGAATCAATTTAAGGCATACCACACCACTTTGGCCTCAAGCTAATGGGGAAGTAGAAAGACAAAATAGAAGCATACTTCGGAGGCTTAGAATAGCACAAGCTTTGAAACTAAATTGGAGAGATGAACTATTAGCTTATCTATCTGCTTACCGTACTACCCCACATACCACCACTGGTGTTCCTCCAGGAGAACTATTTAGAGGTAAGGAATAGTAATAAAAACTAAGTTACCGGATATGAAGCTCAAGATTCAGTATGAAGATGAAGAAGTAAGGGATAAAGATAGATACCAAAAACAACAAAAGAAGGATAGGTACTTTCAAAACTGCATGCATGCACGTTAATTTACAAAAAAAACGGCTAAGTGCGAATTGGACTCGCGCACGAAAGGTTCCGTATCGACTATGTATGTTTGCATTTTTTCACGCTATGTGCTCGGCAACGTTTAGTTACTATTATCGCGGCTCAAATAATAATAAAATAGGCGTTCGTGAGCGCACTTATCGTGGCAGCAAGTGAAACGCACCTGTCTGTCTTGCTGACAAGACAAATGACATCTGTCTCTCTCTGTCAGTGAGCACAGATTAGTAAGAGTGTCAGTGAGTGATTTTTTTCGCTAGGTGTGAAATTCGTACCTATACTTATTTTTATTAATACTTAAAACTTTGATATCATTTCAGATTTTCTTAAGAAAGTTTTCTGAACTAAAACACCTCCATGTATCATTACTACATCAATTTTAGAGGCGATTGAAATTGAAGTTACCTGTTTACTTTTCTACTCCGGCATGGTGCGAAATTGAATTGGTCTCTGCTGGCTGATGCCGAATGATTATTTAGTAACCCATACGCGGTTCTCTTGGTTAGTCGTATTTGTGATGTACCTATGTGATTAGTGTTTAGTTTTATCCGATCACCCTCGCTACCCTACCTTAGCAAGCATGGTATGTCTTATTGTTTATTTATTAGTGACTCGAATTTAAATCACAGATTTTGAGCTATTTTCTAAGCTCTATAAATAAAAGTGACTCAATATCTTCTCGCTCGTCTGTTTAATACATGTTGTAAACCAAAAATTTGATAAGAACTTGTACCGAAATTAGAGTTTACTACAGCATTTTAAAAGTTTTTGGCACAGTTTTGTGCCAGTATTTTAAGGTGATAGGAATACTCAAAGTAAAATTGAATTATTGCAGGCAAATAACAATAAAATGGTTGCACCTAGTAAGGTTGCACTGCCACCGAACAGTGATGAGGGTGTTACTGTTCTGTCCATGATTTACAAATTCTTCAAAAAGGTGAGCCATTATAATTGTATCTTAAATATTGTAATTTGTTTTCTGACATCTAATTAGGGTTGTTTGAACTAACATTTATTTGGGATCATATCCTGAGTCAATGTTGACCTTCTGTACTATCAATGGTTTCCCGACTCACAAGATGGGCATTTGGCCTTCAGATAGTTACTCAATTATTGTAATGATAATAATTAAAATTAACTTTACTATATTGTTTATTATTGTTTTTCTTAGATAAATTGTCATTACTGTGTTCGTTTTTGAAAGTAAACATAAAAAAATTAGGCATTCTTTTATTTCTCATCATAATTGATGTCATGTGTGGGTATAATATGACATGGATGATTTTTTATTGTGATTATGATTGATCATGACCTTCAAGTTACTTACACAGTCTAACTATAATGGTCACATTTCAAGTTTCTTATCAGTAGAATTGTGCATGTTGACTAATAGCATATTAACCACATCTAGGTAGTAGGTGTAGCATACCTATTACATATCATTTGTATGGCAGAGGCAAACTGAATTGTTGGTAGTGATGACATCACCCACGCGTGAAATATTCCCAGTGGGTACACATTTAGGCATTCAAATGAGTCTTTAGGAACTTGTTTTGATCCAATACAATATCTTTTATTATCATGACATTTATTTTTGCACTGTGTAATTTAAGAATTTGTATCACACTCATATTATTAAGGGGAAAGTTTGTGTGTGTGTGTGTTTGTTACTTCGTCATGCTAAAATTATGCAATGGATTATCATGAAACTTTACTGTAATATAGCTAATTCATCAGAATATCACATAGGCTATCATTTATAACAATATAACCATTGGAGCTGCGGGGAACCGGTAGTTATTATTATATTTTGTAATACAAATAAAATTAATTGTTTTTATCAGCTCTTCCTCAGACTAAGAAAGATTTGGGTATAAATGATTTAAAATATTAATATTATACAGCTAAAGAATTTGTTTTATGAATTCACTAATCTCAAGAACTATTGGTTTTGATTTGAAAAATTATAGTTTAAAAAAACTAAAAAACCACGCTTTTATAGCTAGCCGAACTAACTATTTCATTTTTTAGTTCGATGTTTCAATTAATTATTTGCGGACATGCGATACGCGATAGCTCTATCTTTCTTACTCCCTTACAAAGGATCCACGAAAGAATTTATTAATCCTGGCGGTCCTTATAAGGACATTGAGAAACTGTTATTAAATTATTGCATTGTCATCGGTCCTTGATATGTGTGCAAAGTTTCAAATTAATCAAACTTCTGGAAATTGGTCAAATTTATGCTCAAAGATTCCATTACATACATACATAGATACAACCCAAGCTAATAAAAGCGTGGTAAAAAAATATAAGATAGCTAAATCCATAGGCGCGGAAAAAATAGAGTTGCAGTAAGTTCAAAATTAACTGCAAAAAAAATTGTTTTTCAAATCACAGGTATCAATTGTCGGCGCAGTGTATTTAGTAGGCTATATGCAATGGAGCGTCGCCTGGCTTATCGGCCCTATCATCCTATCGGTGTTGAGGGACCAGTGGCGCAAAGAGAACGAGTACAGACGGAACCTGGCGAAGGCGGCTGCTTTGACGTCCGAGAAGGAGGTCGTCCTCGCGAGACTAGATGACCTTCCATCATGGGTGCGTGATTTACTTCCTTATTTTGACCAAATGAACTTTATACTTATACATATTATTATTATGATATGTTTTTTTCCGATTACATCATACAATACGAACCATTGTAAATGTTCCGCCACTGATTAATAAACCTTCTGCATTCTCAAGCAGCTGACTGGTAGCGAATACCCTAAGGCATGAAATGCCTAATTGTGCAACTCACAGTGCGTGAGTTTATAAAAACAACTTTTGCCTTATCAACATTTTTATGATGTCTTTTAAACAGCATTAACATATTAGTGTCATTATCTAGGTATGATGTAAGCAGAAAAAGTGCCAACATTCGGTAATATTCTTTTGTCTCATTCAAAGTAAATAAGTGACACATTTATAAACGAGAACAGGCGTTTATTTTTTATTAACTAAATAAAATGCATTGGAACATCTAAACATACATTTCTACTGCATTAAAAGATGCTCTATTGAAATGGCTGAAATATAAATTTGCCCAATAAATATATATAATGATTTAAAAAAACTGCTAAATTAAAATGTATTTCCTAAGGTATTTTTCCCGGATATCGAACGCGCGGAATGGTTAAACAGGGTGAGTCATATGTTTAATTTTGTATTAATTTAGTTACCTCAATGTTTTATTGTATACTATACCTCTACATTTACTCAGACAATACTTAACTAAGTCCTCTGTGTATGTTATTGTCATATCCAATTGCACATGCCGATAAAGACTAAAATATCATTATTTTTTAGATTTTGCTCCAAGTGTGGCCCAACGTGAACCACTACGCGCGAAATTTGCTGAAGGACTCTATAGAGCCGGCTGTGGCTGAGAGTTTGGCTAATTATAAACTCAATGGCTTCAAATTCGAGCGCATGATACTCGGTACAATCGTAAGTATTAAGCGTTAAAAGCGAGGCTCTTGAGATATTTTTATACTACCTTTTATGTATGGACCAGACTGATAATTGCGGCATGTGAAAAATTCCTTTCAATAGTAGCAATTACAAAAAGGATATTAGGAGGGTGCTCCTATTACTACATGATAAGTTTTTCTTGTAGGACCTATAAGATTAGTAGCAATTGATAGCTCTAATCTGTAGACTACTCTGTATCCGTTAACGGAATGACAATCGCCAATTGCCAATTCAAACAAGAATTAATATCGTCATGGTTGCAGGCGCCTCGTGTTGGCGGCGTCAAAGTCTACGATAAGAACCTATCGAGAGATGAGATTATAATGGATGTTGACTTGTTGTAAGTATATTGTTTTAAACTTTCATAATCACTAACATTAGAATAGTAAGACAAGGGATTGCTTTGCTACTTTGTATCTTATTATTTATGAACCGATATTTTGGCACCTTTGCAAGCGCCATAATCACGGAGTAATTGAAAAGAACTAACGTCTGGTTTGTTATTTGCAGACATATCGGTCTACCCTCACTCGAAGTCTTTTATAACCCTCGCCGCCGGTACCATTGGCCATTTAATTACTATTTTCTCGCATTAGTACTCGACACACAACACTGACATTATCTGTACGCGAAACAGCACTATGTTTATTAAGATGGCTTTTTACACTCGACAGTTTAAATCCGTCCTCGCAAAATTTTTGAACCACTTAGTTATTTTTATCGCTTTTCGGACCATTTTGGTATGTAGTGGTGTTCTGCCGAGATGATGTTCGAATGAGAATGAGAGTACACCGATATGTCTGCCAATAACTTGGATGCCAGGAGGGCCGAGTCGAAGTTATCATTCAAGAGTAAAGTCCGTCAATTTATCAAAGAATAATTGCAAAATATTATTTATTTATCATATATTTTATTTATGTATAGTATTGTATTTATAATGTGTAAATTTAAGAATGTTATTGAATATAAGATATGTTGTTGCAGTAATTTAAGTAGGTCTGCATGAGCTAAAGATATGACTGGTAGATAATGCTTTTAGCATTAAGTCAACGTTTGAACACTATGAATTGAACAATAAAGTTTTTAAATAAATAAAAATAACTATCCACCCGCAAGTTCTCTTTAGTTACTGCGTGATCATGGCGCTTGCAAGGTGCGGAAATATCGGAAGCTCATAAATGATAAGGTACACGGTAACAATCCCGTAATTTAATATCCTAACTACTTTTTAAAGTGTTAATAAACAAATTTCAGCTACGCCGGGGACTGCGACATTTCCTTTGTACTACAAGGCATTCGCGGAGGAATAAAAGATCTTCAGGTTCGTACTTCGATATTCGTATCATTCAGATTCGTATTTCGATCGGATTTTTGTCTTGGCATGAAAGAGATAGCGCTCTAAAAATTACTAATTTATTATGAAGGCGTCGATACACATGCCCGTAGCTGGCACAGCTCCTTGCCCGTGCCATCTACTTCTATGTGTGAGTACTAGTAGTACGGCTTACTGTTATACAATGTGAGGAAGGGGACGCGGGAGGCTGCAAAAATGACCCTGTAAATATCAATATATATATAATATAAAGGAAAGTCGTGTTAGTTACACTATTTATAACTCAAAAACGGCTGAACCGTTTGGCTGAAAGTTTATAGGGAGGTAGCAGAGAACCAGGAGGACATAGGATACTTTTTATCCCGTTAGACGGGGCGGGGCGGGGCAGGGGCGAAACAATGATCGTTGGGACCGCTCTACTTTTAAAATAATGGGTCTGGGGACGAAAGTTCGCTGGGTCCGCTAGTAGTATGAATATGCATACCAGGACGCAAATTGCCAGTAACTAGCTTGCAAGCTACTGATCCGTTTTACAGGCATGTGTACCGCTGCCTCAATAATATGTCTACACTCCTAACTAATATAAACCTTTTAGACCAGCTAGCTACCTCTTTTCTAAATTGCTTACTCTTTTCTTATCGCAGCAAAAAAAATAAGATTAAATTTAAAAAATAAAGAACCTATTTTTATTTTATTTTTATTTATTTATTAAGATTACCAACAACTGTTACATTAAATCTTGGAAAATAAAGATAACAATTATATTATTTGCTAAATGCACAGTCAATTATAGGTAAACATAACCTGCACAATATATTAGAAAAAAGAAGTTAAAAATTTAGTTTAGTTTAGTTAAAAATTTAGTTTTATATACCTAGTAAAGTTGTAAATAAATTTTATTTTATTTTAATTAACAATAAAAAAGAACAAGTGATGATTATTTGACCAGGTCACTGTTTTCCTTAAAATCAAATAACTGGAAACATAACTAATGACAATTCAGTACAATTATGACCTCCCTTCGGAAGGTAGCTAGAGAGCTAGCGAAGACGTCGAGGATATTACTGTGTTCATTATAAAGTCGACAAACACGTGATAACGGAGAGTTTCTCCCATAAACTGTACGTCTAGTGGGGGTAAATAAAGGCTTAATTGGGTTCCGTGGTGGTCGACGTGGGACTCTGAGCTTGATCTGTTGGGACAGCGAAGGTCAGTCGATTCCATTGCCGACCAACTTGTGCAGGAATGTGAGATCCAACAACTCAAAACGCTTGGCCTGCTCGGTCATTTTTAATTTGCTTAGCCGTTCTGCATAGCTGATGCTTCGGTTATGCAGGCCAACTATGAATGAAAGGTGACGTACAAACCGTTTCTGTATTCGCTCAATTTTGAGTGAGTGGTTAGTGAAATGGGGGCGCCATACCGTGTTACAATATTCTAGAATACTCCTTACCGGACTATTATAAAGGATTTTCTTGGTTTTAAGGTTGCGAAATACTTTTGAGTTCCTGATAACAAAACCCATCATCTTGTAGGCCCTCTTTGTTACACTGTCTATGTGTGGCACAAAGGTAAGTTTCTTGTCTAGGACTACACCAAGGTCTCTTACAAGATCAACTTCCTTAACAGGAATACTGTTGATTCTGTAAACAGAGGGAATAACAGACAGTTTGCGCGTAAATTTAATATGAGATCATTTTTTACGGCAATATGACATTAAGGTCCAATCCATTTTCACTACACCAGACACTTAATACATTAATATCCTCCTGCAACAGAGCAACGTCTTGGCGTGATTCGATCACTGGACACAGTTTTAAATCGTCCGCAAACAGGGAAGAAAAGGAATGTCTGAAGTTGTCTGGTAAATCATTTATGAACATGTTAAATAAAATTGGACCCAAATGCGAGCCCTGAGGTACCCCGGACGTTATGTGGTGTATGGATGACTGGCTGCCATTTATGACTACATAAAAAGACCTGTTCGTTAGGTAAGACTTGAACCATTGCAGTAAAACCCCGTGAAAGCCATAGTGCGTCATTAGATATTGCGTATAGTAGTGAGAATAGAATCGGCATGCAAATATTCATAGTGCGTATTTGAGGTGTGTTGCCGCCATAACAAGGATGCCAAGAACATAAGAACGGCCTGTTTCACAATGTGTTTATAGGTTCTATAGCGTTATTGATCTGCCAAATACAACATACGAAATGACGTCTAAGTTTAAATTATTCGTTGGTTAGGGTTTATTTGGCAAATGGTGAAGTACTAAAATAAATACGTCCTATTTATAAACATGACTGACATTAATACAACTGTTGACAGATCCACGGTATGGTCCGCGTGGTGATGAAGCCGCTGATCACCAAGATCCCACTTGTGGGTGGACTCCAGATTTTCTTCCTCAACAACCCGTCCATCGACTTCAACCTTGTAGGGGCTGCAGACGTACTCGATATGCCCGGCTTCAGGTATGTATCTACAGTTGCCAGCATATCAGAATATATTTTTGGTGAAACAATACTATGTAATAGGCTAGTTGACCAAAATTCAAAAACTATGTATTACTTTACATTCGTAAATATATTTATCTAAAACCTTGATATTTTTAAAAATATTCAACATTTTCATGATTTAATTATGGTTTTAAAAAAAAAACAATTATGGGCCTCAAACACGCTCGTACTGTAATGCGTCCTAAATGACATCACTGCTTACAATCGAAAGTCTTTTTGGCAGATAAATACTATGAACTTGTCTATGACAGCAAAAAGCCCGCCATCGTTCAAGGCCTGACGTCACATCCATTGATCGGTGATTAAGGTCACGTTACCAAATGTATTTTTGGACAAACTTTATTGTTTTAAATATTAATAATCTTAATTGAAATTCAAAATAAATAAGTTTTATTATATCTCCATACCATAATTAATCGCTGGAAACTACAAATATATTGTGTTTTGTTTCTAGTGGAAACTAGCCCGTTATTAATGCTGGAAATCGTTTTCATATTTCTCAGAAGTAAACTCTCTGGAAAAACAAATCAGCACAGCAGGTCTGCCCTACCAAGCCAATACACTGTATTTTTCAAAAACCACTTTTGAGATATTTGAGAAAACAAGTTTATAAAGGTTATTGGCTCCTATCGTGGTTGTTAACTCGAAATTTCATATTTTTTATTATTGTTCAGTAAGGTATATGTCTTCTACATAGCCATGTATTTTTTTTCAGATTAGTTAACTCGTCTAAAATATATGACCGATAACTTGTTCTGCCAAGGCATTGGCAATATTGGAGTACAAGCCCTAAAAAGCCAAAAAACTGTATAGCTTTGTACAGTGTTTGACGATGTGTTATATGCAAGTGTTTTTTAAGCACTAAGACTGTATCGGCGTGAAAAGTACCATAAATCTTTCAAAAAAAGGATCATTTTTAATGAAAACCTAATTTCCAATCATAAAGTTTAATAAACAATCATTATCGCACGAAGCATCTTTAAAATTAAACAAAAATATTATCTTCTCAACATTTGAACAAGGAAGGTATATCTTTTATATAGTATCTTTGCAAAAAAGTCAGTCTTTACTTATAAAAATCAACATTTGTTACAAGATCAGATGCATCTGACTTTAGAGCAAGAGCTACATAAATAATAGATTTTTCCAGTGTCAACAACATTATGACACAGATATTAATAAAAATAAAACCAATCATTATCTCTACGATTTCACAAACAGGTGACATTTCTAAAAAAAACTGCCCATGTAACTACAAATAAGTATTTTTTCATATCAGATGTTTATATCTGATCAAAATCAGGTGCATCTGACTCTATAAAAGCTTCATAAAAAAACAAAACACATATATTTCGCAGTATCAACAACATTATGGCACGAGGTATTAATAAAACGAAAAAACAATCATCATCTCTAAACTCCAACAAAAAAGTTATATCTTCTATAGTTTTCGTAACAAAGAAGTCAGACTATGCTACTACAAATCAGAATCAATATTTGAATCAAGATCAGGTGCATCTGTTACTTCAAGAGCTTCATAAAATATTCGTCGTACGTCGTCATACATTTCGCCAGTGCCAATAATTCCTTCTTTTTGACTTCACTTACTCGTCTTGGCTTATTTCCTTTTTCTTTTTCATTTATAAGATCTATGCCATCACTAATTTTCTTTCAAAAAGTCTCTTTCAACTTTCTTTTTCAGAAAATGGCTTTCCTTTAAATCTCCATTGTAACTATTTTTGGCAAAAGGGGCAAGTTTTCCTCGTCTAAACTCAACTACTTTAAGATTTTGAATATTCCAGTCTTTTGGAAATGCAATTTTGCAATCGTTTGAAAAAAGAATCATGTCGTTGTGTTTAAGGATGTCAACATTCAGGTTCTTTCTAGACTGCTTAATCTTGGCTACAAAATCTCTCAGGTCATTAAAATCACCTGATGCTTTCAGTTTCTTCGTTACAGCAGCATGTACTGCATCTGCAGCCATAAACGTATGCCCTGGTTCAAAATACTCTACTCTTTTGTCATCGTTAGTTAACAACCCTTACTAGTCCGGAGAAAAGAGTTTTGTTGTTATCTTGGGCATTGCAATTGTCTAAAAAGAATTTTAAAAACGGTAGGTCTCTGCAATATTTTCTAATAAAGTAAATGTATGTATGTACTGGCAATGTTCTACGCCTTCCTGCCACGTTCACCTTCATGCCACAGGATGCAAGCTGCATTTTTGTTCTAGCCTGGTGGCACAAAAGACTCATTGAAAAGAACAAGTTTTCTAGAAAAGTAATATTCTTTTTTTTTTAGAATCGGCATGCAAATAATTGACTTCTGAGTTGTTGCTGCGATCTTCAGCTAAATTTAAATCTCTTCGGGCATCTCGTTTATTTTGCAAGTGTTGGCCTATCATTATACAATCATCACAATTGCAAGGGAGTGGCAATCCTTCATGAGCAATTTTATTGTTTCTGCATTTAGCGCAAACATCTTGAGACAATTCAGCCGTGGACAAATTCATTTTTTTCACCATAGCGTGAAAATGTGTCCAACTACATATCTTAATATTGCTTTTTTCGCAATGCTCTTTAAAATCGTTATAAATAGTTGTTAAACTTATACCCACGGGTAAATATTTTCTATTTGGTGCATGATTGGAATTATAGTGTGATGCGAAGGGATTATATTGTCATATAAATGCGCATAAATGACTTTCATATTCTTGTGAAAACTTGTTGGATGGTTCTCCACGACCTCGTAGATCCGGTGTAGCGTTTATCTTTGGATTGCTATTACGCTTTTAATAGTTATTTTTCAAAAAAGACTGCACAGCTTCATCGTTTGTATATCCCAAGGTCCGTAGAAAAAAGGTTTTGTACAATTTGATATGATTCATCGACCATATGAGAGTATTGTGCCTTCGAGATTCACCTTTTCGTTTTGTACTTGCAGTAGCCAGTTTTTCTACAGACCTCGATAAAAAATCTCGGCGTCTTTGACGCTCTAAAGCCCAATATTGAGTCCAAATAGACTGTCTTTCTGTTTCAGGAATTTTTTGAATTTTTTGTTTCTTACACGAGCACGGTGACAACATTGGGTGTTTTAATCGTTGATTCTCTAAAACAGCTTCTGGATTCCGGTTTCGTTTCGACTTTTTTAAATTTTTGGCAAGTTTCTTCAGAATTAAGTTCATCTGTTGTTATATTTACTTGGATGGCAATGCGCCTTTTTTCCTTTGCTGGTACTGTAATATCAGTATTTATCATAGTCGTCTCTACAGGACTTATAGAATACGAAGTTGACGGTTTTAGAGACACTGGGCGTAGTAAAGATCGTTCTAAACAAGAAGATGATTGCCTTATTTCATCTCGCGTCATGCAACTAACGTAAACTGAACCATTATAATCATGCCGAAAAGGCAGGAGAATCTTCAAGCGCACGGGAAAGAGCGAGATAACAATCATATTGTCAATTCAGCCTACACTGGTTGGCTAGCAATGACGTGCATGTATCAGCTCGTACCAAAACACTGTATTATTTTTCAATTCCAGCAAAGCGCCGAGTTTATTTTGCTAAAACACTGTACACTACTTTACAGTCTTTCTGTTAAATTTAATCCTAACTTTTAAGTAATACAGTGTATTTTTGTTTGCTATATCTTCTAAAATAGCCGTTAAATATTTTATAATGTCACTTAAGGGTATTATACAGGCCAAAAGAAATCGATAGAGCTCTGTTAAGCAAAAACACTGTAAGTCGACTTACAGTCTTTTGGATATGCACGGCAGAGGTTCTAAATATATTGTTAATAAACAAGCATGTTTCAGCCGTTCAAATTTTCATGTCATGATTTGTGCCTTATTTTATTTCCGTCGTATTTGTTTATCATGCATGATCAGTAGAAAAATCGACATCCCTCCGAGTTGTAGTCTATAAATATAGTATCTGATCTTATAGACAATGTCATTTTGCAAATGAATATATTTACTTTTGCAGTGATATATTGCGTCGATGCATCGTGGAGCAAGTCGCAAAGATGATGGTGCTGCCGAACAAACTGCCCATCAAACTCAGTGACGAGATACCGACGGTCGATCTACGTATGCCCGAACCAGAGGTACTATGGAGTTTCATACCAATCTTTAATTTAAATATGGTCGAGGTTTCTCGTGTCAAACCACCTTGAGAGCTAAAATCGCTTGCGTCTCGCGTCGTCATTTGTGAGGCTCATTTTTGTGCCGTATATGTAAGATATTTTTGTCGAAATGTGGTAAGGCGAGGCGACCACAACCTCAACCTCAGCCGTACCTATGAAGTAGCCTGTAAACAGTAAGTGTTAATACTTGAGTTTTCTTTCAGGGAGTCCTTCGTATCCACCTCGTCCAAGCTCAGAATCTCATGAAGAAAGATGTGTCAATGTTAGGTAAGAATACGTTTTTTTCATAGTAGTAGTAGGCAGTAGTTTTACTTAGTTATCAAAATTTTACTAGCTGCCCTGTAGGGCACTCTTCTGATCTTGAAGCTTCTAATGAGTGGTGGGCATAGTGAAATAAATAGATTTTATATTAAAATCATGTACTCTGGTATATAATACCTTTAAGCTGTAAAAAAAAAACTTATAAACCCATGCAATAAATAGGAACAGTAATTAAGGCCCCATATTTTCAAACTTGTAGGGAATCAAAACTGAAATGGTACTTTCCTTTTATATCACATATTAAAGATAAATTTTGAAATATAAAATTCTCGGGGCGCGAGTCCGACTCGCACTTGGACGGTTTTTTATAGTACCTGTAGGACTATAGGTCTTACACTTACTCCTCCTAGACTCGGAGAACTTTATTCAAAATTTAAAAAAAATCTTAGTACTCACACTTTCACACAACTCAAACCTTATATTATACTAGCGGACCCGACAGACGTTGTCCTGTCTACACGTCTTTATTTTGAAAATTAAAAAAAAAATGTGAAGCTAAACCATTCCCAGATCCCCTTGAACACACACAAAAAATTTCATCAAAATCGGTCCAGTCGTTTGAGAGAAGTTCAGTGACATACACACTCACAGAATAATTATATATATATATATAAGATTTAACTGCCTCAGTAGTGCAGCAGCGACGCGACGCCGCGACATACAGCGACGGCTGCGCCAGAGGTCCTGGGTTTGATCCCCGGGTCGGGCCAAAAATTTGTGCCTGGGGTTTTCTGTTCATAAATTCTTAGTGTAGCCCGAAGATTGGAAGTTGTTTCACCCCCGTGCCTCAGAAAGCTCGTAAATCTGTTGGTCCCTGCGCCTGATCTCTCTCCAGTCGTGTCAGATTGCTGTCCCATCGGGCTATGAGAGTGAAAAGAATAGAGAGTGCACCTGTGTTTGCGCACACACTAATATGTCGTTGTGACTGACCACCGTAATCGAAATCGGCTAGGGGGACTATTATTATTAAATTAGGTATAGGTGTTAATTTTTTACCTAATTGAATTTCTTACCTTTTTCAGGTAAGGGTAAGTCTGATCCGTACGCGATAATCACTGTGGGCGCGCAGCAGTGGAAGACTAAACACATCGACAACGACGTCAACCCGCGTTGGAACTACTGGTGTGAGGTGAGAAAAAAAATTACAGTACATACTTACTTTGTTTTCTCTATATTTTATCTCTTTTTCTCTTCTCACTTTTTCTGCGGCTTGTTACAAGGGAAGACGGGATACCATCATGAGGGTGATAAATGGCATAGTTATATGTTTGATGTCTGAAATGAATGAATGTAAGATGCTTTTTTTTAACTACATACGGCAACAAATTCTAGTATCCATCTGTGACTACTGTCGGCGTTAATAGTCCTAGAAAATACGGTTTGATTAAAATGTAAATAAATGACTAAACCATTTTGATGTGCTATAAAACAGTATAAAAATGATACAACCCGGAATTTCATATTTGGTTCTGAAGTTTTCGCGAATACTACTGATTGAAATAAAATACTATGAAATGACTAATAACACTCCAGTCTTGCCTGTGACCACGGATGTGTAAAAGCTGTAAAGCATTCGAAATGTCAAGCATATAGTTGTAATAAAATATACTCGTACGCGAAATAAACCCGTAAAGTCTTCCATTTCAATCGGAATTTCATTTCAATATGAAACTGAAGTTTTGTTAATAAATCATACTATGATGGTCCCCGCCTTCCTGTAAGTAAAAGCCGTCCTATGGGTTTATTAATAATTATCTTTTAATATTTTTGTCTCTTTGTAGTATTAACATGAATACTGCAGCGTAGTAAGCACCTTTTATATTATGTTTTGGGCAGCAACTGTATTTTATTAATTGGGTTTAGAATTGTAAATGGTGGTGAGTTTTCTTGACTCATTTTTTATACTTCGTAACTCTTTGAATAGTTATTTGGGCTAGTAGAGTAACTGTTAGAATAACATGCTCGATTTTATTCGGCTCATTTCTGATTACGTCGTTTTTGGATTTGAATGCTTATTCATAGCATAGATATTTATTTATACCATTTAATAGAAAAACTCACTGAGACGAGAATCCACGAAGGAATGAAAAGTAAAATTTTGGACCAGTAAACAAAACGATACCTACAATTTTTTCCTAGTATAATGTTTAAGAATAACATCTTAATTACTCTAATAAAAAATGTGTGTTTTTCTGTGGATTACTAAAATATTTTGACAAGATGATGCACTAGAGTTTATGAAGTAGGTATTTTGTTTGCTAGTTCAATTTGCACATATCAGGAATGAGCATGGGCAGGATATGGAATTAGTTATCCACCACCTCTTAAAAAAATTCTCACTCATTAAATACACACTCACTGTGCTAATATAATATGGTCTTGGGGTTGGTCACTACTCTACTTCTTTAATACTAAATCTTTCTATTCAATTTTTGCTATATGATAGATCTCATGCAGTTTTTTAATTTATTTGCGCCTCTAAAGACGCTTTAAGAACTAGGTAACATATCCAATTTAAACTTTTTATGATTACGTCGAAAATTAAATACATATTATTTACTATTATTAGTTGTAATTATTTGTTCTGTTTCAAAGATTATATGTTAAAGAGATTAAATGTGTAGATTAGAAGTTACGAGTTTATAATAGTATAATGTTTTTAATTCTTGTCAACATTTGAAGGAATTGGAGAAATATTAGTAACTCAAAATTTAACGGTGAAATTGTTTGTTAATAACAATATTTTCGGCTTTTTGAATAAACATTTCTGTGCTTATTTGGCCAATTTCTGCAAATATTCAAAACTACTACTTCTACGTAAGTGGTTTGTCATTTTGATTTTGTTTTCCCAAATGTATGTTTGCGTCGGACTATGCGCGTTCGGCGTAAAGGCGCGCGTAATGCAATCGCTGGGGCAAGCGTTGGAAATAGAAGTGTTGGACAAGGACGAGGGGAACAATGACGACAAACTGGGCAGGTGAGTCGCCGCGGGGCGCGGGGCGGCGGGACGGCGGCGCGCGGGTAGCCTGCTTGCAGCATGCCAGCTTAGAACAATCTGCTATGCCACTCTTGGTTTCTACAAATTTTGAATGTTTCTCAGAAAAAAAGAAGCTTACAGAAAAGAGATTGACATTGCAGCATTGTAAAGCCAGTCATGGGGTTTGAGTTCTTCTAGATCATTATCTTATTTAGAAATAACATATTTTCTTCTTAAATAAATACATTTGACAGTATCAGATATGTAATGCACTGATCACTTAGCTAAAGCACTATGTTGTGAAAATAAGAAATAACGGTGGTATTACCAACACCGAACCTTTTGCGACCGAACATAGAACGAAATGTTCTGTTTCTTAAACAAAACGAATTCACGATAATCCCGACCTCAAACTCCTGAACTGCAAAACTAATTGTGGGAGTGAGACGCAATATGATTTTATTAGATTTTTTGCTTCTCGTTCTTACTTGACTTTAATAATGCATAGCATATAGCTTTTTCGCATTGTTGTAGAATTGCACTCGGGTATGATGGGGTCATATTATAATATTAGATAGTTTGGATATGTTGGTGGAGGTAAGTAAATTTAAATTCATTTACATATACGTTTAACATTCATATTGGACGAATAATTTGATTCAACATTTTTCTCATCAGATAAAACGGTCCATGTTTTCATAATTCATTGAAATAAGTATAGAAGAAAACATAGTAGCATGCGCTATTCGCATGAAGCGTGTCCGCCGATTTATTTCGCATACGGGTCGACAAGACACGTCATTCACCATCGTCATGGTGCAAAAGGCTCATATTCAAAATTCCAAATCCAAAAACTGAACTTTTCTCTTAGTTATTCTAATATCTCGATATGGTTTGTCCTAAGGCGATAATAAGCTCAAGGAAGAGCCAAGAGCTGCAGTGCGAGCTGTGGGACTGGGACCCTGGGATGGGCATTCAGAACGATGACTTTCTCGGCAGGTCCGTGACGCGCCACGTGGAATCACGGCGGCTATCTATCATTGCCGTGTTGTTTTAATATTATGTGCTTATTGTCACTTTCTATCCTGCGCACAATTTCACCGATTTGTTTCCAAATCTTCCTACAACTAATATCGTAGTCGAATAAAATAAATATTTCATTACATTTGTCAGTTAGATCAGTGTTAAGTGACAATAAAGCACATTATCTAATATTTGTGTTTTTTTTTTATTAATGCTATTGTTTGTTTTTTATTTATGGTTTGATAAAACATATATGGAGCTACGAGTGAGGATAGGTTGGGTCACATAAACAGGATTACAATATACCTTTGTATTTGTTTTATATTTGAAACTAACAATGCAATTATTAATTAATGATATATCACCCAAACAAACTGCAGCTTGTGTGAATTCACCTTTTCATTTTGGTTTAAAACTAAACGCTGTTAAATGCTGCTTTATATGTGTTTATAATGTGGTGGGTTGTGACAGTCAATAGTGCAATGCAGTGCGTCGAGCGCGGTGGTGAAGCTTTACGACTGGGACCGCGCGGGGAGAGATGAAAATCTGGGCAGGTCGGTTGGAGCCGCAACGGCTACCAGTACCATGTTATTATATCGCCAATGGCGTCGCTAGACCCGCCTTTCTTGAGTGCTGACTACGCAGAAACGACAGATTACAATACAGAAAATATATTGTATTTTTTTTTGTTTTTAACATTATTAATGATATAATAAAAATGACGAAATTAGTCCCTTCTGTGTAGATCGCCCCAAGTTTCAAGCAATTGTTAATGATGATAAATCACGTTTCCTAGCGGCGTCAAATTAATGCAAGAAACATGTGCATTGGATTTTAGTAAACATCATTGCACTTAGCTTAAACATGAAAATTGACTGTCACTGAAAATACTATACATATGTATAATAAATATTCTGTCTCGAGAGATAATATACACAAACATATTATTCTGCACGCAACACTTCATTATTAACTAACAAAAAACACTATTGTAAATATTTCACAAAATATGACATGTAAACATAAACACGGGGTGTTAAAATAAATGTGCAATGGCTTGATCAGCTTTGCTGTGACTCTGCAGTCAAATGCTAACTAACACGACGATAGCTTTATTTGCTGGATAAATAACTGAACTTTGTTAAAAATACTATTCAAATGGTATTATAACATCCAGCTTAACAGCATTTGTTTGAGTTGTTTAATAATGAGTTATTTTTTTTGAATAAACAGTGCAAATAAAGTCTAATTGGGACTACCACCTTTTTATTCATTTTTGACACCTGATTTTCTTAATTTCTAGTTTTTTTTTAAATTTTCTATTTTGTTACTGGCGAAATGGACAAAAAATTAAATGTTACGTTTGAAACGCATTATCGTTAAAATTACTAGTAATATCTTTATTCCAGGTGTTCATTAGATATATCTCAAGTGGTGCGTGCTGGTCGGCTTGACACAGTAAGTTCTGTGCTATTTTTTTGGATAAATTTACAAACGCAATGTATTTTTAATTAACTTTTATTTTGTTCTTAGTGGCAGACTCTCCAACAAGCGAAGCACGGCAAAGTCCATCTACGTCTCTCGTGGCATCGTCTTTCGACCGATTTACTTGACTTGAGTCATGTGAGTATAATGATTACCCGTTTTGTCTATAACAAGACGATATAATAAAAAAAAAAAAACTGAAAATTAATGTACCCATTTTTCAGGCTATCACGGAGACTCAGTTGATTAAAACAGGAGATCTCAGTTCTGCTGTCGTTTCTGTGTACGTCGACTCTTGCAAGAACCTACCCGTATGTATTCTTACACCTTTTTTGGTAAATTTTTGGAATTATTCTGACAGTTGAAATCTGTAGGTATACTAGTTGTTTCACGCGACTATAGTCTAGAGCCCTAGGTAAACTTTTAAAGGCATATATCCCGCTTTTGATATTGAGAAATGTACTGTAGTCTTGTTTAAAATCCTTTACTAGCTGTCGTTTTATTATAATTTTTACAACCAAAACTTATTTACGCAGAATGCACGTGCACAGTCTCGGCCAGACCCATACCTCACTGTGTCCGTGGGCAAGAAGACCGAGAACACCGCCGTGCAGATGCGCACGGACAGCCCCGTCTACGAGATCGGATACTCGTTCCTCGTGCAGAACCCTGAGATCGACATGCTTGACATCAAGGTGAATTATATGTTTTTTTAAATAATCAGTCGATAAAAATCATTAACTACTTGTTTTAACGTATAGGAAAGATCTCCTCTCTAGGATGTGTTTATCAATATTCTTTTTCAGAAATTATAAGTTATTAATATCGGTTCATATACGTTGTAATTAATGACAAATAATAATTTAATGACTATAACACTTAGTTTTAAATTGAGTGACTACTAATTGAGTAATACGAAGTATGAGGTGTGGTCCAAAAGTTTCTGGCTGGAAAAACTTGGCGGCTTAAAATAAAAAATATTTCGTCGCGATTGTCATTTATTCCGCTTTTTCGTGTATGATTTTGGTGTTTCTGTTGCTTGGGGTTTTGATTTTACGGCGTTTTAACGATAGGAAGTTGGTAAATTTTCGGTATGTTCAAATTGGAATATCGTTCCGTGATCAAATCCATTAGAATATCGTTTCGTGACCAATGAAGGAATCAGTCCGAAAGATATAAAAAAAACCGGCCAAGTGCGAGTCGGACTCGCGCACTGAGGGTTCCGTGCCAACTTTTACTGAATTAGGGAATCCACTTACTTTCACTTAGTAAATACCACAATATTTAGTTGACAGCAAATATAACTTTGATTTTCATAGTGATTGTATGAAGTACAAAGTTATGTTTGCGGTTGTTGAAAATGTGCTTTATCTCAAAAACTTCTCTTTCGATACCGTCCGAACCAATTTTCGTTGAAAGTATTTGTTAAGATCTACATTACATATTTTTTTCAAAATTTACACTCGCTTAGTTTAGAAGTTAGATGGGGGGGACGCCCTTTTTTCCACTTTGGAAGCGTCTAGCTATGAAACGTTAGACTTTAAAAGAAAATGGTTTTAGGAACCTCTATGTCATTTTAAAAGACCTATCCATAGACACCCCACACGCATAGGTTTGACATTTTTTTTTGGCTTTAGTTTCATGTATGGGAGCCCCCCCTTACATATCATTATTTTTTATTTTTTGTATGAGGATCGTAAAGCAGTTAACAGGATACACATTCCTACCAAATTTCAACAGTGTGATGCTTATAGTTACAGAATAAAATGGCTGTGACATACGGACGGACAGACAGACAGACAGACAGACTTGACGAAACTATAAGGGTTCCGTTTTTTGCCATTCGGCTACGGAACCCTAAAAAGGTTAGATGCCGTGTACGGGGATTCTTCTCCGACGTTTTCAACCATTAAAGAAGAATGGAGTGAGCAGTTTTGTTTAGGACGGGAGTCCATTGACGACGAACCTCGCTCCGGCCGGCCTGTGGAAGTCTCACCGAGGACTGTGTCAAATTAGTGGTAGAGAAAGTTCTGAATGATCGAAGACTTAAGACTATATAAACAGCGGCAAGAACCGGGCTTTCGAAAACTTCGGTACTTGGGATTCTTCATTAGTATGATCCCTTGTCCAAAAGGGAATCGAGTGGCGTCGTCTTGGTGAAAAGCCGCTTAGAAAGGCCAAGGTAACGCAATGCACCCAAAAGATAATGGCAACGGTATTCTGGGATTGTCGCGGAATACTGATGAATGTCCTTAAAGAAAGGAATACCACGGTAAATTGCAGCTACTACGCTACCCTTATTGAGCAGTTACGAGAGGCGATCAAGCAGAAGCGACGTGGAAAAATCAGTAGAGGTGTGCGGCTTCTCCACGATAATGGTCCCGTTCACACTGCTGCTATTGCCAAAGCTGCTGTAGCAAAACTTGGCGTATAGGAAATTCGCTACCCACCTTACAGCCCTGCTCTGGCCCCAAGCTACTATTATTTGTTCTCAAGACTTAAGGCAGATTTAAGGAGAAGACGGTTTTCTTAGGTTGATGAAGTGGCTCAAGCTGTTTTTGCACATTTTGAGGACAAAACTCCAGAGTATTTTTAAGGGGATAGAAATGCTTATCACTGATCTGCAAAGTGCATTAAAAATAGAGGGGGACTAAAGAGAAAAATAAACAAGGTTTTGTAAATTTATCGTCTTGTTTTCTTTGTTAGGCCGGACACTTTTGAGCCGCACCTCGTACAGTACGATTTACGAGCTCGCGCGGTCAGCATTTTTTTGCTCTCACCCAATTATTGCGTTTTTAACCGACTTCAAAAAAGGAGGAGGTTATCAATTCGACTGTATGTTTTTTTTTTATCATTATTTTTTTTTTTGTATGTATGTTACCTCATATCTCAGTCGTTTGTCGACCGAATTGAAAATTTTTTTCGCCTACTTAGAGGGTGTACTTTCTAGTTGGTCCCATTTTTACCATTTTGGGACCTGGTGATGGGATCTTGGTGTAATCGAGGGAAACCCTCAAATTTTAAAGGCACGCATAGTATTTCTTTACTAGAATCTTAATGTTGACGTGTTGTTACGTCTGATAGTCAACATCTTGTGGGGCTGAGCTGATGGTGGAACTCCTTAACGCTTAGGAGTTCAGTTATTGTAATGACGAAACTTATGATAGGTAATTTGTAGCTTCTTAAAAAAATGAATCATAAGGTGCAACTCCCCCCCCCCCCCCAACCCCTCTTATGTAATCACTAAAAATGAAGAAATAAAATAAACTTTTAAAAAAAGTAAAAACCGACTTCAAAACCAAAATGCACTAAAAAGTCTTAAATAAACTCTTCACCATTGAAAGGAAAGGAATCCGTTTTAGGCAAACAATTTCTTTTTGGAGTCGGTGCCATCACTTTGACCATCAAGCATCAACTATCACAGCACCGACCCCAAAAAGAAATTGTTTGCCTAAAACGGATTCCTTTCCTTTCAATGGTGAAGAGTTTATTTAAGACTTTTTAGTGCATTTTGGTTTTGAAGTCGGTTTTAGTGGAAAAATATTATAAAGACAAATCACGATCGGTCACCAACCGCGCCGCATGTGCTCATACCATTAACCATTACCATTTTTACCATTTACATTTTACATTCAAACGTCTTTTACCATTTTAATTATTTTATTTGTTGGACTTACCCTTAAGAAGTTAACTAGTCAAGTAACTTAAGTTCTTATTTTCAGGCTATAGACCAAAAGACTGGAAATGCTCTCGGGCAGCTGATGTTCCCGCTATCCGGGTTGCTGAGAGAGAAAGACCTCACCTTGTTGCAGCAGCCGTTTAATTTGCAGAAGTCGGGACCAGAGTCCAAAATTATTTTGTCGATGCAGTTGAAAGTGAGTTATTTACACAAGAATCATTCATATGTATAACTTGGTTCACTATAAATTGAAAGCAAACCTAACCAGAAATCTAATGCAATTGCGTGTTTAATTCAAGATAGTTCAAATTTTCATTGTTTACAGCAAAACTTTTGGTACTTTCAATACTATGCACGTAATACACACGTTTTAAGTCAATCTTCGACACAACACTAAAATTGGCACATCTATTTTCGAGTGAGGGAAGCAAGGCGCCGAACTCGATGATCATCAAGTCGTGTCGTTGAAAATCATCACTGAAAACAACATCTCGTGTATATTCTGTACAGATATTGAAAGAGGCGATCAAAGAGGAAGATTTCGAGGACGAAGCGCCATTCGAGCCGGCCGGCGAGCCCGCGCCCGCGCCCGCAGCCCCCTCGCCGCCCGCGCCCGCCGCGCCAGACAGCTCGGGAGCGCCTGCGCGGGCTCCGCTGTCTTCTGACTCGGGTATGAGCGCCTTCACACTAGCGTTTGTCTAGCGTAGGCTTCGTTGAATGTATGCGCAGCGCAGACGGTGCGACGCGTCTCTACTAGACCACATACAAACAAAAAAGTAAAGACATGATGTGTCAGCGCTGCGTGACAAACGCTAGTGTTAAGGCGCCCTAAGTTTGCCGCTTGATTGTTCACTTGTCTATCAATATGCCTAGCAATAGTTGAGCAAAAATCAATACATAACAATATATCGATACTTTTGATAGCCCTGTAAACTCCAATTCTATGGACCCAGCAACTTTCGATACTATCGAAAATGACTATCGATTGTATCGGCGCTGACTATGCTACTACCGACCGTTAGGCCGCAAACCGGACGGGCGCGGATGCAGGCGCGGGGGCGACTGCGTCACGAGCGGCAAGGCTACTGCCCGCCGCGCGGGCGGCGTCCCTCCAGAACGGTTAATACAAACTTAAGCATAAATATCAAAACGCGCGAGCTCCGCGCGAGCCCCCGCGCCCGTCCAGTTTGCGGCCAAATAGAGGAGGCCGTAAGGATACTCTTCTAAAATTTTATACGGACTACAGCTTGTCAAGCCAAATACTACAGTACCTTGCAAGCTTTTTTTAATATAAGAAGAATTAAAATAAGAAATGTATAGCTTGATGTGGTGACTGATATTTTCTTCCCATTACTCACTCATTCCCTACGGAAAGTAAATATCATACTCATACGTACACCTCACACAGCGCTCGAGTCGATACATTTCTAAGATTGCCTACACTACACCACAGTAGTATTGATGGCTGATTTTAAATGTTCTGTGCAGTCCATAACTTCAAATTAACGCAAAATAATTCCATCATAATTTTTCTACATCAAGATGTCATAATATTTTAATTTCGTTACAGAATCTAACCAGCCAGAAGTTGAGCTCAGAAACATCGATGATAACACTACTGATTCCTCATCACAGGCGTCTATTCCAGTTGAGCAAATCATCAAGCAAGTTGGTAAGTGGACTGGAAGCAAGCGCATATTTTGCCACTTACCGCGTATTTCGTCCCTCGCATCGCGCGTATACTCGGCAATACGATATCGTACCATCCTATGCCACTAAGCTTCTAAGCGGAATTGCTCTTTGAGACCTATTATTTGTGACGTTTGCAACACAAACAAACTGAACCTTTCTTTACTTTCGTTTCCAGAAGTTTCTCAAGAACAACAAGCTCCCCCGTTAGAAAGGGACTCCCCTAAGTTAGTTCACAGGACATCATCTATAACAACGTAAGTTAAGCGACCGTTTTATTCAACTATAAAACTGTACCGTGACCATTAGTTTACATCAGTTTTACTCGCTAGCGACAACGTAAAAAAAGTATGGAATTTTAGTTCTGCGAATGACCGCTAGAGGCGCTGTTCAATATTCTATACACTTATTTTTACCTCGTAGCTAGCGAGCATAACCGCCTTAAACTCATGGTAAAACCACTGAAGTGTGTAGCCACGATATAAAATGTCAAAAGGTCCGCACTGAGAAACTTTGTAACTCTTATTTTCTTTATTGTAGGTCGGCCGGCGAGGCTGGGCTGGGACGCATATTACTTTCGCTACGTTACAGCATGCCGAACCAAACATTGTTTATTGTAGTGCATAAAATAGCGTAAGTTTATTTTGATCAACGAAACGTGTACTTTTATCATTTGTAAATTAACATACGAAGTAATTTTCATACATTGTCATGTTCTTTTACCGACAGGAATATACCTTTGAAAGACCCCACCAACGTGCCTGATCCTTATGTAAAATTGTACTTACTGCCTGGACGTTCTAAGGACTCTAAACGAAAAACAATAGTAAGTTATACTTTCAGCTTAGTCAAGGTCTAATTTCTGAAAACTTAAGTATGTGTAACAAACATACGATTACATAATAATATCTAACACGTACTTAAGTTCTGTTATTAACAAATGATTTTTGCTAATAGGTGGTAAAGGATAGTTGCATGCCCGAGTACGACGAGCAATTCGAATGGGTGATCCCGTTAGCCGAGCTGCACTCTAGACAGGTGGAGGTGACGGTCGCCACGCACAAAGGCTTCCTTGGCGGCAGCCCGGTCATCGGTCAGGTTTGTACTTTACTTAACTTTATACTTAACTGTTCAGAAAAAATGATAGGAAAAATGGCTAATAATTAAGTAGAACAGTTCAATAGCTTATTATTTATTTATTTATATTATTTATTTATTTATTAATAGCTAGTTAGGGCACATGGTACCGTAGCAATACATAAGCATATTGTTCAACTTTTCTACGCCAACAAATTCGGTTGATTCGTCATAACTTCAAGGTGGTAGTTTTCTTTACTGAAACTACTTCATGAGTAAGTGATTGAATTGTTTAAATTTACAGGTCGTTGTGCATCTAAACCAGTACGATTTTCGCGAAGCGAAGACATTATGGTTTGATCTTATGCCTGAAGCAACTCCTAAAGATTAGTCTGAAATAAAGGAAGTCGTCCTAATTGATGTATTGCGCTAATTATTTTTGGCCAAGCTTATGAATTAATGAATTAATTACTTATTACTGACACTGCATTTACATTTTTTGCCATGTTTTCATGATCTGATTAAAACGCAGAAATAAGGAAGCTAGTTGTGTTGTCAATACATTTATGATTGTTATGATATGTCAATGTTTTATTCGAATCTATATATTCTCTGATTGTTAATAAATTATATTTACATTTACTACCTCTTATACACTTGTTGGATTCAGAATCATTACAAGTATTATTTATGTATGTATGTTCAGATCAGTAAGTAAAACTACTAATTATTGTAAGTTTTCATGTTTTTTTTTTAATTTTCTAAGGAAATAATTGTCCACTTACGCTTTTAAGCTTTTTGTACTGATAAAAGTAATAAATACTGTTAAAGAGAACCTAGAATATTTTTATTTCATAGGGATTATAATTAAAGTTAGTCTGATATACAGAGGGTGTTGTTTTGGTCAGCGACCAGCGACTCAGGGGTGGCTGTACGAACGATACTGATGCCAAAATATATATATTTTTTTTTTGAAATGGATAATACCCACAAATTTTTTTTATGCGGTATAACGATCGAGTCAAAACTACCAACACCAGGTAGCCTCTTCGTAGCTCACTAGCTACGGTGTAGTATTTCGTAGATAAGCGCTTGCTACGCGCTAGGGTGCTAGCTTTCCCATTCGTTTTGTATTTTTTTTAATGTTGTGAAGAGGTTTTCTTGTATAAAACTTGCTCAGAATTTAAAGAAAACTTTTTTTTAGAATAAGCATAACTCATCATCCCCGAGTTGAATATCATTGACCAAAACAACACCCTACCGTATTTAGTTGTTACAATACATAGGTCAGAAATAGTCGTATTGAACAGTTTTGAAAATATTGTTTAAAAAAACCATGATAGATAACTGATTTTTTTGCAGTCCATTAAAGTGATATATTTCATTTGACACAGGAATTTCCTGCCTAATCAAAGGACTAGTTATGGAACATTTCATAAATAGCAGATGAAATTTCATATGAAATGAAATTCATTATTCACACCTGCTACTTTTTTTATATAGACTGCTACAAATCGCACTCTGCGAAATCATAATATCATACGGATTTCATTTCATTGGTGAATGAAATGTAGCGGGCGAAATCTCTATCAATGCAGTCGTATGTGACTAACGTTGCTCAGCAGTCAAAAATTGAATATTAATTTCAGTCATAAAGTTGAGTTCATTTTGTAATGAGTTTGTAGGTGGTCGGTACGAAAACCGCATTATTTGCGTTCAGTGAAATTCATTAGTCGTGTACTCGTGTCGCAATTGATACTGCAAAAAAAAATTGTCAATGAAATTTCGCATGTGATTTCAGATGAAAAATAGCATCATTTCATGGAATGAAAATGAATAAAAAGTAGCAATCATTCCCATGCCTATAAAGAACCAATTATGTTATAGGTAGGTAGTTGAGCAGCACTTACACTTATTATTACCATATTAAAAAAATAAAATCCAAAAAACTTAAAATAATTTTGTTCTAATGTAGGTTTCTTTTCAAAGATATTGAATAAAAATAGTTACAGAATTATTGGCTTATTACTACAGAATACACTACAGAGAAAAAACATTTTTGCAGCAAATAAATATGATAGTTTAAACTGTAACATAAAAGTTACAGTGTGATGGTGTTCCCGTCACCGCCAGATTTTTTGTAGCAGACAAGGTGAATTAATACTTCATTTAATCTGGGTAGATCTGATCGGATATTAACTCTAGAACCCTATTTGGGGTGCAGGAGCACCCCACAAGATTTATTGTATACTGTTATTTCGAAGGTTGTTAATGCACGTTTTGGACTCCTCATATTTAACTTTGAGGGCACATATTGCAGATTGACGAGGGATGCGGCGACAGCCCGCTGTTGCAGACTTGTGCACATGACGTAGGGTGCCACAGCACCCCAGTGTAATAACAACGTATGGTGGATTCCTAACTCTTAAGTCCTATTGACCACTAAAATTAACGAAGAAAAGGCCATAATCATAAATTCTCAACTATCTGTCTATGATGACTCAAATAACAATGATATAAAATTTTCAAAAATAACTATTTTCCTCATAAAACATAGGGATGAGTGGATGTCTTCCATACAAATCCTATGCAAAAACGACTCAGAAATGAAGATACTCTCATGTGATGTGAGGTGATCCTCCAGCAACCCATGTCTGTTGATCGTTTCAGATGTTTTTTTTTTCGTTTTGGGTCTTTTATCTGGGAAATGAATTGGTAGACTAGACCAGGGTGCAACAAGTGAAAATTCTAATTTGCTTGGAACACCATCTCTAAGTACGTCAAAAAAGCTTAACTAGATTTATTTTTTAAAGTGTAAAGCTAATTTGTGGTTTTATGACATCAAAACTATTTTAGTTTTAAACTTTACAAAATATTTGAGAAGGTTGGTATCAAAAACGGTCAAATCCAAAAATAAGAATTTCTGAACGAAATATGCATTAAATTTTAATACAAGCCAAAAAATATATTTTTCATTTCACAACCGGTCAAATCCACGTAGTTCTCTAGGAAATTAATGCACAAAATCGACATTGGTATCAAATTTGATCAAATCCATTGACATTTTAAATCGAAATCGGACAAATCCATCGCAGCCAATCAGGTTCAAGTATTTTGTATGGCGGTGCGGCCATCTTGTTTTTCTTTCCGTTCGCCCGACTTGGATGTGCTAAACTGTTCGGATAGTTTTTTGCGAAAATAAATATAAAAAATGGATGAAGAAGCTGAAAAAATAGTGGAAACTGCTCCTGAAATGTCTAGAAAAAGGATACAACAAAAATCTAAATGGAAGTGCAATCAGAAAAAAGTTGATAGGTGAGTAAAGTTTTCTGTACTTTATACGGTCCAGTAAGAAACTTTTGACAGGCAGGGGTACTCAACATGGGTGCTTTTCAAATTAAACTTATGACATAAGAATAAATAATAATTTACTTTCAAATAAATATTTTGTATCGGAAATGCGTGTATTAATTTAAAATACAAATATTTTTACTCTCGAGCTACGTAGTAGAAAGAGAGTATTGTAATGGTGCAAAAATTCAATGTCGAGATTTTAATGAAAATCCACTCTAAAGCACTAATAGAATCTTAAAGAAAAAAATGTATGTGTGTATGTATGCGAAGTTCTATAATGCGTAATAGTCAGTGTAACTCTGGTTAAATTAAAATAGCTCATACCATATTTGAGCAAATAAAACACATGTTAAATATACCTAGGACATTAGCGAGAGAGTAGACCAAGGTGGCTTGGACCATTTATTCTAATTTAGTAAAGCTTTTGTTGTAAAATGATGATGATGATGATGAAAATATTCTCGTATAGCTTTGCTATTCTTTGTTTTCAGATATGCACCAAAAGCCCCACCAAACATCAAACTTCCTTGTGAACATTATTCGAAAGCATATAGATGTTCATCATTACGCAAAGAAGATATTGTAAAATTTCATGCAGCCTTCTACAAAACAAAGTCAAAATTAGACCAAGATAATTTTGTTCTAAAATATACCAAGGCTCAGAACGTACAAAGGCGTCGACCCAAAACGGGTACCGGTAATCAAAAGCAGATGAATATTGTGTACTATTGTCGAAGAAGGAACAATGTAATACCAGTATGCAGGAAGACATTTTTACACATCTTAGGACTGAAAAAAGGCAGAGTTGTTGGCGTAATCAATCGAAATTTCAAAAGTGGTGCATCAGCTTCGGAGGGCAGAGGAGGAGACCACAAATCTAAGAAATTTGACAGCCGAAGAGCATCCATAAAAAAGTTTATAAAAACTCTACAGCCATTAGAGTTACATTACTGTAGAAGCAGTATCAAATCAAGGCAATATCTTCCATCAGAACTGAACATCACCAAATTATACAAAATGTACATCGCACAAGCAGAAGAACCATTTAAAAGCACTGTCAAAGCGTCATATTTCCGAAGGATTTTTAATATATCTTTCAATATCGGGTTTGGCAGCCCTCGCACGGATGTTTGCTCTACATGCCTTCAGCTTCAAGAAAAAATAAAATACGAAAAGGATGCCAAGATGAAAAATGATTTAATGATCCAAAAAAGAGTCCACAGCTTAAGAGCGAAAGCGTTCTATAATCTGTTAAAAGAGAATAAAGAAGACTTGCTGATCTTTAGTTTCGATTGCCAGAAAAATCAGCCAATGCCTAAAGTGCCAGACCAAATAAGCTACTACTCTAGGCAATTGTATATATACAATTTCACGATTGTTGTAGGCCATTCCAAATCTCAATTAAGTCCTGAAAATGTATTTGCTTATACTTGGACAGAAGACGTATTGCCCAAAGCTTCAAACGAAATCGCAAGTGCCTTGTTCCACTGTTTGAATGAAACAGTGCCAAAGAATAAAAACATTTCCACTATCAGACTAGTTGCAGACGGTTGTAGTGGCCAGAACAAGAACTCGTCCATAATCGGCATGGTCTCTAAATACCTTATGGATTACGCTCCAGAACACATAAAAACCATAGAGATTGTGTTTCCCATCGTCGGACATTCATTTTTGCCACCAGACAGAGTGTTTGCTCAAATTGAAAAAAAGATTAAAAACACAGAAACTATGGCCAGCCCAGAGAGTTATGAAGATGTTTTCAAACAACATGCAACTGTTTTGCATTTGGGGACCGACGTTGAAGCTGTACAATGGAAAGAAGCGTCTTCCAAAATTTTGAAATCGACCAGTGCTTTGCATTTTTCAATCAAAAAGTGCAAAAGATTCTTCGTTAAAAGAAACAAACAAAAAACAAATGTCGTAGTTAGAGCAGAGGAAAGCTATCATAACAAGCAAGGAGACTTTAAAAATATATGCAAAAAAGGAAAGAGTGCCAGCCAAATTACTCCTGAACCGGTAAGCAAGTATGTAAAAATAAAAGATGCGAAGTTGGGGGATGTCAAAAAGCTATTGACTACTCATTTCGGAGAGAAATGGGAGGAACTTTCCGAATTAAAATATTTTCAAGATGTTTTTTCCAGACCCCAGGAAATTTTGAATGAATATGACGAAGAGCCATGTGAAATAATGACGGACCCACCACACTTAATTGTATAAATTGATGTAAAAAAATGCAAAAAAAAACTTTTATTTGATTAATTGTTGTTTCATTTACAAAAGATAACAGCCATACAAAAAAATATATATATCCGCAAAATTACTTTTTTATCGTTCCGAAAAACTTCACTGTGGCTTCTACTAATGATGCTGAACAAGTCTCCCTATATAAGGCACCCAGTCAATTCTCAAAAAAAATTTGAACCTTTTATGGAGATCGATCAGTGATTAGCCGCAAGTTTAATACAAAGTCCAAATTTTTTTTGAGAATTGGCTAAGTGTTCCTTAGGGAAAATTGTTCAGTATCATGAGTAAAAGCCACAGTGAATTTTTTCGGAACGATAAAAAAATCACCTTGTATAATTTAATATAGTATGGGATAGTGAGTAGGTATGGAGTAAAAATCAATTATTAGTGTACTGAAGATTGACGACCCCTGACTGTCCCTGACCTAAGTAACAAAGTTAGACAAATCCCATTTGTTACATTCAAAATAAGCCAAATCCGAAACAGCGAAAAACAAAAACAGTCAAATCCATCCTTCATTTTCAAAATCAGCTAAATCCAAAATTGAAACTGTAATTTTCGAACGTAATTGTATGAGACTAAGGTTTATGATAGGATTAAAAGTTATAAAAAACTTATTTGAATTTACCGCCATTAGCTTGATTTTTAAAAGTGTTGCCATGTGTAATATTCAGTTTTTGTCATTTTGTGATACTTTACTAAGATGGGATTTGGCCGTTTTTGATACCAAACCACTCATTTTATCTTAGGGTGTAATGAATGTTTAGATATTTATGGTAACTTGTAGTATATGGAACTTGTCCTTTTACCTGTTCATAAGTATTTGGTCACCTTGTCTCCTACAAAATATCTGACTGTACACCAGCTTTAATGTTTGACAACTTTTTATGCCAAATAGACTATCAGCAAGTACTGAATTACCATAACTGTTAAAATTATGTAAAACCATAGTTTTGTAATATTTAATTTATAATTATGACCACTTTATTTAAATATTATCTTACTGTAATTACAGTCTTTTATAAGTTGTATTACTTCATTGTCAAACACTTATTTATCTTAGCTCACACAACACAATATTACTTGATCAGCGTTCTAATGTATTAGGGGTTATTTTTTGGGCAATAATTTTTCCATAGCCACCACGGCCACCATCATAATCAGTTCTGTATTCATCACGGACCTGCAAACAACAAAGCAGCTTTAATTTTATTTGTTCTTTGTTTACTGATAGCCTAAATTATGTTATCTCTACACTGTATTGCCTTGGGGCCCTAATAAAAGTAGAAATATGCCTTTTTTCCATTAAAAAATCACATCTTAAAAAAATTACCTGTCCACCAGTCTTGCCACGTCCATATTGTCTACCTTCGATAAAGCCTGCATCCCAGTCACAGCGAATGATCCTATCATCTAACCTGGTTCCATTGATATATCTACAACAAAACACAATCCATTGTATGTTGAATTTTTCATGGAACACTACAAAATTGCAAATCAGACAGTTAAGAGTCAAATAAAATGACAAAATTGGCACTAACCTCATACAGTTTTCTGCATCTAGTCTTGTGTAATATTCAACAAAACAAAATCCACATGGAGTCTTTTTGTATTTGTCTAGACCCATAATCACTCTTCGTATATCGCCACATTTTGAGAAAAGCTCGTAAATTTGTTCTTCAGTAGTGTAAAAAGATAGGTTACCAATGTAAAGAGTTGACGATGTTCGCAGCAAACGTTCCTGATCACTTCTGGATCCCTAAAACATCAAGAAATGTAATGAGTGATGATGAACTATACGAAAAATACACGTTTTATGTTTCTTGAAACTTTAAAATACCTTGAAATGTTGATCACGATATGAGCTTATATCAACAGAAGAGTTCATAGAATCGTAACTTCTCTTCATCTTTTTTAATTAAACTAATACTACACGAGATTCAAAATGAATTGTATCGAGTTTCGAGGAAGGAAATATTACAAAATTTTACAAAAACTCGAGATAGTGAAGGGAAACAACGAAAACGGCAAACACATAGGTAGACAGCACAGCAAAATTAAATGTCAGAGTGACATCCATCTGACATATGTCTTTTTTTTTATGTACAAGTTTAAAGTCTTGGCCTCTACATCATGCAGTTTTCTCCAATCACTTTATAGCTGTCACTAAATGACGTTAGGATCAATTTACATGATCAGTGTTAGTTGTTTGTATACCTACGGCTGTATGCCATAGACAAAGAAAAAAGGGCGTAAGTAAAAAGTAGTCACTATACAAACTTATACCAAACATATAACCAAATATTTCCTTCGGATATTGTGAGAGCAATTTTGCAACATTGATGACTTCACGCAGCCTACGCATTTAAGTAAGCGCTTGCAAAATTCAACAGGCTTGCTAATGTGACGGTGGCCGAGTGGTATAGGCATGAGCCCGGATAGCGTAAGACACGGGGTTCGATTCCTCGTCTGTCACACAGCCAAAGTTGCTTTTTACAAGTGCAATTTATATTATTGGGTTTGTATAGTGACAAAACACTATAAAAACAAAAATATAATTAAGTTAGAAGTGTCCTAGATTGCATATTCTATTAACACGTTTATGTAGCCTGCATACCACAAAAGTCATCTTTTGTGCCGTGGCTGGCGCATAAGAACTGCATACAAAGTTTGAGGACGTCCACACTCGTATCGCCGTATAGCAAACAAAATATTGCCTATTGCTTGTCGCTAACGTGCGTAGACTTTGACTGGCAGTACAACCGAACACTACGTTTGACGACGTTGTTCATGTATGTGGGTATTTCTCAATGGCTGCGTTCCGTATTGCGCTGACAGCGAAAATGACACTGATATCGCGCTTACAAACCGTTCCGATTTGGCGTTAGCGAGTCAACGATAGCCTGGTGTACATCCGGCCGTCTGAGCCAGGCTTCTATAGAGATCTTGCATATCTACGCTGATAACGAATCGTTAGTGACGCTGATATATCCAGGTTTTATCGTTTGTGACGCAATATTTTTTTTGGAAAATCAAAAAAACTAGGCTCAGACAGCCAGAATTTCGCATTTTCTGACTTTCCAGATCTCAACTATCAGAGGGTTTCAGGTCGCTGTTTCTTATAAAATGTGATGTGACGCGTTAGTGACGGTCATCCGAAGTAGTTTCATCCATTTTAATCCAGTAATTTTTGAGAAATCGTGATAAACGTGTGGTTCAGACAGCCTGATATCCGGTCGTCTGAGCCAAATTGTTTTTCTCTATATTTCACGAAATGTTACGTTTCGGACAAATGTTTTTAGGATTTACTGATGTGACGACGTTAGTGACAGCTCTCGACCAGATTTGAACCTTCGTGACGCACGCGTTTTGGAGAAATTGAGAAAAAACTGCTGGCTCAGACAGCCCGATGCTGGCTGTCTGAGCCACCCAGTTCTACCACTTCCAGGTGTTGTACGAAGCTGAAAACTCATATAATCTGATGTGACGCGGCCTCTAAGTACAAAAAATCGTAAGTGACGGCTCTATATGCCGCCAATCAAAAGTTATAAGCATTTCAAATGTTTTCCATACATCGATGCATTGGGGTGGCCACACTTCGCACTCTTTATGGAAACGGAAAGACAATTTAGTAGAAAATGTAAGCTAAAACCCCTCATATCAAAGCGGATGCTTTCTCCTGCTATTTAAATATTTAATTACGTAGTCAATAACTATTCCAGGTTTTAAAATTACTCTTTATTTAAAAACTAGCGGTCCCCCGCGACTTCGTCCGCGCGTTTTGAGTTTGCTCCCTCCCCTCCCGTCTCAGCGTGATGTTTTATATCCTAAAGCCTTTCCCAATAAATAAGCTATCTAACACAGAAATATTTTTTCAAATCGGTTCAGCAGTTCCTGAGATAAGCGCGTTAGAACCAACAAACTCTTCAGCTTTATAATTAGCGCAAGCGCACGTTGTACTTAAGCTGCGAACATTATTTTGGTGCGGAGTTATGTTAAAACTGTGATAGCTCCTAAGATATTTATTGGAATCAAATGATATAAAGGGCAACTTTGTTCTAAATGAAATGCTCGTGATGATGAATGTATTTATTTTGATAAGAATAAATACCTGTGTGTATAATACACCTCTAAAAATGATGCATTATTTTTTTTACAAATTTATTAACATAAAAAAGGTTGTAGTAAGTCAACCATAAAAGATAGACTTATGCTGTCGCGGACTTTATTATAGAACTCTTAATGTTGAACAATCTTGTCATACATGATTTTTGCGTAACTTAAGCGGTTTCCGCAGCGTACGCAGCGGAAGCTCTCAAAAGGAATATCTTTCTCCCGTTTTCGCAACATTTTTCATTGCTGCTGTGGTCTTGTGAGTCGTATCCTTATATTATATAGCTTAAAGCCTTCCTCGATAAATGGACTATCTAACATAAAAATAATTTTTCAAATCGGGCCAGTAGTTTCTGAGATTAGCGCGTTCAAACAAACAAACAAACAAACAAACTCTTCAGCTTTATAATATTAGTATAGATAATCACTAACTCCAGCTGGTTACTATAATATAAGACTTTTTCGGTATTAAATACATACTAAGTACTCATTCCTCAACTCGTCCCATATTATTACGGTCCATTTGGGACAAGATGCAATAATTAATTTTAATCATTATGCAAATCGTCTCCTGCTTTTTTGGGTGCAAAATAATGACCATAAAACAGCGCAGAAGGTGAAACGCAGTTCTCTGGGACCGCTTATTATAATTACGAACAAAAATTACTAAGGCAGCCTTATTTCACCTTCGGAACACGAGACGCGCGCCATCTTTGTGTCCATCTTTGTTCGAACAATATTTCTGATGCGGGGGAATAAAGAATGGAATGCGCTTTCGGCTGAGGTGTTCCCGAAACCCATAATTTGGGCATTTTCAAAAGAAGAATGATTACGCTATTACTGATCAGACATGACCAATCCTCGACGACATCATCACTTACCACCAGTTGTGATAGTGGTCAAATGGCTGATCATATATATAAAAATATATAGATAGACTATAAAATTATGCAGGATGGAAAGAAATCATCCACTTAATATCATTTATTTTTATAGCCCAAAAGATTGTTGTTGAATTTTACAAGAAAGTTTAAATATGTATGTTACAAAATAAATGTATACATAATAAATAAAAATTTAAGTAAGTAACAATGGATATGGCGGTAAGAGAGGTGCGTAGAAACCAACTTACGAAAATAATGAAATAAAATGAAAAAAAAAAAATGTTTTGGACCTGTCATGTTTATTACCACAGGTTGTAGCGTTTATCTTCTTTTAAAGTTTATGTTCATAGGACAAGTAATAATTATTTTGTTTTAATAAAGCAATGATATAAGTTTTGTGCTCGTGGATTTTTACTTAGTTCGTAGACTTTATTGATTTTATGACGAGTATAGTATACCTATTTACGAGGAGTATTATTCACATTTGACTTAAATTGTTTTATCAGATGTATATTATATTTTACTTTGTAATCATTAAAAGGGTTTCCTTTCATACAACAAAATTGTGTTAACTTTTTTGTAACAATATCATTGTTTTATTTTCTGATTATACTCATATTGATAGTTTTAACTTTTTGATTACCTACATTAAATGACGTTAAAAATCATTTGATTAAATTATCTGCATCTCGTCCAAAATAAGCTGTAGACATGTATGGGATGAATTGATGAACTACTATTTGTATAAATGCTACACCAGAAACAATTCGTAAAATAACTGTATTATTTACTAAAATATCAATAACAGGAGACTTCCACATGGTAATTCTTAGACGTTGGGTGATATCAGAATTATCAGTAAACAGCTATCTAAACGCCGAGTAAAAAAGTAAGTGCAAAGCGCTGATTATGCCTAGTCAGCCTGGAGCCTAGCTTTTTTCAAGAGAACGCTGACTACGCCTAGTAAAAGTAGTAAGTAGTCCAACTAAATACTGCTCTGCTTACTGAGGTCTGAGTCTGGAGCTCACGTCAAAACATGCCTGATTGTTGTCATAAGTCTTTGTGCCCCCTTTTAGTATAACTAGCCCAATATTATCACCATAAATTTCTTTAAATGCATCTTTTAATGATTAACTTCGTAAGTGCAGGTTTCCTTGTCAGTACATCAGTCACTAATCAGTAGTGCGGATATTTTTTCAGCAACTGTCATCACTGTAAATGTCAACTTTTTCGTCTGACGCTATCTTGCATGTCGAATTAACAGTGATTAAAAAGTGTTTTAATGTTCTTATTTAACATATTTTCTTTAAGTTGATAGCATATTCCTGATATTTTAAATGGTGAATAAAATATGAGCCTGTACAAGTGTACATGGTCTGATAATCTTGGTAAGATCATCTCTTTAAACTAGAAATAAAAATAAAAGCCTTCTTTTAAACGTTGAGAAAGTTTAAGAATTACTCAGGACGAGCTGCAGTTTGTAAATATATCTTTGATTTTCCGCATTTCGTCCCAAATATTATATAGGCATGGTGGGACGAGTCAATGAATTACTAAGTTTTCCATCCAAACAAAAAAGGAAACGACTTGCAGAATTAATTTAGTATTTATATTGATTTTTTGCATCTTGTCCCAAGTGGGCCGTAATCACATGGGAAGAGTCGAGTAATATGTAAGTAGTATGTACCTTACCAAAATTCTCTAATATTTTGGGTGCGTTCCGTATTGCGCCAATATCACTGTTAGCACTGTGAGCGTCAAAAGCCGTTCCGATTTGATTAGCGTGCTGACAGCGCTGTTGACGCGATTTCATTTCGGAACGGCTTTAGATCACATTTGCTGTTCTTTGAAGCAAAAAGACGTCAAATGCGTCAATGTGACAGTCCGCTCTTAGACGCTCACGGTGCTAACGCAGCAAAACGATTGCACTGTGAACGCAAGATGGCGGTGATAGTGACGTCAGCCGTGACGTCACTACAGCTATCGTTGGCGCGCTAACGCCAAATCGGAACGGTTTGTAAGCGCGATATCAGTGATATTTTCGCTGTCAGCGCAATACGGAACGCAGCCTGTAGTACCTTCGATAAACTAGCGGTTGTTTTCAAATAAATAGTAATCTAACGATTTTTTTCCTTGGAATACCTGAGACCATAAATAATTAACATATTTGCCTTCATCGGCGTAGTTATTGACTACGTAATTAAATATTTAAATAGCAGGAGAAAGCATCCGCTTTGATATAAGGGGCTTTAGCTTAAATTTTCTACTAAATTGTCTTTCCGTTTCCATAAAGAGTGCGAAGTGTGGCCACCCAAATGCATCGATGTATGGAAAACATTTGAAATGCTTATAACTTTTGATTGGCGGCATATAGAGCCGTCACTTACGATTTTTTGTACTTAGAGGCCGCGTCACATCAGATTATATGAGTTTTCAGCTTCGTACAACACCTGGAAGTGGTAGAACTGGGTGGCTCAGACAGCCAGCATCCGGCTGTCTGAGCCAGCAGTTTTTTCTCAATTTCTCCAAAACGCGTGCGTCACGAAGGTTCAAATCTGGTCGAGAGCTGTCACTAACGTCGTCACATCAGTAAATCCTAAAAACATTTGTCCGAAACGTAACATTTCGTGAAATATAGAGAAAAACAAGTTGGCTCAGACGACCGGATATCAGGCTGTCTGAGCCACACGTTTATCACGATTTCTCAAAAAGTACTGGATTAAAATGGATGAAACTACTTCGGATGACCGTCACTAACGCGTCACATCACATTTTATAAGAACAGCGACCTGAAACCCTCTGATAGTTGAGATCTGGAAAGTCAGAAAATGCGAAATTCTGGCTGTCTGAGCCTAGTTTTTTTGATTTTCCAAAAAAACTATTGCGTCACAAACGATGAAACCTGGATACATCAGCGTCACTAACGATTCCTTATAAGCCTAGATATGCAAGATCTCTATAGAAGCCTGGCTCAGACGGCCGAATGTACACATAGCCTGTAGTCACGTCATGGCTGACGTCACTATCGCCGCCATCTTGCGTTCACAGTGCAATCGTTTTGCTGCGTTAGCACCGTGAGCGGACTGTCACATTGACGCATTTGACGTTTTTTTTGCTTCAAAGAACAGCAAATGTAGGTACCTAATTTAAATGTTTCAGAGTTGTACTTAGATACAACATCATTCACATAAACTTTTATTTTAGATACATTATTATTCATCTGTGTTTTATTCTAGGGATTGGTTCTCTAGATTACTTATTGTTAAATTGTACCTACTGCGAAATCCTCATCATCTTCTTTCGAAGACGATGATGACTAGCTGTCACAGTCATCATCGCTGTCTAATAAATAAAACAGTATTTATTTCATGAATATCCGTAATAATTTATTATTACTTTATTTGGTACCTACTCTTTCTTTGTTTGTAACAAGGTCTTAGGTTATCATTTATTACAAAATCTCGCGCGAAAATGATATCGCTCGCTTACGATGCGCTAAATAACCGTTCCGAAATGAAATCGCGTCAACAGCGCTGTCAGCACGCTAATCAAATCGGAACGGCTTTTGACGCTCACAGTGCTAACAGTGATATTGGCGCAAAACGGAACGCAGCCAATGCGTGTGTGAATAATGTTCAAGTAACAAAAAAAATAATATATTGTAGCGCTAGAACTTTGAAAATTGGACACGATGCGGCGCAATGACGTAGCTACCTGAATATTACACAGAGATTCGGCGTCACCAGCCGTTGTGCTTTGAAATAAAAAAATTGCACTCCGGGAGTGCCGGCAGAAGTGAAAACTTGAATATAATATAAATTGTAATGTTTGTGTACGATAGCGCAATAAATAAATATTGTATTCTATAAAAATATTATATTATCATTATTATTATTGTATTCTATTGTGATAGAATACAATAATATTGTATTCTATCACAATAGAATACAACAACAATAATAATAATAATAATCTATCTATAATAATAATAATAATAATATATTATTTTGACGACCCGTCTGGTGTAGTGGTAGAGAAATCGCCTACTACGCAGCGGGTGCGGGTTCGATCCCCGCACAATACAAACATTTGTGTGCATGAACATGTCTGTTTGTATTGGTCTGGGTGTTTTATATGTATATCATGTATCTATTTACAAACAAAAAGTATTTAAGTATTATATCCGTTGTCTGGCAACCATAACACAAGCTTTGAGTAGCTTACTTTGGGGCTAGATGGCGATGTGTGGGAATGTCACAATATTTTGTTGACTGCAAATACAACTTTGATTTTCATAGTGATTGTATGAAGTACAAAGTTATGTTTGCGGTTGTTGAAAATGTGCTTTATCTCAAAAACTTCTCTTTCGATCCCGTCCGAACCAATTTTCGTTGAAAGTATTTGTTAAGATCTAAATTATTATTTTTTTCAAAATTTACACTTGCTTGGTTTAGAAGTTAGATAGGGGGGGGGGGGGGGGGCGCCCATTTTACCATTTTGGAAGCGTCTAGCTATGAAACGTAAGTAGCTATGAAACGTAAGACTTTTAAAGAAAATGGTTTTAGTAACCTCTACGTCATTTTAAAAGACCTATCCATAGACACCCCACACGCATAGGTTTGACTAACAAAAAATATTTTGGTTTTAGTTTCATGTATGGGAGTCCCCCCTTAAATGTCAATATTTTTTATTTTTTGAATGAGAATCGGTAAGCGGTTAACAAGACACATCTTCCTACCAAATTTCAATTGTGTATTGCTTATAGTTACAGAATAAAATCGCTGTGAGTGTGACATAGGTACGGACGGACAGACAGACAGACAGACTTGACGAAACTATAAGGGTTCCGTTTTTTGCCATTAGGCTATGGAACCCTAAAAAGTCAGTCCCTAAAGTGACGCTAGCGCCATCTCTCGATAATATAAACATCTGATGACAAATAAACTGCTCATTGAACAAGATGACAGGGTTCCGTAGCTGAATGGCCAAAAACGGAACCCTTGAGTTTCGTCAAGCTTGTCTATCTATCTAATGTCCGTCCGTATGTCACAGCCACTTTATTTTGTAACTATAAGCATCACACTGTTGAAATTACTTAAAGGTACTAAAAATTTAAAAAATATGATATTTAACTTCTCAATTAACTCGCTAAAATTGTGAATTTTGAAAAATATATAATACAGATCATAGGAAATACTTTCAACGAAAATTGGTTTAGACGGGATCGAATTAGTAGTTTTTGAGATATAGCACATTCTCAACAACCGAAAACATTATTTTTCTTCATACAACTAGGTAGGTACTATCAAAACAAAGTTATTGCTGTCAACAAAATATTGTGGTATTTTAGCTAAGTGGAAGTAAGTGGATCCCCAAATTCAGTTAAAATTGGCACGGAACCCTCATTGCGCGAGTCCGATTTTTATATTATTGGTAGAAATAAAAGATACTAGATACATTTAGTATACACAATATCACTATGCCCTAACCAATTTAGAATCGCTTCTGAAAACTTTTGAATATTAATAGGTAGTAATGAAAACCTAAAAGTTTATATTAATTATTTATTTATGTACAATTTGTGTAATTTATAATACTTATAAATGTATAGTATACCTACTTATTGATATAATATCTTTAAAAGTGTATCTACATTTTAGCACGCGTCAAAGAATTCACAAAGAAACATAATAAACAGGAATGACTTAGCTACTTCGGTAATATAAAGATAACTACTAAATAAAATAGATACCAGTTACCTGACTGTTAATACCGATAGGTTTACGATCATCGAATGTAGGTACGTAGTGTATAAAATACGGGATAAGTACGTACTTAGTTCAACATATGGCCGTAGGACCCTAAAATATTCAGTATGTTCGTACCAAGTTCGATAAACTTTTCATGCACATTTCACCAGCGGTTCTGTTCACAGATATTGGCATGTCCTTTTATTTACAGGTTTTTTGCGGAGTGCGGCGCGCACAGCCTCTTCGAATACCTCGTTCATGTTTATTCGTTCGAGGGCGGAGCATTCCACCAGTTGCGCAGCTCTGAAACAGTAAATATAATACATAAACAACATTCGAAAAAGTTATTAAATACGACTCTAAACAAAAAACCTTAAGTGTGGTACTTTCTTATTGCAAATAAACTTATTTAATCATTATTACCTACACTGAGTGTTTTTATGACAAACGGCGGACTCAATTCCTTAGGGTTTAAATTAATCATGCACTCTGCAAATGGGTTTTGTTCAGACTATTATTATTATTTTATTTTTATTTTTGCTAGTTTATTTATTTATGCAAGCTTAATAAAATGCTCCACCACAGAAGCTATATAGGTAATAGTACTACGTGGTCTACTAAAGGAAAGTGGTAATAAGATCAATAACAAAACCGATAAAAAGAAGTTCGTTAATAGCTTAAAATTACCATCATTTATTAATAACTATTTAATGTTAAACAATTCACGCGTTTGTCGTCACATTATGGCCGTCGCTTTGTTATCACGGGCGATAAGGGCCGATAGCAGCTGCCGGCTCCCGCCTGATAACCCTCGTCAATTTCACTTAAATTTTGTTGTTTTTCACAATTAAAACACAAAAGTTATCTCTGCGATTATAGAGTGCCAATATTACCTCTATTTAAGCGATGAATATGACTATTTAATCGCTCTGTGTTCTATGTTTAAGTTAATTACATTTAAGTAACAAACAGATGACATTACCAGTCAGCCAGATCAATCAATTCTGTCAAAATTAGGTTGTATTATTTGCTTGAAATTCAGTCAAATCGTCAAACCATTATGAATAAAATCACTTACTTAATTTTCTTTTTTAATTTCTTTCCTTCTTGTGTCGTGATGACCGCTTTGCCGGAAGCTCGCAAGTCTGTTTTTGTAGCTGAAACGTAATAAATATGATTTGTAAATCAATAAGAACAAACAATAGTTATTAAAATATTGACCTTTACACCGAATTTAGAACACAATACCAGTTAGGAAAACAATAGAGGATATGTATTTCGGATGCAAATGACTTCGGTACTACTAGGGAAGATAAAGTAAGTTGAGACTAAGTACTCATGTAAAAAAATCGGAAACTACTTAGATTGTGAAATAAAAACATATCAGCTTGGTAAATGGGAAAACTTCGAGAACCTAAACGATCGCGAGTCCTATTATTCTCGACTTGATAACGTTTTAAACATGGAACCACATAAGGATGACTTTATTTGTCACAAGGAAAATATGAAACAATTTATTAATTAAGAATCACGTAGTTTATATCAGGAATGAGCGTCATCGTAACTACAATATATATTTTATGCCCATTTGTCAAATATTACCCGCGCAAAACCCATTAATGAGGCTTAATTTTTAAACTTTTTTGCTTTTTACTCAGCAAGCAAAGTTCTTACTTTAAAATTCGAATACCAAGTTACGTACATATAGGTATGCTGCCATAATTAATTATGCCCCGAATCCGAGCATGAGGCGAGTTATTGTAGTTCTAACATTGTAATATTACTTATTAAATGGAGCCCCACAAATAAGTGCCCTAATTGGCATCATCCTATTTACGGCTACATTTGGTAAATTAGGATTCCGTTTTGCACCTACCTGCCTACATGATAATTAGTCTGTTAATTCATCAAATCCTGGACTTAGGTTCGATTGAAATAACTAAAGTTAAGTCACAGAAAATATAATATTAGTACCTTTCTCACGAAATGAAATCAGTACTCGCACGAGCGTACGTTAGGTCTCTGTTACACCTCATTAAGTTAGTCATGCGTTAGCTCCATAGAGGAAAATTTGATGTTACTCACCAACTAATACAATGGGCACGGAACTACTAAAATGGTTTAGTTCTGGGTACCACTTGTGCACTACATTTTCGAATGAGGATCTGCTGCCCACCGAATAGCACACCAGGAAGCAACCAGTCTGCAATGCGAGAAAGGTTAGTATAATAAGGTGCATATTGCCGAGTATAATAATATGTATATTACCAACTTACTACATACTGATGATGGACTACAATACATGATGTTCTTAGTTTACGAGTAGGTACCAAAGGAACACTTAAAATAATACTACAGCATTGGTTGAAATGGGGTTGATAACCACGATGTGATTTTATTAATTCGACACAGTCGTGAACCAATGACTTTTCAGTAGAGTATATTAGTCACAGTCGTAAAAAACGTAGTAGCTGTTACCAATAGGTAGGTAGGTAGGGCTACGGAAGGCAGCTAGCTATCGCAAAAGCTTTGATCACCTAAAGCAACAGAACAATTTACGTGGTCGTATGTTTACAACTTGTAAAATAGAAACTATAAATAACCTTATTTATTTAATGGAATAACTACCTGGTTATATGAGAGTGGCCTTAGTCGCTCGTAGTCTTCTTGTCCCGCTGTGTCCCACAACGCCATTTCGATCTCCTCTCCGTCGACGGTAATGTAACCCACATAGTTGTCGAACCTTAAGGACAAAAATAATGAAACTAAATTAAGTATTCAGATCGAGACACAAATACTTACATTAAATATTTTATCTTCGGTGCTGTGCTTACTTGTACCACTTAGTAAAAGTTAGTCTTGTGGGATAAAAATTGGCTGAATCGACAAGGAGGAAAGAAAAAGAGTGATATTATTTATTTTTTATTGTAAACTGCTAAACCCGACCAATCCATGGTCGGGTTTAGCAGTTTTCATAGAGGTAAACAAACAGTATGGATTGTGCTAGCATCTGTTTGCATATTACAACAACATCAACTCGGTCATTGACAGTGCGGTGCGTGGGACCACGGCATTCGCCACGGAGTACAGACTGCAAGGAAGTCAGTCAGTCGGCCTGTAGGCGTGCGTCCAGTTTCACAAGGAGGAAGCGGCTACCGCGCACAATACAACAATGCTCCAACGTATTTGACTTTATAAATAGTGCAGCCAGCAATGCTGTGTCCGTCGGTAACATTAGCTACGGCCACGAACGTGACCGCGAATTTTTCATTCGCAAAAATTACAGGCGTAATTTTGTTTCAGTGCGTACTGCTTAGGTACTTAAGTCCCAAATACACCACCAATACCAATAAAAAGTCACGTTTTTTATGTAGTTAATTAAGACTGCTCATCGTTACATAATAAGGCGTTAATTACTTCTCGAAAATCATTTGCAAATATCTCCTTTCATAATTTCCTACTTAAGATAATTTAGCTTATTAGTTTCTAATTTCTATTTGTAATTAGTATCCTACCTAATAAAAATACTCGTATAATTATTTATTACACTACACTTTATTTTCATGGTTCCGTAGCCGAATGGCAAAAATGGAACCGTTATTTATAGTTTCGTCAAGCCTGTCTGTCTGTCCGTCCGTATGTCACAGTCGCTTTATTCTGAACCTTTTAGCAGTACACAGATGAAACTTGGTAGGTAGGTGAATCGTGTCAACCGCTTTACGATTCTCATACAAAAAATAAAAAATAATAACATTTGAGGGGATCTTCCATACATGAAACTAAAAGAATTTTTTTTTTGCTCCTAGCTATGCATATCTGGATATGCCTATGCATAGGTCTCTTAACATGACATCGATGTTCCTAAAACCATTTTTCTGAAAGTTAACATTTGGGAGGTAGGCGCTTTAAAATGGGAAAATGGACGTCCTCTCCCTAACTTTTGAACGAAGCAAGTGTCAATTTTGAAAAAATGCACGATGTAGTGCTTTACAATACTTCCAACGAAAATTGGTTTGAATGTGATCGAAATAGTAGTTTTTGAGATACAGAACATTTTTAACAACCGCCAATATAATTTTGTCCTTCATAGTTACAAATTCTATGAACAACAAAGTTATTTTTGCTGTTAACTAAATATCGTGGTATTTTGGCTTAGTGGATACCTAATTTAGTTAAAGTTGGCACGGAACCCTCAGTGCGCGAGTCCGACTCGTACCTTGGCCGTTTTTTTTAATAATCTAGTCTAAAGAAATATGTTGAATTTAGGCTGCCTCATCGCTAAATGCGATCTCTTTCAGACTGCCTTATGGCTGATAACTTGCTTCAGTGTAGTATAAAGCTCTACCCTACCTTAACAATACTTAGATTAGAATGTTGTGTTTCGAAGTTCGTTGATTATGAGTTTTAAGAGTTCTTATGTAAAATAAATATCACGAATAAGTACTTTCACTATCTAACAAAATATATTTTATAGGTTTATCGTCAAATATTACCAAATTAGTCACAGAATGTCGATGACGTAATGTATTTAACTTAATAACAGGATTTGTATTAAACTTTGAAGAGGTCTGCCCGACTGATTCTGATCATCATCGGCAAAAAAACCCATGGTGTTTCCCGCGACAGAGGCGGTGAGGGATAAGGTGAAAAACCGAAGTCTAGCAATTCGCAGATTATTCTAGAACTACAATTACGATTATATTTCTCTTTATCAAGAATACTGTTTACTTATCTATCTGTAAGATTTACAAGCGCAGCAGCGATGCAGAATTGAATACAATATTGCGTAAAAAAAATGCTTAGGACAAATCTTAGCATAAATTAATAAGGTAACTTATTATTTTTTGCTATGATTTGGCCTAAGCATAATAATAAGGTACCTTATATTTTTTGTATAGGACAAATAAGTGAAGTCAATTAAGTTAAAAATGACATGATTTACTATAGGATAACTGACTAACAAATGTGTCATGCACGCTTAAATAAATAAACCTGATAAATCCACAGCAGTGGCTTACTACAACAGCAAGTTTTGTGACGTCACTTCTGTGAATAAGTAATAACTATATTACGGCATCCACCTGCTAATTTAGTATCTCGACCTCACGTAACTACGGCCTCTGGCGACATTCTTGCCCCAGTGACCTGCCGGTCAGCCCTTCGAAGTGATCAACTCGGTCTATTCGTCTACTTACACTGTAGGGACATATTCTTCAGGGAATTCGTCCTTTGTGTACACGTAGAGCAGGCAAGTCTTGCCGACCATACCATCTCCGACCACTGTTATCTTTATAGTTTTCTTCGTACCCATGGTGCAGGGACATCCGATCAAGTATCAATTCACAGTATTGTTTTCAACTCACTCAAGTCACAGTTTCTGCATGTTAGTTACACAATTTAAACTTTACTAAGAAAATATCAGTCCTTGCCTATTGTTATCACAGTGATGTAATTGATCTTATCAAACGTGTAGAAAACACTCATGATAAAAAGGCGTCGCGAATTAAAACAAGGCGCGCGCGCGCATTCACAGCCGAGTGCAGAATGATTCAGTGCGGTGCGCGACTTGTGCGAGCCATTAGGATTTAGTTAGCGTCACATGCAGCCGCGATGGTGTCTGCGATGACAATATTTTATTAGCGTTTCTGTTCTGAGTGCCTGCTCACGGATCGCAGACGTTATTAATTCTACAAACGTACACTTCCAAATAGCGGTAGCGAATTATTAAACACTAGCGGTACACCGCGACTTCGACTGAGCGCTTTAAGATTGCTCTATCCTGTCGCAACGTGATGTTTTATAGCCTAAACTTCCCCGTTAAATAAGCTATCTAACACAAAAAATATTCCTAAAATCAGTCCAGTAGTTCCTGAGATTAGCACGTTAAAACATACAAACTCTTCAGATGTATAATATTAATCATAGATACCATGTCTATGTTTATTTTATGATAAACAGCATTTGATTGGGAATGTACATAATATAAAATAACAGCTTGAATTTCCAAATATTTCGCACTAGTACCTACCGCTCTCTTTTAACAAAATCAATATTTCTTCAGAACCTCAAGTGATAACAATTAATTAAACTAAAGTATCTTAATGCCTTTATAGGTTTTAATAGTCTTTAATGGCCTGTGAAATATACTAGAATAGAAACTTTGGAATTAACATAATATTTTTCCATAGTATTGTACTTTTGAGATTAGAGTGTGATATTCAAAAGCAAATGGGATTCTTCAGTGAAACTTGTGATGTATTTAATTAGAAATTGTATTGAGTAATTTTTAATATAACAGTCAACATATTTTAGTCAGTTAATATTTAATACTTAACTATTTTAATGCACTAATAATACTGAAATCATTAATCACAGAGAGATCAAGTTAATCACAGAAATTATGAGTAAATGATGAAGTTAGTGGATGGTGAATTACTTTGACATTGTATTTTAATAAAACCGAGTTTGATTATTTTTGATTATTTCATTGGCTTTTTACCTTTTGCTAGATTCAGTGATTAGAATATTATGATGATCCAATTATCATTAAAAAAAGATGTCTGATCTGATTTAGACCTGCTGCTTTGTATGCAAACAAAAACATAACAAACATAACATTAGAATAATGTCAACAAAGCCAATGCACTTAAGTCATAAAAATTAAATCAAAGCCTTTAAAAAACTAAATTAAATTATCATTAAAAACAGTAAATGGTCAGTAATTAATTTTATGCTTTAAAAGAAACTTATGGTTTCTAACAAATGCTAATGATCATTTTTGCACAATGGCCCAATTGTGAGGCTAAGTGCGGAAAACACCCCAGCCAAACGAACTAATGATTATTTTGACTTATTATCATTTGTGCCACAGTTTTGGATACCCTCCAATATAATTTCTTCTTTTAATGCCAGTACTTCTCTAAGCAGTTCTTGATTGTTAGCTTGTAGTTGGGATATTACTGCCAAATGTTTACGTTCTCGTTCCTTTAGGCGCAGCAGTGTCGAATCACACACTTCACTGCAAGACACATGTACATCTGTGAACAAAAATAATGTGTGATCAATAACTTTTATTACACATATTTTTAACACCACCAAAGATTAAATTAATTAAAAACTAAATAATAACGGTTTTATATGAACAACACTAGGTACTTGTTTTATCCTAAATTCTTAAAAAACTTGGGGCACTTCTTGGTAAAATATTTTAAGAGTATAATAATTTAATTTAATATAATGACATACGTGATTTGTTTCTCAACTTGTCTGTTAACTTGTCATTTTCTAATTTAAGCCTTGAAATCTCATTACGTAATGTTTTTTCTATAGCATCTTTTTGTTTGGTAGCTCGCAAAAGTTTAGCCTTTGTTTCAGTGAGTGTCATCAGAAGTTCCTCAGATCTATCGGAAACTTTCTGGGCTGAAGCTACACATGCTCTTGATTCATTCTTCTCTGATGAGAGTTTATCCTTCAACTTTCCCAAAGAACCCTATAAATGAAAGTAAACAAAACAAACAGTATGAGATTGGGGTAAAATGCAGGTATTTATAATATTAAAGACTCAAAGATTACAAAAAATGTGAATGTAAGTAATATGCTATCTACTAAATACTAATATAACTTACATAAAGTTGTTTATTTTGCTGTTCAAGGACATGGTTTTGTTCAGATAGCAAATCTGCTTTTTCTTTTGTGTTTTTATGGTAATACAATAATGTCCATACTGAATTTACAAATTTTACGAGCGCTTCTGGAGACAAAACATTGTTATCAATGTCAACATATGGGTTGAAAGTGTAGTTAATGTTGAACAGGCCGAGTTCCTAAAAAGATAACAATTCATATAATTAAGCACTGCTTTCACTATATATAAAATCATAGCAGAGTAGTCAGTATAAAAATCGTATATTACCTCGTTTAGCCCTATCAAACATTCACAAATATTTTTCAAAGTACAAGGCTCGTACATTGTAGCTTTTTTATGTTTATAATTCTTTAAAAGCTCTAGAACTTCGTCTTCTAAATCTTGATAAGCAGTTGATGACGCCATTTTATTAAATTCATGCAAATAAAATCTTGTTTGTGGGTCAAATTAAATAATCAAAACAAAAGAAACATTAACGAACATTTCGAATTTGAAAGAAAGAAAGCACCACAGATTTTTAAGAGTATGTCTAAAGAAAAAGTGTGACGTGAAACTTGAAAGCAGAGTTAGGCACGTAGAGTAGGTATACAGATTAGTAAGAGAATGTCCACATTAGCAAAGTGGTAGCAGGCAGCCATGAGCCAGTAGCCCTCTTTATACATACTCTTACTAATCTGTGCACTAGCTAGTGTTGCAAAAAGACTCGAGTCTCAACTTGAGCTATTATTGAAGGTTAGAGTCTTATAAACATAACTTAGAACTCAAGTCTTTCAGAATTTGAAGTATTTTGCAAAAAGACTTGAGTCCTGCCAAAAAGAACTCAAAGGCTAAATCTTTTTAAAAGAACTCAAAACTGAGTTCTCTAAATTCATAGTTGTATAGTTTATAGGAATAGGATATGAAATGAAATAGGAATGAACAAATTATTATGCTAGGTAGGTACTCAAATTGCTTTCGTCTTTACTGTTGAATACTTTTGAACTAATCAAGTAAACATTAAAAAAATACACTATGAAGATCTTTTCAGAAACTTTCAACGAAATTTGTTCAACGAGATCGAAGAAGTACAGCAGAAGTGCTTCAGATACAGCACATTTTCGACAACCGCAAATATACGTTTGTCCTTCATACAAACACTATCAAAGTTATTTATGCTGTCAACAATTCATTGTGGTATTTTGGCTATATGGAAGTAAGTGAACCTCTTATTAGGTTTAAGTTGGCACGAAACCTTCAATGCGCGAGTCCGACACGTACTTTATTGTGTGATTTAGTTCCAATCAGAAAATAAATGTGGATGACGATATTAAAAAAAAACCTGTTAACTATTATGAACGTATTGCATATACACCAACTCTAAAATCATGACTCAGTCTAGCTTAAAGAACTTAAAAGACTCGAAGGGACTTGGAAGACTCAGAAGACTCAAAGGACTCTGACTCATGAGACTGACGAGTTTTAGTCTTTAAAAAGACTAGACGAGACTCAAGTCTCGAAAAGAAGGCTTAAAGACTCGATTTTTTTACAACGCTAGCACTAGCTGCAAGGCAAGTTCTACTTATAATTACTAATTTGTGACGTTTAAGAAAAAAGTTCTATGAAAAAGGGTCATATTTTAATAGCGGCTGTAGTTATCTCACTCACATCTACTGACAACCCTTTCGCTCAGTTGACATATTTAAAATTACAAGGTGTCAAGGCAGTAAACATAATTTTGTCTTGTGTTTTCCGTCAAAAATAAAGAAAATTACTCTTTAAACGTTAAATTCCTCTGATTAATTTGTAAGTCTGTGTTTGTGATTATTCGGTGAAAAAAAGCCATAAACAATATAGGATGAGGTAAAAAGAAACGCTTTATTCATTTAGACTTACATGGTCACTAAAATTAGAATAGATTGATACGGGATTGCTACCACCATTTTCGAGTTTCCTATATTTCGGCACAGTTGCAAGTGCCATGGTCACGACCATAGAGTATAGTAAATATACCAAAAGGAGTCACGACGTAACTGAAGTTGTTGCGGGTAAGCTGTTATTGGCAGACATATCGGTCAAAAAAAATACTTCGAAGAGGGTCCTTCGAAGTATTTTTTTTGCGATCAGAAGGGCCATCCCAAAATCCATTAAAAAAAAAGTTTCTATATTGAGAACTTGTTGACAAAAAAAAAAATATAATTACACAGTCTGGCCATAAATACTGTTACAATTAAAATTAAAAGAAAGATAGGTATTACAATTGAGTTTGGAATCTGTCATTTTTATGCTCATTGTGTTTTCTCATTTTGGCGCCACTATATTTTATAATATTTTGCGATATTAAAATAGAGTGGGGTGATAAAGAGAACCGAATCGCTGTGATTGCATTACACAAAGTTGGTAAGGAGCCAAATGCAATTTGTAAAACTCTCCATACGCTAGGTATTAGTCAAATGTTTGAATACCGGGCTATCAATAGGTACAATGAGACCTCCTCTGTGTGTGAAAGAAAAAGATCTGGCCATCCACGTAGTGTTCGTATGAAAAAGGTGGTCAAAGCAGTAAGGGAAAGAATTAGCAGAAATTCTGTCCGAAAGCAAAAGATTTTATCTCGTGAGATGAAGATAGCACCCAGAACCATGTCGCGTATTTTAAAAGATGACTTATGACTTGCAGCCTATAAGAGACGCACTGGTCATTTTTAACTGATAATTTGAAGCGGTACCTTCAGTAGTTTTTTCGATTTTACCACCCTATTCTTTTTTAAATTATCAGTTAAAAATGACCAGTGCGTCTCTTATAGGCTGCAAGTCCTAAGTCATCTTTTAAAATACGCGACATGGTTCTGGGTGCTATCTTCAAAGGGAGGTCACAGAAAAATTTTGTTTACAGATGAGAAAATCTTTACAATTGAACAACATTTTAACAAACAAAATAACCGTATTTATGCTCAAACCTATAAGGAAGCTTCCCAATTAGTCGGCAGAGTGCAACGTGGGCATAAAGCGACTTCAGTGATGGTTTGGTGGGGTGTTAGCTATGAAGGAGTGACTGAGCCATATTTTTGTGAAATATCAAAACATCGGCACAAGTGTATCAAGGTACCCGTTTATGTTGCTGTGATATGAACGTTTACGCACTCCACCGATAGATGGCGTTGTGCGCACTTACATCGCGGTGGCGACTGGATTTTTCGGGACACTAAGTCTCACATATTTTTTGATAAGTGTTTTTTTTTTTTTTTTTTTTTTTAATTTATTTATTAAGAAAACCAACTGCGTAATGTACAATATTTCTTATCTAGTGCTTATGCTATGAGTAAAGCTAATTACAGGCTTCCCTTAATTTTACGTTCAGTATAGGACGTGAGACAAAAACTCAATAATACAGTGCACAAAAACACAATAGTACAGTGCGACATAAAGTGCACTTGTAGGTAAAGAAAAGATCAATTTGTGACAAAACTTCCTCTCGCATGTCCAAATACGCGATAACATTGGCAAGCGTGTTGAAATTTTCATGTACATCTTCCTTAATTTTAAGTTTACACAGTGAAACGCTGATTTTATAAAAACAAAACCGAATCACATACACATTACATTCCTACATACATACACACTCCTGCCACTTACAATATCAAATTAGTGTTACGAGCAAGTTTACATTTAGAATTAACAGAGATAGAATTTAATATGCATTGTTGACGATTCTAATCGCTTTTTGTTTCACTATATTTTTACTGTGAGTGAACATGTCAATATCTTGAAAGTTGTCATTATAAGTCTGCAGTAGTCGAGAGATGGGTGAGTTGCGTGCATAGTTAGTACTCGCGTCGGGTGCTATAAACAATGGAGGGGTCCGCCGACGGTTGCGCCAGGTTGGTACGTTATACCTTATACTTTCAACTAGTGTAATGAATAAGTGAGTGTTTTAATCAGAGTAGTGAACAAGTGGTCCTTCGAGCCGGATTTTTGATTTCAGTGCTATTGGATCAAGGTTTGAAGTGCTAGTGGATCAAGGATTGCAGAGTAGTGTCAGTGACTCGGAACGTTAACAGTGAGTACAAAACGCTTAGGATTATCAGTACAAGTGGTGATAAAAAAACTTCGTATTACGAAGAAAAATTTCGTATCAAAAAAGACTTGTAAAATTTTTAGATCTTTTCATGGACTTAGAATAATTTGAAGTGATTAGAGACTTGTAAAATTTTCAACTCGGGTTTGGACTTGGAATATTTTGTTGATTGTGGACTCTGATTTGTTGTGACAACTTTAACTTATTTTCGGACTAACATTTAAAGTTGATATTAAGAATCATGGCCGAAGAACTAAAAATGAAAATTTATTTGTTAGTGGACACTTCAGTTGAATTAGCCAAATTTGTCACAAATTCTAAGAAAATGACTAAGGCTAAAATTACGCGAGGTTATTTAGAAACAAGATTGGAAACATTAAACGATTATTGGACTAACTTCGGTAAACAGTATGAGACTATTTCGTCAATTATCCTACCACGAACTTAAGAGTGAGGACTTAGATATTGACCAAATTTACGAGGTTACTGAAGAGGCGTATTTAGATTTGAAGTCTTTTATTGCGGATCACATGTATGAATTCAAAAAACTCGACTTAAAAACTACTGAGAAGAAGCAGAAACATAATACAGATTCTCAAATTTCTAGTGTTAGACCAAAACTGCAACCAATTCCTATGCCTAAGTTTTCTGGCGACTATAATGACTGGATACGATATAAGAGTACGGCTTGCTCTAAACGCCATTATAATTTGGAGTCCCTAAAACAATCCATACGATTGGCAGTGAAGAATTTACCCATGGAAAGAGTGTGTGCTTCTATTGATAAGGCCTCAACGTTAAAGGACTGTATTGCAGCCAATGGCGACCACATCGAATAAGCTTTTTATATTTTAAATTGTTTTATATTTATGCATAAAACTAACACACTGTAAAAGTAATAAATATTATTTGCATTATTTTTTTTACATCCCTGTATCTGTTGAAAGATAAATACACAGTATTTGGTTATTACGTAGTATAATTATATCAAACACTCGCTACTGGGTCAATTAAACGTGGGACTGCGACAGCGCATACTCATTAAGATTTAAAACTTTGTTGCATTTTGTACAAAACTAACCAACACACGGGATTTAATGCAAAAATAAACTTATTTATGAGGTGAACAACGTATTTACCTTTCGATTTTACGACGTTTCGAGCAATTTAAATTAAAAAAACAATAATTTCAATCGAGATGATGGTTTTCACTTATCAACACCTTGGAACCCAGATACTGTTAGTGTGTTTTGCAGGGGTCTACCTTGTTTCGCATAATTTTTATTGTCATAATTTTATTTGGCATATCATCAAATAGCATAAACTACCTTTCTCAGAACATCAATTAGCATTCTTTCATTTATCAGACGTTCAAAACGCATAATCGTGTAAGCTAGAATCATCTTTAGGCAGAAATTTAATATCCATAATAGTCTTAAAGAAGAATCATCCTAATGCAGAAAGTTCACAGATAGAATCGTCTTGTGGCATAAAATTCGTATATATAGTCATTAATAGGCAGAATCATCCTATCGCAGAAAGTTCAACAAACAATATGCGTAGTGAAGTTATTCTAAAGGAAATTCTGCTTTCTTCATGGTATGCCTAGTCAAATTATGCCAAATAAACATCGTACTTAATAAACATTATGCTTAGCGAAAGTATGCAAAGTAAAATTTTGCCAAAGGTAATTAAGTCTTATAAATTTCTGCTATCTTAAAAGTATGCCATGGTAAATTCTGGCATATAAATATTCGACCAAACAATAATTATGCTAACAGAAAATTCTGCCTAAATAATATTCGACTAAAGAAAATTATGCCAAGTGACTTTCAGAGCAAAAAGATTCTGCCAGATAGAGGGAACCCGTTTTGCAGAGCTGGCTGTACTAGTGCCACAAATATTGAAAGTGTGTGGGTAGAATAGAAGAACATATTTGAACGCGGACCAGCAGAAAACGACGAGCTGCTTCAGTAATCCCGGGACCATGACTTGTTATTGACAATGCGCGAACGGCACGCTCCCTTACGCTCGGATGATTTATGGACGCAGAGGAAGCGAGTGTTTGTTATTATTTTAGCTAACCCATAACAGCTGACTTAACAATATTTAATGAATAAATGTGAGTAGATGGGGAAATAAATATGTTGCAAAAAAAGGATTGTTTTTGGATTTGATGCTTCAGTGAGAGAAAACTCGAAACGCTATAATATTTTTAGGAACACAGACTTACAAGGAATAAAAATACTCTTCTTCTTAACTTATTTAATTAATAACAAAAACTTAGTTATTCAGTTCATCGAAAGAATGGCACTTACAGAGAGCTATGACAAAACAATAATCTTCAAAAAGTTTTTACATCTAATTAATACTCATAAATAAAGAGATGACAACATTCGAGAGATATTCATTTTTTCATTTTTACTGGGGCATAATTTCATAAGGCTAGAAGAAATTGGTCACGTTCAAGTGGCTCTGGGGCAGACAAGGCCTAACCAGTAAATGCAGTTATTCGCCTCAGGAGGATCCTCACTCTCCATCTGTCACTTCTTCTTGGGACGATCCAGCATTTTACTCTGCAATAATAATAAACTCAACGTTATTTAGGGCCTAAGTACGAAATTTACATATTATAAGAAATTAGTAGGGTTTCATTTCAGTTTTTCGAATGTAGACTGCACTGTCGAGCGTCTGTCTCAATGACAGCCAAAATACTAAACGAATAATCAAGCGGTTAAACAATATGGCTAAAGTAAAGCAGGTGCAAAAACATACTAAATAGGTTTAAAATGTTTTTAACACTCACAGTGTCATATTTATATAATCATAAAGATGAAATAAGAAACCAAAAATTTGCGCACGGGCGGGACTTGAACCAGCAACCTCTTGGCTGACCGGGCCAAACGCTCTTACTAATTGAGCTACCGTGCTGTCAGCCTAACCCTGCGAAATTTGTGGTCTCTTATGAATACGTTATTGCGTGACGCTTAGCGCCATCTAGCCATCTGTTTATGAAACAGTGGGCCCAAGCAGTTATTCTTTACAGAATAAATTCAACTTGGAAATTGATGACGCTTCGCTATTTAATGGTTTAGAATGTTTTTAACACTCAGTGTCATATTTTATAATCATAAAGATGAAATAAGAAACCAAAAGTTTGCGCACGGGCGGGACTTGAACCAGCAACCTCTTGGCTGACCGGGCCAAACGCTCTTACCAATTGAGCTACCGTGCTGTCAGCCTAACCCTGCGAAATTTGTGGTCTCTTATGGATACGTCATTGCGTGACGCAATTTTTGGTTTCTTATTTCATCTTTATGATACTAAATAGGACCTCAGTCTGTGATAGTTTCTTATCAAAAAATGTGCTCACCCTAGCCAGGTTGAGTCCAATCTCGCTGAGCCGCTTGTGCTGGTAGGTGAGCGGCTCGTGCAGCTTGGCGTCGCCGCGCTTGTAGAAGTCGCTGTAGTCGAGCCGGAACGCCAGCGTCTGCAGCGACAGCTCCGCGTGCAGCGCCAGCTTCAAGATCAGCGTGGTCACGTGACCCCTGTTATAATAATTTACAACTCCAGTAAATAAGGTTAGTTTTCTCTCCGTTTGTAGCATGTTTATGTCTATAGTCGGGGCCTTAGCAACTCTGCCATAAAGCCGCAATTTTAATAGAGACGCCGACTTTAGTGCCTGCTTACTACTAATCATGCGCGAAATCGTTCACTGAAGTGAAATGAAAATAAACCTTTAGCTCAGTAGATCACAATATCACTTACAACTTTACATTCATTGAGCTTATTTGTTAATGTATCGTATAAAGGTCGTTTTTCTTTGCTAGTCCAATAATGTAAACAATCTTTTTATAACTTTTTAAATAATATCATAGAATAAAATTAATTAACTATTTTATTTCTTAATATCTCGGTATTCAACGGTGAATTACCTTTGTTAATTGTGAGTTGTGTTTATCTTATTTTAAAATCAAGCATTTCGTCAAAAAGGAATGTCAAGATTGTTTACAATAATTCTTCACTATAGAAAAAAATGGCACTGGTTTAAAGAGGCAGTAGAAAATAGCAGTTTTGGTAAGTTAAAAATTATAAATGACAGGTTTAATAACTAGTTCAGCAGTTAAAACTTAGCAGTAAAGTTAACAGAAATGAGTAATAAAAAATAATAAAATGGATCAGTGAATATATAACTGAGCAGGAAAATAATTAAATTGGTGGTAAAAATTATATTGAACGAGCGGTTACATGTGGGCAGTTATAAATAGGAATTTCTCAGTAAGAAATCTTATTCTAAGCAATTCTATAGACAATGATTGTAAAATAAAACTTCTTTGTGGTAAAATAAAATTAAAAAAAAAAAACAGTACTTAGGTAGTAATGAAAAAATTTATTGCTTTTGCTTTGACTTAAGGAATTAAAAAAAACAAATTGTTTAATAATAGGATTCTTATTCGTAATTCAAAACATACGAGTACTTAAGTAATGAAAATGACATAGAATTTGCTTAGAAGCAGCTTAAATAAACTTATTGTATAATAAGAGCAGGTTTGGCTTTCGACGGTCTGCCTCTCTTACTCTTACTTTTTGTCCGAGTGGAATGTTTTTAGCTTAAACTGGAGGTACGGCGTACTTCAAGCGTATGAGTTCGGGTATCACATCTCGCTATGATCTGCCGAACAATTTATGAAACCGGTCATTCCATAATTTTTACCGCTTATTCAGTTATTGGACTGCTCAATTATTTTTAGAATGGACATTGTATGATATAAAAACTAACTAATTGATTTTTTATTACTGTCTATGTTTTACCTTTGTAGTAATTAAACAACCGCCATTAAATTAAATAACTGCTTTATATGTTATCCAACTGATCATAATAACATCTCAAATATTTAAATAACAGCTCAATTAATTAGTTCCCGTAAAAAAATAACACACTTATAAGATTTCGGCAGCCTAGAATTACGCTTATATAACAGCTGTCTGTCAAAATTGCAACTAGTTATTACAACAAGAATAAACAAACATTGCTCTGAAAATGACCTCCAACATCAATCTATCAAACAAAACTAAATATAAAGTCTTATTGCAAAGACCTTAAAGAATATTTCTTGCCCTATCTAAAACATTAATTGACGCTATAAAGGCGCGATACTCACGCAAGCCGAGTCGTGCAACTGTCCCGCTCTCGCTGATTAATATGTATAGCCGTACGCACTCTGTCAATGAGCTACTCAGCCGTATTGGACGATAGTGAACAAGTGAATGAAGGACCAAGATTGCTGAATTACTTCAATTGAAGTATTCATTCAGGCCAACTCTACTTACTACATACCCTAAAGAAATGCAAGTCAATTATTTTGTTTCTGACAAATATATGTATAAATGACTCAAAAAAATAATAAATTAAAAATGAAACCCTAACTTTTATCATGCCCGTAGTTTGATATACATCTTAGACCAGAGTTTGGGGCGCTTCCTTCGCCCACACATCTACTATTATCATAGTCATGGTCTGAAAAAGCTCATGGACAGAATAAGAGGGCCTTCACATTTAGGCAACTTTAGCAGCGACCGTCGCGTGACAGGAGCGCTGCCGATAATTTCATACATAAATGGCAGCAGCAGCGCCACTGTTTTTATGTATGGGCATCCGCTGCTGCCGCGCTGCTGTCGCTATAATGACAAGGCGCATTAATTAAGGTGCACGGTGGAGGTCTCTCGAGCCTAACCACTTTTCAACGATAATCGCTTGCACACATGACGCAAAAACAGGCGCCACTTTAAACAAAAGAAGACACGAGGGTCTAGCGTTTTTAACTCTTATGGGTTTTAGATCCTATTTTTTCTTATGGTTTTTAGATCCTAGATAAATCCTGTACAAAACCCAGCCCTCCTCTCATTTACCCACATGAGCTGTGGACCCTTATCCGAAAACTGAAGCGACGCAAAGCACCTAGCGAGGACAATATCCATAATGCTCTGCTCAAAAATCTACCACAGCTGGCGTACCCCAAGGATCGATCCTCGGTCCCTTACTTTTTATCCTATACGTTTACTACATCCCTGTGCTTGGCTTTAGACGAACCTATTCCACAAATCATCAACTGGTCAGAGTACCTGAACACATATCCCGCAGCCTCAACTTAAAATAGTCAACAGGAATGTTTCTACTTGATATTGAAAGGCCTTCGATACTGTTTGGCATGAAGGTCTTCTTCATAAATTATTAATCCTAAATATACCTTGGGCTAGTAAAATTGGTTCAGTCGTATCTTTCAAATCACACCTTTAAAGTGTTCATAGGCAGTAGTTTTTCGCAGCCTAAAAGCATCCCAGCTGGCGTACCCCAAGGATCGATCCTCGGTCCCCTTACTTTTTATCCCATACGTTTACGACATCCCTGTGCAGACACGCACCACTCTCGCATGTTTTGCTGACGACACCGCATCTCTAACTTCATCGACGGATAAAGATCTTATTATTAGTAGACTGCAGCTGTCGCTTGATAGCCTGAGATCCTACTTTCAGAAGTGGAAATTTAAACTAAACGAGACAAAAACAGAGGTTATCATATTCTCTCGTAAACGTAAGGATTATCATATTCTCTCGTAAACGTAAGGTACCCAGTAGAACCCTCAAAATAGGTAGCCACTCAATACCTTGGCAAAACTCAGTAAAATATCTCGGAATCAGCTTCGACAGGAAATTTAACTGGAATAAACATATAAATAACCTTAAAACAAAAGGCGCATCTGCTATGATTGGACTTAATCCTATTTTTAATCGCCGTAGCCCTCTCAGCTGCAATACAAAATTAAGAATTTATACCACTTTTATACGCCCTTGTATCAGTTACGCTTGCCCTGCATGGCACGCAACTTGCCCTACAAATTACAAAGCTCTTCAAGTGATCCAAAACAAAGCATTAAAGATAGCCTACAATACGCCGTTTCGTACTAACTTACAAAAATTACACGATGCTATAAATCTTTTACCGTTACTCGACTTCATTATAAAAATTACTTGTAAATTCATTAATAATGTTAAGAATCACAGTAATCCACTTATATCAAATATTTCACGTACTTAATTAATAATTATAACATGATCTACCGATATCGACACTTATGGCATTTATCGCTTTATCCCAACACTGCGTCTGACGTCGCCTTTTGTTCATGCGCGCTCGCACAAAACGGGCTACTGCGACCGTAACTCGTAGCTCAAAGATCTGTATTCTACTTGTTTTAGTTATACCCCCACTCAAAACGATATTGTTATCACTTCGCAGTTACTTTAAATTATGAGTATTTATTAATTCACTTTTTTAGTATGAACTTTTAACTAAAAAGATCATAATAGTATTGTGCTTTAGTTATATAAAATAATGTTTAAACAATGAACAATTAAAAATGTGTCATATTCATGTAAATAAACTTACAAAAGGTGTTTAGCCAAGTAAGTGTGATGAATTTAAATTGTAAGTATACATTAATGTTACTTTTAGTGTTTGTACTTGTATCTTCTATCATTATTTAATAAAAAAAATTGAAAAGTAAGTAAGTAACTCTTATGGTGATTAATCACGTACAATACTTATCTAATTACTAATTTATTCCACAATAGCTTTGTACCTGTAAGTGCGTGCCCACACATTCAAATCAGCTTTCCGACTAGCTAGGAACTGGAGAAAGATCTTTCTTTTTTCTTTGTCTTGCGCTTCGTCAGCTGCCGTGAATGCATATTCACCTAGAAATAAATCAGAAATTATTTCGTTAAGTTAGTCAGAAACATCTCCAGGAAAAATCGAAAACGGGTGGACCGATTTTTATGTTGTTGGGATACGTCTTTGCGCCGAATATTTTTTCATTAGCCTATATTTTTCCACGGCTGGGCAAAGGCCTCTCCCAAACTCTTCCACCTATCTCTATCTGAAGCCAGCGACTCCCAGTCTCAAGAAAAACTGTCAAAATCGTCACACCATCTCTTTTTCGATCTCTTCATTCAAACTCAGTTTGCCAAAGAGCCATGAAAAGGAACGTGTTAGTATTAAAAGTAAGTTGACAAGGTCCGAAAAAACACAATACGTGCATAGCATACGTTGGCGAAAAGACGGCAAAGCTGAAGCGGAAGTGGGTGGGAATGTGAGTAGGATGCACCCGGATAGATGGTCTAAATCGTCATGGGATTGGTACCAATAGATGGCTAACGCCACATAGGCAGAATATATAGAAATACCAAAATAACTAAAACATCAACATTTACGGAGACGGGTTGGGACGGGGCCGGAGGAAACGAAGATAGCCCGGTCCTAGTACTTAAAGTAGATACGTCGGTATGTGTTTATTTATCATATTATTCAGTTTTTTATATCTTTTATTTTTATTCAAAGATAGTTCTAGTTAAGGGCTGACAAAAGTGTATCTTTATTGAGAATGGATCATTTGTATCTGTATCACTAAAAAGATGCGACTCTGTAAAACGTATTTGCATCATTTGCAACAGCAACTCCCGGAACATCCTTTTTCTATCACTGTCTCATCTTCATCGCTACGCGCGTAGATGAGATCGGGGATGCATTCAAATCAAAAGATACGTTTTATGTCGTGAGTACCTGATGTGACCGTCTCACAATACTTCATCAAAGAATCTCTCTCGCTCTTTGTTTGGCTCATGTTTGCAAATGTGAATGTCGAAAGCAAGTTTTTCGCGTTTCATTTATCATGTAAATCGATAGGATATTAATCCTGAAGTATTTATATTAACAAAAAATTGCTTTCAGTCTAAGCGCAAGTTTACATCTTCGGATCTTTCGCTTACTGAGCGACGCGTGGCGAAATCAATTTCAATTTGCAAATGATACAGCTACGTTTAAAAGCGGCGTTTAGGTTTCGAAACAGTGGAACATCTTGAAGTAACGACTCTGTGTATCGTTTTAGTACTAGGTCACACAGGTCTAGTTCAAATGCGAGTTCAATTAGGCGGGGATAGGTTATTTATCATTTAATTGGTATAAAAATCGCATCTTTAATTTTAAATAAAAACATACATGCAATAACGAAAAAAAATAACATACCTCTCGCCAGCCGCTCCGCTTTCATTTGTTCTATGCGGTCCCGCCGCTCGAGCTCCGCGTTAATGCCGTTGTGCAGAGTCGCTTCGAAGCTGCGCAGTGCCAGCGTCTCGTTCAGAACGTTGCCGAGATAGGATTGTAACTCCTGCACAAAAGATAATAAAATGGCACAACTTTTACACATTTATATTACAGTTACGATTGAGTATAGTTGTTGTTTTACGGATTTTGAAGATATATAACTAGTTAGATCGACTTATCGACCATGAAACCCCAAGCATACATACTAAACGACAATGTTCTGCCCCTATACAATGTCTGCCTAAGAACCAACTGTGATTAGAAGTGTCTTTCTGAGTTCTACATGACACCGATTTTTATGTGAAACCCATCATTTTATACGGACACTACTGAGGAGTTATTTATTTATTTGGTACATCAACAGGCTACATACAAGCATTGACGATAAAAAAGTAAAATTAAAAGTTATCAGCTGTAAAAGTTATTGTGAGGATATGTTTATTGATTTAAAATAAAACTGCCACGGTGGCGCAGCGGTTAGAGGGTCGCACTTTAAAGCGACGGCTGTGCCAGAGGTCCTGGGTTCGATCCTCGGGTCGGGCCAAAAATATGTACCAGGGTTTTTCTGTTCAGAAATTCTCAGGGTAGCCCGGAGTTTGGAAGTTGACGGTGTTTCACCCCCGTGCCTCAGAAAGCAAGTAAACCCGTTGGTCCTGCGCCTGATGTCTCGTCTCGTCCCGCCTGGTCGTGTCAGATTGCTGTCCCATCGGGCTATGAGAGTGAGAGCGATAGAGAGTGCACCTGTGTTTGCGCACACACTTGTGCACTATGATATGTCCCGCGCAGTCGATTAGTCGTTGTGACTGGCCACCGTAGTCGGAATCGGCTAGGGTACTTTTATTGATAAACTGTAGGGTGCACAAAAGCTATCTTCTTAATCGTTTTAAACTATGTCCTTACCAAATTTCATTTCAATCTGTTCAGTAGTTTAGGCGTAAAAGCGATCGGCCCACCTGAATTTTCCCATTGGAATGCGTCATTTTCCCGCAGTAAAAAGTAGCCTATGTCTTTTCTCGGGTATTAAAATATCTCCATACCAAATTTCATTCAAATTGGTTCAGTAGTTTAGGCGTGATTGAGTAACAGACAGACAGACAGAGTTACTTTCGCATTTATAATATTAAGTATGAATAGTATGGATGTGTTGTCGCCAGTACCTGCGTGGTGTGGTGTATCATAGCGTGTATGGAGTGCCTCTCGAGCGCGTTGTGGTGCAGACGCAGCAGACGGTCGAGGTCCTGGCGCGCGGCGGCGGCCGCCAGCAGCTCGGCCCACGCGGGCTCGGCGCCCACGCAGCTCGCCTCCTGCAGCGCGCCGCACAGCCGCAGCGCCTCCGCGCGCAGGCACGACACGCGCCGCATCAGGCTCCACACCTCTGGGAGACAACGCAACGTGTGAGCTTCTATAGTGACGGCCATTAGTGGTGTTCAATGTACGGATTCCTGCAGGCCACTGTTTAAACGGTTTCGATTGCTGACATTAACTTGCTATTACGTAAAGCAAATTTTATTATTCTTTCTCGTGAAATTACAAGGATCGGGAGCATGTTTACGTAAACGTTCTGCATGTTCCTTCGAGTTCCAACGTACAGACTGACATTGACTGAAAATTAAAAAAAGCGGCCAAGTGCGAATCGGACTCGCGCACTGAGGGTTCCGTGCCAACTTTAACTGAATAAGGGAATCCACTTACTTCCACTTAGTAAAATACAAAAATATTTTGTTGACAGCAAATATAACTTCGTTTTTCATAGTGTTTGTATGAAAAACACATTTGGTTTGCGGTTGTTGAAAATGTGCTATATCTCAAAAACTTCTAGTTCGATCTCGTCCAAACCAATTTTCGCTGATAGTATTTGTGAAGATCTACATTACATATTTTTTTTCAAAATTTACACTTGCTTCGTTTAGAAGTTAGATGGGGGGGACGCCCATTTTACCACTTTGGAGGCGTCTAGCTATAAAACGTTAGACTTTATAAGAAAATGGTTTTAGGAACCTCTATGTCATTTTAATTGTTTGACCTATCCATAGACAACCCACACACATAGGTTTGCCCCCCCTTAAATGTCATTATTTTTATATGAGAATCGTAAAGCAGTTAACAGGATGCATCTTTCTAACAAATTTCAACAGTGTGATATTTATAGTTACAGAATAAAATGGCTGTGACATACGGACGGACAGACAGACAGACAGACTTGACGAAACTATAAGGGTTCCGTTTTTTTGCCATTCGGCTACGGAACCATAAAAATGCATATGTTATGGCGTTGAAGGTATTTAATGCACAGGATTTAAGAGGAATTATGGGATACATTTTTTGAAACAAAGTCATTCATGGTTAATTAAGAATATGTTTTATAATCTTAATGAATAGATTACTCGCTAGAAATATATTTAGTCCGGTGGCGATGATTTCCTCTTCTGACATTATCATAATGTAATGAATACCATACACATATGCACGTTGACTAATTGTAGCAAATTTTGTTGAACTTAAATGTATCTATAATATAAGACCTCTTGTGTAACACCCAAAATACGCAAATAAACGCATTTGTATTATAACAATACTGAAAATGTAACACGTCTTCCTTACAGACTGGGACTTTTAGCATCGATGAAGTCGCAAATATTTGAAACGCGCGGCAGCATCGCGACTCACGCAATAGCCGGATTTTGGCATCGATGTTGTAGCGCGTAAGAATCGATACAGTCATTTCAACGTCCGCCAATAGTTTGAGGCGCCGTCGCCGCGCACGGTTGTAATAAGTAAAACTTATGAAAGACCAAGTGGATTTTTTTAAAGAAAATACCTGGCATGTACTTGAGCCGCTTCTGCAGTATGGTGTGCTCGCGCCAGGCGCCGTGCAGGCTGTGCTCGATGCGCTTGACGCGCCACAGCTGCGTGAACAGCGCGCGGTAGCGGGCGGCGCACGTCGCCGGGAACAGCGTGCCGAGCGGGCCGTCCACGCGGTACTGCAGCGCGAACACGTCCCAGCCGCAGTCGTCGCGCCCGTCGCCTCAATAAATAATACAAGCGATACAGATAAAACTGATAATTTAAACAAGCTTCCTTTGCCTTCGTTAAGTGTCCACACAAATTCTACAATATAGGACGTCAAAAATAGTACCTGTATGTATGTGTGCATTATTGCGTAGTATTGTGCAGTATTGAGTGCAATAGTGCGTAGAATACTACGTCTTGAGAAAGAACGTAGGAATTAAAGAAACCCTCTTAGAACATAATAATTCAAAAAATATTGCTCATTTTGTTTAATAAATACAGGAATTAGCAACCCGCTTATTGGTAAATGGCGTCATTTCTTTGTGTGATTAGATCGCAAAGCATTTTTTTATCAGTATTCAAACTCTGAACGAGGAAACTACCGACTGCATTCGCAAAGTTATACTTTATACAGGGTTACAGGTAAAGTCGACCTAGATCCGTTAAGGGCGTGTAGTACACATCATTTCTGAATGATTTCACTATGGAACCCCCCTATCCTAAACTTAACGGTTTTCGAGACATTCGAGTTTTAATTTTTTTAAAGAAAATGCTCAATTTTTCGGCTATTGAATTGAATTTTTTTTTTTACTCTTATGATACTTTTTGGTTTTTTACATGAACTATGACTAAAATTGCACATAAAATAACTAAATAGGTCGTTGTAGACGATCGAAACTTAAGAAAATAAGTACGAATTATAAAAAAAAAAAATCTTTTTAGGATATCTCAAAAAATATTATGGCACTTGCTCTGCTTAAAAACATCTACATTTTTTCAGCTATCCAACGAGTATAACAACCTAGGGTTGTATTTAAACTCATAGAAAAAAACCTAGTTGAAAAGGTTCAGGTAGTAGGTCTAACGGGTCCCTCAGCTATTGTCCTTCAAGTTAATCCGGTGCGTGTGAGCGAGACAACTTACGATTTATGCAGGTGAGAGTGAGAAAAATAATGTGCAAAAAATGAACATTATTGAAAACTAAGGTACACATTGCGAGCACGTGTGGCGGCTAGAACTGCGCAATGGTCGCGCGGTTTCAGCGTGCACGTAGAGAGAGCTTGTAGGCTTGTTTAAGTTAGTTTAGTTATATACCTTATTTACTTACAGTTAGGGTACAGATTGACGTGCAGCCGCGCAAGCACGTGCGGCGGCTCGAACTGCGCGTTGGTCGCGCGCACGGCCGCCTCCAGCGTGCACGTCAAGTTGTGCACGTACAGCGAGCTCGCTGGCTTGTTCAACTCGTCCCTGGATAAATGTACAAATGTATGAGCGGTTATAGAAATAGTGCAATTGGCTACTTGACTGTGTTACAAATTAAGATGAAATGTGTTGGAAATTCAACTTAACAGTCTCAAAATAATGGCACATAGCTATTTCCTCAGTCAAAATGGTGATAAATATTTTATTTTTGTAAAATAACTTTGTTATCTATCTAATTTTACTAAACATACTCTTGAACATACTCTTCTCACTGTGAACTGAATAGTGAAGTATGCCGTACCATAGACACGGTAGTCTGAATACTTCTAGTTTTAATTTAAACAATTAACGTTTATTGTTATAGTAACAATTAATAATGAAGTATATTTACAAAGGCGCATAGAGCAAACTTGCCAAAAATCTACAAATGTTTGTGTAACTTCATATCACTTTTTTTTTAAAGTTATTAACTGTTTTTTGCTCTACTGGAGATGGAATTGGATGGAATACATGAACGTCGGTGTTGTGAAGTGTATTAAGCATTTCAGTTAGCAAAATAACAAACGACATAGCTTATATTTTAATAAATCTGTTAAGAATCTGTTTGTTTGTGTCATTGTATTTGTTTACTGAATAATGGTGACGTTAGGCCCGCCATACACGGACCGCTCTTGCAGTCATAGTCTACAGCTTGAAGCTGCCATTGATAACTTGGTTATATTACAAGTAGCTGCTTGGGCAGTTGGTATTGACTGCTCAACAAGCCACAATTTAACTGCACTGAATTAGCGCATAACAATCTATGTCGGCCATTTTGTTTAGAAAAATAAAAACAACACGTGCGAGCAGGAAGCGCGCGCGGCGTAGATTCACAGATAAGAGTATGTCTAAAGAATGTGGAGAATGCGGAGGTAACTGCGCGAGAGCAGTCGACTGCTCGAGCGGTCAGTGTATGTCTGGCGACTGCTAGACCGCACGGTGAAATTTCATCGTGCTGCTAACCGCCCGAAGCAGTCACAACTGCTCGAGCGGTTCCGTGTATGTGTGTACGTAGAATCTGTAGTTTAGCATGCAGTCGCAGCTTGTAGCAGTCCGTCTTGACTGCTTGAAGCTGTCCGTGTATGGCGGGCCTTAGTCACGTGACCCAGCGTTTACGCGCGTATTCAAAGTTGATTACAAAAAATCTTGTTTTATAACAAATAAATTTATTATTTCCAGAAAATTCAAATTGTACGTTATACATAAAAATCTTGCGCACATATTAGAATAGTTTCTTTCTCAAAAGATGTCAAGAAGCAAATTTAGGAAATAGCATATTTTAAAATTAAAATTGTTATAGACAACAACAACAACAACAGTAGGAATGCAGTAAATTTTATTAGTATAACGTACAATTTAATAAATTTGACTGCATTCCTTCTGTGATGATTCTGTTGCGCAAACACGACCATTTTTGGTATGAGACTACCATTAAAATAATATAATCTGGAGTCTCGAGACTGCTGAAAGTTGTCAAGTAGGTCGACGCTACTCCACCGTGTGCGTCAGCGCATCACAAATTCAACAGGCGAGGTGATACCACCGCTTGCGTCAGCGCCACACTGAAGAGTCGACAACTCACTGTAGCAGCGTTATAAGGTGGTGCACGAAGTCGCCCTGCGCGAGCAGCAGGTAGCGGCGGCATTACAAATTCAGCCGGCAACCGACGCTTCCCCGCTGCGTGCGTCAGGGCTTATTTATGCAGCCTGCAAGCGAGGCGATACCACCGCTTGCGTCAGCGCCACATTGAAGAGTCGACAACTCACTGTAGCAGCGTCATGAGGTGGTGAACGAAGTCGCCCTGCGCGAGCAGCTAGTACCGGCGGAATTACATATTCAGCCGGCAACCGACGCTTCCCCGCTGCGTGCGTCAGGGCTTATTTATGCAGCCTGCAAGGGTAGCGACACCACCGCGTGCGTTAGCGCCACATGTACACTGGACTACTTACTGCAGCAGCGTCATGAGGTGGTGGACGAAGTCTTCCTGCGCGAGAAGCAGGTAGCGGCGGCATTACAAATTCAGCCGGCAACCGACGCTTCGCCGCTGCGTGCGTCAGGGCTTATTTATGCAGCCAGCAAGCTAACACCAGCGCGTGCGTCAGCGCCACGCTAACACTGGACTACTCACTGCAGCAGCGTCATGAGGTGGTGCCCAAAGTCGTCCTACGCAAGCAGCAAGTAGCGGCGGCATTACAAATTCAGCCGGCAACCGATGCTTCGCCGCTGCGTGCGTCGGGGCTTATTTACGCAGCCAGCAAGGGTAGCGATACCACCGCGTGCGTCAGCGCCACATTGAACACTCGACAACCCACTGTAGCAGCGTCATGAGGTGGTGCACGAATTCGCCCTGCGCGAGGAAAGTAGCGGCGGCATGACAAATTCAGCCGGCAACCGATGCTTTGCCGCTGCGTGCGTCGGGGCTTATTTATGCAGCCAGCAAGCGAGGCGATACCACCGCGTGCGTTAGCGCCACATGTACACAGGACTACTCACTGCAGCAGCGTCATGAGGTGGTGCACGAAATCGCCCTGCGCGAGCAGCAGGTAGCGGCGGTGCGCGGCCAGGTGGTCGAGCAGGTGGTGATGCGTGGTGAGCGCGGCCAGCAAGCGCTGCGACGCCGCCGAGTGAGCCAGAGCCACTCCCGCGCGCAATCCTTCCGCTTCCCACCACGCCGTGCCTGAACCGCTGTCCACGTCCGACTGGTTGCCTAAAACAATTGTTAAATTTGTCAGAGGAATCGTAAAGAAAGCTGTGTACTTGCGATAACCACGGCGTCAGCGACCTACATCGCAGCGGCTGACGATGGACCCATCAAGCACCGTCGGCACTCACACCGGCGGCACACATGCTTAAACCCTTATGTTTACATACAATTAAATCATTATAAATACATAATAAATAAATAAATATTACATTGCTCTCATCCCAAAGTAAGAAGCTAATGCACTTGTGTTATAGATATCAGACACAACGGTGGTACCACAACACCCAGACCCGAGACAATATAGAAAATTTTGATATCTATATTGACCCGACCAGGAATCGAACCTGGGACCTCGTAGTGGCGACGCCTTGAAACCAGCGTACTTAGCCACTACACAACGGAGGTCGTCGAAGTATCACACGTATCGTAACAAGCAATAAACTAGATATCAATCGTCCGAGTTGGTTGTCATTTCCCTCCGCTGCGGCCAAGACACCTTTAGCCGTCACTATGATCAGTCTGGCCAGACTGGCAGCGGGTCCACGCCACTTACCTACCGTCCTAACAGTTGACCTGTTGACCAATCAGAGACCGCCGAATGGCAGTCTCTGATTGGTCAAAGCGTGTCACGCCATGCGTACTTCCCTCCCCGCCCTCGCACCGCGTTAAAATATAGCTTTATTATCAAATTCCCCAACTATCATGTAGCAATATAATAATGGCCGTGCAATGTGATAAATAATGAAGTTAAGATAGTAAATTATCACTTAGCCCGATAATTATTCATAATGCTCGGGCATTATCAATAATGCCCACATTAATCACCTTGTCCATAACATATGCATAAATTAATCCGAACAGGAGATGAAATAGTAGATTGTTATATAAGGGGAGAAAGTGACCCATTTCACTCGAGATGTTCTTGGCGCTCGAACGGAGTGAGAGCGCTAATATTTCGAAAGTGAAATGGGTGCTTTCACACGAGTTAAACATACCATTTTTCATTTCAACTGTGAGGAAAACACACACACAAAAACAAAAAACACACGATTAGAAGAACAGCATCGGCACAGAAGACAACGGCGAACACAAAATGCGGACGATATAAAATATTTCAAATCATTGTTAAAAATATCGATCGATTTCTTCTCACAGACAATAATAATAGTAGAAGAACGCAACCTCAACCTTGTCACCAAACCTACCACAGGTGATGTCAAATTCCAGGGTCAATTTTGCCTCATGGGAAAGCGCTACGAGTGACAGCTAAAGGTGGGAGTGAGTAAGAAGATTAATGAACAACAAAAATGGCGGCAAGTCGCCTCCGCCTGCTGAATAATCTGTGCAATAATCAACCAAACTAAAAAAAAAAGTCAAAGACAAACAAAATGTGACAATTTAAAATGAAAAAAAAGTGTCACTATGTATGGCGGGCAACCGAATATTATATTTACAGATTTCAAAGTGTTAAAATTAAACCAATTGTAAATTTGTAAAATCAGTGACCATATTAAACACGTTTTTAATGATTAGATAATATTAAAAATATGGAAAGCTTGTTTATTTTAATAAATGATGTGACTCAATTATCATTAACTCCATGTCTGATCGTAGCAATTAAAACTAAATTACTTTCCACCCTAGGGATGGAAAAGCTATTTTCCACCCGTCTATCTTCACATGAAAGTTAAATTTTCCGAACAGAAGAAATGAAAAAATATTTGAGATCCCGCGTTGAAGCTGAAGCGGCACCTCGTAGCGTGATAAACATTTTATTACATTAGTTCTAACCGCTCGCCACACCGCGCTAAGTTTTCGCAGATAGCTGAAAGGTCACGACCTTTCAGTCGAACAGTAACACAACATGTACGTCTATCAGAAGTAAGTGAGCGCGCGGCACGTACCAGTATGCGACTTGAGCAGCGGCTGCAGGTGGTGCGCGTGGTCGCTGGGCCCGGGCTCGTCCGCGCACGCCTCGCGCATGAACACCACGCTCTTGCCCGTTGCTAAGATCTGCGCCGCTTGCTCGCGCGACATGAACGAGGGCACCATCCACTCTCTATAAAAAAAAAACGTAAATAACTTTTAAGCGAAAAAAACTCATCAAAAACCTTTCATGCATCTACGAATGTTGGTATGGAAACAAGTATAGTGTGTGTGAAGTATCTTAAGAAATATTACCTGACTCTGTATTTGTCGTGCCACATCCTGTCAATAGGCACCCCACTTCTGCTTTCGATGAAGAATTCATTGTATGGATCGTCGATTTCACCTGAAACATTTGATATTATTATTTCACCTCTTTGTTTATAATTATATACGACGACCCGTCTGGTGTAGTGGTCGAGAAATCGCCTACTACGCAGCGGGTGCGGGTTCGATCCCCGCACAATACAAACATTTGTGTGCATGAACATGTCTGTTTGTATTGGTCTGGATGTTTTCTATGTATATCATGTATGTATTTACAAAAAAAAAAAGTATTTAAGTATTATATCCGTTGTCTGGCACCCATAACACAAGCTTTGACTAGCTTACTTTGGGGCTAGATGGCGATGTGTGGGAATGTCAATAGGATATTTATTTATTTATATAATAAGGTCACCTCGGTTCAAGTGATTTTATTGAAAGGGCCGATTCAGAAAAATGAATGAAACCTTTTTCGTAAGAAAAAAATGTTTATGCGCTAGTTTTCGAGAAAATGACGTCTAAATATGTCGAAAAAATAGTAGAATTAAACACCCCGTGCCGTGCCGCGTGTTGCTGAGCAGCGTTCTCGGTTTTTGTCGGTAATATATCAAACGCGCCGCCGTTCGCTGCCGCCAGGGGGTGTCACTCCAAAGTTTAGGTACGTTCGAGCGACTCGGTACGCCGAGCATTAATGAGCGCGGGGCTGCCGCTCGCGGACCGCGCCACGCGCCTGTGACTGTGTTTATATTCTCAGCCTGTGACTGACTACGTTACAACGAAACAACTAATAATAATTAACGATATGTGTTCGTAATTATGACATAATATATGAAAACAAATTTTGTAGGTAAAGAAATAGGTTTGAGTTTTACGTCAATCTTACTTAAAATAAACAGAAACCGACCAATAAACTTACTTTAAATTTAGCATAATATTTTAAAGTAGCTACCAAAGTACTTAAGTAATTTTGTGTTCGGATTTTACGTAGTCCAAAATCTAATACTGCAAGAGCTATAGTTCATTAGTTTACTTTTGCTATATAATATCACCCCTTAATACTCCAATAAAATAAATCTCGAATTTGATAGCCTTCTATTTTTGAAGTCGGTTAAAAAGCATTTATATAGGTACGATAGATAAGGCTCACATCAACAAAAGTCTCTTTTTATAGTTAGTACGGACAACAGCAAGTTAAGGTTAACACTGTGGTATATTATGCAGTTGACATGGGCTAGTTTGCAACAAAAGTGTGTAATCTGAAATGCTGGCGAATGTACAGCCTCCAGCACATCAGGTTATCCACTTTTTTTGCAAACTAGCCTTTATTACAACAGCATAAGATATCGCAGTGTTTACCTTGACGTGCAGTTGTCTGTACTATAATTTTATATGGTTAGGTGTGATGTACATACTATGTGTGTTTGGTTTGTACTTTCATTTCTCCGAGCTTAGTAATTTTGAACGAAATACTCGGACAAAGTAAACACAGACACTCAATTCCTTTCTCCGACACACACACAGTCAAGAAATGGAAATAGCCGTGTTTAAATTTTAAACTAACTTTAATACAACAGCTATTCAGACTTACAATGTAAAAAAAAAACTTAATATCTGTAGCCACAATAATCGACAAATCAATACGAGGTGTAATTATAAGTTTTTTTTAAAAAGCCATCCGAATAAAATAACTCTAAAATTACATAAGTTATAATTTTTGTTTTATTTTTCTAGTGACTGTCATGGCCTACCCTATCAGCGGGTTTCGGCTTGACCTTGACTTTCTGGACACCCCATGTATAATTTTATACTTTTAAAATAAAATACGGGGCAATTATGCTTACCATGCAGGAGCCATCGCGTCAACATGAGAAGTAAAGGGTATGTGAGTGCTGTGAGAAGACGCCTTGCTAGTGTAGCCACGCGTTCGTCTCCGTGACGGACGAAGCGATGGATGCACGAGGCTAGTTCTCCGCCTAATTAAGAATTAGAAGAAAAAAAAAATTAAGTTATTATCGTACAGATATCGACGGCTAAAAGCCTTCTCTACACTTCAACAGATGCGGTCGCTGACTCTTTTTTACGTTTAAAAATTGGTATTGATACCGTAGCTGCCGCAGCTATTTATTTTTGTAGTACTTTAATTTGTAAATCATAATGTCATGCAGGCATTTCTGATAGATTTTATTTAGTTTTACAGTATTTAAATCACTTAAAATTTTAAATTTTTGTGATATTTATTTTTAGGATTCCACAGTCAGCTTTCAGTTTGATATATCTCAATAATAATACGAATCAGCATAGACCTCCATAGATTTAAATAACATTTCGGACCTATCTGCGGCCTACGATACGGTGAACCTCGACTGTTATGGAAGGTGGACATCATGTCCGGCGATCGCAAATTCGTCATAATCCTTTGAGAACTCCTCCATAACCGTCGGTTTCAGGTACATCTTCGCTCAGACAAGAGTCGTTGGAGGTCACAAAGGAACGGCCTTTCTCAGGGCAGTGTCCTGGCGCCGCTCCTTTTTAACATCTACACCAACGATCAATCATCCAGCATAAATACGTCCCGCTTCTTATTCACCGACGATCTGACATTAACATCACAAGGCTCCAAGTTTGAAGAAGTTGAGGCTAACCTCACTGTAGCTCTCAATAATCTGAGTAGCTATTACGAGGCGAACTCACTGAAGCCAAACCCGAGTAAAACGGAGTCTTGCGCATTCCACCTGCGCAACAGAGAAGCGAGACGTTAACTCAATATTGTGTGGCAAGGAGTACCAATCTCGCACAACAACTACCCGAGATATCTTGGCGTTTCGCTAGACAGATCTCTTACTTATAAGAAGATCTGCGATAACGCTAAGAAGAAAGTGCACTCGCGGAACAACTTACTACGTCGCCTAACTACCACCAAATGGGGAGCTACGCCGCACGTTCTGCGGACGACAGGGCTAGCGCTCGCCTTCTCTTCGCCTTAGCTGGCGAGTACGCATGTTTGGAGTCGCTCCGCTCATGGTAAGTCAGAGGATGTAGCCCTGAATGACACTTGCCGGGTCATCTATGGTTTTCTAAAACCTACCCCATTGTCTAAAAACTACCAGTACCATCTCCGGAAGTCCGCAGGGCTGAAACTAGCTCTACTGAAAGGGCCAACGCAGATCGCGACCCACGGCACCCTATGCACGGCCACGTCTCAGTGCCGCAAAGGCTAAAAAGTCGTCGCAATTTTATTGAGTGTGTCGCCCCACTTTCTACCGAACCCGCACAGGCCAAACGTGATCTTTGGCGCGAAAAAGCTTCTCTGTCTACTACCTTTGTCCCACTTGCCGAGAATCTCCTTCCTGGACATGATCTACTATGGCCGATCTGGAAGTCCTTAAATGGCACACTTAACATCGTGTCCGGCGTGCCCCAACACCTGCACGCCAGCGGATTTAATGAACTGCAGTCGATCCGCAATACAAGTGGCTGAATTATACAATAATTTCTCGTGTTCCATTGACACGCTAAGAAGAAGAAGAAGCAAAGACCTACCCAGTCGTATATATGTTTGATAAAATAAAGTAATAAGCGAAACTTTTTTTTCTAAACTAAAAAAAAATATTCGTGCATATTAGGAAGGTAATACCTTGACAATGATATTTCCTATGACAGATAATATATATTTTAAATCGGTGAAACAGTTTGCTAGTAATTTGTAAAAAAATCTAATTATTATTTTAGAAAAGTGGCGCCATCTCTGTTCCGGTGAAACTGTCGCTGCTGCGGGTGAAATAGCTTATTTCAGTCCTTACTATCACTGTGCGAAGTGGCTTGCTTTAATCACGTAGTGCAGCTTTTAAGTCATAAGACGTATGACTATGATGCGATGGCAGACGTGTGGACAGTCGCCGGACGTTCGCACCAAAACCCTTTGAAGCGTGCTACAAAAACCGTCATCAATCGGATTCGAGGCGGGCGCATCTGGTTAGGTGACGTTAAAAACCTACATCAAACGCGCAAATCACCTCCTCTACCCATCCGCGGACGCATGTGCAGATGACGTTGTTGAGATGCATCTGTTGACGTAGAGGAGGCATAACTTGGCTTGGGCTGCGCATACTATCGAGACAGCACGGCAATTTGCTACCTTATTTAGGCACGCTTAATGACACCAAGGCTGTCTAAAGATACTTAGCAAATCGTTTATCAAGGACTGCGCATATTATAATGGGTATCATTATAAATGTATAGATAGATATGGATAACGAAAGTACCTTTCTTATGGTGGGCTGTGTGTGCTATATTGGCTAACCAGGTCAGCCTGTGCAGAGGTTCCTGCGCCCACACACACACGCGCCGGAGCGTACCGCTACCATCGCCATCGCATGCCTGTGGACATAATACTTTAGAGTTGGGTAGTTCCTCAATGAATGCTTCTATTGAAGTATTTTAGCAATTTAGTTCCTTCACTCAATCATTCACTATCGTCCAATACGGCTCAGTTACTCAATGACAAGAGTAAATTTAAATTTACTGCAAGAGCGAGACAGTTGCATGACTCAGCTCGCGTGAGTTTCGCGCTAAATTAATATTTTAGAAAGCGCTAGCAGAAATGTTATTTAACTTCTTTTTAATAAGACGAATAATTTATATATAATTGTTTGATAGATTGATGTTTGAGGTGATTAATTGAGTAATTTAAAATAAATATAAAAGTATTTTGTTTGAGATTTTGAAATAATGTTTGTTTTGTCAGCTGTTTTATAATCGTGATTCTAGACTGCCGAAATATTTTAAGTGTTTATTTTTTAGTCATAAGAATAGATACGAACATACACAATGCATTAACGATTGAGCTGAGTGAATGTGAAGTAGTGCATGAGTGATAGTGTGATAGTAGGCCTTCTAAACTAGATGAGTGATACATATCTTTGCCTTTCACTGAAATATATCACTCATTTCACTTTACTAGGTAAACGATTTTGAGCATTTTTATAATACAACATCTTCCTTCAATTGTCAGCTGAAAGCTCTTACTATTTTAGTCAGTTTATTTCTATTCTTTCAAATATAAATAATACCGCAAAGCATTAAGTCCGCCAATTGTACAACTCACAGTGCAATGAAGTTTGATAAATAAATATGCAGAGTTTACCATCAAAAGTATCAATCAGACCTGAGATTGAAGAAGAGCTACACTTCTATAATATTCAGTGAGTTCATCTCTTATAGAAGCAACTAATCCTTCACCCATGAGACCTGAAAAAATATTTTTTAGTTAGTCAAGGAATCATGTCAATGAGTTAACTTGGATCATGTATGAAAAGAAACTGTCTTTAGAATCTGTGTACCTTGGGGCATGATTCCAGAATTGGGATCAATAAATTCTTTAAGCCTGTCATGTAAGAAGCCAAGGTGGGCTATACGTGCATACAGCGCTTGCATAGGGCGTGAGGCACCACCAACTCCTTTTGTTTTCACTCCAGTTGCCGCTAACACAGCATCCCGTACACATACATTTTCATTTGGACGGTCTAAACAAAAGACATAAACATACATTTATTCTATAGGTAGCACAGTATTAAGTCAATTAACATAAAATTAATAACCTGTTAAATGTTTCCAATTAGATTCCTCTGCTACATGAACTAAAAAACATGGAGCTAAGCCACTTACCACTTGATTGCAAAACTAAAGCCATATTACTGTTATTTGATGGAAGGCTTTGATTAGACCCCTGGTTTTTAGGTGCTCCCTGGCTACCCCAACTTGCTGATCCTATGGTACTTTTGCTAGAGTTTGATGCTGCTACAGGAAGACCAATGTTAGATTTCTGAAACAACAAAATATTTATCACATACCTAAAATATTTTTTTCTTGAAAAAAAAATAGTTTTTCATAAGCACAAATTCATTTCATTTGGTTTCATTTCATTGTAGTGTCCCAAAATGATGTTATACTGAAACTCTCATTTTGGCTTGAAATAAACTTCTGAGACACCTTATCAATGGTAAAAAAAAATAATGCTACTGAAGTAATTGCTATCTCATAAAAATATTTTACATAGCATAATAATTGTGGCGAGACATGTTGAACTATACTTTTTTAATATCCAACTAAATAACCTATGTTTTAATGTAAATAAATGAATCTGAATCTGAAAAGTGGAACTTACTGTAGCCAACTGAGGTATTGGAAAAAGTTGATGTGTTGATTCTGACTGCTGTGGTGCTTCTGATAATGCAAGAAGCAATGCAAGAATGGACACCCGCTGCTTCAAAATAAACTAAAATCAATCATTGATATCTAAGTAAAATACATATGAAAACAAATTATTATCCTATTTAACTAATGTGTATTGTAAATCCTTACAGTATTTTTTAGTTTTGCATAGCATTCACTGAATTTATCAGCATCCCTGGTAGACACATTGCTAAGGCGAGACTGTATCTTCTGACAAAGTAGTCTTTCATCTTGATTGGTTCGTGGCTTCTCACTGGTAGAAGATAAGTATGACACAGCCAGTTCATAAGCACCATCTACACAAATCGTAAATGTTTTTTTTTTTAAAGAATTATGAGTTTAAAGAAATGAAGAGTAATTATTGTACCTTAAGTTACCTACCTTTCTTAAACTTGTTAACTATATCTTTAAAATAATCCTGTAAGTTATTCATAAAAATTGGTGGGATAAAAATGATTTTACAGTAAAATCACCGTGAATCAAAGAATATTAAAAAATAATTCATACCCAGAATATTGACAGATTACAAACAATGTATTTTGAAATTTAAAAATCTATTTAAAATTCGAATATTACCTGGTTCAGATGACAGGCCAACACACAATTTATGAAGTAGAGTAGCAAGATTACTTGTTCCATCCATTTTCAAGATTCAAACCAATAAATATTTATTTATCGGGATATAAGCTCAGTTGATACCGTGCATCTAGTATCACCTGTGTTTACCTCATCGGTGCAGTTTAAAACCGACAATATCGTACAGAAATTTTATATAGCAAAATAACAATTCTTATGAGGCAGTACGTAACTTATCACATTATTATTATCTAATAAAACTGACAAATTAGAAATACAAGAAGAAAATGTGCTAGATTTCGTTAAAAATATTCACGATATGACTGACATTACGACGCTATTGACCGATTTTGACATTTTGTCAACGTCAATCTTTGACGTTCAGCCATATTATGGGTGCGTTCCGTATTGCGCCAATATCACTGTTGGCACTGTGAGCGTCAAAAGCCGTTCCGATTTGAGTAGCGTGCTGACAGCGCTGTTGACGCGATTTCATTTCGGAACGGCTTTAGGTCACATTTGCTGTTCTTTGAAGCAAAAAGACGTCAAATGCGTCTATGTGACAGTCCGCTCTTAGACGCTCACGGTGCTAACGCAGCAAAACGATTGCACTGTGAACGCAAGATGGCGGTGATAGTGACGTCAGCCGTGACGTCACTACAGCTATCGTTGACGCGCTAACGCCAAATCGGAACGGTTTGTAAGCGCGATATCAGTGATATTTTCGCTGTCAGCGCAATACGGAACGCAGCCTATATGTTCTGTGGTTCAGCACAGAAAATAATACAGTTACAGATTAGTAAGAGTGTGCGACCACTATGTGTGCGACAAGGATCATTCGTTTTTTTAAATCCTTTTTACGGCTTTTGGACTGAGTCCATTACGGCCAATCGGAACGTAATGTTGCCATCATATTGCATGCTCAATAATTTGGGTGTTTAATCATCTGTGAGGGTCTTCTGGTCGTTAAATGACATTGATAGGGGGGCGCTAGCATTCAATGAGATTGATGATGTTTATCCGACCAGGACAAATGGGACCAACAGGAACGTTAATGATTATTACAGTACTATATTTTTTTTTGTAAAGGGACAACAACGACTTACAAAAATGATATCGTCCACATATTACTTTCAGCGCTGCAAATAGCCTACATTTCAATTCTCTGAAGCCCTAAAGTATACGTGGTACATAATGCCATTCGGCGTTAATTCCGCTATTGGTTGAAAACTAAAATAAAGTTTAAATGTATTTTTTTTTAATTTTTCATTGTGTATGTGGCGAGTATTAAAAACCCAGAATTGTTACTTTATTGAAAAATAGCAACTCTTTTCGAACATGGCGCTATTCTGTCATTCTTCAGCTAAGTTGGTAGCACTTTACTTTCTCGAATCTCCAGCAAGATGCTACACGAACTCTACCCCATACCATATGCTCATCAGACTGTTCACAAGAATTTTCACCTGAGGAGAATAGTTCACGCAGTAGTCTCTTATTTCCTATATAAAAGGCATCTCATACGAACTGTGCCCTTCATACTGTTGCCCGTACCCCAAAGTACCCACAACCCAAATGAATTCAGGGTTATTCATAAAACAAAAACAGTTTTTAAACTCAAGAGAAAACAAATTCATGATGACTAATAATTACTTATCAAATAATATTATAGTAGTTTGACGACCTCCGTGGTCGGGTAGCTAGCACGCTGGTTTCAAGTGTCGCCATCTCGAGAGGTTCCGGGTTCGATTTCCGGTCGGGTCAATGTAGAAAACGATATTTTCTATATTATCTCGGGTCTGGGTGTTGTGGTACCACCGTTGTTTCCGATTTCCATAACACAAGTGCTTTAGCTACTTAGCTTGGGATCGGAGCAATGTATGTGATGTTGTCAAATATATTATACTAGCGGTCCCCCGCGACTTCGTCCGCGCGTTTTGAGTTTGCTCCCTCCCCTCCCGTCGCAGCGTCATGTTTTATATCCTAAAGCCTTTCTCGATAAATAAGCTATCCAACACAGAAATATTTTTTTAAATCGGTCCAGCAGTCCCTGAGATAAGCGCGTTCAAACAAACAAACTCTTCAGCTTTATAATATACTAGCGGTCCCCCGCGACTTCGTCCGCGCGTTTTGAGTTTGTTCACTCCCCTCCCGTCGCAGCGTCATGTTTTATATCCTAACCTTTCTCGATAAATAAGCTATACAGAAATATTTTTTCAAATCGGTCCAGCAGTCCCTGAGATAAGCGCGTTCAAACAAACAAACTCTTCAGCCTCATAATATATTAGCGCAAGCGCACGTTGTACTTAAGCTGCGAACATTATTTTGGTGCGGAGTTATGTTAAAACTGTGATAGCTCCTAAGATATTTATTGAAATCAAATGATATAAAGGGCAACTTGGTTCTAAATGAAATGCTCGTGATGATGAATGTATTTATTTTGATAAGAATAAATACCTGTGTGTATAATACACCTCTAAAAATAATGCATTACTTTTTTACAACTTTATTAACATAAAAAAGGTTGTAGTAAGTCAACCATAAAAGATAGACATATGCTGTCGCGGACTTTATTATAGAACTCTTAATGCTGAACAATCTTGTTATACATGATTTTTGTGTAACTTAAGCGGTTTCCGCAGCGTATGCAGCGGAAGCTCTCAAAAGGAATATCTTTCTCCCGTTTTCGCAACATTTTTCATTTCTGCTGTGGTCTTATGAGTCGTATCTTTATGTTATATAGCCTAAAGCCTTCCTCGATAAATGGACTATCCAACGTAAAAAAAAATTTTCAAATCGGGCCAGTAGTTTTTGAGATTAGCGCGTTCAAACAAACAAACAAACAAACAAACAAACAAACAAACTCTTCAGCTTTATAATATTAGTATAGATTAGCGCAAGCGCACGTTGTACTCAAGCTGCGAACATAATTTGGTGCGGAGTTATGTTAAAACTGTGATAGCTCCTAAGATATTTATTGAAATCACTAGCGGTCCCCCGCGACTTCGTCCGCGCGTTTTGAGTTTGCTCCCTCCCCTCCCGTCGCAGCGTGATGTTTTATATCCTAAAGCCTTTCTCAATGAATAAGCTATCTAACACAGAAATATTTTTTCAAATCGGTTCAGCAGTTCCTGAGATAAGCGCGTTCAAACCAACAAACTCTTCAGCTTTATAATATAATTAGCGCAAGCGCACGTTGTACTTAAGCTGCGAACATTATTTTGGTGCGGAGTTATGTTAAAACTGTGATAGCTCCTAAGATATTTATTGGAATCAAATGATATAAAGGGCATTTTTGTTCTAAATGAAATGCTCGTGATGATGAATGAATTTATTTTGATAAGAATAAATACCTGTGTGTATAATACACCTCTAAAAATGATGCATTATTTTTTTACAAATTTATTAACATAAAAAAGGTTGTAGTAAGTCAACCATAACAGATAGACTTATGCTGTCACGGACTTTATTATAGAACTCTTAATGCTGAACAATCTTGTCATACATGATTTTTGTGTAACTTTTGCGGTTTCCGCAGCGTACGCAGCGGAAGCTCTCAAAAGGAATATCTTTCTCCCGTTTTCGCAACAAATTTCATTGCTGCTGTGGTCCTGTGAGTCGTATCTTTATGTTATATAGCTTAAAGCCTTTCTCGATAAATGGACTATCCAACATAAAAATAATTTTTCAAATCGGGCCAGTAGTTTCTGAGATTAGCGCGTTCAAACAAACAAACAAACAAACAAACAAACTCTTCAGCTTTATAATATTAGTATAGATATGATATAAAGGGCACTTTGTTTTCAATGAAATGCTCCTGATGATGAATGTATTTGTTTTGATAAGAATAAATACCTGTGTGTATAATACACCTCTTAAAATAATGCATTATTTTTTTAAAAAATTATTAACATAAAATAGGTTGTAGTAAGTCAACCATAAAAGATAGACATATGCTGTCGCGGACTTTATTATAGAACTCTTGATGTTGAACAATCCTGTCATACATGATTTTTGTGTAACTTAAGCGGTTTCCGCAGCGTATGCGGCGGAAGCTCTCAAAAGGAATATTTTTCTCCCGTTTTCGCAACATTTTTCATTTCTGCAGTGGTCTTATGAGTCGTATCTTTATGTTTAATAGCCTAAAGCCTTCCTCGATAAATGGACTATCTAACGTAAAAATATTTTTTCAAATCGGGCCAGTAGTTTCTGAGATTAGCGCGTTCAAACAAACAAACAAACTCTTCAGCTTTATAATATTAGTATAGATATAGGGGTTTGACGTTTACAGTTCTCAAAAACGACGAGAGATATTTTTGAATTAGTCAAAGTCCCTATAGGGCATTGCACAATACTACTACGTATAGAAATGACATCTCGAACGAACATCGTGCCAAAAGATTTGATGTCCCAGACCATCAATCAACGCATTCGCGGATTCACAGTCCCTCACTTTCCGCTCGTAGCGATAGTGGTAGCGATACGCAATGTTACATTTAGTCAATTAAGTCATAAAACATACCATCTTGCGTTTTAAATACAGTCATGCAACAATCAAACCCACAAGAATTAAAAGATGCCGTTACTATAACCGACGTAATGTTTTTTTTTTCAAAAATATAACCGTTTTCCACCCCGAAGGGAAGAAAACGAGTATTTCAGGTCTTGCCTAGGCTTGACCTTCCGGAGATCACCCTATTGTATCCATTTCATGTGCGCGTGTACTTACCGTCCAAGTGAGAGTGAGATAGCGAACGCGAGGCGAGGCCCCACGCGCGCGAGGTGCCGGCAAGGCGCGGTGCGGCAACAGCGCGCCCGCGCTTCTCCAGTGCCTATCCGGACCTGATCGAAGATACCTACTGACGGCAAGGGACTTGCTCCAGGTCAAGCCTAGGCAAGACCTGAAATACTCGTTTTCTTCCCTTCGGGGTGGAAAACGGTTATATTTCAGCTCTGTGCCGTCGGCTTGACCTTCCGGAGACTTGTTTATGTATCTGCCGGCACTGAAATGTAGCGTACTGTGACTAATCAATAAAAACCAGTAAAAGGTTTATAATAATCAATATTTATTAAGCTATAGAAAAGGCATACAATCAGTCTTTGTCTGAGGTCAGACATACAAGTTAACTCTATCTTGACTAGAAGAGCCATTTACATAACAATCAACTGAGATCAATCATTCTAAAGGAGAATGCTTCTTCTTCCATAAAACAAAACAACCAAAAAATAAAAACAATTCCCTCATTAGTCATAAGCAATAACAATCATATTATTTATCAAAAGATATAAAAATTAAACCGGAGCAAACGAGTCTAACATAACATTTTGGGCATGTTGCGAAGGCGCCGATACACATTTGTAATAATGTTTGAAAAAATTAGTAGCCCCTCGCCAATTACCTCTTTTTAACAAATCATCTAGAGAAAGATTATTTTCAAAATTGTAGGATGCTACTGCTGATCTTATAGATCCTGGAGTCACTTCCAGCCCTAATTTATTAAATACTGGCCTCAGCCATCCAGCGATGACTGCTCTTGAAGCAGGTTTTACCTCTCCTCTTGTGGTAATAAACAAATTCACCAAACTTTTGTTTCCTGATTTACGTCTACCAGAAGACAATTCCAGTAACTTTTTGACACAATTAACTATGTCTAAACTAGAATCCGGGTTCTTAAAAATCATCCAACCTGATTGTCTTTGCTTTACTTTATCCGTTTTTGAGCCAAATGCCGGCCAAAACGTAATAGATTCCCTTGTAAACACGCAGTGCTTTTCATCAATTTGTAATAAAGTCAGATCGTGCAACCTTCTTCCCGAAGCAAGGAGGAGTAACATTGCACAGTGGCGAGAGATCTGATAAATGCTTGTTTCATTTGGTGGATTCGATTTCAGCCAGCTAATGAGATCTAAAATATTCCATACTTGAGAATTCGGAGCTAATTTTTCTGCAGATTTGATGCTAATAGCTTTCAAAATGGCTTTAATTAAAGGATGACGTCCTATTCTTTGTTCCCCTTCTGGAATTGCAAATGTGACAATAACCGATTTTCTAACTAATATAGTACTGTACGATATTTTTTTAACCTGGAATAGGTAGCTCAGGTATCTCGCTACCTGATGAGGCGTGGGATTATTTGGGACGACTTGAACGGATTTGCACCACCTCAATCAATCTTTCCATGCAGATGCGTAAGTTTTCCATGTAGAGGGTCTCCACGCTCACTTTAACAACTCCATATCCTCAGAGGGTAAGCCTTTCAACAACTTATTCCACCCTGTACTCTCCAGACCGCCAAAATCATCGACGTTACCTCTGGAGGAGGATGATTCGTGGCTAGATCTATCAGGTGAGCTGTCAGATTCCTCAATATTATTGGAGCCGCCGTGGCCTTGAATTTCAAAGCTGTCCCCCAAAATGCTTGTGTCCATCTGGGAACTACTACCAAGTATGTGCCCTGAGACAAGTTTAGATGCTGAAGTACTTTCGGGATTAGCGGTGGTGGTGGAAACACCCATGCCAGGTTGTAATTCCACTTCCTCGAGAATGCGTTCACATACTGCGCCTGTCTGTCCGTGTCATCTATTGTCACGTACTTGGGAAGAACTTTGGACTTCGATGTGGCGAACAAGTCTATTTGTGGAATTCCCCATCGTTTGAATACCATCTGTGTAACGTTTTTGCTCAAATGCCAGTCGGTTGCGGTTGATTCGCGTGACAGACGATCGGCTATTATGTTGAATTTCCCGGGAATATAGTATGGTACTATTTCTGTATTTAATTTCTTGGCTAACAGCAGGATCTTTTTCGTAAGGATGTAAAGTGGCTGTGACTTCGTTCCTCCTTGGTTGCGTAGGTATGCGACGACGGTACAATTGTCGGCCTGAATCATAACCACCTTGTTCTCTACTAGAAGATGGAACTTCCTCAGTGCTATGTATACAACGTAAAGCTCTTTTAAATTTATATGCCATTTTCTCTGTGATAGAGTCCACACACCTGATTGATGAACCTCTTCCAACTGGATACCTCAACCAGTGTCGGATGCATCGGTTGTCACAAAAAGGCTGGGTTCTCTCTGGAAGATCAAACTGGGTTCCGCTAGATGCTTTAATCACCAAAGGCCCTCTGACTTTGCAGGTTGAGGCAAAGGAAAAAAAATTCTTGGCTGGTGTTCCTTTAAACTTCGACTTGCTCTTTGGAGCTGCCTGCAAAAAAGCCGGCCCATTGACACCACTTCTGCTGCGAATTGAAGTTTGCCCAGAATAGAAGTTCCTTGCGTCCAGTTCCATTGTTGACTGCGCACGACGTTCCTTAGAGAACATTTCAGGTCTGCTATTTTGTTTTTTGGAAGGGATTTCAAATTTGTTTGTGTATTGTAGGTTATTCCCAAGAAAACTACTTCCTGCGACGGAACTATCACAGATTTCTTCCAGTTTATTTTCCATCCTAATTCTACCAGCAGGTTTATTGCACAATCGACCTGGCTCTCTAAAATTTTGGCATCCTGGTGTGTAAACAAGAAATCGTCGAGGTACACTAGAACACGAATTCCTTTCTCTCGAAGTACGTTTGCGATCCAGTTCGTTATTCTGGAGAATGCCAAAGGTGCACTTGATAGCCCCATTGGAAGACAGGTCATTTGATACAATATGCCGCGATAACTGAGTGACAGGAACCGTCGGTGACCTTCTTTTATTGGCACGTGTAGGTAAGCTTGAGAGAGGTCGATCTTGCACATGAAGTCGTTTTTCTGTAAAAAATTTGGCACCTTTCTTTGGTTTATTAGGCGGAACTTTCTCGGATTGAGGTAAAAGTTCAGACGGCGAAGATTGAATATTTGACGCTTGCTCCCATTTTCTTTCTCGATTAGAAACAATCTCGACATAAACCCTGTTTTTAACCGACTTCAAAAAAGGAGGAGGTTATCAATTCGACTGTATGTTTTTTTTTTTTTTTTGTATGTTTGTTACCTCATATCTCAGTCGTTTGTCGACCGAATCGAAAAATTGTTTCGCCTTCTTAGAGGGTGTACTTTCTAGTTGGTCCCATTTTTTTCATTTTGGGATCTGATGATTGGATCTTGGTGTAATCGAGGGAAACCCTCAAATTTTAAAGGCACGTATAGTGTTTCTTTACTAGAATCTTAATGTTGACGTGTTGTTACATCTGATAGTCAACATCTTGTGGGGCTGAGCTGATGGTGGAACTCCTTAACGCTTAGGAGTTCAGTAATTATAATGACGGAACTTATGATAGGTAATTTGTAGCTTCTTAAAAAAATAGAATCATAAGGTGCAATGCCCCCTCCCCCCCCCCCCATCTTAGGTAATCACTAAAAATGAAGAAATAAAATAAACTTTAAAAAAAGTAAAAACCGACTTCAAAACCAAAATGCACTAAAAAGTCTTAAATAAACTCTTCACCATTGAAAGGAAAGGAATCCGTTTTAGGCAAACAATTTCTTTTTGGAGTCGGTGCCATCACTTTGACCTTCAAGCATCAACTATCACAGCACCGACTCCAAAAAGAAATTGTTTGCCTAAAACGGATTCCTTTCCTTTCAATGGTGAAGAGTTTATTTAAGACTTTTTAGTGCATTTTGGTTTTGAAGTCGGTTTTTACTTTTTTTAAAGTTTATTTTTTTGTGAAGTCCTCTCGATAATTTTCTCTCTTTCCATTTCTAATATTTCTGCTGTCATCGATCTGATTCTGGAGTCGCGAATTTTTTGATATTTTGTTTCGAAAAACGAACTAGGGGTGGTGTTTTGACAAACGGTATGCCGTATCCTTATATCATTTTGATGATTGTTTCCGGGGCATTGAGTCGTCTCCAACGATGTACAAAACGAGCTAGCTGACCGCCGATGAAGGGATGATAGTCAGTACGACGAGGGACGATCCTTTTTGGAAGGTTGGTGCCTCTTGGTGTTGTTGGAGTTCGTTTTATTTTTGTTACTCTTTGACCGAGTTGCTAATGTGGAATTTTGTGGTTTCTTACTATCATATCGCTTGGGTTTTTGCTTTTGCTCGTACTTTTGTCTATCTTTTCTATTTTGGTGTGTGTACAGACTTTGAAGCGGCTTTCTTGTGGCACCGAAAACTCGAAACAAACCACCTTGCTTCGCAACCAGATCATCCAGACGTTGCTCATCGAAAATATGTGTTTCCGATGGTGGAATTTCAGCTAATTTCGTCGCAAGGAAGTCATTGACCGGCTTAAATGCTCTTCTGCGCAGATCAATGACCTCTGCTCTACGGGCACATGTATAGTGAAGTAAGTCATCAGATACCTCTCTTACTGGTGAATTGGTACTGGCTAACAGATCCCGAGCATCATCCCGCACCTCTGGATGCTTAGCGCCTCTCTTTGTTTGAGTAACCCATGGCAAATCGTGCCTAAAGTTGTGTCTGAAGTGGCCAGGTGTTCTTGATATAAATTCCTAGTAGCCATACTACCTAACTGGCTATTTATTTTTAATGCATCAAAAACCGAGGTCACCCGTAATTTCTTTTGTACCTCCTTGTAACGGATTCTGTTCCACGACGGCGAGCCCAGTTTTTGACAAGCCATCCCCTGACTTCTCAATTTTTCAGATGGAGCCGGAATCAAAGGATCTGCCTCCTTTACCAGGGGAGCAAAACTTATCTCATCATGCACATCACTTTCTGATTGATTGTTCTCAAAAGTAAATTCAGGACCCTGGAATTCGCTGCAATTTTCTACGTCCGAATCATCTTCAAGTCGGTTATCACTTCCAGTTTTTGAATCAGCAGAGTCATAGTCATGATGTGGTGAAGAAGCCGAAGGTCTAGCCTTATGTTGGGAAATCATGCTAATGAGGTTATCCACTTTCTGTTCTAAATTGTCCAGACGACTACGCTTTGCCGGGGTTTCCAAGTCTTCACGACTCTCCTCTTCTGACTCTGGACTGGCTGGCTGTAACTGGCGACATACCTCTCTTCTTGACAAGATAAACCGACGAATAGGGTGAATGGCATCAAGAAATATCACGGCCTGGGCAGCCGAACCTTTTATTTTGTTGACCAGTGCTGGTGGGCTTATTATTAAGGCCCTACAGAACTCCCAGTTTAGTAATGAGACCTTCATGTCCTTAAACATCTTTTCTCCTACGAACTCTGTATTTGGAAGCAGAACGCGGACCAACTCCAATGTGGGCAGGGCGAAACGGAGTTTATTAAGTATCTGAGGGTCCAATGTGTCCCCGAAGAGCTCCTCCATGGACGGGTTTAGAGTCTTCCAATTGGTCCATCCTTCTGGTAGAAAACGGCGCGCGACGTCTTTTACCTTGTCGAGTAAGTCATCTTCTTCCTCGGTATCTCCTGAAAGCTCCATCAGCTCCCCCATCGTCATGAACGAGGACGGTTCCGCCATCTGTGTGCCAAAAGACACTTTTTAAGTTTTCGAAAAAAATAAGACCACAAAAGGCCCATCGTACGGCTACAGCTGCCGAGTTTTCCAAAGGCTGCGGGCCAACGAGCCGTTCACGGCTGCGAGCCAGTGAGCCGTCCAACGGCTGCGAGTCAATGAGCCGTCTAACGGCTGCGGGTCAACGAGCCTTCTAACGTCTGCGGGCCGACTAGCCTTTCGAACAGGAAGGCTGCGATAAACGATTCGAGCCTTCGCCGGCTGCGATAAACGAGCCTTCGCCGGCTGCGATAAACGAGCCTTTGACGGCTGCGGCTAGTGAGCCTTCCAACGGCTGCGATTAGCGAGCCGTCGTTACCAATTGGCGGGCCTAAAAGGCTGTAGTAATGCCGAATCGGTACCAATTTGCAGGCATTTACCGTGCAAATGTAAATAATTAGCGGACCCGGAAGGTCGCGGCTAATAATTATTGTTATACATGGCTAAAACACTGTATTAAATACACAAAGTGACACAAACCGTAGGTTCATGCTATACCTATAACTATACAATAGAACTTGACTGTAAAAATAAATAAAAATAGGGAGAACTAAGAGTTGTAACAATTTAATTACTTTTAAAAGCGATCCAACGATAGCATCGTTTACAGGATCTTAAGCAAATACTTCTAACCATTACGTAACACTCACTCTCACTTGATAAAACGGTAAATGAATAAATAAAATCCAAAACTTACCATTTTGCGGCTACGCGAACCACAAACACATGACACATGCACAAGGAACGAATAACAATAGCGTACTGGAGAAGCGCGGGCGCGCTGTTGCCGCACCGCGCCTTGCCGGCACCTCGCGCGCGTGGGGCCTCGCCTCGCGTTCGCTATCTCACTCTCACTTGGACGGTAAGAACACGCGCACATGAAATGGATACAATAGGATAGGATAAGAAATGCGATGTTGTGTTTTTTATATTTATTTATTTAGTATGGGTTCGCTCTTAACTCCAGCTCAAGCTTAGTGCGAAGATGTAACGAAGCTCGCCAAGAAGAAGCCTATTCACTCGAACTTTGAAAGATTCGGATTGTAATTTCAAATAAGATGTGTTACATTGTTAGTTGTAGTTTTATATAAATTTATATATTTTCAAAACACTATACTGCTGCATCGATGTGATGCGATACGCCTTGAATCGCGCTCGATATTCCTGATTTAACGATATAGGATATCAAACCGTATCCCGTTGCGATACGGGCTAGCAGGCGTAGGCACTTGCGCTACGACGACCAACAGATACGAATGAGAGAGTATGTGTGCGAGTAAAACGGAAACACTTCTTTGGGTATTAGTAGGATTCCAATCGCGCTGCCACCCCCGACGACAACTGGCCCTGGTAACTTAAAACACGTGTACACTGAGGACAGATGAGAAGTTGCTCGAGCTGGAGGAAGAAATGAGCAGGTTACACTGGGACATAATGGGTTTATCAGAAGTCCGTAGAGAGGGCGAGGACACGATAAATCTGCAGTCCGGAAACCAGCTCTACTACCGGGAAGGCAACCAGCGAAAGTCCCATGGTGGTGTCGGGTTCCTCGTTCACAAGTCCCTCGTCAACAATATCGAGACCATCGAGTGTGTCGAGCAGGGAAATATACCTTATACTCAGAATATCCAAGAGGTATTCGCTGAAGGTCATACAGGTATATGCACCGACCTCGAAACACCCGGATGAAGAGGTGGAGGAAATGTATGGCTACGTAAGTAGAGCCATACCTACATACTTCCAAAACCTATTTTACTGTTGTGATGGGGGACTTCAACGCGAAACTGGGCAAGCGAGGCGAGAATGAGTTGAAGGTGGGACCTTTTGGATACGGGCAAAGGAACGCCAGGGGACAGAGGCTGGCCGACTTTCTGGAGAAGAAGGGACTCTTTGCAATGAACTCTTTCTTCCAGAAGCCGCCTCAAAGGAAGTGGACCTGGTTGAGTTCCGATGGATTCACGAGAAACGAGATTGACTTCATCATGACTTCCAAAAGGCGGTTATTCAATGATGTCTCCGTGATCAACAGGGTGAAAACCGGAAGCGATCACCGAATGGTTCGAGGCATATTGAATATAAATGTCAAATTGGAAAGATCCCGTCTGATGAAGTCCACGCTCCGACCGACTCGTGCTCATATCCAAAATCCCTAGAGCTTTCAACTCGAGTTGTCAAACCGCTTTGATTGCCTAGAAAATTGGGTATCAGTGGACGAAATTAACAACGGGTTTGTGGAAACTGTTCAAACGGTTGGGTCTAAGTATTTTAGGCCTGGCCGTAAAAATAGACCTCAAAAACTGTCGGTCCACACTCTCGACCTTATGGCAAAACGTCGATCTATGGCACTGCAGACCTCTGTTAATGCTAAAAACTACAAGGCAGTTCAATAGGCAAATATGGAAGTCCCTGCGACACGACATCCGTTGCTTTAACACTAATAGTGTTTAAGAAACGATAGAGCGGAACCATGGCTCCAAAGTGTTTGCAAGGGACATGTCTATTGGGCAAAGCCTGTTGACGAAGCTTAAGACGGAGGATGGCAGTGTAGCGTCGACGAAAGCAGAGGTTTTGAGGGAGATCGAAAGGTTCTATGAGCAGTTGTACACCTCAGTAGCCAAACCCGTTGACAGCTCGGCCAGAGACCCACGAGCTGTCCTGACCCGTCACTACACCGAAGACATACCGGACATCAGCCTCTACGAGATTAGGATGGCCCTTAAACAGCTCAAAAACAACAAAGCACCTGGCGAGGACGGAATCACAGCAGAGCTTCTGAAGGCGGGTGGAACACCGGTACTTAAAGTCCTTCAGAGACTCTTTAATTCCGTGCTGCTAGAGGGCATCACGCCTGAGGCATGGAACAGGAGTGTGGTGGTGTTGTTCTTCAAAAAAATAAACTTTAAAAAAGTAAAAACCGACTTCAAAACCAAAATGCACTAAAAATTCTTAAATAAACTCTTCACCATTGAAAGGAAAGGAATCCGTTTTAGGCAAACAATTTCTTTTTGGAGTCCGTGCCATCACTTTGACCATCAAGCATCAACTATCACAGCACCGACTCCAAAAAGAAATTAGTTGCCTTAAACGGATTCCTTTCCTTTCAATAGTGAAGAGTTTATTTAAGATTTTTTAGTGCATTTTGGTTTTGAAGTCGGTTTTTACTTTTTTAAAGTTTATTTTATTTCTTCATTTTTGGTGATTACATAAGAGGGGGAGGGAGTTGCACCTCATTATTCTATTTTTTAAGAAGTTACAAATTACCTATCATAAGTTCCGTCATTATAATTACTGAACTCCTAAGCGTTAAGGAGTTCCACCATCAGCTCAGCCCCACAAGATGTTGACTATCAGACGTAACAAAACGTCAACATTAAGATTCTAGTAAAGAAACACTATACGTGCCTTTAAAATTTGAGGGTTTCCCTCAATTACACCAAGATCCCATCATCAGATCCCAAAATGGAAAAAATGGGACCAACTAGAAAGTACACCCTCTAAACAGGTGAAAAAAAATTTCGATTCGGTTGACAAACGACTGAGATATGAGGTAACATACATACAAAAAAAAAAACATACAGTCGAATTGATAACCTCCTCCTTTTAGTCGGTTAAAAAGGAGACAAAACCTTATTGAAGAACTACAGACCCATCTCACTCCTGAGCCATGTCTACAAGCTGTTTTCAAGGGTCATCACGAATCGTCTCGCCCGTAGGTTTGATGACTTCCAGCCTCCCGAACAAGCCGGTTTCCGAAAAGGCTATATATAGTACCATAGACCACATACATACGCTTGGGCAAATTATACAGAAGTCCGAGGAGTATAATATGCCTCTATGCTTAGCGTTTGTGGACTATGAGAAGGCCTTTGATTCGATCGAAACTTGGGCAGTGCTTCAGTCTTTGCAGCGGTGCCACATAGACTATAGGTATATAGAGGTGTTGAAGTGCCTTTACAATAACGCCACCATGTCGGTCCGAGTACAGAAGCAGAACACGAGGGCGATTCCACTGCGGAGAGGTGTGAGACAGGGAGATGTCATATCTCCGAAACTGTTCACAGCGGCATTGGAAGACGCCTTCAAACTTCTGGAATGGGAAGGAATCGGCATCAATGTTAACGGCGAATACATCACACACCTCCGATTTGCCGATGTTATAGTCGTTGTGGCAAAGACGCTGGACGATCTTGGCACTATGCTCGAAGACCTTGACCGAGTATCCCAACAAGTGGGTCTTAAAATGAACATGGAAAAGACGAAAATTATGTCGAACTCCCTTGTCGTTCCCACTCCAGTATCCGTTGGAAACTCAACTCTCGAAGTTGTCGACGAGTACGTCTACCTGGGACAAGTTAATATCCAATTGGGTAGGTCCAACTTCGAGAAAGAGGTCAATCGACGAATCCAACTCGGCTGGGCAGCGTACGGGAAATTGCGCAAAAGTGTCTTCTCATCTCATCTACCTCAGTGTCTGAAGACGAAAGTCTTCAACCAGTGTGTGTTACCAGTGATGACATACGGATCCGAAACATGGTCTCTTACTATGGGCCTTATAATGAAGCTCAAAATCACACAACGAGCGATGGAAAGGGCTATGCTGGGTGTTTCTCTACGGGATCGAATCAGAAATGAGGAGATACGTAGAAGAACTAAAGTAACGGACATAGCCTTGAGAATCAGTAAGCTCAAGTGGCAATGGGCAGGGCACATAGCGCGAAGAACTGATGGCCGTTGAGGCAGGAAAGTTCTAGATTGGAGACCCTTTGACCAGACACGCAGCGTGGGACGTCCACCAACAAGATGCTGAACATTGGCTTCCCCCACAGCTTTCCACAGCGACCGATCACTAGCGGTCTGCATCCAGTTTGATCCTGCGATCTTAAAAAGGTCGTCTGTCAAACTTGTTGGTGGACGTCCTACGCTGCGTCTTTGGTAGAAGGGTCTCCAATCTAGAACTTTCCTGCCCCAACGGCCATCAGTTCTTCGCGCTATGTGCCCTGCCCATTGCCACTTGAGCTTACTGATTCTCAAGGCTATGTCCGTTACCTTAGTTCCTCTACGTACCTCCTCATTTCTGATGCTGGGATCAAGAAGAGGGGCACCCAGGAGGCAAAGCGATTCAGAATTAAGAATTTTAATGTTAGGAGCAAGGGAATTAAATTTATCAATGATATCCTGACGGTAACCAGACGAGACGTGATCATTAATAAAAAGTTCACATTTTGAAAGGTTCAGTTCTAAGCCTAATTTCTTAAATCCTTCTATAACCAGGACAAGATCTTGGAAAACAACATCTGCTTTGCCTCCAAAGGAGCCCTCATCCAGATACCAGGCATTGAATTTAGAATTTAACGATGAAATGACAGGATGAATGCCTAAACTATAAAGAGATGGACCTAAAGGGTCGCCTTGCTCTACACCGACTGCAGAAACAATCGAATGTTCATTGTAAAGCAATTTTGATTAATTATTGTAACACTGAAAAACAAAGGGATAAATCTGAGGAGTGTGAGTCTGAACTTCATTTAGCAAGGCAGACCTGTCAAGAGAATTGAAAGCATTCTTTACATCAACTTTCAAAAAAACTTCAGATTCGTCACAGGAGAGGAAATTGCGGAATGAACCAAAGCCTCGCAACCGCCCTTACTGCCGAAGCCAAGTTGGATGGGTTGAAAATACTCTTTCAAAGGAGAAAAAATATCACGACAGGCTATTTTGGCTGCAAGACGACGAAACGTTGAGCCAATAGCAATAGGGCGAATGCCACCATCTTTTTTTCGAAAGGCACAAAGTCTAGCACTAAATAAAAGGAAGAGGTAAAGATGGAGAATCTTGACGTGAAGGATGCTTACTACGAAGTCTCTCGAGAGTTACCTGATTTGGGGAAGCGAGAGCGTCATCGGAGAACAAGTGTCGGGCTGCGTTTTTCAGGTCGCCGTCCATAACCTTGTTCTCAACGGTACGATAAACGTTAAATTTGGAAGATAGCGCACCAGACGAACTGGACGGAAGGGATGGATTGTGGGAATTCGAAGCATTATCTAAAAGCGTCCGAGTTAAAATTTTAGACTGAGAATTTACATGAAAAATCGAGTATGAAAATGTAAAAAGATTTTGCCAGGCAGTTTCAGTATTATCGAAACATTTTTCAATACAAGAAGAGAGGCATTCAGCTAAAGCTATTCTCGCTCCCCTAGGGATTTATTTAACCAGCGGAGTAGATTGGTGGAGGTTTGTGATAATAGCTTCAAAAGATGGAGAAGAAGATATAGGATTTGAAGTAGAGGGTAAAGGGAGAGATGCGGGTAAATTATGACTACGGGCAATATGAATATTAAGGCCCCTCTTACCTTTAAAAGCCCTATTGGTATTACAAATTAAGCAGTGAAAGAATTGCGGCTGTGAGTAGGTGCCCACCGATGGAGATAATGTGCTCATAAGCCTTAACACTTATCACAAAAAGAAATTTTGAAAAACCTGCCTAAACACTAAATTAAAACTTATGAGATACTATAAAATTCAAAAACATAAAATAAAACTATATGTAAATAAACTAGGATGACGGACGCTGATAGCAGGGGATGCGCAGGTCAAGTTGCCTTAGCAACCGAAGTGAGTCCCTGCCAACGCCAAGTGTCAACTGGAACATAAAAATTCAAGAATTTTATATAATACAGAGAGGTCTTCTGGAGGCCTACCCACAAACTCACTGCCACTAAACACAATAAAGAAATTATGGAGAGGCCTCGGGAAGAGGAAAAAAGAGGGGAACTATTTTTAAAATGAAAAATCTATACGACAAATACTTATCTTTGGCAAGTGTCAGGTGTCACATCGGGTTTTGATTAGTGATGTAAAATGAAAAAAAAACAATTTGTTTTTTTTTCAGTTTTTGAAAAAAAAAACATGAAAAAAAACTTAGCACCGTTGTTTTTTTTCTGAATTTGGTTTTTTTTCTACAATACATTTTAGTTCAATGATAAATGAAATTTGTATAATAAATCAACTAATTTATTTAATTATAATTAACTTATAACAACTTCCGATTTCTCCGTGTGCAAATGTAATTGATTTGAGCATTTCCCTTTCGTTGATGTAAATGTCAATGAATGTTGCCAATATATTCATGAAATCTTGATACCACTCAACCAGAAAAGTATAGTAGAGTTAAAAATAGGCCGAAATTTTATTCTTAAGTATTAATCTTAAACGGTAACTGTCTTTTAAAAGTTTTGGATGAAATCCAATTCTCTTGAAAAAAAACATGGTTTAGAAAAAAAACAGTTATTTTTCAGGTTCTTTTTCAACGCTTTTTTTCACACTAGAAAAAAAACGGTTTTTTTGCAACACTAGTTTTGATCCACTTGGATCACTTTTCCCGGGTAGACGTACTCGTCGACAACTTCAAAAGTTGAACTTCCCAACGGATGCTGGAGTGGGTACAACAAGGGAACACGACATAATTTTCGTGTGATCCATGTTTATTTTAAGATACTTACTTGTAGTTATACTCGGTCAAGGTCTTTGAGCATAGAGCCAAGATCATCCAGCGTCTTTGCCACAACGACTATATCATCAGCAAATCGGAGGTGTGAGATGTATTTGCCACTGATGACCACAGAGTACTTATCTGATAACATTGATGCCGATTCCTTTCCATTCCAGAAGTTTAAAGGCGTCTTCCAAAGCCGCTGTGAACAGTTTCGGAGATATAACGTATCCCTGTCAATGGAATCACCCTCGTATTCTGCTCATGTACTCGGACCGACTGGTGGCGTTATAGTAAAGGTACTTTAACACCTCAATATACCGATAGTCTATGTGGCACCGCTGCAGAAACTGAAGCACCGCCCAAGTTTCGATCGAATCAAAGGCCTTCTCACAGTCCACAAACGCTAAGCATAGAGGCATGTTATACTCCTCTGACTTCTGTACAATTTCCCTAAGCATATGGATGTGGTATATGGTACTATAGCCTTTCCGGAAACCGGCTTGTTCGGGAGGCTGCAAGTCATGAAACCTACGTGTACTTTAAAAAAGATTACATGCTCTGTGACTGTGTTACATTGCATGATCAGTGAGTGACGATAGTTTTTTTTTTCGATGGTTCGTTGACTTGGCTTGCTGCTGGGTTCCCTCTATCTGGCAGAATCTTTTTGCTCCGAAAGTCACTTGGCATAACACACTTGGCATAATTTTCTTTAGTCGAATATTATTCAGGCAGAATTTTCTGTTAGCATAATTATTATTTGGTCGAATATTTATATGTCCGAATTTACAATGGCATACTTTTAGGATAGCAGAAATTTATAAGGCATAATTACCTTTGGCAAAATTTTACTTTGCATACTTTCGCTAAGCATAATGATTATTAAGTACGATGTTTATTTGGCATAATTTGACTAGGTATACTATGAAGAAAGCAGAATTTCCTTTAGAATATTTTTTACTACGCATATTGTTATTTCTTTTAAATAGTATTTTACCCTAAGGTTGAATTAAAAAGTCATTAAGTTTTGGTACAAAAGTTAGTGACAGAAACGAATCGGTGCAAAACCGACTCCACGCAGTCTTGTTTGCCCCACCCCTAGAGTGTAATTCAAAATCGCGTAGGCGCTTAGGGGCGAGGCAGGGCTTCGGCTTGCAGCCGCGGTGGTGAGCGAAAACCATCTGCGACGATAAGCTCGCGTGGGACTGCCGGAGCCCCGCAGCGCCGGAGCCGTGACAGAAACCATGCATGTTGCATGCTGCATGCAAGCTATTGCTTGCTCGCATGCTGCATGCTTGCTTGCATGCTGCATGCTTGCTTGCATGCTTCATGTTTGATTTGCCATGCATGTTGTATGTTAGTATTGCTGAGATAGAACTACTTGGGATACACAGAGAAATTAAGGTTCATAGGAGAATATTAAATATGAAAAATATGCCAAAAGACAATTCGGACTGTGAACTTTCTGCGATAGGATGATTCTGCCTATGAATGACTATATATACGAATGTTATGCCACTAGACGATTCTATCTGTGAACTTTCTGCGTTAGGATGATTCTGCTTTAAGACTATTATGGATATTAAATTTCTGCCTAAAGATGATTCTAGCTTAAACGATTATGCGTTTTGAACGTCTGACAAATAAGTAAATGCTAATTGATGTTCTGCGAAAGGAAGTTTATGCTATTTGATGATATGCCAAATAAAATTATGACAATAAAAATTATGCGAAACAAGGTAGACCCCTTGCTGCTATATGCTTGGCTTGGCAAATTTTCCTCGTAAATGAATGGTTGCTAAAAATGTCTTGTGTCGTGATGAATGAGCTGAGCATGATGGAACTGCCTTTATAAAAGCGTTATAAAAAAGATAAGTCTTTCTCTTTCGTCGTTGTATCTACAGATTATATATGTCTGAAGCTTTGAATTTTGACATCATGGGATGGTTGATTTGCAAATCTATAATTTCTATAATCTATGGCCTATATATGCTTTCGTTCTCTTTGTCGTTGTCGTAGTATAAAATTATTACCATTTTTTGTTTCAATGTTTTGGTGCTTTTCTTTTACGTCAAGCCGATTCCGCCGCTTCGTCCATCAATGATAGTTCATATTAGAATAAGTGAAAAATAAAACACAATGAGTTTCTCAAGCGATGAAGTCAACTTCTTGGTCTACCGTTACCTACAGGAATCCGGTGAGGTTCATTGAACTGCTCAGCAATTTCAGCAGACGAGACGCTTTTTGTTTTAAGATTTGGAGGTAGAGTAAGATAACATGAGCACGAGGTGATGCTACGTATTTGTTGATATTCCAGGATTTCATCATTCTGCATACACTTTTGGCATCGAGTCGCACATATCGCAAAGCAATATAAATGGAGCTTTGGTTCCACCAGCAGCATTATTAAATATTCTTCAAAAAGGACTACAGTACACTGAAGCCGAAATTACGCTAGGAGAAGATGGTATTTTATTTACATTATTTTATCATCAAAAACGTTTGTCTAATTTTAACACTACTTGGGACTGCCTGCGACTTGTCTGCGTGTTTTGGTTTTACTCCGATCCCATAGGATGTATTGTAATGTTTTACAGCCTGCAGCCATTCCTTCCCAGATTAAAATATATAAAGCTCTTTATTATTCTAATTGCACATGATGGTAGACTTTGAGATTAGTGTATGCAAACAAACAAAATACCTCTCTATCTATATATATAAATTGCACTTGTAAAAAGCAACTTTGGCTCTGTGACAGACGAGGTATTGAACCCCGTGTCTTATGCAATCCGGGCGTATATACAATTGTGGTCATATAATCAAGAACAATTAGAAGTTCTCGAATTTATTTAAAACATGTCATACCCAGAGATGTGTACCATCTAAAAAGCAACTAGTTATGTTATAAAATAGCTACATTATTAGGGCAACGTAGTTAAGGAATAAAGAATGAAATTTCAAAAGCTTTTTTTTTCTATTTTAATTTATTTTACCAAAGTAACACATTTCAATAGTGGTGAAGCAGGACAATTAATTAAGAACGATTTATTTAACTTTCCAAGCTTTCTTTTGTATGATGCTTACATTTGAAAAATTACAACAATTTGTAACGCAGCAAATTTTTAAAGCTTTTTCATACATTCAACTAAAATTAACTGTTAATAGCATATCCACGACTTTTAATTACTGCTTTACACCGGTGATGCATTGACTCTATTATTTTTTTACATTTCGCAACAGAAATAGAGTTCCAAACTTCTAAAAAAATGTCGCAAAGCTTAAAGTCTCAAATACCCACACAGCGTATTTGAGACCTCACTCTTAACTTTAAATAACAGATTCTCTATTGGGTTTAGATTCGGATTAGCTGCCCAGTCTGAAACAGAAACTAATTCTGCGGTATGAAATTCCTTTACAGTACGGGCACTGTATTTTAGATCATTGTCATGCTGGAATGTCAAAATAACCGGTAGAACATCTTCAGTATAAGGCAGCATTGTTTCTTCCAGTACATATTTGTATTGGAATGGATACATGTTGAGCTTCTATAAACTTTACAAGTCTAACACTATGCCTAGAAAAGCACCCCCAAATTTTCTCATTTCCACAACCGTGCTTTCATTAGGTCTCGTGTACTTAGGGTCTAATGCCGTATTTGGGAGACGACATACACATCGTTTTTCATCGAAACATACTCTGTTAATTTTTGTCTCGTCAGAAAAAAGATCATTTTACCACTGTCGCATAGACCAGCTATCATACTTTCTCGCATATGCAAGCCGGGCTTCCCTGTGGCAAAGTTTCAACGAGGGTAACTTTCTTGCTATCCTCCCATGCAGTTTTTTCTTCTACCAAACGTCTTCGAATAGTGCGTGCTGAGATCGCTGAAGAGTTGTTTTCACCAAAATTATTATTTGATTATGTCATTAGACCCTAAGGATTTTGTTTTGCCAGACGTACGATGATTCGGTCTTCTCGAGCTGTTTGGCTATGTCTAAGTACAAGAAGAACATTCAAAGTAGTTAGATACGTAGCAAAATGATTTACGGCATGGTAAACTATCGTTTTTGACATTGCAGATGGTCGGTTATCATTTATAAGACCAAATCTTCCGGCGAAGTTTTATTATTACTACCCTGGTAGATTTATCACAGCTTTTATTTTTCCCGATTATTTTTTATAAGGGGCAATCACTTTTAATCTTTACAAATAGTCATAATTAGTGCCAAAACTATACAAACAGTGACCTTAAACAAAAAATCTATTCAGTGTTCTCTTTTAAAAAAAATAAAGTTATAAACTATTTAGTGTTCTTAATTACGTGACTAGCCAGCTTAATGGAATATTATGCGATACATTATTTAGAAGTAGGTTAAAATGTTTATCTTTTTATTTTTAGTTGATCTTGGGTTTTATTGAATAGAGCTTTGTTTAAATAAACAGAATTACGAAAGCGAGACCAATAAAAAAATGCATGCAATTAGATTTACGACTTAGCTTGAAAAAAATCTTCCCCTTATAATCAACGTTCTTAATTATATGACCACCACTGTATACAAGGTGGCCCAAAAGTAATGGATCAAACGAAACGAGGGGATAGCTGGGGTTATTTTCAGAAAAAAATGTTCTACAGTGGGTGTCTAATATGAACGCTACAGAAGTTATGTTTTTTTAAACATTTAAAAAAAAAATATGTTTAAACGTATTGTACGAAAAATCATACTAGGAAGTTATGAGAGGTACAAATAGTCTTGTGTTATACCTTTTTAGAATCCTTATTAAAGGCGCTATTTTATCTAATACAGGTTGACTTTTTGGTAGAACATTTTTTTTCACAGTGCAGGCAAACATAAGAGAATGGTTTTCAGAGTAAAAAAAATAAATTGTAAATTTTATTTATTTATTTTAAATACTCATCATACACAACCACAAAATGCATGTTTAATACATTGTTTGGTTGCTTGCAATGAGATGAAAACAAAAAAAACTTACAGGATGTCACATTTTTGTATTATTAATAGCTAAAGATGAAAAAAAAACATATTTTTTAAAAACATCATAACTTCTGAAGGTTTCACATCAGACACCCACTGTAGAACATTTTTCTGCAAATAACCCCAGCTATCCGCTCGTTTCGTTTGATCCATTACTTTTGGACCACCTGTATACTTAAAAATCCTTAATTGTACACTTCAAACTAACAAAACCTGTATCGCTGTCTGTGTGTTCTTTATTCTTTATGGAATGGAGGAATGAGTGATTCATACTGTTCTGTATGTATTTGTCTGTACTGTGAGGCGCCTGTGATGTAGCTTGTTTGTGTGACAAAAAGATCCACAATTTTTTCTCTTTGATATGTCTAGTACATCCTGTGAGTACCTCTACTGGGAATCTTTGTTACTAGAAAAAATGGCAGCACCATCAAGCTATGTGTGAGTGATTCACCATAAATTTTCAGTCCAGATTAGAAGATTGCCTGCAGGGTAATAGTCACAAGTTAGGTACCCCTATCTTATTGAAATAAATTTCCATTTTGTATTCCAATATTCAACACCAACAAAATACAAACCTACCTATTTATTTTCGTTCTATTGAACAAACAAATATCCAATACTTTTTTTGTACAACCCGTAGTCAGAAATCAAAATACAGGGTCATGTGCAAACGCGGCGGGTTGCAAATATAAAAAAATGCCAGCGGGCTTTCGATCCTTAACCCAGATATTCCGGAAAAAATATGTCATAGATACATAAGGTACTATGTGCTAAACAGGAACAAAACTTTTTTTATTTTAAATAAGTTATTACAAAGTTTTAGGATATTTTCAAAAGATCAATTTTATAATAAAGGGGTTTGTTAATGTATTAATCCCTCGAGTGTATGTGAACAAGACACAATAGCTATTGGTGTTGAAACGTTAAGAACATAGTTTTTTTTTTCAACTAACTTTATATTAAAACACACGTAAAACTGATAAATAGTCAGCTTCTTGATAAGTTGTGTCTTTTATGAAACAGTATGAACATCTGGGTTAACTGGCTAGAATTACCAGGCTACTCCGGCGCATACCATTAATACAATTAAAAAAACAGGCAAGTGCCTGGGAGAAGCAGTTTTCCCTCCAGTCTACTCCCTATTTGGTATAATAAATATTGTAACTATGAAATAATGATAAAAAAATGCGATGTCCCAAAAGCGAAGGATAATCCTGTAACTGCAAATAGGTCACGTTACGTTAGTAAGTAGTATGTATTCTTATTTATTGTAAGCTAAAACTTTTTTCAAGTTCAAGTCTTACCATTTTCTAGATAAAAAAAATTAAAAGTGTAGGACTTTTATTTTTTTTTGAAAATTGTGACTTTGGTCATTAAAAATCATTTTTTCATGTGTAGATAGCTGAGTGGAAAATAGCTTTTCTATACCTAGGTTGGAAAGTAATGCTGCGATCAGACACAGAGTCAAAGATAATTGTTTCAAATTTCGCAGGGTCGGACTGAAAGCACGGTAGCTCAATTGGTAAGAGTGTTTTGGTATTTATTTATTGGTAAGACACCGGGCAAGCTAAGAGGTTGCTGGTTCAAGTCCCGGTCGTGCGCAAATTTTTGGTTTCTTTCATCTTTATGATTATAAAATATGTATTTTCGTCATTTATCATGGTCAGCATGATTGCGTGTCGATAGAACTGTATCATAATAAGAGTCCGAAAACACGAACTTTGTGCATTAGAATTGCCACAAAAATATTTGTAACAGAAATTGCTAAATACTAAATAATAAAATCCTTTTTAAAAAGTGGCTATTACTGAGCAAGTTTTGAAAGTAATTGGCACTTTCCTCTTGGTACTTACTTTACTACATAGGCTATGAAAGTCAGATGTTAGAAACAGACTTTACAAATATATTGCAAATCAATGCCTTTTTTGGAGGTAAATCCATAACACAACTTTTGGGGTACTCTAAAACATTTTTTGTCATAATGTTAAAAAATAGAACAGGTCTTGAAAAAGTTACCATTTAAGAAATTGGTATGATATTATTATAATGAGCAAAGTCGCAATCTCAAAAAAATATTAAAAGTGGGTATCTCGAAAATAGTTACCCCTTATATTCGAGCCGAACGCGCCGAACGAATCGAAGTCAAGCAGGCCTCGCACACTTAACATACACTACTTCTACGAATCGACCGCGTCAAAGAAAGCATGAGATATCGCTACTAGTGACGTCTAAAGGTGGGAGTGAGTATAAAGACTTCATCCGGCGATTTGAACTATTCGACCGAATCGGACGAATCGACCGCGACGAAGAAGTCATGAGTATGAGATAGCGGTATGAGCGACATCTAAGGTGGGAGTGAGTATGAAGATTTCATCGAGTCGACCGCATTAACTGCGCCGAATCTGATGACGTCATCCGAATTCGTCTAGGATTTTTGAAGTTATTCCAGATTCGGACGATTTAACGCCAGAAGTGTGCGAGGTTTCATTAGATTTCATATAAAGAATTCTAAAATTCGATAATATATAAGTGTGCGTTCAGCTTAATTCATAATAACTCATACAGTCTAATAAACCTACTTTAGCTATTACACTGTTTTGTCACTTTCTGTCAAATGATTACAGCGCCTAGAAAGATCGAGACTAAACAGTTTAATTGTCAAAACAGTTTTATTAGACTGTTTGCGTTGTTATGAATAAGGGGGCTAGACTTATACTGAAAAAAGGCGTATAATAGGCCGAAACATCACCTATTTACAGGATTTTCCTTCGCTTTAGGGACACATTGTATAAAAAGTTATTAAAATCAATGGCACTAAGGAGTATTGATAACAATTTCAGAGCAAATTACCACCAAAATAACTTTCCCCCCTTTTTAACCCCATTATGAGATAAGAAACATGGGTTTCGACAATTCTGTTAAAGAATGTGTATGCAATATAGATTGGACCAAGGAATCGCGGTGTCCCATACTCTCCCATTCCCATTTCACCCCCTTAGGGGTAAAATTTTGAAAAATCCTTTCTTATCGGATCTCTACGTTAAACAAAGAACACAGCTTCCAAGTTTCAAGTCTACGATCAGCTGTTAAGACTGTGCGTTGATCCGTCAGTCAGTCAGTAGTTCAAGACAAAGCTTTTTATAAGTATAGATGTAGCCTATATAATTCATGTTTTCTTCTTTTTTAGGATCTGAAACTCGTCTAACTGAAAGCCTGAGTTTGATTGATGCAGTTACACCAGATATAGTTGCTGCTCGTCAAAATGCACATAATGCACAAAAACAAGCTATTAAAGCTGAGCCAGGGTCAGGAGGTGAACAAAATGGGGTTGATGTAAGTCTTATAACTAGTCAAGATGCATTTTATTTGTGCATTAGCCATTAATTAAGAAATCAAATATTTGCGCATGAACTAGATCCAGCAAGAGTTTTCCCAGTACCTTGTAGAAAAAATGTATAGGCCTCTTCTTACCATACTAACTTTAGTCATTTATTTATGCATAAAGACCCACTAGGGGTCAATGCCTCTTTTCAAAAGGTTTACAATGTTTGTAGTGATCATGCAAGTATATACATTACTATGTTTTTAATATATAATCATCTACTTTATAATACCCTTTCGTCATTAGGGTTTCATGACAGTTTTAAATTTATGAACCGGTAAGTTTACGATGTATTCTGGTAGTTCATTGAAAAATGACAAAATTCACGTCCCATACGTTCGTGGACCAAATATCGAAAGCGCCGGGCAGCAAAAATAAATTACAGATTATTATAGATCACGCTATGCTATAAGATCATTTTTAGGGTTCCGTAGCCGAATGGCAAAAAACGGAACCCTTATAGTTTCGTCAAGTCTGTCTGTCTGTCTGTCCGTCCGTATGTCACAGCCATTTTATTCTGTAACTATAAGCATTACACTGTTGAAATTTGGTAGGAAGATGTATCCTGTTAACCGCTTATCGATTCTCATACAAAAATTAAAAAATAATGTCACTCCCATATGAAACTATAACCAAAAAAATTTTTTTTAGTCAAACCTATGCGTGTGGGGTGTCTATAGATAGGTCTTTTAAAATGATTTTGAGGTTCCTAAACCCATTTTCTTTTAAAATCTAACGTTTCATAGCTATCCGCTTCCAAAGTGGTAAAATGGGCGTCCCCCCCATCTAACTTCTAAACTAAGAGAGTGTAAATTTTGAAAAAAAAATATAATAAAGACCGTAACAAACACTTTCAACGAAAATTTGTTTGGATGAGATCAAACAAGTAGTTTTTGAGATATAGCATGTTTTCAACAACCGCAAACATAACTTTGTACTTCATACAAACACTATGAAAAACAAAGTTATATTTGTAGTCAACAAAATATTGTGGTATTTTACTAAGTAGAAGTAAGTGGAATCCCTAATTTATTTAAAGTTGGCACGGAACCCTCAGTGCGTGAGTCCGACTCGCACTTGGCCGGTTTTTTGTAATGACGACAACTTTCTACGATTACCGGCTACCCATTTCTTTTAGGTTTTAATGTTTCATTAACATCGATCCTAGGAACAATAAAAAAAGCGGCCTAATAGAAACAAATACTAAATTATTCATCATCATTTTTCGTCATGATAACATCATTGTATAATAAGCGGCCAAGCAGTAATTTAAGTTATAATATATCGTAAATTACTGAAAGTGGTGGCAAACGGAATAAATACTTGATTAGTTAAGGTACTATTATAGCAATCATTTTGTTTATGAAAACGCCACTCACAATTAGAGGCCAAGCAGCTATTTCAGTTTGAATGTTAAATAATTTAAACTAAGGACGCGACCGTAAAACGCCATGTTTTCACGCGCAGCGCACCTTTCAATAGTTATGACATGTCGTATACCTGTTTTCGGTCATCGGATCTCACTCCACGGCCAATGGAAATCTCGTCCAACCTTGGTAGGTAAAGCCAATCATCAGGAATCGGGGCCACCGTGGTATCGGCCCCAATCCGGCAGCCTTCGGATGGCCTTTAACCCAGCGCATTCGATCAGCCTCCGATTCAGAGCCGTCGTTCGGCCTCCACCTAAGAGCTGTCGCCGGACAGCCTCCAACTCGGAACCGTAGAAGGAAAATATCCGAGCCGTCGAAACTTGGAATATTGGAGCCTTCGGACGGCCTCTATCTCAGAGCCGTCGTCTGACGGCCACCATCTAGCCGTCGGTCAGCTCCAACTAGGAGCCAACGTCGGGTGGCCGGCCTCCAACTCGGAGCTGTCGAATGAACATATTCGATCCGTAGAGACGATTTCGAATATTGGTGCCTCCCGATGACTTTTAACTCGGAGCGTTCGAACGGACCCTCACACGGGACCGTGGGACGGCCTTCAATTGGAAGTCGTCGTATAAAAATATTCGAGACGTCACAACTTCGAATCTTGGCGACTTCGGACGGACTCTGACTTAAGGCCTTCAGACGGCCTCTAACTTAGGGCTGTGGAATGACCTCCAACTAGGAGCCGTCGGTCGGATATATTATAACCGGAGCCGTAGGACACCCATCTCCAACCGTCGGGTAGGTAGGATACTTTAGGCGGACAACCTCAAGAAAGCCGCTGGACGGACACTATGCGACCATAACTTAATTACAAACATAGTAGTCATGCCATTTCACTAAGAACAATCAGTTTTGTTTCAATAAGGGCCGATTTTTCAATAGTCAGATTAAACTTATCAGACTGATAAATTATAAGACGACAGATTTTAAAAATGACAGTTACGTTTTCAAATTAGCCATATTGTATTTTGTTCGACTTTGACTTTGACTAAGCGATTATTTCAATTGCCTTATCTTGGTCATCGAACGGTGTTCTTATTAACAAGTTGTGATTGTGAAATGTTTTTCAGTTGTTTCAATGTAAGTTTACATGCATTTTTATAAATATGGTTATAAACCTAGTCGTGAGCATTGATATAAGAAAAAGTCAATTGTGTATTATTTAAAAAATAGTTGGGTCTACTATTTCTTTTGATTTAGTTTATTATTGCGAGTTATACCAACCTGATGCCATATTTCTCATAAACCTTAACTTGTTGGCTTTACGACAAAGAATTGTTTCCTTGCGCATTCTTGCGACACCCATACAAGTTTTTATAACTTTCGACATTTGTATAAATTGCGCTTGGAAAAAGCAACTTTGGCTCTGTGACAGGCGAGGAATCGAACCCCGTGTCTTACGCTATCCGGGCGTATGATTTTTACAAGTGCAATTTATATTATTAAGTTTGTATAGTGACGAAACAATATAAAAACAAAAAAATATATTATTTCGACATTTGGTTCGCTAATGAAAAAAAAATTAGAATGTATGCTTCCTTACATTCTTCAATAGTGGAACTAGGTCAACCACAATTTCGGAAGACAAGTTAAGTCGTTTAAAAATTAATATCACAAGCATTTATTAAAGAATTAAGGAAAAAAATACAAAATTGGGAAGACAACGAGATCGTTTTCAAAACGCAAATTCTTTATTTCAATTCAGAATTAGCTTTATAATTTATAAAGGCGGCTCAAATCAGAGGTGGGCTATTTTAAACGCTCATGTGAAATCGTTATCGCTGAAACCACTTTCTGAAACGAGATGGGATTGCAGGGTAGACTCGGTGAAGGCTGTTAAATACGAACTAAGCAATATATGTGATGTTTTAAAGAATTTGGCAGAAAATAAAACAGATTGTCAGTGGGTCAGTGAATGCTATTCTATAGAAAAGGAAATAACTACTCACAAATTTGTAGTGTCTCTTGTCATTTGGTATGACATTCTGACAAAAATAAATGTTATAAGCAAACAGTGGCAAAGCGAAACCATGCACTTAGATGTGGCCATACAAAACCTAGATGCATTCAGAAATTGGCTCGATAATTATCGAAAAAATGGTTTTCAGTCATCCCTTCTAAGAGCGAGAGATATAGCCGAGGTAAATGATATTGACAGACAGTTCAAAGAAGTCAGAAGATGACGTTAAAATAGGCATATTGATTATGAAGGGTAAGATGAAGCTCCTGAATTGAATGCGGCAGAGATTTTTAAAAATAAACTATTTTTATGTCATTATTGACACTGCGCGCAAGCTGCCGCCCTAGGTTTGAGGCACCTAAACAACATGAGAGCATTTGGTTTCAATTATAATATAAAAAGATTATAGGAAATAAGTGATAGTAAACTTTTGAAGCAAAGCAGCGACTTGCAAATATCTAAGACAGTACCAAAATAATGAACTGAATATGTTCATCCGTGTATATGAAGGAAACGATGACATTATCTCAGTTCTGAAAAAAAAAACTGAATTTTACCCCACTATCGAAATAGTCCTGAGAATTATTGCCACCACACCTGTGACAGTTGCGTCTACTTAAAGGAGTTTTTCGAGGCTTAAAAAATATTAAAACATATTTGAGGAATTCGATACACAAGATCGGCTTTCAGCATTTGCTATTCTTTCAATAGAAAATGACGTTGCTCTAAGATTATTGTACTTTAATTAAAGATTTTAGTCTTAAGAAAAGTCGCAAACACCAGTTTTAAAATTTATCATTTATATAGTTTAGTGATTCTTTAAATATAAAATATTTTAAAATTCTAATTTTATTTATTTATTCATAACTTCAGCATTTCTCCTCAAACATGTCATTTAAAAACGCAACACATACTTTTATACTAAGGACAAAGGGCCTCGCAAGGACCTGCCGCTCGTAGCCTCGCAATGGGTAAGACCGCCGCTGCCCAGAAGCTAAAGGAATTGGAAAGAGATCAATCTCCCTAAGGAGATATTGGATGAATTAGACGTGGTCAGCCTAAACAGGCTTCGATTCGCGCTCCCAATGCTGGACCTACACCTCATCATGCAACCGGATGCGGGGTACTTATCACAAAAAGATTACCAAAAACTAAAGCTGAAATTGCTTGATTGGCCCTTTACAAGGGCCTTGATAATCCAACCAGCCAGTGGCAACCGGAACAAGAATACAAGGCTCGGCAGTCCAATACGAATTATTTAATAGAGCTATAGAGCATATAAAAGGACAGATTATTTCAAGAAAATCGACCATGCCGCTCCTATAAAATATGAACACATAGGTAAAATAACAAATAATAAAACCAGCCAAGTGCGAGTCCGACTCGTGCCAATTTTAACTGAATTAGGGAATCCACTTTCTTCCACTTAGCTAAAATACAACAATATTTTGTTGCCAGCATATATAACCTTGTTTTTCATAGTGTTTGTATGAAGAACAAAGTTATGTTTGCGGTTGTTGAAAATGTGCTATATCTCAAAACTACCAGTTCGGTCCCGTCCAAAACAATTTTCGTTGAAAGTATTTGTGAAGATCTACTTTTTTTTTAATTTACACTCGCATAGTTGAGAAGTTAGAGGGAGGGGGACGTTCATACTCCTACCAAATTTCAACAGTGTGATGCTTATAGATACAGAATAAAGTGTCTGTGACATACGGAAAGACAGTCAGACCGACTTGACGAAACTATAAGGATTCCGTTTTTTGCCATTGACTACGAAACCCTTATAAGGAACTGCCTTTTTATTTTTATTTTACAACCTTTTGGTCGTACCTACTTCAATACACTTTACTCTTTTAGGTTTACACTAATTTTAAATAAACCGTTACAAATTTAATTGGTTTACAAACTTTTAGCAACCTGTTTCTAATCTCTTCGTAGTCTGTTTCATTCTGACGTTACTTCAAAGTTGATTAGTAAATGTTTTTCCATACATTCGAAGTTTGATTCGTCGAACGGTTGAATTGAGACTACGCGAACCTCCAAACTCCACAGTACCTACCTCCTTTTTTTTTAACTTGCACTCTAGTTCCACTTAGATATGAGCGCCGATGGGTGATAGGCCGGCGGCGGCGGCGTTGTCGGCAACGTGACCTTCATAGAGGGTTTTTAAAGTTGTCTTGGTACTGGGTAGGATAAAAGAGAGTAGTTCTTAGATATAAAAGATTTTCGTTCATTGGGTTCTTCTTTAAGAGTCGCGCTTTTGTCGGTGGAGTAATCGCCATTCTTTCGGCTCGGCAATGACAGTGGTTAATGACTAGTTAGAGCTGTGTGAGATGTCCTTTGTGACCTTCCGCGTCTTACATCCATACCTACAGCAATACGGTTTTAACATTAGACCGGAATATTTGGAGCTTGACGCTCCTGTTCAGCTTCCGCGACTGTCATACAGACGGAGCCGTGCTAGTTTGCTCTTGCCTTGGCGATTCTAGAGCCGTGTCCTCTTCAGTCCCTTCAGTTATGGAGACTACGCTACCGAGGTAGGTGAATTTGTGTATAGCATTAGTCTAAAGATCTACAGTTAAGGCCCCAATGTAGAGGTATGCTTTTGAATGGTAGGTAATTTTGAGTTTGAAAGTCTTCGGGTTATATTTCCTTGAACACTGATGCGGCAAGAGAGTTTCACACTCTTTAGCTGTGCGCATTATAAAGGACGGCCAGAAACGTTTAGTTTGCAGTAGTGGAATATCTACAAGGTATGGCAGTGCGGCTTGTAGGGCGGTCATAAAAAGGGGCTGGAGGAATGAGCTCATGGAGTTCTTGCGCACACTCTATAAAATAAAGCCAGCAAACCGACAGGCGGGCAACTTTGCGTCGATGAGCCAGGCTATGCAGTTTGGCGCATATAAGTACCTCTATTATCGCCACCGATTAGCCTCCTACCTCCGCCCTCGCAACTTTGCGTTGATGAGCCAGGCTATGCAGTTTGGCGCATATAGTACCTCTATTATCGCCACCGATTAGCCTCCTAGCTCCGCCCTCCACCGATTCAAGTGCAGCACGTTAGTACTAAGCTGGTCAATTCCAGAGCTGTCAGCAACGGATTTATGCTTCGAAGCGTGTCGAAAGCTGTCTAGGGTTTAAGTATCGCTTCACTGTTAAGGATATCCAGTTTTATAACCCCAGTCTGAGCGTTATGTTGGATGCTAGCGCCAAAGTAGAGTTGTCAGCTAGTCTTGTTCTTAATCGGACACTGAATGGAGCGCTCCGAACTAGTACAATTACTCAAAGGAACTAGTTCGGTCTTTTAGTACTATTAGTTCAATGGTTCACCGCTTACTCTGACATTAGTCGTCCTTCGTACACAGCGAATATGGTCTTACGTCAATGTCGTTCAATTTAGTACATCTTCTATCACGCTCTGGCACACGCGTCCGTCTCGTTCTCGCTTTACTAGTTCATTTTCCGTCACACTCACGCACACGCGTCTGTCTCGTTCTCGCGCAATCTAGTACATCTTCCATCACGTTCACGCACGCGCGCTTGTAATCGTCCAACTCACTCTGACACTTGGAATTATTCGTTCTTAGTCGGCTCTTGCGAGCTAAACCGAACTATAGACGAACAAGATTTGCTTAATGAAATGTACTAAAGACCGATTTGAACGACCAGAAGTGAATAGTTCGTACTCGGTCACATGCATGAACTAATTCCTAATAGTACATCGTTCATGTACTACACAAGCCTATTGTCAGCTCCATGCTGATGTTTTCACGCTCACCACTTAATAGCTGTCTTCGTAATGCATCCTTCAACAATGAGCAAGCTCATACCACTGGCTAACGGACATAATTATTTTGTGTCGGCGGCGGCGCGCCATTGCGTCGCTCAAACCTAGTTCCATTATCTATCACAGTGAGCTTCTTGCTTGAGCCGACAGAAACCAAACAGTTCACCGAGGGTCAAGCCGAAGGCAGTCCAAAAATATAACCGTTTTCCCTCGAAGCCGAAGGGTAAAAATGGTTATTTTGGGTCACTAACCAAGGCTTGACCCGAGTCAGGCCTTGCTGAATCTGGTTCCTCTCGGTGAGGCTCTGAATATCGCCAGCGCCTCGCAACAATTTGGCCATGCGTGGGCGCTATGGCGAATTGAAGGTCTATGGGAGAAAAACGATTCTATTTTATACTTATTTCGTTGTATTAGTCTAAAATCGGCCCTTAAGTAATTAATGGCTTTTTAAATTGAACTAGATTCAAATATAGAGTTAAAACTTCTTCAAAATGTAGTGACACATATGTTCTGTAATAAATATCCTTTTATTTTCTAGGGCACAACTTGTACAACAGCTACAACCACTGGAGGTGGAGGGGCCGCCACCCCCAGTGCTCCTGAAAATATGGATGTTGACCAGTCCATAGAGATTCCTGCTAGCAAAGCCACTGTGCTCAGGGGTCATGAGTCAGAAGTGTTCATTTGTGCTTGGAATCCCAGCACTGACCTGCTTGCTAGTGGTTCTGGAGATAGCACTGCAAGGTATTTATTTATTTTATGAATGTAGTGCATATTTCACTTTATGGTAATATGTTACATCCTTTTAATAATAATTTATACTTATTTTCAGAATATGGGATATGTCTGATAATCCTGCCACCACCCCCAATCAACTTGTACTGAGGCATTGCATTCAAAAAGGAGGAGCAGAAGTTCCTAGCAACAAAGATGTTACATCATTAGATTGGAATGTAAATATAATCCTACTAATATTATTAACCTGAACATTTGTGAGGACTGATGTATGTTTGTTTGTTACTCTTAAATAACCCATACATCAGAATATGCAATTCATAATTATATTTTTTGATCGGTTGGATTTACAAAGGTGAAACCACAAGGAGCCGCTAGTATCTATAAACACTGTTGCATTTGATTTCTTCTTACTTTTTATTACTGTTTCAGTGCGATGGCAATCTCTTAGCAACTGGTTCATATGATGGCTATGCTCGCATTTGGACTACTGATGGAACTTTGGCATCTACATTAGGCCAACATAAAGGACCCATTTTTGCTTTGAAATGGAATAAACGAGGAAATTACATTTTGAGCGCAGGGGTTAGTATATTTATGTTTTCGCAATGTAAGATTTTTTTTTTATTAGAATGGCAGTACTTCATAAAATATTTTTCCCGCACAGGTGGACAAAACAACTATTATTTGGGATGCAGCAACTGGTCAATGTACTCAACAATTCTCTTTCCATTTGGCTCCAGCATTGGATGTAGACTGGCAAACAAATACTTCATTTGCGTCATGTTCTACTGATCAGTGTATTCATGTATGCAAACTTAATGCTGATAAACCAATTAAGAGCTTCCAGGGACACACAGTATGTATTTAAAATGCAGAATTTTTTTTTTTACAATTCTGTTAAAAAATATATTACAAAAATGTGTTTATTTTTGTTTGTTTACAGAATGAAGTCAATGCTATCAAGTGGGATCCTCAAGGCCAGTTACTTGCATCATGCTCAGATGATATGACCCTAAAAATCTGGTCCATGAAACAAGATACATGTGTTCATGATTTACAAGCACATTCAAAAGAGATATATACCATCAAATGGTCACCAACTGGCCCTGGGACTCAAAATCCCAACATGAATTTAATCTTGGCTAGTGCCTCCTTTGACTCTACTGTGCGACTATGGGATGTGGAAAGAGGAGCATGTATACACACTCTAACTAAACATACAGAGCCTGTTTACAGTGTCGCATTTTCACCAGATGGCAAATTCCTTGCCAGTGGTTCCTTTGATAAATGTGTACATATTTGGTCCACACAGACTGGTGGCCTAGTGCACTCTTACAAAGGAACTGGTGGTATTTTTGAAGTATGTTGGAATTCGCGGGGTACTAAAGTAGGCGCCAGTGCAAGTGATGGTAGCGTATTTGTGTTGGATTTACGCAAATTGTAGTAAATAAGTAAGTGTTCCATGAAACACTTACTTACCTATGGACAAGAACTATGTATTAATAACAGAATTAGTGACCTAATGCTTTCTTTACAATTAGGTTATGTGTAACCACACTTCTATTTGGTTACAAGTTGGAACACACATAATAAAATTATCAGTTATATAAGATGACTTTGTAGATTTTTGCATTAAATAATGTAAACTTAGTGATAAAATAGTTCATGGACATACATGAGTAGTTCAATCCACATGGATAATTAAAATATTTAATTATAGGAAACAATATGTGTATGTATTTGTAACACTTGTATGTAACACGCTTTCATAATTAGTTTAATAAGAAAATATTCTAGATGATTCAAAACATCTTTTCAGCAATCGGCTCTTTCAAGAGCACAGAAACAATAGATTTATTGTGAGAACACATTCCCAAAACAAATTCAATTATTTACCTACCTAGATAGGTAGATGAAATATTTTGTGGTATTAAACACAGAAGGTATTGTAGGTAACATAGCCTGTACTGTTTGTATGATGAATACATTTAATTGATGATAGAATTTATTGTAATTTAAAAAAAGAATAAATCTTTAAATAACTCTTTTATTTCTTATTTTTTAATGATTATGACATAGTTCTTTTATAAGCTAGCATATCTTCATGTTTGTAAAGTAAATGAAGCTTTTCATACATATATTTAAAGAAGTATAACAAGTTGTCATACTGCCCTTTGTAGGGATTGCACTGTGGGTGATCATTGCTAACACTGTGTATTGGATAATGTTCAGTTAAGTAATTTTGGTAACTTTGGTCTCTTCCCCATGCACTTAAATGTAATTCAAGCATAAGTTGATGCAAAGCCTCTATAGTTGATAAATACCAACGAGGACTACCTTTTTGATGACGCCAAAATTGGGATGCTCTTTGCTGTAAAACAACTTTTGGCAGATTTCTTAGTCTATAATCTGCATATATTCCACGACTTTGATTCCATGTACTATCAATGAGTACAACTCTAGATATTGGCAGTTTTGACACATGGTAAATGTCTGTATTGTTTTCGGCACCAACTATTTTTTTCATAAGTGTACCTATGTTGTATCCATGAGGTAATTCAGCAAGTAAATGTTCACTGTAAGTTGTATTATTTCTTTTGCCTGTAAATAATTCAGGAACAGTTATTGCTTCTGTTCCAGGATAGAGTAAAACTGTGTTGCCATCATGCTTATAGTCTGGTACTTCTGGGTATGTATGGACAGTCACATCATGAGGTGCTAAGACAGCAGCATGCGCAGCAGTGCTCTTCCCATCAATTTCACGACGATGTTTTATAATGTCCACTTTTACAGGCAACTGTTGATGAAAAAAATTATACTATGGTATCTACCTAGTTTGAAAGAAATTAAACATTATGATAGACAGCTATCATAATGTTTTATTTAGTTGTTAATTGATGTTTTTTTAGTCTCATTAGTTTTTGTAATGGAGCTCTTACTTTGTACAGTTGGTTAGTTTTGATCTTGTAGAACAGTTTTTTCTTAAATCAGGTCCGTATTAACGTTGACACTAATGGTAGGTATATTCGATAAATAGTAGGTATAGTGTTGTTTACAGAATGATAAAAAATCGTTTCGTTGCGGTATTTAGGGGTAGTTTTTATCCCGCCATCTCGAAACTCGTTATTTTACTCGGTACTGGAGGGGTTAAAAATGAGGATTTACAAACGAAAGGCTTACATCATTTTAGTTTATCTCTGATTGATGAGCTTACCGTGCATAGAGGTAAACAACCTTCTAACTGTGCTACTGGGACGAAACAGGTGTAGCAGAAGTACATTCTCGATTTACCACAATTTGGACATGGAGTTCGACCATTTAGAGAATATAGTGGATCCAAATTTGATATTGCCATACCCTCAAAAGGTTTATCATCTCTGATTCTAGCTTCGAGGCTTTTAGGATTCATTTTTGAGATGGGCGCTAATGGTTATAAACCGGAGTATGGATAACTAGTTGATAATAATTGTGTTTAATACAAAACCGTTCGTGGTGTGTTATTTGCGCTACTGCCAGATTATCTACCGTATCGTATTCCAGTTTTGCATAAATCCAGATTCCTTTCAAGCCTTACCTCTTGAATTTATTTACTTCATACCACAGATAAAAAAAAGAATGTGGTAAGACTTCACACCAACAGGCAGGAGTACATCATACCCTACTCTTATTAATCTGTGCTTCATACCACATATTATTATAGTAAGAGTATGTCCATACTCTTACTAATCTGTGAGTATGTCTGAAAATATAGGAAGATATGCTTCATCTCTTAATAAATCTGTGATTTACTTTATGATGATGATCTTTGATATACTCTTAAATGGATGATGATCGTCATACAGTAGGTAAATATCATAAAATTATTATCCCTTTCCGAAACGGGAAAGTACTTCTATGGTAAATATAAGGTTACCTCGTTTTAAGTGATAATATTTTAACAGAGCATCAAACAATAACATAGAAAGAGGACCCAATAATTATTTTTTTTGAAAACTGGCCCGTTTACGTTTTTATTTTTCCTAACAAAAAAAACATTATTTTTTAAGAGCACCCTGTTCCGCGACATCGCCTTTCGTCTCTTACATAAGTACTACATTGAGCGAAAACTAGACAGACGTATGGGCCTGAGTGTGACGGAAGATGGACTAGCTAAGCGAGAACGAGACAGACGCGTGGGCGTGAGCGTGACAGAAGATGCCTATCTCATTCATGCGGCGTGCCGATGCGCGGTACTCGGGCGGTAGGGGGCGCCGCTGCGCGCCTATTTATTTGGTCCTACGTAATAATAATAATAAAGGTAACTACCTACTGCATTCGATTACCTATTATAACGAAACACTAATATGAAAAAAACATTATCAACGTGTATCAGTACCTAATAAATCAAACAGATAGATCAGATAGATAAACGCTACACAAACAAAACAGCTGGGTATGAAAACAAAGACAAAAACTTAAGAAGGTATGTGCCCATTTATCTGAGGCCTAAAACAGATGGGTAGGTATGATTCTCTGAAACAGAAACTCAACTTAGGTAGGTATGTGTTCATTAATCGTAGGCCTAAAACCCTAACAGCTGGGTATGTATGATAAACTAAGACAGAAACTCAACTTAGGTACCTATGTGTTTATCGCAGGCTTAAAACATGAACAGCTGGGCAGGTATGATAAACTAAAACTACCTAATTGTGTTGTGTTCCTTCTGTTTATTTAATAATAATAAGGAGACAAAGCTTATGTGAAAGTAAACTTCCTAATTGTGTTGTGTTACCTCTGTTTATTTAATAATAATAAGACAAATCTTATGTGAAAGTAAACTTTAAAAAGAATACCTATTAAAATTCTCAATCTTACTAAATTTAACTTAGACAGATGTTGTAGTTACCTACCTACCTACCTAATGAAATGAGTACCTATTGATTCCTTTTGATTCAGAAGATGGAGCACTTAAAATTGCGTGAGTAAATTTAACACAGTTTTGTTTTAAATTTCGTTTATTAGGTACCGTAAATTAACATAACACATAAAACGCGAACACATCTTTGAAAATTACGTACATTTTTATTATTTTTTACTTTTAATTATCACACTTGCTCAGTTTTTGTACAGATATGTGGATACAAGTCTTATTTCACAATAAAATAAATTAAAACTAGGATTTCTGCATTGGTTTACAAATAAGTTTTCTTTATTAGCAGCGATAAGTTAACATTTGAAAACAATGACGTCAAAGATTTGAAGTAAAACAGGTTACTATTTTTACGATAACATCTTATTTTACAATTGCCAATTGAGGCGATACCTCCTAACCTTATTATTATGCAAACTGGGCCTCTATTTTTGAATCACTTGCTTGAACATGGCGTGTGAGTTTTGTTTGAAAACAAATTAAAAATCAATGAAAATCACGCAAAATATTCGCGTTGGTACTCACAAAATTCATTTAGGTAAAACTGTACAATAAAGGACGCGGGGTAGGGGGAGGGGAGGGGGGTTGGGGGGAGGGGGTTGAAGGGGGGTAACCCCTGATACACTCCCCTCTTGAAGCAAGCTTTTGGTTTCTGAGATATTCATGATTGAAGTTTAAGGTTATGACTGGACTAAAAGTATTAAAATTCAGTTTTGGATCATCAAATTAAGGGGTGGGGGGAGAGGGAGTGGAGGGGAAGGTGTAGTAAAGAGGGGGGAATTGCCTATTCCCTACAAAATTGCCTATTTTCAGGGGTTTAAAGAGATTACTGTTGTCTGTAAAAAAAAAAATAACCACGAAATTCAAGGCTCACGCTCCGCTGCGCTTCGCGCTCGCCTTGAATTTCTAACCTATCACGTGGCCTACAGGACTTTTGCAAAGGTGTACAATTGCCAATTTTCAGGGGTTTAAAGAGATTACTGTTTTCTGTTAAAAAAAAAAAAAACCACGAAATTCAAGGCTCACGCTCCGCTGCGCTTCGCGCTCGCCTTGAATTTCTGACCTATCACGTGGCCTACAGGACTTTGGCAAAGGTAGGCAATTGCCTATTTTCAGGGGTTTAGAGAGATTACTGTTGTCTGTTTAAAATTCTAACCTATCTCGTGGCCTACAGGACTTGATGTTTAGGTACATTGACTGTATAGAATCAACATTCACGTAATGAATCACAACTGACAGATCGTAGTTTTATAAGGTTGGTAGTCAATCATAATATTGACGTAAAATCGTAAATTTTGTTCTAATTTTGCGATTTTTAAAAATTAATTTCTCGAAAACTACTAGGTTGCTTCAAAAAACGACTTCACCGAAAGACTTCTTGCATCATGTAGTTTCTGACAAAAAATTATGAAACGCAAACTCAGCGTCCTGTTTAGTACAGTTTATCCTTCATTTATCATTTTTGCAAATCACTTCCACGTGAGATTATACTAATTTTCATAGGAAAATCGGACATTAAACAATGAATATCACACACCATCTTGACGCGAGTGATTCAAAAATAAGGGCCCTGAAGCGAGCACTAGACAATCTAGCTATCACGAGCACTGCTTTTTTTCACTAGTCATCACGGCATTCACTGTTCATTCACACACGTATGCACTGCACCTTTGCTGGAATTGGTGGCGAATAACTGCAGCATTGTGTTGTGCATGCACGTTATCCCAACAACGTGCAATTGCGCAGTAGTCAACGGGAGGACTCGAGCTCGTGCTGTTCGATCTTCGTCGCATAGTCCGCACCAGCAGCAAAACTTGGACCCTCAAGTGATAAAGGCGTAATCCCCGCCAACAGCAAATCTTGGACCCTCAAGTGATAAAGGTGGAGGGCTTCGTTGTGCAGAAACCGCCATAGCAAGCGTCTGCGGTGTTTGGCAGTCGGTGCCGTACCAGGTCAAGGCGCGGCGGGAATTCGGGAAACTATGTGATGCTGGTCACACGACCCAGGCTTCGGAAAACGCACCGCAGGTCCGCGACGCGCGCGCACACGACATACAAACGCGAATTTTTTTGGCAGACTGACTCGCGTCGCGCGCGCGGCCGCGGCTATCCGGTGGGGCCCCCGCCCCCGCTCCCCAGCGGCCGCGAGCGCGACACGTGTAGGCAGGCAGGCAACACGGCGGCGATGGGCGGCGCGTATGACAATACCTACAAAGAAAGACCGAGAGCTCCGCTCAGCAACACGCGGCACGGGGTGTTTTATTTTACTCTTTTTTCTACATGTTTAGAGGCGATTTTCTCGAAAACTAGCGTATAAAAAATTTTTTTTTTCGTACAAAATATATTTCATTTATTTTTCTGAATCTGCCTTTAAAATATTATCACTTAAAACGAGGTAGCCTTATATATACAATCATCGCTGAGACGTTGTCATTTTGACATTTTAATTGATGTAATCAACAAAATTATACCGATATTTTTCAGTCAAAGTACTTAACCGGTTAGTGTTTGACGCTTTTTTTGGTTGTAATGTTATGTTTTATATCTTGCCTGTATTTAGATCCTTTTCCAGGCTCAGGGCCTTTAGGTAGGTAATATTTTTTATCTTTTGGCAGATAAGTCTGTTGAAAACTAGTAAAACATTAACAAGTAGGATAGCATACATCTAAATTAATATAGCATAATAATCGATAACGATTATATATAAACATATATATATATATATATATATATATATATAGGGTCTAACAAAACTAATGATCGACCGCCAACCAACGGGGGGTATCTACCTATACATCATATTGATCACGCTCACCAAATTTGAGAAAAAAATCAGGCTAGTTTCAGAGATAATCAACAAAACAGTAGCACTTCTAAAATGTGTAAAAACCATAAAATTAATATTGTGGTAAAAACACACCATTTACGTCTGTTTACTATACTACGATGTTAAATGCGGACGCACACCAACAAAGCTAGCCGACATGTCGGTGCGCCGCGGCAGACGTAAACAAAGGAGCGGCATCCTTTATGTCGGGGCGGCATTCTTCTTTCGGCGTCTGCGGCGCGTGTTTGTATTGATTTTTATTTCGTCAGTCGCGAACTCACTTCGCCACGGAAAGGACATCGACTGAATTAGATTATTACTTTCTGCAACCCAAGTAGTCAAGTACGAGTCAATTCCGAGAGGCCAGGTGGGTGTTCCTCTACACCACGTACATTTTCGGCGTGAAATGTTAACTCAGCGAAATGGAGCCCCCTGCCAAGTGTGGTGTGATTGGCCTCCGTGTCTTTTTTCTTCGAGCTCAGCCGTCGGTGGATCAGGCGCAATGGGCCCGGCGCCCTGGCGCCCCTGACCGGCGCGGCGCCCGACCGATCACTACTCCATGCCTACCTACCGACGTGAAGGACCCGACAGTGTTTATTACCTACGAAATGTGATGTGGCTACGTGCGTGATTGATAAGAAATTTACGTACCAATTTACGTAAAAGTGATAAAAACATTCTAAATCGTGTAATAAGTGGGACGTGATGATGTGCATTGAAGCTTTAAGACATTTTGTTTAAGACAAATTTAGATTACCTACAGTAAGTCCTTATAAAAACAAAATTCCTGTGAATAGGTAACTTTTATGAAAGAGCTAAAACGCCATGTCAGTAACTTTTGTTTCAGAGGGCTAAAATAATTGTTTTTTATTAAACTACGAGTATTTTAAATTAAATTACGAGTTATAAACCTGAAAAATTGTGATAGGTATGCGTTTCAAAATAAATTGTTGCATCAAAGTCGTATTTTCTTTATGCTTATCTACTTCCAAAGCCTGCTTATACCAAAGGAGACTTTAACTTATTGTCTCCTTTGAGGTTTAGGTAGGAGAAAAGACACAATTTTTTTACATAATAAAAGCTGTTACTGTTTAGGTAGGTACACACTACCACGCTTTTGTTTTACAAATTTTTGCCCTGCTGGTTATTCATTTTGGTTAGGCAACGTTTATTATCATTTTTGATAAGGTTGTGTCTGTTATTATTTTGGTAGTTAGAGTAAAAAGGAATGACTACAACTTTAAAGTAGGTAAGTATGCAAATCTGCCATTAACTGCGTAAACACCCAGGTTATTAATTTAATTTACACAGATTGTTTGAAAGTTTCTTTTAATGATCAGAAGGTTATGATAGACTAGACACAATTAGGTAACTACTAGACTAGCTGGTGCGCGTGTCCAATGAGTAGGTAAAGTCTGTTTTTCTTGGCTTGAGAATATTGTAAACAATCTTAACATTCCTTTTTTTGTGAAATGATCAATTTTAAAATAATGTTACGTCACACCGCCGCAGCCAATCACAGCTCGCCACCCACGCCAGCCAATCATAGCCAAGCCATGCCACCGCTCCAACTACCGAATGCCTGCGGTAGTGGGGGTAACGCCATATGAAGCCCTGCAAGCCCAGTTGGAGCTGTCTTACTGCTGAGCTCACATCATAAGCAAAAACTCTGCTCGTTTGTTACCCGAAAATAAATAACACCTATTTGTTACTGCGTTGGCTCTTTTTATTTATTACCACTGCTTTATATCGGAAGTGGGATAAATAAAAAATAGCCATGAAGCGCCACCACGACGATTCCTCAACGGCGGGCCGCCTTATTCGCCCGTAAGGATGGCGAGATTCTTCACGAGAAGAAACCCTGGGCATAAGCGACGAACAAGATGAAGATGACTCACCTGCACCTGTGACTCCTCCAGCCAAGAAACTCTTGAAAAAGCTTTTGGAAACGGAGGTACAAAAAGCCATTCGTGATCTAAATCAAGAAATTCCAACCATTCCAAAAATAAAAGAACATCGTGCAGCATCACTGATTCCCGAGTTCGACCCAGACAGCGAAGAGTGCACTACCGCATCAGCGTGGCTGAAGAAAATTGATCAACTTGGTGAAATTCACGGTTGGAATGATACTACGAAGGCGTTCTATCTACAGGACAGATTGCGAGGCCAGGCAAGAAGATGGTACAACCGGCTCGATGAGTACGACTACTCCTGGGAAGACTGGAAAGACATGCTCATGCGCGCGTTTCCCAGACACCGTGACTATGGGAACATGTTAGAAGAGATGATGAACCGTAAGAAACTACCCGCAGAGTCTATGACCAAGCATTACCAGGATAAGGTCGCCATGTGTTTCCGGTGCAAGCTCTCTGACACTGCGACCGTTTCCTGCATCATACGTGGTTTGCCGTTGTCACTGCAAGCAAACGCACGAGCATACCAATGCGAGAGACCTGAAGAATTGTATGAAGGCTTCCTCTGTGCGTTAGATGATTATCAACCGCCATCAACATCAGTGGGAACACGAGTGTCTCCAAAAGACTCGAACATTCGCCCGGCCACAGACAAAAAGTTAAGCTTAATTGACACTGATGTCAACCCGTGTCCACGCTGCAAAAAGACTGGTCACATACTCCGTAATTGTCCCTATCCAGACTCGCGCATATGCTTTAAATGTGGCAAGCAAGGCCACATTGCCACACGTTGCGCAACCGCTGTAAAACCTGCATTAAACGCTGATGAGAAAATAAAGGAGATCAAGCTTCTACAAAACCATAATCGTCGCCGTAGAGTGAAAACCTCGGAAGTGCATTTCTGCTTATTTTTTATTATTACATTATTTGAAAGAAAACCTCGCGACGCACATTCTAGTTTAACTCACACGCTCATCTGATACAAATAGCGCTATCTATGACGTTCAATGAGAACCTCGTAATCGCTTGCGTGAACTATAATCTGGTGTGATTACCTCGAGACGACAGGTCGGAGCATGTTAAAATCGTGAAAACAGAACCCCTATCACGAATAATTTGCGTCAAAGTGTTCGTATAGTAACGTAATCATTTGTATGAGAATCTAAAAGCGCCTCTATCGGACGTAAAACAAACTAAATTTGGCAGCTCAAATACCTGACATTTATCGTGCGTAAACGTGTCATTCAACGGCCATATTTACGTTAGTATGACGTCATCTTCGTCAATGCTATCGACTTTACTACACGACACGAGAGTGCTTCGTGATGCCGACTAACGTTGTACTGCGTAAACTCGCTACGCTAACGTTACGAATACGTCAAAAGTTCGTGATTGGGGTACAGACGTTCAAAGTGCATATACATTTTTAATGACGTTTGAAATAACTTTGGTTTTACTCACAATAACAATTAAAACAAAAATCTACGTAGTACAATTTTTTTTCACCAGACGGTTTTTTTCACCTCCTACAAAGTTTACTCAAAAACACATACGAGGTTTTCACTCTACGGCGACGTAACTAGATTTATGAAAAAGTGGCTAGAGTGAACGGCACTTACGTTAAATCCTACATTGATACTGGCAGCCAAGTCAACGTACTGTCTACTCACATTGCGAAGCTACTGAACCTCAAAATCAGTTCATCAAGCATCATCCTCAAGGGATTTTCTGGAGAACCGTTGCCAAGCCGAGGGGAGGTAGCTTTCGACCTCAAAATCGATGACGTATGCATCCCCTGCACGGCTCATTTAACAGATGTAGATATGGGAGCTATCGGTCTGCTCATCGGTCAACCTATCATCAATGGCGATAACATGACCTTAGTTGTCAGTGAAGGCAAGGCGACACTTAAACAAGACATATGGAGGTGATCGAAGAGCGTACCCGTTTCAAGGTTGTGACTTCGGGAAAAGAGTGCCTGCTACCTGGACCTTCCATCATTAAAGTAAACGTGCTGGACAACGTGGAAGACAACGATGTCGTCACTACGCCGCAACATTTTGAACTGCGAGGAGTATCCTACTCGATTCCTGCCACCCTGCTTCGAGGCGCAGCAGGGTTCATCAAGATCATCAACAGCGGCGCGCAAAACATCGCCTGGGAACAAGGTGAAGTGCTGACCAGAGCCGAAAGCTGCGTCGCTCCACCACCGCCCAAAGTTCAGGTTAGTCAGCAAACATTCACTTTGCCAATAACTCCTTTAGCCAACGCTTATAATCATAGCCAGCCTACAGCATCCGTGTTGCACACTAGCTTAGCTCATATCAGCACTATCGGGGGTGTAAAAGTAGACGAAATAAAATCAGGCCCATTAAATACAGATGAATATGATAGTTTAATTACCTTATTAACTAACTATAGGGATTGTTTTGCAAGTAAAACACAAGATTTAGGTTTTACAAATTTATTAAAAATGAAAATAAACTTGACAAGTGAACAGCCAATTTATCGCCAACCTTACCGTTTGTCGCATAGCGAGCAAATAATTGTTAGAGATAAAATCTCTGAGTTATTAGACGCAGGTATAATCAGAGAGTCGGAGTCCTGTTTTGCTTCTCCCGTTATTCTCGTAAAGAAAAAAAATGGTGACAATAGGCTATGTGTTGATTATAGGGCGCTTAACGCCATCACCGTCAAGGATAGATATCCTTTGCCCAACATAGATGACCAGATCTCAAAACTGGCCGGTAAAAACTTCTTCACGAGTCTTGACTTAGCACAAAGTTATCATCAGGTGGAAATCGATCCTGATGATGTACACAAAACAGCTTTTATAACACCTCAAGGACACTTTGAAAACACTCGCGTTCCATTCGGTTTAGCTAATGCACCATCCGTTTTTATGAGAGTGTGTAGTTATTTCCGAAAGTTTATTAAGAATTTTGCGATAATCGCCCGTCCTTTAACAGATTTGACTAAGAAAAACGCGCTTTGGAGTTGGGGTAGTGAACAATCTGAAAGTTTTGAAAAGTTAAAAGAGTGTTTGTGTACAAAGCCTATATTAGCTCTATAGTTCTATACGATCCTGCCTTGCCAATTGAGATTCACACGGACGCGTGCAAGTTAGGTATTGCAGGTATTTTATTACAAAAACAATCTGACGGTACTTTACGCCCTGTTATGTATTTTAGTAGAGTGACAAGTAAAGAAGAAAGCATGTACCATAGTTATGAGCTTGAAACGCTTGCCGTGGTTGAATCACTGCGTAGGTTTAGGGTATACATTGTCGGTAAACATATCAAAATCGTGACGGATTGTACGGCTGTTCGTGCTATTTTAACTAAACGCGACATTATCCCACGTATTGCTAGGTGGTGGTTATCGATCCAAGATTTTGACATGAGTGTAGAATATAGGCCCGGGGAACGTATGCGACACGTAGATGCGTTAAGTAGGAATCCGGTCGATACCGTAAATGTTAATCGCCTTGAAGTGACAGATTGGTTCTATACCATTCAATACCAGGATGAGAAGTTGAAGCGGATCATTGGGTTGGAGTGTAGGAAAGGGTGCGCAGGACTTAGAAAAATTTCATCGAAATTTTTGACCCCCTATAACACCCCTGTTTTTCAGTGTCACTGGATGGGGGGTTCCAAGGGATGCAACTTTTGTTAAGGTGACCTAGCTATAAAGTCAATACCCGCGAAGTTAGAAGGCGTTTTTCGAAGTACATTTCTAAGGCAGTTAGGACTTAGAAAAAAAGTCATTGAAATTTTCAGCCTTGTGTAACACCCCTTTTTTTCAGTATTACTGGTTAGGGGGCTCCAAGAGATGCAACTTTTGTTAAGGTGACAGCCATAAAGTCAGAAAACACTTCGCTTGGCAGGAAACTAGCTGGATGCCAAACAGCAAGGTTAGGTTAGTTTAAAACAGCGACCTGATAACAAACGGCATTGGCTTGAGCTGAATCGCCAGAAATCACCGCTTGGCAAGAAACTAACTGTATGCCAAAGAACAAGGTTAGGTTAGGTTAGAACAGTGACCCGACAACGCGCGAAGGCGAGCGAGCGAAGCGAGCGTGCCGCGGTAGCGGCCGCCGAGCGCCAGAAATCACCTCTTGGCAGGAAACTAGCTGGATGCCAAACAACAGGTTGGGTTAGGTTAGAGTAGCGACCTGACAACCGCTGCAACAACAACAATAAATTCATGATTAGGACATAGCCGATTCTGCGAGGGGTGGTGATGTGATATTAACCCCCCTTTTTTCTCACGGGGTTGGATAAAGGAGAGGAAGCGTAACAACGTTTGTACGGGACACTTTTGCATTAACTCCCTCCTTCACCCCCCAATCGGACCCAGTGTATGAAAGGGTGCGCAGGACATAGCCGATTTCGCGAGGGGTGGTGATGACATATTAACCCCCCTTTTTTCTTACGGGGTTAGATAAAGGATATGAAGCGCAACAACGTTTGTATCGGACACTTTTGCATTAACTCCCTCCTTCACCCCCCAATCGGACCCAGTGTATGAAAGGGTGCGCAGGACATAGCCGATTTTGCGAGGGGTGGTGATGTGATATTAACCCCCCTTTTTTCTCACGGGTTTGGATAACAGAGAGGAGGCGTAACAACGTTTGTACGGGACACTTTTGCATTAACTCTCTCCTTCACCCCCCAATCGGACCCAGTGTATGAAAGGGTGGGCAGGACAGCCGATTTTGCGAGGGGTGGTGATATCATATTAACCCCCCTTTTTTCTCACGGGGTTGGATAAAGGAGAGGAAGCGTAACAACGTTTGTACGGGACACTTTTGCATTAACTCCCTCCTTCACCCCCCAATCGGACCTAGTGTACGAAAAACTGCTGGAGGGGGGGAAGTCAAGTCATCCAAGGTAGAGCTCATTCAAGGTCATCTCATTGATGTATTGGGGAGAGGTGTAGTGTGGGGGGGAGGTGTAGTGTGTAGGGGGAAGTGTAGTGTGTGGGGGGAGGTGTAGTGTTGGGAGAGGGGGAGGGGGGCAAGGTCATCTGTTTGATGTATTGGGGGAGGTATAGTGTGTGGGGGGGGTAGGTGTAATGTTGGGGGAGGGGGAGGGGAGGTCAATCAAAGTCAAGGTCATCCAAGGGTGAGGTCATCCAAGGTCAAGGTCATCCCATTGGACTCCCCCCTTTAGGTCCCCCCCCCCTTCAACTCCCACTTCCCCCCGGGTCCTTAAGGTGTGATTAGGCGATTTTTTTTTTCTCATTTTTAGTGTGCGCACCCTTTGCGACACTTTGACCGATCATTGACCAGCTTAGGGATGGCTCAGCTAGTACGGAAATTAGCAATAACTATGTATTCTTAGATGACCGATTTTTTAGAAAAACTTTGCACGGGAATCGTCTCGTTGTGCCTTCATTAGCTCGATGGAGGTTAGTTCAAATGCATCATGATGATATCGGACATGTGGGCCTGCAGAAATGTATGGATTTGATAAAAAAAGATTATTGGTTCCCAAAAATGACTCGTTTTATCCGGAAATATGTTACGGCCTGTCTTCATTGTGCTTATGGTAAAGGTGATTATGGTAAGAAGGAAGGTAAATTGTTTCCTATACCCAAACCCACAGATCCGATGCTCATGGTGCATGTTGACCATTTAGGCCCCTTTTGCAAGACAGCTAAAGGCTATCAGTACATGCTCGTAATTACGGATGCTTTTTCAAAATTCGTTATAGCTGAGCCTACCCGAACGGTTAATTCCGTGGAAACTATTCTCAAAAAGGTGTTTAGTCTATTTGGGTACCCTGATAAGCTTGTGAGTGACCCTGGTAAAGCTTTTACGAGTAGGTACTTTAAAAAGTTCTCAAACGATAAACAATTTAGACACATCTTGACTTCTGTTGCATGCCCGCGAGCGAATGGCCAAGTAGAACGTACAAACCGAACCATACTTAATGCGTTGCGTGCAACAGACCCCAGCGACGCGGCTAATAATTGGGCAAATTGCCTACCTGATATACTCTGGGGTATCAACAACACTAGAAACGAAAGTACAACTTTTAGGCCCTATGATCTTATGTTCGCCAGAAGTTCCAGGCCGCGCTGCGATGTAAGCACTAACGAAAGTGAGCCCGTAGTAGTTAGGCGTAAGAAAGCTAGTGCTCATTTGAAGGTAGCCAGTGATAGGATGAAACGCAACTTCGATAAGAAACGTAAGCCAAGCCGTATTTATCGTAAGGGTGATCTAGTTCTATGGCGACAAGCCCCTACAAGTAGTGCAGCGAAAGTGAACACCAAGCTTGATGACATTTACTCTGGCCCATATATAATTTCTAAAATAATGGGTAATGACAGGTACAAGATCCGAAGCGTCAAGGGTCTTCGGGGCTATAAGGCCTTTACTGGCCTTGTTGCGGCCGATTCCCTGAGACCTTATGTCAGCACGGTCCCTCTATCTGATAGCGCCAGTAGCTCTGATGAGCAACTTGAAACTGAAGACCTGATCAACTTACTGGAGAGTTAACCAAGCTTCCTCCCATTGCGGGAGCAATCCTTGTTTCAGGACGCCCGAATGTTACGTCACACCGCCGCAGCCAATCACAGCGCGCCACCCACGCCAGCCAATCATAGCCAAGCCATGCCACCGCTCCAACTACCGCATGCCTGCGGTAGTGGGGGTAACGCCATATGAAGCCCTGCAAGCCCAGTTGGAGCTGTCTTACTGCTGAGCTCACATCATAAGCAAAAACCGTTGTTACCCGAAAATAAATAACACCTATTTGTTACTGCGTTGGCTCTTTTTATTTATTACCACTGCTTCAATAAAATAAAGATATAACTCTTCTCACGTTATCCTTGAATACTAAGATCTTTTTAAATCAAATGGTTACTTAAATTTTATTGCTGATACAATGATATAAAAGTTATAAAAATATTGTTTACATTATTGGACTATTAAAGATAAACAGACTTTAGACGAGTCTGGGGGCCTACTCTGTAAGACGTTGCACGTAAATATCAGCTATAGCCATTTTGCTTGCTCCCATGTTATTCTGGCATAGACGACTAGAGTAGAAAGCATGAACATTTTTTGACGTACAGAGCAGGTACCTTCGGTTCGTATGTGTGTGAATGACACAGATAAAAGTACAGCAGGTTTCCTTACTTAATTGAATTATTATGTTAGAAAACATAACTTTGAAAAATCACTATAAAACATGTGTCAATATTTTGTCATCGTAATCAGTATGATTTATAGATACCCCCCGTTGGCGATCGATCACTAGTTTCGTTAGACCCCGTATATTACACGTGGTTTCATTTATTAGGTTTTCTCAATCACTATAATTCGAGTTTTATTTTTTTGTAGGTACGCCAAAAATGATTTGAAGTATAATGAAAAGTACTTGAAAAAACAATGACGTAAAAGTATAGACACGCTCTACACCAACATTAAAGCATTTTAAAGGTGAACGCACATTTACCCGAGCCGAATGCGCCGAACGAAACGAATTTTAAAATTCTTTATATGAAATCCAATGAATCCTCGCACACTAATCCGCGTCGAATCATCCGAATCTGGAAGAACCCCAGAAATCCTAGACGAATCAGGTTGTCGTCATCAGATTCGGCGCGGCTAATGCGGTCGACTCGCCGGGTATTCAATTCTTATTCACTCCCACCTTAGATGTCACTCATAGCGCAGCCTAATTCTTTCTTCGACGCGGTTGATTCGTCCGATTCGGTCGATTCGGCTGAATCGGCTAAGTGTGCGACTTCGATTCGTTCGGCGTGTTCGGCTCGGATAAATGTGCGTACACCTTTAAATAGCGCAAGGATTACTCTATATACGAACGTATAGTTGTGTATTACGACACTAAGCGCTTAAAAAGACAACAGATGGGGATACCTGTTGATAGAAAGAGATAAATATATAACATTCGTTACGCATTGATTGCTACTGAGCGCTCATTGGTGCGAGCGCGTGAGATCTCGCTCTTTAGCTTAATGTCAGCTATCACTAAATTATGGTAAAGCGTAAATACGCGTTTTAAGTTTTAATAACTTTTAAATGAAAAAACTATACTAATGAATGTAATGACACGTTTTTCTTGTCTCTTAACAGTTGCAGTGTAATTGACAACATTTCAAATTTTTTATATGCGCAATTTTATTTTTTCTGTAGGAACTTCAAAAATGAAGGCACCCGTATTATTAGTATTTTCATTTCTTTTCAGTATTATCTCTAATAATAATTGTTTTAAATCTCTCCATTCTAAAAGAGCGTAAGTACATAAGGTTGGATGTTACGAGGTCATGTCTTTGCTATATTCGATAAAGAATCATGACGTTTATAGTGTTGTAGTCTGTATAAATTATAAAATTAAGATGTCGATATCAATGTATCCAAATATAAATTTTATTATGTGACATTACCTGATTTAAGTAATGTAAATAGTAACCAAACAAAGCTTACATTGTATCCTTTCTTATTTTATATTATTATGACGTTTCAAAATTACTGAAATATTGTATCATCATCATCAATTACTCAAATATTGTGTCAATCACCAATATCAATCATATTTCGAATTATAAAAAAAAACAATAATATAAATAAATAATAATCCCATCTATCATATCGTAAATAATCGATAATATCCAATACCACACCGGAAACAACAACAACACTAAATGTCAAAGTGACAGCTGACAGCAAGCTCAAAGTTCAAAAACATTTTTTTTCTGCATGAAATGTCATTGCAAAGGCGTAACCTGTGAAATGCCAACATCCATGTTATTTTTAGTCTTTTACTTTTAACTTTAAGAATGAAGCGTAAAAAATCTGAAAAAATATTTAACGTGTTTAGAATCGCTAAGTCTTGAAATGGTTTTTGAATTTTCATATCTTTACAAAAATTAAATGTTGTCAATTCATACTTGTTGTGTTATACTACTTGTTGTGTAATAGTTGTTGTGTTATACTACTCCTAAACACACGGGAAGGCATTTTTACCAGCAAACGAGAAATAATTTAAGGCGTTGTCGGGACGTATAACCATAAAGAGAAAGCGTGCCCAACTGAATTCTCTCCGGGCAATTACCTGCCTTTCGTGTAGCCATTTTCGAGCGCATAGGACGTATCATACAATTATAAAACATCTTAGTTGAAAATAGCATCGCACAATAATTGGTGTACGGTACACGGCTTGTGCGATGCCAATTTTAATTGAAAACGAGTAAACGGGATTATTAGTAGGATCGTTCGATGCATTTGTTCACGGTGGATCAAAATAGGTAAATGTTTGTATTTACTATGGCATTGTTAATTATATTTTGGCAATAATATTTTATTTTATTTACTTTGTCAAATAAAATTTTCTTTCTTGGAATGCAGTAGGCGTAAAACTTTTTTTTGTCTTTTTGTTCCTTATGGAACAGGCTAAGGCCTCAGGACGGTATGCGTAAAACAGAAGAACGTGTCACGTTAACAATGATATTGTAATAAGAACTAGATCACCGGTGACAGGCTAAAAGATGGCTCAGCTGAACAACACCTTACTTCAAATTTGGGCCATAATTTTGGCGTAGTCTGTTTTTGATGGCGTCAGAGTCTTAATGCCTCAGTGCGCCTTTCAAACTGCAGAAATACCTAACTAAATAAAAAAAACTGTCCGAATATCATATTTTCGTCAAGTAAATTGTATTTAATGATGCCTATCATTCATGATTGAAGTATTTTCAATACAATTAGTGAGTTTTGTTTCTCAGCCAACCCACGGACTAACATGGTCGATATTCTAAGACAGTGCTATACGTGGAGTAGTTTGGTACTATATTTTTAACCGACTTTAAAAAAGGAGGAGGTTATCAATTCGACTGTATGTTTTTGTATGTTTGTTACCTCATATCTCAGTCGTTTGTCGACCGAATCGAAAATTTTTTTCGCCTACTTAGAGGGTGTACCTTCTAGTTGGTCCCATTTTTTCCATTTTGGGATCTGATGATAGGATCTTGGTGTAATCGAGGGAAACCCTCAAATTTTAAAGGCACGTATAGTGTCTCTTTACTAGAATCTTAATGTTGACGTGTTGTTACGTCTGATAGTCAACATCTTGTGAGGCTGAGCTGATGGTGGAACTCCTTAACGCTTAGGAGTTAAGTAATAATAATGACGGAACTTATGAAAGGTAATTTGTAGCTTTTAAAAAAAATAGAATCATAAGGTGCAACTCCCCCCCCCCACCCGCTCTTAGGTAATCACTAAAAATTAAGAAATAAAATAAACTTTAAAAAAAAGTAAAAACCGACTTCAAAACCAAAATGCACTAAAAAGTCTTAAATAAACTCTTCACCATTGAAAGGAAAGCAATCCGTTTTAGGCAAACAATTTCTTTTTGGAGTCGGTGCCATCACTTTGACCATCAAGCATCAACTATCACAGCACCGACTCCAAAAAGAAATTGTTTGCCTAAAACGGATTGCTTTCCTTTCAATGGTGAAGAGTTTATTTAAGACTTTTTAGTGCATTTTGGTTTTGAAGTCGGTTTTTACTTTTTTTTAAAGTTTATTTTTTTAATAATAATTTAACGACCGTCACAGTGTGGTGGTTTACATTCCGGACTACAAAGATAAGCAGTCGCGAGTTTGAATCCCGCCCGCACGACCCTAACAAATATGTCTATGGAAATGTATGTTAATCCCTCAAGCGTATGTGAACGAGACACAATAGAATTTCTTTTGTTATGCGGTTGCCTGCAACCGCTCGGGTGTTGAAGCATTAATATGTCTGTTATATAACTATAAATTGCACCTTCATTTTTTTTAAAGTAACAGCGTAGACGCTCACGGATCAAAAGGTCACCGGCACTCGCGTTAACAAAAGTATAACAAAAGGCTGTTGATAAACACTTCTGTGAGGGATAATCCTCACGATTGTAGAAAAAAATATGTAAGCTCTCTATGAGCGTGTTATTTGTAGGAATCATCCTGTTTACATGATGCCAGATGGCTATGGTGTATCAATAAATATTTCTATATTTATTAAATTAAGGACTAAATAAATTGCATTTATTAGATAATTATTCAATAATTTAAATGATAAATAGTTTGAAAATAAAATGTTTTTGTTGATTAATATGCTACCGAACTAAGGTGGGAACTCAATTTTAAAATTAGGCCAACGAGTCTATTGTAATGTGGGTACATTATGTATCAATATGTGGGTACATACTTTTAAAAATATATTAAGAAAGCTACTCTATTAAGACTCTGTTCCGAATCTGGGGTGCGATTGTGTAAAGCAATCGTATTCATTTGACAGTTCAAAAGGTACGGTATGCTCTGTCAAATGACAAAGAACAAAGGGTTTGACAGATCATCTTGTACGTTTTGAACTGTCAAATGAATACGATTGCTTTACACAATTTCACCACTGATGTCTGATGTGATAATGTCAATCCTTTGAAATCCATTAATCAGACGGTGCCATATTTGTGTACTCTTTTAGTTCGCGAGGCGTCATCTACTTCTAAATACAATATAATTGCATGTTAAGCAATGTCTCACAATATATATGTCAATTAACTGCACAGATTAGTAAGAATATGTCTTAAATTAACTTTCGGATACTATGAAAATAGCCACTGCGGCATCTGCGGCACCATGCCCGTTCCGCCGTGTGGTGTGGATACACTAAAGCACTCTTCATTCAAATAAATAAAAGTGTCGTGCGCGTGTTCAGAATTTATGTATCGATAGCATATAACGATTTAGGTACGTACACCACCACAATAAACTCAACTGTAGTAAATTGATTGATTATTTACTCAATCACTCAATTGTGTAATGAATGGCCTTTTGAATGGCCAACCAGGGGCCACCAACGATCGAAAAGGGTTGCCGTTTTTTACTTGAATAAATTTTATAATTCTGGCTTTTTATTACTTACCATAAGTTACGACCTGCAACCTGTCCTGATGAATTTTTTAAACATGTATACATGATGTATTTAAGCTTTATTGCACAACCAAAGATGGAATTAACGCCGTATGGCAAATTGGGCTATTTAGTTTTCGCTTCCTTGCTCGCTATAATATGAGCGATGAAAATAATATGTTGAACAAAAAGGGGCTAATATAATAATATTTTACGTATAATATGACAATAGCCGGTATTTGGTATTGATATCCAACAAAAACAAACTATAGTTATTTATTCAAATTGAAATGATTTTAAAGTATTGTCATTTTCGTTACTTAAATGTTAATAATTCATAAATAAATAAAAGGAAATGGCCGCATCCCCGTTTATTGTTTGCCCAAAAAGTAAAATTCTATGAGACATACCAAAAGTAATTTAATATGAATTTGGTTTAGATAGCAGGATATCCGTAGATAGCAGGGTTTTAACGATTTAAAACTTATAACTGCGGGTCTATACGCGACGCATATTATGTAGTAGTATTGTTACTACTTACACCCTCGACGTTTCGACGGTGTTGCAACCGTCGTGGTCACGAGGAGACTGAAAAAAAAATTAAAAAAATAGAGTTTTTACGAGTAACGATATTGACTATGCATAAAGTCGATCTCTTCCACTTTGTCTAGGGCCCCAATTTCACTTAATTATTGTAACAAAGTCACAATGGGATCGATTTTTAATGTTTGGCCCTTAGTGGAAGTGTCAAGAATTGACAACACTTAATTTTTGTAAAGGTATGAAAATTCGAAAACCGTTTCAAGATTTTGCATTTCTAATCACGTTGAACATTTTTTCAGATTTTTTTCCGAATTAATTTTAAAGTTAAATGAAAAAGACTGAAAAGAACATGGAAGTTGGCATTTCACAGGTTACGCCTTTATGCAGAAAAAAAATGCTTATAAACTTTGAGCTTGCTGTCAGTTGTCAAGTTGACATTTAGTGTTGTTGTTGTTTCCGGTATTGTATTGGACATTATCGATAAATTACGATGTGATAAATTGAATGCTATTAAAAAAAATCATTCTAACAATTTTTTAGTTCAGATACGAAATAATCATCATGATTCCTCATTCGAAATATGATTGCAGCAGGGAAATTATTCAGCAAGATCACATGGAGGTGGGATACCAGGCCCCCGTGTCAGGCAATACTACTGGCAACAGGAAAATGATTCAACAGGCATTTCATCCAAGCCTGTTTCTAAACAAAGTAAGGAGCAACTCCGAACCTACAAGTGTACAAAGAAGAAGTACCTCTCATACTTTTTCAAATACGGATGTGATTGACTTATCAACGGACCAAGACGACCCGAATCTCACCCAATCCGGAAAAAACACCCCTGAAGATGACCAAAGAGATTGGACTGTAATAACGGGTAAAAAGCGGCAGAGATCAAGCCCCGACACATCAAACAGATGTAAACAATCTAAGCTAAGCACATACTGGCTTAGTCAGAGATTAGAAACCTCAAACCGCTTCACAGAGCTCGAAGTGGACCAAGACAGCTCAAACAAAGCGCTCCCTAAAGAGCCAAAACCTCCACCCCTATTTGTTGAAAAAGTGGCCAATATACAAGCTCTGATAGAGCTGCTAAATGAACATGTACCTGGAAAATACACATTGAAGGTGCTACAGAGTGACAGAGTTAAGATACAACCGCATTCATCTGAAACCTATCCAAAAATAGTTAAATTAATGGAAGAAAAGGAAACAGAATTCTACACATACAAGCCCAAGGGTGAGAGAAGCTTTAAAATAATACTTAAAAACATGCATTCATCAATGGATACAAATGAGATAAAATCAGAGTTAAATGAGCTTGAGCATTAAGTAACAAATATTTGTAACATAAAACAATGGACAACTAAAAAACCTTTACCAATATTCATTATAGAACTTAAACCTCAATCAAATAATAAACTGATCTATAATATTAAAAGACTCTTAAGCTGCAACATATACTTTGAACCTCCTCGTCCAAAACGCGAGATACCGCAATGTTCAAACTGCCAGCAATATGGCCACACCAAAAAATACTGCCGCCGCAAACCCAAATGCATAAAATCTGCTGGAGAACACTCCTCTTGGGCGTGTGATAAGAAAGGAAGACTGGCCGAGGCTAAATGTGTGCTCTGCGAAGGAAACCACCCAGCAAATTATAAGGGCTGTAACGTATACAGAGAACTACAAAAGATCAAGTTTCCCCCATTGCGTGAGAAGCGACACATAAAGGCAGCTCAAATAGAAAATAGGACACCAAGGATAAATGCAGAACCAGATGCCTCTAAAAATACCTATGCACACGTCTTAGGCAGTACAAAACACGACGCCACCCAAGAGACTGAAACAAATATCAAACCAGATCATAACCTAATGGCAGCTATAATAGAAATGTTAAAACAAATGATGAACCAACTCACAACTATGAACTATTTGCTCATAACGCTAACGAGTCAGATGGCAAATACACGGAACTCAAAATAGTGTTATGGAATGCCAATGGGCTGCTACAACATGCTTTAGAAGTTAAAGCTTTCTTATACGAAAATAACATTGATATACTTATGATATCTGAGACACACTTTACGAGTAAAAGCTACATTAACATCCCCAGATATAAATTCTACAACACCAATCACCCTAGTGGCTCTGCACATGCTGGTGCTGCTGTTCTCATAAAGTTCAATATCAGACATTACTTATCACTACCCTATTGTACAGAGGCTATTCAGGCTACTAATGTGGTTGTGGAAAGCTGCACCGGCCATCTAACGGTGTCGGCATTGTACTGCCCACCTAAGCACAATTTAAAAAAAGAAGACTATATATCCTACTTCGAAACACTGGGCAATAGATTTATAGCTGGTGGAGACTATAATGCTAAACATACGGACTGGGGGTCTAGGGTCACGACTCCGAAAGGTCGCCAATTGAAACAGGCAAGTCAAGAGTTAAAGCTGGGTATCACAACATCGGAAGCACCAACGTACTGGCCAACAGACAGGAAAAGGATGCCGGCCTTGGTGGACTTCTGTGTTACTAAAGGTATTGCAGTCACACACATATCGGCTGAATCATGCCTGGAACTTTCGTCTGACCACACACCTGTTTTAATAACCTTAAAGAAAGGAGCGAAGGAAACACAGAAAAGATGCAGCCTACACAGCCGCAAAACAAACTGGCAACTGTTTCGTGAACTGGTGTCATCGGCAATAAACGAACAATTGCCTCTTAAAACTGATAACGATGTAACGCTGGCTGTGGAACATTTTAATAACTGTATCCAAACTTCGGCCTGGGCTGCAACCCCCAACAATCCACGTCAAACACCAACCTCTTGTCCACAAACCATAAGAGATAAAATAGCTGAAAAACGCGCTGCAAGAAGGATCTGGCAGCGTACGAGACATCCACACGACAAGAGAAGGCTGAATTTCTATACAGCACAACTAAAGAAAACACTGAAGGAATACGACAATCGTAGTGTTGAAAAATACCTTGAAAATCTGGACGCCACACGCTCGACGGATTATTCCTTGTGGAAGGCCACAAAGAGGTTAAAACAACCATTTGTATTTATGAGAAAATTTGTAGTTATGAGAAAATATTGGAGTAATTTTCAGACATCATAATAGTATTAAATAAAAAAGGTTGCTGCGTTGTTTTATTTGGTTATTTTTAACATAAATTAGGTAATGTTACATAATAAAGTAAAATTAAATACTCAATGGATATACCATCTATATCGACATCTTAATTCTACAATTGATACAGGACCACTACACTATAAACGTCTGATATTTTTTTTATCGAATATAGCAAAGACGTGACCTCGTAACATCCTACTTCCTGTACTTACGGTCTTTTACAATGGAGAGTTTTTAAACAATTATTATAAGAGAAAATACTGAAAAGAAATGAAAATTAAAAAATATGGGTGCCTCCGGTTCTTTCAGGAAAAAATAAAAATGTGCATATGAAAATTTTGAAATGTTGTCAATTGTTAGCAGAATCTACCTCCAAGTACCTAGCGCCATCTGTACGGCCAAGTGTAAACATTTCGCGCCATTTAAGCTATCAACTGTAAGGGCTTATTATTATTGAGGCGAATGAAAAAATAATGGGGTTTAACCAATTGGCATATACAAAAATAACTGGGCAATGTTTAAATAATTTGGCTTCAATTATATTGGATAGCCAGCAAATTATAGGTGGGGTACTAAAAATAATGTCATGGCGACTAATATTAACAGTCGAATAATATAGTATGGCTACTGTAGACTCCCACATAAAAAACACTTTCTGGCTCTGATTAACGAGCAGCTGTTATATTTAATCGAATACTATAAAAAAATTAGGGAATCCTTTTTTAGTTTTGTAAATCATAATATAATGAAAACGGCGGCAGGCGCACACGCAGTATAGAAGCGGAGCGCGGGGGTCGTGACGCGGGGGGTGAAGTCACGGTAATAATAGACATAATATTACCGTGGTGAAGTGTGCCACCAGTCAATGGGAGCAGCAAGTGAACGTCACGCGATTGCTTGTTGTTGTTTACCTACTTGTTTGTGCAATTTGCCAGTAAATTAGTGCATAAGATCACGTCAAGAAGTTTTAATATTATATTTTGTTCAATATTGACAAGTTTATGTGTAGAAATGAGTGAATTATCCAGTGATAATTTTAGTATAGATATACCTAGGTATAACTTCGTAACAATTGCGTAACAAGAAACAAATAAAGATTGATTATTTATAAACTTAATGCCTTTTAATTTTTCGCACTTATACATAAAAAATAAGTCAAGAAATACAACTTACAATATTTAAATTGCTTGCAATTTTTTTACTTTATTTGCAGCCTATTAAATACTACCTAAATCATTTTAATAGAAATCTCTACTTTACAATTTATGATTGCCTATTTTCTTCTTTTTAGTTGCTTCAGGAGTTTAGCGCGGGAAACGAGAAGAGGAAGTTGGATTTTGTTTCTTCATTTTAGTAATTGGTTTTTTCTAGTAATTTATTGTGATTTTGTGTTGGAATCATCATAATAATGTGTGCTTTTGAAGAAAACAATGAAGACAAAGGAGGAAACAAAGTAAAGCGTGCTCTGATCGCAAATCGCGCCCTCTGATTCGGATCGTTATTCTCGTGCTAAACTTCATTCTTGAGCATTGAAATGCGAACGCCAGCCCCGCATTTCAATGAGTTAGGTTAGGTTAGGCTAGTTTAGTGTTAGTTTTGTAGTTAAGTGTAAATATTGAACTCATTAATAAAGAATTGTCTGTATGGCTCTGTCCAAGGACGTTAAACTTGTACTAAAAAAAAAAAAGTTGCTTCAGAGTTTCCGCTCAACCATAAATTCAATTGCCATAAAAAAAAACTCGATGCCAGTTTAAATTAAACTTAAGCTTTAAATGACTTTTTAATGTTGTATTCCAGTCTGAGGAGGTGTAACAACGACCAAATTCCTTGAAATTGAGAGCTCTCATTTCATAAAATTAAGTACTCTAAACCTAGGATATACTCATCAGAAAGTTTATACAAAGATAGTAAACTTCTTACGGTAAGAAAATTATATATACTCGATACAATTTTAAAATTGCTCAAAAGACTGCCAGTGAGCCTTGCTACATTAAAACGTGGACGTAGACTGGCTGTGGCTCAACCTTAAAGGCTTCATACGGCTTTGCTAGACGTCAATACAGTTGTTAATCAATTTTTATTTATAAAAAAGTCATTAAATTTTCAATACGTACCGTATAAAAACAAATAACTGTAAAGAATGCGTAGTAAAATGGTTGAAATCACTTATATAAAAAGAAACTGAAAATTTACTTGAAATAATGGTAAAGTTTTGATATAGTTGTTACAAAGGTACACACGCACTCACAAGTACACACGCATAATAAAAACATGTGCATTACACATACAATAATACATAAATACACACACACATACAATTTCATATTTCGTTAATTTAAGATACTCTAATTTTTGTCATGTATTTAATTTTTATTAGCATACCTATTTCTATACTGTTGCCCGTGACTGTTGCAAGGACTTTGAGCGAAACAAACCCTAACACAAGCATTTCTAAAATTGCTTATTAGGGTGGTTTAATGTAATGGAAATGTGTATGAAAATAAATTAGTTTTTATTTTTTTATTTATTATTCCCGTTCCCATTGGTCGCATTTGCCTTAATCATGCAAACAATATAAGATAATAAATAAAAAGACCATAACAGAATCTCTGAATTTATGGGAGATTTTCGAGCACTGTTGTTGAATGTTAGCAGTGTTGCCAGATCTAATTTTTGAAATACGGGAGGTGTACCTATAAAAATCCGGGAGATGTATGGCGACATTATGAAAACAATCGGGAGATTTTTTTTTCCTTAAAATAATTAAAACAACGTCTCTCAATAAATGTTTTTATTATGTTTTTCTATATTTTTTTGCCTTTACTTCAAAATAGCTTCAAAGCAAAAACTTTTCTGTAAAACGCTAGTGACAAGTCGCAACGAACAACAGAGTTGAGAGAGAGAGAGTTGATTTATATTTAATACGGTTAATTTAAAAATATGTATCTATTCTTTATGCTACTCATTGAACTATGTTTCTTAATTGGGCCGAAGAATCAAAGCAAAAACCGGTTTATTTCGCTTTGCAATGTTGCTAAATTAGGAAACTATAACTGTCAAAGCTTTGCTATGGAATATCCAACTTTATTTTATAGGGTTAAAGTATAGTTTACACATTTTACAAAGTAATGTATGTTACATTGCAAATCATTTCGTATTGTTTCGTTTTACGCATTTTTACTTGTAAAGAAATGTTATGCCGTGGTGTTTTTAAAAAATCGGGAGTTCTGAGTGGGAATCCGGGACATCGGGAGATATTTACTAAAATCGGGAGGTATCCCGGAAAATCGGGAGACCTGGCAACAGTGAATGTTAGCGCAATGAATGTCAATGTCATGTCAGTCATTTAATGGGAGTAGTTTTGCGCGGGAAACGAAAAGGGAAGGATAGACCATATTTCTTCATTTTAGAAATTGTTTATTTTTAGGTCAATTATTGTGTTTGTGTGAAAGAATTTTCATGATAATTAGTGATTTTGAAGAAAACAATGAAGTTAAAGTGAGAATTATGGTGAAGCGACCTCAATCGCGCCGTTACCCGGATCGTTGTTCCTGCGCTTAGCTTCCTTGTTGAGCATTGGAATGCGGACCACCTCGCATTTCAATGTGTTAGGTTAAGTTAGGTTAGTTTAGTGTAAGTTTTAGATTTAATCGTTAAAAAATGAAAATATTATTATTTTGCTGAAGAATTGTCTGTATGGCGAATAGCCAAAGACGTTAAACTAGTATTCAAAAAAAAAAGTAGTCATACAGGATGGTCCATCCAAAAAGATTACATGATCAGTGGGTCCATCCAATGACTTCAAGAATATTTTTTTTTATTCCTCCCTCCTAGGGGTACCCAACCCGATTTTTCGAGATACGATTTTTTATGCTTTCATCGAAAATTTCGCTAGTGTTTACATAAAAAAAAAACATAAAAAAACTGATCGGTTTTTTCATGTTATTTTTTTTTAAAACCTAATTCTCGTGAAGTTTTCTTTCACATGCAAAATAATTGACTGCTTAACATTGCTGCATGTTGTAACAATTTTGATCCAAAGTCAATAAATTACGTTTCTGAGAGCTAGAGTTAAACTTTGAAAATTTGTTGTAAATTTAATTTTATTAATAAATACTTTGATTTGATTTGTATTGTTTCATTATTAACCTCAAAAAATGATACACCAGTCATAAAAATAATTAAATCACCACCAAGATGGGTAAAATATTATTATCACCACCAAGATGGGTTTTCAGTAATTTGGAGCAATCACCTATTTAAAATTATGAAATTAAAGTTCAACAATTGAAGTTACTTCTTACTTGATTGGCCAAATTTTCACCTCACTACGTTTGAAGCCCGATTACAGGAAATAATGGCCCCTTTACCTACCACTTTTTTGTACTTTTTTCAAAGCTTAGAGACTAGAGAAGTTTTTATTTATAAGAAACTTTGCAACATTCCTGTTTTTTTTTCATTTGAATTTGAAAATTTAACTCTAGCTCGCAGAAACGTAATTTATTAAATTTGGATCAAAATTGTTACAACATGCAGCAATGTTAGGCAGTTAATTCTTATGCATGTGAAAGAACACTTCACGAGAATAAGGTTTCAAAAAAAAACATAAAAAACCGATCAGTTTTTTTTATGTAAACACTTGCGAAATTATTTTTGGGTACCCTAGGAGGGAGGAATTTAAAAAAACTTGACGTCATTGGACGGACCGCTCTGTATAATGGCCAGACAGAAGTTCCTTGTCGCCACAGATTAGTCTGAGTATGTTGTCGCACTCTAGGTACCTTCCAATCTACAAATTCGCCAAGTTTGATTGGCAATATCGAGCGCAGCCAAGGTTTCACAGATTAATAAGAATACCTATGTCTAAAGAGGCAAGGTTTCGTCTGCCTGAACCACGGGAAAAATAAGGGTGGAAGTTTTGGTCAAAAGATTACATGATCAGTGGTTTTGGTCTCCTCGGCCTAAGCCACAGAATATTTTTCATCTATTTTCGTTCTTTACGTCAAAAAGGTGCAGTGATTTCTATTTTGTGATTTTGTTGTAAGATTTACGTGTAATTGGAAAATAAGTTGAAAATAAAGGTATGTTTTAATGTTACTAATATGAAAGTCGTATTGCATTTGTATTTAAGTGGTTAATAACATCGCAATTTTCACTTTGTCTTGATTAGGACTTTGACGCCATTTTGTCGCGCCGGCTGATCGTTATGAATTATTATTTTTGTCTCTATGCGTTATCCGTACCTATTTGCTGAAAAAACGCCGTGTGTTTTTTACAATTTAGTTCTCCACATACCTACTGTAATAATTAACAGTAAATAATTACATAAGTACTGCCTAAGATAGGTATGTAGCCGCTATAAACTCTGCTTGAAAAAATAACGAAATCGCTGTTATTTAAAATAAATTGAAATTTATTATTTTGTTTCTTTAAATTGTCTCTTTTAAGTACTTGTTTTGTATACCTACCTTGCATTCTTGCCTATTTCTTGATCAATATTTTGTCCTATTGTCTATGCTTTCTGGTTCTTGGTTTATCAATTTATGTACAAATGAAGCTAAAGATAAACTTACATTGTTCTCAAATAAATAAATAGCCTTAGGATTTTTTAAGAATATGTTCAAGTAATCTATTCTTCATGTCTTAATTCACAAGATTCTGGATTATCTTGATATTCATTTAATCCCTCAAGCATATGTAAACGAGACACAATGGATATTCTATTGTTATGCGGTCGCATGCGACCGCTTCGGTGTTTATGCGTTAATAATACTTTTTCAAACCATTTTATTGATTAATCTGATACTATTTCAATGAACACTATTTTATCATTATTATACTGTTATTAGGCGAATGTATTTGTATAAAAGAGTCTGTAATTTTATTTTCAGATAGGCAATGAATAATTACACAGTAAAATAATGACAATATCAATGAAAGAACAAGAGCTAATGCCCGGGGAGGTGAGTAATTTCAATAAAATTCATTATTCATTATTTGGTAATTTGGGCCAATTTATGAAACATCTAATAAAACTTATTAGACTGATTAAGTATAATAAAACAACTGATTGACTAAGTAGACTTAAATCAATTGTGTGACAAAAATGATATTTACATAAATGATTGCTGAAAAAATAATTGGTGATGTTTCAAATTAGGCATATTGAATTTTATTCTATGAATATCTCTTAACTGACTATTGAAAAATCTGGCCTTTATTATAATTTTTCTTACTGGACTAATTATGCCTAGTTTAGCAAACAACTTGGCTATCTTAAATATGGTACATTTAGACAGATGTCACTGTTTGGCCACTCTGTATAATACCCCATGTTTTAAATAAAGCACTTGTCAATCATACTAAAAATAAATAAATAGTGGACAATGATATCTTTTTGACAAAGATGAAACAAATTGTTTCTGCAAGTGCTGAGCAGCACAGACCATTCTTAATTCAGTGCACACCACTGTATCTAACTAAATATGTATTATGGGCTATGTTAAACAGTCATTTTCTTGCAGATGGCTTTCCCCGAGGCAAAATTAAAAGCATTAGAAGAAAAAATATCACATTCCCGCTGGGTGGTTCCTGTACTTCCTGAACAAGAGCTAGAGGCACTTTTAATTGCCGCTACAGAACTTGCAGCAAAAGGTATTATTTTTTCTTTGGTATCATTACTAACCACTTTATTGCTATCTTTGAAACAAATTTTAGGAACACCTATTATTAAAACTCTAATAAATCAATATTTTTTTCATGCTCAGGGGAAGATGTCAACAATCCACTCTGTCAACGATTTTACAATGATGCCCTTACAGTATCATTTACAAAAATACTTACTGATGATGCAGTATCATCATGGAAAAACAACATACAGCAATGTGTTAGATCCAACTGTGAGAAACTGGTCAAGCTCTGTGCCATGAAGCTAGATGATCCAAGATTTCTGCATTTGTTGTCTATGGCATTTAATCCTAATAATAAGTAAGTTCTGATCTTTTCATTACTGAATAGAAAATACTATCTGATAGAAAATATTTATATATTTGTAAATATTCTAGATTCCACACATTTAATGCATCCCGCACTTGTGAGGGCCTATCTGTTACTACAAGTTCTACATCAATAGGCCAGGGATCCACACAAGAACCAGAAGTTTTTGCCAAGTCCCAGGATCATCGGACTCCAAGAGGTTGGCTGGTCCATCTAATTAATGTGTAAGTAGTAAAATCACATTTAAATAATCACATGCATATACATTTTTATTATTGGCATATACGCGCCGAGTAGCACTTTTGCCGAGTAACGAGTACCGAATTTTACTCGTTTCATTTCTTTTCCTATTGAGTCCTCGGCCGAGTAACTCAGTTTAAAATCTAATTCCTATTTCGGGTGTGTAAACAAGTACAAACAGGTTCGCGCAAGATTAATTAGCTTTCATCGGCCACTATAGCGCGATGATCCTAAAAGCACCATCACTTTAGAATAAGCTGACAAAAGACAAGAGTCCTTTCCAATAGTGGGCAAGGCACCAAACAAGCTATCTAGAACTGGAATGTTTAGCACTAGCACCATGCAGAGATAAGACCGCCTTAGTTATACAGATTTCTGTAAAAATTTAAACTAACTTTTGTAATGTGCAATAAAGAGTTAAAATTTAATGTGAAAATTGTTTTTTTTTTTATAGGTTTGGCCAAGCTGGTGGTTTTGTTAAACTACGTGAGAGGTTTGAAACAATCATGGGATTTCAAAAGCCCGATCTAACATCATCAGTCAACTCTGAAGAGAAGGTTTCAATGGAGATAACAGAGAAGGAATCTGAAAGTATTGAATGCACAAAGACTGACGAAACTGAGAATGTGCGAATTATCGCAGAAAGCAGTGAGGTGTGCACTTTGATTTATTTTTACTATGTTTAACGATTAAATAATATTTAAAACCGTTTATTTTAACAGTTTCAATAAATAGAAACCCATTTTGATCTGATAAACATGGGCTTATTTTAAAATATTTTGGATTATTATTTCAGCTATCAACTCCATCTCGCACTGAACAGCCTTCTTCGTTAGAACAATCAACCAGTGGTGAAACGCGCGTCGCTGCCGTGTGGCAACTGCTGCGTCCGCTTGGCCTTTGCCATGATCTTCTTACTCCACAAACTGTCACTACATACTTGCTGCCTGTTTTGGTATGTGTTTTTACTTGTTTTTATTTATTCATTTCAATCCAAACCATCATACAAAATATGCTTTGTTAGAATTTATATTATTAACATGCTTTCACAACATTGAATACAGGAATATAAAAAAAAATATTTTCTAGGAATGTATCCCAACATTATTGGAAAGTCTTACCGATGATGAGTTGAAGAGGGAAGCCAGAGGCAGTGAGAATAAGACTGATACTGTGTCATGTTTAATTCGTGCCTGCAAGTATGTTTCAATAAAGACACCTCAACATCACAGTCTATTGAAATGTAAGTACATTTTTTTAATAATATATTTTATAAAAACTAATTGCAATGAATAATGAGAGTTTGAAAATTATTAATCAGGCCTATGATATAGTATAGTTTTAGTTATAAACATGATTGATTCCGAAGTCTCCTAATAAATACTGGAATGTTTTTTTTTAAATGTTGATCCTCATTATTTTTGCATTACCGTATGTTAAAAACCAGAGATACATACCATTTCCCGTCAAAGTACTTCTTCATTACAAAATGCTACTGTTCAATAAATATACAAGTTATTTTTTTATTAGTGCTAAATAAGTAATGTGTTCTGTGTGTGAATTTTTATTCTGACTATTTTCTATGATAATGATTGCTCGTCATATAGAAAATAAATAAGCTATTTGAAAAATGACAAGCAACTTGCTCCAGTCACCTGTTGACACCTTAAAATTATGATGTACCTGGGATTTCTATATGCATTATACAAGAATTACGTCCTTGGTGCTTTAATCCAGAGAATATGATACAATGTTTTTTTGTGTCTCATACCATCTGGTTCCTAAAGACTGCATGATTTGACTTTAAAATTATTTGATGCATTATAAGTAAACAAATGGTTTCCTCAGCGTCACGAACTATTGGTGGACGTTGAAATAACAAAAGGCCGACTTTCATAATGAAAAGTTACTAAACCATATTTTATTATTTCTGTTTATTTTTAATAACACTCTATTTTTCACTGATCCTCTCATTTCCTTTTATGATCAGTCTCCTTTTACAGTTTTTTTCGTCCAGTCCGATTCCCAACCCAACCTTTTCGTCGTGACTAAACGCTAACCGCGCGAGCCAAAAAAAGTTATTTCAATGAAATATATAAATAATGAAATTAGGTGTTACTTTTCGGAAATCTATTATTTATTAGAATTTTATAAAATCAGTTTATTCATACGCCGGCGCAGTCAACTAAAACTCTCCAACAGCAACTCCGCTAAAGCGTTGAGTAGTTAGTTCAAGCAAATGCAGGATGCACCACCGGCCTTCCCTCAATACCCATGCGGCACAGGCCACAGCTAATGCAATTATTAGTACCCAATACCAACGTGCAAAAAACCTCGACTCGTTTTTGCCAGTACACGTGGCATCTTCAGGAGTTGACATCTCCCGAAAACTAATACTCAACGCGGTGGCGGTTCGTATTTTTAGTTGTTATTTTTAAAAATTAAACTTATCAATGAAATATTGTAATTATTCATTTATTCTATGCAATTTAGTAAATCTGTTGTGTTGATTTTTATTTATTAATAAAATTCACTGGGACGAAACTTTTGTACTGAAATTACTAGAGAAATGGTAACAGACGGACGTCTGAAGTCCTCCAAAGTTGTATTTTTTGGCTACATCGATTCGGGTTCATCACCACCTCGTTCGCATACAACGAAATACTGTTTATAGTTATTGAGAAATATCATATTTTAATATATTTTAATATGATATTTATCAAGATCTCAATAACTATTTCCCTCTGTAAAGTATATAACAAAGTATGTGTAAGTGATTAAAAGAAAGTTTTATATATTTTTTTTACATTACACTAGCTGAAATGGATGGCATACATTTCGTGGGGTACTATAGTGGATGCCATACAAAGCGTGTGTAAAATCAGATTTTCACGATATCGAAACGAAGCTTTAAATCGATCGAAACGAATCGAAACTATATATTTCTGAAACTATATAATGGTGTTATGATCTGTAACTGTATACCGTATCATACATAAGGTAACGCACTTCTCGCCCAATCTCTGTTTGACTACATTAGTGTAGTGTTTTACAGTCTTTTAATTAATCATATAAATAGAATAAGAAAAAATAGAGCTACGAGATAAAAAAAAAACAATGGGTTAGGAAATTAACAAAAAAATACAAATCATAACTACTTCATAGTATTTACAAAATAAGGGTTATTACAATGTGCATACATTCACCAGAAAATATTCAAATAACCTTTATTGCTTTTAGGTTTGGAATCCTACGAATATCCGTTTCAGTCACACACACACACTCACATACTCCCTCATTCGTATCTGGCCGCCGTAGCGCAAGTGCGTACGCCTGCTAACTCGTATCGCAACGGGGTACGGTTTGATATACTAAATCTATCATGAATATTGAGCGCGATCCAAGGCATATAGTATCAGGTCGATGCAGCAATATGGTGTTTCGAAAATATATAGTTTTGATGCGGACCGATATTGGATATGACGATATTGATCTGATAGTGACATACGTTTCAATATCTAATATACCCTTTGAATGAGCCATGCCTAAAATGAAGTAAAGATAGAGAAAAGGAAAAAGAAAATGTTTATTTTTGAGATAAACTGCTAGTTGCCGCGCCCTTAATTCATAATATGAATAGGTATCAAAGTAGCTTCCTTGATTACTAATCTATCTTTGGGTTAGTCCCGTGACTATTAGAAAATGGTTCAGCATTTATTTTAAATACAATGTAATTATTGTTATAATAATACACACTCCTCGGTCCTTATTATTATTATTATTTCTTGTATTTCTTACCCCATATCTTCTCTATCGTGCCTTACTCAATTACGCTAAAGCCTTTTGTCCCTTGTCTGATTGCACTTCTTTGTATGTCAATTCTTTTACAGGAAAGTCGATGTTTTTTTTTTTTAATTAATGTTTGTTATATCTTTAATACGATGTTTTTTTTTATATAAACTGAATGTAGAATAAATTGATTTAGGTGTTGGTCGGTAATGTTTAAGTGTAATCATCACCGGTTGACTGTCATAGTACGTGTTGAGATGGACGTCCGGACGGCAGTTCACGGCTCACCATGGAGCAGTTGCACACCCTGTAGCTGCTTAGGGGCGCAGTAGTTTTCATTCCTCCCCTGTGCTGCTACATCGTATGTGACTGCCTCCACTCATCTCATCGCTGCACTTGTTACTGTGGGTGTTCACCAGTGCCGTTTGCATGACTGTCCTTCTGCATTTCATCATTAACGGTGGCGCATTGCCCGTGGTGTTTTCATCGGCCATCTTGTCTATTAATTTGTATCACAATATGTGCATTGTACGTGTATGTTCTCATGAGTTTATGACACTGGCCATCAATAATTTTACATCCAGATTCTTTCTTCCAGCTCTGGAGATGTTCCGGTTAAAAATGATATTGCGGTTGCTACAAATGTCATCATTCAATGGTAAAATGTCTGCATTGAATGAAATCAACCAACTCATAAGTACAATATCTCAACAACCGAAGCCCGAGTGGCTTACACCTGCTGTCATCACAGTGAGTATGCGGCAAAATTATTCCGTTGCCCCTCTTCGTTTATGTACATGAAATAATATCTGTGTTATTTACATTTTCAGAATTGGATTAGAGAAAATAAGGTTGTAGATATAGTATTACGTGACTCACTTCATCAGCCTCAATATGTGGACAGGTTAGAGAAAATGTTAAGATTTATGATCAAAGAAAACTCGCTGACACGAGACGATTTGGATGCTATTTGGAAAGCACAGCACGGAAAGCATGAAGCTATTGTCAAAAATCTTCATGACCTGTTGGCTAAACTTGCTTGGGACTTTACTCCTGATCAACTGGATCATCTCTTTGACTGTTTTAAGGTACATAATTTCCGTAGCTTTTATTTTTATCTGATTTTCAAGAAGTGTTACTTAATCTTATAGTATTCATGGCGTAATTATTTGTGTTTATAGGCAAGTTGGGCTACGTCAAGCAAAAAACAGAGCGATAAGTTGTTAGAGGTTATAAGGAGACTTGCTGAAGATGATAAAGATGGTGTAATGGCGAATAAAGTGGGTATAAATAAATGTTATGTAACCATGATAACCTTAGACTTGTTGTAAACGTTTCCTAATGCTATTACTTATTTCTAGGTGTTGGTACTTTTTTGGAATTTAGCTCATTCTGATGAAGTTTGTACAGAAATAATGGATGTTGCCTTGGCCAACCTTATTAAAATTCTAGACTATAGTTGTAGTCAAGATCGCGATGCACAGAAAACGCTTTGGTTGGATAAGTAAGTTAATCAATTTTATTTCGATGTTATAAAAGTTATACATATTTTATTATACTTATGGTGGGTATTTTTTAGGTGTGTAGAGGAGCTAAAAACAAATGAGAAATGGGTGTTGCCTGCTCTTAAGATGATGCGCGAGATCTGTTGCCTGTACGAGGCGGGCGGGGGCACGGGCGTGCGGCCGCACGTCACGCGCCAGGAGCTCATCGACCGCCTGCAGACGCAGCACTCGCTTGTTATTCTAGTCACCGACTCGCTTACGCACTATATGGACGGGGTTAGGAATAAACTGGCAGGTAATGAACTGAAGTTATTGATCTGACTGACCAATAATACCATAAAACAACAAGTAATACGTGTCTTTCTTTAAAATAACGTATACGTCTTCTATTTAGGAGATAAAAATACTTTTGGTGTTGGGGCAAAATTTGTGTAGTCTGTTGGTGTAGGTAAGCTTGACATCATGCAATGACCCCAAAAAAATTTGTTTCCCCTAAATAATAGACTTAACTTACTTACTTTATTTTAAGCTTTTTAGTAAGTTTTTTGCAGGAGGTCCAATTTTGTAGATTATTTTTTCATTTCATGATTTATAGTGATTTTTACTCACATCTCAAAAACTATTGGACTTATTATTATAAAACTTACACTATACCTAACTTGAACTATACCTGATTGAGCTAAAAAAGAATCATCCCGCTATGACTTTAGTTTTTGAAAAATCCTGAGGCAAACCTACATACACCTAAGAAATAATGCACACGTGTTAATAATCAAATATTGGACACCAATCGTATACATTGCTCTGATCCCAAAGTAGCCAATGCACTTGTGTTATGGAAATCAGACACAACGGTGGTACCACAACACCCAGACCCGAAACAATATGGAAAATTATGATTTCTACATTGACCAGACCTTGATTCGAACCCGGTATTTTGGAGCGGCGACGCCTTGAAGCATGCTAGCATGCTTAGCCACTAAACCAAGCAGGTCGTCAAATATAATAAGAATAGATTAACATACTTTAATTTTATCCAATTCTGAAGATATCACATACATACATATCGAATTGATTACCTTTTTTAAAGAAAAAGTCTGTTAAAATAAGAATGAGACTAGACTCGAGCGAAACACTTTATTTGTAATGTGACGCGAAAGACCAGTGGCTCATTCATAATGTTCTTACAGCAGAAGGAGAAATCGACTGGGATAATTGGCTACCTGACGGGCGATACCCACACGGTGCGCAAGTTCACGAGAGATTAAGTTTTCTCAGGTTTCTTTTGAAAGACGGTCAGCTGTGGCTTTGCGCCGAACAAGTAAGCATTACATACATTTATTAATATAGAAATCTGCATATGTTTCATATAACACATGTACATTCATTGTCATGGTTTTGTAGGCGAAACAGATCTGGGTGTGCCTTGCGGAGCGGCCCGCGCACCTCGGCGACCGCGAGGCCTGCTTTCGGTGGTTCAGTAAGCTCATGGGAGAAGAACCAGATCTAGATCCGAACATCAACTTGCATTTTTTTCGAAGGAACATTATGACATTGCCTCCAAATTTACTCACGCACGCAGGCATCAAATGCTTCGAAAGGTACTTGCTAGAATAATTACATAACCTATATTGAATGATATTTTTTATTAGAAAAAGTAATAGTATTTTATTATAACTGAAATGTGTATTTTCAGATTCTTCAAAGCTGTTAACTCCAAAGAAGGCAAATTAAAAATTAAACGACGTAGTTTTTTACTAAACGATGCTGATCTCATAGGATTAGATTATTTGTGGAGGGTAATTTTTTATGTCTTTTTTCATAAAAGTGATGGTTTCGAAATTAAATTACAGCCAGTAATGTCTTTTCACCAATCAAGCACTTCATAAGCTCAGCTTCCACCATAGAAATAAACGTCGAAAATTTTTAAAGCTTTCTATTTACAAATATCAAAATATTTATTGCTATTATTTCGTACAGGTGATAACGGAGTGTTCAGACGAGATATCGGCGCGCGGCATCGAGCTGCTTCGCGAGGTGTGCACGTGCGTGGGCCCGCAGTTCTCTGCCGCGCACCACCACGAGTCGTTCCTCACGCAGTGCTGCGCGCGCACGCAGCGCATGCAGAAAGAAATGGACCAGCAGGAAGGTATGGACTCTCGCTAGTGCATCGAACTAAGCTCTGATTTTCAATTAGACAGGCCAGAATGACAGCTTCAATTGAACTTTTTATTTAGTAATGTTTCAAGCGTAGTACCATTAAAGTTGTAACAATTCAATTCGGGTGTCTTAACACGCCACACCATTTACTTTTGGTCCTTCGAGCCGGATTCATATCAGTATTTTCACCTGTTTATTCGCCCCGGTTTTATTCATTTGAAAGATAAATATGATACTAATAAATTGACCCTACTTCTGTCTAAAAGAGAAGCTATTTTAACATACTTGCTTGTTAAGCTTAATTTATTTAAATAATAATGTATTACCTTGTTAGATCATTATCTACTATATTACTTAAATCTGTTATAATATTTTAATCTGGATTTATCGCAGTATTGTAGCCGTCAATTTTGTAGCCGTCTTTACTAAAAATCGGCTAGACACATGAAATAATACTAGCAATGCTGCAGCGGCAGAGCGTGCGCAGCCACGGTTGTTTCGTCTTTATTTTCCTTATTATTAATAATTAATATTAATAATTGTCTGTACTTGCGACGACGCATACGGATGCGCGCGCTCATATAAACGAAACTCGGTGTGCTTGTATGAATTTACCGTACTTATTTGATTCTACTACGCCCATGTAGTGGGTCTTTCCCTCTTTTTTGCTATGCGTCTAGAAACAGTAGCTGTGGTTTCTTCTGACCTTTACCAGCAATAAATATTTTACCACAATATCAAAGATGATGGCACAATGTAATGAAACGAAACAAGCTTTTGACTATGAATATTCTTTTATTAATGATATTCTATGTCAGTGCTATCAATTATGTATTTTTTTGTTATTATCAAAGTTTGCATTATATAAAAAGAGATTGCATTTATACTATATTACAAGCTATCCGCCGCCCATAAATAGAGGACATACGTATACAAATCAGTCGTATGAAGTAATCAACAGATTTTACCGAGAAAAAAAGTATCACTAGCATAGTAGAAAAAGGAGGAAGTAGGCTATCTCCGGCCTAATCTGCGATATAATTGCTTAATGTCTCAAGGATTGGAATTTAAGTTTAAAGAAATTTAAGCAAAATAATTTTATAAATTTTAACTTGATAATGGATTTCCGCAAAGTAACGCCTGATTCCATTTATTATGAATATATTTATTTATTACTCTAAACAGAGCAACGCAACTTTTGCGCGCGGCATGGGGCATTGGCGCAATCGACGCTGACAAATTGACAGCTAATCTAGGGCGGGTACCACCATTCGGTTGCTAGTGCTGTTCCATGCTTCTCTATTTTCTACTTACTAACACTAGGTATTTCACCATCAAGTAAAAATTATATGATAGAATAAGTGACTTGTTTACATTTCCTGCTCAATAAGTAATCTGAACAGCGTCAATTCTGGAATCGATGATTATTTAAGACACCCAATAACACAGCAATATGTTCTCCTGCAATTATCACACATTATTTATTCATTTAGCGGTGCCGATAATCCGTGATGCGCGACTCTCGTGCGGTGTTAGCCCCTTATGGCGCACTCAGAAAAGTGTCGAGGCGAGACTCAGAAATTTGTTTAAGTGTGCGAGCGGCGACGCATACATACAAGCCGCGTGTGGTGCTTTTGTATGAAGATAACTTACTTTCCTTCTTTCTACTCTATCACTCGCTTAGTCAAATAATGCATTAGGATATAGGTTCAAAATTAATTTTACACAAACGACTGTACATGAGGTTGTCGTTATGTTATGGATTGTACATGTCCTGCCCAGTTGCTAATCCGTCCACCTGAGAATCTGTATGTTTTTTTACTACTTTCTTCTGACTATATTCATTGCAGGGTCTGATAAATTACACTTGGAGGATTTATTGTTACTTTTCTAATTTTTGCTGTTGACCATGTAACGCCCAACAATCTAGTGTAATAATAATTTTCTTTTCAGATCCTACAGAAAGTTGTACAAGAATGTGCAGGGTTATACGTGCCATACAGGAATATGTAAACGAATGTGATAGACGATTTTCCGCCGAAAGACAAATCCTGCCGATATACAGATCAGGGCGGGGAAGACAATGCACTATTATAGTAAGATTTAATTTTCAAACTGGCCAAAGACAGATTGACGATATTGAACTATTTTCACATTCGAATGAAACACTGCATTCATTGCGTGCAGCAATCCAAAGAAGGTATGCCAATTTGCAGTGAGTTGTTTTGTTTTAACATTTCCCTGCAGTATTGTTTCTAAGCATGCTGATTTTTCTTCCAGACTCAAATGTGCTACAGATAGTAATATAAAATTAGAGCTTTACGTAAATAAGTTAGAACTGTATGTAAATGGCGAGCTCTTGGATTCAAGTCACGACAGGAAAATACTTTCACAAATACCACTTCGTGACAAAACTGTTATAGTTGCAAAGGTCAGTTTCTATTTCGGTAAATAAACGCATATGAAACATACGATTGCAATATGTGTTCTTATATTATGTTTTTAAATACAGGTTTACGATGGGCAAGTGTGTGGCAGTGGAGGCTGTGGGTCATCGAATGAATCCAGCAGTGATTCGAGTACATCTTCGCCTCCTCTACCTCCCACGCCCGAACATGCTTTACCTGGTGTCGTAAGTATTTTCATTAAAAAATAAATTATTTTAGTGGCCTTATTTTCGAACTGGCACAACTATTTCAGTTCCATTAACTAGAATTCTATACATTTTCCCTATTTTTTGTTGCGAGTTCGGAGAGAAAAATTACATATTCTTATGTTATTCTCTCCACAGCTATTTGCACAGGGCTCATGGTATCTACCGTTTATTTTGGAACTGGAACACATTGGTATCACCAAAAATCATGCGCAATTGACAGAGGCTGCGCATCTGCTCTCTCAGATTTGCCCGGCACACAAGCAAACTGTAAGTATAATAAGTGTTCAAGCACTAACTGATATTATGTTGTTACTAGCGGACCCAGCGAACTTTGTTCCGCCCCAACCAAGCCCCGTCCCGCCCCAGCCCCATCCCGCCGTGTCCCGTAATTTTAAGTTAATTTAAAGTTGTATGTATTTGCCACATAATAAAAAAATATAAACAAAAAAATTCGTCCAAAAATTAAAAAAAAATGGGTGAACAACCCTTATCACTTAGGGGTATGAAAAATAGATAGTAGCCGATTCTCAGACCTACTGAATACACATATAAAAATTGGTATGAACCGGTAAAGCCGTTTCGGAGGAGTACGGGAACGAACATTGTGACACGAGAATTTTATATATAAGATTTAATAAATTGTAGGAATTTAAAGAACTTGAAAGATACGATGTAATACGGACTTTAGGTAAACAGTTATCAATTCTAAATTGTGTTTTTTTCTTTAAATTAATTTATTGTTATAAAATAATTTTCTTACGAAATAATTCAAATCAGCAAAAAAATGTGTAGTCATAAAACTTGTCATTTACTACAACGAGTTAGCAATTTGGATGAACTTTTATTGCAAACTTATATGACTAACTTATGGATTACTAACTATAACTAGTTAAATCATTTTAAAGCACTATGACCAAGGTAACTTCTTACGCTCTGTAAGATCATTGATTAAAATGTTTGCTCCTATTACAGGCCACACGCTGTATAGTTTATAAATGTAATTTTATTTTGTTACCAGATTGACAAGTTAACAGAAGCTCTTTTGTTTCGGGAAGACACAAAACTCAGGGACATGTTATATGGACCAGCACCACCCACCGTAGCTTACAATATAGAGGTATAAAAACCTTTTCTTTACTCATATTTTTTATTCAAATCAGACCATTATTTGCAATCAAGATTTTTGTTCTAGGTGCTATATAGCATGGTGATGCCTTCGTCTGATACACGTTTAGACCGCAGTCGTAGTTTCCAGCTAGCGTGTGTGAAAAAAGCTCCCTTGTTAGTTCAGTGTTTGTCAGATAAAGAATTTCTTCAAAACGCTGCACCTCACACAAGAAGGTAGTATATCTTGATCTTCAATTATGTTTATTTTATTTTATTACATAATCAAAGAAAATTACGAAGAATTTTTTTCAGGGTTGGGTTTTTGGCACTAGTCAGGCTGGCTAAGTTGGCTCTGTATACATTGGGTCATCTTTTCGAAATACTCGCACCAGATGGTTCAGATACTTCAGTGGATAAAGACTTCAGGTACAGTTTGATAAGTACGATAACAAATTAATTTATGTATCGTGATTAACACTAAAATATAAATCAAATGTGTGTTTACAGAATGGATGTAACGATCCTTAGAGAGGCACTGCAAACTGTACCAAATCACAACTGTGAACTGATCGTAAAAGCGATTTCTGAGAAGCTTGCAAATGCTCTCGGTGAACAGGTTAATCACCATGTGAATATTATTTTATTTCCATTGCTTCGTATATTCACTTTTTTTGATTTTCTTATATGGAAATGTGTGTTTTTTTAAATTGTTTAAGGTGGTAGCTAGCACTGAAGAGGGCGACTCTGTATCATCATTGGTGTGGTGGCGCGTGCCCACTACGGCCACTGTTCGAGCGCTGTACGCGCTTGCGTTTTCTGTTGCCCAACCTCATGAAATGAGCGGCATGGTTCACCCCGATGACGTCACACGTAAGTCCTGTAGTTTGTAGTGTTTCAATAAGGTTGTTGTACTAATTTGTAATACGTAGAAAATGGTGTGTTGTGTGTAACTCGATACTATTCTTGTTGACAGTTGTTCGCGAGTGTATGGAAGTGGTGACGATTTGCATGGCATTAGGCGGCGGGCATTTAGATTCGCTACTGCTCGAGTCTTGGTGGCAAGACACTGCTCTATACCTGATGATCGAGTGCCCCAATCCCCAAGTAGGTATATTATCGAAACATTATAAACAGGGTTTCCCAGAAGTCGACGTCAGCCGGCTCCAGGTGATAGGCCAACTTATTATAGTTACCAGAAAAATCTAAGTCATTTTTTTTTCGTCCTTCGTGGGTTTTTTAGGTCCTTTAACTATAAAACTGTACTATTTTACGATATTTTTTCTTTGTGAAATCTTAAGTAGTGATTTAGAATGTTCATGTCGGTGTAATCTTTTTTTATATTCATAAAGAAAAAATAAGAAACCAAAAAATTGCGCACGGGCGGGAGTCGAACCAGCTACTTCTTGGCTACAATTGAGCTACCGTGCTGTCTGTCCGACCTTGCGAAATTTATAGTCTCTTATGGATACTTCATTACGCGTGACGTTTGGGCCATCTACCCGTATGTTTATGCAACAGTGGGTCAATAAGTTATTCATTACAAAATAAATTCAACTTGGAAATTGGGAACTTTGTCCTACATGAAATGCTCGGGATGATGAATGTATTTATTTTGATAATAATAGATACCCGTGTGTATAATACACCTTTACAAATAGTGCTTTATTCTTTGCCAAATTTATTAACTGAAAGAATGATGTAGTAAGTCAACCATAAAAGATAGACATATGCTGTCGCGGACTTTATTGTAGAACTGTTAATGCTGAACAATCCGATATAAGTTCAAAAGTATACAGGCTGAATTTTTTATCAGTGACCAAATTTTGTGTAAAGACTTCACTGATGAATATGAACAACTTTTACTACAAGGGCTATAGTAAAATCAAGAAATAAAATTCTGCTGTTCCGTACTAAAGTTCGATTGCTGCGCGGTCAAAATGTATGCAACACACAACAGAAATTAATATCTGCGCTCATAATCAATCAGTGACCTAATAATCGGATGCATATTTACCTAAAGTTATTTTTTGGCTTCTTTACGTTAAGAAGATGTTGAACTTGTATTGCAGTAGAGGGAAAACAAATTGAGCACTTGTTATCATTCTCAGCATCCAAATAATTGTTGTTTAATTTTGCCCTGGCACGTTGTAGCGCGAATAATGGAGCATTTTTGATTTGCAATTTTACGACACATTTACTAACCTATTGTTTTTAAATTACAAAGATCGTAATAGTTAGGGAGGCGAGGTAGCTAAATGGCGTAATTCAATGGCGCCGTCGAGACCTATCAAAATCGAAAGATAAAATAATTTCGAAAAGAAAAGCTCGTATGGTAAAAACCATTTTAGCGGTGGGTTTGGCGTGTACGGTTTTTCAAAAATGTAAAAAAAAACAGGTACTTGGGCAATCTCGAGCGCGTCAGATATTCATACTACGTATGCCCCAAGTGCCTCTGATAACAACGGTATACTAATCTGCCGGTTTGCGTGGAGGGGGTAGGCATATAAAATAGTCAAAAATGCAAAAAAAAAATATACTCGAGCGCGTCAGATTTTTGGAAGGGGTGTTAAGTAGGCCCCAAGAAAGCTCCCTTAAAAAAACTGACGATTCTGGCGTGACCATAAGTTACGATGAATTTTTGAAAATGCAAAAAAAAATAGTTTTTTTGGAATACTCGAGCGCGTCAGATTTTCATAGGGGAGGTTCATCTCGGTATCCTGAAAGCATATTTTCTTAATCTGACAAAAATGTTGGTGGGTTCTCTTAATCTGACCGGAAAGGTTTTTTGGTTTCTTGTTTTTTCCTTTCTTCTTTCTTTTTAATAATTATTCACTTCGTTTTGCTAACGGTACGTCCAAAAAACAATTTGAGGATCAACAGGCTATTGAATAATATACATACATGAAACTGTACATGTTAATAATACTTTTGTATACAGATACGCGTAACCTTTTCCAAGTCCACGAAAATTGTCGAGAAGCTTTAGAAAAAAAAAAATTGAGATTAAAGTAACATAATTTAATCATCGTTATTTCATATCATTTTTTTTAACACCCTCAGTTTTCAAGATATACTCAAAAAACCGGGACTTTGAGTTTTTATGAAGCTTCAAGTCATTTTTTTTTAACTTTGGACAAAAATGAAAAGCAACTTTTTTTGTGTAAAATAAAATTACCTTTTTTGTTTATTTAAACTTTTTTTTTGTAAAATGTATCGTTCGCGACTTATATGCCGCAACGCGTTTTTCGGAAGACGAAATGGCTCCTCCACACTCCTGGTCATGCGGAAACCGGCAGATTTTGTATTTTTAGTACGTTTTAGATTATATTATTCAAAAAAAAAAAAACGCGCTCGAGAATGCCGGATTAACGTTTTTTTTTACAAGTTCGCGACCCTATAACTCGGCGGCGTCAAGGACTTATCGTCAGATTAGTTAAATTTAGTCTTAAAGCACTAAAATCAACCGCCAATATCTTAATCTGACGCGCTCGAGTATTACAGACTATCGTTTTTTTTTACTAATCTGATCGTCTATCCTAGGCGCGCGTCACTACATATAGAGCTAAATACTTTACAAGGTTGTTCTATTAGGTCCAAGGTATCTCTCATATCTTAAACTGCCTCGCTCGAGTATTACCGAAAATTCCCCTATTCGCCTCCCTAACTATAAAACATCTTTAATATACTTATAGTAGTCAATCTAAACAGATTTGACGAAGCACGATACAGTGATATCAAGATAAGATATGGAATATATTTACAGATCATATCCTATTTTAGATTCAATAATCCAAAATACATATTGATTATTTGATACACCAATACATAGTTTCAGAAACATATAGTTTCAATATCTGATATTGGATATCGATATATAGTTTTTATTTGATATGGTTAAAATCCGATATTACAGCCTCCTAGTAAATTTTTAATGCCAGCAAGAAAATGGAGATGCCATTAACTCGGAGAAACTAGGATGATTATATTTTTATTAGCCAAATATTACATAACTATTTAAATCGTTGCATTACATGTTGTCCCACAGATTCTTTCCCTTCTTAGCCCCTATCACGTACAACAAAGTTAATAAAATACTGAATATTTACCCTATGCACAAAAACGGTGTCAAAATTTCAGTATCTCGCTTTCTGATGTCAAAACCCTATGTTGAGACTGAAAATTTGATTGTAGCTTGCTGTTAGTATACTTCATACGTCAAAATATTGCTGCTTCTAAACTTAGAAACTTATAGATTTATTATTTTTCAAAATTGAGAGAATTGTGTTCACGTGAATTCAATTTCATACATTACACATACATTTTATACACCCTCTTACATACACTCATTCACTCACATCTTACACACAGAGAGGACTATCAAACCAAATTGTATCTTAGATTTAGAAATTAAGTCGAGAAAATGTATAATTACTTATTCTGAGGCTTGTTTATTCATCATATTTTTCTGTACGGATTGTTGTATTTTAATTGTTTTTGGTAACTTACTTTTAGTTAAATATGTATGTAGGATATTAGCCGAGGTGAGAGGCGCTGTATACCGAAATACAGGATACACCTATCCTAGTTCGGTAGCAGATGCTTTGTAATACTTTTGTAACAGAATTACTTAGTTTTAGTTGTATTGTAGAACGTGATGATATGAATTATGAGTTCATGACTGTAATTCCTTTTTGAAAAATAAAGAAATTGAATTATCTTGAGGCGTGTAACATGTCTAAACAAATACGCAGGTGCGTGTATCGTGCGCGGAGCAACTGCTAGCCATGTGCGCGTGGGGCGGCGGCGGATGCGCGCGATCGGCGCTGGTTGCGCTGGGCGGCGGGGCGGCGGGCGCGGGCGCGGCCGGACCTCGTCTACAGCGCCACGCCGCTCACGCGCAACAGTTCTTGCAACTGCTCTGCCGGCTGGTGTCGCTTGCTGGACCCACCGAGCGCACGATGGACGACCTCGCATACGAGGTGAGTGTTGTAAACACATCTGTAGTATCCCGGCGTCCCGGTTATCGGCTCGTTACATCACACTGTATAACACGTCCGTCCTTTACCGTGGTGGGAAGTAAAGTATCCCCGGCCTCGTCGGGGAACCAGTGTGCGCAGGAGACGACAGAATACTTCCTTCTCTTTTACACATACATTACAACATAGATACTCGATCGCTAGCGTCGGCGCCGTTGATTCTGCACTGCTTTTTCTCATTACTTTTCACAATTATCTCTAAGTATCTATTTGGCTTGGAACAATCATGAATAGCAGATGAAATTTCATATGAAATAAAAATTTTAATTCACACCTGCTACTCTTTCTCATATTGTCTGCTACAAATCGCACTGGCGAAATAATAGATCATACGCATTTAATTTCTTTGACGAAAAAAATCCTTAAACGCGCGAGCGAGCGAGTGGAATTGATAATGTTCGATGCGTTCGTTGTTTGTATATGACTTACAACGCCCAGCAATTTAAATGTGAACTCAATCTCAGAGGCGTAAAGTTGAAATTATCTTGTAATGATTTTGAAGCGAGACAATATGAAAATCGCGTTATTTGCAAAAGTGAAATTCATATGATATTCATTAGTTGCGTACTCGCGTCGCAATTCAGACTGCGAAAAATCATTGGCAAAGAAATTTCACTAAATTAAAAAAAAAACATTTCATTAGATGAAAATTAAAAAAAAGTAGCAATCATTTCCATGCCTAGTTTAGTATAGTATCTATGAAGGCACATGTATAAATAAGTGGCCTTTGTTTGCCTACACACTTCTTTATGTTTTTACTAGGTGGCGTGGCTTCGCGCCGTGCGAGCCAACCCAGAGAAGTTGGACGACACTCTACTCGAGGGGCACCTCAACCTCACCAAAGAGCTGTTCACGCACGTGCCCGCGCAGGTCAAGTACCAGTACGGCGCGCACCCGGAACACAAGGACTCTGGGCTAATAAAGGTAACTTCATCTATACCTATAAAATACTTTGTCCTGAACTACTGACTGACTGATGCATCAACGCACAGCTTAAACCGCTGATCGTAGAGACTTGAAACTTGGAGGGTGTGCACTTTGTATAAAGAAGGGGTCTGATACGAAAGGATTTTCAGAAATTCTACCCATAAAGGGCTAAAAAAGAGGGGCAATGTTGTATGGGACAAAGTGATTCCTTGGTGCACTCTTCTTTACATTTTACATACAAATTTGAATTTCTGAAATGTATCTCTTTAAGGGGAAGTGAGTATTTTGGTGGTGATGTACTCTAAAGACTGTTTCAATAGTCCTCAGTGATTTTGATTTTAACTCGCTCCGTTGTCAAATTAGAAATCTAGACTATCGAGATTATCCTCCCATAGGAAGTGACAACGGAGTTCCTTTGGCCGTACTCATGGGCGTGGTGCCGCATGGGCGGAGCGGAGGCGGGCGCGGGCGCGGGCGCGGAGGCGCCGGGCGAGCCGGCCGCGCCGCTGTGCCGCACGCCGGGCGCCGCCGCCGCCGCCGCCGACCTGCTGCTCGCGCTCGTGCACGGCACGGCGCCCAACATGGCCGCGCTGGCCGAACTGCTCGAGCAGATGTTCTATAGCGGTCAGTGACAGATATACTGACGTTGGAGTTTTGCGCGGGAAACGAAAAGGGAAAGACGGACCGTATTCCTTCGTTTTAGTAATTGTTTTTTTTTTCGGGTCAATTATTGTGATTGTGTGGTTGAATTGTCATGATTATTTGTGCTGTTGAAGAAAACAATGCAATTAAAGTGGGGAATTAAGTGAAGTGATCTGATCGCGCTGTCTTACCCGGATCGCTGTTCCTGAGCTAAGCTTCCTTGTAGAGCATTGAAATGCGAACCACCTCGCATTTTAATGAGCTAGGTTAGGAAAGGCTAGTTTAGACTTGGTTTTAGTTATATGTGATATAAAATGAAAAAACACTTAGGAATGGTTTGTATGGCGCAAAGCTAATGTCGCTTAGAACTCTCTCTTTCACAGCAAGATTTGAGCTACATCTGGCAGCCCCAAATCATACTATCCTATTTTTCCATCTTTTTCTATCACCCCTTAACTAAAGCGAGAAAGACAGTAGGAGTACGATTGCACGCATCGGGATCGACGAGGCGTTACCTAACCAATCGTAGTAACGTTTTTTATTATTATTGTATCTCTCCTGCGGGATATCACGGCTGTAACCGGTCCTTTTGGAAGGCTTACCTGGGGATATAGATCCAACAGGGAGAGGACCCTTTGAGATATCTTAATGTGTTTGGATATGTACATCTGGCGGGTACTATCTCTGCCTGCACTATTGACGAAATACAGCCAAAGACAGCACCCGCTAGGTGCAAGAACTATTGCAGATAAGATGGAGACTATGCCGGGACTATGGTAAGGGAATTACGCTTGCCATATCAAATGCCTCATCTCGATAATTACGGCAGACGGTAACTCGCCGTTCACTAAATGGGCCACCCATGGCAGGCATACCAAAAGATAGCAAGGCAGCAACATTGGTGTGGACGGCTCAAGGTAGTAGAGAGGTGAGACTGCGGGGTGCAGGTGGCTAGTGACGTAGATTATTACTAATCCACGCCAGAACCCATCCTCGTGGAGAGGTAGCCAGCAGGCCTCCGGCGTGATGACATTTTACAATTCCAACCTGGAGCTGAGGTTCCGCTCTTGCTATCTCCACTCTTGGCCGGCCGGTTAAAGCAAGTATAAGAGGCGAGGGCCAAATAAGGTAAACCGGGCCCTCGGAAGAATCGGAGTCCGAGGTGTCGCCACTCACCTACAGCACGCCACACGCTGCCCCTGCGGGTTTATTATTATTATTATAAAGGCAGACATTTGGCCACAATCTCACCTGATGGTAAGTGATGATGTGGCCTAGGATGAATCATGTCTGACTAGTAATAGCCTATTCACTCTCTTCTTGAACTCAACTTTGGTGTATTGTTAGGTAGACCACGAAACTGAGACCTCGCCTGCGAGGCACTGGAGCGCGACGTGAGGGAAGGCGAGAGCGCGAGTGTGTGAGAGAAACGGGCGGGGCGGGTGTATGGGCATACCCCGCGCTCCTGTGTCCCGCAGTCGAAGTCTCAATAAAGTGGTTTACTTAAAGGTCGTATCTTCATCAGATTTTTTTAGCCATATCAGTCGCCACTATGTGCGATCGGAAGCAAACAATTAATTTGATTCCCGACTAACGCAGCCTACCAGCGCCTTCAGTAATCAATGGGTTCAGTAAACAACTCATTGCTAACGAATTGTTCCATTCATACAACGTGCCATCGACACCGTGGTCGTGGTGAGCACTCAGCATCATGCAGATCTGCAAATCCAATTTCAAGCAGGCACAGGTTTCCAGTGACAAGGCACTGCTGTTCCAGTGCCCAGATGCCGTCTCGCGGGAGAGGTGTGCAGGACATAATAGCCTGCTGCTGGAGACTTGTCGGTTTTGCGGACGGTTACCGGACACCAATTGCGCGCAATTCTATTCTTTGAATCTTTGGTGGGTGTAATAAATTATAAAATAAAAAAATATACGTTGTGTATGTCTACAGACAAGAGTATGCCGCTAGCGGAGTGGGACTACATGCCGTGCGTGGGCCCGCGGCCGCCGGCGGGGCTGGTGGGGCTGAAGAACGCGGGCGCCACGTGCTACATGAACTCCGTGCTGCAGCAGCTCTACTGCGTGCGCGCCGTAAGGGACGCGCTGCTCGTTGTGCAAGGTACATACTTAATGGCTCTCTACGTCCTGCCCGGATACAGAACGTGCATAACCGAAAAAATAATATTTACTGGAGCAATAAATATTTAATGTTTACCGACTACAGAAAAGGAGGTAATTGAACACGTGTGCATAATTTCGTAAGTGTTACATGCACTCAAATTACATTCATCAAAGATGATCACGAGACCATGTTTGATGACATATTTTTAGTAAGATTTAGCAAAGATGCAATTTTCAGTAAGTATTTTTCTAATGATAGAATGATCATCTTTCATGTTTTCTTTAGTGACACATTAGTTGTTCTTACAGGTGCTGCAACTGACCCTAATGAAGATTTCTCTGGTGAAGGTCCGCATCACAGTATAGTTGAAAACAATACAGAGGTGCTTATACACTACATATATCGTCGTAACTTTATATCCGTATATGTGCATTTGATATTAAATCGTATTTTATTTTCAGACAAACAGTGACTATAACATCACAATCTTGAAACAAGTCCAAGCTATATTTGCACACTTACACTATAGTAAACTTCAGTATTACGTCCCCAGAGGATTATGGGCACATTTTAGGTAATGGCTTATTTACTTAGCTTACTTTAAAATACTCAAGTGATTGCAGTATAATGTACTAACTAAAAATATGTTTTCAGACTTCAAGGCGAACCGGTAAACTTGCGAGAACAACAGGATGCTGTCGAGTTTTTTATGTCTCTAGTCGAATCTTTGGATGAGGCGCTAAAGTCTCTGGGCCAAGAGCAACTTATGGCTAAAACCATGGGCGGCACGTACTCTGACCAAAAGATTTGTAAAGGTTGCCCACATAGGTAAAGTTAAATAAATAGTACTAATGCTAGTTACTATATTATTATTTTTTGTCTTTATTTGGGATAGCAAAAATCCACCAACTATCAATAATAAAATGATTTAGACTTTGTATTACGGATTATAGTTTCTTGCTGTTAAATTTTAGTTTTTTTAGTAATTCATACAAACATTATTTAGATATTCTTGCATAATAAAAAAAATGCTTGAATCTGGTTTCAACCTAGGGTAAAGATAATGAAAATCACTAAATTACATGTATGTATCATTACCATCGGTAATTCTCTTTTACGCGAGCGTAAAAGAGAATTACCGATGATTTTCAACAAGAGCACTACAGTAGTGTTTCTCGTCAGAGTCCATGGATTAACTGCTATCATATTAATTTAAAACTTGACTAGCATACAAACTCATGGTAGTCAAATAAGCTTACAATGTAACGGCACGACAGCGGGTTATAACCAGCGGCACGGTAACCGTGCCGCAGCCATCCGACACGAAACGTCTAAATTGAAAGCGCTCTAACAAATACAAATTAAACATAAATATCGGATTCATAATCAAAAGTAGTTAGGTGGAGTCACCAGTAGTAAAGTGTGTATAATTATTTGCTATAAATGCGTTAAATATTTATTTTGCGAGTTTTAAGTTGGGCGCACTTTTAAAAGAAAAAAATACCTAAATACGATTTAAAAATTGTTGCAAATCATGCGAAACTTATCAACACACAGGTTTTAATGCAAAGAATACCTAAGTTACTTATGCCTCAAAATACCTAAGATAAATATTTCTGTTCTTTTTTTAGGTATTGTAAGGAAGAGCCATTCAGTGTAGTGTCATTAGACATAAGAAATATGTCGCGGCTTCAGGAATCTCTTGAAGCGTATGTCAGAGGAGAGCTTTTAGAAGGCGCAGATGCTTACCACTGTGATAAGTGCAATAAAAAGGTATGATTTTACTTTTAAAATGTTTATATTTCACGTGTTTCTGCTCTATTGGACGAAATAAATATTTTGGTTATTGTAATTTTTCAGGTCGTGACTGTCAAACGTTTATGTCTGAACAAACTACCTCCAGTATTAGTAATACAGTTAAAAAGATTCGAATACGACTTTGAAAAAGTGTGTGCAATAAAATTTAATGACTATTTCGAGTTCCCCCGGGAGCTTGACGTCGAGCCCTATACTGGTAAGTGAGTACTAAAGCGTCTAATGTAGTACGGTTGAGGTCTATGCCACAAATGAAACTCGCATGGACAAACATGACAAAAACAGGAAAACGGGCGTCAATTTAATAAAAGACGACGTGAGGTGCAAGCTATTTTGGCTCCTATTATTTCGGCGGTAAGGCGGTGGTGTCCTCGATAGTCCAAACGATTCTCACTTGGAGGACAGCATCGAACGAACCTGATTCAGGCCGTTCAAGATCTAACGTGCTTCTCTACACTCCGACGCATTTGGTCAACTGTGAATCGTACTTTATGATTTTTACTAGCGGTCCCCCGCGACTTCGTCCGCGCGTTTTGAGTTTGCTCCCTCCCCTCCCGTCGCAGCGTCATGTTTTATATCCTTAAGCCTTTCTCGATAAATAAGCTATCCAACACAGAAATATTTTTTCAAATCGGTCCAGCAGTTCCTGAGATAAGCGCGTTCAAACAAACAAACTCTTCAGCTTTATAATATATTAGCGAAAGCGCACGTTGTACTTATGCTGCGAACATTATTTTGGTGCGGAGTTATGTTAAAACTGTGATAGCTCCTAAGATATTTATTGAAATCAAATGATATAAAGGGCAACTTGGTTCTAAATGAAATGCTCGTGATGATGAATGTATTTATTTTGATAAGAATAAATACCTGTGTGTATAATACACCTCTAAAAATAATGCATTATTTTTTTACAAATTTATTAACACAAAAAAGGTTGTAGTAAGTCAACCATAAAAGATAGACATATGCTGTCGCGGACTTTATTATAGAACTCTTAATGCTGAACAATCCTGTCATACCTGTGTGTATAATACACCTCTAAAAATAATGCATTATTTTTTTACAAATTTATTAACACAAAAAAGGTTGTAGTAAGTCAACCATAAAAGATAGACATATGCTGTCGCGGACTTTATTATAGAACTCTTAATGCTGAACAATCCTGTCATACATGATTTTTGTGTAACTTAAGCGGTTTCCGCAGCGTATGCAGCGGAAGCTCTCAAAAGGAATATCTTTCTCCCGTTTTCGCAACATTTTTTATTTCTGCTGTGGTCTTATGAGTCGTATCTTTATGTTATATAGCCTAAAGCCTTCCTCGATAAATGGACTATCCAACGTAAAAATAATTTTTCAAATCAGGCCAGTAGTTTTTGAGATTAGCGCGTTCAAACAAACAAACAAACAAACTCTTCAGCTTTATAATATTAGTATAGATTCCCGTTCTTATTTAGTTCAGCCGTTTAACCGTTAAACTATTTCAGCATGGGGCCTGGCGCGAGCCGAAGGGGACGCGACGCTGTGGGAGGGGGGCGAGGATAAGATGCCCGAGACGCACTATCAGCTCAGCGGCATTGTGGTACACTCAGGACAGGCTTCTGGTGGACACTACTACTCTTACGTTTTGCTGAGGTAAGCATTCGCTATATCTGTAGCTGTGTGAATCGATATGGATTTTTTATGTCAGGAAGGTCCTGAATATGATGAAATGATTGGGTGACTGAATACGTCGTCGATAAGATTTTAGAATGAAAATAAATACTTTCTACCCAAGTTATATTTTAGCTAGCCATTTGTTTAGCGTCAAAAGTACTCGTCAGGTACTGTCAAAATTACAAAGTTACAAAATGAAAGTGTAGTGACGTGAATTTATCTACATCTGCAAAGTTGGCTCTGTATATTTAGATAGCTGACTACAAAATATTGTGGTGTATTATTAGGGATAACGGCAGCGAGACTGGCCGGTGGGTAAAGCTGGACGACGGCGACGTATCTGAGTGCGCCATGCACGACGACGAAGAAATGAAGGCGCAGTGCTTCGGCGGCGAGTACATGGGCGAGGTGAGAGACTCGCTTCGTAATCCTCCATATTTTGCTTGCGTTTACTTATTTATATCCTTTACATTAGTATAACAAACTTATGTATATACTCGTATTCCCAAGGAGTGATAATATGTTACCTACGCGTGAAGTGGTAATTTCTAATAACGTTCTAGGTGTTCGATCCGATGTTAAAGAGGGTATTATACAAGCGACAAAAAAGATGGTGGAATGCCTACATGCTGTTCTACACGAGAAAGGATACGATAGAAACCTCTAGTCTAGAACTATCCATGAAGAACTTAACACTCAAGTAAGTTTATCTTTTACAAAAGACAAATAATTTTCAAGAATCTGATTGAATATTAAACAGTGCCAATTTTTATTCTAGGGAAAGTGCCATACCCAGACCAATCTGGCTTTCAGTCCGTCGCGGCAATATAGCTTTTTCACACAATCAAGATCAGTTTAGTCTTGAACATTTTAATTTTATGAAAAAACTGTGCTGTATGCGTCTTCAAGTCCTGCCAGGCTCGCAAAGCGCCGTTTGGGTAAGCTTGAAAGTTTTTTTAATTTTAAATTTAACATAATATTTTTCTTACTGTTAATATTTAACAAACTACGTCAATTTCAGAGTAAAGAACACGAAGAAATGTCAATGTTGGCTGTGCAGTTAGCAACTAAATTCTTATTCCAAGTTGGCTTTCATACAAAGAAGACGCTACGCGGACCTGCGGCTGACTGGTAACTTAGATCGTCTATTTGTATATGTATTATTAATCCAACAAAATTATTGCTCAAGGATTGCATTTCTTTCAGGCATGATATTTTATGTCAGCATCTAAGGTGCTCGCAGGCTGTAAGGGCGTGGTTCGCGAATGATCTCTTCAAACATCCACATAGGTAAACTGTTTTAAATATTTTATATTTTGTTTGTCTTCTGCCTTACATGTGTCTTTATAATTTGTTTTGATTTTGTTTCAGATTATGTGATTATTTGCTATCGTGTCCTTCTGCAGAAGTTCGAGTAGTTTTCATGAAAATCATCGTTTTCTTAGCACACTTTTCTATCAAAGATCCACCAGGTTAGTCTTGTTTTTTACACTTACCTGTTCATTTTTATCTTAACCTCTAATTCATGTTGCATGCTGTAACTGAGGTCTGATTTACCTTATAGTTATGTGTCCTTGCTGATACTAAACTGAAATAATTCATGCAATCCCCTAGTGTTCACTTAACTTTATGACGATGGAAAATACTTAAGCCAGCCGAAAGCTGGCCATTTTGTTATGGCGGCTCATACCTTGAATTTCTACCATTCGTATGGCTACAAAATGTACGGATAGACTTTTGTTGAAATTCTTTATGAGCCTGTATTATTATTTTTTTTACTTCCATAGAGCGCTACATACTTACCAATATTCGAACTCGAACGAGCGAACATTTCCGTAAATCGCATTTGTTCGATTTTGCATCAGTTGTCGTTGGACGTCTAACGAGACGCACGCGTTAGTGCGAGCGCGGCGAGTACAATATGGCGTCAAAAATTTTAAAATGTAGTAACTGTAACGTAGTTATTTCTGAGGTGTTAGCCTTTATACAAAATAAAGTGGACATAATGGATGAGGAAAGCATTGTGCGTGTGTGTTCTACATCGTTCTCAGCAGAAGATATCGAGTGTGCTAAGTGTCTGTTATTTGAATCTATAACGACCACAAAACGAAAAATTAATAGGAAGAGAGATGGGCGAACTCAAAGGGATCTGTATGATATCATCACGACTCTCAAGGAGACCGAACCAGAAGAAACACCCATTTTTGTGGCAAGGGAGCTGCAAAAATTACCACCTGTAACGTTCGACCATCTAGACGCTACCAGATTGCTCAAAGATATCCTTATTTTGCAAAAGGAATTGAGATCAATAAAGGACACGTATGTAACAATGGGTCAGCTGGCTGAAGTAAGGAATGAATTACATATGTTAAATCAAAAGGAAAATAATTATGATTTCGTCAATAAGAAGCGAGGAGGTAGTTGTTTATCTAACAGTTACTTTATGGACAGCGGGCCGACGGGCCTATTACCGCACATCGACGAACAAAAGGACAGTTCACTATCGCAAACTCACACCATTGCAAAATCATCGCAAGGCTCATCCCTGTCGCTCGCTCAGATGCGCGATAGTTATATCCCGCTCGCGCGTAGTCATCAGAATGACGATGCGACTACGTTGAGTGATACTTGTCAATCGGTGCCAGCGCTTAGTAATGAGACAGAGGCAGTGGGTGTATGCGTGAGTAAACAAGCGGTAACACCACTGGCCGATAACAGCAAGACAATAGCGCACGTTGTTGGCTCTGATAAAGAATGGAAAGCAGAAAATAAAAGTGAAGAATGGATTACGGTCCAGCGCCGGCGGCTGAAAAACCGCTTCAGTACTACACAGGGAAAGGCAACAAGTAATCCCAGTGAAAAGTTTAAAGCCGCTGATATAAGGGTGCCTTTATTTATAAACAACGTATCTAAGGAGGCATCTGAAAGTGATATAATAAATTATGTTTATAATAAGTCGCAAGTCAAGGTCGTCTTACAGAAAGTGAATACTAAAATACAGAGGCAATATAATGCATTTAAAATTGAAGTACCGAAATCTAAGTTACCTCTCTTTTTAGTAGATAGTTTTTGGCCAGAAGGTGTTACGTTTAGAAAATTTGTGGAGTTTAAGAAGGACAAAATATGGACGACACAAAGAAAAACGAAGACAGCAGGAGAATGACATGTAACAAAATGGTTACATTTAACTGTAAGTCTGCAAAAAGGTCTATTGAAGGAATAAGGACACTATGTAAGACAGCGGACATTGTTGCTCTACAGGAGACGTGGTTGTTTCCGCACGACCTGACCTTCCTCGGAAGTATAGACAGTGATTTCGGGAGCACTGGTACATCAGCGATGGACACCACTGGCGGCATGATTACGGGGCGGCCCTACGGAGGTGTAGCGCTGTTGTGGCGCAGGAGTATGTTCCCGCGCGTTTCAATAGTTGAGTGTACAAACCCACGAATATGTGCTATAAAAAATAACACTTTGTGAAAGCGAAAGCCCTATTTTAGTGTGTAGTGTTTATATGCCAATTGATAGTCGAGAAAACCTTGCGGAATTTACGGACTGTTTAAGTTCGTTGAGTGCAATAATCGAAGAAAATGGTGCGGTATCTGCGTTTATGCTCGGTGATTTTAACGCTCATCCCTGTGAGTTATTTTACCGTGAGTTGATTAACTTCTGTTCGGAGCAAAATTGGACCTGTGCCGATGTGAGTAAATTGGACATATTCTCTCAGACTTTTACTTTTGTCAGTGATGCGCATGGCTGCGGTAGATGGCTGGATCATTGTTTGGTAACTGAGGCGGCTTGGAGTTGTGTTAAAAGTGCTAAAGTCGAGTATGATACATATTGGTCCGATCATCTTCCGCTCGTCATAAATTGTAGTCTAGATGTTATGCAGCAAAAATTAGTTAAAAGTAATACTGTAACTAACAAGGTTAAATGGGGAACAAGGTCGCAATTACAAATTGAAACTTATACTAAAATGTGTAATGAGGAGTTAAGATGTTTGGATTTTCCTAGTGATTTTGAAACTTGTTGTAAAACTGTAAATTGTAACATTTATGAACATAGGGTAATTATAGACAGTGTTTATAAGCGGTTGACCTCTATTCTGTCTCGAGCAGCAATACAGTCGTACGATACGAAGTGTAATCGCAAGGGCTTTAAGAAGAGCATTAGGGGCTGGAACAAGCACGTAAGTGCTGCACATCGTGAGGCTAGGTCTAAGTTCCTTATATGGGTATGGCATGGTAAGCCAAGTAGTGGTGCTTTGTATGATGATATGGTTACTAGTCGCAAGATCTTCAAAAGTAGACTAAAATGGTGTCAAAACCATCAAGAACAATTTAAACTCGATGCGATAGCAACTCATCACAGACAGGGTGATTTTAAAAATTTCTGGAAGTGCACTGGTAATCTCAACTCTGCCTCTAGCGTGTCAGCAGTTATTGAGGGAGAGAGTGAGTCTAGAAAAATAGCTAACATGTTTAGGGACCACTTTGTTGTAAAGTCTCCTCTGGAGTCGACCGGGGGGTCAACCAACTCTGAAATTTCTCATGGATACTCTGGTACGTTGATCACAGCCAAAACTGTGAATAAAATTCTACTGAATATGACAAAGGGCAAGTCGCCGGGGCACGATGGGCTCAGCGTTGAACATCTTCAGAAGGCGGGTCCTCACATCGCGAGAGTACTCGCTATGCTCTTTAACTTTTGTTTACTCCATACGTACTTGCCTTCTGACTTGATGAAGACCGTTGTGGTTCCAATAGTTAAAAATAGGACGGGTGACATAACATCAAGGTCGAACTACAGGCCTATATCGCTGGCCACAATAACTGCCAAAGTGCTCGACGGAGTGTTGAATACTCAGCTAGATTGTTACTTGAAAATCCACGACCTTCAATTTGGTTTTAGGTCACATCTTTCTACTGAGAGTGCAATTATGAGCTTAAAGCATGTCGTCGGGTACTACACAGCCAGGAATACGCCTGTGTATGCCTGTTTCCTAGACCTTTCTAAGGCCTTCGATCTGGTAGTATATGATATTCTGTGGAAGAAGTTGGAACGGATAGGGTTGCCGTCAGAGGTAGTCTCTCTGTTTAGGTATTGGTACGGCAATCAACTTAACAGTGTAAGATGGGGTGCCGAGTTTTCCGAGTCTTACAGACTGGAATGTGGTGTAAGACAGGGCGGATTAACATCTCCTAGGCTTTTTAATCTATATGTGAATGCACTGATCGAGGGACTCAGCAGTATGAGAATAGGGTGTCATGTTGCGAACGTATGCGTGAATAATATCAGTTACGCTGATGATATGGTGCTGCTGGCTCCTTCAATCAGTGCCCTGAGAAAATTGCTTGAGGTTTGTGAAGCCTACGCAGAGGCCCATGGTTTGGTATACAACTCAAAGAAGAGTGAATTCATGGTTTATAAAGCTGGCAATAGACTGCCTGAATATGTACCACCGGTTAAATTATATGGGTCTGCGCTCTGTAGGGTGAGACAATTTAAGTATCTTGGTCATATTGTGACGGAAGACCTTAAAGATGATAGCGACTTGGAAAGAGAGCGCAGGGCGTTGTCGGTTAGGGCAAACATGCTGGCTCGCAGATTTGCTCGATGCTCAGTACCAGTGAAAATTACGCTTTTTAAAGCCTACTGCACAAGTTTTTACTCGAGCGGTCTGTGGGTCAAGTACACCCAAAAATCGTACAATGCCTTGCGCATACAATATAATAATGCCTTTAGGGCATTGTTGGGGCTGCCGCGATACTGTAGTGCCTCAAGTATGTTCGCTTTCGCAGATGTTGACAGTTTCCCGGCTATACTGCGGAAAAAAGCTGGTTCACTGCTTCGCCAAGTTCGCGGCAGCCGCAACAATGTTCTCCAGGTCATTGCCGACAGTGGGGACTGTCCACTTGTCGCTCATTTATGTGATAGCACTCGTTCCCTTTTAGTTATTAAGTACTAACATTAGATGATAAATTTTCATGATTTTACTAACACTATGGATCGTTGTTGTCCGATTAATAAATATTTTTATTTTTTTATTTATTTGTTCTTGCAGTGGCCAGCGGCTACGGTTCGTGGTGCGGGCGCGAGGAGGCCAAGTCACTGTCAGACCAAGTTCTAAGCAGCGCTCGCGCGCTTGCCGACCCGCCCTACGCAGACGCCCACGCGCTGAGGCATTTGCCGCTGCTGTTTAACCTGTTCCACACGTACGCGCTGCTGGGCCTGCACGAGCGCCACCAGCTTCTGCGAGTGAGTCGAACAATATGAATGGCATGTCAGGTTATCACGAAGCCGACTTATTTGCTGATTGTCTGTTATAAATTTGTAAGGCATTTCCGTCGTTGCCTCTTTGCTCTAGTTGGGGCATTTGGTACAAATATTTGACATGTATTAGTCTTACTCTCTTTTCACATTGTATAGGTACATGCATTATTCATCACTAGACTGGGGTGCGATTGTGTAAAGCAATCGTATTCATTTGACAGTTCAAAATGTACGGTATGGTCTGTCAAATGTTGAAGAACAAAGGGTTTGACGGATCATATCGTACGTTTTGAACTGTCAAATGAATACGATTGCTTTACACAATTCCAGCTCTGATCTCCTTTTGGTCGTGACACATTGCTGTCCCTACGAGTTAAGACTTTAAAAGGAATGTGTTTTCGCACACACACTTTTGCACTAAAATATGTCTCGCGCAGTCGGATAGTTGTTGTGACTGGTCACCGTAGCCGAAATCGGCTAGAGAGACTATTATTATTATTCACCACTTATTATTCAATATGTTTTTGTTTCAGTTGCGAATATTGGATATTGTGCTGAGTGTATGCATGGATGACTCATCGTCGTCCCTAGTCAAGTACCAATATCCAGAATCAGCGAAGATACATCAGGTTTGTCGTCTGACGTTATTTCTAAATAATTTTGTCCATTGTCATAGTAACGTCTTATGAGAGGGGTGTTATAAATTTAACATGTCCGTGAATCTGTCTGTGGTGTTGTATCGCCCAAACGGATGAACCGATTATTTTGTGTCATAGATATTTTTATCCCAAGTGTTCTTAGCCATGTTTCATGAAAATCTGGACAGCCGTTTGAGAATCATCAGCTGTTTTCTAGTTTCTAGATGTCCGATCGTTTCGAAATTTGCTATCGTGAAACCCTAAATGATATTGAATGATAGTGTCCATGACCAGCCCAGTCGTTTGAAGATCATCAGCTATTTAATTATCGAAAAGTGAATCTACCCGTCCATATGTTCTATCGATAATAAATTTAGTACCATGTAACGTCAATTATACTGAGCCGTATTGGACTATAACGACGACTATGAACGAGTGATATAAGGGAACTAGATTGCTGAAGTATTTCAATCGAAACATTCATTGAGCAAGTATCCAATTCTCTGGTGTGTGTCCGCAGGTGGTGTACGTCCTGGCGCGGTGCTGCGACGTGAGCGCGCGCTGCCAGTCGGCGGGCGCGGCGGAGGGCGCGGCGCCGCTGCCCAACCCGTACGCCGACCCGCCCAACGCCGCCGCGCGCCCCGCGCTCTCGTCCGTCGCCGCCGATATACTCTACAACAGGACCGGGTAACTACTGCCCCACTGTTTTACCAGACAGCTTGGAACCGGTTGAAGATTTACCGGTATTATAACGGTTAAACCGGTTTTTTCGTTAAATTCCGTTACGGAGTGGAACCAAATAAGAGGGATATTGTGAACCTAAATAAACCGCTTAGTTCCTAGCCGCTCGCAATGCGGCTAATTATCAGATTCTTCAGAATTATTTGTTTTGCCATTATATTGTTAAATCATTTAATAAAAAAATACAAAAATATGTCGAACGATTACCACTGTTCGTATCTGATAGGATATATAAACGAAATAAGTTTCAGTGAATAAAAACAAACGTCAGACGCGCTCACCGCTCGCAGATCTTAACGAAGCTGAGGTGGTTGTCCTGATTTGACGAAAAGTTAACCGGTAAATGCCAAATACCTTTTTTTTCTAAACATGTTTAAAAACCGGTTCAAAGACATATAAGGTTACCTCGTTTTAAGTGATAATATTTTAACAGAGCATCAAACAATAACATAGAAAGAGGACCCATTTTTTTTTTTTTTGAAAACTGGCCCGTTTATGTTTTTATTTTTCCTAACAAAAAAAAATATTATTTTTTAAGAACTCCCTGTTCCGCGACATCGCCTTTCGTCTCTTACATAAGTACTAGTTTGAGCATAAACTAGACAGACCGGTACCTAGTATGGGCCTGAGCGTGACGGAAGATGGACTAACTAAGCGAGAACGAGACAGACGCGTGGGCGTGAGCGTGACAGAAGATGCCTATCTCATTTATGCGGCGTGCCGATGCGCGGTAGGGAGCGCCACTGCGCGCCTATTTATTTAGTCCTACATAATAATATTAAAGGTTCGTAAACTACCTACTGCATTTGATTACCTATTATTACGAAACACTAATATGAAAAAAACATTACCTAATAAAGGACACAGTACCTAATAAATCAAACAGACAGATCAGTTAGATAAACGATAAACAAACAAAACACCTGGGTATGAAAACAAAGACAAAAACTTAGGAAGGTATGTGTCCATTTATCTGAGGCCTAAAACAGCTGGGAAGGTATGATTATCTGAAACAGAAACTCAACCTAAGTAGGTATGTGTTCAGCTCATTAATCGTAGGCCTAAAACACTAACAGCTGGGTATGTATGATAAATTAAGACAGAAACTCATCTTAGGTACCTATGTGTTTATCGCAGGCTTAAAACATGAACAGCTGGGCAGCTATGATAAACTAAAACTACCTAATTGCGTTGTGTTCCTTCTGTTTATTTAATAATAATAAGGAGACAAAGCTTATGTGAAAGTTATCTTTAAATAGAATACTATTATAATTTATAAGTAACTTTAACAGATGTTGTAGGTAATGATAAACTGAAACTACCTAATAGTATTGTGTTACCTCTGTTTATTTAATAATAATAAGACAAATCTTATGTGAAAGTGAACTTTAAAAATAATATCTATTAAAATTTCCAATCTTACCAAATCTAACTTTAACAGATGTTGTAGTTACCTACCTACCTACCTACCTAATGAGTACCTATTGATTCCTTTTGATTCAGTAGATGGATATGCACTAAAAATTGCGTGAGTAAATTTAACACAGTTTTGTTTTAAATTTCGTTTATTACGTACCGTTAATAAACATAACACATAAAACGCGAACACATCTTTGAAAATTACGTAAATTTTTATTATTTTTTACTTTAAATTATCGCACTTGCTCAGTTTTTGTACAGATATGTGGATACAAGTCTTATTTCACAATAAAATAAATTAAAACTAGGATTTATGCATTGGTTTACAAATACATTTTTTTTTTTATCAGCAGTGATAAGTTAACATTTGAAAACAATGACGGCAAAGATTTACAGTAAAACAGGTTACTACAAATTAAGGCGATGCCTCCTAACCTTATTATGCAAACTGAAGCGAGCACTAGAAAATCTAGCTATCACGAGCACTGTTTTTTTTTTACTGGCTATCACGGCATTCACTGTTCATTCACACACGTATGCACTGAACCTTTTTGCTGGAATTAGTGGCGAATAACTGCAGCATTGCATTGTGCATGCACGTTATCCCTGCAACGTGCAATTGCGCAGTAGTCAAAGGGAGGACTCGAGCTCGAGGTGCTCGATCTTCGTCGCATAGTCCGCACCAGCAGCAAAACTTGGACCCTCAAGTGATAAAGGCGTAATCCCCGCCAACAGCAATTCTTGGACCCTCAAGTGATAAAGGTGGAGGGCTTCGTTGTGCAGAAACCGCCATAGCAAGCGTCTGCGGTGTTTGGCAGTAGGTGCCGTACCAGGTCAAGGCGCGGCGGGAAACTATGTGATGCTGGTCACCCGGCCCAGGCTTCGGAAGACGCACCGCAGGTCCGCGTCGCGCGCGCCGCACACGACATACAAACGCGAATGTTTTTGGCAGACTGACTCGCGTCACGCGGCGAGGCGGGGGAGCGGCCGCGAGCGCGACACGTGTAGGCAGGCAGGCAGGCAACATCGCGGCGATGGGCGGCGCGTATGACAATACCTACAAAAACCGAGAGCTCCGCTCAGCAACACGCGGCACGGGGTGTTTTATTTTACTCTTTTTTCTACATGTTTAGAGGCGATTTTCTCGAAAACTAGCGTAAAAAAAAATTTTTTTTCGTACAAAATATGTTTCATTTATTTTTCTGAATCTGCCTTTAAAATATTATCACTTAAAACGAGGTAGCCTTATATAACCTTGTTCAGAAAGTTCCACCTGTATTTCCGTTAAATCCGTTAAAAACAAACGATTTCCAAGCCCTACCAGAGACTTGCATGCATCAACATCAGATAAGTCTGCGACGGCGCCGCCGAATGCGTACGCAGAACCGCTCACTGCGCTCGCCCGTTGCTGTCAACATACTCGCTACAACGATGGAGTACACATTGCAACGATGGAGTACACATTTTTTTAAGGAATGTCCAAAGGATATTGCATAATCTCATTACTACGAATTATTTAACCCTTTCCGGGGCAGTATCCCAGACACAATAGAACTTTTATTGTTTTATAGCTATAGCCGTTCGCTGTCCCAGTAACTGTTAATCCATAGGTACCATTAAAGTAATTTAATAACACGAGATAAAACTTTCAGGAGGTACAGATTCAAAATGCCGAATCATGTGAAAAGCTATTAATGAAAAAAAAGAGAAATGGCATTGACGTCATACAGTAAGATAATGTTTTTTGGTTACGAAAATACTTCAATCGTAACATAATAAATCAGTTTGTGATTAAGTCTCTAAGATGATTCCCAAAGCTGCCAAGTAAATCTTCTTCTTCTTCTTCTTATTTAAGAGCTATGCTCTTGTCGGTGGAGTTTTTTCCAATTTAATCGATCCCATGCCATTTCCTTGACTACTTGGTACGACTTGACTCCTAACTTTTCCTTAATTTGCGTCATGTATGCCCTTTTAGGTCTTCCTCTTTTTTTTCCGCCCTTCAACTTTTCCCTCTATGATAATCCTTATTAAGTCGTCATGTCGTGCCCTATCATCTTTCCTCTCCGGTTTTCAATTGTTTTCAATATACAGGGTGGTCCGTCCAATGACGTCAAGTTTGTTTTTTAATTCCTCCCTCCTAGGGGTACCCAAAAATATCCCATGTATGTTCCCCGATTTTTTTTGGTTTTCGAGATACGATTTTTTTATGCTTTCATCGTAAATTTCGCTAGTGTTTACATAGGAAAATTACATAAAAAAAGTGATCGGTTTTTTCATGTTTTTTTTTGAAACCTGATTCTCGTGAAGTGTTCTTTTACATGCATAAGAATTAACTGCCTAATATTGCTGCATGTTGTAACAATTTTGATCCAAAGTTTATAAATTACGTTTCTCAGAGCTAGTTAAATTTTCAAATTCAAATGAAAAAAAGAACAAGAATGTTGCAAAGATTCTAATAAATTTTTAAAACTTCTCTAGTCTCTAAGCTTTCCAAAAAGTACAAAAAAGTGGTAGGCAAACGGGCCATTATTTCCTGTAATCGGGCTTCAAACATAGTGGGGTGAAAATTTGGCCAATCAAGTAACTTCAATTGTGGTACTTTAATTTCATAATTTTAAATAGGTGATTGCTCCAAATTACTGAAAACCCATCTTGGTGGTAATAATAATTATTTTTATGACTGGTGTATCATTTTTTGAGGTTCATAATGAAACAATACAAATCAAATCAAAGTATTTATTAATAAAATTAAATTTACAACAAATTTTCAAAGTGCATCCCTCCCACTTAAATACATAATCTACAGCGCCTCAAATTTTTTTGCCTTAATCTAAGAAACGCACTTCTGTTGGCTTTTATTTGGTTTTCCGCTTCGTTCAATTTCTGGCGTAGTTAGGCTTCGCTATTCGTCTCCCGCGCATAAACTATTTATTTGTAGCATAAGAAAAAATCGATTGGGTTCAGGTCTGGTGAGCGTGCAGGCTATTCAATTGGCCCGGCACGCCCAATCCACCTTCCTGGAAACGTTTCGTTGAGGTTTAATTTTATTAATAAATACTTTGATTTGATTTGTATTGTTTCATTATGAACCTCAAAAAATGATACACCAGTCATAAAAATAATTATTATTACCACCAAGATGGGTTTTCAGTAATTTGGAGCAATCACCTATTTAAAATTATGAAATTAAAGTACCACAATTGAAGTTACTTGATTGGCCAAATTTTCACCCCACTACGTTTGAAGCCCGATTACAGGAAATAATGGCCCCTTTGCCTACCACTTTTCTGTACTTTTTGGAAAGCTTAGAGAGTAGAGAAATTTTTAAAAATTATTAGAATCTTTGCAACATTCTTGTTTTATTTTTCATTTGAATTTGAAAATTTAACTCTAGCTCTCAGAAACGTAATTTATTAACTTTGGATCAAAATTGTTACAACATGCAGCAATGTTAGGCAGTTAATTCTTATGCATGTGAAAGAACACTTCACAAGAATTAGGTTTAAAAAAAACATGAAAAATCCGATCAGTTTTTTCATGTAATTTTTTTATGTAAACACTAGCGAAATTTTCGATGAAAGCATAAAAAAAATCGTATCTCGAAAACTAAAAAAAATCGGGGAACATACATGGGGTATTTTTGGGTACCCCTAGGAGGGAGGAATCAAAAAAAAATTCTCGACGTCATTGGATGGACCACCCTTTATGTCTCTTTTCACCCACAATTCCTAGCACTTCCTCGTTCGTCTTCTTTTCTGGCCAACAAATCCGCTCCATCCTTCGCCAACACCACATCTCAAACGCCTCTATTCTCTCTCTATCACGCTGCGTCATCGTCTACGTTTCACTGCCGTACAAAGCGATGTTCCAGATGTACAATTTTATAAGTGTTTTGCGAATTCGCCTCGATATTCTGGCTTTGAATATATATTTTTTGGCATTAAAAGCTTTCTTTGCCATGGCTATCCTTGTTTTAATGTCCATTGTACACCTGGAGTCATCCGTTATTATGCCATGATATTTAAAACATTTAACCTGCTCTATATTGACATTATTCAACTCAATCGGTTCGTGTTTAGGTATTGTTTTTGTTACTATCAGAGTTTTAGTTTTAGCATTATTAATCTTCAACCCAAACTCGCTAAAGATGTCATCCATTTCCCCAAATGCTCCAGCTCTTTGAATGATTCGGCTACCGCTGCGATATCATCTGCGAAACGAATAAACTGAATTTTCCTCCCGTTCATACTAACCCCCCCGATTACCGTCTCTACTAGTTTTCTGATGGCGCATTCAATAAAAATATTAAAAATTAGTGGTGAAAGTGGGCACCCCTGTCTAACCCCTTGCTTTATTTTAGCCGTCTCTTTTTCTTCCTCCTACTTCAATTATGGTTTCTTGATTTTCATAAAGCTCAAAAATGATCTTTTTTTTCTCTGAAATTTATACCTGCATCTTTCAAGATGTTCATCATTATTTTCCAATTAATTATAACCCAAGTAAATAACCCTCATCAATTTTTTTTACAGAACATACATGAAGAAGCTAACAGAAGAGTGCTGTGGGTGCGAAGAGGGCATCCGGCTCGTGCAGTTCCTGTGCTGGGAGCAGGCGGAGTGGTCGCGCGTGGCGCTCGCCGAGCTGCTGTGGCAGATGGCGTACGCGTACTGCCACGAGCTGCGCCGGCACGCGGACGCGCTCTCCGCGCTGCTGCTCATGGAGGACAGCTGGCAGCACCATCGCATACATAATGTCATCAAGGTACGAATGATGTAGCGTACTAAATGCGCATACCTATAGTAGGCACGCAATGACCAAATAAAATTATATTTTAATAATAACTAAAATCAATATTATACAATACAGATTAACGTCTAAAATAAATGGATAGTGCAATATTTAATTGAAATAACATTGGTTAAATTATGTAATAACATTTTTGTTATGACAGCCAGCCATTTGTCATTTCAAGTTCCTCCAATGTATACAGGGTGTTGTTTTGGTCAGTGACATTCAACTCAGGGATGATAATATGAGTTATGTTTATTTAAAAAAAATGATTTTTTTTAATTCTGAGCAAGTTTTAAACAAGAAAACCTCTTCACAACATTCACAAAAATACAAAACGAATGGGAAAACGAAAAGCACATATCTACGAAATACTACGCCGTAGCTAGTAAGATACAAAGAGGCTACCTGGTGTTGGTGGTTTTGAAACGATCGCTGTACCGGATAAAAAAAATGATTTTGTGGGTTTTTTCCATTTCAAAAATAAAATAAAAATTGTAATATTTTTTTGGCATCAGTATCGTTTGTACAGGCACCCCTGAGTCGCTCGTCGCTGACCAAAACAACACCCTTTAAAACATTCTATAAAAGTGATCGTCTTTTTGTACTGGCCTGCTGGCTCGCTATAACGATGGATCTACACAGACTGGTGGCTTTAAGTTATAAACATTTTCTCTCCCAAATGAACTTGCAGGGCGTGTCTGAGGAGCGGCCCGGGCTGCTGGAGACGGCGGCGCGCGCGCGCGGCCACTACCAGAAGCGCGCGTACGCGTGCGTGAAGCTGCTCGTGGGCGTCATGTGCCGCGCGCCCGCCGCCGTGCGCGCCGTGCACGCGCAGCCCGACGCGCGCCGCCGCTGGCGCCAGCTGCTCGCCTGGCTGCAGGACGAGCTCGACCGCGTCAGCGTGAGTCCTCTATACTTATGTACTGATACTAGCGGGCCCCCGCGACTGTCGCGCGCCCGCCGCCGTGCGCGCCGTGCACGCGCAGCCCGACGCGCGCCGCCGCTGGCGCCAGCTGCTCGCCTGGCTGCAGGACGAGCTCGACCGCGTCAGCGTGAGTCCTCTATACTTATGTACTGATACTAGCGGGCCCCCGCGACTGTCGCGCGCCCGCCGCCGTGCGCGCCGTGCACGCGCAGCCCGACGCGCGCCGCCGCTGGCGCCAGCTGCTCGCCTGGCTGCAGGACGAGCTCGACCGCGTCAGCGTGAGTCCTCTATACTTATGTACTGATACTAGCGGGCCCCCGCGACTGTCGCGCGCCCGCCGCCGTGCGCGCCGTGCACGCGCAGCCCGACGCGCGCCGCCGCTGGCGCCAGCTGCTCGCCTGGCTGCAGGACGAGCTCGACCGCGTCAGCGTGAGTCCTCTATACTTATGTACTGATACTAGCGGGCCCCCGCGACTGTCGCGCGCCCGCCGCCGTGCGCGCCGTGCACGCGCAGCCCGACGCGCGCCGCCGCTGGCGCCAGCTGCTCGCCTGGCTGCAGGACGAGCTCGACCGCGTCAGCGTGAGTCCTCTATACTTATGTACTGATACTAGCGGGCCCCCGCGACTGTCGCGCGCCCGCCGCCGTGCGCGCCGTGCACGCGCAGCCCGACGCGCGCCGCCGCTGGCGCCAGCTGCTCGCCTGGCTGCAGGACGAGCTCGACCGCGTCAGCGTGAGTCCTCTATACTTATGTACTGATACTAGCGGGCCCCCGCGACTGTCGCGCGCCCGCCGCCGTGCGCGCCGTGCACGCGCAGCCCGACGCGCGCCGCCGCTGGCGCCAGCTGCTCGCCTGGCTGCAGGACGAGCTCGACCGCGTCAGCGTGAGTCCTCTATACTTATGTACTGATACTAGCGGGCCCCCGCGACTGTCGCGCGCCCGCCGCCGTGCGCGCCGTGCACGCGCAGCCCGACGCGCGCCGCCGCTGGCGCCAGCTGCTCGCCTGGCTGCAGGACGAGCTCGACCGCGTCAGCGTGAGTCCTCTATACTTATGTACTGATACTAGCGGGCCCCCGCGACTGTCGCGCGCCCGCCGCCGTGCGCGCCGTGCACGCGCAGCCCGACGCGCGCCGCCGCTGGCGCCAGCTGCTCGCCTGGCTGCAGGACGAGCTCGACCGCGTCAGCGTGAGTCCTCTATACTTATGTACTGATACTAGCGGGCCCCCGCGACTGTCGCGCGCCCGCCGCCGTGCGCGCCGTGCACGCGCAGCCCGACGCGCGCCGCCGCTGGCGCCAGCTGCTCGCCTGGCTGCAGGACGAGCTCGACCGCGTCAGCGTGAGTTCTCTATACTTATACAGGATGTTACAAAAAGGCAAAATAAAATTTGAAGGACTTGTAGAGTAGTAAATATGTAGTTCTTCTGCAAAACCACAAACTCGTGCGAGTATGAATTATGAGTAAATTGATGTTTTAACAAAAACATATCGGTGACAAAAAATATTTAATATTAGCTGTTAGATTTGTGTGTGTGTGCGTGCGGCGGGCGGGGGTTTGCTAACGAATAACCGCAGATTCAGGGTTGACAACACTTTCGGTAAAAAAACAATTTATTTACTTAGTATGGGAAGAAAAGTTGTTTATTTTTAACTATAACTTTTACTACTTGATGTTCACATTACATTCATACGTACCCTTAACCCTTCGTCCGCGCGGTTTGAGTTATGTGTCGTACATTACACACAGTACATATCGTTTTCGCAACATTTATCGTTGCGGCGCTAGACTTATGAGTAGTATCTTGATGCTATATAGCTTAAAGCAGTGGCGGCTGGTGGGTTATCGAACTGGTAGTGCATTTTAAGAAAATCGAAACAAAAACTAATAACAATTACGGTAATATAAATAAACAATAATTAATGCGTCACACATAAAGCGAAACATGTCATGATGTCAATCATGGCTGCCGTCGTCGATTCGCGCCCATGCCGGCCGGCCACTTCGTCAAACATCGGGTGCTCTCGGCAATCTTCGGTTCGCCCGTGTGGCGCTCGAGAACCCGCTCATTACTCGGTACATTTCTATGAACTATTTTTTGTTTCACGCGTCAGGCGTATTAACTCGTATCTCCTACAAGTTATATTAGCAGACCTCGTGCACTCGCCGAAGCGCACGAGAATTTGTCTTTACAGGAAAATAAGTCTTAATAGTTTAGTAAAGCGCTCAAACTGATTCACCATAATTGGAGATTTAATCTTTTATACGTTTTTGTATCTTTAAAAATAACTATTAAAATGGTTATTTAAAAATAAAGATGAAGTACTTAATATTTTGTAATTTTTAAATCTTTTGAATAGGTGGTTCAGTGCACGAGCGCACTTAAGGTACAGCCGCCACTGCCTTTATCGATAAATGGGCTATCTAATGTAAAAATATTTTTTCAAATCGATCCAGTACTTTCTCAGATTAGCGCGTTCAAATAAACTTAACTCTTAACTTTATAATATTAGTAAAGATTAAAAAGAGGAAAGATTTCATCGTTTGTTTGCTTTGATTCGGCTCCGACCGAAACTACTGAAACGATTTGAAAAATATTCTCACCATTAGATTTCTGCATTATCTGTGATGAACATAGACTATATAGCATTTAAAAAGTTATGGATCTGTATGAAAACTTCAATAATGTAAACGAAGGCAAGATAATTTTATTTGTACGGTGTTTCAACTTCATACAAACGGACGAAACGCGAGCTGTACCGAAAGTCCTTTTTTAAGGTTCCGTAGCCGAATGGCAAAACCGGAACCCTTATAGTTTCGTCAAGTCTGTCTGTCTGTCTGTCTGTCTGTCTATCCGTCTATCCGTCCGTCCGTATGTCACAGCTACTTTATTCTGTAACTATAAGCATTACACTGTTGAAATTTGGTAGCAAGATGTATCCTGTTAACCGCTTAACGATTCTTACACACAATAAGAAAAATAATGATATTTACGGTCTCCGATACATGATACTAAAACCGTTTTTTGTATATTCAAACCCCTATGCGTGTGGGGTGTCTTTAGATAGTTCTTTTAAAAATGACTACGAAGTTTCTAAAACTGTTTTCTTTTAATGTCTAACGTGTAATAGATAGACTCTTCTTCCTTTAACTTCTAAACTAAGCAAGTGTAAATTTTGAAATATATATATATATACAGGGTGTCCCAGAACTCAACGTCAAACCGAAACGGGGTGACAGGATTGATCGTAAGCATCATGACAAAAATCAGAAAAAAAACTATCCCATGCAGTTTAAAAATTATGGGCATTTTAAGAAAAACCTAGAAATTTGACTAAATCAAACTGTAACATGTTTGTTTTGTAAAATGTTTTTTTTTATTACCAATACAATAAATTACATTATAGTTATAGGCATGTTTAATGCACAAACCATCATATGGACAATTGGAAGATAGAACGTCGATTTATATGAACGGTCTGGCATGTAGCACTAACTAGACCTTCCTAAGACATTGTGAAACAGCCCGTAAGTACACATAGCCTAGCACAATTAAAATCCTCCTATGGAATTATTAAGCAGTAGATTTTTTGCGTTGAAATTAAAACACGCTGGTGTAAAATGGATACCGCATATTCGGTGATGTTTTGTGTGGATCCATTTTGCCTTCCTTTGGATGGCTTCAACCCACTTTATTTTCCTTAATGGATCTACAGGAAATCTGAAATTATATTAAAAGGATGTATTGTCTAGTAACTGACCACTACTTTTTTAAATGGCAATATAACTTATCTCTTGGGAAACATGTTTTACTATTATAAGAAAAATTAACAGCTTAATTGGGATAAGAAGTTACTTACGGATGAAAAGATATATTTTTTGTCTTGCCGCTGTAATTTTTACACAAAAATTCGTCACATTTACCCATTTTTTTCGTCAATGTTTCTCACTGAGCTCTGTCACCGTACTGACAAGGCGTCACCTGTAAGTTAGGCCAAAAAGCCCGCTTCGTTGCCAAGGGGGCACTAGCGAAACTGCCCCTCATTGCGCGTCCAGTGGTTTATTCGTCCAAGCTAAAAACTAAAAAGGCAACCGTAATACTGAGATATTTTTAATACTGAGATATTTTAACCGTAATACTGAGTTCTGATTTTAAATCGTTACAAACACCAAATCAAAGCTTTGAAGGATTGAATATACATTTAGAGGAACAGTCACATGATGAAAATACAAGTTACATAGACAACAGGAACAAAACAGAACAGAAAGCTAAGAAGGTGGACACGACAAATCGACGGAGAAACAATATACATGTATTGGCAGATCAACAGCTCCGTCGACTGGCTGTAAAACTACCTGAATCTCGTTTAGGAAAATGGAATGATACTTACAATGTCACTAGCATGATCAAACCCCAAGCCCAAAGTAGCGATATTTTATCAAGTCTGGACTCTTTAAAGGATACCGTTAAAAATGAAGACGTAATCGTAATAGCTGTTGGATCTAACGATCGAGACCCTTACCTTCTTTACAGTAACTTATGCAATGCTCTATGTAAATTCAATCATTGTAATTTTATTATAATTAGTATAAGAAATAACCGACATTTAAATGTAAATAGGCTAAATTATGAATTAAATATGTTGACTAACAAATATGACAATTGTAAATTTTTAGATATTAACGACAACTATGTAAGTTTTGGATCATATCTTCGTAGTGTAATATATAAGCTAAATATAGAAATAGATTTTATAAAGTATAAAAGGGAGTTCATCGATATCGGATTGCATTTAAATTCTCGCACTGACAACAAACGAATTAACAAAAACCGTAGGGAAACTGAACCCGTAACTCCCCAACAACAAAATAGGATTTCGGACCATCATTTGCTTAATTTTCGCCCCTAATAATAGTAATGAGAGTCAATTCATTTTATTTCATCAAAATTTTGCTGGCATTTTAAATAAGTTGGACCTTTTAAAAGTGATATTACAAGAATTCCAAGATACTGGTAAAAGTTTGAGCGCTATTTGTGTCACAGAAACTTTTCTCAAGTCGGAAGACGTAAAAAACTTGAAGTTAGAGGATTACGTTGTAGCTGCTTCCTACTGTAGACCGAAGAAAAGAAGAGGTGGTGTTTGTATTCTGATTAAGAAACACTTGGCATTCGATGTTCTGAAGATAACCACAGATTACGCTACTTGCAATAGTTTCGAATGATGCGGCATAGAACTTCAAAGCAACAACTTAATAATACTATGTATTTACCGCACTCCCAAGTCAGACCCCAAGGTCTTCTTTGAAAAACTCGAGGGATTACTATCAAAACTGCGTAATAAAGGAAAAAAGAAGATTATTATTGCGGGTGATCTGAATATTAATACTTTGACTGCAAGCACACGCTCAAACAGACTACTAAATCTTCTTAATTCTTTTAATTTAAGTCCGCATATAACGGAACCTACAAGACTAACCAGATGTATCGATCATATAATAAGCAATACAAAAAATGTCAAAGCTTCAGTTCATAACTTGGGAATATCAGACCATACTGGACAGATAGCAGAATTTAGGTTTAAATTGAAAAAAACAATATCACAGTGGTGCGAAATAAGACGGGATTTCGGAACTGAAAATGTTAAAAAAATTCAGAAATGTATGGCTGCTTTATCGTTTTCGGATATACGTTCTGAAAAAAATCCTAATAAAGCATTTGATGATTTTCATTCATTATTTCAACTATTTTACAACCTGTGTTTTCCTAAATTATTGATAAAAATCAAAAGGAAAACAAATAAAGCAAAATGAATCACCAAAGGCATAAAAAGTGTTGTACAGAAAAACGGCGATTATATTTCAAATACCAAAGGGCCAAAATCAACGATAAACTTTTATATAAGCACCAGTATAAATTGTACTCGAAGGTACTCTGACGCTGCATGCTGCATCTCCAAAAATGTGGCAATAAAAACTACATACTTAATGCTAAAAACAAATCAAAAGCAGCCTGGAACATAATAGCATCGCAAACAACAGAATCAAGGTCCCATGAAAACTTTGAAAAAATAATTTACAACGCGGAAACCTATGGTCAACCACATGACATAGCTGACATCCTCAATAATTTCTTTATTGATGCTACCAATGGTGAATCCAAGAAACATGACCAAACAAAAAGCAATATTGACATTTGTAGTTCTAGTATATTTCTCCAACCCACATCCTCAGAGGAAATCTGTAAAATAATTAAAACCTTAAGAAACAGCTCTGCCGTCGGATATGACGAGGTATCTACAAATATTTTAAAGAAAGTGGCAGATTTTATTGCACCAATTTTAAGCTACTTGATAAATTTGTCTCTTTGTGATGGTACGTTTCCAGAATCATTGAAATTATCAGTTATTAAGCCTTTGTTCAAGAAAGGTGATAAAACAGTCCCAGCTAATTATAGACTGATAGCGCTGATGTCAATATTTTCAAAAATATATGAGCGGGTAATGCATTACAGATTAAATAGTTTTTTTAGATAAATTTAATATATTAAGGCCAGAACAGAACGGCTTCCGGAAAAATCACAATACAACCTTAGCCATCTTCACATTGGTTCAATCAATAGTAGAATGCCTTGATAAGAAGATACCAGTAGCGGCCCTGTTTTTCGATTTGAGCAAAGCATTCGATTTTGTCGATCATGCCAATCTGATCCAAAAACTACAAAAGTACGGGATTAGGGGAACAGCAACAGACTGGTTCCATAGCTATCTGCGAAACCGGAGACAATACGTGGAAATCAGTAAGATGGTTAAAATAAAGAACTCTCACACAAAAATGACATACAAATCTGACTTCAGAGCGAATAGAGTCGGTGTACCACAAGGTAGTATTTTAGGTCCAATACTTTTTAATTTATATATTAATGATCTACCTAAAGTAATTGATCATCAATCTATTCTTTTTGCTGACGACACAACATTGATCATTAAAGGAAAAGACGAAGACCATCTGGAATTTGAAATAAATACGACTATCAAAAAAGTGATTAAATGGTTAAATGAAAATAATTTGAGGGTGAATATTGACAAGACTAAAATAATGCTATTTCGGACATATCAATCTAATAAAATTAATCTTAAAATTGACTATCAAGGACATACAATTCATAACGTACCAACAACTAATTTTTTAGGAATAATTATCGATGAACACTTTAGTTGGAAATGTCACGTAAATAGTGTATGTGACAAGCTAAGCCGCTTCGTATTTGCTCTAAGGAGATTACGAGAAACTGTCTCTACAGAGGTTGCTCTGGAGGCATATCACGCCTACTTTGCCTCAGTTTTACAATATGGGCTTATGATATGGGGCAACTCTACTGACATAGAATTGATATTCAAAATTCAAAAAAATGTGTTAGGGCCATTAGTGGTGCTGATTATACAGATTCCTGCAGGCCCCTCTTTAAACAGTTTCGATTGCTGACATTAACCAGCCTTTACATTAAACAAATATGTTTATTTGTGAAGCAACACAGTTATTTTTTCCCAGCAAAATTGCCAGTGTCGGGTAAATGTCTGCGTAAGCGTCCTACATGTCTCCTTCAAGTTCCAGCATACAGACTGACATTGGCTGAAAAGAATGTATTTATTATGGCAGTAAAAGTTTTTAATGCATTGCCAGAGGACATAAGAGGAATTACGGGGTCTTTATTTAAAACAAAGTTACACTCGTGGTTAATTGAGAATAATTTTTATCATCTTAATGAATATTTTACTCGCTAGAAATAAATGTTAAGTCCGATGGCGATGATGTCCACTTTTGACATTATCATGGTTTAACTCATAATACTATATTTTGCACGCTGACAAAAATGTAGCAAATTTTGGTGAACTCAAATGTATTTACAAACTAAGACCAATATTGTACACCCAAAATACGCAAATAAACGCATTTGTATTTGTATTTGTAATTGAAATCAAATAGTTAATTAATTTTATTTAGTGATATTATTTAAAAAGTTATGAAAGGATTGTCTACATTTTTGGACTAGCAAAGAAAACGGACTTTACTCGACTCTATCTGAGCATGCATCAGTCGCGACTGTGCCGCAGTTTTTTTTTACAATAACCGCGCGATTTTTTCACTAAAATAATTTCATGTACCTACGTACTTATTATAACGAGTAGGATATATCGTGCTCCATGTTTTCTCTTTTTTTTATAGAAAGTGCAAGCGAGATAGACTCAAGTTCGTAACACGCCGACTATTAGATACTATACTAGCGGACCCAGCGAATTTTGTTTCGCCCCCAGGCCCGTCCCGCCGAATCCCGTAATTTCAAAAGTTAAGCATTAGCAGCGAATTTTGTTTTGCCCTTAAATTACTAATATGGCTATTAAAAAATAAGGGTTGATCGTAGAAGGGTGAAAATTGAGGATTGTATGTATTTTTGTATGTTGTATCATAAAAAAATAGAAATTAAAATTTTTGTCAAAAAATAAAAATAGGGGTGGACTACCCCTAACATTTAGGGGGATGAAAAATAGATGTTGGCCGATTCTCATAGTCAAGCCGTTTCGGAGGAGTATGGCAACTAAAACTGTGACATAAGAATTTTATATATTAGATTGTGATAGGTACAGTATAAAGCTGAAGAGTTTGTTTAATAAATGAACGTGCTTATCTCAAAAAAGATGATTTGAGTAATATCTCCAAAATAATGCTAATAGCCCAAGCAGGTACGTACCTACGAATAGGTATGCGCCTACGTAAAATATACTTGCGTTTTGTGTATCCTCCGCTCGTCTCATTAATTCCAATATTTATTAATGCCGAAACTCGATCGTTCCAGAAGTATGGGCCGGGAAGCTACGGGTCTTACGGCACGTGGTCCCCGCCGGGGACGTCCAACGAGACATCCAGCGGGTACTTCCTAGAGCGCAGCAACTCCGCGCGGAAAACGCTCGAGAAGTGAGTATCTATTCAGGGCCATCTCGAGTTCGACGCGACGAGATCGCTCAGCTCACGAATCGGAGTTCAACGAGTGCTATCTTCCGCAGGGCGTACCAGCTGTGCCCGGAGGAGGAGGACGAGGAGGAGGAGCAGCGCGCGGGCGAGGCGGGCGGGTCGGGCGCGGGCGGCGACGCGGCCGAGAGCGGCTCGGGCGACGCGGGCTCCGCGCCCGACGCCGACGACAGCGCCGAGGACGACGACGCGCCCACCGACGACGACGCGCCGCGCCTGCCGCGCCTGCCGCGCCGCCGCGTGCGCTCCGACAAGTACCCCCTCCAGTCATAACGCTGAACGCGCCGACGCGACCGTAATCCGCCGCCTGCGCGAGCGCTTCGTTATTGTTACTTTTTAGGGAGTGACCCGCTCCCGATAGGTTCGTCGTCGACGAGTAGATACGTGTGTATGTATTAAGAGAGGCTGTGACGTTAGTTAGGAGGCCGCCTGGGCGGGCGCGATGAATTTGATGGCACGGGATGAGTCGCCGTTTTTTCGTATCGGTAGCGTCGAGCGGCGGGCCGGAGGACCGGTCCGCGCCCGCCGGGCTCCGCTCGGCCGTAGTTTTGTTCTGTGATGTTAGCGATACGTGCGGACGACGCGAAGCCGGCGCCGGAGGCCTCGCCCCGTGTCAGCGCTCCGTCGGCCCTTACTATCGGTTATTTGATAACTTAATGTTTCGCTTTAAAAGTACCATATTATTTATTTTTCTTATTTAGATTTGTTCATACACTTCGCGTTCGTAGTTTTCGTTTAAATTTTTCGCGTACGTTCGTATTTTATCGATATTACGGTTTCTCTTCGCTTTCGATAGGTCGCGGCCCAAGTATTCGGATATCGAGTGTTTCGTTCGCATGCATTTTGAACGCGGCGCGTAGGTGTCCGATCAAAATTGTTAATTATAGTAAAGCTTCGCTGTCGATTTATTCGCCATGTTTTTAGTAGGATTGTATTAGTAAGCTGGAGCTGATGGATTGTAAATGTTTATATTATATTCTTATTATGACTCTCGTAGAAGATTATTTATATCTAAGAACTAGTCGCGCTCTAACTTATACATAAATCTTTGTTACATTAGCTGTCTCTTAAGAAATATCCATATTTAAACTATTTCACATGTTTGCAATGCAGCATCCACGAACAAGTTTATACTGTGTTAATGTAGTAAAAAATATTGTATTAGTACCGGTATAAATTTATTGTATAAACTTCGCATAACAAACATTTTAACTCATTCGATATATTTATACCAGCACTAATTAATTATGATTAACCCCTATCGAGTTTCTAATGCAGTAACTAACCTTTTCCACTTTAAGTTCTCAAACTATGTACAGGGATTGGCTACTATTGCTAGAAAGAACACATCTTTATACAATGAGGGTAAAAGGCATTTAGACACGGTACATTCATATTTATTTAAATCATAATATTGGCATAAACGTCATAGTAATATGAATCTAAGCGGTAACAATTGTTATAAATCTCTTATTATAGAAAATAATATGCTATGTGGGTGCTATTTGGACGTTGTCATTTGAAAGGATTCAGTGCCAGGAGTTGTTTATTTTTACGATGTAAGCGATTTGATACATTTCGCTGTAAAACAGATGAAATTATGAGTCAGCAGACACTGTACAGATGACAGTAATCAATGAGATAAAATTGATATACAGGGTGGCCTAAACAGTGATGTCCAAAAAAAATTTTGTTTCCTTACATCCAGCGTTTTCCAAATGTACCCTTTGTATGTTAGTAGAATTTTCGTAGTTTTGTTTTCTGTTTGGGTCAGCCTGTATCTGTAACAATTTAACTAGTTTATGTTGAAGTATTTGGTAATAAAACTCTGGGGACTGATATGCTGAAGTTTGATAGTTATTTGAAATTGAATTATCTTTATGTAAGATATGTCGTAAACTTACGTAAATATGGTCCGAGTGTTCACAAAAGAACACAATTCTAATAGATGTCAATTGAGACGCAGAAACTACATTTAAATTTAAACTTGATAGGATGATGCATTCATAAACAAAGATAAGTCGGATGAAGTTACGTTATTTCTAACGAAATTCTTTATCATTGTAAGTTACATTTTGTTAGATTTTCATTTAACTATCACGGTACAATTGGGTTGTTGGGTAAAAAAAATAACTAAGTTCGAAATGAAGTTAAACATCCACTTTTTTTTTAACGTCAGTATTACGTAACATGTTCTCACTATTATACTTTCATATGTTATTGAAATATCTAAATTACAAAGTCGACACTATCTTAATCAGGCTCATGTAGAAATTATACGTGCGTGGTCTGATATAACCACCAGAAATTATTATTATGCCTTATAGTACTACAGAATTTCGTATCAAACAAGATGACAAACAAAATCTCGTTGCTCGTGGAAAAGTTATCTTTTCCATGAATATATCATGCTTTACGTATTGGATGATAAAGGGCAGGTATTTCCGAGCTAAAATTAAATTTACTGTACATAGTTATTGTATCATGATATGGCCACATGACAAAAATGGCCTAAAACTGACTAAGCATAACAAACTTATTAATATTTTCGGCTTATTTCGGTAGGCGTACATATTAACATCATCTTAGTTTTTAATTTTAACAAAAATGTAGATATAGGTATTAACGACTAGTCTAACAGGAAAATGTTGCCACTATGTCAATATTCTGCTTTGTAATATACGTTATTTATTTTTATATGTTGTAATGGTTGTATGATATTTTCCTCCTTTTTAGTAGTTTGATTGTGGTGTCAACCAAGCTATCATGCGATGCACATGTAGGATCGTACCCTACATGAAACTACTAACATCACTGGACTTGTTAAATGAAACACTGTCATTTAGTTATGCATTTGGTCTGTTTACTGTTTGACTATCTTTCTCTATTCATGTAGCACTAAAAAAATACCTAACTGGTCGCGTCGACCGTGTGCCTTATTTTACTTTGATTTGCTCAATTTGCTTACTGCTGATGGTCTGTCTAACGACTTTTGGAAATAAATAATAACCATACTTTATTTATGAATATTATTTCCAAAATGAATCTTATTTTAGCTTCATAGACTAAAGTTTTTGTAACATGGTTTTTACATACCAAAAGTACCGAATTGAATAAGTAAACATTACAGTGAACTCAAGTGAAAATGTGACTAAATTATTAACCGCTAATAAATAATTGTTAACTTTACCAAAGATGAAGTTATAGAATTAGAAATGCGGGGTAACCCTTTTCTTAATAGCTTAGTAATTGAAAATGTTTTGTATCTTTTGTAATATGCAAACGTTAAAATATTCTGTTGAGTTAAAATGTGATTGATCTTAGGCTTAGATAGGAGAAATAGAAACGATGTCAAATAACGGATAACCAAATATAATGTAAGATGTTACGTCATCACAAATCTAAATTGTCTAAAGTTTATGAATACCTAAGTAGGTATTAATGCATTACATTTTATTCATAAATTATGGTATACCATACTAAATTAAGGATGGGGTCGAGCGAGACCCTATTCAATGAGTTGTTAAAATAAGATTAAATAAACAATACCAATTTTTAAACATTTTATTTGGCATAACGATTTTAAAAACATTAATATTGTTCAAAATCCGGAAATCAGCATGCAAGATTTATCTCAAAAGTGTAAAATGTGTAATGAATGAATAAATATTATTGTAAGGTCGGTTGAGTTTTGTATAGCATTTCTATGGCAAAATATATAAACGAATGGCATTTGACATTATACAAGAATGCTCATGAAGTAGCATTCTTACAGATATTATAATACTAAATCAAGAAATAAATTTGAAAAAAAAGATCTTATGACTTTTATTTTTAAGTTAATCGCTACTATAGTATTTTTAGGGTTCCGTAGCCGAATGGCAAAAAACGGAACCCTTATGGTTTCGTTAAGTCTGTCTGTCTGTCTGTCCGTCCGTATGTCACAGCCATTTTATTCTGTAACTATAAGCATTACACTGTTGAAATTTGGTAGGAAGATGTATCCTGTTAACCGCTTACCGATTCCCATACAAAAAATAAAAAATAATGACATTTAAGAGGGGGCTCCCATACATGAAACTAAAACCAAAAAAAAATTTTTTATCAAATCTATGCGTGTGGGTTGTCTATGGACAGGTCTTTTAAAATGACATCAAGGTTTCTAAAACCATTTTCTTTTAAAGTCTAACGTTTCATAGCTACACGCTTCCAAAGTGGTAAAATGGGCGTCCCCCCCCCCCCCCCCCCCATCTAACTTCTAAACCAAGCAAGTGTAAATTTTGAGAAAAATATATGATGTAGACCTTAACAAATACTTTCAACGAAAATTGGTTCGGACGGGATCGAACGAGAAGTTTTTGAGATATAGCACATTTTCAACAACCGCAAATATAACTTTGTATTTCATACAAACACTATGAAAAACAAAGTTATATTTGCAGTCAACTAAATATTGTCGATTTTACTAATTGGATGTAAGTGGATTCCCAAATTCAGTTAAAGTTGGCAGGGAACCCTCAGTGCACGAGTCCGACTCGCACTTGGCCGGTTTTTTTATGATGAGTGCTGAGACATTTCTTGACATGTCAAGAAATGTCTGACACATTCTTCCGTTTTACGCATACTACATTCCAAGAACGAAAATATTATTTAAATAAGTAAATTAAATTAAATTTTGATATTACTGCCATAATATGATAAAATAATGCCTTATCATTAATTATTAACATTTATTTTGATCCACCGTAAATGGATTATAATTTTCTTTTCTCATAAAAAAACCGAAAATTATGCATCAACGGAACTCAAACTATAGTGATTGACAAAACCTTATCGGTCTAAAATCGTGTGTCCGCATAATCGGTATGGCCGTAGGTAATATATATTTACATAACCACATGAAAAATATAATCGCTTACGATGAATAAGCTTTATTTATTTTTATGAATGGTATCCTACTTGTTGATGTTTTACTACAGTTTACCTACTTGTTTTCGTCAGAATTATCTGTCAAAAATATCAAAAAATATATATTACCTACCTATAGGCCCTGAACGTTGAAAATGATTAAAATTAGAGATGAGCCGAGTACTCGTTTAATACTCGCTACTCGGTCGGTTTTTTGATACTCGTACTCGGCCGAGTAACTCTGTTTTATTGCCGAGTATACTCGGTTTAAGTAAAGCAATTTAATGCGGTAGATATCATCTACGCAACAGGGGAGATCTTTCACAATCTCAATTATGATACTGAACAATGAGACAAAATGAGGCGAACTAGTTAACGAAAAAAAAAACTATGTGAAATTTTATAACGTAAAATTATGATCTAGTAACACAAAGCTCTCTGCACTTTGAGATGATGCTAACAGCCTCAGAAAGTAATCACTCGCAATGCGTGGTGCTTGCAGGTGCACATAGTGACACTCGTGCTAAACGTGTTCTGGATACCTTGTATGGTGTCCTGCCCAACACTCGAAAGGATCTTTGTCTTTTGACACCATATTCTAAAGTAATGGGCCTTTTAGTATCATCGCGCTTTAGTAGCTAGATGAAAGCTTATTCTGCGCGAACCTATGTTTGTACGTTACTTGGCTAAAGTGCTACTCGGCACATCTCTAATTTAAATACACGAAAAATATAAACATTAAATAACAACAAAAAAACGTCAGACACTAATCGATTACTCGAAAACAATGATATTGTATTAAGAACTAGATCACCGATGAGAGGCTAAAAGATGGCTCAGCTAAACAACACCTCACTTCAAATTGGGGTCATAATTTTGACGTAGTCTGTTTTTGATGGCGTCAGTGTCTTAATGCCTCAGTGCGCCTTTAAAACTGCATAAACACCTGACTAAATAAAAAAAACAGTCCGAATATCATATTTTCGTTTAATAAATTGTATTTAATGATGCCTATCATTCATGATTGAAGTATTTTCAATAAAATTTGTGAGTTTTGTTTCTTAGCCAACCCACGGACTAACATGGTCGATATTCTAAGACAGTGCTATACATGGAGTAGTTTGGTACTTTTTTTTTTTAATAATAATTTAACGACCGTCACAGTGTGGTGGTTTACGTTTCAGACTACAAAGATAAGCAGTCGCAGGTTCGAATCCCGCTCGCACGACACTAACACATACGAGGGTCAAACTGAAAGTTCTTAGAAAATCAAAAACTGATTACATTAGCCAGTTATTAGTTTTATTATATCTTTTCAAAATATTGTCCATTGACGTCAATACACCGCTGCATGCGATGGAACCACTGGGAAAAGCACTTTGCCCACTCGTCCTTAGGGGTCTCTTCAATGGCATCGCGATACGCAGCCACCGCTTCTTCAGCATTCATAAACCGCTTTCCTTTAAGTTTTTCTTTAATTTTTGGAAATAAATAAAAATCACAAGGCGCGAGGTCGGGGCTATACGGCGGGTGACCCAGTAATTCAATGTTTGATGTCGCCAAATAGTCGATCGTTCGCTTGGCGGTGTGCGACGAGGCGTTGTCGTGGTGAAGGAGGATCCTACTGCGAGGTCGTTTCTCTCGAACTTTTTCCAAGACAAGTGGCAAACAATTGGTAGTGTACCATTCTGCAGAAACTGTTTTTTGATCCTCTAACACAATTGTTGCGAAATGACCTATCCTTCCAAAGAACGAGGCCACCATTTTTTTTCCCGCACTTCGATCTCTCTTCACTTTAGTTGGCAACTCCTCGAAAGGAAACACCCACTGAGCAGATTGTCTTTTGGTTTCAGGATCATAACAGTAAATCCAGCTTTTGTCACCTGTTAGTATGTCGAACACAGCATTTGAGTCACTTCCGTTAAATCTTTCAATCATTTTACGGCACCAATCCACACGATGGAGTTTTTGAGCCTTAGTCAAATTATGAGGTATCCACCGGGCGCAAAGCTTCCTGACCGCTAAATGTTCGTGGAGGATTTTGTGCACTTGACTCATACCGATGCCTAAGCTTGTCCGAATCTGCTGATAGCCTGACTCTTTTGTCAGTCTCTATCATACGCCGCACAACACAGATGTTATTTTCAGTCGTCGCCGTAGAAGGCCGTCCCTCACGTACATCATCAGTGAGATTAGTGCGACCACGTTTAAACTCATTAAAGCAGTTGTAAACAGTCGCACGAGATGGGGCTTCATCGTGAAAGGCCAATCGTAGTCTATCATAACTTTCTTGTTGACTTAAATGACATCGAAAGTCATAAAAAATCATTGCACGAAAATTTTCTCGTGTTAAATTCATGTTGACGTGACACAGACAATTTTCAATTTGCCGCCAAATCGTAAAACAAATGACAAATGAATGAAATATATACTCAGTAATATTGGCAAAGAGTTCTATTTTCAAATTTTAGAATATTTTTTTTATTATATTGTTTATAAGTGGCCAGTTCTAAGAACTTTCAGTTTGACCCTCGTATTATGTCTATAGACACGTATGTTAATATTCGTCTCTGTATTATATATGTAAAAATATAAAGTACACCTTAAATTTCTTTGAAGTAACAGCGTAGACGGTCACGGATCAAAAGGTCACTGGCGCTCGCGTAGACAAAAGTATAACTAAAAAGACGACAGACTTAAAAGTAAAAGACTGTTCATAAACACATCCGTGTGGGGATGATACTTGCAATTGTAGAAAAAAATATGTACGCTAACTATTAGCATGTTATTTGAAGGAATCCCGTTAACATGATGTCAGATGACTATAGTTAATTAATAAATATTTTTTTTATTTATTTAAATAAGTACTGTAAATATTAGAACAGTTAGATACGGGATTGCTACCATGTACCTTATTATTTATGAGTTTCCGATATTTCGGCACTGTTGCAAGCGCCATGATCACGGAGTTACTGAAGAGAATTTGCGGGTGGGTTGTTATTGGCAGACATATCGGTCTACCCTCCTTCGAAGTCGTTTATTCCGCTCGCCGCCGGTACCATTGTCCACAAACTCACTATTTTCTCGCATCTTTTCTCGACACACAACACTGACAGTATCTGTTCGCGAAACAGCACTATGTTAATATACACGGTTTTTACACATACGAACCACTGGATTCCAGACACTTGACAATTTAAACCCGTCCTCGCGATTGAAATTTTTGTATTTAGTTATTTCAATCGCTTCCCTAACCAATCTTGGTATGTAGTGGCGTTCTGTCGAGATGATCTGATCTGATCACTACATACCAAGATTGGTTAGGGAAGCGATTGAAATAACTAAATACAAAAATTTCAATCGCGAGGACGGGTTTAAATTGTCAAGTGTCTGGAATCCAGTGGTTCGTATGTGTAAAAACCGTGTAAATAAACATAGTGCTGTTTCGCGAACAGATACTGATCATGGCGCTTGCAACAGTGCCGAAATATCGGAAACTCATAAATAATAAGGTACATGGTAGCAATCCCGTATCTAACTGTTCTAATGTAAGTGACCATGAAAGTTTTAAACATTATACTGTAAATATTTTCATTAATTCAATTTGTAAAAAAATCTCTCTTTCTGGTCGTTCCCTCAATGCTGAGGATCGTGACTGTATGTCAATCTTCTCCACTCGGTCCGATTCTGCGCCATATGTACCGCTCCCTGTATCTGGCCTCCAGTCACCTCCTTGAGTTGGTCCACCCATCTAGCTGGCGCTCTTCCTCTAGCGCGCTTCCCCTCCATTTGTCCGAGAATGATGAGTAAAAAAATATACATGTGTTATATCGGCGCCATGACATTCCAAGCATTCACGTGAGACCTTCAAATTGCATTTTCTATATTTTAAGTGTTAAGTAATTTAAATAAAATGTTTTTGTTGATTAATATACTACCGAGATAAAGTGTGAACTCGTTTTTAAAATAAGGTTAACGAGTCTATTGTAGTGTACCTACATACAAACTTTTAAAAAAATATTAAGAAAACCACTCTATTATGACTCTGTTCCGAAACTGATGTCTGATGTTATGGATGTCAATCCATTGACATCCATTAATCAGACGGTGCTATATTTGTGTACTCTTTTAGTTCGCGAGGCGTCATCTACTTCGGAACAGAGTCTTAATAGAGTAGATTTCTTAATATATTTTTTAAAGTATGTAGGTAAATTACAATAGACTCGTTGCCCTAATTTTAAAATTAAATTCACACTTTAGCTCGGTAGTATATTAATCAACAAAAACATTTTATTTTCAAACTATTTAACATTTAAAATATTGAATAATTATCTTAAAAATACAATTTAAATGTATCACGTGAAACCCTATGGCGCCAATATCAGAGTCCCGTTCACTGCTAGGCATTCACGATCACTAGACCACATGTATATTTTTTACAAATTAAATTAATTAAAATATTTACAGTCCTTATTTTAATAAATAAAGCAATATTTATTAATACAGCATAGCCATCTGGCATCATGTAAACAGGTTGATTCCTTCAAATAACACGCTAATAGTGAGCGTACATATTTTTATCTACAATCGTGAGGGTCATCCCTCACAGATGTGTTTATCAACAGTCTTTTGTTATAATTTTGTTAACACGAGTGCCGGTGACCTTTTGATCCGTGAGCGTCTACGCTGTTACTTTAAGAAAAATAAAAAGAAGGTGTAATTTATAGTTATATAACAGACATATTAACATATATTTCCATAGACATATATTTGTTAGGGTCGTGCGGGCGGGATTCGAACCCGCGACTGCTTAGCTTTGTAGTCTGGAACGTAAACCACCACACTGTGACGGTCGTTAAGTTATTATTAAACAATATAGTACCGAACTACTCCATGTATCGCACTGTCTTAGAATATTCCCTCAAGCGTATGTGAACGAGACACAATGCAAATTCTATTGTTATGCGGTTGCCTGCAACCGCTCGGGTGTTGAAGCAATATCGACCATGTTAGTCCGTGGGTTGGTTAAGAAACAAAACTCACAAATTTTATTATAAAATATGATACTCGGACTGATTTTTATTTATTTAGTTAGGTGTTTCTGCAGTTTTAAAGGCGCACTGAGGCATTAAGACACTGACGCCATCAAAAACCGACTACGTCAAAATTATGACCCCAATTTGAAGTGAGGTGTTGTTTAGCTGAGCCATCTTTTAGCCTCTCACCGGTAATCTAGTTCTTAATACAATATCATTGCTCAGCAAGCAATAATCAATATTTATTGGATTAGAAAACTTTAGACATACTTTTACTAATCTGTGCTAGAAAAGAAATTTGTACTTGCTGCCAAGTTTTTTTGCTATGAAGACAACACTGCTACTTTCTTATAAGTGCTGTTTCATAGCTGGACAACTAATTAGGGACAAGAGATATTTTTGTTAATATTATTTATGATCGAGAATACTTAAGGTTCAATAAGGCAATTAGTGTTTTCCAACGAATGTTTGAATAATATAGAGCAGAGGTTCCCTAACTTATTTGGTCTAGCGCCCACTTTGAAATCCAGTTTTTTCATAGCACCTCCCTTTTTGCTTACTTAAAAAACCTCAAATAGCATTTAGTCTACGCTTGAGTTTAAAAAAAAGAACTGTATTATAATGGGGAGTTTTCTTACCAGAGAGAGCCAGAATAATGCAATTTGACAACATTAAAATGATATTCGTCGTTACCAATGATATTGTATTTAGAAGTAGATGACGCCTCGCGAACTAAAAGAGTACACAAATATGGCACCGTCTGATTAATGGATGTCAATGGATTGACATCCATAACATCAGACATCAGATTCGGAACAGAGTCTTAATAGAGTAGCTTTCTTAATACATTTTTTAAAGTATGTAGGTACATTACAATAGACTCGTTGGCCTTATTTTAAAATTGAGTTCACACTTTAGCTCGGTAGTATATTAATCAACAAAAACATTTTATATTCGAACTATTTAACATTTAGAATATTGAATAATTATCTAATAAATGCAATTTAAATGTATCACGTGAAACGCCATGACGCCAATATCAGAGTCACGTTCACTGCTAGGCATTCACGATCACGTGACCACATGTATATTTTTTACAAATTAAATTAATTAAAATATTTGCAGTCCTTATTTTAATAAATAAAGAAATATTTATTAATCCGCCATAGCCATCTGGCATCATGTAAACAGGATGATTCCTTCAAATAACACGCTAATAGTGAGCGTACATATTTTTATCTACAATCGTGAGGGTCATCCCTCACAGATGTGTTTATCAACAGTCTTTTGTTATAATTTTGTTAACGCGAGTGCCGGTGACCTTTTGATCCGTGAGCGTCTACGCTGTTACTTTAAGAAAAATAAAAAGAAGGTGTAATTTATAGTTATATAACAGACATATTAACATATATTTCCATAGACATATATTTGTTAGGGTCGTGCGGGCGGGATTCGAACCCGCGACTGCTTAGCTTTGTAGTCTGGAACGTAAACCATCACACTGTGACGGTCGTTAAATTATTATTAAAAAATATTGTACCAAAATACTCCATGTATAGCACTGTCTTAGAATATCGACCATGTTAGTCCGTGGGTTGGCTAAAAAACAAAACTCACAAATTTTATTGAAAATACTTCATTTATAAATGATAGGCTGATATCATTGAATACAATTCACTTAACGAAAATATGATACTCGGACTAATTTTTATTTATTCTGCTTCTTCTTCTCGAGTCAATGGCAATTAAACTCTTTGCGCCCAAAAAGTGGCAACATCAATGGCCTTCTGGTTGGCGCTGAAAAGGTCCTGTTGCGTGCAGGTGGCAGGAGAGGTAGGGCACGACATTAAGTGTGGCATAGATTGTAAGGCGCCACACTCGCACGTGTCGTCCTCAGTGAAGCCTCATCTTTTCCTAAGTTCATTGCACCTGCCTACACCTGAACGAAGTCTGTTTAACGCTTTCCAAATGGGCCAGGGAAGATTGTGACCCGGCGGCAGCTTCTCAGCTATGGAGATGTATGGGTTGTTGGGGGCGAATTTATCTGACCACAGCTGTTCTCTGGCCTTAGGTGGATCCACGCTAAGTGGCTCGTGTTACGCATAAAGCTGTGGCGACTCTTTAGGCGTGGGGGTGAAGGTATATATCCATACAACGGGTGCCTGCTATCTTCTACTTGCTTGAGCCTTTCAATGGAGCATGCAACCTGGCGCCGAACGCACGGGGGAGCTATTCCAGCTAGGGTGTAGAGGACGTTTAAAGGCGTAGGTTTTAGCGTTCCCGTAATCACCCTGCAGGTTTCATTGAGGGCGACATCCACATGCTTCGCGTGTACTGAGCGCGCCCAAACAGGACAAGCGTATTCGCCGGCCGAGTAGCACAGTGCCAGGCCGCTAGTGCGAAGGATTTATTTATTTAGTTAGGTGTTTCTGCAGTTTTAAAGGCGCACTGAGGCATTAAGACACTGACGCCATCAAAAACAGACTACGTCAAAATTATGACCCCAATTTGAAGTGAGGTGTTGTTTAGATGAGCCATCTTTTAGCCTCTCACCGGTGATCTAGTTCTTAATACAATATCATTGGTCAATACACAAGCGAAGCAAACGCGCAAAAAATGATAACGACACTTTTGAAATAAAGCACCTCGGTCCAGTAGCTGTATCTTGGCTGTTGCAGCTATTTAACAATTGTCTGGAATCTGCTCAAATACCACGCATCTGGAGAAAGTCAAAAGTGATAGCAATACTGAAGCCAGGTAAACCAGCAGACAATCCTAAAAGCTTTCGGCCAATATCATTATTGTGCCATACCTTCAAGTTATTTGAACGATTGCTGTTGACCCGGCTCGCAGGCCTTATCGCCCATTAACTAGTCCCAGAGCAAGCAGGTTTCAGACCAGTAAAATCATGCTGCAACGAAGTGCTTAAGCTCACGCAACATATTGAAGATGGTTTCTAGTATGGGTTGATAACGGGCGCCGTATTCGTGGACCTATCTGCGGCCTACGATACGGTGAACCTCGACCGACTGTTATCGACATCATGACCGGCGATCGCACATTCGCATAATCCTTCGAGAACTCCTCCGGTTATGGAGTCGGTTACAAGTACATCTTCGCTCAGACAAGAGTCGTTGGAGGTCACAAAGGAACGTCCTTCCCCAGGGCAGTGTCCTACCGCCGCTCCTTTTTAACATCTACACCAACAACCAACCATCCAGCATAAATACTTCCCGCTTCTTATACGCCGACGATCTGGCATTACCATCACAAGGCTCCAAGTTTGAAGAAGTTGAGGCTAACCTCACTGTAGCCCTCAATAATCTGAGTAGCTACTACGAGGCGAATTCACTGAAGCCATACCCGAGTAAAACGGAGTCTCGCGCATTCCACCTGCGCAACAGAGAAGCGAGACGTGAACTCAATAAAGTCAAAGTCAAAAATAAAAATATTGTGTGGCAAGGGGTACCAATCTCGCTCAACAACTACCCGAGATATCTTGGCGTCTCGCTAGACAGATCTCTTACTTATAAGAAGACCTGCGACAACGCCAAGAAGAAAGTGCACTTGCGGAACAACTTACTGCGTCGCCTAACTACCACCAAATGGGGAGCTACGCCGCACGTTCTGCGGACGACAGGGCTAGTGCCCGCATTCTCAGCTGGCGAGTACGCATCCCCTGTTTGGAGCCGCTCCGCTCATGCCAAGTCAGTGGATGTAGCCCTGAATGACACCTGCCGGGTCATCACTGGTTGTCTAAAACCTACCCCGGTGTCAATGCTATATCCACTGGCTGGTATAGCACCTCCAGAAGTCCGCAGGGCTGTAATGAGCTCTTCTGAAAGGGCAAACGCAGATCGCGACTCACGGCACCCTATGCACGGCTACGTCTCAGTGCCGCAAAGGTTAAAAAGTCGTCGCAGTTTTATTAAGTTTGTCGCCCCACTTTCTACCGAGCGAACCCGCACAGGCCAGACGTGATCTTTGGCGCGTAAAGCTTTTTTGCCTACTCCCTTTGTCCCACTTGCCGAGAATCTCCCTCCTGGACATGGCCTACCATGGCCATAAAAAATAGCGCAAAATTTTAAAAAACCCTTATACTTAAAAACAACTTTATACTTAAAGGTGCTCGTAGCGCAGTGGTAGAAGGTGCTCGTAGCGCAGTGGTAGCAGCGCTTTGGTAGTGATACCGAACTTCGGCGCCGTCGTGTTTGGATGGGTGACCATTCCGACCTTATAAGTGACGTATATCACGAGCATCTCAGTGCTTCGGAAGGCACGTTAAGCCGTTGGTCCTGGCTAATATCGGTAGATATAAGTCGTAAAGCCTAGTCAGAGGTCTTATGGGCCGCTTGATAACATCTGACAGCAGAGTTAGTCGCTTGCCTTGCAAACACCCCTTTTTTTTCGTCAGGACGTCAATGCCTTAGGCATACCATACCAGCGGCGGGGGCCAACCAGTAGCTTATGTGGGACTCCCCCCACCCAATAGGGTGGGTATACCCACTATAACCTGACAGTGTCCACCGGTGCCTTTAGTGAGGAGAGAGCCACGAGTTAGCACCCTGGGCATTCTTCCGCAGCCTCACCTCTGGCTGTGGCTCGCTTAGCAGCGAGCGCCACCCGGCTTCAGGGGGAAATGCATGTTCCCTCCCGGTCTCCACCAACCCGCACTGAACCAGCATGGTGGAGTTATCTCAAACTACCTCATAGTTGAGGTAAGGCCTTTGTCCAGCTGTGGGATGTTACAGGCTAACTTTACTTTCCGTTACTTAAAAACAGGTGTGTTAAGCCACAAGCTTGTTAAAAATCTTAAACTACTAATACTTTATTAGGGTTGTGTTTGGTGTAGGTCTGTAAAAGAGATTTCAGTAAGGTTTTGACTGTATGAAGATCTTTCAAGATTACATTTTAATCCTGATAGTGTTTGTGTTTTAGGGTACAATACATGAAATAGAAATACTGTATCAGGATTTACTACGCCAAAATCTTAATAACGCTCTTCGTTGTCTTACTTAAATAGGAAAAAGCTGTTATAAAGTTTTGATCTAGCGTCTTATTTAGCTGTACTTATGAAGTGTTTTAAATATTCCACTAATTATATTAACAGACTAGCGGTCCCCCGCGACTTCGTCCGCGCGTTTTGAGTTTGCTCCCTCCCCTCCCGTCGCAGCGTGATGTTTTACATCCAAATTCTTTCTCAATAAATAAGCTATCTAACACAGAAATATTTTTTCAAATCGGTTCAGCAGTTCCTGAGATAAGCGCGTTCAAACCAACAAACTCTTCAGCTTTATAATATAATTAGCGCAAACGCACGTTGTACTTAAGCTGCGAACATTATTTTGGTGCGGAGTTATGTTAAAACTGTGATAGCTCCTAAGATATTTATTGGAATCAAATGATATACAGGGCAACTTTGTTCTAAATGAAATGCTCGTGATGATGAATGTATTTATTTTGATAAGAATAAATACCTGTGTGTACAATACACCTCTAAAATGATGCATTATTTTTTTACAAATTTATTAACATAAATAAGGTTGTAGTAAGTCAACCATAAAAGATAGACTTATGCTGTCGCGGACTTTATTATAGAACTCTTAATGCTGAACAATCTTGTGATACATGATTTTTGTGTAAATTTAGCGGTTTCCGCAGCGTACGCAGCGGAACCTCTCAAAAGGAATATCTTTCTCCCGTTTTCGCAACATTTTTCATTGCTGCTGTGGTCTTGTGAGTCGTATCTTTATGTTATATAGCCTAAAGCCTTCCTCGATAAATGGACTATCCAACATAAAAATAATTTTTCAAATCGGGCCAGTAGTTTCTGAGATTAGCGCGTTCAAACAAACAAACAAACAAACTCTTCAGCTTTATAATATTAGTATAGATTATTATCCACTATCTATACAGATTTTATCAAGCTTAGAGTTGTAAAACGTACAGAATCGATTCTCTTTTACATCTTAAGCCTTATTTTAGTACACTATTAAACCAAAACACTACAGAAAAGTTAGTTACTGTATAAAATACAGCCTTCATCTGTAGATTTGATTTTCCTAAATCTTTTATAAGGTTTATAACTCGACATCATTTATGCCAAGACTGAAATATAGCTAAAGGCCTTTATAAAACTAGTAAATTCTGTAATTCAGCAAGAACACGACGCGAAATCCTTTATCAAACCCTAATTGAACTTTAGGCGGTAATGCAACTTATATCATCCCGTTAACCTGCTAATGTGCTAGTTGGGCTAAGGCTAAGGCTAAGGAAAAGACGAATACATATTACTCATTATTTTAAGATATAAATATCATTGTAAACGTATTCAAAATAATGAATACTGATTATTATTTAATTTATAATAATATATAGGTACAATGAAAGTTAGCAAATGAGTATATGTTTTTGTAGTGGGAGAATTAAAACTTCAGTGGTAGCTGAAGTTACAAATCACTCAGCGACCCCTTAATCCATATCAGCGCCCCCCACTTTTTTTCGTCTTTGTGGAAATGAATATCCTGCTGTCAGCGTGTGGCTATTTCGACCTCTTTTTCCTATAATAATCATTTCAAAATGGCGTTACGAAATTAACCCGCAAACAGACCTATGAGCATTTAAAGTACGAAGTAAGGACTCAACTCAAAGACTCAACTCTACGAGAGATTTATATGTGTAAAATATAATTTCATTAAAAACATGCAATGAGTGCATCGTTGTTGTCAAATGGTTTAACCAACGGTAACCACACTAGTTAGTAAAAATCTGTTATTTATGCTCTATATTATTAAAACATACATAGTTGGAAAGCGCTATGGTGTTATTTTAACTTATATTTTTCTCGATTTGTTTTCAATATAATCAAAATTATCTGTGGTGCCTAATTAGTTGTCGTTCTGCTCTCAAACAGTACCAATGAGAAAGTAGCTGTGTAGACTTCATGAGAAAAAATATTGTTATCAAAGAGGAATTTTATTTATTTTGTTGGCCAATAAATAATAACAACAAATGTTGGTTTACTTGTTTATTAAATATGAAACTTCAAAGCTTTGTCATTAAATATTTATCGGTGTTGAGGGAAGCTCCTGCCTATTTTTAGTAGTGTCAGAACTCAGACGACACGACTGTATGCATCAGGTGCATACCTATTATTCTTGAGAAGTTATAGATTCTATAACTTCTCATGAATAATATAACGGACGTCATATTAAATTCTTCAAATGCACTGTTCCATAAGTATGCATTGTTCAAATACATTATTTTGTCATCGTTATGTAATGTTATTGGATATTTGAGAATATGAATGTAGGAGACCTATGCCCAGATAAGAAGTAAATGTGTTTTTTCTAAATGTATCTTTATCAAAAATATATTTGACCTCTGCTCTGTCATTATAAATGATAATGATAAATCAAGTAAAACTGCTACATCGCACTAATATTAGCAGTTGCTTTTCTCCGTCTTTAGAGATACCACGAGTGATCTCAGTAGTATTGCGTAACGATGGAAAAATATATAAGTGTTAAAGATCTAGAAGATGCAGCTTTCAAGGTTCTACCTAAAGCTACACTAGATTATTACAAAAGTGGTGCAACGGATGAACTAACTTTAGCCGAGAACAGACAAGCCTTTAACAGGTTAGTACCTACTTATACATAAACTTTATTTGTAAATGTTTGTATAAGAAAGCCATTTTTCTAGTCGCTAATATCTTGCTTTCTATTCGCAGGCTTCGTATTCTTCCGAAAAGTATGGTAGGTATAACAAGTTGCGATTTACGCACTAATGTCCTGGGCCAAGAGGTATCTATGCCTCTTGGTATATCTCCGACTGCAATGCAGAGGATGGCTCATCCCGATGGTGAATTGGCTAATGCCAGAGGTAACGACAAACTGGAGTATTTCGACGCAGCATATTTATATGATATCACATAATATAAATTACTGCATTAATTTTAATATGTTGACGTTCCTCAGATAAAGGTTATAATAAGATAAGTCTTTGTGTCTGTTTTAATACTTCTCTCAGTTAAATTTTATTTATTTTTCCAGCTGCAGAAGCAGAAGGAACAATTTATACGCTTAGTACTATTGCTACGAGTTCTATCGAAGAAGTTGCCGAAGCTGCACCTAAAGCCGTCAAATGGTTCCAACTGTACATTTACAATGATAGGTTAGTGTTTAACCGAATTTAATTAAACATTTGAAGACATGTCCACTCGCAGTCCGAATGTATCTTATTTCAATATACATCCACACAAAATATACATCTAATTTGGTTTAGTAATTAGCAGTAAAGACTGATGTTATTTCTGTTATCGTAAAAAATATTGTACCGTTACCGAAGTAAAGGAAATCAATTTGCGCTCATGAACGAAATCGTGGATTAACGGATTAAGCTTTTAAGTTGCTAGTAAATTCATGCTAAATTAATTTAATTCTTCTGTTTTCAGAGAAGTCACCAAAAAGTTAGTGCAAAGAGCAGAAAAGGCAGGTTTTAAAGCCATTGCATTAACCATTGACACTCCTTTATTTGGACTTCGCAGAGCTGACATAAGGAACAAGTTCGCTCTGCCACAGCACTTGAAGTAAGTAAAAAAAGAATTCCTAAGTTAGAAGTAATGTCGTCAAATAATTGAAATCTATACTAATATTATAAAGCTGAAGAGTTTGTTTGTTTGTTTGAACGCGCTAATCTCAAAAACTACTGGCCCGATTTGAAAAATTATTTTTACGTTGGATAGTCCATTTATCGAGGAAGGCTTTAGGCTATATAACATAAAGATACGACTCATAAGACCACAGCAGAAATGATAAATGTTGCGAAAACGGGAGAAAGATATTCCTTTTGAGAGCTTCCGCTGCATACGCTGCGGAAACCGCTTAAGTTACACAAAAATCATGTATGACAGGATTGTTCAGCATTAAGAGTTCTATAATAAAGTCCGCGACAGCATATGTCTATCTTTTATGGTTGACTTACTACAACCTTTTTTATGTTAATAAATTTGTAAAAACATAATGCATTATTTTTAGAGGTGTATTACACACACAGGTATTTATTCTTATCAAAATAAATACATTCATCATCACGAGCATTTCATTTAGAACCAAGTTGCCCTTTATATCATATGATTTCAATAAATATCTTAGGAGCTATCACAGTTTTAACATAACTCCGCACCAAAATAATGTTCGCGGCTTAAGTACAACGTGCGCTTGCGCTAATCTATACTAATATTATAAAGCTGAAGAGTTTGTTTGTTTGTTTGTTTGTTTGTTTGTTTGTTTGTTTGTTTGTTTGTTTGAACGCGCTAATCTCAGAAACTACTGACCCGATTTGAAAAATTATTTTTATGTTGGATAGTCCATTTATCGAGGAAGGCTTTAAGCTATATAACATAAAGATACGACTCACAAAACCACAGCAGCAATGAAAAATGTTGCGAAAACGGGAGAAAGATATTCCTTTTGAGAGCTTCCGCTGCGTACGCTGCGGAAACCGCTAAAGTTACAAAAAAATTATGTATGACAAGATTGTTCAGCATTAAGAGTTCTATAATAAAGTCCGCGACAGCATAAGTCTATCTTTTATGGTTGACTTACTACAACCTTTTTTATGTTAATAAATTTGTAAAAAAATAATGCATCATTTTTAGAGGTGTATTATACACATAGGTATTTATTCTTATCAAAATAAATACATTCGTCATCACGAGCATTTCATTAAGAACAAAGTTGCCATTTATATCATTTGATTCCAATAAATATCTTAGGAGCTATCACAGTTTTAACATAACTCCGCACCAAAATAATGTTCGCAGCTTAAGTACAACGTGCGCTTGCGCTAACTATATTATAAAGCTGAAGAGTTTGTTGGTTTGAACGCGCTTATCTCAGGAACTGCTGAACCGATTTGAAAAAATATTTCTGTGTTAGATAGCTTATTTATTGAGAAAGGCTTTAGGATATAAAACATCACGCTGCGACGGGAGGGGAGGGAGCAAACTCAAAACGCGCGGACGAAGTCGCGGGGGACCGCTAGTATATTATAAAGCTGAAGAGTTTGTTTGTTTGAACGCGCTTATCTCAGGAACTGCTGGACCGATTTGAAAAAATATTTCTGTGTTGGATAGCTTATTTATCGAGAAAGGCTTTAGGATATAAAACATGACGCTGCGACGGGAGGGGAGGGAGCAAACTCAAAACGCGCGGACGAAGTCGCGGGGGACCGCTAGTGTACTAATAATACTGGTTTTTCTCCAGATTGGCGAACTTCGAAGGTCACTTATCGAATAAAATACACCAATCTGCACAGGGCAGTGCATTGAACAATTATGTAAATAACTTATTCGATAAATCATTGACATGGGACGATATTAAGTGGTTGAAAAGGTATGTATTTTACTTATATAATGATATGCAATGCAAGTCATTATTCTGAAGTAAAGGTGATCCATTTTTATCAAAATCTTCTTTAAATTGGTACCCTCTTATTGTATTACTATTGCTGTCTACTTATTTAACAACAACTTAAACTTTTTTAATTGTTTGCACTTTTATTTATCCTTTGCCAGTATCACGAAATTACCCATAGTTGCAAAAGGCATTCTGCGTGGCGATGACGCTGTGAAAGCAATAAAAGCTGGTTGCTCTGCAATACTTGTTTCTAACCATGGGGCGAGACAACTGGATGGTGTACCAGCAACAGTAAGAAGTATTTTTTTATATATCATTGATTGATTCATATAGCATGAGTTTACTTTCGCATTTATCACTACTGCTTTCATTGGCACCGAAGAACTGTGCAGAACGTTACGTTTCGTCGGACTTTAGTGGGGTTTGTTTGTTCCCTTATCTGCCCCTCGCATCAGTGTGTATGCGTTACAGTACTTTTGTGATGCAAATAAGGCCCACTTGCATATGTCAGGATTAGTTACTTAGTTCCAAATTAAAACATAATTCTAACTCGTTGAACAAAAAAATAACGACAGAGACGGAATGATGATTTAATACAAAACTAAGCTAGTCCTAAAATTTTAAACCCGTCTCATTACATATGACATTACGGGTATATTAAAAGCTCATCCTGAAGCTAATCCTGACGTGAGCTGAATAACGTTTTGCACAGCGAGTGCATTAGGCAATTGACCAATTAATTCTATACCCAAAAAAATAGTGATTAATTAGTCACTTGCCGTTATTCACTTGAATATTGAAATTTCAGATAGAAGTCTTGCCAGAAGTCATAAATGCTGTTAAAGACTACAATGTAGAAGTGTATTTGGATGGCGGTGTCACAACTGGCACTGACGTTTACAAAGCTTTAGCTCTAGGAGCTAAAATGGTAAGCATTTTATCTTTAAATAAATCTGAATATGTTAAAATATTACACACATTCCGTAGCAAGCGATGTACTTACACCACCAAGTCAATACAGCAAACCCCCACCTATCGAACTGACCCAGGTTTCGATCCTGGGATGTCTTAGATCCAGCGTACTGACCACTTCCTAGAACAACGATACAGTCACGTCGACCTATCTCCTGTGTGTAAAAAAATAAACACGACGTCATAACCTTGTAAAGATCGCAGGATCAAACTGGATGCAGACCGCTAGTGATCGGTCGCTGTGGAAAGCCGTGCGTGAGGCCTAAGTTCAGCAGTGGATAGCAGCGTCCTTTTCAGCGTTCAGCGTTCAGCGTCCTTTGGCTGATAATGATGATGATGATGATGAATGTGAGATTTTGGTGCCTATGCTAGGTATCGAATACCTGTATTACGGGACACCAAGCTCACACCACCTCGAGCATTATAGAACATTGCCAAGGCTGTGGAAAAAATGGAAAAAGTGGATACATCAACTTAGCAGGAAATATACATTAAGATACAGCACCTTACGTGTTAAGTATTAGTCCATTGAATGAGTCCCTCCAAGGGGGGTCTAGAGTGCGTTAGTTAGTAACGTAAGATGTTTCTTCGGAAACATGTCAAGAGTCCCTAGGTAATAAACATACTAAAACCCCGGGACACTAGGAGGAGCCCCGGAGGGGGGGGAGGGGGGGAAAGAGTCTATTTTTTTCATTTTTCGCTTAAATCTCCAAAACGGTACATGTTAGAGAAAAACTTTCAAGGAAAAGTTGAAAGGCCATAAAATTTTCTACAAGTTAGACCTAAATCATTTTTTTCTATTAGCAGCCGTTTTCGAGCTACATCCCATGAAAGGTGAAAAATTCGAAAACATAAGCAAACTTTAGCATAAGCTTAACGAGGGCGGACCCCTTCCCATGCTACGTGTGAAACTTCATCGAAAAAATCCGAACAACGGATAATGTTGGGACATTGATGTCATATGAGAGGCACTAGAGGAAAAAAAATAAAAAGTTCAAGTATCGTAACTACCCTAATAAAATTCAATTCCTCCTAAACGCCTCCATGGTGGAATCTGTTTTTTTTATCAATGATAGACCTAATTATGAGCAATCTATCGGTACTGGTCACAAGTTGCACTTTTGAGCTTTTTGGAAGAAAAAAATAAAAAAGATCAAGTTCAGTAACTCAAACTACCCTAATATAATATTTTGACAATCGATTCCTCCTAAAGGCTTCCATGGAGGAATGTGTTTATTTTACCAATTATAGACCTAATTAAGAGCAATCTATCAGTACCGGTCACAAGTTGCACTTTTGAGGTTTTTGGAAGAAAAAAAATAAAAAGGTCAAGTTGCGTAACTACCCTAATATCATATTTTGACAATCAATTCCTCCTAAAGGCTTCCATGGAGGAATGTGTTTTTTTTACCAATGATAGACCTAATTAAGAGCAATCTATCAGTACCAATCACAAGTTGCACTTTTGAGGTTTTTGGAAGAAAAAAAATAAAAAGTTCAAGTATCGTAACTACCCTAATAAAATTCAATTCCTCGTAAACGCCTCCATGGTGGAATCTGGTTTTTTTATCAATGATAGACCTAATTATGAGCAATCTATCGGTACTGGTCACAAGTTGCACTTTTGAGCTTTTTGGAAGAAAAAAATAAAAAAGATCAAGTTCAGTAACTCAAACTACCCTAATATAATATTTTGACAATCGATTCCTCCTAAAGGCTTCCATGGAGGAATGTGTTTATTTTACCAATTATAGACCTAATTAAGAGCAATCTATCAGTACCGGTCACAAGTTGCACTTTTGAGGTTTTTGGAAGAAAAAAAATAAAAAGGTCAAGTTGCGTAACTACCCTAATATCATATTTTGACAATCAATTCCTCCTAAAGGCTTCCATGGAGGAATGTTTTTTTTTTACCAATGATAGACCTAATTAAGAGCAATCTATCAGTACCAATCACAAGTTGCACTTTTGAGGTTTTTGGAAGAAAAAAAAATAAAAAGTTCAAGTATCGTAACTACCCTAATAAAATTCAATTCCTCGTAAACGCCTCCATGGTGGAATCTGGTTTTTTTATCAATGATAGACCTAATTATGAGCAATCTATCGGTACTGGTCACAAGTTGCACTTTTGAGCTTTTTGGAAGAAAAAAATAAAAAAGATCAAGTTCAGTAACTCAAACTACCTTAATATAATATTTTGACAATCGATTCCTCCTAAAGGCTTCCATGGAGGAATGTGTTTATTTTACCAATTATAGACCTAATTAAGAGCAATCTATTAGTACCGGTCACAAGTTGCACATTTGAGTTTTTTGGAAGAAAGAAATATTTTTTGATCGATTGATGTGATAAACATGGGTATGTAGTATGGGGAAATTGTTTGAGCCAAAATCATTTTTTACTGCGTGTAACTCAGAAATGGTAGGATATAGGAAAAAATGATTAAGGTACAACTTGTAGATAATTTTATGACCTTTCAACTTTTCCTTAAAAGTTTTTCTCTAACATGTGCCGTTTTTGAGATTTAAGCGAAAAATGAAAAAATGGACCCTTTCCCCCCCTCCCCCTACTCAGGGGCTCCTTCTAGTGTCCCGGGGTTTTAGTATGTTTGTTACATAGGGACTCTTGACATGTTTCCGAAGAAACATCTTACGTTACAACACGCACTCTAGAACTTTTTATTCAATGGACTTTATGGCCATTTCCTATAATTATTTTTTCTGTCGTTTTGCCCTGCTAGTGATAGCAATGGTTATCCTTTAGATTTTTTGTCCTTCTTAAACTTCTAGTAGAACGAAATCCTATCTCCGATTAGGAAAATCCAATCTCCGATCGAAGATAGCTGCCTCTGATTTTAGTTTGTATATAGAGATTGTGTAATACTTAGTACACAAAATGGCAACTTTTCAAAATTTTGATAGGCATATTTTTATTGTATGAACTTAAGTAATGAAAGCATTTTACTGACTTCAAAAAAAATGAATTGTATTCTTTTCGGTTTTTCATTTAACATTAGATACCTATAATTAAAAAAATATAAAGCGTAAAAAATATTTACTGTGTAGAATCGTTAAGTATCGAAATGGTTTATCTAGATGACAACTAGACCTACCTTTAAAAAATGAAATGTTGTCAATTAGAGTGTGTAAGTGTCTATACACAAGTGTGTGAGTGTAATTGTATATGCATGTGCGTGTATATGGACGAGTGTCTAGATCAGGGATGCACAGACTTATTAAGACTAGGGGCCACTCGGGCAAATTATGAACTGATGGCGGGCCGCCAGAAGTATAGGTAATTAAAGACAATAAAGAATTGATAATTATGTATTAAAATTGAAAAAGAATTTATTAATTTGAAGCGTGGCACTGCATAGTGCTTACAATCTTTTTTATATTTGGCTCAAATTTACTTGTAGCAACACGTAAAACTGCTTCCAAACTTTCATTTGCAAGGCGGTTTCGATTTTTTGTTTTATTATTATTTAGTATTGAAAAGGTTTGTTCACATATATAGGTAGAACCAAATAAGCTGGCACATTTCAGAGCGTTTATGCGCAACTCTTTGGTACGTATTTTTATCAATGCAGCGGTAAAAGTTCAGCAAGTCTCCTTCGTTGAATTTGTTGCGTAAATCTTGGTCGTTTTGAATGTCGATAATTTCTAACTGCATTGACTCTGGCGCATTTTCAACTGAAATCGTGAAAGGATTGCTGAATATGTCCAACAGGGGTTTCACTTTTTTAAACTCCGAAAATCTTTCTTGAAAAGATTGAATCAAAATATCTAGCTTTTCTACATAACTGAAATTAATCGCAGTTTTGTTGAATTTTTCAGCCATTTTCTTATAATTCGGAAAATGATTGTAATTTCCAGAATTCAATTGCGATCTGAAAAGTGTCAGCTTGCATTGAAAGGATGATACGTGAGCGTAGAGCTGGGATATCAGTTGATTTTTGCCTTGAAGCCGTGTGTTCAAGACATTCAAATGATTTGTAATGTCAACTAAAAAAGCCAAATCACACAACCAATCAGGATTTTTAAGTTCCGGGACATCCTTTTGCTTTTCCGCCAGAAATATTCCAATTTCTTCTATTAAATTTAGAAATCGTTCCAGGGTCAATCCACGACTTAGCCACCTTACTTCTGTATAATACAGTAAATCTCCATATTCGCTTTCGATGTCATCAAGGAATTGTTTGAATTGCCTGTGATTAAATCCTCGTGATTTTATGAAATTTACAGTCGAAACTACCACTTTCATGACATTTTGAAATTCAATTTTTTTAGAACAGAGGGCTTCTTGGTGTATAATGCATTGAAACTGCATGAGATCTTCAGCGTTTATGTTTTTTTCTTGCAGATGCTTTTTCAGCAAAGTAACTAGCCCAGAATTGACACCAATCATCGAAGGAGCACCGTCAGTGGCAACTCCCGATAATTTTGATAAGTCCAAATCAGTTTTTGAACACTCATCCAAAAGTACATTGAGTATATCAACTCCTCTGGTTTGACCTTTCAATGAACACATTCCTAACAACTCTTCTAAGACTTCAAAATCTTGAGTAACACCTCGTATGAATATGAGAAGTTGAGCTGTGGAAGTAATATCAGTGGATTCGTCGAGTGCTAATGAAAAAAATTCAATGATCTTAGTTTTTTCATTTAATTGTTCCGCAATATTACCTGACAAAGACATAATACGTCTTTGGATAGTCATACGATTCAGTTGAATTTTCTCAAACTTTTTTGCTGCTTCTGGACACATTTTCTTAGCGGCAATTTCTATGCATTCTTTTACAAAATCCCCATCATTGAAGGGGCGACTGCGCTTTGCTATCATTCGAGAAATTTCATAACTAACTTCTGTAGCTGTTTCTGAATCTTGGATGGGTTTTGTAAACATAGCTTGCTGACCAATAAGCTCCCGTTTTAAAGACAACATTTTTTGCTTTCTTAATTCGCCTGTAAACTTGGTAAAAGTAGGATGCTGCGTTTCATAGTGTCTTTTTACATTATATTCCTTTGCAATCGCAACAGAATTCTTGCAAATTAAACAAACGACTTTATTATGCGACCATACAAAAAAGTATTTCTCAGTCCAAATTTCTTGAAACTGCCGATTTTCATCTTTAACCTTACGTTTTTTACTAGGTCCTGGCTTGTCCATGTTGCGTTCTAATCCTGGCTAGGATTAACACAGCACCTAAAAACAATTACAGTACCTACTTAAATTACCCATCCTTTTTTAAATTAGCAAAAATAATTGATTTAAATAGGTAGGGAAACACTTATTAATAACAGAGTTTTACTTACGATTTCACAACACAATTATACACGGCACTTGACGGGAAATCTACGTTGAATGTGGATCAAAATATATGACACCGGCTAGTCGAGTTAAAATCTACACTAGAACTATTGACACTTCACTCAAATTAAAACCGAACTATGGGTCGCTGCGGTTAGCGTGGCTTTTATACCGCGCGTATAGAGTCGAAAACTGTCTGGAGAAATCTCGAAACCGACTCTGGAAGCTTCGTGTATCTTACCTACGCGAGCAATCGGGAATTCGTGCACTTAAGAGCGCGCGCGCGAGATTCAAATTACTTTTCGAACATATTTTTTTTGGTTTTATTCTGGAATAGAATTCAATATTTTTCGAATGTACGAGAGTATTATTTTTGCTGTCGGCGGGCCACCAGTATTCGACCGGCGGGCCGCAAGCGGCCCGCGGGCCGCGGTCTGTGCATCCCTGGTCTAGATGAATGTGTGCGAGTGACTGTGTGAGTGAGAATATGTGTTTGTGTTCTTGTCTTGAAAATAAAAGAATTCTGTATCCAAAAGAATTCCTCTATTGCAGGTGTTTGTTGGACGACCTGCGCTTTGGGGTTTGGCAGTAGGAGGACAGGCTGGAGTTCAAAGGATGCTTTCGATATTCCGTACTGAACTGGAGTATACCCTTCAGATAGCAGGTAAATATATACTCGTGTATTCGATTATGTAACTTGTATCTCCTGAAATGACTCCCGATTTTGCGACGTGGTTTGCGTTTTCCATTATAAGTGTACCGACCTCGACGGTACGGCACATATTCTTGCGTAGTTATCTACTACTAACCGCCTCCTGTCCACAGTGAACCGTAAACTGAGATGACTATGTAATATACTGTCACTGCGTCATCTAACTAATGCGTAAATTATTGTGAATAATATTCAGTCCGTGTGTACGTTGTTCCAAAAATATTCTTAAGCTCTAACGTTATTTTATGCTTAATATTGTTTTTGTCTGCAGGTACTCCTGCCATTCATGATATCACAAGGGATATGGTGCGACACGAATACACATTTTGCAAGTTGTGATAAACCTTAGCTGTTAGTTGGATTATTGTGATAGAGTAATAATTTATTTTTCTATTTTTTAAATATGTATTTTTATTATTTTATGCACATTGGGTAAAGGTACCAGTTAAGTCGCTGACGCCTTGTCACATTGCAGAAAATTTCGCACATCGTGCACCGTGACGTCTTCAAGATTTGGCCTTCAGTCATGCTGATAAGGCGCCAAGTGTCCTCAATCATAATAATTTTCTTGCCTAATCAAATACAATACAGTCCTCACTTGAAAACTCCTACACTCGAATCGGATTTAGTGTTGAAAACTCGACAACAAAAAACTAGCAGTATAAGCATTAAGCTACTGTTCCGGATATATTTGGGAAATGAAAGACAGGGAATACGCTTTGTAATTTTATGTAATTTATTATTATTTTACAATTAATTTACGATACAGGTTATACAGTACTTCGGGTGTCATATAAGTTTCTCGTGGCCACATAGCTCTCGATATTTTCTGTAATGAAAATCTGTCTTTAGAATTTCAATTGCGTACATACAAACATAAAAAAGCTTGCGATCAGTTTAATAAATTAAAATATTTTTTGTTTCGGTAAATGGTCTTAATACATATTCATGTTATTATATCATGATTACAGGATTTTTGATTTTCTTTTAGGAAAACACACAACAAACATGTTTTCTTGATACAGATACATTGTTATACAAGGGGATAAAGTGATCCATTTAACTGTGTGATTGTAGATGTGATGATAAGGTATTATGTTGTTTGGAGAGATGAAACCTCAAGTTATTGCACAGCATATTAGGTTATTAACTGTCGTTTTACATAGAACACACGATCAGAAGGACAGTAACGGCAGGGAAGAAAACAGAGTACATGAAACGCGGACGATATCAAATATTTCAAATCTTCTGAAATTTCAATTTTTCGAACAAGAGAGATGAAAAAAGTCTGCCATACTAGTGATCACAATCTTTTTTTGAATGTTGTACAATGTTGGGGACAGTTACTACTTTTATGTTGTCTAACTGCTAACTATGATATCAAGAAGTTAGATTAGGATCTAACAACAACAATTTAGGTATTATGTATATTAAGTGCGTTGTTTTAAGTTCGATCTTTCTACATTCTCCTGCACCCTCTAAAATCTTTCTGCATACTACCTAAAGGTACGACTGGGAGAGAATGCTTTTAGCATTAAGTCAACGTTTTGTACACTGTTATTTGTGCAATAAAGTTTTAAAATAAATAAATAAAATAAATGTGAGATATTATAGTAGTATTGTTAAAGAAAATCGAAGAAAATGCACAGAATACCTTAAAATCACAGCCGTACAAATTGATTCCCAACTTAAGCTTAGTCACCGTATCCTTTAGAAGATGATCTTTGTTAGCTTTATTTTTCAGGGATATGGTGTCGTTGCAGGTTTTACAAGATTTGTCATTAATTTCTGAACATTCATTTTTATTTTCCAATAAAAGTGCGTCTCTCTTGCGCATGTAATCGGTAAAACTGTAACTACATGAATGCGCCGTGGTGTTATTAGTGCTTTCCGTGGGGCTGGGGGACTGCGCCTTAACATTATCTTTTTTCTTCGATTTGAATATGTTTGTAACAGTTTTTACAAATGTTGTGCAGGAGTCGTTTATAGCGTGGAATAATCGAGAAGTCATTGATCTGTTTTTGAAATCTGTTCCCTGTTTTATTGAGCATATCGATTTGTTTTTCAGATTTCTTCGATGTTTTATTTTTATATCTTTAGAATATCTAGCATTTGTAATTGATACATCGTTTAACGTATTTACTTTCATATTTTGTCTGGAGCTTGTTAAAGACTTTCGAAATGTTTTTAATTTGTTTCTATAAGCTTTTTTTGGTGTCGATGCAAAAATAGGATGGAATTCCAGTTCAGTAGGTTCTATATGTGTTGAAGTAAGGTTTAATCTTGTAACATCTCTTTGTGAAAAAAAAATATTTGTCTCGGTTGTGTTTGTTGGCTTTGCTTCCATTTGAAAACTAATCAAAGTTTCTGTGGCTTCTAATTTTCTGGTCACTTTAGATTTAAACATTTTATTACATTTTAAGCCTCCTATGGTGTTCTGAGTCTGACCATTTAATAAGAAAGAAAAAGAAGTTTCATTTAAATTTGAATCCATGTGTTTCGATAGTTCGCTAAAGGTATTAGCCTGGGTTCTTTCAAAACACTTTTTCTGAGTTACGGGTTCCTTTAAGTGGTGATTACTTAGAACCTTAGTGTTATCTTTTGTTATTTTATTAAGATTTTGTTCAATTTTCTGTATGGGATTCCTCTTTACATTGTAATAGTGTATTTCTCTAATAACATTTTGCAGTAGTCTTGCAGTATCATCTGGTTTTAAAACTCCAATGTCGATCACGGCTGTTTTATTACCAACAACTTCTTTACCACCTTCGGTGTTTCGATCTTTTATAACTTCAAAATCTGTGACAAAACACAAAAAAGATTGTCAATAAACAATACCGATAATATAATAGTTATGTTTATGTAGGTATTTTCCTACCATTGGTTACTTTTAAGCGGGAGCTTAGCTGATGACAAATTATAGTCGCCCACTGGCCGATCTGTGGATAAAATAAAGAATCATTTGCAGATCATGCACAACAGTTTGATGAAAATCGTTATCTGTTCCTATATTACCTTATTCTGTGTCCCATATAAATGTTTCAAATTACTTAAATTCTGGAACACGGTTTGATGAATCAACGATATCATGTCTGGGGTAGAATTTTGAACTAAAGAGTTTAAGAGTTGCATTGATGACTCGTTCATAAGGAGATCCTCCCTGAAACAGGTTTAAGAAATGTTTATATTTTATAGGTGGATCAACACTGCCGGCCGATTGAACATATGCAAAACCGACAATATGCGATTGCCTCGGCAGGGCAACATGATGCTATGTGTATATTCCACGCCAAATATCTTTATTTATGGACATTTCTACAGAAGGGCACTTTTTTTCTCAATTCGGTGGTTGATTTTTAATTTGGATTTTGTAGTAGTTTAAATATTAAAAAATGAAGTTTTCTCCATCTTGAAACATAAAATAACGATTTGCCTAAATTTTGTTGATTGATCTATGAGAATAGTTAGGCTCCGAATTGAGAAAGCACCGAATTGAGAAAACGATGCACCGAATTGAGAAAATGAATCACCGAAATGGGAATAGATGCAACATTATCTAATGTATTGTATTGTATTGCATTCTATTGTGTAATATAATGTATTTGAATGATCAAAATAAAAAAATACCTAAAGCGTTATGTTAACTGACTGCTGGTCTATCGGTTTCATAGTTTATGTGCCTATCTATATCAATAATTCTTTGTAATGTGAATAAAAAAAAACTGATCAACATGTTTATTTTTCGATATAACTAATAATCAGTCTTGTTTTTAAAACTCAAACAATTTAAACATTACAATTTTCAAAGAGGATAACACAATACTATTTATTATCGATATATTTTTATCTTTATTGTTTTATATATATAAATATTTATATGGTCTTTTTATCTTTATTGTCTTTATTGTATATATTTATATCTTATTCTTATCCTTATTCTTTATTGCTTTACTTAATTTAAGCGCTAAAGGAATCATTCTGCTAACTGAACGAAAGTTCAAATTCACCACATGATAGAAGCTAGTTACGTAACCGGGTGGGGAGTTTTTAAAAACTAACTAAATTAATTAAAATTAAAATCGAGTAATGTCTGCACCGATTCGAAGATGATTTATTACTGGCTAACTTATTCTAAATACAGGCACGGGCCGTTGAGGCTGAAACGGCTAAGTCGATAATAAAATACATGAGCTTGCCCTTAAATATGCTGAGGCAACCCTAATCTAAGACAGAAGGGAGAGGGGTTCCATAACTCCTCCCTCCCGAATAGTCCGATCATTTCGCAAAATTTTTAATAACCTTTTACGCAACACATATAAAGGGAATACAATTAAACATATTATAACTAAACATAATATGGCAAAATAACCTAAATTAACACTGAAGTTAATGTCTTTTTTATCACTCAAAACACTTTCCACTTCCGCACTGTGCTTTAGAGCATATGACATATATTTTATTTCATCCAGGTTAACTCTAACCATGTTTAGTGCGTGTGTGCTTGATAGATTCGTATGACCATGCATCACAGGTAAGTTTATGATCGGGATAGGCTTCGCGATATCTAGCGACTCGTAGATATGGTGATTGATTTTGAGCCCAAGGACTTCTAGGTTGTAGGGTTCATCAATAGTAACGAGGTAAGTCCCAAAAATAGGCTGCTTACTGTTCTGGTCGTGGTTATCTCACAGACTAGTTATCGTTGTTGGTCTTCGACTATACAAGATCCAATTGTTGGTATTAACCCTCTGGATTCTTACTTCTTCGATTTGAATTTGATGCTGGTGACAATGTGTGAGAGTATTGTCAAACTCCATAAGCTGCTCCGCACAGGTAGGTTCATGGTAGACAGCTTGGTTGTCTGTCGTACATAAGAAGTGGTCGCCAGCAGCGAGCGCGCGGCATGGCTTGGAAATTGGTAAGTAATTAGACTTTCTCGCCAATAGGTAAGGAAATTCAGGAAAGATTGATATTGTGATGTTTTGTGACTCGTGGAATATTGGTTAGGAATAAATCTTATAATAACTATAAGTATGATTATCAGTTATTAGTATCTGCATTATAAATGTTATCTTGTCTTTCTTAACGTATGATTTGACATACATTGTTTCCTCTAATTTAAAAAAAAATCCTCTCATTTAATACCTCGTTAGGTAAATACATAAGATTTGCAAATTGAGGTATCGATTTTAAATGATTTAGTAATTCTTTCGAATTAACTATGGACTGATGTAAAACTGACAATTTACTTAAGGCTAGAGCTGTTTCTCCCTTAATTGTGAATTTAGACACACAGGGAAAACGCGGAAACTCCTTGAAAAATCCGATCCGGCTGCGCCAGTTACGTATCGGGAGCCAGGTGGGGAGTTTTTAAAAACTAACTAAATTAATTAAAATTAAAATGCGAGTAATGTCTGCACCGATTCGAAGATGATTTATTACTGGCTAACTAATTCTAAATACAGGCACGGGCCGTTGAGGCTGAAACGGCTAAGTCGATAATAAAATACATGAGCTTGCCCTTAAATATGCTGAGGCAACCCTAATCTAAGACAGAAGGGCGAGGGAGTTCCATAACTAGCTACTTGGTGCAGCATGTTTGTTAGTAAATTATGTCTTCATAATATTTTGTTACATTTAATATTTAAATTCAATTAATCACATAAAATATTTTATAATAATTTAATATTTAAATACAATTAATCACATAAAAAAGGAAATTGAATATATTAGGTACGTTCGTAATATGTTATTGTTGAATTGTTAATTTGTCAATTTTAAGACACTTGTTAGTATTTTTGTACTAACTTTCTGATAATTTATAGGGAGATCTGTAATTGGCCATAGCCAATGTATTAAAACGTGAGTTATAGCAATGAGTGTGCTGTTGATTTTCTCGATAAACAACAATAATCAACAACAACAATTAGCTAAATTAATAATATAAAAGTAAAACCTCAATTCGGTGTAAGTTTTCTTAATTCGGTGCACCATTTTCCACGGAATTGAGATCTATGGAATTGAGAAAATAACCCAATACATCAAATTACCCAAAAATGTTATGAGTTACAGTAATTTCTACTAAACCTAACGATAGAAAGCTGTTAAACACTCAATAGTTTTAGCACAAATCTCATAAAATACATTTGATACATTATCGAGGTGGCACACCGATTTGAGAAATTACCCTGTACCAAAAACACCGAACGATTTCGTACCTTTGAAAATTGCTCCTGAGTGCTACAGATCTCCCGTTTACACTGTTCGTCCGCTCGGGCGCAACTGTCAGATGACGGGAACAAGTAGTGCGCGTTCCTATTATGCAAAGTTAGTGCCACAGGTACATAAAAGTAAATTTCACCGAATTGAGGCACAAGCCTCGGACAAAATTTAAATGTGTCACTGTATTCAAATTAAAGGATTCACGATATATGTAAGCACGTATATGGCTTCATTATTTATTCCTTGTTATAGGAATGTCCTTGTGAGTAAATTCTGGAAACCGGACACTCCATTTTAGGCCAAATTCTGCCCGTTTTTGAACTTTCCGATTTTTTTTAGACCGTATGTACAACCTGGTGGTCTTCTTGATATGCTCTCCATCAGGCCAAGAGTTGTATAAATACGTGTGTTTTTTTTCAGACACGTTATTCAATTTTAAAGGTAGGTTTTTTGCTCCAGTCGGTCAATCAGTCGCTTCTGTAGAAATGCCCATTAAAACAAAATACTTGCACCAGTTTATAAAGTCGCTTACCTATTGAAAATTGAAATTCCATTCGAATCCATGTAAAGTTGTGTGTTAGACTTGTGCCGGTGTATTAAGCTTTTTAATATCTCGAAAGCTTCCATGTTGCCTCCTATGCATTTTTGTATGGCCTATAAAATATAATATCCTGGTGTGACTAAGCTAGACACTATTCGTTATTCAAAACCCCTTTAAACTTAAATATAAATGGGTTGTGTTTATATTGTTTTTTTCCAACAATTATAAAGAAAATGTAAAACCCTTTACACACTGCGACTTTAAGCAGCGATGCAGTCGCGATGCTAACGCGTGTTTACATCGATGCAGTCGCGCTTCTGCATCGATACTAACGAACTTCCAACTGCTTAACTCACTTGCTTCGTTTGTAATTTGCATGTTTTATACGTTGTATCTTTTTAGGGTTCCGTAGCCGAATGGCAAAAAACGGAACCCTTATAGTTTTGTCAAGTCTGTCTGTCTGTCTGTATGTCCGTCCGTATGTCACAGCCACTTTATTCTGTAACTATAAGCATTACACAATTGAAATTTGGTAGGAAGATGTATCTTCTTAACCGCTTACCGATTCTCATACTAAAAAAAAAAATAATGACAGTTAAGGGGGGAGGGGGGGCATACATGAAACTAAAACAAAAAAAAAATTTTTGTCAAAACTATGCGTGTCTATGGATAGGTCTTTTAAAATAACATAGAGGTTCCGAAAACCATTTTCTTTTGAAGTCTAACGTTTCATAGTTAGACGCTTCCAAAGTGGTAAAATGGGCGTCCCCCCCATCTAATTTCTAAACCAAGCAAGTGTAAAGTTTGAAAGAAAAATATGATGTAGATCTTAATAAATACTTTCAACGAAAATTTGTTGGGACGGGATCGAACTAGTAGTTTTTGATTTTTTTAGCACATTTTCAACAACCGCAAACATAACTTTGTTCTTTATACAAACACTATAAAAACAAAGTTATATTTGCAGTCAACGAAATATTGTGGTATTTTACTAAGTCGAAGTAAATAGATTCCCTAATTCAGTTAAAGTTGGCACGGAACCCTCAGTGCGCGAGTCCGACTCGCACTTGGCCGGTTTTTTTAACAAAACCCTTCGTATCTCACAAAATATCGATTCTATAAGATTGTGTATCGGTCTAATTCGATTTAGCACAAATAAACACATTAAAAATAACAGCTCACTCAAGTTTTAAAATGTGCATGTTTCATACATCCTTAGCTTTTTCAAAAAAACCTTGCATATTATCTTACAAACTATTGATCCTTGATATGATATGAGATTTTTTTCATTCGGTAAAGCGCAAGAAAATATCTAAATAAAATATGAGACCACACTTGCCTAGTATTTTAAATATGCATTATTTACAATGGGGTCCATACCCGTATCCCCTGGGAGGGGGAAGGACGTTCAAGTTTTGGCAGGACTCGATAGGTTCCCATTCCTTGTGCCAGAAATAAGTTAAAAATGTCACCTTAATATTGTAAAATCCGCGTGACTACAATCTAACGAACTTTAAATCTGTCGATTCATTGTAAACTGTACGGAACTTCATACTGTATAACTGTACAACGTAAACTGAAATGAATCACTGAGTGGCGGGTTTGGATCTAAGGTGAAGGAAACGGGGGGTAAACTTCGTCGCTTCGATTACGCCGTTTATCCTTCGTGTCAGGTTGACATGCAAGTACGGACAACAGCACGTCAAGGTAAACACTGCGGTATCTTATTCAGTTGTAATAAGGGCTAGTTTGCAACAAAAGTGGGTAGCCGGATGTGCTGTCGACTGTACCAAAACAGCATAAATGCTAAACCTGGGCAGGCTTGTTCACAATAAATCATCAGATTACAATGTAACGGATTTAAAACCGTAAGATTGTAATAACGCGGTTTTTACAATATTACGGTGACATAAACAAAAGTTTAAGCGATTATGCCGCCAAACAGTCTTTGCACCTATTTTACCTGAGCTTTAAGTTGCGCTTATTATCTTAGCACATATTTATGGTTATTATTAGGTATTAACTTACCATAGGAACCAAATGTGAGCAGTAAGATTGATTTTCAGGTGAGCTTCGGCATGATTCGGCTAAACTTTGGCAAAGTGCTCTCCATGTTTCCTGGTGCTGAAATAATAACATTTTGTTAGATTTATTAGGTCCTTTAAATAAAGAACACAAAATAACCATGGTGATTCAGTTCTTACCAACATACAACTAGTAAACATATTGCACATGAGTAACAGGCATCCGCTTAGTCTGATCATATTCTGTGCGTACAACACCAAAGTTTTGGCTCGCGAAGGCCCCTCTTCTTCCTCGTTCAAGTATAGCAAGACAGTTATGAAGTTCAATGCTCTCGCTGTTTTTTGCGACTGGCCATAATTGAGCACTATGCGAATTTTATCGTAAATGTTATTGTTTGATACTATTTCTCCTTTGTCAGAATCCTTTAAGGAAAAAATAACCTTTTTATACATACGATTACCTACATGCAAAGATCAAACTAAACGGGAGCTTGTATTTCGTAAAACAAATTCACGACACGATACGATACCTATATTTACTTCTGCTAAAATTGCTCATGGTCATCACACGAACAAACATCATCACGGGATTCGTATGTACCCGTAATAGACTACTTAGTCCGGAGCGTGAACTAGGTACATACTCGTACAAACTGTTATCTCGTGTAGTTAGCAATGATATTAAATTTGCATTGGTAGTTAGGAACAAAATTAATGACTTCGTGGTATTTATGTTAATATATTTAGAATTCATAGCATTATATTCTTGTTTTACAATACTTACATTTGAAACCAAATAAACGGCTAACACGTTGAACAATTTGACTAATAATTCAATATCGTCGGTAATATTCAGTAACTCTATGAGCCTCTGCATATCCATTGAACAGGTATCATTATTTTTTTTCCTGGGATTTATCTGCAAACATATACAAAAATTAGTTAGCATGCGTGAAATGGTGGCTTTATGTACCTTTGCGTGTGGGTCCATTGGTGGATATGTAACAGTGGTAGTTACCTAAAAAGTATGCAAGAATAACTTTAAAAACTTACATTCATCATATTGATATCTTCAGTTGAAATTTCCCATTGAGGAGTGTCATTTATTATGCTTGATATAAACGCAATAAAGCTACTGCGTATATTAGTTCGTTACCTACTTTATAAAGTTGTTTATAAAGAGCGCGGAAACTCTCCAAGGGTTGGTGGAACATCGACTAATAGGTAACTCGAAACCAGAAATACGTATTATTTTACCGCCAAAAGAACAAAGACAAAAGAAGAAATACCACGTCCTACAGAGATTAAACGTAAAGTACCTAACGTACCTATCATAAAAAAAATGGACCTCCTTCTTTGATATAGAGAAAATACAATGCTTATAAAATTAAAACTTTAAGCAAGACTTGGCCAGCCAAGTGTCTAAGCTGTTTTTAGGTATTTGAGTGACTATAGGGTTAAACCAGAGACTAGGCAGAGAATAACGTGTCATTTGTGAATGTCTGACACTGACTGGCTGGAACAGATTACAATACCTTATTAAACAAACTGTCAACCAAGCTGTTTTAAGGTGGGAGAAAGAAAGAAGATTTCCTCACCCATAACTTCACATAACCTGTGGTAGTTTTAATGGTTAGTATATGGCGGAGTTTTTATCATTTTTCACTAAATAATAACATAAGGTTATTCTGTACCGTTACTTAAAAAAATGTTATTTATTTTTATTTGCACACAAACTTTAACATTTAACTTACTACTAGTAATGTGGGATTAATAAATGTAAAACGTGTGACAACAAGGGTGTTATTAAAAATCTTAACCGGTTATTATGAGAAACAAAACAGCTAAATTTAAAAAGTTTTTTGTGACCACGTATGGGGTGCTTGAATAATAAACACGTAGTATAAATCTTCAGGTCTTTCTCCAATAGATTTATTCCAACAAAGTAGTACAAAGATAGGGCACAAAGTGAGAGAAAGTACAAAAAGAGGCATATTTCTGGCATGAAGTTCGCTTTTATGCCAATTAAACCACTGAACAACAGTAAGAAAATAGTGGGGGGCGACATCCGTTTCCATATCTGAACATTTACTTAAATATTTATTTGTAGTGATAAACAATCTGCTTATTAAATAATTATGTAAATTCATTAATTATTTAGTTATTAATTGTACTGTATTTAGTTAGCCTTCTAGATGATTATTTTAATAGTTACAATATTTGAAATAAATCTAAACTTCACCAACCAATCAGAGTCAACTTCCTTTTGGCGCCAAAATGAACAGACATTTTATTCGATTGTTACTCGGCAGACATAAAAATCTAATAAGTGACCCAATTATCTTTGAATTAAATTTAATTAATTTACAATAAATAAAATACAATTCTAATATTTAAATCATCTAAAGATGAATCCAAGTTATTCTTATATCATAACCGAATGACATTCAACGTGGTGGACACTTCCGACATTAACGTTAATCATAATATTTCAAATCTAGATAGGCATATGAATTGTAATGTATTGAACATATTATGACGAAGAGAATGTGTAATTTAGTGAATACAATGGGGTTACATAAGTCACACGCAGTGAGTATGTGGTTTAGTGCTGAAGTATACTACAGTACTAAGTAAATACACTCGGCCTCAAAAAAATCGCACCTTTTAAAAATCTTATTTAAAAATTCCTAAACCTTAGGTATGTAGAGGATAGTGTTAGGTATCAATAAAAAAGCAACAAAAAGGAGTATCAAAAAACAATTAAGTGTAATCTTTTTTTGAATTAAAATTATACAAAAAACTTTAAATATTGAAAAATAATAAAAATTCTTAATTAAGGCCTAATTAACAATCGATAATTTACAAAAAAGTGACTTAAAATTAACTTAAAATCTAGTGTTTCCCTCCCTTGCCCTGATGACGGCTTCCATACGGTCCCTCATAGACCTCACCAACTTCAGGAGCTCTTCTTCAGGGATAAGACCCCATTCTTCAAGCACCGCGGTTTGGAGTTCCTGTAGAGTCGAAGGAGCCGGATCCCGAGATCGAACCTCACGTTTAAAATGGTCCCAGAGGTGCTCTTTGGGATTCAGATCAGGACTTCTCGCTGGCCACTGCATCACAGAAATTTGGGACCTCCGCAGGAAGTCGCTCACGATGGCTGCAGTGTGAGCGCGAGCGTTGTCGCGCATTCATGTGAACCCCTCGCCAAAAGATTCGGCAAAAGGGACCACATGCACATCCAGGATCTCTGTGATATAGCGGCGAGCAGTCAGCGACCCTTGTCCGCGAGCACCTCCGGTCCGGGAGACGCAGACAAGGTCGGTTTTGCCGGCAGCTGACATACCGCCTTAGAACATGCAGCCATATTCCACCGTCTCCTGGATGCAGGCTTGGGCGAAACGTTCACCCTGCCTCCGGTATACTCTTATTCGTCGGTCGTTGCAGAAAAGATACACTCGTGTCTCGTCTGAGAAGAGAACAGCTCCCCACTACTCAAAGTAGTTTATCATGCATTAGCTGACGCGGTAATCTCTTATGGATTGGGAGTATACGGTATGACATTTTCTGTTCACTTAAATAAAATAAAGGCGCTGCAAATAAGGATACTAAAGCTGTTAGTGGATAATAGAGTCAAAAAATCATGTATAGTGGAATATGAGAAGTTGTTTAAAATATGTAAGATATTGCCAGTAGAATACAAAGTAAGAACCAATATTTTCTTAAAACAATACGCGACTACTACGCACAAGAGTTAACGAATGCACACATACCCAACCCGTGCTGCCACGAAACCAAAATTGATCGATCCTTGTGTTAATAACTATTTTGGTAAGCGCACTAGGAGATGGCTAACCCCGGAATATATAAACGACTTGCCCAAGGATCTGAAGCATAAAGCACTAAGTAAGAACCTGCGGGCTGCTATGTTCTTCTTTTTCAGTCTTCTTCTAACCGTGGAGACACTTACGGTGCGTCTGCGAACTGCCTGGAGCTCCTGTTGCAACTGAATAGCGCTTGAGAAGCGATTTTTCAAAGAGTACGACACAACAAACCGGTCGTCTCTTTCCGCAGTGCAGTGACGTCTACCGGACCCATGTCGCCGGATATAGCCACCGGTCTCTCAAAAGCGCTGGTAGACTCTTCGAACCGAAAAACGGCTCAGATTCAGTTGCTAGGCGACATCACACTGCCGCACCCCTGCTTGCAATCACTTGAGCGGCCTCATCAGCTGTAGTATTCATTTTCCAGATGTTCTTTCTTCAGTAAAATCAGTGCGTGTGTCCTCTTCAACGGTTTAACAGCGAATTACCCACATTGACCCCCTGTTGACCCCTTTATACCCACAAAGGTAGCGCAACTCGCGACTCTCCCGAGCAGCAAAATTTCCTTAGAATTTTTGTGACACTTTATTTGTTGCATTAGGTTTTATTTGATAATCAAAATTAATGTTTTTTATTAAGTTAATTAAAAACCTTTTAAATAAAATTATAATCAATACGGCTGCATGTGCATATCAAGAGTTGAATGATATTTGAACGTAATTTTCTTAGAGGTGCGATTTTTTTGACGCCGAGTGTATATTTTATAACTTTGCCTGTTTCGTACATAATCAGCATTAAAGAAAAATGATACGACGCTAGCGACACCGCAGGTTGTAACCCTAAACTATATATGGGTCCTAAGCGCTCCAAGAGCTTTCGAATCTCGTTTCTGTCATATTAATCATGATGACAGATATTATTATATTTATTATTTAATCTGTTTTCGCAATTTGCTTCATTCCCACTTATTTGTTGCTTGTTGATTTTGAAATTAATCTAACTTAGAATCCATCGATTGGAAAGTTATCGTGTAAGAAAAGGAAGCTGGTATTGTGTTATTTCTGACAAATGAAACATGGATGTAGGGGAATTACTTTCATTTAAGGTTAGTTTATTTGCATTGTTCCTGTTTGCATCTTCATCTACAGAACTCAAAAAATCCAATTTCATTTAAATTTTTAGCCGGTTCCTACACCGAAAAGGCCTAATGAAGACGACAGTGGTGACTCTGATGATGACAACAACATTAGAGCTGCCAAAGCTAGGCGTGTGGTCAAATCTAAGTCAGATCAATACATGCAACTGAGTACTGGACTTCCAAACGAACCAACAATAAGTGATAAGGAACGTGAAGATATACTGCGATTTGTTGAAAATGAAGTTACTGAGGTAAACCAATTCTATCTTTTGGACTAGATATATGAGCTCCTCACAAAAGTTACCATAATATTATAATATGTATACCAATATTTCATCGGGAAATAACAATATTAGAATCTTAATATCAAAACTATAATTTACAGGGTGAAGTTTTAGATGAAACAGCTGTGAAAAAACTGGTCCTAAACTTTGAGAAGAAAGCTCTCAAGAATAGAGAAATGAGGATCAAATTTCCAGATCAGCCTGAAAAGTTTATGGACAGTGAAATAGATTTACATGAAGCTTTGCAGGTAATTTCACTATGTATATTGTGTTTTGAAGAAAAACTTAACTGCTCAAGCATCCTGGCTTGCCCACCTTGCACACTGTTGACCAGCCACCTCATTTGGACGTAATGGCATTTGGCGTTATGCTATTAAAGAAACATTATTATCATATAAGTTAACTAAAATATTTTCTATTAAGACACAATATGTAATAACAAAAAAATATAGTAATCCAGGAAAAAAAAACGACCAAGTGCGAGTTGGACTCGCGCACTGAGGGTTCTGTGCCAACTTTAACTGAATTAGGGAATCCACTTAGAAAATACCACAATATTTTGTTGACAGATAATATAACTTTGTTTTACATAGTGTTTGTATGATGTACAAAGTTATGTTTGCGGTTGATGAAAATGTGCTATACCTCAAAAAATTCATTGAAAGAATTTGTGAAGGTCTACATTATATATTTTTTTCAAAATTTACCCTGGCTTAGTTTAGAAGTTATATGGGGGACCCCCATTTTTCCACTTTGGAAGTGTCTAGCTATGAAACGTTAGACTTTAAAAGAAAATGGTTTTAAAAACCTCTATGTCATTTTAAAAGACCTATCCACGCATAGGTTTGACTAAAAAAATTTTTTTTTGTTTTATTTTCATGTATGTGAGCCCACCCTTAAATATCATTATATTTTATTTTTTATATGAGAATCGTAAAGAGGTTAACAGGATACATCATCCTACCAAATTTCAACAGTGTGATGCTTATAGTTACAGAATAAAATGGCTGTGACATACGGACGGACAGACAGACAGACTTGACAAACTATAAGGGTTCCATTTTTTGCCCTTCAGCTACGGAACCCTAAAAAGATTATAGCTAAAGTAAATATCCAGCTGCCTGACCGTTTTGCAGCACTTCACCATTTCATATATTTTATTGTGAATTGACAGATATTTACAAGTATTACTACAGTAAAATAGTGAAGTTTGAACAACTTGAAAATATAGTTAAGGTGTTTTAAACCGTATTAAATACAAAATAAAGTAGTTTCATAAGGAAATTATGTTGGGCACTCCCAGTACCCATAGGCGTTTTATGGATATTTTTTCTTGGTACTAACAGTACTAGCTTAGTACTACTTGGTAACAGTTGAGCAGTTTTTTGAGCAGAAAATGTTCTGGAAACTTGTTTATTAGTTTATTAACCTTGATGAGCTAACTAATATTATATGCAGTGAACAGGTAACTTTAAGTTGTCTATCAATACAATTGTTTAATCTGAAAGATTTTATAGATATAATAAGAATATATTATTATTGTTACGAATTATTTATTCATTTTGAAAAAAATATTTACCAAGATTTGGAAGGTGACACTTTTACTAGTTATTTTTTATATATTTAGTATGTGAATTATGGATTAATAAATAATTTAGTTTCTATCATGCTACGAGATGGTATTAGCATTTTTTATGAAAATTTTCAAAAAAATCTAGTGTCCACACAATATTAGTGTCTCTCTAAGTTGTACAATTGGCGGACATAATGCCTAATGGCATTCTCTACCAGTCAACCACCTGGTAATGCAGAGAGTTTAATCAGTGGCGGAATATTAATAATATGTGAGTTTTTATGAGGTACAAGGATTTTTTGATAAAATTATACAATTTTTTTTAAATTTTTGAATGACGCGCCTGTCGCGTCTTTGGCCTCCCTTAAGGTTTCATCATTACGCGCCAGGCGCGTTAGTTTTATAAATAAATAAATATTGGTCACCAATCACATACATTGCTCTGATTCCAAAGTAAGTAGCCAATGCATTTGTGTTATGAAAATCAGACACAATGGTGGTACCACAACACCCAGACCCGAGACAATATAGAAAAGATCGTTTTCTACATTGACCCGACCGGGAATCGAACCCGGAACCTCACGATATGACGACGCTTGAAACCAACGTGCTAGCCACTCGACCACGGAGGTCGAGAGGTAGAGGTCGTCCAAATAATCTAATTATTAACAATACTGATATTTGTAGGAGCTTAGTGCTGTAGCCACAGTACCAGATCAATACCCTTTACTGGTTGAACTAAAATGTGTCAACTCATTACTGGAGCTGCTTTCACATGATAACACTGACATATCTACAAAAGTGGTGCATCTTCTACAGGTTAGTGCTAAAATGAATGTTTTTCAATGCCTTATTCATGGTTTATTCAAAAACATATTGCCTGTTGCAAAAATTCACTGATCATTATTTTCTTTATATATTGAATGAAGGGGAAGAAGAGTTGATAAATGCATTGACAGAAAACTTATTTGCACTTTATTCAATAACATGTTGCCTGTTACAGGAATTGACAGATGTTGATATATTGAATGAGAGTGAAGAGGGGGCAGAGGAGTTGATGAATGCATTGGCAGAAGCAGAGTGCCCCGCACTACTGTTACACAACCTTGGCCGCTTGGATGAGCAGGTTCCAGATGAGAGAGACGCAGTGCATAATACTCTTGGTACTGAAATAAATTAAAATTATATTTTCAATGCCTTATTTCACTGTTTATTCAAAAATATATTGCCCATTGCAGGAGTTGAATGATGAATGAATGAGAGTGAAGGGGGCAGAAGAGTTGATAAATGCATTGGCAGACAACTTATTACACTTATTATATTATAACATTATATCGGATTTTAGGTATAATTGAAAACATTACTGAATTTCGACCTGAAATGTGCTCTGAAGTAGCAAAACAGGGATTCATGCAGTGGATTCTAAAGAGATTGAAGGTAATATTCCTCGATAATCACACTATAATTTACTTAAACCTCAGTCAATCAGGCTGGTCTTAAATTAATTGACTTACCTTGCACACTCATAATAATAATATGCAAGTTGACCATTCAATTTGTTTCAGATGAAAGTGCCCTTTGATGGAAATAAATTGTATGCTACAGAAATACTATCAATTTTACTTCAAAATACCCCAGAAAACAGAAAGCTATTGGGAGAACTAGATGGAATAGATGTCCTATTGCAGCAACTTGCGGTAATAAAAAAGCAAAATTAAACGTTTTGTAAAAAGCCACGTCGTTAAAAATTAATTATTACAAAACCGAGTAATTACGTCGAGGCTGCCATTGCCATCACTCTGTTCCATATCAAATAGAATTATAATAAGGTTGGTTGGTTAATTTGGTTTTGTAATAATTAATAAATAGTTAGATAATTATTTTAGTACGCTTATGCGTTTGAGTCGGGCGATTTTATAAATTTTATTTAATTGTTTTTCTATTACGAACTTCATTTTTAACGTCGTGGGTATTTTCAAATTTTGGCTTTATATTTTTAACTTTTTCAATGTTTATTATTCTCTTAACGCATAAGTCATTCCTCAATAAATACGTGTTTATTCAAATATTTCGTGAATTAAAATCATTATATGTGTTTACTTCGTCAGTAGGTAGGCTAGTAAATTTTATTTATATTTTCGGCTATTCTTTTTATTATTATAGCCGAAGTGTGGGCGCAAAGTTAACTTCAATCTACTTGACTCTGTAGCAAAGACGATTAGTACTATTATGACTATCTTAGAACCATCGCCAATGAATTAGAAATTCATTGCAATAAAAGTGCAAGTGAATTGGTCAAACCATTCTGGAGATAAATGGAAACATGAGATAGTCTTTTAACGAGTGAAAGAAATGGTAATTTCTGCGCCCCCTGGTGGATTAACACTATAATACTATAATACCATCTAAGAACCATCGCCAATAAATTACAAATCCACTGCAGAAAACTGCATGTCAATTGGTCAAGCCGTTCATGAGATACATGGGAACATTCAATAGTCATTTTACGAAAAAAATATGGCAACTGCAGCGCCCCCTGGTGGATTAACACTTTAATACCTATCTAAGAACTATCGCCAATAAATTACTTATCCATTGCAGAAAACTGCATGTCAATTGGTCAAGCTTCAAGGAGATACATAAGAACATTCGTTTGCGCACACAAACAGACAAACTTTCTCTCAACCCAAACGTTCCGTCGCGGGTAACTCCTAATTTGTTATTGATTCCTTGTTGAAATTCAAATGGATAAACAATACCTTGTTAAAAGCTTCATTTCAAAAAACAAAAAGGCTTATTTTACAGCTCCAAAGATGTTTTTAAATTATAGATACGTCGTATGCGATCAATGACCACACGAAAGGCAGGCAATTGTCCGGAAGCAATGATTTTAAAAAACAATAGATACTTTATACGCTCACAAAGCAAACGAAAAATCTATGCCTGGTCGAGAGCAACAACACACATGCTCAATTCTTTTAACCACATTTCTAGACGATGTGTGAAAAAGATAGCATAATATTTGAGTGCTTCTCTGCCACGCTCCAGTGTAAACAAAATGTCCCTTATTGACCAATCACTGCCCTCCATTGCACACTTGAATTACTTATAACAAATCTACGATCGGCTTAGTGTCGAGGAAATTGCGTCTTTTTCACAATAATTGTAAAATTACAATTATTGTAAAGATAAAAAAAATACTTTCTCTTTGTCTTCTGTCTCTCTGTGTAGGAGTTATAACAATTACAATGTATCTGTTAGAGGCAAGAAAAACGATTTCACGCATTTAGTCACAAAACACGTATTTAGTCTTTACCATGATTTGGCAATGGCTGACATTAGGGTAAAGAGCGAGATGTCACGCGCTCGCGCCAATGAGCGCTGCCGTAGCAATCAGTACGTAACGAATGTTATATTGTTATCTCTTTCTATCATCAGGCATGCCCCATCATTTGTCTCTATAAGCGCTTAGGTTTGTAATACACAGTTGTGTATTACAAACCACGTTAAATTATATATTATATTAGCGGACCCGACAGACGTTGTCCTGTCTACACGTCTATAATTTGAAAATTTAATAAAATATATGTGAATCTAAACCATTCCCAAATCCCCTTGAACACACACAAAAAATTTCATCAAAATCGGTCCAGTCGTTTGAGAGAAGTTCAGTGACATACACACTCACAGAAAAATTATGTATATAAACTAGCGGACCCGACAGACGTTGTCCTGTCTACACGTCTTTAATTTGAAAATTTAAAAAAAAAAGTGAATCTAAACCATTCTCAGATCCCCTTGAACACACACAAAAAATTTCATCTAAATTGGTCCAGTCGTTTGAGAGAAGTTCAGTGACATACACACTCACAGAAGAATTATATATATAAAGATATGTTAAAGTACGTTAGTATAGAGGCGCCTCTTTAAAATGTTTTGATGTTGGTGTATAACCTGTCTATCCTTTTGAACGTCATTGTACAACCCTAACTAATATATCAATCAACATTATACTAATTGACGTTCGTTGTACAGTTCTACAAGCGGCACGACCCGAGCGGCGCCGAGGAGCAGGAGGCCATGGAGAACATGTTCGACTCGTTGTGCTGCGCGCTCATGGAGCCCGCCAACCGCGAGCGCTTCCTGCGCGGCGAGGGGCTGCAGCTCATGAACTTGATGTTAAGGTACTGGGATCCGCCGCTTTCTAATTATTGATGTTCGTGCTTCTGAACTTCGAGCATCGGCGACAGGTAGCAGAAGGCGACGTACATGTACACGTGTCAATGGAGATCTTATGTATACCCTTGTTATTTTGTCAGTGTGTTGTCTATTACTTTTTGTTCTTTAAGACCCTTTTACAAACTGTGATACTTTTAGCATCGATGCAGTCCCGATGCAGACGCTGGAAATTGACAAAATGTGTACTGTATTTTGGCGACTGCATCGATAGTAACGCGCGTTAGTCGTCACTACCAATGGTTGACTGTTAAAGAATGCTTTAAACCATTAGTCCCGTTAATTGTTGTTTCTTTTGATGGATAATAATTATATAACTTTTTTATACGTGAAGCTTCTAAACTACATAAATTAATATGTAGTTATTTATTAAAAGACTTGATTGCACAAAAAATGTTGTACAAAGTTGTACTTCATGCTAAAAGCTCTGCCAGTCAAACCAGTGCATGCAGAAGATGGCAATGAGTGCAACCAACTGTTTATCTGCTTGTATTCAAGACTTCATTCTGAACCTCGTCTAAGGCGCATACTTTTGTAACGTTTTGTGTTGCTAATGAACTTCAAATTATTATTTTTTGCTACTGTTAAAGACTCAAATGTTTTGTAAAAGTTAGATTTTCTGTTATGTAAACTTTATATTTATAGAGAAAAGAAAATGTCACGCAATGGCTCGCTGAAAGTTCTGGACCACGCCCTGGCCGGTCCCGACGGGCGTGATAACTGCAACAAATTCGTAGACATCCTGGGCCTGCGCACCGTGTTCCCGTTGTTCATGAAGACGCCGAAGAGGAAAAGATTGTTAACGGTGGACCAACATGAAGGTTAACGAAAAAAGCTTTATACACATTTTGTTTATGTATAATGTTGACTCCAGAGGCCGTAGTGCGAGCCAGAGCGAGACTTACTCGATCAAACGCATCGAGCGCGTAAACGTGAATTAATATGGGATTATTCTAGTGTAAACGTTAGCCACTAGACGGCGCTGCTTTTATCCCATATAAATTCACGTTAACGCGCTCGATGCGTTTGATCGAGTAAGGGCTGATTTTTCAATAGTCAGATAAGAAATATGGCTAATTTGAAAACGTCACTTAATTGTCTGCAATCATAGGTACCTGTATTTTTTTAAATCTGTCGCTTTATAATTTATCAGTCTGATAAGTTTTATCTGAACATTGAAAAATCGGCCCTAAGTCTCTCATCGACTCGCACTACGGTCACGGAATGTTTGCTTTATTTGCGTATTTTTCTTTTCAGAGCATGTTGTGTCCATTATAGCTTCTATGCTGCGGAACTGTCAAGGTAGCCAACGGCAAAGGCTTCTGGCGAAATTCACTGAAAATGATTTAGAAAAAGTCGACAGATTACTGGAATTGCACTTCAAATACATGGATAAAGTAGACAGGACAGAAAAGGAAATGGAGGTATGTAACATTACATGATGTGAGAAGGTTTACAGATTTCTGATTCCTTTTTACTTATTTCGTAATATTGTTCACAGCTAGAGTCTGAAGAACTAGACGATGACGCTCAGTACTTAAAACGGTTGTCTGGGGGCTTATTTACGCTACAACTTATTGACAGGATTATTTTAGAGGTAAGTTTCATGTTGCTCAACACAATGGTATTTTGCTCTAGAATTAAAGATTTATAAATAACTAGTGGTCCCCCGCGACTTCGTCCGCGCGTTTTTCGATTTTTTCTCGCCTTTTAAACCTTCCCTAGACCTCCACGAACATTTCAAAACTAAGGTAAGTCCCTTCAGCCGTTCTCGAGTTTTAGTCAGACTAACGAACAGCAATTCATTTTTATATATATAGATATATATATATTATTATATATTGGAGACCAATCTAATACATTGCTCTGATCCCAAAGTAAGTAGCTAATGCCCCTGTGTTATGGAAATCAGAAAAAAATGGGGTGATACCACAACACCCAGACCCGAGATAAGAAAGTTCTGATTTTTAACTTGACCCGACCCGAAATCGAACCCGGGACCTCGGAGCGGCAACGCCTTGAAACCCAGCATGCGTAGCCACTACACCACGGTGGTTTTGATTATAATTTATAAGAAAACTAAACCCCATCTCAAATTAAAGCTGAAAAGCATAGGGTGCAAGAACGGCTTACCGATTTTCATAAAGCACATAACAGAAAGCAATCTCTGCTTATGTATTTCCAGGTTTGTACCGCGGGACCTTCAACCATAAAACAGCGGGTACAAAGAGTACTGTCTCTTCGTGGCGGGTCACTAAAAATTATACGTCATGTCATGCGAGGTACGTTCAAAAGGTTTATTCAGAACGTGGAACATTGAGTAAGCTTCCTCTGAGTAATTTTTATTTTACCTGTGATTATCTTTTTAGAATATGCCGGTAATCTAGGCGACGCTGGCAGTGAAGAGTGGCGGCAACAAGAACAGCAACACATACTTCAACTGGTCGATAAGTTTTAAGTGATGAGTAACCAACTAAATATGTGTAAAAAGGAATTGTCAGTGATCCACATGAAATAAACAACTTGAATAATTTTATTTCGTGTGTATAATTTCCGTTACATAATAATAATGGCGAACGATAAACAAAACAACTTAGTAAAACCAAAATAATCATTAAAAATAATAATGCAACGTATGAGCGGATTGCACATATCACATTATTGGCTTCGAGAACAAACATGGAATAATTTGTGCTTACATTTAAATCAAATAAAATTATTCTCCGTGAATATATCTCTCATTAACTAAAATATAACTACATGTTATCTTGTTTCAATAAGTAACAAATCTATGATACTATTATATTGTAACAATAACTAGTTATTTATGCTAACGTAATTTGCATTGTCTCGTCATCAAAACAAAAAAACTATACTATATGATCTCACGCAATAAATTCGTCTCGTCTTTTTTGTAAAATTCGGTAAATAATAGAAGGACTTTAATAAATTAATACATATAATCAAAGTATTAACGCACGATATGTTAAATAAAAAAATTGGTCCAAACTCATAAAAAAGGTAAGTACACAAAGTTTACATAAACCATCATGATAAAAGGCGTACGTACAATCATCAAATATCAGTCAGCTGGTAGCACAAATAGATTACAATATTTTCATTCCATTTGGTTCAGCAAAAAACTAGTCTCATAATTTCATAGCCATGCCAAGTACGTAAGCAACAAATATATTACATAACCCGACATTCCGTTAAGTCACAACCAAGCTAATCATCATAACTCTCTTGACATGAGGAACTACAATGTTGAGAAACTTTACACAAAATTATAATACTGTCCTAAATGCTTGAAATAACATTTACCGGTTCACACCGGCATAATCTGTCAGTACTTGAGATAAGTAGTTTTGTACTATAAACTATCAATAATCAGTAATTACCATATTGATGTATCTCACATTTCTGAAGGTTCTATAGTTAGACCATAATGTGATATATCGTATATTTTACCCACACGCAAAAAGTGATGGATGGCAGAATGTTAATGATTTAACTAAAATTAACCCCTTCACGATTCAAGTATACTGGCGTCAGTAGACCCTATTTATAACGCTTGCTCTATGCTATGTTTTGACTTCTAATCAACGAAATAACAAAACATTTTAGGAAATTTATAAACAGACATTTTAAAGTTTAAAACATGGTTTATATATCAGTTAACTTTGTTTTCAACAACCAATATGATATGCTAACGAAACAAAACCCTTAATACCAGTATTTCTTTTATTATCCACACTTATTAGTCAAACAAGTAATTTGATATCAAGACCAGGCTAGACTCTCGCTATCCGGTAAAACGATATATCAACAATATTTCATGAGGACTACACGTAGGATATATACATAATTATATACTTTTATATATATATATTTAATGTACAACTATATAAGGCGATTCAAACGGCCAAGTTACGAAAATCCCGCAAGTAATGTTTTGTACGATAAAAATCGTTGAGTGTCAATTCGTTGCCGGGCCGTATGTATAACGAGTGTAGAAAGAAATGAGTACTGTGGGAACAGAAGGCACTAAGTCAGTGGCGGGGCCACGCGGGCTAGGGGCACTCCTTGCATAACATCTTGGTGAAGGCCTTTGGAATGTCTTCGTTGGTTTTGGATACTGTGCTGCTGCCCAGTAGAGTGGGCGCGGGGATCGCACCCGTTTGGATGCCGTGCGCAGTCTTTAGTAAGTCGTAGTTTATCTTCTCGGTCACAACTGAGTCTTGCCTGTCGAGGTAAATGGAATGTTAATTTTATGATTATTTATAAAAAAAAAAAACTTTATTTTGTACATAGGCTATTGCTAGCACTTATACACGTCCCAACATTGGCCCTACCACAGCTTCGGGACAATTGTGGGCTAGTGCTGAGAAGCTGCGCAACAAACTCAGTCACTATTGTCAATGCCTCTTTTAAAAATATTACAATTAAATGTTCTTACAAGCTAGACCATACATTCTTATCGTTCATATAATCATTTATTCTATAATATCCTTTAGTCATTAAACATTGTTTAACAATAGATTTGAATTTATGTAAAGGTAATTCAATTATATTTTGAGGCAATTTATTAAAGAAAGTAATGGGTGGTTATCAGAAATTTGGTTAACTTCGTGTTAGCATCAATTTTTAAAATATTTATTAAAAATATCCCAGATTTGAAACTACTAAACGATGTTATAAAGTTCATTTGGTTCGGTCACAAGTTTTTATATCTATCATACAATTATTTATATCTAAAAATTTACATTTCTTACTCCAAATATCAGGCCCTAGCCTTGTAAGGTCTCTCGATTTTAGTATTCATTTCACTGTAAATATATTTTCACAAGAATATTTTGATTAAGCCCTATCTAAATTAATTTTACTTGACAAACATTGTCATTTCGATTTTATTTAAAATAACAATATTTTATATAACATTATTTCAAGTTAAAAAGTGTAAGCGATAAATGTTATGAGGCCCTAGTCATTTATGAAATTCAAAAATACGCGCGATCCAAGCATATGGCTTTTTCAGTAATCACTCAATACGATAGCATCGGTCCGAAGTTAGTTGCAAACACGACCGTAGCCGCGGCCAAGTTTGTGTTATTAGTGCTGTCGCTGACTTTGCTGCGGAAACACGTGTTGTGCCAGTCAAAGTCTCAGGCCCTAGGTCAGTATTTTTAAATACAGTAAATTACTGATTGTAAATATGAGTTAGGTCTGCCTTGTTGTTTGGACCGCCTATTGATTTTGATGTTGATTTTAAATAAAAAGTTTCATTTAATTTTGTTTCGTTTCGTCAGTCCCTAGACCGTCAGGCCCTAGTCGTAATAGTGACTAGGGCCTGACGCTACATCTAGGGACTGATGGACATACTTTGTAACGCGTAGTTTCAAACATAATACCAATGTTTTTATTGTGGAATATGGCGCCTAGAAAGAAAAACACATTGTTTAACGAGGAAATTGCAAGAAAAAGTCTGAACAGGTAAAGGTGCAATTAAAAAAAGACACTGTTTTACTCGCAGAGTATTTGCGGTTATTGAAAATGAGCTCTATATCAATAACAACTACTTCGATCTCGTTTCAAACTAATTTTCCTGGAAAGCCTTGGTCAACATCTACATCATGTATTTTTTTCAAAATTTACACTCGCTTAGTCTAAAAGTTAGATGGGTGGGGACGCCCATTATACCATTTTGGAAGCGTCTATCTCTCAAACGTAAGACTTTTAGAGAAAATAGATTTAGGAAGCTCTATGTCATTTTAAAAGACCTATCCAAAGACGAAAGTCTTCAACCAGTGTGTGTTACCAGTGATGACATACTCTCTTACTATAGGCCTTATAATGAAGCTCAAAATCACATAACGAGCGATGGAGAGGGCTATGCTGGGTGTTTCTCTACGGGATCGAATCAGAAATGAGGAGATACGTAGAAGAACTAAGGTAACGGACATAGCCTTGAGAATCAGTAAGCTCAAGTGGCAATGGGCAGGGCACATAGCGCGAAGAACTGATGGCCGTTGGGACAGGAAAGTTCTAGATTGAAGACCCTTCGACCAGAGACGCAGCGTGGGACGTCCACCAACAAGATGGACAGACGACCTTAAAAAAATCGCAGGATCAAACTGGATGCAGTCCGCTAGTGATCGGTCGCTGTGGAAAGCCGTGGGGGAGGCCTATGTTCAGCAGTGGACGTCCTTTGGTTGATAATGATGATGATCCAAAGACACGCATAAGTTTGACAAAAAACAATTTAGGAATTAATTTTATGTATGGGAGCGCCCTCCCGTTAATATCATGATTCTTTATTTTTTGTATAAGAATCGTAAAGCAGTTAACAGAATACATCTACCTACGCAGATTCAACTGTGTAATACTAATCATCAGAAGACGAAATTATTGCTGAGGTTCCTTTGTTAAATAATGAAAAAGAAGTTGAAGCTAGAAGGAGGAGTATAGTTCAACGTAAAAAAGAAGTATTATACTGAAGAAGGACTTACTCTTAGGAAGTTTAAAGAAAAACCTGTCCTGTCCAGCGCACAACAAAGAAACAGAAGACTGAAACAAAGAATGACGATGATGGAGAGCTGACAGATGCATTCTTTAAAGTTTACAATGAAGGTGGCACAGAAACTCAAATAAATGATAATGATATCGCCGATGTGCTTAAGGAAGACAAGAAAATCTCCCAGTCCCTAATCTAATCGTCAAGAGAAATACAATATTTTACTAAGTTAAAAGTCCGTTAATGTTTCTTAATAATTAGAAGAAGTCTGAATTTTGTGTTCATTTGGTTACTTAGAACTTAAAAAGGCTAATAGTTTTAAAAAAATGTTAGTAACTTAAAGACTATTAGTTTGTAAGTATTAAACTGAAAGAAAAAAATTGAATTGCTAAGAAATGTTGATTTATTATTGTCATGCGCATAAATATAAATAGATCCTGTTATTTTAGTTCATTGAATATGTAAACTTAAACGATAATATGTTTTTTCAGTTAATTTTGCTATAAAAAATGTGAATTGACATAATGACCGTGTTTGTGCGTCAGTCCCTATCACGTCTCGTCAGTCCCTAGAACACTGATTTTACAAAATCATTAATATCTCTAAAAATATCAAAGAAAGTGACTGGCCCTTTTAGATGCTGCAAAGTAGATGATATACACACATAGAATATAAACTGTCCTGATTTTTAACTAAAACCACAACTTTCAAAATAAAGTCAGAAGTTAACCAAATTTCAGATAATCACCCTAATACATCTTCCAATAAACAAGTGATTAACCTTCTGAAGTCTGAAGTTTGGAACGGCAAGTTTATTCTTGTTTCTAGTATTGAAATCATGTAAATCACTTTTTTTAGGAAATAAGTGCAAGTTTTTACGAACATAAATCAAATTTTCATAAATAAAATGTGAATATACTGTAAGTATCTTGACTTCTTTAAACAAATCCCTTAAAGAGTCGTCAGATTTGAGATTGTAAATAGCCCGTACAGCTCGCTTTTGCAGTATGAATATTGTTTCAATATCTGCAGCCGAGCCCCATAACAAGATACCATAAGACATGATACGATGAAAATAACTAAAATAAACTAACCTTGCCGTTTCAACGTAAGTCAAAAGCCTTATCTTACTTACTACATAGGCAGCCGAACTAAGTTTCCCTGACAAGGTCTCGATATGTGGATCCCATTTTTTGTAATAACCTCAGAGGATACATGCCTAAAGTTCAGTAAAGAATGACATTTATCAATATTAGATCTAAGAATAGATTGGGCTTGTTCTGGAGATGATGCAAGATCTTTGGTTGTTAATGTTGCAATATTAGTAAAGAAATATTCAAAAACATTTGCAACCTCTAAATTAGAATTAACTATGTTACTTCCAACTTTTAAGGAAAACGAATGATCTTTTGTTTTGTTTTTACACGTTTCCTTGTTTATAATGTTCCAGGTAGCTTTCGCCTTATTCTTGGAACCGGTAACTATCCTTCGAATATGGTTAGACTTAGCCTGTGCACATACTTTTTTAAAGATTTTTAAGTTGTTCTTCACATATTCTATAATGTGTGGGTCCTGGGTCTGTTCTTTAATATTATATAGTTCGTATAATTTATTCCTACTTTTATAAATACCAACTGTAGCCCATTCATTAAATTTAACCACTCATCACGTGCAAGTGTCATAAAACAATCTCGATGATGTGTTGACCGCTGATGATTTATTACAAAAATGGCGTCGCACATACCCCCTATTTCTCTAAAATATTTTTTCTTCCGAGCAAAATTATGTTATTTTTATTTCATTACTATAAATAATGCATTCGATCTCATCACAACTATACTGAAATCAGTTTCTTTTTCTTAGATTTATCAATTTACTGTACTTACTATGTTATTATCGATAACAATGACAGGCACTTGCAAAAAAAATTGCAAGTCCGGTTGTAGGTTAGATACTTGCAAAACATTATCATTACGATATATTTCTTACAAAATATTATCTTAACACACTAACTATGAATCAAATTTCACTTTTTATAATAATTTACCAGTAATAAGCTGCAAAATCCATACGAAAATCCATAAAACACTTCAAAGCACGGTACTGAAACCAGACACCATTTTTAGGGTTCCGTAGCCGAATGGCAAAAAACGGAACCCTTATAGTTTCGTCAAGTCTGTCTGTCTGTCTGTCTGTCTGTCTGTCTGTCCGTCCGTATGTCACACCCAATTTATTCTGAAACTATAAGCATCACACTATTGAAATTTGGTAGGGAGATGTATCCTGTTACCCGCTTTACGATTCTCATACAAAAAATAAAAAATAATGATATTTAAGGGGGGCTCCCATACATGAAACTAAAACCGGAAAAAATTTTTTTAGTCAAACCTATGCGTGTGGGGTGTCTATGAATAGGTCTTCAAAAATAACATAGAGGTTCCTAAAACCATTTTCTTTTAAAGTCTAACGTTTCTTAGCTAGACGCTTCCAAAGTGGAAAAATGCCCCCCCCCCTCCCCCCCCATCTAACTTCTGAACTAAGCGAGTGTAAATTTTGAAAAAAATATATAATGTAGATCATAACAAATACTTTCAACGAAAATTGGTTCGAACGGGATCGAACGAGAAGTTTTTGAGATATAGCACTTTTTCAACAACCGCAAACATAACTTTGTTCTTCATACAAACACTATGAAAAACAAACTTATATTTGCTGTCAACAAAATATTGTGGTATTTTACTAATTGGAAGTAAGTGGATTGCCTAATTCAATTAACGTTGGCACGGAACCCTCAGTGCGCGAGTCCGACTCGCACTTGGCCGGTTTTTCGTTTTGGTCAGCAGAAAAAATGATTACAGATTAAACAATTTTAGTGAGTTCGGATACACAGATGATGTATTGTAAAGTGCGTATGGCAAAACTTCTTCATACAAAAATAGCCTCTATCATTAAATTATAAAAGTTTAAAGTCGCTTGGGACGAGCGGTCGCATGCGACCGCTTCGTGTTTCACGGAACGGCGCGCTACACAACAGCGCGGTCGCTGGCGACCGCTTCGGGTTTTAAGAGTTAAACTTGACCTGATTTGACTTTACTGTTTTTTTTTAAATATTTGATTATATTCGTTCTTTATCAAAGTAAATAAATCTTCATAAATTTTATGAATCTAAAAAATATGAGTTTATCGAATAGTTCTTTTTCTTGGTCAATTTAAAGTGCATATAATACAACACGGCAATAAAAAAAAAAGGATAGAATAAACTATCAATGGTAGAGTTAAAATATCGTGTCGCTCGGGCGGAAAGCGTGAAGAACTAAGGCCGTTGGGGCAGAAAGACGCGGCGTAGAACGTCCACCAAGATCGACAGACGACCCTGTAAAGATCACAGGATCATACTCTATGCAGACCGCTTGTGATCGGCCGCTGTGGAAAACCGCGAGGAGGCGTATGTTTACCAGTGGACGTCCTTTGGCTTATAATGATGATGATGATGGCGGAAAGAAGAAAAGAACAAAAGTAGAAGGCTCCACCGTATATCATCACATTTGATGCTATTTCATACTTCAGATTTTCAACGCGCGTCGAGTATTTTTATAGTTACGATATTTGAATAAAATGCATAGTTATATTCTAACAGAAAAGTTTAACCGTTTCTCACTTGTACTCCGGGTGCGTGGTGATGAACCGTCGCATCCAAGTGGCCATGGTGGAGATCTCGCCCGACGCGCGCCTCTGGATCAGTTTGAGGTACTGCTGCACGGAGCAGTGCGTGTCCGCGTCCACGTCCATGCCGGACAGGTACGACTCGATCAGCGGGATCAGACCGGGGAATACGCCGTCCTGGTGCGTAAGAAGCAACGATTTTTTCTCAATATAGAATTTGTGTAATACGTAACCGATGCCGGTGTTATTTCATTGTATCTATCAAATTTTGGAAAAGTCAATTGTTCTCGACTATGCGAATTTAAAATTATACATCATGAAAGATATCCATACTTCGTATGACATCAGTATACGTTTATATCTTTCTATTTTTCTCTATATTTGGATCTTCTTGTTATAGAGAAGGATCTAAGAAAAGGTAGGTAAGTACATATATGTATCAGAAAACAGGTCAAAAACCACTCGAGCGTATTTATTGCTGCGTCAGAAGTGGTTATCATTATAATCAATCGGCTGCAGTAGCAAAGCGTAACATACACCTGTCCCATATCATATGAATTTCCATATATGGCCAATTGTGATATTTGGTTCTGAAGTTCAGAAAAGTTTTGAATAAATGTGCCCAAAATTAATCCGTAAAGTGTATTTATTTCACCGATTTCGATGTTTGCGTTTGAGGTTTATGTACAAACTAGCGGTTCCCTGCGGCATTACCCGCGTGATATCGGATTTCAAAAAATATCACTATGATTTATAGCCTATCTGTAATTCTGATGTATGAGCTGTATGATTGTAGAGTTTCATCAAAATCCATTGCATAGTTTTTGCGTGAATGAGAAACAAACATACACACTCACAAAGTTTCACCCGTATAATATTACTAGGGACCCAGTGAACTAAGTGCCCCTAGTAGGGGCGAAGTAAAGGCCCCCTAGCACCGTCCCGCCTCAGCCCCGTCTCGCCCAGTCTGGTTATTTTAAAAGTTAAGAAAAACACTATAATTCATCAGTTATCGATGAAATGAAAAATGATCAAATTACTAAAATGGCTATAAAAAAATACGAGTTGGTGATAAAAAAAAAGTAAAAATTTAGGGTTGTATGTAATTTTTAGTGCTACATTATAAAAATAAAAAATAAAAAAAAATCGTCCAAAAATTAAAAAAAAATTAAGGGTGAACAACCCTTATCACTTAGGGGTATGAAAAATAGATATGTAGTAGCCGATTCTCAGAACTACTGAATACGTATATAAAATTTGATGAGAATCGGTAAAGCCGTTTCGGAGGAGTACGAAAACGAACATGTGACAAGAGAATTTTATATGTAAGATTGTGTGCGATAAACCCAGTGTTACCTTTCCATTGACGATCTCGTCGACGGTCATCTCTGCGTAGTGGTCGTGCGGCGCGGCGCGCGGGGCCCCGTCGCGCGGCGCGCCCACGTCGCGGCGCCACCAGAACCGCTGCTGCAGGCACGCGTCGCGCCGCTGCGCGCGCTGCATGTTCTCGTCCACCTGGACGGTACCACGTGATACTGCATAGTTGCATGCAAATTATGCGTCGACTCAATTGAGTCATTTTGTCGATTGAACAAAAAACAGTTTAAAACTTGAAAAAAAAAGAGATATGAAGATAGACAAACATTTATCGAGATTCGTAAATATGCTTGAATTATTTCGTAACTTTACGAAAAAAGAGGAGGTTATCAATTCAACTGTATTTTTTGGTAATGTTTTCACGTTTATTTAATAGCTCCGATCCTTGCAAACCAATATAGGTAACGAAACATAATGATAAAGCTCAATAACTCTGAAAACGTTAATTTGTTTGAAAATGATCTTCAAACAAATTAACGTTTTTTCATTGTTTTTTTTTTAGTATGTCTGGTACTTATTATGGTATCAAAAGATAGAAATTTTTATCAGCTTTAAAATGAGTTCAAATAAGCACCAAAAGTTTTGCAAAGTGAGTATTTAAAATGCCTCTCACTCAGAAGGGTGAGGGGCGCCAACCTCCTTTGCCTGTTATTTAACCGATGAAATTTGCTCTACAATACGTGGGTGAAGTATAGAACGTCCGATCTGAAACACACTGTATTTTCTCCCCTTTTTAGGGTTCCGTAGCCGAATGGCAAAAAACGGAACCCATATAGTTTCGTCAAGTCTTTCTGTCTGTCCGTCCGTATGTCACACTTTTTTCTGTAACTATAAGCATCACACTGTTGAAATTTAGTAGGAAGATGTATCCTGTGAACCGCTTCACGATTCTTATACAAAAATATAAAACAATGATATTTAAGGTGGGGCTCCCATACATGAAACTAAAACCTAAGCGAGTGTAAATTTTGAAAAAACAATTAATGTTGGTCTTAACAAACACTTTAAACGAAAATTCGTTTGGACGGGATCGAAAGAGAAGTTTTTGAGATATATACCACATTTTCAACAACCGCAAACATAACTTTGTTCTTCATACAAGCAGTATGGAAAACAAAGTTATATTTGCTGTCAACAGAATATTGTGGTATTTTACTAAGTGGAAGTATGTGGATTTCCTAATTCAGTTAAACGTGGCACGGAACCCTCAGAGCGCGAGTCCGACTTGTACTTGGCCGGTTTTTTAAAGGTTTTCGCACACTGGTTGCGGTTCGGACCGTATAATATTGACCGTATCCGGGCAATTTCACTATCTTTCAATACGACTCAGTAGTTCAGTGTTGAAGAGTAAAGCGTACGGATAAATGGTTAGTTACTGCAAGAACGAGACAGTTGCATGACTCGGCTCGCGTCAGTTTTGTGCCTTGGTAATGTTTTAGATAACGCAAGCAGAAATGACCTTAAGCATCTTTGCCATTAGACTTAGAATTCAGTATTGTTTGACAGATTGATTCATGAAGTATTTTGCTATTTTACAGTCGTAATTGTAGACTGCCGAAAGTTTATTTTTTAGTCATAAGAATAGATCCTTACACAATACATGTACAATGTATCGGGTACGGATCTATCTAGTTCATATAATTCAGTAGTTATACTGTCACAATATCAATCACTACTTCACATTCATTCAGCTCAATTGTTAAACTGAACTAGATGAGTGATTCATATCTTTAACTTACACTGAACTATATCATTAATTTCATTTCAATCAACGATTTACGCACGAGTAGCGCAATGTGCTATGGTTTCAATGTACATGATTGAAACCTCAAACATTGAAAGATCAAACAAACACGCGCACGCCGCGTTCTAGAAGTCGGTGAGCTGCGCCTCGCACGGACGGAACTCGACGCTCCAGACGGCCGAACGAAGAGTAACCTGAGCTAAATTCCGTCAGTTCCACAAGTGAAGTCAATAAAAACAAACTTGGAACTTGGATACGTTATTATGATCCATAAGAGACCACAAATTTAGCAAGGTCGGACCGACAGCACGGTAGCTCAATTGGTACAGCGTTTGGCCCGGTTAGCCGAGAAGTTGCCGGTTCGAGTCCCGCTCGTGCGCAAATTTTTGGTTTCTTATTTCATCTTTATGAATTCAAACTCACCTTGCTTATCGGCATAACGAAGTTGAGGTTGTAGGACAGTATGACGCGCGTGAGCAGCACGACGAAGCACACGTACGCCGCGTTCTCGAAGTCGGTGAGCTGCGCCTCGCACGGGCGGAACTCGACGCGCCAGCCGATCGGCGAGTTCGGTGGCGGCGGCTTGAAACGCATCGTCTGCCAGTTTGTTGACTGGATGTTCTGTGGGCGAAATTTATCATTTACATACAGGGCCTATGTGAGGATAGCTAACATGTTTTGTGAAAGGATGGAACGTATTTGCTATACCAGGTTTACAAACCTGGTATTTGCTTCAAAGTACGAATACCAGGTATGGGCTCAAAATACTTCCAAGAATATTAAAGCATTTTAGTTACAAGGAGCGGCACCCGCGTCCCCGAAATTTAAAAAAAAAACCATAGTAATGAAATTGAACCTTACGATCATTTAAAATAGGTCAAAATTTCGAGAAATGAATGAAATACTATGAAATACTTTCAACGTATTTTAGTAGGCACTAGGCAGCCTCGGCGCGCCGCGAAACCGCCCGATAGAAACCTGAAGGCTCAAACGGAAGTTAAATAGTAGATTGTTATACAAGGGGAGAAAGTGATCCATTTCGAGATGTTTTACGCTAATAATTCAAAAGTGAAATGGGTGCTTCCACCCGAGTTAAACAATGACCACAATAAACACGCTTTGAATGTTTAGCTAATCTTAAAAATATGGAAAGCTTGTTTGTTTTCATAATATGATGTGACTTAATTATCTTAAACTCCATGTCTGATCGTAGCAATTAAAACTAAATTACTTTCCACCCTAGGGATGGAAAAAAATATTTTCCACCCGTCTATCTTCACATGAAAGTTAAATTTTCCGAACAGAAGAAATGAAAAGTATTTTGTTATGTAATTTGTCCAACCAGATTAATATATGAAAAATAAACGATGAACGTGAAGTATTTCGGTACGCAAACGTGAATACGTGATAGTGTTTCTTATTGCAATGTAAACAAGGTTCAGTTCTCAACGTTATAAAAATTACTTGCAAGTAGATATTTTATACCTAGTTTTGAGCCCTGGTGCTGAATTATGGACGTATTTTTAAGCCCTGGTACTTGAATAGCAAAGTACGACGCAGGCCTAATTAAGTGTGTAACAAAATATTGTATTGTAAATGATTGCGTAATGTATCAGATCAAAGGTTTTAGAGGCAGCTGCTGCATCGATCAATTAAATATATTTTAATTATCATCATTAACAGCCAAACTTATAAACACGTAAAACTTTTATGTGACAATAGTTCCATACGCTAACACTATCTACAAACCTCAAAATGATCCGTATCGTTCTTGTCATCCTGGTGCACCTTCTCTGAGAAGAGCGAGACGGAGTCGCGTATGAAGAGGTGCGCGACGTGCATCGCGAGCGGGTGGTCGATGCCGCCCTCGCGCAGCCGCCGGTAGATGGCGGGGTCGTGCACTATTGGAATGTCGTTGTATCTGGAGATGAACATGAATAAATAATGAACAACCGCTATGAAGTTGTAAGTTCCGTGGTGCGTATACGTGCATCTAATTATGATATATTCTTCAATTTAGTTTTCTGTACGACGCGACGTCTGATGGGCCAGATAGGAAAAACTAATATTGAAATATAGACATACACTTATATTGATTTAAAGCCTATAAATGGGATTCGGTACATGCAAACATACTCTACTGTGTATTTTCAATAAATAAATGACAAGTAAATTCACATCTAATATTGTGTAGTTAGTTAAATGTGATCATTGTTCTAACACTTTGGTGAGGTAATAGAATAATCAGCATCAGCAGTCAATATGTTATGGCCTATTGTTATATTAAGTGTTGAAAATAAAATATCTATGGAATTTCCACATCAGTCATATTCAAAAGGCATTAAACTATAATGCCGCGTCATAATTCATTCATAAAATTCTATTGTTTCTAATGTCCCTATATTGTTCGCAATATATGACATACAAATACATGTATAAAAATTCAGTAGTGATGACGCTATCTTTAATAAGAGCATAATTAACATTTATTACATAGTTACAATACTTGATTGACGGTAGTTGCGTCGAGTATTTACTTAATCTTCAAGGTTTTTGACTTGACGGTGTATGTCGTAACTTGCAGCGCGCTCGCAATCGAAAGGACTTAATCTCGTGTTCAGGCGAGAGATAGGAGGCATCAGGCGATGGAGTCGTACGGTGACTATGTATGCGGAACTTGTACTGCAGGAGTGTCTCCAAGCCGCGTTCATCACGAGTATAGCAGTCCATCGAGACCTAGCTTGAAGGTATATCGTACACGTGCATCTCACAGTTGAATCAAACACACTTACTTTTCGTGTTCAGGCGAGAGATAGGAGTCAATGGAGTCGTATCGTGACTTTTGTATGCGGAACTTGTTTTGCTTTAGTGGCTCTAGGCCACGTTCCTCCCGCGTGCGGCAGTCTACCGAGGCCGAGATGACGTTCCAGCGGCAGTCCACGTCGGTTAGGAAGCCGCGGTACACGGGAGACGCCGCCGAGAGAGCCAGCTACAATAAATACAGTACTTGTATTAGAACCTTAGAACAAGTATTTTTTTGAGTATAGAGCATTTTTTGAGTATCTCCTCCGTTGGACTGGACTCAAGAATATGTATATTATGATATTCCAGAGGCACCAAAAATAACATCTGATCAGTAATTAAGACAGAGACATTTTATTTTAAGGTTGAAGCTCCTGATGCAAGATTTACAAAACATGAGAATGTAGGTATTGCGTTCCTTCTTTCATTTCAGATTTAAGAATGACACAAACTGCAGATTCGCTTAACATCTTCATAGCCGATCGAGAGGATGCGTCATTCAAGCTCAAATACTATTCATCGGACACAGACGTTTATTAATGTATGGATTGTGGAACTCTAAAGATAATAATTCTTTCTCTTTTCTAAATAATTATTCTCGTGTTTAATTTTAAGTTACTATTATTTGCTGTGCGTAACATCAGTGGCCGCAATTCATAGTTTTTATGTTTTCTCACGCGCCTATCATCGCGGCAGCGTGCGGTTACAAAATGAGATAAGAATAATAAATAAATAAATATCATCCATCGTAAAGAAATTAAAAGAATCGAACTCATTCCAGGCCGGGTGCAAACTCACGAGAAGGTATCGCTTGATCGAAGATAACGAGATAATTACAATTTTCTTATGTTTATTAAAACGATATTATAGAAGCGGTGGCACTCTTTCTCATTATTTTTATCTTTTGCGTAATAATGGCGCAATCCTGAAACTGAGACTGACTTGCGCATATAATTAATTATTGGAAACGGACTCAGTTGAATCATTTGCTAGATACTCCAATATTACTTCAGATTCAAATATTGCATCAGGTTAAATTAGCGACAAAAAGTTTAAACCTTAAGTGTTATGATGAACATAATTATAGCGTCGTTAGAGTTCACTTGTAATGCAAACCATACAACGCTACGTCAAATATATATAACAAGCAATTGACTTTGCCTACACGTAAACTGATCTCAAGTTTCATTTCCGACACATACAAGCGGGTTATCATTAGCAATAGCATAGTGCTACCCATTATCCAATGTCACAACATTACGTTTTAAACAAGAATTTTTCAAACCCATCGATTGTATTGCACTAACATGCCATAACATCATATAGTATAGCTATCGCAGATAGGCCACTCGCTAATGCCACGAATGAAGTGACCTTGGAAGGAAACACTACAATCTATTCTGTATAGACATTAGATTTATTGAATTCCTAAAACATTTTTTCAAGTTGACTAGATAAGTCTGAATGGCCTCCTCGTCGTAATGACTAGGCATTTTCAATCGGTATCGTTTCAAGGCCTTAGGCAGGCGTGTTGTGGTGAGTGAATGGTGACTAATGTTTGTAGTAAGGTAAATACAGCGAATTTAGCCTACGAGCGATTAGTACTCGAATGTAGCAGTAAAAACTTGATGTGAAATAGTTTTTGCTTTGTGAACCCGCCGCATGACGCACGCTGTTTGATGCTAAACTTAATTTTCCCTTTCCCTTAATACAGACCTACCTATACCAAAATCATTACAGTACAAGGCAGCAAAGAATATTTTTTAAGAACAGTTATTTATTGTCGCTATAATCAGTCAAGGAAATTGCCATTTAAAAATCTCTACTACTACCTTCTATTTAATGCCTGCACCGTTAAAAGCCTGAAACATAGAAAAATACGGTCTCTGTGCTTAAACATGGATAAATATAAAAAAACTGCAAAAACTGTCAGACAGACACACAGACAATGGCTTCAGTCAAACTACACGAAAGTTTTCGTGGTGCGGCTGTGTGCTGCGGAACCTATTATGAGTATGACTCCTATGGGTACTATAGTATGTATATTAGAAACATACCATTATAGGGCACAGAGGTGCGAGCTGATCATAAAGTGTGCGCGCCTCGACTATGCAGCATGCCTGGAAGGTGAGCTGCAGGCAGCAGCATCCCATGCCGAACCCCATCGCGTCCATGTACACGCAGTCTGGCTGCGCCGCTTTTGGCTCCAAAATGTGCGAATTGTCCACTGGGATTTTTGTGTTCACATCCTTAAACACTACAAATGGGGAAATAAAACTGTAATTGTAGGTTTCGCCTTTCCAATAAATTTAATTAAGTCCCAAAATATAACATAGTACATATTTATTTACGTCTTTGATTTTAATGTGAAGTTGGGTTATGAATTTACAGTAATTTGTTATAGTTATTATAAATCCAGGTTTGGCAGCAAGAGGTATAATGCATATTAGCACTTATTAATAACTACTGCATCTGTATATTTTGTTTTATCCATTCACTAACGACAAATACATACATGGATACAAGTATTACTACCAATCCAATGATTATAAATAACATCCTGAAAATAATTGGAATAATATTCATATCAATAAAATAGCATACAAAAGTTACTGCGAGGAAACTCACCTGGTATATTTATAGACACTTTTTCTCCCCTTCGCTCCCGAATGTTTGATGTAAGAGTTTTAAAGCGAGGATGCCCAGGGAATATACCATCATCCGGGAAGAAAAGTGACCTTGTTACACCACTTCCTGGTGTTGGGGGACATGGTGGACTAGTAAAGTTGGGACACCCTAACCTAAATAAATATTGTATGTTATTATCATAGCTTAAGTGTTAGAGTATTTTGTTCTGATAAATAATTATTTTTACCTTGGAAAGTTTGTAATGCTCATAATGACTTCGCCATCTTTCAACAATTGGCTGGCCTCTGCTCTACGAAATTGCATGTTTGCCTCTACAATGTTAAAATGGGCCAACAATCCCCCATAAGGTTTCCCAGGTGTTCCTTCTATCATGTATGCACCATACTCAGGCCGCCACAAAGATTTAACTTCTGTAGAAATGAGGTTGAGTTTTATGGTATTTGATACAGAGTTTCTGTAGAATGTCATTGTAACTAATGATACAATATTATGATATGCAACAGATATCATGATTTTTTTACCATCAAATTAATGTTCAATGAAATAAAATTTTAAATATTTCTTATTTCAAAGCAATGTAAGTCCTATCATTGTTTGCCCTAGCTAGAGGCAGGACACGGACAGTACTTCTACCATTGTTCAACATTTATAACTGGGATAATAAAGATTTTTATGATAAAAAAAAAACATTGGTATATCCATAATAGGTTAATAGGCAAAAACTGTTTTTCAAACCATGGATATACACAGGATGCAGTGATAACAGTGAGAAATATGTACAGCAAACAATTTACAAATAACTGACACTAAACAAGTGGAAGCCAAAGCAGTAACATGAGTATTTCCTAAACTTCAACAGCTTACATATCCATTGATTTGTTTAGAAAATAAAAGTGATTTAATATTGACAATTATTATCCACAATAAGAATAACGAACAAGATGAAGAATTATTATATGAAGTGATACTTAGTCTCCATTTCATTACAATAATACACAAACATTTCACTTCCATTGATCATAGTTATATTTAAAAGCTTACTCTGTGGATCTTCCATCTCTTTTTCTTGCAATTTTGGGAGAATTTCATGAGCTCGAAGGCTCACAGTTGCCCTTTGATTTTCATCATCAAATTTTACTATGACGTACTCCACCTAGAAGCAGATCTACTATGTCAATCATTTCATAAACTTACAACAATTGCTTTCAGAGTTATAAGGTATACATAAAAATAAACTTGCCTCATCCCCCCATTTAAGCACATCTCCAGTTCGATCGCGTAATTTGCTATATAAGTTTATGAACTGTTCAATGCCGTGTTGCCGGACATGTTCCGCTAAAGCCTTCGTTTCTTGCCAAGTCAATGGACTACCTTCAGTTAACAATCCCATGTTCAGTCTTTGATTGGTGCGACAATACAGGTACGGATAACACAATCTTCGTTGGACTCTTGAATGTCTAGTACAAACTCTCGCTAATTTATAACAAATGCTCATTTACTTCATAACCAATGAAAAGCTTTACAGCACAATGAAAGACACCTTACAAGGTTTATATAAAGGTTCTTGAATTATCTAGAGTGTTTTGTATTTAATAATCAGAGATAATCACACAACTTGGAGAGTAGAAAATAAAATAAATGGACTCGAAGGAACACCAGGGGAACAAGTTCGACTTTCTTCAATGCAGAAATGTCAACATAGTCTTAAGTCTGTGAATGTCAATGTCAATATCAATAACGTCAGTGCCATTGGTAAGTAAAACTGTCAACATTGCCAACACAAAAAAAATATATAGTGATGTAGGTTATTGCACCATAAATCGAAATTGCATACATCGATATTGATATCTGGACTACTTTGCCAGAAATTGTTAATAATTTAATTTACCTTAATTTTGTTTTACAGTAAGTAAAAAAAAACAAGCAAAAGTTCATTTAGAAATCAATACAGACTCTAGACCATGTTAAATTACAAAATTTGTTCATTATTTTTATACCATTTTATTTAAGATCAAGAAATACATCTCAGTTATTGTAATTAATTCCAAGTTGCTCTTGTATCGCACATTTCCACACACGTGACCTGAAATAAAATATAATTGGCGACCCGTCTAGTGTAGTGGTCGAGAAATTGCCTACTACGCAGCGGGTGCGGGTTCGATCCCCGCACAATACAAACATTTGTGTGCATGAACATGTCTGTTTGTATTGGTCTGGGTGTTTTCTATGTACATCATGTATGTATTTACAAACAAAAAGTATTTAAGTATTATTTCCGTTGTCTGGCACCCATAACACAAGCTTTGAGTAGCTTACTTTGGGGCTAGATGGCGATGTGTGGGAATGTCCAAATGATATTTATTATATATTGCCTTAATTACACAGAGAGCTCAGTGTTGTTGTTGTAATGACGATTGTCATGTTTGGAAGAAATAGAAAATTTTTATGTTTTTAGGTGATTAGTTTTCTCTAATACTTGAAAACGTTTTAAAATATCATGACGTATTATATTAATTTGCTATACCAACTAAAGATTGATTGTCCTATGGAACACGACAATAATTAATGATAAGGATGGTATCCCCTCTCCCCTCCTTTTATCGGTTTTTATAAACCTCATCACTGTTAATCTTTGCTGCTCATATCATCTGTATGAGCAAATGACCTACAACTGTACGTACAATCCGATGTCTCAGAAATGTCTGCAGCGATCGATCTGATCAACGACAGTTTACGCCACATCTCGTCCTCGCAACTTCGGAGTTTCTGTCACCAAGTGCCAAGCGATCATAGTAGGGAGACCTGGACTCATCTCTTAGCTAGGTATGGCAGAGTTGGAGCCCGTTATGTATGAGGGTACTGCTATACCTTACTGTACCAGTGTGAAGAATTTGGGGCTGATGTTAGACTCTTCGTTGAGCTGGAATGTTCACGTGGCTGAGGTCAGTCGTAAGGTCATCACGTGTTTGAGGTCTCTTTACCGATAAAAAATGTGTGCGTGTACTAGTGTACACACGAAAGAAGTGAAACTACTTTATGGCCTTATTTTTCGAAAAATGATCTACATGCAACTTTCCAGAAATTGGTTAAATAAAGTTTAATTAGATAAAGTTTAAACAAAAGGATTTTATTATCATAGGCATGAATACAAATAATACAATTATTTCACTTTACCTTTTTGCTACTAAGATTATTACAGCATGAGAAAGTGAAAGTACTCTTCGTCTGAACCAACCGTGGTAGGGGCAAGAAAACAATGGCGCGTAACGGAAAAATGTGACGCGTAAACGAAAAATGTGACGGGATTTTTTTTTCCAACGCCGATAAAGAAGTTTCACTTCAAAAATGTTTCTTCCGTTCAAGACAAAACTTCTTCACATTCAAACTCTCATTATCCCTATCATGGACTACGCAGACTCTTGATGTACTAACCTTACTGAGGCACTCACTGAAAAACTTGAACGTCTCTCGAATTCCCGGTGTTCTGAACGGTATTCTCAATAACCCATCATCACCTTCTTATCTTAAGGATATGTTCTCCTTTTTATGTCAATCACATAATCGTGCTCTCCGTTGTTCCGAAGATCTCCGGCTAGGCATACCCGCTCATCGCTCCTCCTATCAATCCAAATCGTTTAGAGTGACGGCTACGTAGCTGTGGAATACGCTCCCTCTTGAGATCAGGAGGTCAGAGACGAAACTGTGTTTCAAAAACAAACTGCGAAGGTTTCTGTTTCAATGACTGCGAAATATGTATGTACTAGCGGTCCCCCGCGACTTCGTCCGCGCGTTTTGAGTTTGCGCCCTCCCCTCCCGTCGCAGCGTGATGTTTTATATTCTAAAGCCTATCTCAATAAATAAGCTATCTGACACAGAAATATTTTTTCAAATCGGTTCAGCAGTTCCTGAGATAAGCGCGTTCAAACCAACAAACTCTTCAGCTTTATAATAAATAGCTTTTGCCCGCGACTTCGTTCGCGTGGACTTCAGGTTCGTCCCGTCTAGTCTAGTAATAAGTAAGAAATACGGTAACTAAGCCCTAATCATAGGTCTATAGGTAGCTTCTGCAGTATGCTCCTATAAACTACATTTAACGATCTTTTTCCTTCAGCATAAACATGCAGATTCTTCGCTTTGGAAACACGTGAGAAAGCCACATAGAGCTGACCGTGAGAAAAACATGGCGTGCCCAAATGTAGGCCTGCTACCTTCAAGGTTTGAGCCTGCGATTTGTTGATCGTCATTGAAAATGCGACTTTTACGCCCCGTTCACCTGGCACCGCTGCCGGTATTTATCACCGAAACGGTATTTATCGCCGAAATTGCTATGACTCTGCATTTTAAATCTGTGATATCTTCGAAAATATTTATTTAATTTACATGCTGTAAAAAGCCATATTGATCTTTATTAAATGCACAATGTATTTAAGATACTTAATTGCATAAGGATTAATACTGTATTGCCTAAAATCGCTTCGTAAATAAGCCATTATTTCTCATAAAAAGTAAAGGATAAAAAATGGTTATTGTGGGTTATTCCTAAGAGATAAACATATACCATCACGGACTTTTTTGGAGACCTTTTTAAGTTGTACAATACTGTAGTACATTGTTTTGATCTATCTTGTAGGATTCAGTCAGCGTTTGCAATGTAAGCGCAAAAAATGTGTTTTTTTACGACCTCACATCGCAAAAAATGTGTTTTTTTACGACCTCACATTAGAAACCTCAAAAATTGTAGCCTATATGTTATTCTGATGTATAAGCTATATTGTGGTAAAGTTTCATTCAAATCCATTCAGTAGTTTTTACGTGAAAGAGTAACAAACATCCATACATCCATACATCCATACTTACAAACTTTCGCCTTTATAATAGTAGTAGGATGTATATTTTTAGTTATGTATCTAAACTCTTTTATACTGTATATTTAGTTTATGTATATTCATATTTTTTATTTATTTAAAGACTTTATAATTGCATCCTCTTCTAATTACCACGACGCATATTTGGCGCATATATTATTAAATATATTATTAATATTAAAAATGTGGTTATCCAATCAACCGTTTTAGGTGTACCAAATTAAAAATCATACACAGTAACCCTGAATCTTTGATACAGTTATAGTCAGTGTAATTGATTTTTTTCTATTCGGGTGACAGCGCGCCACTAATTTCAATAAAACAGTGGCGTTGCACATGTGTAGGTTTTTCTCCGTTGCCCGTCAACTGCAGCGGCCTTGTTCAGTCGAGCTAAGTCTTGAGAAGACGAAGCTAAATAGTTTTAGTGTGGAAAAGTCCGAAATACAATTCCGAGTGCTAGAAACCTGGTAGTACGCACAAAACAGTCCGAAATACTGTACGATGCGTATTGACTGAACAGTAGAGGCCGAAATGGTTTAAGCGTGGAAAAGTTCGAAATGCAATTCCGAGGTGCTACCTTGTATTTACGCACAGACATGCGTAGGAGTTTTGAGTTCAAGGAATCCAATCTTGATAGTGTACTAAAATCACTGAAATCACAAAAAATATTAAAAAATATATTATGCACGGAACGAAAATAGACGTGATTTAGTGGCGAAGCACAATAAGCGAATGAAGACTTCGAAAACTATGGCGTGGAGGATATGACGTAACGGAAGTATTCATAATTGATTTCATTACGGGTTACGGAAATTGGTTCTATTTTGTTGTATTTTTTAGATCCAAAATTGTGCAATGAGGTCATAAGTGCAAGCGATATGTACTACATGTATACAGGGTGTAACAAAAGGCTTAACGAAGCCTTAAACCTCGCATTAGGTACATCATACCGAATCGTATGTAACAAAAATTATCGCTGGGAAACGACATTTATTTTTAGGCATTAAAATAAATCATGCATTTATTGCCGGCAATGAATAGCGCGCTGCGCGCACGAAGCGCTACAGATTAGGTTTGTGTGCGTGTATTTGAACGTGTGCGTATCGATAAGCGTGACGAGACGGGAGACCAACGCGCCGCGCGCGGTTCGCTATACCTACGCGCGCGTCTTTACGAAAATTACACTCGGCAAAATAATCTGTTAAAAAAAAGAACTTACCTACTCTTCATCCGAATCGTCCAGGTCAGGCCTCTCAAGCCGAACCAGCTGCGGCTCAAACTGGCGACCTTCCATCGCCAAACAAACACGCGCTCGGTAGCGCGTGTTCTCATGCACCCTTTCTAGTATGCCTCCGCGCCCCGATCGCCGTTTAAGTTCGTTAAATACGTCAATTAATTTTTGACGCATTTCATCACTAGTTGTGCATGGCCGGTCAAACACTCTGTCCTTAACGTAGCCCCACAAAAAAAAGTCCAGCGGGGTTAAATCGGGCTGGCTGGCCACGCGTGAGGCCCATACCTGCCGATCCAGTGGTCTCCGAACAACTCCGTCAGACGCTCACGCACAGGTCTCACGATGTGAGGCGGTGCACCATCATGCTGGAACCAGGTGTCTCGGAGCTGGGCTAGTGGCATATCGTCCAGAGCCTCTACCACGACGTCATTTATCATGCCTAGGTAGGCTGCCCCATCCATACGCGCTGGTAAAAAAACTGGCCCCAGGATTTGGTTTCGTACTACGCCAGCCCAAACGTTATGCTTCCACCGTGTCTGGAAGCCAGTTTCTTGCGTCTGATGGGGATTCTCGGCACACCAGTAATGAGCATTCCGACGATTCCACATCCCATTGTTGGTGAAGGTGCTCTCATCCGTAAAAATTGCGTTCCTCGCGAAGGCTCTATCCTGGCCCAATAACCATGCATCGGCAGTACGCCATGCGACGCTGGGTGTCACCTGGCACAAGCGCATGAATTTTGTGAATTTTAAAGGGTTTTTGACCGTCCCTCTTTAAAACCCTGTGCACAGTAGTATGAGACACTAAGTGTCTTGCACGGTGGCCTCGCCTTCTGCGAAGCACTTTTGCCGCTGTTCGCACGCCCAAACGAGGGTTCGCCTGCATGACATCCAGTATTGCCTGCTCCGTGGTAGCGGTTATTGACCCGCGCCCCGTCTCCGTAACTGGTACAATCGGCTGATTGTCAAGAAGACGCTGAACTGCCCGAGTGATGACGCGAGGGTCGCGAGGCTGATGTGCGTTGGGGTATTCCGCTCCGTAAAGACGCAATGCTTCGGACGCATTGCCATGAGCCATCCCATAACAAAAGACCATGTTCACGAACTCACGAGCACTGTACTGATGCCAGGGCATCTTTAATAGCTTTCACTATCACAAACAACACTTAACAATAACCGTAAAAAGCAAACCGTACGCGAAAACACAATACTTGCAATTTACAAACGCATTCGATGACGTGAGAAACCGAACTAAATTTTCAGTAGGTAAGCAGTGTTGCCAACTATAATTTTACGAACCCACTAAATGTGGCCGTATGTTCCACCAGAAAACCACTAAACCCAGCGGTCTCGCAAACCACCAGAAAACCACTAACCAATGAGCCGTTTTCTCCCATCACTTTATAGCTCATTAGATGGCGTTGGAATAGTTTTAGAATATATATATTTCCCGTTGGCAGAAAACCATGAACAAAGAAAAAAAACGTGCGTAAGTAAATATTTTAAAATGCGTTATTGAACTTAACTATAAGGTCCTTTATTTACTTAAGGTACACATTATTATTGTTTTACTTTTTATTATTTACGTCGGTAAAATCCAACTACCCTCTGCTATGCCACCACTTGTAATGTGTAACCAGTCCTTTAATTCTGGGTCACGTAACTTTTGGGTATACTGTGGTTTAGGCATAAATAATTAAACATGATCATTGAACTATAGGTACTTTAAATCTTGCTGAATATAATACTTTTACTCGAAATGTAGGTAACTCTACGTACAACAGCACGTCATGGTAATAAAATCAAAGACAAACCAGTGGGCCTAAAATGCGCGCCTATTTGTCATTTATGGATAAATTTCAAACGTATTTTTTATCATTCTAAAAAGGTTTTTAGTTATTTTGTTGTATTTATTTGTTTTAAAAAGCAAAAGGGATTGATATACAAGTGAAAAATATGTGTCAAAACATGTTGTTTAGGAAATAAAATTATTTTATCGACGCGATAAACGGTATTGGGGCGTGCATGTTAGGCTTACAGAAAAATACAGTAAACATTTGAAGCAAATCAAACTTGACCCAGTACCCATGTAAATAAAGTCCACAATCATTATCGTTTAAGAAATTGATCACCCTAACCACCAACTAATCTAGGGAATTCCCACCACCACCTTAGTTCTGTTGTGTTAGTGTTGCCTTCACAACAAAAATATATACCCTATTTTAATCATCTATTTATAACTGAGTATTTATGTTAATTGTGCTAGTGAGTGCTTAGTGGTTGTTGTGGTGCCTTACCACTAATTGAAGCAATCAAAGACTCTAGAAAATCCACTAGCCACTAAATCCAATATTTATTCGCTAAAAGGATAGTCTAAACCACCAGAACTAGTGGAAAACCCACTGTGCTATTTGCCTTTGATTTCGCCGTCAAAAGCCGGCCGCGGCTGCGCCGAACGTGTCGTTCTCGTTTGCTATTGGCCGGCCGGCGGGGGCAGGAAAAGCCGAATGCATGCGATGAACGCGATCCGCGCGAACATTTCAAATTGAAATGAAGTAGGCAATCAGTAATTTCTGGTTAGCCGTCAAGTATGACTGGTAGAAAATTCCACATCGTAATAGTAAGTCTACCTTTTGAACAAACTAAATTGTGTAAAATCAGTGAAGGTTTTGTTGTATTTAATTTAAAAAAGTGTTGACTATGATCACTCTTTTTTGGTGATTGAAGGTAAAATTAAGACCTCCGTATTGCTTGGTGTTGAAGCGAAATGTGACGGGAAAAATACAACGAGTAAGAGAACAATGAGTAGAAGATGTGTCATGATGTCAACTTCTTTGCTGGCAAGCGGCCCATTATTTGGCAATTCCAAGTTGATTGATTGTAAGTCAGCGTTATGGAATTGCTTTGCATTTTTGCTAAGGGTTTTCATTAAAGGAACATAAATTGTTAAAGCCTTTATGGATACCACCATTTTCAGTACGTGTTATCATTTGTAAGTACTTAAAACAGAAGGAATTCAGTCAAACGGCGTTACCATTACTGCCTTAGTGCCTGTTTATTTAGGTACCTACATTAAGTCGAGCAAATTCGAAAACTTCACTTCACAACAAGCGATTTTGGTATCCTAAATTATGCAGTATTTTGTTGCTAGCTGTAGTTATTTAAAAGGTTATAACATGCAATTAATCTTCATTATGTTTTTAGTTTCGGAGCTTAATTTACGAAAGTAGAAGAAACGTGAACAAATGTTTGGTCGGTTAAGGCGTTTGGGGAATGTTGCTATACTTTTTATCTAGGCGTACGCCGTAGGCATACTTACGTATCTTTTTTTCCATGACTTATAACTTTCGTAAGTAGCTGCTTATGGTTAAGCGTAAAAGACTTAAATTTAAATGGTCTGCTTATTGTTAAGATAAATAAATTAATTGTTTTTTTAATTAATCGATCATTTTGTTGCTGAAAGTAATCATTCAAATAAGAATTAGTAATTATTGTTGTTGGAGTAAAGAGCTTGACTTCATACGTCTACCTTTTGTACAAATTGTATTGTGTAGAATCAATGAAGGTTTTGTTATTGTAAGATAAAAAAGTGTTGGATTGATCACTTTTTTGGTGATTGAAGGTAAAATTAAGACCTCCGTATTGCTTGGTGGTGAAGCGAACTGTGAAGGAAAGGATATAACGAGTAAGCAAAACAATGAGTAGAAGATGTGTCATGATGTCAGCTTCTTTGCTGGCAAGCGGACCATGTATTTGGCCCTTCCATCCAAGCTCGATCGGTTGTAAAAGCAGCGTAGTGAATTTGCTTTGCATTTTTGCTAAGGGTTTTTATTAAATCATGGATTCTTAAAGCCTGTAAGGAAACCAAAATTTTCGGTTCGTGTTATCATTTATAAGTACTTATTATGAACTGAAAACAGAAGGAATTCAGTCAAGCAGCGGTACCATCACTGCCTTAGAGCATGTTTATTTTTTGATAAATGTAAGTAACATTAGTCGAGCAAATAATTCGAAAACTACATTTGCAACTTGCGATTTTGATATCCTGAAACATGCAGTATTTTGTTGCTAGCTGTAGTTATTAAAAAGGTAATGAAATGAAATGATTCTTCATTTGTTTTTAAGTTATTAAGAGCTTAATTTACGAAAGAAGAAACCTGAACAAATGATTTGGTCGGTTTAGCAATTTGGGGATGTTGCTATTATTTTTACCTAGGCGTACGTTGTAGGAAGGCAAACTTAAGAATCCCACTTTCAATAACTCATAAATTTTGTAAGTATCCACTTTTGGTGAAGCGAAAAAAACTTTAATTTTAGCCTAGTTGTGAGAATAAATTAATAAATTGCTTGTTCAATTAATCGATCAAATTCTAAATTGCAATGCAATCATTTTGTTGCTGAAAGTAATTATTCAAATAAGAATTAGAAATTATTGTTGTTGGATTGAAAGAGCTTGACTTAAGATAATTAGAATCCAAACTAATCAATTGGTTGTTTTATGTTTTTTTATGGGATCTAATGCTGCCCCATTTTCCTAGGCGCCTTTATCAACAGGGCTTGATTTTACGTAACTCATCACCTTTTTAAAACCAATTAGTCTTAAGACATGTGTACACGACGGCCGACATAACAGTTAAAATAAGTAATTATAGGATAGTTCACAGGAAAAATAAACCGACGGGCCTTGGCTTAAAATGTAAAGACCGGCCCTAAAACAGTAAAGTAATTGTACAATAGTTAAAGACAGTTAGGATTGTTTCTTATAGAAAGCAGCGAGACCGCCTTTTTGGCTACAATGGCATTGCGCATTTATTGCAGGCAGCGGCCGTGGGAATAGTATAGTAAATAGACAGTTGAAAAGGATCAAAAAGGATTCCGAAATCGTGTGCCATTTAGCACAGCTGCAGCAATTACCGTTAACAGAAAGAATAGGAAATGCCGCATATAGTTTAGTTCTTAAATGCCATGTTGATATTTCATATGAAAAATAGCATGCTCATTTAGCATATCGCCTTTTCATGTTATCATAGTTCTTATAGTAAAATCTGCTCTAGTTTATAGTTACAGCTTAATCTTAAACAGGTCGATAGCAAACTTCGTGAAATAGTTACAGTTTAGTTAGTATATAGTTTAGGCAGCATAATCTGCGATATGTAGTTGCGAGTATAGTTCAAATAGCTATAGTGTTTTGTAATAGTGATAACAGTGTTGATTTTAAATAAAGAATTAAATAGGTACACTACACACGGTTAGGATGGCCAGGCAATATCGGACCCTATTGCCGTATTACCTGCGCACATGGATAGGGCAAAACAATAGGAAGGGTCTCACCCCAGACAGCGCGGGTTCGATACCGCTATCCCGTTACACAGCTTGTATAAATACAGCACCCATTTACAGTACAGACACACTTCGACCTCAGCTTTCGTACACTCCGCACAACAGTAGACCGCCGCATTTAATATCCGAAATTCTGAAGTTTTCTTTCCTTCGGAGGAGCCGATTATATAGTACAGCAACAGTGAACCCCCGCCCGGTACGGATACGACGCCCCGAGGACCCAATACAGAAACGGTCCAGCGCGTCCCGTACATCTGGTCCTTCGAGCCGGATCGACTCCAACGAGGTATAACTACAGTGAAGACAACAGAAGATAGAACATAGACTACAGCAAAATGCCGGTCACGCGGAGCCAAGTTGAGGTGCGTGTCACAACAGAAGCCGAAGAGTTCCTGCCAACAGAACAGTCAGCTCCGGTGCAGCCAGCCGGGATCCGTCACGACGCGCCGCCCGGCTCCCCATCAAAGCAACCAGCCGGGATCCGTCACGACGCGCCGCCCGGCCTCCCATCGGAGCAATCAGTGCAGACTCGAAGGTCACAGTCATCGAACAGTAAAGCGCAGCGCATCGTGCGCGCCCACTACAGAATCGTGATGTTAAAACTTGCACTGGAGCAAGCTAAACTTCGCGCTATAGAAGCAGAAGACAGCGAAGATGACGTCGCGTCGGAAGCATCGTCCGAAGCCCTCGGGAGAGAGAGGGTGGACGAGTGGCTGCAGCATCAAGAACGTGCGCCGCCCCTGTCCAAGACAGCCGCCTTTCTGAAAGAGGCACCTCCGTCCAGTATATCGAAGCCGCCGCCAGCATCGGGCACCGAGAGACCATTCAACCTCGGCGTTGTGGCGGCCGACACCGTACAGCTTGCGCGCGGCGCACCATCGGCGCCGCCCGCACCCGCATCGGTACCAGCTGCGACCGCACCCGTATCGATGCCTGACACAGTACAGCTAGCGCGCGGCGCACCATCGGCGCCGCCCGCACCCGCATCGGTACCAGCTGCGACCGCACCCGTATCGATGCCTGACACAGTACAGCTAGCGCGCGGCGCACCATCGGCGCCGCCCGCACCCGCATCGGTACCAGCTGCGACCGCACCCGTATCGATGCCTGACACAGTACAGCTTGCGCGCGGCGCACCATCGGCGCCGCACGCACCCGCATCGATGCCTGACACAGTACAGCTTGCGCGCGGCGCACCATCGGCGCTGCCCGCACCCGCATCGGTACCAGCTGCGCCCGCACCCGTATCGATGCCTGACACAGTACAGCCTGCGCGCGGCGCACCATCGGCGCTGCCCGCACCCGCATCGGTACCAGCTGCGCCCGCACCCGTATCGATGCCTGACACAGTACAGCCTGCGCGCGGCGCACCATCGGCGCTGCCCGCACCCGCATCGGTACCAGCTGCGCCCGCACCCGTATCGATGCCTGACACAGTACAGCCTGCGCGCGGCGCATAGAGTTGGGCAGGTAAAAAAACAAAATGGTAAGTAATGAAAAATATGGTAATTTATGGTAAAAAATGGTAAAATACTCGTAATTTACCAAATAGCGGTAAAATAATCAGTTGCTATATTTATTTATTTTATAATTTGTGTATGATTACAGCTTTAATCCAAACGGTTGTTGGCGGTGTTGATGGTAGAAAACACTTCAAAAATTGGTTATTTTGTACGTTACTTGGGTCACCATATAAAACAGAAAACAAATGTTCGTGCGCGTTACGGAAACTATTATATGGCATTTAACATTCTCGCTTCTCGTCTGGTTAATGACGAAACGTTCGAGGAAATATTCTTGCACGAGAACTGACGCGAGCTTGCTGTTCACATTGATGTTCACACATCATCATCATCATTATCAGCCAAAGGACGTCCACTGCTGAACATATGCCACCCCAACGGCTTTCCACAGCGACCGGTTGTGAGCGGTATGCATCCAGTTTGATCCTGCGATCTTTACAAGGTCGTCTTTCCATCTTGTCGGTGGACATCCCACGCTGCGCTTTTGGTCGAAGGGTTTCCAATCTAGAACTTTTCTGCCCCAGCGGCCATCAGTTCCCTTACTGATTCGTAGGGATATGTCCGTTACCTTAGTTCTTCTGCGTATCTCCTCGCTTCTGATTCGATCACCGAGCATAGCCCACTCCATCGCTCGTTGTGTGATTTTAAGCTTCTTTATGGGGCCCATAGTTAGAGACCACGTAACGGATCCATGTCTTCACTGGAGACATACACTGGTTGAAAACTTTCGTCTTCAGACACTGAGTTAATTGAGACGAGAGGACGCTCTTATGCAGTTTCCCGAACGCTGCCCAGCCGAGTTGGATTTGTCGATTGACCTCTTTCTCAAAGTTGGACCTTTCTAATTGGATCTTTCATCTAAGGTAGACGTACTCGTCGACAACTTCGAGAGTTGAGTTTCCAACGGATACTGGAGTATGTATAACACGGGAACTTGACGTAATTTTCGTCTATTCCATGTTTTTTTCAAAGACACACCTGTTGGGATACTTGGTCGAGCATAGTGCCAAGATCATTCAGCGTCTTTGCCACAACGACTATATCATCGGCAAACCGGAGGCGTGTTATGTATTCGCTATTGACGCAGATTCCAGGAGCTTAAAGGCGTCTTCCAATGCCGCTGTAAACAGTTTCGGAGATATAACGTCTCCCTGTCTTACACCTCTCCGCAATGGAATCGCCCTCGTATTTTGTTCCTGTACTCGGACCGACCATGGTGGCGTTGTTATGCAGACACTTTAACACCTTTCGTCTATGTGACACCGCTGAAGAGGCCTAAGCACCGCCCAAGTTTTGATCGAATCAAAAACCTTCTTCATAGTCCACAAACGCTAAACATAGTGACATATTATACTCGTACTTCTCGGACTTCTGTATAATTTGCCTTAATGGATGTGGTCTATGGTACTGTAGCCTTTACAGAATTCGGCTTGTTCGGGAGGCTGGAAGTCATCAAACCTACGTGCGAGACGCTTCGTGATTCACACATGCGCGAGATTAATCATAGCATTTGTTGTACATGAAGATGCCGAAGGTTGAATTAGTTGTGACTTGCGCTCTGCAACTCGTTACTTTGTTTAAATACTTGAATATCTTGTGTAAGAAAGTGAAAAGGAACCGGCGACGCAGACGATGAGGTGAATGATGAGCTTAGCTTTTAGGTCAGTATGATAAGGGGTAATTTTTTTTCAAATATTGTACCCTTTTCGTGATTTTTAGTTATTAAATTAATAACCTATATAACGAAAACTACTGGTTTTGATGGAACTTACACTGTAGGTACCCTAAGTAGCAATATATCTGATTGAACAAAAAAATATCATCTCGCCATGACTTCTTTTTCAAGAAATCCGTGGTGAAAAAAACATCAAAACACACAACCACTTACGAAATTTTGAACACGTGTTTGGAACTTTGGAAGCCTTAATAGATTACCCCACTCGAACAATATAAAATTCTAACAATATCACATACCTTATAGGTCGAATTGATAACCTCCTTTTTCAAAATAAACATTAATATGTTCATATTACAAACACAATATCACTCATAAATTACAAAGTAAAAAACAAAAATAAACCTAATAAATATATTTTTGTGTGATGTGAATCCAGCTAAAAAGTTCGTGTTCGTATTGGCATGTAAAGAAGTATCATCTTTCGAAGACAGTAAAAATGAGTGAAATGTTATTCATGGTGATTTGGTAAAGGATTTAAGTATATTTATACATTAAGTTTTGTTAATTAAAATCATTTGTATATTTTCCCAGTCATCGGTAATTTTACCGAGTAAATTACATGTTTTTGGTAATTTACTCGAAATTGAGTAAAATACCGGTCACAAACCCAACGCTAGCGGCGCACCATCGGCGCTGCCCGCACCCGCATCGGTACCAGCTGCGCCCGCACCCGTATCGATGCCATCCATTGTGCCTCGCTACAATTGGGAGCTGCTTAACGCCGAAAAGGTTCACCGCGGGCCTACTAACCTGCCGGTGGCCTCGAAGACACCGCTCGGGTGGGTGCTCCAAGGGTCATCTACTAGGAGCCTAGAGCACGCCGTCCACCACGTCTACCGACTAACGAAAAGCGAAGCAAACATAGATGTAACAGCAAAGGAGAAATGGCCCACAGAAACTATAGAAATAGTCACCGACACCGGCGAGGAGAAACAGACAGTGCACGTTGCCACAGAAACGTGCAAGCCCGCAGTTACAGAAGCCCTTCCCGTCGCTAACAGATTTTCGTCGTGGTTGCGACTTATACGCACCACCGCACGCGTTCTTCAAGCAAAAGATGCGTTCCGCCTTCTCATAAATAGGCCACGCCCACCGACAGATAGCGTGCACTACAAACGCACAACTAAAAATAAGGAGACCGATCCGACTTGGCGCAGCGTACCGCAGAAAGCAAAAACTACAGACAAGAAGGCACTTAAGACGGAAGACAGATATCTGCCGCTGAGCGCAGATTACATAATAGAAGGTGAACAGATGTGTGTACAATCGACACAAGAGCAAGCATTCGCATCAGATATAGCAGCTCTACGAACCTGCAATGAAATAGACCGAGACAGCCGACTGCGTCAACTCTCAATAGAGTTTGATTCGACGAACTCGATTTTGAGGCTAAAATCGAGAATACAGGTTACAGAACACGTCACGAAGGAACAGAAGCGCCTGGCTGTGTTAGATGGCGATCAACCGTATACACGCCTATACATAGCCTGGGTACACAGAAAACTACATCACAACGGGACCAACCTTCGCGGCGCTGACGCCGAACTACAGAGGGCCGCCCTTGAAGCTAGTCAAGAAGAAGCGGCCAACCACTCCGTGAGGTGGCGCTACATTACGCCAGCTGCTCCGTTCATGGAAGGCGCATGGGAGCGTCTCATTCGCTCCGTGAAGACAGCGCTGGCCACAGTACTTCAGGAGCACCACCCCCACGAAGAGACTCTCGCCACGCTACTCTGCGAGGTGGAGTATACAGTCAACAGCCGGCCACTGACTCACGTGTCGGTGGATTCCGAAAACGATGAAGCCTTGACCCCCAACCACTTCCTCATCGGGGGGTCAGGCCGTCTCCAACAGCCCGGAAGCTTCACAGAAGCCGACGTTGCACACCGTCAGCATTGGAGGCGGGCCCAACGCCTAGCCGACCAATTCTGGACTCGCTGGGTCCGTGAGTACCTGCCGGAACTACAAAACCGGCGGGAGCCCCACGGGCACGGGCCTCCACTGCACGTCGGCGACCTCGTACTAATCGCCGACCCTAACCTGCCGAGGAACGTATGGCCTCGCGGGCGGGTCACTTCCGTTTACCCCGGGCAAGATGGCGTTGTGAGAACAGCAGACGTGACCACTCGCACCGGGACTCTACGTTGACCCACAAAGAAGCTTATAGTTCTACCTACATCGTGCTCAGAGACCGGCCGTCGTGCACCGGGAGTGTAGCTACGAGTCAACCTGCGCTACACGGCGGGAGAAATGTACACGACGGCCGACATAACAGTTAAAATAAGTAATTATAGGATAGTTCACAGGAAAAATAAACCGACGGGCCTTGGCTTAAAATGTAAAGACCGGCCCTAAAACAGTAAAGTAATTGTACAATAGTTAAAGACAGTTAGGATTGTTTCTTATAGAAAGCAGCGAGACCGCCTTTTTGGCTACAATGGCATTGCGCATTTATTGCAGGCAGCGGCCGTGGGAATAGTATAGTAAATAGACAGTTGAAAAGGATCAAAAAGGATTCCGAAATCGTGTGCCATTTAGCACAGCTGCAGCAATTACCGTTAACAGAAAGAATAGGAAATGCCGCATATAGTTTAGTTCTTAAATGCCATGTTGATATTTCATATGAAAAATAGCATGCTCATTTAGCATATCGCCTTTTCATGTTATCATAGTTCTTATAGTAAAATCTGCTCTAGTTTATAGTTACAGCTTAATCTTAAACAGGTTGATAGCAAACTTCGTGAAATAGTTACAGTTTAGTTAGTATATAGTTTAGGCAGCATAATCTGCGATATGTAGTTGCGAGTATAGTTCAAATAGCTATAGTGTTTTGTAATAGTGATAACAGTGTTGATTTTAAATAAAGAATTAAATAGGTACACTACACACGGTTAGGATGGCCAGGCAATATCGGACCCTATTGCCGTATTACCTGCGCACATGGATAGGGCAAAACAATAGGAAGGGTCTCACCCCAGACAGCGCGGGTTCGATACCGCTATCCCGTTACACAGCTTGTATAAATACAGCACCCATTTACAGTACAGACACACTTCGACCTCAGCTTTCGTACACTCCGCACAACAGTAGACCGCCGCATTTAATATCCGAAATTCTGAAGTTTTCTTTCCTTCGGAGGAGCCGATTATATAGTACAGCAACAGTGAACCCCCGCCCGGTACGGATACGACGCCCCGAGGACCCAATACAGAAACGGTCCAGCGCGTCCCGTACATCTAGCGTCTCATTCGCTCCGTGAAGACAGCGCTGGCCACAGTACTTCAGGAGCACCACCCCCACGAAGAGACTCTCGCCACGCTACTCTGCGAGGTGGAGTATACAGTCAACAGCCGGCCACTGACTCACGTGTCGGTGGATTCCGAAAACGATGAAGCCTTGACCCCCAACCACTTCCTCATCGGGGGGTCAGGCCGTCTCCAACAGCCCGGAAGCTTCACAGAAGCCGACGTTGCACACCGTCAGCATTGGAGGCGGGCCCAACGCCTAGCCGACCAATTCTGGACTCGCTGGGTCCGTGAGTACCTGCCGGAACTACAAAACCGGCGGGAGCCCCACGGGCACGGGCCTCCACTGCACGTCGGCGACCTCGTACTAATCGCCGACCCTAACCTGCCGAGGAACGTATGGCCTCGCGGGCGGGTCACTTCCGTTTACCCCGGGCAAGATGGCGTTGTGAGAACAGCAGACGTGACCACTCGCACCGGGACTCTACGTTGACCCACAAAGAAGCTTATAGTTCTACCTACATCGTGCTCAGAGACCGGCCGTCGTGCACCGGGAGTGTAGCTACGAGTCAACCTGCGCTACACGGCGGGAGAAATGTACACGACGGCCGACATAACAGTTAAAATAAGTAATTATAGGATAGTTCACAGGAAAAATAAACCGACGGGCCTTGGCTTAAAATGTAAAGACCGGCCCTAAAACAGTAAAGTAATTGTACAATAGTTAAAGACAGTTAGGATTGTTTCTTATAGAAAGCAGCGAGACCGCCTTTTTGGCTACAATGGCATTGCGCATTTATTGCAGGCAGCGGCCGTGGGAATAGTATAGTAAATAGACAGTTGAAAAGGATCAAAAAGGATTCCGAAATCGTGTGCCATTTAGCACAGCTGCAGCAATTACCGTTAACAGAAAGAATAGGAAATGCCGCATATAGTTTAGTTCTTAAATGCCATGTTGATATTTCATATGAAAAATAGCATGCTCATTTAGCATATCGCCTTTTCATGTTATCATAGTTCTTATAGTAAAATCTGCTCTAGTTTATAGTTACAGCTTAATCTTAAACAGGTTGATAGCAAACTTCGTGAAATAGTTACAGTTTAGTTAGTATATAGTTTAGGCAGCATAATCTGCGATATGTAGTTGCGAGTATAGTTCAAATAGCTATAGTGTTTTGTAATAGTGATAACAGTGTTGATTTTAAATAAAGAATTAAATAGGTACACTACACACGGTTAGGATGGCCAGGCAATATCGGACCCTATTGCCGTATTACCTGCGCACATGGATAGGGCAAAATAATAGGAAGGGTCTCACCCCAGACAGCGCGGGTTCGATACCGCTATCCCGTTACACAGCTTGTATAAATACAGCACCCATTTACAGTACAGACACACTTCGACCTCAGCTTTCGTACACTCCGCACAACAGTAGACCGCCGCATTTAATATCCGAAATTCTGAAGTTTTCTTTCCTTCGGAGGAGCCGATTATATAGTACAGCAACAGTGAACCCCCGCCCGGTACGGATACGACGCCCCGAGGACCCAATACAGAAACGGTCCAGCGCGTCCCGTACAACATGTGATACAGCAAAAGTCTTTAAGATTGTTTCGATACCTACGTTTAATCCACCTAAATTATCCGAGAAATTTAGCAATTTGCGATTTGTGAAATCTTGGTAGACATGTCGTAAGAAACTGCATTGCATGCCTTCAAATGATTGATTAAAGTGTAGGCTTTTGAACCTAAGGTTTGGAGTTCGAATCCTGGGCCTGGGCGGGCAACGCAAACAAAGTTAGAGCTACCGACGTACCTACTAACTTACTCTGACAACAACTGGTGGTGGTTTATTTAGTTGATTTAAGGCAAGAACCAATAAATTAAGTTGTAATGAATAAAGTCAGCAAGCCATCTTATCAATAAACCACACACAGCTCACAGCTGATCGGGCGCGTGCGGTCATCTGTGAGCGTTCGTTGACCTCGCTCGACGAGTGCGTTGCTACGCAGCGAGGGTACGCACATTAAGACATTATTGTTGTGTGCGTTTGCGCGCTTCATTGCAGATTGCTGTCTTTAAATCGATTTAATTAATAAAGTTCAAAAAATTTACACCATGTGTCTTTGGGAAAAAGATTAGTAATAACAAACAGAAGGTTTTCATGCAGAAATCTCGAAAAAAAAATGTTCACTTTGACCTTCAATATCTCAGTAACCAGTCATTTCCCAGGTATAGTGTCAAGGAAAAAAATGATCGTACAAATGGGTAGAATACGTGGTCTTCGGCTTCGTTAAGCCTTTTGTTACACCCGATATAATACTAATATCGAGGATGAATACTGAAGTATAACCTGCATCAAACAGGAGAACTCAAAAATATATAATGGCAAAACTTCACTCTTCTTTCATTATAGAAAATGAGACACAAAATTTATTCAACAGCGTGTCTAGAGTATAATACGTATAAGTCTATGGTTCAAAATATTTAAATCAATGCTGATGCAAACATTTAAATAAGAAACGCTGTAAATATGCAATATGTTTTATTAAACTACCAGCTGCATTATATCATTTAAATCTCGAGATGATGTTTCCTGAAACTTGAAACCTGAAACCTCAACCCATACAGTTTAAAGCTATTTAATTTTACCGTCGAATAAACACAAACTCAGACTTATTTTCATATTCAACATTCAAATTTCAAGGAATACGTCAGTCTGTTGTCAGATCACCTCGAAACCTTCCTCAAATCGCGCACACTTTTTGCTCGGCATTAGAGACGCTATGCCAAGCAAGTAGTAATACCTACTCAAGTAGTACAAAAAATATTACCTATTAGTAGTAGTAACACTTCGCTGTTCCGGTTTCCACCCGGCTATCTACATAATATATGAAAGTTTAATTTTCCGAACGGTAGAGATGAAAAACTGATTTACTTTTGTTTATTACTTTGTTAAGTCCTATTTGTCCCACTAAACTGTGCTTTCTCATTAACTGAACAGTTAGCATTTTGCCTTCGACATTTTGCAAAAAAGCGAGCGTTTAAAAAGAGTCGCCATAATATGTAAACGGTGGAATTATACGTTTACACCGCATCCGCATAATTGATGATTAAACGAACTTACCTTAAGTGAAGTTCTATCATAATTATACGAGGGCTTTGTCCGAAGAGATTAGCAAGGCATTACTTGGCGACACCGTCGTGTCTACTACAAGTAATGCCTTGCTAATCTCGAGGACAAAGCACGAGTATAATTGATGATTAAACGAACTTACCTTAAGTGAAGTTCTATCATAATTATACTCGTGCTTTGTCCTCGAGATTAGCAAGGCATTACTTGTAGTAGACACGACGGTGTCGCCAAGTAATGCCTTGCTAATCTCGAGGACAAAGCACGAGTATAATACCAGCAATTGAGTGGTGTGGTGTGGATACCTACCATTTTTCATTTGACAGTGACATATATCATTTTCCAAAAGCGTCACACGACGTCCTCGGTCCGTCCTTGAGTTTTGCGCGGGAAACGAAAAGGGAAGGACGGACCTTATTTCTTCGTTTTAGTTATTGGTTTTTTCTGGTCAACTGTTGTGATTGTGTGGTGGAATTATCATGATAATTTGTGCTTTTGAAGAAAACAATGCAATTAAAGTGGGGAATTAAGTGAAGCGATCTGATCGCGCCGTCATACCCGGATCGCTGTTCCTGCGCTAAGCTTCCTAGTTGAGCATTGAAATGCGAACCACCTCGCATTTCAATGAGTTAGGTTAAGATAGGCTAGTTTAGTGTTAGTTTTAGTGAATAAGTGTAAAAATGAACATTATTTACTGAAGAATAGTCTGTATGGCATAGAGCCGAAGACGTAAAACTTGTATGAAAAAAAAAAAAATCGGTCCGTCCTTAGGGTCCGTCACGTCACTTTTTGATTTGCTTTGCAGTTTGCACACACACCACAGATATGAGTATTTCAAGTCACAATTTTAAATATTTGTATAATGTGATTTTTTCTTAATAATCTGGTAATCTCTCATAAGCAACAGGCTTTGTTGAATCAGTAAAAGTAATTCAACAAGCAACCATGGTGCCTGTTGCAATAGAAGGATGCAATCAAGGGACTGAAGGCGGTGGAGCCCGAGGTGGTTCAATTTCTTTGGCATTGCTCATCGATTTCATCGTCCAAAGAACATACGATGAACTCACTGTATTGGCGGAGCTGTATGTATTACTAATTGTTAGTTTTGAAGTATAATGGTAAGTGAAAAAACTATAAACTCTTTTGTTTGTTTTAGGTTGCCTCGTAAGACTGATATGGAGCGTAAAATTGAAATTTACAAATTTAGCGCTCGTACTCGGCAACTATTTGTTCGTCTTCTTGCCCTTGTGAAATGGGCAAGCAGTGCAACTAAAGTGGATCGCTCTGCACATATTATGGCCTTTCTTGATAAACAGGCCCTACTGTTTGTGGATACGGCAGATGTGTTGGCGAGAGTAGCACGAGAAACTTTAGTACATGCTCGGTATGTTTGCTTTATTCATATTTGTTATTACCACCAAATCTAGTGTAAATCTGAACTAAGTAAAAATCATAATATTGTTCTACTAATATGCATGCAAATCTCAATCACAACATTTAAAACCTGTATAAAGTATGGTTCCTAAACAAAATACGATTTTATGGTCCCAGTTGAGCTAAGCATGAAACTTGGCAGGGTAGTAATTTGCATTGTAAGGCTACGGATTAGGGGGGAGGGGGGAGGTTTGGGCTACCCCCCCTGCACTACTCCCCCCCCTCGATTGGGCCTAATTTGGGAGATATAAATTTTTGAAAAATACAAAAAAAATCAAAGAGAATTCTTAGGTATCAAAAACCTGCATAAAAATAACAAAATGCAATGACAGATCCATCATCAATAAAAAAAGATCGATTTTTTTACATAATTCTAGTTATTTTAGAAAATATCTCCAAAAAACTTAGTCTAGAAAGAGAGTTAATACTTTGTGATTAGATGCAAAAAATACCTGCCTTTCCAATGATAGTAGCTGTGCATCAATTATTATGGCTGTACAATGTAAATGTGAGCCCCTGGCATGTTTGTAGCTCACGTATGTGTGATACATTTACTGTTTACAAACATCAGAAATGACTGCTTCTCTCCCCCACCCTCTCTTTTATCTCCCTTATTCTTGTTTATTACAATTTTTGAAAAAATGGTATGACTTAGAAGATTACTATTCAGGAAGCAAATTTTCAGGTTTGATAGTTGTTTAATAAGAAGTACTAACGGTCCCCCGCAACTTCAGTATGATGTAGATGTTATAGCCTAAAGCCTTCCTCGATAAAAAAGTTGTCCAACACAAAAATATATTTTTCATATCTGTTGTAGTGAAGTTCCTGGGATTAGCGCGTTCAAATAAACTTTTCAGAATTAAATTATTAGTATAGATTAATCTTATCACTATAAATTTAGTAGCATTTTGTTGTTAATTTATTGACAATAATAATTTGATTCCCTTCTGCAAAGATTCAATGCTAACCTGCTTTTAGTTCTGTAATTTGGGTGGGTTTCACATATGGAATATTATCATTATGGACATGAATACCTACCACTAACGCTTCAACGCCCGAGCAGTCGCATGAGACCCCATAACAATAGAATTTCTATTGTGTCTTGTTCACATACGCTTGAGGGATTAATCAGACTTAACATTTGTTGTTATAGAGTAGGTATAATACAATCACTCAATGTGTTAAGGTTAATGAATGAGGAAAGATTTAACAGAGAATGAAAATGATAATGTGAGAATGAGTATTTAATTATATATTGTATATATTTTTAATATATATTTTTCATATGCCTTACTAACACCTTTTTACATGCAATTAATAGATTTATAGCAAACTTGATTATGCTGATGATGACTAATATGTCATAAAATACTTAGACATCATTAATTACAGTCACAAATCTATTTTATGTATTTTCTAAATTACAATAATAATTGGACACCAATCACATACATTGCTCTGATCCCAAAGTAAGTAGCCAATTCACTTGTGTTATGGAAATCAGACACAACGGTGGTACCACAACACCCAGACCCGGGACAATATAGAAAAGATCGTTTTCTACATTGACCCGACCGGGAATCGAACCCGGAACCTCACGAAATGGCGACGCTTGAAACCAGCGTGCTAGCCACTCGTCATAGTCATAATAATAATAATAATCACAGTCACAAATCTATTTTTTATATTTCTGAATGGATTTTGTCTATTTGTGTAGCCTGCCCACATTCCACATGGCGGCGGCTGTAGAAGTCTTGACACTAGGCACGTACAGCCGGCTACCGGCCGTGATCCGCGAGCGGCTGGTGCCCCCGCCGCCGCTCACGCCGGCCGAGCGCCGTTCTACGCTACGAGCTCTTGCCCACGTCGTGCGACAACGACTCACCACCGCTTCATTGCCCACTGATGTCAGGAATTTAAAGGTATGTTCAATTCAAATGACTGAATAAAAAAATAAATAATTAAAATGACTGAATAAATAGAAAGACCATGGTCTTTCTATTTATTCATGCTAAAAAATAATATTTTGTTTGTTCTAGGTGGAAAATGGTAGAGCTACATTTTCTGTTGGTCAAGAGTTCAGTGTATCTTTAACAGTTATGGGTGATGCTCCTAATCTACCATGGCGATTGTTAGACATTGCAATTTTGATTCAGGATAATGAAACTGGAGGTAATACTGAAGTAAAGTTGATACAGCAACCATAATTGTTTATAGAGGCCTTTATATGGTATATAGTTTCACAAAGTGTTATCTCATAGTCCTAATCTTGTTTTGTAGAAGGCAAGCCTTTAGTGCATAGTTCTCAACTAGCGTGGCTTCGTGGCGTAGCGCAAGCGCGGCTCGCTGCGGCTGGCTTGGGAGGCGCCCTTGCCGCCCTGAGGTACTTCTGCCGGTCGCTCTCGCTGGAGCTGTTGTACACGCAAACGCTCAGACTGTGCCGCGACCGTCTGGCGAAACACCTTCAAGTCGACAAGTACATACCGGGGCAGAAACTTCAAGTTTCCTATTGGAGGTAAGATATGTGCCGTGCTGACATCGATTTATTGCGAGTTATAGACATTGTCACTAACCAATCATTAGGTGAGATTAGGCTTATGTAGTGCATGTATCTACTGTTTACAGTCGCCGTCAGATATATTGAAGTAGATGAAGTGACCAAATACTTCTGAACAGTTTAAAATGTCAATAAGTTCCATACACTACAAGTAACTATTAATATCAGAACATCCATTACTTCATTAATATCTGAGCAGAAGCTAGTCAATAACTTATATACACACCAATAAGCATTAATACCTAAACACTCATAGTCACTTTATCTGCTCCAATATATCTGACGGCGACTGTACTATTAGGAACGAACTATTCTGTTCTGGTCTTTCAAAATCGGTCTTTAGTAAAGTTCATAGCAAAATGTGTATGTCTATAGTTCGTGAGAGCTGAGTAAGAACGAGTAATTACTTGTACGGGTGTCAAAGTGAGTTGAAAGATTATACAGACGCGTGTGCGTGAGTGTGACGGAAGATAAACTAGTAAAGCGAGAACACGACAGACGCGTGTGCAAGAGCTTGATAAAAGATATGATAAAAGATGTACTAAATTGAAGGACACGTAATCCACGACCATATTCGCTGTGTACTACCGCACTAGTTCCTTTGAACGATAGTACTAATTCGGAGCGTTCGGTTCAGTGTCCGAATGAGAACAAGACTAGGTGAGATTGTGGCCAAATGTCGGGCTATTTATAAAACAAAGAACGGTAGAAACCATTAATTTCGACAGGTAGCCTGTACATATTGTGCTATTACATAATATTTCCACTCTTTTTGTTCATAAAGGCATCACATTTCTTTCAGGGAGTTAGGCTGCGAACTCGGCTACCGTCTCATAATCGGCGCGGAGGGCGAATCTCTGTGCGTGTGGCACGTGCCGGCGCTGACGGGCGGCGAGCGCGTGTCGGCCGCGCTGACGCCGCACGCGCCCTCCATGGAGCGGCTGCTGGCGCACACCGTGCACGTGCGCTCGCGGCAGCGGCTCAACGACCTGAAGGTGCTGCTCAACGACCTAGGGGTGAGCGACTTTACAATATTCAAAAAAACGGGCAAAGGCTAGTCGGACTCGCGCACTGAGGGTTCCGTGCCAACTTTAACTGAATTAGGGAATCAACTTACTTCCACTTAGTAAAATACCACAATATTTTGTTTACAGCAAATATAACTTTGTTTTTCATAGTATTTGTCTGAAGTACAAAGTTATGTTTGCGGTTGTTGAAAATGTCTTTTAAAAAAAGTAAGTTTTGGTTGTAGGAACCTCTATGTCATTTTTCAATACCTATCCATAGACCCAAAGGTTACGTTACCCAAAGGTTACCCTACACGCAAAGGTTTGACTAAAAAAAAAATTTAGGTTTTAGTTTCATGTATGGGAGCCCCAAGTCCCTTAAATGTCATTATTTTTATTTTTTGTATAAGAATCATAAAGCGGTTAACAGGATACACCTTCCTACCTTATTTCAACAGTGTGATGCTTATAGTTACAGAATAAAATGGCTGTGACATACGGACAGACAGATAGACTGACATGACGAAACTATAAGGGTTCGGTTATTTTGCCAATTGACGACGATTTGAAGAGCTATCCACCTACAATGCGATCGCATTATAGGTGTATAGCTCGCCGTAGTGTCGTCCGTCTTTCGCCAATAGGATGGTGTGCATTCATGATTAGCGCTTATGATAATGATAATGATAAATAAACTTTAATACATAAATATTTTTTTTACTTAAATTAATAATATTAGTATAGATTAAAAGTCTGTAATTATATATGTTGTATAATGGAGTTTCAAAAACAATAGGTATAAAGGTATTTTCATAGCTCATGATCACATCATAGATTTTTCTGTCTTGCTTTCGGGTATCTAGAAACATTGTCATGATTAGTAAATATTGTATTTGTTAGGTGGAGTGCAGCGTGGGCGGGTGGCCGTGCGTGCTGGCGTGCTCGGTGGTGTGGCCGTGCCTGCGCGCCGAGCAGCTGCTGGTGTGCGTGGGCGCGCACGGCGGCCGGCTGCGCGCGCGCGTGCCCGCCTACCCCGCCTCGCCGCGCATGCCCGACCTGGCGCGCGCGCTCGCCGCCACGGACCTCGCGCACATCAAGGCGCTCCTCACGCAGCTCAGGTCGGTTCAATTGAAACCGCTGGACTATGCAGCCGCGCATACGTGTCCAATGATGTTAAGTGCACCACTATTGTACCAAACATAAAATTAATATTCCTATCGGAATAGAAGGACAAGTAAAAGCTGTCAAACAAAACCGATTTAAGATGTCAGTAACTAACATAAGTAAGTAACATTAAGAGCTTTAAATGAGATAACCTTTCGATCAGGTGATTAAAAACAATGTTCCTAAGATAAACATATTAGTTTACTGCATGATAAACAGCCGACACAAAATATTGAACATGCAGCTCTAGTGTAAAACTAAATATTATTTCATTATATAAAATATTCATATATACATTCCCTGTGTTATTCTGTCTTTACTTTTTACGTAAATTAACGTTTGTAGAATAGAATAATCAAACTGCGTACTTTAAATTTGAAGCGCATTGGCAAATATAAGTCGTATATTAAGAGGCTTCGCTTTGGACTAATTTACCTGTTGAATGATTATTTGTTGGGTTATTCCGCTGTAATGAACAACAATCAATCACCGATCAAGTCACCATGTTTCAACAGAAATATTTCTTCAAATTGTACACAATTTCACATAAATTTTCAAAAACTCAAATGAGAGAAATTTTCAGCAAGCCTCCATAAGCCTCCGAACTGTTTGACATCTGCCAAAAATGGTTCTGCTACCCATCTCTTTTTATCACACAGTTTGCTGCGAGTGACATCTCGCTTCTGTCGTTCTATTCCAAAGGGATAATAATTTGATGGTACCAAAGCAGTGGTAGGGTTTATATTGGGACGTGTACAGGTGAGCCTATTTGGTCGAATAAAAAACTTTATCTACTCTCATATCGTTAAATTCAAAATACAAAACTCAAAACGAGTTTATATAGACGTACTTTATAAATAGTATATCGAAATGAAATTAAAAAAAATAATTATGACACTATTACTCTAACAAAATAATGTAATAATATTTTTTTTTTCATTACGATACAGATTACAGATCATAGATACATCTATTTATTTTTTTATCTACTCTTATATCGTTAAATTCAAAATACAAAACTCAAAACGACTTTATATAGACGTACTTTATAAATAGTATATCGAAATGAAATTAAAAAAAATAATTATGACACTATTACTCTAACAAAATAATGTAATAATATTTTTTTTTTCAGTACGATACAGATTACAGATCATAGATACATCTATTTATTTTTTTATCTACTCTTATATCGTTAAATTCAAAATACAAAACTCAAAACGAGTTTATATAGACGTACTTTATAAATAGTATATCGAAATGAAATTAAATAATTTAATTATGACACTATTACTCTAACAAAATAATGTTATAATATTTTTTTTTTCATTACGATACAGATTACAGATCATAGATACATCTATTTAATTTTTTATCTGTGGCTGCGCGCGCTTTGGCGCATGCGCGGTGATAACGGGAATTTTGGCGTCATAGTACGTTTGTGTTTCGTTAGATAATTATTAGTGTTTATTAAAATGTCTGATAGTGAAAGTGCAGAAAATTTGACGCCACCCGACATTTTAGAGACTGCGACAGCAGTCTGTCTTAATCTACTACCAGTAAAGTCAAGAAAATTATACGATAAATGTTATCAAGACTTTTTAGCATGGAAATCTTTATCTTTTATTTGATATATTCGTGTTCAATGAGAGTAGATAAAGTAGTGTATGAAACTGCACATAACTAGGTATTATCATAGACTTATATGTATTCTACTAGACACGCTGTTCAGAACAAATTATGTGTCACATTTTTAAAATGGCAGAAGTATGAAGTGTTGCTATTTAATATTTTTGATTTCTCCTGTTTGATAAAGATTATTGTCGTGTTTCTTCGTGGATAATCAATCTTAAGCTACTATAGCACATACATTTCAACATCGTGATATTTGTAAACGTTTTCAAGCAATAGACAAAACAAATCACTTAAAAAACAAACAAATCCCGGAAAGGTGTCACATCGATAATTTTTCACTATTTCCTCCAAACATGACAATAGCCATTACAACAACAATACTGAGCTGTTAATGTTAATAATGTTTATGTGACGTTTTCACAAAAAGGGTAATAATATGCCTACCAATATTATTACAACATTTTTTTCTAACAATACTACTCCTGTACAGACAGATATTTACTTAAAGTTCGTTTTTATTTTCTAGTGGTATTTTGTAAACAATCTCGCTTGACATACCTTTTTAACAAAATTATTCATTAAAAATAAGAAACACAAAACTCTAATTTTATTTTTTCTAGATTTTTTTCTATTAGATAGTAAATTTATTTATTCACTGATATTATTAAGTTTTAAAATATTGTTTACAATTTTGGACTTGCTAAGAAAATTGGACTTTAATGATAAAGTCAATTGAAATAAAACTCATACTTCATGATATAACTTGGCCCTATAATTCTTAAGGGTACACATTGATAATTCATATTCTACCTATAAGAGTTTTGGCATGTCTGTTTTTGGTTGATCTTTGGGTTTGTATGAAAATTGTGAAAAACGAAAATTAATACTTTTATGCCGTCAACGAATCTTTGAGTCACTTTAATTTACTACATACAACCAAACATAAACATTACTTTCAAATAAGTTTAAAATACGGGCGCTATAACACATATTTAAATAATTTATTTATTTCGTCTTTTGACGTAAGGGACGTTTTGACAAATGGTAGTTTATGGCAACAGACTAAACACAGATGCTCCATTTGGCCTTAACTTACTGTAGAACAAAGTCTGTTCTAAACAGCGTGTCTAGTGTAACATAGAGGTCGTTGGGTATTATACACTCGTGTGATACTTTTAAAAAACTCGCTTCGCTCGTTTTTTAAACTCACACTCGTGTATAGTACCTCACATTATGTACCAGTTTCATAAACTACTATTATGAGCGTGCCGACGACACATGGTGAAAGTATATTTCGGTATCTAAAACTTCACTTAGTTTAATTATAATAATAACTAGATGAAACAAGTAATTAAAAAATGGCGCACTAGCTGGATTCCAACCAGCAACCTTTGGCTAACCGAACGCTGATGTCAAGCGTAATGACGTATTCAGAAGAGATCAAAAAATTCTCGAAGGTGGGGTTTTGGCACGGTAGCCAAAGATAGCTTGTTCAAATCCAGCTCGTGCGTGCGCAATCTTTTGACGACCTCCGTGGTTTAGTGGCTAAGCACGCTGGTTTTAAGGCATCGCCGCTCTAAGGTCCCGGGTTCAATTCCCGGTCGGGTCAATATAGAAATCAAAATTTTCTATATTGTCTCGGGTCTGGGTGTTGTGGTACCACCGTAGTGTCTGATTTCCATAACACAAGTGCATTGGCTACTTACTTTGGAATCAGAGCACTGTAAGTTATTGGTGTCCAATACTTTTTTAAAAAAAAAAATTTTTTGCTTTTCTTATTTCATCTTGTTCTAATAAAAATAACAATGTTAGTGTCAAACCATTCAAAACCTATTCTACTAATAATATAAAAGCGAAAGTTTGTGAGGTAATTTATTTTATTTAATTAACCTCTTAAGCGTATGTGAACGAGACACAATACATATTTTATTGTTATGTGATTGAAAAGTTAAATAATAATAATAATTAAAAAAAACTGTTACGGAGTGTGAGCAAATCCTTTTTTTTATGATAAATTCTGAATTTACTTTATTGTGACAGATTCTGGCTGGTAGCACGCCGCTGCGAGAAGACGCTCCAGCACCTGCCCGCCAGCGTGTGCGAGCACCTGCCCTTCCTGCACGGGCCCGAGCACCCGCTGAACAAGCTCTCGCCCGACCGCCTCTACGTCACGCTGCACCGGCACACTGACCACATACTGGTGAGTGAGACTACGTATTACGGACGCTCCAGCACCTGCCCGCCAGCGTGTGCGAGCACCTGCCCTTCCTGCACGGGCCCGAGCACCCGCTGAACAAGCTCTCGCCCGACCGCCTCTACGTCACGCTGCACCGGCACACCGACCACATACTGGTGAGTGAGACTACGTATTACGGACGCTCCAGCACCTGCCCGCCAGCGTGTGCGAGCACCTGCCCTTCCTGCACGGGCCCGAGCACCCGCTGAACAAGCTCTCGCCCGACCGCCTCTACGTCACGCTGCACCGGCACACTGACCACATACTGGTGAGTGAGACTACGTATTACGGACGCTCCAGCACCTGCCCGCCAGCGTGTGCGAGCACCTGCCCTTCCTGCACGGGCCCGAGCACCCGCTGAACAAGCTCTCGCCCGACCGCCTCTACGTCACGCTGCACCGGCACACCGACCACATACTGGTGAGTGAGACTACGTATTACGGACGCTCCAGCACCTGCCCGCCAGCGTGTGCGAGCACCTGCCCTTCCTGCACGGGCCCGAGCACCCGCTGAACAAGCTCTCGCCCGACCGCCTCTACGTCACGCTGCACCGGCACACTGACCACATACTGGTGAGTGAGACTACGTATTACGGACGCTCCAGCACCTGCCCGCCAGCGTGTGCGAGCACCTGCCCTTCCTGCACGGGCCCGAGCACCCGCTGAACAAGCTCTCGCCCGACCGCCTCTACGTCACGCTGCACCGGCACACCGACCACATACTGGTAATTAAGTTTTATACAGAGTGACTTTTTTATCAGTACCGGAATTTTGTGTAAAGACTCCACTGATGAATATGAACAACTTTTACCATGGTTGCAATAGTGAAATCGAGAAAAAAACAGCTGTTCCATACAAAAGATCAATTGGCGCGCGGTCAAAATGTAAGGAACAGCTGTTTTTTTTCTTGATTTCACTATTGCCGCCATAATAAAAGTTGTTCATATTCATCAGTGGAGTCTTTACACAAAATTTCGGTACCGATAAAAAGTCACCCTGTATGTCGCGGCGGTAGCGGCCATCTTACGGCGACACTTCACTAGAATTTGTATTAACGTTTACTCACTATGCTGCGCGTCGCGACTACGGTGGTGTAATTGAAGAGAGTTTCATACAAATTATAATGCAACGCTGCGGCGCCGTAATGGGGTGCCGCTGCCGCGAAATATTATTTAAACAATCTAACAGTGTATTCTGAATGTATTTTAATTTTATTTAATTTATCTATTTTGGTACATTTAATTTATACGAGCAGAGGTGGAATTGTGTTAAGCAATTGTATTCATTTGACAGTGCAAAACGTACGATATGATCTGTCAAACCCTTTGTTCTTTGCCATTTGACAGACCATACCGTACGTTTTGAACTGTCAAATGAATACGATTGCTTTACACAATCGCACCCCAGGTTGTAGTTTTATGTTCATATACAATCTACGTTTGCAGACAAGTCATTAACTCTTTGATCTGTCTTAAGTTTTTTATTAGTATTATTATTAATGTCTGATATCTATAAAGTTGCTTCACCCAGAAGAGTACCGATACATTTACCTCATTTTGTTGTGTGCGCGCGACACGACTTCATTTGCCGACGCGCGAGCTTAGCTACTGTAGTCAACCTTATTTCTTTGTCTTTTTCAGATTGTGGAAATGAAAGAAGTGGCTGCAGGCAGCACTGCCACGACCAGCAACAGCTCGAACAGCGGCAGCGCGTGTTCCGTCGCGCTGTCCTTCCATCTGGCGGGCGCGCGCCGCTGCACGCCCGACGAGTGTGAGGACGAGGTTAGTGAGTGAGACAGACGACTGCGCTTGCACTGTGCTAGACAGAGGCGAGCTCGTTTCTGAGCTTTTTTAAAAAGTTTTTTGAATTTGCGGTGTTTTATCAATTTTCCCTTGCGATTATACAATGGTAGTAAACTAAGGTATTAAACATTCCTTTTTTGTATAGAGTAGAAAAGATTGAAATGAAAGACTTTACGGATTTATTTCGCGCACATTTTATTTAAACTATATGGCTTGAAGTTTCGAATGCTTTAAAATATCCGTGGTCACAAGCAAGACTTAATTACTTACTTACTCCGTTGGCTCAGCGACCCGAAGTGGATCTTGGCCTCCGATACGAGATGGCGCCAGCGCGCCCTGTCTTGAGCGATCTCCTCCCAGTTTTCTGCATTCAGGGCGCGTAGGTCCTTGGCCACTTCATCTCTCCACCGGTATCGCGGTCGGCCGACCGGTCGACGACCTACAGGCTGCCCAATGTACGCCTTCCTTACCGCCCTGTCTTCCGGCATTCTTTCTAAATGCCCGAGCCAACGGAGTCTTGCTGCCTTTATCTCCCCAATGATGTTCGGCTCAGACACTAGATCCTCCAGTTCTTGGTTCTTACGGATCCTCCAGCGACCATCCTCCCTCTGTGTAGGTCCCAAGATCTTACGGAAAATCTTTCTTTCAGCAACGAGAAGCTTGTTTTCCTCTTTCAGGGTTAGTGTCCAGGCCTCGCATCCGTACATTAAGATAGGTCTTATGACGGTTTTATAGACTCTTATCTTAGTCTTCCGACGCATCAACTTGGACACCAACACCTTATGCAGAGCTGCCACGCATCTTAGGGTATTCTGAATGCGAAATTCAATCTCCTGTTCTCTGCTATTGGAATCATTTATCAGGCAGCCTAGGTATTTGAATTTCTTCACTCCTTTATACGTAATCCCTTCTACGACCAGGTTATCTCTGGGCTCCAAGATATTCCTGTATCTCCGCATATGTAAGAACTCAGTCTTCTCCCTGCTGATTTTCAGACCAACTCTAGAGCCCTCCTCGCCCAGTACCTTCGCCTTATCGGAGACGGTGACACTGTTTTCTCCCAACAAGGCTAAGTCATCTGCGTATCCGACTATTTTGTGCTGGCCATTCAACATCACTCCACCGGGCAGTACTTGTACTTTCCTGATTACGTGTTCTAGAGCTAAATTGAATAGCATGGGAGATAACGCATCTCCCTGCTTAAGACGAGTAATGACATCAAATTCATCCGTCAACTCTCCCCCAACCTTCACCCGCATTTTACTCTCACCCGTGGCAACTACAATTAGCCGTACGAGTTTATCAGGAATCCTGAAGTTTCTCAGGATTGGACCTCGCGCTGGACCTCACGGCGTAGAGGGGCGTCCCCTGGCTGGCGGATGGGGGAATGGTCGGTAGTACAGCCTAGCTACGCTACCCGACTAAGTCCGATGGACTCGCTGACCAAAGTAGGGTGTGGTCCTCCAACATTTCGGGGGTTGTGCGGCGGGTTGACGGCCCGCCCACATAAAAAGAAACATTGTCACGAATACGATACACAAGCAAGACTAAGGAGTTATTTGTCATTACAAGTTATGAAAATTGAAAACTACCATCACTCATTAATATTAATTGACGTTTCTATCCACACAGAAAAAACTTCCTATAGGAACAAAACGCTGTTCTTTAGCGAGTATTTTAGTTTGGTCAACCCGTATGGAATGGTAGTGTTTATCTAAAGCATGTTTACATACTGCATATTTACAACGGACACATAGTTTTAATAAAATCGTAAAGTATTTCATTTCAATGAGTAGTATTCGCGTAAACTTCAGAACCGAGTATGAATGTATTTGACATATTTGAATTCATTCAAAAAGGTTTTATGACTGAGGGTTACAGAAATTGATGACGTTATCTTGTTCCGCAGCAGCAGTCGTCAGCAGTAGCGGCGAGCGGCGCGCAGTCGAGCGTGGCGCGCGCGTTCTTCAAGGTGCACTCGCTGGTCGAGCTCGACACGTTCACGCTCACGCACGGGCCGTTTACGCCGCTCGACACGCCGGGTACGTTGCCATTATTGTACTATGATTGCTAGGGTGCTAATAGAATTCGCGAGTATGAATGAAGAATGAAGTTAATTATGACGAAGTTTTTCGTCCAACAAGAACACTACTACATGAAGTAGTAGCGTTCATAAGTTTTGAGACGAAAGTAAAGGATCATAGCTTTTCAAATAATTAACTTATATTTCTAAAATTTACAGGAAACATTAGGTAGATAATAGTCATCGATAAAAAATATGTATTATTTAAATTGACGACCCTTATTTAAATACCAAAGCCTTTAGAAGGTTTGGCCAGTCATCAATGGCGGCAAGAATCTTTTCCACCTGGATTCGCTTTGCTTCCTGGACCAGAAGTCACATCAGTGACTCCAGGCGCGGTCGCAGCCTAAAATTTTGGAGAGGGTCACTCACTCGCACACTGAGGGTTTCGTAACGTTTCGCAACTTTAACTAAATAAATAATCAATTTACTTCCACTTAGCCAAAATACCACAATATTTTGTTGACAGCAAATATAACTTTGTTATGAAATGAAAGACAAAGTTATATTTGCTTACTAAAACCGTGAGTCAGACCTATGCGTGTAGGGTGTCTATAGATGGGTCTCTTAAAATGACATGGAGGTTCCTAAAACCATTTTCTTTTAAAGTTTAACATTTCATAGCTAGACGCTTCCAAAAAGGGTAAAGCGTCCCCCTCCCGCCCTCCCCATCTAAATTCTAAACTAAGCGAGTGTAAATTTTGGAAAAAAATATATATACTTTATGTAGATGATTAGACCAGCAACCTCTTGGCTAACCGGGCACTGTTGCATAGGCGGGTAGATGGCGCTAAACGTCACGCATAATGACGTATCCGTAAGAGACCACAAATTTCGCAGGGTCCGACAGACAGCACGGTAGCTCAATCGGTAGAGCGTTTGGCCCGGTTAGCCAAGAGGTTGCTGGTTCAGGTCCCGCCCGTGCGCAAATATTTGGTTTCTTATTTCATCTATATGAAAACATAATGTTAAACTTAACAAATACTTTTAAAGAAAATGGGATCGAATGAGAAGTTTTTGAGATATAGCATATTTTCAACAACCGCAAACATAACTTTGTTCTTCATACAAACACTATGAAAACAAAGTTATATTTGCTGTCAACGAAATATCGTGGTATTTTACTAAGTGGAAGTAAGTGGATTCCCTAATCCAATTAAAGTTGACACGGAACCCTCAGTGCGCAAGTTCGACTCGAACTTGCCCGCTTTTTTTACTAGTTTAGTTTGAAAGTTTGAGGGGACGCCCATTTTACCACTTGGGAAGCGTCTATCTTACAAACTTTTGACTTTCAGTTAAAAATGGATTTAGAAACCTCGATGTCATTTTGAGACACCAATACAACTCACATGCGTGTTTTAGTCCCATTCATTTTTTTTGTATAGGAATTGTAAAGTGGTTAACAGGATACTCCTAACCTACCAAGGTTCATTAGTGTAATGCTAATAGTTTTGGAATAAAGTGGCTGTGACATGCGGACGAACAGACAGACAGACTTGACGAAATTATAAGGTTACCGTTCCGTTTTGCCATTCGGCTACAGGACCCTAAAAATAGGCATCTAGAATAAAATAATAAGGAGATAGCCTTTATTTTTAAACTTTACACTAAACCGACAAATTACATTATTAGAATATTGTTAAACAATCTTTATCATAAAAACGCATATTGATTTTGCTAGGATTACCAAAACTACGTGGTTCGGAACTTCGGATCCTTGTTTCTAAACTAGATGTCATTTTCAAGCTATTTTGGCCACGTACGTAGTTCATAAAGACAGCACTTAATGTCAGCAAACTATAAATTTATTAGGTACTGCTATGGGGTAGCTAGAAATTTCCTTTGTTATGTAGCAAATTTTGGAGATTTTTCAATTTGACCTCAGATTTTGGGGGGGGGGGGGTCATGTCCCCTGTGACCCCCCCCCCTTCGGACCGCGCCTGAGTGACTCCAAGTTTGGGTGGGACTTTAAGGCATGAGCTCTTACTCAGTCTGTAAAGAATAATCCAGCGGGTTGAGTTTGGGGCTTGAGAAGGGCCATTCGTTCGCCGCAATGAAGGCCGGCACACTTTCCTTAAACCAAGTAGTGGGTGGTGTTAACCTTATGAAGTTTGAGACAGAGGTTTCCCAAAAGACTCTTAAATGACACTTTGATAATTCTAGGCTTCCATCTTGACGCCTTGTTGGCAGAAATGATGTAAAGTGACACCTTCCTTCGGAACTCCCCAACATACCATCACACTAGCTAGCCATAATAAAGCAGCCATTTTTTTTTAAGTACAAAGTTAACCTTAAACTACGTATAGTTAATTTAGCAAACATGCGTCAACTTTTATCTAATAAGCGCTTTTTGTTCTGATAACTAATTATAATCGCCTAATAGAGTAAAAAAAAAACATTTTGTTGTTACATTGCAATAACGTATCGATGTGTCTGTAGGAATGCAGCCCGGTAAGCGCAAGCTGTCGGGCGGCAGCGCGCGGGCGGTGCGCGTGCGCCAGCCGGCGTACTTCTTGCCCGAGCTGGCGCACGTGGTCGCCGCGGCCGACGAGCGCGTGCCGTTCGTCAACCTGGCGCAAGAGGTATTGTACATTTACTATTATTTACTAGTATTCAGCATGACACAAATGCTATACTATTTTTTTAATTAGATAGACCAAAATGACAGCTTCAATCGCATCTTTTATTTGCAAGTGTAGTGCAATAGTGTTGTATCAGTTCGATTATTCAATAACTAGCGGTCCCCCGCGACTTCGTCCGCGCGTTTTGAGTTTGCTCCCTCCTCTCCCGTCGCAGCGTGTTGTTTTATATCTTAAAGCCTTTCTACATAAATAAGTTATCAAACACATAAATATTTTTTCAAATCGGTCCAGCAGTTCCTGAGATAAGCGCGTTCTAACAAACAAACTCTTCAGCTTTATAATATATTAGCGCAAGCGCACGTTGTACTTAAGCTGCGAACATTATTTTGGTGCGGAGTTATGTTAAAACTGTGATAGCTCCTAAGATATTTATTGAAATCAAATGATATAAAGGGCAACTTGGTTCGAAATGAAATGCTCGTGATGATAAATGTGATATTTATTTTGATAAGAATAAATACCTGTGTGTATAATACACCTCTAAAAATAATGCCTTATTTTTTTACAAATTTATTAAGATAAAAAAGGTTGTAGTAAGTCAACCATAAAAGATAGACATATGCTGTCGCGGACTTTATTATAGAACTCTTAATGCTGAACAATCCTGTCATACATGATTTTTGTGTAACTTAAGCGGTTTCCGCAGCGTATGCAGCGGAAGCTCTCAAAAGGAATATCTTTCTCCCGTTTTCGCAACATTTTTCATTTCTGCTGTGGTCTTATGAGTCGTATCTTTATGTTATATAGCCTAAAGCCTTCCTCGATAAATGGACTATCCAACGTAAAAATAATTTTTCAAATCGGGCCAGTAGTTTTTGAGATTAGCGCGTTCAAACAAACAAACAAACTCTTCAGCTTTATAATATTAGTATAGATGTGATTCAACTTTTTTGACAACAGCATTAAACAAACGAAATACTTATAAATTAAATTCTCTAAGGAGTAAGAAATTGGAATTTTCATTGTTTTTTTTTTATAGGATATATCTTTTACATTATTATAAATTATGGTGGTATTGTAAACAACATGTTTATAATCGGATTATATATTTGTAGATTTTTTGTAATAACACTGTTTTATTTCATGATAATAACATCTGAACAACACAAATTTATTTATTCATTATTTATTATATCACTTAAAAGCAAAAATAGATTAAAAATTGAATTTTACGATTATTTAGGAACAACACTATTTTTAAATAACAACAAAGTGGCATCCCACCATTAATCATTTTGATCTATCTAATTAAAAATCAGAGTATAGTTTCAACTATTGCCTCCCACATATGAACCCGTGGACGTTTCATGAGGACAAAGCTCAAATTGTCTGATTACCAGGGATGTTACTTATCTAAGATACAAGTATCTGAAATACAGATACAAGATACAAAATACGTATCTTGTATCTGTATATCAGATACTTTTTTGTAATTCATTTTGTATCTTGTATTTAAATACCTGTTGTTTGGTATCTTAGTATTTTGTAGATACTATGTTTGTTAAAATACTTTTAGAGATTGGTGATTCTATTGTGACATCTCTTTAGTGACATTAATTTTAAAAAATAATGTTCTCGTACATAAAACTGAGCGCGCTATTGAATATTTATTCTTTTATGGCCGAATTTATAGGTGGCATGGAAATTCTACGCCCCTTGTATCATTTTTAATTATTCCGCATAATAGTCTGTGTTTAAGGAAGACAAACACGTAAAAGTTTGGTTGGTTGGTCGAAGCTATGAGAAAATTGAGTCTTTTCTTGAGCCTTGAATTTTCATAATACCATAAAAAAACAATATTTTGACGATTTCCTTTGATTTTGTATGAATCAAAATACAGAATTGAGTGGGTGACTAACAACTGCAATGGAAATTGTCCCATTTTCGGTTATTGACCTCCTTGGCTAGTAACATATTTTTATATTTTGTGGTCACTGACCTATTGGCCAAATGATGAAAATGGTACGAGTTTGAATTGAATATTTTATGTTAGCATCAAATCAGATTAAACCCACTTCTTTTTAAATTATTCTTGTTTGATACACATTACAGAGAGCCTCCGTGCTTTCTATCCCAAATATTACTGGCGTGAACTAAGCTAGCAGCTCATCACAGGCACGTAGCTTTAAGTATTATCATCATCATCATCATCATCATTAGCCCCAGGACATCTGTTTGCCAAGTTCTGCCCCTGTGGAGCGACTCTTCTCATTTGGGGGCATGATGAGGCCTAATAGAATAAAAATGAGTGACAAACTGTTTGAAGAACTAGTTGTACTTAAGTGTCAATTAAAACCATAAAAATATAATATTATGTTGTGTCACGTTTACGCAATCAACGCGATTTACGTATAAAAATAATAATAATTAATTAATCTTTTTTTTTTACAACAGTAGGTATTTTATCTATAGAAAGTATTTAAAAGATACGTACTTTATATCTAGTATTTCAGATACCATTACAGAAAGTTATTTGCATCTATTTATCTATTGCATCATTATTGGTATCTGAAATACTTAATTTACAAGTATTTTGCATTTTGTATTCCAGATACTTTATTAAAGGTATCTTGTACATCTCTGCTGATTACATAAAAACATTTTTTATTTTCTAGTAAGTTGCTATCTTCTGCAGATCTGCAATCAATTGATCACTCAAGAAATTCCACACTGCATATGCAGCTAAAACAGCACAATTCATGTTTGCAATAAATTGACTTAACTTTCAATTAACTGTGATACTTATGTAACTGTACATATTGTTTTTATCTCTCCTGTTCGGAAAATTGAACTTTCATGTGAAGATAGCTGGGTGGAAAAAAGCTTTTCATATATTAAGTTTCAATTCTTTTGATAGCTGGGTGGAAAAAAGCTTGAAATATTAAGTTTCAATTGGCAAAGCTTGGGTCAAAGGTCATATCATGTTATTAAAATTGTAAACGCTTTATACATTTTTGCTCAGCTATGCATTGAAAAACATGTGTACCTATTATGATCGTTGTTATAAAATTATTACAATTGGTGTAATTTTAAACATTTACACAAAATTCCCTTACTCTTTCTTATCGTGCTAGATGTTTTAGTACTGTAAATCAACTGTCATTTTGTGCAAAAACTTTAGTTTTCATCTCTCTCTGGACTACAACATACCTCACCATTTACAACCACTTGTGGGAGTTTTATAATTTTTTTACAGTTGAAATGAAAAATTGTATGTATAGCTCAGGTGAAAGCACCCATTTCACTCTTGCTTTTTCGCGCTCTACTTCGTTAGGAACAAGCGCCAGACACATCTCGAGTGAATCGGTACCTTTTCTTAAACCTTGTTTAACAATCTACTTTTGAACAATTAGTAGTATATCACTTTTTTCGAACACAGCTCGCGGCTCGCGGTGTGACTCATGGTGGCGTACAGCCAGAATGGTGCGGTTCGGCACTCGGCATGCGTATAGTAGCGCTGCCGCGGCCCGAAGGCGCCAGTATACCAGCCGCTAATGCGTTACGGGACCGATTGTTAGCCGCAACTGTCCGACTGACTACGAAGAACCAGGCGCGCGTGTGGACTGCAGAGATCGTATTCCATGGCTCGCCGGTGCGCACGCCCAACCCGAAGGAACAAGGCAAGTATATTTTTTTATTTTATTATTACAACAAAATCCACAGCTCTCAAAATAACAGATAAGCCAAAAAATAACACATCTGCTAACATGATGATTAGCTAATCCAAAAATTTTTAAATAAGCCACAATCACAGTAGAAAAATCGTAGCGATGTAGCCTGTGCGTGTTCTCTGTGTATTTTGCGACCTGTGTATTTGACGACCTCCGTGGTCGAGTGGCTAGCACGCTAGTTTCAAGCGTCGCCATCTCGTGAGGTTCCGGGTTCGATTCCCGGTCGGGTCAAAGTAGAAAACGATCTTTTCTATATTGGCTCGGGTCTGGGTGTTGTACCACCGTTGTGTCTGATTTCCATAACACAAGTGCATTGGCTACTTACTTTGGGATCAGAGCAATGTAAGTGATTGGTGTCCAATATTTATTTATTTATTTATATTTGGGATTTGACAAACTGCTTGTGGTCTGCGGTCCGGGCCCTATAGGCACCGTACTTAGCGATGACTCTGTCATCTTGTCACTCGTAACCGAAACTTTTTACCTCAAGTGTGAAAAATTGAACTGTTAAACCACGGAAAAAAATAAAGAATTTTCGTGTTAAAATTGCACTATTCACGGTATCAAAATTTATTGTTGAATTTCTCGATGTTATAACAAATCCAAAAAGAATTCCAAGGGTGTATTTTTACTATTTCCCCACTAAATTACGTAAAATCTGCAATAATGACTAAGGCCTTGCATTTGCAAATTGCACATTTGATGTTTCTATTGCAATCAAGTTGAAAAGACAAAATTAAAAATTAAAAATAGAAATAATGGTTTTCTAAAGATATTGTAATAACAATTAATCTTCAAAAAATACTTAACATCATAAACATTTGACAATTTTATATAAGCAACAATTTTGCCAGTACTTGAATGCCCCCTCATTCTAGTATTACGTAACGCAATTTTTGAATATTTTACACTCCTCCTCCCCCCTTGTAACGCACCGTAACGTTTTTCAGTACCCCCCCCCCCCTCCCCCTCTCTAAACGTTACGTAACACTCAAGTAACAGTTTTTACCCTATTGTTCTTGGTATAGTTTTAATTGCTTTAGCTCATTATTGTCTTCTAATCATATTAAATAAAACAAGAGAATTTTTATCCGCAACACCTGCGTATTTTGTTTATTTTTCTATAAATTTTTGCTTTACACACACACAGTTGTTTTTCTCCGTCATTGCTCCCTATTTTAGCTTTATTTACTAACTAGCGGTCCCCCGCGACTTCGTCCGCGCGTTTTGAGTTTGCTCCCTCCCCTCCCGTCGCAGCGTGATGTTTTATATCCTAAAGCCTTTCTCAATAAATAAGCTATCTAACACAGAAATATTTTTTCAAATCGGTTTAGCAGTTCCTGATATAAGCGCGTTCAAACCAACAAACTCTTAAGCTTTATAATATAAAAATAGCGCAAGCGCACGTTGTACTTAAGCTGCGAACATTATTTTGGTGCGGAGTTATGTTAAAACTGTGATAGCTCCTAAGATATTTATTGGAATCAAATGATATAAAGGGCAACTTTGTTTTAAATGAAGTGCTCGTGATGATGAATGTATTTATTTTGATAAGAATAAATACCTGTGTGTATAATACACCTCTAAAAATGATGCATTATTTTTTTACAAATTTATTAACATAAAAAAGGTTGTAGTAAGTCAACCATAAAAGATAGACTTATGCTGTCGCGGACTTTATTATAGAACTTTTGATGTTGAACAATCTTGTCATACATGATTTTTGTGTAACTTTAGCGGTTTCCGCAGCGTACGCAGCGGAAGCTCTCAAAAGGAATATCTTTCTCCCGTTTTCGCAACATTTTTATTGCTGCTGTCGTCTTGTGAGTCGTATCTTTATGTTATATAGCTTAAAGTCTTCCTCGATAAATGGACTATCTAACATAAAAATATTTTTTCAAATCAGGCCAGTATTTTCTGAGATTAGCGCGTTCAAACAAACAAACAAACAAACAAACTCTTTAGCTTTATAATATAAATAGCGCAAGCGCACGTTGTACTTAAGCTGCGAACATTATTTTGGTGCGGAGTTATGTTAAAACTGTGATAGCTCCTAAGATATTTATTGGAATCAAATGATATAAAGGGCAACTTTGTTTTAAATGAAATGCTCGTGATGATGAATGTATTTATTTTGATAAGAATAAATATACCTGTGTGCATAATACACCTCTTAAAATGATGCATTATTTTTTTACAAATTTATTAACATAAAAAAGGTTGTAGTAAGTCAACCATAAAAGATAGACTTATGCTGTCGCGGACTTTATTATAGAACTCTTAATGTTGAACAATCTTGTCATACATGATTTTTGTGTAACTTTAGCGGTTTCCGCAGCGTACGCAGCGGAAGCTCTCAAAAGGAATATCTTTCTCCCGTTTTCGCAACATTTTTCATTGCTGCTGTCGTCTTGTGAGTCGTATCTTTATGTTATATAGCTTAAAGCCTTCCTCGATAAATGGACTATCTAACATAAAAATATTTTTTCAAATCAGGCCAGTAGTTTCTGAGATTAGCGCGTTCAAACAAACAAACAAACAAACAAACAAACAAACAAACAAACAAACTCTTCAGCTTTATAATATTAGTATAGATAAACTCCTAAAATAATAACATGCTTATTTTAACCTTTGGTAATGCAATTGTAAACAGAAACTCAACCGAAATTATACATTGTACTCGAAATAAAATCGTATTCTTAACAAAATTAAAAAAAACAACTATTAACCAAATTGAAAGAACATTGGGCCTTAGTGTTGCTGGCGTGTTTGATGTTTTCATAGGTAGCTAGAAATGTATAAAAAATGTGACCAGTTCTTTTACGGAAAATCAAGGTTTTGATTACATATAATACTTATGTCATTATTACATTTTAGCAGTAAACTTACCTGTGTAAAATAAGTAAGCATTAATGGAATCAGGCGTGACTTTGCGGAAGTCCATTATTAAGTTGATTTTTTTTATTATTATTTTGCTTTAAATTTCCGATAAGCGACTCTGGTGCAGGCAACTAACAACACGAACTGTCACCGCGTTAAGTATTAGTTCACTGACGACTTCAGTCGTCCGTGCTGCGCCGAGGCGACAACATCTCCTGAGGATGCCACGTGAAGTGGCGAAACGCGTCGAGGTTTTTTGCACGTTGGTGTTGGGTACTAATAATTGCATCAGCTGTGCCGCATGCGTATTGAGGGAGTGCGGGTCGTGCAACCTTCATTTGCCTGAACTAATACTTAATGCGGTGACGGTTCGTGTTGTTAGTTACCTGCACATTGGTAGAAAACCATATTTTATAATTTTAAAATCACATTTACAGACTTGACAGTGGCAATCAATGGGTCTGGAAAGTTTCATTTTTACTCTGCTGTCGGGATTATAACGCCATCTATAGTTTCCGCACGGGGCATTATAATAGCGACATCAGGCAGACCCCAACCAGTGTGCCAAATCCTTTATTATTTATTGTTTTAGTTTTTAATATCTTTATTTTTTATATTTATTTAAACGTATGAAGGCTTTTAAACCATAACAGTAAAACATGTATCACTTAAGAATTTGGTCATTGTTTGAATCTGTATCTGTTTTCAGGAGAAAGGCGTTGCGTGTACTTGCAATACGAGCTGGGCACGGACGCGGGCCGCACAGCGGACGCTTTCCTAGCCGACTGGGCCGCTATAGTGCACCTACACACGCTGCTGCATGACTTCATGCTTCGACCCGCCCAAGGTATGACTGCGATTGTGATTTGATACTTCTTTTTACTACTTATCAGCTGCTTGATCTATTCTATTCGTTTACATATTGTCAAGAGTACAGACTCGAATCAACTAAAGGCAAATTTTCAATAATCAGTTTTAAAAAAAAACTGTCATGATTATGATGTTTTCAAATCTGCCATATTGTATTTAATTCGAAGAATACTGTTTTTAACTGTTGAAAAATCTTATCGCAATTCTTGTACCCAAAAAAGAATGTTAGAAGATCGTTCTGTACAGATGTAATTTATGCATCGATTTTTACTCGTCAAACAGACAATTTATTATCATCTAGCGGTCCCCCTGTGATGTTTGATAGCCTAAAGCAGTAGTTCTTGAGATAAGCGCGTTCAAACTAACAAAAAAACAAACTCTTCAGATTTATTATATTGGTGTACCATGTAGGTACTCACTGACGATTTTTTCCCACTTACAGAGCGTGAAATGATGTGGCAAGGCGTGTGTATCCGCTCGTACACGTACCGTTCGCTGGTGATCGGTTTCGGCGCGTCGCAGCGCGCCACGGCCGTGCTGCAGTGGAGCGCGGGCTCGCAGCGGTACACGCTGGCCACGCCGGCGCACCAGCCCGCCGCCAACGCGCACCACCTGCTGCATCACCACCTGGACCATTACATCAACTGGTGAGTCGTGTTATGTGACATTATACATAGTGCTGCAAGTGACGCGCCACGGCCGTGCTGCAGTGGAGCGCGGGCTCGCAGCGGTACACGCTGGCCACGCCGGCGCACCAGCCCGCCGCCAACGCGCACCACCTGCTGCATCACCACCTGGACCATTACATCAACTGGTGAGTCGTGTTATGTGACATTATACATAGTGCTGCAAGTGACGCGCCACGGCCGTGCTGCAGTGGAGCGCGGGCTCGCAGCGGTACACGCTGGCCACGCCGGCGCACCAGCCCGCCGCCAACGCGCACCACCTGCTGCATCACCACCTGGACCATTACATCAACTGGTGAGTCGTGTTATGTGACATTATACATAGTGCTGCAAGTGACGCGCCACGGCCGTGCTGCAGTGGAGCGCGGGCTCGCAGCGGTACACGCTGGCCACGCCGGCGCACCAGCCCGCCGCCAACGCGCACCACCTGCTGCATCACCACCTGGACCATTACATCAACTGGTGAGTCGTGTTATGTGACATTATACATAGTGCTGCAAGTGACGCGCCACGGCCGTGCTGCAGTGGAGCGCGGGCTCGCAGCGGTACACGCTGGCCACGCCGGCGCACCAGCCCGCCGCCAACGCGCACCACCTGCTGCATCACCACCTGGACCATTACATCAACTGGTGAGTCGTGTTATGTGACATTATACATAGTGCTGCAAGTGACGCGCCACGGCCGTGCTGCAGTGGAGCGCGGGCTCGCAGCGGTACACGCTGGCCACGCCGGCGCACCAGCCCGCCGCCAACGCGCACCACCTGCTGCATCACCACCTGGACCATTACATCAACTGGTGAGTCGTGTTATGTGACATTATACATAGTGCTGCAAGTGACGCGCCACGGCCGTGCTGCAGTGGAGCGCGGGCTCGCAGCGGTACACGCTGGCCACGCCGGCGCACCAGCCCGCCGCCAACGCGCACCACCTGCTGCATCACCACCTGGACCATTACATCAACTGGTGAGTCTTGTTATGTGGCCGATAGGTGAGTAGTAGTAAACTCCCTAGCCGATTTTCGACTACGGTGGTTAGACACAACGACTAACAGACTGCGCGGGACATATTATAGTGCACAAGCAAACACAGGTGCACTCTCTATTCCTTTCACTCTCATAGCCCGATGGGACAGCAATCTGACACGACCAGAGAGAGATCAGGCGCAGGACCAACGGCTTTACGTGCTCACTAACTGTTGCGTGTGAATAAAACGACGATTGGATGACAATTGACTTTATTGTTTGAGGCGTACCCTCAAATACTAAAATAACTTAACCCACAACACTAACCAAGTCTGATAAGGGTCATAACAAAACAGTGCTGCAGTGGAGCCAAAGCTCGCAGTAGTACACAGTAGACCCGTCCGTTGCCGTGGTCGTGGCTACGGTGAACCACTGCACGCTTAACGCTAGCGCGAACTACTACGTATTGTAAATGGATCGCGCTAGTGTCAGGCTGTCATCTGGATTAGACAATAAAAAACTATTGAGTATTGAATAGGAGGTTTAGTAGACTGTAATCAATATAATTTTCTTTATAATTAATAAATACACGAAATACAAACCGCGAACAAAGATAGGCTAAAATCAGTTGTAAGAAGCGCTCACCTTGCTTGTCTGCAGTCATTGAGGCAGATTTCGGTAGTAGTGACTTGGATCATTCGAACTCACCTCAGATACAAGGATACCTTTTACCAGGAATGTAACCGGCACACAGCAAATCTGCATTTCCCTCAACGGATCAGCTCTCTCTTCTTTTATTTACGTGATTTATGCGACACAATCTTTGGTATTAACCAAATAACGACACGATAATTTAAAATAAACGACAATTGCGCGATACCGCACCGACAGACGATACGATCAGTTCAAGTAACAAAGTGACGAGACAAAATTGAATCTTTTTTTTAAAAAAACGAGATGATAGTGTTGGCAAACGAAAGTTGAAATAATTCACGCAAGCTTCGATTCTTAACAAGTACTGTTACATTGCTCGCGTAATTCCCACATAAGCGCCGTGAGCAATGTCAAGGTAAATCTGAACGCACACTTCGTTTTTGCAGGCACAAAGACCTGATGTCCCTTGGCGTGGTGCTGCGCGAGACGTACGCGCCGCTGCTGGCGCTGAGCCGGCTGCCCGCGCTGCCGCAGCTCGGGCTGCACCACGTGCGCACGCAGATGCCCACGCCCACCTTCACGCTGCTCGCGCACTCCTGGCGGAAGGTCACTCATAAATATAGATCAACTAGCGGACCCAGCGAACTTTTATTCGCCCCTAGCACCGTCCCGCCCCGTTCCCGTGTCGCCAGTCTCGTAATTTTAAAAGTTAAGAAAAACACTATAATTGATCAGTTATCATCGAGCGGGATGAAAAATGATCAAATTACAAAAATGGCTATAAAAAAATAAGGTTGGTGATAAAAAGGTCACTCATAAAAATAGATCAACTAGCGGACCCAGCGAACTTTTCTTCGCCCCTAGCACCGTCCCGCCCCGTCCCCGTCTCGCCCAGCCTCGTAATTTTAAAAGTTAAGAAAAACACTATAATCGATCAGTTATCATCGAGCGGGATGAAAAATGATAAAATTTAGAATTTTATGTATTTTTAAATTAAAAAAAAAATAAGGGTGAACAACCCTTATCACTTAGGGGTATGAAAAATGGATAGTAGCCGATTCTCAGACCTACTGAATACGCATATAAAATTTGATAAGAATCGGTGAAGCCGTTTCGGAGCAGTACGTGAACGAACATTGTGACACGAGGATTTTATATATAAGATAATTTAAATATTTGAACGCCGTGATCGGTGTTCATACATTTAATCTGATCTCAAAGTAAGTAGCTAATGCACTTGTGTTATGGAAATCAGAAACAACGATGGTACCATAACACCCAGACCCGAGACAATGTAGAAACTTTTGATTTCTACATTGACTGGCCGGGAATCGAATTCAGGACCTCGGAGCTGCAACGGCTTGAAACCCAGCGTGCTTTGCCACTACACCAAGGAGTCAAATAGCATGAAATGCTATATTACAGTATTGCAACCCGGCCTTTTTTATTTTAAGTAATGTATTCCTACAGCCTCGCGTAACTAAACTAACGCCAAAAATATTTATTCACATCACGATTACCATTAAATATTATGTAGATCTCATTACTTACCTTAATAATGATAGAAATGTTCATTTCTTTTTAGATACGCATCATATACGCTGGCGCGTACTCATTGGAGATTGGTATCCGTGGCGGCGGCATGGTGACGATACGCGACGGCTCTTTCTCCAAATTCGACAGGAGCTCAGTTGTAGATGAATTTGCGCCCGCGCAAGGACTCAAGGTACTTGAAGTTTACATAAATACTAGTCGTAAAATGACCCATAAGTTGAACGCACATTTATCCGAGCCGAACGCGCCGAACGAATCGAAGTCAAGTAGGCCTCGCACACATATCCGATTCGGACGAATCGGCCGACCGTGTCGAAGAAATCATGAGACAGCGCTATGAGTGACATCTAAAGGTGGGAGTGAGTATGAAGATTTTATCCAGCGATTCGATCGATTCGGTCGAATCGACCGCGTCGAAGAAATCATGAGACGGCGCTGTGAGCGACATCCAAATTGGGAATGAGTATGAAGATTATATCCGGCGAGTCGTCCGAATCATCCGAGTCGACCGCATTAGTCGCGCCTTATCTGATGACGTCATCCGAATTCGTCTAGGATTTCTGGGGTTCTTCCAGATTCGGACGTATCGTCGCGGATAAGTGTACGACGTTTGATTAGATTTCATATAAAGAATTCTAAAATTCGTTTCGTTCGGCTCGGATAAGTGTGCGTTCAGCTTTAGGCGGTAATTAGACCTTTTAAAACGTTATATTATGTCATTTACCACTATGTATTGCATCATTTCAGGCCTTTTTATCACGTTATGTGGAAGAGAGTATAAGCTCAAGATTATTAGCTGAAGATGACAATCCGCCTTCTCCTATGTCACCAATGCCCGCAGGTATATAGACTTTTATATGTATAGTAAAAAAATATTCTTTAATTTACATTTTATGCCTCGGTGGCGCAGCGGTAGGAGGGTCGCTCTTTAAAGCGACGGCCGCTCCAGAGGTCTCGGGTTCGATCCCCGGGTCGGGCCAAAAATATATACCTGAGTTTTTCTGTTCAGAAATTCTTAGGGTAGCCCGGAGTTTGGAAGTTGGCGGTGTTTTACCCCCGTGCCTCGGAAGAGCACGCAAAGCCGTTGGTCCTGCGCCTGATCTCTCTCCGGTCGTGTCAGATTGCTGTCCCATCGGCCTATGAGAGTGAAAGGAATAGAGAGTGCACCTGTGTTTACGCACACGCTTGTGCACTATAATGTCCCGCGTAAACCCGCGCAGTCGGTTAGTCGTTGTGACTGGCCACCGTAGTCGAAATCGGCTAGGGGGACTACAAATACATTTGACTAATATGAGGAATGTGGATGTCAGGCGGTCTCCGCTTCCCGGCGCCGCTGACGCCGCCGCAGCCGCACACGCCGCACTCGGCGCCCGTCACGCCGCACCCCGCCTCGCCCGCACAACATCAAGTAAGTTTTACGCAAACCCTCGTAATACAATACAATCGTACCCAAAGGGTAAAACCGGACCCTATAATTAAGACGTAGCTGCCTGTCCGTGTGTCTGTCACAAGGCTGCAACTTGACAGTTGTAAATTTTATTGTGTTTCTGTTGCTGCTTTAATAAATAAAAATTAAAGGCCCAAACAAAAGACGCTTTTTTTTGTGATTTTTTTGCTCGATATCAATAATGCCAATAGATGAGCACTTGAAATATTCACAAATAATCAGTTGATTTTTTATTTTAATAATAAATAATAAAATAAAATTTAAGGGGGGCTCCCATTCAAAAACCGTCCATTATGCATGCCCATTTACTTAGTAAATTCTACGAAACCCTTCGTGCACTAGTCCGACTCGCACTTGGTCGGTTTTTATTTATAAATAGCCTAAGCCTACTACTATAAACGGAATCTGTCCAAAACATTACTAGAAATCTTAAAACGATAATCTAACGAATTTCGTTTTTCGTAGTAGACGTTAATTCTTCCTGCTGTCTTCACATTTAGGATACGGATAACACTTTTTATCACATCATTATCCAATCTTTCTAAAAAGCCCGTTTTTCTTTACTTGGCGAATGTTCGTAACAATCTTGACATTCCTTTTCAACTAAATGATTCATTTTTAAATGAGATAAACTTAAAACTCGCAATCTAAATTCTTTGGTAATTTATCGTTTAACTGTGAAATCTTTATAAGGGCCGATTTTTCAATGATCAGTTAAAACTTATCAGACTGATAACTTATAAAGCGATCGATTTTAAAAAATGACAGTTACGTATAATTGCTGACAATTGGGTAACGTTTTCAAATTAGCCATATTGTATTTTGTTCGACGAATATTTCTTATCTGACTATTGAAAAATTAAAATTATTCACTGATATAATTTTAAAAGTAAAAACTGTTTACAATATTCGCCAAGCGAACAAAACCGAACTTTATATACGATCTCTGTGTATGATTCCAGATGGGCGGCGGTTCCTTCAACCTGACGTCCCCGCCTGGCGGCGCGGGCGGCGGGGGCGGGGGCGGGGCGGGCGTGTCGGCCTCGCCCGCGTCGCCGCTCGCGCCCTCGCCCCTCGCCGCGCCCGCCGCCTCGCCGCACCCGCCGCCCACCTCGCCCTTCACCGCGTGGCCCGGCTCGCCCTCGCTGCCGCGGCCCTCGCCCGGACACCACCCGTCGCCGAGGCACCACGTGGATCACAAAGGTGATGTTCTTCTGCTATGTGCCTATTTTAGTTTATTGTTCGTGAAGTGATGATACGACGTTGCGTTTGCAGTGATTTGTTTTACTATTAAATCAGTCTTTTCTTACTGCAATGAAAAGTCAAATATTTTCAATTGCTGAATATGTAGTACAGTCGCCGTCAGATATATTGGAGCAGACAAAGTGACCAAATTCGCCTAAACAATTTAAAATAACAATAAGTTCCTTACTTCATTAATATCTGAGCAAATGTTAGTCATTGTGTATAGAAATACACACAACTAACCAATAATATCTGAACACTCACTTGCCTGAATTTATTTATTGCATGACACTATCATGACAGTGATGACAATACTGAAAACTGCAAAGCGTTACAAACTGCCAGCGCCATCTTTCTATAATATAAAATATGAAAAGGGTTCCTATTTTTAAATAGTATTAATAGTACATTTTCTTCTGCAATTTCCTCCATTGCTCAGATATTTAAGAGCAACTGCGTAGATACATTTGACCTTATGAGTGTTCAGATATTATTGGTTAGTTGTGTGTATAGAAGTTATTGACTAGCTTCTGCTCAGATATTAATGAATTAACGGATGTCCTGATATTAATGGTAACTTTTAGTGTATGGAAATCATTGACATTTTAAACTATTCAGAAGTATTTTATCACTTTATCTGCTCCAATATATCTGACGGCGACTGTACTTAAGCAGTCAATATAGAAAGGAAACAGACATATGGACATCTAATTCATCTGCAACAATTCTGACTAATTACTTGTAAAATATTGCGGTAAAATATTGGACCCTTGCTTTTGTGACAGATAGCATAAAATTTCATAATTTCTAAAGCCGGCAAATTCTTACAAATACTATAAATCACAGGTCCCCAAGCCACAGGGTCGTCAGCGTCGAGCGGGCGCGTCCTGATCGGAGGGCGCGCGTGGGCTGGCGCCACGGCCACGCCCCTCCCCGTGGCGAAGCTAGAAACCCTGTGTACGCCCTGCGAGCCCCCGCCCAACGCCCCGCCTGGTCCGCCCCTGGCACCTCTACAGAGATTCCTCGCTTGTGTCTACATGAAGCGGTCGCTGCAGAGATTCGTGCAGCAGGAAGAGTTCGTGAGTATATTAGTTATCACTAGACTAATCTGATAGATACAAGTATGTTTTTCAACAGTAACGTACTAGGAACGTATTTCTTAGTATTGAAAAATAAACTTTAAAAAAAAGTAAAAACCGACTTCAAAACTAAAATGCACTAAAAAGTCTTAAATAAACTCTTCACCATTGAAAGGAAAGGAATCCGTTTTAGGCAAAGAATTTCTTGTTGGAGTCGGTGCTGTGATAGTTGATGCTTGATGGTCAAAGTGATGGCACCGACTCCAAAAAGAAATTGTTTGCCTAAAACGGATTCCTTTCCTTTCAATGGTGAAGAGTTTATTTAAGACTTTTTAGTGCATTTTGGTTTTGAAGTCGGTTTTTACTTTTTTTTAAAGTTTATTTTATTTCTTTATTTTTAGTGATTACATAAGAGGGGGGGGGGGGAGTTGCACCTTATGATTCTATTTTTTACGAAGCTATAAATTACCTATCATAAGTTTCGTCATTATAATTACTGAACTCCTAGGCGTTAAGGAGTTCCACCATCAGCTCAGCCCCACAAAATGTTGACTATCAGACGTAACAATACGTCAACATTAAGATTCTAGTAAAGAAACACTATACGTGCCTTTAAAATTTGAGGGTTTCCCTCGAATACACCAAGATCCCATCATCAGATCCCAAAATGGAAAAAATGGGACCAACTAGAAGGTACACCCACTAAGCAGGTGAAAAAATTTTTCGATTCGGTCGACAAACGACTGAGATATGAGGTAACATACATAAAAAAAAAATGATAAAAAAAAACATACAGTCGAATTGATAACCTCCTCCTTTTTTGAAGTCGGTTAAAAACAATGCCTACTACACCTACCGTCATCGACCAAAACCGTAGCGTGCCATACATGGAGCGTGTCGGCACCGGCAAAATGCGTCTAGCTCGCTCTCGCTCTCGGGAAGCTAGAGCGTATCGTATTGTTTTTCGTACCTAACATCATCATGGTATGGCATGGTGCAGAAGGAACATTCTTTTATATTCATAATATTCAAAACAGATTATGCATACGCGCTAAATAACACTTGTATTTTTTATAAACTGGCTCTGCTAATATCTGACTCGCGTTGCGATTCAAAATATGTTACTAAAATATATTTTTTATCATTTCATAGCTAACGATGGTATCAGTGGAAGCCACAAGCATGACATTCCGCTGCGACGCGGCGGGTTTAGCCGCGCGGGTGGCGCTGCACCCACAACACTTGCAAGCGTTACATCTGCAGCTCACTCCGCTACCGGATCATAAAGACAACTGGTCCGCTGACGATCTGCAGGTATGAAGTTATATCTTGTTCGGAATATTTCATTGTTAGGGCTCTAAAGCAAGTAGTTTCTTGGCAAGTTTATTGCTAAATATAAAAAAACCGGCCAAGTGCGAGTCGGATTCGCGCACTGAGGGTTCCGTGCCAACTTTAACTGAATTAGGGAATCCACTTACTTCTGCTAAGTAAAATACCACAATATTTTGTCGACTGCAAATATAACTTTGTTTTTCATAGTGTTTGTATGAAGTACAAAGTTATGTTTGCGGTTGTAAAAAATGTGCTATATCTCTAAAAGTACTCGTTCGATCCCGCCCGAACCAATTTTCTTTGAAAGTATATATTAAGATCTACATTACGTATTTTTTTCAAAATTTACACTTGCTTGGTTTAGAAGTTAGATGGGGGGGGGACGCCCATTTTACCACTTTGAAAGCGTCTAGCAATGAAACGTTAGACTTAGAAAGAAAATGGTTTTAGAAACCTCTTTGTCATTTTAAAAGACCTATCCATAGATACCCCACACGCATGGGTTTGACTAAAAAAATTTTTTTTGGTTTTAGTTTCATATATGGGAGCCCCCCCTAAAATGTCATTATTTTTTATTTTTTGTATGAGAATCGGTAAGCGGTTAACGGGATATATCTTCCTACTAAATTTCATCAGTGTGATGCTCATAGTTACAGAATAAAATGGCTGTGACATACGGACGGACAGACAGACAGACTTGACGAAACTATAAGGTTTCCGTTTTTTGCCATTCGGCTACGGAAGCCTAAAAATGAAGTTAGCATGATCTATACAATCCGAGTTCGTGTGTTCATAAGTTTTGAGACGAAAAAAGAGTTGCATATGTTTTCGAATAATTAACTTAATGTATTTATAACATTAACAGGGAACATTAATTACTTAATAATTAACAGAAAAATCATTTTTTTTTAATTCAAAATGATCACCCTTGGTTTTAATACTAAGACCCTTAGACGATTTGGCCAGTCATCAATGGCGGCATTAGCTTTGCTACTCGGACCAGAGCTCGCTTCAGTGTCTCCAAGTTTGGGTTCGACTTTCGACAGGCCCTGAGCTCTAACTCAGTTCATAAGGAATAAGCCAGCGAGTTGAGGTCAGGGCTGGAGGAGAGGCATTCGTTCGCCGCAATAACGGCCGGCACATTTTCCCTCAACCAAGATTGGGTGGTTTTTGACTTATAGGATGGCGCTGACTCTTCCTGGAAGACCTACAACTTTACCACAAATAATGAAAATAGGTTTTAACAACTGTTTAAATATGATGTGGCTAGTTTAAAATCAACGTCAATCAAGTCTAATGACATAAGGGTGGGTGGGCTATGGGTTTAGTTGCGTAACATTTCAACAGTAGTTTAAAGCTTGTTTATTTGTGGTAAGGCCGTCAATCTTTGTTTTGCTGTCACACGGGTTACAAAAAACATAAAGGTTACAAAACAAGCTCTAAAATGTCACCGATAATTCTTGGCTTTATGACAGTAAAATTTTTCTCATCGGTGATGAGTATCTTCCTCGCATCGTGTCTACTAAGCAGTATTGGATGACGTTCGCGTGGCAATTTACGAAGGCGGTCGTTTAAAAAGTGAACTTTCCTACAGGTACCTAAAGAACATGTTTCAGTATTGTACTGAAACGCGCGAAATATTAGACTGCGGAGCAAGTTTTTTCTGAGTGCGACATGGATTTCGGCTTAGTCGCTATCTGATGAATTTTGATGCTCGTAGACGTTCTCACAGGGCGTGGCAGACTACTTCTTCGGCAATCTTGCAAAGAACTTTTGTCCTTGTGTCGTTTGATACTGTAATACACGAAGTTGACACCTCCTGTGGAATATCCATTGGTTTTTTTTTTCGCCTTAAATAGCGAAATAACATGCGACCGTGATTTTGTGACTTTTGGAAAAGTAATCCTATATGTGTGTAAGATGATTTTATATATTATATACAACAGATACAGATTATATACAATTTGTTATATATTTTTTGTAATAAAGCAAGTTTTATAGTAATCAACTTTTTTTTTACGCGCGTAATCATATTTATTTACAAATAAGCTATTATGTTTATTATTTTGCTAACTGATTTCCTTAACTACACAACACAACACCAACGTTCCTTGTATTCTATCTTCAGCAGAGCAAAAAACAGTTTATAACTTAAATAAACATTTATCGATTTTCGACATGTTTGCACTATGCGCCTTCGTAAATATGCTTGATTTATTTCTCACGAACCTAATTCCAATGTCCTTTACGTTCTAGCGTATTCATACATTAATAAACATCAAATTTTCATAATAAGTTGTAACGCAATCGTCATAATTAATTTGACATCTTGTCATTGATACACATGAAGTGTGCGGTCCGCTACCGATCGGCGCGACCTTTGCGGTCGTTTTATCGAGTGGAGCTCATCCCTGTGAGCGTTTTGGGCCCAAACCAATTTTTATCTTTTAGTGGAGTTAAATAAAGAGGAGAAAATAAATCAATAATAAATAAATATTTAAATTATTAATCAATTTTAATTAATTAAAAGAAAAGTATTTTACAAACAGTCGTAACTATCCCTAATATTCCGCCGCTCACCATGAGCCACCATTTGATTTCATGGGTTACCCTGGGCGACGCGGTCGTCGTCAGCTACTAATGGACTGCACCAGAAAAGCTAAAAAAGATGAGAAAAATATCACAAATTAAACAAAGATATTTCAGATAAGCGAATTTGCTTTATCTATAGTACCCCTTATGCCACTATACAGATCCGTCTGGTTAAAAGTTGGTCACGTTTTGGTTATAAAAGTTTAGGTAAAGAATGAGTATCTTCAGAAATGAATTTGAAAATCCAATAAATTAAAAGTAGACATTCCAAATTTGAAAAAGAAGTAAATAGCAGTTGTTTTGTTTCAAAACTTATGAACACACGATGTATTTTTATTTGTCACTACACCATTTACAAATATTTTTTTACACATCTCAAACGGTAAGTTTGAAGGTATGCGGTTTGAAATAAGCATATTATCAGAAAATGTATCCATAAACTACAGTCTCTATTCTTTCCTACGCACAGGTGATGGAAAAATTCTTCGACCAGCGCGTAGCGGTGGCTCCGTACCGAGCGACGGCGCTGCAGGGCTGGGCGCGCATATGGGGCGCGCCGGCCGCGGCGCTGCCGTCGCTCGTGGCGCTGATGCGCGCGGACCTGGCGCCGCTCGCGCACGCGCACGGGCTCGCGCCCGCCTGGCACCTGCACTGGGCGCTGCGCATCCCGCCCGCCGCGCCGCAGATAGTGCCCGCCGGACAGCCCGCCGTGCTGCTGGCCAAGCACAAGATACTCTTCTTTGTGAGTAGCTTTATCAGTGACTAGCCGTCCCCCGCGACTTCGTCCGCGCGTTTTGCTCCCTCCCCTCCCTTCGCAGCGTAATGTTTGATTGCCTAACTAAAGCCTTCCGCGATAAATGAGTTATCCAACACAAATATATTTTTGAAATCGATCAAGAAGTTCTTGAGATTAGCGCATTCAAACAAAATATAGATAAATCACATCGTGACGACCTCCCCGGTGTAGTGGCTAAGCACGCTGGGTTTCAAAGCGTCGCCGCTCCGAGGTACCGAGTTCGATTCCCGGTCGTTTCAATATAGAAATCAAAATTTTCTATATTGTCTCGGGTCTGGGTGTTGTGGTACCACCGTTGTGTCTGATTTCCATAACACAAGTGCATAAGCTACTTACTTTGAGATCAGAGCAATTTATGTGATTGGTGTCCAATATTTATATATATATATATATAGCCCGCGAACAAATGGACGTCCCCTTAAGGCGAAAGTGCATTTAAACTGGCATCCACCTGCTTTTGGCCACATTGACCATCCACTTTGTTGGATGGTCGCACTTAGGTCCTTTTGGCCCTAGCTAGCCAAAGAACAAATATCGACGGAAGCCAAAAATTTATTTAAATGGCTGCAAGAAAATATTGAAATGTTCCCGAGAAAATCTCAGCGCAGGTGAGGCGCTGCTACAGCGCGTATATTCCGCTCTGTATATCTAATAAATAAATAAATAATAAATAAATATCCTTTGGACATTCCCACACATCGCCATCTAGCCCCAAAGTAAGCTACTCAAAGCTTGTGTTATGGGTGCCAGACAACGGATATAATACTTAAATACTTTTTTTTTGTAAATACATACATGATATACATAGAAAACACCCAGACCAATACAAACAGACATGTTCATGCACACAGATGTTTGTATTGTGCGGGGATCGAACCCGCACCCGCTGCGTAGTAGGCGATTTCTCGACCACTACACCAGACGGGTCGTCTAATGAAGTTTCTGACTACGAAGTCGCGTTTTTGGCGTCCAAAATTGCGACGTTGCCACACCGCTCATGCCGCTCATATCTGAGGCAATAGCTTAAATTCTACCTAACGCAATCGAAACAATATATGTCGTCTTTGATCACGTACGTATTGCACGATATTCGGCGCCCGATTTTAGTTTTATTTATTTTTCATTTACATCAGAAAATAAAAGAAACACATTAAGCACAAAAAACCCCCAAAGCGAGCTGAATGTGAAGAATTAAAAAAGAAACATGCTACACTTTTTTATAACAAGGATTGGCTTAAAATTAAAGTCTATACGGGTGTTATTTTGGCCAGTGATATCCAACTCAGGGATGATAATATGAGTTATGCTTATTCTAAAAAAATGATTTCTTTAAATTCTGAGCAACTTTTATACAAGAAAACCTCTTCACAACATGCAAAAAAATTACAAAACTAATGGGAAAACTCGCACCCAACCTGCAAGGGAGTAAAAAGGGGTGGAAGTTTCTACAAGTGCTATACCGATTATGATGATTGATATATATTGGTATTGGTATCAACAAACCAACGTAAAGCTTGGTACTCTTTACGGACGCCCAATAGCCGTATACGGACGCCCAATAGCTGTATACGGACGTTCCATAGCCATATACGGACGCCAAGTAGCCTTATGCGGACGTCAATAGCCATATACGGACGCCAAAGAGCCGTATGCGAACGATCAATAGCCATATACGGACGCCCAATAGGCGTATGCGGAAGTTTAATAGCCATATACGGACGCCCAATAGCTTTATTCGGACATTTAATATTCGCGTCATATACGGACGCCCAAAAGCTGTATACGGACGTTCAATAGCCATATACGGACGCCCAATAGCCTTATCATATACGGACGCCCATTAGCTGTATACGGACACCCAATAGCCATATTATATACGAACGTACAATGGCTATATACGGACGCTCAATAGCCATATACGGACGCCCAAAAACCTTATCATATACGGACGCCCATTAGCTGTATACAGACGCCCAATAGCCATATATGGACGCCCGAAAACCTTATCATATACGGACGCCCATTAGGCGTATACAGACGCCCAATAGACACATGATATACGGACGCCCAATGTCTGTATACGAACGCTCAATAGTCATATACGGACGCCCAATAGCTGTATGAGGTACATAACCTACCAAATTTCATTAAAGTTCGTTAATTAAGTGTTGCGTGAAAGACAGACATACATTTACATTTCGATCCATTTATCTATGCTCATTCCAACCCAAAAGACTTTTTGGAAAAAAATAAACGATGAAACTGTGTACTACAGAAAAGCGATAGGAATATAATAGAATAGATCCCAAACATGGTTTATCCTGTGAGGACGTTAAATAATCGATGCCATAGCTCATTTACTATCAATATATATGGGATGCCTATTTTGTATCACCATGGTTAGGACTTAAAAATGTAGCGGCCTAACTGCAAGACGAATATCGTGAAAAATTAATTTAACGGAAAACTACGTATCCCAAGGAGCTGGAAATTAAAATACTAAGCAATATTCATCAAGACATGATAAAAAAAGAAAGGGGAACTGGGGGACGTCATAATGATGCACGACGTCGGGACGCCAAAAAGACTGTAGGATGTGTGTATATATATATATATATATATATATATATATATATATATATATATATATATATATATATATATATATATATATATATATATATAAACATGAGTTCATTGAATCAAAATTTCAACAAATCATAGTAACGGCTCGATCTGATCCTGATGTCGTCGCTGATGCGTCAACATGTTAAGTAGCTAGAAGATTCTAGTTAGTTGTCATCGGCTTTTAAAATGATATCTGTGGTATGTCCTCATACATGAGCATTTTGAAATTTCATCACAATTCACACACATGGCCCACCACTATAACATCTAAATACTTTTTGTATACCACATGTTGGCCTCATACACCATTGTATTGTTTTATCACAGATCGCTTACTAGTCCTAATCATGCTGGTATTTGTTAACAGATCTGCCTGACGCGCGGCGACACGCAGCTGGTGCTGCCGCTGGTGTACGACATGCAGTCCAACGTGACGCAGCTCGCCGACAAGCGCGACTCGCAGCCGCACCTCATCGCCGTTAGCTTGCATCTCAAACGGTGAGTCAACTAGACCGTCAGTGTGTAGCTTCAACAATTATAAATGTTGAGCAGCATATCAATCGAGTGGACTCGTGTTTACATCACAGTTAACATACCAAAAAATACCTCTCTCGGGCCTCGTTAAATTAGTAAATGTGTGCTTGCTAGTAAAATTTACAGCTCTGTCATTATCTTGTTAGGTGATTTTTAACTGAATTTGAAGAAGTTTTTTTTGCTATCGCGTTTCATCTGAGGCACTGTTTGGCTGGTGGGTAATTATTACTCGAGATGATGGATGTAATGAGGGCTCTTACGTCGTCAAATAATTACTTCCAAAGAAGTAAGAAGGCTGTATCCGAAGCTGGACGAGTGTCGAGCTGATGACACCGCCGGCAATGTAAACCGGACTGAATGGATGAATGATAATGAATTGGCTATAAGCTGGGCATGACTGATTCAAATCGTACATAAATATTGAAATGTATATGAGATGAATATCGTCATATCCGATATCGATCCGCACCATAGTATATATTTTCGAAGCACTATATTGCTGCATCGATGTGATTACGATACGCCTTAGATCGCGCTCGATATTTATGATTCATAAATATAGTATATCAAACCGTACCCCGTTGCGATACGGGTTAGCAGGCGTACGCACTTGCGCTACAGCGATCAGATACGAATAAGAGAGATTCCTCTTTTGAGATTCTTCTTTCATCTTTATGAATATAAAATATGACACTGTGAGTGTTAAAAACATTCTAAAGCATACGAATAAGAGAGTATTCAAACCTTAAGTTTATAACAATATAAAGGCTTTTTTTAATGCATAGCACTATTTTTACTAATTTTTTTCATAGAATAAATTAAAAAGACTGTAAAACAGCTTTAATACACTTATAGTTGTCAATCTAAACAGATTTGAGAAGTACGTTACAGATATATCATGTTATGATACGGTGTACAGTTTCAGATCATATCGTTTTATAGATTTAGTGTCAAACAATACACATCGATATACCAATATATAGTTGAGAGAGATAGGTTTACCAAAAAGAACGTGCCAAACTGAAACTGGAGATAGCTTAGCCATAGACCTTTCAAGTAAAAATTACATGACTCTAATAAAAGTCTCACAGTTTGGGAAATAATGCCTCTTTTTTGTATTTTTCGTGTATGAAAAATGCTAAGTTATCTCCAATGTAAGTCTAAGTGCCATTTATAAGACAAAAAGTGACATAATTAAAAAAAAAAGAGTATGTCTGAAAGGTCTATGACTAAACTAACTCCAGTATCAGTTTGGCACGCTCTTTTTGGGACATTCTGTATATAGTTTCAATATCCGATATCGGATATCGATATGTGTATATAGTTTCGATTCGATATCGTTAAAATCCGATATAACATACGCCATAAGCAAGTCGGTGTTATCTCATAAACGAGCCATAACAGAAGCCACCTGGTTCCAGCTTCAACGAGTTCAACCAGTCGCACGCGGAGTGCACGCTGTGGCCGGCCGTGCGCGACCTGCTCAGCAACTTCACGCTGCCGCAGGACGCGCCGCAGCCGCCCGCGCCGCCGCAGCCCTAGCCTATATTTAATAGAACACTACAATAGGGATAATTCATCAGTTTTTGCCATTTTAAAAAACTTCACCCGCTCTGATATTGTCACTAGAGGTGTCCGATTAAAGTGATTGATTGTATAGTAAATATCCCTGTTGACCTTTCAATGGCCTTACGAGAATCTACAGGACCACACCGCAGCGCATCGGGTATGTGCACACCAAAAATTACAGTGAATGTAAATATTTATGTGATTTATGTTAAAACACGTTCTGTTTACGACACTTTATCTTTGAATCTTCATGAAAACACATCATCATCATTGATACCATTATAACTTATCTAAAGAATTATTAAATATGATTTCTGGGATATGCAAAGACTTAATTTTACAGGTTTTATATCAAAATGATACCATAAATTCAACTACGCCCACCCCCTGCATAAATTAAGTATCCAGTTTTATTTAAACCTTCCGTTGAGTTGCAGTGGTGGTAGAACTTTTGTGTTTTCAGGTTGTACTGTGTAAATAGATATAGTTTGTTAATTCATCTATGTAAGTATAAGTTAGTATAATGTGAAAATTCGTTATTTTTTTTACATTCTCAAAATTTTAGTTTTTTTAATTCAAATCCTGACTATGAATTCCAATAGCTAGTTAATTAAAGACATTTATTCCTTGATCTTGCAGTCCATAACTTTTACGATTACATGCCAAAAGCTATACTATCGGAGCTCATAGTGAGGTGGTCGATGTTGGTCAATAGAAAATTAAAACATGATCATTTATGTGAAACGGCTCTTTGAACTGCATATTATATCATAAGACATAAATCTTTTTTTCCTATATATTCATTTTATTTCGACTCGTTAACAGATACGACTTCTCAACGCCACATGTGAATAATGTTATGTATTCTGTTTAGCCTACAAGTTAAACTACGAATGGTCCGAAAAAGAAATCACCGATACTACAACATATAACGAAGTTCTTTTATTATGCCGAGACACGATAGGATAAAATTTTCTCGATAGAAAACTATCACCCTGCGCCATGTAAAATTTTCCATGAACACCTTCACCCCGTTTAGATCGTCACATTTCCCTTTAAATTGGTCCAATATACTATACGATCTCCATGTTTAAACGATTCACCTGGGTGTTGAATGAAAACAGCACAACACATATTTTCGTTTTTATTATTTCGCTCGTAAAAAAGGTTAAGGTTAATATGTATTTAATTATGTTAATAAAAGTCAAGTCATCATCTCAAGTACTAATTTCTAGATTGGGATCGGGTCTCCCTCCTAGTGAATTTGCTCCGCAAAGCTGTGTTTTGGGTTATCTGTGTAGATAGGTTAGATTATCTGTGTATCTCGCTGAAAAACAGCTCGGCGTAGCACAGCAGGTTGCTTAAAGATATTATAAAAATGTTGTGACAGTAGCTAGGTGGTTTGGACCTATTAGTATAATGATTCTATTGTATGTGTAAAATACTTGTACCCATAGCTAATATGGTTGTGTTGTCTCGGTGTGAGTGCTTTAGCGACTTGTTGTGTCCATCGGTTAGACTTTGTAATGAAGGTCTCTGACTCCTCGTCTCATGGTACTTCGACGTTCTCTTATTTTATTTAGTTATAAAATGCTTCGTCCTGAACTACTGACTGACTGACTGACGACGGATCCAAGCAGAGCCTAAACCGCTGATCGTAGAGATCTGAAACTTGGAAGGTGTAATTTTTGTATGACGTTCACGTGGAGATCCGATAAGAAAGGATTTTGCGAAATTTCACATTCCAGAGTGAATAAGGGGGGCAAAGTTTGTGTGGGACAACGTGATTCCTTAGTCCAATCCACTTAAAATTTAGCCAACATATTCTTTTTAGAATTGCCGAAACCCGCGTTTACTATTTTATTGTAATGTATTTCTTAAAGGGGTTAAAAAGGGACAGAAAGTTATTTTGGTGGTGATTTGGTTTGAAGTTTATATCAATCAATACTCCTTGCGTTTTTGATTTTAATTACTTTTTATATACTTAAAACTTTATTTTATTTTTAAAGGCACAGTAACAATCAAACAACCAAAATAATAAATTAGAAATGTTCATACAGTAAGAAAATGGCCGGTCGAGTGACCTAAAAAAAAATATGCACGACATAACAATATGATTATTAAACTATAACTTGGTGAAAGACGATAACTGTAATTTTAATAAACAAGTTAGTTCATGTGTTATGTAACACAATTGATGGAAGTCAAGTTATTAATTACCCGACACATTCTGTAAACAGGGTTATTCAAAGAAACATTGTTATTCGCGAGCGGAATATCGATAAGCTTAGGGTTTCGAGTTCTTGACTCATTGACCCTAAAATAAAGTAAACTTAGGAGTTAGTTAGTTAGTTTTTTTAAAGTGACGTTAAATCGCTAATCCCTCTGTTGTAGCGTTGATAGACCGAATTGCAAATATATCTTCGTAGGTAGGAAGTGAAGTAGTAAAGTACGGATTCTACTTTGTCAATGTGGATCGCTTAGATTGGTGACCAAAGTGATGAGCACTTTAGGTACTCCAATATTGGTCTGAATAAAGTTGCGTAGAGTATAAGTTGGGACTCATATTTCTTAAAATGTTTTGAACCCTGAATGCTGTAATGAAAGTATATAACATTTTTATTTTTGGTGAATATAATATATTGAAACATTTTCACATTTGATGTCATTGCATTAGTCCGACACCATTCGTATATCATGTTAACGTTGCTTTGTAACTCCAAACAATCACCCACATCTTTGACTCTGGCAAATATTTGTATGTCATCCATCTGCGTACGCTAACGTCTCGCATGTTAGTGATTGAAGGAGGTCGTTTATAAAAAAAAAGGAACAAGAGAGGTCCAAGATTTGACCCTTGTGGTACTCCTGAAGTAGGCACGACCAGGACATGAATCATAAACATCTCACTTACGTCTGCAGTGCTACACTGCCGTCCTTCTTGCTCAGTTGTCAAATTGAATTTTTGTGCCACAAAACGTCAAGGCGGTACATTTGTCACATATTATTTGTTGTGTTTTCAATGGTGTTTTAATATTAAAGCTTTTGTTTTTGTTTGTTGATATTAAATAGCTTGAGCTTGAGATGTGTGTGATGAGGTCAAAACAAAAGACTTCACGAAATATTATTCTAGCGCGGGATTAAAATGATGAAATAAAGTTCGGTAAGTGGTTTATTTAAACCAATCTTGTATCATTGATTTAAACTTACCTATTTGATTGTTTATACCGAATAGCATCCAGTCAAATGTTATGAAATTTATTTTAACTATATAAAAAAAATAGTTCGGTAGTACATCGGTGGTGCTATTTTTATTTTTATTGATATCGATATTGTGATCTGGGAGTATCAGAACTCTATTACATACCAAGATTGGTTAGAATAGCAATCGAAATCACAAAAAACAAAAATACAATCGTGAGGATGGGTTTAAAATTATTTTTTTTCTTCAAGTGTGTGTTTACACCCAGTGCCTAGCAGGGGTACCCGCTGAAAATCAGTGTCGTGGCATGCTTACCATCTGCTGTCACGATAAAATTTGATTTCCATATTGACCCGACTGGGAATCGAACCAGAGACCTCGGAGCGGCGACGCCTTGAAACCAGCGTGCTTATCCACTACACCACCGAGGTCGTCAACAGAAAAGCCATAATCTATATTCCGTCTAACAGTTGATAGTTAGTAGTAAATAATACAAGTTCATCGGTATCGTTAGTACTGCAATTTCACGTTTGTTATTGATTTACAATAATAGTTCTACCTGATTTCAGTTACAATATTCATGGTAATCGTATTCAATCGGAGCAGCGCCGCTGGGAAGTGACCTGGTCTTGTCATCGCGTGGCTACTAGGAATAAAAGTCAGTTTTTCTTAGCTAGGCCAATATTGTAAAGAATCTTTTCGTAACTTTTTAATAATGTTATTGAATAAAACTAATTTATTACTAAATTTAAAAAGTTCTCGTGTTAAAAGATTAATTGCCTACGTAGATATGTATACGTGCGATTAGGGTTGTGCGTTTATCTTATTTTAAAATGAACATTTTGTTAAAAAGAATCGTCGAAATTGTTAACATTGTTCGACAAGCAAAGAAAAACTGACTATACAATCATATCAATCAATACCTTCCAGACCCGTCATATACAGATCGTATTTGACACTAGATACTCGTAGATTGTTGTTGTAATGTCCCGCGTAATTTTACTTACTGCATTGATTCTTGTTACATTAATACCTTAAGTTATTAGTTTTGTAATAATGATATTGTTCAACATACCGAGATATCTCGTTTACTAGGTAGTTTAATACTTATTATCACCACGCTCTTTTTTTTATACAGGTGGTGCGAAGAAAGTAATGAAGGGTAAAACTTTCTTCGGGGGTCAATTTTTTAAATAAATAAAATACCTCATCATCATCATCATTATCAGCCAAATGACGTCCACTGCTGAACATAGGCCTCCCCCACGGCTTTCCACAGCGACCGATCACTAGCGGTCTGCATCCAGTTTGATACTGCGATCTTTATAAGGTCGTCTGTTCATCTTGTTGGTGGACGTCCCACGCTGCGTCTCTGATCGAAGGGTCTCCAATCTAGAACTTTCCTGCCCCAACGGCCATCAGTTCTTCGCGCTATATGCCCTGCCCTATACTGGGGACCTTTTTGGCACACCTAGGCGCTTTGTTTTTGTTTATTATTAATTTAATTTTTGTTGTTAGGGTTCCGTAGCCGAATAGCAAAAAACGGAACCCTTATAGTTTCTTCAAGTCTGTCTGTCTGTCCGTCCGTATGTCACAGCCATTTTATTCTGTAACTATAAGCATTACCCAATTGAAATTTGGTAGGAAGATGTATCTTGTTAACCGCTTATCGATTCTCATACAAAAAATAATGAGGTTAAGGGGGGGCAGGCAGTTAAGGGGGGCTCTCATACATGAAACTAAAACAAAAAATTTTTTTTTGTCAAACCTAAGCGTATGGGGTGTTTATGAATAGGTCTTTTAAAATAAAATTGAGGTTCCTAGAACCATTTTCTTTTAAGTCTAACCTTTCATAGCTAGACGCTTCCAAAGTGGTAAAATGCCCCCCCCCCCCCCCATCTTATTTCTAAACCAAGCGAGTGTAAATTTTTAAAAAAATATAACAACCGCAAACATAACTTTGTACTTCATACAAACACTATGAAAAACAAAGTTATATTAGCAGTCAAGAAAATATTGCGGTATTTCACTAAGTAGAAGTAAATGGTTCCCTTATTCAGTTAAAGTTGGCACGGAACCCTCGGTGCGCGAGTCCGACTCGCACTTGGCCGGTTTTTTTGTTTTTGTTTTGATTTCATGTTAGATAGATAGATAGATAACTCTTTATTGCACATTACATAAATTGATTTACAGATTCGTTTAAGGGAAATGTACAATTTAGGCGGTCTTATCGCTATAAGCGATCTCTTCCAGACAACCTTTGTGTAAAGAAATTATGAGTTTTATAGGAAGGGGTATTTTGTGCATAAAAAGAAACTGAAAAGCTGAATAAGTGGAATAGAAATATATCTGTATAATAAAATAATTATATAAAAATAAAAACAAATAAAGAATAATATTAATAAATTATATACATCTTTATAAAATATAACAGATAAATAAATATATACCAACACAGTAATAATCAAACATAATAATATATACACAAACAAAATATGAAATGAAAGGAAATAAACTGAGACATAAGAGTAGATAGAATTATTTTGAAGAGAGTAAATGTTCTTTAAGCAGTTTTTTGAAAATAGTGATAGATTTTGATTGCTTGATAGCCAGGGGTAAGGAGTTCCACAAGCGTACGTATTTGACAGTGAAAGAGTTTGAATAATAGCTCGTTGTGTGACGAGAGGATTCAAGGTGGAGTTTCCTCGATGACCGCATGTCAAGACCGCGCAACGGCTGCAAGACGTGGAAGCGTTCCTTGAGATAAGGTGGGAATTTTGGATTGAAAAGTATGGAATACAATAAACATAGAATATGGCAATTTCGCCGAAGTCTAATTGGGAGCCACTTGAGCCGAGAGCGGTATTCAGAGACGTGATCATACTTGTGTAGACCATAAATACAGAAATTTTGGAGACGTTCGAGCTTGTCGAGGAGATTTTCGTTAAGATCAAGATAGCAACTATCTGCATAATCCAAAATTGGAAACAGAGCCTGGACAAGCGCAATTTTAGTGGGTATCGGTAGGAAGTTCCGAAGCCTGTTTAGTGACGCCGCTGCAGCAAATATTTTTCGACTAAAGTCTGCATTTTGTTTGGACCATGAGAGCGAACAGTCGATATGTATACCCAGGTTTTTTACAGATGCTGAAAGGAATTTGAACACCGTCAAACGTGATAGGTTGCATGGCCGTCAAGTCAATCCTAGCAATTTGCCAAGAACCTCCCACAATTAAAACCTGCGTTTTGGTAGGGTTGACCTTGAGACCGAAGGATTTGCTCCAATCGAGGATACGATTATCAGTGTTAACCGCTTCTATAACGGTAGGTGGGTCTTCAAGGTGCCCCTGTAAATATATTTGGAGATCGTCTGCATAAAGATGAAAAAGCGATGTAAGATTAGGTTACGCGTAATAGAATTGACGAAAATTTAAAAGAGGAGAGGAGACAGTACGCCGCCTTGAGGTACACCGGCAGATATGTTACACCATGCAGAGAAAGCGTCCTCTGAACGAATGCGCTGCCGGCGGCCGTGTAAGTAACTATGAAACCAGTCAAGCACCGTTGGAGATATGTTAAGAGACCGAAGCATCCCAAGTAATACTCGTATGTCAAAGTCTACGGTATTGAAGGCATTGCTTAAATCCAATAGAGCTAGCATGTGAGTAGTGTTCTTTTAGTGTAATTTATGTTTGTGTGTGTCAAATAAACAACAATCCAATTCAAACCAAATTGTTTTATGTCTGGAATCCAGTAATTCGTAAATGCAAAAACCGTGGAATTCAGAAAAATGTTGTTTTGCGTGTGGATACCTACTCTGAGTGTTGTGTATCGAGAACAGGTGCGAAAAATAAATGTGATTTTGTGAACAATGGTACTGCAAGTAATCGCAAAAACTTCGTAGGAGGGTAGACCGATATGTGCAACAGTGCCGAAATATCGGAAACTCAGACATAGTAAGGTAGGTACATGGTAGCGATCCCGTTCCAATCTATTCTAAAAGATACATTTCCATCAGGTAGATGTCATAAAACATTCCACGGCACTTCACTTTGCAGTTGCTGGAAAATTAATAACATCATTAAATTTGCCAAAACATCATATAAGAAATAAATAATTTTGCTTAGTTTTTTTTTAAATTATTAAACTATATTTGGTTTTTGACTACGACGCGGCGCGAGGCACTGTTTGGGGTCTGTCACGCACTGTCTCACTGATCATTCATAATGAAGAATTTCTGACACAGTATGTCATATATCAAATTACAATGTGTTTACATAATTTAAAATTTCTTTGATACTTTTATAATTAATTAAATCACTGAGTAAAACTAAGAATTTTCTTACTATGGCTGCTAAAGGAAACCATGGTAGTAATTCTATGGAAACAATTCTTACATTTGAAAACAAAAATGTTGTGAGTAGCTAGATCTTCTTTACTTGTTAGGCTATAGAAACACAATGCTTTTACTGTGTGTCTTTAACGACTTTCGATGGAATCTGCGTGTCTTTAACGACTTACGATGGAATGATGGTTATCGCAACGGCATATCCCTACCCTACCAGTTATTTTCAATAGTATGTAAGTTAATAATAAAGGCATCCTTTTAAAAAGGCACACCTGTAAGCGGGTTGCAAGGTTGCACTTTTATGTTAAACTATTAGCGTTTATGCTTGCTCAGTGTTAAATTTTATTATCTACTCACGCTCAACCTTTGTGGTCGGATAGAGTCAATGGTCGATGGTGTGGTCGACGGCCCACATCCCCGGGATGGACACGGGAACAGGCTCGGGAGGCATCACGCAGCGCAGCACGGGCCGGCGGAAACTTCGCATCGGCACCTTTGTTCTCGGCGCATTCCTCACTATGCACTTTAGAGTCACCGCGTCGGCGATCACTGGAGGATTTTGTTAGTATACAGGGTGTTGTGTTGGACAGACATGACTACACGAGACATCCAACTCAGGGATGAATATGAGTAATGCTTATTAAAAAAATCTTAAAATTAAAAATCTTAACTAGTTTTATAAAAGAAAACCTCTTCATCTCTTCTTAATATTCTAAAAAATTTCAAAACTGATGAGGAAACTCGCACCCTCGCGCGTAGATACCGCTTATCTACAAAATCCTACGTTGTAGCTAGTAAGCTGCGAAGAGGCTACCTGGTGTAGGTAGTTTTGACTCGATAGCTGTATCGCATCAATAAATTGATTTTGTGGGTTTTTTTTCATTAAAAATATGTATATGTGTCGCTCGTCCTCAAGAGTCACTGGTCGCTGACCAAAACAATACCCTGTATTAGTAAAATGTCAACCCGTTTTGTGGTTTTCAAATTAATTAATAACTTCCATTCTCTTCAGTCATCTTCGTCATATTTCTGATTATTGCGGTGGCGCTACTCGCAAATCCGTTGCGACATTTCGAAGTATACCTCGGTCAGTGGAGCATCAGTGGACCAGGGCGCGCTTTCCGCATAATACCAATGTTTGATGGTTCGTAAGTTACTATTGTGTAAACAGGAATTATGAATTTTATTCATCTATCATTGATATCATTCTCTTAGGTATCGGGATAGCTATTTGTATTTACGCAATAGTGCGCGCTATTTGTTGCTGCACTATTGCCGCTATAACCGCAACCTATGTGCTGCATGCTGCTTCCGACACGAGATTACCTTACACGTACTGCAGGTAAAAAAACGAGCTGATAGAAATTATTTTAATATGGACCCTTTTTTCTAAGCAGTTCATTGTGTTGGGTACGTATTACAATACCGAATTTCATAAGCCCTACGAACGGAAGGCCGAATTTTAGAATGCCGAATGTTTATATGATCGAAAGTTCTAAATACCGAAAGTTTGAAATCCCGAAAATTCAAAACACCAAATCTTCTAAGACCTATGATTAAAATGCCGAATACTAAAATAGCGAATTTTCTGTTTTTATGACCGAAAGTTTATTTGAAATTCGGCATATTGAGCTTCGGTATATCGGGTATAGGCATTTCATTCGTTCGGTATTTTGATTCTCGACGTTTCAAGCGTAGGTATTTCATTTGTAGGTATAATGAACTTTCGGTATTATAATACGTACCCATTGTGTTGTATTTCAGGAATTTCAACTTAAAATCCTATGAGCCTATGTTGAAGGAAAAAAAAGCTTTTAGACGGCGCCTGGTAAGTAATTTATTAAAATTTTACTTACCTAATAAAATTTTACTCTACAATCCGTGAGTAGGACATAAATATTAATCTTACAGTTGAAAACGCCTGCGAAATATATAGACGAAGATGGTAGAGGCATTACCATACGACCCAGTACTGTCGGTCTATCTCATCACGCGTGGAGAAATGCTTCTTTGAAAGGGTAATTAACAACTTTTGTGAAAATTATTTCATTTTGCTATTGGTTTATATTACGACTATGTTTTTATGTAATATTCTTTTCAGTAAAATGAAATTAAAAGTGGTGAAAAGCATTAACCAACCACGTCAAATAAAAGTTTGCAAGGAAATTTACGCTGGAAGATATCCTCCGTTGATCGACACTCCTGCTTACAATTTTTTCTAGTCAGTTCACCTCATTTATTTTATTTTAGAAAATCCTTAAGAATAGTTTCTGAAAATCAATCCATGTCGGTCTACCCTTTGAAATTTATAATTTAATTTATATTATTCTGTATTTACTGTTAGGTGAATTTAATTGATTGCTATAAATTAAATAATAAGACCGAACATCATACCGCGTGTATAGTGAACGCGACTTCGGAAAGTACACAGACAGAAAGACAGTCTCTTCCATTAAAAAGTTTTTCTATTATTGTAGCGTGGAGGTAGTGCAGTTGAGGGAAGGCCATAGTTTAGAGCATTTCAATATACCATTATTAATAAGCATCGCTATAGTTTGGGCTGCCATATGGCTGGTTTTAGTTGGCGAACGGATTTACCACGGCAGAGTATGTTACTTTATTTACTCTCTTAAGTCTCTGAAATAATAATTATATTCTTATAATGGCGAAAAAAAAAACCAACAGCTAATTTGGAATAACATGATTTTGTGGTTCGCTATATTGCCATGGCTCTGGGCGCTGCTGTTGTCTATAAAGGCCATTACAAATATAAAGATGATGGAAAAAATCTTAGGAAGAGCTTTTCGCCTTGAAGCTATGGAAATATTAACTGTATGTATTTTTATACTTGGGTTACCTACCTTATTTTCACATATAATAATATACCAGTACTAGTATCATACAATTAGCTTTCTATTTGTGTTTAGGTAATAGCTGATGCTCTGGAAGTAGCTTTATACATCCATTCTGCGGGCACAGGTACAGAGTTAATACATGGGAAAGGATTAAACCATTATGGTAAAATCGGTTATTGAAAATGTTTTACATGAATTTATGATCCAGTGATATGGTTTAAAATCTACGAATCCTACCGGTTTCTGTACTGTTTTTTTTTTTTGAGTATTACTATACAAACATTATTGCATTTTTTCTACAGCATCAGGACACATTGATTCGCATCTTAACAGTGAAAACGTATGGCATTCGTGTTTACTACTACTATTAACCGTTCTCAACTCTACCAATGCCGCAGTATGTGCTCTGGTCGATTACACGCAAGTTATTAGCCAAGAAAACCACACCGAGCATGAAAGTAAACAACACCATGGCGTAGTTGCGGTAGTTCTGTTTAAAGTGGTTGAGCATAACTAATAATTTTCGTGTTATTCCAGGTACCTTGTGGATATTACCAATGTATTCGAAATGCTTGTCTAGTGGCAACTATTCACATTTGTTGTAAGGTCGCTTTTAAGGTTTTTTTCCCCGTAGACTGGCATGGGTACCATCAAGTAATAATCCTATTACCTTTTTCTAGATCTACGCTTACTTTCGCTGGGTTAACGTTTTCTTACATGATTGTTGCCTATGTGGTGCTAAAATCTGCATTGCACACAATATTTGAATATAAAGTAACTTTAGTGTAAGTTCCTTTCCTAGGCCACCATTCAATATAAGATTTATTTATAACTATCTACCGTTTCTTCAATTCTACTAATGTTATTTCAGCTTTATAGAGCAAGGGGTCGTCGCTATTTTAATTCTGACTTGTATGGGGCTGAGCGTGCTTTTTGCTACGAACGTATGTACGAGTAAATAATACTTTTATATCGTGTATATTGCTTTGATTGTGTATAAATAACTATTTTTCAATTTGCAGGGAGGCCTACCCCTTCTAGAGAGCGTGGATGCTTTGATGACGGGTGTAGCGATGCCGTTGGTGTGTCTTATGGAGCTAATCGGCATGATGTACATATACCGCGGCCGCGACTTCGTCTCCGATATGAACCTCGCCACCGAAGAGAACACCTGCGCATCGCGCATCGGAACGCAGTGGCGAGTCATTCCATTTATAACTTTGGTAAGTTCATGTTTTTAATACACTATAATAAAATGTAGTCTTGTAAACGCGTAGCTCTTGAGATGCCTATACATATTAGTGAACTTTTATAACGAGGAACGTCTGACGATTTGTTTTGTTTTACTTACATAATTCAATTCATATAGAATATTGGCCTTTTCAGTTAACAATTATATTGAAGATCGTAGTGACACTGAAGTCCGACCTGCCTGCCCAGTCGCTGTACTATGCGCTTGCGCCGCTGCTCGGCGTGATACTAGCGGTGCCCATCCGCGCCGTCTATAACGCGGTTAAATTCCTTCGCAAGACCAAGACTACCACCCAGTAGCTCTATCTATAAATCGCTTACACGACTAGAGCTTTTTGAATGGACACTCAAGGTTTCAGTGTTGTGATACGACCGTGTAATTATACGACTTGTCTCTCGTCTTTAAATCAAATCGTCGGCAATAGAATAACCTAGTCATAGGTATAATAAACACCTTGAGTGCCTACAAATTGTAAGATAAATGTAAGCGAAATTATGTTATCCTTGAAATAAAAAGACCATTGACTGAAAATAAATGTTTATTGTATCAATCATTTAAAATATTTATAAATATAGATCTTTGTACAATGCATTCGACATGCATACACATATGATTGCTGATACATGATAATAGCCATGATGAGACTCGCATGAAACCTACTGGCGACACAGGTAATGAGGCCCGTCACTCGGGGGACGACGGGAAACACAATCAACACCAGAACGATTAGGTAGGTATAGATTACTTCACTACTTTAAACCTACAATGCCTATTTCACGATTAAATTAAAATATCACAATATGTACATATTACTCTCGGCAGACTATCTCGAATTATAATATCATTAAAATATTCCGACGCGACACGCGGGCCGGCGCGGACGTCGATTTAATTCGCGCACCGACTCGTGCGATGAGGCAACGCACCGGCCGACTATAGACCATAACAGTGGAGAAGATATAATAAATTACGTAAAATCAACCCGCAGCTACGTTTCGTAGAATCGCTACGATCCTTTGTGACGAGTGTCTATCGTTAGACCAGAGACACACATAATAACAACAACATCGGCGGGGGCTCGCGGCGTCCGCGCCTACTTCTCACTACGTTTCAACGCTCACAGCGTAGGAAGGCACTCGCGGCACAGCGGGCGGGCGGCCGCCCAGACCGGTGCGGCGTCAGAAGCGGCGCAGCGCGGCGGCGGGCTGCGCGGCCTTGCGCGTCGGCTGCACCGACAGCGGCGCCACCAGCAGCGGCCCGCCGCCCGACGCGCACCCGCCGCCCGAAGCGCCCATCTCCTGCAAACACACACAACTATACTTTTAAAAAAAATCGTTAGCTACCGTTATTTAACTAAATCTTCGGTTAACTACCGATATAATGCAGTTATTAACGGTTAATCCAACTGCGACGATCAAAAATTGTAAGTAATGTTTATTCCATCAAGCTTGTGTAAACGAGACACAATAGAAATTCCATTGTTATGCGGTCTCATGCGACCGCTTGGGTGATTTTACAAATCATATTTTTATTACTGTAACGTGCAATAAAAATCAGCTCGAGCAACTAAACTTACAGAACATGACGTATTAAAATTTAATGAATGTCCATCAATTTTAACTTGCTTCGCATCTATAAGGTCATCTCGTTTTAAGTGATAATATTTAAAGGGCTGATTTAATAACCATAAAATACGGTTATTTAACCGTTAATCACGAAAAAATCATTTTTTACCGCTTGGATAAAATCGTTAACAACTTGCTTCGCATCTATAAGGTCATCTCGTTTTAAGTGATAATATTTAAAGGGCTGATTTAATAACCATAAAATACGGTTATTTAACCGTTAATCACGAAAAATCATTTTTTACAGCTTGGATAAAATCGTTAATAACTTGCTTCGCATCTATAAGGTCATCTCGTTTTAAGTGATAATATTTAAAGGGCTGATTTAGAATAATAAATGAAACATATTTTGTAAGAAAAAAAACTATACGCTAGTTTTCGAGAAAATGACCTCTTAAACATGTAGAAAAAAGAGTAAAATAAAACACCCCGTGCCGCGTGTTGCTGAGCTAAGCTCTCGGTCTTTGTCGGCTTGTCGGCAATGTCAAACGCGCCACCAATCGCCGCCGCGTTGCCTACAAGTGTCGCGGCCGATCCCCCACCCGCCTCTCGCACACACTTACCGCGCGACGCGAGAGTCAGTCTGCCAGAAAAATCGCCGAGTGAGTTGTGAGTGTCGGTACGGGTCTGGGACCGACATCTCAATCAAGTAGCTACTTGCCGCGCCTCGACGTGGTAAGACGAGAACGACGTGCTGGATTATTTTTACTGGCACCTAGTGCCTTACACCGCAGACGCTAGCTACGGTTTCTGCACAACGAAGGCCTCCACCCTCATCATCACTTGAGGGTCCAATATTTCCTTTTGACGGGAACTACGCCCGTATCACTTGGGGATCCAAGATTTGCTGCTGGCGCGGACAACGCGCCAAAGGTCGAGCAGCTTGAGCTAGAGTCCTCCCGTTGACTACTGCGCAATTGCACGTATACGCGGCAGCGCAGTGATAACGTGCATTCACAAAACAAGGCTGCAGTTATTCGCAACCAATTCCATCAAAAGATCAGTGCATACGTGTGTGAATGCCATGATGGCCAGTGAAAGAAGTTCAGTGCTCGTGACAGCTAGATTGACTAACGCTCGCTTCATTTGGATTATAAGGTTAGGTAGGAGGCATCGCCTCAATCGGCAATCGTAAAATAAGATGCTACTGTGAAAAGTAAAAGTCATAAAAGTCATTTATTTATGCAAATAGGCCCTCTGGGGGCACTTTTACACGTCCCAAAAAAAATAGAAACCTGTTTTGACTGTAAATCCCTCGCTCATTTTTTTTAAATGAGACGCGATAACATTGGATGAAAAAAGATGTATTTGAAAACCTATGCAGAAATAATAGTATCCTAGTTTTAATTTATTTCATTGTGTAATAAGATTTGTATTTACATATTTGTACTAAAACTGTGCAAGTGCAATGAAATGAATGCAAGTAACAACAAACAAAGATGTAGGCATTTTTCTAAGATGTGGTCGCGTTGCGTTGCGTTGCGCCCGATGTTGTTTCTTTACGGTAACTAATAAACTAAACTTGAGTTTCTGTTTTAGTTTATCATACCTACCCGACTGTTAGTGTTTAAGAACTGCGATAAATAAACACATACCTATCTCAGTCGAGTTTCTGTCTCAGTAGGTCTCAGTTTATCATTCCTACCCAGCTGTTAGGCCTTCGTTAAATAAACACATACCTAAGTTGAGTTTCTGTATCAGATTATACCGCCGCGGCGTCCTCCTCCCGCCCGCGCACCGCGCACCGGTGTATGAATGAGATAGACATTAAATGAAAGAGACGAAAGGCGCTGTCTTTGAGAGTAGACAGAACAGGCTGTTCTTTAAAATAATATTTTTTTTGTTAGGAAAAATGAAAACGGGCCGGTTTTAAAAATAATATTGATTGGGTTCTATTTCTTTGTTATAGTTAAATATCTGTTAAAATATTATCACTTAAAACGAGGCGACCTTATATACACAGAACATTCTCATATCCTTCAATAACTAATATGAAATTAAAAAAGTATGGCATCCAATAATATGGCGCGATACCCTAACGGAAGTAGGTAAACGAGTCGATAGAGTCCTACGAAGTTATAAAAGAGAAATGAAAGTTACGCTAATATAATATGACTTACGTTAATATTGTTACAACTGGCCAGGCGCATCTGGGCGAGCTGCGCCGCCGGCAGGTTGGTGGTGGATCCGAACGGAGAGATCATCGACGACATGGCGCGCTTCAGCTTCGAAGGGGTCTTGTTGAACGACAGCGCACGGCCCACCTACACAAGCCGCACAATATCATCAATGACACGTTTAAACATTGTTTTTTACTTTTCAAATTACAGATTTGGTTGAACAAACATATTAAGTATAAAAAAAAACTCCAAATTCAACCATGCCAAATGTACCCTACATTTCAGTCATAGCTAAATTATTTAACTTATTAAAACCATATGGTCTAAAATAAGGAAGGGTTAATTTATCAGTCTTTAGGTTAATAAAAAGTACTTACATAGTATATAAATAATAGGATAAAGAAAAGTAGTGGAATGATGATTATTATGGGAATATAAACAAAATGGAAGAATGAAAAAGAGAAAGAGTTAGAGAGGCTATGGAATGATTGTCGTGATCGCAAAATCTGAGGTATAGCACGCTCACGAAAATGGTTAATAACAAATGTATGAAGCGAAGCATTATTATAACATTCACTCCTCTGAATCTTCCTCGTCTAAAAATATACTGTCACCTAAAACGTTTCGTCATTCATCCCAATCAAAATACGCTACAATGACGCCGTGATTCTGGTTAAGTAACAATTAAAAAGCTATATGTGATAATATGTGAGTCATTGAGAAATAAATGACTATTATTCAATTATAGTACACACATCACACTGATTCCTGTGTCTCGGAACGACAGGGCCAACGAAACAACAGACGATTGCAGTGCTCCCAAAACCAGCGCCCGTGCTACGCGATGAAATGAACGGCACAAGACAGACACGGCTCGGCCGGCTCTAACACAGGAAGCAGCATTCGATTAGTTCAGGAAGGTGGCGAGGAGTGTGGCGGAGACGCGTCAGACCTGTGCGAGTAAGTGAGCGCGCAATACCCATGTGTCTAGGAGCCCGGCGCCCGGCTCGGCGCGCAGCCAGCCGCCCAGCCCGGCCAGCGCCTCCAGCTACAACACAACACCGCTATAGCCGCTACCCGCCGTACCACCGCCTGTTACCGGCTGTCTACTGGCTAACCCATCTACCTCCTCACAACTACACTTAATGTTCACTGTACATTTTATACCTAGGAGTTATTCGCGTGTTTTTGGACATCTAAAGTGACTAAAATGATTAAATTGAATGTGGATCCTATAAATTACATTTTCATGCCTTAGTTACATACATGACAGACTTAATAGACCTTCTAAATATCGCAGTAGCAGCGGTCTTTGTAGTAATAATATACTGATAGATTTTGGTTATTCATTAGTTTTTCAGTATTAGCTAAGCTAGATACAACTTATACCTAGATCATGCTCTAATCATTTTTATTTTTGCAATTTCGTAAAATGATAGTGGTTGGTAATTCTATTTGATATAGTAAAACAAGACAATCAAAAGGGTGCTAAAACTATAGTGTGAACTGAAATTACCGTGAGGGTAATTGTGCGGTAGTACAATCCAACCACTGAGAGGCTTTGCTAGTACGGGCTTACCTTGATCCTGGTGCGCGCGGCAAACTTTGACACCTTGGAGAGCGTGCTAAGCGCGAGGTCACTGGTATCGATGTCGAGCTGGTGCGACTCCAGGCACGCAAGGAATTTGTCCTGTAACACGATGATATAGTAGATTGTTATACAAGGGGAGAAAGTGACCCATTTTACTCGAGAAGTTCTTGGCGCTTGGCGAGAGTGAAATGGGTACTTTCACCCGAGTTATACATACTATTTTTCATTTCGACTGTGAGGAAAAATAAATAAATATATATGGATATGTAGTTTGGCGAGAGATGAAATCTCAAGTTTTTACATCACATATCAGTTTGTTTACTGTCTTTATACATAAAACACAAGAAAAGAAGGACAGTAAAGGCACGGAAAACAAAAGAGTATTACATAAAACGCTGAAGATATCAAATATTTCAAATCATTGTTAGAAATATCGATCGATTTTTTCTCACAGACAATAATAATAGGAAAAGAGCGCAATCTTGTGAAAACAAGGTAACTTGTCACCAAAACTACCACAGGTTATGTTAAATTCCAGGTTCAATTTTGCCTCATGAGATAGCGCTATTAATAACAGCTAAAGGTGGGAGTAAGTAAGAAGATTAATGAAAAACAAAAATGTCGGCAAGTCGCCTCCGCCTGCTTATTAATCTATGCAATAAAAGACCAAACCAAAAAAAATTTCGTTAAAGACAAACAAAATGTGACAATTTAAAATGAAAAAATATATAACACTACGTATGGCGGGCAACCGAAATATATTTGTAGATTTTAAATTGTAAAAAAATAGACCAATTGTACATTTTTCAAATCAGTCACCATAATAAACACGCTTTTAATGTTAAGCTAATCTTAAAAACATGAAAAGATTGTATATTTTAATAATATAATGTGACTCAATTACCTTTAGCTCCATGTCTGATCGTAGCAATTAAAACTAAATTACTTTCCACCCTAGGGATGGAAAAGCTATTTTCCACCCGTTTATCTTCACATGAAAGTTCAATTTTCCGAACAGAAGAAATGAAAAAGTACTTTTCAACACACTTGCTCATAATGACGTTTTTATTCCACCCATTTTTAGCTCATAATCCTAGATATTAAACACGCGTGCTTTTTCAGTATATTATTGCACTAGTGCCTTTAGTTTATTACCCGACCAATTTACATTTGTACCCTTGTACTAAGTCGTACGTTCTTACGTACCCGACCCGACAAAATTATATCGCTTCTTCTTCTTAGAAGAAGCGATATAATTTTGTCGGGTTATAATTTTTATTTTAGCAACAAACAGTATTAATGCGAAAAATAACAGTATCTTCATATTCATTTCAATAATCCAGCTTTATTACTAAAAATAACTTTTTTTTTTCTTCTGTAATTTGTGTTTACAACACGAGTTATTACATTTTTTATCTTGGCTGTTGGCCGATCATTGCGCGCGCAACGGTATCGCGACAAGAAAAAAAAACAACGCGCCATTTTTCGTGAATAATTGTCGGCTGTGACGAAGTTTGGATTAATTGTAAAGTTTAATATTAACGAAAATTTCTACTAAAATTGAAGAAAATTAACTCCGCTGCACATACGTAACGAGGCGAAAAACGCGTGCGATAGTCTTTTGCCATCAAAATCGAGTGAAATGTATTTTTACTGTTTTAATAATTAAAAACTTACTAAATGAAGAGTCTTGTTTCTTCCTCGCAAGTGTGTTGAAAAATGTCGTATGAAACACGTGTGCCTTACCATAGTGCGTGTGTGACCATATTATACGCGGCTTTCTCATGGCGCACTCGCTTTCGCTCGTGCGCACACAATATCGCCTTGTATGTAATGGTCAACTTAGCACACTTGTATCATAATGTACTATTATTATAATTTAATTAAAATCACTAAATACGTCTACTGGTTACGTCTTGTCAAAAGTCGGTCAAGTATTGGGTATTAAACTTTTAGATAAAAAAATACAAAGTTAGTTTATTTTAATTAGTCAGATAACAAATATTCGTCGAAAAAAAGATTCAATAATATGGTTAATTTGAAAACGTCACTAATTGTCAGCAATCATACGTAACTGTCATTTTTTAAAATCTGTCGCTTTATGATATGTCAATCCAATAAGTTTCATCTGACCATTGAAAAATCGGCCCTTACTAGATTTATTTCAAAGACTGAAAAGTATCGTTTCCAACATATTTCATATTTATTTTTTAAAAGTAGCGTATTCAACATAAAATAACAAACATTGTTAGTCACTATTTGTGCGTTTGCAAGATGGCTCTACTGTCGTGCACGTTCCCAACTGTAAACATTATCTATAAATATACGGGCGAAAGTTTTACGTGACAAAGACTTTTTATGTCTGTCTCTCTCGCTCTTAGGCGGGCTAACCATGCCCGAGTGGAAGGGACGCGTGCCTCTTACTCGCTCTCATTGTGAGCGCATAACGTGAGCGGAGCGTAACGCAGTTTCTTGAAGTGTCACCCGGCAAACCAATTTATAAGAGGTTTTTTTTTTGTTTTGTTTTTTTTGTTTTTTTTTTTGTTTTTTTTTGTTTTTTTTTGTTTTTTTTTTTTTGTTTTTTTTTTGTTTTTGTTTTTTTTTAGCGCGGGAAACGAGAAGAAGAAGTTGGATTTTGTTTCTTCATTTTAGTAATTGGTTTTTTCTAGTAATTTATTGTGATTTTGTGTTGGGATCATCATAATAATGTGTGCTATTGAAGAAAACAATGAAGACAAAGGAGGAAACAAAGTTGAGCGTGCTCTGATTGCAGATCGCGCCCTCTGATTCGGATCGATATTCTCGTGCTTAACTTCCTTCTTGAGCATTGAAATGCGAACGCCAGCCCCGCATTTCAATGAGTTAGGCTAGGCTAGTTTAGTTTTAGGGTATGTACGCACTATGCGGATAGCCGGAGTGCGGTTAACCTTCCGGTTAGCCGCAGGACGCGGTTGCAACTGCGGTTAACCGGGTGGCGGTTAGCCGTAACCGCAACCGGAAAGTGCGGATAGGATAACGTTGCGATTTCATCGAACCATTTCGAAGATGGACGCTGAAGAAGTCGCAGCTATTTATTATATTTACTTGCGCTATATTAAGAAAAAGAAACAAAGAAAAAGGTACTGGGTTCATCCTTATTTGCAAACTCGAGATGAGACAAAACATTTTGAAATATTTTTCGAAGAGATCAAAAAGTATGAAGACAAGTTTTTTCGATACACTAGAATGAGTCTTAAATCATTTGAAGAACTTTTAAGCATTCTGAGAACCTGTATAACTAAGCAAGATACACAGTTTCGGAATAGCATTAAGCCGGAATTAAAGTTAACGATAGTGTTAAGGTAAGTGAAATTAAATAATTTATATTTAATTCGTTATTTATTTATTCATCAAAAGAAAGGCTATTGTCAAACATTTTAATCATCCTCAGTATCATTAATAGAATTAAAAAGTTCAATATAAGACGAGTGTTCACTGTTCTGAGACTGGTGACTGTGAGTTGATACTGGCGATTGTACCCCAAAATTTTGAGAAGGTGGTCGTCCAACGTCCATTGATTGCGTAAGCTCAGTGTGGGGATTATTTCTTGAATAATGTGCGTTTTGATATCCACGATAGGTATTATTAGCCCTTGAAAAACTCCATGACGAGTTTGAATAATCACAGAACTGCTGTGCATCCTTAATTACTTTTAAAATATCTAACTTTGTCTGCATTTGCATGTGCTCAGGTATTTTCTTAAAATCCTTTACCAATGACAAGAAAAAAAGGCGATCGTCGTCATTCTCCATATTCTTCCTTTCTAAATTTTTACTTAGCACTCCAACTAACTGCGCACCGACTTCATTATCGTCGTTGTTTTTCTTGCGTCTTTTTGGCGGCAATGAAGACATTGACGGAACATTGTCTTCATTCTGTATATTCATGTTTTCATCGTCATTTCCTGTAGCATTACCATCTGTGCGGTTAACCGTTACTGTATCTTTTATAAATAAAAGATTATCATAGAATACATATTGGACCTTCTTTTTTGCTGCAGACCCACTCTTGCTTTCTTTTGCTTTATGGGCCTTAACAAAAGCGTCGCGAATGTTTCTCCACCTTTTTTGAAGATCCAGACCTGTAATAATATTTTTTTTTTTCAGATATTTGGCAACAGGATGCTCATTCGCCGAATTGCATTATGTATTTAGAGTTGGAGTGAGCACTGTCGCCGAAATAGTTCGAGAAGTATGTGCTGCTATATGGATTTGTTTGAAAGAGATATGCCTACCAGAACCGACAAAAGAAAAGTGGCTTCAAATTGAAAATGGTTTTTCGAAGAGAGCTTATTTTCCACACTGTATCGGTGCTTGCGATGGTAAACATATTAGAGTTGTAGCACCTAACAATAGTGGATCAATGTGTTTCAACTACAAGGGATTTTTTTCCCTAGTTTTAATGGCAATTTGTGACAGCAGCTTCAAGTTCGTATTGATTGACGTTGGAGCCTACGGTAGATTCGGTGACTCGGCAGTATTTCAAAATTCTAACTTTTATAAAAAGATACAACAGAATGGCATGAATATTCCTGAACCAGCGCCAATTTCAGAATCCAACAGCACTGCTTTTCCCTATGTCTTTGTAGGAGATGAAGCTTTTGCCTTAAGTGCAACTATGATGCGCCCATATCCAAGACGTGACTTAAATGTGTCCAGAAGAACGTTTAACTATAGACTTTGTGTGGCTAGACGTTACATTGAATGTACTTTTGGGATACTTGCGAATAAGTGGCGCATTTTCCATAGACCCATTAATGTTAACATCGAATTAATTAATGATATTATTAAGTCGGCGTGCATTTTACACAACTTCGTTAGAGATAGAGATGGGTATTCTTTTGAAGACTCGCTAAATAATCCACTGACTGAAACTATTGCACGAGATAGTGTACACAGAAACAATACAACTGCATTGAGATATCGAGAATTATTTGCTGATTATTTCATGAATGAAGGGAGGGTAAGCTGGCAGGATAATTACATTTAAACAAGCTCATATGCTTAAAACATGAACATGAAACATCATTGTTAATTTAATATATGTTAAAATAAATGAATAAATAAGTGGTAGGTACATACCGAGCTGTTTTTTTTTATCCTGTGGTAAATCAGTTCCATAGATTTCCACCAATTCTTCCCAAGCTTTTTGCCGTAAGTTTCTCTCAGAGTATTCTGTAGATTTTGTATTCCATATTGCCGGCCTATTCTGTATTTCAATTATAAACTTTTCTGTATCGAAATTCATTGCATTCGTTTTTAGCGCGTCAGTAGGTAGGTACACACGTGCGTCGTCAGTGGCGGACGGTCGACCGCAAACTAACCGCGTAGTGGGTATAGCAACCGTCCGGATGACCGTCAGTCGGGCCGCAGTGCTGCGAGCGACCGCAACGGTTGAGCGGCAGCCGCATGACAGTCCGTATAAATACTAATATTTCATACATTTTTTTGACTGCGGTTAACCGGACGGTTAACCGCACTCCGGCTATCCGCATAGTGCGTACATACCCTTAGTTTTGTAGTGTTAAGATAGTGATAGTGTTAAGTGTTAAACTGAAGAAATTGTCCGTATGGCCCCGTCCAAGGACGTTAAACTTGTAAATAAAAAAAAAACATACACCCATCCATTATTTGTATTGTCATTGCGTGTACGTGTTTGTTGAGGAGTTTTGCGCGGGAAACGAAAAGGGAAGGACGGACAATATTTCTTCATTTTATAAATTGATATTTTCGGGTCAATTATTGTGATTGTGCGGTGGAAATGTCATGATAATTCGTGCTTTTGAAGAAAACAATGAAGTTAAAGTGAGAATTATGGTGAACGAGCTCTAATCGCGTCGTCTTACCCGGATCGCTGTTCCTGCGCTTAGCTTCCTTGTTGAGCATTGGAATACGGACCACCTCGCATTTCAATGAGTTAGGTTAAGATAGGCTAGTTAAGTGTTAGTTTTAGTATTTAGTATTGAAAAATGAAAATACGATAATGAAGAATTGTCTGTATGGCGTACAGCCGAGGACGTTAAACTTGTATATTTAAAAAAAAAAAAACAATTTATAAGACGTTGTCACGTCAAAAGCTGGCGATATTATATGTCTTTTTTAGGGATAACCCACAATATATTTTTACAAGCAAAAATGTCTTATTTACGAATCGATTTCAAGAAATACATCATTGATCCCTATATAATTAAGTAACTTTAATTTATTGTTCATTTAAATAAGACCGCCTAAATTGTACTTATAGCAAATATATAAGACACTATCCTGTGTAATTATGTTAATGGTGTGCAATAAAGTATTTTTATTATTATTATTAATATAAATGAAAATGGCCTTACAACATGTCATTTAAATATTTTAGAAGATATTACAGATTGCAAAAGCAGGGACAGTGGTTACGGTGCTACCGAATGCCGTATTAGCATTACGCCTGTGCGAAGCCGGGGCGAATCCTAGTCATTCAATTAAATTCACCTTTTGTAGATGCCGGCTAAAGTTATTTCAGAAAAAAAATTGAATTAAGGTTGAAATATCTGAAAACTTACGGCATCTGCTTTGCAGACAGTGTTGGCCATTTGCCTACATAGCTGTCTTAGGAAATGTGATTTGTCCACGGTATCATCTGTGATCATAAACGAGTACAATTTCTCTTTCAGCTCTTGGTTACTTCGGCACATCAGTGCGAACACGTTGTGGCAATCTGTAACGATACAATGTTTATTGTAGATTTTTTATCAACAACCTTGTCGATGTAGATAGGTACTACTAATGTGAACTTGCCCTACCTTCTGCTTCTCTAATATCCACGACTCGTTTCACAGTACTTAACGGCATTAGCGAAATATGCCTGTAAGGTTTACTCGATCCTATTCTCATCGTGCTTGTGCCGTTCGTAGGACTTTTAGAGTTAAAAGCCTGCAATAAAATAAAAATATGTCAATTTTCTGATTCTTGTGCTATTTAATGTAATCTTTCTTTTAAGTTTTACGGTAATACTTACTTTGGATCTTTTTTTGCACACTTCCATCGTATCGGTAAAGAGAAACAATACGAGATGATCGCCCCGACCCGACAACTCCTTCGATAGCTCGACCACCTCGCAGCGAGCCACGAATGTTCGATGTGAGGAGACAAGGTGGGGCTGCAATAACAATTTAAAATAAAAATTACACTGAAAAGTTATGAATGTATAAATTAAATTATAATATAACTCATCGTTGATAGAAGAACTTATACTCTATGTTACTTAAATACAATTAGTATCCATAATTATTCAACAAGATAATAAATATAATGCCAACCACTCTCCCCGAAATGGTACTTATACGGGCGTCATATAGGCAGTTCAGTCTGCTAGCGATCATGTTCAGGATAGATATGTCTGTTTATAGCTAAACGTGACGGTTGAGGATATAATGTTTTGGCATAAAATATTTATTTATTAAATAATGAAAGGAATCGATTTAAGGTTTTATTTAATAGCCGCTACTTTCGAGCAAAATTACCGTACTAAAAGTGAGCCAAAAGTTCCAAACGCCTTTTCTACAAATCTCAGTTTATGTGCTTACATTACTGTCATAAAATGGCGTATACAATGTCATAATCAAATGTGTGGAGGTAAATTATGTATATTTACCGGACACTGCTCAATGTCGTTGTATATGTCGAACATCTGCAGCTGGCCCTCGGTCTTGCGCTTGTCTTCGTTGATGTGCGACATCACCTCGCGCAGCCCGCCGAGCGCCTGCTCCAACGCGCCGTGGTCTGGGTTGTTCTTGTGAGTGTGTTTCAGTATATCTACAATTGTAAACAAAAATAATCGGCTATGGTGCCGTCAAAGGCGGAGAGAACTTGCCGGGATATGCAGATGACGCGTGCCTATGATTTACCCTTTGCTTGTGGTGGCTGATTTATACAATGTATGGAAGATATATTAGATGTATTTTCTTTCAAGATTTTTTAAGCAATTGCCTTGCCGGACATGTGGAAGACGAGTGTCAACTACCTCGTGTGTTCATAAGTTTTGAAATAAACTTTGTACTTAAAAATAAATAATATATTACTGGCTGGTATTTACTTCTTTTTCCAATTTTGAATTTTATTTGTATAACACTATACTGTGTAGTCACTAGTATATCACGCATGTGGTTATATTTCTTTGCCATCGCGGTGCCTGACTATAAGTACTGCAAGTAATGTAAGAATGTTTATAAACTTAACGTAATTAACTCACCGTCAAGTAATAAACTTATGCTAGGTAGACGCTGCACTGGTCGTATTAAAAGTTCTTGTAAACTTTGTCGGCCACACTCTGGTTTGGTCTGACAGATTTTTAGGAATGCATGAAATCTGAAAAAAAGAAGATAAATCATTCTAACATTATGACTTCATTAAAAAATGTTTAATAAAATGGCTCCTCCTCATGATCCCTAATGATGTTGGGTATCCGTCTATCAGACAAACAAACACTAAAAAACATCAGAGCAAAAACGCAAATTGTTGACGTGATCAAAAAGACAAAAACTTTGAAATGGCGCTGGACGGGACAAATGTGGAGATCAAAAACAAGGAAGTGGACTAAAGATATCACTGAATGGTATCCAAGGGACGGAAAAAGGAAAGGAGGAAGGCAAATAAAGAGATGGGAGGAAGATTTACCAAAAGGCTGGAGAAGCTCAGCGCGTAACAGAAAAGTGTGGAAATGCCTGGAGGAGGCCTATTTCCAAGGACAACCTAACTAATTAGAGGATAGCGATGCCACAATAACTTATAAATTAAGAACAAGAAAAGTTTATATATATCAAGTATTGTTAAATTTTGTAGTCAGAGAATAAAGGCTTATATTATTATTATAATAATAAAATGGCTGGCAAAATTACTAGCTGCATGTTCTTTATTTTTTGCGAGACATGCTGAGACAGAGATGCAGGTTTTATGCGACCAATCCCTCTAGCACTTCCACTCGCCCTATCTCGGAGCCGTCTCGGCCGGCAATACGACATACGACAAGCTGGACGGTGCATACCTCGGGTTCTCACGGTCGCATTGTTGCAGCATGTCCTTGGTGTTCTCGAAGAAGTTAATGAAGGGCGGGTAGGCCTTGAGCATGTCGGGCGTGTAGCGCAGCACCAGCCGGCCGATGCTCACCTCCTCGTTCCAGTGCGCCGCCGTGTAGCGCAGCTCCTCCAGCATGCGCCTGCGCACACATGCATACACTTCATGGATACGTTCAACGAAGTATGGATAATACGGCATAAAGGCGTAACTTATTAGGTCATTACACATTTTTAGGGTTCCGTAGCCGAATGGCAAAAAACGGAACCCTTATAGTTTCGTCAAGTCTGTCTGTCTGTCTGTCCGTCCGTATGTCACAGCCATTTTATTCTGTAACTATTAGTCCATTGAATGAGTCCCTCCAAGGGGGGTCTAGAGTGCGTGAGTTAGTAACGTAAGATGTTTCTTCGGAAACATGTCAAGAGTCCTTAGGTAATAAACATACTAAAACCCCGGGACACTAGGAGGAGCCCCGGAGTGGGGGGAGGGGGGGAAAGGGTCCATTCTTTCATTTTTCGCTTAAATCTCAAAAACGGTACATGTTAGAGAAAAACTTTCAAAGAAAAGTTGAAAGGCAATAAAATTATCTACAAGTTGTACCTAAATCATTTTTTTCTATTCGCAGCCGTTTTCGAGCTACATCCCATGAAAGGTGAAAAATTCGAACTCCTAAACTCTCCTAAAGGCTTCTATGGAGGAATGTGTTTTTTTTTACCAATTATAGACCTAATTAAGAGCAATCTATCAGTACCGGTCACAAGTTGCACTTTTGAGCTTTTTGGAAGAAAAAAATAAAAAGGTCAAGTTGCGTAACTACCCTAATATAATATTTTGACAATCAATTCCTCCTAAAGGCTTCCATGGAGGCAGTGGCGGCTGGTGGGTTATCGAACTGGTAGTGCACTATAAGAAAATCGAAGCAAAAACTAAAAACAATTACGGTAATATAAATAAACAATAATTAATGCGTCACACATACAGTGAAACATGTCATTATGTCAATCATGGCTGCCGTCGTCGCCTCGCGCCTAGCCGGCCGGCCAATCCGTCAAACATCGGGTGCTCTCGGCAATCGTCGGTTCGCCCGTGCGGCGCTCGAGAACCCGCTCATTACTCGGTACATTTCTATGAACTATCTTTTGTTTCACGCGTCAGGCGTATTACCTCGTATCTCCTACAAGTTATATTAGCAGTCCTCGTGCACTCGCCGAAGCGCACGAGAATTTGTCTTTACAGAAAAATAAGTCTTAATAGTTTAGTAAAGCGCTCAAACTGTTTTACCATAATTGGAGATTATATCTTTTATACGTTTTTGTATGTTTAAAAATAACTATTAAAATGGTAATGAAAAAGAAAGATGCATTACTTAACATTTTGTAATTTTTAAATCTTTTGAATTGGTGGTTCAGCGCACGAGCGCACTTAAGGTACAGCCGCCACTGCATGGAGGAATGTGTTTTTTTTACCAATGATAGACCTAATTAAGAGCAATCTATCAGTACCGGTCACAAGTTGCACTTTTGAGCTTTTTGGAAGAAAAAAAAATAAAAAGTTCAAGTATCGTAACTACCCTAATAAAATTCAATTCCCCGTAAACGCCTCCATGGTGGAATCTGGTATTTTTATCAACGATAGACCTAATTATGAGCAATCTATCTGTACTGGTCACAAGTTGCACTTTTGAGTTTTTTGGAAGAAAAAAATAAAAAGATCAAGTTCAGTAACTCAAACGTCCCTAATATAATATTTTGACAATCGATTCCTCCTAAAGGCTTCCATGGAGGAATGTGTTTATTTTACCAATTATACACCTAATTAAGAGCAATCTATCAGTACCGGTCACAAGTTGCACATTTGAGTTTTTTGTAAGAAAGAAATATTTTTTGATTGATTGATGTGATAAACATGGGTATGTAGTATAGGGAAATTGTTTGAGCCAAAATAATTTTTTACTGCGTGTAACTCAGAAACGGCTGCGAATAGAAAAAAAATATTTAGGTACAACTTGTAGATAATTTTATGGCCTTTCAACTTTTCCTCGAAAGTTTTTCTCTAACATGTAACATTTTTGAGATTTAAGCGAAAAATGAAAAAATGGACCCCCTCCCCTCTTCCCCCACTCCGGGGCTCCTCCTAGTGTCCCGGGGTTTTAGTATGTTTATTACCTAGGGACTCTTGACATGTTTCCGAAGAAACATCTTATGTTACTAACTCACGCACTCTAGAACTTTTTATTCAATGGACTATATAAGCATCACACTGATGAAATTTGGTAGGAATGTGTATCCTGTTAACCGCTTAACGATCCTCATACAAAGAAATAAAAAATAATTACATTTAAGGAGGGGCTCCCATACATGAAACTAAAACCAAAATTATTAATTTTAGTCAAACCTATACGTGAGGGTTGTCTATGGATAGGTCTTTTAAAATGACAGAGGTTTTTAGAACCATTTTCTTTTAAAGTCTAACGTTTCATAGTTAGACGCTACCAAAGTGGTAAAATGGGCGTCGCACCCACCTAACTTCTAAACTAAGCGAGTGTAAATTTAGAAAAAAATATATAATGTAAATCTTAACAAAAACTTTCAACGAAAATTGGTTCGAACAGGATCGAACGAAAAGTTTTTGAGATATAGCACATTTTCAACATCCGCAAACATAACTTTGTACTTCATACAAACACTATGAAAAACAAAGTTATATTTGCAGTCAACAAAATATTGCGGTATTTTACTAAGTAGAAGTAAATGGATTCCCTAATTCAGTTAAAGTTGTCACGGAACCCTCAGTGCGCGAGTCCTACTCGCACTTGGCTGGTTTTTGTTTATAGGCAATTGCTCATTCAAACTTCAAGCTGAATGCTTTCAAACGTAAATAGCTGAATGCTGCATTCGTTTACGTTTTTCAACAGGGCAGTCTAGTATTAGAAATGTGGTGTAGCATCTATACAATGTTCTTGTTTATAAATCTGGTATTGCTATTTTTTTTTATCGAATACATGCGAAACAACTATAAATATCTAGGGTCCAATTAATAGGCTAGACTACTGATTAAAGGGGTACTTACTGGTGCAATTCATAAATAGGCGGCAAGTTTCCAAATATATTTTTCAGTTCTGTGTTATTGAGCAATGCTTGATTTTTCCCATTACTGTTATCCTCCTCCACCATTTCTTCTAGGGGTTGTTTAAACATCTAAAAAATAATGTTTTTATTAGAAATTTCAAGAATCTAAAGAAAAGCATCACTTTTTAAGCGTTATTTAATAAATTAATAAATAAATAACTTACAGTGACTATAGTATGCAATATTCCAACATAATTGGATTCCGTTTGCAGGAGCTCCATGAAAACTTGGTGGCGAGGGGACATCAACTTTCTGACAACATTGTCGGGCACCTCAGATTCTGAAACATCAAGGCATAATTTTGCGATAAACTATAATATCTTAAAATCGGTTAAATATGTTTGTTTAAAATCAGTTTCTCTTTGCGCAGTCGAATAATGTAAACTTTCTTTTAGTTTTAAAATAATATCAGTGAATAAAATTTGAATTTAAAAAGATCTTAGTGTTAGACGATGATTTATCTATGTAGTCGGTGATTTTTGTGTTTATTTTATTTCAATATGAATTATTTCGTTAAAAAATAATGTTAAGTTTGTTTACAATATTCGACATGCTAAAAGAAAAAGACTAAATGCGTGCGTCTATCTATGCAATATATTTAGATTCGATTATCTACATTTATTGTACAGTCGACAGCTCATCAGGTTACCCACTTTTGTTGCAAATTAGCTCCTATTAAAACTGTCTAAGAATCCGCAGTGTTTACCTTGACGTGCCGTTGTCCGTACAAAAATATCAGTCGCCTGCACTGAGGCTTGTAATTAAGTAGCAGAAGAATTTAAGTTTTTCTTTATTTAATATAAATACTGATTTAGTTCTCAAAGCGTCCGTTTAATAGTCACATAATTATAATTTCAACATGATCAATTACATTATCAATTCACGCTAACCTTCCAGTAGCTGTTTCCCATCGGGCGAGGGCGTGCAATCCAGCAAGTTCCCTGAGAGGCTGAGCAGCACCGCGTCGCCGACGGACGAGCGGCGCTTGTGCAGCGCCGCGTCGCCGCCGCGCAGCTTGCGCTTGCGCAGCCGCTGCAGCTGCGCCGGCGTGCTGCCCGCGCCCGCGCTGCCTCCGCCGGTGCCCGGCGTGCCGGCCGCCTCCTCGCCCGCGCCCGCCCCGCCGCACGCCCCGCCCGCGGACGACCGCCGCGACAGCTCGCTCAGGTACTGTCACCATTTTTTTTATTAATCCCTCAAGCGCATGTGAACGAGACACAATAGGTATTCTATTGTTATGCGATCGCATGCGACCGCTCGGGTGTTGAGGTAAAACTACAGTCCACAGACTCTTTGGTCCGTGCCTTTTTTGATTTAGGTTTTTTGTTATGTTGGGTTAATTTTTATTTTCGCTCCGCGCAAAATTTACAGTGCTTCTTACAAAAATTTACAGTGCTTCTTACAATACTATAATATCATTATCATTTTTGATTTTATTACGGTGCTCGTGATCTAGTAGTAGTCCTTCTAGCCGATTTCGGCTACGGTGGCCGGTCCCAACGACCGACCGACTGCGCGGGACATATTACAGTGCACAAGTGTGTGCGAAAACACAGGTGCACTCTCTATTCCTTTCACTCAGCGATATGCCACGACCGGAAAGAAATCAAGCGCAGGACCGACGGCTTTACGTGCTTTTCCGAGGCACGGGGGTGAAACACCGCCAACTTCCAAACTCCGGGCTACCCTAAAAATTTCTGAACAGAAAAACTCAGTTTTTTTTTTGACCCGACCCGGGGATCGAACCCGGGACCACTGGCGCAGCCGTCGCTTTATAGTGCGACCCTCCAAACCCTGAGCCACCGAGGCAATTAAGTGATCTATCGACCATATGAACGTGAACTTTAGAAGATTGTTATTGTAGTTACTTCATACGTGACAATTACTCAATAATGACAGCTTTAAAGTAATAGTTTAACACAGAGTTACAATACTCCGGACCGTCCCATCGGACATAACAGTTAAAATATCTACTGTAAATGCAACTGCATTCAAAGTTATTCATAAAGATGAAATAAGAAACCAAAAATTTGCGCACGGGCGGTACTTGAACCACGGTACACACTGACAGCACGGTATTTGGTAGAGCGTTTGGCCCGATTAGCCAGGATTGCTGGTTCAAGTCCTGCCCATGCGCAAATTTTTGATTTCTTATTTCTTCTTTATGAATATAAAATATGACACTGTGAGCTTTAAAAACATTCTAAACCATTGCATTCCAAGTTATTTATTAATTAATGTAAACTTTCTTCACATTAAAGATTACATTTTTAATAAAATTATTTTGTTACTTACATCTTTATATAGATAATCCTTTTCATCTTGGGCCTCTTCATTCTGAACGGACGCCCAGAACCACTCGGCTTTGACGACGTGCGCCCGAGGGTTGCACTCCGGCGCGATCACCGTATTGTGCTCGTCCACCACCTGCATAATAACACTCCGTTACTCGACATCGCATCAGAACGAACACTGCTCTAGAACCACCACCTCACTATGGACTTGCAGCTGAGCATTCCTCGGCCTATTCTATAGATACAGCGTACCCAGATGTGCACGCCCTACGAAGCGTATCGCTCTGTGGTGATGCGATTCCATTCGTAACAGACATGCATCCCAGCTAGGAGAATGAAGTTATGTACGTAGATACTCGTAACAGATCACAAGATTATTGCAAGATAGGATGACACGGAAACTTAATCTAATATTTAGTACTGAATTAAATGGTGTTAGTACCGGCAGCGATATTCCATGGCATTGCGATATGGCGCGAGCGTCGCGGGTGAGGAGCGTCGAGGCGGGCGGCGGCTGGTCGCGCGCGGGCGGGCGGGACGGGGCGGGCGGGAGGGGAGGGGGGTTGGTGCCGCGCAACTCCGCGCCGACGCAAATGGAGTGGCGGTGAGCTCTCAGCCAAACGCTCTGAGGTGTCTTGAACACAGAATCGTCCAGCTCGTCGACGTCGTGCCCCTTCAGCGGGGTCGTCATGTCAGTGCTGTCCACTGTATCCACCTGCACCGGCGAGATGTCCAGGTTCATCTCGTCCAACTCTCTCTTCGGCGTGGACACGTTTCTAAGATCGGGAGGCAAATGGCACGCGTCGACTTCGACCGTGTTTCTGTCGGCTCTCTTTTCGTACTTTTTCTTCCTCTCGCTCCTGAAGGATGCCGTGAATGATTTGACGCTTCGGCGCAATTTGGATGCCGATTTAACAGTTTTGGAGCTTCGTATGGACGCGAATGAAATATCGAAGAATCCTGACTGTTTGCTCGTGTTTATTGAGCAAATTGAAGTATTATCGTCCTCTCTGATAGGAGAAGAAGTGGAAGCTAAATATTCAGCAGGGTCGGTCGGCTTTACGCTCTCTGGGCTCACCGGTTCAACCGTTATGTCACCCGTAGTTTTAGAAACTGATTCTTTTTTTGTTTTTTTAAATATAGTAGGCCTGTTTTTAAACTTGAAGGAATCTTTGATTTTGAGCCTTTTTATAGATTTCCAGTTACTCTCCTCGCCTTTGTCCGGTGAGAGATTAGCGTCGACAGAGCTAACGTGAAAATTTGAATCGGTAGAATTTCGACTTCTCTTTTTACCTGACGATATCGTTGTTGTCGATTGTTGCCATTCTCTGTTGGTGGTCGACGTAGGCAGTAGTAGACCCGGTTCGTCTTTTGGATCTAAATCGCATAAGCTTTTAGTCATGGATGAATGTAGCGAAGCTGACTCGGTTATACAATCTACTAAATTAAATACATTAATAGATTTGTTTCTAAATACTTCTCGCTTATCTTTAACGTTCAATTTGTTCGTTTCATGTGTCAGCTGGGACATGTCTTTGTTTTCTTTTCCAGGAGATTTATACTTTCGCACTTCGGCATGTTCAGCATTCGCTGGACTTATACTGTCGTTGTTTGAGCACATATCATCAAAAAAAGATTTTCCTACATACATAACACTGCTATCGAGCTGATCTTTGCCAGCTAATTGTTTTTCTCTAATACTGTTTCTTGCAAGTTGTATTCTTTTTTCTCTTTGCTCGTAGGATTGTTCCTCTGCCGTATCGGCGCTTTGGACATTAGGACTGTTTCGTCGGCCCGACAGTCTGGCGGATAGCCTTCGATAGAGCGAGCTTTTGGGAGTGGTTTGAGAGCGATTGGGAGTGGCTCGGGTGGGTTTTGTAGAAGAGTTAGGTGTGTTCGGGTGAGGTGACAGGATAAGCGAACGACCGAAAGTCTCCCCATTGGCCATTACCTGAAACATGTGTGAAACACACCACGCAATGATGTAATGAAGCCATTCCGATACAAACATGCACGACGGTAATTTATCGTGACAGAGGCAGTTATACACAGAGAAAGCAATAGACAAGAGCAGAGTTTTATTGTAGCTTCTGATTCTTAAAGTCAGCAGTATTCGGTAACTTTAACAGTAGGGAAGATTTTTAGAAGATATTGAGTACTGGACTGTACTGTACGGAAATGTCTGTGTTACCACAACACTCAGGTGTTAAGTTTGTGATTGTGCAAACACAAGCATTATTACAAGGATAGTGGACTAAAAACACGTGTGTGATAGTTATCTATTTATTATGCACATGAAATGAGTGATCATAAGCCAAATGATTTGGTGCTTATCTACATAAATCAATAACTTAAGTTACTGAACATCGAATGGTGTAATTGTGACAAACAAACAAAAAATACACAAACAATGGGTCGACTTTGCGCCGTGCGGGTGAAGGACTTGGTGGGGAGACGGAGTCGGCACCCTTCAGTACTTATTTACCTTTACGTAAATTTTATTTTTGTAAAAGGAAATTGATTGTAATTTCAACACTTGTTGTGATCAAAGAATGTAATATAGTTAAACATACTAAGTACTTTATTTATCCTAGAATTGATAGTTGTAGGGGAAACAATAATGCTACTGTAGTTTATTAATTTCAGACACAGTAACAACAACATTATGAAGATATTAAAACGCAAATGTTTGATTATAACGTAATCGTAAGGCTGTGACATTGAGCCGCAGTGAAGTAATAATGTCTGTAGATGTCTGTAACTCTTAAACAAACATTTGCTGACATTGAAGATCACATCCTATAATAACACAGTCATCGGAAGAAGAAAGGAGTAGGTTAAAAATGGATGTCAAAACCAAAATAATGAGCCACCAGATAATTCATAATATCTACTATGTAACTAACCAAAGAGTGATTTGTGTTCCCAAGGTGCTACGTGCATGCTGACTTCATAAGGCTAAAATTAGTGACTAATGTGGCATAAAGATATAAATAGACAGGTATGCGAAGTATTCAGGGGTAAATGTTCTGCAATTAAAATTAAGTGTGAACAGTTGTCTTTGCCTTTGTGATTGAATGTGGAGTGAAGTAAATATTTACATCTAGGGCAAAGGTTACATCTTCAGTCTGGCATCAGTCCAGTCCATCAGTCTGGTCAGAATGATCATGTAACCTACGCGGGCAGGCAGGGTTATGTCCAATCTACATAGTGTCAGAAAAATGTCCATCATTCTGGTGTTTTAGGTCCGAGTCCAGACTGATGGCAGAATGAATGTGTAACATTTGCTTGGGCTGTGTGTGTAAGTGAATGGGGCATGTACTCACGACATGCGTGCAGTCGGGGTCGTCGAGCGGGCAGGTGATGCCGCCGTTGCTGGCGAGCACCTCGGCCATATGCTGCGTCTCATCCTCGGGGAATCCGACGAAGCAGACCCGGGCACCCGCGAACACTTTCAGCTTATGCTCTTTCTGGAATGTTAAGAAGTTTTTTTGTTATGTACTAAAGTATTTGTAAAATCAACACCATTACTTCGTGAAATGACTTACTTGAATATAAATTGCTATACCACTGTTTTAAGTGGAATTGCATTTATGCTTATTTACCTAGATAACTCCGAACATAGTCCAATTAAAATGTTACATTGTTTCGGTTTATGTGCAACTGACTACGTTTTAAAAAACATACCCAGATAAATCAAGTTTCTGGAAACTACATACTACTTCTTAACCCATAAGAATGTATAGTTCCGTAGGAATACGCAATGATTGGTATGGCGCGCTAGCTTATCAGTGCATCTGTCCATCACTTACTTGACAATGTCTCAATCCGTCTCTAATTCTGTGATGAACCGGTACTCACAATGATATCGTCGTCGGTGGCGGAGCAGGCGGGGTCGTCGCGGCGCTCCCAGCACGCGTCGACCCACGAGCTGGCCAGCACCGGCAGTCCGAAGCCCGACGCGTACCGGTACTTGTCACCGGTCGCCGCCGCCGCGATCAGGTGCGTCACCTTACTCGACATGTCCTTCCGAATTGACCCGCCCATGTAGTGGATTAGGTTTATCAGGTACGTCTGTTGAACATAGTTTAAGTGGAACCTTTTAAATTGTAACATTATAAATGAATTACATTCACATTTTGACTTGCGTCTAGTATATTCTTGAAACCTATATTGAAAACATTAAAAAGTAAAGTATTAACGTGTAAACAACTACAACTGGGCAAAGGCCTCGCCTCAGATATGAGGTGAAATGAGCCACTCCACCACGCGGGCTCTGTGCGGATTGGTGAAGGTATTTGCAAGGCAAGACCTTGCTGTTAGAGATGGTTAATCAACATATATTATCCGGCACCGAAATTACTTTGATATAAAGAATGTTCGGTGTAAAAGTGTAAATCTTACAAGTTCATCTTTCTTCCGAAATCCGGAAAAACATATGACGGCGCCGCGCATGGCGAACGAGTATAGCGGACGGGCGTTCGTGGGCGGCGGCTCGTCTCTGTCTGCCAGCTGCAGCACTGCGGTCGGGCCCAGCACCCTACAACAATAAAACATCAAATAAACAATATTTATCTACCTATGTTTGTAGACTAGTTAATTATATAGCATATTATGCCGTACTGTATGCTAAGCTTGCCCGACCGAGATAACAGAGCGGCACAAATTTTCGCAAAGTAGGTACGCGAATTCCTTTCCTAACACTTTATTCGGGATTTGGGCGAGTATAAAGTATAATATGCTTATGATTATAATTTGTATCATGACACCCAAGGCATTATTCTTAAGGGCGACAAAATTGTGTTTCGAACACCAAAAATATACCAGAGCTGTATTTACGTTCGCTAAAAACAATTCCACAACCATCATAATCTTAATACATCGATACGATGAATAACACATGGGAAGTGCGTATTAAACAAGCATGCGTTCAGAATATTTCATTTAACGCTCCTGGTAGTAAATATCTTCAATAAATCATGCACAACTTTTTGCGAGGTTGGCAATGGCAAACATTGAGGCCGTAAGTAAAACATACTCGAAAATGTTTTGAGTACACATGCGAAACGAATAAAAGGTAGTAGGTATCATGATCTCTCGCCGATATTATAATGATACAAATGAAATGTTACCATCTGTAAGAATTAAAGGTAAGGATGAATGTTTCATTGAATCGATAGTAATTAATTACAACCATTCTAATTTCGGAAGGAATGGATCGAATATCATGTCAACGAGGCAGTATATAGACGAACTTATAATACTATCCCGAAATGTTTTATTCAAATATAGACTTATTACATATGGACATAATTACTAAAATAAAAAATAACGTCTTGGTATGCGCTCTACTGATTCTCGACTGAGTGCGATTCTATTACAAATCGTTAACTTTATGAACGTCAAAATTATTGACAGACAGGCAATAAGAGAAGACGCAACTTAAATAAATAATATCTTTGTACCAACGCGTATTTTCAGATAAAGCTCGAGGGCACCATTTTATTGCAATTTACATTTAGGAAAAATGAGACTATGCAACACAGCTAAAGGTGTTATTTTACCGTTTTTTTAAATTTATTATATTTTATATTTTATAACCAAAACGGAGGAAAAAATTAAGTCGACAAAATGACTCCTACTTAAACTATTGTGTACTATACTAAGACCATGTAGTAATATGATAAGATGGTGCGTTTCCAACCGGAAAGTACAGGCCAAGTTAAAAGTATTATAAAATAGGGCATATAATTTGTCTCTATCGGCATGAATTAAACCGCCCATGAATGCGGTGGGCGGCTAAAGTCATGAATGTGACGCTTTCGGGTTTCGTGCGAAGTGACGGCCGAGTCGCCGTCGCCGGTCATCCGCTCGCGGTGACGTCACGGGATACCGCATACAAGACCAATATACGTGTCGTTATAGAAATAGTTTGTCATGAGTAATTTCAACTCTGAAGAAATTGGTAAACAATCGTGCAAATTAAATTAAGATATCTTGAGAGAAACGTTAAGACATCACTTGTCCGTGACAGACTAGCACGCTCAGTGCTTAAACTACTTAACAAAAAATTGGGTAGTACGAGCCGCTTTGGAAGTGATTATTTTTCGTTTCATTATTTTTTGAGTAAGTGTTAATGGTTGAATTGGTACTTAAATAGATTAAAATCACAATTAGCATGTAATACTAAAATACACATGTATTCTGACAAAATATTGAAAAATATAAATTATGTGGTTGGCTACCGGCATTATGAAAACTAAAAAGTTCGGTATCCGGCCATTTGGCCGCTAGGTGACTTCAACAGCGTAAAATTATTTTGATTTGTTTATTAATTAAGATATTAGGTCCTGAGTCGTATACCTTTTTTCTTTAATTTATGTAATTTAATGTCTTTGTTAATCTGCTGTAAACTAAAATTTTGAAGCATATACATATTATGTCGATTAGCGGCCGTCTTAAAATTTATGGGAAGCCAATGGCCGGTAAGCAGATAAACAAAAGGCGTGTTGATTTTTAGGACTGTTATTTTGTTATAATGGGGTTGCAAGTTAAACAAATATGTTTAAATAGGTAGTAGGCAGTAGGAGCTCCAATGTATTATATTAGGCTTCCTTTGAGTAAAATTTCCGTTGTCAGACTAGTGGCCGTAATCCAGATAGTCCTGGTCGTAAAGTTAACCTTATGACTACAAACCGAAATTTAGCTTATTTTTAAATAAATCATTACTTTTAAATTAAACTACATGCGTCTTTCCCTTGCATTTTTTTATATATAATCTTAATAATATAGGGATTCGGTTTCATCAGTTCCGATAGATATCAAATGAATAAATGATGCAAACTTTGTTAACTGTCAATTTATTATTTAATAATTTATTAAAAACGATTATAACTTTCAATCGATTGTCACCATGTATCAGTAATGGTCATTTAAGGTTTTTCTTTTTTACTCGGTAACCTTATCTATCTGTTGTATGCACTCTAATTATACTTTTTCTTATAAAATTAAGTTATTACAATATAATGTTATTTATGATGAAACAAGAGACTTAAAACACAATATGTACGTTAATTCCCAACATCATGGACATGGCATGTCCATGATGTGAACGGAAATGACGAAGAAAAAACAGGGTGAGCGAAGCGATTCTACGTTTATCCTTCGTGTTAGGTTGACATGTGAGTACCGAACAAGCTATAAATGCTAAACCTTGTCGAGCTTGTTTACAATAAATCGACAGATTACAATCTAACGGATTTGGAACCGTTAGATAATAAATTCGCGGTTTTTACCATATTACAGTGACAATTGCTTTTTTTTCTTAATTCAGATTTTAATAAAGATTACACAGTTGACCATAAAATCATCTTTGATTGATACTATCACCAGTGATGATGATTTATGATAAGTTTTTTTGAGAACCAATTACATTATGGGTCATACATGAGATGATGGCACTATTTACTTAACCTTACTGTTTATAAACACTACATACGGATCGCATTTTATGGGTGCTGAATCCGGAGTTTTTGGATCCGTAAGTGTGGGGAGATCATGAGGAGGTTCCTCCTCCTCAGGCGTAGGAGGTAACCGCGTGGGCCCCATCACTTCCACACCACATTTAACTGTCAGGCGCTAGTTCGAATCAGGCTCTTCGTGCACTTAACACAAACACTATAATATTCCATATCCATGTCTCATATCCTTGACACTGCATCACGTTCATTTGTTAACTCACAGGTGTCGTAAAATTTAACACAGATGGTATGTGGTATGAAAACCGCGACAAGTTTAATAAACGTATCGGACGTTTATCGCGGCAGCGCAAACAAAGGCACAGGCGGCATGCGCGTTATGCGTTTCACGTTAGATTGAAAAACAGTTGCGAGGAATGTGAGGCCGAAAATAGCGAGGAGCGTCGCGCGGCCGCAAGGGCGACCCTCGCGTGCGCCGAGAGTCGCCGCGCCCGCGCTCCCTTGCCGTATACACCTTTATTTACATCCTTACATGAAATACAGTCACTCAATGACCGCTTTATGAGTGGAATCGTCCATGTGTATAAACCCAGAGTTGACTTCAGGGTGAGGTAACGACCATGTTTTACAGCTTTCCAAACAGCAGTACAGTGGAAGTGTGTCCATCGCGTGGGAGCCGCGTCTAAAAAGGCGCATAAAAGGGCGGGGAACATCGGAAAACACGTAGTGTTATTGATCAATCAAGTTTTAATATTTCGATGGCTCGCGTAGGAATATAAATAGAAACTGCCTTTTTTTAAGGAAACGTGTGTAAATAATAGGAGGTACAAGTATATATAACATTTGAAAAAAGAAATAATAATATATTCTGCTGAAGTATCGTTTACTAATACCATTTTAATGATTGATACTTATTTTTTGTTGTTTTTAGAAATACCAGTGAGTCAGAGATCCTCGGAAGAGTGAGTGAAGGTGCTTGCCCAAAGTTTAATTTCCAACAAAGTAAACATGCGCCGCGCCAGCCACGGGATGTGCGGACAATAAACAATTAAATCTCATCAACACTCGACAAATATAATGTACCAAATGCGGTACTTCAAACGGTCTACATCTGAAATACTTCTCGAGCAATGTGGTATGATAAATTAGTATCAAGGCGCCTGAATTATATCTAGCCTCAAACATACGTTCATGTGAATAATGAACACAAATGAATACAGTCAACGATAAGGAGCATCTGAATCTGCGCCCGTAAATCACTTATCAACATAATTCTAGTCTCAATATTTGAGAATTGTACATCCAACCAAGGCAGCGCGCCAGTAGTATCAATTTTTTGCTTCATTAACAATTTGTTGTTAAGCGTCCCTTCGTAACAAAAGGGAAACAGGGTGTCTTTCGAACTTCGTGACAATACACAGTAAGGTGGAGTCATTTAAATCGCAGGTTAAAGACGAGGGTTAATTTTAGCCTAATAAATAATAGTTAGGAAAACGCGCACGCGATAAAGCAGACACTGCTGTGGACGGAGGGCCGCCGTGTCGTTTATAGAGCTCGTAAATTGCCGGTAAGCCGGGTTCTAGCAAGACGAGCACGACACGCTGGCGATGGCGCAGGCATCCCGACATACATACGCCCGTAGTGAACTCTTAAAATAAATAAATAAAATGCGTTTATTGCTTCCCATACAAAAAATAACTTATCACTATCACAATTTCTCTTCGAACTGTTCGGTTGTTCATCACAGCCATCTGAGTCACGAACGTACGTCACATGCACACAAGCCACGGAACGATTTCACCTGATGATACAAGGAAGTTTAAATCCCTCTAATTATACCATCTTCGCTTGTACATTAATTTGTTTTTCTTTAATATACTGTTTATGTAATGAGCAGTATGTATTTTTATCATCGTATTATAGTCATCTTTATCGCTGTACTATCTATTTTCTTGCCTTTATAACTTTATTTGCATCTCCTGTATTTTCTCTGTTCAGACCTATGGTGGACTGGTAGAGAATGCTTTAAGTCCGCCATATGTACAATATTATGTTTTGTGCATGAAGTTTTAAATAAATTATAATAAATATCGATCAAGTACCGGACGAGTCCATCAATCATCATAGTAATCAACGGCCAAGTGCGAACTACACCCACGTTTGTTCCGTTTTAACAATTTCAAGCTAGTTTATTCAGCAGTCCTGTCCTTAATTTAAAAAAACATTTTATCAAATGTTACATCTTAATGAGCACTATAATAGAAAACATGGACGTCATAAGTGGCGTACTCAAGCAGATATGAATATAGCAGACTGGCATAGAGGAAAGTAAGACAAAAAGGCGTCAAAGTAAGCGCGTAACAAAGCATCCGTCACGCCTCGTTAGTCTCGCAAGTAGCAGCTCACCGAGCCAAAATAAATGTCAATAATAATTCCACTCGTTAACGCCACTGTTCTAATTATTGACACACCAAATTCAGCACTCAAACTTGCTCTGTAAATTTAAATGCAAGCACTGACTGAATATTATGTTAAATATCGTCATAATATCTATCAAGCATAAAATAGTAAATGTAAAAATGCTAATGATGAATAACTTTTAAATTATTACATAGAGTCGGGTACTACTAACGACAATAATAGGCTGAAGATAATGGTTAAGATCGTATCGTAAACACATTATAAACAAGGTACTAGCAAATTTAAAAAAAAAACGGCCAAGTTCGAGTCGGACTCGCGCACCGAGGGTTCCGTACCAACTTTAACTGAATAAGGGAATCCACTTACTTCCACTTTGTAAAATACCACAATAGTGACAGCAAATATAACTTTGTTTTTTATAGTAATTGTATGAAGAACAAAGTTATGTTTGCGGTTGTTGAAAATGTGCTATATCTCAAAAACTTCTGGTTCGATCCCGTCCAAAACTTTTCGTTGAAAGTATTTGTTGAGATCTACATTATATATTATTTTCAAAATTTAGACTCGCTTAGTTTAGAAGTTAGATGGGGGGGGGACGCCCATTTTACCACTTTGGAAGCGTCTATCTCTCAAACGTTAGACTTTAAGAAAAAATGGTTTAAGGAAATTCTATGTTAATTTTGAAAGACCTATTTATAGACACTATACACGCATAGGTTTGTCAAAAAAAAAACGGTTTTAGTTTCAGGTATAGGTGCACCCCCTTAAATATCATTATTTTTTGTATAAGAATCGTAAAGCGGTTAACAGGATACATCTTCCTACCAAATTTCAACAGTGTGATTCTTATAGTAACAGAATAAAGTGGCTGTGACATACGGACGGACGGACAGACAGACAGATAGACAGACTTCACGAAACTATAAGGGTTCCGTTTTTTGCCATTCGGCCACGGAACCCTAAAACGCGCCTTACTCGCGTAATGTACAAAATATCATTTCTAATACGTGAGACACATTATTGTAAAGTTTTATTAAAATAAATTCAGCAATTTACTTTTAGTGTGAAGAAGTAACAAGTAAGTTAGAGGACTTAAAGTAGGATGAAGCCAGCAGTACTGACCTGTATTTGGCTCTGTGTGCTGCGTCGAACAGTTCCCCGTCGAACGGGTTGGTGACGAGGTATGAAGGCGGCGCCGGGGGCGGCAGCGGCGGCGGCAGCGCCTCCGGCCTCGGCGCGGCCGCCACCGCTCCTAACCGCTCGCACGCGGCGCGCACCCTCTCGCACTCCATACACGATTCATTCAGATACACCACCGACGTCGCCGAGCCTGGTGGAAAACAAATCCTGTTAGAATTTCGTAGAAGTACACCTCTACCATTTTTGTTAACTGCTTCAGGTGGAACAACTGGGAAAAAATACTCGTGCATTCTAGTTTTCGTTATTAGTGTTGCAGTTCTTTTATAACTTGGCTTCTGTTGTGTGTGCTCATACCTACCACATCATACATGAGGTGTGATCTTTGCCCAGCTGTGGGATATGTTACAAGCTAACTTGGGTTATTTATATGCGCCAAAATTTCGACTGCAGTGGCCAGTCACAACGACTAACCGACTGCGCAGAACAAATTATAGTGCACAAGTGTATGATGGAAACAAAAGTGCACTCTCTATTCCTTTCACTCTTAAAGCCCGATGGGACAGCAATCTGACACGACCAGAGAGAAGATCAGGCGCAGGATCAACGGCTTTACGAGGCACGGGGATGAAACACCGCCAACTGCCAAACTCCGTGCTAACCTAAGAATTTCTGAACAGAAAAAACTTATTTGCGCCAATAAGAGAGTTGTAAATAAAACGAAAAGAAACCGCAATTCGAATGTTCGCATCTTGGAGCTTGGGTTATCTGATTGTGTACAGATTGTGCAGCACATCACGCGATCTAATATGCCGTTGATTATCACGTAGAAAACTAAATTGTTTTATTTTTCTAAATAGTTTTGCCCTTGACTCTAGCCTAGACCTATATGGGCTTAGACAGAGTTGACGATGGATCGAGCTCACCCAAGCCTGCCACTCTGACTTTGAAAGTCTTCGGGTTATTTTTCCTTAGGAACACTGATGTGGGCAGAGAGTTTTACTCTCTGTGCGCATTATAAAGGACGACGAGAAGCGCTTAGTTTGCAGCAGTAGAACATCTACACGGTATAGGTGGTAACCCGCGTTGCGTCTAAAAGTGCTCATGATGTTCTTGCGCACACTCCTTAAAATAAAGCTTGTAAAAGACCAACAGACAGACAACTTTGCGTCGATGAGCTAGGCTATGGAGTTTAGCCTATATATTATCATCACCGATTGAAGTGCAGCAAGTTGTTATTTATAGCTGATCCATCCCAGAGGTGAAGGCAATACTCCATGCAGGAACGGACATGTGTTTTGTAGAGTGTCGAAAGCTGTCCAGGCGTGAAGTAACGCTTCACTCTGTTGAGGATGCCTAGTTTTTTAACTGAAGTCTTTGTGTTCGATGCTGGCGCCAAGTTGATACTAGCAGACAGCTCTATGCCCAGAAGCTCTAGGTGGTCTTTGACCACAACATACGCACCACAGTATGTTGAAGACTGGAGGAACGTAGTCCTCTTGGAGGTGAACAAGCACGCTTGCGTTTTTTTTTCGCATTTAAGTTAACGAGATTGTCGTCGCCCCGTTGGGAGGCAGGGTTTAGCTGTCCGTTCAACCACGGGTTCTCTCAACAAACGTATTTCATTCATCCCCACTGGACCCAGCGCCCGACAAGTATCTCTCTGAAACCGTGCTGTCATCTGCGTACTCAACGATACCAGGCTGAAGCATAAGCAAAATTTTAATCATTTGGGGCCCCTAAAATAAAAGCTTGTTGTAAAAAAAATGTTTAACGTTAATTTAAAAGTCTGATTATTTCAAGTGGCAATAAAAAAAACAAATACATATTTACACATAACAACAAATATTTTGGTCTAACTCAAAACGATCAGCAGGTTATTTACAAATTTTAAATAACGAAAAAAGGACTCTGAACTCAGGTTATCATTCACGATAATCACGATGTTGATAAGTAGTTTTACAATTAAAATATGTTTTTAAAGGATTTGCGTTTCAAGTGAGGAAGCGTTCAAACGAGCACAGCTTAGAGGTATAATGATTACGACAAATTATGTTGAAATGAAACAGACGCTGAATTTCCACGGCGGGCCTCTTTGATCCTTCAGGTATTTCATCCGACAAACAAACAAATGCGGTCAAGTTAATGTACTCTCGAGATTATTCATGATTAATTAAAATTATATTATTAACTACCAACCTTTTTAAGATAAATCATTAGCCTCAATAAGCAAGATGCAATTCAATGTACAGTAAATATCTATGTATTTTTTTAATAGTCCTGTAGAATAATTTTATGTTATGAAATCAAAATCTATTAGACCAGACACGAAATATTAATTACAATAACAACATCTATGTTATTATTAACACGTCAATACGTAGGAGACGCCGCCCCTGAAGTATCTATCTCAGTGTCAAACAAATATCAAGGTACTCATGTGATTAAAGTCAGTACCTATATACTTATAGCTAGTTAGTTAATTCTGCTTTATGATTTATATGACTGTTGGGCTGCGAAATAATTATATTTGCTATACAATCCTGAAGGCCGATACTAGTAGGATTTAAAAGAACCTTTTAAATGCGAATGCGAAAAAGATAGAAATACCGTCTATCTGTTTCTTCTTTACACGTAAACAGATTTCGTGGTAAAGAAGTAGATAGAATCCCGAGAAAGGACATACGATACCTAGTTTAGTACAGATCAACTGTAAACTAGGCGGATTTATATTTTTTAAATCCTATACTACCTCATAGTTGAGGTAAGGCATTTGTCCAGCAGTGGGACGTTACAGGCTAACTTAATATATACTAATATTATAAAGCTGAAGAGTATGTTGTGTTTATTTGTTTGTACGCGCTAATCTCAAAAACTACTGGACCTATTTGAAATATCGTTTTTTGTTGGATAGCTTATTTATCGGGATTGCTTTAAGCTACATCACGATACTACTCATACTCATTAATATATTTATCACCGAGAACGAGAGAACGAGCATTTCATTTGGAACAAAATTGCCCTTTTCGCTTACTTCATTTGATTTCAATATACATATATTTTAAAAGCTATCATAGTTTTAATAACTACGCACCAAAATAATGGTCGTAGCTTAAGTACAACCACTAAAATCGCTGAGTTCTGAAATCTGAGTTTTGCATTAAAATTATTTACGGCAAATACGAAATTTACGCGGGCGACGCCGCGGGGGACCGCTAGTCTTTTTATATCGGTCCGTGGACAGTGATGCGTCAATTGTTAAGTAGCGAAAGCTATAAACCAGTTGTTTGTTATAGTTTATTCAATAAAATAACTTTCTGAACATTTTATGAACGTTATACTAATTTACGGGGAAACGGTGAATGGTACACAGATCCATTTAAGCTTTGTAGAAATGTAAAATTGAGTTATATAGGGTAATCTGAAGAGGTACATTTCACTGTCGGACATGTGCTTGCGGAAATTAATACACTAAACCCACCAGCCCTCGAATCTCTGAAACGCCCATTACTAATTCGTTTTGAAAATGTGTTGTTTTTTAGTAATTGCTTATTCATGTAATTCCACTGTGTGTCGACCGGTAGCAATTTTTCGGAAAACTCATGTTTGCTAAGAAACATCATCATCAAATGAATATACTTAGCGCTCATAAAACAAAAGTTGATTTGCACGCCTGGAGCTTTTCTGGCTGATGATGATGATTACCACTTTTTGAGATCTCTTGTTATAACAGGGAAGGTGATCATAGTGTAGAGCGACTTGAGAATAGCGAAAGAGTGTGTTGTTTACACAAATTTTCATAGTAAACTTTGATGGACGCACAGTCGAATTTGAAACGCAATAATCTGTATGACCTTTTGGGATGCCTTCGCACGTTAATGGTTCAGGGTCGGTGAGTCACAATTGCGACATAGGGAACACCCGGCTCTTTTGGCATCTAACACGACCCTCTGCGGACGCTTTCCACGGTGTCTAATTTCGACCTTAAATAATTGTTGTATTAGAAGGTACATAATAAAAATATACAGAGTGGACTACGATTGTTACTATTGTAAGGTAGATCACATACTTATTTTTTGGTACTTAGGTACTTATTATTGAACTATTGTGAGATGTGACAGGTGAGGAAAGGTCAAAAAACAAAAAATCACATTAGTTTTTAGCATATGGTACTAAGCCTATCGCGTTATCGATATTATGAAGTATTTGAGTATTAGGCTCAAGTAGCACACTCAAATACTATTCTATTGTATAAAGCTATTTATGATCATCGTAGCGTAGAATGAATCGTAAACCAAAATTTTAAGGTCATTTTTTACTAATTAAGTTTGATAAGAAAACATGCTAGGTACGGATGGATACACTGGGAATTGTTGAATGATAGTTAATGCACTTAAACTGGGCACAATGCATGTTAATTAGTTAAAAGCACGCTTTGTTTGTGGACAAAAATTTTATACCACATTTTTACATAGGCTGGCATAAGCGACGTGCATAAGTAATTATTTGTGTAATAATAACAAAGACGCGCTATAATCAACATTGATAAAATTAATATGGTTAACTTTTAATGGTTCTAGTGGTAGCCATATTGATACATTTACTGAATGAAACACGCCATGCGGCAACTCATTCCCACTCACATCCTCCAGCTAGGTATAACCGCAGTTGCTCTACCAACGCTAGCATAGCTGGCATGCGTGCCTTGTACCACGCTTTACGCCATCTGTAAAAGCGGCGACTTTCAAAAGATCAACTTTATTCATTGCCGAATTATTTATTACTGAAAGAAAACAGGCATGATGTTACAGTATTACAATGATTTTCAAAATTGTTAACTGAAGCTTAACCCTACTCTTATTAAAGATAACCTGCTTTAATGGTGAATAAAAACAAAATAAGTGTTTACCAATGTCCGACCGAAAGTTTGGTTTCGGTTTCGGCCGAGTTTCGGCGACAGTTTCGGTTTCGGCCAAAATTGGCCGAAACTTTTGCCGAAACCGAAACTGATTTCGGAAGTTGTCGTGCACGCTTGCCTAACTTCGTTTCTCGTGGCAACGCTTTAGCGGACGCTGACGGCCCTGTTCGGGAATTGTCGTGGAGCGTTCGGAATTCTATACTAACTATTAATGTACTCTGTGGTAACAACAAAACTTAGTCAGTGCTTTATTGCCGACGCAAACATTCTTTACAGGTTATGTTTTAATGCAACTGAATAATTGTCCATTTCAAGTCCCAATGAATGCAGAATAATGGGTAAAATGTACCAAATTATAGTATTTTAAGGAATTTTATACTTGACTACGTGAATTTCGGTTTCGGTCGAAACTGAAGCCACGGCCGAATATTCGGTTTCGGTTTCGGTTTCGGCCGGAAAACCAGTTTCGGTCGGACTCTAGTGTAACATTACATTACATAACAAACTACCATTAGAGCTACATGCACGGAAGGAAGACAGCAATCACAAAAAAAACGGTGTGGTGCCCAGAAAATTATTGACTTTAAGTCCATTTGACCAAAAGAGAATAAATGTTAACCTTAGAATAAATAGCTAGTTATCCGAGAGTAGGGATGGCGATCTGAGATCGATTTTTCGAGCAGAAAATATCGAATCGATATGAAGTACTGTGTCGATTCACTGAATCGATATATCACCCTTGAAAATCAACATTCGATTTTTTCTGTTTTGGTATAAACCATACAATTATTTGCATTTAGTTGAATGTGCCTGAATTATAAGAGTGCTGCCGGTTAAAGAGTTAACTACTCATAAACTCGCGAGATGGCTGTATGTTTAGTATCCTTTACTCGCCTCTCTTTAATAAAAAAGTTACGTTGCGCCTGTTTTCAATTGCTGGAAACATCGCAAGTGATGAGCGTAACCGCTTGGATCCCAAAAGGCTTGACAGACTGTTGTTTTTAAAAAGTTTAGATATTGAGCATTGGGAACTATAGTTCCCAGTTATAATTCCCAATGCTTAATATTTAAACTTTTAACTCTTACCTTATTTTTTACTTTTTTGCAATCAATAAAAACATTCAGTTTATAAATACTTACTATTTTTTTATAGGTAGTTGATCTTATAGTTTGATACGGTAATAAAAATAATTGTTATTTTTGAATTTCCTGATTTTATTGATAAGATATCGTTAATTGGAATATTAATCTTGTTTTTAGTAAAATTGATACACATTTACATTGTAAACGCAAACTTGAAAAAAAGATCGATTTTTTAAGAATCGATTTTGTAGGCCTCGATTTTTTAAGAATCTATTTTGTAGGCTTCGAATTTTTCGTGAATCGATTCATTAGACTACGATTCGAATCGATTTAAAAATCTTTCTTTTTCGTAAAGAATCGCCATCCCTATCCGAGCCATCCCTATATAACATTCGTTACGTACAGATTGCTACTAAGCGCTCATTGGCACGAGCGCATGACTTCTCGATCTATAGCCTAATGTCCGCCATTGCAAAGAATACTTTTAAAATGACAAAACAATATACTTATGAATGTAATGACTCGTTTTTCTTGTCTCTAAGGGTTGCAATTGCAGTTGCAGTACTGAAATAATTTAAGGCGCTGTCGGAACGTATAAAAGTCATAAAGTCATTTATTTATGCAAATAGGCCTTGAGGACACTTTTAATATTAACTTCATAAGCGATAAATTACAGTAAGGAGGGATGTTCAGTAGGATTTCATTGTCACTGAATATTTTCAACAACTTGTAGTTGCATATTACGTGATGATAACCTTACACATCCATATCTAAAGGTAATGTCAAAGTCAATACAGTTATCAAGTAATAGTGAACCACTAGTTCAACACATTATTAATTAAAAGATAAGATTGCATCAAATTGAATTGGTGTCCAAATAGATTTCCTTATTTTGTAAGTGTAGCTTGCTAGACACAAAAATAATCCTTATTTTTTCCATGCTTTCATTAATTATAAATAATTATTCAAAGTAAAAGAGACAGTAGGGGTAACGTTTGACCAAAAACTTACTTAGAACTCGCACCTAGATAATATCACTGAAAAAGATAAAATGGCTCTGTGAAGCTGCATTCGAATGGCGGGGTCAAGATGGGGACTAATATTCAAAATTACCTTACGCCTGTATACAGCAGTCGTAAGACTAATAATAACATATGCACCTGCCGTGTGGCACAGCAAGGTCAACCAAGCAACAACAATACAGGAACAGAGCAACCTACAAAGGCTTGCCTGTATTACAGCAACTGGAGCACTGTCTACGACACCAGGGGCGGCTTTGAATGCTCTGCTGGATTTAACACCTCTGTATATGCACGTGCAAAGAGAAACCAAGCAGAGCATGAATGTGTTCTCGCACGAAAGTCAGATGGGCTTCTCAAAATCTAATAAGACTCAAGGTATCAGTTCTTGAAAACAGACTACTAAGCAAGCCTAGTGACGACATGCATACGGAATGTAACTAAACTAAGCTATACTCCGGAAACATACCTAATAGAGACAAATGGCTAGAGGGCCAAATATCATTCACGTCGTTTGGTACACGGTAGGATCCAAAATGGGAAATGATGTAGCCTGTGGGATCTACGGAGAGAGGCCTAAGCTCAAAGTTAGTATAAACATGGGGACTAAAACCTCGATCTTCCAAGCAGAGGTCTTTGCCATAAACAAATATGCAGAGATAAACCTTGAGAGGAAGCTCCGGAACTCATCAACTCAAGACAGCCAAGCTGCATTGCTGGCTTTAAAATCCTTTGAACAATAACCAAAACTGGTGCAAACATGTACTGAGACATTGACTGGACTGGAAAACAACAACAAAGTGACTTACATGGGTACCGGGGCATTTAAATGTTGAAGGAAATGAAGTAGCAGATGAGGAGCCGATAACCCTCTATTTATTAATAAGACATGATGGCTTGACTTTTAAATTAATAGACAAATGTGACACAAAGTGCGCAAACCTGCCAAATTACGTAAAGTTCTTGATGAGCGTAGATAGTAATAATAATAATTTCAGCACGGCTCAGCGGCCTGGAGATATATCTACATGAGTTGCCGCGAATACTCGCTATTATTCGGTATTCGGCATTACTCGCCTTTATTTTGTCTTACTTATATTTCACTATATTTTACATTGAAATGAAAAAATACCTCGTGACCCTTTTTTTGTTTTGACAAGTATATATTAAACCAGTGTTAATAATTTGTAACCATTAAGGCCCACTTGCGCATGATGATTTAACCCAGGATTATGCTAATCCTGGATTAAATTATCGTTTGCAAGTCCACCTAATTGAGTTAACTATGGATCACAAAACCTGCCATAGTTGAAACACCATTTTATTTGTTATAATAACTTTACGACTGTTTCTGGAATAGCAAGATTGCTAGGAGTGTCAGTATTTAGTATGTGGGTGTGGGTAAAATTGCTGTGCCATCAGTATAATTAAAGATTATAATGTTTTTTGCACTTCAAACGATTTTTGGCGCGAATTTGAGGAAAAAATATAGTATACTGTTGATGTAGCCTTGTATTTTTTTGTAGTACCAGTTTTGTTAAACATTGTTTATTTGCTGTAAAATAATTTATTTGAGGTAAAATTATAAATTGATGAACATAAATTGAAGTGTGATAAATTATTAACTGTCCATTTAATACATTCCATATAAAATTACTTATGTAGTTTGGACACTAAAATCAAGCCCCTAAGAACTTTTGGGACTTGAATTAAGTTTATTTCCTGCAGATTACCTGGATCATTATTACATTTACTACAAGAACTCAATGCATTGCTTTATGTTGAAATATTTTTTTCCATTGTGGAAACATTACAAAGGGATGTTTAGTGAACATTGCTGCTGTATTATACCACACTGCCAAGGTGCTCTAGTGCATCAAATGGAACTGATTTCTTGATTTTTATTTCAATAATAATAATTTTTAGATGTTTTGGAGCCTTCAGGTGCAAAAGGTCCAAGTTGTGAAATGTCCAGGTTGCAAATGGATTGCAAGTTCTTTTGAGCAAGAGTTCATTTTTCCAAAGACACGGCCAGGCCATGGCTGTTAAAATATATAATAGAATACCTTATGACATTAGACAGCTTCCTTATAATATGTTTGTGACATGATTGCGTAAATTTGTTGCAGAAAAATGATTTTATAGTCTGACTGAATACTTCACATAAATAATTTGTAATTATAATGACATGAATAAATAGCTATATGTAGTATTATTAAATAGAAATGTATAGTATAGTAATCAATGTAACCTGAAATGTGTGTATAGTGTATAATAAAATGCTGTATTTAATTAATTGTTTTAACTTTCATTTATTCTATTCTATTCTTAATCCCTCAAGCGTATGTGAACGAGACACAATAGGTATTCTATTGTTATGCGGTCGCATGCAACCGCTCGGGTGTTGAGGTATTAATGGTGGTGATGCAAAATGTCAAATCTTCAGGTGTTTATAAAACGCTGATTGTGAAATAAATAATATTTATTCATGTCTGACAAAATGGTAATAAGTAGTGTTTATTATAAAGGTTAGTCAAAAATCAAATATCTTAATATTGTTTACAAATACAAAACCATAATTAATCAAAATCTCATCTCTGTGGCACAGTAACCTTAGAAGTAAGAATGTGAAGTGTAATAATTATTTGCAAGTTTTTACAAAAGTACTCTCTTTTTTTAGTGTTTTGCAGTTGTGCTAAGTTTTGTAACTGTTTGAGGTATATAATAAATACTGACAAAAGATTTAGGAGGTAAATAGGGAAAGAAACTTTAAATGTTTTGAAATATATTGCAATAAATAATGTTAAAAACCATATTATTTTAATCAACAATGTGCTGCTAGCAACATCCCGAAGCAGTGGCGACTGCTTCGGGATTACTTATTTCTACTATTTCTATGACTGCACTGTTCTCGGATTTGCTCGCTCAGCACGCTGATATTGACATTTTATTTTTATTTTGTTATTGATGTTTCTTTGTAACTTACACTATACTCTGATTTTTTATTAGATAGACCAAATTGACAGCTTCAATCGCAATTTTTATTTTTTAATGTTGCAAGCGTAGTGCAATAGTGTTGTAACAATGCAATTGTGAATGATTAATTGAATTTGTGATACAATTTTTCAATTTTGTGATTATACTTATGTTGATAAATAATACATGTAAAACGTTGAACACAATTACAAAGAAACGTAATACATAAATAGAATTTTCTAATAGGTAAATAATTAAGTCCCTTTACATGCAATACCAACCCAATATTTTGTATGACTTCAACCTATTTTGACTATTTACTACTTTCTATAAATACACTATTAGAAATTATGATTTTATTTTGCAGGTAACATGATCTTAAAACAAAACTTTTTTGGTATTTTTTTTTGTAATACATAACTATTTTATGCAAAAAAAAATCTGCACAACACAAATTTAAACTATATCCTATTAATTATTCTATAATTATTCAAAAGCAACAATTGAATCGGAATTGAATTTGTAGAATATTTAGGCTCATCACTATTTTTATATTACGAAAAAGTGGCATCCCACCAAATGTCATTTTGGTCTATCTAATTAAAAATCAGATATTAGAGCACAACATTAGGATTGAGTAATGAGAGATATAATATGTCAAGGAATAGAAACAAAAAGATAATATCATTTTCAATCTATTTGATTTAACGCATAAACACCGAAGCGGTCGCATGCGACCGCATAACAATAGAATATCCATTGTGTCTCGTTTACATATGCTTGAGGGATTAATTATGCGTTGCTTATTATTTGATGTACTGATTATTAATTAATTATAATAAAATAATTTTGTAACATTTGTAGTAATAAGTATAAGTTTGTAAACCTAATTGAGAGGTAATCAGATTTAACCTATCTGGTTTATAAACCATCAATGGTATATTTAAAAACAAATTATATCCATGCGAAATCTAGGAACAACAGATTGGTGTGGTTATAAAAAGCCTAGCAGAAGCAGTAGGTGACTTATCTTAATAATTACGGTTTTTCTTTTCTACTTTTAAAATATTCGAAGAATACTGTCAACAATTCTAGAGTTTTAAAACTTGAAACCGAAAAAAACCTAAATTACCTAAGGCAAAAATTACCAAAAAAAAATTAAGCATTTATGTTTACATTTTGTAAACATCAAATTGTTGTGGGTAGAGGTAGGTAGATAAAATCTTTAGGGTAACATTGCGAGAGAGTCATGCAAAGATTTTAAATGTTTACCATCATTTTCTTGAATTTTGTCAGTTGTAGCGGTGCTTCCTGTTTGTGTCATGTCCTGAGACAATTCGTCCATCTTGCCGTACACTTGTTCGTTACATCAATCATTAAAATCACAACACAAATTACAATTAACTAACGACACAACATTTTGAATCACTTTGAAGTTGAGTTAAATTCAGTCTTTTTCGAATACAGCTAGTTTTATCCATTTCAAACACATTCTAAAATAACCCGCAGCGTAGGATCAACGAACAAATTGATTGAAGTTAGTGAAACCATAAACAAAAAAACACATATGTCATTCTCTGCGGTTGGTATTACTGACTGGAATCATGTTCGTTCATTCGACTACTTGTACCTACTCTTGCTTAATCTGTGCATGTTCGCTAAGTTGTATCAGACATACTCTTACTAATCTGTGATTGTATCTTTGGTTAGTAGAGAGGAAGGGAGAATTCTGCTGCGCTGTGAATCGACTTTCTTCATTAGCTAGATGTCTTTCATGCATGACTGTAACTACTGATATCAACCTTTGACCCAAAATCCTCAATGCCCAGTGTTGGCCGAAAGTTAAATCTAAAGTTGGAAACACATTATCGGACGCGGCTGACGGACGCGGCAGTAAGCCGCGACTTAAAGGTATCTAGGTAATGAACACGGGTTGGAAACGGCCATAGAGATGACATAGAGTTAGTGGGCAGCGCATTATAATCTATGCAAAAATCAGGAGCCACTATTTCGCACAGACTATATAGCGATACGACATCTGGTGATAAAAATCATAACTAAAAAAAGTATTTTTAATGAGGGTTCCCAGTTTAGGTATAATCTCCCTGAATATTAGGGTAATTATAACGGTGGAAGAGGAATTTAGTAGAGAAAATATTTAAGGAATAATATGAATTTTGTAAATAAAAATGTAAAAAACAACAATTTTAAGATAATTACATTAAAACTTTTGACATACTAAACTCAACTGTCGGTATCATCAATAAACTGCTTGCAAATGCTCGTGTATTACATCAAAAACAAGCTTTGACTATTTTATGACTATTTTATTTTATTATTTTATGACCCTTAATGCACTATTTAGAAGACAATACATATAATTTCATCATCTTTTTTGACTTTGGTTACTCTGGAGCGGTATATTTTTTACTAATGCTTAGGGAAAAACATATTTAGTTGTTGGCAGCCCTGTCTGACATTGAGTTTTCGAATTCGGCCGTTTGTTTATTTGCATTTTCTATTAAGTTCTTGCAAATTGTTTTAATTGTTAATAACCAAATCTCTTTTGTTTGATATTTATATGCCAAGATTCTGCGTGATTCCGGAGTGCCCATCCAACAAGAGGAAGTCCATCAGGACGTTTCGGTTGCCTCGTACTGATCGATTGCGAGCAATTTGGATGGAATATCTTATTCCTATTGTTCCCGAACTAGCATCACTCACTAAAGATCAGCTTATTCACTGCAAGGTTTGTACTAAAGTTTACATTTATCGATACACATGATATCTCTGAAATACCTAGAAATTGATACACCTGCCTCTAAAGCATAACTAAAGCGAAGAAAGATCCTGTGTAGTATCAAAACACACCTAGTAAATTATACTAAGAAAGCTTTTTTCAATAATCCTGATGAACAGAAGATCATCTTGTTATTCTCTATTCACTATTCTACAGTCATAGCACTCACACCCTGTGTATGTTTATTTTATAGGTTTGCCAACTTCATTTTGAAGAAAAATATATACAGAACAACAGAAGGATTTGTGGTCCAACATTGTTTACACCAGCAGAAATTCTTTCGAGGCAGCCAACCAAACCATTTCCTGCACTATGTGAGTAATTCAAGAACTTTTTATATCCTGTTCAGTGAAATAGTATGAAAAAGGTATCAATACAAATAATGTAAGCTAACTTATCTACACATACTAAAAAAGGTACAGAGGTGTAATGTGCTGCCATAAATTTATTCATCAAATTACTTTTCATATTGTGTGAAACATTCCATACTTGCCCGCTTGATCTGAAATAATCATAATAAAATAGAAAGTTCTAAAGATTGAACAAATAAAATAAATCTTTGCAGATGTGAGAAATGATCATTCATATACATACCTTGTTATAAGATATTCTGGCCCTGACGGTATATATTTTTCTTAATTTTCATGAATAATTTTACTAGTCTTGGTCATTTTTGATTTTCTGGTGTTGAATTATCCAATGTCTTGCAGATGTGATCAGGAAGGTGATCACAATCACCCGTGACCACAACTATTGTTTGGGTAATAATTGTAGAATTTGGTTGTTCAATTCTAAACATGTAGTTGTATTTTATACAGGGTGGTTTTGTATGCTAGTTCTAGGAAGAAAATTTTCAATAGACACAAGAATTTCCAAAAAAAATTAGCCTTAGTATTAGTAGTATATAATCTTACATATTTAAGTCAAAGCAGACAAGGTGAGGTTTAATATATTTGTGTTGGTAAGCAATAGATTGTATTATTAATTTCAAACAAATACAAAGTCAATGAATTGAAAACAAAATAAATATTATCATCAATCGTAACGGATATTAAAGGATGTGTGATTATTAATTATTAACAAAGATTACCGGTGCCTTACATAAATGCTAATGCTTTGTAGAATTGGTTTGTCTAGAAGTCTAGGTTTTGTTTACAAACTGCGCTGATAAAGCAATGATATTAATAATAAAGCTATAGCAAAAAAAGTTTTTCTGCTAATACTTTAATATACTATACTTTAAACGAGCAATTCTTATATAAATATATATATATACCTATATTTATATATTTTCGTATCTCGGAAACGGCTCCAACGATTTTCGTGAAATTTTTAATACAGGGGTTTTCACGGCAAAAAATCAATCGGTTTCATTTTCAGGAAATGATGATAATCACCTTGTTTTCAGTCACTGAACAACCGCTACAAAATCATTTGAATATGAAGCTAAATTTCGCTTTCACTGTCAATGTTTCAATAGCTCAGTTGAAAGATGCTCGCTTCAAAATCTCGGATGCTTGGGTTAAAATCTCAATGGATACAATCTTTTTACTTTTTTTCAATAAAATACCGAGCAAAGCTCGCCCACCCAGATATTTTATTATAAAGCTGAAGAGTTTGTAAAGTTACAATTATTATAAAATTACAATTATTAATAAAATTATTATATAATTATTATATAAAATAACAATTACAATTATTATAAATTTTCACCCGGAATGAATTCAAACTTATTGAAGCAACTGAAGACACAGGTATTTAGTTGTTTTTTGTAGTACGTTTGGCTGCGGCCCTATCTCTACGGCGCTGTGTCGTTCATCGTGGCACAGTGTACACCGCACCGTAGAGATGGCTGGATGATGGCACGCGGCCTGTGTCGTTTATTTTATGCCGGTACCGCTTGTATTCAATCACACCTTTATTTATTTTTTCAGGTGAATTCTTGGGACAATAGGAAAATATTGTGCTCAGTTGTCTTTGATGAAGTTGCTCTAACTCCTGGACTTACTTTTGTGGAGGCAGAAGACAGAATAGATGGCTTCGTGAACTTTGGCACAGCGGAAAAAAAACGCTGCGATCACGCTCTTTTTTGCATGGTACGTTTTACACAATATTTATAAAGGCATGTAATTATATTTTAATATTAATATACCGCATATAAACTCAAAATATACTGTGGTAAAACTACGTCAAGTGGCAAAGGACGTGAAGAAGGTGTTGTTAACATGACGGCTTAGTAGATTTTATCATAAAATATTTTATTTGTAAATTAATTTTACTTTTGTACAAAATAATAATGATTGCTGAAAAGTTCCATACCCATTTAACTTCTTGAATACTTTTAAACCGAAGCTGCGAAGACGAGAGTAAAAAAAACTTCACTTTTGATGTCATATTTTCATCTTTTTCAATCCATATGTCCGTGGGATAGTCGCATCCTTGCGCTTGCTTACTATTTGTGTGAAGGTGCTACCCCTGCTGCGAAACTCAAGAATATATTAAAGGTAATTGTTATAAAGTATCACTCGTCCCTAATTTATATTCCACCATCTCAATATTAACAATTCTCTAAATAAACTAGCGGTCCCCCGCGGCGTTGCTCGCGTACATTTCGGATATCCCGTTAAATGTTTCAATGCAAAAACTAAACCGCTTATTATGGTTAGTACGGTCGAGGTCTCTGCCGCCTAACCACTTGCTCGACGAAAATCGCATGTACACACCACACATAAACGGGCTTCACTTCAAGCAAAAGACGACGCGTGGTGAAAGCAATTTTGGTTCTTGAGGTGGTTAGGCGGCGGTGACCTCGACAGTACCTCCTCGCAGAGTCCAGTACAGTGACCATGGTGTCTATCTACGTCTCATGCTGTTTAATACTTCAGAGCCTTTCCTAAGAAATAATCTATCTTTACATTATTACAAATCAGTTCAGTTTCCTCGTTTTATAATATTACTAGCGGTCCCCGCGACTTCGTCCGCGCGTTTTGAGTTTGCTCCCTCCCCTCCCGTCGCAGCGTCATGTTTTATATCCTAAAGCCTTTCTCGATAAATAAGCTATCCAACACAGAAATATTTTTTCAAATCGGTCTAGCAGTTCCTGAGATAAGCGCGTTCAAACAAACAAACTCTTCAGCTTTATAATATACTAGCGGTCCCCCGCGACTTCGTCCGCGCGTTTTGAGATTGCTCCCTCCCCTCCCGTCGCAGCGTCATGTTTTATATCCTCAAGCCTTTCTCGATAAATAAGCTATCCAACAAAGAAATATTTTTTCAAATCGGTCCAGCAGTTCCTGAGATAAGCGCGTTCAAACAAACTCTTCAGCTTTATAATATAAGATTAGCGCAAGCGCACGTTGTGCTTAAGCTGCGAACATTATTTTGGTGCGGAGTTATGTTAAAACTGTGATAGCTCCTAAGATATTTATTGAAATCAAATGTTATACAGGGCAATTTTGTTCTAAATGAAATGCTCGTGATGATGAATCTATTTATTTTGATAAGAATAAATACCTGTGTGTATGATACACCTCTAAAAATAATGCATTATTTTTTTACAAATTTATTAACATAAAAAAGGTTGTAGTAAGTCAACCATAAAAGATAGACATATGCTGTCGAGGATTTTATTATAGAACTCTTAATGTTGAACAATCCCGTCATACATGATTTTTGTGTAACTTAAGCGGTTTCCGCAGCGTATGCAGCGGAAGCTCTCAAAAGTAATATCTTATTCCCGTTTTCGCAACATTTTTCATTTCTGCTGTGGTGTTATGAGTCGTATCTTTATGTTATATAGCCTAAAGCCTTCCTAGATAAATGGACTAATCAACGTAAAAATAATTTTTCAAATCGGGCCAGTAGTTTTTGAGATTAGCGCGTTCAAACAAACAAACAAACAAACTCTTCAGCTTTATAATATTAGTATAGATAGTAGGCGAATAAATAATAGCTACTTAGTAGGTACCTAAATGCTAATTTATATATTTACCTAAATGGTAAATTACTCAGTGAGGACTAAATCCAACTAGAGTTTTTTGTGAATATTTTTGTGAATTTCATGCATGTATCTAACGTCGCGACGTTGCCGCTCTTATTTAAATCTCAAAAATACTGTTCAGATACCAGCTCTTTTTAAGGTACCAGAATATTGCGGTGTCCATATTTTTTTGAGACACGCTTTTCTGATACCCATATTACGCGGTATCGTAATTTCAGGTATCCTAAAAATAGCGGTTATCGGTCCCTGGTTCAAACAAACAAACTCTTCAGCTTTCTTATTTTAGTATAGATATTCTCTATTTTAAAGGAAGGTCAATTGTTATGCCAGGTTGTGATAGTTGTGTTATTTTTTTTTAAATTACAGGATGTATTACAAGCAGTCACTGAAATTGGCCTAAGACCCAAAGTCCTTGTATGTGACCAGGGCACCACTTTTCGGTCCTGTTTCAAGCAATTGTTGGAAGATGCAAGTAGATGTAAAGAGCAGCAAAGGTTGTCAGGTAAGAAACTAAAACTATTTAATGATTTCGGCAAACCCTCATCAACTTTTTAAATTGTAATTTTTTTTTTAGACAACCAGGTCCTTATCAATGGACTAGTGCTCAACATTGTATATGACCCTCCACATCTTATAAAAGGAACCCGGAACAATTTCCTCGTGAAGGATATCCTATTCCATGGAAAGTTGGCCAAATGGAGTGACATAATAACAGTTTACAAAGCTGACTGTGAGGTAAATACTTTGAGAAAATTTAAGAATTTGCAAAATGTAGGGTATTTCTCTCGAGGTAGCATAAATAATTCTACCATTTAATTTTTTTGAAAGGTTGAATTCTCTCTTAAGCGGTCGTTTAAATATTATTTCAGGTCGGAGATATACGTATGCTGAACAAGTTGACCGATGAGCATGTGATACCTGAGAAGATAAAGAAGATGAAGGTCAAAAACTGCACACAAGCACTGAGTGAGAAAACTGCTGCTATGTTGCAGTACAGTTCCAAATTTGGTAATCATTTTTAATTATTTGGGTTTATTGTACACCCGAAATCGGCGCAACCAGTGTGATCCTGCGATCTTTATAAGGTTTTCTGCCAATCTTGTTTGTGGATTTCCGCTGTGCCATTCCAAATACTTACGGCCTTACCACAAATAAATAAACAAGGTTTGAACTACTGTTTAAATGTTATGCGGCTAAAGTGTAATGCATGTCACCCTTATGTCATTTGACTTGATTGACGTTGTTTTTAAACTAGCCGTATCATATTTAAACAGTTGTCCAAACCTAGTTTAATTATTTGTGGTAAGGCAGTTAGTTTCTATTCGAAGTTTGCTTCCAAACTTGAAGATTGTTGTTCAATAGTATACTTTGCATGGTGGTGCCAAATTTTTGAAGGTGACCGAAGGTCGCAAGGTTAAAATTATTTTAGCAATCAAGCATACTTGGTTGCTTATTGTTCTTTTGAAAGAAAGAAAGAAAAGTAATTCATTTGGTTCACTACAAAACACAAAAAATATAAACATAAAAATAAAAACATATTATAAATAGTGAATCCAAATTGGTTTCCACTCAGCTTTATTGCCATGGCAAGCCATGGCGCTGGTTTTCAGTGGAGACCATTGAGGTTGAGATGTCACCACCAGACCATATTAAAATTAAAATAAAGAAAAACTTAAATAATCACAAAAAATCCAATGTTGTACTTACATACTAGGTATTATTAATTATTAATTAAATAACAAATCAGACGTGCCACTAGCATGCATGCGTGCGTGCGTGCGTGCGTGTTTAACTTTTGACCTTTTGGCTCTCATTAGAAAATCTCCGATACGGTGTTTAGAGGAAACTAAACAATTAATTCAATATACTTTTCAATATACATTTTTATTAAAAATTACTAAACAAAGCATTTGGTACATAATAATATTGATATTGGTGCGCCCAAGAAATTACTGTCCACATTTTAAAAAAATATCAATAACTATTAAGGTTTTTAAGTTAGGTTATCTTTTCCAAGTATATATTATTGTTAGATCCTGTGGTATCCCAGTGCAAAGCAAAGTTGTTAGTAATATGCCAAAACATTTTTTTTTAATAATACACTAGTAGTTAAGATAATAATATGCATATTCGTTAAAGTAAAAAATAATATTAACAGGCCATCACGTGGACGGCACACCAGTGAGCCGCACCATGAAGACCACGTCCGAGGTGGTGCTGTTCTTCGACCGGCTTTTCGACAGCGTCAATGGCGCGCGCGGCGCCCCGCCAGGGAAGATGCGAGGACCGGTAAAAGAGGTTGAGGGCGTATCAAACCATATCGAATTTTGGCAAGAAGCCATTCGAATTCTTTCTTAACATTTGTATTTTGTGCAGCCTGGTACGGTCCAAAGAATGTATGTTCCGAGTTTGAATAGCTGGATCATCACGCTAAGAGTTTCATTTCGATTTGGTCGGAATTGAAAACTGAAGGTGTGCGACTATTTTACACCCGTTCTATTAATCAGGATCTGCTCGAAAACTTCTTTGGCCGTATTAGAGCTTTAAATTATAGGAACAATAATCCAATCCCCTACACGTTTCAATGTAGTTTCAAATCACTTTTATTAACAGACATGTTGGGCCCCCAGTCACGTAATACTAATTGCGAAGTCGATGTAGGAGAGATGTTGATTTATCACATTTTTTTCAGTGACGAGAATACTAATGAACCTCTATCTGTTGCAGGTCCCTCCTCGAGTGTTTTCCCTGCGTCTGGGCTTGGCGAAGCAGAGGAAGAAATTCCGCTGCTTCAGCAAGCCCGGATGGAAAGGCTGAACGGTCATTCGTCAGCTTTTACAGCCGGATACGTAGCCAGAAAACTTAAAAAAGCTATTCAGTGCCCAAACTGCAATAAAACAATAGTCACTAGAGACATTTTACCGATTCATTCTTTTATTGAACTTAGGGAGCGTAGCTTACTAAAAGGCAAAAACCTTTGCTACCCTTCTTCAAAATTTGTTGAAATCTTTCGCGAATTAATTAAATTAATCAATAAACATTTAAACGAATTTGGTCATATGCCAAACATAGCTTACAACATTCGTCAAAATTTTCTAAATTCTGTAGACACAAATTTTATGGGTTGCTCAGATCATCATTTTATATTAGTAGATCAGTTTGTAAAAATCGTTTGTCGGGTTCAAATACACCATTGGTAAGTAATGGTATAAATAAAATCGTTCGCGGTTCATTTTCAGAGAAACTTTCAATCCGTTTAAACAAACCAATGCATCGTATGGCCCTGAATAAATTTAAGTCTTCTAGACTACGTAAGAAAGTCAATAAATAATGATTACCAGTTGATTTTTGTAAATATTAATTAAGTGTACATATTTTGTTTCAGGTTCGGAGGGGATCATGAGAGCCGCAGCCGTCTTAGCGTACAAGATCGAAACGTGGCTACACAGCTACCAATTCGAACCTCCACGCTTAGTTGATAGGATGGGAGAAGGTCATGGTGTAAATTTTACTTTAATTCTGTTTATTTTGTTACAGGTTCTGATGAAAGCAGTCATTCTTTTCTAATTGGACCTAGCAGTGTTCTTTTTTATAATAATTTCTCTTTCATGCTAGTTGATCATAATCAGTGTGCAATATACATGTATCTCATCGAAGTATTCTAAAATTACTAGTATTGTGTACTGTGTGATTTTGGCATTGTTATTAGCCTATAGTTTTAATTAAACCTTTATGTATTTTTTTTTGTTATTTTGTTGCAAATAGTTTTCGTTAATGTTGATACTGATTTAAGTTTATAACAGTCGAGCCGAATCCTAAAGCTACGTATGACAGCTCAACCATAGGTCGCTAAAACCCAGTTACGTCGCCATCTTTTCAAATCAAAATTCAGAAATACCAACTAATAACAAACAAAAGATATACATTATGATAAATCTAACCTAAAAAAATGTTTCCTAATATTATTATCATTTTTAATGCTAGAAAATTGAAAATTAAAATTGACAAACCTCATACGTAACTTAAGGATTCGGCTTGACTGTAGCTTAATTCTTGGCTTAGCTTGACACTATTTTTTGAGACAGTCTGTATAATTTATTTGGCTGAAATAGTTAATATTTTTAGTAATTGTACAATATTGAACGAATAGGTCTCTCTATCCACAATAATATTATAAATGCAAAGTGTGTCTGTCTCTAAATCTTAGATTTATGTACTGTCGAGGTCTCTCGCACCTTATAAGAGCAGAAATGTTTTTACCTAGCGTCGTCTTTTATTCAAAAATACGCCCGTTGTTGTGTTAGTATTTTATGCTTTAAAGTGGTTAGTAGGTAGACACGACTGCGAGAGAACTCTACCGAAGTTTAGTCGTTGTATGGTTTGTTTTTATAATACTTCAGATCAGTTGAATCCAATCGAGATAGCAATTGATTGTTTGTAAACAACGATGCGAGGGTTAAATAAAACTACATTGTAGATTTTTTCTCACAATTTAACGGTTAGCTATAAAATTAAAACTTAGGAAATTATGATGAAACCTGTAACGGCGCTTTATGGTTTGTGTTAGGTGTGAGTGTACAATAATTATGTCAGTCGTCACTCTACTAAATGTAGTTTTAGTCTTATTTAATGTAGGTTAGTTATTATAGCTCTCCAATTGCACTCTACGTATACATAATTATTGTTAACTTTGCATATTTATGATACGTCTTAGCAATTCCGTTCTGCATTATATTTTTATTGTATTTTTTAACAATACAAGTTTTTCCAGTGTTTCTAACTGTTTTATTTTCAGGATTTGTCACACTAGATGCGTTCTGCGGTCAGGTCAATGTTGCTCATTCTTAGTGTGGGCTGAAATTATTTTGAACTGATCGCAGAACGCATCCAGTATGACAAACCCATTTTCTGAGCCAAAAATAATAATAAATAAAAATAAAAAAGTGAACAAAGATATAATCTGTGCCAGAGAAGCCATGATAAAAAAACAGCTGTCATCGGTCGTGCGCCAGCTGTCAAAATTTTCCACTAACTCAGGCGCCCATAAAGGGCCGTTTCCTATCTGTCTTTAGACATACTCTTACTAATCTGTGGTAATGAATGTACATTGGGCCGTTCACACTATCGGACGTAAGTCGCGGAAGTAACCTTGGGCTAACCTTCAGCTGTCGGACGTCCGACAGCAATCTGCTTCTGTCAGCCGAAAACGTCCGCGGACGATATGCACGGGGTACAGGCCGCGTCCTTGCGTCAGAAGGACGCGGTCCACCACGCGAAATTAGCACGCGTTTCGAAATGGATGAACGATTCATATAGTGTTCTTTATAAAACAAAGTTTAGATTGAGCATTGAAATACGAACGCCAGCCCCGCATTTCAATGAGTTAGGTTAGGCTAGGCTATCTTAGTGTTAGTTTTGTAGTGTTATGTGTAAATATTGAACTTATTAATGAAAAATTGTCCGTACGGTATGGCTCCGTCCGAGGACGTTATAAATAAATAAATAAATAAATATCCTTTGGACATTCCCACACATCGCCATCTAGCCCCAAAGTAAGCTACTCAAAGCTTGTGTTATGGGTGCTTAAGCTAAAGCTTGTGTATTTTTTTTTGTAAATACATACATGATATACATAGAAAACACGTTAAACTTGTAATTTAAAAAAAAACCCGTCAGCAAGCTACGTCCGAAAAGACTGTGCACACTTATCAGTCGCGGCTTACAGCCGCGTCAAAAAAATTATTGGTTTAAACCGTAATCAAAAAATGATTAAGATTAAGTTGTAATAACCATAGTTCAAAAAAGAACATTATATTAATCAAATTAATCGTTAATTTGATTAATATAATGTTCATATGTACAATTTTATGTTTTGTGCATGAAGTTTTTAATGAATAAATAAATAAATTAGCTTTTAACAACTTATTACTAAAATAATTGTAAAAACAGACTTCAAAACCAAAATGCACTAAAATAGTACATTATGATACAAGTGTGCTAAGTTGACCGTTAGAAGGCGATATTGTAACATAAGAAAACCGCGCGTATATTATGGTCACAGGCACAAGGTGTTTCATACGACGTTTTTCAACACACTTGCGAGGAAAATACATGACTCTATTAATTATTACGAAAAATTGCGCGTTGTTTTTTTTTACTTGCCGCTATACCGATGCGCGCGCAAGGTAAATGCTTAAGGCGCGAACTACAAGTAGATCGGCCAGCAGCCAAAGTTAAAAAAATAATAATTCGTGTTATAAAACACAAATTACAAAAAAAAAATAGTTATTTTTTAGTAATAAAGCTGAGTTTTGGAGTTTTGCGCGGGAAACGAAAAGGGAAAGACGGACCATATTTAGTCATTTTAGAAAATGTTTTTTTCGGGTCAATTATTGTGATTGTGCGAAGGAATTGTCATGATAATTCGTGCTTTTGAAGAAGACAATGTAGTTAAAGTGAGAATTATGGTGAAGCGAGCTCTTATCGCGTCGTCTTACCCGGATCGATGTTCCTGCGCTTAGCTTCCTTTTTGAGCATTGGAATGCGGACCACCTCACATTTCAATGAGTTAGGTTAAGTTAGTAGGTTTAGTTTTAAGTGTTAAAAAATGAAAATACGATAATGAAGAATTGTCTGTATGGCGTACAGCCAAGGACGTTAAACTTGTATATTAAAAAAAGCTGAATTTACCATTTTATTGAAATAAATACTGTTATTTTTCGCATGAATACTGTTTCTTGCTAAAAAGAAGTTATAACCCAAATATATTATATCGCTTCTTCTTCTTAATTACTACTTGCTACTAGGGTACAAATGTAAATTGGTCGGGTTAATAAACTAAACTCACTAGTGGAATAATATACTGAAAAAGCACGCTTGTTTACAATGATATTGTATTAAGAACTAGATCACCGATGAAAGGCTAAAAGATGGCTCAGCTTAACAACACCTCACTTCAAATTGGGGTCATAATTTTAACGTAGTCTGTTTTTGATGGCATCAATGTCTTAATGCCTCAGTGCGCCTTTAAAACTGCAGAAACACCTAACTTAATAAAAAAAACAGTCCGAATATCATATTTTCGTTAAGTAAATTGTATTTAATGATGCCTATCATTTATGATTGAAGTGTTTTCAATAAAACTTTAAAAAAAAGTAAAAACCGACTTCAAAACGAAAATGCACTAAAAAGTCTTAAATAAACCCTTCACCATTGAAAGGAAAGGAATCCGTTTTAGGCAAACAATTTCTTTTTGGAGTCGGTGCTGTGATAGTTGATGCTTGATGGTCAAAGTGATGGCACCGACTCCAAAAAGAAATTGTTTGCCTAAAACGGATTCCTTTCCTTTCAATGGTGAAGGGTTTATTTAAGACTTTTTAGTGCATTTTCGTTTTGAAGTCGGTTTTTAATTTATTTTAAAGTTTATTTTATTTCTTAACTAGCTGTCCCCCGCGACTTCGTCCGCGCGTTTTGAGTTTGCTCCCTCCCCTCCCGTCGCAGCGTCATGTTTTATATCCTAAAGCCTTTCTCGATAAATAAGCTATCCAACACAGAAATATTTTTTCAAATCGGTCCAGCAGTTCCTGAGATAAGCGCGTTCAAACAAACAAACTCTTCAGCTTTATAATATACTAGCGGTCCCCCGCGACTTCGTCCGCGCGTTTTGAGTTTGCTCCCTCCCCTCCCGTCGCAGCGTCATGTTTTATATCCTAAAGCCTTTCTCGATAAATAAGCTATCCAACACAGAAATATTTTTTCAAATCGGTCCAGCAGTTCCTGAGATAAGCGCGTTCAAACAAACAAACTCTTCAGCTTTATAATATATTAGCGCAAGCGCACGTTGTACTTAAGCTGCGAACATTATTTTGGTGCGGAGTTATGTTAAAACTGTGATAGCTCCTAAGATATTTATTGAAATCAAATGATATAAAGGGCAACTTTGTTATAGATGAAATGCTCGTGATGATGAATCTATTTATTTTGATAAGAATAAATACCTGTGTGTATAATACACCTCTAAAAATAATGCATTATTTTTTTACAAATTTATTAACATAAAAAAAGTTTTAGTAAGTCAATCATAAAAGATAGACATATGCTGTCGCGGACTTTATATAGAACTCTTGATGCTGAACAATCCTGTCATACATAATTTTTGTGTAACTTAAGCGGTTTCCGCAGCGTATGCAGCGGAAGCTCTCAAAAGGAATATCTTTCTCCCGTTTTCGCAACATTTTTCATTGCTGCTGTGGTCCTATGAGTCGTATCTTTATGTTATATAGCCTAAAGCCTTCCTCGATAAATGGACTATCCAACGTAAAAAAAATTTTTCAAGTCGGGCCAGTAGTTTTTGAGATTAGCGCGTTCAAACAAACAAACAAACAAACAAACAAACAAACAAACTCTTCAGCTTTATAATATTAGTATAGATTAGCGCAAGCGCACGTTGTACTTAAGCTGCGAACATTATTTTGGTGCGGAGTTATGTTAAAACTGTGATAGCTCCTAAGATATTTTTCAACACACTTGCTTATAACGACGTTTTTATTCCACCGATTTTTGGCTCATAATCATAGATATTAAACACGCGTGCTTTTTCATTATATTATTGCACTAGTGCTTTGAGTTTATTAACCCGACCAATTTACATTTGTACCCTAGTACCAAGTCGTAAGTAAGAAGAAGAAGCGATTTAATTTAGTCGGGTTATACAATACTTTTATTTTAGCAACAAACAGTATTTATGCGAAAAATAACAGTATCTACATATTTATTTCAATAAATGGTAAATCCAGATTTATTGCTAAAATATTTCAATAAATGGTAAATCCAGATTTATTGCTAAAAAAATTCTCAAATTTATTTAACATTTTCTGTGATTTGTGTTTTTAACACGAATTATTACATTTTTAATCTTGGCTTTTGGCCGATCTAGTTCGCGCCTAAGCCTTGCGCGCGCATCGGTATCGCGGCAAGAAAAAAAAACAACGCGCCATTTTTCGTAAATAATAATTGTCGGTTGTGACGAAGTTTGGATTAATTATGAAGTTTAATATTAATGAAAATATCTACTTCAAGTGAAGAAAATGAAGAAAACCTATTATTAACTCCGCCGGACATACGTAACAAGGCGAAAAACGCGTGCGAAAGTCTTTGCCATCAAAATCGAGTGAAATGTATTTTTACTGTTTTAATAATTAAAAACTTAGTAAATGAAGAGTCTTGTTTTTCCTCGCAAGTGTGTTGAAAAACGTCGTATGAAACACGTGTGCTTGTGACCATTATATACGCGGCTTTCTTATGGCGCACTCGCTTTCGCTCGTGCGCACACAATATCGCCTTGTATATAATAGTCAACTTAGCACACTTGTATCATAATGTACTATATTGAAATCAAATGATATAAAGGGCAACTTGGTTCTAAATGAAATGCTCGTGACGATGAATGTATTTATTTTGATAAGAATAAATACCTGTGTGTATAATACACCTCTAAAAATAATGCTTTTTTTTTTACAAATTTATTCACATAAAAAAGGTTGTAGTAAGTCAACCATAAAAGATAGACATATGCTGTCGCGGACTTTATTATAGAACTCTTAATGCTGAACAATCCTGTCATACATGATTTTTGTGTAACTTAAGCGGTTTCCGCAGCGTATGCAGCGGAAGCTCTCAAAAGGAATATCTTTCTCCCGTTTTCGCAACATTTTTCATTTCTGCTGTGGTCTTATGAGTCGTATCTTTATGTTATATAGCCTAAAGCCTTCCTCTATAAATGGACTATCCAACGTAAAAATAATTTTTCAAATCGGGCCAGTAGTTTTTGAGATTAGCGCGTTCAAACAAACAAACAAACAAACTAACTCTTCAGCTTTATAATATTAGTATAGATTTTTAGAGATTACATTAGAGGGGGAGGGGGAGTTGCACCTTATGATTCTATTTTTTAAGAAGCTACAAATTACCTATCATAAGTTCCGTCACTATAATTACTGAACTCCTAAGCGTTAAGGAGTTCCACCATCAGCTCAGCCCCACAAGATGTTGACTATCAGACGTAACAATACGTCGACATTAAGATTTTAGTAAAGAAACACTATACGTGCCTCTAAAAATTGAGGGTTTTCTTCGATTACACCAAGATCCATCATCAGATCCCAAAATGGAAAAAATGGGACCAACTAGAAGGTATATCCTCTAAGTAAGCGAAAAAAATTTTCGATTCGGTCGACAAACGACTGAGATATGAGGTAACAAACATACAAAAAAAAAACATACAGTCGAATTGATAACCTCCTCCTTTTTTGAAGTCGGTTAAAAATTAGTGAGTTTTGTTTCTTAGCCAACCCACCACGGACTGACATGGTCGATATTCGAAGACAGTGCTATAGATGGAGTAGTTTGGTACTATACTTTTTAATAATAATTTGACGATCGTCACAGTGTCGTGGTTTCGGACTACAAAGATAAGCAGTCGCTGGTTCGAATCAATAATGTCTAACAAATATGACTATGGAAATATATGTTAATATGTCTGTTATCTAATATATAAAATTCTCACAATGTTCGTTTCCGTACTCCTCCAAAACGGCTTTACCGATTCTTACCAAATTTTATATGCGTATTTAGTAGGTCTGAGAATCGGCTACTATCTATTTTTCATACCCCTAAGTGATAAGGGTTGTTCACCCTTAAATATTTTTTTTAATTTTTGTCGAAATTTTTTGTTTTTATTTTTTTTAACGTGACATCATAACATGCATACTACACAAAATTTTTGCTTTTTTATCACCAACCCGTATTTTTTATAGCCATTTTAGTAAATTAATCATTTTTCATCCCGCTCGATAACTCATCAATTATAGTGTTTTCCTTAACTTTAAAAATTACGAGACTGGGCGAGACGGGGCCATTGCGGGACGGTGCTAGGGGCGAAGCAAAGTTCGCTAGGTCCGCTAGTATAACTATAAATTACACCTTCATTTTTTTTAAAGTAACAGCGTAGACGCTCACGGATCAGAAGATCAACGGCACTCGCGTTAACAAAAGTATAACAAAAGACTGTTGATAAACACATTTGTGAGGGATGATCCTCACGATTGTAGAAAAAAATATGTACGCTCACTATTAGCGTGTTATTTGAAAGAATCATCCTGTTCGCATGATGACAGATGGCTATGGTGAATTAATAAATATTTCTTTATTTATTATAATAAGGACTGTAAATATTTTAATTAATTTCATTTGTAAAAAAATATACATGTGATCACGTGATCGTGAATGCCTAGCAGAGAACGTGACTCTGATATTCGCGCCATGGCGTTTCACCTGATACATTAAAATTGCATTTAATTGAAAATTATTCAATATTTTAAATGTGAAATAGTTTGTAAATGAAATGTTTTTGTTGATTTATATACTACCGAGCTAAAGTGTGAACTCATTTTTTAAATTAGGCCAACGAGTCTATTGTAATGTACCTACATACTTTAAAAGATATATTAAGAAAGCTACTCTATTAAGACTCTGTTCCGAATCTGATGTCTGATGTGATAGATGTCAATCCATTGACATCCATTAATCAGACGGTGCCATATTTGTGTACTCTTTTAGTTCGCGAGGCGTCGTCTACTTCTAAATACAATATCATTGCTTGTTTAATACCTAGGATTATAAGCCAAAAATCGGTGGAATAAAAACGTCGTTTTGACCAAGTGTGTTGAAAAGTCTTTAATAAACTCATCACTCTCCAAAGGAAAAGGACTCCATTTTATGCAAATGATTTCTTTTTAAAGTCGGTGCCATCGCTTTGTTGGCCATTTCAAGCTTCATCTATCAGGATATCGACTAAGTGAGAAGAGTTTATTTAAGAACTTTTTGTACATTTTAGTTTAAAAGTCGGTTTTAACTGTTTTTTTTAAGTTAATTTTATTTCCTAATTTTAGTGATTGCTTAGCGATGCTAATTTTAGTGATGTCATTAAAATCACTGAACTTCTAAGCGTTTAGAAGTTCCACCATCAGCTCAGCTACGCACAATGTCGACTATCAGACGCAGCAATAAGTCTTCATTAAGGTACGAAAACACTAAACGTGTCTTATGAATTAGAGGTTTCCCTCGATTGTACCAAGATCCCATCATCAGATCCCGACTTGGCAATAATAGAACCAATTAGAAGATAGAATCTCTAGGTAAGCGATATTTTTCTCAAATCGGTTATTAATATTTTGACAGATAATGCAAATATACAGGGTGTGGCGTAAATAGTGGTCCAAAGCAAAGGTGTGGATACACTGTACACTGAAGCACCACATACCAGTATTTAAAAAATTGTATGTACAGGGTTTTCAAAAAAAATTTTTCTTTAATTTTTTATTAATCGTTACCTTGCCTTACAAATTTCAGTAAAATGATTTTCTGTCACTAAAGTAACCTAAAATTTAAGAAAGAACTGAATAATAGGTCCAGTTAGGTACATTACAAGTGTTGTAAATTTTTCTGACAACCTTGAAAACCCTGTACATACATTTTTTTAAATACTGGTATGTGGTGCTTCAGTGTACAGTGTATCCACACCTTTGCTTTGGACCACTATTTACGCCACACCCTGTATAATGAAAATTGCTCAAAATCAGAAGACAACGACAAGATGAAAACGTAAGAATAGCATTCACTGAGTCGCCAAACTGGAGTCGCAAGGGAGCTTGACCAAAACCCAAAGCTCCAAGCCAAGTAGTTTCTACAGACGAGACTCTGGCAATCGTCCGATGGCGGTATAACATTGGACACCAATCAATCACATACATTGCTGTGATACCAAAGTAAGTAGCTCATGCACTTGTGTTATGGAAATCAGACACAACGGTGGTACAACAACACCCAGACCCGAGACAATATAGAAAATTTTGGTTTATATTGACCCGACCGGGGATCGAACCCGGGACCTCGGAGCGGCAACGCCTTGAAACCAGCGTGCTTAGCCACTACACCACGGAGGTCGTCAATTCACATGGATGATTTATTGGTTTATTCATTTTTTTTTGCTCTAAGCGGTATAACCATCCAATAAAAGGCGCAGCTAAATCTTGGACTATGACGGGCAGCAGCGTCACAGCTACAAGGGGCTGTGCCACTTCGCTCGCCAACCATACCATTGCAGTCTATACCAATTAAAGAATTAAAAATGTCGATATCAATGGTATAACAGTGTATACCTATTTTAGCTAAGACTGTTTTGTCACTGTTTTGCCACGGTAATGTTATCTATACAGTATTCCAATTTCATACAAACGCACGAAACGCGACCTATACCTATGCGCCTCGATTTCGGCACGCGTTCGGCACGCAGACAGTCGCAACTGTGCCACAGTAACGAACGGACGGTGTGTTGTTTTTAAACAATAGCTGCGCGATTTCTTTCTGGAAAAATAAGTTCAAGTCAAAGATATTGTATTTAAAAGTAGATGACGCCTTGCGAACTAAAAGAGTACACAAATATGGCACCGTCTGATTAATGGATGTCAATGGATAGACATCTATCACATCAGACATCAGATCCGGAATAGTCTTAATAGAGTAGCTTTCTTATTATATTTTTTAAAGTATGTAGGTACATTACAATAGACTCGTTGGCCTTATTTTAAAATTGAGTTCACACTTTAGCTCGGTTATTAATCAACAAAAACATTTTATTTTCAAACTATTTTAAATATTGAATAATTATCTAATAAATGCAATTTAAATGTATCACGTGAAACGCCATGGCGCCAATATCAGAGTCACGTTCACTGCTAGGCATTCACGATCACGTGACCACATCTATATTTTTTACAAATTAAATTAATTAAAATATTTTCAGTCCTTATTTTAATAAACAAAAAAATATTTACTAATACACCAAAGTCATCTGGCATCATTTAAACAGGATGATTCCTTCAAATAACACGCTAATAGTGAGCGTACATATTTTTTCTACAATCGTGAGGATCAGAGATGAAAGATCAACAGTCTTTTGTTAACGCGAGTGCCGGTGACCTTTTGATCCGTGAGCGTCTACGCTGTTACTTTAAAAAAATTGAAGGTGTAATTTATAGTTATATAACATACATATTATTAACATACATTTCCATAGACATATTTGTTAGGGTCGTGCGGGCGGGATTCGAACTTGCGACTGCTTATCTTTGTAGTCCGGAACGTAAACCGAAATATGATATTCAGACTGTTTTATTATATTTAGTTAGGTGTTTCTGCAGTTTTAAAGGCGCACTAAGGCATAAAGACACTGACGCCATCAAAAACAGACTAAGTCAAAATTATGACCCCAATTTGAAGTGAGGTGTTGTTTAGCTAAGCCATCTTTTAGCCTCTCACCGGTGATCTAGTTCTTAATACAATATCATTCAAGGTTCAAGTACATTCGGTACATTTTTCGGTAGCAAATTTATAAGACCGATTGGTCATTCAAGCATAAAAAGGTTTTTAAATTAAATTTACCAATCAAAAACAACACGCATTTTTATTGAATACTTCCTATTCAATTCCAATCCACAAAATATTTTATTTGTTTATATAAAAAAGGATATTTGCAATCATAAAACTAAACGGAAACAAAAAGTAGGCAATTGTAATTAAAATGCTGGAGGCAGGCAGGCAGCCCTACTATCGCACGTTATGTGACGACCTGTCTGGTGTAGTGGTCGAGAAATCGCTTACTACGCAGCGGGTGCGGGTTCGATCCCCGCACAATACAAACATTTGTGTGCATGAACATATCTGTTTGTATTGGTCTGGGTGTATTCTATGTATATCATGTATGTATTTACAAAAAAAAAAGTATTTAAGTATTATATCCGTTGTCTGGCACCCATAACACAAGCTTTGAGTAGCTTACTTTGGGACTAGATGTCGATGTGTGGGAATGTCCAAAGGATATTTATTTATATATGTACCGCGCGGCTGTAGGTATTTATTTCAAAGAGTCGGCCGAGTTACAATACTGTATATAGATAACATTACATACCGTGACAGCGCCAAAAAAGAACGAGACAAAACAGTGTAATAGTTAAAACAGGTTTATTAGACTGTTTGCTTTAATTTAATGTTACACGAGGATCGGGAAAGTAAGTAAATATAGGAGGAAAGTATAAGAACTAAGTAAATATAGGAGGCCCTCCTATATTTACTATTAGTTCTGTAATAGTCACTGTGTTTTTTTAAAAATACTAGTTTAACGTCTTTGGCTGTACTGTACGACATACAGACAATTCTTTATTATTATTTTCATTTTTTAACACTTTAAACTAAAACTTACACTAAACTAACCTAGATAACTTAACCTAACTCATTGAAATGCGAGGTGGTCCGCATTCCAATGCTCAACAAGGAAGCTAAGCGCTGGAACAACGATCCGGGTAAGACGGCACGATTAATAGGGCTCGCTTCACCATAATTCTCACTTTAACTTCATTGTTATCTTCGAAAGCACTAATTATCATGAAAATTCTACCACACAAACACAATAATTGACCTGAAAAACACAATTTCTTAAATGAAGAAATATGGTCCATCCTTCCCTTTTCGTTTCCCGCGCATAAACCTACTTACTGTGTTTGACTTATATATCCTCACTAAATTGCACATTCTCTACATCTTGTTGTAAGAGTATGTCTTGTCAATACATCATAATTTGTACACATATCTAGATTTGACATAATATTTATTATGGAAATGCCGGAAGTGTCCACCATGTTAAATGAAATTAAGCTATGATTTATTACTTGGATTAATCTTAAGATGGTTAAACTATTACAATTATAAATTATTAATTGTAAATTAATTTTTTAAAGATTAATGGGACACTTATTCGATTTTTATGTCTGCCGTTTAACAAATGTTTATTTTGGCGCCAAAAGGAAGTTAACTCTGATTGAATGGTGGAGGTTAGATTTATTTTGAATATTGTAACTATTAAAATAATAATCTAAAAGGCAAACTAAATTCAGTACGATATAAATAACTAAATAATTCATGAGTTTACATATTTAATTAGTAGATTGTTTATTCCTACAAATAAATATTTTAGTAAATGTTGAGATATGGAAACTGATATCGCCCCACTGTTTTCTACACTTCGCTGGTTTGCGAGAATAGTCACGGAACTAAAAATGATAAATTTTTGGGAATGGCGTTTTTAAATTTTGTGATACATGTTTGAGTGTTTATTGCAAAATTGTAATAATTTGTCGAGGATTTGACTGTGCTGATTAAAGGAATATTTATCAGGGTATTTAAACACATAAAAAAAGTTAAGAATTTTAATAAATTTTTACAAAAAAATCGACATCTAAAGGGGGTTTCCGACATCAGTTTTTATTCACGAAAGAACAAATTTCAAAAATCAAGTTATGGCATTTATTTAACTTTAAAGCCACTTCAAAATACAAATAAAAAAGATACAACAGTGTTTAAATTTTTTGTTCTTACAACAAATAAAACAAGAGTTCTATAACATACAATAGAAACGTTAAATTTAGGTCTATTAAACGTTGTTCTTTGAAATACATGAAATCAAAATATACCTACATGAATTCTTCTAAATAAATGAAATAAAATACAAAACGATTGCTAATAAATAAAAAAATGCAAAACCCGAGAGATCAAATTCCAAAAAGGAAATATTTAAGTAAAATAAATATCTTATTCTACAACCCCTCGTAAAATTGACGATAGTAGTTTGGAATTATATTTTTGTCAACTAAATCTACTAGTCCTTTCTTCTTATTTTCTGAGATTCCGGTGCTTTTTTTATAAGCAGATTTGATCATTATCATCATCATCATCAGCCAAAAGACGTCCACTGCTAAACATAGGCCTCCCCCCCGGCTTTCCACAGCGACCGATCACTAGCGGTCTGCATCTAGTTTGATCCTGCGATCTTTATAAGGTCGTCTGTCCATCTTGTTGGTGGAAGTCCTACGCTGTGTCTTTGGTCATAGGGTCTCCAATCTAGAACTTTCCTGCCCCAACGGCCATCAGTTCTTCGCGCTATGTGCCCTGTCCATTGCCACTTGAGCTTACTGATTCTCAAGGCTATGTCCGTTACCTTAGTTCTTCTACGTATCTCCTCATTTCTGTTTCGATCCCGTAGAGAAACACCAAGCATAGCACTCTCCATCGCTCGTTGTGTGATTTTGGGCTTCTTTATTAGGCCCATAGTTAGAGACCATTTTTCGGATCCGTATGTCATCACCGGGAATACTCACTGGTTGAAGACTTTCGTCTTTAGACACTGAGGTAGATGAGATGAGAAGATTGCTCGCTGAACTGACTGAATGCTACCCGTCTTCCAATGCCGCTGTGAACAGTTTCGGTGACAAAACATCTCCCTGTCTCACACCTCTCCGCAGGAGAATCGCCCTCGTGTTTTGCTCCTGTACTCGGTCCGACATGGTGGTGTTGTTATAAAGGCTTTTTAACACCTCTTTATACCTACAGTCTATGTGGCACCGCTGCAGAGACGGAAGCGCTGCCCAAGTTTCGATCGAATCAAAGGCCTTCTCATAGTCCACAAACGCTAAGCAAAGAGACATATTATATCCTCTGAATTCTGTATAATTTGCCTAAGCGTATGGATGTGGTCTATGGTACTATAGCCTTTTCGGAAACCGGCTTGTTCGGGAGGCTGGAAGTCATCAAACCTACGTGTGAGACGATTCGTGATGACCCTTGAAAACAGCTTGTAGACATGGCTCAGGAGTGAGATGGGTCTATAGTTTTTCAATAAGGTTTTGTCTTTTTTTTGAAGAACAACACCAGCACACTCATGTTCCACGCCTCAGGTGTGATGCCCTCCAGCAGCACGGAATTAAAGAGTCTCTGAAGGACTTTAAGTACCGGAGTTCCAGCTGCCTTAAGAAGCTCTGCTGTGATTCCGTCCTCGCCAGGTGCCTTGTTGTTTTGAGGTGTTTCAGGGCCATCCTAATCTCTTAGAGACTGATGTCCGGGATGTCTTCGGTGTAGTGTCGGGTCAGGATAGCTCTTGGGTCTCTGGCCGAGTTATCAACGAGCTATCAATAAATAATTTAACGTAAATAATTAATTATAAATAAATGAGATATGAATTAATAACTCAATATTTCTATCCCTTAATTGCTTGAACACAGACTTATTTCTTAATAAGTCATAACAATATGCGCATATTTTTCAAAAAAAACGTCGTTTCTTATTTACGACGTAATAAAATCTGTTTATTTTTTTCGAGAATATAGACTTAAGCTAGATAAAGTCAGAAGAAAATACGATATTATAGGAAATGGACCGTATTCACTCTAGAATACAGCCGTAGATAAAAATAACACATAAAAAGACACTCACCTTTATCAAAACCAAAGACCAATCACAAAATATGTCACTATTCTTGAACAAAAAATCAACATATTGCAAGCCAACTCTAAATACGTCGGTATTTATGAGAATCAAACGTGCGATCACTTTGTTGTCCTCGGTTCAACTGAGAAGAGTCAGTATTTAAGATTAACGCTTGAGTGTTTTGTCCCAAATGAATAATGACGCTCTCTCTTTCTAACGAAGGCTGTCTCGAAATCTGCGTTGCGTCTCTGCTCACGATTGTACTGTTGTACATGTTTTATATGTAATAAATTGAGTACCTTAATATATTTAGTATTCATCGGATCCACATTAACATTTTCATCACATTATCTTTGTTTTTCCATGCTTTCATTTCCTTTTTCCATCCAAAGATTGCTGGTTCATTTGCTGTAAACACGAACATAGAGTTAATCATAGATTCTATCTACCATAACGCAGTTCGTATTTTCTCCCTAAAAAGTCGTACTGTAGACATTAAACTATAGGCATTACCTGCCTTTCTACTCTTCTTATACTATTACTCTGTATTTATGGATTATTGTTGCTTTCTAATCCTTTTTGAACAATATTTATTGTGAATCTAAAAATGTCAAACTTTCGAAGCTCTGTTATTCTACTTTTCTGTACATAATACTGTAAAAATAGCTGTATTTTACCTCTGTTTGCAATTTTCCTTTAATTTGCATTGGGTGATGATTCGTTTTCTTGATTATTTCTTTAAATTGCTTGATTTTTGAAATATTTTTATCTTTATTGACATGGTTGTTATGACAATATCTTTCAAAGTCTGACAACTTCTATCAAAGTCTATTACTTTTTCGGGTTTAATCCTCTGTAAACCACCAGTATTCATGTTCTATTTTTGAACCTACCTCGATCTAAATTTGAACGGCCCAGGCCCCCTATATAAGCCCTTACTTTTTTCATTCTATTCATTCGATTCCGAGTTCTAAGCTCGAACAGTTCTATTATACTTCAAGAAATAAACACTCTACATCTTCCCTCAAGAAGTCTTGAAGAACCGCCGGTGACTACTTGAACACCTCCTCACGCTAGGGGAGGGACCGGACACCGGAGGAGAATCCGAGCCCATTGACTGCAGTAACACCTCCTCGCTCTAGGGGAGGGACCTGTCTCCTTCTCGGAAGAGGATCCGAGACCAAGTACTTCTGGCACTCCAACTGATCATAACATTTTCTATATAGTGCCCGTTACCCTCATTACTGCTGTGAGTCACTCCCTCACGGCGCCTGTCACCGCTGCACATCGGCGTCGCTGCTCTTCACGGCGCCTGTCACCGCTGCACATCGGCGTCACTGCTCTTCACGGCGCCTGTCACCGCTGCACATCGGCGTCGCTGCTACCTCCGCTGTGTCGGCCCTGCACTCCGACGCCGCCCTTTGCTGCCTCCAGGACAATACTTATTGAAGATTTGAAGATACTTACTCACGCCCACTGCACTTTACTTACATTCATACAGACATCACCTCATCTCATTTTTCGGTACTGTATTTTTTTTTGTTTTGATATAAATTCTATTCCCTCTTCTACCTCTTTCTTTTACCTTCTTCTACTTCTCCACATTTGTCGCTTCACGACACGATAAAATATCACAGATTTAGGATCGTATGGCATATTTAATTTAATTCGACAAAATTTTGAATTGTGTCGATATTCTCGAACACCAGCGACTTGTTCAGGGTTTTGATTTGTTAAAAGCGAGCTGCATGCCAGAATGTTATGGGCTCTATTTGTACTTTATCTGACTTTGTGCCTTACCTTTGTGCTATTTTGTTGGAATAAATATATTGGAGAAGAACCCGAAGATTTATACTACGTGTTTATTATTCAAGCACCCCACACGCGGTCACATTAAATAAGGGGGTTAGTATTTAATGTTAATGTAATATTACCCGATTTAAGTTATGGAAACAGTAACCAAACAAAGCTAACGTAGCATCTTTTCCTATTTAATATTATTATGATGTCTAAACATTACTGAAAGTTTTCTCATTGCTTCAAATATCAATCATATTTAGTTAGTATAAGGAATTATAATTAATATTTCGCATCTGAACTAAAAAATAATTTAAAAACAATTTTTTTTTTGAAATAATCTTCAATTGACAACATTTCAAAATTTTCATTTGCATATTTTTATTTTTTGCTGAAAGAACTTCAAAAATGAAGGCACCCATATTTTTTCATTTTCATTTCTTTTCAGTAGTTTCTCTAATAATAATTGTTTAAAAACTCTCCATTTTAAAAGAGCGTAAGTACAGGAAGTAGGATGTTACGAGGTCACGTCTTTGCTATATTCGATAAAAAAATATCTGACGTTTATAGTGTTGTGGTCTGTATCAATTGTAGAATTAAGATGTCGATATCAATGGTATATCCATTGAGTATTTAATTTTACTTTATTATGTAACATTACCTGATTTAAGTTATGTTAAAAGTAACCAAATAAAACAAAGTAGTAACTATTCTCATTTAATATTATTATGATGTCTGAAAATTACTCCAATATTTTCTTATAACTACAAATATCAATCATATTTCGATTGAGGAATAATAATAATTATTTCGAGTCTAATCTTAAAATTTGTTTGATTGAAAATGTATTTTTTAAATAATCTTCAATTTACCACATCGTAATTTATCGATAATGCTCAATACATTACCGGAAACAACAACAACACTAAACGTCAAAGTGACTGCAGCAAAGTTCAAAAGCATTTTTTTTCTGCTTGAAATGTCATTGCAAAGGCGTAACCTGTGAAATGCCAACTTCCATATTCTTTTCAGTCTTTTTCATTTAACTTTAAAAATAAAGCGGAAAAAAAACTGAAAAAATGTTTAACGTGTTTAGAATCGCTAAATCTTGTAATGGTTTTCGGATTTCCATACCTTTACAAAATGAAATGTTGTCAATTGACCATATCGTAATTTATCGATAATGTCCAATACAATACCGGACACAACAACGACACTAATGTCACACGATGATTCCCGATCCTAGACTGCCCCACATATTAACTTACTTAGTTCTGAAACAGTAGACTTATGCACTAAACCACATACTCACTGTGTGTGACTCATGTAACCCCACTGTATTCACTAAATTACACATTCTCTTTGTCATATATTCAATAATCATAATTATACTTATATATCATGATCACGATTCCTTTTTTAATCATGATTAGAATAATCATGAAATTTATCTGATTAAACTTAATCAAATTAGTTATTGATTTTAAAAAAGGCAAACACTACACTACGTTGTCCAAGGTAAGTAAATTCAGAGTAAATAAAAATCACGTAAATTATTTGTTTGTTGGTTGTCTTTTATCGTACAGTAACTACCGTATTTGTACGGTATTTTCAAGCCTCGTAAAGGCAATCTGAAAATGCCGCCTACTAATCACATAGTAAATTTGGTGGATTTGACCAGATTTTAGTGATACTTCTCTGTATTGGACTTCTCGCAATATTTTTTTGGCCGTCTCTTTTTTTATGAATCTATAAACGAACAGCAGAGAAAAACTTGGAAATAAAATGAATGACTGATGGGACACGATAACATTATAGTAACTTCAAGTGATTTTTCATACGAAATTGAGTACGGTAAATTTTGGGGTTCATTTTACGGTATTTCTTGCAGCACATTCTGGCAACGATGCTGCCATTCATTCTATATTCTGGCGGCCAATGGACATTTCAAGACTACGGACTCTTCTCACCAAAAAAAGGACTATGTTCTGTCAGCGGTTCTGTCACTCATTGGCATTCTTCACCGGGGTATACACGACGTAGATTTGACATTGACAGTGAGTGGGCAACGCCTTATAATCTATGCAAAAATCCCTACGCACTTTTTGACACAGACTATTTAGCAACAAACATGTTAAGTGACATCTACTGATAAAGTTAATAACTAACAATTTTATGTTCATGATTGTCTGCGTTTCTCACTTAAGTAAAAGAGGAATATTGCGGATAAAATATTTGTGTAAAAATATGCACGCAGTATAAAATAAAACATTTAAAGGTTTGATAGTAGGTGGTTGAGGATACATCATTTTATTTTGACATAACAATGCTTAAGGGAAAAACAGATTTAGTTGTTGGCAGCCCTGTATGTGATTGCATTTTCGAATTCGGCCGTTGAATACTTATTAATTTTTATAAAATTTCTTGCAAAATCTTGTTTAATTGTGAATTACTAAATCGCTTATTTATATTTTTTGTGGGTTTCATGAAATCAATTGATTTTAATTTAAATATAATGGAGAAATATACTAAGAACCTTTTCATGAATTCAGTAGGGACTACTAATGCCAATGTTTTTAAAGTCACCCTGTAAGTTTTTTAAATTCAATAAATATCACAACCGGTTTAACAATATAAATAAAATTCTTCGCGGTTCATTTTCGGAGAAACTCTCACCCCTATTAATGAAACCAATGCAACGTATGGTCCTGTAGAAATTTAAGTCTTATAGACGTAAGAAAGTCAATAAATAATGATTATAAGTTGATTGTTGTTAATATTAATTAAGTGTATATATCTTGTTTCAGATCTGGCGGGAATTATGAGAGTTGCAGCCGTCCCAGCATAAAGATCACAATGGTGGCTGCATAGCTACCACTTTGATCCGCCACGCTTAGTTGAAAGGAAGAAGGGTCATGGTGTTAATATTATTGTAATACTATGTATTTTGTTGCAGGTTCTGATGATAGTAGCCATCTTTGGTAATTGTACCTAACACATGTTGAGAATCGGGGATATTACCATGTGCATTGCACAGGCCTATTTATAAAAGAAACACAGAGATGTCGCTAGTATTCCAGAGACATATTTTGTGCTTCTTAGGTTTAGAGGAAAACTGCGGGGTTTTTAGCCGGTGAAAGTCCGAGATAAGAACATCGTTCCCCGGAGATGTGGTATCCGTGAAGATTTTCCCCGAGTTGTCAAAAAAAGAAACATTGTTTTTATTTCAGGTTGACCATTATGCAGAAGCAATAAAACCACCTGATATTTTTTTGGGAACAAGTTCAATATTATGTATTACAACTTCCCTCTTCCCTCCGGACTTCTAAATTCCATGTTTAAAAATAATTAATTTTTGAACAAATACCAAAACTCTCAAGAATAGGATACTGGAAGTGCATATCTATACCGCTTGCACATCGAACGCGCCAGCCAATAAGTGAGTGCATTTTTCATTCAATCCGCGCGGGCCAGCTCCTACTATTTATTGTACCCTGGTTTTGACTAACTACATTCAAGCCCAGCCATGCCGCTGCGTCACAGCCCCCCACCTCACACCTCTGCCGTCGCGCCGGCGCCGATTCGTTCTCGTCGTGACGTGACCGAGGCTGCGTCCGCGCGGCCGGCCGACTCGCGATCCAGTAAGCAATTACACAGCTCCTCGGAACATGAAAAACATTGCGTGTCGGACGATATCTCAAACGTTAGCGGCTCACGGCGCCACAAAAGGAGGAGAACTAATACATGCAGAGATTCACCTTACGAATTTAATGTCTGAAATGAGAGAGATAATAAGAAACTTCAGTCTGCTATAGATGACATTAAAAACCAAAACACGGAGATACGTTCATCTATTGAATTCCTGTCTTCTAAATATGATGGCCTGTTGACCCAGGTAAATGAACTCAAAAAAGAGAATACAAAAAATCTTGAGCATATTCATCTGCTTGAGAATAAACTTGAATTATTTGAAAAAAAATGTTCGTTCCACTTGCTTGGAAATAAGAAACATACCAGTTATCAAGCCTGAGTCAAAGACCAGCCTAATTGATACGGTCTCCAAAATTGGGAAAGTTTTAAGTGTTGATCTTCAGCCAAATGTCATTAAAGATGTGTTCCGTATCAATGCTAAAAACCCTGATAATAAAACCATTATAGTCGACTTAACAAGCGTCATTGCCAAGGACTGTTTCATAAAAGCGTATAAAAAATATAAGGGGCCCAGTAAACTCAACACTGAAAGTATCAAAATCAGCGGTGCAACGAAACCTATTTTCATATCAGAGAACCTGTCGTCGAAGATGAAGCGTTTGTTCTACCTTACACGTATTTTGCAAACAGTCACGACTTTACACACTGCTGGACAGCTGGTGGCAAAATTTTCATGAGAAAAAAGGATGGATCCGCATTGCACCTGATTAAGGATGAAACAGATTTTTAAAAAATGATAAAGAAACCTTACTAACTTTTATGTGCAACTACTATATATGTTTTAACTTTTGTAACTATTTTTTATTTTTCCTATTGTAATTTTATCCATTTACACACCTACATCACCAAATACACACAACCATACACATAAAGATAGTAAAACTTGTGCGTTCTCGCTATTAACTCACAATTATCGTCAGTATCATTTTAGAAGCTTTTCAGAATTATACATACCTGTTGTGTACACGTCGTTCTTTTTTGAAGTGAAACTTCTTTATCGGCGTTGGAAAAAAAAACCCGTCTCATTTTTCGTTTACGCGTCACATTTTTCCGTTACGCACCATCTTTTTATTTCTCCTGACTTTCATGGGTCACTAGCATCAGCAGTTGGTGATTTATGTATGGCTCAATGCCAAATGGAAATGGGATGAAAATTTTGATTGTTCTCCTAATCAGAAGTTGGACGATATTATTAATTTTCTTTACCATTCATTGTTGCCGTACACAAGTGGAAGTGCCTCTTTACTCGGTTACAATGATGATGAAATACCGATGATTTTAAGTGGAGATTTTAATGTCAATTTTGCATTGAAAAAATCTTTGAAGCTAGTTGAATTTCTGCAAGATAAATTGAATTTATCCATGAAAAACAGTCCTCAAACGTCAAAAACAAGATTTGGCACTACAATTGATGGAGTTTTTAATCGGTCACTAAATTTCGTGGAATGTCAACCATATATTTCATATTTCAGTTAGGTACCATAAGCCATTAATTACAAAAATATATAATAACGATGACAATGATAGTAATAATTCTATTACAATTAATGAAATGTTGTAATAATCTTAGTAGCAAAAAGGTAAAGCGGAATAATTGTATTATTTGTTTTCATGCCTATGATAATAAAATCTTTTTGTTTAAACTTTATCTAATTTAATTTTATTCAACCAATTTCTGGAAAGTTGCATGTAGATCATTTTTCGAAAAATAAGGCCATAAAGAAGTTTTACTTCTTACGTGTGTACACTAGTACACGCACACATTTTGTTTTATTTTATTTTTAAGTATATTTTATGGACAATCATATAAAATCTATGATGATATTATCCGAAATAAATGCTTTATTATTATATTATTATTATTATAAAAGACTTATCATCTGAAATTGATGGCATATCCATCGGCAGGTCGCTCGTATGTTCCCCCGAAAACGTACCTTTTTATGTAATGGACAAAATTTATAATCTTAAGGTGTTCCATGTAAACGTAAGAAGTATAGCGAATGTAGCAAATTTTGGAAACTTAACTCTTCTTCTAGACAGAATCAACACTTACATCGATGTAATAATGCTGTCCGAATGTTGGCTCAGTAAATGTCCTTACTTGCCCGACCTGCCAGGCTATCAATCTTCTCACTCCAAGTACTCTTACCAGAACGATGGTGTTGTTATCTTTATTAAAGACAATATTAAGGCTAAAGTTGTGGAGCCAGTTCTGACTGATGCTAATGGTTTGACTGTTGAGATTTCAGACAGTGTCGTTATTGTCGCTATATATCGCTCGCTATCTTGTAAAAATGTCAAAAAGTTTCTTGACTCACTGGATATACTTTTGCAGTCGTTACGAGCTTATCAAACGATATGCCTGACCGGCGACATTAACTTTGGTATAGCTGTGGACAGTATAGACAAGGATTTTGATACGTACTTAGAGATGATGGCATCTCACGCAATGTTACCGGCTCATCTGTTTCCAACTCGTAAAGGTAGGTGTATAGACCATATCTTTCTTAAAAGTGATAAGCCTTCTATCACGCTAGTGTTGGATTTCTTGTTTACCGACCACTCTCCTGTCCTGTTTTGTTGCCAAACGAAAAACGGCGAAACGGCGTGCGTTCGAATAAATAAGTATCTTGATTTACTTGCTTGCGTGTTGAAGATCGAGAGCACAGATTTTCGCAAGTCTTAGTGATAATCCAGATCATGCCACTCGGACTCTGACTCTGACTTTTTCGTCAATTATCCTTGCCAACACTAAATACACCTGTGTTCCTAGTCGAAAACGTATTTCTAAGCCCTGAATCACACCAGGCTTGCTCCGCTGTATACGACATCGAGACAAATTATATCAACTGACAAGGAAACATCCTTATAACAAGATCCTTCAAATTTCATACACACGCTACAAAAAATTCTGCAACAACTTGCTTAAGAAAATTAAAAGGGAGTATGAGCGTAATCAATTACAGAAACATAAAATTAATCCGAGGCAGCTATGGAAGGTTATTAAAAATATCAATATATAATAAATTCAGAAACGAGCGACGAGCTCCGCACAAGACGGACGTGTACACAAAATTAATTAAAAATTCTTAATTTTGTACCATTGAAAATATAACCGTATTTAAACAGTCGTTAAAAGTCAATTTCACGTAACGACAGTGAGTGATTTACGCCTACTTGGATTGTGGCGTGCGGACCGCATCGACGCATCATACCTCCGCCACCGCTCGCTGCGCGCTGTGCCACGGATCTACGATGAATACACTACGCACTCCGCCTGGATGCGGCACTGGCGGATCACAACCGAATTTGTCAACTTTGCATCTGGAGAACGTGAGTGATAATAAATCTCAAATAACTATACGTAATAAACGCAAACAGCCTGATGACGAAGGTGATATTAAAAATTATATCTCAGATTTGAAGCAACAAATGAAAGAGATGATGGCTCTTTTAACATCCACTAGAAACCTACACGCGGAAAGTATTAGCAAACTCAATGAGCTCTCTAAAGATGTTTCTACAATAAAGGACGATGTACGCAATATAGGGAATACTATCGATAATATTATCCAAGAACAAAACAGCCTAAAAACCAAAATAGAAGACCTTAAAACCACCTCGGATGGCACTGAAAAAAGATTGAAATCTGTTGAATCTGATATTAACCAACTCAAAAGTACATCTCAGAGGGCAACTGTAAAACCATTACCGTCAACCTATGAAGAACTACTAACAGAAATACATGAGCGAAGTGCGAGGGCTAAGAACGTTATAATTGTGGGAGTCCCGGAATCAAAGTCAAAGATACCTGCAGAAAGAAATGAACACGATATAAAAGAAATAATAAAAATCACTAAAACCATAAAAGTTGCCTGCCCAGACCCTGACAAGTGTTTTCGTTTAGGATCATTTAAGAACGACGCAATGCGCTCAATCAAAGTCTGCTACACATCTGATGAAATACCCAAATCACTCCTGCGCAGCAAAATTAAACCAACTGGAAATATTAAAATCTACTTGGACCAAAGAGTAATTCAACGAAAATTTCTTCAAGACCTTAAAGGAGAATTAGCAGCCCGAATTTCAAAAGGAGAATCAAATTTGCGCATTAAATACAAAAAAGGCATACCCATAATCACTGACGATATCGACAGTTCTGCAAAAAAGGACCCTTCGAATTTTTTAGACCAACCAATATCTCACAAAAAGAGCACATAACATACCAACTTGCTGAATCATATTCGGAAATAAAGAAAAGCAAAAAATCGTTAAAATGCTTTTATGCAAATGTTCGTAGTATTGTTAAAAAAGGAAAACTAGATGAGCTTAAATGTGTGTGTCTTAACAGAAACATGGATTTAGAACAAAAACGAAGCTAAATTGTTAGAAATACCTTCATACACACACTACTACAACCTCAGAAAAAACAACAGAGGAGGTGGAGTCTCAATCTTTGTCCACAATAACTTAAAACATAGCCTAGTTGAAGAACAATATGAAAATGACAATCACTTTCTTTGGGTTCATGTCAGTAAGTTCTCATTAAATATTGGTGCCATCTACAAACCAGAAAGAACAAATCTAAATCTGGCACTAAAACCGATCCTTCAAATTATAGACCAATATCTGTTCTTCCAACCCTATCAAATTTTTTTGAAAAATTACTACATTCTCGTCTGGAAACATTTCTAAATTCAATCAACTTTTTCTACAAAAATCAGTATGGCTTTCGCCGAAAATCTGTGTACATCCGGCCGTCTGAGCCAGGCTTCTATAGAGATCTTGCATATCTAGGCTTATAACGAATCGTTAGTGACGCTGATGTATCCAGGTTTCATCGTTTGTGACGCAATAGTTTTCTTGGAAAATCAAAAAAACTAGGCTCAGACAGCCAGAATTTCACATTTTCTGACTTTCCAGATCTCAACTATCAGAGGGTTTCAGGGCGCTGTTTCTTATAAAATGTGATGTGACGCGTTAGTGACGGTCATCCGAAGTAGTTTCATCTATTTTAATCCAGTACTTTTTGAGAAATCGTGATAAACATGTGGCTCAGACAGCCTGATATCCGGTCGTCTGAGCCAACTTGTTTTTCTCTATATTTCACGAAATGTTACGTTTCGGACAAATGTTTTTAGGATTTACTGATGTGACGACGTTAGTGACAGCTCTCGACCAGATTTGAACCTTCGTGACGCACGCGTTTTGGAGAAATTGAGAAAAAACTGCTGGCTCAGACAGCCGGATGCTGGCTGTCTGAGTCACCCAGTTCTACCACTTCCAGGTGTTGTACGAAGCTGAAAACTCATCTAATCTGATGTGACGCGGCCTCTAAGTACAAAAAATCGTAAGTGACGGCTCTATGTGCCGCCAATCAAAAGTTATAATCATTTCAAATGTTTTCCATACATCGATGCATTTGGGTGGCCACACTTCGCACTCTTTATGGAAACGGAAAGACAATTTAGTAGAAAATGTAAGCTAAAGCCCCTCATATCAAAGCGGATGTTTTCTCCTGCTATTCAAATATTTAATTACGTAGTCAATAACTACGCCAATGAAGGAAAATATGGTAATTATTTATGGTCTCAGGTATTCGAAGGAAAAAAATCGTTAGATTACTATTTATTTGAAAACAACCGCTAGTTTAACGAAGGTACTACAATATTAGAGAATTTTGGTAAGGTACATACTACTTACATATTACTCGACTCTTCCCATGTGATTTTACGGCCCACTTGGGACAAGATGCAAAAAATCAATATAAATACTAACTTAATCCTGCAAGTCGTTTCCTTTTTTGTTTGGATGGAAAACTTTGTAATTCATTTACTCGTCCCACCATGCCTATATAATATTTGGGACGAAATGCGGAAAATTAAAGATATATTTACAAACTGCAGCTCGTCCTGAGTAATTCTTAAACTTTCTCAACGTTTAAAAGAAGGCTTTTATTTTTAAAGAGACGATCTTACCAAGATTATCAGACCATGTAAACTTATACAGGCTCATATTTTATTCACCATTTAAAAAATCAGGAATATGCTATCAAGTTAAAGAAATTATGTTAAATAAGAACATTAAAACGCTTTTTAATCACTGTTATTTCGACATGCAAGATAGCGTCAGACGAAAAAGTAGACATTTACAGTGATGACAGTTGCTGAAAAAAAAATCCGCACTACTGATTAGTGACTGATGTACTGACAAAGAAACCTGCACTTACGAAGTTAATTATTAAAAAATGCATTTAAAGAAATTTATGGTGATAATATTGGGCTCATCATCATCATTATCAGCCAAAGGACGTCCACTGCTGAACATAAGACTCCCCCACGGCTTTTCATAGCGACCGATCACTAGCGGTCTGCATCCAGTTTGATCCTGCGATCTTTTTAAGGTCGTCTGTCCATCTTGTTGGTGGACGTCCTACGCTGCGTCTTTGGTCGAAGGGGCTCCAATCTAGAGCTTTCCTGCCCTTAGTTCTTCCAAACGGCCAAAAGTTCTTCGCGCTATGTGCCCGGCCCACTGCCACTTAAGCTTACTGATTCTCAAGGCTATGTCCATTACCTTGGTTCTTCTACGTATCTCCTCGATTCTGATTCGATCTCGTAGAGAAACACCGAGCATAGCCCGCTCTATCGCTCGTTGTGTAGTTTTGAACTTCTTTATGAGGCCCATAGTTAGAGACCACGTTTCGGGAAAAATATTGGGCTAGTTATACTAAAAGGGGGCACAAAGACTTATGACAACAATCAGGCATGTTTTGACGTGAGCTCCAGACTCAGACCTCAGTAAGCAGAGCAGTATTTAGTTGGACTACTTACTACTTTTACTAGGCGTAGTCAGTGTTCTCTTGAAAAAAGCTAGGCTCCAGGCTGACTAGGCATACTCAGCGCTTTGCACTTACTTTTTACTCGGCGTTTAGATAGCTGTTTACTGATAATTCTGATATCACCCAACGTTTAAGAATTACCATGTGGAAGTCTCCTGTTATTGATATTTTAGTAAATAAAAAAGTTATTTTACGAATTGTTGCTGGTGTAGCATTTATACAAATAGTAGTTCATCAATTCATCCCATACATGTCTTTTTGGACGAGATGCAGATAATTTAATCAAATGATTTTAACGTCATTTAATGTAATCAAAAAGTTTAAACAATCAATATGAGTATAATCAGAAAAAAAAACAATAATGTTGTTACAAAAAAGTTAACACAATTTTGTTGTATGAAAGGAATCCCCTTTAATGATTACAAAGTAAAATATAATATACATCTGATAAAACAACTTTAGTCAAATGTGAATAATACTACTCGTAAATAGGTATACTACTTATACTCGTCATAAAATCAATAAAGTCTACGAACTAAGTAAAAATCCACGAGCACAAAACTTATATCATTGCTTTATTAAAACAAAATAATTGTTACTTGTCCTATGAACATAAACTTTAAAAGAAGATAAACGCTACAACCTGTGGTAATAAACATGACAGGTCCAAAATAAAAATATTTTTTTTTCATTTTATTTCATTATTTTCATAAGTTGGTTTCAACGCACCTCTCTAACCGCCATATCCAGTGTTACTTACGTACATTTTTATTTATTATGTATACATTTTGTAACATACATATTTAAACTTTCTTGTAAAATTCAACAAAAATCTTTTGGGCTATAAAAATAAATGATATTAAGTGGATGATTTCTTTCCATACTGCATAATTTTATAGTCTATCTATATATTTTTATATATATGATCAGCCATTTGACCACTATCACAACTGGTGGTAAGTGATGATGTCGTCGAGGATTGATCATGTCTAATCAGTAATAGCTTAATCATTCTTCTTTTGAAAATGCCCAAATTAAGAGTTTCGGGAACACCTCAGCCTGTAGCGCATTCCATTCTTTATCCCCCCGCATCAGAAATATTGTTCGAAACTGTTTAGTGCGCATTGATGGCATGTCAACGACACAAAGATGGCGCGCGTCTCGTGTTCCGAAGGTGAAATAAGGCTGGCTTAGTAATTTTTGTTCGTAATAATAATAAGCGGTCCCAGAGAAATGCGTTTCACCTTCTGCGCTGTTTTATGGTTATTATTTTGCACCCAAAAAAGCAGTAGACGATTTGCATAATGATTAAAATTAATTATTGCATCTTGTCCCAAATGGGCCGTAATCATATGGGACGAGTTGAGGAATGAGTACTTAGTATATTGTATTTAATACCGAAAAAGTCTTATATTGTAGTAACCAACTGGAGCTAGTGGTTATTTTTAAATAAAGTGTAATTTTAAAAAACCTGGAATACCCCATACATAATTAACATATTTTCCTTCATCGGCGTAGTTATTGACTACGTAATTAAATATTTAAATAGCAGGAGAAAACATCCGCTTTGATATGAGGGGCTTTAGCTTACATTTTCTACTAAATTGTCTTTCCGTTTCCATAAAGAGTGCGAAGTGTGGCCACCCAAATGCATCGATGTATGGAAAACATTTGAAATGCTTATAACTTTTGATTGGCGGCATATAGAGCCGTCACTTACGATTTTTTGTACTTAGAGGCCGCGTCACATCAGATTAGATGAGTTTTCAGCTTCGTACAACACCTGGAAGTGGTAGAACTGGGTGGCTCAGACAGCCAGCATCCGGCTGTCTGAGCCAGCAGTTTTTTCTCAATTTCTCCAAAACGCGTGCGTCACGAAGGTTCAAATCTGGTCGAGAGCTGTCACTAACGTCGTCACATCAGTAAATCCTAAAAACATTTGTCCGAAACGTAACATTTCGTGAAATATAGAGAAAAACAAGTTGGCTCAGACGACCGGATATCAGGCTGTCTGAGCCACACGTTTATCACGATTTCTCAAAAAGTACTAGATTAAAATGGATGAAACTACTTCGGATGACCGTCACTAACGCGTCACATCACATTTTATATGAAACAGCGCCGTGAAACTCTCTGATAGTTGAGATCTGGAAAGTCAGAAAATGCGAAATTCTGGCTGTCTGAGCCTAGTTTTTTTGATTTTCCAAGAAAACTATTGCGTCACAAACGATAACACCTGGATATATCAGCGTCACTAACGATTCGTTATCAGCCTAGATATGCAAGATCTCTTTAGAAGCCTGGCTCAGACGGCCGGATGTACACGAAAATCTAACACATTAGCCGCGACCTTTGACCTTGTTACTAGAGTAAAAAATAAATTGGATCAAAAAAAATTGCCCTTGGTGTGTTCATTGACCTAAAAAAGGCATTTAATACAGTTAGTCACAAAATAATCATGGAAAAACTACTTGCCATTGGCATCAAAGGAAAAGCGTATAAAATACTGGAGTCTTATTTACATAATCGAAAACAGGTGGTTAAGGTAGATGAAAACCAAAGCAGCTCTGAACCTATTGCGTGAGGAGTCCCACAAGGCTCGATCTTAGGACCACTATATATATTCCTAATTTACATAAATGATATTTACCAAATTGGGCTTAAAGGGGACATCACATTGTACGCTGACGACACAAGTGTATTTTACTTTGGTCATTCGGTACAAGCTATCTTGCCTCAAGTTCAAAGTGATCTGGACATGTTGGGGGTGTGGTTCAAATACAATCTCCTTACACTCAATACAAATAAAACGCATTACGTAATTTTCCATGCCAAAAACAAAAATATTAATACTAATTTTCAAATTAAAATAGACAATCAGATATGTAATTGAAAGAAATTTTAAAGAAAAGTACCTAGGAATCATTTTCGATCATCGACTTAACTGGAAACCTCATATTGAAAAAATACATTCGTAATTAATATCATTGGCTGGAGCACTCCATAATTTTAATAGACGTTTGCCAAGACACGTGCGATACTTAATATACAACTCTTTGATAAAACCACATTTGAACTAGTTAATTGAAATTTGGGGTACTGCATCTAAAAGCAATCTCAAATTTTTACAAACTGCGCAAAATAAATTAATCAAGATTTTATTTAACTATCATTACCTTACATCCTCCGAAGAACTATACAGTGAAACAGGCATAATGAATATAAGACAAACTTACATATATAATACATGCATACTCATAAATAAAATACTTAAAAATGACATAAATACAAATATTAACTTCATACGAAAAGCTAAAGTACAGAGAATGCGATTGCGTAACGCAAATAATCTAGTAATCAAAAAATACAGAACCAATTATGGAAAAAAGAAAACCAATTATTATGGAAAAAGAGGTGTAAAATTATATAATAAAATACCAAATAGTATAAAACCAACCGAATGTATGACAAACTTTAAAAGGCAACTGAAATCTTTTATCATACAGCAAAACAATATTTAAATTCACTTCTCATCTTCTTTAATGTATATATATATACGTATACTTCAATAAAAAAACTGCTTATCTTAATGTTGTCAGATTTCAAAATTCTGTTATATTATACATAAAAAACTGATAACTAAAACTTAAAAAAAAAAACTATACCACATGTCTGCCGTGAGAATGCTAACAGTGCCACATCCAGTATTAACGCATCCATGTTACATACTTATCGCTCGCAGTAACTCGCGATCCGACTGTTTTGTTTGTTTTTTTCTGAGATACCGTCATTTGTGTTAATGTTTTTGTAGAAGCTAACGTCGCTCAGACAAATTATGTGAAATTTTTATTTTTTAAGTTTCTCGTAAATGAAATGTATTTTCGATTGAGAAATAAATAATCTTTAAGCGTATCTCGAATTTGCAGCAGAAATTGTCATCCGCGGACGAACTCTTATCTGTACATGACGACTCGCATTCCGCTATAAATGCAGTCAACAAATTTTTCGCCACTTTAGGTGAGAATTTGGCCACAAATATTACTGCTAGAAGTTCTCCTGATACATCGAAGTATTCCACATTGGAAAAGGATGTTTCAGTGACGGACTCTATGGTTTTGCGAAACACGGATGAGGCAGAAATTGAGGGAATAATCATGGAGCTTAGACGGGATAGTGCAGCAGGTTGCGATGGCATCCCTACTACTGTAATCAAAGAGGCCCGGCATATACTGGTACCGATTCTCACTCATCTTTTTAACAATTGTTTTTCGTCCGGGTGTTTTCCTTCTGTATTCAAAAACGCACTAGTCCATCCAATTCATAAGGGTGGAGACAGACACAGTGTAACCAATTATAGACCTATCTCTGTCCTACCTGTTTTATCTAAAATTTTAGAAAAAATATAAACAAAAGATTAATTAATACATTGAATCCAAAAATCTCCTTGCGTCAAATCAATTCGGCTTTAGAGCTCAGAAATCAAATGAAGATGCTATTCCAAACCTCACTAGCACCCTGATTAGTAATATAAACCAAAGCTTTAGTACGCTATGTGTCTTCCTCGACCTTTCCAAAGCCTTTGACCCTGTGTCTGTCTCTATACTCCTGGAAAAACTACATCACATTGGTATAAGGGGTACAGTTCTGGATTTATTTCAAAGTTATCTTAGTGATCGCAAGCAGTGCGTCACCTTAGGCGGTCTAAGAAGCGATGTAGAACCAATTTCTTATGGAGTTCCCCAAGGAAGTGTACTCGGCCCGACCCTATTTCTCTTATATGTGTCAGGACCAGGGTCGAAGTAGACGATTGAAAGAGGTTGTTCCAACACGATAGCTCTTTATTTTAAACTCACAGCATTTATTAACACTTTTAGCATAACACACTGGACTTAGTTCTAAGTAATAAGCACTATCTGTAGCCCAACGGACAGAGCTTGCCAGACTAGCATTCGGTTCGACTGCGTGTTCCAGACTGCTCGTCTCAAATCTCGAGGCGTCCATTCCCGCGACCATGCCTTGGTGGGGGAGAGTAGTGGTGGCGGAAATGGACGGCGCGAGTTTGTACAATTACTTTTAATTTTGTAAATGTTCTTAAAATAATATAAAAATATAATTAAACATGAACCAGTCAATATTTCATTAAATTATGATTTCTAGTAATGATAAAAACTAGTTATAAATATATTTTAGGCCTGGCTTATTTATTTAAAATAACAGCGGAAATGGACGGTGAAGGTCACTACAATTACTTTTAAATACATAATTGCTCTTGAATTATTAGAAAAATAATAAATCACTAATCAGGGAATATAACATTCATACATTTTTAGATAATCATACAATTAACAATATTAATATATTTTAGGTAGGACCTTTTCATTGAAAACTCTAACAGTCTGCCTTCCTGACAATATGTTTGTCCTCAAACAGTAACTAATAGCCAAGATATTATTTGTTTCTTAAACAAAAGTTACTAACATGCAACTAACTAGAAAAAATTCAAAACATAAAGTATATTATATAAACATAGTATGTAGGTATTTGATCCCTATTATGATTATTTTGCTTTGACACAAAAACAAAACTTAACACACTTAACTCAAAAGAAGTTACATAAATCATTTCATTTGCGTATACACTACTGTCAATATGACATTTACCTGGAACTACATCAGGTAGAATATACTCTTTCACTCAATCTCAACTTTCAAGAAACACCTGGAACTACGTCAGATGTTCTGCTCTAAAGTTGTCATTTCATTACGATCAGATATCTGGAACTACATCAGATATCGCTCTCTAAATGGGTATCTCACATATATCTCACTAAATATCACTTACTCTTTTAAACGTATTATGTTTCATTCTTTAACATTTGTTAGCTATTTTATTACAACATTTTATCTAGACTCACTATAGTTCCTAACTAACCAAAAATGAAATAAAAATATAGAAATTATTGTGTCTCTGCCTCGTTATCAGAACTACTCGACGTAGATTCTACGTGTCCCTATCCAAGGTTGGATCTGATCAACGGCCCACACATTGCAATATTTCCTTTTGCCTAAATTCGAACCCGGAATTGAGGAAACCTCGTAACTATCGTTGTCTAGAACTTTAGTGATTTTATAGGGACCCGAAAAAACAGGTAATAACTTTTTACTTTGACCTTCACTCGAACTAATTTGCTTTTTTACTTTCACTAAATCCCCAATGGTATATATATTTGGACTTTTACGAAACTTATCAAATCTTTCTTTTTGTTTTAGCTGGTCGTTTTCTATGTGTTTACTAATTTCGACTCTTATATTATCTTTGCCCGGTTGTTGAGATCGCGTTTCATGGAACAAATCAGAAAATGCGTTCTCACCAGCGTAGTTAAGATTATGACCAAACAATGCTTCAGAAGGAGTTTTTCCGGTGCCTTTGTTCAGGGTGTTGTTTAAACCCCATTGAACTCTACCTATCTCTTGTTCCCATTTTGTTTCACCTACTTTGTCCACATATGAGCTAAGGGCTCCTAACACTGTACGGTTATAGCGCTCTACCTGTCCGTTGGCCCTGAATGACGCTACTGCATTTAAAATATGCTTAATTTTTGAGTCAAAGCAAAATTTCTCAAATTCTTTTGAAGTAAAACATGTTCCCCGATCTGAAATTAAGCGACTGGGATACCCAAATGTACTAAAAACATCACCCAGAGCACGGATAGTGAGATTTGACTTTAAATTTCGCAAAGGTTTTAGTATGCAAAACTTTATGAAACCGTCTACAATCAGCAATATGTAAACGTTGCCCCTACTACTTCGAACAAATGGTCCTAGATGATCCACATGGCAGGTGTGAAAAGGAATATCAACTTTAGGGATTGGGTGCAGGTAACCTTCTTTCTTTCCGGTTGTACCCTTCCCATAAGCACAATGAACACACGCCTTTACATATTTCGAAACAAACTTTTTCATCTTCGGAAACCAGAAATCTTTTTTAATCTTAGACAGTGTTTTTTCTAGTGAAAAATGACCAATATTGTCGTGATTTTGCTGACAAATTTGCCATCTAGCTCCCTTAGGCACTACCCATTTTAACTCATCGCCTACTTTGCGGAAAAGTTTATTTCCTTTAACAGTAAAATTTTGCTTTATATCTACAACATCATTATAATCTGGGTCCTCTAATACCTTTTTAGTATGTGTTAGTTTAGGATCGGTTAGTTGCAAACTCATGAGCCAATCCTCCTGAGTTATATTAAGTACCCTAGGTAAATCAGGTTCTAAAAACGGTTGTTTGGACTCTATTGGATTGCGGCTAAGCGCGTCCACGTGTGTCATGCAGTGATTTGGACGATAAATAATATTACAATCGTACTCCTGTAGTACCAACCACCAACGGGCGATTCTCGGCAAAATGTCTTTTTTTGAAAAAGTAGCCCTGAGTGCATTACAATCCGTCACTATAGTGAATTCTGTTCCTAACAGATATACACGAAACCGATTTAATGAAGTAATAACGGCTAATGTTTCGAGATCATATGCATGGAATTTTTGTTCGTCGGGTGTGGTTTTTCTACTGTAAAAAGCAACAGGGTTTTAAGGGTGCACCATCACGCTCCTTTTGTAGCAGTATCCCGGCTAGACCAATTTTGCTAGCGTCTGTGTGAAGTTCCGTTTTGAAGTTTGGGTTATACAAAGCAAGAACGGGCCGCTGAACAAGTTTTTGTTTTAATGTTTCGAACGAATGCTTTTCGTCATCGCTCCATCGCCACTCCACGGATTTTCGCGTAAGCTCAGTTAGTGGGCGTGCTATTAAAGAGAAGTCTTTTATAAATTTACGAAAATAACTCGCCAAAACTATAAATTGACGCACTTCGTGCACAGATTTTGGTTCTGGAAAGTTATTTACGGCTTCTATTTTAGATTTTCCAGGTCTTATGCCATCGACACCAAAGACGAAGTTTGAAAAAAGAAGCATTTTTGAATATTTAACGTTAAATTTGCTTTATTTAATAACTTGAAAGTATTATCTAACTTTACTATGCCTTCTTGAAAAGTTTTCGATACGATAATCAAATCGTCCATGTAGGCAAGAGCTTGCTTATTTTGTTGCCCATGTGAAACGTTATTAACAGTTGCTGATAGAGCCTTAGTAATAGTTCTTTGGAATATAGATGGAGCGTTGACTAAACCAAAAGGCATTCTTTTGAATTGAAATAACCCATCCGGTGTCACAAAAGCAGTCAAATGCCGACAGTCAGGTTTGATAGGGATTTGATAGTATTCACTTCTCAAATCTAGACTCGAGAAGTATTTGCTGCCACTAAGCTGATCGATTTGATCTTCGATTCGTGGCAAAGGAAAATGGTCTTTAACTGTGCGGCTGTTAAGTGCCCTAAAATCGACGCATAACCTTTTCCCTCCATTCTTCTTGGACACTAGCAAAATTGGACTCGCATACGAAGAAACAGATTCTTCGACAATATCGTTCTCGATTAGGTCTTGAACGATAGATTGGACATTTTGACGTTCCGAGTAACTCAGTCTATAAGGTTTATAAACAACAGGATTTTTATCTTTTAGTTCAATTTCCATTTCTGTCAAACTCGTACAACCTAGTTCCGTAAGATTTTGCGCAAAAGTTGGCCGATAGTCTGTAACAAGTTGATATACTTTATTTTGTTCATCTAATGTAAGCTCAGGGTTAATATTTATGTCGGATCTAGAAATTGGTTCGTAATGCGATTGAGTTTGTACACGAAAACAAGAAAGGTTAGAATCAGCTTTTGTTTCACTACAGATCTCATTTATTATACTACCACGAATCAAAAGAGAATCTTTTTTTAGCGTTAAATTGTCGCGAGGAGTTATCACTAATATGGTCGTCTCATTATTTTTTACCCCATAAATACCTTCTTGAACCCAAAGTTCACACCCAGTATAAAAACGATAGCTACCCGGAACGTACAGTGTACCATTAGTGCAAATATCAGTATAGCATATGACTGATCCAGTTTTATGTACTCCAGTGTCATTACGAACGTATAATTTAACTGTCTGTTGCGGCTCATGTTCGATCGTTGGTAAATCAGGATGAATGTCTCTATTAAGGATCTCTAGCGAACTATTAGTTTTAATAACTAGTATGTGTGGTTGCTCCGTATAATTTTGCCCGACCAGGATCGGGGTATGGAGATGTTCTGGCAGAACTACAAAAGCATCAATAATAGCCTTTACGGATCCTATACATAACGTAAATTTGGTTTTACCCAAAGGGAAAAGTTTTGATTCACCTACTCCTTTTATTACAGGTAAGTCACAGTTTTCATACGTGAGTCCGTATTCTCTAACTAAGTCACTCCTTATAAGAGAACAATCAGTACCAAAATCAACGAAGCATAACACTTCATTTTGTTTATCGTTTAACATTGTTTATAATATTTGCTATCACTGCTATTTAATATAGTGTCAATAGACATTACTCGCTTTTCAGAAGATTGCTTATTTTTATTTTTGAGATAGCAATCGTCAGTTTTATGACCTACATTTTGGCATGTCTCACATCTTACTATTGGCTGTGGGCACGCAGAAATTCTGTGACCTGCCTGCTTACAATTGTAGCAAATAATAGCCCTACATTGTTTAGAATAATGCCCGGGTTTTTTGCACAGTGTACATGTCACATTGCTATTAGGTTGGGAGGGTGGCTTTAGTTTAGAACTCCTAAAGTAGACATTCCTATCTATACACACATCTTTGAGAAAACCTAGTAAATCCTCAGGTTGAGTAAATCTAGCTGACGAGGCACTTGCTCTAATAGTCTTATCATCTAACCCATGGATTATGCAATCAACAGCTTTTTTACCTGATATATCACAAGCATTCAAAAGCAACATTTTATCGTAATAATACTGATCTAATGATTCAGAGGATTTGTAACGTCTTTCTAACATATCAGATAACAAAACTCCATAGTTCGATTCAGACGGGAAAGCTCTTCTGAGGCATTGCTGCCATTCAGACCAAGGTCTGTTTAAACTAGGAAGGCCTTTATACCAGTTTTTGGCGTGACCTACTAAACGAGGTAAAGCGAAATGTGCGGTTTGTTGATCAGACCAACCATATATTTGAGAACATTCATTAACTTTAGATATCCAAGTTTCAATCCTATGGTTCTTTACTGTTGGATCAAATTCAGGTATCATATTTTTGTCAAAATGCAACTTTTGATTATGCTGAGGATTCATAAAACTAATGAAATCATTGATATTAAGATTAGGTGAAAATTTTGACTGGTTATGGACACCTTCCCGGGATGTTCCAGCTTGTTGATATGGTTGGTAACGATATGAAGCTTTATTACGACGGTTAGGAGACATGTTGCTATGCAACTCACTTCTCCTGGCCGATGCTCTAGGCGGAGACCGACTCATGCGATAATGATCTTCATCATACCTGGTGGCTGCTGAGCGGGACGGTAGAATAGGGCTGCGACTCCGACTGGTTGCTCGCCTCGGACAGCTGCGGTCCCTGGTGTTCACTCGACTGATGCGGCCCCGGCTGTCTTGATCGGCTTCGCTTCTCTCTGCTCCGCCGCGGATTGTCCCGGTTGCGGTCGCGTGAACATCGAGGGGATTCAACTTCTTCGTTACTTCGTGGAGGAGTGCTCACAACACGACTACGGCGGGACTCCGCAGTACCATCGTGTTCGTACTTTTCCATGATTTGTTAACCTGAAAACATTTTTGGGACATAATATGTTCTTTAAACTATATTTATGCACTGAAAATAAATAGAAACAATACCACACACAATAAATTATGATGGGTAAAAAAAATAGTGTGTTTTATTCTTATTTTACATCATTAATTCTATTTTTTTTTTCAAGCATAATAATATGTAAACGAGACACAATATATATCGCTCATCCGGAGCAACAGTGACACATTTGCAAAAATACGCGAAAATGACTTATTAATGCCAAAATACTAGGCATAATCATCTGCGTTGGCAGTGAAAACGCCACAATTGTAAGTTCAAAAACCGTCCACTAGAGGTCAAAAAGTCTTTGTAACATTATTCCATTTTGGCGCGACAGTGCGGAGCAACGGCGACCGAAAAGTCAGTTGTGCGGGGCGCCCCCCAAAGAGTGGTCGTGTCAGGGAGCTACACAGACGCAAAGGTAAATGTGTCATATTTTTATTCAAAAATTCGGAGCAATAATGACTCATTTGTATTTTGTGTCGTTAGGGTTTTGTTTCACTTGTAATCGATATCACTTTTGAGGATACAATGACGTTTAATACAATTACGTCGCTGTTGCACCGAATACTTTTGTGGATTTGGTATTGTTATGGACTTTAGTGATAATTAAGTCTACATTATCCCGAAAAGTTAAACATTTTTTACAATAATGGCTTATTGAAATCAGTTCTCACAAATCTAACATAAAGCATTAAAACACATTTATTTTTATTTTTAGCCGTAAAAATGGGAAGTCGTGCTCGTATGTTGGTAAAGCTTTGTGAGCAGCATGAATGTTCCGCGTCTAATAGCATTGGAGTCCGCTTGCCGCTTGATTCAAAAACATCTCCAATGATTAAAAGTACAAATGGTAAATATAATACTTATTTCGTAAAGTCAGCGTCAAAAGAAGCTCGGTATGAGAATGTTTGCAAAAATTGCATTGCCAATAGAATGGTCCAAAAATTTATGAAATCCAAACAAAATTAAAATTTTTAAATTCATTTCGTAAAATGCACATTTCATGTTATTGTCAAAGGACAAACTCGGTTCCCAAACAAACTTTGGCCCAAGTGTGCATGACTAGAAATTATCCATAAATAAGAACATTCAAACAGGATTCACAACCCTTATTTTTATAACAATCAGCTATGTCCAAGTAGACAAAAACGTGCTCCAAGATATTTTAGGTTATTTTGCACGTGTAGGTACACAAAAATCTCTATTATGAAGATGGATTTGACTCATTGGCCACGAGGATGAGTTTCGTATAGAATAATCAAGGCGATTTTTTGGTGTTTTCATTCATCAACATTCAGGCCTAGAATTGATCATATCCTTTATAAGTTCAGTTATTATGCAAATTAGTTTTTGATCAGCTACTTTTGACGCTTACTGTACATTATTTTTTTCTAAACTTTAATCTATATTTTCTTCTATGTTTATAATGGGGAATGGTGAAGGCTTTGGCGTATGGCTAGTGTTATTATTATAACAATTTCATAATTCTAATGTTAGTTGACTATGTTTTAGAATTACTTGATGAAGAAAAACAAGATACCAACTTTACCCAAAACAGTGATACGAATTGGTGTAATGAACGTAAGTCAGTTGTTTAATGATTGTTTACATTGATCTGCAGGGTTTGTTTTTCGTGAATCAGATTTATTTACACAGTCGCCTCTTTTTTTAGCAACTACTTCGACTGGACACATTGTTTCACCTCAAAACAACGGTAATTTATCACCCAGTCTTCTTGAAAGCCACGAAAAGCTCAGCGAAGGCCAAGACTTTTCACCAAATGATAGTGGCGATGAATATGTGCCAAAAAAACCCGTAAAGCGCCGCCGCCGTGTTATTTCGAGGTCATCGAGTTCATCATCCTCTAGCTCATCCAGTTCTTCCTCTAGTTCATCCAGTACTTCTACTAGCGCATCATCAGTAACGACTACTCAAGAGTCTCTCATAAATTCTGATTTGATACTTACAAGAGAAGCTTTGGCATCACCTTTAGAAACAGTTGTTGCTAAAAAAGGTAAAAAAAGAGTTCGTAATGAATCGGCTTGGATAAAAAATGTAAGAAAACAACAAAGAAATTCAGGAAAGCAGTACGTATCTAGAAATGGAAAAACTATTGCCGAAAAATCAATTAAACCGCCTTGTCCAGAAAAATGTAGGCAAAAATGTCGTGATAAAATAACGGAAGAACAAAGAGAGGAAATATTTAAAAATTATTGGGATTTGGGAACATTACAGAGACAACGTGATTTTATAAACTCGTGTTTAACAACATTAAAAGTTCCTTACCGCCGACTGAAAGAAGGAAATGCTAAAACAAGAAACCAAAACTGTGTTTTTCATTTCACGGTGAATGGAGAAAGCAAACGAACATGCAAAATTTTTTTTATTAACACATTGGGCATATCAGAGAGAGTATTGCGAACAGTAATGCAAGGGAGACAAAAATGTTCTACAGGTGTGATTCCGGCAGAGAAGAGAGGCAAACATTCTCATCATAATCAAGTTGATCCGGAAATCGTACAGTCAGTTTGCGATCACATTAATTCTGTGCCCCGAATAGAGAGTCACTATACTCGGGCTAACACAAGCCGCGAATTTATTGACGGTGGCCTAACTATAAAGGAATTGTATCGAAATTACGTATCAAATAGAGGAGCAATCGATCAAGCGAGTAGCATCCTATGACATGTATAGCAGAATTTTTAACACTGAATTTAATGTATCCTTTTTTGTCCCTAAGAAGGATCAATGCGATCTCTGCGAATCGTACAGAAATGCTATTGGACAAGACAAACTGAAATTAGAAGAACCTTATAAAGAACATATTAGGCAAAAAGAATTAAGCCGAAAAGAGAAAGCCGGAGATATAGCATTAACTAAAACTGATGCTGAAACAGTCGTAGCTATATATGATTTACAAGCAGTCATGCCGGTTCCAACTGGGAATAGCTCGGCATTTTTTTATAAATCCAAGCTAAATTGCTTAAATTTTACAGTGAGTATTTTTCAAGTCATGGAAGTAAAAACTTTTGATGAGTTTTTAATATATTTTTTTTGTTTTAGATCACCGAATTAAAAGACAATACTACAAGTTGTTATTTCTGGCACGAAGGTCTTGGTAATAGAGGAGCTATTGAAATCGGGTCTTGTGTACTAAAGTTTCTTAAAGAAATTTCAGAACGTCATCCTAATTGCAATATTATATTTTACTCTGATAACTGTTGTGGCCAGCAGAAGAATCGGTTTGTTAAATATCATTATGTTCTTATTTATTTTATTATTATGTTTTACTTCAGCTCAATATTAATACTTATGTTTTACTTCAGGTTTCTCCTAGGCATGTATTACTATGCAGTTGAAACTCTTGCAATTGCATCAATCACGCACAAATTTTTAATTCGGGGCCACACCCAGAATGAGGGCGACAACGCTCATTCACTGATTGAAAAGGCAATTAAAAGAGCCAAAAAGTCTGGACCCATTTATAGTCCGCACCAGTACGTGCAAATTGTGAGGAGTGCCAAGAAAACCGGTAATGCTTTTGTGGTTCACGAGCTAAACTATGACGATTTTTATGATTTAAAAAAGCTGTTTGAGGATCTTGGTTTAAATATTAACAAAGATCTGAAAGGTGATCCGATAAAATTAACAGAAATAAAAGCTATTCGATTTGTAAAAAGTATTGACACTTACTCTATAAAGTACTCTTACGCAGATGAATGGCAACAAGTAAGCACAAAATCCACAAAAAATGTGAGGAAAACACGGTCGGACGCTAATTTAGGTATCACAGAAATTTGCCTAGAGTCAGCTTATAATTCAAAGCTAGCAATTTCAGATCAAAAAAAGCGAGATTTGCGTATTTTGCTAGAAAAAAATATTGTTCCTAGATGTTATTCTGGATTTTACGAAAACTTGTTTTAATTGTTATAGTAGTAGATATAACACATAATTGATTTTCTTTATAAAAGTATTTTTTAGTTCATTTACGATAATTTTGTATCTGTAGGTCATTTACGTACCTAAAAAGATATAAGATTAAAACTGTTAAACGTTTACTTTATTAATTAGGTATAAGACAATCTAATATTAAGATAATTGTAGTAAATGACTGTGATTTAAACATGCCATATTAGTAACTGGTAAGACTGTACTTAGTCTACAAAATGTTGATTATTTCTTAAATGTAAGTTAAGTTTAATGTGAGAGGCCCATTGTTATTATTGTGTGGTGGTTATTATTGGATACATAATAATGTCACCGATATCTCAAATTTAGTATTAACATAATAAAAACAGATTATGATTGAAAAATGTTATTTTATTTGAGGATTCAAACGACTTAATTTATTAAACTGTCTTCATGGAGGGACACAACGACGCAATTGTAAGTATTGAAACAAAAAAAAAATTTTTTGACCGTTTTTAGACTAGTTTATAATAAAAAAATATTGCTATGTATGAACAAAGGGTTCCAGCTATAATAAAACACTCTTAAAATAAAAATTAGCCGTAAGGATGCTCCAGAATCTTCTTTCGCACTAAGAAATATTCTTTATTCTGATCTGGTGTAAAGTTAACTAATTTGCATTTGTGTCACTGTCGCTCCGGATGAGCGATATTGTTATGCGGTTGCCTACAACCGCTAGGGTGTTGAAGCGTTAATGGTTACTTTTTGCATTACTATGTATGAATTCAATTAAAGGCAAAGAAGAACATTTAATGTTTTTATCTTTTTAGGATAATGCACTTAACTATTCTCGTTGCGTGAAAGAACAGGAAATAAAACAGAACGGAGAAAGAAAAATATCTCAACAACGCAAACCTAACATTTGCATTTCATGATTTATTTATTTATTACGATCATTGATAGCGAGGTACACTATTAGTTCGTATGGAACTATGACAAAATAAACTAGAATAAATATCATCTATTAAGCATCCCAGTTACAGGTGAACAAAGCATTGATTAAATTACAACAGAGTTAGATAGTAGGTTTAAAATTTCTCCCAACAATGTAAACATTATATATGTATAAATCTTATTGCATACTAGTATTTGCAGTGAAAAATCGTGTTACTTGCCTTACAGTTTACAATGAAATCAGGATAATTGATTATTTACTATCAAAGAGAAAGAAGAAGAGGAAAAAAAAAGTACCTTGTGTGGCGTAAACTCGATCCTTACTTCTGATGTCAGGACCAGGGTCGAAGTAGACGATTGAAAGAGGTTGTTCCAACACGATAGCTCTTTATTTTAAACTCACAGCATTTATTAACACTTTTAACATAACACACTGGACTTAGTTCTAAGTAATAAGCACTATCTGTAGCCCAACGGACAGAGCTTGCCAGACTAGCATTCGGTTCGACTGCGTGTTCCAGACTGCTCGTCTCAAATCTCGAGGCGTCCATTCCCGCGACCATGCCTTGGTGGGGGAGAGTAGTGGTGGCGGAAATGGACGGCGCGAGTTTGTACAATTACTTTTAATTTTGTAAATGTTCTTAAAATAATATAAAAATATAATTAAACATGAACCTGATGGCACTCTCTACGGAGCATCTTGGCTTCACCTGCCGACAAGGCGTGCTCCATTCGAGGGGGATATGTCAATGACCTTTTTTTTTTAACGTCAGGAAATGCCAATTACGCACCTTACCTCTCCGTCGGGGAACGGAGGGGCGTGTGTGGGACTCCCCCGAATTCGGGTATACCCACCAAAACCTGACGACGCTCGCCGCGTTTGTTGGCTGTGACAGCAGGGGCCGCGGTGTCTCAACAGTCCCGCGACCCTTGCCAGCGCAACCACCACCCTCTATCTGGAGGGCGGATCTCCACGGATCGGGGCGATCCCACTCCCGACGGCACACTGGCGCCTCAGGGTCCCTTGTGATTGGACAGAGGTGTCCCCACACCGTCTGTCCGAGACCCTCCCGACGAGGCGAGCCACGTCCGACGGCAAATGCACGCCGAGCTCGCCCAGAGGACCAAAGTCCTCAGGACATCCCCTGCCTCCTCTGATACACCAGAGGGGTGCCGGGAGTCCAACGACTTTTAGTGAGCCGCCGCTCGATGCGAGACAGACGCGACTCACTATGGCCACTGCCGCCCGATACGGGAACAGACACAGCGGCACTCTCCACAGAGCATCTTGGCTTCACCTGCCGCTGGATTGCGACAGGCTACTGAGCCCCCTCGCCACGACAAGGCGTGCTCCATTCGAGAGGGGGATATGTCAATGACCTCTGCCAACTTAACCCAACAAACTGCAACATTGTCACATACGCAGATGATACCGCAATTATTGTTAAAGGGGAAAACTGGGAGGACGCACGCCGTCATGCTGAGTCTGCGTTAAAATTAGTTCTCACATGGCTGTCCTGTAATATGCTTACCGTAATATGCTTACCTTAAATTTAAATAAAACTAAATTCATTACATTTGCCCCTTCTCGCATCGCAACCCGCGAATGGAAAAAGTGGGGTCACTTTTTCCATTCGCGCTCACAAATGTAATGCTGACCCATTGGAATTATGCGGCTGTGGGACAATTCTACGCACCCATAGTATTAAATATCTTGGTGTCATCGTTGATCTTCCTATTTCGCATTAGCTCAGTCGATAGTGACATATTGTATTGCGGTCTAAGGTGCTACGGGTAAAAACGAAAGTGCTTAAACTGGAAAGAGCTCAGAGGGCAGTCTTGAAGGTTATGACCTTCGTGCCTAATAGGTATCCATCTGTGGGAGTATACAATTATATAAATAGCAAATTGATTTTAGTTTTAAACGATTTCTTTCTGCTATCAGTTTTTCTACATATGGGGATATTACCATTTTGTCTTTTGATTTTTCTTTCGGTATTTGCACGACAGTGTCCAGTATTTTTTTTACTATATCTCTATAGCCTTTTTCAATGTTATCGAACTGCAAATCTTTAATTGCTTCTCCGAACGCATCTTGCATCATCTCTTTTTGGAGTTCATTTATAATTGCTGGTATTTTGCATCGATATTGTTTCCTTGATTTTTTTCCTGTATAGTTGTCTGACAGGCACGCTCTTACAAGTCTGTGGTCGGAAGGGTATGCTGTGTTTATTATTTGGACGTTTGCAATACCTTTGATATTTTTAACCAGCATGAAATCAATTTCATTCCGTATTTTTCCATCCGCTGATATCCATGTCCATTTTTGTTTGTTCTTTTTCTTGAAGTGAGAATTTGCCACGTATAGCTGATTTTCAAAACAGAATCGCAATAGTAATTTTCCCCTATCATTCCTTTGTCCGTGTCCCCATGGCCCCATAACAGTTTTATCTTCCGCCGTTCTTATTCCTATCTTGGCATTGAAATCCCCCATTACAATGGTATTTCTGCCTGTATCTTGTAGTGCTGTTTGTATGTTATTATAGAAGTTTTCCAGATCCCTCGCATCCGCTTTTTCTGTAGGCGCATAGCACTGTATTAAGTGTATTTCTTTATTACCCAAATACATATCTAGTCTCATAACCCGATCTGAAACAGTTTTTACTTGAATAATACAAGATTTTAACTCCTTTCTTACGAGGAATCCTACTCCGTTTTTTCCTTTTATTTCACCGTGGAATATCATAATGTAATTCTCATTTTCTATAATGTACTTGCCTTCTTTTTTAATCTCTGATAGCCCTATTACATCCCATTTAAACTTCGCTATGCTATTTTGTAGCTCAATTATTCTTGTTTCACTCACCAATGACCTTACGTTCCAAGTGCAAATGTGGTAGTCGGTAGTATCAATTTGTTTTTGGTTGATGGAGGGTTGTGGTCTACTGCTCCCGCGGTGACCGGCCGGACTGGGAGAGGAGAATATAGTTGTACAGTCTTTTTTAAACATTGTTGGAGGAGGCGCCGCTGGTTGCTATTGGTCGTCCTCTGAAACTGATATATTGTTTGTAGCTGTTGGTGTGTGCCGAGTAAGATATTGTGTGATATTTCTGTTTTCCATGAATTTATTAAGTTTCCTTTCTTGGTGGCTGTTTTCGTTTTGAGATGATTGGAATGTTTTGTTTTTTTTGTTACTTTGGCCTGCAGTTGAAGAGCCATCATTTATTTTGTTTTGATGAGGTTTAGGGGATGGGGAACGTGATCGTGATCTTTTGTTGCTTTTTTTACTATTTATTATGAGTTTGTTGTATCTTATTTGTACACTATTGCCCTTTTCCTCTTCCAGTTTTGCCTGTTCTAATAATTGTTTTCTTTTTTCCAATGTTTTCTTTGAATAGTCTTCTTTCAGATAGTAGTTACTGTTTACTAGTTTCTTTTTATTTTTAAGTAATTCTATTTTTTTGCCCATGGTCATAAAAGTTATCACAACCGGTCTTACTGTTTCTGATTTTTTACCAATTCTACGTATGGATTCTATCTCTGTCGGTAGCAATTTGACTTGCATTAAGTTCTGAATTATATTTACAATATTATTTTCAAGCTGTTGGTAACTTCGTTCATTTTCTTCTATGCCAAAAAATACCAAATTTTTTCTGCGACTCAATCTGTCCATATTATCAATTTGAATTTCCTGGTACTTAAGTTTTTCTTTTAAAATAGCATTTTCTTGCTGTATTTCTGTGAGTTTCTCTCCAATCACATTATTTATCTTTTCTATATTTTCTTTCAGTGCTCTCTTATCTTTTTTTTGTTCGTGTTGATCTTTTTGTATTTGTATTAAAATTGCCTTTATTTCGTCCATTTCTATTCAATGTCACTAATAATCAATATAAAACGAACAAAAATATTTCTATCAATTACGATGTACCAGGATTTGAAACCTATGATTTACGAAACTGCAGTATTTGCATGCGGTGTAGGTACCACTGCGCTACGCGATGTCTTGCTAATTCTACGAAATAATAGTCCGTATGTGTTTGACTGTCATTTAACCGCAGAGTTTTGCGTTTCTAAACATGTAGGTAATACCCCGTAGTCTATAAACACTGATACCCGCACAATGGGATTTGTTAATGGGCCGTAAATAGATTTGGTAATGTTTTCACGATCATAGTTCACTTTAGTTAATTTTCACTATTGGTATTTGTTGACGTTAAGCACTTGTTTATTTGATGTTTTGTTTTGAGAGTCATTTAGTTCTTGTTATTTAGTGTTTCATTTCACAGCACAAATACAATTAATCTTTTGGATAACGTTCACACCAGGTAATTGCACCATAATCGGGTCGTATTTACTATTTATCGAATGTTTTCTCACTAAGAAATAATTTTAAAAACACTTTAAATGCGGAGTGAATTCGTACTTCTGCGACGCCATCTTTGAAATGTAAAACCGTTGTGTTAAAATGGCTTCTTGACTTAAATTATGACGTGGTTGAAGCGTGCGAGCGTGTAGGCCGGAGCCCTGGGTGGGTCACTCGGGCTGCTGGGCGGCGCGCACTCCGCCTCGTCGCTGCAGGTGCTCGACATGGAGTAAATGTGTTTTTGAAATAAATTTGATAATTTAAAATTTGAAAATTTTAAAATTTGAAACTTCAGATTTTGTTACTTAAAAATTTTATTTGAGTGCTTTGAGTAATTTTAGATGATCCTGTTACTACTGTCACTATAAGTAATGTAAATTGTACAATGTATTTTAACTCTTATTATGATTATGCCAAATTTTATTAACGGCGACGGATTCTTTATCATCATATTATCCTTTTCGTTTCGTGACATTAATTGCATGTTCTCCACATTGTATAATATTATAGTATGGATTTAGCTAAGACCCTACTACGTGTTTATTATTTTAAGAAGTTACCTGACATGTTACCGTTTCTTAAATATTTTCTCCCACATTCGAGCTAGCTAGTCGGTGTACAATATTTAAAGAATATAGGTATGTATCTATTAGAGTACCTTGTTTAAAAAAACTTGTATGATGTACTAAATTATTGTATTTTTGGTGCTTATAGGTTTTATTTAAGGTATTGTTTATCTATTTAAATGAAACGGAAATATCCAAAATGTTAGGAAATCATATTAAGGGGTGCAATCATATTACTGTTATTGACTAAAAGGTAAAAACACTTGAAAGCTCAATGTCTATTATTCATACTAAAGATACATCTTAGCAATTTCTCGATGTATTCATTATTTTGTTGTTTACAATAATAAAATTGTTTCAATGTTCTTAATTTGTTTTCTTTTCAGGCCTTTCCACAATGGATGTGTTCGGCGGGCAGGTCAAAGTAATGTACTCTGCACCACATGGCCCGTTTGGTTAACCTCCCCTTTAAACATATTTAGTGTGAAAAAGCCTTCCACTACCGCTTCTAACCCTAAAATAATGTAACGCTATGGTATGTAGCATTAATCACGAAACGATAACGGAAAACTATTTAGGAATACTGCAACAATATTCTCTGTGCTAGAGACGCTATTAAAAAATAATGCTCAGTAGCGCCATTTGACAATCGTATCGGCAGCATGTTTTTTTTTTTTTTGTTATTTTCGTTCCATTTTGGAACAGGCTAAGGTCAAAGACCATGCTGCCTTGTCGTAGGTTTTTCATTTCTTTTGTCAAATTAGGGAAAATAAAGTCTTCAGTATTTGTGATGTCTTCAATCCATGGCTTAGTCATTCATTTCAAATGTAAAGCAAAATACACTTAAAATCCAGTAGAGTACAATGTCATAAGTTTGTTTATTTATCTAGTACATTTAGGGATAATTAATTCTTTAGTTTTATATGCATGTCTTATCCAAGAAATCAGTCTTTTTTGAGATAGTTAGATCCATTTTTATTTAAATGTATTAAGTAACATCCAATAGAGCACAGGTATAAAAATCCATGTGGGATCAAAATGTCATAACCAGGGAACAAAGCGACGTATCAAACGTCAATGTCAAATTCAAAAATTATCAACAAACTAGCAATTACAAAAAATAACAACATGAAAGTTTTATACACCATTGACTAATTCAAAGTTTTTACAACGTTTTAACCACAACTAAATTTATACATATTTACAAAAACATTAGATTCTGCAAACTGTACAGAGAATAAATTTGTAGAGAGGTATGTAAGTCAGGCTATTTACAAGAAGAGCTTGAATGGAGCGCGGCACCAAATCAGGCTTGCCATAAATTTTAATCAGCTCGTCCATAAGCACAAGGCGCTGAATGCCAAAGGCCGAGCAAACAAAGAAAATGTGTGATAGAGTTTGCTCTACCACAAAATCACAATAATCACAATGAGAGCTATCCACCATTTTCAATCGGAAGAGATGAAAATTCAAATTACAGTGTCCAAATCGTAGCCTTAGAATTGAAATGTAAAATTTCCTGTTTAAATAGGTGTCACCCTTGCAGAACCAAGGCATAATTCCAATTTGGGTTTTACACTCATCATACCACACACCTTTCTTTTCAATTTGAACTTTATGTTTATAATGTTTTCTCCAAATGTCAATGTACCTTTTCTTCAAAAGAGGAACAATATCAGAACAAGGTACATGGACATCTAGATTACTACTAGAATCAGGGACTATTGTAGCACAATTTGTTATGGTTCTAGCTAAAAAGTCAGCTCTCTCATTACCTATGACACCAACATGAGACGGTACCCAAATAAAAGAAACATTAAAATTATTCATTGTTATTAATTCCAACCATAACTGTTTGATTGCAACAATCAAATAGTTAGTGTTGGCATTAAATTTATTATTTTTAAGATTTTCTAAGACACTCATACTGTCACTGACTATTATCCATTTAAGACAACCACTATTTTTGTGTTTTATATGTTTCAAAGCAGCAAGAATAGCCACAGCCTCAGCTGTGAATATGCTTGTGTTTGAATTTATTTTATAACCAGAACCAGTATTCAATAAACTATCAAAAATAGCAAAAGAAACAGCAGACTCAGTTTTGGACCCATCAGTAAAGATAAATCTACAATCATCAAATTCAGAGAATTTACTATATACATCTTCTTTTGAGAACAAATTATGATCAATTATAATGTTGATTGCAGGAAAGTGACTTTGGAAGACTCCAACATAACATGGAAGTACAGAAGACCTATGTATTTGCAAAGTTTCAAGGAAATTTAGGAATTGACTGAATCCCTGCAATATGTAAAGGGGATTACGTAAGGGAGGAGGTGGGGCAAGTTTTAGGTTAAGAAACAGGTGATTATTAATTTTACTGTAAAGTTTCAATATGAATCTCTCTTTTAAATATGAGAACCTTATGCTTAAAGGTGGAAGTCTACATTCAACTTGCATTGCATTTATAGGAGTGCTTTTAAATGCTCCAGTTATAAGCCTCAAACTTTTATTTTGTATTTTTTCTAAGACATTAACCAGTCTAGTGTCATTGGCAAAACAAAGGAAACCATATTCAAAATGACTTCGAATCAAAGATTTGTACAACATTAACACTATCTTTGGATCAGCTCCCCAAGATGTTCTACATAATGATTTCAAAATATTGAAGGCTTTATTAGCTCTAGAAGCTATTAAATCAATGTAATTTTTCCAGGAAAGGTTATGAGTGAAAGTAACACCTAAAAACTTAACTTCATGAGAAACAGGGATAGGAACTTGATTGTAGACAATTTCAGGGGTAGAATTTCTAACATTTCCAAATACTAAGAGTTTTGATTTTGATGCATTAACTTCAAGATTTAAGTATGAGAAATAAGTAAACAATCCTTCCAATGACTTATTTATAAGGGTTCTAACATTAGCTAAACTTTTTCCAGATGTATAAACTACTAAGTCATCAGCAAATTGAAGATTTTTAACATCAGAACCCAAGATCATATTCAAACGACGAATATAGAGAATAAAAATTAACGGGGACAAGATGCCACCTTGGTTTGTGCCAACTGAAGCAAATCTTGGACCATACAACAATCCATTATATTTAACATAAATTTCCCTTTCTATCAAAAAATTTTGAATCCAATGAACCACTTTGCTTGGAATCCCAATAGAAAGTAGTTCATTGCCCAAAATATCAACATTTACACTATTAAAAGCTCCAGAAACATCAAAAAACACAGACAACACAAAATTATTTTTATATAAACTACTTTGAATATCAAGCTGTAATTGAGAAATGCTTTCACGAGCAGACATACCCCTACGAAATCCATATTGATTAGAAGGTAGAAGGTTATTTTTTTCTATATAAAATTCCAGTCGTTGCTTCAATAACTGTTCAAATACCTTTCCTACACAAGATGTAACTGCGATAGGGCGATAGGAGTCTGGACTAGATCGCTGCTTATCTGGTTTTAATATGGGAACTATACAATCAGTCTTCCATGCATGTGGGATATTGTTTGTTAGCCATAGATTGTTCAGAATGAACAGGAGCATGTCCAATCCTTTGGTGCTAAGCTTTTTTAACATCATGTATGGCACACCATCAAGACCAAAAGCACCATCCTTTCTAGAATACAAGGCAGATATTAACTCTTGCTTGGTAAAGGAATCGGTCAAGAAACTATTTACAGAATTAGCATCACTAATGAAAGGAATGTTTGTTTTATTATTTACATAATCAGGAGTGTACTTACAAAGAAAATCTAGTACCCAACTGTCATCATTATTTGTCCAGGAGTATGTTTTATTAAATTTTCGCATAAAATTCCAGATTGTCGACAAGGGAGTACAACGATTAAAAGAGTTGCACAATTCTATCCAGCTATTGGATCTAACCGTTTTCAAGGTAAGTTTTTTAACAGCTTGTAAACGCTTAAATTCAATATATGTCTCATCTGAAGGGTTGTTTTTAAAGTTAATATATGCAGATTTAGACTTTTGGACAGCATCTGAACATGTTTTGTTCCACCAAGGAAGGGGAGGGTATTTGAATTTTTTTTTAGGTGTACTATTAAAAGTAGTAGTAACAGTAGTATTACTATTGCTATTAGCAGTAGTAGGGAAAGACATAGATACTTTTTGGTTTGGAAGGCACTTATTTACAGCAGTGTGCAAAATTTTTATGAAAGTGGAGTATGCATCCAGTGGAGAATAATTTTCAATTTGAAAGTCAGACAGCTCAAAATCTAGAATTTGCCCATACATTTTCCAATTTACACTTTTAAAGTTAGGGTAAATTGGAGAATGCATGATACCATTATTATACAACTGATCTCTATTTACATTATTATTTACAAAGACTTTTATGATTACAGGAAGATGATAGCTGCTGCCAAGAGGATCGTTATGTACGGACCAGTCACAAGAAAGAGCTAATGATGAGGAAACCAACGATAAATCCAATGCATTTGAACGCCACGATAGAGATCCAACAGTTGTTACATGACCATTATTTAATAATACCAAATCACTGTTGTCAATTATATCTAAAATGTCTCTGCCTCTAGAATCTATAGAGTGACAACCCCAATGTGTGTGATGAGCGTTAAAATCACCTGCAAAAATCATTGGTTCAGGTATTGAATCTATTAAAGACTGGAATTTAAGTTTATCAAAAGATGGTGTGGAATTCGCTGGGCAATAAAAACTAACAATACTTATTTCTACACTATGTAAAGTTATTCTAACACAAATGTTTTGTAAAGAATTGTCAGAAAATGTGTTGATTTTTTTGTAATTTATACTATTGTGAATTAAAATAGCTACTCCATTGTGTTTGTTGCCTATATCATTTCTTTCGGTTATATATCCTTTAATATTAAAACTTTTAATTGGCGTAAGCCAAGTTTCAGAAATAATAGCTATGTGTATATTGTTATCATATAAATATTTTGTAAGTGAAATCTTATTACTGATTATACTTTGTGCATTCCATTGAATAAAGTTAAGTTCCATTTACGGGAAAAGAAGCGTTGTTTCGGAAGGTTAGGTGTAGGGTTTCTTTAATAGTTGTAGAGTTTATTGGGTTTTCTTTTTGATTCAAAATTAATTTGGTGACTGCGTTAGTCAGAATGTTCATAAAAAAATCTGATTTAGTAAGATTTTCTAACTGAGTTTCTATGTTTCTTAATGACAAATGAGGGAAAGAATTTTCTTTAAATAGTTCGGAATAAGTGGTAGCTCTGGATTTGATTTTATTTTCTTCAATTTTGGCTTTCTTTTGTGGGCATGAATTTGAAATAGCAACATGGTTACCACTACAGTTTATACATTTGGCATCTTTTTGTTCAACTGTACAAGATTTGAAACTGTGAGAACCTGAGCAGATAGAGCATACTTCAGCATTTTTACAATATTGAGCGATATGGCCAAACCTCATACAGCGCAGACACTGCTTGACCGGCGGCACGTACACACTTACCTCATGTCTCCACGAGTCGAGGTATACGTACTGCGGGAGCTCTGTGGAGGCGAACGTCACCGCAACAGTCTGAGTGGGCTGGTACGAGACCGCACCACCCTCACTACGCACTCGACGCATAAACCGTCGGACTTGTATGACATTACGTGAGCTGCCAATAAGAGCCGAAATCTTTTTATTTGATAAATCGGTGGGTACTGAAGTGAGAACCCCAGTCACCTCCGTGTCGCTTGCCGGAATTGTACCTTTTAGACCTAAATCATCCAGAAGTTTCCTGTTTTGTAAGAATACATTGGCATTGTTAGATAAATCAAAAGTTATACCGATTTTGTACTTATTGATGGACTTTAGATGGAGTATACCAGTCACGCAATACTTTCGTATGGCGTGAGAAATTGCTAGTCTATCTTTGTCGCTAAAAGGCTTTTCTTCTTTGTGGGATACAAAAACTATGTACTCGGATTTTTTACTATTTTCAGGGTACTTTCTGGAGTACCCTGGTACCTTAAAGATTTGATATTTCGATGAAGCATCTTCTTCATCAGATGATGAGTCACTTATTGGAGGCCCATCGGGAGGGTCTTGCTTTTTCCTCTTCTTGCTACCCCCCATGACTCCAACACTTTCACATAAGAAACAAACTATTTACTATATATTTACAACGATATTAACAAGAAATGTACAGTAATAATAATAAACTTTGAATTTTTTTAAAAATTGGGCGCCTTTCTCTAACAAGGTTCCCGCGCTTTTTTCGAAACCAACAATCTCGGCAGCATGTTTTCGCAACTGAACTGTCACTAACTTAGTCGCCAAAACTAACCGCTTAGACGTAGGTACTCTTACTAATCTGTGCATTCTTTACTTCCACAGACTAGTAGTAAGATTATCTTTCAACGTCAGATAAAACTTCATTTTTACGTTTTGTCTGGTACCTTTGCGTCTATCAAATCTTGTTTTCTTGTTTGGAAGAGAATTTGATAAGATAAAACTGTTATGATTATTTGCATAATGATATAGTATTAAAATGATAGAAATCGGTAATTAAGTTGTTGCATTTGTGTTGTTTAGCTATTAGCAGGATGGAACATTTCGGTCTGTCGCATATTTTGTGCGAGCCAGATAAATATAATCCCGACACTTTGGACCTGCTGGTTGATGAAGAAGCTCGGGAATATTGGCTGAATACATGTGAAAAGCTTGTGGAAAAATATGTGAATTTTGCGCTAGCGAATACAGAAGATCCAACAGTAGAAATAAGAGCCCTTAAATTTAAAACTTGCTATGTTGAAGCTTTGAAAGAACTTCGAATAAATCCGCTGTAAGTATAATTATTTCCACTTGTTCGCAACAAAGTTAAACATATATTGTAATGGGAGGAAATGTTTCAGAGCCCATGGACAGTTGACCATAAGACTGCTGCTTGACATCAATGAAACATGTCTACGTTCACAGGGATTTTTTGATTTATGGAAACAGCAAAAAAAGTATGAAAATGAGGGAGCTTTGATATCTCTTGGCTCAAGGCTGGCGGAGATAGATGCATTGTCTGATGAAAGGCAACGTTGGACTGAACTCTGTAGAGGAGTTTTGGCAGGTTAATCATCTTAATGTCACTAAGGTTAAGTTTCAATACATGGTATACATATCATATCTTTAATATATCTTATTACAGGCAATATGTTTGATTGGGGAGCTCAAGCTGTAACTGATATATTAGATTGTGGTCTCTATGAAGCATTGCAAAAGATTCAAAAGAGGCCATGGCTTTATGATGGTTTAGATAAATGGCTAGAAAAGCTAGAGGTACTGTTCCATTTACCAATGTATGTTGTAAAATAAATTTAGAATAGTATATAATATAATAAAGTCCACCTTTTGTTAATTTAAATTTGTGCAATAAAGTTTCCAAAGGAATGTCTAACTAGCTACTGATAATATCAAGATAGCATGCATGCTATAAATTATTGTAAGTATTAGTATATGTTAGCTTTATTTTAAATATGGTTGTTTACAGAAAACAGTTCACCATTGTGCTGCTGTATTTGTGGATAACAGTGGAGTTGACATAGTACTGGGCATTTTGCCATTTGTTAGGGCTTTACTTCTCCGAGGGACGTCTGTAATTCTTTGTGCTAATGAATGGCCAGCCCTGAATGATGTCACCAATGTTGAATTGGAAGATATTTTGCAGAGAGCTTCCATTATCTGTCCAGTGCTCTCAGCTGCCCTTGCTACAGGGGATTTAGTAGTCAGATCTAGTGGACAAAGAGGTCCATGTCTTGACCTTAGAACTATCAATGTTGGTAGGTTTAATAAGTAATCTTCTGTAATATAAGGCATTTTGTTAATTATGAATAGTTGTTATAATTTCTCTGTACCATATGTAGTCATCTGTCAAAATTCATTCTTTAGGAACAAAGAAGTGTCTTACAAACTAATCTTATTTTTTCAGGTCTATGCACTGAAATGAAAGTGCGTGGTGTGGATTTAATTGTGTTAGAAGGAATGGGTAGGGCTCTACATACAAATTTGAATGCTCGACTTGCAGTAGATTCTCTAAAACTAGCAGTAGTAAAAAATGCTTGGCTAGCTCAAAGGCTTGGTGGACCACTTTTTTCAGTCATTTTTATTTATGAAGAAAAGCCTACTCAATCTTAACTGAAGTATCTTGTCCAATATAAAAATACTTTAACTATTTCATTAACAATATTTTATGTAACTCCCAGTATTCTTTATATTATGTAGTAAGCCTCTATTAATGTGAATACATAAACAATTCCTTATGCATTCATTTTTTCGAATTCTCCTGTGTTAATGTCTTATTGTGTTTTTTTCTGAATATATTGAGTGTTACCTTGAAATTGATTTTTTTATTACCTACTTACAGGTGGGTAGTCCCAATCAGATATTTAACACTGTAAATTCATGAAGTGTGTACAATATGTAAAATGTTCATGGTCCTTTTCAATGAAATAAATAAATATGTAGTTATGTTAAGGATATTGACTAAAACTAGATATGTATATTAATCCATCTATTGTTTATTTGACCCAACATAAATCATAATCTATACATACTAAAAGGTCTTTTCACTTCAACAGTTCATTGCTATTGGAGTTAGGTGTATGTATAATAAGTACTAAAACTTGAATGTAAGACTGTACAGGATTATACAAGAATGTACAGAACACAAGGTATAAAAAAGGTTACCTAAATGCTAAGAAATCATAATGTTCAACATTTCCACTTTGTGATATCTTCTACAACAGGACATGACATTTCCTAACAAGATGCCATTTATGGTCATAAAATTGATTATAATTTCATGAAGTCAACTTTATGTGATTACTTCATCTTACATTATAATTATTGTTTAACCAATAGTTAAACATTAGGATCGGTTTAACCAAGCAATAACCTTGAACAGCAAATAAGCAATACCCATGGCATAAGCTATTTTCTCTTTTTGCTGACGCTGCAACTGCTCTGCTTCAATGGCCATGACCCGTCGGTTCAATTTAACTATCTGTCGTCGTAAATGAACAAGTTCTTCAGCAGCAGAAAGACCTTCCCCATTTCCCATTGGTGGAGTGGGATCCCTGAAAGTTATTATCAAAATTGTCAAATTGCTACTATAGCATGACCAATGAGATTTCGTAGATGTTTACAATAAGTATACCTTAATACAAGACGTGATTCAGTCATAGTGGATTCATTAAAATTATCTGGGCGTGGTGTGGTAGACCTTGCTCCATCACCTTGAGATCTGATGGTCCTAAGATTTCTTGGGGGTGAATTTGGCACTCCCATTGGGAAATCATCAGCAGAAGGAAAGTAATGTTGGTCAAGTGTGATGACACGTGGAGGAGTGCTCACACGAATCATCCCTGGATCAGTAGGTAGAACAGCATTGTCTAGTTGGATTTCTCTTGGAGGAGCTTTTGTACCTAAAAAAACAAATGAGTCAGTATGTAATTCTGTAGGTATATAAATTAAATAAAATTTAATAGAAGCTATTCTCTATTATATGACTTACCCAAATGTTGGTCCTGACCAACAACTAGAATTCTCTCAGGCACTTTCATGTCAAATTTTTCATTTGCATAGTCCCAACCTGTGACTAGTCCATTGGGTGCACTGTCATCATCCACAATATCTCCAGTAGCCTGAAAATTACATATATAAGTATACAAAGTTAAATAATTAGGAAGTAGGTACCTGCAATATTCATTTGAAAAAACGTAGGTAGATTAGAGTTAATAACGGAAACATGCGTTTACAAAAACTATTAGAATTTTATCTGGAAATACCTTGATCCTTTGAGGCACGGTCATATTGTGGCTGATGAGCCGCGCGTAGGCTTCTTCAGTGGTGAACTGCATTTTAATTGGGGAAACCTGCGCAAAACTTCCTGTTAATTTAAACTATACAAAACATTTGTTCATGTAACATAGAGCGGAGAGTAATTGAATGTTTAATGGGTGTTGTTCATATTCTTCAGTAGGTTGTTGACGACTTTAGTCCACTTACTATTCGACAAAGACGATATTATAAAAGCGATCGTTAAGAAATGCTAACTGACCAGAATTAACCTTAAGCACTACTACAATACTTAAGGTAATTTAAATAAAGATACATACACCAAATACTTCAGACAAATAATTATTTTAGTCAGTTAATTCATTTGCAGGAAACAATAAATAGAATTACGGCCAGGCCCAGGAGGAAAGATGAGAGATGATGACTTTTTTGACATGACATTCATGACAATGACAGATAGTGTACAGATTAGTTAGGCATGGAAATTATCGTAACTTTTTATCCATTTTCATTTCATAGAACACCGAATTATTTTATTTAAAACAAATGTTAAATTGATTACCCAGAGTGTGATTTTCAGCAAGCTATATACAAAAAGAAGCAGGTGTGAATAATGATTTTCATTTCATATGAATTTTCACCTGCTATTCATGAAATGTTCCATGCCTAGCACGGTAAGAGCCTAGAGACATGGTACAGACGCAATCAGACGCAATCTTTTCTTTTTTCAGTTTTACGGCTTCGGAATCTGGTCCATATAGCCATATGCAATCCATCATGACCATCCAACTGAACGGCCAGCCTTACCTCACTTTGAGTGGTGTCAATGGGTTCACGACGCGAGTTTTTTGATTTATTTAGTTTTCTACATGTCAAAATTTTGTGGCAGTTTTTACGTCCAGCCAGCATAAGTTTTAAAGCATCTGCCACGTAACTGAACGAATTTATCAAATAATAAAGTAAGCCTAAAACGTCTCCATTCACAATTACGATCGTATTACTTCACTAATTAATTTGATTGATTGACATAATATTTGATTGATTGACATGATAATTTAATTTTCGACATTTTTTGAGAAAAAAATTGATCGGCCTTAAATTTTTATTAAATTCATTTGAAAACTGATTTTTTAAGCGCAAAAATGGAACATTTATTAGGCAATAAACGGCAAACATGCCAAATTTGTTTGAAATTTTATTGCGCTGAAAGAGGAGACCGATTTATGGCTAATTTCCCTGCCAACATTACACGGTTAGTAGAATGCTTTTGATGAATAAAATCTAACTAAATGTAAACTTCTAAGCATCTTTCATGATAGGAAAAGACGTAATATTAATGGATAATTTTTATTTCTTGCTTTTTAGATGTAAAAAATGGCTTCAAATAACGGGCAGAAAGGATCTAGTCGACCTACCCATAAAATCACTCATCCGTAAATACATTTGTTCCAAACATTTTACACCGTCCGACTTCAATAAAAAAGGAAACAGATTAAAAAAATGCGCCATTCCATCACAAAATTTACATTTACCGCCGCTCCATGAAAACGCATTTAAGAACTTCCCGGTCCATCTGAACATCTCAGGTTAATACCCTAGTACAGAATACCCATTTTCACATACTAAGTTATAGTCATAAAGATAATGCTGTTGGTTTTATAAGTCATTTGTAACTATGACACAGAAAATAATTTTGCTGTGTATCACTAAATTACGTAAATTCAGAATTATTTAAAGCTGTGTTCCCTGGTACTGCCTTTTGTATAAAACCCGAACACATCCTATATTCTTAACTTTTTAATACATTTTCAGGAACTACTAAACCAACCAACAGTACCCAAAAATTGGAGCAGCTTGTACAGCATGACCACACTTACGTTTGCCCATCTATTGATGGTCAAACGAAACTCGGTCATACTGTACAAGTTGCTCTACTCGACCATGATTACGTGGTTCCATCAAGTATGTATGCAATATAAAGTTGTTACTTAATAGTTATTACGTCTATTAGCTATCTAATTACTTTTACCACCCATTACAGATACTCAATCCCCCTCTTTCCCACACGCCCAAAAAATCATTATTGATCACGACTACATTTTATTACGACAACCAGGTTTGTTATAATAATCAGTATTAAGATTAATTGTAGGTAAAGCTATCTTGTATTGGTGGATACGAGTTATGATAAAGTTCATAACTTTTAAGATTATCAAGTTATTACTTAATATTTTACTATTGCAGATCCTTCCTGCCCGTCTTATCTCCCCACTTCATCAAATACATTAATTAACCCAAGAAAGCGAAAATCATCTCCTCCACGTAAGCTTTATTTTAATATTTGTGAGTTTTTATTAAGTTTTTTTCTATTATTTCATATAAAAAAACAAACTTACATTTATGTTCAAATATGTATTACAGAAAATTATAGTTGTACTCATCAAAATACACAATCATCCACCTCCAGTCAACCCAACATTCCCAAAAAGAAAACAAAACTAAAAAATATTGGTACGTTTATAATTTACGTATTTTCGGTTAAACGTCATTTAAAATTATTATAAAAATACAAATTAATATATAACTAGTAAATAATACTTAATGTTTTTCAGATTCATCAGAAACACAAAATTTAAAAGATAAATTAAAAGCTTGCGAAAAAGAAATACGGGACCTCAAAAAGGGTCATTTTAAAAACATAAAGTCATTGGCATTGAGGAGCTTAGTTCAATCATATTTTAGAAATCAAAAAAGAAAACCTCAAGGGAATCGTTATACAGCTACCGACAAAGCCTTGGCTATGGCAATTTATAAAAAATCCCCCAGAACTTACAGAACACTGCAGAGAATGACAAAAGCTTATCCAAGCCCTAGAACACTTCAATTACTTTTGCAAAATTTGGATCTTCAACCAGGAATAAGTCGATCTTTAATTGAACATTTAAGAAATAAGGCTGTTAAACTTAACGCAAAAGAAAAAACATGTGTTTTGCTATTTGATGAAATGACCTTAAAAAAACGATTGATTTACAACTCAAGGAAAGACATAGTGGAAGGCTATGAAGATTTTGGAGATGGACTAAGAAATCCCAACATCGCAGATCATGCCTTAGTTTTCATGATTCAAGGAGTTTATAAAAAATATAAACAGCCAGTGGCTTATTATTTCGTTAAGGGAACAGTGTCGTCACAAAATTTGGCAGCAATAATAAAAAAAGTAATTGAAGCTATCAGTGATATCGGATATGATATCATTGCAACAGTCTGCGATCAAGGCCCAACTAACATCGGAGGGTTAAATTTATTGAAGAGTTTTGACGGAATCCCTCGCGAGTCCAATTACTTTCTTGCCGCCAGCAAAAAAATATATATCATGTTCGATATTCCCCACCTGTTTAAAAGTATCCGTAATAACTTTTTACAGGGGGGGGAAATCGTATTTGGCGGCAAGAAAGGGAAATGGGCTCATCTTATAGAACTAGAAAAAAAGAACAGGACCACGTTGCATTTTAAAAAGATAACGTCATTACATGTGAAGCCCAAATTTCGATCCAAAATGAAAGTAAAACTTGCTACTCAAATATTGAGTAACACCGTCGCTGCAGTTTTAAAATTACTCTCAGAAAAATATGGGAGCACTGAAAAAGCTCGTGAAATTTTAGAAACTGCAACAGTCATTGAAAGTTTGGACCAATTATTTGACTGCACGAATGGTCCTTCTTCGGCAAAAGATATAAAAAAACGTATAAGAGAATGATACCTAAGCATACCGAAAACTTTTGTAGCGCTCATTGATTACTATGATGCAAATAGAGATATTTTAATCTTTTCTAGCTGCTTTCCAAATTTTTTCAGTGAATTGAGGAAGTGTTTCCCTGCACATATATATATCATTTTTTTATTTATGACAGCGGATTGAAAATTAATGTATTGTTTGGTTTTTCTTTAGAGTAGTATCATGCCAGGATGAGGTTGTTATTTTTTATTTCATTTTCTCACGTTTTTTTTTATATTTTTTACCAATGGAGGACTATTAGTGTACAGGTAATTAATTCAAATTCGCAATCATTGTTACATTTCTAACTATTTCACGCACTTCTCGTAATCGCATATTTTTTTTAAAATAATTTTCAAGCAGCAGCGATGGTTGTACCAATGAGTGGAATATTTTAATTTCATTTTGGATATAAATATGGGTTTCACTTGTTGAATTGTATATCTTTTTAAAACTTCATTGGTCAGGTATTTTTTTTCTAGTTCTTTGAAGGCACCGTTGAAACTGTTCAATAAATATTAACTTATCTGATGTTAGATGGGTTTGCTGATTGTTGTCGTGATAACGTATTCAATCGTTGATAGCTTCAATATTTTTTTATTAATCGGTTGAATTTTGTGACAACCTGTGTATTAACGAAATAAGGCTGCAACTAAGCTATTATTTTTCTCATAAGCTCTTTGAATCTTGAAAAACATCGCATGAGATTAAAATGTTGGGTTTTATTATTCCGTCTTCATAATCTTGATTCTTCGTCTGTGCCTTTCTTTCTGTTGAATTTCAATTTTTTTAAGGCTATTACACCAAATAGTGAAATGCATATTTTCTTCTTCATGTGTTAAGTTCAATAACCTTATTTTTTATGTCTGATTATCGTTTGATTTTTATTCCTAGGTAGTGAGGATCCATTGTTTGCAGGAGTAATTAAGTGTTCTAGGTTTTGAAAAGGCTAAGTCATTGAAAGTGTTCTGTAAGGGTTGAGCTACATCTGGCAGCATTGAATGGCACTTACCTGTGCTTCTATCACATTCTATCATCCAGTAAGGTCATCATCCAGACGGAGGGAGAAAAGCGTGTTTCTGAGCGCCGCGTGTTGATTCTGTCATATTCGGTCGCATTCCGCTCTTTCTCTTGCTCTCGTAAAGTATGTTTCTGGGTGATAGAAAAAGATAGAAGCATAGAAAAGTGTGATTTGGTGCTGCCACATGTAGCTCAATCGTAAGTAGTCTGGTAGATTTTTTATAACTTGCTCTAGCTTTAGGCTTTTGCAGTTGTTTGTGGTTGTATAATGATTTTCTTGAGTTTTCTTTGATTGAAAAATATCATTGAATTAAGCTCATTCGTGCCTATGACTTAATGTTTTTCATGTACACCCGTTCAGTGTCCAACTTGCATTCAGTGCGCAGCAAACACTTCAAGCTGGAAGACCTGCCAATCCTGCTATAAGTTCCACACCAATTCCGTTCCTACAATTTAGAATACTTGTCTCCAACCTGAAACTCTTGTGCCTCGATGACGACAAGACTCTTAATATTTTCGAGATAAGTTTTTGAACGATTTTTACAATGTTTCCAACTGCGCATCTTATCCTTGATGTTATTAGACAGAGATTTATATATGTTAGGTAATATTTATCATTTACTACTATGAACCAACCACCACACCAAAGCACTTATTGTAAGTGCTTGCTTAGCCGCTGCGTGTCGGATCTGTATCCCTACGCCAGTCTATTAAAGCTAGAAAAAGATCAAACAAAAATAATCATACTAAATTTTACCAACTAGTGTTTTGACTACTATTCGTTATTTAAACTACCGTGTATCATTATACATTATGTGCTTGCTTGGTCTCTGCGTGTCGGATCTGTATACCCACGCTAGACCAACTTAGCTACACAAAGATCTGGCAGACACTATAATTTACATTATTTTACATGCCTCAGTATTATTTAAGTCATGTATTAATTTGTATTTATAATTGTTCATCATGATGTGAGCAGTTAGAAAATGAAGGTACTGTTTATCATTTGTCACTTCAGGTATCATTTTGCATTATTTGCTTGCTTGGCCTATGCGTGTCGGATCTGTTTCCCCACGATAGACCAATTAAGCTACATAAAGATCTAACGGAACGAAACCTACTCATATAATTTTAGTTTTCTTTAATCCATGCATTTTAAGTTGTGTTTCTAATTTTTTATCTTTTCCTTGATGTTAGCCGTTAGAGAAATAAGGTGCTTTTTTATTTTGAAACTATTATATAGGTAAAATTTGACATTATTATGAATTCTTGGTTACTGCGTGTCGGATCTGTATCCCCACGCTAGTCCAGCTTAAGTACACAAAGATCTGACAGATACTATTACTAATATTATTTGACATGCCTCAGTGTTCTTTAAACCATGCATTAACTTGTATTTATAATTGTTCATCTTATTTTTTATGTGAGCAGTTAGACTACAGGTATCATTTTACATTATTTGCTTGCTTGGCCTATGCGTGTCGGATCTGTTTCCCCACGCTAGACCAATTAAGCTACATAAAGATCTAACAGAAAGAAACCTACTCATATAATTTTTGTTTTCTTTAATCCATGCATGTTAACTTGTGTTTCTATTTTTTTGTCTTTTCCTTGATGTTAGTCTAGTTAGAGAAGTAAGGTGCTTTTTATTTTTTAAACTATTATATAGATATAATTTGACATTATTATGATTTCTTGGGTACTGCGTGTCGGATCTGTATCCCCACAATAGTCCAGCTTCGGTACACAAAGATCTGACAGATACTACTACTAATATTATTTGACATGCCTCAGGGTTCTTTAAACCATGTACTAACTTGTATTTATCCACTCACTTGCTTTTGGATTTTAAAAATGGTGGCCTATATTGCTCTGTCATTTGGTGCAAATATCCGCGAGATGCCGAGTTTTATTAAAAAAATCATAACTTGGCTTCTACTGGACCAATTGTTATGGTTTTTTTTACACATAAAAGCCAATTAAACAAATAATCTAATCTTGTTACTTATTTTATGGATTGCCATATTGAAAATAATTTATAAAAAATGCGTAAAACTGACACACTGATAAAATTGAAGACTTCAACCAGAAATGTATTTTTAGAAAAAAATCTAAAGCAATAACCCCATTTTTGTTTACATTTAAAAAAAAGTAGATTAGTTTTGCTTTCATTTGATGCCAAATACTGTATAAGTGTTCATATAAAATTGTATAGAAAACATCATTTCTATTTTAGGTATGTAACGCACGACAGGGCTAAATTGTTTCTTTGATTCGTGATTTATTTGTGGCTAATTTAGAAAGTCAAGAACCAAAATATAGTTCTAATTAAAACAAGCAACTAATAATCATAAATTAGAATGGATATATTTTGCAATAATCACGTAAATTACGGTTCTATGAGTCTAGATAACAAAAATTATGTACGTACCACCGAAGTTTTAGTTTTCACCCCGACTAAAAACACTTAAAACCACAATATCACACGACACAAACACATTATAAATCACAGTCTGTACCTAGGAAAACACAATTACACAAAGTAAACCATTATTACATACAATCGTACTGATTTTATGGTAAATAAACAAAGCCGTTACGCAAAAAACTTAGCACGTGCTACGTCACCGGGTCAACTGCCGACAGCCGCTTCAAAACAAACATGGCGGCTCGTTAGGGTCGGAACACAACGGGCGCAGTCAGGTCGATGCAGAATTTTAGAATAAAGAATATCTCGTTTCTTTAAATGAGTTAAAACTTGTATCTATATTTGTATGCAGGTTTAATACGCATGTACTGTATATAATATTAAGATCTTGTAACCGTATTATGCGAATAAATGAATTTGTATTTTGTATTTGTATGTTTGTAAATTTTTTGTAAAATACATAAAACAAACATATATAAAATAAGTTACTGTCAAAATTTAATTTTTTCTACAAGCTTTTATCGCCGACTGTACTTTTCTTTGAACATCCATCAATTGCTCACCAAAACGATTCTAACGAGCCCAAACTCGGTACGATTACTTTATTTATTCCAGAGTTCCTAGAGCCACCTTCCGCTTTATCATCAGACCCGCCCCTTGGTACCTACCATATCATTGTATTGTCGGTCAAGTCAAAAACCTACATACATATGCAAAATTTCAGCTCGATCAGTTGATGATAAATCTGCTTCAAAATTGAGTTACAAGATTTCACCCAGACAAACACATACATTAGTTATTACATATATTTGCAAGTTAATAGAAAGCTAGTAAAAAAACAAAAAACCGGGATTAGTCTGACACCATTGTTAACACATTAGTAGGAACAAATCAAAAAATGTACCAAACGCGATCGCAGGGCGTCTGGTGTGCTCCATGCCTTACAACGTCAAAACGAGTAGTTGCCTAAATTGATTTTGGTAGCTACGGCTACCACCATCCCGTACCCGTACTTACATGAACCGTCACTTGTTTAATTCGCTAATCCTGTGGAAATAAGTTATAGATGTTACTGATTTTATATATATTTATGAAACTTAATACTTAAACTAATTTAATCACTAGAAAATTACGAGAAATATTCTTTTTTCTTCAAAATCTTGGCCATTTCAATCGGAAGTCACCGAAAAAATCTCTGTCTTAACTACTTTGAAGTGAGATTGTAATTCATAATTATGAATTGGGACTGAAATATAGCTATAATCTGATAGTTGGATAAACACAGAATCGTTTGATGTATACTTTTAGTAGTAAAATATAAATTTGAATACTTACGGCATTTTTAAAACACTGTGCACTTTTACGCAACTTCACTTTTTCATAACGTCAAGAACGACAGCTATTTAAAAATATTTTTGTTCTATCATGTTGGCTGCCAATTTTTTTCTGTGTTGCCATCTTATTTGGGTATATTTAGGACATAGTTTAAACGGCTCAGAAAGTGCCCTTCACATATTAAAAATCAAAAATTGTATAATGGTCGTGTGGTAGCTCTGGCTACCGGAAGCAATTTGTAGGTTATCGAAGTTGGTAGCTCTAGTTACCGAAAGCAAGTGAGTGGTTAAAATTGTTCATCTTATTTTTAATGTGAGCAGTTAGACTACAGGTATCATTTTACATTATTTGCTTGCTTGGCCTATGTGTGTTGGATCTGTTTCTATTTTTTTATCTTTTCCTTGATGTTAGTCCAGTTAAAGAAATAAGGTGCTGTTTATTTTTTAAACAATTATATATGTATAATTTGACATTATATGCTTTTTTCGTCACTGCGTGTCGGATCTGTATACCCACGCTAGTCCTTCTAAGCTACTCAAAGATCTGACGGATACAATTAATTATTTTACATGCCGTGCTCTTAAAACTATGCATGTTAACGTGTATTTATTTTAACTTATAACCATTATTGTCATCTTATTTTTATTCAGCTAGAGGGAAGACGGCTATCCTTCACAATTACGAGACCAATAAATTTTTTCAAAACCTACTGCTATGTTTTATTTACTTAATTGAACAATAATATTTAAGAATATCGATTAGGAGTATAGTGCCAATTATATCGATTAAAAACTATCGATATAATGATATCGATATAAGGAGAATCGATAAAATAAAATCGATTAGCTGTTAACGATAGAAAGATTCGATCAGTACATATCGATAGAGAGATTATCGATGTAAAGATTGATTTAACAAGACCGTATGGACATCACTAAAGCTAGCTGACTCCGCTCACTCTCGTGAAGTGGATGTTTGTCACTAATGACAACAATTTTTTGCCTACGGCCAATGTATTGTTGTCCCGTATCTAAAAAGATTACATGATCAGTGTGAACGGCAGAACCTACTAATCTATGGGCGGAACAATATTATTAACCCTTAACCAATGATATTGTATTTAGAAACAGATGACGCCTCGCGAACTAAAAGAGTACACAAATATGGCACCGTCTGATTAATGGATGTCAATGGATTGACATCTATCACATCAGAATTCAGATTTGGAACAAAGTCTTAACAGAGTAGCTTTCTGAATATATTTTTCAAAGTATGTAGGTACATTACTAATTTTAAAATTGAGTTTTCACTTTAGCTCGGTAGTATATTAATCAACAAAAACATTTTATTTTCAAACTATTTAACATTTAAAATATTGAATAATTATCTAATAAATGCAATTCAAATGAATCATGTGAAACGCCATGGCGCCAATATGAGAGTCACGTTCACTGCTAGGCATTCACGATCACGTGACCACATGTATATTTTTTACAAATGAAATTAATTAAAATATTTACAGTCCTTATTTTAATAAATACGGAAATATTTATTAATACACCATAGCCATCTGGCATCATGTAAACAGGATGAATCCTTCAAATAACACGCTAATAGTGAGCGTACATATTTTTTCTACAATCGTGAGGATCATCCCTCACAGATGTGTTTATCAACAGTCTTTTGTTAACGCGAGTACCGGTGACCTTTTGATCCGTGAGCGTCTACGCTGTAACTTTAAAAAAATGAAGGTGTAATTTATAGTTATATAACAGACATATTAATATACATTTCCATAGACATATTTGTTAGGGTCGTGCGGGCGGGATTCGAACCCGCGACTGCTTATCTTTGTAGTCCGGAACCTAAACCACCACACTGTGACGGTCGTTAAATTATTATTAAAAAATATAGTACCAAACTACTCCATGCATAGCACTGTCTTAGAATATCGACCATGTTAGTCCGTGGGTTGGCTAAGAAACAAAATTCACTAATTTTATTGAAAATACTTTAATTATGAATAATAGGCATCATTAAATACAATTTACTTAACGAAAATATGATATTCGGACTGTTTTATAAAATGAGTTAGGTGTTTCTGCAGCTTTAAAGGCGCACTGAGGCATTAAGACACTGACGCCATCAAAAACAGACTAGGTACGTCAAAATTATGACCCCAATTTGAAGTGAGGTGTTGTTTAGCTGAGCAATCTTTTAGCCTCTCACCGGTGATCTAGTTCCTAATACAATATCATTGCCCATAATGGATAGTACGTCTATGGGGCGGAATAAACACGACGTATAGAGGACTTTTCGCCTAATGAAAAAAAGACGTCAAAACAGCAAGGCCAAAGCACTGATCATGTAATCTTTTTCAAAATCATCGCATCAAAATCACACAGCTAAATTTATTTGTTTTTCCTCACAGTCGAAACGAAAAATAGTATGTTTACCTCGGGTGAAAACACCCATTTCACTCTTGAATTTATTAGCGCTCTCACTGCGTTCGAGCGCCAACAACATCTCGAGTGAAATGAGTCACTTTCTCCCCTTGTATAACAATCTATCTTTCGTTTCGTTACATATTTTTTTATTTCTACCGATTTCAAAAAGAGTTTATCACTTTAACCTTTTGTATGAATTTTGAGTAGGTATGTTGATTTAATAAGGCTTCTTAACACGTGTTCAAAATTTCGTAAGTGTTTTTATGATTTTAATTTAATAATCTTATTAATAGTACATTATGATACAAGACGTGTGCTAAGTTGACCATTATACAAGGCGATATTGTGTGCGCCCGAGCGGTAGCGAGTGCGCCATAAGATAGCCGCGTATATTATGGTCACCGGCACAAGTGTTTCATACGACGTATTTCAACACACACTTGCTAGGAAAAAACAACTTAAACAAGACTCCGATTATTTACGAAAAATGGCGCGTTTTTCTGGGGGCACAGCAGTGCCCCCACCAAGTCGAGCACAAAAGCGTCACGGGCCGTACCATCCTTTTCTCGAAGCAATTCAGACCATTTTCGACCCCCTGTAACTTCGTTGTGGATAAAACTAGAAGACTGAAATTTTCAGTAACTACGCAGGCATTGTAAAGACACGGTATATTTCAATTTTCATTCAATTTGAAACAGTATTTTAAGAATTATAACGGGTCAAATTTCTTAATTTTGTCACTCACTGACTCACCGATCAAGAAATTCTAAGGCACACAAAATTCTAAGGCACTTCTAGCAGACCTAGAAGCTTCAAATTTAGAATATAAGTAGTGTATGGTGTATGAATCAAGGAAAAACTAAAAAATTTAGAAAAGACCGCAAAGAAAATTAAGCCCATACAGCCAAGTCTTCAGTTAAATTTATTTAATATTGGCTTTATTCGTAACAATGTTTTACGGCAGTTATTATTATTGCGTGCGAAGCCGCGGGTTTAAACTAGTCCCATATAAATATAGGCGTATGGAAGTGTCCCTGCCAAATCGAGCAAAAAATGGGTATTCCCGTCATGAAAACACGTGTAATTTAATTATTTATATATATATTTTCTCTCTGCCCCTTTCAATCAGGAAGTCCAAAACAGGCAGCGTTTTGGACTTCTTTAATGTTTTATATAAATATATTGAGACTTGGCCATCGCCTGAAAACACGTGTAAATTCAATCGCCTGAAAACACATGTAAATTCAATTATTGAGTGCGATGGCCAAGTCTCAATATATTTATAAAAAACATTAAATAATTTTAATATTGATATGCGTCACTATAAGATGCTGTTAATTATAACGTAACAACTTAATGCTTCGAGAACGGAGATTCCAGACACAATTGATTTTCAATTGTTATGGACCACGATCGTGGTCTTAGAGACTGGACGTATTAAGACGTTCATCGAGATTTGCCTGGGTGGAACTAAAGCTGTTCTCGGGGTTGTGTATAGCCCACCTGGTGTAGATTACTTTGATCAGCTCGAACTTGCCCTTGAGCCGCTATGCACTGACTACTCACACATTATTATAATGGGTGATTTCAACACTGAGCCTACCGGAGATCCTACTCGATCCAATAAGTTTCTTAACCTGCTTAGGTCTACAGGTCTTTCCCATCTCCCGTTTTTACCCACACATCATAATATTGAAACTCGTGACACTTGACTTGATCACGTGCTGACCTCATCCGAACAGTCTGTGCTCGATCATGGTCAATTGTTGGCGCCTGGGTTTTCAAGACACGACTGCTTGTATTTGTCTTACAGAATACGACCACCTAAAAACAAGCCGCTGACCGTTCAAGTCAGAAGTTATGCTCGTATAAATATAGATAACTTGCTGGAAGATGCATCTGCTATTGACTGGAACCCTGTGGTGGCTGCAGCTTCGGTTGACCTTAAAGTGGATGTATTTTCTGTTCTCTTACTTAATCTTTTTGATAAACACGCGCCTTTGCATACAGTCCGCTTAAGGCGACCACCAGCACCGTGGCTTACCAAGGAGATCCAGACGGCTATGACTAAGCGTAACAAAGCCTTTTGTATTTTTAAAAAGAATAGGTCCAAGGAGAACTGGACGAAGTACAAATCCGTACGTAACCGATGCAACCAGATGATACGTGCAGCGAAACGTCGCCACATACATTCAGAGATCCATAAGTCTTCTACTCCTAATATTTGGAAATTTCTCAACTCCCTCGGGGTTGGCAGGTCTAAATCTGCCAATACCCATATTCCTTACGATCTCAATGTAATCAACCGGCACTTCACAAATATTCCAATTCTTGACTCCCACACTAAAGCCCACACTTTGTCTTACATAGCATCTTTCCCTACTCTAAATATTGCCCCTTTTTCGTTTACTACTGTTTCCGAGGCTGATATCTCCAAAGCCATAACCTCCATCACATCTAAAGCTACCGGAGTGGATGGTATCAGCCGCCTCATGGTGGTGCCATTGATTAATATCATCTCACCTGTCATCACCCACATCATTAACTGGTCATTGGAAGCCGGTGAGTATCCGGACGTTTGGCGTAAGGCCCTTGTTTGTCCACTTCCCAAGGTAAGCAATCCCTCTTCACCCAGTCAGTATAGACCAATATCGATCTTGCCTTATCTCTCTAAAATTATTGAATCCTGTGTGCTGAAACAACTGTCTTCTCACCTTACTGTCAACAATTTATTGAACCCCTTTCAGTGTGGTTTTCGTCCTGCACACAGTACTACCACTGCTCTAATCAAGGTCACAGAGGATATAAGGGAAGGTATGGACGCTTCTAAAGTCACACTTCTCGTATTAATCGATTTCTCCAATGCATTCAATACTGTTGACTATGATCTTCTACTGGCGATTTTATCCAAACTAAATGTCTCTTCACTAGCTTTGGACTGGTTTTCATCAACCTGCGGGATCGCAAGCAAGCTGTTAAGACTCCAAACGGCATTTCTGACTGGCTCAGCTTGACCTCTGGTGTACCGCAGGGTGGTATCCTCTCTCCCCTCCTTTTTTCGGTTTTTATAAACCTCATCACTGTTAATCTTCGCTGCTCATATCATCTGTATGCTGACGACCTACAACTATACGTACAATCCGATGTCTCAAAAATGTCTGCAGCGATCGATCTGATCAACGACAGTTTAAGCCATATCTCGTCCTGGTCTCGTGACTTCGGAGTTTCTGTCAACCCCACCAAGTGCCAAGCGATCATAGTAGGGAGTCCTGGACTTATCCTTAAGCTAGGTATGGCAGAGTTGGAGCCGGTTATGTATGATGGTACTGCTATACCTTACTGTACCAGTGTGAAGAATTTGGGCCTGATGTTAGACTCTACGTTGAGCTGGACTGTTCACGTGGCTGAGGTCAGTCGTAAGGTCATCACGTGTTTGAGGTATCTCTATCGATAAAAATTTTTTCTTCCGTTCAAGACAAAACTTCTTCTCATGCAAACTCTCATTATCCCTATCATTGCGCGGACTCTTGCTGTACTAACCTCACTGAGGCACTCACTGACAAACTTGAACGTCTTCTTAACAGCTGTATTAGATTTATCTTTGGCCTCCGAAAATATGACCATATTTCCCGCTACAGAGCACAACTTAATTGGCTTCCCATTCGACAACGTAGAAACTCTCGAATTCTCTGTGTTCTGTACGGTATTCTCAATAACCCCTCATCACCTTCTTATCTTAAGGATATGTTCTCCTTTTTATGTCAATCACATGATCGTGCTCTCCGTTCTTCCGAAGATCTCCGGCTAGGCATACCGGCTCATCGCTCCTCCTATCAATCCAAGTCGTTTACAGTGATGGCTACGCGGCTGTGAAATACGCTATACTTGGGTTCAGGAAGTCAGAGACGAAACTGTGTTTCAAAAACAAACTGCGAAGGTTTCTGTTTCAATGATTGCGAAATATGTAAAATATGTATGTATGTATATTTTTAGTTATGTATGCATTTGGTAGTTATGTATCTAAACTCTTTTATACTGTATATTTAGTTTATGTATATTATGGTATGTATATAATATTATAATTTTACACAATAGTTTTTGTCGCAATTTTAATATCTATTTACAATATTCTCCTGCACCCATAACAATCTCTCTGCATGATCTGAAGGTATACTTCTTGTACACTTTTATTTGTGCAATAAAGTTTTTAAATAAATAAATAAATTAAGACAGAAAGTCGCTTAAGTAGAGACTGAATAAATTAATAACCGACTTGGTATTTCATGGATCTCACAACTTTTTACCGCAGAACAACTGAGTTGCGAGACTTGTTTTTTTTGACAAGTATTGTTTTTGTTTTGATGGGATTTTCTTGTCGCGATACCGATGCGCGCGCAAGGCTACGGCGCGAACTAGATCGGCCAACAGCCAAGATTAAAAATGTAGTAATTCGTGTTTGAAACACAAATTACAGAATTTTTTTAAATGAATTTGAGTTTTTTTAGTAATAGAGCTATAGTAAATATGTACATACTGTTATTTTTTGCATAAATACGATTTGTTGCTAAATTTATAACCCAACAAAATTATATCGCTTCTTCTTCTTCTTCTTCTTACTTACGACTTGGTACTAGGGTACAAATGTAAATTGGTCGGGTTAATAAACTAAAGACACTAGTGCAATCATATACTGAAAAAGCCCGCCCGTGTTTAATATCTATGATTATAAGCCAAAAATCGGTGGAATAATAACGTCATTTTGAGCAAGTGTGTTGAAAATAATATTTATTGCACAAGTAAGGAGGACACAAGAAACAAGAAAATTACAGATAAATCATTTGTACTATATTGGCGGTCTTATCGCTGGAAGCGATCTCTTCCAGACAACCATTGGGTAGCGGAAACAACGTTTATTTGTGAGGTAGAAAGTGGTGTGCAAAAATATAGCTAATATTTTAATATTACACTTTAATAACATAAACGTATTAAGAATATAATAAAATAAACATATAAATAATACACGTTATATTACAAATACAATAAAACAAATTAATAAATACATATAATATACGTACATATACTAGATCCATTACAGAAAATTCCGTCAGTTTTTTTGAAGCGAAAGGAAGTGCGCTTTTACCCTAGCTTTAAACACTAGAAGGGACTGAGATTGTCGGATACGCAGTGGAAGAGAATTCCACAGTCCAACGGACTGAACAGAAAACGACTGTGAGTAGCATTGGGAGGAGAAAGGGGGAAAAGAAAGGTGTAGTCGACGGCAAGAACGCATGTTAACCTGGTCGATGGCGGATTGTAGAAAGTGAAAACGCTCCTTGAGATAGGGGGGAGATTGTGGATTGAAAAAAACATTGTACAACAGAGAAATAATGTGAAGATTACGTCGCAAGCGTATAGGAAGCCACTCAAGCTGAGTACGGGAGTCGGAGACATGATCATACTTACGTAAGCCGAAAATAATGCGAATGCAGAAGTTTTGGAGACGTTCAAGTTTATCAAGGAACTTTGCAATGAGGTCTAGATAGCTACAGTCAGCGTAGTCAAGAATGGGAAGCAGCAGTGCCTGAACAAGAGCAATCTTGGTAGGTATCGGTAGAAAATTACGCAGTCGATTTAGAGAACTAGCCGATGCATAGATTTTCCTGCTTACCTCGCTGATCTGTTTCTCCCAAGATAAAGAGCTATCCATATAAATGCCTAAATTTTTTACCAGATTACAGAAGGGAACTACGACACCGTCGAATATAACTTAAATTTAGTCCCCGAATTTCCGAAAACGAGAAATCAAAGCGAGAAGAAAATATTTTAGTTCAATCAATTATATTTCAACTTAGAGCACTGTGTAAGTTTCATTAAAATCAGCCGAGAAGTTTTTGTAATATGTAAAAATTACGAAATAAGTAACAAAATTAAAAAGTTTCCTCCGCTTAAATACAGATTTATAAGCCTAACACATAAAGCAAACTTAGACTTAGACTTCTAGGTTGCGTCCAATAACGCACGAATGCGAGATTAAGCACTTACCTAGGGATAATGAAAATAAATAAAAAATATGAAATAGTCGTGGCCCCATACATCGTTTGCCCCTAAAAGTAAAATTTTTGGCTTAAGACCAAAATCCAATTATAAGAATTCGGGTGTTAACCTTGTTTTAAAATACATAATAATTGTATCCGTATAAAGCAGGTTTTTCACGTTTTACGAAATCAATCTATGGATGGAGTCAATTTCTTCCACACTGTTTATGGCCCTGATTCTACTTACCTACATAATTAACAAAATCTTATTGGAATAGATTTTTGACGTTTGGCCCACACTAGAACGGTCCGGGATTGTTAGTCAAATCGACTCCCAAAACATTTAAATGAAAATCATAGAAAACCGTTAAAAAACCTAAAAAAACAATTTCTTGCGCTTTTCTACAAGAGCTACTAATTGTCAATTCAAGGGGACGATTATTTATTGTTTTTTCAAACCCCCCTAAATAGAAGCAAACTATATTTAGATAATATGAATACGTCATAATTTTATTATTTTTCGCAAAATACTGAAGTCTTGCTGCTTGGTGTATAGCTTACGGTTGTCTCTTTTTGATACGAAATATACATTAGTTAGAAAAGCAGTTTGGGATATGGAGTCATACGCTTATGGGACTAGAACTTTAAAACAGATTGCGTAAGAACAGGTGCTATTACTTTAAAAGGACAATGACTCTAAGGAAAAAAAGGAGGATATTGTTGGCTGGACAATTTATTAATTATTTGTTTCTTAAGATTACGAAAATATTTTTCATGGAATAACACATTATTTTACGGAAACGTTTCGCGAATAATTATGATTAAAAAACAAAAGTTAAGTTTGCAGTATCGCAAAAACAGTGTTTTATACCATATTTATAAATAAAAAACTGAAATATCCCCGAATCTCTCCCCAAACGTTCGCGTTTCATATCGCTTGTCTGGACTCAAATGTTCGCATGTTCGTGCGAAGACATTCGCGTTGAAGGCCTTAAATAATCCACAGATTAAAAGAGTAATCCGTGCGTGTTCAACTGTCATTGGTGGTCTTTCTTTTTGCCTGTGATGATTTTTACGAATTTGATTTTTATTGATATATTCAACAAGAATATCTGTAAACTTATCAATGCGTGAATTTAATGTGTTAAAAGTTATACATTTAGCGGTATCTTATTAAAATTTATAGTGGTATTTTTTTGTTTTGTTGCTAAAATGAGATGCACCGGTTTGATAATATCTGTTATAATTACTTTCGTCTACATTCCTAATTGTTTTGCCAATAATTATGATCCTCCGAAACGTGATGAGAAGAAAGCTAAGTCCGTCACTTCATTCGTCAGTGCAAAATGGGAGTCTACTCCTATTGTCTTAGAACTAGCTGAATACCTCTCTGGCGAGAGTTCTGATCTATTCTGGTCGTTTGTTGATGAAATAAATTCCTTAAAATCTAGTCTGGAGAGCTTAGGTGAGCAACCTCATGATCTTACATTTACTGTACAACCTATATCTTTATTATAATCTAATATGTTTTATCCTTTTGTTGATTATATTTGCAGAGACTGACAAAGAAGTATATGATGCATGTATTGGTGTTGCTAGTACCCTGTTGGCTCCAGCACAGCTACGTATGGCCAAATTGGCACTTTCTATGCATATGACCTCACCAACTGTTCGAATGTTTGATCAGATATCTACTCAAAATGGGGCAAAGAGTATACAGTGTGACACATTTGTGTTCATAGCTTCTAGGAAAGTCTGTGATAATGATGCTTTGCGTGACATTCTGAAAGCATATGACCAGTATGATGCGGTAAACACTTTTATAATTAAGTAATTTACTATTTTATGTACCACTATCAAACAAATCAATTAAACTAAGAGGTCCATATCCAAACCAAGGAAGCTATTTCCAATTCATTTTTACCATGAGTGATTCCTAAACTCAATCTCTCTTTTAGGATGAGCACAGATTGGAGACATATCTTCTTGATCACTCTTACCCTAGTAGTGATAACAAAAGTTTGACAGCAATACTATATGGAGAACTTGGCATGTCAGATTTTGCAACAAAACATAAAATATTAGCAGCTTATGCAGACAAGGGTGCTATTAATTATGTGGTGCGATGGAATGTAAAGGTAAGGTGTGGTGCAATGGAATAAGAAAATTTGAATCAAATTATGATTTTGAAAGATTTTTGAATCTGACTCATGTCAATATTGCCATCATGGTTAAATTACTTGGGTTACCTATACATAAAACCCAGTTATCATTAGAACGGACCTGTCAAACATGTCAAATTTTTTCTGCTCCCCCGCTCACCCACTCGCATTGTCCATTGTAACAGCGACAGGCCATTCTTACTGTAATCTGCTATATTGTTATTTTTAAAGTACATAATTGTACATAAATAGGACTCAAATTTTATTATTCTAAGTAGCCTCGAGGAAAGCCTAAGTTACGACTGTCTGGGTATGGAGTGGAACTTCAATTAAAGAGCACAGAATACAAGAGTCAAGATGACTCCAATCCCAAAGAGTCTGATGCTGGAGATGCTCCTACAACATCTGAAGAGGAAGATGAGAATGATCCCCAAAATCAAATTGATGGCTTTAACTTTGGCAGATTGAAGTAAGTGATTTCAAAGTTTCTTTATCTGTTTTGCTCATTAATTAAGAAATATATTAATTACAAAACCAAATTAGAATGATGGTCAAATGTTGTATGATATTGTACTAATCTTTTTTCCAATAAAAAGTATGCTCCTATATTTTCCATTGAAAATACCAGGAATCTATTCCCTGCATTGCGCACCCCATTGGAGCGATTCCGTCGGCATTTGTCAGAGTCGAGTGAAGAGCTGGAGCCGCTTAAAGTGTGGCAGATGCAGGCTCTAAGCATGCAGGCCGCGGCGGCGGTCGTCGACGCCAACGACGCGGGCGGTGACGAGTCGCTTAAAGTGCTCGCTTCGATCGCGCAGAACTTCCCTATGCAGGTTGGTATTCTTTAAAAAACATTAATAGCATCCTGATACACACACACACACACACACACACACACACAATATAGATACTCAAATTTAATTAATTTAAGATTCAAACTTTCTACTACAATGTAAAAAAAAAAAAAAAACATGTTGATTATGTTAAGTTTACCCATACTGCCTTGTTAAAGTATGGATATAATTATGGAAGAGCGGGTCCTCCAAACACAGGCATTTTTTGCTTAAATGGAGGCTCCAATGTACTAGTTTTAAGGCATTACCTTTGTTAATGAAATAAACTTATTTTATTTTATTTTATTTTTATTTTTTTTAAATACAATGTATATTTCACACTGACAAGCTGTGCAAGCGCATTAAGCGACTGTGTAGTCGACGACTTGCGACGCGGTCATTGTGCAAGTGTGATGTAAAGTCGCCGCCTCTCTATCAGTCGGCCTGTTATGGTGTACTTACTATATTAAGAATATAACTTATCTCAAAATACATATTTGTTAAACAATTGTTGCAGCACTCTTAGTAGCTGTCTACTGAACACACACATTTTTTTCTAAGTAGTTTTTGACACTGCTTGTCATTTTCAGACGAAATCCCTGATCCACGTGAACGTGCCGCGCTCGTTTCGCGACGAGGTGCTGTACAACCAGGACGTGTGGGCGCAGTCGATGGGGCTGCGCGCCGCGGAGCCGCTGCTGCTCGTGTCGGGCGCGCAGTACGACGCCGAGGAGATAGATGTCATGGCGCTGCTCGCCGCCGTCAGGGAGGACATCGGGCCCATGAACACGCTGCATGGTTTAGGTAATATGCTGGCCTTACTACTTAGAGTGTAAACCATCAGGACGCGTGAGCGCTGTCGATGGGGCTGCTACTCGTGTCCGGCGCGCGGTACGACGCCGTCAGGGAGGACATTGGGCCCATGAACACGCTGCATGGTTTAGGTAATATGTCGGCGTTACTGCTTCGAGTGTAAACCATAAGGACGCGTGGGCGCTGTCGATGGGGCTGCTGCTCTTGTCGGGCGCGCAGTACGACGCAGAGGAGATAGATGTGATGGCGCTGCTCGCCGCCGTCAGGGAGGACATCGGGCCCATGAACACGCTGCATGGTTTAGGTAATATGCCGGCGTTACTACTTAGAGTGTAAGCCATCAGGACGCGTGGGCGCTACTCGTGTCGGGGGCGCAGTACGACGCCGAGGAGATACATCTCATAGCGGTGCTCGCGGCGGTCCGAGAGGACATCGGGCCCATTAACACGCTGCATGCTTTGCCGGCCTTACTGCTTAGAGTGTAAACCATCAGGACGCGTGGGCGCTGTCAATGGGGCTACTACTCGTGTCGAGCGCGGTACGACGCCGAGGAGATAGATGTGATGGCGCTGCTCGCCGCCGTCAGGGAGGATATCGGGCCCATGAACACGCTGCATGGTTTAGGTAATATGCTGGCTTACTGCTAAGAGTGTAAGCCATCAGGACGCGTGAGCGCTGTCGATGGAGCTGCTACTCGTGTCAGTCGCGCGGTACGACGCCGAGGAGATACATCTCATAGCGGTGCTCGCGGCGGTCCGAGAGGACATCGGGCCCATTAACACGCTGCATGCTTTGTCGGCCTTACTGCTTAGAGTGTAAACCATCAGGACGCGTGGGCGCTGTCAATGGGGCTGCTACTCGTGTCGAGCGCGGTACGACGCCGAGGAGAGAGATGTGATGGCGCTGCTCCCCACCGTCGGGTAGGACATCGGGCCCATGAACACGCTGCATGCTTTAGGTAATGTGCTAGCCTTACTGCTTAGAGTGTAAACCATCAGGACATGTTTGAGCCCTTTAACTAAAAAAATAAGGAGTCATGTTTCTTGAATATATAGATGATAATAATCTCATTGCATTTAGTAGAGATTAATCTGTATGTTTTTTCTAGGACTATCAAACAAAATGATCAACACATTGATGTCCCTCGAACTCGGCGAATCGTACACTTGGGAGGAGTACGGACTGGACATGCGCGACACGTCTATCACGTGGCTCAATGATTTGGAAACAGACGAAAGATATAGACGATGGCCTTCGTCTTATATGGAGTTGCTGAGACCGACATACCCTGGCATGCTGCGGAATCTACGACGAAACATCTACAACTATGTAAGTTTTATTATGTACCTTGAACAATGTTTGGTTTAGCTGCTATCGCGTGGCTTGAAAGACCTTGTATGTATCCTATGATCGATTATCGGTGCACATACTTTGTGGATACATTCATTAAGAAAATCCCGCTGCATAATTTTTAAATTATGTAACTAACAACATGCCTCAGCTTCATGTGGGCGCAATATATTACTTAAACAATTTTATTTAGAAACCTTTTTCATGTTCATTATCTATTCCATAAAAGCACATGATTAACCGGCCAAGTGCGAGTAGTAAGCACATTTGTTGCCCTAAAAATGATAAAGATTGCCTTATAATAAGGATTCGATTCCCTTCAAACAACAAAATATCCGAAATTTTGAGAAAAACTGGTTGTTTATAGAGAATAGAGACAGTAAAAAAACTGTAGTTAAATATTGGTATTTATTTAAATAATGTTTCAGTTTCATATCTTAACACGTTTTGGAGGAAAAATAAATGTTTACGAAAAATTGCTATAAGTTAATGGACTACAAGTCATTTGGTTTAGTTCATAGTGTCGTATTTTATATTTGTAAGTCACGCGTAATGAGAAATTTCGCCCGGTCGGACCGACGGCGTATTTTAATAAGATGAGCGTTTGGCCCGGTTAGCCACAAAGTTGCTGGTTCAAGTCCCGCCCGTGCGCATTTTTGGTTTCTTATTTCATTTATTTACTTACCATAGCAGTGATAGTTTTCCTTCTAAATTCATCGTATATTCTAGCGCCTTAATTTTTTTTACGTATCCATCTAATACCGTTCAGTTGGGAGTGGGTAAGGATATTGGCCTCTATCAAAAATTTGCCTTTTAAAAGTGAACGTTACGGAAACATACCTTTTTATCGGAAAATGATGCTATTAAACTCACAATCATTTTAAAAGACCTATTCAACGATAACCCTACACGATAGGTTTGTTAAGAGAAAAAAAACATCCCCACCTTACTGGAGGTAGGTACGCAAAAAAAAAAACACTTTGGCGGGGAGAATACATATCTGTGCGAAATTACGGTTTTCTAGCACCTCACTCTGCGATGAACTTGAGACGGACGGACGGAAACTAGGGGTTCCTTGTTAGACTACGGAACCCTAATAACATCCAGTAGGCACACATATAAAAATAATATCACCATAATTGCGCCTTCACTTTAAAGCGCAGCAGCGGATGCCCAAACATAAAAAATAGCGGTGCTGCTGCCGCCCGTCTGCCGCGCGTCGCTGCTGCCATTTATGTATGAAATTATCAGCAGCGCGGATGTCGCGCAATCGTCGCGTTACAAAAGTAGCAATTGTTTCACCTAAATGTAAAAGCGCTCTAACAGTGTGGTTAACTAACGGGCAATAAATAAATGAATAAATAGGTTGTAGTTGTTTGACTCGTCTCACGGCCTGGTTTTCAATGTCCTAAGAAATAAGGTTAGTGTACCTAACCGTTCAAATAGTTCTATATTAGAATTACTCGTTGGTTAGTGCTTATTTGTAGATGGTGAAACTGACCCTTGTGTGTCAAACTAGGTATAACAATGTACAATACGTTTAATTGTACTCTAAACCAGGGCTTGAAACCGGTTCAAGATTTACCGGTATTATAACGGTTAAACCGGTTTTATCGTAAAATTCCGTTCCCTAGCGGAACCAAATAAGAGCTATACTGTACTATACTAACCTCAATAAACCGGTTAATTTGTAGCCGCTCGCGACGATCGCAACGCTACTTGTTTTTAGACCGAATTTACTTCAAAAGATGTTAAACTAATTATCAGATGCTTCAAAATTATTTCTATTGCCATTACCTATATTGTTTAATATTATAATTAGAAGTTACAAAAATATTTTGAAGAAATACCACTATACGTATCTGATAGGATATATCAACAAAATACGTTTTATTGAATAAAAACAAACGTCAGATGCGCTCACCGCTCGCTGATGTTAACGAAGTTCAGGGTGGTTGTCCTGCCTGAACCGGTATTTTTCCAAACCGGTTTATAAACCGGTTTAAAGGAACATAACCTTTTTCAAAATGTTCCACCTGTATTTTCGTTAAACCGGTTCAAAAAAAATACCGGTTTCCAAGCCCTGCTCTAAACTCTGATATAACTTCGCAGGTGATCATTGTGGATCCAACATCACTATCCTCGGGCCCGCCGATCAAGCTGGGCGAGACGCTGCTCAAGCACGCGACGCCTGTGCGCGTGGGCATAGTTCTAGCGCCGGGCAGCGCTGACGCCGGGCTGGCCGCGGCCGTGCGCTCCGCCTTCAACTACGTCGCACAGGAGCGGAACTCCAACAAGGAGGCGTATTACTTCCTCAGCCAGGTAAGTCGATGAGTAAATATCGGACCGCCGGTCTAGCTGTGTGAGTAAGTGAGACGCCTGCTCAAGCCTGCGCGAGGATCAAACTCACGTGAGTTTGGTCTTCACGCCCGACAAATTCAAATTCAAATATTGTTTATTCAATTTAGGACACAATATGCCACTTATGAACGTCAAATGTACTGTGAAAAATAAAATAAAAATAAATGTGCCCTGAAGCGGCCGAATCATGTCTCCTTATCTTTTGGGCCTTACCAGCGCTTCGAGACAGAACACAGACAATTAGGCAAGTGCTGAGAAGAAACGCCGGAACAAACTCAGTCACCACTAGCTGCCGTAAAATCAAAATCATCAAAGGTAAGTACATCAGTCGGTGCAGGCTGGACGGACCACACATTCGTGTCGTTCAGGTAGTCTTGAACCTTATAATAGCCTTTAGACATAAGCGTGTTTTTAACGTGTTTCTTAAATTTATCAACCGGCAATTCGACAAGATTGTGTGGTATATTATTAAAGAATTGTATACAATTTCCCATGAACGAATTACTAGTTTTAACTAATCTGAAGTTAGGAACGACAAGCTTGTGTTTATTTCTTGTGTTTTATGAGTGAATGTCGCTCTTCTTCATGAAATTATCTAAATTTTTACGGACGTACATTATATTGTCAAAAATGTATTGAAAAGCCACAGTTAATATGTTGATTTTCTTAAAGACCTCTCTGCGCTTATAGTTAGGGAGGCGAGGTAGCTAAATGGCGTAATTCAACGGCGCCGTCGAGACCTATCAAAATCGAAAGATAAAATAATTTCGAAAAGAAAAGCTCGTATGGTAAAAACCATTTTAGCGGTGGGTTTGGCGTGTACGGTTTTTCAAAAATGTAAAAAAAAATGGTTACTTGGGCATTCTCGAGCGCGTCAGATATTCATACTACGTATGCCCCAAGTGCCTCTGATAACAACGGTATACTAATCTGCCGGTTTGCGTGGTGGGGGTAGGCATATAAAGTAGTCAAAAATGTAAAAAAAATAAAATTACTCGAGCGCGTCAGATTTTTGGAAGGGGTGTTAAGTAGGCCCCAAGGAAGCTCCCTTAAAAAAAACTGACGATTTTGGCGTGACCATAAGTTACGATGAATTTTTGAAAATGCAAAAAAAAATAGTTTTTTTGAAATACTCGAGCGCGTCAGATTTTCATAGGGGAGGTTCATCTCTGAAAACTGAGGGTTTCAAGATATACTCAAAAAACCGGGAGTTTGAGTTTTTATGAAGCTTCAAGTCAAAAAGTTTTAACTTTGGACAAAAATGTAAAGAGACCTTTTTTGTGTAAAATAAAATTACCTTTTTTGTTTATTTAAACTTTTTTTTTGTAAAATGTATCGTTCGCGACTTATATGCCGCAACGCGTTTTTCGGAAGACGAAATGGCTCCTCCACACTCCTGGTCATGCGGAAACCGGCAGATTTTGTATTTTTAGTACGTTTTAGATTATATTCTTCAAAAAAAAAAAAAAAAATCGCGCTCGAGAATGCCGGATTAACGTTTTTTTTTACAAGTTCGCGACCCTATAACTCGGCGGCGTCAAGGACTTATCGTCAGATTAGTTAAATTTAGTCTTAAAACACTAAAATCAACCCCCAATATCTTAATCTGACGCGCTCGAGTATTACAGACTATCGATTTTTTTTTACTAATCTGATCGTATATCCTAGGCGCGCGTCACTACATACAGAGCTAAATACTTTACAAGGTTGTTCTATTAGGTCCAAGGTATCTCTCATATCTTAAACTGCCACGCTCGAGTATTACCGGAAATTCCCCTATTCGCCTCCCTAACTATTATTGACGTCAATCAAAAATAACCATCTCGTAATGCGCAGTTTTTCCAATCACTTTATATTTCTCACTAGATGGCGTTGGGATAGCTTTAGGAACATATTTTTTTTACGTTGGCGGAAAACCATAGACAAAGAAAAAAGTGCCCAAGTAAATATTGTTAAATGCGTTATAGTCCGGTCAAATTAGACATCCAAGGTTACAAAAACTCCCACCTAGCTGAAAATTGGTAGGATTGTTTAAAACACCATCATAAATGAAATGTAGAAAGTCCCCATCGATCCGATACCTGGAAAAAAAGTTACTTGGGGTCAAAGGTCACAAAAACGGGTTTTTCCCAATTTTCAGCAAAACGGCAAGTTTTATCATAAAATTAGCCACGACAAAAATTGTAGAGCAGATAAATATCTACAAAAAATGTCTTTATACTTTTCTTCCTAAGAGCCACCGTTTTTGACATATGACGATCCAAAAAGTTGAAAGAGTTGTAATTGTCATAATATGCACACGTTTCCACGCCACCTTTGAGGTAGTGTACTTAGCGCGTTTTTTTTAATGTGGTTTCTCCAGTAGGCCTATTCCACAAATCTGTTGTGATTATGTTTAATTTAATACTATTGAAGAATGAAAGATATTGGCAACGATTGAAAATGATAAAAGTGATAAAAGCGGTGTAAGTTAAAAAAAATATAGGGATATTTATCCATCTGACTCATAATTCTCTAATACTTCTGCTTTTTCTTCTCCTTGTTCTTCTTCTTCTCCTTGTTCTTCTTCTTCATCCTCGCTGCAAGTAAATTGCTCCAATAATGACAAATCGCATGTCTATGCTACAGAACAAAACAGGCCAACTTTTTTGCAACCACATTTAGCACTACATCCCTTTTTACAGTTGCACAAATTGTATTTAACAGTTTTTCCAGTGCAGGTGGGAGTAAAGTTTGAACTGGTTCTAATGTATTGTCGACCAACTTCCAACCCCATTCTTTTGGGTCTAGCTGATACCCAAGCCACACTTGAACTTGGTAATATACCCGAAAAAAAGATGTTGATGAGCAGCCGCTGAGGTTGCAGGAAGACAAGCTAACTGCACTTGTTTTTTATTTCGGGTATTTTTAACGAAACATGCATATCGAAATTTATCTAAGCACGTAGTTTTTTTAGGAGCTAGCTTAGCTAGCTAGCGTAGCTTTTTTTTAGTTACACTGACCGATAGAATAATATTTTTACTTGTATTACAGCTTCAGCGATGTATATACGTGGTGTACTTATACTTAATATGACGATTACAACTCTTTCAACTTTTGGATCATTATATGTCAAAAACGGTGGCTCTTAGGAAGAAAAGTATATAGACATTTTATGTAGATATTTATCTGCTCTACAATTTTTGTCGTGGCTAATTTTATGATAAAACTTACCATTTTGCTGAAAATCGCGAAAACCCGTTTTTGTGACCTTTGACCCCGAGTAACTTTTTTTCCAGGTATCGGATCGATGGGGACTTTCTACATTTCATTTATGATGGTGTTTTAAACAATCCTACCAATTTTCAGCTAGGTGGGAATTTTTGTAACCTTACCCCTATTTTTATGTCTAATTTGACCGGACTATTAATGACTATAATCCTTTATTTAATAAAGGTACACATTAATATTGTTTAATTGTGTATTATTTACGTTGGCGAAAAGCAATCACAACAATTAAAGGATAAATAAAATTAAAAAAGTTATTTCCTAAAGTGACGCTTGCGCCAGCTATCAATGATATTAACATCTAATGAGAAGAAAACTACTTATGCTTATTTGATGAACGTTACAAATTATTACAATAAAGCACCACCTTTATTTATCTACATTTATAGCTACTTCACCCATCGCAAGACGAGACATTGAACATAGACTTCGTCAAAAAGCAATTGAAGAAGTATGCCAGCTCCAGCGCTGATTTAGACGACATTATCTCAGAGGACTCCGAGTACAATTTTGGAAGTCAATTGGCCGAAGAGTTTGTGTCGAAGATTGGAACAAACAAGTATCCACAGGTAACTTAAATACCTTGTGCTTAAAGTTATGATTTTTTTACGCTACTATTTTAGATCCAATTTACTTATTTCACTACTATAAGGTCTAAAAATAAATTGTGATGGAGGTGAATGGAGATGTTTGGGTCGCTCGCCAGTCTAAAGGACAGCTATCTCATAAGACCATTGAATATTACTGGACTGATGGATAGGTGGATGTTTTTCAAAATACTGATTTAATTTACTCCAATATTACCATGTCTAATCAAACTACCCTGTGTTGGCATCCAACAAAGTGATGTAAACTTTTTATTTTTATTTTTAAAAATATTTCTCGATGTTCTTCTATTTCGGTCACTAAAATATGACGTTTGTATTGCCTTTTATATTTCAATAAATTAATTATTCTGTTGAAGCTACGTTTTACTTTTCAACCAGTCACAAAGTCCAACACCATGTATTCATTTTTCAATATCAGGTGTTGGTAAACGGAGTGCCACTATCCGACGAAGGGTCCACCCCAGTGACGTCATCAGTAGAGTTGCTGGAAGAAGCTTTGGTAACGGCCCTTTCGCGTCACACGGGGCGACTACAACGCGCTGTGTTCCGCGGCGAACTGTCTGACTCTGATGATGCTGTGGATTATCTGATGAAGCAGCCGCACATTATGCCCCGGTAAGATGTTGTTGATTAGATTCTTAAGCCGAATTAAGTCTTGAGAACTCTTTTCAGTACTCTATCTCTATCTGGCCTGATCTTTGATAAAATATGTGTTTTTTTCAGACTCAATCGCCGCGTCCTTGGATCGGAACCGTCCCAGTATTTAGATCTTTCTGGGGTGCCCTCGTCAAAGGATTTATTCAGTGAAGATAAAATACATCGCCTCTTGCATTTGAGTGGTGAATTATGATTTACTTGAAATGTGAATCTATTTTACACATTACATTTTCTTTCTAATGTTCACTTTCCTATTTTTATTCTGTTTTTAGGAAGAGATGCTCTCGCAACAGCCCTGCCCCTTTTAAGGTATTTTACTAAGCCTGGCAAACCTGACAAGATCACACAAACAATCTGGATAGCTGGTGATTTGAACAATAAAGATTCAAGAGAACTCTTGAGGAATGCTTTGACTTACATGGTAAATGTACCTTAATGTATTTTTGATTGTCGAAAAATATCATGTACTAGAATAGTCCACCTTTTGTACTAAACTTGGATGTGCAGTTAAACTTGAATAAATTCGTATCTTGTCGTGTACGTATTAGGTCTATAGAGGTGTTAAAGTGCCTTTACAATAACGCCACCATATCGGTCCGAGTACAGGAGCAGAACACGAGGGCGATTCCACTGCGGAGAGGTGTGAGACAGGGAGATGTTATATCTCCGAAACTGTTCACAGCGGCATTGGAAGACGACTTCAAACTTCTGGAATGGGAAGGAATCGGCATCAATGTTAATGGCGAATATATCACACACCTCCGATTTGCCGATGATATAGTCTTTGTGGCAAAGACGCTGGACGATCTTGGCACTATGCTCGAAGACCTTGACCGAGTCTCCCAACAAGTGGGTCTTAAAATGGACATGGAGAAGACAAAAATTATGTCGAGTTCCCTTGTTGTACCCACTCCAGTATCCATTGGGAACTCAACACTCGAACTTGTCGACGAGTACGTCTACATGGGACAAGTGATATAATTGGGTAGGTCCAATTTTGAGAAGGAGGTCAATCGACGAATCCAACTCGGCTGGGCAGCGTTCGGGAAATTACGCAAGAGTGTCTTCTCATCTCATTTACCTTAGTGTCTAAAGACGAAAGTCTTCAACCAGTGTGTGTTACTAGTGTTGACATAAGGATTCGAAACATGGTCTCTAACTATGGGCCTCATAAAGAAGCTCAAAATCACACAACGAGTGATGGAGAGGGCTATGCTGGGTTTCTCTACGGTATCGAATCAGAAATGAGGAGATATGTAGAAGTAGTCTCAAGTGGCAATGGGCAGGGCACATAGCGCGAAGAACTGATGGCCGTTGGGGCAGGAAAGTTCTAGATTGGAGACCCTTCGACCAAAGACGCAGCGTAGGACGTCCGCCAACAAGATGGACAGACGACCTTATAAAGATCGCAGGATCAAACTGGATGCAGACCGCTAGAGATCGGTCGCTGTGGAAAGCCGTGGGGGAGGCCTATGTTCAGCAGTGGACGTCCTTTGGCTGATAATGATGATGATGACGTGTTTGTAAATACTATGTACCTGTGCACACATTTTATTGAAATAAGTATATCTCTAGTTACGTTTTACCATCAGATGAGCTTAAAAATTTAGACTTATTATTTATAAATAATAATTAGGAGCTGATATAGTCAAATACTTGTTTAAGCGCGAGTCAGGCGGCGTCCGTGTGGCGTTCCTACCCAACGTAGACGGTGCGCCCAGCACGGACCAGTCGCTCAACAAAGTGGTGTTGGCCGCGCTCACGGCTCTAGAGCCCGCTAAGGCCACTAAGTACGTGGCTGAGCTGTTGGACAGTGAAGGATGCCATGAGAGGCAGGACTGCGATATATTGGTAAGTTTTTAAACCTGAATTATGATAATCACGACGTTTTTTCATATCGTACTGTGATGACACGGATTGCGGTTCGAATGACATGCAGCAAAAGAATAAAAGTATAGTGTTGGTACATACATAAAAAAAACATTGTCAGCGTGAAACATACCAATACATGGCAAGCCATTTGGGTTATGTAAAAACTTAATGTAAGTGTAATAAGGGTGATTTTGCAACAAAAATGGTGTTTCGCTTACGTCGCATACGACATCGTGCTGTACACGCGTTATATTGAATTTGTTTTGCCACAACAAGCGACATAGTTACAAATTGTGAGTATGCTAACTAACATGACTCGTAATTAATTTTTAACATTTCCTCAAGTTTATATTGTAAAAAATCTTGACATCCCTTCTCACCGAAATAATTTATTTTAAAATCAAATAAACACAAAATTCACCGACTACATAGGTCAATCATCGTTTAGTACTGATATCTTTTAAAATCGAATAGTAAATGAATTTTATTCACTGATATTATATTAAAAGTTATACAAAGATTGTTTACATTATTCGACTAGCAAAGAAAAACGGGCATACATCATATTTTTAAAATAAAGACCTTTCCATAATTGTTGGCTCAGCTAAACATTAAAATACGTGTTTATTAGGATCGTTTATTTAACAAATATACGCTTAGTCTATTTTTTAACAATTCGGAGGCCCGCCATTCTGACTGTCACTATTTTTCATTCTGTCTTTGTATTTTGTTTTGAAATCATGTATTATTGCACAGATTAGTAAGCAGGCGGAGGCGACTCGCCGGGATAATGGTGTTCATTATAAAATCTTCCTTCTCATTCCCACCTTTAGCTATCACTCATGATAGCGTGATCGCGATCATCATCTCAAGAGACAAAATCGAAACTGTAATTGAACACTCCCTTGTGGTAATTTTCTTGACAAGGTTGTGTTCTTCCACTTTAATTACCGTCTGTGAGAAAAGTTGTTCGATAAAAGTGTGTTGTATGTTAAACGGCAGTAAATAAACTGACATGTGCGAAATCTTAAGGTTTCGTCTCTCGCCAAAATACATAATACCTCATCGTCGCAGCTACAATCACACAGCAAAATTTTATTTTTCCTCTTATTCAAAGTGAAATATAGAATTTTTAACTCGGGTGAAAGCACCAATTTCACATTCGAACTATTGGCGCTCTCACTTCGTTCATCTTCTTCTTCATTCATCAGACACATCTCGAGTGAAATGGGTCGCTTTCTCACCTTGTATGTGAATCTAACATTTCATACAATCTTTATTCTGTACAGCCTGAGCTAGTCCCCGCCCTGAACAAATACGAGTGGGTGCTGAAAGCGTCTCGCGTGCTGTGTGCGCGTAGCTTTCGACTCAGGGCCAGCGCGCGCGCCGTGGTGCATAACGCCCGGCTCGTTGGCCCTCTGCCGGACAATGAAAGGTTCACAGTCGAAGACTTCTTGCTGCTGGAAAGGTAAAATCCAACATTTAACCGTAAATGTTCGAAGTCTATTTTGTTAATTCCATTAATTTCTATTGTAATTCATTGAATATGTGCATTGTTTTATGTTTAAGATACACAAACCAAGTCTATGGTGACAAGCTGTCTGAAGTGTTCGATAGGAAGAGAACTGTATCGAATGACGTTAACGATGACGATGGTGAGTTTCTAACAGTTGTCTATCCAGTGCATACATTGACGATACAAATATGTTATTTTTACTTATCAACATAATATGTCATACTTCGAATAAGCTATCGGCACCACACTCATTCACACCACACTAAACCTCCCATATGCTGTACATAAAGTGGTTTCCAGACGACCAAATAGCGGACTTGAACAACGAAGACCGTCTGAAGGTGGTTTCGGTACTCGCTGCCCGAAGCCCCCGCGTCAGAACACCGCTGCCGGCTGGCCTACGCACCGAACATTCGCTTGTTGACCTGCCGCCCAAGATGAAGAATGAACCTTCAATCGAGGTCAGTGACCGTTTCTTATTCAACAGGCGTGATTACAGAAGTGCGACACGGGAATGTTACCGGCAACATTTCCGTGAAAGTATGGATTATATACTTAAGTTGTCGGTTTAAGCAAATTAGGAGAACATTACTTTTATCATTTTTTGATTGAAAGGTCAATGTTTATTATTAGTATTGGCGGACCCGACAGACTTCGTTCTGTCATAAAGATTGTAATACGATGTATTCTATGCTCCAACGCACACACCCACACTGTTTTGATAGATATGATCTTTGACGTTAGGAACACACCTACATTGCTTAGACAACAGTAAGTGCTTATAATTTAATATTAACTTTATATAATAGCAATATAGCTCAAATTGACTACATTGCCTGGCTGTTTTTATGGTTTTTCCAGCAACGAACATTTAAAAAAAAGAATTGGCCAAATTGGTCTCGGCGTTGTTGAGTTGTGCGCTTACCATTACCATTTTGCGATTCATTTTTATTATTAATAATATTTTAATGCAAAGATGATAAACTTAGTTATGTTCCCAATTAGCCATGTAGCCATATTGCATGGCCACATGTGCCAGTTGTTTAAGCTGTGTTGTTTAAATATCTTTTCTATGGCATAGGTACTTTTAGAAGATAGTGTCAGGGCTCACGCCAGTCTACACACCGAATACGAACACTCGCCGGTTAACCTGTACCTTTTGATTTAGAAAGAACCTTCAATAGACAGATTTTAGCAATAACGACCAGGGTTATTGTAACCATCGGGCAGGACCGATTTACTCCCGCCAAAAAGACAATAGTGAGAGATAAGTGTGTTGGTCGCGCATAATTATAGTATTACTGTTAGGCTTTTGGTATACGCAAATAAATTTCACCGTGTTTGCCACAGACAAGACAAAATCATTTCGTACACGACAAGCATTTCGTCGGACCCAGCTGCTAAAATTAGTCGTGTCTGCTGAAAACAAGATACAACGGGCTGTGTAAACGATGAGATTTAGACGACGAATTTTTGCGTAGGCCTGGCGAATTTCTTAGCATTTACAAGCGACCTAGCTCTACAGCAATACTGAATTAGCGACGAACACACAAATTATTGACACAGTATCGTTCTTAAGTCCATGTTCAAATATGGTGTTGGCTTCTTTATTGCGTCTTCTTTATAAAACGTGTAACTAAATAAAGATATTATTATGCAAAGTGCTTAACAAGCTGTATTTCAGATCGTGGCCGTGCTGGACCCAGCGTCGATTCCCGCTCAGAGACTAGCGCCGCTGCTGCTGGTGCTGCGCAAGGTCGTCAACTGCCGCCTCAAGCTCTTCCTTAACCCTCAAGACAAGAACTCTGATATGCCGCTTAAGAGGTTCGTATTGTACATATGTTTATTCTGTTAATTAGTATCATATTGTTCGACTAGTTCATGAAGGTAGTAGGTAGTGAAAGTTAAATTAAACTTTCACTATCTTAAATTTTTTAGGCCAAAAAAAGCCTTTAGCGTCGGTGACGGCACAGTCAAAAGATCAGCGACAACTTTTAACAAAATATGAGAACGAATCGCATTACTTTGTTCTACCTTGAAATAATTGTAGTCTGACTTTTCATTCTTTCAGCAGGGAAAGAAACAGAATTCTTATTCAAGTCATCAATGAATTAGGATTATAATTATTATTCATTTGTTTGCAAAAAATACATAGTAATGTTTCACATAGTTAAATATGTACTACGTATGCACACCCGGTGGGTACAGCAAACATCTTATTATCATTAGTTACTTAAATATTACACAAATTAAATTAAGACAGACTTAAATCTGTTTTTTACGCTCCGTCAGGGATCAGCAGTGATCTTAGATCTACCAATCTACCTAAGATTGGTTTTTAGCACTTGCATCATATATGCTTGTACAAAAAATTATATGTAAGCCACATTACTCGTACCGGTATATCATACTGGATTTTTTTAAGTGTCCGGGGAATGTCCATATTAATATATATATTTTTCAACACACTTGCTCAAAACGACGTTTTTATTCCACCGATTTTAGGCTCATAATCCTGGATATTAAACACGCGTGCTTTTTCAGTATATTATTGCACTAGTGCCTTTAGTTTATTAACCTGACCAATTTACATTTGTAACCTAGTACTAAGTAGTAAGTAAGAAGAAGAAGATGCGATATAATTTAGTCGGCTTATAACTTTTATTTTTGATACATACAGTATTTATGCTGTTTTATCTATGACTGGGGTAGGCAAGTAAACACGACGGCTGCTATTGATGCACTGCTTTATTAACAAACATCGTCGCGTGACGCAGCACGCACACACTCACACATTCATACATAACAATCCTCCCCTTATAGTTAATGAACTAGTAAGTAACAATCATTCAAAATCTGTGGGATAACAAGATCCATTTCAATCGACTGATGCCCGCCTAAGCACCGTCATCTGTCGCTTCAAAGAAGTCGTCGCCTTCATCTGAGCCTGATGGATGATGAGCGCCTCTCTTAGTAGTCACCCAGGATGGTGATGGTAGCATTTGCTGTTGCTCGTCCTCGCTGGATAAGGCGCGTGACGAAGCACGGTCATCTGATCTAGCACGGCGTCGTACACCTCTCGATGTTGTCACCCAGCTGGGAGGCGACTCGGCCTCTTCTTCCCCTCCAGATGTAATATTACTTTCATCAATGGTTGATGGCGTAAGCGAAGGGGTCGCTTGGGGCGGTGAATTCTAAACATTCAATGAAATTAGATCAATTTCATCCCACAATTGTGCATTGTTTCCATTACCTTTATATAAAACAATTTGATTTTTATGTTTCTTAACTGTATTTGACGTCTGACAGTCTTGTATAATGTACAGTCGTTTACCTAAATTCTTTACAATTATCCCTTTACACCAACTATATTTGTCTTTATTAAAGTACCGCTTATAAAGTACGTATTGTCCAACGGAAAATAATATTTGTTGCCACCACGTGATTCAACCTGTGAATACTGTTTGGATTTCACGCAGTATTTCAGGATTGCTTGGGAGGAGACATGATTTAGTTAACATCATAGAGCAATACAGTAAAATGTACTAACACAAATTGTAAAAGAAACCCTAGGTCAATTATTCTTAGTTTTCGAGAAAAAAAATCACGAAGTTGTCTATTAAGACCAGGTGCCTATCAGTAAAAATTACTTTTTTTCTTAAAGAGTGGAAACTTAAAAACAGTCTTAGTATCCATGTCTTCACGCGTAAAATATTTTGCTATATAAGCTTTACAGCACGCACGAACTGTCAATAATTACGAAAATATGAGCAAAAAATCGAATTTTAGTTTTTATTTTTTATTTATTTTATTACGTCATTTCCGCAGCTAATTTTAATTTGAAGAGTTAGCTGGACCTCTTCACCTGCTCCATAAAAAAAATCAGGTGCATAATCCATGGAATTACAAAGTTATTTATAATTTTAGAAAACCCTGTGCGCCTGTGTTTTTTTAAAGAGCAATGTTGACTGTTGACTTTGCTATTAGATAAAACAAAGGCGTTTTGTTATGAAATGTCATGGGTTATATCGCTGATTTCGGCTATCATCAGCATTACTCCGTGTTGCCTACCAATACCGCATGGAATGAAATGTGAAAAATCATACCTCGTATGATAAAAAATATTGTCACGTCATTCCAGAGACTTAATTCCAAAGTCTTTCCTATGAAGGGCTACTTGTGACGCGGGAAGGGGTCCACCCTCGTTAGGCATTTGCTGAAACCCCGCGTCAATACAAGTAGCCTGGAGGAGCGGGGGCCCTTCATAGGAAAGACTTTGGAATTAAGTCTCTGGAATGACGTGACAATATTTTTTATCATACGAGGTATGATTTTTCACATTTCATTCCATGCGGTATTGGTAGGCAACACGGAGTAATGCTGATGATAGCCGAAATCAGCGATATAACCCATGACATTTCATAACAAAACGCCTTTGTTTTATCTAATAGCAAAGTCAACAGTCAACATTGCTCTTTAAAAAAACACAGGCGCACAGGGTTTTCTAAAATTATAAATAACTTTGTAATTCCATGGATTATGCACCTGATTTTTTTTATGGAGCAGGTGAAGAGGTCCAGCTAACTCTTCAAATTAAAATTAGCTGCGGAAATGACGTAATAAAATAAATAAAAAATAAAAACTAAAATTCGATTTTTTGCTCATATTTTCGTAATTATTGACAGTTCGTGCGTGCTGTAAAGCTTATATAGCAAAATATTTTACGCGTGAAGACATGGATACTAAGACTGTTTTTAAGTTTCCACTCTTTAAGAAAAAAAGTAATTTTTACTGTTAGGCACCTGGTCTCAATAGACAACTTCATGATTTTTTTTCTCGAAAACTAAGAATAATTGACCTAGGGTTTCTTTTACAATTTGTGTTAGTACATTTTACTGTATTGCTCTATGATGTTAACTAAATCATGTCTCCTCCCAAGCAATCCTGAAATACTGTGCGACGTTAGCAAGTGAGGTAACCGAGGGCGCAGTACGAGACGGGAGCATTAAGTCTAATCGTGATCTTAATTTTCTACCGAACACTAATTCAGCCGGTGATGAATTCGTTAATGAATGTAAAGAATTACGATAGTCTGTCACACATTCATACATAACAATGCGAAAAATAACATTATCTACATATTTATTTCAATAAATGGTATATCCAGCTTTATTACTAAAAATCTCATTTTTTTTTCTGTAATTTGTGTTTTAAACACGAATTATTACATTTTCAATCTTGGCTGTTGGCCGAGCTAGTTCGCGCCTTAGCCTTCGCGCGCATCGGTATCGCGAAAAGACGCCATTTTTCGTAAATAATTGTCGGCTGTGACTATGTTTGGATTAATTGTGAAGTTTAATATTAACGAAAATGTCTACTACAAGTGAAGAAAATAAAAATCTCCGTTGGACATACGTATAACTAGGCGAAAAACGCGTGCGATAGTCTTTTGCCAACAAAATCGAGTGAAATGTATTTGACTGTTTTCATAATTATTAAAAATTAACTAAATGAATAGTCTTGTTTTTTCCTCGCAAGGGTGTTGAAAAACGGCGTATGAAACACGTGTGCCTGTCACCATAATATACGCGGCTTTCTTATGGCGCACTCGCTTTCGCTCGTGCGCACACAATATCGCCTTGTATATAATGCTCAACTTAGCACACTAGTATCATAATGTACTATTAGATCATAGACGCTAATTCAATCTACCTACTCATGTCACCGTTATTCTGTCACTATTATTTATTTACGAATTTTATTTACTCTATTTTCGCAGCTTCTACCGCTACGTGCTCGAGCCCGAACTCCAGTTCTCTTCATCAGGTGCTTTAACGGGCGGCGCTTTGGCGCGTTTCTCGCGGCTGCCGCACGCGCCGCTGCTGTCCATGGAGCTGCGCACGCCGCCCAACTGGCTCGTCGAGTGCGTCAAGTCCGTCTACGACCTGGACAACATACGGCTGGCCGACGTGGACACTGTTGTACACAGGTGTGTTGTTAGTAGGTAGATAGATCAGTTCGCTTCTCGCGGCTGCCGCACGCGCCGCTGCTGTCCATGGAGCTGCGCACGCCGCCAAACTGGCTCGTCGAGTGCGTCAAGTCCGTCTACGACCTGGACAACATACGGCTGGCCGACGTGGACACTGTTGTACACAGGTGTGTTGTTAGTAGGTAGATAGATCAGTTCGCTTCTCGCGGCTGCCGCACGCGCCGCTGCTGTCCATGGAGCTGCGCACGCCGCCAAACTGGCTCGTCGAGTGCGTCAAGTCCGTCTACGACCTGGACAACATACGGCTGGCCGACGTGGACACTGTTGTACACAGGTGTGTTGTTAGTAGATGGATAGATCAGTTCGCTTTAGGCGGCTGCGCACGCCGCCCAATAGATAATAAATAGCCTACCTTCTGCTTTTAAATAACGTTTTCTATAAGGAAGATGTACGCAGAAAGCATTGAAATACACTTTTATTTCATTTTCATTTTTGTTGGTAATAATAAACGGCGATATAAGTTTATTCCATCTCATAATAATTCTGGAAATGTAATTGTCCTCAGTGAATTCGAACTCGAATACATCCTGCTCGAAGGCCACGCATGGGACACAACCCTGGGAACGCCTCCACGTGGATTGCAACTTATCCTCGGCACACGTGACAAGCCCGAGCTCATGGACACCATCGTGATGGCCAACCTGGGCTACTTCCAGCTCAAGGCCAACCCTGGCGCTTGGATACTGCGCCTCAGGCCAGGACGCTCTGAGGAGATCTATGAAATCGTCGGGTGAGTGTTTGTGCAGAATACTGTCCCTGAAGTATACATAGAATTGATCAGTTGTAGGATGCTTATCAAATCAAATCAAAAAATCTTTAACAAACAAACATAATTCATAAATATAAAGCGAAGGCAATGGTAGTAAACCAAGCGATTTGAATAAAGGTTTACAAGAATCGCGAGGTGCTTTTCCGCCGATAGCTCTTATGCATTTTTTTTGGGCAATAAAGGCTCTAGAGACATCAGTGCTATTCCCCCACATAATCAAACCATAGCGCAATATAGATTCGACGTAAGCATGACATATTACAATAGCCGTTTTGAATTCTGTTATATTCTTAATAACCTGTAATACGGGTATTTTACCTAGCATAGGCACCAGTCTCACACATACACTGGCCCTTAGTATTAAGCTCCATGTTTATTCGATTGTCTTTGTATGTGTTGAGAAAATAAAGATTATGTTTATGTTTTTTATGTTTATGTTTCTTAATATGTCGAAGGCCATCCAAACCAAATCTATTTAGTTTCGCAGATACATTATTTACATGAGTTTTACTATTAAAACACCTACAAATTTAGTTTCTGTGACCTTTTCTATTGTTTCGTTCAAATATTTTATGTTCATGTCAATATTTAGTTGTATTCGATTATTGTCATTAAATTGAATGTAAACCGTTTTGTCAATATAAATTTTCAAATTATTCATGTCAAGGTATTCACTAATATTTATTATTGTTTGGTTTATGTCAAGTTCATGTTCTTTGATTGAATTATATTTTTTATCAAATGTTACAACTATAGAGATGTCATCTGCGAATAGTATACATTCATGGTTAGATATATTAATAATGTCGTTAATATAAAGCAAGAACAAAATTGGGCCCAGCACGCTTCCCTGTTGGAACTCCACAATTGCTTTCTTTATAATTTGATAAGTAGGTCATTTCTTCATTATTACTGTCGATATTAGTAATCATGACACATTGTAGTCTATTGAAAAGATTTTTTTGAGTAGGGCCTCATCATTCGCTTTAGTAAGAATTAGAGATGCGCCAAATGTTCGGCCGAATATTCGTATTCGGTACATTCGGCATATTTTTTCATGTTCGTATTCGGCCGAATGTTTGGTTGATTCGCCAAATAATTACCGAATATTAAGAGTTTTGCTAACCTTTAAAAAACCTTCGTGTCCCAATTATTTATTGTGTCATAAAAAAAAACTTGAAAGATGATTTTTGTCATCATTGTATATAAGAGATGTGCTGCAGCGTACTTAGGTGATTTGTCAATGCCGAGGTAGAAGGACTACGCCCTGTATCCCCACGCGAAATATTGTTTAGACAAAAGTAAAGTATACACAATGTATACTTTACTTTTGTCTTATCAGTTTCGTATTCATTAAAATATGTACACACGTAACGCAAATAATTTTCACTCGATATTATGCGAGAACTGCAATATTTACCCGAAAGAGCGATGCTTCGACTGAGCGAGTCGCGTTAGCGCAAAGAGGCCGCGGGGCAGAGAGGGGACGGTAGCAACCGCCGCCCAGCTCATGCAGAGCGCCGTACCCGACATGTACAAACCTGATTGCCGCGCAGAATTGAACCGAATGATTCGGCCGAATATTCGGTTCGGTAAATATTGAACCGAATTTTCGGCTGAACATTCGTATTCGGTTGAATCTACATTCGGTGCATCTCTAGTATGAATGTACCTGTCACTACGACTGCGCGGTGAGAAAAGGGTGCAAAAATGAACTGTATTGAAACATAACGAACGAACGCGGGAGGGTGAGCGGGGTAGCGGGAGAAATGTGCCTTTTTTGACAGGTCTTTTCGTATAATAACCGGGTAGTTGTAATAAATCATTTTTTTATTGAGCCATGTAACTTGACTCGGAATATGGTCACGTTGGAAGACCTCGTTATCCGGACATATAGTCCGAGGGCCTCCCTATAATATTGACTGTCCCTTTATATTTACCACTCATCAAAGATTCGATCCAAGTGGGCCCAGACAAATAATAGTGCAACGTGACACTGGCGAATGTGACGTCACAATTTAGCCATAGAACAGAAAAAAAAGAATAAGAAATAAAAATGTTTTTTTCATATAGACACGAGAACACAGACACACCGGCTGGCAGCGACGACATCCAAGTGTTGATGAGCTCGTTCCGCAGCCACGTGATCAAGCTGCGCGTGAGCAAGAAGCCAGACAAGCAACACTTGGAACTGCTCGTAGAGAATGACGAGAAGAACGCTGGTGGCATTTGGAACTCTATTGCTAGGTGAGTAGACGTTAAAGTCGCTTGTAGATTTTGGCTACGATATTCTTTGAGGCAGGCGATATAATAGCTCTTTGAGATGATGTTAAAAGCAACATCCACACCTGATAATAGATGTGATCGTGGTCGAATATCTGCTTAACCGTAAGTAAAAAAATGGAATAAAAAAGTAAAATAATCATGCTAGTAGTTTCTTCAGTTTCATATGATAAGTGGGTAAAAAGGTGGCGTTCAATACCGACTTCGGCTATGATAGTTGATATGAAACGTTAAATATTTGAAAATTTTCTTAATACATAAGTGTTGTGACCGTCACTTATACTATTGTTTTATTACTAGTTCGTTCGGAGGCGGCGAAGACCAAGAAGCTCAAGACGAGACGATAAACGTGTTCTCTGTCGCGTCTGGTCATCTTTACGAGCGCTTCCTGCGTATCATGATGCTGTCAGTTCTCAAGCACACCAAGTCGCCCGTCAAGTTCTGGTTCCTCAAGAACTACCTTAGCCCCTCACTCAAGGTCAGTTATACACTGCAAGTGGCAATAAAATTTGATTACTTACGTTAAAAGATTAATAATATAATGATAAAAACTCGTCAGTATGGGCTTCAACGATATATATTTCTCTCAAACAATATACTCCATATTTTACAAGGAACAGAACTGTCAAACATGTCACAATACTTATCCTTATTTTTTAAACCAGTTTGGGCTAAGGCCTTTGGCCATACAGCCTAGTCGTACACTTGTCACAAATAACCGAATGAGGCGATTATATCGCATACTCACGAAAGGTTTTATTTTAACGATTGCTAACATTCGGCCATCCTGACAAATGTCTGACCCCAGACAATCAGTAACTAAATTGCGAACAGTTTATCATGGAATACAGATATCATATCAATAACAGTAATTGATGTGTACATGAACATTAACTAAAAGCTCAACCCATTTACAAGGATGCAAACTTGAAAGGCTGTACAATCTGAGAACCGTCTGACTCTAGCCAGATAAGTGGTTACAATAATTTATACATTAACTAGGTACATTAAATACGGAAATCGAATAAGTATTCAAATATGGAAGCTCCTCCTGAGTTTTAAATCTAAAAGGACTTGGACCTCATATAACATCACATAAGTCCAATGAGATAATAAATTAACGGTACTAAAAAAACTCACACATAGGTATCATACATAATTAGTATTATATTTGTCTTAACAAAAGTATATAAAATTTTCAGAGGAAGTACTAATTATGGCTTTTCAAAATCTTTGGGACACAAAGAAATTTGCTAATAAAATGGTCTGACAAAGCTTCAATCCAACATTCTGAGAATCAAAGTTTTAGTATTAACGATGCTCTTTTATTTGGTTGGTCTTATATAGTTTTGTAGCCCAAAACTTACAAATATTGCATGCGAATATAATTGATCCATTTTATACTTCATACATCAACATTTTTAGCAACACAGTCAGTTTTTTTTATATACATACAAGAAAAATATAAAATGAACGCATATTAAAGAAACTACATTTAATTTACATTTGAACGTGTTCAATTATCAATTCAATTTTAGCTATATTCATTATATTATTAGTCATTAATAATTATCAAATTAAATCAATCATTACGTATACAAAATACAGTGTCAGTATAATTAAAAAGTTGTCATAAATGTGTTATGTATTCAAGTTCTATAACAAATGATTATATTGCTAGTCAATTTGCGGCAAAGCCTTATTAAAAATTATAAGAGTGGTTACAAATCTGCTTTAAGCATCATTTTCCTTTCAAAACATATTTGAACAAATGTCTTTGAACCATTATATAAAAGCTACTTCCGATAATATAATCAATTCACAAGCTAATAAAATGGCTAAGTGGAGGTAAAGCTAGTATCATTTAAAAATGATTGTACGTAGGTACTATATAATTCTTTGAGTTGTACGTTGTACGTACGTTGTCATCCTTTAAATTCTGCTATAACTATCTGCATATGATTATATTCAAAGCAAACAAGTTCATCTCCTTTCGAAACAGTAATAATAATAACTTCAGAAGTTAATAAACAGAAAATAATAATAAATAGAAAACAAATTCACTTTAACTAGAATAGTAACTAAAATCTCTTAAATGTTACAAATACTTTTATGGAAACTGCATCAAAATGGCTTCGGCCATCCTTATGTCAGTGAATGCCCTCATTCACTCGGAATACCTGTGCACGTCAGCAGGACGCGCACACATCCAATTACCAGTCTTCAGTCTCAACTAAGTATCACTTTAACTCCGGCATTTAAATACCTAAATCAAGCTGTTTGGCAGCACACTTGTGCCAGCCAAGTTCTCACCGGGATAACAATATATGACTGTCTTCATTCTTGCTCGAACATCGCATTGTATAGATCATTAAACGGTGATGTGATGGAAGCACATTTACTCCGTCTCCTATCATCTCGCTCACGCTTGCTCCATCAACTAAGCTGAATCATAAATCTGATTAAGTGCACGTTCGTTCTATCTACTTGTATGAACCATAATCGGATTGATAGTAAGCTCGATCCGTTTACTTGTCTGAATCATATTTACGTCTGATCGGCAGCATCCTCTCGCTGCATTTCAATATCGTAGTCATAAATCTGTCTGGAAACATGCTCGCTTCATTTACCTATAAATAAATAAATAAATATAAATATTGGACACCAATCACATACATTGCTCTGATCCCAAAGTAAGTAGCTAATGCATTTGTGTTATGAAAATCAGACACAACGGTGGTACCACAACACCCAGACCCGAGACAATGATTTCTACATTGACCCGACCGGGAATCGAACCCGGGACCTCAGAGCGGCAACGCCTTGAAACCCAGCGTTCTTAGCCACTACACCACGGAGGTCGTCAACCTATCATCAATGTGATTTTTAACGTTCCAGCGTAATCTCATTAAAATCAGCTTAATTCGCTCCATCTCAGTATCAGAATTTCAGTGATGGCAGCACGCCCATCTCATCATCTACTTGATTATTAGTGTTGGCAGCACGCTCACTCCAACATCTGATATTGTGGGTTCTTATTCAGTGATGGTGTACGCTCACACCATCACCTGTTTGCTTATCTATCAGTATTGGCAGTACGCTCACTCCAACATCTGATCATGTGGGTTCTTATTAAGTGATGGTGTACGCTCACACCATCACCTGTTTGCTTATCTATCAGTATTGGCAGTACGCTCACTCCAACATCTGATTATGTGGGTTCTTATTCAGTGATGGTGTACGCTCACACCATCACCTGTTTGCTTCTCTATCAGTATTGGCAGTACGCTCACTCCAACATCTGATTATGTGGGTTCTTAATCAGTAATGGCAGCACACTTGCCCCATTATCAGATTATCTCGATCATAAAACGGTGATTGGCAGCACTCTTGCTCCAACATCCGACTGCAATAATTCAGTCAAATGCTTTCTCACTTTGAAGGTCTGTGTGGGTTTTTAATTAGTAATGGCAGCATGCTCGCCCCATTATCTGATAATCTAGATCATGATCCGGTGATTGGCAGCACTCTCGCTCCAACATCCGACTAACAATTATTCAGCCAACGGCAGCTCTCTCAAGGTACCTTAAATATAACTATTACAATATGTCATCATAAAAGAAAGCTTAGTCTACTTTTAGGTTGCCTTCGTGGCACTTAGATTTGTGAACATTACTTAAACAGTCGTTGGATTGCACTTAGATTGATTGGATTTATGAAGTTTCATTCTTTTCTTTTAAATCTAAAATAACCGTCAACCTAAAATGCCTCCTACATATTCAGTTAATCTATGCCCATTGCACTTGCAACAGTGCTGAACTATCGGAGACAATAAATGAGATATACGGTAGCAGTCCCATATCAAACAATCATAATAAAACCTTGCCTTATTCGTAAGAAAATCGTTATATTCACTTCAATTCAAATGAAACGTTCATATCAACATTGGACATGTTGTCAACATGAGAGATACCTATCAATTCTTCTCTTTAGCTAACTGTGATAGTGAATAAAAGTTCCAATCATGTTTCTCTCCTAAGGGTAAAATGGATTAAAATCCTAAAGATTCAGTCATTTACATTTGCAAATATCAACATAATAATCAAACAAATAATAAAATGATACTATTTTAGCTGCTAACAGCCTTTAAGTATTAAGTTTTCTATGATCATTAATGAGGATAATTATCAACTCATCAGTGTTGTCAGTTAACAATAGCTCTGCCTATCATACATAACTAGCTACAGACTTTGATGTTTTTAAGGCCCCTACTGTTTGTCCTTTAGTAAAAGTCATATAAATCACATGATTTAAGTTATTTCGCTCGAATCAAAATACAGGCGTAGCTAATCCTATACTCATTATTGTTTTAAGTCTATTAATATTGTAAGTTGTGATTTGGTCTATTATCAGGTTTCCGATCATTTTTTTTTTATATACATAACGCCATAAAATGTAACGTCCAATAACCGTCTTTAAGGAATGCATCTGTTACAATATGACAACTGTCTCATTCCAGAGAACCATCATTAGGCGTTTCTTGCCAAAACTCTAAGAGGCTTGATTTTTTAATGGCACTTAATGTTTTTTTTATATAATTAACCATCGTGTATTTATATCATTTATTACTGCTTAACACCATGTGGCATTTTCTATCAGCACTACTGTTGGCTAACAATGGAACAACTAACTTCAGTAAGTTTTTAACTCTTCTATACAGATCTTCATCACTGAGAGTATTAAAGAAACTCATATATTATCTCCTCAATTAAGTTGAGTATTATAAGGACCAACCAAATATGAGACATGCATCATGATATTTCTTAATTTGGCCTACTCACTCGCAAATTGTAACATTTAAACTATTTATTAATTACAATCTGAAGTTCTGAACCATAACTTTAAGAATAGAAATTCTATTTTCTCATGTTGTTCTTGCTTAAATTAATGTATTTCAGTAAAATTAATTTCAGTAATTAATTAATGCTACTTTTGTCAGAACATGGCTTATTATTTTTCAAGAAATTATATATCGCATTCTTTTTTATTAATCTGAATTATCCAAGAACAGCAGACAAATTGCTAATGCATTCTATAACTTCGTCACGTAAGCTACTAAAGTTATTTTCTTTTGAGCCGGTACTCATTAATTTATGACGCCGTAATGTAAGCACTACCATCTGGTGTTTCTACAATACAATTCAATGTGCAGACTCCGTTATAATAATGAACCCTTCCGCGCGCTGCATAACATGTGGAAGGAAGGAAGCTTCATTTATAAAAACTCTTTTCCTTTCTTTTAAGTCGGTTAAATTATGTTTACTTCTAGTACTCAAATTCAAACATTTTCTATCTACTTTTGCTCAACACTATAGTAACACCTTAGTATTGTAATATCAGTAGATATGTGTTTTTTAAAGTTACAACTATTTGATATTTAAAACAATTATCTTCTAGTGCCTTTTACATAATTGGGTACTTTAATTTTAAACTGTTATGGTAACATTAAATACACTGCATGTGGCTAATTAAAATCCGCAAGAAGGTATACATACTGTTTAATCTAAACAAATATAAAGTTTAATATAAATGGTCAAATCAACTTATTTCTAGAATGTATATAAAGGTACTTTTTTTTATGAACAGTTTCCATTACTTGCCTGACAAGCCTGCTATATACCATTTTACATTGCTAGTTTCTACTTTGAATAATTAAGTCTCATAATTTGGTCTCTCATTATTGCTTTTGAGATCACATTATCCTGAACCTAAAAGAAGTATAGACTTTGAAACATGAGTAATTTAAGGCTGCTGAACTGATACTGAGACACTTGAAATTTAAAACTTCCTAATGAAACAACAGTTTGGTCACAACTCACACCTGAGATGGGTTTCCAAATCAGCTGTTTGTTCTTTTTAAGGAACATATTTACTTTTATCAAAGAGCTGGCTACTTATCAGTTTTACAAATATTTCCATTTGTCAGATGTAAGTTAAAATTGAAAATCCTTTTATATGCTTGATCAATTATAGGCGCAGTTCAATTTAAATTAACTTTAAATAATATATTCAACTAAGTAGTGACTAATTTCAGAAAGAAAAGTTTTGTTCCTGTTGGCATGTAGTACCATAAGTTTCTATAACATTATTGTTTTTCTTTGTCTGCTAACTTAAATAATGTGTTTCAAAATCATTCCAATTGTTTATTAAGTCATAATAATCTTTTAGTATACATGTATGTGGATGCAAGTTAAAAATAGTTATTTCAGTGAACTGAACAACTATTTATCTAACATTTTATATGTTTATTTTTTTTTTATCATCATAGTAATGAATATAGTGCCAATTTCATCATCATTAAAAAAAATATTTTATTTTTAAATTTAATCATACTAATCCTGGCGGTTTCTATATTATTCATATATTTATAGAATCAAAATAATACATCGAATAAAAGTACGAGCACATGACACAATTGTATTTCTTTAAAGCAGATCATTAAACCTGTAAGCATTTGGTAATAGAAATTATAAATAAACATTTTGTCAGTAGAAAAAAAATATGTTTAGTAGTAAACTTTTTCAATAGGACTATCTATTTTCTTTACTATGTGTGAAAAATTAGTCAATATTAGAAACAATTGTTCCATAATGAATATATCTTCACTTTGTGTCATCAAAGTATAATGAAAAATAAACAAAACTTTTGATGAATGCATATAATATTGGGCATTACTTGGCGCGCAATTTTTTCTATGATTAACTCATTGTCTTGCTCCTATTAAAGGTATAATAATTGTATTTTTTAAAAAATCAGTCACTTCTTTAATATACAATCTATAGATTTAAGTCTAAGGACTAATGCAGTAATTTGTAAGTCAGATAGTCTAATTCATTGATAAAATTTTAAAATATTTTAAATTATGTTTTAACTGTTAAAATTTTCTTTCTGTTTTCTTATATCATTTATTGAAATTTGATTTTAAAACATGCTTTGCAATAGGCATTATAATTGTTGTAATATTTGTCTTTTCATAATATAAATATTTCATTTTTTTTTTTTTTTTGGACGTGCTCACAGACCATTCTGTACTTATCTTTGCTACCCTACATCAATGGGATTAGAAATACTGGTGCTATTAATTAAAGAACTTTGATGGCTTTGTTCACTGAATTCAGTTCATGTTTGTTTTTTGATATCAAGTCTGTGTTTTTTTTTTAATTAACTTATCGCAGGTTACCGTCCTTCTTCAAAGCAATTTATGCATTACTTGGCCTGATTTATTGATGTATTCTGCATTCTCGTTAATAAATGAGCTGATATTAATGTTACAAGATTCGTTATGAATATCATTAGATTAAATCATCATCAGGAAAATTTTGAATGTACAAAAATTATTATCAAATAAATCAAAATAGAAGATACCATGACCTCGTCATAATGTTTCAAATGTTTCAAAACAATACTTTTAAAAGACACTCAATCATTAACTTTCATGTATTATTCAAAAAGTCGTCTAGAACTCGGTTCCTCAGTACAACCCAAATTCACTTGTTAAAATCATACTTAGTCTCATACCAGTCTTGGTAATCATTGTTGCATATCAATGCATCAATCACTAACAAATAAAACCAAACTTTAAGCTTTTCTCCAAGGAATCAAAGTAGGTAGGTAGGTAACTTACCAAAATCTGAATGACGCTTTACTCAAATTCCAAGTTCCAACTTAACTGCTTTCGATTCGGATTGACCATCCACTCAATCACTTTGGTGGGCTTCGTAGGTACGCTTCTCGCTTCTGAAATGATAAAAACTCGTCAGTATGGGCTTCAACGATATATATTTCTCTCAAACAATATACTCCATATTTTACAAGGAACAGAACTGTCAAACATGTCACAATACTTATCCTTATTTTTTAAACCAGTTTGGGCTAAGGCCTTTGGCCATACAGCCTAGTCGTACACTTGTCACAAATAACCGAATGAGGCGATTATATCGCATACTCACGAAAGGTTTTATTTTAACGATTGCTAACAATAATAACGTTTATGTTAGTCAAATGATCATTTTCTGAGTTTTGCAACTACATTATACCTTACAAATAACCTAATGATTTATTAATTAATTTTTATAATTGGCTACTTGACTGTTGTAACAAATTATTATTATTATTATTTTTTTGCAAAATATCTTTGTCATTTTTTACCTAAAACTTATACACCCAAAACGTGACCAACTTTTGAGCAGAGGGATCTGTATAATGACGTTAGCAGTACCATAAATAAAGCAAATTCGCTGATCCGAAATATCGGTTGTTTAGTTAATGTAACTCTTTCCCATCGAACCTTTTCGGGTGCAGTAGGTGACGACCGAATAGCCCAGAAGTGACCCATCAAGTCAAGTGGTGGGTCAATGACCAAGTATATACTCAGTAGATAGACCAAAATAACATATGTCTGGATGCCACTTATTCGCAAATTAAAAATGATTTGTTGATAAATAATCGGCAAATTCAATTGTTAGTAATATTCGTAGTTTGAATATGTGTTGTGTATTCGTTTATTAGAATGAAATAAATAGTTGGACTTATAAAAAAAAACTACAACAATAAAATCTGTTTTTTTTTTATTTCTTACAAATATCATCATAACCGGTATTTAATTCCGCTGAGCCATTACATTTACTCCTAGGAATAGCTTTAGAATCCCGGCGCGACTTAATGTATGACCAAAAGCGCTGTATTTAGAAGATTATCACAGCTAAAATCGAATGCCCTGATCTTTTAAGAAAAAAAATAGTTCATCACTCATCCCTAAAAAGCGTGTTTTGTGTAACAATGCTCTGCTATATTTGCCCGTTTTGAGAACCAACTAATGGTGGAATAGTTTATTTGGCGGGCTAGTAGCGAGTTAAATAAAAATTTTAAATGCGGAGATCTGGACATATTCTACTCTACCATTACTTTTACGGCGGCTATTGGGATTTTGTGATTGCGACTTGCCTAAATACTTTTTTTTCTTCCTTATTATATAACGTTGTTTTGTTACTTGGCAGTATTGTTGACCGATTTTTTTATGTTAATTCATACTAATTCTATCTGTGAGACCTGTAAGAGGTTAATTAGTTAACTATACTATCTCATATTGTCTGGTTTTCCTCTAATAATAAATCAAAACAAATTAAATATTGATATTTATATGTATGTATTGTAGGACATTCTTCCGTACATGGCACAAGAGTACGGGTTCGAGTACGAGCTGGTCCAGTACCAGTGGCCGCGCTGGCTGCAGAAGCAGCGCGACCGCCAGCGCACAATCTGGGGATACAAGATTCTGTTCCTCGACGTGCTGTTCCCGTTGCATGTGAAGAAGATCATATTCGTTGATGCTGATCAGGTAACCACTATATCAAACGTTTTTCATAAAATTGATCATTTTTTTCTGATTTTAAGTCAACAGATTAAAGTTTAAATTGTGATGCCTATATTTACACCAACTTAGGTCACAGATTATAAACAAGAAATTCTATAAAAGAGCTGTCTTTTTTGACAAACCTATTTTTTGTAGATTGTTCGAGCTGACCTAAAGGAGCTAGTAGATTTGGACCTCGGAGGAGCACCTTACGGCTACACACCATTTTGTGACAGCAGGAGGGAAATGGAAGGATTCAGGTATGTGCATCTTTGTCTTAAGATCTTTGCGTAATAGTTTATGTAAAGTAACAGATCTGTCTTTATTCGACGATTCTAAATCAACGCTAGTCATACACAAAAGGGTACCTGTATATTTCACTCGAGAGTTGTATCCACTCTCACTCAAAATGTATCAAAACGCTTGACTTTTCGCGCCATTACTACATCATTTAGGTATTAATTCGTTATCTTTTGTATGTGTGGCGTCTTGTAGGTTCTGGAAGCAAGGCTACTGGCGGAACCATCTACAAGGTCGCAGCTACCACATCAGCGCGTTGTACGTGGTGGACCTCAAGCGTTTCCGGCGCATCGCGGCCGGTGACCGCCTGCGCGGACAGTACCAGGCGCTCAGCCAGGACCCCAACAGCTTGTCCAACTTAGGTAAGACCTATTTTTAAACTTTCGCGTTGCATTATAACTTATAACTGCGGGTCTAAACGCGATTATAAACGCGTATATAATGTAGTAGTATTGTTACTACTTACACCCTCGACGTTTCGACGGTGTTGCAACCGTCGGGGTCACGAGGAGACTGGCGCTCGGCGTCTTCGTCTGCATCGGGCGGCCGGTTCTTCTGCTACCCTCCAACTATCCGATATTTGTTGTGCACGTGAACTAGAGTCAGTAGGTTCAGTGCGACACACAACACTCACAGTATCCGGGTTAATGTTTATTGATAAAGGCGACACACACGGTTTGCACTTATTAATCACTGGATTCCAGGCCGATGACAACTTAAACCCGTCTTCCCGATTGAAATTATTATACTTCTTGATTTCAATCGCTTCACGTATTACCCTAGTATGGTAATGGCGATCCGTGGAAAGGATTTTCGGGTCATGTAACTCCATCCAGTGATTAGTCCCCATATTAAGCAGATGTTCTGCCACCGCGGATTTATTGGTCTGCCGATTTTTCACTGCAGCGATGTGTTCCTTGACTGTTTCGGCTATAGTCCGTTTTGTCTGGCCAATGTATGAACTACCACAGCTACAGTCTATTTTGTAAACCCCCGGAGTTTGAAAAGGCAATACGTCCTTAGGCGATCGTAGTATCTGTGCTATTTTACGTAACGGAGTATATACAGTCCTAATGGAGTATTTACTGAGTACTGATCCAATTTTGTCCGTTACGCCTTTTACATATGGTAAAAATGCTGCTTGACGACTAGCCTCAGAAGCCTTCCCCCTCTCCCTGCGCCCTCTTCTTTCCTTCGGCATCTTGTATCCATTTCGTCGTAGTACCTCCTGAACATGTGCAAGCTCCTTATGTAAATGCTCAGGGTCACATAGATTGTGAGCTCTATCCGTTAATGACGTTATAACCGATTGACCACGTCAAGTCGCCAGTCTCCTCGTGACCACGACGGTTGCAACACCGTCGAAACGTCGAGGGTGTAAGTAGTAACAATACTACTACATTATATACGTCGCGTTTAGGTAAGACCACCAGCTAGTCTCACTTAGGTTGAATTAACAGCTTGTCATAAGGTATGATTAGCAGAACAGAGGTAAAGGTCATTATAACTTTAAAAAAAGTAAAAGTCGACTTGAAAGTCTTAAATAAACTCTTGACCCTTTAAAGAAAAGGAACCCATTGTTTTTGAAGTCTGTCCTCTGATAGTTAATGCTTGAGATGGTTAAAATGACGGTACCAACTCCAAATAGAATGGATTCCTTTCCTTTAAAGGGTCAAGAGTTTATTTAAGACTTTGAAGTCGGTTTTTACTTTTTTAAAGTTAAATTTATTTCTTCCTTTTAAGTGATTACAGGAGGGGGAGGGGTTGACCTTATGACTCGTTGCTACAAATTAACTTCTATAAGCTATGTCATTTTAATCACTGTACTCTTAAGCGTTAAGAAGTTCCACCATCAGCTCACCTTCACACAATGTTGACTATCAGACGTAACAATACGTCAACATTAAGATTCTAGTACAAAAATACTATACTTGCCTTTAATATTTAAGGGGTTTCCCTCGATTACACCAAGATCCCATCATCAGATTCCGTACTGGGCAACAATGGGACCAACTGGAAGGTATAACCTCTAGGATAGCAAAAAAAATTCAAATCAATCTATATATGACTGTGATATGAGGTAACACAGCCATAAAAACATACAGTCGAATTGAGAACCTCCTCTTTTTTCAGTCGGTTAAAAATAGCTATCATACTCGGTGAACTGAAGTGAGCTATACCATCGTACTCTATTCATATCGAAATATATGTGTTGGCAGGACTAGTTAATGTCCAAGTTGCAGTTACTCAACCGCTATCGTTGAAGCTTAGTCGTGTATGATAAATTCCAATAACAATTTTCAATTACAACTCTGACGCACATGTTCTCCGAAAGTGACTGTTCTATCATTTTAGTTTTCAGTGATAGTAGTTACATAAAATGCACGCTGTTGATGTTCAATAATTCAATGATTCCTTATCTTAATAATAATCACATTGTTACAGATCAAGATTTGCCTAATAACATGATCCATCAAGTGGCGATCAAGTCACTGCCACAGGAGTGGCTGTGGTGTGAGACTTGGTGCGATGACAACTCGAAGAAGTACGCCAAGACTATTGATTTGGTAAGTGTTTAAAACAAATTGATACAATTTATTTAATAAAGATAGTGTTTAAACATCCTAGTTATGGCTTAGTGTGTAATCTACTGTTTCGATATCGTTATAAAGATGGTGAATTTTCATTTTATTTATGCATAAAACCTTTTCTTATATGTACCCAAACAAGGTTGATTTTTCAATCCATATGATATAAATGCCGTATGGGTCTTATACTTTGTGAGTAATAGATATTGAAACGATCCAAATTATAAACGAATCGTTTTTAGGGTTCTGTATCCGGAAGGCAGAAACGATACCCTTATAGTTTCATCAAGTTTGTCTGTCTGTCCGTCCGTATGTCACAGACACTCTGAAACTATTAGTATAACATAGTTGTAACTTGGTAGGCAGGTGTATCCTTTTTACTAATTTACGATTCTCATAAAAAAATAAAGTCTTAACAAATACTTTCGACGAAAATTTGAAGACGAAAATTTTGAGAAAAGCACATTATCGACAACCGCAAATATAACATTGTCCTTCATACAAACACAATAAAAAACTTTTTTTTTTTTCAACAAAATATTGTATTTATATGATGTATTGTATATAATTACATTAATTTGTTTTATTTATTATAATGTATTTTGATTTTGATTTTTATGATTGTATTTATTAATATACCTAGTCTGGCCATAAACATTGTCACAAAGAAAAAAAAAATTAATGCAAATAATATTTATTACTCTTACAGTGTGTTAGTTTTATTCATAAATATAAAACAATTTAAAATATAAAAAGCTTGTTCGAAGTGGTCTCCATTGGCTGCAATACAGTCCTTTAAACGTTGAGGCCAGTTATCAATAGAAGCACGCACTTTATTCATGGGAAAATTCTTCACTGCCAATCGTATGGATTGTTTTAGGGACTCCAAATTATCACGGCGTTTAAAGCAAGCCGTACTCTCTAAAACTGACCATAAATCATAATCCAGCGGATTAAGATCGGGACTAGACGACGGCCAGTCTTCAGCTCTGATGAAGTCCGAAACGTTCGCTTTTAATCAAGACTGCGTGGACCGAGCTTAATGACCCGGCGCCGAGTCTTGTTGGAAAGACCATGCTTGTGTATTGAACATGGTGTTGTTAAGGGGCTTAACTACCTTCTCAAGAATGGTATCTTGATACACTTGTGCCTATGTAATGATACCTTTTTCACAAAAATATGGCTCAGTCACTCCTTCATAGCTAACACCCACCAAACCATCACTGAAGTCGGGTAGTGCCCACGTTGCACTCTGCCGACTAATTGGGAAGCTTCTTTAGAGGTTTGAGTATAAATACGGTCATTTTGTTTGTTAAAATGTTGCTTAATTGTAAAGATTTTCTCATCCGTAAACAAAATTTTTCTGTGACCTCCCTTTGCGTACCGCTTCAGTAGTTTTTTTTTTTATTTTACCACCCTATTATAAATTATCAGTTAAAAAATGACTAGTGCGTCTCTTATAGGCTGCAAGTCCTAAGTCATCTTTTAAAATAAGTGACATGGTTCTGGGTGCTATCTTCATCTCCCGAGATAAAATCTTTTGCTTTCGGACAGGATTTCTGCGAATTCTTTTCCTTACTGCTTTGACCACCTTTTTCGTACGAACACTAGATCTTTTTCTGTCACAAACAGAGGAGGTCTCATTGTACCTATTGATAGCCCGGTACACAAACATTTGACTAATTCCAAGCGTATGGAGAGTTTTAAAAATTGCATTTGGCTCCATACCAACTTTGTGTAATGCAATCTCTGCGATTCGGTTCTCTTTATCACCCCACTCCATTTTAATATCGCAAAATATTATAAAATGTATTGGCGCCAAAATTAGAAAACACAATGAGCAATCGTATAAATATGACAGATTCCAAATTCAAATGTAATATCTTTCTTATTTTTTAATGGTAACAGTATTTATGGCCAGACTGTGTATATACGAATATATGTATGTTTAAAATAATATATTATTAATTACATAATTTGTCTTAATTTATTATGCACATAATACTCCTTCCTATAAGCTCATTATTTCTTTACCCAAAGGTTGTCTGGAAGAGATCGCTTATAGCGATAAGACCGCCTTAATTGTACATTTTCTCGAAATGAATTTGTTATTAACCTTTCTGGTGTGCAATAAAGAGTTATCTTATCTTATCTTATTGTGGTATTTTGGCTATGGCGTAATAAGTGGACATCTTAGTCCGACTCTCACTTGGCCGGTTTCTTCCGGTCCGGTCTATTGCAAATTAGGTTTCATTCAGAAAATGACATAAAGACATTTTTTTCAGTGCAACAACCCTCAAACCAAAGAGGCCAAACTATCAGCGGCGATGCGTATCGTGCCGGAGTGGCGCGAGTACGACGCCGAGCTCAAGGCGCTGCAGGCGCGCGTGCGCCGCGGCCTCTACCAAGCCGCAGACCACGAACAGGTACTACAGGTCTCCGCCGCCTTACCAGTATGAGAGACAAAATCGCCTACACCTCGCACCGTCTCTTGTTAGAAGTGTCGCCAGTTTTTGTAACGTGTGTGCCTTTTTTGAAAGTGGTAAGGCGAGCTATCCTCGACTGTACGCGCTCATTACTTACACAAATAAATAACGTATATCATTACAAGTTTTTCCGTGCTTCGAAACCCACGTTAAGCTGTTGATCCTGGCTTTTACGAGTTGATAGTTAGCTGACAACTTTAGTAAAATACTCTTTAGGGTGCTTGATAGGTCTGTTTGGTAACTTACCTTGCAAAATACCCATACACCAATCCGCAATCGGGCCTCGTAGTGGTGTATGACTCATACTATCTTCTACTTGAGATAGGCCAGTAGTCGTTTTTATACCACTGAAAAACAAAGTTCGTCAATATGTTGTTACTGAACAAAATTGAATTCTGATATTATAATTCTGTTCACAGGAAATGGATACGGGTCATGATCAAGAAAGTTCACCACCTGATAGCCAATCGAGTAAGTACAATTATTAAAATCTTACGCAAGATTAACGATAGAATTAGAATAACGATAAAATTCGACTCTTGTAACGCTAAAATGTTTTGTTACAGAAAAAGATCATGAGCAGCACACCGAGTTATGATGAACTAAAGTGATAATGATATTTCAATTTTAGTTTATAAAAGTTATTCCAATTTTTGTGTATGATTCATAAGTGTACGTGCAATGTGTGCTCAATTTTCGTTACGCCATTTCGTAAACGTTTTCGTAACTGTCTCGTATGTATTGCATCTTTCTTTCAGTTTTTATTTGCATTGTTTTTTCATGCCAGTATTTGTTTTTTCTTACCACATCTTCAACAAAGTATTTACACTCTTTTACAACTGTAGTAATGTTAAAAGGACAACTTTTAATAAAACAAATACTTCTTATTAGTGTGATTGAGCTAGAAAATGATAATGGATTCGTGATATACGTATTTCAATTAACCGAAACTTCGATATTAGTTAAACCGATTTTTTTTAAGAACCTGGTCCGTGTGTTTATACCTTAAAGTCTTTACTTTTTAAATCACAATCTACATAATATCTGTGTACTCATTATAAACATAAAGATCACGCGCCACTTTTCTATGTTTTTTAACAGTTATGCACTATTTAGACTACCTGAGAGTCTAAATATTGCAAAGCATTTACAGTCAAACTTTTCCCACCTTTTCCTATTATTTCAATAATTTCGAAGCAATATTTTCTCTTTAAGCGTCTGTCTATATTCAAATAAAATGTAAAGTCATGTTTTTTATTTATTTGTAACGCGATATGAACACTCCTTGTTTTCATTAATTTCCTATATTCCATCTTTAATAGTAAATAAGAGAAAGTGATGTGATTTTGTAGCTAGTAAGGTATGTCGATACTTACCAACTTAATAAGATCTATACTAGCCAAACTTATTTTTTTATTTGTATCTTTTAAAACTATTCTGATATCATAAATATGTATGTGTCAAAATAATGTGATCTCTCACTTCTGTATTACATTCGTGTAAACAGTATCAAATATTAAGTAGAGAAATAATTTGCAGTGTTAGGAACAAATTGCTATACCTATGTAGGAATATTGGAATAATCATTTAAACTGGATGCTAAAAATGTAGTGACTGCATTGCGATGCGACTTTTTGTATCAGGAGTACGAGGCATTTTCCTGTAAATAAATACTTATGTCAATATTAAATGCATTTTATTTCGGAGATTTTGAGTAAAACTATACACATTCTAAGTACCAATTTTATTTACAATGAAAGTTCTAATAAATTACATCTTAAATTCCTATTATATTCTACCATAAAACATTGAGACTGTATTTCTAGTAATACTCTTAAACATTACATTTTACATGAGTACACTTTTACGCGATCAGGGTGAAAAAACAAGAGAATTAATATTTATTTTCCGTACTATCCCCTTCCAAAGGGATAATAATTTGATGGTGAAAATAAAGTACCTATGTGGCGTTCAGATATTTCAAGGATAATAATGGATAAGTCAGTATGATGGCAATAATTATGAGACTGTAATATGCGTTAACATTGTGATTTTTAATGCATGACTGACTTACAACACTAAGATATAGGAAATGCAAATATTTACATATTAAAAGTCTACACACATCTACTATAAAACTTAAATCTATTTGTGTAAAGCCATATTTATAGCGTCCGTAATGAAGGTTTAAAAATTAACTTATCATAACAATTTATTGTCGTGATATATTGATTACACATTTTTTTAAATTTTTATTTAGTGCATTGTCGATATGTTTTAAATAATATGTGAATAGTATTGAAATGAAGACATAAATATTCAGGCAAGATGGAGGACTGTAGAATCACTACTTTTAAAGGTAATATTATATTGTCAGAATCTAATATACTATTATTTACTACAACTATTACTTACTTAAGCATATTATTTGAGGAATTTATACACTGTAATGATTAATAAATAATGACTAGTTGTCATAGCTGTGAACATATTATTTTGGTGTAAAATTGTCTTTGGTCACTTATTTGCAAGAAACTTATCTATGAATTTGAGAAATCAGCTTTTCCTGAAAACAATTTTGCTTCTAAGGCCGCAAACTGGACGGCCGCGGGTGCGAGCGCGGGGGCGACCGCGGAGCTCGCGCGATTTGGTATTTATGCTTAAGTTTGTATTAACCGTTCTGAAGGGCCGCGGCGCGCGCGGCGGGCAATTGCCTTGCCGCTCGCGCTCAGTCGCCCCCGCGCCCATCCAGTTTGAGGCCTTAAGGTGTGAGCACATTATGTCGGGCCGCAGCGGGGCGGAGCGGGGCGCATCGCATCGCAAAATGTTACCCTAGCACATTAGTGACGGGCCGGGGCGCAGCGCACTGACGCATTTTGAGAACAGTGTACTGCCAGAATTTGCATAGAACTGTACGTTATGGATAGCTCTGACGAAGAACTTTCTTTTTTATTGTCAGTTGTTAGAAGAAGAAGCTAATGAACAGCACAGAAAAAGTTGTTGACGGGGCGGGGCGGGCCGCATCGCACGGACGCAAATCCGCCTTGCAATAATGCGATGCGCTGCGGCCTGGCATAGTTTGCGATAGTTCATATAAAATGTATGCGAGCGATTTGAGCGGATTTTTGCGCTGCGACCCGCCCCGCTGCGGCCCGACATAATGTGCGCGAACCCTTAGAGTACAGATATTTATTTTACGACTTACGAAAAAGCGAATTTAATAGTGCTGAAAAAACGGTTGCGGTGTAAAACGTTCAGCAGGGGTCGGTTTCGCGGTGTAACAGATCACGTTTCGCAGTGGTCAGTTGCAGTAGTGGTCCTCGGTGGTGAGGCGGCAGAGCTGGCAGTCGACGCGGCAGCACCAGTGGTAGCGGCAGCGGCAGCGCTCCAGCCGGCTCGAGCGCACGGCGCGCCGCCCGCGCCCGCAGCACAGCCGCGCGCACCCGCCCGCCGCGCTGCCCAGGCTCGCGTTGCACCGTCTAGTAACCATATAGGGAACAGACAACTTTTGTGTAGTTATTAAAGTTTTTGTTGCTTTGTAATGGATTTTCTTAGGACTTTTACTCTGATTTTTAATTAGATAGACAAAAAATACATTTGGTGGATGGCCACTTTTTTGTAATTTAAATATTTTTAAATTACAAAAAAGTGGCCATTATTAAAAGTGGCGATTATTAAGGAACAACGCTATTGCGTTGTTTCTTAATAATCGAACATTTAAATTTCATTCAGTTGTTGTTTTTAATCGATTATAAAATATCTAAATAAAAACTGTATAAAAAAATCATGAATCCTACAAAAATCATCATTATCTTTAATAATTTATTTATGAAAGTATTAAAAATTTAAAAGGTAAATTCACACAAGAATAGGTATTGCTATTGCAAGAGAAACCTAGATGTTTTTACTTCTTACAAAAACTGTATATGTATTACGTTTATTTAAAGCTTTATGTAATGTTTCACATTAATTTCCTTATTCGTATAATCACGTTAGTGAGAATTTTCATCACAAGTTAAATTGATCGCGTACGATTTAAATATAACAAAACTATCTATTTGTATACACTTGCAACATAAAAAAAATATTAAGTTCGATTAAAGCTGTCATTCTGGTCTGTCTTATTAATCAGAGTATACAACTTATATATACTAACATAATATATAAAACAGATCTGCTCATGATAATACTCGTACTACCGCTGTTTGCAGATGACATACTCTGGGTGTTGATACTGATAATGCTGCATTTGACGAGAAACAAGCACTAATGATAGCAAATTCATAAACCGGCATTATAGTCCCCCTAGTCGATTCCGACTACGGTTGCCAATCACAACGACTAACCGACTGCGCGGGACATATTATAATACACAAGTGTGTGCGCAAATACAGGTGCACTCTCTATTGCTCTCACTCTCATAGCCCGATGGAACAGTAATCTGACACGCCCGCAGAGAGAAAAGGCGCAGGACGAACATCTTTACGTGCTTTCCGAGGCGTGGAGGTGAATCACCGCCCACTTCCAAACTCCGGGCTACCCTGAGAATTTTTGAACAGAAAAACCCATATACATATTTTTGGCCCGACCCGAAATCGAGCCCAGGACCTCTGGCGCAGCCGTCGCTTTAAAGTGCGTCCCTCTAAAACCGGCATAGTATTACTGCTGGCAATTGTGCCAGAATCTCACCTTCCATGCGTCCCCAGAGATCCAGCGGCGGGATCGGGTTCACAATAGTCGGGGCTCGGCGTCACGTATCTCAGCCGTGGCTTGGCTCGTCGCGGCGTGTGTCGTCGCGGCCGCAAGGGCCCGGCGCGCGCGGCCTCCGCGGCCAGCGCGGCGCCCACGCGGCCGAGCGGCGGCAGCGCGCGCCAGCAAGTGCGCACCGAGCACGAGCCGGACACGCCGTGGCACGTGCACTTGGTGCGCATACCCGATGACACCGCCTGGACAGAGGAAGAGAGACTTGGTAAGTACGTACCTATTGTTTATGTATTTTTTATGTGTAAAATTTACCTTTTTTTGGAATAGTATAACCCCTTTTTAGGGTTCCGTAGCCGAATGGCAAGAAACGGAATTCTCATAGTTTCGTCTAGTCTGTCTCTCTGTCTGTCTGTCTGTCCGTCCGTATGTCACAGCCATTTTATTCTGTAACTATAAGCATCACATTGTCGGAATTTGGTAGAAAGATATAACATGTTAACCGCTTTACGATTGTCATACAAAAAATAAATATGCGTGCATATCAATCCTATGCGTGTCTATGGATAGGTCTTTTAAAATGACATGAAGGTTCCTAAAACCATTTTTTTTTAAAAGTCTAACGATTCAAATCTAGACGCTTCCAAAGTGGTAAAATCGGCCCATCTAACTTCTAAACTAAGCAAGTGTAAATTTTGAAAAAAAAATGTAGATCTTCACAAATTCTTTCCACGAAAATTGGTTTGGACGGGATCGAACAAGAAGTTTTTGAGATATAGCACATTTTCAACAACTGCAAACATAAGTTTGTACTTCATACAAACACTATGAAAAACAAAGTTATATTTGCGGCCTAAAAATATTGTGGTATTAAAATACCACAATACCCAAATACCAAGTGAAAGTAAGGGGATTTCCTTGTTCAGTTAAAGTTGGCACGGAACCCTCAGTGCGCGAGCCCGACTCGCACTTAACCGGTTTTTTTGGAATAGTATAACTCATTTTCTTTTTATTTGTCGCTACGCCCACAATCATTTCTGCTTAGCCCAAAGGTATGACTGGTAGAGACTGCCATATGGCGTTATATCCATCTATTGTACAAATTTTTGGTTGTGCAATAAAGTATAAATAAATACTTTTTATTGAGAGTAAAGTTCTTTTTGCCATTGATTACTTTCTGTTCTTCCAACCATTATTACAAACAAGCTTTTCGACCAAACCGGAGCTTCAGTAGTTGGTTAGTAAAATGTACACCCTAAGTGTCGTAACGACCGCAGTCAGAGATTTCATTTAACATTCGAATAATGTTCATTAACAAGTAGATAAGTTATCTTCATACGCATATTGTATATCGCTGAGTACTGATGTAAGGATCACCAAATTAAATGGGTTATCGCCACTACCACTACATGAAACACGTACACGTGATTATAAAGACGTATCACAATAAATGGTGGGTGGAAACACGGGTCGTCCGTCGCCATGGGGTACTCGATGTCATTGCAGCAGGAGCCTTATTGTGTCATACGAGCTGTCATACAGACCCTCGCGTTGTTATTGAGCACGTACCTTCCTCCCGAAGCGTCCGTTGAGCAGGTTGGCGGAGGCGATGAGCGGGCGCAGGCGCTCCAGCCGCGTGCGCAGGTCCACCTGCGGATCGAAACGCGGGTCGTCCGCCGCCATGCGGTACTCGATGTTGCGTAAGCGTGAACCTCTGTCTTCGTATTGGTATCTAAAAGAAAGCAGTGGTTTCAAATGCATGAACAAATACATATTGCGCCATAAACGTATCCAACGAATTGGATTAATTAAATGAATGCATCCAATTTTTAACACTGCTTTGTACAATTATACAGCGTGGACGAACTACATTATAGCTGATACAAATACAAGGCATGCGGTTCCATTGGGCATAAATCGATATGAACTGGTTTTAGACTGGAAATTCGAATATTACAATATTTGAGTATGATGATCACTTGTCTAATGAATAAATGAATATCCTTTGGACATTCCCACACATCGCCATCTAGCCCCAAAGTAAGCTACTCAAAGCTTGTGTTATGGGTGCCAGACAACGGATATAATATTTAAATACTTTTTTTTTGTAAATACATACATGATATACATAGCAAACACCCAGACCAATACAAACAGACATGTTCATGCACACAAATGTTTGTATTGTGCGGGGATCGAACCCGCACCCGCTGCGTAGTAGGCGATTTCTCGACCACTACACCAGACGGGTCGCCTTAATTCTGCGTTAGAATGTGATTTATGTGTTGATTTTGTATTACCTATTTCTGAATCGTTTCCGTGTCGGCCTGCTTCGGCGTGGCGACCTCGGCAGTCGCTTTCTGCCTCGTCGGCCCTTTCTCCCAGGCCTGGGCGCTGCAGTAAAGTTAGCCGGGGCCGGCTGGTCGTCCACCAGGATCACGACCGGCGGAGACGTGGTCACCTCAGGCGTTGTCGTCGTAGTCGCTTCCGTCGTCGTCGTTTCGAGCTCAAAAAAGTCTTCAAGCTTGCCGTCCCGGACGTCTATCTCGTGCGCGTCGAGGAATTGTTTTGCGAATCTTTAAAACATTTAAACAGTTTTAGGCTGTTGCTTGAAATCAATTTCGGAAGACGTATTGTAGCGATGATCACCTATATGATGGCAAACCCCACTTCCTTATTGAAATCGGAGCATATTGCAGCACCATAAACGCCACTGTTATGATTATGCTAGCAGTATGATGCAATGCTTGCTTAGTTATCACTTGTGTTTCTGGAGCGACTGTTTTTTTATGCCCGTTTGGTGCCATTGGTAGCTTTGGCGTAATAGAGGGATTTATGGTTCTTACAAACAGACAGCGTACATTTAAGATCCTCTAAGCTAGAAAAATATCAGATTTCACCCACGCCCCACACATGCTCTCTCCCATGATATGGAGGCCGATTCTCGTGCAATTCGTATACGAAAAAAGTTCACCGATGGAATTTTCTTTGTCGAAGGAAATATAGTTTTTAATTTCGAAGGGTAACGAATATTGTGTATTTAAATTGTGTTCGTTCTATAGTTTTTTACGTGTAGATATTTAACTTGATTTCTAAGGTGAACCGTTTAAACTCGCAATCGAATAACCACACGAGAAAAGTTCGATTGCCGCGAGAATCGGCTTCATGGCCTGCAGTCGCATCGTGGCGCTGTACACTGACAGTGCAAGTGGTATTACCATTTACCGGAGAATATTTATTGCATATTTTCGAGTTATCAAATTCAATTTTCCGTCATCTACATCGTTCCGCCAAACATCCTATATAATACGAACTTGGTAAGCAACACTTAGTCTAACATGTCAAAAAAGTAAAGGAGATGATTATCAGCATTAACGTATATTATGCAGTGTTCACATTTGATTTAGTACACCATAATAGGAGTGTAACATAGAGGTCGTTGGTTGCTGCACACCGGTTGCATGCATATTTATCTTTTCAACTACCCACGTCGTTCTTTATCCACAATCAATAAGTAAACGGTTCCGTGAAACATATAATATTAGTTATAAACGGAAAAAATATTTTATATTTGACCCAACTTGGACCCATATTGGAACTTCGCAATATCTGTTAGTAGTATCTGTTATTTCTTTTCGGGTCATTCGTGGTTTTATCTTCTAGTCTAAATAGAGCACAATGCGTTTCCTTTGTGCAGCCTTAATAGTTTACCTCTCAGCCCATTGAAAGTTGTCCCCACACCCGCCCCACTTGAAGCGAGCATGCGGTTCAGGCGACACTTGCGCCTGGCGCGGCGGTCGCGGCGGCGCGCGCGGTGGAGCTGCGCACGAGCACGCGGGCAACGAGCCCGCCGCGCATGCGCGTGCCACCGACCACACCAGGGTCGCAGCTGACATCGCGTACACGTACGCTTGCTCGCGAGTGCCTGTAACATTGCAAATGACCTCAAAACGACTTCATTACCGGTGTCTTAAATACGACACTTATTTGAATTGTGATCGAGTAGAATATGGCTCTTACCATCTCATACTTACGACATGGCCAAAGTAGTGTTTACAGTTAAAACAAATATATTATTATAAAAATACTCTCCACTTTGAACCACGTCCTGAAAATTGCTACCTATGTATCATATTTACGTGTTTCTCCTTACCCTACGGCATCGGCCTTACGTTGAAGGAGATATAATATATATCTCCTAACTAACTCAACTAAACTAACTAACTAAAGGAGATATAATATGTATCTCGTAACTAAAATGGGCTGAAATGTAGATATAGGTATATACCTATATCTACATTTCAGCCCATTTTAGTTACGTAATTAATATATTTATTTGTTCACATTTCACACCTAATGTTAAAATTGTGAACTACCATCTCTAATCAGCATGTCATCTCGGACTCTGATGGTTAGTATTTAAAACCAAGTCCTTTGACATAATTTTCAACTGAAGTTCATGAATATTCAAACAAGATTCTAATCTATAATTGCGAATAATCTAATCGCGTAATCACGATAGAGCCCGCACGCGTCGGCGTCCTTAGCCCGCATCACAATGGCGGGCGCTTATCACGCGGCGAGCCCGCGTGAGTGCACCGCGCGGCTATCGCTGACGGCGGCTACCTCTGCCCGCCCAGCCTCTGACCCCGCCGCCCTCCACGCTTGATTCATGCGTGTAATTAAATCTTTTGTCAGACTCGCTTAGCTCAACCCTCGCCACTGATCGCATTGTAACTCCGCTCTCGGGTAGCCTACGTGATTCAACGGACCAAAGATAACTTTTCACAAGAAAACTTTCACCGTATCAATAAGGATTTGCCAATTGATTTATGTTTTCTATTTCAACTCGGAAAGTCGTTACTTCTTTTTGTTTACGGGTCTTAGTTCTGTAACGAGTTTCAGCTCGGCGACTATTCACTAGTTAAAACTAATAAATATCGGTTTCAATGCGGATTGCTAAAATAAGCTATTTGCGACTGAAATAAACGGTGAACTTGTTTTGCTTTACATGCAACCCTCTTCTTTACCTTCTTAACATAATTGCACGGATTTTCCCTGTGAATCGTCTTCATTTGAATAACATAGCAGTTTTATGGCAGCACTTTATATCCTTATAGGCACATGCAATAACTTTTCCTTGTTACCATACCGCAATATCATATTTTGTTCTATTTCCTACTTTCTGTGAATGCGGGGTAATGTTTCGAAAGTTAACCCAGATTCAATTTATAGAACAATTAAATGAAATTGTTACCAAGGTTTCAAATAGCTAGAGAATAATTCACATTTTGCATTGTTTATGTAATTTTAAAGTGTGGCAAGCCTTAAGGTACCGATTAGGCATCGATCACAATCAATATTACCTTTCCAGTCCGTACTTTTTTATACGAATAAAGGGACTCTAGCTAGATAGACTCTTTGGAAAAGTTTGCAATGTAACTTCTTAGTTCGAGAAGCTAATATTTGTTTTTATAGACACTTAATGAAGAGTTATTCTACGTTCATTGCCGCAGCAACTGCAGACGTTATTCGCTTCGCAAAACTTTTAATTAAAATGTATCAAAGTCGGGAGTACTCGTAGGATTCCTAACGGTTTTGTTTGTAGCCGACAACGTTCCGTGTCAATTAATTTCCTAAAGTGGGTAGACGGTCGGCGAAGTGGTGACCAAAAAACAATGCTCCGTATTTCGCAGTCGGCATCCGGCCGGCTGCCGCTGCCGGCTACACAATGTCTCGGCGACGTAAAGCTAGAAAAACTTCCCCATTGTTTGTCGTCTTTTCTATTCCTAACTTTTTAGATAGTTGTTTTTCACTGTCGCCACTGAAACACTGATTGTTTGCGAGTGACGCGCAAAGAAACGATGATACCTACTTATCTCAATGATCTATGTTTTTGTACAGCTTTATTCTTGGTATTTTTTCAAGAGTAGACGCTCGATTTTGATTTCTTATTACTACATACATAAGATACTCTAAAGAATTTTGCTATTCTTCACTTCCGAATAGTGCTTTAAGTCTTTCAAAAGAACCCTTTTGGGGGTCTAGGCAGGCTTCCCAGTGCCAATTCAGCTCCATAAAATCTGTGAACTATATCAGGTATCTATTGATATCATTAGAAGTGAGGATCAATAAGTAGGCGCCCAGGAACGTCACGGGCGTCACGAAAAGCTTCGAGGCCTTCGTGCCGACCCGAGTTGGGAATCGTCGCGTGACGTCTTCCGTTATTTAATAATTTTCCTCCTTGCTCGTCCCTAGCCTTGGCATCAAAAGATACTTTCACGCCTCGACAAAGTTTTAAAAATAAAGACTCGCTGTTCATAATAATATTCCAACGGGCCTCATAAAAACATTCAAATACATTTTAAAATATGACAAGAAGACGGAAACGGAGAAATTGTTAGTCTTTAACAGTTCCGATCTCTCATACAAAACGTTAAAAAAACGGCGTGAATCTATTTGGTAATTCGGTCAGAAACAAAGGAGTAATTTAAAAATAAATTGCCCGCGAAGCAATAAATATACCGTGGACGTGACATGTAAATAAAAAGAGCGCTCGGTGCGGAACGGCGAGCGGGCGCCGCTGAAAGGGCCCGCGCGTCACGGCACCCGCGCCCGCACAATGCCCTCGCTGATTTAAAAGACTCGACAAACTTGCCTTCCCTTATCTTTCATTATTGTCGGAACTCCTAGTCGTTCTAGACGGCCGGGAGTCCATTAGGACAATGTGACGTATAAGTGAACTAAATGGATGCTAGCTACGGTGCAGTTGACCGGGACCGGTGGAACTATGCGATTGCGACAAACTAAAACGACGTATCCGAGCTGGTTAATTTAAATTTTCGGCACCTACTCGTTTACATAGCAATGAAAATACAAGGAAATTGCAAATCATTTTTTTTTATAAATATTTGACAACATCACATACATTTCCCCGATCCCAAGCTAAGTAGCTAAATTACTTGTGTTATGGAAAATCGGAAACATCGGTACCATAACACCCAACCCGAGACAATATAGAAAAGATCGTTTTCTACATTGACCCGACCGGGAATCGAACCCGGAACCTCACGAGATGGCGACGCTTGAAACCAGCATGCTAGCCACTCGACCACGGAGGTCATCGGATTTATCTTCTTGTTACGAAAAAGCGGATAAAACGTTATATTGTATGAAGTATTTTGCAGATAGCACCAACCAGAACTTACTAATATATTACCGTCTGTCACACAGTTTTCTTTGAAAACTAGTATAGACGATAATGAATTGGTCTTTGTCTGTGAATGATTCTTTTGTGACAAAATTATTGATAAGAAAAATGTACCATGTACCAACTTAGTGCAAATAAAGTTATTTATTTATTTAAAAACTTCATGCACAAAACATAAAATTGTAGATATGATGGACTTAATGCCAAAAGCATTCTCTACCAGTCAACCATAGGTCAGAACAGAGAACAAAAATATGTATACAGGCGGTGCAAGTAATGTTATAGAGGCAAGAAAAGAGAAGTTACTATTAATATGGCAAACAGGCCGTAAGTATTTTATTGCATGTATAAGATATGAGGGTACCTGTAAGCAAGTCAGGCGTGTACTTGGGCGCCAGCTCAATGGAGGAGCAGTTCCATCTCTCGCCAGCGTGCGCTGCGAGGCAGGCGGACCGCGCGAGGCGAGCCGCTGCGGCCACGTGCGGCATTGCTGCAGGCTGCCGCCGGCACATGTGGGCTTGCCCGCCCCATAGCGCGCCGCTGCTGCGCGCGTCCACGCAGTCACTCTCAGTCCAGTTGCCGATACTCTCGTGCAGTGCTCTGCGATAGGAGACAAAAATTGGACACTACAATTTAAACTGTCATGACATTTAAAAACAAGTTCTTGTTTTGTAATGATATTGATTAATAAAACACGACAATTTGGTTACATAATTTTAATTTAGAATTAGGTAAACGAATACACATGACAGTGCTTAATTTTATTAGTACATGCGTGCTTGCTATATAACATAAAAAACAACTTTTGAAAAATAACTATTTAGGCGTCTTTGGTCTATGATCGGACGACGATGTCGAGTGAGGTCCTTCGTAACGACGAGCGGAGTCAATCCGTTGTCCGCGTTGGAAAGCTTCACACATTTCGAAAAGGTAGTTGGGGAGGAACTCGCCCGTCTCGCCATCTCTACGTCGTAACAAGCGGTAAGCATCACGCAACGTCGGCTTCGGGGCCAACCGCAGCTCGAGCTCTACCGTTGATGGGAAGTGGGCTGCCAGCGAGTAAACGATTTCTAAATCGGACGGCGGCGGATTCAAGTGTCGGTAGTTAGACACTTTGTGCAAAAAGTATTCAGACATACTCATGCGAGAATTCGTTTCATCGTACTTTCCCAGTTTCATGTCATAGAGCACTGACTTTTGTCTATCTGGGCCCCAAAACTCCTGCTCAAACGCACTATAAAATCCTTCAACATCTTTGAACTCATTCCTGAAGCACCGGGCCCACATAAGCGGCACTCCGTCGAGACATGATATAATGAACGGCAGCTGCTTGTCTGGGGTCATATTTAATTCAGAGATGTAATACTTTATACTTTCTATAAAATCCATAGGATGTGTATCTCCGGTGTCATCAAAGTTCGGTCGTTTATTCAAGGAAGCTACGATCCAATCGCTTAGTTCATCTGCTGACAGTTGTAGAGTAGGTTTGCTTGTGGTATCACTTTTATCGTCGTCAATTTCTTCAATTTTTGGACGAGGTTCCCGTGATGTAGATGGTCTTTCGTAAGGACCGTCTGCTTTTCCTAAATTTGGTAGAGATACATGACTTCTCAGTCTCGAAGAAGGCATGTCCCGAAAAACGTCTTCTTGACTAGAAAAACGAACGCCGAAGCCGAGAGTCGCAGGTTTGTACATACTGCCGTACAACACGGATGGTTCTTTCTTTGGAATATTTTCTTCTTGATGAGTCTTATCTTTGCTCACTGAAGACGATATCTTGTCTACCATTTCTGAGAGGTTTGTTACGGAAGACTTAATTTGGCGCAAGTCGACGAACAAACTCATTGTGACACGCAGGGCTTCCTCATTATTGATAGTGATGAAGGTGTGTAAAACGTTGTTCTGTAACAAAATGTTATGCTGTATTATTTTATACCGATTTCATAAATCGCTTATTTCTTTCAAAATGGGGGTGTAATCAGTGTTTGCATTCCGTAATTAGCTGGATTTAACTTGTCGATACATTATTATTTATGTGCATGGCTATATCAATGAAACATTTTGCGAATGTATGCGGTGCTGGTAATAAAATAATGTGTCGTTGTCGTGGCATCGAACAAAGTGCAGGGTGCGTGCGTAGCAAGTTCTTAGCTTGGAGAGCTTACGTGCGGCGGCGGCGGGCGGGCAAATGGTACTACCCGCGCCGAGGGATGCCGTGCGCACTTGCCGCTTTTTATATACAGTTTACGTTACGATAACTGGGTTATCGTAGACGGAATATTAAATTCCATTGACGTTTCGCTGTGCCTGCCAAGGACACGTGTTACCAATGCCTGTCGTCAGGGGCTTCAGCTTTGTTCTCGATAGAGTTCGCCCAAAATATTGCGTAACCAAGTTTTTTAAACGATCTACGTCAACGACCAGATAAAGTAACTTGGATTGAGCTATTGATGTTAACGGAATTTGTGGAGGCTAGACCAGCTATAGTACGAAAGTTTATGCGGTGCAACCAGCTCCTCAATCAACAATTATCTACTTGACTTAATATGCAGCCAATCCAGTGATATGGGTATGCGTTACACGAACGGAAATCAATTGCAGTGTGTGTGTGCATATCTGATAATTATCCGGATTTCTGTCGTGCCGCTCTAAGTTCAATAACGCTTATACGTAGGAAAATTATAATGTTTATGATATTTCCAGAACGATCGATCGATCCTTGCGGTATCATCAAAGTATCGGTTTGAATGGATTTGCTGTATTGTATACAGAGACCCTTTAAAAATAAAATGAATACGTAAGGGTACCGTTGCTAACCCATTTCTGTTGTAATCTATGTTAATATTATAAAGCTGAAGAGTTAGTTTTTTTGAACGCGCTTATCTTAGGAACTACTAGTTGGATAGCTAGCTTGACTATAAAAATCACAATTCATATAGTAGGGGAATAATATTGCTTTTGAGAGCGTCCGTTCGTACGCAGCGTAAGTCATTTAAGGGCCGATTTTTCAATGGTCGGATAAAACTTATCAGAATGATAAATCATAAAGCGACAGATTTTTAAAATGATTGAGGATACAACACGCGCTTACGCTAACCGCTATGGTTCCTGGCGTCTCACTTCCAATTTTCTTCATGTGTTTTGCGCGGGAAATCCGAAATTTAAGCGGGCGTCTCCGCGGGGGACCGCTAGTAAAATATAACGGGGTTACCGCTTATACAAAATGTCGAACATTGTTGGGTGGGCATGAATAATTGCCTTGTTTCGCTTGGAAAGCCGATCTGCGTAATAATATGGGGGATTCAGGGCGCACGCGACGTCACTGTTCACGTCAGGGACGCCGATGGGAACGGGTGAGCGCTTTGATAGTCGATAGCTTTGCATGCGAGCGACGACCACGATGCGACGCGAAAAGGGGCCCGACCGAAGTCCTGGTGGAGAGCGGTTCGCGCAACTAGGTATGCAATAGCAATTGACTTCGGACATCGAGTCACGGTGCTGCGGACACAAAGCTTCCGTAGCCGTGTCTCTATTATGGTTAATTCATGTAGAATGCGAATGTGCTGTTCTGTGCCCGGTGCCGGGGGCATTATCGCATTCGTCACGCCGCGCACGTGTACGTTGGATCTAATAAAATAATTCCCGTATCGAATTTTACGCGTCTATCTCGATCTAGTAGACAAAGAATCCCAAAGAGGGGTGGGGAATTCGCTTTGTCATAACTAGTCGTGGACACAAAAGAACAAAGCTTTTTCATAGAACAGGCTTTGTATTTCGCGTACCATGTAGATAATTTTAAAATGATCCGACAAGATACTAAGTACACGCTATTGTGTGGATAAAAGGGTCAATGCAATGGTCAATTCAAAGCTTTGCGAGTGCGCAATATAATAATTAGGGTAAAAAAGTTCCTACCTTCTAACAAGCCATATAAAATTCAATGGAATTGCACATTCACTGATTTCCTACATAAATGATGGTTTTAGGTTTAAATCTCCTTTCAAAAAGAAAGCGCTTACATAATGTCTGCAAAAATTCGCACCCTCAAAATGAATTCTAAATAGCTCTGGCTGTGTCCGATAGCCGTGAAAATTCGTTTTAAAATGCTCGTCTAAACCTTGGCAAAAACGTGTTTCGGGGAGCATTACAGCTGACGCGGCTGCAACGGCGGCTGATTCCGCTTTAATGATGATTAAATGCAGTATGATTGTCGCAGCGTGCGTGCCTTGCCCGGGCCTGCCGCGGCCGTTGCCGATACACACGCCGACTCTAAAGGCAACCGATTCGAACGTGACTTTCTTCATTTCGTGTAGCGATTTACCAGTCAAGAGCCTCAGAGGGGTTGATTGATCTGTGCAGTTACTACGACACGTCGTTAGTTACGATTTTTTTGGAAACTGGTTACTGCACCTTAGTATTTTGTTTGCTCATATGTGACGTAACTGAAATTCTATTCAGAACATCACTTAAACTAAACGACTCCTAAAATTATTTATGAAAAATAGTAAACACGAACGATTAACGATAATTAGTAGAGTAGGCATTTTTATGATACAAGTGTTCGAATAAAGTAAAGGCATCTAACGCATTATGTGGTATGCACTAATAAACAGACCATTTCGAAATGTCGAGTCATTTCCGAACCCTCATTGTCGTGTTATTTTCCTCTGCGACAATTTTGATTGTGTATATGAGCGAAAGAAATCTCGATTTGTAACAATCAGTCGCAGGGCCGCCCGCGTCGCTCCACGCTACGGTTCATCAGGCACGGGACAATGATACCCTAATTATGACCCATTCGACACAGGCACACACAGAGTATATCTAATCGCTGTTATTAATCAAGATTATATGTTTAAATTTTGTGTGACAGTTTTTTAAATTGCCGAAGGACCTCTGTAAACACGTTCTTTAAGTTTTAGGCATTTGAAATGGTTTTATTTTCTCGATGTATAGGAAGTGTAGCGTGAACAAGTTAGGTGCTTGAAAAAGTGGCTGATCGTGCTATGTTCTATTTTTTAACCGACTTCAAAAAAGGAGGAGGTTATCAATTCGACTGATGTTTTTTTTTTGTATGTTTGTTACCTCATATCTCAGTCGTTTGTCGACCGATTTGAAAAATTTTTTCGCCCACTTAGAGGGTATAACTTTTAGTTGGTCCTATTTTTTTCAATTTGGGATCTGATGATGGGATCTTGGTGTAATCGAGGGAAACCCTCAAATTTTAAAGGTACGTATAGTGTTTCTTTACTTGAATCTTAATGTTGTACGTCTAATAGTCAACATCTTGTGGAGCTGAGCTGATGGTGGAACTCCTTAACGCTTAGGAGTTCAGTAATTATAATGAAAGAACTTATAATAGGTAGTTTGGAGCTTCTTAAAAAACAGAGTCATGAGGTGCTCCCCCCCATTCTCCTGTAATCTCTAAAAATGAAGAAATAAAATTAACTTTAAAAAAAGTAAAAACCGACTTCAAAACCAAAATGCACTAAAGTTAACTTAGTGCATTTTGGTTTTGAAGACGGTTTTTACTTTTTTTAAAGTTATTTTTTTATTATATAAATGATCAGTCATGTGCGTGGTCAATGTATCACAACTGGTGGTAAGTGATGATGAGGTCGAGGATAGATCATGTCTGACCAGTAAAATAGCCCATTCACTCTTCTCTTGAAAATGCCCCAACAAAGTGTTTCTGGAACAAAATCATACTGTCTTTTATTTAGTATTACGGCAAATTATAGTAAAACACTACAAGTGTATGTATTTCGGATTAAGTAACTACGTCTAGTTTATCTCGGAATTTATAGTGCTCACACTTATCTAGCTGTCTTGGTCCTGTCTTCGAATTTTTCGTAAACGCTCTACGGTGAGCGCGAGGACGTTGCCAAATCGCGCGATAAACAAAAGGTTTCCCGTCGCTGAGTGTGCTGTCTGTAGCTACATTGCAGCTTTAAAAACTGTAAAATATACGGCATAATAACATACGGAATACGTTTATTTTCATTTATGTATGAAGATCTTCCCCGTTAAATAGAGGTGGAATACGTAGTGATTACTTGCTCAGTGGGTGGAATTGTGTAAAACGATCGTAGGTATTCAATTGACAGTTCATAACGTACGATATGTTCTGTCAAACGCTTTGTTCTTTGCCGTTTGACAGATCATACCGTACGTTTTGAACTGTCAAATGAATACGATTGCTTTACACAATTCCACCTCTGATCACCTTTCATAGCGCATACACAATTAGAATGTGATGTGGATTAGTCTACTTCTTGCAGTTCAAAACATCACAGGTAGACTATCAGGAGAGCAGTAACAACGCTAATTAATGCTTGGCAAGCGGATTAACGAACAGACCGTTTAGAATACTGCAGCTCTTATGTGATGCAGGACACGCGTCGGTTTGATCCACAAATAATAAAACAAAGCCAATCGAAAATAGCCTGTTTTACTGAATGTTGGACATTACCATAAAACGTACAGCAATTACAATAGAATTTAATATGAGTCCGAGCCCGTGCACGTAAAACGCGAACAATGCGTGGATACCTATTTGTTTAATTAGTATAATATTCCATGTGAATTCCAAACACGCGTCGAAAAATCCCTTGCCCAGTTTGAATGTAGGTAAAACGGCCATCAAGTAGGGAGTTGGAATAATTGAAACAAATGCAGGGATTATTCGACAAATTGTCCAATACAACGGCGATTTGTCTAAGTCGTCACGTTGGGAGGAGCAATTGGAGGATTTTATTGGTGGGAAATTGTGACTGGCATGTAAAATACTGGATGGAGTCATTTTTATAAGCAGCTTCAAGTACGATCTACCTTGAATCTACAGAACCTTTGCATGTGAATGCTTTAATTGTAATTTCATTTCTTCACATTTTGCGTAACTACTTTACTATAATGTCAAATAACTAACATTGTAAATATTCGAATTAAAGAACTGTTCTTGGAAATAAATTACACGCACAAATATACGCCTCCGATTTATAGGATCATTCGTTGCCAAAACTCACTTTGACTTAGTGCTCTTATTGTTTTGGTTATAACTACTAATATAATTTGTTTGAGTTTCAAAACTCTAAATCTACTTAACTACGAGTAAGAGACAGTTAAAGAAACTCCACTTATTTTTACATATACCAAAACACTTACAGTCGATATACTACGAGCTACATATCATTCCACTAAGCTATTCCTGACATTTGGATGCGGCGTGTTTAGTCTGACAAGAAGCCTCAATAAATCTTGTCAAATTAATCCAATGTTCGCAGAAGTGTTGCAGATTTGCATTTTGTAAAATTCGCCCGTTGTTTTCTTTTTTTTTGCAAGCTGTGAGGGGGAACCGCAAGGCGTGCCCTATCTCGCTAATAGCTGCTTGTTCATAGCTGTGCAAAAAATTAAAATAATATTCAATTATGATAGTTACTATATTAAAATTGTACTTATCTTAATATATTTTTTAAATAATGAATCTACTCTAAAATGAATTGGAAATTTATTCTATATCTTTTTAGTAGTGCACTTCATGGAATTTATAACGTATAAGTAGCTTACTTTTAAACAGTACTTAGTACTTATATCGAGAAAGTTTACGAATCTTTTTCATGAAATTAGAACAATAGAAATTAATGTATATTTTCTTCCTTTTAACGATGTTTACACGTATTATAAAGGTTACAGGCGCTCGGGAAATACAACTAATTTACGTTGTTGAATCGTATTCAGTCCACTACGGTATGTGTTTGTACCCGTAGCAGCAGACAGCGAGTCTTGTAGGGCGGGCGGGCAGTCCGCCCACGCGTGACTCACTCATCGCCGTCTAATACGAGGGTCAAACTGAAAGTTCTTAGAAAATCAAAAACTGATTACATTAGCCAGTTATTAGTTTTATTATATCTTTTCAAAATATTGTCCATTGACGTCAATACACCGCTGCATGCGATGGAACCACTGGGAAAAGCACTTTGCCCACTCGTCCTTAGGGGTCTCTTCAATGGCATCGCGATACGCAGCCACCGCTTCTTCAGCATTCATAAACCGCTTTCCTTTAAGTTTTTCTTTAATTTTTGGAAATAAATAAAAATCACAAGGCGCGAGGTCGGGGCTATACGGCGGGTGACCCAGTAATTCAACGTTTGATGTCGCCAAATAGTCGATCGTTCGCTTGGCGGTGTGCGACGAGGCGTTGTCGTGGTGAAGGAGGATCCTACTGCGAGGTCGTTTCTCTCGAACTTTTTCCAAGACAAGTGGCAAACAATTGGTAGTGTACCATTCTGCAGAAACTTTTTTTTGATCCTCTAACACAATTGTTGCGAAATGACCTATCCTTCCAAAGAACGAGGCCACCATTTTTTTTCCCGCACTTCGATCTCTCTTCACTTTAGTTGGCAACTCCTCGAAAGGAAACACCCACTGAGCAGATTGTCTTTTGGTTTCAGGATCATAACAGTAAATCCAGCTTTCGTCACCTGTTAGTATGTCGAACACAGCATTTGAGTCACCTCCGTTAAATCTTTCAATCATTTTACGGCACCAATCCACACGATGGAGTTTTTGAGCCTTAGTCAAATTATGAGGTATCCACCGGGCGCAAAGCTTCCTGACCGCTAAATGTTCGTGGAGGATTTTGTGCACTTGACTCATACCGATGCCTAAGCTTGTCCGAATCTGCTGATAGGTCACTCTTTTGTCAGTCTCTATCATACGCCGCACAACACAGATGTTATTTTCAGTCGTCGCCGTAGAAGGCCGTGCCTCACGTACATCATCAGTGAGATTAGTGCGACCACGTTTAAACTCATTAAACCAGTTGTAAACAGTCGCACGAGATGGGGCTTCATCGTGAAAGGCCAATCGTAGTCTATCATAACTTTCTTGTTGACTTAAATGACATCGAAAGTCATAAAAAATCATTGCACGAAAATTTTCTCGTGTTAAATTCATGTTGACGTGACACAGACAATTTTCAATTTGCCGCCAAATCATAAAACAAATGACAAATGAATGAAATATATACTCAGTAATATTGGCAAAGAGTTCTATTTTCAAATTTTAGAATATTTTTTTTATTATATTGTTGATAAGTGGCCAGTTCTAAGAACTTTCAGTTTGACCCTCGTATACGAGTACGAGTAGAGCCCTAATAATGCGACACGTAAACCCATGGACACTAATAAAATGCTAACTTTAAAACTTTTATCGGTAGATCAATTGGTTATAGGAAAATAAATAAAACTAAAAAATACAATTGAAGAACTTGGTTTGGTAAAAAGCATAAAAGCCATTTACTTTATTTTTTTAATTGGAGCAAACCACAACTCGTCTAATACGTGAACCTCGTGTAATATGTAAGTTTCTTACGGCCCGGCTTCTATGAAGTATTTAAAGGCCCGATAATATAGGTACCATCGTATTAACAATAGCGATCACGTTATTCATAACTATTGTTGTTCGATACGATAGTGCTTAAGATTTAAGAAATATGAAAGAAGTTACATAACGAACAAACCTTAATTAAAGTAACCACAAATAAAAGTTTAAACGAGTAAAGGACAGAGGATTTAACTAGAGAAAACTCGTCCATTGAGCAGAGTAGATTAATGAGGCGAACTTCAAAGAGCCCGGCGCGTCGATACGGCCGAGCAAGAAGTTGCGGCTAAAATAAAAACTCGAAGAACTCGCGTGGTGAGGATGTCGGTAATTTATGAATTTGTCAGGACAACTGAACATCGCCGACGGCGTAAATAAAGATCTCTGCGGTGCGGATAAATTTGTGTCAGATCAAATGAATCGTGCACATCGCGATTTGTTGCACTTATTCTGCTACCCTTTTGCCCAAATGGAAACATTTGTGACGATCGTGAGGAATGAAGTCGTTACATACGGTTAAGATAAATTGCCAATACAGAGTGTATCGAACGGATACAGTTCTATTTCTGGTAATTGATCGGTTTGTTCATACAGTCATTTGTAGTACTCGATCTGTAAGAACAAGTCACCTGCACAGTCAACTAAGACAAGTGTATCCTGTTCTGTGATGTGTAGCCTGACAATGTTTGATTCGATTGTAGAATTTAGATAAGTAGGTACATAAGGGGTTAATGTTATAATATTAAGTGAATATGGTCTATGTAAAGAAAGTTTTACTCGTAGTTTTTAATCTTGGGTCGTTACCGCTGATGTGATTTGATCTTAGAAGCAGTACCTATATCCTAATTTATCAGTGGAGTTTGGTAGTAGGCTGTAGCTCTCGGTTCTTTGAAGCCTGACGGACAAAGTTTTGAGTAAACGCGGCTGGCAAGTATATAATGTTACACGTGTAATCTTATCCACTAGGTGCAAGTTAATTCAAACGCCGCAAAGTTTTCCTCTCTGAGAAGCCATAGAGATACACCCAAGTAGGAGTTTGACGCTAGGTTGAGCAAAGGATATACGAGTATGCCCCGAAATTAATTACGCTTATGTGAAAAAGTTACGTAGAATCCCGAATGTTATTTATACAGGGTGTCCCAAAAGTCGACGTCAAGCCGAAATCGCATGATAGGTAAGGTCATAACAGTTATCAGAAAAATATAAAAAAATGATGTCTTGTGTTTTTAAAACTATAGCAAAAAAAAATTTGTGGGAAAATACACCCTGTAACAGTTTTTACTTTCCTGTTGCTACAAATCTTTACTTTTAGCCTTTTCTTTACTTATTTCATCCTGAATAGTGCTTCTAAAATTTGTAAGCTTAAAATCTGAGCAGAAAGAGAGCAGAATCACTTTTAGTAAAGTCAAAAGAATTAATCAAAACCGACTTTCCTTGAAAAAAATTTTTTTTGTGCCCGATCTAAGAAATATTGTAATAAGTGTTATGCCATTTTAGGATCCTTATTGAATGCGCTAACTTTTAAAGTTACTTGCCAGACTTGCGTGGTATAATTTTTTTTCAGGACCGTCTGTTAAAGTAGGGCGAAAAACTGATTTTCAAAACGTGGTTCTGCAAAACATGCCATCTTCTTTCAAGCTGGAGCAGTTGGCTCAGATTTTAAGCTTACAAATTTTAGAAGCACTATTCAGGATGAAATAAGTAAAAAAAATGGCAAAAAGTAAAGATTTGTAGCAACAGGAAAGTAAAAACTGTTACAGGGTGTAAATTTTCCCACAAAATTCATTTTTGCTATAATTTTAAAATAAGACAAGTTTTTATTATATTTTTCTGATAACTGTTATGACCTTACCTATCATGCGATTTCGGCTTGACGTCGACTTTTGGGACACCCTGTATAAATAGCGCGAAATAAGCAATGGCTGTAGTAAAGGGATGCACAGACTTTTTAAGAACAAGGGCTATCATGGCATCTTTGGCAAAAGATCCATGAAGGGCTACCATGAAACATTTCCGACTAGAGGAATTTGGACAATTAGATTCAAAAAGTACCTAAACCAAATGATAAAGCAAAGCACAAGCGCAATATTCTTTTCATAAAGTTCTTCGAGATCGCGAGTAAATATTTTTTGACTAAGCGACTGAAATCGTCCCATCCAAATAAAACTGATATACCGCAACCGAAGCCAGCGCGAAAATTTTATTTCATAGTTACAGCAGCAATAACACAAGTGCACGAGCGATGCGATCAATGTCAAATATATATGATATTTGACATTGATCGCAGCTACATATACTTTACAAATTAATTCATAATGTCTAATAGAAATAGTAACCAACAGTTCAAACACGAGCGAAGCGAGCGCAAGAAATCTTTGAACTAACTAAACAAAAAATCTGGCATTTTTCATTTTTTTGTATGTTTTTCTTAGCGAGCCCTCTCTTAGCGAGTTTCTTAGCGAGTACTCATTTTACTTCAAATGTACGAGGGGTCGATTTGTCTACTTCCTCGTACATTAGTAGATTTGATGTGACTAACTAGGTGATTGCAATAGTAGGTACTTTACCTAATATCAGTTTAGTACCCAAATAAGGTTACGTAATACGTACTACTCTTGATTTTCCTGAAGTCCAAAAATATGAAATCCGCAAGAGTGTGTTCAACACAGTGCAATAAAATAAATGTGATAAAGTAGCTCGTATTTCACCTTCGCCCGCAGGCACAGCGCTGGCACTAACACAACGCTAAAGGGGATTCAATAAAAATCACAATCGTAAAAACTAAGATGGCAGCCATATAAAAATACCTAAGAAAGCATTAAGAGCCGTCCCCTAATAATAGGTCCTGCCAGATGCGAGAGACGGCCGCCTGGAAAAGTCACAGTGGGAACTCGACCAAAGGAAATTATTTTTTCTCGGTCTGCCACACACGGCCCTTGCTAACTCAGCGGGCCTGCCTCTTCATGGGAATCATTTATGGACATTTGCCTAAGGAATCAGACCCGAAACTACTATTATATGAATATAATAAGCGCAGGTAGAATATTAAATCCGCCTGGGGACAAAAAATTCAATATTCTTTCGACTCGGGTCAGCAAGTGAATCCGTATTATGGCTACTGACGTTAATTTATACATTGGTCTTCAAATAAGGAAAGAAATATATGTCGGTGATGTGAAGAACTAAATATATGTTAATTATTTATTTATATACAACATCCTATTCAGTATATAAAGAGCCAAATATAATCCTTAACGGATCCTTCTATGAATTTTAAACGATTCGGTCTATTTCAAATTCTCTGACTAATCCTTTACCCTCACATATGAATAATTTTCTGCTCGTGTTTTCTCCCAATTGAAGTGGTGATGGTCGTTTATAAGTTTACTAGCGGTCGCCCGCGTAATTTTCTGATTTATTTCAACGCAAAACATATTTACATTGGAAGTAAGAGGCCAGAAACCATAGCGGTTAGGGCAAGCGCGTGTTATACATAAGCTGAGAGCATTATTTCGGTACGGAGCTATTTTAAAAATGTGATAGATTCTAAGATATTGATATGATGTAAAAGGCAATTTTGTTAAAATTAAACGCTCGTGATGTAAATATATTTATTTTTATAAGAATAAATATCAGTGTGCTTCAAAACTACAATATTTTTTATCGAATTCAACATAAAAAGTTTGCAGTGAGTAAACCATATCAGATAGACATATGCTGTCGCGGACTTTATTGCAGAACTTTTAAAGCGGAACAATCCTGTGATAAATGATTTTTACGTATCTTAATAGGTTTAAGCTGCGTAGGCAACGGAAGCTCTTTATAGGAAAATTTTCCTCCCGTTTTTGCAACATTTTTCATTGTTGCTCTGCTCTTTTAGGTTGTATCGTGATGTTTATAGCTTAAAGCCTTCCTCGATAAAGCTATCCAAAACAAAAAACGATCCAGCAGTTCAGTTGAGGTGCTAGGGGAGTGGAGAGGTGTACCACGGCTCTCAGGACATTTCCGGTAATCGTTCAAGATCCCTACAAGCATCTTACTGGCACACTTCCTTCCCCCGAGCATCTCTGCTCTAGCGAGTCTCCACTCAAGCCAGCCAATGAAGGCAAGCAAGAGGTGGGTGATCCTGTCCCTCGTCAGCGTTCACTCTGCCCGGCCAGTGAAGGCAAGACAGAGATGAAGAACAGGGGTTCTCCCAGGAGCAATCAGGTACGTGGGGTCGCTACTGCCCAACAGCTCGCCACAAGCTGCCCTGCTTGTTATTATTATTATTAATATAACTCTCGGTTCACACTCTCGATCTTATGGCAGAACGTCGATCTATGGCACTGCAGATCTCCGTTAACGCTGAAACCGTTCGTTCCTCTAACACGAACAGTGTAACAATAGAGGGGAATTAAGGCTCTAAAGTATTTGCAAGGGACATGTATGGGCAAAGCCTGTTGACGAAGCTTACGACGGAGGACTGCAGTGTAGCGTCGACGAATGCAAAGGTTTTGAGGGAGATCGAGGAGTTCTATGGGCAGCTGTACACCTCAGTTGCAAAACCAATTGATAGCTCGGTCAGGACTCTCGGACCCAAGAGCTATCCTGACCCGACACTACACCGAAGACACCCTGGCATCAGCCTCTACGAGATTAGATATGATAGGATGGCCCTAACACAGCTTAAAAACAACAAGGCAGCTGGCGAGAACGGTATCACAGCAGAGCTTCTGAAAGCGGGTGGAACACCACTACCTAAAGTCCTTCAGAGACTCTTTAATTCCGTGCTGCTAGAGGGCATCACGCCTGAGGCATGAAATAGGAGTAGGTATGGTGGTGTTGTTCTTCAAAAAAGGAGACAGAACCTTATTGAAGAACAATAGACCCATTTCACTCCCATCTGTTCATAAGGGTCATCATGAATCGTCTTGCACGTAGGTTTGATGACTTCCAGCCTTCCTGAACAAGCCGGATTCCGAAAGGGCTATATTACCATAGACCACATCCATACGCTAAGAAAAATTATACAGAAGTCAGAGGAGTATAACATGCCTCTATGTTTAGCGTTTGTGGACTTTGAGAAGGACTTGATTCTATCAAAACTTGGGCGGTGCTTCGGTCTCTTCAGCGGTGTCACATAGACTATAGGTATATAGTGTAGTATCTTAGGTAGGTAGAGGTGTTAAAGTTTCTGTATAACAACGCCACTATGTCGGTTCGAGTACAGGAACCGAAAACGAAGGCGATTTCATTGCGAAGAGGTGTAAGACTGGGAAACATTATATTTCCGAAACTGTTTACAGCGGCACTGGAACACGCCTTCAAGCTCCTGGAATAGGAATGATTGGGCATCTGCGTCAATGGCGAATAGATAACACAACTCCGGTTTGCCGATGATTAGTCGTTGTGGCAAAGATGCTGGATGATCTTGGCACTATGTTAGAAGGTCTCGACCGAGTATCCCAACAAGTGAGTCATAAAATGAACATGGAAAAGACGAACGACGACGTGTTGTACCCACTCCAGTATCTGTTGGGAACTCAATCCAACTCGGTTGGGCAGGTTTCGGGAAACTACAAGGTACAGTATACTTACATTCAACAACACTATAAAAGTATAATGTGGGTAATTGATATTGAAACCAAGCACAGACTATGAGGGGGTATAGTGTAGTTTTCTGTTTTAATTTTAATACTGGATATTATTTACAAAATTGCATTTTTGTTTTCGCAAATATTTCAATTTCAATGTTACGACAATATGAGTGGTAAGTTAAACTCAAAACAACATATATGCTGCGCTCCATTCTAAAAAAATAAACTATAAATAAACATAAGAATCGCACTAATTGTTTACAGATATTAAAAGACCACATAAAGTAAGTGGCACTTAAAATTGCATATAATTTTCAGCTATAACTACGATTATGGGGGCGAGTTCTCAAGAGGTATCACCAAGTGCCCCCAGCAAGATAGTAGGGGGCCACGAGACCTCTATCGAGGAGCACCCACATCAAGCGTCGATGCACTTCACACACGAGGACAAGAAAACTTTCTGCGGAGGATTAATAATAAGCGAATACTATGTACTGACCGCCGCTCACTGTATTTATAAGTAGGTATGAATGAGTAAACACCATACAAAATAGTCAAAGGATTTTCTTGTATAATACATATATCCTGATTAAGTATAAAGTTAATAGATAGAATAGAGATCGTGATTAAAACATCTTCCAGTGCAGCACCATCAGCGACTGTTCTACGCGTGGGCAGCACATTCAGAGACAATGGCACCATCGTTCCCGTCGCTGAATTGTCTTATCACCCTGATTACACATCATCTCAATACGATCATGATGTCGGAGTGGTGAGAACAGACGAGCCGATCGCCTTCAGTGACACTGTCCAGCCGCTACGTCTGCGCCATATCTTGGACGACCACTTCTGTGCTGGAACCTATTATCTAGGAGGAGTGGGCGCATGTCAGGTAAATATAATTACTAAATAGGTCACAATTTTGAAGTGAAGAAAGTCTACAACACAGCACTAATAAATTTATGCAAAGGGAAAAAAATACAGGTGAGAGGGCAGTCATACGAATACCACAAATGACGTGTTATCTTTGTGGCTATCCTTTGCAGCAAATTAATATTATTATTTCAGTTTCTTGTCTGTGTCAGGGTGACTCTGGAGCCGCGGCCGTGCAGGATGGCATGGCAGTCGGTATGTGTCTTACGCTCGTGGATGCGGCCCACCACTCTCACCCAATCGCCCAATATCTTCGTTAACGTTGTAGTTAGTTGTAGCGGCCGAATCTATGCGACAATTTATCTTCGAGGAAACTGGCTTGCAAAATAATAACATACGTTCAATAATGTGTTATATTCGTAAGTAAGGAATTTGTTTTCGTAAATGATAAAGTTTTCACAATTGAACCATGTATTGGAGCCGGGTTAATAACATGTCTCAGTCCGACTATACGAAACTATCATTTAAATAATATTATATACATATAAGAAATATAAGATAAACGACAGATCAGACCACCTTGTAAAGATCGAAGGATGACACTGGATGCAGACCGCTCACAACCGGTCGCTGTGGAAAGCCGTAGGGGAGGCCTAAATTCAGCAATGGACGTCCTTAAATTATAATGATGATGATAAAATAATCATCATATTCAACTAGATAAAATTCTGCAGGTAAGCAGCAAAAGGTACTTCCGTACATGGCTACGTAGCCTAGAGGATTTATTATTAATCAGAATATGCCGCGTCCGATAAGTGCTGAGCAGGTGACTATTTCTCACAAAAGGTAAAGAGGTCGCAAACAAAGTCTACGTAGGTACCTATATACACATATCAAAAAAGTTTGCGATCACTTTAAAAAATCGAAATCATTTTTGTTACGGTAAATGATATCTTGATGATATCATTACATTTATTTTTAAAATAATATGTTTACAGGGCTTTTATAAGTATTTAAAGAAAACACACGGTAAATATCTTTCATTGATTACATTAAAATAGTTAAATTAGCTTATTATCCGAGACTGTCCAAGATTTGAATCTTCCAGATTAAGCCACCTAATTACATTCCAAATGCTTAATATTAATCCCTACAACCTTATAGAAACTACCACCGAAGAGGCAATGGTAAAATCGTTTAACAGCCACGTCTCACACATAGTCAACAATCTTAAAACCTACAACATTGAAATGATTGATCACATCCAGGAGGCCGATTCTCGCGGCAATCGACCTTTTTTCGTATTTCAATTCGACGGTTGCGGGTTTATCTAAAAAACTACATTTTACCGTTTTACCTAAAAATATTTCAATATCTACATGCAAAAAAACTATCGTACGAACAAAACCTAAATACATAGGAATCGTGACCCTGAGAAATCAAAAAAAAAATTTCTTCGACAAAGAAAATTCGATCGGTGAACTTTTTCAGTTTTGTCGGGGGTAAGTTAACGCCTACTCGTAAACCGTAAGCGCCGCACTTCCGATGGACAAATATAATGCTCAGAAAAAAATTAGCTTATGCTAGTGATCACAAACTTTTTTTCAATATATACAATTAGGAATTATACATATTTTGCACAATGCTTAGTTTGCGTACTAGGTTCACTATTGGATATTTTTTATGGTCAATTCACTCACACGTTACCCTATTTTTTAATATGCGGTAGGTACCTTGGATCACATTTCCATTCAGTTCAAAAAACAATCAAAATGGACAGTTCTTCCTCCCGAACATAATCGCAAAATAATTGAAACAGTAGCTGGCAATCGGGTTTGAGGGCTCACATTTCCCGGGATGTTTCCGGGTGTAATCTGGGGGCGCATAATTGCTAGTTGCACCGAACAACGCCGCTCATTAGTGCAATGTTCAATTAGGAGCAGCGATGGCTTGCGTTCGGTTCGGCGCCGCTGAGCCGATCTCGTAAGGACTTGCCTCCAGTGTTGTATCAAAGGGTACTGGAGGTACGCCCTTGAGTATTGAGATGCTGATAATTCAGTCTTAAAACTTGTAACTTTAACATTGCAAGTCACAATCTAATCTAGTCACAATTTAATTGATGATGCGTTTACGATCCTACACCACGCAAATATTTCGCCAAAAAAGCTACACGCACTATATTGGTAAATCAAGCGTGAATGGCTGGATTGATTTTCATGATAATTCTTGACCGGGGCGCGACGAAGCCGGGGACGAAACGAAAGTCACTGGGTCCACTAGTAGAAAACTAATAATAAATATGCTTTGAAAAATCTATACCCCTGTCAGACCAGAAAACCCTGAAATTTACTTCAGGACTGTATAGAAAGTAAGAGGCTTTCACAACACAGAACTCAAAGGTTTACGGCTCGTAGTACGCTCGTAGCATACGGGTATTCTCGTAGTTGATCGTGTTGTTCAACCTTTTTGATACTTTCACCCCTTACAAGTAAGGAAATTCTGGCAATTAGAGTTATAGATAGACAGAAAAATAATTTCATTAAAGCCGGGTCCAGATAAATGTAACGCGTAATGTAATCCACCGTGTAATGAAACACGAATTCTACGTGTGGACGTACTACGAGCATTTCGTGTAACGATCGTAGGGCCGTCCACACGTAGAAGTCGTGTTACATTACACGCTGAATTACATTATGCGTTACACTCGTCTGGACCCGGCTTTAGACCAAGAAGAGTACGAGCGAGCGAAGCGAGCGCATTTAAAACCTTTGGTTATTAGCGACAAAAATACACAAAAATACCTTAATTTTTCAATTATACATATTCTTTGAAAGTCTAGAAACATTATTAACACAGATGGAGACGCAATTCAGTGAAAAAAAAAATAGATTGAACTAAATTCTCCTATTTATAGTAATATACAGAAAGAAGAAAAAAAAAACACTTCACATCATTCTAAAAAAAACAAAATGAATGGGGAAACTCTCCCCTCGCGTGTATCTACGAAATACTACGCAGTAGTTAGTAAACTACGAAGAGGTGACTTGGTGTTGATAAATTTTGACTCGCATGCTAGTATCGCAATAATAAATTCCTTTTGTGGGTTTTTCCATCTTTTTACATATTGTTTTTGGCATTAGTATCGTTTGTACAACCACCCCATAGTCGCTCGTCGCTGACTAAAACAACTCCAAATTTTTCATAGTTATATATGGTCCATTTTATTTAAAGATTGCAGTCATTTTTTGTCAAGACACATTCTTCCATTTCACGCATATTAAATTCCAAGAACGAAAATATTGTTACAAAATAAATGGAATAAAAATTTGATATTGTTGCAAAAAATTACAAAACATTGCCTTAATAAAATAAAGATATTTATTTTGATCAACCAATAATGATTTGTTATTTTCTTTTCCAGTAAAATCATCAAAAAACCGGCCAAGTGCGAGTCGGACTCGCGCACTGAGGGTTCCGTGCCAGCTTTAACTGAATTAGGAAATCCATTTACTTCCACTTAGTAAAATACCACAATATTTTTTCGACAGCAAATATAACTTTGTTTTTCATATTGTTTGTATGAAGAACAAAGTTATATTTGCGGTTGTTGAAAATGTGCTATATTTCAAAAACTTCTTGTTCAATTTCGTCCAAACCAATTTTCGTTGAAAGTATTTGTTAAGATCTACATTACATATTTTTTTCAAAATTTATACTTGCTGAGTTTAGAAGTAAGGTGGATTGGATTAGATTTTAAAAGAAAATGGTTTAAGAAACCTCTATGTCATTTTAAAAGACCTATCCATAGACACCCCACACGCATAGGTTTGACTAAAAAATTTTTTTTTCGGAATGAATTTCATGTATAACCATACATGAAACTAATTCCCCCCTGGAATATAATTATTTTTTGTATAAGAATCGTAAAGCGGTTTACAGGATACATCTTTCTATCAAATTTCAACAGTGTGATGCTTATAGTTACAGAATAAAGTGGCTGTGACATACGGACGGACAGACTGACAGACAGACTTGACGAAACTATAAGGTTTCCGTTTTTTGCCAATCGGCTACGGAACCCTAAAAATTATGCATGGAACGAAACTCTATGATGGACAATACCTAATCGGCCCAAGATCGTATAATTACTCGTATGTACATTCAAATAATCGGTATTGGCGTAATTATCAATCCATCAATATATTTATTGATGAAAACCGTACACAAAATACTATCGCTTTCGATCAATTGGCTATTTTTATTTAAATGAATGATATCCTGCTTGTTTTTTTTATTCGTTGCTGTTTTTTTACTTGTTTTCGACAAAATGATCTGTCAAAAAGGTTAAAATAATTTGGTATCTATATGCCCTAGGCCTGGTAAAGGTATTAAATACACCTAAAATATAAAATTATATTGAAAAACGAAAGACACTATTCGATAACTCTGTTTGAAAATTAACGATTTAACTGTATTGAGTTACAATACATCACTAAAATTGTCGTCGACTTAACGATCATCTTAGGCAAAATCAATTCTATAATTCTACTATAGAAACTTTGGAGCAATAGCAATAGCAAAATAAATATAGAAATATAATTTCTATATTTATTGTTACTATCGATTCAACTGATCTGCAATGACTGTGATCAGCAATGGATAACCGTCCTTGTTACAGCAAGTTTGTGGATTCATTCAATTTATAAGCTTGTGGGTGGAGTTCCATTCCATCATTTCCTATTTTCCGGCATTCCCTTCACTTTCACCTCTTGATATGTGTCACGACATTCACAATATTTGAGTATCAAATATCAATCTACTTATACACCTTAACAACATTTAATAATCAATCGTTTTTTTTTGTTTATTTAATAAACCCGACAATTCTAATCCGGCTCAATATTATTGAATTATAGAGTGTAGAGTATCCTAATAGCTTAAAGAGAGCTCCAATTCAATTTAGTGCGTCCAAGTCGATTTTGAATTGTATCAACACAATGCGAAGTCAACGAGTCTTCTCCTTAAATAAATCTACTAACACATACATGGTTTGTGTAAAAACTGACGTGTGGGTGGAGATCAGAGGACGCCGACGTTCTTGGAAGTGCTCAGCTGCCGAATGATGAGCAACGAAAGAGCCATGTCAATAATCCCACTGCAGAGCAGAGCTTACATTGATCGACGCCTTCAGGTTTATTTGTATCCTGTCATGATGTCATTCTGTACAGATGAGTTTAACTACGATTCAATAAACTAAATATTTAATTCAGTATCTAGCTTACACACAAAGGTGATATTCGACAACGAAGAGTGAATTTCGATACTTTTGTGTACGCACGTTACACACTATATAACAGACGAAGTTGAACATGACTTCAAATACTTTTATTAATTATCTTCTCTTACTAGATGTATTTTGATAAACATAACGTTAGTACGTCGTATGTAGTTAAAATCGTAAAAAAACGTCGTGGACTAGGTGATAAGGCCATAACTTATAGATACAAAACAACTATATTATGTTCCTATTATGAACAGTTCTGTCCAAAATAGTTAAAATGTGAGTTTAGTACTTACCTACTGATTTCAAAAAAAGTAATATTGTGCGGCAAATTCATCATCTCAAAAATAAAGTACTTAGAGACTTAAATAAATAACGATCTTATTAATTAAATTATAATTATAATATGGTATCATTACATATTAAAATTTTATACTTACAGCCATCGGATTCCTTCAGACGAGTTTGTAAAAAACACAAAGAACAAAACTGTGAATGAAATATAAAAACGCATCACAATATAACTTAACTGCCAACTTTTCAGTTTGCACTAGTTAAAAACAAAAAAATAAGTTCTTAGAAAATAAAAGAAGAGCGCGAAATATTTTGGCGGGAAATGCGTCGAACTACTCGTGAGAGCGCGACAAGCACGCGGGGTTGAGCTCGCCCGAGCTTCGTCCGCGACAGAATGCGACCGCCGCCGCCGGCCTGCCGCTCGCGGACAGTGGTCAGGCGAATGCGCCGCCGCCTCTCACGATGACCTGCCAAAGATTATCGACGGGTGTATAGAAGTGCGACATGAAGTTAGTCGGAGCCCAATAAAGAGCTCGCTGTATTGACTTATTAAGCTACAGACAGAGGCACCTACGTATAGTTCGTGTGTAATGGTGGTTCATTAAAATTGACTTTATTAATGTTTCGCCCAAAACTATGTTTTTAACAAAGATTAATGGCACGGTGCTAGCTAGAAACAAATAAACACACTAAAATAATGCAAAAATCTAACTTGACTTTTTCCCTTGCAGACTTTGAACCCTCTTGCTTGAGAAATCAATTTTCTCGAAGACTAGCCTAAATACTCTCATTCAGAGTCTGAACTTTCCGCATACTACATCACATTTTATCAAAATCTGACCATCTGTAAGACGAGCGACATAATAGACAAAGTTACTTACGCATTGGCATTAGAGGGGATAGTATTATACTATCCTTATATAAAGACTATTATTTTAATAATTTATTATATTACAATTTAATAAGTACTCGTTCTGAGCGTCGGGCGGCTCTAGTATATTAGGCAGAAACTCAAGAGCTGCTAACTAACCACGCGTCTCTACTCCGTCACCCGAGGGCGTAAGCGAGCGCGGGCGGGCGGGCGGACCGGGCACGCTCCCCACGCGAGCGGCACAGCCCACTTATCAATTCACTCGAGTGGGCATTCATTCATTGTGAGCATTGTGGCCATAATGCGCGGATTCGGTTCTATTTACCAGTTCACATGCTGTCACCGTAATAACTACTTGTAATCGGAACTAATAAGATACTTATAAAAATCAGAATAATATTGCCTCGCATTATTTTAGTGCAGTACTTTAAAAAAAAAACTTGCATGCATCCCTAATATCCATTCATAACCTTTTCATTCATTAGTGTTTCAGGGACTTCTAGGTAATACAAGGAAAACTTATTCAAAAACCATTTTAAATAGCATAATATTTATTCATTAATAATTAAAATTATTCCTACATAACAATTTAGCCAATCGCATACATTTACCCTTATTTCTTAATTAATATCTGCTTACAATAGTCTATCAAATTGAGAATCATAAGAGCGAATGAATAGTTCACTTGTGTTAGGCCTCTTGTAGGCATAAGTAATTTATTCACTCTCTTTTATCATTGTTATTGACTGAGCCAAAATTCATGGATTTAAGACACTTTTTTCATTGGAATCCATAAGTCTTATTGTTAGTGAAAGCTTTACGCATAAAAAAACGAAAATTGATGTACAGGTTAGCCGTTTAGCACGCGCATACTAGAGGTCATTTTTTGACTCAAAGTAACTAACTAAAAAATATTCGGTAGGAGGGGTTCTGATAGATGATGCTTGAGATGGTCAAAGTGATCGCACCGACTTCAAAAAGAAATTGTTCGCCTAAAATGTATTCCTTTTCTTTAAAGGGTCAAGAGATTATTTAAGAATTTATTGTGCATTTTTGTTTTGAAGTCAGTTTTTACTTTTTATTAAAGTTATTTTTTTAGTGAATACAGGAGTGGTTGTACCTTGTGGCTCTGTTCTTAAATAAGCTAGAAATTACCGACCGGTGACAGACCGCTAGTGATCGGTCGCTGTGGAAAGCCGTGGGGTAGGCCTATGTTCAGCAGTGGACGTCTTTTGGCTGATAATGATGATGAAAATAATAGGACGTTCTAAATTCGAACGAAATTGAGGGAATTCCCTAAAGTTTACAAGTACGTATAATATTAGTAGTATAGTATTCATCAATGCATGGTGGAATACTGTAAAATCGTATTGTAGCTTTTGCATCAGATCAGTAATAAGTTTTAGAGTAGCCTTAGACAAATTCTTTTGGCATTATCATTGAGCTCCTAAGCGTTCAGAACTTACACCAAGTTCTGAACGCTCATCAGCTCATCAGCACGGAACCACAATATGATGAGTCTCAGACGTAAATATTTGTCAAAATTATGATGTTGGTCTTAAAACGCTATACTACGTGATTGTAAAATTTGAAGGTTTTCCTTGATGTCCCTCGAATTAAAAACCTCTTCCTATTCCACTTATTATTCTAATGGCAGAGGCATTCTAGTACAATAAACGCATTTCAAAAGTGATAACATTAAAAAAAAGTAAAAACCGACTTCAAAACCAAAATGCACTAAAAAGTCTTAAATAAACTCTTAACCATTGAAAGGAAAGGAATCCATTTTATGCAAACAATTTCTTTTTGGAGTCGGTGCTGTGATAGTTGATGCTTGATAGTCAAATTGATGGGAATGGGTATCAATGAGATATGAGGTAACATAGATACAAAAAAAAATAAAACATACAGTCGACTTGATAACCTCCTCTTTTTTGAAGTCGGTAAAAAAAACATACAGTCGACTTGATAACCTCCTCCTTTTTTGAAGTCGGTTAAAAATAGAAAAAAATAGGTAACAATAAAAACAAACATCTTTTTTGTAATTAAATTAGCAAGTGTTACACGATTTTAGAATCTGGAGTAAGTGCACCATGTTTTGTAGTAAGTTGCCACAGTAGTCCCTGTTTTTTTTTTCAGTACAGCAAGTTAAAGTTTGGCTTTGCAATTAGTTTGAATTCTTGGTTGGCCTTAAAAGTGTCATAAAAGTGAATAGAAATGGAGTTAGCTAATTAAATTTTAAAGTAACGTTGATAGAACAGCTATTCAGGCTGACAATAAAAGAAAAACTTAAAATCTGTAGCCACAGTAGTCAACAAACCAATACAAGGTGTCAATTTTAAGTATTTTTTTCCAAAGGCTTTATTAACTCGAAAAGTACATGAGTAAGTTTTTTTTTTGGAGACTCTCGTGGTCTAGTCTATCACGCGATTTCGGCTTGACCTTGACTTGCTGGACAACCTGTATAAAAAAATCTTACAGTCAATAAAAGTTCAATTGATAACCTCCTGCTTTTTAAGTCGGTTAAAATGTATGAAAAGCTTGTATTTTTATAATATGATGTGACTTAACTTTGACCCAAGCTTTGACTCGACTTTAGCCATGCCAATTAAAACTAAATTACTTTAAACCGTAGGAATTGAAAAGCTATTTTCCACTCAGCTATCTACACATGAAAGTTCAATTTTCCGAACAGGAGAGATAAAAAAAATATTCATTTAGTTTTTTTTGGAATTTTTCAATACCATATTTATATTTCAGTACTTTACAAAAATCATAGAACTAAGTATCATAAACCTCTTAGTAGAGTGCTTAGAAGGCTAAATAGATCATCACACCATCATATTATATTAGGTATAATTTGTCGTATAATTGTACTAATAAAACATCAAAAAATTAAGAAATCTGGCTGAAATGTAATGTAGTGCTATATTTTGGAAGCGCCTAAAATAGGCTTTTTAAATGATATCAGAAGATTTTTTAAATTTCCTATACAAAAGATTTGGTGTCACAAGCGCCCCCTACCTACCGAAGGTTTTTTTAGGTACTTCGGGTCAAACATATTGTTGTGACCTCTAGTATATGTGTGGTAAACGGCTAACCTGTACATAGATTTGCGTTTTTTTTAAAAATGAGACTCGTACGCCATCCACTATGTTTGATGTGCCTGCAAAACAATCACAAAAGGCATTTACTACGCTTGGTGGATTGCATCTAATACATGAATATTAAATACGCTAATTACACACACTGTATATCTACTTTTAATTGTAAAATTAATTCATGTAATTTCACTTTATTTTGCATTTATCAGCTCTTGTTGAATAAACACAATGTGGTTAATCTATCATTTACCTGACTTGTAGGTCCGCTATAATACTCACAGGAACCTGAGACGTAAGCCATGGTTGCCAGTTCTATTGCATTAAATCACGTTTACTGAATATTTTATAAACTGTTAGACCTATAAATATAACCTACTCAACATCAAACATACAACTGTACGTACATCTTTACATTATTTATATTAGTCTCATTGATTTGAATTAGGGTACGGACAAAGGGGAGAAAGAAAGAGAAATACATCGTAAGTCCATTCATAAAAAAACTTAACTTAAAAATTCAATATCTATTTGAAATATGAATTTTTATCGTTTTTTGACTTTGAAGATCACAAGGAATAAACTAGGAAAGCTCTTCAGTCTGTCTTTTTGAGTCCTAAAAGTGTCATATACAGGACTTGGTCAGAAATAATAGTAAACAAGCTTGCACCTCATACACCAAACAAAGATATACTCTGACAGGTTTAAATCGCATGCAACCGTTGTCGTAAAATTTTAACTGGATAACATTCGGCGCCTGAGCGTTGAGTGAGAAAAAGATAGGCCAGCTGTTACACTTGGCTTCCTCGGAAAATATGAGACATAACTCTATGAGAACAGAAAAGAAACTAAATCTTTATAAAACTCTCATTACGCAAAGTTAGACAAGCCTAATCTAAATTAAAGGTTTAGTGATTCTTTGGGTGTATACCACAATTTCCATGTAAATACAGAATATGAAAAGTGGGACTAGCGTTATTTTCCAAATTTTATCCCATTATTTCTGTTGCGGCTAAAAGCAGAATTGTGTTATTACAGAATCTGTTTCCACCATGACTGTGACTGATAAATAAAAGATCTAAAGAGATATTGAGAGTTTCATCAATGGAATAAAGTAAAGACACGTCTCGTTAATAAATACAAAATAAAGAAAAAATACATAATCATCTTTCTTTTTGATGAATAATTGTGCAGACATATAAGAGGTGATACCAGTTTTTTTTGCCGCCGTGGCCAGCAATGGAAAAAGTGGGAGAATCAGTCCCAGTATTTCTATCAATAGAAACACTTAATGGAAATCGTGGGAAACACCCGATTCATTTAGCATAATCCTACCAACCACAATGAGTACGTAACCAGCATTCGTGAAACTTATCCGCTATTAAGAGTTTGTGCGCACACATAAGTTAACTTCCTATTTGCTGAGTTGCATCGCTAAGGCTAGCAGTTAGGGTTGCCGCGCTCTCGTATCGGCGAGGTGTAGTCGATAAGTGTCAAATACTTCTGCGCACTATTTTTTGGCCCACCCTACACTGGCCTGCAAAAGGCTCTTAGTTTACAGGCCAGGTTTATATTACTACAAAAAACTTGAGCGTCTATTTCTCACTTAGCAAATAAGAACTAATATGCTTCTATAGTGTGCTATAGATACTACTGCGATTTCTTCCTGGTGTACTGCTTGACGATGGTGAAGCTGAATGTACGCGGCTGTCAGGCGAGGTGCGACAGGTCGTCCAGCTCGGGCGGAGGCTGCGGCGCCGACCCGCTGCGCGCGAACACTGGCTTCGCGACCACCGACACCGGCGCCTGGTGGACATAGACAACACGTTTGGCCATAGATATCTTAACACTTTTTAAAAGGTATTTATACTTTGAGCCTGTATTGCTATAATGTATAGGATATTTCCCCAAAATTTCTGAAAATAATAACTGTCTTTAAATTTGGATAAAGTCGCACTATATTTATTTTGGGTCTGGGTCTTACCTATAATATTTTTTTATTTATGAATTTGAAGTCATACATTTATATCGTGAGTTAAATAAAAGCGCTGATACTAAGGTGAACCAACATTAAATGGTGCAAATTAAAATAACTAGTAGTTATGCACCTAAGAAATTGCAATTAGGTTAACCATGTGCGAGACTCGCATCAGCCTGTTCAAATAAAATAGTACCGACTAAACTATATTTCAATAGATTTAACTTTACGTGCCGTTAGACTAACCTACTTTTTGCAAACTAAGTACATTTGAGTTCACTTACTTGCTATAATTGCTGTAAATGTTTAATGTACAAGATCATTAATATTACAAAGCAGTGAACACAGCGGCAGGTTGAGCTACGTCACCATCTTACAGATCAACACTTTACCTACACAGTATGCCAGGTGGTCATGTTCCTTACTCCTTATTGTTGAAACCACTGCTGAAAGGAAATAATCATGAAAAATTAGCATTACTTTACATATGGTTGAAGATTTAAGAACCACCACCCTTAAAAAACACGATAGTATGATTTTAATGTTTACTTATTATAACCAGATGCAAATCTCAATCATAGCACGGTGCACAATAGCATTAACAATTCCAAAATAAACATAACATTGACTGTCAAAATATCTCAATTTTTGGCCAATGGATTTTAGGGGCGTTTACAACTATTATATATTTTCTAAAAATTGGATTATACTGTCCTGTCTGCCATTAATAAATTAGAGATATTTGTTTGTGCTGTCAGCTCTGCAATATGGTGTTTCTATCTATCTATTCGCATTCAAATTATGAAGTAATTTAAGTGAAGAAGCTGTTACTTAGACATGATCCATCTTAGGCCGCATCATCCATTTACCATCAGGTGAGATCGTGGCCAAATCTCTGGCCATGTATTAGAAACAAGTATCGAAAACTATAAAAAATAAAGCGATTTCAAAAATAGAACGTGTTGACCGTAGACGCAGCTCAACCTTCACCGCAAACCTGGCTGACCTGCGACAGACCAACGGGCGCGGGCGGCGCGGGCGCCTGCTGCGGCGGCACCCCCACCACCATCACCTTCTGCGGCGGCCCGCTCGTCACCACCACCGACTACGCACACATGCACGCTGTACTCAGCTACGATGCGTAATGCTTCACGCGTTTAATTAACAAATGCACAACACGCGCGGCTAGATTGACTACCATTGAACCGAGGATATCAGAACTTCGTGACATCACCTTAGTAGTCTTCCCCTCGATTCATGTACTCAATATTATTATTATTATGAATTAAATGGTCTTTGCTTGGGTGATAGAAAGATTTTATTCTTAAAAATGATAAAAAGTACATGAATTGGACGGTAATTAGGACTACCGAAGTGACGTCAAACTTTAATAGTTCGTTTAGAGATTCGTTTTTTGTCCGAATGGGACAGGGTGTTCTTTCACCTAGCCACGCTGATGTGATGCGGTCTAGTGCACTTCGCATTCTTTTAAAATATTTTGAAATCTCAATTACTCTTTAATTCATGCCAAATATGCAAATATAAAACAACCCTTTCAATAAATTTATCACTGTTTCGCGTATTGGGATTTAAAAAGTATTTCTACTATATTTAAAACTCTAATACCTTTTGCTATTTAATACAGTTGATCATTTGGGTATACCAGTTAATGAAGGGAATCTCTAGATACGATAACAGTTTATTTGAAGATGTAAGACGGCATAAGTTTTCGATACAGGGTGTAAACAAAGAACGAGCCAGATTTAATGGTGTGGATGTCACTAGAGTTAAGAATACAGTTTTTTTTTTTTATAACATATTTTCTACTCTTTTTATTTCTCATACAGGGGGGTTAAGAGTAGTCTTGAAAAGTAAGAAAAACACCGGCCAAGTGCGAGTCGGACTCGCGCACTGAGGGTTCCGTGCCAACTTTAACTGAATTAGGGAACCCACTTACTTCTACTAAATAAAATACAACAATATTTTGTCGAATGCAAATATAACTTTGTTTTTCATAGTGTTTGTATGAAGTACAAAGTTATGTTTGCGGTTGTTGAAAATGTGCTATATCTCTAAAACTACTCGTTCGATCCTGTCCGAACCAATTTTCGTTGAAAGTATTTGTTAAGATCTACATTCCATATTTTTTTCAAAATTTACACTTGCTCGGTTTAGAAGTTACATGGGGGGGGGACGCCCATTTTACTACTTTGAAAGCGTCTACTATGAAACGTTAGACTTTAAAAGAAAATGGTTTTAGGAACCTCAATGTCATTTTAAAAGACCTATCCATGACACCCCACACGCATGGGTTTGACTATTTATTTTTTTTGGTTTTAGTTTCATGTATGGCAGTACATGACCACTTATAGTTAGGGAGGCGAATAGGGGAATTTTCGGTAATACTCGAGCGTGGCAGTTTAAGATATGAGAGATACCTTGGACCTAATAGAACAATCTTGTAAAGTATTTAGCTCTATATGTAGTGACGCGCGCCTAGGATAGACGATCAGATTAGTAAAAAAAAACGATAGTCTGTAATACTCGAGCGCGTCAGATTAAAATATTAGGGGTTGATTTTAGTGTTTTAAGACTGAATTTAACTAATCTGACGATAAGTCCTTGACGCCGCCGAGTTATAGGGTCGCGAACTTGTAAAAAAAAAAACGTTAATCCGGCATTCTCGAGCGCGATTTTTTTATTTTTTATTTTGAAGAATATAATCTAAAACGTACTAAAAATACAAAATCTGCCGGTTTCCGCATGACCAGGAGTGTGGAGGAGCCATTTCGTCTTCCGAAAAACGCGTTGCGGCATATAAGTCGCGAACGATACATTTTACAAAAAAAAGTTTAAATAAACAAAAAAGGTAATTTTATTTTACACAAAAAAGGTCTCTTTACATTTTTGTCCAAAGTTAAAACTTTTTGACTTGAAGCTTCATAAAAACTCAAACTCCCGGTTTTTTGAGTATATCTTGAAAAAAGAGGGTGTTAAAAAAAAGATATGAAATAACGATGGTTAAATTATGTTACTTTTATCTCAAAAAATTTTTTTTTTCTAAAGCTTCTCGACAATTTTCGTGGACTTGGAAAAGGTTACGCGTATCTGTATACAAAAGTATTTTTAACATGTTCAGTTTCATGTATGTATATTATTCAATAGCCTGTTGATCCTCAAATTGTTTTTTGGACGTAACGTAAGCAAAACGAAGTGAAGAATTATTAAAAAGAAAGAAGAAAGGAAAAAAAAGTAACCAAAAAACCTTTCCGGTCAGATTAAGAGAACCCACCAACATTTTTGTCAGATTAAGAAATTATGCTTTCAGGATACCGAGATGAACCTCCCCTATGAAAATCTGACGCGCTCGAGTATTTCAAAAAAACTATTTTTTTTTTGCATTTTCAAAAATTCATCGTAACTTATGGTCACGCCAAAATCGTCAGTTTTTTTGAAGGGAGCTTCCTTGGGGCCTACTTAACACCCCTTCCGAAAATCTGACGCGCTCGAGTATTTTTATTTTTTTTGCATTTTTGACTACTTTATATGCCTACCCCCACCACGCAAACCGGCAGATTAGTATTCCGTTGTTATCAGAGGCACTTGGGGCATACGTAGAATGAATATCTGATGCGCTCGAGAATGCCCAAGTAACTGTTTTTTTTTTTACATTTTTGAAAAACCGTACACGCCAAACCCACCGCTAAAATGGTTTTTACCATACGAGCTTTTCTTTTCGAAATTATTTTATCTTTCGATTTTGATAGGTCTCGACGGCGCCGTTGAATTACGCCATTTAGCTACCTCGCTTCCCTAACTATAAATGACATTATTTTTTGTATAAAAATCGGTAAGCGGTATCTTCCTACCAAATTTCAACAGTGTTATGCTTATAGTTACAGAATAAAATGGCTGTGACATACGGATGGACAGACAGACAGACAGACAGACTTGACGAAACTATAAGGGTTCCGTTTTTTGCCATTCGGCTACGGAACCCTAAAAAGCGATTCACAGGATACATCTACCTACTAAATTTCAACTGTCTTATACTAAATAATTCAGGATAAAGTGGCTGTGATATACGGACAGACATGACAAAACTATAAAGGTCCCTTTTTTGGCTACGGAACCCTAAAAAATATTATCTGGTATTTTTTAAATAACTTTCTTTATTTAAAAAACATCCCGTAATCCAAACTTGATTGACAACCACCGCCTTCAATCTCGCTCGTACTTTTGTACACCTGTTTTCAACTGATTTACTTTACAAGCAGGTACATCTGAATCTACTATCCGTACTTACACCATGCTGTCTATGCTGTCTACAGGGCTCGAAGCAAACACAATTACGAATGCATCCATGCACAACAGTTGCCACACATCGTCAAAGATATAAGACTAAATACATTCGACAGTATATTTGACAATATATTCTCGACTATCATAAGAATGGACCTGTCATGCATGTCAAACCCTTCCCATTCGTCCATTTCATGACAATACAGTTCATTTTTAATTGATTTGTAATCGCGCAGTAAAAGATCCATTCTTACGAGGCCGTAGTGCGAGTCGGAGCGAGACTTACTCGATCAAACGCATCGAACACAAACGTGAATTTATATGGGATTTATTTAGTGTAAACGTTAGCCATCAGACGGCGCTGCTTCAATCCCATATATATTTACGTTAACGCACTCGATGCGTTTAATTAAGTCTCGCGTCGACTCGCACTATGGCCGCAGGTCACTAACTAGCTACTTTTGGCTTAAACACAAGTAGTTATTAAATTAGATTTCAAGATGCAATGTTTAACTGAATCAAGTTGGTATGATTATTTTAAAAATATGCAGTTATCGTAACAAACTTAAAAAGCAATACATATTAAGGTATTGTGCATAAGTACGTACCTGCACGTTTTGGCTGCGCACGATGGTGGGCTGCGAGCTATGCACGACGATGTGGCCCGCGCCGCTGGCCGGCTGTGCCTGCACCAACCGAACATCGCATACTATGTAGTCAGTTATAAAACAAAATGCCATCTATTGCACCTTATTGTAATATGCTAGTTTCCACTAAAAACAAATCACAATGTACTTAAATTATTGTAATTAATTATGAAATGGGTATATCAAAAACTAGAATTTATTTTTGAATTTAAATTTGAATTATTAATATTTTTACCACGCTTTATTTAGCTTGGATTGTATGTATGTATGTATATATGTAATGGAATCTTTGAGCATTAATTAGACCGATTTCCAGAAATTTGATTAATTTGAAACTATGCACACGTATCAAGGACCGATGACAATGCAATAATTTAATAACAGTTTCCCAATCGCCAGGATTAGTAATGGGAGTGGGTGATTTGCGCACCTGCTGCTTTCCTCAGCTGTGGTAGCCGTTTCTCAGGCTCCCTTTCCTAACAATAAGTTCTTACTCCCGGTTACTTCTGTGTCAATTACGATTCCTGCATAGCTTTGCACTTACAGCCGATAAAGAAGGAATCAAATCTAATAAACCAAACTAAAAAGTGAAAAGTACATTTTAGTTTAAAAAATTAAAATATCACGCATTTAAAACTGATTGAACTAAAAAATTATATTACAGTAATCAATTGAAAAAATCATATTATTATACAAAAACCGGCCAAGTGCGAGTCGGACTCGCGCACTGAGAGTTCCGTGCCAACTTCAACTGAATTTGGGAATCCACTTACTTCCACTTAGGGCTGATTTTTCAAGTCAGATAAGAAATATTCGTCGAACAAAATACAATATGGCTAATTTGAAAACGTCACCTAATTGTCAGCAATAATACGTAAATTTCATTTTTTTAAATCTGTCGCATTGTAATTTATCAGTCTGACTAGCGGTCCCCCGCGACTTCGTCCGCGCGTTTTGAGTTTGCTCCCTCCCCTCCCGTCGCAGCGTCATGTTTTATATCCTTAAGCCTTTCTCGATAAATTAGCTATCCAACACAGAAATATTTTTTCAAATCGGTCCAGCAGTTCCTGAGATAAGCGCGTTCAAACAAACAAACTCTTCAGCTTTATAATATATTAGCCCAAGCGCACGTTGTACTTAAGCCGCGAACATTATTTTGGTGCGGAGTTATGTTAAAACTGTGATAGCTCCTAAGATATTTATTGAAATCAAATGATATAAAGAGCAACTTGGTTCTAAATGAAATGCTCGTGATGATGAATGTATTTATTTTGATAAGAATAAATACCTGTGTGTATAATACACCTCTAAAAATAATGCATTATTTTTTTACAAATTTATTAACATAAAAAAGGTTGTAGTAAGTCAACCATAAAAGATAGACATATGCTGTTGCGGACTTTATTATAGAACTTTTAATGCTGAACAATCCTGTCATACATGATTTTTGTGCAACTTAAGCGGTTTCCGCAGCGTATGCAGCGGAAGCTCTCAAAAGGAATATTTTTCTCCCGTATTCGCAACATTTTTTATTTCTGCTGTGGTCTTATGAGTCGTATCTTTATGTTATATAGCCTAAAGCCTTCCTCGATAAATGGACTATCCAACGTAAAAATAATTTTTCAAATCGGGCCAGTAGTTTTTGAGATTAGCGCGTTCAAACAAACAAACAAACAAACAAACAAACAAACTCTTCAGCTTTATAATATTAGTATAGATAAGTTTTATTTGACTATTGAAAAATCGGCCCTTAGAAAAATACCACAATATTTTGTAGCAGACAGCAGATGTAACTTTGTTTTTCTTAGTGTTTGTATGAAGTACAAATTTATGTTTGCGGTTGTTGAAAATGTGCTATATGTCAAAAAGTTCTCGTTCAATCTCGTCCGGACCAATTTTCGTTGAAAATATTTGTTAAGATCTACATTATATATTTTTTTCAAAATTTACACTTGCTTAGTTTAGAAGTTGGATGGGAGGGGGGGGACGCCCTTTTTACCACTTTGGAAGTTTCTAGCTATGAAACGTTAGACTTTAAAAGAAAATGGTTTGAGGAACCTCTATGTCATTTTAAAAGACCTATCCATAGACACCCAACACGTATAGGTTGGACGAAATTTTTTTTTTGTTTTAGTTGCATGTATCCGGGCTCCCCCTTAAATTACATTACTTTTTATTTTTTGTATGAGAATCGTAAAGCGGTTAACAGGATACATACTCCTACCAAATTTCAACAGTGTGATGCTTATAGTTACAGAATAAAATGGCTGTGACATACGGACGGACAGACAGACAGACAGACAGACTTGACGAAACTATAAGGGTTCGGTTTTTTGCCATTCGGCTACGGAACCCTAAAAAGCGTAGGGGGCTTGGTTTCGATTGTGGTAAACATTTATCAATAATTTACTATAATCTGTGGATATCATAACAAGCACCCCACGCTTTTTGTATAATAATACGATTTTTTCAATTGATTCCTGTAGTTTTATTTTTAATTTTTTAGTTCAATCAGGTTTAGGTGCGTGGTTTTTCAGTTTTTTAAACTATAATTTATAAAACCACACGATTCACGTGTGGTTTCAAAACATTTTACAATAGTAAAGGGTCAAACTAGGAGTTTATTTACTGTGTTTGGTTAAAAAATATTAATAAAGCGTAATTTACTTAAATAGGTAAACGAGATGTTAAATATTATACATGTCATTTTAAATTTAAATGTTGTTAATAGTTTGTTGTTCATTAACTATTTTGGGTCAACAATAATTTGTTTGGAGTCATTTGCTTTAATAGGGTAGCAAGATGTTTAAACTTTGGTTATAATTTCATATTAAACTGCGGTTTTAATTTTAGTGATCATTTACTATTTTTGGGTCAACTATGATTTGTTTGGAGTCATTTGCTTCAATAGGATAGCAAGATGTACAAACTTTGGTTATAGTTTTAAATTAAAATGCGGTTTTATATTTTGGTGATCATTTACTATTTTTGCCTGTGATATTTTACTTAATTTGGTGATCAGTTAAACATAAGCCTTAAATTATTGCATTGTCATCGGTACTTGATACGTGTGCAAAGTTTCAAATTAATCAAACTTATGGAAATTGGTGAAAATTATGCTCAATGATTCCATTACATACATACTCTATGTATGATATATACAACCCAAGCTAATAAAAGCGTGGTAAAAAGCTCGCCATCGTGCAAGGCGTGAACGTCACGTCCTCTGATACGCGTTTACGGTCACGTGAACAATCGTGTGGTTTCATCGTCATCATCATCATTATCAGCCGAAGGACGTCAGTGGACGACGACGAAAACTGTGGGAGAGGCCTATGTTCACCATAGTTTTCCACAGCGACCGATCAGAAGCGGTCTGCATCCGGTTTGATCTTGCGATCTTTTCAACGTCATCTGTCCATCTTGTCGGTAGACAAATGTGTGTTTTGTACTAATTATTTATAAATTATAGTTTACAAAACTGAAAAACCACGCACCTAAACCTGATTGAACTAAAAAATTAAAAATAAAACTACAGGAATCAATTGAAAAAATCATATTATTATACAAAAAGCGTGGGGTACTTACCACAGATTATAGTAAATTATTGATAAAATGTTTACCACAATCGAAACCAAGCCCCCTACGCTTTTTAGGGTTCCGTAGCCGAATGGCAAAAAACGGAACCCTTATAGTTTCGTCAAGTCTGTCTGTCTGTCTGTCTGTCCGTCCGTATGTCACAGCCATTTTATTCTGTAACTAGCGGTCCCCCGCGACTTCGTCCGCGCGTTTTGAGTTTGCTCCCTCCCCTCCCGTCGCAGCATCATGTTTTATATCCTAAAGCCTTTCTCGATAAATAAGCTATCCAACACAGAAATATTTTTTCAAATCGGTCCAGCAGTTCCTGAGATAAGCGCATTCAAACAATTAGCTTTATAATATATTAGCGCAAGGGCACGTTGTACTTAAGCTGCGAACATTATTTTGGTGCGGAGTTATGTTAAAACTGTGATAGCTCCTAAGATATTTATTGGAATCAAATGATATAAAGGGCAACTTGGTTCTAAATGAAATGCTCGTGATGATGAATGTATTTATTTTGATAAGAATAAATACCTGTGTATAATACACCTCTTAAAATAATGCATTATTTTTTTACAAATTTATGAACATAAAAAAGGTTGTAGTAAGTCAACCATAAAAGATAGACATATGCTGTCGCGGACTTTATTATAGAACTCTTAATGTTAAACAATCCTGTCATACATGATTTTTGTGTAACGTAAGCGGTTTCCGCAGCGTATGCAGCGGAAGCTCTCAAAAGGAATATCTTTCTCCCGTTTTCGCAACATTTTTCATTTCTGCTGTGGTCTTATGAGTCGTATCTTTATGTTATATAGCCTAAAGCCTTCCTCAATAAATGGACTATCCAACGTAAAAAAAAATTTCCAAATCGGGCCAGTAGTTTTTGAGATTAGCGCGTTCAAACAAACAAACAAACAAACTCTTCAGCTTTATAATATTAGTATAGACTATAAACATCAAACTGTTGAAATTTGGTAGGAGTATGTATACTGTTAACCGCTTTACGATTCTCATACAAAAAATAAAAAATAATGTCATTTAAGGGGGAGCCCCTACATGCAACTAAAACAAAAAAAAATCGTCCAACCTATACGTCTATGGATAGGTCTTTGAAAATGACATAGAGGTTCCTAAAACCATTTTCTTTTAAATTCTAACGTTTCATAGCCACACGCTTACCAAAGTGGTAAAATGGGCGTCCCCCCCCCATCTAACTTCTAAACTAAGCGAGTGTAAATTTTGAAAAAAATATATAATGTAGATCTTAACAAATCCGGACGAGATTGAACGAGAAGTTTTTGAGATATAGCACATTTTAAACAACCGCAAACATAACTTTGTACTTCATACAAACACTATGAAAAACAAAGTTACATCTGCTGTCAACAAAATATTGTGGTATTTTATTAAGGGCCGATTTTTCAATAGTCTGATAAAACTTATCAGACTGATAAATTACAATGCGACAGATTTAAAAAAATGACATTTACGTATTATTGCTGACAATTAGGTGACGTTTTCAAATTAGCCATATTGTATTTTGTTCGACGAATATTTCTTATCTGACTATTGTAAAAAGTTATGAAAATATAGTACAATGCACCCCACGCTTTTTACTCTGAATTGAATTATTCTCTAACTCTTTGTAATTAAAAAATATTTTCTACTTTTTAGTTCGTAAAGAGTTATCTATGACTGCAAATTATAGTTTAAAAAAACTAAAAAAAACACGCTTTTATAGCTAATATAAAAGCGTGTTTTTTTTAGTTTTTTTAAACTATAATTTGCAGTCATAGATAACTCTTTATAGTATTTTGCTGTCAAGAAGGCTTTCGTCTTAAGCAGTAACGTCATCAAGGACGCCATGACAGTTCGAGCGTTTATATAGGTCATTCAATTTTTTATATAGGTCATTCAATTTTTATTTTTTAAATCATAATTGAATCATGTTTTTTTTAATATCATGGTTAACGTTTTTGGCGAGTCTGCGCACGTAATTTTAAATAAATGGGCAGGACAACATTTTACTGAAGATTTTTGTAAAATGTGACCTATATTATAAAAAGTAGTTCAATTGATTCTGCTCGTTATTCTAATAAAATAAATTTCAGGTTTTGCACATTTAACGTTACACGTTGTATATTAAAAGACGTAGTCTTAGCAGTATGAAATCTTGAGTGTTTATTCTACCTAAACATCTATTGAATAGTCCTTCGAGCCGGATACATCGTGAATAGCCCATATTTTACCGTACGCGATCAGACAATCCAAACCGCCTGCTCCATTGGTTTTCACCAAATTGTCAGCTCCATTGCCTTTTACCTAAATAATAAAAATATTTTCTTAGCAAGATACCTGTGGCGGCTTCTGCTGCGAGGCGACGATGACGAACTTCTGCGGCGGCGGCGTGCTCGGCGCCGGCGACTGCGGCGCGGGCGACGCCACCACCACGCCGCGGGTCGCCACCGACTCTGCGGGGACAGTTACGGATAACAATATTATTGCCTACAGATGTATTTTTAAATCAATCAGACGGCTGCGCAGTATTATGGCAAATATGGATAGGAACAAACTACAGAAATCAAACTCCATATAAAGCGCGCTCGAGCAACGCACACATAGACACCACTCACGGACAAGACATCTCGGAACATTTCGGGACAGTGCGTGCGCGAGTGCCACCCGCTAGAGACACGCGTTTTGAAGGTGAAAATATTTTGTTAGGTGACTCCAGCGCTTTTTATATATCCATAATTGTTTCTTTTTTATTTTGAATTTTGTATAAACAAAGTAATAAGTTAGATAAAATCATTAATATCAAAAATATATTACGTAAGATGAAAACGTGTTGTTTTATTTATGTAGATATTATTGTGCAATTTTTACTGACATTTGATAGGATTAGGTCTAAAATGGATAACTAAAAAGAAATTGCGTCAAGTCAAGGCTGTACAAAATATTATATTTTAATGAAAATATTATATTTAAATAGCTATGGTTGTGTAAGTTTAGTTTATTGATGAAAATGTACTACCCCGCTAGGTCGTCGTGAACACACACGCATCGCTTACGCGCTTCATCTCGCCGCGAACGAGTCGCTAGCTAGCCCGTGACTTACGCCGCACATGCGTGTTGTACGTGAGCGATCGGATATTTTTTATTTATTTAATTATTTATTGCAGGCAGCAAAGACCCATACAATAGATACCTTTAAAATACATATAAAATATCAAAATAAGACACTACTTTGCCGGCGTAGTGTTCCGCATCTTGGTGTCCGGTAACCGTCCGCAAAACCGACGATACAAAACACCCTTCGGCCAAAATTTTGCTTTCATAAAGGTCGACAGCTGTTCGGTCGGAACCCTCGCCACAAACGAATTGAAATTCGTATTGTGACGAGATTCCTACCGTTTGACCCTCAGTGAGTATTTGGTCTTAATTCGGATGTACTCTACAATCTCCTCGACCTTTGTAGAGTAATAAATCCGGGACACGTATAGTCAAAGTCAAAGTCAAAAATAATTTATTCAATTTAGGACACAAAATGCCACTTATGAATGTCAATAATTAGTGTCATATCCAATCAATTATGGCCCTTATGGGGCTATAACATGTCTCCTTGTCTTTTGGGCCCTACTAGCGCTTCGAAAAAGGACACACACATAATTTGGCAAGTGCTGAGAAGAATCACCGGAAAAACTCAGTCACCACTAGCTGCCACAAAAATGATACAAATCAAAATAAACAGGTAGGTACATCAGTTTGGTCCAGGCTTGACTGTTCATTCATTGTCGTCATTAAGATAGTATTGAATTTTATAACACCCCTTCGACATTAGGGTATTTTTGACATGTAACTTAAATTTCTGAATAGGTAGTTCGATAACATATATATTTAAAAAAATATTGTCAAATTTCCCAAGAATGAATACATTGTTTTGGCTAACCTGAATTTTGGAATGACAAGTTTGTTTTTATTTCTTGTGTTATACGAATGAATATCACTATAACACGGGATATCGCACCTTCAGAATTAAATAGACCCAATCCGAAATTTTGACTTTGGGTCGTAAACGCTTTAAACAACCACTTTTAGACTTTAATTATAACTTATTTTAATCAAAACTAATATTCGGAGTTTGGGTAAATAAGTAAACTTTGAAGTACAATAAAAAATATTTCGATATATCTATACCATAGCTGATTATTTCTAAATAAATACACATTTCACAGACTTAAAAACTTTTTTTTTATTAGGTCTCTCTAATTCTGAAGGTGCGATATGCTTTCATAATGTTCGATAGTTGTTCAATGTTCACACTCACCGACGCTCTTGGCGACGAGCGAGGGCGAGGGCGCGGGCGCGGAGGCGGCGGGCACGAGCGGCGGCGTGCACGTGACGACGGCCACGGCGCCGCCCGCGCTGCCGCCCGCCGGCGACGCGCGCAGCTTGCGCACCATCTGCTGCAGGCTCGGACCCAGGTACCCGTAGTCGCGTCTGTGTACACAAATTTTATAACTAGCGTACCCAGCGAACTTTGTTTCGCCCCCATCCTCGTCTTGCCCGGCCACGTCCCGCCCGGCCACAAAGAAAAATGTTAAGGGTGGACAACCCTTATCACTAAGGGGTATGAACAATTGATGTAGGCCGATTCTCAGACCTACTCAATATGCTCACAAAATTTCATGAGAATCGGGAGGAGTACGGGAACAAACATTGTGACACGAGAATTTTATATATTAGAAGATAATGGTTTACAATAAAATTCATTGACTAAGGTGGATGACTTAAATGAATAAAAATATACTATACAAAATGTATTTATGCATTTTGCATTCACAGAATGGTTATGTTCAATAGTCGTCAAATTGCAGCCAATGAATATATGACATACTACTCGATAGCAGCCAATCAAAACTTTATATAGCTTGATAGGCATGCGCCTAGATAGCGTAAGACATGGGGTTCGATCCTCGTCTGTTACAGTTGCTTTTCACAAGTGAAATTTATATTATATTGTATAGAGCTTGTCTAAGCTGAATTGACGCCCCCACTTTCACATTAACGCACACAAGCAAATTTAAAATATGGGCACGATACATATACAAATGTCGTTGTAATTGAACATTCAGTTGACGGTAGGACTCATATGAATTGTTGTCCAACTTGTCATAAATGACGAGAACGCGCGAGCGAGCGACGTTTTGTTTCATACAATGTGCCAGCGCTCTTCTTAGGAAGAGCGCTGGCACATTGTATGAAACATTTATATGTCGGCATTTTTGTCAAATTTATCACACGACTATTGTCGACCGTGACGTATAGGCATATAGATCTTAATTCGCGGAACAGTCGAAGCTCACACAGATGAAGTGACGTTATTAATATTTACACTCACACATCGAAATCTATTGATTAAGGAGTGAGGCGCATTATTTCTGCTTAGACAAGCTCTAGTAGTGCATTAAAGCCAGGAATCGTTGCTTAAATTTTCGCTCACTGTCCCTATAAAGTCCCTTTAATAACTACTGAAGCGTAAATTCCTGTACCCCATTTACCAAAATCCGTCTCAGACTATCATAGCTATCACTGTGAATAGGAAGTTATAACACTAGTTGTGTTTATTGTCATCTTGATTTACTGCAATTGTCGTATATTGATAACGACAGCTTGTATGTGTGTTTTCATGATATCACGTAAGTAAGCCATGGGAGAGCATATAATATTCAGAAAAGGCTTTCATACAAGGGTACATGTACAAGCCATTTCTCATAACATAAGTCATATAAATAATATGAATTGTATTGACATTCATCGGTCGTCGCGCTATCTGTGCCTGGTAAAAGTTTCATGCTCAATGATGACAATAAATCCATTCTTACTTCAAGAACCTTGGTTGAAGAAGATGTGAATGACGTCAATATGAGACAACATTTTTAATCAGTTCATATTTTAAGGCGTATCTACAATACTTATAAATGTTAACATAGGGTTGGTTGATACAATTCAAGACCTTGAATTCATTTACGTAGTAAACTTCGAGGTAAACACGCCAAAATGCTGTACAAAAAATAGATGTTTGTGTTTTATTGCATTAAAAATGACAAATTCTATTAATGTTTTTAAGGAAATTAAATTATGTCAATTAAATGAAGTAATCACCTACTTATTATAATTCTTATAAGATAGCAGAACACGTCTCGTCACCGCACCACGTACATTGCTCTGATCCCAAAGTAAGTAGCCAATGCACTCGTGTTATGAAAATCAGTCACAACGGTGGTACCACAACACCCAAGCCCGAACAATATAAAAAAATATGAATTTCCACATTGACCCGACCGGGAACGGACCGGGACCTTGAGGCGAACACGCCTTGAAACTCAGCGTGCTTAGCCACTACACCACGGAGGTAAATAAATGATGATTTAATATGTTTAAAAATAAAAGTCGTTCCACGCAATATTTTTGATAAAAAGATTTGGTTTGATGTATTGAATGCAAGGTTTAAGGCTTTGGCAAAGTTTAAGGCAAGGTTTAAGCATTAAGGCTTTGTTTAGCCTTAAACATCCTGTATAATAAGATGATAAAAATATACAAACAAAGGAAGAAGAAGATGTACATAATCTACTAGTCACACACTTCTTACTTATCGGTCGGCGGCAGAACAACGCCTATAAATCACCGATTACGAAATCAAAACAAAGGAATACAGTAAATATGTTCGAGACTTCTACGATTATGGTAATAGAATCATAAAATATCGTTTTGCGTGCGGAAACCGATTGAAGGGATTTTTGCGCGACTTATTTCAAGGAAAACGACTGAAACTGAAATATGATTGCCGTATTACACGACAAAGCTATCAAATGAATTATGTTTAGTTGATGTTTTTGTTTACTTGGTAACAATATTTGATTCTTTCTTACGTTTTGGGCCACACTGATATTCAATACTATGAAAATTGTCTTTGCTAAGGTATATTTAGGTATCCGTTTTTGACGTATAGCCAAAACGGGTGCAAAGCCCTTTAATACTTTCAGTATTCGTCGGGTGGGTCTGGCAGCTAGTAGCTCGCGACGGGGCGGGGGTGCGTGAGGCTAGTATGTGACACGTTCACGCTAGTCAGACTGTTATAGAAGTTAAGGCTACTGAAGGCACTACTGCTTGCAGTTCTTATGGGCGCGGATTCATGTCTACGGCGCGGCACCGTTCACCGCGTAACGACATAATTATGTGCGGCGTACCGCGGAGGCATAGGGCGCATTGCTCTCGTAACTTGTGTTTTATTTTAAACATTATTCGGCTAACAATTTAGATATGCATTATTTAATGTCTACTATTGGATACTACTGGATTTCTTTAGCAGTCCATATCAAGACCTAACTTATTTTGAACCGATGGTTTCTATCGTCTAGCGGTGCGGTATGTCGTTCACCACGCCGTGCCGGCGGCACGGTAACCGGCCCTGCACCGTAGGCGTAGGTCCACGCCCTAAAACTACGTACTTCAGACTACTAGCTGCTTAACTACTCTCTTGTACTCGTCGGGCAGCGCCTTCAATAGCTGGTGTGCAAGTTTACCTATACAGGCTGTTGTTTTGGTCAGTGGCATCCAACTCTGGGATAATAATCTAAGTTATACTTATTTAAAAAAAACTTTAAATTATATGCAAGTTTTATAATAGAAAACGTCTTTACAACATTATAAAAAAAGACAAAACGCATGGGAATTGTCGCACCCTCACGCGTAGCTAGCGCGTATCTACGAAATAGTACGCCGAAGATAGTAAGCAACGCAGAGGCTATCTGGTGTTGGTAGTTTTTATTCGATCGATGTATCGCATTAATAAATTGATTTTGTAGGATTTTTCCCATTTGAAAAACTTTTTTAAAATATTTTTTTGACATCAGTATCGTTTGTACAGCCGACCCCGAGTCGCTAATCGCTGACCAAAACAACACCCTGTACATATATGGCAGCGTCTAGCGGTATGCGAGCGGATGCCGGGCGGAAAGAGTGCGCCGCAAATAGCAGAGTGGACGTTATTTTGTACAGTCAGCCTGCATTTTAATGGACCATATGGTTTTCGACTTTGCACATCCGCGGCGTGTTCGCAACGTATTTGCTTCCGCTCCGCATACGCTCATAAACCGTTGGTATGATAATAAGGATCTTAGGGTACTCACTTGTACTCGTCTGGCTGGTCCGGCGGCTGGCGCAGGTCCCTCACGACAGGCGCCAGCACTTTAAGCAGCTGGTGCTTGAGGTTGCCGGCCGCGAGTCGGTCCGCACCGCCCAGTCCGCTGAGCGCGCCCTCCACTCTCTCGCCTAGCCACCTCACGCGGGGCAATATGAATACCTAAGAAGATTAGTAGATTGTTATACAAGGGGAGAAAGTGACTCATTTCACTCGAGAAGTTCTTGGCGCTCGAACGGAGTGAGAGCGCTAATAATTCGAGAGTGAAATGGGTGCTTTCACCCGAGTTGTACTATTTTTCATTTCGACTGTGAGGAAAAATAAATAAATTTATTTAGATATTATGTTGTTTGGCGAGAGATGAAACCTCAAGTTTTTACATCACAATCAGTTTGTTTACTGTTGTTATACAAAAACACACCATTAGAAGGACAATAACGGCACAGAAGACAACCGAGTACATAAAACGTGGACGATATCAAATATTTCAAATCATTGTTAAAAATATCGATCGATTTTTCCTCACAGACAATGCTAATAGTAACAGAACGCAACCTTAACCTTGTCACCAAAATTCCAGATTCAATTTTGCCTCATGAGATAGCGCTATGAGTGACAGCTAAAGGTGGGAATGAGTAAGAAGATTAATGAACAACAAAATCGCGCCAAGTCGCCTCCGCCTGCTTAATAATCTGTGCAATAATCGACCAATCTAAAAAATATACTGTCAAAGGGGCCGTCCATTAATCACGTGAGGTCGTTTTTCTCATTTTTTGACCCCTCCTCCTCTCTGGTGATATTTGGTGAGGTTTGGGACCACATCCCCCCCCTCCCCCTGGATCACGTGTATTTTTTGGAAGTCTATGTAAAGGCTATTTTTGACTGTTTTTTTTTTTTAAAAATGGTGATTCGAAAAACATTCATACGTATTTGCAATAAAATTAATTAATGTTGTCTTAGTTGCAAGACTTTCATTTAAGGTTACAACTGGTAAAGCTTTTTCTTCACTGGCAGTTGTTGTTGGCAAAGAGGTTTGTGACCACAAATCGTTCAAATTTTCGCGCCGCTCAAAATTTCGGTTCAGAAATAGCGCTTTTTGACAAAAATAAATAAAATTAATACACGTGATGTCTAACGAGACCCCCCTTCCCCCTCGTGATGTCTCGTGATGTTTTCCGTACCCCCTCCCCCCCTTTTGAGCCTCACGTTGGACTGGACGGCCCCAAAGACAAAATAATGTGACAATTTAAAATGAAAAAAAGTGTCGCTATGTATGGTGGGCAACCAAATATTATATTTGTAGATTTTAAATTGTTAACAAATAGACCAATTGTAAATTTTAAAAATCAGTGACCATAATAAATACGCTTTTAATGTTAAGCTAAGCTTTCAAAATATAGAAAGCCTGTTTATTTTTATAATATGATGTGACTCAATTATCTTTAACTCCATGTCTGATCGTAGCAATTAAAACTAAATTACTTTCCACCCTAGGGATGGAAAAGCTATTTTCCACCCATCTATCTTCCCATGAAAGTTCAATTTTCCGAACAGGAGAAATGAAAAAATATATCAGTGAACTATTAGTTAAATTTTTGTTATAATATCGGGACCGTGCGCGACGACAGCGTCACGAACTCGCGAACTATTGAGGACTTTGAAATTACAAATGGGTGGCTGTCATTACTAAAAGTAATTATACCAAAGTTATTTCAATGAAACATTGTATTAATTTTTAGTTCTATTCACATCTCTGTTTAACTGAATTAAATAAACAATTTTATATATTTATCTATTCAATTAATTTAATCTATAGTGTCGAATGTTAGTTATTAATATAATATATATTGCACGGCTTCGCACATTTGGTACTAAAATTGCTAAGAAAACACTTGTGCCAGGACAGGCCGCTCTCCCATAGCACGGTCACATATATAGGTGTTTAATTTAATCTTATATTAGTAATTTTCAAGTCAGAAATGGCTTTATTTTCTTAGTCCACGTTTCAGTCAATATTATAAATGAAGGGTTTAATTTTAAAAGAGTAAGCAACAGTAGCAGATCATCAAAATTATGATAGATGCTCCTTATATTTTGTCAAATTAGAGTTAGGTCATAATTTTTTATAGTTATTTGTTTGTGTAAATACTCAATATTACACAACGATCATTCATTCATCATTATATTAAAAAAGTGTTTTATTCAACAAAATTATATCATGTGACTGTATATGTATGTTTTGATCTTTATTTGGTATGTATGTTGTTATATCGTATATTACACACACGTCTCGAAGCGCTAGTAGGGCCCAAAAGATAAGGAGACATGTTCTAGCGCCATATGGGCATAATTGATTGATAGAAACTAATTATTGACGTTCATAAATGGCATTTTGTGTCCAATGGGCTGATTTTTCAATAGTCAGATAAGAAATATTCGTCGAACAAAATACAATATGGATAATTTGAAAACGTCACCTAATTGTCAGAAATCATACGTAACTGTCATTTTTTAAAATCTGTCGCTTTATAATTTATCAGTCTGATAAGTTTTATCCATAAAATAATTATTCCTTTGGAATAGAAAGACAAGAGCGAGATGTGACTAGCAGCAAACTGTGTCATAAAAAGAGTTGCGAGATGCGATGTAGCAGAACCGTTTTTGGCGGCTGTCAGTCAGTTTGGAAGCCCATGAAGGCTCACTGAAAATTTCTTTCACTTGTTTTTTTTTTTAAATATGTGAAATTGTGTATATTTTGAAGAAATTGTGCTCCTGAAACAGGGTGACTAGATCGGTGATTAATTGTTGTTCATTACAGCGAAATAACCCCAAGAAATAATCTTTCAACAGGTAAATTAGTCCAAATTGAAGCCTCTTAATATACTACCCATGCGCTTCAAATTTAAAGTACGCAGTTTGATTATAATATTCTATAAACGTTAATTTACATAATAGGTAAAGATAGAATAACACAGGTAATGCATATCTACGAATATTTTGTATCAAGAAATAATATTTCGTTTTACACTAGAGCTGCATGTTCTATATTTTTTGTCGACTGTTTATCATGCGGTAAACTAGGTTTAACTTAGGAAGATTGGTATAAATCACCTGAAAGAAAGGTAATTTTATTTTAAGCTACAAACGTTACTTACTGAAGTTAGTAACTGTGGTATGTGGTATAGGAATATTAATTTTATGGTTTTATCTGACCATTGAAAAATCGGACCTAAATTGAATAAATTATTTTTGACTTTGACGCTTCCAAAGTGGAGGCTTTCAACAAAATATCCACAATATTTTGGCTAAGTGGAAGTAAGTGGAACTCTAATTCAGTTAAAGTTGGCACGGAACCCTTAGTGTGCGAGTCCGACTGTCCCTAATCAGACGACCACGACTGTAGGTACATATTGCTTTACCTTGACGACCTCGGGTCCAAGCTCGGCCAGCCCTTGTACGGCGCCGTAGAGCGACGCGAGAGGAGTTTTCTCGGACTCCTTCATGCTCGTAACCATCGACGGGCCGACGCCAGTCTCGTTATTAGTTTGCGACGGGCATTGGAGCGCTTTAGCAAATAAACTGAAACGAAAATAAGCGTTACTTTTTTATAATTAAAAAAATCTTAATTTTTGTATGAGTGAATAAAAAAACACACATCAAAAGTGTCTAGGGATCAAGCATTTTTATGCGGATTTCTTGAGATCGAGATGTGGCTTTGTAATAAATTTATGATTTTATAAATTTATATGGATCCTTTTTGGTGCATTTCATAATTTGAAACAGGAACTGTCAATCAAATTCGAGTAAAAGATGAAAATCAGCTGTCAATATTTTCCCTATAAAAACATACAACGCATTGAAGACATTATAAATGCTACTGTTTCCGTACTACTGATTAAAACCAACGTCATTATGGAGCGGCGACGTCCTTTAAGCAGGGAAGAAATGCTCAGAGCCGTGGGAATGATAGAACCTGGTTCCCGGCAACGTACTGTGGCTTTAGCTCTGAATACAAGTCAGAGTGTTATCAGTCGAGTTTGGACACGTTACCGAAGCACTGGTACCGTGGCTGAGCGCCATGGAGGACGGTATCGCTGCACCACACGGAGACAAGACCGATACATTCAAATCACAGCTCGAAGAGCTCTAACAATAACCGCCATGATGTTAGCCGTGAGGCTTCATTACTCTTCAGGGAACTTAATTAGCGACCAAACAGTCAGAAACCGCTTGCATGAAGTGAACCTTCATTACCGAAGACCGCTACGGGTACCACCTATAGCAATGCACAATCGTAGGATTCGATATCAATGGGCTCTTGAACACAGAAATTGGGCAGAAGAACAATGGCGTTTCGTGTGCTTTTCTGATGAGTCTCGTTTTGGTATGAGCCCCTCGACGCCAACGTCGCCAACAGCGATTAAAATCCGCCCAGGAAGTTCATCCTTATAGTGGTGGAACCATCATTGTATAGGCGGGTATTTGGATCGGCGGAAGAACTGATTTGATTCGGATCAGAGGCAACCTCAACGCTCAAATTTATGCTGAGACGATTGTATCAGACGTCATCGTTCCTCTGCAAGTCGGTCCCTTATTTCAGTTAATACATGATAATGCACGACCGCACACCGCAAGAGTTGTAAGACAGACTCTCGCCGCAGCTAACATCAATTTCCTGCCCTGGCCTGCTCAGTCGCCAGACTTGAACCCGATTGAGCATGCATGGGATATGCTAGAGAGAAGAGCTCTGCCGAATATGGAGGGTATCCAGTCGCAAGAAGACCTTTTTTTGTTGTTGCAACGAACAAGGGGGGCCATTCCACAGCGTGATTTGGATGAACTCATTTTGAGTATGCCAAACCGATGTTCTTGTGTTGTTAGTGTTCGCGGTAGAAACACGGATTATTAATTGTTTAAGTTACCCAATAAAATTTTGAAGAAAACTGTTATTTTAGTCTTTTTTTCGAACTTTAATGTTAGTGGTTCAAATGACAAAAATCCCTTTATTAGGAAAATGGCAAATTTCTTTAATAATGCAAAGGTGACTTGGTTTATCGTTACTGTAGACAAACGAAAACACTTTATTTGTTAAATCCTTAAAGAAAATTTTAATTAATATCAATCAGGAGAAAAGTTATTGCAAAAATATATGTTGATCCCTAGACACTTTTGATGTGTGTACTTTAGGAAAAAGTTCTAAACTTGGCGATTTTATTCATGTTTACTTGGGTGGGTCCAAGGACAGTTTACATTTACAACTAGACCCGGTAGGTGGCGCTGCGGCCGAAACTAGGTCTGTAGGTTTTGTTTTCATAAGAATCTATTTGAAAGAATCTATACACATAAAATAATGTTGTGTTAGTTACATCACTAATACATCGAGAACGGGTGAACCGAATACAATAATTTTTACTTTGTTGGAATAGTTATTGCCCTGAAAAGGGACTATTAAAATTACAAGACGGGGACAAAAGATAAAAATAATACACCTAACTACTATCGCAATAGTTTTCTTGGAAAGTTAGAAAGTTATCAGGCAATAACCTCTATACATATAAGTCTATGGTTTCAGCAGGGCGATGTTTCTTATAAAATATAATAAGACGCGTAGGTGACGGTCATCCAAAATAGTTTCATCCATATTAATTCAATACTTTTCGAGGAATCATGATAAATCTAAGGATCAAACAGCCGGTCGTCCGGTCGTCTGAGACAAGCTATTTATCTCCGTATGTTTTAAGGATACACTGATGTAACGTCGTAAGTGCTCTTGAGCAGATTTGAACTCTTGTGATGGATTGGTTTGGGAGAATTTGAGCAACAGTTGCTACCGACGACCGGATATCAGGATGACTACACGTTTATCATGATTTCTCGAAAAATATCGGATTAAAATGAATGAAACTACTTTAGATGACCGTCACCTACGCGTCCGACGCATTTTAAAAGAAACGGCACCCTGAAACCTAAAAGTTGAGATTAGAAAATGTGAAATTCTGGCTGTCAAAGCTTGGTTTTTTGGTTTCCCAAAAAAACAATTGCGTCACCTACGATGGAACCTGGATATATCAGCGTCACCTACGATTCGTTATCATCCTAGATATGCTAGATGTACACAACTATTGAAATAACTAACTAAAGGTCTGAGGCATCAAATTTTATTAGTACTTTCTAGGAGTTTACCACTAGATGTCGAAATTCATTAGACCGCTTAGCACAAGACCGATAAAACTTTTGGACATTCTTTAGTTGATCGACTTAACAATTGGCCTTAACTGATTTGGTCGAAAGAACTGTAGATTTTTTTACATTTGACCGAGTGAACGTTTGGTCGAAAAATATTTAGTTTTGATACCTATATTTGCAAAGTTATTAATGGCTATAAAGTAAAAGTACGCCTGTTAAAGGAATGAAAGAGATATAAATAAAATAAAAACCTATCTAAGTAACAGAAATAATTTATTAAAAACTTATTTGAAATAGTTCTGTGCTTATAACTGTTATACTGTTCTGTTTTGTTTCTATGTCGTTCTGTGCTTTAAACTTGATACTTATTTGTAGGTGTGATAATAGATAGATCATTAACATCCTTAACAAATATCAAATATATAATTAACAAAACTGAAACATTATTTTAACACAAAAATGTAAGTATAATGCTCAACTAAATAATATTCAATGTATAAAAAACGACATAGTAACAAAAAAAATAACTTCAAATAAATTCATAAAGATGAAAATAAATACGCCACCAAAATCTTGCGCACGGGCGAGATTTTTGCATAAATAGACGGGTAGATGGCGCTAAACGTCACGCGTAATAACGTTTCCATGAGAAACAACAAACTTCGCTAGGTCGGACCGACAGCACGGTAGCTCAATTGGTAGAGCGTTTGGCCCGGTCAGCCAAGAGGTTGCTGGTTCATGTCCCGCCCGTGCGCAAATTTTTGGTTTCTTATTAATTCATCTTTATGAATGTAAAATATGACACTGTGAGTGTTAAAAACATTCTAAACCATTCGATTAATCAATTTAAAATACAATAAATATGTTACAAAAAAAATTAAACAAGAACAATACTTAGGTTTCTAAATAACAGTGAGCTATTCTGCTCAGAAAAGACTTCAAACTCATTTCTGATTTATTGTCAAAATGCGCACGCAGCAGCTCATTGTGGTTGTTACTACTTTTGCGCTTTTAGGTTGCTGGTTGCAATTAACCCGTTCTATTACGCATTTATATTTGTTTGCTCCTTTGCAAACTCATTGATCGTTTCGTATGTTCCACTTACAATAAAAAATAATAAAAAATCGTAAAATATGACACTCACAGTGTCATATTTTACATTCCTAAAGATGAAATCAGACACCAAAAACTTGAGTACGGTCGGGACTCGAACCAGCAACTTCTTGGCTAACCGGGCCAAACGCTCTACCAATTGAGCTATCGTGCTGTCTGTCCGACCTTGCGAAGTATGTGGTTTCTCATGGAAACGTCATTACGCGTGATGTTCAGCGCCATCTACCCGTCGTGACTTATTTAATTTTCATCTTTATGAATTGATTATTTGAAGTTATTTTTTTTTTGTTACTATGTAGTTTTTTATACATTGAATATTATTTAGTTGAGCATTATACTTACATTTTTGTGTTAAAATAATGTTTCAGTTTTGTTAATTATATATTTGATATTTGTGAGCTACCGTGCTGTCGGTCCGACCTAGCGAAGTTTGTGGTTTCTCATGGAAACGTTATTACGCGTGACGTTTAGCGCCATCTACCCGTCTATTTATGCAAAAATCTCGCCCGTGCGCAAGATTTTGGTGGCGTATTTATTTTCATCTTTATGAATTTATTTGAAGTTATTTTTTTGTTACTATGTCGTTTTTTATACATTGAATATTATTTAGTTGAGCATTATACTTACATTTTTGTGTTAAAATAATGTTTCAGTTTTGTTAATTATATATTTGATATTTGTTAAGGATGTTAATGATCTATCTATTATCACACCTACAAATAAGTATCAAGTTTAAAGCACAGAACGACATAGAAACAAAACAGAACAGTATAACAGTTATAAGCACAGAACTATTTCAAATAAGTTTTTAATAAATTATTTCTGTTACTTAGATAGGTTTTTATTTTATTTATATCTCTTTCATTCCTTTAACAGGCGTACTTTTACTTTATAGCCATTAATAACTTTGCAAATATAGGTATCAAAACTAAATATTTTTCGACCAAACGTTCACTCGGTCAAATGTAAAAAAATCTACAGTTCTTTCGACCAAATCAGTTAAGGCCAATTGTTAAGTCGATCAACTAAAGAATGTCCAAAAGTTTTATCGGTCTTGTGCTAAGCGGTCTAATGAATTTCGACATCCAGTGGTAAACTCACTTTCTAGACTCGATGTGACGAGTATCCTATCCCTTCTATCAAGTACACTCGGAATTCTTACCGCGTGACCCTCGTCTGTAGATTGTTGGTGGACGTGTTGAATGTCTTGCAGATCTGCGCCATCAGCCTAGCAGCAAAGTCGCGGAGCGCCCAGTGGTTGTCCATTTCCGGACGCAAGCACAGCTGTCGCGAAACGATGCACGTCGAAACGGACGGGATCAGTTCATGCAACTGTGAAAAAATCCCTTGTAGCATACTTTTGCTATTATCTATTTAGTTTCCTTGCTGATGAATGCTTATAACTGTTACGCACTGCTAAGCACTACAGCATTAAGAGCAAGCAAGTACACATTAAGCCACAAGTCCTGAGCCAATGTTTGACTGGTGGCTTAAATATGGCGACTCGAACACATGGTTTGTACGGCTGCTATTTGAAAATGTATGAAAGATCTAGTTTACAGCACATGGTTGACTACAGTAGAAAAATATTTTATCAACAAAATCAGTCATAAAATATTGAAAGCAATGTCTACTTACATATTTCTCCAGGTATAAGGACTGGTTGTCTAACAATGCTTTTACCATTCTCATCAAATAGATAAGCAATGCCAGGTTGTTTTGTACGACATTAACTTTTACACCCTCAGAGATGAATGTGCACATACGTGGCAACATTTCATGGAGACCAGGATCACAGGCAAGAGATTGCAATGCTTCCTGAAATACAAATGATAGATATTAATGAAAATTCAAATTACTTTATTGTGCCTAACCAATTTTCAACGAAAACCACTTTCACAAAACAGGTGTCACTACAAACAAATATACATACTGGACAAGCATGCCCTTTATATCTGGGCAATACATTTCTTAATCCAACGCACTCATTTAATATGTATTTCAGTGCTTGTGAATGTTATAATATATGTATATAATATAGGATAGAAATAATTAGCAAATTTGCTCTTTTTCTTACCGCTCTTCGCCCCTCATCACTACCAACACAAGCCTCTGTTATTTCCTTGTAATACAATTGTTGCTCCACACTAAGCTCGTGAGTTGCTAATTGCTTCACGTGGACTGACTCCGATGCTTTAAGTCTTGCAGCTTTACCACACATTGGTTTACCTATATAAAGAAATTAATATTTTGAAACTATTATGTCATTTCCTTGCCCGGCTCCCAGTCCATCTAGGATCAGTATGTATTAAAAACAATAACATAGTATAATTTCCAAAATAATAAGCTATGATGAAAATAATAAGTTTACCTGCTGCATCTTTGTTAGTGGGCTTGCTAAGTTTACTGATAGGATCAACAGATTCAAGCTTCTGAGCCTCTTTTGATAGAGGTGGTGGGTTCTCAGGCACTGTTGGTTGCACTCCATCCACACTTAGCCAGTGAGCACGCACAGAAACATCCAGTGGCACCTTCGGTGGAGGGGAAGTTAGTATTTCCGATAGGTCTATTTCTTTCTCCTCTATGAAATGGAGTTCTCTTCCACCACCAGATGCAAATCTAAATGGAAGTGAGTCTGGCTGAATGAACCCATACTGTGGCTGGAACCATTAACAAGATGTTACTAAAACAAAGTTGAAGTTCCTTAATACCAGCAATAAAATTCATTCTATCGCAAAAAGAAAAGCTTTTAATTTTTACTCAAAATTATGTAATATTTAGCAAAGTATAGACAATTTTGTTATTTTATTTACCTCAATATTTTTGGTCTTCAATGTGTGGTCTACATCAGTAATTGATAACTTTTGTCTCTTTGAATGATGCATAAATTTCATTGCATCCTGAACTATAACTTTGAGGCGATAAGAAACATCATCAGCTAATTCTTTAGCGGCATCATCGCCAAGGTTTGCAATCCCTACACTCTCCGCAATTACTTTCATGGAATCAAGCGAAAGTGACGATCCATAAGCAAACTCGGAATCGCCCATTTTAGATATTACACTTTTTCTTAATAGGATTTAAAATTAGTTTCAAATAAAATTCAAAACCATATCTATCACAAAGCACATAATTTGTGTAATACAAAAATAAATAGGTATTCTATCTTAAAATTACTGACTGACTGATTGATGACACTTCGGCATCGGGCACCTACAACAGATTAGTAAGGCTGCGTTCCGTATTGCGCTGACAGCGAAAATATCACTGATATCGCGCTTACAAACCGTTCCGATTTGGCGTTAGCGAGTCAACGATAGCTGTAGTGACGTCACGGCTGACGTCACTATCACCGCCATCTTGCGTTCACAGTGCAATCGTTTTGCTGCGTTAGTAGCACCGTGAGCGTCTGTGAGCGGACTGTCACATTGACGCATTTGACGTCTTTTTGCTTCAAAGAACAGCAAGGGTGCGTTCCGTATTGCGCCAATATCACTGTTAGCACTGTGAGCGTCAAAAGCCGTTCCGATTTGATTAGCGTGCTGACAGCGCTGTTGACGCGATTTCATTTCGGAACGGCTTTAGATCACATTTGCTGTTCTTTGAAGCAAAAAGACGTCAAATGCGTCAATGTGACAGTCCGCTCTTAGACGCTCACGGTGCTAACGCAGCAAAACGATTGCACTGTGAACGCAAGATGGCGGTGATAGTGACGTCAGCCGTGACGTCACTACAGCTATCGTTGACTCGCTAACGCCAAATCGGAACGGTTTGTAAGCGCGATATCAGTGATATTTTCGCTGTCAGCGCAATACGGAACGCAGCCCAAGGGTGCGTTCCGTATTGCGCCAATATCACTGTTGGCACTGTGAGCGTCAAAAGCCGTTCCGATTTGATTAGCGTGCTGACAGCGCTGTTGACACGATTTCATTTCGGAACGGCTTTAGATCACATTTGCTGTTCTTTGAAGCAAAAAGACGTCAAATGCGTCAATGTGACAGTCCGCTCTTAGACGCTCACGGTGCTAACGCAGCAAAACGATTGCACTGTGAACGCAAGATGGCGGTGATAGTGACGTCAGCCGTGACGTCACTACAGCTATCGTTGACGCGCTAACGCCAAATCGGAACGGTTTGTAAGCGCGATATCAGTGATATTTTCGCTGTCAGCGCAATACGGAACGCACCCCAAATGTGATCTAAAGCCGTTCCGAAATGAAATCGCGTCAACAGCGCTGTCAGCACGCTAATCAAATCGGAACGGCTTTTGACGCTCACAGTGCTAACAGTGATATTGGCGCAATACGGAACGCAGCCTAAGAGTATGTGACACTGAGCTGTATGTGCGCAGTGCGCACTGGGGGCACGCACCCACCCACACGCACCCGCGCACCTACGAAAAATTTGTGGGGACCACATTTTTTATTTTTTTTCTATTATAATAATGTAGCTATCATGCGGTAAGCGGACGTATCGATCCGTCCACACGGGACAGTCCGTTAATTGCGCCAATGTCCGGTTCAGTCAGTAGAGGGGCAGAATGACAAGCTTGTGTAAAGAAAAAAATAAGAATTTAAAAAAAAAGACAAAAAATGTTTAGTTCTGCGAGTAGGTATAAATAGCTATAGCTTAATACAACATGTTGTCAGTAAAATGACATAGCCAAAAGTAAAATATATGCGTAAGGCCAAACATACGTATTTTAATCTCGTTAAAGAATGTATAATCACGGGGTCTCATTCGGTACATAAGTTACATAGCCTTTAAAATTTCTCAATAGATGGCGACACGTGTATAGCTAGCGCAATTACTGTTTATTAGATAGACTAAAATCCTAAGATACGTGAAGATATTACCCGAAAAATATGTTAATAAACATTTTCAGTTGTTTAAAAGAGAAAAAAACTCAATACCATTGTTTTTTTCCATAATTGGCAAAAATAGTGTAAAAAGCATAAAAGCATGCTTTTACTACCCTCTAACCCTCTGTCGGCATACGACAAAACTATGTGGCATGGTGGAAAGTTGACAACAAACTAGTATAGATGGCGCATTTTTATGAATGCGTTTCATTTGACCAGTGATGCCAGACGGTAATTTCAAGTAGACTTGTGTAGCTCGCGAGAGAAAGATAAAAAACCTCTCTCACCCAAACGGCTCATATATCCGTAGCTCACTTGTGTTTCAAATAAATCTATATCCGAGAGATAAAGTTGAATTTTCAGATATACTAACTGAGTCGAAGCCGGTGATAAAGAAAGACGGCTTCATTTCATTTATAGAGCGAAAGAAAGAGAAGGGAAGATACGTTCGCAGTGTGCGTAGGTATTATGACCGAACCGTGGCTCGGTAAAACGGTAGAATCTGTATGTTCTCGTAGTGTTAACAAAATAAAGTTCAATTTGCATTGCGTGCGGTTCTATAAATATTGGCTGGTTGAATGTTTGTTGACGTTTTTTTAGTTTCTTTTGTGATTAGAGCCGCACTTCGGCTGTCGGAATAATAGCAAGTTTTTGGACTACTGAATGCGACAATTTGATTTTATTAGTAAACAAACATTGAGTTAGTTACTTTTCAGGTGTTTTAAATTCAAAAACTGTCATTAACATTTTTTATCTAGGTTGACAGTCCTAAGCCTGCATAGTATTAAGGAAAATCAAATGGTTATTATTTTCTTTATAAAGTAATATAAATAAGTAACGTACGTAATAAGTATAAAACGTACAAAAAACTGTGAGCTTCTTATTAGTAGTTATGTATTGTATGACAACAAACAATAGCATATCCTTATTAAAGGGTTTTTGTTTATATATAGAATCATTCGCATCATCGTAAGTAGCTCTTTACTCATTCGGCTCTCTCTGATATAACGGCTCATTTTGATCTCTCGATATAAAGTTACGTAAAGATCGTTCGCTTCATCACCGAGTTAGTGAGATAAGGATATAATGACGACCCGTCTGGTGTAGTGGTCGAGAAATCGCCTACGACGCAGCGGGTGCGGGTTCGATCCCCGCACAATACAAACATTTGTGTGCATGAACATGTCTGTTTGTATTGGTCTGGGTGTTTTCTATGTATATCATGTATGTATTTACAAACAAAAAGTATCTAAGTATTATATCCGTTGTCTGGCACCCATAACACAAGCTTTGAGTAGCTTACTTTGGGGCTAGATGGCGATGTGTGGGAATGTCCAAAGGATATAAAGGAAAGGAAAGGATATATCTTCTGCTCTTCTAAGCCGTAGCGTGATTTTTTATAGCCCAAAACCTTCGTCGATTAATAATATATCCGACACATTTTTTTTTTATCGGTTCAGTAGTTTCTGAGATAAGCGCGTTCAAACAAACTAGATTTCAGCTTTATAATATTAGTTATAGTAGTACAAATAAATAGAAAACTCATTGTATGGCCAGAATTAAATTCGAACTCCTTAACGATAGAGACTAAACACGATGTTAGGAGATTTTGTCACATTATTAGGTACACATATTGATAGGCAACCAACGCTAAGAGCGTGTGCAAAATTTTGGTTGTTAGAGTAGATTCTTGCCGTTTAAGGACTTTGAATAATTCAAAAATATCTCTTGTCTGCATTGCTCATATTATTTGATAAGTATTAATTACTCAAAAAATGATTTTCTGGATGTAAAGTCTGATTTTGATTTATTTATGACCAGTTTTTGGCCGTGCTGACTTGCAACCGAATTTTGTACTATAACTATATTTTACATAAATAAATGTATCCTAACAATGGAGACTTTAAACTATAATCAAAAAACGAACAGACTGCGCGGGACATATTATAGTGCACAAGTGTGTGCGCAAACCTGTGGACCTCTGGTGCAGCCGTCACTTTAAAGTGCGACCTTCTAACCGCTGCGCTACCGAGGCAGTTTAAACGATTAGACAAACCACAATATAATTAAAATCGACTTTGGAATTTATTTTAATATTTATATTTAGCTTTTTTTACTACGCACACCTAATAAAGTGCAATAGGCTGGGTTAAATCTTGCACCTGACAAATAATGTGTTTTCTTAAAATTTTAAATAAGTGGATATGTGTATTTGTAAAAAAAACTTGGCAAGAAAAATTAGGTTGCCTCTCCTACATAAGATTCGCATTGGGGAAAAATCAACATGTATCATGACGGTGGCTGAATTATCACACACACTGATTGATATCCGATGAATTAGTCAATGTATTAAAGATGCTGGATAATCTTGATATTGTGCTGTTAACGTTGACCGAGCCTCTCACCTCAACAGATATTGAAATGTACAGGGACAAGAAGAAAATATTGTCGAACACTCATATAATACTTACTCCAGTATCTATTGGAAACTGAACTCTTGAATTGCGTATTAAGCGGTAATTATTTGGATTTTTAATCTTCAACGTGAAATAGGAACTTCAAACGAATGCAACACATGATTTCCAACTATGGGCTTCATAAAAGAGCTAAGTTTTCTTCGATCTCGAAATGAAGAGATGCGTAAAGCAAAAGTATGTAACTAACATAACCCTACGAAACAGTGAGCTGAAGTGGCAATAGGCAAGGCCCATAGCGGAAATGATGATGGCCGTCAGGAAAAATCTACATTGGAGCATCAAAAGTCAAGTGAAGATGTCTACAAGCATACGACTTTGTATAGATTAAAGGATCACCATACATGAATACCACCGTTTAAAGGTTTCATGGAGGGGTTTATGTACAGTGTCCATCCTGGGGCTATTAAAAATGATGATAATACTCAAAACCGCGTGCTTGTGAGTTACTAGTTTGCGCAAGCGGTGCAAATCCCTGGTGCGCAGGGTGAGGGCCAGTCGCAATAGGGTACCTTTTTGCTTTACGCATACCTGTCGCCCTCGGGGGAAGGCAGCAGGTTATGTGGGACTCTCCCCGATTGGGGCATACCCACTAAAAACCAGCGGCGTTCTCGGGAGCCATGAGTTCGGGGCCACGAGTCAGCGCCATAAGCACACATCCGCGGCCCCTCACTGACTAGACCGACACACGGTCTCACCCGATCTGAAGAGGGTAAGTGCCCCTGCCTTCAGCGCCAGAGAAGGTTATTCTCTGGCTTGATGTCCCGACGATGCGTAGAACGCATTACACACCATCGCGCCTCTTAGTGGGAAGCGGACGCCCCCGCGTCCACGACCCGAGGCACAGGGAGGGGCATGTGCAGGTGGTGGAGTAGCCTCCTGCGCCCAGTACGCCTTCGGCGCATAAGGAGTGCGTCAGCCGCAGCCTCTCGCTCTCGCTCCGCGCTCTCCTTTTCGGCGATCACCCGCTCGCAAAATGCGGCCATGGCTCGCAATGCCTCCCTGTCGTCGACCATACGCCGGACTATAGAGCCCAGGCTGAGGTCGGTCCCCACGTGTGCTCGGAGGGCACGGCGGTCAGCGACCCACGCCGGGCACACCTCGAGGGTGTGCTGTGCCGTATCCTCCGGAGCATCGCAGTGCCAGCATCGGGTTGTGGGTTCCCTGCCAATGCGGCAGAGGTATGACCCAAAGCACCCGTGGCCTGTAAACACCTGCGACATCCGGTATGTCACTTGGCCGTGTGGTCGCTCGACCCATTCTTTGAGAACGGGGAGTACGGCTTCAATGACCCGGACGCCAAAGTGGCTACTGGCCAATCTACGGCGCCACTGCTCGTGGGCTAGCTCTGTGAGCTGTGTCCTTTCCGATTCCACCTCCGTCGGTGCGGGCCTATTGCCCTGAGATCTTTGGTCTCCCCGCCACTGGTATAACGCGGCGAGGACCAGGGAGTCGAGATCCCAGGGGAGGCTGCCGGCCAGGACCAGCGCAGCATCGGTGGAGGTGGTGCGGTAGGCTCGCGCTAAACGCAGGGCTAACACCCTTTGAGCCTTTCGCAATACTGTCACGTTCTCGGACGAGAGGGCGTCATGCCACACCGGGGCACCGTAAAGTGCCATCGAGCGGACCACCCCTAGGTACAGTCGTCGAGGAGCCGTCGACGGACCACCCAGGTTTGGCAGTAACCGGCTCAAAGCACCCGCGGTCGCATTGAGTTTGGTAGCGAGCTGACGGAAATGGGCCTTGAACCGCCACCTTCCGTCAAGCACAAGCCCAAGGTACCGGATGGTGGATGAAACCGGGATCAGAACCCCATCCACCATCAACCCAGTGCCCGCAGGCGGCGCACGTCGTCGGCCGTGAAAACACAGCGCCTCAGACTTCTCCAGCGCCACCCGCAGCCCCAAAAGGCGGATTCGGTGTACCATTACAGCGACCCCAGCAGTCGCACGACGTGCAGCATGGGCAAAAGAGTCACCGCGAGCTGTCAGCAGGGTATCGTCGGCGTAACAAGTCACGCCAACCCCCGCGACGAACTGGCCGCGGAGAGCCCAATCGAATCCGATGTTCCACAAGAGTGGCCCTAAGACCGACCCCTGCGGAACACCGCATCCGGCCAAGTGCCGCAAACGACCGTCCACCGAATCACACGCAACCTCTCGTCCTTCTAGGTACGATGCGATGGTATCCTGCAGGTAAACAGGCACTCCGTGGAATCGGAGCGCCTGCTTTATCGTGGTCCACGGCAGCGTGTTGAACGCGTTGGCAATGTCGATAGACACGGCCAACAGCACACCGCCGCTCTCCACCGCTTCGCTGGCGAGCGATTTTACCCGCAGGATAGCATCGATCGTAGAGCGCTCTCTCCTGAAGCCATACTGTACATCCGACAAATTCGGCCCATCCGTATCCAGGTGCCGAACGAGGCGGTTTGCAACGACTCTTTCAAAGAGCTTGCCCACCTCATCCAGCAACACGATCGGACGGTATGCCGAAGGGGAGTCGGTCGGACGTCCGTCTTTCTTCAGAAGCACGAGCCTCCCTTCCTTCCATAGCGCCGGGAAGCGCCCCTGTTCTAGGCAAGCGGTAAGGAGCCTACGAAGGCGGTCACCCAGTATATCCGATACGAGGACCCAGATTTTACCTGGGATCCCGTCAGGACCCGGGGCCACGTTCTTGGCCTTCAACCGCTCTAATGCCGCGCCGAACTCGCCCTCGGACACGGGGTCAGGGGACTCTCTGGAGGCCACGGGGTGTGGCAACATCGAAGGCGGGGTGTGTTCCACCTGAGCTGGGAACAAGGTGGACACGACTCTTCGGAGGAACTCGGGCTCTAGCCTTTCCGTGACCGGGGGCGCCCATGGGCGGAGTTTCCCCCGCACCGTGCGGTACGGGCGTCCCCACGGATCGGCATCGAGCGATGCAAGGAGCTCCTCCCTCGCCTTGAGTTTCGCCTCCAGGATGGCGATCTTGAGCGCCTGCTTCGCCTCTCTGTAGGCCTGGTAAAGCGGCTCGTCCAGCGCCGGATCACGGCGTCTGCGTCTTCGATGTCTGACTGAGGCGCGACGCGCCGCGATACACACGCGGCGCAGCTCCGCAACCTCATCCGTCCACCAATAGACGTTCCGCCGGGGAAGGGAAGGTCCGGACCGAGGCATGGACGCGTCACACACGTCCGTAACGGCCTCCCGGAACCATTCCGCTTCCGCATCCACTTGGACGGGCTCGGGACCTACAGGCAGCCAGGCCTTGACGACCGCAGCTTCCCGCGCTGTGTCTCTGTCCAGGCAACTGAGCCTCCATCGGGGGTATGTCGGGTGGGGTGTACCGCTCGGAGGGATCACGGGACCGGAGGCGGAGATGTCAAACCGGATGTACCGGTGATCCGACAATTCTTCCGCCTCTGTGACCACTCTCCAGCCACCGCAATAGGGTACCTACCGTAGGCATTCGCACAGCGATTTGACTGAAGTTACCAGAACCATTGTGATATGATTCATGCGCAGTCAATATACTATTTTTTTTGAAGTTATAATATTAATTATTTATTAAATTTTATTGTAATTTTATTTAATAATGATGCTTTTGATGATTGAATTAATTTCATAATTTATTTAAATCTTTTTTAACAGCCAACATAGTTATTCAACCCACAATCGAAATATTTTCATTCATTGGCTCCTAGGCCAGGGAACTCAAAATATTAAAATACTTAACTATAATTAGAAATTGATAACAATTCCATTGCAGTTGTTAGCCACCCCAACAATTCTGTTTTGTATGAATTATCAAACAAAATGAAGTAGTATATTATTTATTTAATTTCTGTTAACATGCAGTAAAGTTACAAATAAAACCATTGATGTGTGTGATGACATTCAGTGATCAACACCATTTTCCGAAAATTCAAAAACGATATCTTAAACGGCTAACGGCCGGTTGCTAATAAATATCCTTTGGACATTCCCACACATCACCATCTAGTCCCAAAGTAAGCTACTCAAAGCTTGTGTTATGGGTGCCAGACAATAGATGTAATACTTAAATACTTTTTTGTTTGTAAATACATACATGATATACATAGAAAACACCCGTAACATTATGCGGGGATCGAACCCGCAACCCGCTGCGTAGTAGGCGATTTCTCGACCACGGTTGCTAAGTTATTAATTATTTTTAATTACTATTATTATAACTAATTATAATATCAATCACAAATAATAGTATTTCGTTGGTTAAACCTAAACATTAGAGAATTGTTGCCAGGTGGCCATGAACTGCCGGATGCCAGAAAATGTACGAGTTACCCTATTTTTGTTTATGTTTTGTCGCAAACATAATTTTGTAAATGCGACTTGTAAAGGCAACTGTGGTAGGCAAGGAAAAGAGGTTATCCCGATTTTCCACACTTGTGTGAAAAAAATGACGTCTATTCATCCCATAATTTTCGCGGTGTGTTCAAACTCGACGATGTTAATTATTTTACTTTTTTACTTAAAGCCGATTTTACCAACGTCAAATAAGAAATATTCGTCAAATATGGTAAAAAACGCCTAATTGAAAACGCCACATATTTGGCAGCAGTCATAAAATTAATCTACCCTGAGACAGCTTGGTGTGAAAAAAATTACAAGTTAATGTTCCACTTTTCCAGAATGTTTTTCTTTTATTTGATAAAATGTTTATTTATGTATAGGTAAGTGATTTTGTTAAATCACGGCATGCTTTTCACAATTATAAGTTTTTTTGTTGATTCTGAAGTGACTATAATTCTTACTCATCGCTTTGATCATGGTCACTCTATAGGTATTTTGCGCGGGTGTCAAGATTCAACGGAATCCTATACGGTTTTTAAATTTTATTAGAAAAAGACGCATAACTGGTTTCAATTAATAATTAATAGTATACTAACTTGCGCTTATGCGTTAAATTGTAGACTAACAAAATGCATCGTAGCAGTAATATCTTACGATTTAATCATAGAATAGATTAACGTCTATTGTTTTTAGTGTTTTTTTCTTCATTTTTATGTGTTTGTAATACAAATCATCATATCATAATATAATCATAAATATTAATGCACATAAAAAGGAAGAACGAAAAAAACACTAAAAATTCTGTAACTCAACTACGAACAATATCGTTGGAGGAGGAAAGTGAAGCAATGTTAAGACAAGTTATATATCAAGGTCAGGCTGGGTACGCACAGTGTCATTAATTGAATTGTATCATTGTATTTTGTAGTAATCGATAAATTTGTAGAGCCAGTAAGTTAAAGTACTAAAAATGAAAATAAGTATTGAATTGATTGCAAACTCAATTATCTTAAATAATGTTTTTCCATAAAAGTAACTAAACGTCCTGATAAAACATACTGAAAACTGCATCGAAACTCGCGGACAATTACCTACCTAGTACAGCAGAGAATCTCCTTTTTTGAACTCGGTTGAAAACTCAATGAAATAAGTTGTGTGCTTAAACATAATAGGTACCGGGATAAACCCATCCATTAACCACAATGAGTGACTTTTTTAATCAAGTATTTTAGCTTATAAATAGACAATTGATTCCGAGAAACTTAGTGTCCAGCAGACGCTACGAGTGGGCATAGGTCGTACTTGCTAATTCAAGTACCAGGTCTTAAAAGTGCTGCGCAAGCGTATCGCCTCGCTGATGATCCGTGCGCGCGGGAGCCCTAACACCATCCTGAATGTCCTCAGTCAGAAGCCAGACTGCCCTCTTCTGCAGTACTGGACGAAAGTACATACAAGTGTGCCTGGTGCTCCAGAGAGTGGCCGATTTTTAAATTAAATAATTATAATTATAATAGAACAATGAATAACTTTATTAATTATAATTTAATTTATTTTGTAATTGACATATTTTTAGTATTTGTATTTGATTCGACTAATTTTAATTTTAATTTAATTGCAATTTACTATAATTATTTTCTAAATTTAAAATTATTTTGTGTTTTGATATAATTTTATAATTTATGGACATCGTCTGAAATAAACGGATTTTATTTTATTTATTTATTTTAATTTTAAAAGTACGTCCATAAATCAGCACCAGGGCTCAAAACCAGGTATCATAGTAAACATTACAACAATACCAATTTTGCTGCATATAGAAGACAATGTACAAAACGAAATACCTACTTTAAGGAAATACTTTTCGTTTGAGCCTTTGAGTTTCTTATCGGCGCCCAGGAGCCCTTTTTTTGAATCACTCGCTTCGAATTGGCGAGTGATTTTCGTTCGACAACGAGTTTTTTCTATGGATTTTAATTCATCTTCGAACGAAAATCACTCGCCATCTTGAAGCGAGTGATTCAAAAATAGAGCTCCTGTGCCTCTATTTTTGAATCTCTCGCTTGGATATGGCGTGTGATTTGCGTTCGAAAACGAACAAATAATCAACGAAAATACCGTGAATAAGGATGTGAGTAGGTACTCACAAAATTTAGATATATTTATTCAAATCCCTTCTGAATGGATTTCAACTGGTTTTCATTCCAAAATTGGAGTATAATCAGTGAATGTCATACGCCATCTTGTCGCGAGTATTTCAAAAATAAGGCCTCCGGCTCTATAGTGCCTACTAAAATAAGTTGAAAGTATTTAATAGAAAATGCATCCATATTTCGATACGCATAAGGCGCAAAATCGCATTAGCAAGAAAAATACTTGAGTATTTTTCGCAATTTTTGACCTCTTTTTATGAGCGCAAGGTTTAATTTCACTAAAACCCCAGATAATAATTATAATACTACTACTAGTACTAAAACGGTCTTCTTATTATTTAGTATTTCGGGGAAGCCGGTACCGCTTGCAGCTAATTAAAATACTTTCATGCTCTTGATAAACTATATTCGTAGTATGAAAGTAATGTAACATTCTTTAGACATTAAGGATTATTGATACGACATACGACCGAAATTACAGCGTGTCAAAGATACGGGATCTTTTACGAGCGCGTATTTTTGATTCTGGCTTAACTGCTGGCAAATAAATTCAAAATGTTACTAGGTACAAACGTATTGATATAAATGAATATATATCTATGTACAAATGCTTAACGCCAGATATGCTTATTAATTATGGCAGTATGGCTCAGAGCTTATCCCATTCCTTGCAGAATCAGAAAGAATCGAAAGTCCAGGTAGGTAGGTACCTACTCTTCATTCTTCATCTATCTCTCTTTTACCTAAGATACATAATTCACACATCAAAAAAGATTGCGATCACTTTGAAAAATCTAAATCTTTTTTGTTGGGGTTAATGATTTATTACATATTATTATTACACAGGACTTTTATACTGACAGGGTCTAACAAAACCAATAATCGACCGCCAACGTGCGGTATATATACATCATACAGATTAGGTACGCTCACCAAATTTGAGAAAAAAAAATCAGGCTAGTTTCAGAGATCAAAAAAGTAGCACTTTTAAATGTGTAAAAAAACACACTATTTGCACCTGTTTACTATACAACACTGTCAAATGCGCACGCACACCAACAAAGCCAGCCGTCATATGTCGGTTCGCCGCGCCGCGGCAGACGCAAACAAAGGAGCGGTATCCTTTGTGTCTGGGCGGGTGGCGGCGTTCTTCTTTCGCCGTCCACACGCGCGCGTGTGACTTTTATTGCATCCATCAGTCGCAAAATCATTTTGCCACGTAAAGGACGTCGACTGAATTTGATATTCACTTATTGCAAGTAGTCAAGAACGGCCTGAACAGTAAACAACAACAGTCTTCCTGAAGCGGCTAGACGGGTGGACTTGAGAGGTCTGGCGGGTGTTCCTCTACAGCACGGACATCTTGGCCTCCGTGTATTCTTCCTTCGGGTTCGGCCGTCGTGGTTCAGGGTGGGCCCGGTGCCCAGGCTGGCGCGGCGCCCCACCCACCTATCACCTCTTCATGCCTTACCTATCTACCTACGTGAAGAACATGACATTGTTTATACCTACGTACGTGAAGGACATGGCATTGTTTATGAAGAGAAGATGACTGTGATTTTGTTAAGTGCGTGATTACGTAGAATTGTACCAGTTTTACGCAGAAGTTATAAAAACATTCTAAATCATGTAACAAGTGATACGTGATGATATGTATCGAAACCTTAGACATTGAGTGTTATATTACCTACCGTTAATCCTTAACTAACATTCCCGTAAATAGGTAACTTTTTTATGAATTAGCTAAGACGCCATGGAATAATTTTTGTTTTAGAGGGCTAAAATAATTGTTTATTAATAACAACATAATCCACGAGTATTTTACGTTTCAAAATAAATTGTTGCATCAATGTCGTATTTTCTTTATGCTTATTTATATCCTTAACCTGCTTATACCAAAGGAATCATTTGCTTATGTCTCTTTTGAGGTTTAGGTAGGTAGGAGACTTAATTTTTTGCATAATAGAATCAGTTAACTGTTTAGGTAGGTAAACACTACAACGCCTTTGTCTTACAATTTCTTGCCTGGCTGATTATTTATTTTGGTTAGGCAACGTTAATTAACATTATTGATAAGGTTGTGTCTGTTATTATTTTAGTAGTAGGAGTAAAAAGGAAAGACTGCAACTATAAAGTAAGTATGCAAATCTGCCACTAACTCCGTAAACCCCCAGATTATTCATTTAATTTACACAGCTTGTTTGAAAGTTTCTTTCATTCATAAGTGTCTAACTAATGAGTAGGTAGACAAAACTGGGGGCCTACTCTGTAAGACGTTGCACGTTATTTCGGCTAAAGCCATCTTGCTCGCTCCCATGTTATCCTGGTACGGGTGACGGAGATGACTAGAGTAGAAAGCATGAACATTTGACTTACAGAGCAGATACCTTTGGTTCGTATGTGTGTATAGGTATATAGGTAGAAGTATAGCAGGTTTCCTTATATAGAAGTGAATTAGTATGTTAGGAAACATAACTTTGAAAAAACTCTATAAAACTAGTTTTGTTAGACTCTGTATTATAAGAAAACAAACAACAAATAGGGTTTCTTCAACGCCCAAGCGGTCGCATGAGACCGCGTAACAATGGAATTTCTATTGTGTATCGTTCAAATACGCTTGAGGGATAAATACAATAACATCTTTAAAAAAATAAATTACCTTATGCGAGTGATCACATTTTTTATTTATTTGTGTAGGTACCTACCCAAATCTGGATGCAATCGTATCGACAGCCGAAGCTGAAATCTACTGGTCGCACGCGAAAATAAATTTAGCGCCATCTATTGATGAAGTTAATACGTGGACTGCAGTGAGTTTAGCGCCATCTATTGAAGAAGTAAAAACGTGGACTGTATTGCGAGCAACCGATGTGCTTTTATATCGGCAAGTCCAGTCTACTCCAGTAGCTCCATCTAGTCCGTATTGTAGTCTTCCCAATCGCCCGTTACTATCACCCGTTTCGGCGGAACCGTTTTCTTGTATGAGATGAGGTATCTGTACTAGTAGTATTATATTATCTGGGGTATAATATTGTATCCGTAAATAGCTGCTAGCTATATAGTATAGGTAGTGGTGGTTTTTATTTATTTAAATGCTAGCAACATTGAAATAAGGAAGTAAAGCTGCCTGACTAAGGTATCGATATATAACATCAAAAATATCGATTAAACCGAGAAAATAAGTTGTGATGTGAATTTGACAACATTTAATTTTTCTATAGGTTTGAAAATTCAAAAACCATTTAGAGACTTTGAGATTATAAGCACATTTTCTTTCAGATTCTTTTGTGCTTTTTAAAAAAAGAAGTCCTACATCTCATAGAAAATTGCCCTACGTCCTACAGAGGTGAAACGTAAAAAATCTTAAAATTAGGAAAAAAATATCGCATAACCAATATCAATTTTTTTCTGGTTTACATATAAAAATCATGCTTCCAACATTCGTCCAGGGTAGTGATGGGATTCTACCCGGTATTTATCCAAAATGAGCAAAAACGCGGGAAAATACCAAAATGAAGGTTTTTTTATAGTTTTCAACACAATAAATGTTACTTTAACCGGTTACGTATATTGAGGTTATTTAAATTTGTTATGTCTGTTTATTTAATTGGCAGTCTTTTTTGAGAGCCGTTTTTATCTCTCGCGTCTGGTGTTCCTTGATAAAATTGAACATAACCGATTATTTATTTTAGGACAGAAAAACATGCGTTGAAATAAAATAAAAGTTGGATGCTGTTTTTTGGGAGCATGTCTTGATGACAACCGTTAGATTTAGATTTAACGCATTTAAGCTCGTTCGTACAGTATTTGTGTTTTTTGTTATGGTTACAAATATTGTGGAGCGAAAGCAACGGACATAGCCGCATACATTAAACATTTAAGATATAAAAGAAATGAAAGAAAAATTAAACGGCTGCCTTCATTTTTGAAGTTCTTTCAGGAATATAATAAAATTATGTCATTAAAAACTAACAAAAGTTTGCCAATTGATTGTGTTTTGAATGTACCATTTATTTTCACCTTATTTTAGTACTAAGTGCCTTTAAACAAACGTCAATGAATAAATTATTCTGAAATAAATAGATTACTTTAAATGATTCACACTAACAATTTAATTCAATTATAATTAAAAACAGCGGATGAGTGGACGTAAGTCCGTATCTCTTTGCATGTTGAATATTGTTAAGAATCTTGCTTGACATTCCTATTTAACGAAATGATTCATATTTTTAAAATAAGATAAACACAAATCTTATAACCTACAAAGTTATTTCACCGCTAAACACCGATGTGACTTAAATTGAATACTTTGTAAATTTAATTTTCTGATAATATTTTAAAGGTTATAAAAAGATAACTTAAATATTTGACAAGCAAAGTAAAACGAAAGCCCGTTTTACTTAGGTCAATGTAATCTAAAAATATATAATTTAGAATTTGAATTTGAAAAGGCACCATTCAGCATTAGTCGTGTCGTGAGCCATAGTTAGTGCTAAATAGTAAGTCTTAATTCTCATTCATCCTAGAAAGACCAATATCTTTCAAATAATATATATGAAAATCACTACTATGTAGAGTAGTCGTATCTTTGTTTTTTTATTTAATCGATAGTGCGCTAAATATGAACATCACTAAACCGAATTCGTAAAAAAAAAGTCGAATGCCGATCCGATCTTTTACCCCACGCGATTTCATTTTGTGCAAGTAAAAAACGGTCAAATTGGTTGCAATATTGTGATTTCTTGTGAAAATGTATAGAAATAAAAAGGACGTCGATAAACACGTGGAGAATTTGATATCTAAGTTGTCGGTAAAAGAAGTGAGTATTACACACATACGTTACGATGACGGTCATGTTTTCAAGGGTTATAACATTAACCGCTACAAAATGTTATTTTCAGTTCAAAACCCGGGCTTATTCCGTTGCTCGACTATACTATGAAGTAGGTGACTTTGCAAGTTGCCAGAGATATGTTGAACAGTACCTTACCCAGAAGGACAATAACGCGGCGGCTTACAAACTTCTTGGCCTGGCGTTACAAAAATTAGGACAAAAGGAGAAAGCACTTGAACAATTCAAAACTTCCCTCGATATAGACCCAGCGCAGACCAGTACTATTCTGGACAGTAAGTTATCTTATCTCTCCACTTCAAAATCAATTTACATTGCAATGGTTTGGGGTAGAAGTTTACATATAATTTTAAAGCAACCTTTCTGCACGCCTTCCCTCCTCGATTATGCCTAGTTTTTGAAGATATGGGTTTTGAAAAATATCAAAATATAACCTAGAAATGCCATGAATTCACCCATATATCCCTCTGGGAGGATGAAGGGCGAAACCTCCCCCAAAGGTGCCTCTCCCTGCCAGGTGTTTGCCCTCAGGGAGGAACCCACCTTACCTTGCCAAAGGATGCTTAGTTCAACATGGATAGTTGGGGTTGGTAATCTCCTACCACCCTCCCCTCAACAAGATCCTAGGAAATGGTCTCAGTTTTAACCTAACCTTTTTTATTGAGAGGGGAATGCAAGCAATTAAGATTTCCTAGTCTCTTTTGTTGCGGGAAGTACTGCCTATTCTCCCTTACATAACAAATTGCAGTCACCTATTGTAATTTAGTTTCGGGCATACTTGAACCACGGCCATAGAACCACAGAAAATCGGGGTAAACACAAATTGTAAAGTGATTTGTTAACACATGAAGATATTTGCTTCCAAAAAACTATATTTTGGTTAATATTATCATATTTTTTTTATTAAAATGTGAAATTGGATTACAAACCAGCTTTGAATACTCTCAAAATTGTGTCTAACAGCAAACTCCATAATTTGACTAAATTAGTGCTTATCAATGACAATGAAAGTAATTAAGTCTGTGGTGTCTGGGAGAAACCTGTTATGTCCAAAAACGTTATTTTTCAGTAAAAGACTTTTAAGGTTCAAGTTTAATTTATAAATCAGTTAGGTAAAGAAGAAAAAGCCAACCACTGCTGCAGAACTTATTAATTAATTAGGTTTTTTTAAATATATTAACTAAAACTAAAAACACAGCCGTTTCATTTTTAATGGCACTTATCATTTTTTTACCAAAGTAACATTAACTTATTAAAGCGAAAACAATGGAGTTAACATATTTAAATCAAAAGTTAGTAGAACATAAGTGTTCTAATTTATTAGTAATTTTCGTCACTGTCGCTTACATTGTCAGGATTTGTGTTTAATGGTTTCAAATTTTTATAAAAATCATGATAAATATGATCCATAAAAGGTAGCAAACATATAATATCCTGGTACTTTTTTGAGCATATAGGTAAAGGACTTGAATATGCTCTTGGTATGCTAAAAGTAGCAACCGATGATACACCTTTTGACAAATGAGTCATATCTAAAAGGGTCATGTGAGTCTAAAGACTCTTTGAACGCCACATTATTAGAGTCTTTAGAACACATTATCCAAGAAATATTGTTCCAAATAAAAGTATTTTTATCTGTGTTTCTTTTCACAAATATTGTTTTAAAAAGTTGAGAAAATCCTAAAAACTCTTCTTGTGTCATCATTTGGACTGTATATCTGCGACTAGTCATTTGGATAATGTTTGCCCAATCTTGTGAAACAGAAATTGTGACTATGATGTTTTATAAATCTTTCAATCGCTGCATGATTGCTGTTGCATTCCAAATGCGTATGTCCGGACACTAAAAATTTGTGATGGATTTCATTTAGACTGGTTTTTCGATTGACAGCTAATTCAAACATTAAAAGTAAAATATTATTTCTGTTTTCCTTCCCTTTGCTCACTCAATTCCTTGTCCTCTCTTTTCGAATTATAACTTGATTCAGCTTTACTTTGATGAACAGTTATCTTCTCTTTAAAATTGTGTTTTTCATTAGCATCCTCTCAAGTTCACTAGTTTAGGTGCAAACATGACATGACTTATGACATGTTTTTATTAGAAAATCGTAATAATATTTTTATATATTTGATACATAGCTGATATGTGGGAGTTATCAGAAATAAGATCTATTTTTTTTATTATTTTGCAATTGATAATATCATGACTAGTTTACTTATCATTTTTTTACCAAACCATTAATAAAAAATCATGAATAGTCACGTTTTTACCGCTACGATTCTCCCACTCCTATGATAGTTACACTTAACAGCAATAGACCAAAATAAAATATGCATTTTTTTAATAACATCTCAGTACCAAACTAAAAAATGACGAAAATGGAGTTATCGGGTTTCTCCCAGACATCACAGAGATATTATATCAAGATTGGCGTAATTTTCAAAAAAATATTTAAAAAATGAGGCATAATCGAGAATTGAAACTTTGTGTTTATATATTATGTAAAAATGCTTTTCAAATGATCATAACTGTGCATCAATAATCCTTGCCTTTTCATGTAATTGTGAGCCAGCTTCTGTTCTTGCTTAGTACATACTATATTAAGGGTTAATCTCTGGGCTTTTTATTGTACGTATATGTTTATGGGTCAAAATCACAGAGGTGAGCATTATGGGTTTGGCAAATTCTGAGAAATTAAGTAACCCTTTGAAGATAACTAGCAAGAGGACTCTGTTGTGTCATTTGTCATGAATCATTTCTGTAAAATGTCAAAAACAAAAACATTTTTTTTCTCAATTATAACTATTATTAAGAATAAGGCCAGTGTTGCATGTCATCTCAAAAAACATTTTTAATATTTTTTTTATTAAATAGAAAAAATGTATTGAAGAAACCCCTTCAATTAATAGTTACAAACCGGTTTTAAAATAATTAGTAAGTAATAAGTATAATTTTGTATGGAGACTGTCATTCCAAGAATGCAAAATTTAAGAGAATGTTGCTTAAACATCCATTTCCGTACTGATAAATTGATACATATTTTCATCTTAGACTTAGGACTGCCATGTTAAATGTTGATTTTAATGTTAACAAACAAGAGAACAATAATACACTGGACAGCAAAAAAAAACAGGCCACCTTAGAACTTTGATTCGATTTTCTCAAAAGTTATAAACTTACAACCATCAAAGTTATAACTTACAAAAAGTGCACTTCATCATGATTAAAATGACAAAAGAATTAAGCCAGAAAACAATAAAAAAAGCGTTTTTTTAAGTATTCCCTCCTCTTGCTCGGATAACTGCCAGCATCCTCGAATTCATTGACCTCACGGGCCTGACCATTGCATTATTCTCCTTTTCTATTGCAATTTTCAGCCTGTGAAGGTTTGTGGAAGGTTGAAGGAGCAGGTGCTGGGCTCGAACACGACGTTTCATCTCATCCTATAAGTATTCTTTCGGATTCAATTCCGGGCTTTGTGTTGGCCAGTCCATCGTACGAATATCGACTTCGCGCACGCACTGGGTCACCACAGGCGCATCATTAGATCGTGCGTTCATCATCATCATCCCGGCGTTAATCCCAGTTGCGTGCGGTGACGCCCGGGGTCCGCCTTCCTACTTTTCCGTCTCCACTTTGCACGGTCTTGGGCATCCTCTGTGGACAGGTGATTGGCACGCATATCGTCTTTCACGACATTAAGCCAGCACTTTTTGGGTCTGCCCCTTCTGCCGGGGCCTGGCGGAGGCGGCATGGCTAGACATTTGTTACCCACGTAGCTCGCCGGTTTCCGCAAAACGTGACCGTACCAGCGAAGGCGACTCTCCTGCAACTTGTCCGCTATGTCACGAACATGCAGGCTGCCGCGGATGCGCGAGTTTCTAATGCGATCTTTTCGCGTGACTCCGCACATCCATCGCAGCATGTTCATCTCCGTGACACGCAGTTCCTGCTTGTGTCGCTCAAGCACCGGCCACGCTTCACTACCGTACAAAAGGACGGGTCTAATAATGGTCTTATAGACCAGTCCCTTCAACTTAACCGGCATTCTGGGGTCACAAATAACACCAGTCACCTCACGCCACTTTGCCCACGCAGCAGCAATGCGTGCCTTGACGTCGTAATCGATGTCACCAGACGCGTGAAGTACAGATCCCAAGTATTTAAACTGGTCCGTGCGCTCGACCATGTCTCCGCCTATGCGAACGTACGTGGGGTCTGTGGAGTTCCATGCCAAGTACTCAGTCTTCGCCACGTTTAGTTTCAGGCCGCCGTTTTCTAGCGACTCTTTCCACGCATTTACACGTTTAACCAATCGTCCCCTGTCCGCGTCCGCCAGTGCGATATCATCAGCATACATCAACAACCATGGAGGCTGCTCATGCGAGTCTCTGATGCTGTCTGACAATACGTCCAATATCACACTAAACAGAAACGGACTAAGGACGGAACTCTGGTATACACCAACGGTGATGGGGAAGGGGGGATCATTAGATCGTGCGTTATCGTTCATTAACTTATGGCCTACCCGATATATCCAGCGTAAGGTAGGTAGAACATCATTACAGTAATGTAGCGGTAAAACATTAATCCACGTGTGCGACCTGTTTGTCTTGGTGCGTACGTGCGGGTATCTAGTCATACGTCTTATGACTTCAAAGCTGCACTTTGTGATTAAAGCAAGCCACTTTGCACAGTGATAGTAAGGACCTAAATACGCGATTTTACCCTCAAAAGCGACAGTTTCACCCTTAGGAACAGAGATGGCGCCACTTTTCTAAAATAACAATTAGAAATTTCTACAAGTCAAATTATTTCACCGATTTTCATGAAACAGGTGTCAAATTTAAAAGTAATAACCTATCTTACGAGGGCCATTCAATAAATACTTAGCCTACAAAAGAAAGAAGAAAATTTTGAGAAAGTAGAGGTTTATTTTTCAACATAGTCTCCTTTCAATTTAACACACTCGGCCCAGCGATACTCCAATTTTTTCAACCCGTCCAAAAAATACGATTTCTGAGGTCTTCAAAATAGGCCTCTGTGGCGGCGATGACCTCATCATTCGACCCAAATCTTTTGCCGGCCAGTGACTTTTTCAGATTTGGGAACAAGAAGAAGTCACAGGGAGCCAAATCTGGAGAATACGGTGGATGGGGCAGCAATTCGTAGCGCGATTCGACCAATTTGGCCATGACGACGGCGGACGTGTGAGCCGGCGCGTTGTCGTGGTGGAACAGCACTTTTTCTTTGCCAAATGAGGCGGTTTTTTTTTTCAATTCGGCGTCGAATCGGCCCAATTAGTCAGAATAGTAGAGCCCCGTGATTGTTTTACCCTTTTCAAGGTAATCGATGTAGATCACACCTTGCGAGTCCCAAAAAACACTGGCCATCACCTTTCCGGCCGATTGAACAGTCTTCGCCTTCTTTGGAGCACATTCGCCGGGTAAAGTCCACTGTTTCGACTGTTCTTTGGTCTCTGGTGTGTACCAGTGAACCCATGTTTCGTCGACGGTCACAAAACGACGCAAAAACTCTGCTGGATTGCGATGAAACAGCGCCAAACATGTCGCCGATGTGGTCTCACGGTTGCGCTTGTTGTCTGGTGTGAGCAAACGCGGCACCCATCGCGCCGATAACTTTTTCATACCCAGTGCTTCGTGCAGAATATGATGCACTGTCCCTTCTCTTCTGCGATGCCTACAGTCTCAGCTATCTCGCGAATCTTCAATCGCCGGTCTGTCAACACGAGATCGTGTTTTTTTTTACGTTAACCCTCGGAGTAGGTAGCCGTTTTTGGTGCACCTGGGCGTGGCTCATCAAAAATCGACGTGCGGCCACGAGCAAACTCGTTAAACCAATTTTTGACGGTCGCCATCGAAGGAGAAGAGTCACCGTACACAGCATCTAACCGCTCTTTGATTTCGCTGCGCGTTTTCCCTTCCAAAAACAAGAATCTTATCATTGAACGATATTGTTATTTTTCCATTTTTGTCAACCCGACCGACACGCTCGCTTCCAAAGGCTGTCAAAACAAAACAAATGAAGGGAAAAGACTGAAAACTACATAGTAGACTTCAAAAAGTATTTACTGCACGATAGTAAAACTCTTTTGTAACAACAGCTTCATTGGGCGGCGAGGCTAAGTAATTATTGAGTGCCCCACGTACATGAAAAAAATTATATTTTTTAGTTTGGGAAAAAAGTTTTCGTCGCCTTTTACTTCATTTTGACAGAAAACATATATGTCTGGGTACGTATTTGGCTAGTTCGTATTATTTCCTAGTAAATATAGTATTTAGTAAAGAAAAACGCACTTCAATATCTTTGACAGTTATTGAGATATATATTTTGTAATGTGGACAGTAATTTCTCGGGCGCACATCAATGATAAGTATGTACCGAATGTTTCATTTTGTTATTTTTAATTAATATGTGTATTGAAAAAAGCGATAAGCGACCAAATTATGCTAAAATTAATTTAATTTCATTTGCAGTAGTTTTTTTTTATCCCAAAGGAATATAGATGGCGCCACTTTCTTTGAAAATAACAAAAAAACTACAAGCCAAACCACCGCACCGATTTCGATGAAAAAGGTGTCAAGTAAAAATTATGTACAGAAAAAGATAATGCAATTAAATGATTTCAACCTCGCGACCTTATAAATTTTCTATTTTTTTTTTAAGTACCTATCGAAAACAATAGGTTTAGCTGCTTTTTACTTAATTTTATTAGAAATAATAAACATGGGGTACATTTATTTATAAGGATGTTTTTTAGTATTGCCAATTAATTATAGTAATATACAACAATGAAACTGCATGTAACCACCCTTAACAAGTTTTGAGATACAACATTTATCATTGAAATTTACGCCCGAGAAGTTACTGCCCTAATTAATAATTTTATATCTCAGAGATTATTGAAAATATAGACATGAGGTTTTCTTTGTATAATACTGTACTTAAATGGCAATAATATAAATTACCCTGAAAATACCCAACGATAAATATTTTTAATAAAATTAAGTAAAAAGTAGCTAAACCTTTTTCTTCTGAACTAAAAAAAATATGGGCATTTTATAATGTCGCGAGGTTGAAATCATTTCTTTTTATGATATCTTTCTGTATTTACACCCTCTTCATCAAAATTGGTGCGGTGACTTGTAGTTTTTTTTTGCTATTTTCAAAGAAAGTGGCTCCATCTATGTTCCTTTGGGATGAAAGTACTTCAGATGAAAATTAAATCAAGCATAATCTTGTCGCTAACCGCTCTTTTCATAATACATATTCTTCAAAAATTATAAAACATACCATTTGGTACCTACTTAATAATCATTGATATTGATGCGCCCGAATAAATCCTGCTAACAGTAAAAAATATATATCTCAATAACTATTAGCGATATTAAAGTGCGGTTTTCTTTACCAAATACTTTATTTACTAGAAAATTATACGAACTAAGAAAAAACATACCCAGCCATTGATTTTTTTTTATAAAATGAAGTAAAAAGTGACGAAATCATTTTTTCTAAACTAAAAAAATATATTCGTGCATGTTTGGAAGATACTATCCTGACAATTTTTTTTCTGTGATTAATAGTACAATCATCTTTCATTTGATACAATTTTTATTATAATCGGTGTCGTGGTTTCACTTATAGAAATTTTCAATTGTTTTTAAAAAAAGTGGCGCCATCTCTGTTCCTAAGGGGTGAAACTGTCGCTGCAGCGGGTGAAATCGATTATTTTGGTCCTTACTATTACTGTGCAAAGTGGCTTGCTTTAATCACAAAGTGCAGCTTTTCGACGAAAATTTGCCATAAGACGTATGACTAATCGAGATGCCGCCCCAGACCATTACAAATCCCCCACCCCACCATAAGCAACAGATTCTTTAATGCAACACTGAGAATAACATTCTCCAGGGAGACGATATACTCTCTGACGTCGACGACTTTTATGTAGACTCACCCTGGTCTCATCAGTGAAGAGTGCATTAGTTGGATATAACGATCATCTGCTGCTGATCTGCCCCTTGGTTTCCCGTGCTTGGTCGGTCTGTAACCCTGTTGTACTGAAGATCTGTTGATTCGTAGTCTCCGAACGACCTTACGCTGCGAATGCCTGCTTGAAGTAGAGCTACAGCTTAAGCTGCTTCCTGAGGAGTCGTATCCATTATTTACCGAAGAAATAAACAAAAGCATACCCGTCTGAAGTAAAGGATGGACAACAACTAAAGAAATCATAAGAAATATCTAACTACCCTCATTGTATAAAAAAGACTGCTAATCGCGAAATCAAATCGAAACAGAGCAAATCTTTTGTTTCGTGTTTGTTGCTTGATTATTATGTGATTTTGTAATGTAGCATATATTTGTGGTCATTTTAATTACAATACAGGATTTTTTGTGAGTATAACTTTGATAGTTGTAAATTTCAAACTTTTAGACATAATCTAATCCAAGTTGAGGGTAGCTGATGGCCCGGCCGGTTTATTTGTTGTCCAGTGTAATTGTAAATAAGAGAAAAACATGCAATTATTCAATAAATTAATTAAAGGCGTTTCCGGAATGACATGGGGGAATAAAGGTACGTACATTTATTAGGTAAAACTGAACACTGCCAGTAAAATCATTTTTTTCATCATGCGTAAAACCGCAGACACCGTTTAGTTTTACTCGCGCTTCTGATCATTTCTTGCTCTGCGGACGACGCTCTGCCGAGAGATGAATCGGTAGATATTCACCGGCCCGCTGCTGATATTACTTTTATTACTATCTACACTCATAAAGAACTAACTATTGCCTGTTTATGTATTTTTGCGGGTGTGGCGGGTGTGCACATGGTGGCTTGTCTTATTAATAAATAGACAGGGCAACATTTTAATGAAGATTATGTTAAAAAGTGGTTCAATTTGTTCTGCTCGTGATTCTAAACCATCTATTTCCAGGTTTTGCACAATTAACGTTACACACTGTATATGCACATTACATATTACATATAACACAAGAAGTTTGTGGTTCTGCCTGTAATGTTTTCCGGGAATTTTGTAATTGAGCTATCTTAGAGATTATGATGTGCTTTTTTCGGATTTCAACTTTGGCACCTCGTATCTCAACCGCTCTTGAAAAAATGGCGTCTGACGATATCTCTTTTTGGCTCATTTTACGATAAGAATATCCACTACAAAATTGAAGAAGATACATAAATTTCCGAAAATTAATATTCAGCAACATTATTCATAAAATCGATAGGCACCTCGCGTAGCGATGACTGTGCCATCTCGTGACTCGTATCCAAAACTTTTACCATCTTTGTACTACTAAAAACTACGGTAAAAAAAAAAACGTAAAATTTTGCTAATTTAAGTTTTAAAAATGTATTGTTGTATTTCTGGATGCTGTTATACATCCAAACACAACTTAATGGTGATCATTGAAAATAACCTATAACCGTTGTTTCTTTGTAGGTAGACATCCAAATAATTGACTCCCGTCTAACAATACCACCATCTGCAGCGCACATTTTATTGGAAATATATAATCTGAAAATCCTCTACACCCTTTGTATGTACCTTAATTCTTTCCTGATAAAGAAAAAATAAGAAACTTGGATCAAAAAAATTAACTTGAGATGCGTATCAATGCGGTTCTTTGTCGTTCTATTTTAACCTACGAAAACATACCTATTGTACTTATTTGAGCTTACATGATTCAGCGACTGTGTCGCTCTAATATTTTATTTTAGTCGTAAATATTACAGATAGTTTTGACATCGAAAACATGTCCTGACTCGAATGTCTTTTGGCCTTTTGGTATATTATGAATATGCTGCCATTAATTGTTCATTGGTAAAAGAAACCCAAATTTTATAATTTTATCGTAAAATTTTATTAACAGACTACAGTGGCATCCAATTTGTCTGGAAAGTTTCTTTTTTACTCGCACGGGTCTCTACTATCGGGATTATAACGTCAACGTGCCTTTAGGTTTGGTGTACTAGCTCCGCAGTGTCAAGTAACTCGCGTTTTTGCCGAATTCCATTTTGGCGCCGTATTCCATTATTGCTTTAAATAAGGAAAACTTGTTCCTAAAAATAAATTTCTCAGCCTTGCACTATTCGAAAACGATACAAAACATCACTTAACTAACTAACTAAGACAGAGCACATCAAAATCTATAAGAAAGCTCGATCTAAAAATCCCGCAAAACATTCCAGGTTGCCTAAGGGGGTAACTCCCTAATGACTGTATTACCACATTTGTAACATTTTATGGTATTGTTCTAGTTTGTGAACTACTCGTTGATGATGAAGTTACAATAGACCCTGGACGCGCTAGATACTGGTGCGAAAAAGCTGAAGCTATATTCCCAAGGCACCCAGTAACATTCAGACTTCGTGAAAAACTTGTCACTATGGCAAACCCAGATTCTGAGGCACTTGTTGACCTGCTGACTTCTGAGTTGGCAGTGAGACCCACGGATGCCATACTCCATGCTCGACTACTCAAACATTATCTTCACACGAATCAAATAAAAAAAGCTATAGATCATAGTTGCAATGTTGAATTTGAAGGAAAAACTTTTCACAACAATTTTGCTTGGTATGAAACTTTAGCTGAGCTTCTCAAACACAACTCTCATAATGCAAATGATTGGCTTTATCAGTTACTTTTACTTACTGTCAGAGAACGCATGTGTGTCTTGAGTTTGACAGAAACCCCAAGCGGCCCCTCCAAAAGTTTAGTTGAGACTAATGATCTTCTTTTTTTGTATGACCAAGACATTGAGAATGTTTCCAAAGCTGGAGCTACACCTGGCTTTGGTGAATTTCACGCAAGTCTTTTGCAACATCACAGAGGACAATTTGCATTCCATTCTGCTACTTATCTTTTGAAGAAAGCTAAAAAAGACCAGATGAGCTGGCGTGATGCCACTCAATTTGCAGCACCTCTAATGCTCATTGCATGGCACACTGCACCCATGGAATCTAAAGTTAACTGGCTTATTAATGCTCCTGAAAAACAACAGCAGGCTGTTCATCGCTGGCATTCTGAAGGAACATACAGATGTTCTCAATCTGGACATTACTTAATTTCCAATAGCCAAGATAAAAGCCAATCTTTTCTAGACCGTGTGTCCCAATGTTGTTCAGGCACACATTGGAGGGACAAGTTATATGAAAAAATCTTTACCAACAGGGATCACTTGAGTAAAATGAAATCCTCCCATTTTGCTACATCAAATGCTGTCAATACTCCCACACTAAGATTGCCAAGGAGAATTGAAGTAGAAGCTATTGATGTTGATGCTCAAAGGGAATATGCAAATTCATTGCACCATTTTATTTGGATAATACAGAACTACAAAAACTTTGCTCATTTCAAATGTACCTTGTTTGACACACTCACACCTAGTGCATTCAATTATGGTCCAGAATCATTAAACAAATTAGACATTCATGCTTTCCTTTACTGTGCTGCATTGACATCTAAGCAACAAAAATCCAAAGAAATAGGCTACAGTACCGCAGATAAACCCACAGTGATTCCTGCTATCATCACAGACTTATTGTGTAATATCCCTCAACTGAAGTGGTGGGAACTTGCCTATCTTTTCTGTCAAAATAAATTAGGAGCAGATCTTACTGACATTAGAGCAACATTAAGCCGAGGTATTGAAGTAGTAAGGTGTATAGACAATCATGGCTTAGATCCAGAGCTTCTATGTAAAGTCGCTCATATATTTAGTGAACGAGCTAAGCTAACAACAGCTTTTGATGAGAAAAACAATCTTGAAAAAAGAGCTGGATTGTATTATTCTTCAGCAATACCTCTTTTAGAAAAATTGAAAAGTAAAATAGTGATAAAACTTCATGAGAAGAGATTGTTTGACTACACCCACAAAGAACTCAACACCAAAGAGTTAAATACTTTGCTTGAAGAGAGCAAACTCTTTGTAGCTATTAATCACATTAATGATTCTGAATATGACAAAGCATTAGAATTGCTTTCTAATTTGAAATCACCTGAAGCACTTTATCGGTTAAGCCAGACTTACAAAAAAATTGCTTTGGAAGAAAATAGCCCAAAAGATAAATATATCACATTGATCGCCAGAGCGAGAGGAATTGCTTATAATGCTATGGAAATTTTAAAACAAAGTGAAATTTATAAAAATGATCCATTGTATGCAGAGATTCAAGAGTTAATTGATGATCTTGAAACATTGATAAACAAAGTGGACCCTGATCTTTCCAGCTCAGTAACAAATGATATCGATGGAAAGTATTCCTCAGATGAGAATGTTTCACTGGTCGGTAGTGAAAATATTGCGCACAGGAGCAACCATGTTTTTCGAAACTTAAGTTCCACTCCTAAAGTCGCGACGAACAGAAATGTGACTAGTTATCGTACGGCTGTTGAATCACAAATTCTAGAGTCAACTCATATTGATCATCGCTATTTAGAAAGGATAGAAACCGAAATTAAAAATTTACAGAAACGAGATACAACAATGAATGATTTTATGGATCAAACGAAGAGATGGTTTGAAGAAAATCGCAAATTGGGTAATGAAATCATAAGTACTATTCATACTAACATACAAAACACGACAGACCAATTCAAACTCCTTAAAATATCTGTGGATCAAGTCAAAGATCAAGTAGATGAATGTAGAAATGAATGCAAAGATGTAGGCGAGTTAAAGAAGCAAATTGCTGAAATGAAAAAAGAAATAAATAAACTTAAAAAAGCTTCTTCAGAACAGAATATTAATGAGAGTGACTTGTACAACTTAGAAGAGGAATACAGAACAAGCGAAAGTGCTAGTAACTTTACCGCTCAGTTACAGTTTCCGCCTCAAGTTATGCCACCATTTAATCAGCGCCTTATACCACCTTTTCCTGTACCACCTAACCCATATCAACTGTACGGCCAGAACTTGTATAATTTGTACAGTCAGTATTCACAGTTTAGCCAAGCAACTCAAGTGCCAGGAGCTCCTCAAATTTTTGATCCCACTAGAGGGCAAATTAATTATCCTGGTGTTTATCCAACTGATCCAATGTATTTGGATGTTTCACAACTTGTAGCTCCGTCTGTACCACCTGCACCTACAGTCTCTGGGGTCGCTACCGCACCTACAGTTCCTACATTGCCGTCTACGTCTAGTATTCCAACAGTTCCCTCGGTAACAGTGCCACCTGTGTCGGCAGTCAGTGCTTCCAAGCCTATTTCTAATGTGGCATTAAAAGAAATACCTCGATCCTTGCCAGTTAATGTTGTTATTACATCTTCAGATCCTTTGCCAACTTGTACAACAACCCCAGCGCCCATTCTAAGTGTCACCATCCCTTCTAAACATATTAAAAGTACGCCACATAACTATCAAATACCAATGCCGTCTACTAATGACACAAAAGTGGTTTCCCCTCCTGTATTTAGTTTTCCTTCTTCTGGTAATAAATTCAATATAAACACAACTGGAAGTCCTTCAAGCAATTGGAACCAATCTGCTGTATTTAAGACTGTTACATCAACTGGTATTTCTACTAATGCCTCAAACGAGTCATACTCCTCGAACCTTGGCGACGCCTTGGACAATTCTACAAGTGTTGTAGACGGTATATTTTCTGGAAAATCGCCAAATACTAGCCTCAATAAGTCTAGAACTCTTTCAGAAAGAAGTAACACCTCTGTTGACAACTACGACCCATGTCCGGATTTTAAACCAATCATACCTTTACCTGCCGAAGTAAAAGTCACTACAGGCGAAGAAGATGAAAATATGATATTTAGTTCCCGAGCAAAATTATTCAGATTCGTTGATAAACAATGGAAAGAAAGGGGAATTGGCGAAATGAAACTTTTAAAGCACAAAATCACTGGAAAGGTTCGAGTGTTAATGAGGCGAGAACAAATTCATAAAATATGTGCCAATCATATTATTACACCGGAAATGGAGATCAAGCCAATGAAGAATGAAACTAAGGCATACTTTTGGGTTGCAAACGATTTTGCGGATGAGGCTGTAGTTTTAGAAAAATTCTGTATTCGTTTTAAAACAGCTGATATCGCTCTTCAATTTTATAACAAATTCGAAGAAGCTCGCAAAGGGTCAAGTGGTGCCAGCACTGCCACCACCCCTAAGACAGATCCAAATGTGACTCGAGAATCTGTTGTCAAGTCTAACCTACCCAGTACACCGATCAATATCGGCAAGACTGGTTACAACGTCGGAGGCTTTACATTCAGTAGTACACCGACATTTAAGCCAGTGCAAGATGATATGAAAACTGTAACACAAACAGAGCCCTCAACCACAAAGACTAATATATTTAGTGGACTAAGTTTCAAAACAAATACCAGCAGTCCGTTTAAAAATATATTTAGTAACCAGCAGGTGGTTAACAGCCCATCTAATTCCAATGTTACAACAGAAGATAAAGATGTACCAAATAAATTGAACACTTCAGACACAGTGGAAGAATATGAACCCAATGTAGAATTTAAACCAGTAGTGCCGTTACCGGCTTTGGTAGATCAAAAAACAGGCGAAGAGGACGAAAATATTTTGTTTGAACACCGTGCTAAATTATTGAGGTTTGACGCTGCTACAAAAGAATGGAAAGAAAGAGGTCTCGGAAATATAAAGTTGTTAGTGCATAAAGAAAACAATCAAAAAGTGAGGCTTCTTATGAGACGTGAACAAATTATGAAAGTATGCTGTAACCATGCTCTTACTAAAGAAATTAAATTCCAAAAAATGCCGAATATTGATAAAGCTGTCACCTGGTGTGCCAAAGATTTTTCTGATGGAGAATTGGTTGCAGAAACATTCTGCCTCCGTTTCAAAACTGTACAGACTTGTGACGACTTCATTGAAGCCGTAAAATCGGCCCAATCCAAAATGACTGAAAATACTAAAGCAGCTAAAGAAGAACAAAATGCTGCGAAACAAAGCACTCAGGCTGGCTTTGGTGATAAATTTAAACCAAAGCCTGGATCTTGGCATTGTGAAACTTGTTACACAAACAATTTAGAAAGTTATGACCTATGTGCTTGCTGCGAACAACCTAAGCCTCAAAGTTTGGCTAGTGATTCAAAATCTGCTACAATATCTAAGCCCGTGTTTAGCGCTCCAACAGCTGTAATCACTGCTACCCCAGGTGGATGGGGAGATGCGTTTAAACCGAAACCAGGCTCTTGGGAATGTCAAAATTGCTTAGTGCGCAATGAAGCTGCAAATGAAAACTGCACGGCATGCAATAATCCAAAAGATCCATCAGCTACAAAACCCGGTATAAAACTAGCTACTGACAACACAATCAAATTTAAATTTGGAATTCCAGCTACAAATGCGCCGACAAAAACTGAATCAGTAACAACACCGACTGTGACTGGTTGGGGTGACAAATTCAAACCAAAAGAAGGAACTTGGGAATGCAAACAATGTTTAGTAAGAAATGAAGAAAACATGCAAAGTTGCAGTGCATGCAATAGTCCTAAAGATCCTAACGCTGTTTCGAAAGATACAAAATCAATATTTGGTTCCATTAATTCAGGGCCTAAATTTAATTTCGGGATACCAGCTGCAACTACAGGAGATGAGCAAAAATCTGGCCTGACTTCTATATTTGACGGAACTGGTGCACATAAATTCAGATTTGGTGTTCCAACAACCCAGGACACCTCTGCTAGTGTTCTTACCTTTGGAGATCAGAAAACTGCTTCTAACGATACATTCGATACACCGAAATCGTCTACCAAAAATGACACGCCCCTCAACTTTAGTATAAAGAAAACTGAAGAAACAGAAAAACCTTCTGTCAAACCACCTTTGTTGCCTACCCCACAAGGAGGTTCATTTAATAACAGCACATTTGGTACCAAAGAGGGTGGTACATTTGATTTTGTTTTCAAACCTAAAACACCGCCGAAGGGTAAAAGTCCTGTGAAGACATCGAAAGGAGAAAAAGGTGACGAGAGTGATGACAATGAATATGCTTCTGAAGATGAAGGTCATCACATTCATTTTAGCCCAGTGATTCCTATGCCGGATAAGGTAAGAAACAATTCTTAAATGTTTATTATTTCTTGAAAATTGCGCTAATTCCATTAAAACATTTCACGGTTTTTAGGTGGAAGTTGTAACAGGAGAAGAAAACGAAGATGAATTATATGGACATAGAGCAAAATTGTTTATATTCACTTCTGGCGAGTGGAAGGAACGAGGTATTGGCATTGTGAAAGTGCTAAAACACAAAGATACCGGAAAGTTAAGGTCAGTAGTGATGCCTAGCCCATAAAATATATAGGACAGACAAACAGATTACAAGTATTCATTTTTTTAAATGACTTAATATGAACTATAAATAAGTTGAGATACCTTATCTCTAATAGCTGAACCACTGACCATATCTATAGTCTTAATATACATTTACAAAATGTGAAAAACCCTGTCCGACCCGAAAGGGTCATATTAAAATTACGTAATTCATGAAAATTTTTTTTATCGATTTTTAAATTCAACAAGTTTAGCACCTTTTTTATAAATTTACACCTGAAAACGGGGGAATAATCAAAATTTATCACTCCCGTCGCGCTACCTGCGAGTGCCAGCTCAACTCCGCGCCTGCCGCGCGCCCTGTCAACCCCCTACGGGTTATCATGTATGTTTTTTTTATTGTACTGAATTTTGATTTTTTTCTCGGGTATTTCTTCTAAAACTCCTTCGATTTCGGTTTGAAATTGAAAGTAGTTATTATCACTATTGAGATAGATCATGTGGTAGAAGAATTATTTTTTTTCTTAGGTATTTCTTTTCTAATATTTTATGAAAATCATTACACAAATAGAAACTAATCTCGATATCTAATATCTAATAACCCTTATGGGTCGGACAGGTTTTTTTTAACACATTCTATAGAGTGGTTTATAAACGAAAACTCCTTCGATTTCGGTTTGAAATTGAAAGTAGTTATTATCACTATTGAGATAGATCATGTGGTAGTAGAATCAATTCCTCCCCAGTGTTTGTCTTATAAGAAAAATGGAGCTTTACATTTATATTTTTAATTATTTGTATGTTATATCTGTTTCTCATTGTTTTCCAGAGTTGTTATGCGTCGCGAGCAAGTCCACAAAATATGTCTGAATCATGCATTGACACCAGAAATAATTTATACCCCAAAAGATGAAAAAACTTGGCTTTTTGCTGCAAATGATTTCAGCGAAGGGGAAATCAAGCTGCAGAATTTCTGCCTGAGATTCAAGAACAAAGATGTCGCATCGGAATTTAAAAGCGCTGCCGATAAGGCCAGGCTTGGTACTTCTGACATTGTCGTTAAATCCGAAGCAGATAAAAATAAAAAGGGTGATACCGACGATGTTGTGTTCGTGAGTGAAACACAAGCTACAGCAGAAGAAAAACAGAAAGCTAAGGAACTAATGTTGCCGGAGAATTTCTTTACATATAAGGTGAAAGAACCATGTCAAGGCTGCCGTGGCTGCGAAGGTGACGATGATTCTAAACCAACAAGTTCAGTACCAGCACGCATGCCGGTTGCGACAACAGTAACGTCCACGCCTGTTAAATTTACGACACCCACATTCCACAGTCCGACGACATCTCTGTATGGCACACCTGGTACCTTTGATAAAACTGTAGACGTGTCTGTATTCCGCACTCCCTTAGGTGCAATTGGCTCTAACACAAAATCAATTACACCGACTTCAGCCGAAAGCAACACAACTATAACCAATGACACTGACAAGGAAAATAGTTTTATTCAGAAACCAAGTATTTTTGGCGGACTTGGGGAGCAAAAAACGCTGTTTGGAACGCCACTAAATAAAACTTCTTCATTTGGCGGCATTGATACACAGACGCACGGAAGTACCAAGGCCTCTATAATCGCGCCACCAAAATTAAATGCTTTGAATACATCAACAGACGAGAAACCACCTACCGACCCTAAATCTATATTTGGAGCTGCTCAAAATAACCCTCTCTTTGGAAAAGCTAACCCTGTGTTTGGCGGTTTTAATCCTGGAACATCTGTTAATAAATCCATATTTAGTTTATCTACAAGCGATAAGAATGAAGAATCTGATAAACCTGAAGTGAAATCATTATTTGGTGGAGATGACACAAAACCGGTGAATTTATTCAGTGGTGGTAGTCAAGGCAGCTTATTCGGCCCGGGTTCTTTGGCGAATAACCAGGCGAAGCCCTTAGGTTCTATATTTGGATCCAGTGCAGTAACTCCTTTCGGATCGAATTTATCAGCGCCTCAACCACAAGTCTTAGGAAACGGGTCGTCTATTTTTGGTGCCAAACAGCCCTGGACAGCAGGCGCTACAGTCGATCAGAAGAATCCGGACGTGACTGAATCTAATACGAAAACTAATACCGATGAAAAGAAAGAGACACCATTCAAAGTAGATAACACGTTGACGTTTGCTGCATTGTCATCTAGCGGGCCTGGCTTCAATACACAAAGTGAGTTGGGGTGCCTACTAATACATTCAGTGTTTCATACACGAATAACATAATGCCGTCGTCTGTTATCTGTTTGTCATTAACTGACGAAACTTAACTATTTTAGAAACCTCTGACTTCAAATGGGAAGGTGCCGGCCAGCAGCTGTTCGTGTCTAGCACAGACGGAGATAAGTCTAAAAATGAGAGCGGAGCCGGAGACGACGCCGCGGCCGACGAGGAGTACGACCCACATTATGAACCCATTGTCCCACTCCCGGAGAAAATTGTTGTTACTACGGGTGAAGAGGACGAGGTAACTTTTCATTCATAAGTATATTATGTTAACAATCGGAATATGTGCTTGTGATAATGGTATCTCATTTTATATTGTTTGATTAATAATGCAGGAAAAATTATTCGGCGAGCGCTGCAAGTTGTTCCGATACGACGAGAAGGCCCGCGAATGGAAAGAACGTGGTATCGGTGAAATGAAAATTCTATACCACCCGGAAAGAAAAACATACCGCCTATTGCTAAGACGAGAACAGGTATGTTTATTTAATACAACCGGAACTTATATTTTATGGTAACAAGGCGTTTAGCCATAATCTCACTTGATTAGTGTAGTAGACATTTTCGTATTCCACTCGGTCCCGAGCGTTACGATCGCTAGATCAAGTGGTACGGCGAAGCGAGCGTTTCGGTTTATGTGAGCGTCTAGCTACAGCTGGTAGACCATATAATATTTTTTATTTATTTAATTATTTTACATTAATCCACGGCGCTTAAAACTAACCCCCTTATTCATAAAAAAGCAAACGGTTTAATAAACCTATTTTAACTATTACACTGTTTTGTCTCGTTGTTTCTTAGAGCTACCATTATTCGACAGAAAGTGACAAACAGTGCAATCGCTAAAATAGGTTTATTAGACTGTTTGAGTTATTATGAATAAGGGCGTAAGAAAATAAATAATATTTATTTATATTACCTATAGCCAGTAAAGGATTGTCATTTGACAAATTGCTCATTTAAATTAATTACAGCGAAAGGTTGTGAAAGAAAAAGATACAATAATACGTATAGAAACTAATGCTGTGAGTGCTGTGACATCATGAAAAAAACTAAACGTGCTCATAAAACCCTTAGTAACTACAGAATACAAATAAAAAGAAATAAATTTAGCAAAAGAAACATCCTCAGAATAATAAGTAAGTAGCGAAACGCCAAAAGTAAGAACATACCGTTAACATTTTACTTATGAAACCTTTTACATATAAAGATTCAGTTATATACAAATAAAAAAGAAATGAATTTAGTAAGAGAAACATCCTCAGAATAATAAGTAAATAGCGAAACGCCAAAAGTATAAACATACCGTTAGCATTTGTCTATGTCTTTTACATAGACTTTTAGCTAGAACAATAGGTCGGTTTGTAAACCTTGCAAGTGTCTATACTATCGACACACAGCAATACTTCGAATGTATATCTAACGCACTATCGAAACTGAACATTTTATGCTTTATTGATAGTATCGCTTATATCAGTTCTGACTATTGCGACTACTATCGATAGTATTGCTGTTAGTACAATACTATCGATAGTAATACTACAAAGTATTGTCCAAAACTGAGCAATCGACATTAAAGAAGATTTTCGAGGTCAACTATCGACAGCCTAACTATCAATAATTCGGCAACGCTAGTCATCTCGTTGTTCTACAGACTTGTAATTCGATACATTGCCTTGGAGGGGTGAAAGTAGAGCTCATTAGCAATAGATTTTCTCCGTAAGTTTTTTTTTTATCGAACTCGAGCGAGTTTACGTTCATAAAGTAAATTTTAAGAGTATTAGTACAGCTTATTGTTATTTAGAGGGAGTGTTGAGATGTTAGGTATCAGATCCTGTACAAAAAAAGAATCAAAATAAGTCATTCACTTAGAAGTAATTAAAAGCACAAAAACTGAAATATCCCAAAAAAATATTACTATCGGCTAGTACTCAAAGAGCGAAGAGCTCATTTGCAAATTAAGATTTTGTCATTAACAAAATCTTAATTTGCAAATGAGCTCTTCTTTCACCCCTTCAAGGGAATGTACCGAATTACAAGTCACCCTGTATATTTTCTGTGGACAACACTATTTAATGTGTTATTCATAATGAAGGTGCACAAGGCGGTGTTGAACATGCTCATATTCATGGATCTCGAGCTGCTGCCGATGAAGAACTCGGACCGCGCGTGGACGTGGGCCGGCATCAACTACGCCGAGACCGCCGCCGGCGAGCAGGAGACGCTCGCCGTCAAATTCAAAAATGTCGACTTGACAACTGCGTTCCGCGACAAGGTCGTGGAGTGTGTCCGGGTATGTAACAAAGCTTATCTATACTAATATTATAAAGCTAAAGAGTGTTTGTTTGTTTGAACGCGCTAATATCAGATACCACAGGACCGATTTTAAAAAAATGTGTTGGAAAGACTTTTTAATGAGAAAGGCTTTACGCTATAAAACATCACGAGACGGAGAGTTGGGAGCAAACTCAAAACGCGCGGACGCAGTCGCGGGGAGAGCTCTAGTGTTATTGCAAAAATATAAAGCTGTTCTTTAGTGAAAAAGCTTTGTAACTGAATATAACACCTCTTAAGGTACAGTGTATTCTATTTTGTTTTTACATTGCGATGAAATATTGCATTGATTGTTAAAATATACTACTGGTTGTATACCTAATAAATGAATTAGTTTAGCTCCTAGGTAAAATTACCAAATACGGTTGGACTTATTTAGATGTATATTTTTGTGTGCGTCGGATGAATTCGAGGGTCGCCTAAAAGTGCATCAGACCCGCTTACTGCTGTTACAAAACAAAGTTTGTCAAGTCTAGTAGTATTTATGATTTCGTTTTAATATTTACAGAAGCTGCAAGCTGCGGCCGCCCAAGCGATACGGGAATCGAAAGAGGAGAAACCATTATCTGGAGTCGCACCCCTCAGGCTGCCAAAACATTTGGCCGACAGCGCGCGCGCTGACACCGAAATATCTGCCAAATCACACGAGGCCACCAACACTGAGGGCAAATCTAATGGGGAAGTGAGCAAGCCGGCCGAGGCGACCGAGGTGTTCCGGCAGGTCCACTTCCAAGAACCAGCAGAGGAAGAGGAAAATGAAGACGAAGACGACGGCTACGATCACGACTATGAACACCATGAGGATTACGAAGGATATTACAATGAGGTGTGTATCTTTATTCAATCCAGTAATTAATGACGTCACAATTATGTAACTTTATGGATCAAAAAGTTTAGGTACGCGGAGTGATTCTCCGCTCTGCCCATTAACATCTAGCCTGCCGCTCGCGGACACTAGCTAGAAATCATTTTCTTCAGGGCTGATTTTTCAATAGTCAAATAAGAAACATTCATCGAACAAAATACAATATGGCTAATTTGAAATAGTCACCTAATTGTCGGCAGTCATACGTAACTGACGTTTTTTTTAATCTGTCGCTTTGTAATTTATCAGTCTGATAAGTGTTATCTGACCATTAAAAAATCGGCCCTTAATCATACGCAACAGGAACGTATACAGGGTGTTTTGTAAATCGTGTGCTAAATGATAATAGCTTAGTCATTACTTGTAATATTCTGCCTTATTTAATTTTTGCCAGGTTTTTTGTTATTATTTTTAATGTTTCTTATGAAAAATATCCGAAATTTGGCATTTGAATCATATAATTTTTTCAACTATAATTGTTTTTTTTTTCATATTTTTTGGATATTATTGTGCAATATTTTGCGGTTCTACTAACATAAAAATCACATACAAAAGCCATCTAGGTTTATTTTAATTTCCGTTAATTTTTCCTGCAGCAATAGGACTCTGAAAAATTGAAAACTATACAAAAAACGACTGGCCTCGTCAGACTTCATGAAAACTTCTCTAGACTGTGCTTATGGTAAAGGATGATTCACGCTACAACGTGATGGGGCTGGACCGTGCCGGAGCCGGGAAAAAAACCATAGACATTCCAGCGCTGTGCCCCATCCGGGTCCGACATACAATAATATTTGACAGTGCCCCGGCCTGCGCCCGGCTAGAGCATGACCCGGCGCCGGCACGGTGTAGCGTGAATACGCCCTTAATTTATGCCGCATAAAAACATTCAAACTACTCCCGTATATTTTCTCATTATGTGACCCAGGTCGCTAACTTCTGCATACAAAATTAGTGGTATGACACATTGTATTGTGTTAGAAATATGCGGGGCTCAACTTTCGATACGACTATCGATAGTGGATTATCGAGTGGCAAAGCTTAAATAGAAGCAAGCAATAACGACGGCTATGTCACCAGGACGACGACGAGTCGTGCGTGTACTACGCGTGCGAGGGCGCGGCGGAGGTGCGGCAGGGCGCGGCGGCCTCGGGCTGCGACAACGCGCACGTGCAGGTGCTCTTCGACCAGGAGGTCTACTCGCCCAAGATCCTCGTCACCGACTCCGACACCGGCGAGATACTCGCCGACATGCTGATACATACCGACACCGAGTTCCAGGTCAGTTATAATCGTAATAGCCTACTAATATAAACGCGTAATAGTTACGGTGGTGGCGAGCAAAATTTCTATATGATCAGCAGACGTGGCAGACGTTATTAATAGCGATAATTATACCCTAAGAAACATCAAGGATCACGTTTGCCACGATGGTGGCGCTACGTTGTCAATTCAAAGCGTTTCGAAACTGAAAATATGATAAGCACATGTCTGCCTCTTGCACTGATGTTATGAGTTTCTTATGAAAACCAAAAAAACTCAATGAGACAGACTTTCGGGCCTCTGATATTTCAATGGCAGATCAAATGATTAATAGGGTTTTTTTGCTCAAATCTATGCGTGTCTATTGAAAGGTCTTTTAAAATGACATTGACAATCCTATTTTTTTTTTCTCCTAAATTGTGTTATTTTGGCTAAGTGGAAGTAAATGGACCCTTAGTAAAAGTTGGCACGGAACCCTCGGAGCGCGAGTCCGACTCGCACTTGGCCGGTTTGTTTTTTTCAATCCGACGGTCGCGCCATAGGAATCCTAATTAGGGCGCGTATTAAAAATCAAAAAAATCTGTATTTTACACAAATAAATCGTGTTTAGAATAAGTTAGTCTGTAAATCGTATTTAGATCTAATTCTAGCATACATATTGTTTAGGTAAAGTTTTAAAAGCATTACGTTTTCTCTTGGCATTTAAGAATAAATATTATTCCATAAATTTCGGCACCAGAAGAAGTTGAATCGTTACCGTTACTTCAGCGGATAATACCAAACAAAATAATAGCAGTAAAAAGACAAAGAATCACAATGATCCTTAGTAATACCTCTGCTTCTTGATTCCGTGAATTTCAAACAGTTATATACCTAAAAATCTGTGACCAACATGTCTGCAATTTTATTTTGTATCTACGAAATCATAATGAATCGAATGGGCGCAATGAGAAGTGAGAACCGTGTGCAAATTAAGTAGAGTTTTTTTTAAAGTAGATTATTTACTATGGGAATAAAGTAGACATTACTTTATTACGAAACGAGCGCTATCTTGATTCACGAGCGAAACGGAAGGATTATAATTGGCTAAATAATTTATGCCTCTTACAATTCGAATTGTTTGATTTTCGTAATTCATTTTGAATACGCGCGTAAACGGCAGGTTACGTGATTCTTGACATCACTATACAAGGTCACCTCATTTTAAGTGATAATATTTAAAGGGCCGATACAGCACGAACAGCACGATAAATGAATCATATTTTGTAGAAAACACTTTGGTTTTTTTATGCGCTAGTTTTTGAGAACTTTTGAGTTGAAGGTAATATTTTTTTCACAATTTTATTTTTTATTAATTAAGGTTTCGATTATAAAAAAAAAAAATAAGGATTAGGTATTGAATTACGAGAGGCGATGCCGATGACGTAGATAACTTTTACAGGGGGCTGTTTAAAAATAAAATCTCGATTTTCCAAAAAATAATGAGAGTATCGTGTTGCCATGATGTTTACAAAGACACAGGCAAAATATTGACCTTATATAGTGTATTCCGTTCCATGCATAAATATTGTTTTGTTATAAACATAAATTAAATATATTATTAGGTATTCATTTGCTGATATTTTAGAGTATTTATTTTTGGAACCATTTCACATAAGGATTCTTACTCATTTTGTTCAAATAATACCTTCTTCCTTGTTTTGGTACGAATGCCATACTTTTTTTTATTTGGGCTCACAGAACATGTTACAGCCATATAATTTACAGAAATATGAAGTTTCTTAAGTATAGAACTAGACTATAACTCTCAATATGTGGGCACAAAGATCAGAACTGTTCGTGAGTTCGTTCTCGTTTACATGAATGAACTAGTTCCTAACATTACATGTACTATGGTAATAGATAATTCTACTATCTACTATTTTTCACTTGAACGCACGCAATGCGCTGCATTTAATCAAAAGTTAGTTACCATTTAATATAAACACGATTTAGTTAAGAAAATATTTTGATCTGAAACAAACTGCCCTGCAACAAACAAACTTTTTTGAGCAAGCCATTTTGAAAAGGGTGGCCACCCTTTTCGAAATGGCTTGCTCAAAAAATCAAAAAGATGTTCATCATCATCATTATCAGCCAAAGGACGTCCACTGCTCAACATAGGCCTCCCGCACGGCTTTCCACAGCGACCGATTACTAGCGGTCTGCATCCAGTTTGATCCTGCAATTTTTATAAGGTCGTCTGTCCATCTTGTTGGTGGACGTCCTACGCTGCGTCTTTGGTCGAAGGGTCTCCAATCTAGAACTTTCCTGCCCCAACGGCCATCAGTTCTTCGTGCTATGTGCCCTGCCCATTGCCACTTGAGCTTACTGATTCTCAAGGCTATGTCCGTTACCTTAGTTCTTCTACGTATCTCCTCATTTCTGATTCGATCACGTAGAGAAACACCCAGCATAGCCCTCTCCATTGCTCGCTGTGTGACTTTGAGCTTCCTTATAAGGCCCATAGTTAGAAACCATGTTTCGGATCCGTGTGTCATCACTGGTAACACACACTGGTTGAAGACTTTCGTCTTCAGACACTGAGGTAAATGAGATGAGAAAACACTCTTGCGTAATTTCCCGAACGCTGCCCAGCCGAGTTGGATTCGTCGATTGACCTCTTTCTCGAAGTTGGACCTACCCAATTGGATCACTTGTCCCAGGTAGGCGTTCTCGTCGACAACTTCGAGAATTGAGTTCCCAATGGATACTGGAGTGGGTACAACAAGGGAACTCGACATAATTTTTGTCTTCTCCATGTTCATTTTAAGACCCACTTGTTGGGAGACTCGGTCAAGGTCTTCGAGGATAGTGCCAAGATCGTCCAGCGTCTTTGCCACAACGACTATATCATCGGCAAATCGGAGGTGTGTGATGTATTCGCCATTGACATTGATGCCGATTCTTTCCCATTCCAGAAGTTTGAAGGCGTCTTCCAATGCCGCTGTGAACAGTTTCGAAGATATAACATCTCCCTGTCTCACACCTCTCCGTAGTGGAATCGCCCTCGTATTCTGCTCCTGTACTCGGACCGACATGGTGGCGTTATTGTAAAGGCACTTTAGCACCTCTATATACCTATAGTCTATGTGTCACCGCTGCAGAGACTGAAGCACCGCCCAAGTTTCGATCGAATCAAAGGCCTTCTCATAGTCCACAAACGCTAAGCATAGAGGCATATTATACTCCTCGGACTTCTGTATAATTTGCCTAAGCGTATGGATGTGGTCTATGGTACTAAAGCCTTTTCGGAAACCGGCTTGTTCGGGAGGCTGTTAGTCATCAAACCTACGTGCGAGACGATTCGTGATGACCCTCGAAAACAGCTTGTAGACATGGCTCAGGAGTGAGATGGGTCTGTAGTTCTTCAATAAGGTTTTGTCTCCTTTTTTGTAGAACAACACCACACTCCTGTTCCATGCCTCGGGCGTGATGCCCTCCAGCAGAACGGCATTAAAAAGTCTCTAAAGGACTTTAAGTACCGGTGTTCCACCCGCCTTCAGAAGCTCTGCTGTGATTCCGTCCTCGCCAGGTGCCTTGTTGTTTTTGAGCTGTTTAAGGGCCATCCTAATCTCGTAAAGGCTGATGTCCGGGATGTCTTCGGTGTAGTGTCGGGTCAGGATAGCTCGTGGGTCTCTGACCGAGCTATCAACGGGTTTGGCAACTGAGGTGTACAACTGCCCATAGAACCTTTCGATCTCCCTCAAAACCTCTGCTTTCGTCGACGCTACACTGCCGTCCTCCGTCTTAAGCTTCGTCAACAGGCTTTGCCCAATAGACATGTTCCTTGCAAACACTTTGGAGCCTTGGTTCCGCTCTATCGTTTCTTTAACACTATTAGTGTTAAACTACTACTACAAAAAGATGTTACGCAACATTTTCTACTAAACAAACCTTTTCCTATTCCGTCATTAAAGACAGTGTTAAATACAAAACATTCATTTTGTTAATGAGATTAAATCATAAACTATGTTAAACACACTTTTTACATATTTTCTGAACAACAACAATGATGGCGTTTTTTTAATTTGCCACGAAAACAATGGCAATGAAACATGGTATCCCGTATCATACAGTGCAATAAGGATCTTCTGGCCGATAGATGACATTGAAATGGGGGTGCTAGCATTCAATCAGGATTGCCAATGCAAAATTATCCCTTTATATAAGGAGTTTAGGAAGCTATTTGACAAATATTTTTTTAGACAACCATGACAAACTCAAAGACAAGGGTACTTATTTAAAGTAGTATAAGCATGTATGTTTGTATTAGGTTGGTCTACTGATTTTAAGAGCAAAGCAATTGTATAATTAAAATTTCATATATTTTATTGCAGAATAAAATTCCATGTTAATTGTTAGTAATCCTTAGTTTAATTTAGTAAATGTTATTATGATTATATAAACCCTTGAACCTTGAAGCCTAGTCAGAGGCCATTAGGGCGGCTTGCTAACATCTGAGAGCAGGGTTAGTCGCTTGCCTTGCAAACACCCCTTCACCAACCCGCACTGAGCCCGCGTCCCAGACTTTGCCCAGTTGTGGGACGTTACAGGCTAACTTTACTTGAAGACCGGGGATGTGTCACTTTAAGTCAACAATACGTGACGTATAATTGAACAATTCTGAGCAAGTGAAGCGAAATCGCTATTTTCCATCCAGTTATCTACACATGAAAGTATTTTTTTCCGAACAGGAGTGATGGAAATACATTCAAACCACCATTAAAGCACACAGTACAGGAATAAGATCTAAGCTTTCTTGCGATATACCTCTAATTTAATAATTATGAACGTTTGCTCTGTAGATGTCGGGAGACTCGTGCACGTGGTCGGGCACGGATTACACGAGCAACGAGCCCGTGGACAAAAGTGTCACTATCCACTTCCACGACAGTGACACTGCGATGCGGTTCTACGATAGCGTTGAGGTAAGATTTGTCCTTTTTTTGTTAGCTGTCCCTCACATCGTTTAACAACATTATGTTGAGTATGTGACTCATTGAACTTAATAGGCTATTTGACCTGATTTCAATAACTAGTTAATACTTTATACTCGTATAAGAAAATTTATTAATCAAAAACCTTGATATTTAAAAAAAGAAATTCATTATTTAATTTTAAAAAATAACAATTTGAATGGGACTCAAAGACGCTCGAACTGTCATGGCGTCCGTAATGACGTCACTGCTTTTATATTCAGCAGAATACTATAAAGACTTGTATATGACAGCAAAAATAGCCCGCCATCGTGCAAGGCTTGACGGCACATCACCAATGATAGGCGTTTACGGTCACGTGTCACGTGACGTTATGGACAAACGAAATTATAATACGGTTAAAGAATGTTTATTTCTCAATCGAAAATACATTTAATTTACGAGACACTTAAAAACTCAAAATTTCACATAATATATTAATGATCCTAATTTCAATTGAGAAATAAATTAGTTTTCTGATATCTCCATACCATAATTAAACACTAGAAACTACCAACAGGTTTGTGTTTAGTTGGAACAAACCTATTGTATTTTCTACGCTTACGCTTCATTGCCGCGTTGTATTCCGGAAATCTTAGTTTCGTTTTTTTTTTTAAATTATATTAAATGTATTAGATACGCACAGTATTTAGTAAGCTTCTTAGATTTGATCCTGACTTTGGTTGTTGCAGACTAGCAAAGCAGCCACATATTCATCCACGGATCCTGAATCCTAAATATATGATTACCAAGTATCAAATCTATGTAATAACTTGACTTTAGATTTATTTTTTAATTAGTTTATTAAGTTATAAGTATGTATGTTTGTTTTTATTGTCTGTATTTAATAAGTTCTCCAAGTCGAGATGACTAATGATGATAATTTTGTTAGAATCAATGTTTTTCGTTAACTGTTTATATTAATCAATCCATCAGATCTCACACCTATAATGTTTATTTTTATTTTTAAATAGTATAAACAACACTAAAATCAATCTTTTTATTTTACTAGACATCTGACTCACGATCACGAGTGTGAAGTGAATTTTTAAAGAATATTTGTTTACGTATTTTACAAGCGTCATTTGCTATGAAGCCTGCATTAAAACATTAGTAAATCATGGTTCTTAGGCTCTTATCTTAGATGTAAATCTGTAAAATTGAACTATGTAGAACTCAGGTTGTGAATTGTGAAAATAACTTGATGACACGCCTTGATTGCGGTCTTGCATGATAGCGTGTTGTAATAATCTCATTCAAAATGAAAAAAATCTTAGGAGCGATATCATTTTATTGTGCTCAAATGCAACAAGAATAACGAATTAAAAAAAAGTTATCACACATACTACTACCAAATTTAGTGATGTGTACTGAATGCTTTGTTAATCGTTACCTCGGAGGTGTTCCATTATTTTGCAAACTCCTTATACATATGCTTACTATGCATTCGTTGTGCTGAATAGATTAATCTCGTACTAAATAAGCACGGAAGTGAATAAATGTTTGTTAATCCAAATCGTAGTTTCAAAATGGCAAAAGATGTATTCACTTTAGTACTCGATTTTAATTGTTTTTACATAATCGGATGAGTTCCTTTGCATTAAATGCGTGACATAATACGTTTATGATAAAAATATTTACTTAATATTAGACTTCGCTTTTTAAAAAATGTTTATGTTACTTTTCGATTAATATTGAACATTTAGACATTTGAACTAATAAGCTGTATTTTTAAGCCTAGTAAAGGTAAAGGATCAAACCAAATTTATTTCGTGTAAGACATACCTACATTCAGCTATTTAATATCGAAAATTAGGTTTCTTTATTTAGATTTTTGTAATTATTTACAGTTTTGAAGTTGGTTTGTTAGGTTTTTTACAAGCGTGAGTTGAGTATGTAATTTGGAACAGTATAGAAACTGTCTAGTCTCCGTAAAAATATGCCTTCCTGCTCAAAGCAGAATAGCTTCCACACCGGACTAGATTTCCCTCATGATGTAAAGTTATGTTTATCTCAATTTCACTTTCGTGGTTAATAAATTGTCATTGTTTATGTAGTAGATATCAATATTTTAAAATAAGAAATTGAAATGGGAAAGGGAGTTTGTTACCTTTGGTTACGCCATAAAAAAGTTTGTTAAAGAGTTTAATTTATTTAATTGATAGGTTCAAATACGAAAATTTTGACTTAAATAAGTATTACTTTCCTTTTCTCATTTGAATTGTGATACTGTAATGCTAATGCCTATAATTAATGGAAAGCTAATCAGTGAAATAAATACAAAAAACGATATTGTTTTTTATTATTATTGATATTAATTACAAGTTAACGAAAAGCCTTACAACTATATCACTTGCATCTGTCGTCTTATGAGGCTCGTTTTTTTTTTTCAAGCTATTTTTGTTTGAAAGTGCTTAGGAGCCGGAGATCATCCCAGAGACCTCGACCGTAACTATGATATACAACACGGCGCGTACACTATAAGATCTTTATGGTCTATGGTCACACTTACTTCAGGCAGTCCCGGCATTTTTTTTTGCCAAACTCATTTAAAAAGTGAATGTTATCTCAAAAAATGTTTTGAATTCTCAAAAAAATGATTGAATGCTTGAATCATTTCAATATTATCTACGCATTTTCAGCTATCCAACAATATAAAATATTTAATTATTATTATTATTTTATTTTACAAGATCAGACAACACAGGTCCATTTTGTTAGTATAAATAATCTTACAAGCTATATTAGTATTTAACCCCTTTGCTGTACATTTACGTGAAAATCTCATTGTGTTTTTCTTATGATATGACTTACATCAAAAATACATATACTTACTTAAATGCTTTCATAACACTTCTTGAAATAAAAATTCGGCACAACTTGTGATATTGAACTAATCGTCTTCTCTTTTTGGCACTTGGCGACAAACTGGATGTTACTGATTGCTTGCCTGACGACTTGGCGTGTACTAAGGACATCCATCAACATACAGAAAACAAACAAACAGCCAATGGACGTCCACTGCTAATTGAAAACTCCTCCAACAAAGTCGCAGTGCACGTCCACCGACAAGATGGACGTGCACTGCGACTGAGACGAAATTGCACAGATTACAGGATAAAGGACAATTCTAAATAATTAATTATTCTTCCTCTGAACGATGAATGCGAGTGCTGCCATTATCACTTCGCCTCCTTAATATACATTCAACAGCTAATAAATATCCATGTTTTCTAGGAGAGTTCGGGCGCCGAGTATTATATCCCCATAGAACATGTCTTTGTTGGATCCATTTTATGGATAAATTTTTATAAAAAAAACTTTTTAAATAACACAAGCCGGGCCGAAATTTCATTTCAAGAAGTGGTTTTAAAACGTCTAAATAAACGGGTACATTTATGACTTAGTAAAAACTCCTTTTTCTATTTAAGATTTTATTACCTGAGGCCTCTGTTAAGTAATTTCCTCGTAATTGTGCAGAATAGGCTTGATGAGGCGTAGATGATTTAAAATAATTTACTGACTGAATTCATTAGCATTTTTTCAGAAAACGTTTATTTTTTGTCAATGTAATATTCTATAACTGGACAGATTTGTTTGCAGGACATTGGTGGTTCGATTTATTTTGTAAGAAAATAACAGTATTTTTTTTACTAAACTAATCAATTCTAGAATTAATTACGGAATTCTTAAAGGGCCTGTATTTTAAATTTTTGCTCCTATTAGAGGTCACACCCTGTATAATATTAATATATGTATCTATGAATGGTTTTTTTTTTCAAATAATAGTAATAACTTTTTCAATTATACCTTAAAATACTTTATTGCACACCATAAACATAATATTTACACAGGATAGTCTTATTGCTTGGAGCAATTTCATCCAGACAACCTTCAGGTAAGGAAAATCATGAAGAATGAAAGAAGAGGCATGGCGATGAAATATTTTAAACAAATGTGTAGTGTAAGTACAGGTTTTTATAAAGGAACATAAAAGAAGATGATAAGTACACATTATATAAAATTAAATGTCAATAAATGATCATAAAATACACACCATTATACAAATTATATAAACTAATACGTATTTAAACACATTTACATAGAATTATATTTAAATAAATAGATAAAATTAAATGCATAATCAGTTGTAACCAACGGATCCGAGAACCAATGAAGAATATAAGGTAGTAGTAAGTAAGTAAGTACCTAGTTATTGTCAAAAGACTAAAGAAATTATAAACGATAAAGGAAAAAGGCTTTTACTTTACGTTTAAAAGTAGGCAGCGTTTTGGACTCCCTGATAGAAAGGGGCAGAGAGTCCCATAAATAGATTACTTGTATAGTAAAAGATTGTGAGTACGTACGAGAAGCATGAGGAGGGAAAAGGAGGCGAAGTGTTTTGGAGGACCGCATATCACGCTCCTGGGGCGGCTGCATTGGAAGCGCTCTTTCAAGTATGAAGAAAATTTAGGGTTGAAAAGAATAGTGTAGAGAAGGGATAGTACGTTGAAGTCACGACGAAGGCGAATGGACAACTATTTCAGCTGAGCACGGTACTCTGAGACATGATCGCATTTACGCAATCCGAATATGATGCGAATACAAAAGTTCTGAAGGCGCTCAAGCTTACTTAGGAAGATCTCGTTGAGATCTAAATAGCAGCAATCTGCATAACCCAAAATTTGCAGGAGTAAGGCCTGAACAAGCGCAGTCTTAGTAGGTATTGGGAGAAAATTACGAAGTCTTTTCAATGACGCTGCAGCAGCATACACTTTCCTGCTCTCCTCAGCCAATTGCTTAGTCCAAGTGAGTGCACTTTCAATGTAAATGCCTAGGTTTTTAACAGTTTCGCTAAATGGTACTTGGACACTGTCAAATGTAACGGGTGGCAGGTCACACCAGTCAATTATAGAAATCTGCCATGAGCTACCCAATACCTGCGTTTTCGTTGGGTTCTCCTTGAATCCGAAACATCTACTCCACTCCAGGATCTGGTTGAGGTCAGTGCCAAATTTCCATGTTCTTAGAACATTCTAAGGGTGAAGACATAAAGAGGCGGGTAACTGGTAGGTACCGACATGTATGCACCGACTAGTGATGTGCCGTCGGCATGTTTTGGTATCCAAATATTTGGTATTCTTTGAATACCAAATATTTAATACTATTTGCTAAAAAAGGGTATCCGTAACGGACAAGTCGGCGCAGGTCGGTACAGAATACCGCTTTTTAGAAACAGGTAAACCGGTCTGTATTAATCGTCACGGCTTCAAGTTCTTCGGACGATGTTTTTTTTTCGACAGTACTTACTTAAAATGTAAAAAATAAGAAGAGTTGGTGTCTCGACCATAAATAGTAAAAGAAACGATTACGGTGCTTATCACTATCTATTTCATGATTTAATCGGGGTTCTTCTGTATCTCAACTCAATGCATTTTTGTATTAAAAATAAAAACATCCCAATCGCCTGCGTTGCGTGAACACCCTACTTCGACCCGAAATTTTCAAGTCAGTACCGACTTGGAATATTTTGCCTGGACGGATCGATACCTACCCATACCGATTTTGTCTGCACCGGAAACCAGTCTCAGCATGTCAAAACCAAAAATAGCCAACTCGGAACATCACTTGTCGGTAATGGTTACCCGCCTCTTTAGGAATGTCTTCACCTTAACGCTTTTTCTGACGTTCTTGATGGGAATACTGACATTTTCTGCCATATCATTGATGGACTGTGGTTTTTATGTTGGTTTATGATTTCGGTTTAGGAAGTGGTAGGAATTGAAGCAAGATGCATATTATCTCTTTATTTATAGCTATCTGCCTTATTCACATAGCTATATTAGTGACTAATATAGATTTAAAAGTTATTGAAAAACATAGTGACCATAAACAGGAACAAGTGGTCGTAAGGGCTGTGTTTATAAACTGCGAGTCGAATGTTAGTGTTTAGATTATTTAAAAAAAAGCGGCCAAGTGCGAGTCGGACCCGCGCACTGAGGGTGCCGTGCCACATTTAATTCGGGGCTCGGGGTCCACTTACTTCCACCTAGCGAAAATATCACAATATTTTGTGACAGCAAAAATAACTTTGTTTTTCATAATGTTTGTATGAAGGACAAAGTTATATTTTCGGTTGATGAAATTTTGCTATGTCTCAAAAACTGCCGGTTCGATCTCGTTAAAACCAATTTTCATTAATCAGACATGCCAACGCCTTGCCCCGTCCGGGCCCGGCGCCGGCACGGTGTAGCGTGAATCAGTGTTTATGGTTGACAAATTATATATCTATGAGTATAGCCGTCACCAGGGCTTGTTAACGATACCAAATTCACACTATTATTATCGTTAATTAACGATATTTTCATAAAGTTACAATTTTAACAGTTATCAGGGTAACGGTAGTTTAATATTAATTCCGGTATAATAATGTTAACAATTAACGTTAAAAGTATCGATACTTTTATCGTTACATAAAGCGATGTTGCCGTCCAGCGCGGCGGCGTGCGCGATTCCACGCTACGCGGGTCTGCCGATCGGCAAAAAATGGCAACATCGTCAGCCAGTAGATAGATGCAAACACATGGTTTGGTTTCGCAAACACGTGCTTAGTGTTTGGTGGCAAAGTTTGTTGATTTTATTGTACTATACTTTATGATACCGGTAAGCTTAACGATACTTGTGGTATTCATTTGGTATCGTTATCAAGCCTACCGGTAGGTAACATTATCACTTACCGTTAAAATTGTCGATAACGTTAGGTCGATTTAACGGTAAAAGGTCATCCAAGGTATCGTTACCATGCATAACGTTACCTTTGCCATTAACGTTACCTTCGTCTGGCGTAGGTAACGATACCTGAATTTTAACGGTATTCAAAGCCCTGGCCGTCACTCTATTGTTAATTCCGCGAAATAATCCGTCCAGTTATCTCAGAGTTTCGGACAGACGCAGCGGGTCGGCGCGGTGGATAATGTTATAAAATATAGTGACTTTCAATTTATTAAAATCATAGCCATATTACACCAGTATTTACCAACAGGATGAACAGAACCATCTCGAAAACGAAGCTACTCGGTTTGAACGCGAAGAGTTATTCAAACATAGTGCTCTCCAAGGGTGCCAGAAGAAGATAGCACTTACAGTAAAAATGATTAGTGACCCAGACGTATGTTATTGATTTTAAATAACAACCTTTAATATGTCCTATCAACCATGAAACAGACTAGACAATGCGTTATATTATAAATACTGACCTTACCCAAATAAGAAAATATAAATTCAACAGCTAACAAATATCCATGTTTTCTAGGAGAGTTCGGGCGATGAGTACATCCCCATAGAACATGTCTTTGATGGAGCTAGTAAGAAAAGAGCTCGTCTACTGGACCCCTACATCTTGCGTATTAGAAGAGACTCACCAGTCCAAGCATACAAGCTGCATCGAGTTGACGTTAGTAATACCCCAGATAATATAATACTACCTACTAGTGTAATAATATGTATCTTTAGAAAATAAGTAATCTTTATATAATACTCGATATTACGATTTTATTTTCAGACTATAAGTGGAATCATAACTAAATCCGACGAAGGAAGTACTAATAAATTTAAAAAGGTAAGTCGGTAGCTACCACCTTACAATCCTGTAGATGTACCTTATTCGCAATGGTTTCTAATGTAGTATGTAATCTAACGCTATGCTGCTAGTGAACGTAAATTATGTTTCATTAACTAGAGTCGCGTTCAGCGAAACTTGGACAGACTGTCGGAGCAGAAAGAGTGGCAGCAACTTCTCTTCAACACTAACCGATCTAACACAGCAGAGTCTGAAGTCGGAGAAATACGAAACTCTAATAAATGTGCGTTACTAACTAGTATTGTATACCTACATTGTAGATTTATAAATTGCAGGAAAGGGCCTTCTTTGTTGATTTTAAACCTATACTTACATACTTACTACATATTTAGCACACTGCGACTTTTAGCAGCGATGGAGTCGCAAATTGACAACCTATACACACTGCGCTTCTTTTAGCATCGATACGGTAATAATCCTAACGCGCGTTGGCATAGATGCATTAATGATGCAGAAGCTGCCCAACTCGCACAAAACCGTTGCTTAAGAGCTTTGGAGCCAATCCGATTATTACCAAAGGCGCCAAGCTTTAGCGCCAAAGCGTGCACTGCAGACCTAATGCAGCCGCTTTGCAGCCAAAAAGGCACAACTTTTTGCAACCTGCAGTTCCATTAGAACTTCAAGCTAGTGGCATAAAAGGGCTGCAGGAGCTGCAGCGATAAATTATTACCACACTCAAGCTCTTGTGGAGCTTATTGAATGAATAACAGGTTTGTGTGAACGGATTGGATCACTGATCATTCACCTTATCTCTCATTTATTAAATCTTACAGCTGTTATTTGTCAGACATTACAGAATGTAAATAAATAATTAAGTAAAGTGAAGTAAGTATTTTTGAGCTATATTTCCTATAATATGCAAGTGGCTAAAAACGCAGATTAGTTTATCGTGCAAATAGTTGATATTGTTTAGAGTATTTTTTACGCGCCTCAATAATTATCTCATAATATCCTAAAATATGTGAAATTTCATTATACAAATAATATTATACATACCTACACAATATAAAAATTACATACTTGACTATATTTGTATTTTGTAAGTTTCTGGTTCTATATTTAGTTATATTTTACTACAAATTGCGATACAAACCTATACAATTCTCAAATACTGATATAAATATTGTCCTGTAAACATGGCGTTTATGAGAAGCAGCTTTGAGTTGCAACTTCAACCTCAATACTTCCTTTCTGCGCGTCAAAGCGTTAAGTTTCACTCTTCTGAAGGTCCAAGTAATAACTGGACCACTAATGCAGTTCAAGCCTTTACAATAACTTTTATTCCATACTTACTGCAGCTATGGAACTTCATTAATGGTTACTTGATTAGAGATCCGTAAAACTCGTTGCAAACCCTAAAATACGATTATCGTTTGGAGCTGCTTCTATAGTTTTCGCCCTTTGAATTGTTTAACTATGTCTTACCTTGTTTTCAGAATGAGTATATGCATTGTCCATTACGCTTCGTCTGCTTCTATTGTAAAGCCTTAATGCCACTATAAGTAACACAGTTGATCAAATTGCTACTTAAATCTGCGCAAAAGTGCAAATAACTTCTGCAATGAAACTTTTAGTGGCAGAATAGTGATAAATATATTTTTTTACAGTTCCGTCAAAAAGTCTGCAATTACAGTCTTTATGCAGCTATGAAGCGTACAACAGCGGTACTAGAAGCTTTTTAGCAGCTTTGAGCTGTAACATACATGTTTGAACTCTCTTTTAAAGCTAGAGCAGTAAATGGGTTGTAAAATGAACTCTTGTAAAGCCTAGAGTGGCATTTGGTTCAGCTTCTGCTACCCCTAGTGATATTTACAGCTATGGGCAGTAACGGAAGCAATAGTAGAACTAAAAACCACTTTCTGAACCCCTAAAGCGCTACTGTACAGCTGCGAGTTGCAAAATAGGCTGCTATTTCCACTAATGTGCTAGTTGGGTGGCCCTTCACAATTGTATCCGTATATTTATTTGGCAACTTCATCGATTCTAATGCGCGTTATCATCGATGCAGTCGCGCGACTTCATCGATACTTTTAGCATCGATGCCACAATGTGTGCATGCATTCGTGAGTCGCGAACTCGCAATTCTGCGTCGCGGGTTTCTAAAACGCGCGACAGCATGTAAGAGGTCTTAAGTACCTATTATGTTTTTTGAGGATTCTAAACACGTCTGCAGAATTTCATTATGATTGTATGTCTGTTTGTTTTACTACGGATTTTTCGAAAACGGGTGGTTAGGTGTATATTGTAGTTCTGTTAGGTATATTTTATCTTAGGGAATACTTTAAATTTCATCAAATTCGGTTCAATCGTTTTTGAAGTGAGGGTAAAAGAAACGTTAAAATGTTAAAAAAAAAATAATCGCCTTAAAAAAATCTTAAAAGCTTTTAAAAACGCATTTGTCTTCTACATAAGAGTAACCATTTTTATTTGGAGTCGGTGCATGATGTCAAGCTTACACACAACAACGTTATGCACATCATGCACTTACCCCAAATGAATTTGTTTCTACTAAGGGCTAAATTTTCAATAGTCAGATAAGAAATATTCGTCGAATAAAATACAATATGGCTAATTTGAAAACGTCACCTAATGTTTAGCAATCAAACGTAACTGTATTTTTTTTAAATCTGTCGCTTTATAATTTATCAGTCTGATAAGTTTTATATGACCATTGAAAAATCGGCCCTAACTAAATTAAATAATAATGCGACATGTTAAGCTTTTTTGTGATTTATTTATCGTGCTTTATTTTTTAAAATTAATTAGCTCCTCGAATTACCTCGACCGTACATGAATGCACCTTCATAAATCAATACGCACGTAATGTTTCTTGGATTTTATTAGAATTTATTGTGTCTCTAGGTTTGATCAACAAAAGTGACTGGAATTTGGAAAAACAATTCACATCACTGACGCCTAAAATCAGTACCATTTTAAATGTGACTTCTCTCGAGATACCTATGAATGAAATATATCCTAAAAATCTTATTGGACAAGATACCCGTGGACTTCGTCGAGGTAATGCAATTAAACCACTATAGTTTTAAAAAATCTTTGTTAGATTACCGTATTGCTACAGACATGTTTGGTGGAAAAACCTTATTTTTCCTTAAATTATTAAATTATTATGGTTACTGGGTGCCGACTATGCCGCTGAGTTCCTACCGTTCCTAACGTACTTTGTGCTAACTATAGTCACAACTATCTTCAGTATAAACTTCAGTCTTTATATTAGTAATAGGATCAATATGCTGCGTTACCATATTCATTGTGACTGTTTCATTTTGTGTATGCGAAGATAATTGTTCTTCAGCATCTATAATAACGGCGAAAATCTTTTTCTTGACTTGTGTTTGCATCCAGGGTGGCATTTCCCTAGTAGACTTCAGCATACATCCAAAAAATGATTCTAAAGCATCTGCTCGCTGAGAATTTACTGCAGACTCAGCGAACTGGGGTCTCGGTGTAGATTCACTTGAGGTTTCGACATATCTTCGCTTCTGTGGCGGACCAGACAGATCTTCGGGTACGTTTCCAGTGTCACTAGTGGATACATCGTATTCTGGTGTTTTTAACACCTTTTCGTCAGCTGCATCCGTCTCTATTGTTTCCGTTATTCTATACTTCATGTATGGTTCAAGGAACTGCATGGCTTTGGCGTATTTCCATGTCGTGATTTGGGCCGGTAATAACTTATTTTGACCTAACTTAGCTCTTTTCAATGCTTCTCTGTGATTGTCACGCAGTTTCCGCCATGCTGCTCTCGCTGCTTTGACTGAAATGAAAAGTAAAAGCTATGAGTTTCTATAATGGAAATACATTTTACCACATTTTACTCTTACTCTTCGTTCCAATCAGACCATCCATACATATACGACAAAAGAAGTTTTTTTTTTAATTATCTAACCGCTAAACTTAATAACATAGATATGTAGGTATAAATACATAAAAACTCCTTGTGGGATTGGAATTCGAACCCGATAGCGGCCGCTGGCTAGTGAGTAATTTTTAGGGTTCCGTAGCCGAATGGCAAAAACGGAACCCTTATAGTTTCGTCAAGTCTGCCTGACAGCCATTTTACTCTGTAACTATAAGGATCACACTGTTGAAAACGATCACGGTAGGAAGATGTATCCTGTTTAACCGCTTTACGGTTCTTATACAAAAAATAAAAAATAATGACATTTAAGGGGGGGCTCCCATACATAAAACTAAAACCTTAAAAATTTTTTTTTTGACAAACCTATGCGTGTGGGGTCTATGGATAGGTCTTTTAAAATGATATCGAGGTTTTTAAAACCATTTTCTTTTAAAATCTAACGTTTGATAGATAGACGCTTCCAAAGTGGTAAAATGCCCCCCACCCCCCATTCTAATTTCTAAACTAAGCAAGTGTCAATTTTGAAAAAAAAATGTAGATCTTAACAAATACTTTCAACGAAAATTGGTTAGGACGGGATCGAACGAGAAGTTTTTAAGATATAAAACATTTTCAACAACCGCAAGCTTAACTTTGTATTTCATACAAACACTATGAAAAATAAAGTTATATTTACTGTCAACAAAATATTGTGGTATTTTACTAAGTGGAAGAAAGTGGATTCCCTAATTCAGTTAAAGTTGGCACGGAACCCTCAGTGCGCGATTCCGACTCGCACTTGGTCGGTTATAATTATAACTCACGTGCTACTTGCTAGTGCATAGTCTAGATTTAATGTTTAAAGCATGCAATAAGTAGGCATAGTGAGCTTCTTAGTGAGCAATCCATTGCATTTCATACCTACTACCTATACTATATTATTATCAGGACTTTCACTTCAGGTATCGGTCATTATATACTAATATTCATTGTGATATTATTAAATACACATCAAATAACTTATCGGCTTATCGCAAATCAATTTATGTTCATCAATTTAATTCATTTCACCTCAAATAAATTATTTCACAGCAAATAAACAATGGTTCAACAAAACTTGTACTATAAAAAAAAAAAATACTGATGTACTGTTGATACAGTGAACTATATTTTTTCCTTACATGCACGACCAAAAAATCGGTTAATGTGCAAAAAAATACTTCCATATCAAATATACTGATTGCACAGCAAATTTACCTGAGCGCACTGCACACACAAAAAACTGAACTGACAATTGGTTATTATTATTGGTGTTTTCTGTTCAAAACACACACAATTTAAATTTAAAATTACAAAAAAAACGCAGAATAATTTAAAACAAATGGTAACGACTTTCAACCATAAGTTAATAGTTTACTATCAACCAAGAAACTAAACTTTACATAAACTGCAGTTTACGATAAAAAAAATGAAGGTAAGCTTAAAAAATAATAATGTCATAGATTTAATGTGCACTAGTTACTATAAGAATGCATTTATAAAAAAAGCTTATCTTTTAAAAAAAAACAGCAATGCGCTACGAACATTAAATTGTTGCTAAGATTTTAATATTTTGAGGTATATATATTTTGCTGTGCAATCGGTATTTTTGATTAGGATTCGGATATTTTTTTCTGTACCAAAGGCATATTTTTTGATTTTCAGTTAAATACTACATACTACTACTGCATTGTCACTCTCAGACAAATAATAATAATAATCATGCTCTCACCATCAGGTATAGATTTGTTATTGCAGTGTACAACGACTCGCTGCCAGGCATCTTCCCGTTCTATCACTTCGCGATAGTCGGAATGTCCAGGATTCCACAAGCAAGGTTCTGCACGCACACCTGCTATTAGTTTTTCCATGTCGAATTGGTGACTACGATTATTTGGTTAAAGGAAAAAAACGTAAGCGCAGCATTAAACCGTCCTCGTTCCGCACTGCGCGGCGTCTCACCTCGAGTCCCCGCGCCGGCATCTCCTCCCCATACATTCAAACCGGTTTATGCCCCTGTTACGGTATTCTATCATGCGCCACGGCTTACCTGTAGCTTGTAGCCGCTGCCGTAGGTACGAAAAACCGGATTTCTGTTTGTTTCTTGTTCGCGTTCGCATTGTGAGGCCTTGAATGCAAAAATACCTACTAATAGTTAGTAATTCTATAGGTATGTTCACTTTGAATAGCTAGCGGTTAAACCCATCGGAGTGTGTGTACTGAATAAATAAATACGTATGAAAAGAATGATGGTAGGTTGCCTTAACATGTCATTTATATAAATTATATACCTATTTAAACATTTCAAAACTTAACAATGCGCTCACCATCAGATAAACATTTTATGGCTCTGACATTGGCTCTGTCACTAACTGAAACAGTGACTAATGTAATACAAAATTACTACTTTTGAGTTATTTATACAAACTAGCGGACCCAGCGAATTTTATTTCATAAGATCCTTCTTCTGAAAATAACGAACTCAAACAATAATTAGCGAAAATCGGTCCAGCCGTTAACGCACGTGTGTTGCCGTGACCAAAGAAATTATGAATTTATTTTAAATATGGGTCATGCGCCTTTCTAAGGCCGTCTGAAACATAAGTAACATATTTTTATAAACCTAAGTAATATGAACGAAAAATACACCTTTTTTCTTTGATAACAGTCGCCGTCAGATATATTGGAGCAGACAAAGTGACCAAATACTTCTGAACAGTTTTTGAAAATGTGCTATATCTTAATAACTGCTAGTTCGATCACGTCCAAACCAATTTTCGTTGAAAGTATGTTAAGATCTACATTAGGTACATATTTTTCAAAATTGACACTCGCTTAGTTTAGAAGTTAGAGGGGGGGGGGGGAGGGGCAAATGCATTTCACCACTTTGGAAGCGTCTATCTATCAAACGTTAGACTTTAAAAGAAAATGGTTTTAGAAACCTGTTTGTCATTTTAAAAGCATATCTATAGACCCCACACGCATGAGCCCGCCCTTAAATATCTTTTTTTTTTGTATGAGAATCGTAAAGCGATAAACAGGATACATCTACCTACTAAGTTTCAACTGTGTAATACTACATAATAGTTTCAGAATAAAGTGGCTGTGACATACGGACGGACAGACAGACAGACTTGACAAAATTGCTGTCATGAAAGTGTCATGCATTAAATAAATTCAGGCAAGTGAGTGTTCAGATATTATTGGTTAGTTCCCAACTAGCACAAAACCGTTGCTTAAGAGCTTTGGAGCCAATCCGATTATTACCAAAGGCGCCAAGCTTTAGCGCCAAAGCGTGCACTGCAGACCTAATGCAGGCGCTTTGCAGCCAAAAAGGCACAACTTCTTGCAACCTGCAGTTCATTAGAACTTCAAGCTAGTGGCATAAAAGGGCTGCAGGAGCTGCAACGAATAATTATTACCACACTCACAGCTCTTGTGGAGCTTATTGAATGAATAACAGGTTTGTGTGAACGGATTAGATCACTGATCATTCACCTTGTCTCTCATTTATTAAATCTTACAGCTGTTATTTGTCAGACATTACAGAATGTAAATAAATAATTAAGTAAAGTGAAGTAAGTAGTTTTGAGCTATATTTCGTATTATATGCAAGTGGCTTAAAACGCAGATCAGTTTATCGTGCAAATAGTTGATATTGTTAGAGTATTTTTTAGGCACCTCAATAATTATCTCATAATATCCTAAAATATGTGAAATTTCATTATACAAATAATATTATATCACATACCTACATAATATAAAAATTACACACTTGACTACATTTGTATTTTGTAAGTTTGTGGTTCTATATTTAGTGATATTTTACTACAAATTGCGATACAAACCTATAAAATTCTCAAATACTGATATAAATATTGTCCTGTAAACATGGCGTTTATGAGAAGCAGCTTTGAGTTGCAACTTCAACCTCAATACTTCCTCTCTGAGCTTCAAAGCGTTAAGTTTCACTCTTATGAAGGTCCAAGTAATAACTGGACCACTAATGCAGTTCAAGCCTTTACAATAACTTTTATTCCATACGTACTGCAGCTATGGAACTTCATTAATGGTTACTTGATTAAAGATCCGTAAAACTCGTTGCAAACCCTAAAATACGATGATCGTTTACAGCTGCTTCTATAGTTTTCGCCCTTTGAATTGTTTAACTATGTCTTACCATGTTTTCAAAATGAGTATATGCATTGTCCATTACGCTTCGTCTGCTTCTATCGTAAAGCCTTAATGCCACTATAAGTAACACAGTTGATCAAATTGCTACTTAAATCTGCGCAAAAGTGCAAATAACTTCTGCAATGAAACTTTCAGTGGCAGAACAGTGATAAATATATCTGTTTTAAAGTTCCGTCAAAAAGTCTGCAATTACAGTCTTTATGCTGTTATGAAGCGTACAACAGCGGCACTAGAAGCTTTTTAGCAGCTTTGAGCTGTAACATACATGTTTGAACTCTCTTTTAAAGCTAGAGCAGTAAATGGGTTGTAAAATGAACTCTTGTAAAGCCTAGAGTGGCATTTGGTTCAGCTTCTGCTACCCCTAGTGATATTAACAGCTATGGGCAGTAACGGAAGCAATAGTAGAACTTAAAACCACTTTCTGAACCCCTAAAGCGCTACTGTACAGCTGCGAGTTGCAAAATAGGCTGCTATTTCCACTAATGTGCTAGTTGGGTTGTGTGTATAGAAGTTATCGACTAGCTTCTGCTCAGATATTAATGAAGTAATGAATATTCTGATATTAATGGTAACTTGTAGTGTATGGAACTTATTGACATTTTAAACAGTTCAGAAGTATTTGGTCACTTTGTCTGCTCCAATATATGTGACGGCGCACTGTATGCTAAATACCCTCTGCATGGGACATTTCAAGTGAAGCCCAGAAAGTAATACGGTTTGATATTCTAAATACGAGACGAAAACTCCCGGGTGTCAATTATTTATAGTTTTGAAGAAGAAAAATTTCAAAGTTGGTCAAAATTTTAAAATAAAAAATAAAAAATCTTAAATATTTCTCAATTAAACAATGCGTTTATCAATTCATTTGCATCAAGTTATTGCATGTTTAAAACTTCATCTTTCGATCTTTGTTGCTAGTCGAAAACGTAAACGTAAAGCGAAATATTTTTTTTTTTTTGTTTTGACGTTTTAATTTTTTTTCTCAATAATTTCAACAAAGGAGCATCCAAAATTCTAATATGATAGAGAGAATTTAGCTTTTTATCATTACAAAAAAAATCAGTTGCCAACTGCGTGGGATATCGGAGATATTGATAAGACATTGATAAGATAAGTTGCCTGTTGATTTTGAATAGCAATATTTCAATAAATTAACTTTGCTATGATTTTGGATTAAGGCGCTATAAGACAAAACACAAAACTAAATTGAACATTGCAGAGCTGTGTTTTGTGGCTGTTTGCGGGTGGACCCCTTCCCACGCCACACCTAACTTCATCGAACTTACTTGTTATAAAATTATTAATAATATTTTTTTATATATAATTGTTATAAGAAGTTTTCAAGAAGCTGGACGGTCCATGGAAAACGAAAGGCATAAATATCGGGACAAAAAAGCTAACAAACCTTCGTTTTGCGGATGATATTGTTCTTTTTGCCAACACATCATCTGAACTTGCAACTATGCTCGATCAGCTGAGCGAGGCAAGCCTTGAGGTTGGATTAATGATGAATAGGTCCAAGACCAAAATAATGACCAACGCCGCAGAACACAACATAGTGGTGAATGGGCAGAGAATGGAGTATGTCGACGAGTATATATACCTGGGCCAGATAGTATCCTTCGAAAATAGGCAGGACAAAGAGATCGGACGACGCATCGATAACGCCTGGAAGAGCTTCTGGTCCATGAAAGCGTATATGAATGGAGACCTTCCAATCTCATTGAAACGCAAACTCGTCGACACTTGCATCCTGCCCGTTCTTACGTATGGAGCGCAGACGTGGTGACTGACCGAAAGTCAAAAATCCAGGCTCAGGGTTTGCCAAAGAGCCACGGAGAGGAGCGTGTTGGGTATTAACAGGATGGATAAGGTCCGTAATACCACAATTCGCTCCAAAACTGGTATAGTGGATGTAGGCGAAAGGACAGCGAGGCTAAAGTGGGAGTGGGCGGGACACATATGTAGGATGTACCCGGATAGATGGACCCAAATCGTCACGCGTTGGATACCAGCAGATGGTTATCGCTGCAGAGGTAGACCTAGAAAGCGCTGGTGTGACGATTTGGTCAGTTTTGCTAAGGATTGGGAGTCGTTAGCCAAGGATAGAGATAGATGGCGGAGTTTGGGGGAGAGCCCAGCAGTGGGATGGTTTAGGTTAAAAAAAAAAGTCACAGAAATATTTTTATTTAACTGTTACAATTAATCACTGAAACCCGCAAACAGCCACAAAACACAGCTCTGCAATGTTCAATTTAGTTTTGTGTTTTGTCTTATAGTGCCTTACTCCAAATTCATAGCAAAGTTAATTTATTAAAATATTGCTATTCAAAATCAACAGGCAACTTATCTTATCAATGTCTTATCAATATCTACGATATCCCACTCAGTTGGCAGCTAATTTTTTTTGTAATGATAAAAAGCTAAATTCTCTCCATCATATTAGAATTTTGGATGCTCCTTTGTTGAAATTATTGAGAAAAAAAATAAAAACGTCAAAACAAAAAAATATATATTTACGCTTCACGTTTACGTTTTCGACTAGCAACAAAGATCGAAAGCTGTAATTTTTAACATGCAATAACTTGATGCAAATGAATTGATAAACGCATTGTTTAATTTAGAAATATTTAAGATTTTTTATTTTAAAATTTTGACCAACTTTGATTTTTTTTTCTCCAAAACTATATATATTTGACACCCGAGAGTTTTCGTCTCGTATTTAGAATATCAAAACGTATTACTTTCTGAGCTTCACTTGAAATGTCCCATGCAGAGGGTATTTAGCATACAGTGCGGCGACTGTACATAAATTTATAATCTTAGTATTGTCTACTAAATAATAAAATAATCCCAGACAATTTCACCCTTACGCGATACAAGGTTTAATTGATACTTACATAGATATAAAAAAAATATGAAAATTGTAATATAGAAAAGAAAGAAAGAAAATTGTAATGTAGATACCGGCCGCTCTACCGGCATGAAGAAAACTTAAAAATTTGGTATCCGGCCAGTTACCCGCCAACTAATTTCAATAGCGTAAATTTATTTTCTTTCACTTTCTAATTAAGACGAAAGGTTCTGATTTGTATGATTTTTTTCTTCCATTCACTTCATTTCATTATTTGTCTGTTTCTTTGGTTGATGCCACTAAAATCTCAAGAAATCCGTGAATTATTCGAATTTGTAATCTGGCCGTAAACTAAAAGCTTGGAGCGTATTCCTATGTCGGGGCCGAACCAAATATTCAAAGGCGTGTTGGTATTTACGACCATTTTTCGGGTTCCGTAGCCAAATGGCAAAAAAACGAAACCCTTATAGTTTTGTCAAGTCTGTCTGTCTGTCCGTCCGTATGTCACAGCCACTTTATTCTGAAACTATTATGTAGTATTACACAGTTGAAACTTAGTAGGTAGATGTATCCTGTTTATCGCTTTACAATTCTCATACAAAAAAAAAAGATATTTAAGGGCGGGCTCATGCGTGTGGGGTCTATAGATATGCTTTTAAAATGACAAACAGGTTTCTAAAACCATTTTCTTTTAAAGTCTAACGTTTGATAGATAGACGCTTCCAAAGTGGTGAAATGCATTTGCCCCTCTCCCCCCCCCCCCCCCCCCCCCCCCTTTAACTTCTAAACTAAGCGAGTGTCAATTTTGAAAAAATATGTACCTAATGTAGATCTTAACATACTTTCAACGAAAATTGGTTTGGACGTGATTGAACTAGCAGTTATTGAGATATAGTACATTTTCAACAACCGCAAACATAACTTGGTTTTTTATACAAACACTACGAAAAACAAAGTTATATTTGCTGTTAACAAAATATTGTGGTAATTCTATTAAAGTTGGCCCGAAACCGTCAGTGCGCGAGTCCGACTTGCACTTGGCCGGTTTTTTAAGGATTCCGTACGAAGTGCAACAAGCAACTTTTACCTATAGTTTCGCCATGTGTCCGTCTGTCTGTCCGCAGTCCAGCGTAGAGACCTAAGATGCTAGAAAACTGTAAATTCGTATAGATATATATTCTTATCTCCCCGCCAAAGTAGAATAATATTTTGAAAATATATTTTTTGGAGTACTTACCTACCTACCTCGAGTATAAGTAACGTAGGGATATTTCTTATTTCTCTTGCCAAACTCATCATGTGGGGTATCGTTGAATAGGTGTTTTTAAATAATTGTGAGTCTCTTAACATTATTTGTCAATAAAGTGGCTTGTTGCCCTATGTATTCAGTTAACTACAAATAATTTTGTTGTATGCCTTTTTATTTAACTAACTTTTTAGTTAAAATCCTCCATATTTTTATATATTTATAACATAAGTGCCACTTAAATTCCTAGTGTGAACACTAAATAGCTGGTATAACGATTTTGGCATATTTTAATGCTACTGTTATGCTCCTGTAATCCAATAAGCTTTTTTCTTATTATTATGAGTAGAATGCTAATTTAATGCGATTGACATTATCTTTGACCGCAATAATGCTGCTTAAATGCTATTGACAACTTCGTTGACCATAATAATGTTTCTTTAATGCAATTGACATTTTATTAGCCACAATAATGCTAAATTATTGTGGTTTATAATGTTAACTCAATATGCTGTAACGATAAATATTGCTTTATTAAATTAATGGATTTCAAAATGGCCACACCTCATGGGCCCTCATTTTTTAATCACTCGCTTGGATATGGCGTGTGATTTTCGTTAGAAAGCGAACTAAAATCAACGAGAAACAAGCAAAATATATAAGAAAATACTCACAATATTAAGTAATATTTACTTCAAGTACTCCTGTGTGGAACCTAACTGTATTTAATTCGATAATTGGACATTAATCAAGGAGTATCACACACCATTTTGAAGCGAGTTATTCAAAAATAGGGCTCATGATCATGACCAGGGAAAACTAAAGGTAAATTAGATTAACAATACATTCGGTTGGTTCCTAATAATTTCAGTGAAAAGGGATGGATGCACATTAGCCAACAACCCAGCGTGGAAACGTGATAAAAGACATGAGCACAACATTATTGTTGAAGATATCACCGATGACTACCAGATTCCCTGGGTTGGAAAAGATCGATTTTATCGTAAACTTGAGCACATTCCTAATACCTCAGAAAGCCCAGATGACAAATCTACATCAAGCAAAATGGAAGACGATAACTATTTAAAGTTAACCCAAAATACTGAGTCTCATTTACAGCGAGCTTCACATGATAAGCAAAAGGAATATCATCATCAATCATCATTAAAAAAGAAAGAAACTGAAGATGGACTAGATCAGAGCGATAACTTAATTACATTAACAACTAAACCTAAGACCAAAGCAAATCACCATTACATCACTCGCAAAATTGTCGATAGTACTAAGGATAAACATACAAATAGTAAAAAAACGACTTACGATGAACCCGAAAATAACTTTGTGATGTACGATATCGGCATTCCCGAACTTTGGTACACCGTCAATGTTCAGCTGTTCGAAAAAATGAGCACACCTGAAGGTAAAACACTCTGGAATGATATCACTAAAGGCGAGGTGGCAAGGTACAAATTTTGATCAAATTACTTCTATTTAAGTATTATTTTCACTTAATTATTTTGATTGTTGATTCAATAAAATAGGTTTGAAAACTTTTAGTAAGTATATGTAGTTATAGTAGATTATTGACCTTAGGCGTAAATAAGTAGTCTTTCGGTGCTGGTGCTACCTTGAATCACGAGCGAAGTGTGAGAGAGGATTGTAGATTTGAGGCCCTAGCGAAGTGAGAGCATTTAAGGGGTTACCCCCGCACATAAGCAAGGAAGATAATAGAAAATCTTAAGTGAAAGGAGGATTTATTTTCGCCCAAGACAAAGAGACCATAAAGGTCTCTTTGTCTTGGGCCCGAGGTGAATACTCTGTTGTTCACGCTCTCTGCGAGGCAATAAATTGGTGATAACTGATAAGTTAGATGTGCAGCGGTGCTCCACGCCATCGTGAAATTAAGTGGCCATCTTTGCTTTTAACAAAACATGCCAAATATTATTGCAATAATAATTACGTATTTTTTCTCATTCCGTTGGTGGCGTTCGATTTTCGGTGTACATCCGGCCGTCTGAGCCAGGCTTCTATAGAGATCAAGCATATCTAGGCTGATAACGAATCGTTAGTGACGCTGATATATCCAGGTTTCATCGTTTGTGACGCAATAGTTTTCTTGGAAAATCAAAAAAACTAGGCTCAGACAGCCAGAATTTCGCACTTTCTGACTTTCCAGATCTCAACTATCAGAGAGTTTCAGGGCGCTGTTTCTTGTAAAAGGTGATGTGACGCGTAAGTGACGGTGATCCGAAGTAGTTTCATCCATTTTAATCCAGTACTTTTTGAGAAATCGTAATAAACGTGTGGCTCAGACAGCCTGATATCCGGTCGTCTGAGCCAACTTGTTTTTCTCTATATTTCACAAAATGTTATGTTTCGAACAAATGTTTTTAGCTTTTACTGATGTGACGACGTTAGTGACAGCTCTCGACCAGATTTGAACCTTCGTGACGCACGCGTTTTGGAGAAATTGAGAAAAAGCTGCTGGCTCAGACAGCCGGATGCTGGCTGTCTGAGCCACCCAGTTCTACCACTTCCAGGTGTTGTACGAAGTTGAAAACTCATCTCATCTGATGTGACGCGGCCTCTACTTAGAGGCCGCGTCACATCAGATGATATGATGAGATGATGAGAGCGTTTGTACTTACAAAAAATCGTAAGTGACGGCTCTATATGCCGCCAATCAAAAGTTATAAGCATTTCAAATGTTTCCCATACATTGATGCATTTGGGTGGCCACACTTCGCACTCTTTATGGAAACGGAAAGACAATTTAGTAGAAAATTTAAGCTAAAGCCCCTCATATCAAGGCGGATACTTTCTCCTGCTATTTAAATATTCAATTACGTAGTCAATAACTGCGCCTATGAAGGGAAATATGTTAATAATTTATGGTCTCAGGTATTTCAAGGTAAAAAAAATGTTAGATTACTATTTATTTGAAAACAACTGCTAGTTTAATAAGGGTACTACATCAATATTAGAGAATTTTGGTAAGGTACAAAACTCGACTCTTCCCATGTGATTACGGCCCACTTGGGACAAGATGCAAAAAAACAATATAAATACTAACTTCATTCTGCAAGTCGTTTCCTTTTTTTGTTTGGATGGAAAATTTAGTTATTCATTAAAGTTACTCACGTAACTAGTAGTTTAAATGAGATAATCTTACCAAGATCATAGTTTATCAGACAATGTACAGGCTCATATTTTTTTCACCATTTAAAAAATCAGGAATATGCTATCAAGTTATAGAAAATATGTTAAATGAGAACTTTAAAACACTTTTTAATCACTGTTAATTCGACATGCAAGATAGCGTCAGACGAAAAAGTAGACATTTACAGTGATGACAGTTACTGAAAAAAAATCCGCACTACTGAGGTGGAATTGTGCAAAGCAATCGTATTCATTATTCATTTGACAGTTCATAACGTACGGTATGATCTTTGAAACGCTTTGTTCTTTGCCGTTTGACAGATCATACCGTACGTTTTGAACTGTCAAATGAATACGATTGTTTTACACAATTCCACCCCTGATTAGTGACTGATGTACTGACAAGGAAAACCTGCACTTACGAAATTAATCATTAAAAAATACATTTAAAGAAATTTATAGTGATGATATTGGGCTAGTTATACTAAAAGGGGCCTTAAGACTTATGACAACAATCAGGCATGTTATGACGTGAGCTCCAGACTCAGACCTCAGTCAGCAGATCAGTATTTAGTTGGACTATTTACCTACTACTTTTACTAGGCGTAGTCAGCGTTCTCTTCAAAAAAGCTAGGCTCCAGGTTAACTAGGCATACCTACTCGGCGCTTTGCACTAACTTTTTTACTCGGCGTTTAGATAGCTGTTTACTGATATTTCTGATCACACCCAACGTCTAAGAATTACGATGTGGAAGTCTCCTGTTATGGATATTTTAGTAAATAAAAAAGTTATTTTACGAATTGTTTCTGGTGTAGCATTTAAACATATAGTAGCTCATCAATTCATCACATACATGTCAACAGCTTATTTTGGAAGAGATGCAGATAATTTAATCAAATGCTTTTTTAACGTCATTTAAAGTAATCAATAAGTTAAAACTATCAATATTAGTATAATCAGAATAAAATTAATAATTTTGTTATAAAAATGTTAACAAAATTTTGTTGTATGAAAGGAAACCCTTTTAAAGATAACAAAGTAAAATATTATTTACATCGGATAAAAAAAAAATTAGTCAAATGTAAATAATACTACTCGTAAAGACGAGTAGGTATACTATACTCGTCATAAAATCAATAAAGTCTGCGAAATACGTAAAAATCCACGAGCACGAAACTTATTTCATTGCTTTATTGAAACAAAATAATTGTTACTTGTCTTCTTAACATAAACTTTTAAAGAAGATAAACGCTACAACCTGTGGTAATAAACATGACAGGTCCGAATCAAAATATTTTTTTCATTGTTTTCGTAAGTTGGTCTCTACGCACCTCTAACCGCCAATTGTTACTTACTTACATTTTTATTTATTATGTATACATTTTACATAAATATTTAAACTTTCTTGTTAAATTCAACAACAATCTTTTAAGTTATAAAAATAAATGATATTAAGTTGACGATTTCTTTCCATCCTGCAAAATTTTATAGTCTCTATATACTTATTTGTTTATTATCATTAGCCATTTGACCACTATCATACCTGGTGGTAAGTGATGATGTCGTCGAGGATTGATCATGTCTGATCAGTAATACCTTAACCACTCTTCTCTTGAAAATGCCCAAATTAAGGGTTTCGGGAACACTTCAGCCGGTAGCGCATTCCATTCTTTATCCCTCCGCATCAGAAATATTGATCGAAACTGGTCCCAGCGAACTGCGTTTCATCTTCTGCGCCGTTTTATGGTTATTATTTTGCACCCAAAAAAGCAGGAAACGATTTGCATAATGATTAAAATTTATTATTGCATCTTGTCCCAAATGGGCCGTAATCATATGGGACGAGTTGAGGAATAAGTACGTAGTTTGTATTTAATACGGAAAAAGTCTTTTACTGTAGTAACCGGCTATTTTTAAATAAAGAGTAATTTAACGGTTATTTATAAATAGTCATTTAAAAAAAAATGGAATACTCCATACATAATAAACATATTTTCCTTTATCGGCGTAGTTATTGACTAGGTAATTAAATATTTAAATAGCAGGAGAAAGTATCCGCCTTGATATGAGGGGCTTTAGCTTACATTTTCTACTAAATTGTCTTTCCGTTTCCATAAAGAGTGCGAAGGGTGGCCACCCAAATGCATCAATGTATGGGAAACATTTGAAATGCTTATAACTTTTGATTGGCGGCATATAGAGCCGTCACTTACGATTTTTTGTACTTAGAGGCCGCGTCACATCAGATGAGATGAGTTTTCAACTTCGTACAACACCTGGAAGTGGTAGAACTGGGTGGCTCAGACAGCCAGCATCCGGCTGTCTGAGCCAGCAGCTTTTTCTCAATTTCTCCAAAACGCGTGCGTCACGAAGGTTCAAATCTGGTCGAGAGCTGTCACTGAAATGAAATGAAATGAAATGAAATGAAAGTGTTTATTTGCCAGAATACAACATATGCAGATATACAATGCAGATCTTAAAAGAAAATTAGTCCGTGTATTCAGCCTGCGTGCAGGCTAACGTCGTCACATCAGTAAAAGCTAAAAACATTTGTTCGAAACATAACATTTTGTGAAATATAGAGAAAAACAAGTTGGCTCAGACGACCGGATATCAGGCTGTCTGAGCCACACGTTTATTACGATTTCTCAAAAAGTACTGGATTAAAATGGATGAAACTACTTCGGATGACCGTCACTTACGCGTCACATCACCTTTTACAAGAAACAGCGCCCTGAAACTCTCTGATAGTTGAGATCTGGAAAGTCAGAAAGTGCGAAATTCTGGCTGTCTGAGCCTAGTTTTTTTGATTTTCCAAGAAAACTATTGCGTCACAAACGATGAAACCTGGATATATCAGCGTCACTAACGATTCGTTATCAGCCTAGATATGCTTGATCTCTATAGAAGCCTGGCTCAGACGGCCGGATGTACACGATTTTCGAACCATCTCCTCTTCGCTGGATGATGGGGCATGCGCATTGTGCCACATTACCGACTATCGCTTAATGGATTTTGATACAATATTAATTCGGCCCGTGAGCCGAGATGAATCACTTTTAGTCAACATTTCATGACATGTATTTGAATGTTGCCGATTGGATAGCGTGAAAAATAACTTACCTAAACATAACTCTTCCGACCAAACTTTTTTCAGTGTAAGTGCTTTACATCCTGAATGGACGGACCCAGACCTAAATGTAAGATATAAGCCCACGGAATGGATTACAAAAGATGAATTTATGTTACCAGTTTCTAATAATTTGTGCCTTCTAATTCCTTTACCTGATGATGGTTCGGTAGGCTCAAATGATGATATTAGCACTGGTCTCGGTAAGTATCACAAGTCCTTAGTTTTTCATTATTTTTAATTAAAGACTAGTTACTTAGCTTATAACAACTACAAGCGAGCGTATTCTGATACCGCACTATTTCTTTAACAACCTTACAATATTTTAGTAGTACCAGTAGAACTTAAGCAAATTCAATCTTTTCACGTTTGTAACTAAGGCCAATATTCTCTTCATCGGTCTTGAGAACTTTGCTCAGCAACCATAGGTACCTTTCTAAATTTTTAAAATGAGTTTTAACTACATAGTTTAATTTATAGCTTTATTTAAGATACGAGTAATATAAGTATTTATAAGCTTCGTTCAGTCCTTTGTATGACAGTTAAATCATTTTAAATCTCATGTAAGTGAACTGTGTTCTTTTGACAAACAAAGATTATTTAAACCTAGTTTGCCTGTGCTGGTAATTTAAATAAATCTTCCTACGGTAATAACCGAAGAACGAGAATGCTGATTACAACTATGTTTGCTCGCAGCTAATTTTGGAAAGTACATTGTTGTACCGAAGGAAGATATTGTTGATGTTGGAGCTAATAATATGCTGAGTAAACGTGGTGAAAATTATTCAGATCTTGAAAGTATGCCTGACACTAGTAATTTAAACGAACAGGTAACAATTGATGATAAGTGGCGAATATTAGCTAGCTGGATTTATAAATGTACTAATCAAAAATGAAATTATTTATCTGCTAAGCGTCGTCGACGGGTTCTGGTTAGAGTTTCAAGAGCACTACTAACTGAAAAGGAGGACGACATAAAAGTATCGACACATGGCTCCGATCAGTTCCTGACAGTACCGCATCGCCGACCCATTCATGCCCAAATTGATTTGGAGGCACGCGCCGATGATAACCAGATTATACGTGTTGGGTAAGTTTTGTTACACAATTTATTTTAAATTTTGGTGTGGTTAAGTTTACAATTATTTTTAGACAGCAGACGTAATCAGAAAGTATAGGAGTCAGTCGCGTCAATCTCCCAACAAGCCCTAGTCCTCCCGAGCCACCTCATTGTTGGGAGGCGCAAAGAAACTCGTTTAAATATTTTTCATATACAAAGTCGAAAAATAATACAACAAACAACCCTTTTAGAGCATCAGGAAGCATTAACATTGTAGTAGCAGATAACTCGCGACGGACTCGTTCGGTGATAACGATTCAAGCTACAAACAAAGGATTAGCTGCTGCAAGATTCAGGCAAGCTTCGTCAAAGTCATTTACTATCTTATTACAATGAACTTTCAAAGACGTGCCTAGTAAACCTCTTTCTTATATTATAGGGTTAAAGCCAGAGACTGTGGACCAGAAATGGCGAGTTTACTAAGTGGAAAAGAAAATGAGCTTGTAGCCGGTCCCATATTAGTACCACCTCGTCATACGCAACGTTTTAGACTTGATCTATCTACTAAAATCCCCGTCAATACGGTTCACTGTTCAGGTAAAACATAAGTACGCTTTAGTTTGATGAAGTATAGTAAATATAACTGTAAACTAGGTAGGACACTCCTAAAATAAGTTAAGTTTTTTCCAGTTGCATTAGTAAACGACAACGATGAATCTGTGGCGGTAAGGGATGTCGCAATAAAGAAAGGTGATCGATGCTTTTGCGTCTGGCATTGTGACTGTGTATGTTTGAGTAAGTTACATACCATTTTATATGCACGTAATCATGTAATGATCATTCCGAGAACTCAACATATATTTAGTTAGGTACAGACAGACACTTTTGCAAAACAATTTGCGCGACTAGTTTTCTAGAATATTTATGAGTATTTCTCAAAATGTTTGTACATCTGTGGAAAAAAAGTGTGCCTCGAAACAATTAACGAGTTCCCTAAGATTTTATTCCATTATACAGAAACTAATATTATTGCTGCGGAGAAAAACTATTAGCCTTTCAAAGAAAAATAAGAAAAACCATAAAATTTAATTATTTATGTACCTAAAATTAACTTTTGCAGGACAATATTTTTACATTCCATACAAAAAGCAAATTGCCACCCTACATATTTCATGCTTTAAGACTTCATAAAATATTACACGTCTCATTATTTTTTTTCATTTGTAGGTAATATTTACCCTGATTAAATGTAGTTTTTGTTAAAAATATCTTTCCGAGGGGGTTTCTTATGTATCGCATACGGGCTCGATTCCTCGCCTGACACAGTAGCTTTTTTCAAGTGCATTTTATATAATAAAGTTGGTATAGTGACAAAACACTATAAAAACAATAATATAATTATTTTATACATAGTTACGCACGAAAAACATTACACTCTGGCCATCGGGAAATAAATACTTATCAAATCAATAAATCATATTTGCCATTGTAAATCAAGCTTAACGTTAAAATATGGGTACTATTTAGTTACAGTTCCAACTATTTCGTAACAATGTTTCGTTACAACATTTTCGTAACGTACATTTATTTTGAGAAATACTCTTAAAATATTTTTTAGGCAAATATCCCAGGCGCAGTAGTCAAGACCCGTCAGGGCGATTCAGAACGTTCGATAAGGCCATTCTACTTGAGTTTGGGCTAGATTTTCTATTCATTTTTAAATTAATGTCGCAATTTGATCGGATGTCGATATGTCAGTTCGGTATCTAATATTATAAAATAACAAAATAAAATTGTTGCATCGGATAAATACACGTTATTATAATTTTATGTGAAAGTTATCGAATCCTAACCCAAATCATAACCTAATGGTTCTGAATTGGGGGCAGGCTCTGTATTTATAATTAAAGCATAGACTGACATGGGTATAGTGATATTACATCATACTTTTTCAGATGAAGATCCTAAGCTATTGTGTCGTGAAATGACCGAACCTCTGCAGGTGGCTGCAGGCTTGTCTCCACACGAGAGATCGCGTCGCGCTCGTTCAGCCTGCTATCCTGATGTTGTTACGTTGAACTTGTTCGTGGTGGTTGTCGGGGTCTTAATCGCATTGCTGTTGCTTGGTCAGTTTCATAACATTATGCATCAATTACAAATACTTAAAAATCATAAATATTGGACACCAATCACATACCCACATTGTCTGATCTCAAACAAAGCAATAACTGCTTATGCACTAAAGTTATAAAAATTAGAAACTTCAGTGGTGGTACTACATCACTTAGACCCGAGGCGATACACATAAAAAAGTATGATCCTTATATTGACCCGGCCGACAATCGAACCCGAGACCTCGGAGTTAGCGACACCGTGAAATCTGGAGTGCTAACCATTCCACCACAGAAGTCGCTGCTGTTTACAGGATTGACCAAAGCTTGTTTCGGCCTGATTTGCCGATGTGTATCAAAGTGGGGCTTGGGCAGATTGATCCAAATGCCTCGCAAGTTGGACCATTACTATGAACTTGGCCTGCGAGACCGCCCCGTTGTCTACGACGAAGAAGGGTGGCCAGTACACCCAGACACGAAGAAACGCAACGTACGCGTCATATCACGGTTAGTATCATAATATTATCTTACCTGTACTTTCATTCACATTATTGCCTTTTTCACATCGTGTGGCCACATCAACTTAATCAAAAAGACGTTCACTGCTGAACTTAAGCATACCCTATAGTTTTCCACAGCGTGGATTGTTTAAAAAACTTCCACATCGTGGCGCTGTAGATTGTAATTACAAATAACTTCGACGGAGGTAGTAATCGAGGTCACCTACGAGGCAAAAACAAGTGTCAAAGGAAAGATGGCATGAACTGCAAGTGATAATGACACCTAAGGTGGAAAGGCGTAAGGCGACGGTGACTTCGATAGTACCCAATTGATTTAACATAAGGAATGTCTTTTGTTGCAGTGCAATGGAGTTTATGTTGAACATAATATTTTTCATCACAGTGCCTGTTGTGATGCTTTATGATGCCGTAAAGCAGATGGTACGTCGATCGCCTGGACAGAACGGCTACAGTCCAGATTGTAAGGACCCCAAAAAATGCGTCAGCTCGCATGATATGCAGGTAAGTACTTTAAGAAGTCAATCGTGTGTTCCAACAGCGAGGAATTGCACTTTTGCCATTAATATAATATTATTTATTGCCTTATTTGTGTATTTCATGTTTGGAAGTGCAATTCCTGGCTGTCCGTAGGGCCTGCGGCGGCAGCGGCGATACGGAGCGCCGCAGCGGTGGATGACGCCGCACGCTCAAGATCTCTCGACAGATATTTGGAGTAGAGGACTCGCACCGCAAAAAGCGATTTCATGTGAATTTGTAAGAGAAGACTATATTGAGCCACATCAAATGCTAAAAATACAGGGGCACTATTTTTAAAATACGTGGTATTTGTTTAATTTTATACACGCGAACTGTACAAAAATAAGGCCCCTGCATATAAAACCTTTTGTTTTATGCCCAAAATCATCCGACAAACCAAACGCAGGCTAATCGCATAGCTGTTTAGTTAGATTGCGCGGAAACTCTTAAATACCTACAAGGTACGTTACTTTAATTTTTAACGGGAGGTATCTGTCTTTAGAACTACTTGAATGACAAACAAGGCAGCGTGGAAGCGATATGGGTATGGGCATCCTAGGTCACAGGTCCGAACTGTTGTATAAATACAATAATATGGAGGATGAGCTACTAGTGCAGTACCGTTACCATGAGTTTATTCGATAGCGCCGAAGGTTTTACTCGCTAGCGACGACGTAACTTTTTGTTTGGAAATTTTAATTCTGTCAGTGACCGCTAGAGGCGGTATGAAATTTTCTATAGACTTTTATTACGTCGTCTCTAACGAGTAAAACCGTCGTCGCTATCGATTAAACTACCAGGAGTTTACTCGACTGATAGATACTCACTCGCTTTGCTCCTGTCCTGCTGCTACTTCCTGTTTTAGGCTATAACAATCTTGGCTCTAGTAAGGGACTATTATTCTGTAATTAGAAAGATCTAATCACCGTAAAAATAAATTTTGCAGATGCAACCGTTGCTGCACGAACAGACCCGTACGACTGCCGACGCACCTTCTTCGTGCGTGGACTCTGAGCAGGACGACACTGAGTACGTGCTTACGCAAATGCAGAAGAGCAAAGAATCTCTTGCAGTTAATATTTTTTTACTTATTATCTGATACAATTAGTTCTCTCTTATTGATAAGTTTTTAGACGTAGAGCTGTGTGGTCCTAGTTGTTCAAATCTCAGTCACTTGTCGACCGAAACGATTTTTTTTCCTTTGTCTACCTGGAGGTTATACCTTCTAGTTAGTCTCATTGTTGCCAATCCGGGATCTGATGATGGGATCTTGGTGCAATCGAGGGAAAACCTTGAATTTAAAAGGCACGTTTAGTGTTTTCGTACTAGAATCTTAATGAATACTTGTTGTTGCGTCTTATAGACGACATTGTGTAGAGCTGAGCTGATGGTGGAACCTCTAAACGTTTAGGAGTTCAGTGATTTTAATGACAGAATTAATGTTAGTAAATTTGTAGCTCATTATTAAAGAACAGAGGTGCAAAAGGTGCAACCCCATAAAAATATGCAAATAAATTTAACTTTAAAAAAAAATTAAAATTGACTTCAAAACCAAAATCACTAAAAAGTCTTAAAAAATAAACCGTTCACTCTTTAAAGGAAAAAGACTCCGTATTAGTCGAAAAATTTATTTTTGGAGTTGGTGCCATCACTTAGGCCATTTCAAGTATCATCTATCAGGGCACCGACTCCAGACTGCGCCAGAGCGCAGCCGTCGTTCGGGACCTCTGGGTCCCGGGTTCGATCCCGGGTCGGGCCAAAAATATGTACCTACCTGGGTTTTTCTGTTCAGAAATTGGGGCCAAATCAAACAATCAAATCTATCCTCTCTCTATAATAAGTATTAGTACCTATAGATGTAGATGTTACTAACTATGGCGAGAAGCAATAGGTAATCATATTTTATGTACCGTGTTTGTTATTTGTTTTCAGAAAAGCCAGAAGAAATTAACCGAATCGGGGACGTCATCTGCGACTGCCAGGAAACTGTCGCATAACATTTTGCATCCAAATTAAAGTATTTACACATACGAGTACCTATTACGTACAGCAATGTGATAATATACCTACCTAGTAATTTCTGTACCACTTAACGTGGCCTTTTTCTTTTTCTTTCTTTCAAACTATTATATCACGATGGCAATAGGCTGCCTACCTCTCTGTCAATGAGTCCTACTATCTTAACGTGTATTATAGGTTAGGTTCGCATTCCGTGAAAAGGAACGGATAGATGATGGTGTAATTTTGCTGGTAGTTACTATACAGTGTGTCTGGTTACCGATGTCCGACCCTTTATGGCGCAGTAGTATGAATAATTTTATCGCTAAATCTTCTATAATATAACATTTTATCCCTACTATTAAAAAACATACAGCTATTTTGTTTTTGCGTCCGGGTGGATTCATGTCCGCGGCCGCGTGGACACCGGTGACCAGACACACTGTATGGAGGCTGTTGTTTTGGTCAGTGAAATCCAACTCGGGGATGCTGGTATGAGTTATGCTTATTTTTAAAAATATTATAATTCCATAATATTTCATCTACAATTGAAATGCAATATACATAATGCCGAGAAAATTGACGAATTCAGTTCTTTTTGGTACCACGGTTTATAAAAGAAAAATGGCGTCAAGTATTGAATTCATATGTGAAAATATGATTGAAAACAGTGGAAGCACTACGTGTGTGATTGATGTAACACGTGGTATTAGTGATTTATAAGACGTTTTTAATTTTTTTTAAATCATCATACCGTTCTTGAGACACATGAAAACATTCGTTTGCACACACAAACTTCCTCTCACCCCAAACGCATACACGTACTCTGTTCCGTCGTGGGTAATAAATGGGAACATTCGAATTATTTTACGAGCAAAGATATGGTAACTACTGCCCCCTCTGGTGGGTTAAAACTATGATGTTTATCTTAAAACCGCCGCTAATAAATTACTCCAGAAACCTGCATGTCAATCGCTCAATCCGTTCTGGAGATACATGGGAAAATTCAATAGTCATTTTACGAAAGAAAGAAATGGCAACTGCACCACCCCCTGGTGGATTAACACTTTAATACTTATCTTAGAACCGTCGGCCAATAAATTCCCAATTCAGTGCAGATACCTGCATGTCAATCGATCAAGCCGTTCTGGAGATACATGGGAACATTAGTTTGCACACACAAAGTAACTTCCTCTCACTCCAAACGCAAACACGTTCTCCGTTCCGTCGCGGGTAATAAATGGCATCAATTGTGAATTCATAATGTGAAAATGTGATAAAACAGTGGAAATAATTTGTGTGTAATTGATGTTATGTGTGGCAAAAGAGATTCAATGAACACCTGCATAGGATGAACATGATTTCCTCCCCATCATGTAACGATTGCCAATCATGCTGTTCAGTCTCTCCATCATATTTTCATCGAGTGTATGGAATTTTACTGCAGAGACTTGTCTTAATTCAAGATTTATTGATAAAAATCTGAAGACATCCCGCGCCGTCTACAGGACCTTCTGAAGAATGAAGAATGTTTTTTACCACTCTTTAAGTTCATATGTACATACTACAGTAGAAGAAATCTGAATTTTATAGCAGTACCAGAAATACAAACACTGAAGACTTTTCTTTCTTATTAATTCAACTACAGAAAATTAATTACTGATGTCCAGGCTGTATGGTTTAAACCTTTGCCTTTTCCAATCCAAACGGAAAGATAGAACCAAAAAAAAAGTTGTCATCTCAAAATGTCAGCTCTATATTTACATCACCTTGATATCCACAGATTAGTAAGATACACAGATTAGTAAGAAGAGTATGTTGATATGTATGTATGTATTTATGTGAATTCACGATTTTTCTACAGCACTTACTATAATTTATCTTATCTTACTGGTTAAACTAAGCATAAGTAAGATTACGCAATTATTTGTGATTTAATACTTCTAGGTAATGTAAGTTATGCGTGTCCTTGTGAGACCGATTATAATAGCGAGACAAATTCTGCAGTCCAATAAAAGTATTCAGCTGAGGCATCCGTTTACAACAGGTAAGTCCGCTTTTTTCGTCGTGTGTATGTCTGTGTATTCGTTGATATATAAACACGGAAACACCTCGCTCGCTCGGCCAACTTAGTTCAGTTGGAACGGTGCCAAAAGTTGTATTAAACAAATATTATTTCTACATTTTCTATTTGATTTGTTAGCACTAGTTTGGAGAGCCATGGAGGATAAGGAGTCACTGAAGAAACGTTTGACGCCAATCCAATATCACGTCACTCAGGAAGCGGGAACTGAAAGACCTTTTACAGGTATTTGATTTTATATTACCATTCAGAAGAATGAAAAAGATTGAAGAAGGAATTTCAAGGAACATGATTTTTGACTTTGTATCTTTGTTTGGATTAGTTAGGAAGTTAACATATCAAAAATCCCAGGTTGTTGCTCTTGAGCTGGGAGGGGGAGGGTTTGAAGGTATTATTATTAGGTTTTTTGCAAATATATCATAGGCAAAAAGAAATAATGGGATAAAAAATATTTGTTCACTTTAAAACTGCATTCAAACATATTCTTACACATATCTCAAAAACTCCTAAACTGATTTTAATGATACTTACACTGTTCCCTTTATTGGAATATGTTGCAATAAATGAAAAAAGAAAGATCCAAATTCACCACATCATATCCATAATATCCATAACAAGCAATAAAATTACACAATTAGCAGACATACATACACTAACGAAATTTATTACACATGTTTGGTAGCCTTAAAAGATCATCATAGTCAAATGTTATCCAATTTGAAAGATGTCACAGAAATATATGTTGAATTGATAACCTCATTTTTAGAAGTCGGTTAAAACTTGAGTGAGTTAAAGTAGTAGCAAATTTTATCAGCTTTAATTTTGCAGGTCTCGTGTTGCTAAAACACATAGTTTCCGATAATTGAGTGAAAAACCTAAAATTAACTTTTTAACCCTCCTGGCTTGCATTTTGATATGTTGACCTCCATATTAGTCCAAACGAAGTTACTAAGTCAAAAAAAGTATTCCTTTAAAGTCCCTCTACAAGGTTTAACAATAGTTATTTGACTGGCATGGCATTTTTTAAAAATAATTTTCTGTTTTAGGATGTTACAACAAATTTTATGAAGATGGGATGTATGTTTGTATAGTATGCAGGCAAGATTTGTTTACTTCTAAAACTAAATATGACTCAGGATGTGGCTGGCCAGCATTCAATGATGTACTCGCCAAAGAGAAGGTCACCCTACACCAGGACACTAGTGCAGGTATGTTAAGTTAACATAATGCCTGTGATTTTTTTAATTGCATGTTCTGTGTACTTATGCATACTTAAGTATTACATATTTCCAAATTTATACTAAGATCTTCTTGTTTTACCCTCTTTGAACATAGTACCTACCTACTAAACTCTTATAACAAAAAGCAACATTTTTTTCACATTGATGCACACATTTACAAGTCCTTTTCAATAGAATTACCCGAGCATATCCATAGCCAATACCAATGCCATTTATTAATAGATGACCTTGATTAGTTTTTCGATGAGCTAGTATGAATTCAGTTTGGAACATCATTATCCTTATGTCTACCAAATAGCTTGAATACAGGTTAATCAAAAGGTCAAACCTTGTCTTACTTTTTATGTGGTAAACTATATGATTACAAAATAGCTTATAAAAATAAAAGTTTTTCAAAAGGTCAAATGTAGCCTTTAGTGATCTAGTCATGATTCACTACACACTTACAAAGATCTGATCAGTTAAATACAGGGTGTAACAAAAGGCTCCACGTAGCCAAAATCACATATTCCACTAATTTTTAAGATAATAATGACCCTTTCCTGAGATATTGAAAGGCAAAGTGACTATTACAAAATTTTAGTAAATATATTTGTACTAACAATTATGTTATCTAAGAAAATGGTCAGAATTGACATCATTTCAAAGTTCTTATAAGCACATTTTTATTTTTTTCCTGACAGAACTTCAAAAATGAAGACACCTTTATGTTTTCATTTCTTTTCAGTATTTTCTCTAGTAATAATTGTTTAAAACCTTGCCATTAAAAGGTAGATGTGCGGACGACGCCCATTTTACCACTTTAGAAGCGTCTATCTCTAAAACATTAGACTTTTAGAGAAAATGATTTCAAGAAACTTGATGTCTTTTTAAAAGACCTATCGGACCGACGGCGGACGGACAGACAGACTTGACGAAACTACCTATATGGATTCTGTTTTTGGCATTCGGCTACGGAACCCTACAAATGGTGGTTTTTTTCTAACTTTGGGGGTGTTTTTAGAAGTTGTTCTTACCGTCTGTTACTGCCTTTATAACGAATTTTTTAATGTAGTCTTTACATATTGCTTATAAGTTTCTTATGAATAATGGCAGCTAAGGAAGTTCCAGATACTATATATTTTAATAAAAATACTAAGGTTTTGGAACTCCCTATACTCCATACACATATATCATAACAGACCCCTTCAAAATGTGTAAAAAATACAATTAAACAATTTGTTATGAAGTTATTAACCAACAGTAGGAACAACTTCTCAACATACCTCCCAATATCAGAAGAGAACAATTTTTTTTTCTGTTCCCCTAAATGTATTTTGTTACACCCTCTATATTTTTCTATACTGACCTTCCTTGGCTATGATGGATGTTGACCTTTTACAGTAATAGGCACCTTATTCATTTAATACTTATTAGGAACGTTGTAGTAAGCATTCTAGTTTGATCTGTGTGGCTCATTGTGACATAAAAACTATTTAAGTTAACTTAAGGTAACTTCATATGAAAATATTGTACATGTATTTATATAAATAATACTAAATCACAGTTTTGTGTGCTATTTATTCAGTTTTTTTTTAAATGTATTTTTTCTACAATTAAGCAAAGAAAGAAACAAATTATGTAAATGTTCGTAAAAATTCCCTGTCACCTATAGTTTGTTATTAGTTAGGTTTACTGGTAACTTTCCTATCTTAAAACTCCTATTTTTTCCTCTCAAATCCCGTGCATGATTAACGCTCATCATCACCGATCATGCGTATCTTATATCAAACACAAGTTGCTTTGCTTGATTACTTTTAGCACAGTGATTAATACGTAGCAAGTTTGTTTATCAGTACAATAAAAAAAAAAACATTGAAAATTCACACGGCAACAAACCATAATTTTTAAACAATAATGTATACTATGTGCAGGGAGTTTGTAGACAAAAACTTTTAATATCTAATAATTTTCAACAAAGAACTTTTTTAAAATCCGTCAGAAAATAATTCGAAATCACGAACATGATGATAATAATATTCGAAAAAATAACGCGGATTATAGTTTATCCGTCTTGAGAATGTTGTTTTGAAGTTGGCAGGTGTATAGAAAATTGACGAGGTCAGGAAATTCTTGTCATAGGTACATTGTGTTCAAATTGAAAACTTCAAATCAGCATTCTCTGAACAGCTAAACTATATAAAGAGCTAAGCTTTAAAGTAAGTAAATTGCAAATCACCCTGTATGTGTATATGTATCTATTTATCGAAACATAATTTATGAGAACTAAGTTTTTCCAAAATCATGATCTTATTTATATTGATTCGTCGTATTTTTTTATGAAGGTATGGATGTAAGCAAACAACCCAGAGTCGAATTTATAAAATGTGTTTTTTTTCCCCAAGAGTTCCGTATTGGAAATTTTGCCTTAAAGGCCGATTTTACCAACGTCAAATAAGACTTTCCGACTGAGTATAAAACGACCGATTTTAAAATGATATTTACATAAATAATTGCTGACAAATAGGTGACTAACGAGGTATTGTATTTCGTTCGACGAATATGCCTTAACTGACGTTGGAAATATCAGGCCTATAGGTAACTATATTACCTACGGGTGTTTCAAAGGTACTCTTTCGATAGTTTATCTCAGAGAAGTGACAGTTAAGTCGCCTGAGTGAATATGGCAGCAACCACCAGAATGTCACTCAATCGCTTGTTGTCATTATAAATCAACCATGACCCCCTAATTCGAAAAAGATAGCACCATATTACGGTAATGTGCGTAATAAAATATAAACCAACCAAATCCAAAAGAATATAATCACGCACGACCTAATTCTGAAGGAAGACTTCTTTTAACTGGTCAGGTTATTTTAGTCTTGGTTTAACATGGCACTTACTTTTTGTGAAGGTGGCACTCGGATCAAAGTAAGAATCATCAAATAAATACGTCAAAAAAAGCCTATATCTAAAAGTTCTGTTCCGAGTTTGGATCCCGAACGTACAAGCTAGAATAATGTATCGGTTTTATATAAATATGTACTATCGTAAATAATCATTTTCTCAACAATAGAATCGACGCTGGGTTGTGTGTCAGTAAAGCGACACTGGCTGCAATATATTGTGGTTAATGTAATGCATTACATGTTATTGGGTCAATAATAATTCATACTAGGTCTATAAACTTGTAGTTCAATGTTTATCTACTTTAACTGTATTAATTCATACGGGTGTGCTAGTAAAAAATGTATCGGCCTATTAGACTTGCCTGTTGCTTTCTTGTGACACCTATAAACAGTTAAACTTTTAGGTATTTAATGGCTACACTACAGTCTTCGTTGTATAACCTCTATAATAGTTGCAGCTATTGTCGTTTTTATACCCTTATCAGGTTTTTTTCAAATTATGTATGTATATGAGGAAATATATTTATTTTAATATACACACATTACTTTATTATACCTTTACAATGCTATATACACTTTATTTTGGTGCTGGGAAGTGGATATTGGTGCTAATGCGTTTTTATCTGTTTTCTGTCTTTCTCCCTGAACCTTTGACCACAATCCGATTCAATCCTGTCTCTCTACAACAAACGTAAGTCGACCTCGACCGGTAATTCTGTATCTGTCTGTATGATTTTATTTATATGCTTTCTTCATCTTATCAAAATTATTATAAATTCGTACTACGCTCTATTCACTACACAATACGCACTGCTCTTTTATTTTATTCACATGACATGTTTCATCAAATATAATGGTGTTTACTGGATGGTCATAAAAATACATTTGGTCCATTTACAATGAATCTCTGCTCGACTTTATCTATTAATAATTTCTATTTCGACTTCATCTGCTGACCCGAATACACTTTCATATTATCACCTAACTGTTGTGGAATGTGCATGTCATTAATATGCATTCACCCTCTCCTGAACCGCCCGCCCCTCCCCGCCTGTCCCTCGGATGGCTGCTGGATGGATGTCTACGCCCCGCGGCGCGACGGCGACTACAATGCCTCATCACATCAACTTTATGAACATCATGTCGGATGCGCCCATATCATACATTTTTTATACTTGAACTTGTGTAAATATCTGGTTTTGTGGTGAATGGACTCCTTGATAAATTGAAGTTGGAGCAAATATATTACTGGTTTTAACACGACCAGGTTTGGTGCGAACTGAGGTGCGATGCTCCAAGTGCTCTGCTCACCTGGGCCACGTGTTCGATGATGGGCCGGCGCCCACCAAGAAACGTTTTTGCATTAATTCCGCCTCGTTGGACTTCATACCGGCTGAAAACCGCAAAGACTAAACGTGTGTTATAAAATGATAGTAAAATAAATAACACCTACTCAACATGTGGAATCTTTTGTGCTTACGAAAATTACTAATTAATAGGTAGGACCTATAAAGTGAGATGCTATCTAAAAAAATATATTTTTTGTATTAATTTAAGCTTTTGTGCAGCTTTTTCTAATCGACTGTCATATTGATATAAATAATTAATCCCTATACAGGGTGAACATGGCCTCGACTATCAAAAAATTAATTACTAAAATAGAACTTTTGACTCATTCAGTGTTTGGGCTTTTTGATTGTTTTCGTAATTTATCTATCAGCTACTAGGTTGATTTGCGGCCACGAGGAGAGTACATGTTCACTTCGTATGTAAACGATACCTTACCAATAAATCGGCGGTTATTTTACATGTTTTTGTAAGAATGAATTAAATAGGATTTATTTGTAATAACAAATATAATCAGTAAGTCGGCATTTACTTTAAACATTCAACTACTTACTAAAGCAATGAATATAGTCAAAACGAAAAATGTATAATGTAATTTAATATACATTGTTACCGCTACGAGTCATAGTTTACTTTCTGTTTTGTTATTTTTACTAATATATATTTAGTTTCTTGCAAGTTTCAACAGTACAAATCGTTTTTCAGTGTTGTTTTTGTTACATACACGTAAGTGTAAGCTGAAGATGATTTAAATAAATATTTTTGTAACTGCATATCACTGTATTTTTTTCCATGTACCTAATGTATATTTGCTTACTACATATTATCTTAGTTTCGGTCGTAATCTCGTGAAATCGATTCCTAACCTGTTTGGGGCCAAATTTTAAATCACTCTCGTCAATGTGGCATGTGATTTTCTTTTATTTATGTTTTTTCGAATGAAAATCTGTTTAAATTCATAGAAGAGATTTTTTTTACTCGCGTCTTTATGAAGCGTAATTTTTGTTTACTTTCATTCAATCTAGTTTCGAACGAATACGACTCACATTCGGGATGCGCGTGATTCAAAATTTAGAGCTCCTGGGATTTTTGTCTTTTTAAAACTACAAAATAAATAAATTCTATCTATCATTTGGCAACAGTGTCGGTGCGTAAAATATTCGGCTTAGAGTAATTTAATATTATTACAAACATAACCATACGACTAGCAGTTATTTCGGAATAGTATATGTTGACTCCTGGGCCCCTATTTTTGAATTACTCGCGTCAAGATGGCATGTGAAATTCATTGAATAATGTCCGATTTCCCATTGAAATTTAGTATAATTTCACGCGGAAGTGATTTGAAAAACATAACTGAATTTTGTGAGTACCTATGTCTATATTTTGCGTTATTTCCATTGGTTTTCGAACGCAAATCACACGCCATATCCAAGCGAGTGATTCAAAAATAGAGGCCCAGGGCCCCTTGCAAAAAAAATAAACGAATTGAGATTTGAACATCGGTAATCACATGGCATCCAATCTCATCAAACAGGTTTTAGAGAAATCTAATAGATAAAAACGGATTCTGAAAGTTGAAGGTCAGCAAGGTTTTATAAAACAAAAACTGTTCATGGTGAGTCTTTTATTATAGTATGGTTGTAATTTATATGCACAAGTTGCTCATACATGGCACTGGTGTTTTACAACTGACAAAATCATGAAAAATGGTCTAATCGCAATAAACGTCTTGTACAATATCCTATTACGTGTATTAATACATTTCAACTTAAACTATGTTCATAATTACAGTTACTTTCTCAACTTACCATACTCTAATGCATACTCAAATTCATTTTCATGATCACATAGTTAATACAGTTCTTATAATATTTTAGTTACAGATTCTGAATAACTTTGTTCAAGCTCTCTTGAAGATTTGGCTATATTTTTTTACATTTCTACATTATTGCACAAGTATTTTATTTGTTGTGGTTGGTGCACCTTAAACCTTTTTTTCATGTTTTTGCAATAGGCCACAATAGAAAATAATCAAAACAGATACGGCAAATAAATGAAATATCGTTAGGCCGTAAATAAGGACTACATTTTCATCCTGAGGAGACATCTTCGACAAGTCACCAACTACGAGTGCTGTGCTACGAAAATAAAACTGTAATGTATTTGCACCAACCAAACTGCACAGATTCAATAGCGTTAATTGGTCACTTTATATTGTCAATGAGTAAACTACTCTTTTTAACTGTATCTGTACAATTTGCAGCAGACCGTTCCGCTTAAATATCCAAAACACGTCTCCGCCACGCGCACACCATCAACCAACATTCACACCGAATAACGCATAAAACTATGAATACACGACAAAATAAAATTTAACAGCGTCTGTCGGCACAACCTAAACAATAAAGCAGAGAGACCGCAAGTCTTACTTATAAAGCAAAGTATTTCACATCGCTGTATATAGAAATATTTTATTATAGTTACTAGCTAGATTTCTATTGTCGTAAGTTAAGGTGTATGATGTTTATGTGTTAAAATAACTTTTATCGTCTATCTGAATCCCGATATTTTCTGTTTAATTTTTGCGAAACTTTTTTGAATATAATCTTATAAGTAATAAATACAGTTTTGTGCCATTATGGTGAATTTACTATTCATAATGAATGCCATAAACTTTATAAACTTAATACTAAGTAAATGCTTCACTTTCATGACTAACAATACACGACACAATTTAAAATAGTTTAAAGATTAATACGTTTACAATGAAATGAAAGGCTTATCAACATCAGTCGCGAAAATCATAAAATAAACAAGTCGACTGCCATTCAGCGAAAAACATTAGCATAAATAATAATGCGTGATTAAAAATAATATAAAAGTCGCCTCAATATATAATCTCAAATCATACATACGTAAAGGAAGATTTAATAAATAATTTGTATACTATGGTTAACCTATACCTACCGCAAGCTAGTAATAGAAGCCAACAGTTAAATCATTAATACGTTAAAAACAATACAGATTATTAATAAGGTATTTTCGTCACTTCTCACAATAAAACTTTGATAAAAGTAATTTAAATGTAAAATATTGTTTTCACAAACTGTTACTTTATTTTTAATTGCGAAAATACATAAGTATCTAATGCAAATTACAAACTCAATCATTCACTCGCTCATTCGCTCCATTCACTCCGGGCGCCGGACTTCACGCCTCTCGCCTCCGCATCGATGCGCTACCGCCTCACCGCTTCCTTATCAGCTACCATCACAGTGAAAGCTGAATCGGTACTAAACGTAACGGACCTACCGTATTCTAATATTTATACTTTACAAGGTCATCTATGCTTAACCGCCAGTCTTCGATCGCAGCTAGAATATTTCGTAGTCCTCAATTCGTAGCTAAGTATCTAAAGTCTATCTAGTATCTACATACATTCTACACGCTCCCACGGATCAACAGTCGAACGAAACACAAAGAGGTACGGCGCCGGTCGGTCGAACGTCACTGCTGCGCTCCGATACCCGGAGATCGCGATCCCCTGGTAAAAATATGTTCATCGACGGCGGCTCGCACACTAAACGCTTCCTGAAGCTCCTCGGCGTCGGCGCCGCGAGCCGAGCGAGAAAAAGTTTCAGGATAAACGGGAGGACGTTTCTCAATCGGATACTTTACGGATATTTTATCACAATGGTTCAGTATCGGGGCGGGGGCTAGGGCGCGGGCGCGGGCGGCGCCGGCGGCCTGCGCTAATGCCCCTTGGCCGCCTCCTTCGCCGCCATGATCAACGGCGTCAGCGAGGCCAGCGGGCGCGCCATCTTTAGGAACGGATGCTGAAAATAATGGTATTCGTTAGCGCCCGATTAGATCGAAACCGTCATAGGTTTACCTTATAGCTACAGGGTATTGTTTTGGTCAGCGACGACCGACTCAGGGGTGATTTTACAAACGATACTAACGCCCAAAAATATATATAAAATATGGAAAAAGCAAAAAAAAAAAAACAATTATTACCTAATTACGACACTAGCGAGCGAGTCAAAACAATCAACGCCTATACTGTTACCATGAGTTTACGGCGGTATTACTCGCTAGCGACGACGGAAAATTGCACATTGCCTCTAGCGGTCACTTGCAGGATTAAAATTTTCAATACAAAAAAATAAGTTGCTAGCTAGTAATATCGCCATAAACTCATGGTAACGGTACAGGTCGTCTCTTCGTGTAGCTTGCTAGCTACGGTGCAGTAATTCGTAAAAACGCGCGAGGGAGCGAATTTTTCCCCATTCCTTTTTAAATTATTTTAGAATGTTGTGATGAGGTTTTCTTTTATAAAAAATGCCTATAACTTGGAGAATTTTTTTTTAGAATTAGCATGACTCATATTATCATCCCTGTGTTGGATGTAACCGACCAAAACAACACCCATATATAATTATCGCCTGGGGTACTCACTTGCACATACCGATAAAGCGTCACGGTGCATATACACTTCTGGACACATCTATTGGCCCACCTTAGAGTTTAGGTTTCGATGGCCCCTACCGAAATATGATTGCTAGATTGAACAAAAACTGTTGATGCAGTTTTAAACCTGATACATTTTACCATCTATTTCGTATTGTTTTAAATTTGAATTCAGAATACCATACGACATGGAGCTACGCCTAACAAGTCGGATATGCGCCTTGTTAAAGGCAATTGATTTTTGAATAAAAAACATGTTTTATCAAATAAAGGTTTAATTTAATAACGCGTGTCCATGGACATCTACCACAGCTCTCATATGACTAGGCATAGAATTTATCAACCGCTCATCATCTCATTCCCCTTCTATGACAGTTTTGAATTCCTGCATCGTCTGGGCAACTGGCTGACGAGCCCTAACACGTCTTTTTAGCTCGTCCCACATGTGCTCAATGGGGTTCATGTCTGGGCTTCTGGCTGGCCAGTCTATAACTGTGATGTTCACATCCTGAAGATATTCCCTGACGATGCCAGCCGCATGGGCTCTTGCATTATCATGCATAAAAAGGAAATTTGGGCCCACATAGTCCGCGTATGGTATCACGTGAGGTTCTAAGCACTCACGAAAGTACCTTTCAGCATTTAATGTTGGCAGCCGTGGTCCTGTAACAACCTCAAGTTGAGTTTTGCCCCCTCGCGGATATACCGCCTCAAACAGTCCACGAGCCACCGCCATAAGCAACCCTCTCTTCAAAGCAGCATTGTGCGAAACGCTCTCCCTTACGTCGGTAGACCTTCTTCCTTCCATTATTGCCATGTAACACAATTTTAGACTCATCAGAAAAGAGTACACGGCTCCAATCTTGCTGTGTCCAATTTAAATGACTGCGTGCGAAATGAAGGCGCGCTGTTCGGTGGGCTCGCGTTAGTTTGGGCCCATTAGCTGGCTTGTGTGGTTCCAGCGCTCACAGATACTCCGTGGAAGTCGCGAAGTTGATTTTGTATTTCAATGGAGGTAAGGTGACGATTTCTCAAGCTGGTCGTCACGATGAATCGATCCTGCCTTTCAGTTGTGACCTGAGATCGTGGCCTTTCTTGGCGACGAACAAAGCCGCCAGTCTCTCTAGGTACCTCCGATAAACATTTCGGACCGCAGATCGACTAAAATTAAGTTGAGCACTCACGTTTCTTTGGCTGTGTCTGGGCTGAATAAGTGCCACAGCTTGGGCGGCGAATTCAGGTGAAGTATCCATAGATTATTGATAGAACCTCACCTTAATGTTAAGAATAAGTAATGTTTGTTGCAAAACCAAAGATATCAATCACTTTTTTAAGAATTAAATCCAAGTAAACCAATAAACCCAAGTTTTCTAAGTATTCGATTGTTTGATATCAACAAACAGGCTCCAAATTGTCTTTTGTTTCTTTAAAATCTGTGTTTTTCTTCTAATCTGTACTATTGAATGAAATTGTGAATGTGCCAGGTTCAAAACTGCGTAAAAACTTTTTGCTCGACCTAATATAAAATTTAGCTAGGACCAAACGAATCTCAAAATACAAGGTGGGCCAATAGATGTGTCAAGAGGTGTATGTACTTGACTTTATGGCCTCACGACTCTGTTGCTATTTTGGTAGTGCCTGCAAATGACAGGTGTATAAATCAATTCATACCTTGAGTAAGTCGAGGGCGGTGGCGCGCCTGTCGACGTCCACCTCGAGGCACTGGTCGAGGAAGTCCTGGAAGACTGTGCTGAGCTTCTCCTTGTCCTTGATGTCGGGCTTGCCGTTCGTCGCGATGAGGTACAGCGCCCGCAGCGGGTTCTCGTTCAGGTACGGCGGCTCGCCCTCGATCATCTCTATCGCCATGATGCCGAGCGACCATACGTCCACCTAGAGTTAATATACATTGACAGTTATAATCCTTGGTAAAATTATAAAGCTGAAAATCTCAGGAACTACTAGATTGAAATAGTAGATTGTTATACAAGGGGAGAAAGTGACCCATTTCACTCGAGATGTTGTATAATTTGATAGTGAAATGGGTTCTTTTAGCCGAGTTAATCATACTATTTTTCATTTCGACTGTGAGGAAAAATAAATAAATTTAGCTGTGTGATTGTGATGCGATGATGAGATATATAATAGATAGAGATGAAACCTCAAGTTTTTAAATCACATATCAGTTTGTTTACTGTAGTTACACTTAAAACTCACGACTAGAAAGACAGTAACGGCACAGAAGACAACTGAGTACATAAAACGCGGTCGATATCAAATAATTCAAATCATTGTTAAAAATATCGATCGTTTTTTTCTCACATACAATAATAACACTAGAAGAACGCAACCTAACCTTGTCACCAAAACTATCACAGGTTATGTCAAATTCCATGTTCAATTTTGCCTCATGAGATAGCGCTATATGTGACAGCTAAAGGTGGGAGTGAGTAAGAAGATTAATGAACAACAAAATCGTGGTAAGTCGCCTCCGCCTGCTTAATAATCTGTGCAATAATCGACCAAACTGAAAAAATATACTGTCAAAGACAAAAAATGTGACAATTTAAACTAAAAAAAAAGTGTCACTTTGTATGGCGGGCAACCGAATATTTTATTTGTATGTAGATTCTAAATTGCTAAAAACGACGAATTGTATGATTTCAAAATCAGTGACCATAACAAACACGCTTTTAATGTTTAGCTAATTATAAAAATATGGAAAGCTTTTTTTATTTTAATAATATGATGTGACTCAATTATCTTTAACTCCGTGTCTAATCGTAGAAATTAAAACTAAATTACTTTCCACCCTAGGGATGGAAAAGCTATTTTCCACCTGTCTATCTTCACATGAAAGTTCAATTTTCCGAACAGAAGAAATGAAAAATATTTTTTTATATCATGAGGTATACTGCTGTTAAACTATCTCAGGATTGGGTATTGGTTATCCAACTTACCTTAGGGCCATACTGCTTTCTCGTGACAACTTCAGGCGCCATCCAGTAAGGTGTGCCGACCATCGTCGTCCGCTTGTTTTGCTCGGGCGATATTTGCGCACAGAACCCGAAATCGGCTACAAAAAATCAAGATTATTAGAATTGTATCGTTGTATAGAATTACATACTAGTACATCCCTTTCTTTTGGGCTAGCTTCTACATCTATTCGAAATCGTGCTTCACAATATATCAAACCCATGGACGCATATTAGGGTGCTCCATTAGTAGTTTTTTTAAGTTTTTATGCGTGCAATCCTTTTTTTCTGTTATAATATAAAACCTAATGTATGTAATATTTAGGGTCGCTACTAGCAAATGAAAAGCATTAAAATATTATTTAATAAAATTATTTAGTAAAGTTTTAAAAATCATTCATAACACAAATTATATAACTATAAGAATTGAAAATAAATTACTTTAGTACTATCTTTATCAGTTTTTTTGCGTGTACAACTACAAGAAGGCATTGTGTTTGTTCTTCTTTCGTGGTGATCAGTTTATTAAGATTTTGAATCAATGCCACACCGCGTTCCGCAATATTAATACTCAATAAAGAATATAACTGATATCACGATGAGCTGCAAGCTATCATTATCTCAATTTTATCAAACTTTCTCACAAGGTCAATTAATATAAAATACAGGTTCGTTATTTAGGTGATAAAAGCGAATGGCGGGCTGACGCAGTAATTTTTGCAATGGTCGGTAGCCGCGCGGGTTAGGTGTGAACGAATGACAGACAATAATGTAAATAAGATCACCGCGCGGATCCCGCCGTATCTGAACTTAGGCTACGTTCCGTTTTGATTAGCGTGCTGACAGCGCTGTTGACGCGATTTCGTTTCGGAACAGTTATTTAGCACATCGTTAGCGAGCGATATGTTTTTTATAAATGATAACCTAAGATCTTGCTAAAAACAAAGAAAGAGTACCAAATAAAGTAATAATAAATTATTATGGATATTCATGAAATAAATACTGTATTATTAGACAGCGATGATGATTGTGACAGTCAGTCATCATCGTCTTCGAAAGAAGATGATGAGGATTTCGCAGTAGGTACAATTTAACAGTAAGAAATCTAGAGAGCCAATCCCTAGAATAAAAGGGTATGTGAATGATGTTGCATCCAAGTACAACTCTGAAACATTTAAATTACATTTGCTGTTCTTTGAAGCAAAAAAAAACGTCAAATGCGTCAATGTGACAGTCCGCTCACGGTGCTAACGTAGCAAAACGATTGCACTGTGAACGCAAGATGGCGGTGATAGTGATGTCAGCCGTGAAGTGACTACAGCTATCGTTGACTCGCTAACACCAAATCGGAACGGTTTGTAAGCGCGATATCAGTGGCATTTTCGCTGTTAGCGCAATACGGAACGCAGCCTTAGCCTTACTTGTCAACTGGCGTTAAGTATGTTGGATGAACTCACTGAGTTTGACCTGTCCGTCGAGCCCCAGCAGTATGTTATCGGACTTGATGTCGCGGTGTATGACGTGGTTGGTGTGCAGGAAGTGCAGCGCCTGCAGCACCTCGCGGCACACGGCGGCGATCTGCCCCTCGTCCATGCACGTCTCCGTCACCACGTCCGTCAGCGAGCCGCCCGCCAGGTACTCCATTACTACCCACAGCTCCTGAGATTTTAAAAAAAAACGATCGTTTGTTTTCATTAATTTATTTTCTTCGGTACACACGACGGAGATACAACCGTTTCATTGCAAAAGAATATTCGGCATTGGTCGTACTTGCTAATTCAAATACGAGGGCTTTTAAGTACGTCCATAAATCAGCACCAGGGCTCAAAACCAGGTAAAAAATACTTGAAAGTATTTTTAAAACGTTCAAAGGTATATTGTCTACATTGTTAAAAGAAACACTATCGCGTAATGACGTTTGGATAGCGAAATACTTTGCATCGTTTATTTATCGTGTAATAAACTGGTTGGAAGATAAATACATACCACTTGTTGGATATAGTGGACAAATTATAAAAGAAAATACTTTATAGGAAATATATTTCGTTTGAGTCCGAGTTTAAATCGGGGCGTCCTGGCTCCGCGGCACGCCGGCTGCCTAGTGTCAACTCAAATACTTTGAAAGTATTTCATAAAAAATGCAACTTTATTATGATACACACTAGGCGCAAAATCGCGCTAGCAAGAATAACACTTTTAGACCTATTTTAATGAGCGTAAGGTTTAATTTCATTACTACGGTCTTTTTAAAAGTATTTCGGGCAAGGGGATGCCGCTAAATGAAATACTTTCATGATCTTGGAAGTATTTTCAGCCCGTACCTGGCATACGCACTTTGAAGCAAATACTAGGTTTGTAAACCTGGTATGGTAAATACGTTTCACCGCTAAACTATACCCCAGATAATATAATACTACTAGTACAGATACCTCATCTCATACAAAGAAACGGTTCCGCCCTATCGGGCTAAGACCTCCGGGCTATGAGAAAGGCTAGATGACGCCGCTACGTAGACTGGACTTTCCGAAATAAAGCACATCGGTTGCTCGCAATGCAGTGTACGTGTTTTCTTACTTAATAGATGGCGCTCAACTCACTGCTTTTAAATTATTTACGTGTATCGGAAATTCCCAACATAGTTTCCTCGTCGAACAACTAGATGGCGCTCGAAAAACGCTGAGACGAAATTTGTGTTTTCGTGTTTTTATTGATTGAGAAAGATTTTTGAATTTAGCTTACAAATATTTCACGATTTATTTGAGTAGGTACATAAGTAGGAAAAAGATGGATGGAGAAAACGTTTTTTCGTTATTTTTGATTCTGCTAGGTTTATGCTAAGGTATGGGACCATGATGCCAGGATAGGCACCATGCACGGTCACACAATAAATAGTATTTAGTGTGTCCAGGGGGCATCCCGAAAGAAGGTAAAATGAGACAATTTTATTATCAACAAAAGTTTTTTTTAAATGAAATATTTTAGCTTTTATTGAAGAATCAAAATTGCACTTATGCAAAAACGCGCCAGAGTTCAAAAAAAGTTCGGACACAAAATGCAAAAAACCAGCTAAGAGCGAGTCGGACTCGCGCACTGAGGGTTTCGTGCAAACTTTAACTGAATTGGGAATCCACTTACTTTCACTTAGTAAAATACCACAACATTTCGTTGACAGCAAATATAACTTTGTTTTTCATAGAATTTGTATGAATAACGAATTTTAGTTTGCAGTTTTTGAAAATGTGCTATATCTCAAAAACTTCTTGTTCGATCCCGTCCAAACCAATTTTGGTTGAAAGTATTTGTTGAGATCTCTACAAGGTGATGCTTATAGTTATGGAATAAAGTGTCTGTGAGAAACGGAGGACAGACAGACAGACAGAAAGACTTGACGAAACTATAAGGGTTCCGTTTTTTGCCATTTGGCTACGGAACCCTAAAAATGACGTTATTTTTTAAAAAAAAACATGCAAACTCGAGCCCGAGTGGTCGGAACACAGCCTACTGGTGGCCAAGCACTCGGGTCCGAGTGCTATATATAAAATTAAGAAATGGTTCTGTTCTGGTGCGTGGAACTAAATTTTGACAACCCGTCTGGTGTAGTGGTTGAGAAATCGCCTACTACGCAGCGGGTTGCAGGTTCGATCCCCGCACAATACAAACATTTGTGTGCATGAACATATCTGTTTGTATTGGTCTGGGTGTTTTCTATGTATATCATGTATGTATTTACAAACAAAAAGTATTTAAGTATTATATCCGTTGTCTGGCACCCATAACACAAGCTTTGAGTACCTAGCTTACTTTGGGACTAGATGGCGATGTGTGGGAATGTCCAAAGGATATTTATTTATTTTATTTATACTGTAATTTCTTTTATTACGTTTATATGAATGAACGCTTCAATTGACGTCTTCAGCATTAGTTCTTTAGACTTGTTTTTCTTATCGCTTGTTCATCGTCCAATACGGCTCTTGTTCAGTAGCTCAGTGATAGAGAGTAAAGCGTACGGATATATTGGTTACTTACTGCAAGAGCGAGATAGTTGTACGCCTCGACTCGTGGGGCCTCGGGGGAGCCGGGGAAGCCATGTTTTACATAGTAGCGCAAGCAGAATTGATTAATGCTCCTCCAATAATAAGACTTAGTATTGTTTGATATATCGATGTTTGAGGTTATTTTCAGAGAAAGGTTAGTTTAAATTTTCGTAATTACTAGATGTAATTTTAACTGACAGCTATCTTGTAGTCGTACTACTAGACTGCCGAAATCTAAAAAAGATAAATTATTAGGTAAAACAATCAGTCCGTGCAAGATACAATAACACTCAATACTTAGTAGTATTATATTATCTGGGGTCAAGCTAAATCAATATGAAGTAGTGAGTGAGATTGTGATAGTAGATCTAATACTGAGCCTAATGGACTAGTTGAGTAAGATACGAGTAATCATCACCATCGTCATCATCATCAATATCATAATATTAATAAATTTCCCTTCATTGAATGATTTTCGCAAGTTTGGTTTATAGACGACTTCAAAAAAGAAGGTTCTCAGTTTACCTGAATTTGTCCGCGATTATCTTTGTTTGGCTGAATCGATTTCGATGCGGTTTTTTTTAATCTAGAGGTTTTAGTGACTATAGACGGCATAACAGTATTAGGAGGTTATTTATACTTCTTTCCTAAAAAAAAACTGCCTTCAAAAAAACTTATTCTACGAATTATGTTTATTATTATAACGCATTTGACAATTAGATTATTAGAATAAAAAAAAATATTTGATGTCGGTAAACGATTTCTCTCAATTAAAGGCCGATTCACGATACACCGTGCCGGCGCCGGGCCGGGCTCCGGCCGGGACGCGGTCAAACATTATTGTATACATTTTTTATTGAAAAATTCATGCCTGATTACGTTGGAATGACTATGGGAATTATTGCCGGCTCCGGCACGTTTTAGCGTGAATCATCTTTTTCTCCATATTACAATTAAAAGTCAAATGCGTTATTTTAGAGTCCGTTTAGTGAGATTTTTAAAAGACGGTATTCCTTTTTAGTATTTTTTTGTATTGTTTTAGTGTACGTCTCAAAAACTACTAATTAACAATTAAAGTAGAAAATAAAGTTTTGATGAAACTTTATATCTTAGGGAACAATACTTTGTTTTTTACAACAGGGCAAGGCAGTGACACACATACTTTTTACAAGTGCAATTTATAGTATAATGTTTGCTACAAAAAGCTATAAATACTTTAGCTTAGTCATACTTACACTTACTAAATTTTGCACACGTGCTTAAAATTGTGAGCTTTATGCCTAGTTTCGTTATCGATAGTTAGGTAACTCTAATGATTAAGAATGTTTTTAACACTCACACTGTCATATTTTATATTCATAAAGATGAAATAAGAAACCAAAAAATTGCGCACGGGCGGGACTTGAACCAGCAACCTTTTGGCAGACCGGGCCAAACGCCTTTACCAATTGAGATACCGTGCTGTCAGTCCGACCCTGCGAAATTTGTGGTCTCTTATGAAAACGTCAATTGCTTTTGACAAAGGATACCGCTCCTTTGTTTGCGTCTGCCGCGGCGCGGCGAACCGACATGACGGCTTGTTGGTGTGCGCACGCACACCAACAAGCGCATTTGACAGTGTCGTATAGTAAACAGGTGCAAATAGTGTGTTTTTACACATTAAAAAGTGCTACTTTTTTGATCTCTGAACTAGCCTGTTTTTTTTTCTCAAATTTGGTGAGCGTAATCTGTATCATGTATATATACCCCACGTTGGCGATCGATCATTGGTTTTGGTAGACCCTGTCTGTATAAAAGCCCTGTGTAATAATAATATGTAATGAATCATTATTTACATCGATGTTAACCCCAACAAAAAAGATTTTGATTTTTCAAAGTGATCGCAATCTTTTTTGATGTGTGTATTATGTATCTTAGGTAAAAGAGAGATAGATGAAGAATGAAGAGTACCCACCTGGATTTTCGTTTCTTTCTGATTCTGCAAGGAATAGGATAAGCTAAGCTAAGCCATGCTGCCATAATTAATAAGCGTATCTGGCGTTAAGCATTTGTACATTGATATATATTCATTTACATATACCAATACGTTTGTATCTAGTGACATTTTAAATTTATTTGCCAGCAGTTAAGCCAGAATCAAAAATACGCGCTCGTAAAAGATCCCGTATCTGTGACATGATGTAATTTCGGTGGTATCCATAATCCTTAATGTCTAAAAATGTTACATTACCTACATACTACGAACACAGTTTATCAAGACCATGAAAGTATTTTAATGCTTCAACACCCGAGCGGTTGCAGGCAACCGCATAACAATAGAATTTGCATTGTGTCTCGTTCACATACGCTTGAGGGATAAGCTGCAAGCGGTACCGGCTTCCCCGAAATACTTAATAATAAGAAGACCGTTTTAGTAGTATTATATTATCTGGGGTTTTAGTGAAATAAAATCTTGCGCTCATAAAAAGAGGTCAAAAATTGCGAAATATACTCAAGTATTTTTCTTGCTAATGCGATTTTGCGCCTCATACGTATCGAAATATGGATGCATTTTCTATTGAATACTTTCAACTTATTTTAGTAAGCACTATAGAGCCGCGGCAACCAGAGGCCTATTTTTGAAATACTCGCGACAAGATGGCGTATGACATTCACTGATTATACTCCAATTTTGGAATGAAAACCAGTTGAAATCCATTCAGAAGAGATTTGAAAAAATATATCTAAATTTTGTGAGTACCTAACCTACTCACGTCTTTATTCACGGTATTTTCGTTGATTATTTGTTCGTTTTCGAACGCAAATCACACACCATATCCAAGCGAGTGATTCAAAAATAGAGACCCAGGAGCTCTATTTTTGAATCACTCGCTTCAATATGGCGAAAAAAACTTGCTCAGAATTTAAAGAAAACATTTTTTTAGAATAAGCATAACTCATATTATCATCCCTGAGTTTGATGTCACTGACCAAAACAACACCTGTATAACTTGTCTTAACATTGCTTCACTGTCCTCCTCCAACGATATTGTTCATAGTTGAGTTGCAGAATTTTTAGTGTTTTTTTCGTTCTTCCTTTTTATGTGCATAAAGATTGCTTTTCAAACACATAAAAATGAAGAATAAAAAACACTAAAAACAATAGACGTCAATCTATTCTATGCTTAAATCGTAAGATATTACTGCTACGATGCATTTTGTTAGTGTACAATTTAACGCAAGCTCCAGTTAGGTCTACTGTATAAATCATTAATTAAAACCAGTTATGCGTCTTTATCTAATAAAATTTAAAAACCGTATAGGATTTCGTTGAATCTTGAAACCCGCGCAAAATTCCTATAGAGTGACCTTGATCAAAGCAATGAGTAAGAATTATCGTCACTTCAGAATCAACAAAAAAACTTGTATTTGTGAAAAGCATGCCGTAATTCAACAAAATCACTTACCTATACATAAATAAACGTTTTATCAAGTAACAGAAAAACATTCTGGAAAAGTGGAACATTAACTTGTAAATTTTTTCACACCAACCAAGCTGTCTCAGGGTAGATTAATTTTATGACTGCTGCCAAATATGTGGCGTTTTCAAATTAGGCGTTTTGTACCATATTTGACGAATATTTCTTATTTGACTTTGGTAAAATCGGCTTTAAATAAAAAAGTAAAATTATTAACATCGTCGAGTTTTAAGACACCGCGAAAATTATGGGATTAATAGACGTCAATTTTTTCATTGGAAAATCGGGATAACCTCTTTTCCTTGCCTACCACAGTTGACAAGCCTTTACAAGTCGCATTTACAAAATTATGTTTGCGACAAAACATAAAAAAAAATAGGGTCACTCGTACCTTTTCTGGCATCCGGCAGTTCATGGCAACAATTCTCTAATGTTTAGGTTTAACCAACGAAATACTATTATTTGTGATTGATATCACAAATTTATTTATGTAAAAAATAGTTATAGTACAAAGTTCGGTTGCAAGTCAGCACGGCCAAAAACTGGTCATAAATAAAACAAAATCAGACTTTTAAATCCAGAAAATCACTTTTTGAGTAATTAATACTTATCAAATAATATGAGCAATGCCGACAAGAGGTATTTTTGAATTATTCAAAGTCCTTAAACGGCCAGAATCTACTCGAACAACCAAAATTTTGAACACGCACTTAGCGTTGGTTGCCTATCAATATGTGTACCTACCTAATAATGTGACAAAATCTCCTAACATCGTGTTTAGTCACTATACGTGCTATCGTTAAGGACGCTAGAATTTTATTCTGGCCATACAATTAATTTTCTATTTATTTGTACTACTATAACTAATATTATAAAGCTGAAATCTAGTTTGTTTGAACGCGCTAATTTCAGAAACTACTGAATCGATTTAAAAAAAATATTTTTGTGTCGGATATATTATTAATCGATGAAGGTTTTGGGCTATAAAAAATCACGCTACGGCTTAGAAGAGCAGAAGAAAAATGAAAAGTGTTGCAACAAACCGGGGGAAATATACATTTTGAGAGCTTCCGTTGCAGCGTTTAAGGTACACAAACATTATGTATGACGGGATTATTTTTTTAAAAAGTTTTACAATACAGTTAGCGACAGCATGTTTATCTTATATGGTTTACTCACTGTACAGTTACTTTCCATAATTTTGTATGAAAATTCCAAAGAATAATCACATGAAGTTACTATAATGTAGGTAGGGTAAACATACCGGTTCACCGGTCACTACCCCTTTTCGGCCACTTCGCACATTATTTTGAATAATAAACAGTGTATAGACAGCTTCTTTCCAATTTCACGTCATTCAACCCAGACGAAGTTCACGGTTCATAATCCAACGGCTTAACCTCGAAATTTGCAATCTGAGCCCTCAGTCGCCATTTCAAAATTTGGTGTCTGGAGGCGTGGCAAATTTAGCCAAAAAAAATAGCAGATGGGTTGATTTTCAAAGGTGAGTTTTTGAGTGTTACGATTGTTTTATCGGTGAATGAATTGGTTTCTGTGTATGAAGCATGTGTAAATGCAATATTAAAGTGCCCAAACTGACCAAACTTTTAATTACATGTAATATTTTTGGTGGTCGGGCAATATATTTAGTTTAAAAATCGGTATAGGTTATCGTTTAGTTTAAAAATCGACTTTCCGACCGGGTGGTCAGGAAACCAGTTTACTTACGTCGTTTATCTTTGCTAATTTTGCGGAAACCTTATGTTTACCAACAGAGATACTATTTTAATAGTGAACAGCTCTGATTTTGTGAAGAGAAAACTAGATTCCGGCCACCCGTTTACCTGATAGTTCCAAAGATATGACCTTTAAAAATGCCAAAAGTGTGACGGCCGATAACTAGTCTACACAAAACCTATTTCCGGCCGTATTTAATAAAAGGCGTCACATTTTTTTTATTACATTGACAGAAAATCAAACAATACGTTCTATAGAATTTTCGGACAATGGAACGGGAACTGCAAGTTTCAGCTCCAGACCCACTAGCAACTGTTAGAGTTTTCTTCTATTTTTTCTTATTTATTATTTGTTTTACTTTCATACTATTATGAGCCCTATGAGCTATTGAATAACACTAATTTTCCTACCGTGCATTAGGTGGCCGATAACTGAGTAAAAAGGCCGATAACCGGTTATATTTACAAATATATATTTTTTTTTAATTATGTATCACTGCTACGTCTACTAACGTTAGGTTAGGTTAGGTGAGTAAAAAGGCCGATAACCGATATATTTGCTATATTTACAAATATATATATTTTTTAAATTATGTATCACTGCTACGTCTACTAACGTTAGGTATTATGAAACTAGACTATTGTAGGCCCAAAAGTTTTATTTTTTCAAAGTCTTGACGTTCAGCATTATGACAGAAATCAACTCTGAAGTCAAGAAGTTGCTTAAACGGCCGATAACCGGTATGTTTACCCTACTTGAATTTAGTCGATTGTTCATTTCCCTTCATTTCGTTAAGTCATTATTCATTAATTTCATTTCGAAGTTTTTCTACACTGTTTTTTAAATAATTCTTCGATCAAAACTAAAAGAGATAGCAAATATAGATGATTAGAAGTCCGATACAGATTTTAAATAGATTTTACTATTTGTTAGAACACAAAATAGGCCACAAATTTTCAAATTACCGTAAATTATGGAAAACTTTCCGCGGCTTGAAATAGACATGCGCAAAACGGCTTACTAAAATGAGAAGAGTGATTACTAAACGGCTTACTAAAATGAGATCTTCTCAATCACAGATATATATCTATCTTTTATATCCTTATCTCACTAACTCGGTGTTGAAGCGAACGATCTTTACGTAACTTTATATCGAGAGATCAAAATGAGCCGTTATATCAGAGAGAGCCGAATGAGAAAAGAGCTACTTACGATGATGCGAATGATTCTATATATAAACAAAAACCCTTTAATAAGGACTAGAATATGCTATTGTTTGTTTGTCATACAATACATTACTACTAATAAGAAGCCCACAGTTTTTTGTACGTATATACTTATTACGTACGTTAATTATTAAAATTACTTTATAAAGAAAATGATAACCATTTGATTTTCCTTCATACTAAGCAGGCTTAGGACTGTCAACCTAGATAAAAAACGTGAATGACAGTTTATGAATTTAAAACACCTGAAAAGTAACTAACTCAATGTTTGTTTGCTAATAAAATGAATAAGTCGCATTCAGTAATCCAAAAACTTGCAATTATTCCGACAGCCGAAGTGCGCCGGCTCTTATCAGTTATCATTAAAGAAACTAAAAAAACGTCAACAAACATTCAACCATCCAATATTTATAGAACCCCATGCAATGCAAATTGATCTTTATTTCGTTAACACTACGAGAACATACAGATTCTACCGTTTTACCGAGCCACGGTTCGGCCATAATGCGCACACTACGAACGTAGCTTCCCTTCTCTTTCTTTCGCTCTAGAAATGAAATGAAGCGGTGTATCTTTATTTAGTTGTAGATCTGAAAATTCAACTTTATTTCTCGGATATAGAGATTTATTTGAAACACAAGTGAGCTACGGATATATGAGCCGTTTGGGTGAGATAAATATATTTTTTATCTTTCTCTCGCGAGCTACACAAGTCTACTTGAAATACAGAACAACAATGATGGGACGTGTTTTGCAGGTTTTCTTCGTACAAAAAATAAAAACGTCTCAGATATTATGAAAGCCAAGTATTCTCAATCATTCTGGAATATTGCTTAGCTGCTGATTTTTTAAATTATTTTCTATTGTTTTGTTACTAATATTATTTAATTTTAACTTCTAATCTATAACTTTCACATCACACAACACTTTGATATTTAAAAATTATGTTCTGTCTGGCATCACTGGTCAAATAAAACGCATTCATAAAAATGCGCCATCTATACTAGTTTGTTATCAACTTTCCACCATGCCACATAGTTTTGTCGTATGCCGACAGAGGGTTAGAGGCTAGTAAAAGCATGCTTTTATGCTTATTACACTGTTTTTGCTAATTATGGAAAAAAACAATGGTATTGAGTTTTTTTTTCTATTTTAAACAACTGAAAATGTTTATTAACATATTTTTTGGGTATTATCTTCACGTATCTTAGGATTTTAGTCCATCTAATAAACAGTAATTGCGCTAGCAATACACGTGTCGCCATCTTTTGAGAAAAAAGGCTATGTAACTTATGTACCGAATGAGACCCCGTGACTATACATACAAAGTATTTTTTTATGATTTGTTGCAGTCTCATCCATACTTTTATAAACAATGTGCACTTCGAAGAGCACGAAAAATTATTACTTTCGTGTTTCAGATAAATCTAAAACACGACTCTATTTATTAGCTGTTTTGTACTGTGATTTGTACAATGGCAAAATTAATGGCTTAGGACAATCTCTACCAATCCACTGACTTCCACGCAGTCATAGTGACTAGCAACATCTACTATGAATGACATGGATAGTGCGTGGAAAATATTTAAAAAAGAAAGGGAATTAAAAAACACAATAAGAAGCCATATTACATTCCTCCTGTACTAATAAGTTCTGTGCTTTGTTCTGTCTTATAACTCACATAGAATAACGCTCTATACTTGAATTATTCGTTTGCAAGTGCTTATTTGTCCATAGTGAAACAAGGAACAGGTAATAAAAAGATTCTATTACTTTAGACGTGATGCAGCATGGATGAAGTCGTCATGGATGAAGTTGTCTACCTTTACACACTTGCGCTACTTTTAGCATCGATACAGTCGGGATGGTAATGCGCGATAGTATCGATGCAATGGCGATACAGAAGCTGGATATTGCCAAATGTATCCTGTATATATATGCGACTGCATCGATAGTAACGCGCTACAGCATCAATGCTAAAAGTCGCATTGTGTAACGGGTCTTATAGTTACGGTTCAAACAACGATTATAGCGCATACCTCGTTCACGAGATAGCTGTCGAGGTAGTTGACGACGTTGTTGTGCTTGTTCTCCCGCATGACGAGGATCTCATTGATGATGAGCTCCTTCTTGGGCTGCTGGCTCAGGTTCATCTGCTTGATCGCCACCTCCATGCCTGTCGACGTCTCGATCGCCGTGTACACTGTGCCCGACGCTCTGTACATATAAAAGTAATTTATTTATGCAAATTGAGGACACTTTTACACGTACAAATGTTGAAAGGTTTATTTATTATATATTGACGACCCGTCTGGTGTAGTGGTCGAGAAATCGCTTACTACGCAGCGGGTGCGGGTTCGATCCCCGCACAATACAAACATTTGTGTGCATAAACATGTCTGTTTGTATTGGTCTGGGTGTTTTCTATGTATATCATGTATGTATTTACAAACAAAAAGTATTTAAGTATTATATCCATATCACATATATCCATAAAACAAGCTTTGAGTAGCTTACTTTGGGACTAGATGGCGATGTGTGTGAATGTCCAAAGGATATAAAGGATATATATATTAGCAGTGATCGGATAATCAAATGCATAAGTACCTAGTTCCTTTTTGGCTAGGATTTTATGGAGGCGGCTTGTATATTTTTAAAAAAATATATAAATCCCAGTTTTTCAGTAAACTAGGGAATCCGAAACTAGTCTGTAAAATGGTAAGGAAACGTCTTTTATAGCATGTGGTATTTATTGAAAAAAAAAAGGACTCTGGGATCACATATTATTAATGTGTTACGTACACATACAATAATAATGTGATCCCTGTAAAATAATTTTTAAGCTCCCCATCAATATATGAGTATATTGAGTGTAAGAGGAATAGTAGACGCACACACACAGTAGTACACCCAATTTGATATCTATAATAAAAACATTAGATTAGTTGATTCAGAAATCCGGGGAATATTTCGATATAAAAGTGCATTTCATATTAGCCAAGACCTTACAATAAGTAGATATACATTCACCCGATTCGATTCTATACAAAAAAAAGTCAATTCCAAAATCTCGGGATTTTTTTCTATTCAGAAATTCATTCCATAATAGCCAACACCTCAACTTTAGGCAAATATGCATCCGATTATCCGATCACTATAACTATATAAGTCCTTAATATTTATTACTACTCATTCGCCAAATCTCTTCGCAATGATTGAGTTTGTGAATATTGAGTCATAATATTCATGCTGTGTCATACATGATAAAATTTCTTCTTGTCTACTACGACACAGACAACTCTTTGACGGGCGAGAGATTGATTTGTGTGCACTTTACACAAGTAAAGTGTGCCGAGTTGGCTATTTCATGGAATTTAAATATTTTGAAATTCTTTATACCGCCTCTCCTGACTTCCGAAGAGACCTTATTTAAATCTCGTTTTAAACAATATCATTAAAGGTTTTTTTCTGGCTCCGGTTCTTATTTGGATTTATTTTTAACTAATTCTTGAAACATTTCAATATCAAATTAACTTTAAAAAACAAAAAGTAAAAACTGACTTCAAAACCAAAATGCACTAAAAAGTCTTAAATAAACTCTTGACTATTGAAAGGGAAGGTGGGTTCTAAGCAAACAATTTCTTTTTGGAGTCGGTGCTGTGATAGTTGATGCTTGATGGTCAAAGAGATGGCACCGACTCTAAACCTTTCCTTTCAATAGTCAAGAGTTTATTTAAGACTTTTTAGTGCATTTTGGTTTTGTAGTCGGTTTTTACTTTTTTTAAAGTTTATTTTATTTCTTCATTTTTAGAGATTATAGGAGAGGGGGGGGGGGGGGGGTTGCACCTTATGACTCTGTTTTTTAAGAAGCTACAAACTTTCTAATATAAGTTATTTAATTATAATTACTGAACTTCTAAGCGTTAAGGAGTTCCACCATGAGTGTTGACTATCATACGTAACAACACGTCAACATTAAGATTCTAGTAAAAAAACATTATACGTGCCTTTAAAATTTGAAGGTTTCCCTCGATTACACCAAGTTCCCATCATCAGATCCCAAGTTGGAAAAAATGGGACCAACTAGAAGGTATACCCTCTAAATAGGCGAAACAAATTTTCGAATCGGTTGACAAACGACTGAGATATGAGGTAACAAACATACAAAAAAAAAACATACAGTCGAATTGATAACCTCCTCCTTTTTTGAAGTCGGTTAAAAAGATGACTTGGCACATGACTAGTTGGTGAATACATGTCGGTAACGGTCACCCATGTCTTTATGTCTTCACCTTTTCTCATACGCCTCATCTCCACACGCCGCCGTGTCGTGACAGTCTCGAAAGACAAAACGCGTTACCTCTGTATCTTGAGAAATAAATGTTTATGGATCAAAAATATACTTACCCTTGACCAATTTTTTCCATTTTCGTATATTTTCTATTTGGATCACCCACACTGACTATTGTTCGTAATTTTTCTAAAATTTCTTCGTCTGTCATTTTCTTTTTTCTTTGCTGCTGGCCCGTCGCTCTTCTGTAATGCAAAAATACATAGTAATAAGTTGAAATTGATATTGACGTTATCTACCGTGCATGGTATATGAATCCACATATTGGTACTTGACTGAGTATCGTTAGATAGGCCTGAGAAAATCGCCTCATCATAGCGCTCGACTTATGAACTAAATCAGAGCGGGAATACATAATACACTACTTGAGTAGTCAAAAACTTAACCGTCTGAAGCCATCTCGCGATTTTTTTAAGCTATTCCGTGTATTTGAATAATTAGGCAGACAATGGTTTTCTATGTCGTTTTTTTTATATTCTTTATTGCACTGACCAAAAAAAAGGTACAAGTCTTCACAGCTTGACGCAGCCGGTACAGAGTTTATCCAATAATTATGCCAGATATGTAAACGCACTGAGAAATTAGAAAATTCTTCCCCATTGGTTAGAGAGTCATTTCTCAGCGTGTTCCCATATCGGAAATAAATTACACATAGGAAAGCTACAGTCGCTCACATTTCATGGTTTCTTCCGGATAGGACCGTATTTCATGCTATGGACCTGAACTAGTTGCACCAAAGAAGTGATATACCTTTGCAGCTACATTTAATATTCTTGTTAATGAAATAAATATATAGAGAGTGCCAAACTGAAACTGGAGATTGCTTAGCCATGGACCTCTTAAATAACATGACTAATAAAAGTCTCATATTTTGGGAGATAATACAACTTTTTTTGGATTTTTCTTGATGAGAAAACAAGAAAGTGGCATTATCTCCTAAACCACCTATTTTATTTAAAAGTTCTTTTGCTAAGCTATCACTAGTGTCAGTCTGGTGTGCCATTTGTAAGACAAAAAGTGGCATAATAAAAAAAAAATTTTTTTTAGAGTATATATGAAAGAGGTATGACTAAGCTAGTGACTCTAGAGTCAGTTTGGCACGCTCATTTTGGGACACCCTGTATATTATTCATATTGTTTACCCCGTGTCGGTGGTGAGCGGCGCGCCGTTGGGCGGGGCGTGTTGCGCGGGCGCGGGCGCGGGCGCGATCAGCGGCGCGGGCGGCGCGGCGGCCGCGGGGTTCTTGTTGCGGTCCAGCGGGACCGGCCCGCTGCCCACCTCCGCTCGACTGCATATCTGGAGACACGACGTTGGCGTTTTAATACCATTTGTTCAACACACTCGCTCAAAACGACGTTTTTATTCCACCTATTTTTGGCTCATTATCCTGGATGTTAAACACGCGTGCGTTTTCGGTATATTATTGAACGAGTGCCTTTAGTTTATTATCTGACCAATTTACATTTGTGCCCTGTGCGTCGTAAGTAAGAAGAAGAAGCGTAGTCGGGTAATAACTGTTATTTTATCAAAAAACAGTATTTATGCGAAAAGTAACAGTATCTACATATAAATAGCAAATTGCACTTGTAAAAAGCACTTGCACTTTGGCTGTTGTGACAGACGAGGAATCGAACCCCGTGTCTTACGCAATCCGGGCGTATGCCTATATCACTCGGCCACCGTCACATTAGTAAGCCTGTTGAATTTTGCAAGCGCTTTCTTTAACGCGTAGGCTGCGTGGCGTCATCAATGTTGCGAGATTGCTCTCACAATATCTACATATTTATTTCAATAAATGGTAAATCCAGCTTTATTACTAAAAAACAACTCTTTTTTTTGTGTTTTTTCCTCGCAAATATGTTGAAAAACGTCGTATGAAACACGTGTCTGTGACCATAATATACGCAGCTTTCTTATAGTGCACTCGCTTTCGCTCGTGCGCACACAATATCGCCTTGGCTTAGGCCTTATCGCCTATATAATGGTCAACTTAGCATACTTGTATCATAATGTTCTATTATAAGCGAGCATTTGCAATCACAAAAATATTTAGATATATTTATTAAATGAAAATTCCCGAAAACTTCGCGAATAAACTTTGCATGATAAGAAATAAATTAAAAAAATGCCGCAAATGTACTGTTGCTCTCTTTCGCGATCTAGTAAGTGACAATTTTGAGTGATACAAGCTATAGGGAAGTGCGATTTGGTGCTGCGAAATGTAGATCAGTACGTTTGCGACTTATTAGGCACCAGGTGCGTGTTTATGTTATCAAACCTTTTTCGGCAGTATTATTATTTGCTGCACCAAGTTTCCATTCAAGCAAATATCTAATGAAGTAGTCAGAACATCAGACATTTTTGTTGAAACATTTCCCCGGGACAACAGCATACTTTACCTGTTATGTATTTGTTACTAACCGAGTGTGTGGTGAGCGCGGGGTGAGGCACGTGTGGCGGGGACGCGGGCGCGGGCGCCGGCCGCGGCGGCGGCGCTTCCTCCTCTTCTATTGGTTTCGTATACTGAAAAATAATAATCGTTAACTATCGGCTACTTATCAGTTTTTGGGTATATTTGTATTATTACGTTACACATACGTTCGCAGCCTGTCGTATAGTGCGCGTCACGATAAATCACGTGATTTTTTTGGAACGAAATATCTTATATATAAAATTCTCGTGTCACAATGTTCGTTCCCGTACTCCTCCGAAACTGCTTTACCGATTCGTACCAAATTTTATATGCGTATTCAGTAGGTCTGAGAATCGGCTACTATCTATTTTTCATACCCCAAAGTGATAAGGGTTGTTCACCCTTAAAAAACAAGTTTACTTTTTGGACGAAATTCATGATTTTATTTTTTATAATGTGGCATTAAAAAATACATACAACCCTAAATTTTTACTTTTTTATCACCCCTATTTTTTTTAAAAGCCATTTTAGTAATTTCATCATTTTTCATCCCGGTTGATAATAGTGTTTTTGTTAATTTTTAAAATTACGAGGCTGGGCGAGACGGGGCCGGGCGGGACGGTGCTAGGGGCGAAGGTAAGTTCGCTGGGTCCGCTAGTAAAGTATGAAAATGTAAAACAGATATCTAAAGTAACGCTGGTAGAGTGATGGAACTTCTTTTGTAACGCGCCCTATACATGAGTGCGTTCCTCTAGTAGACTTTCGATACGACCGCGCTCACAACCACCAGATATCTCGTTCCACCGATGTTGGTCATCGAGCATGAGTCATCATGACTAGTGATAGTATAATCGAATGCATATTTACCTAAAATTAAGGTGTTAGCTATGCAATGCACTGTTGAATCGAAAAAATCCCGAGATTACGGAATCGCCAATTATTATTTTTTTACCATAGAATCAAATGGAGTGTAGGTATATTTACTTATTTCAAGGTGTTGGCTAATATTTGTGTTAATATATGTGGAACGGAGCAGGCAATCTGTCACTTGGCCAAAGTGTTATTCCCAGGCCGTGAACTTTGGATCTGTCCATAAAAATGATGACGTTGACGGGTGACGGCCTGTTTTCGCGGCGTTTCCGGAGTGTCGGGTAACTTGCTTTTGCAAAAATTTGAATATCGTTAACATATGGAATGCACTTTCATAACCAAAAAAATCCCGGGATTTTTGAATCTTAAAATCTAGTGTTTTTACTACAGAACCAAATCGGGTGTATTACTGTCTGTGTTTATACGGTCTACTGCTCCTCTTACCTCACCATACTCATAAATTTATGGGTAAATTATTTCTTCAAGTACCTATAAACCCACCATACTCATAAATTTATGGGAAACTTATGTCTTCAAGTACCTATACATTAATAATATGTTCTCCCGGAGTTTTTCTAAACTATTACCAGATGCTAAAGACATAGTTTCCTTACCATGTTATAGACCAGTTTCACATTCCCGAATTTTCTGGAATCCCGGAATGTATATGTATTTAAAAAAATATTTTTAGAAGCTGCCTCCATAATATCTTAGTCTAAAATGAACTTTGATCGGATTGAAAATATGCAACCAATTACCCGATCACTGTTCATGTCATCACCAATGACTTTTTCGTTGCGATCGAAACAATCACGGGTGTCAAGTGGAACGTCAAAATGAGCGTTTTGGTTGTTGCGAGCACTAGGGGGGAACCACTCGCAGTACTAATAATTTGTTACTTACAATACTCTTGGTGCGGTCGGGGCGGGACGGCGGCGGGGGCGGAGGCTCGGGGTGCTCCGTATCGGTGGGCGTGGACGACGACGGGCTACTGGACGACACCCGAGATACTGAAGAACCTGTGTCCGAAGACCGTCCGATAAAGTTAAATTTTTAGTTTAAAGCTAGCTAAATTAAGTTGCGTTTTAAAAAATAACAAATGAAATGAATGCTGGACGTTGGTTGGCGTGTAGCGCGAGTTCTCGGTAAGACTACATATTGCGCTACAGCGGTGGAATCAGGGCTGGACCGTGAGTTTAGGGGACCATGGGCTAATACTACTTAGGGGCCCACCTAATTACTCAGTTTCCAAAAACTTACTAAATAAATTCAATCCATATTGTTTAAGGTATTTACTTTCACACACTCAATAACTCATTACATTTTAATACCCATAGTTATGTCTACTACAGGAGTAATACCGAATCAGTTGCTCCAATCCATTCAATCACTTAATTTACAAAAAAATACATATATAATCAACTACAGAAAGCAGTTATTTTGAATACCTGTAGACTTGTCTGCAAGTTTCTGCAGGTAGAAGACCCTCATTCTATGCATACATACAATCTACCACAACTTACTTTCTTCCTCTTCGGCGCGGGAATCTTTGTGGTGGCCTTCTAAAACACTTGCGGTCTGCACGACTCCGTCCACGCGTTTAGATTTTACTCGCATCTCTTCAGTAGTAGCATACAATGTTTTATATTTATAGCCTTCTCCGATAAATAAGCTATCGAACGCAGAAATAATTTTCAAATCGGACCCGTAATTTCCGAGATTAGCGTCTTTAAACATGCAAACCTACTCTTCAGCTTTAGAATATTAGTATATGAGGTCCATATTTATTTGCTAGTCAAATATTGTAAACAATTTTGACATTATTTTTTTTACGTACGATAAGTCATATTAAAACACTGAAATCTTTTCAAAACAAATAGTTTATTAATTTTATTTACTGATATTATTTATATAGTTGTTAAAAGATTGTTCACATTTTTCGACAAGCAAAGAGAAACTGACACTTAGATAAAAATAATAGTCCCCCCAGCCGATTTCGACTACGGTGGCCAGTCACAACGACTAACCGACTGCGCGGGACATATTATAGTGCACAAGTGTGTGCGCAAACACAGGTGCACTCTCTACTCCTTTCACTCTCATAGCCCGATGGGACAGCAATCTGACATGACCGGAGAGAGTTCAGGCGCAGGACCAACGGCTTTACGTGCTTTTCCGAGGCACGGGGGTGAAACACCGCCAACTTCCAAACTCCGGGCTACACACAGAAAAACTCAGGTATATATTTTTGGCCCGACCCGGGGATCGATCCCGGGACCTCTGGCGCAGCCGTCGCTTTAAAGTGCGACCCTCCTACCGCTAGGCCACAGAGGCAGTCAACAGTTAGATAACACCTGTACTTAATCATACCTGAATGAGTCGTATGCATCTGCGCGGAGGTCATGTATTTGGATGGCGGGGGCTGCGTGGCGGACGCGTCGTACCACTTGAGCACGTCGAGCACGGCCTGCGGGTTGCTCTTTTGCTCCTGCTTGCTGATGTTCGACGCCATGAGCAGCCGCGCCCACGCCTCCGGCATACCCTTTACGAGAGCAAGAATTGAGTTAAAATCTCGATGCAGATGACGACGCCTAGCTAAATGATTGGCCAAAATGTAGAGGTACAATTATTTTCAGATAAAAGTGGCTGTTTGTATTGTAAACCGGAACTCAAATTGCACACGCAGCTGGAAGTAAAAATAATGCTAATAAATATATTTTCAAGAAATTTAGACGCGATTTTGGGTTTTTCCAAATATATGTCCAAAACACCGCTCAATCACATAGATCTACCTTGACTCGAAGATATAGAGGGAGAGCACATCGCTGCATCGAGCAAATCAGACGATCTGATACGCCAATGAAAAGTACACTAGTTTCCTATAAAATATGCATCAGCTACGGCTAAACCTGCCGTAAGAAATAAAAGCTGATTTCTGCCTCCAAAAAGGAAGCACGATTTGACCCATCGGATATCGCAATAAAAGTGATGACAACAGATAGATTTTTTTTTTTTTGTACAGAAAATCGGAGTCTGCTAGTATTATTGTTGCAGGAAGAGTTCGGCAGACGCTTTCAAAGGTTTACGGACAGTCTTTGAGTCAGGTTTTGAGGTTAAGAAACAAGCCAAATTGGAAGTATACCCTCATAAAAGCTTACATAATCTCGTCTGTCAAGAAAGATATTCCATCAGAACACCTTTTAGCAGATTTGTAAATTCCTAAACATTGAAGTTTCTTATATATATTTTTTCTACAAGGTAACACGGAACCCTCATAGCGTGGTTCCAACTCGCACTTGATCAATTTTTTTGCTTGAAAACTATTATTTTATTTTTTGCGGAAAGTAGGGGGGGGGGGGGCTTAGAAGGGGCTGTGCTAATTGGCTACGTTCAAGTTACTGTAAGTTGCTTTTAAACTTTTAGGGTTTTCTTCGATTATACCATGATCCCATCAACAGATCTCAACTTTAGTAACAATTGAATTAAATAGTATGTATACCCTTCCAGTCCCTTGCGTCAGTAACCCTAATAATCTTTCTTTCTTTAAAACTATGATGTTCATGACATTTTTGTTACTGAAGGATAAATTCAAAACGAACTGTATATTTTCATGCTATTAAGCCTTCATTTTTTGTATTAGATTAGTCAATTCGGTCAAGTCTTTTTCGAGCCAGAATTCATCGTATTTAACTAACTTACTGCAGGTTTAGCCCTGGCAGATGTTTACATTCGGACTCAGTACATATTTTATGGAAAACCAGTGTACTTTTGATTGTGGTATCGGATCAGCTGCTTTCAAAGCCATGAGCTCTCCCGCATACAGGGTGTTGTTTTGGTCAGTGACATCCAACTCAGGGATGATAATATGAGTTACGCTTATTCTAAAAAAAAATGTTTTCTTAAAATTCTGAACAAGTTTTATATAAGAAAACCTCTTCACAACATTCAAAATAATTACAAAACGAATGGGAAAACTCGCACCCTAGCCCGTAGTTAGCGCTTATCTAGACAAAATACTACACCGTAGCTAGTAAGCTACGAAGAGGCTACCTGGTGTTAGTAGTTTTGACTAAATTGCTGTACCGCATAATAAATAAAAAAATGTGATTTTTTTATTCCAAAAATATATACATATTTTTATTTTTTTTTTGGCATCTGTATCGTTTGTACAGCCACCCCTGAGTTGCTCGTCGCTGACCAAAACAACACCCTGTATACTTTTGAAGCCTACACTTATTTTTATTTATTTAATAGATACATGCTAAAACAAAATATATAGTTGCACAACATTGTATTTACATGATGATTTCAAATCCAAACCATATACAGCAGAACCCTGATAGTATGTCCCTGCTTAATATGATTCGTCTCACCGTGTAGAAAACTGTTTTTGGATGAATCTTGTCAACATGATTGATGGAAAAATGGTTTAAAAAGACTATCTGATGGTCAAGTTGAAATGCAAAATAGAGGCCCAACATACATTTACAAACTAGTTATTAGCGTCAAGTCTAGTTTTGTTAATTTTGCATTTGTTTGTATTACAATTTTGTTATTTTGTCTGTACTTGACGTAGTTTGAGTTTTGAATCTGGCATATAAATAATTTATTTTCCCTGATTCATAGGGGAACCTATTATAGCGATTTTCCGCTAGTATCGCGGTTTGTCTGGGTCCCGACAGAATCGTATTATCAGCGTTTTACTGTATATCATTTTAAAAATATGTACCTAATAAGTAGGTACTAAGAATGACCATAGATTAAATATTATTGAAAACTTGACGAGCCATAAAATACATTCTAAAATATATACAGGGTGGTCTGTCCAATGACGTCAATTTTTTTTTTTGAGTTCCTCCCTCCTAGGGGTACCCAAAAATACCCCATGTATGTTCCTCGATCTTTTCTAGTTTTCGTGATATGTTTTTTTTTATGCTTTCATCGAAATTTTCGCTAGTGTTTACATAAAAAAACTGATCAGCTTTTTTATGTTTTTTTTTAACCTAATTCTCGTAAAGTGTTCTTTCACATGCATAAGAATTAACTGCCTAACATTGCTGCATGTTGTAACAATTTTGATCCAAAGTTAATAAATTATGTTTCTGCGTGCTAGAGTTAAATTTTCAAATTCAAATTAAAAAAACAAGAAGGTTGCAAAGATTTCAATAAATTTTAAAAGTTTTCTAGTCTCTAAGCTTTCCAAAAAGTACAAAAAAGTGGAAGGTAAAGGGGCCATTATTTCTTGTAATCGGGCTTCAAACGTAGCAGGGTGAAAATTTGGCCAATTAAGAACTTGAATTAAAAAAAATCGGGGAACATACATGGGGTATTTTTGGGTACCCCTAGGAGGGAGGAATTAAAAAAAAACTTGACGTCAATGGATGGACCACCCTGTATAATGATTCACACTGAATGTGCTGTTGGATGGATCTTGCTCAAATGAATAAAATAATACAAAATCATACTAATACAAGCAATGCATTCTATCACATGCACATGGTATACTAATTAGTGAAAGAACAAAGACTTCAGTTACAAAGAATGAAAAAATTCAATCGCAAGTATTTATAAAGAGGATGCCTCCTTGTTTGCAGGAAACTTATAGGCATACAATAATATAAAAGCTATTACTTACTGTCATAGGCAGCTTGAAACAAAAGCGATAATACATGGAACTCAATTACATGACTTCAAAAATTTAAGTAATTATTGAAATATTGGCCTTTTTCACTGTCAGTAAACTACAAAACTGCTACGTTTTAACAGGCCATCATAATAGTATACAAGATGGCTTGTATCAAGTAGTTTCTATTTTATTAACATTCCGTAGTAAAGTCAAGTCCTTACAGACATCATATAGGTTTTAAACTAGATTACGATTTCTAATTATAGGCATGCTACTCTTGCTTCCATTATCCATAAAAATCAAAATAACAGCTGCAAGCCGTACATTACAACTTTATGAACATTTACAAATGTTCTCTTTCTAAATCAAAATCATTATATAAGATGAATCCATAACTTGGTTTGTATAACATTTGAACCCTACCTAGTAAAATGAAAACTTAAAACAACAAATTGGTTTGGTACGCAGTTTGCAAAAGAAAGCAAAGCAAGAAGCTATTAGGCAATGTGTATTAGTGTTATGGTATAAGGTTATTAGGTCTTTATCTTTATATTATTTATGTAAATTTTGGGGTGTAAGCACATAAGAGTCTGTGAGTTTACAGTTTCATACTTCATACAAACAAAAATGATATTTCTGTTAAGAGTACTACAATATGGAAGTTATTGTGGAACAGAAACATAAATACTAATATTATTAATTGTGCATCTTTGTGCAATGAATTTTATTTCTATGAATGTGTATAATAATGAAGCCCAAATAATGATACCTTTAGTAGTATAATAATTTCTTTCATAATTTTCAAATAAATCAAATAGTATGCATTAATAGTACCCATTTGTCTTATTATTGGGAGTATGATTATTATTTTAATGGGTTATCCAATAAATCATATTCAACATTTTAGGGTTATTGATAAAATTAATTTACTAAAACAGAAGGGTGGCTTATGACTGTATCATGGTTGTGTCATGGGTTTTTCCAAAAGGGGTAATGTAAACATTTCTTTATGGATAAAATTTCACCTGTTTGTTTGTACACAATGTAACAAGCTAGATTAGGTACTCACTGTGAATTCTCCAGTGACTGCATCAAAACCCACGTGAACTGTATGCTCGAAATTGGTTGGATAACTAATATTGGGTTTATTATCATTATGGGCAGTACTTTTAGAGCCTTTTATTTTAGCTTTTAATGTTTTCTTTTTTCTATCTCCACCATCATCAGGTTCTGAAACAGAAGAGAAACAATCAACAATTTAACTTCATTTAAATAGTTCTAACACAATGATCTGATAGTAGCATATTCATAAAGCATGGCCAAAAATTGAATCAGCTTAAATAAGTAATATGCAAACACACCATTGTTAATGTTATTGATAATATATTGAATTGTAAAGGGTATTGTATCCTAATGTTTTTTAGACTATGTAATAGTAAAGTGACACCTATCAATGCTGTCAAACCTGATTAGGGTACAAACCTTTAGGTAGCGGCCTCATATCTACTGACGCCACAGAGTCTCCTCGGTCAGTGGTTCTATTACTAGTGAGGCGCACAGGAGGTGCAGGAGGCTTATCCTCATCGCTCGACATCCTGTTTAATTTATGCCTCCTGCAAATCAGAAGAAACTATAATTGGTCACTGATAGATGCCTGATGTTTTTTAAAGAATATCCTGGTAACCGTGTGGTAGATGTTTTTACTAGTAAGGCACTACGAAGAGTAAGGTACGGTGTAGTATTCTTTTTTATCCATGATGTTTTTTTTTCAACCCAACACTTGAAAAGAGTTAGCTACTCCTCGCAATCTAGATTTCTCCTTTCCCCAAGACAGTTATGAGGGTTGAATGGACACCTCTTACTTAGCTCGTATGTTCATACAAAAGAATAAAAAGTAAACCAAAATATTACTCATGGACGCGCCCCGTAAAGGTTTGCGAATGCGACAAAATTTCATTGCTAACCACAAGATAACACTTACTTGTCGAAAATGTAAGGTTTCCAAAACAATTAAATATGTACAGCGTTTATATTTTTGTTACATTTCAATTAATTGAACACTATTACACAGAAATGTTATCAAAATTATTAATTTTTTTTCTTTCTTAGACATAAAACGATAGCTGAGATGACTAGAGCCGCCATGACACTACGATCAAGTGTAGTGATGTAATTTCAAAAACAAAACCATAATCAATTAGAACATTCAATTGAAAATGTATAGTCGATTTTTTTTTGTCATAATTGCTATATCAGTTTATGATATGAAATATAGAAAATGCTATTTTATGAAGTAAGTTAAAAATAGCTGTGTTTAAAATAATTCTCAATTTCTAAGTTGAATTTATTCTATAAAGAATAACTACTTGGCCCACTGTTGCATAAACGGACGGGTAGATGGCACTAAACGTCACGTATAATGACGTATCCTTATGAGACCACAAGGCTCGCAAGGTCGGACAGACAGCACGGTAGCTCAATTGGTAGAGCGTTTGGCCTGCTTAGTCAGAAAATTGCTAGTTCGAGTCCCGCCCGTGCGAAAATTTTTGGTTTCTTATTTCATCTTTATGAAAATAAATTATGATACTATAAATGTTAAAGATACTCTAACTAAACCTTATAAGGAATATATTTTTGGGTGTGTTGGAAATTTGAAAACTACATATGTCAGAAAAAAACTATTATTTTTCTATTAAAAACAGTTGAAGTTAGTTTCTGTAATGGTTTATTATACTAAATGCAAAATAAATAACAACGATGATATAGCAAAGACTGAAAATCAATAATAAATTAGAAACAACTGAGGCGTGGAACAGGAGTGTGGTGGTGTTTTAATACTCTTAGTTGTAAGATTTAATACCAGTGTATATTATGTGGTGGTGTTTTTCTTCAAAAAAAAAACAGACAAAACCTTGTTGAAGAACTACAGATCCATCTCAATCCTGAGTCATGTCTGTTTTCAAGAGTCATCATCACAAATCGTCTCTATCGCAGGTTTGATGAATTTCACCCTTCCGAACCATCGAGGTATTACTACTACGTATTACGTATAGAGACGCTATGCCAAGCAAAAAGTGAGCACAATTTGATGACAAGCGCTTGACGTGAACTGTCAAGAGACTGATGTTATCCTTAAAATTTGAAATGAAATGAAATAAAATGAAATGAAATATTTGCTTATGATAAAGGGTACAGTTTAGATGGAATCATTAAGTATCGCTTAGCGTCTCACCGGTGACCTAGTTTTTAATTCAATATCATTGGGTTTTGGGTACCGGGCTGTCAGAATCGTGTGGTGGCGACTCTTAAAAGTAAGTAGTTGATTCCATTATTGTCGCTAATTTATTCTTCTGGACTGCTACCAAGCACTGAATCCTACTTAAAATCTTTGTTCAATATCTCTGCTATTGTTTTTTCATTAAAAAGGCTCACCATCTCCTAAGAATAACTGTCAAAATATGGTTATGTAAAATAATTAAATAAGTTAATACTTACGTAACTGTGGTTGTCGTGCGGCCCCCATAACGTGCTACCTATGCTTTGGCAAAAGCTGTAGTGCCAGAATTCCGGCATACACCGGCATTAAAGAGACTGAAGCACTGCCCCAGTTTCGATCGAATCAAGGCTTTCTTATAGTCTAACTAACGCGAAGCATAGAGGAATACTACCTTTTACTCTTTGCATACTATACTAGTTAGATTTTTGTATAATTTACCCAAGCGTATAAATAAATCATCAATGAAGAGTATGGATGCGGTCTATGGCACTATAGCCTTTTAGAAATCCAGCTTGGTTCGGGACATTGAACTATACTACTACGTATGGAAATGACATCCCGAAGGAACCTCGTGCGAAATGAATTGATGGTCCCGGACATCAACGCATGCGCGGTATCCCAGTTACTCACTCCCACTCGGAGCGATATGCAATATAACATAAAACAAAGTGAACACTTCGTTTTATTATAATTTAACGATTCCAGTGACTTAAACCACCCTCGTAAGCTGTAGCGTAGTGTTTATAAATAAATGTTAACCCCTGTTAGTAACTATTATTCATTTAAATAAAATAATATTCATTTAATACAGTCAGATTTAATAAGCACAAAAGCCTTTGTCACTTCTGCAGTTTCATTTTCAACATTCAAATATGGTATAAGTTATGGCATAATTGTATTGGGAAATAGTTCAAATGTGGACTAGGCTTTTATTGCACAGAAAAAATGTATCCGGGCTCTATGTGGCTCAACGCCTGACGAGCCATGTAGACCACTTTTTAAGCACCTCAAAATCTTACCTCTTCCACGCCTTTATATCTTTGAAATTGCTAAATTTGCAAAACAAAACTTGTGCTACTTCAGACATGCGAAAGACATATATGTACGAAACACCAGAAATAGCAATAGACTAGTGTGTGTTGAGACTTCCAAGAGCGCTAGATTTAAGAAGAACTGCTATTGGATGTGTATAGCTATTTGCAATAAAATACCCACATATATAAAGGACCTACCATTGAATAGATTTAAAGGTGCCTTCTACAGATGGCTAAATGGACATTGTTTTAATAGTGTTAATGAATTTTTTAATATTTAATTTGTTAAAGACATCCCAGTATTCAATTGTCCACACCACATAGCTTATCATCGATTTAAAATCGACTACTCAACCGATCCCCATATGGAAAGAGTAAAGTTCTGGGCACACAGCCGGCGTGGCGGGACGGCGACGTGACGGCGACGCGACGCCGACGGGTTGGACGAGTTGTATAATATAGAAATATAGGAGACATGACAGACAGCGCCGCCACGCTCGGCGGGGCGGTAACTCGTGAGTCACGTCGGCGTCGCGCCGAGCGCGAATACAAAACACAGCGCGGCGGGACGGGCCACCGTCACGCCGAGCGTGGCGTGAGCGGAACGGCAAGCGATGTGTTATACGATGTTCGTATTTAGCAGTCACACAGATGGCGAAGCGTGGATGCGTCGCGCTCGGCGGGATCATAGGGTAAAAAACTTCGCTGTAGGTACCACGTTTAAGGTCTGGGCACACAGCCGGCGTGGCGGGACGGCGACGTGACGGCGACGCGACGCCGACGGGTTGGACGAGTTGTATAATATAGAAATATAGGAGACATGACAGACAGCGCCGCCACGCTCGGCGGGGCGGTAACTCGTGAGTCACGTCGTCGACGGAGTTTTGTATTTTTATACAACTTTTAGTACAAAAAAAGGATATTGAAACAATTGAACGTCTGATAGCATGAGTCAGAGGTTACACATTGATAAACGACCTTAGCCACAAAGAATATAAAAATGATTCTCTGAAATCTGCCATTTCTTGCCTGCAATCTTGCCATCACGTCACAATGCGGCCGTTCCGCCCGCGGTGTGACGTGATTTCACATTTTTAAATAATAATCAAAGAAATAATCAATAATGTATCAATTCTTAGCGCTTTAGTCCGGTCAAATTAGACATCCAAGGTTACAAAAATTCCCACCTAGCTGAAAATTGGTAGGATTGTTTAAAACACCATCATAAATGAAATGTAGAAAGTCCCCATCGATCCGATACCTGGTAAAAAAGTTACTCGGGGTCAAATGTCACAAAAACGGGTTTTTCGCGATTTTCAGCAAAACGGTAAGTTTTATTATAAAATTAGCCAGACAAAAATTGTAGAACAGATAAATATCTACAAAAAATGTCTATATACTTTTCTTCCTAAGAGCCACCGTTTTTGACATATAACGATCCAAAAAGTTGAAACTATTGAATAATAAAAGATATTGGCAACGGTTGAAAATGATTAAAGTGATAAAAGCGGTGTAAGTTAAAAAAAAATAGGGATATTTATCCATCTGACTCATAATTCTCTAATGCTTCTGCTTCTTCTTCTCCTTGTTCTTCTTCTTCATCCTCGCTGCAAGTAAATTGCTCCAATAATGACAAATCGCATGTCTCCTCGATCGAATCACCAACAATTTAGGATTCATTTGATGTTAAATCAAATGAATCCTAAATTGTTGGTGATTCAACATTGGAGCACGACCGGTCTTGACAATTAGTACATGCTACAGAACAAAATAGATCAACTTTTATGCAACCACATTTAGCACTACATCCCTTTTTACAGTTGCAAAAATTGTATTTAACAGTTTTTCCGGCGCAGGTGGGAGTAAAATTTGAACTGGTTCTAATGTATTGTCGACCAACTTCCAACCCCACTCTTTCGGGTCCAGCTGATAACCAAGCCACACTTGAACTTGGTAATATACCCGAAAAAGATGTTGATGAGCAGCCGCCGAGGTTGGAAGAAGACAAGCTAACTGCACTTGTTTTTTATTTCGGGTATTTTTAACGAAACATGCATATCGAAACTTAACTAAGCACGTAGTTTTTTTAAGAAGCTCCATACATAGAGAGAAGACACCAAATTCCGTTGGTGATAACTTCTTCTTGAGTTACCCGACATTCTCACAATTATAATATTTTATATGTGTAAGATACACTGACCGATAGAATAATATTTTTACTTGTATTACAGCTTCAGCGATGTATAGACGTGGTGTACTTATACATATAATGACGATTACAACTTTTTCAACTTTTTGGATCGTTATATGTCAAAAACGGTGGCTCTTAGGAAGAAAAGTATATAGACATTTTTTGTAGATATTTATCTGCTTGCTGAAAATCGCGAAAAACCCGTTTTGAGGACTTTCTACATTTCATTTATGATGGTGTTTTACACAATCCTACCAATTTTCAGCTAGGTGGGAATTTTTGTAACCTTACCCCTATTTTTATGTCTAATTTGACCGGACTACTTTAGAATAAGAATGGCTAAGGTCGTATGCCAATGTGTAACCTCTGACTCATTCTATCAGACGTTCAATTGTTGCAATATCCTTTTTTTGTACTAAAAGTTGTATTAAAATACAAAACTCCGTCCCGCCGAGCGCGACACGTCCACGCTCCGTCGTCTGTGTGACTGCTAAATACGAACATCGTATAACACAACGCTCGCCGTCCCGCTCACGCCACGCTCGGCGTGACGGTGGCCCGTCCCGCCGCGCTGTGTTTTGTATTCGCGCTCGGCGCGACGCCGACGTGACTCACGAGTTACCGCCCCGCCGAGCGTGGCGGCGCTGTCTGTCATGTCTCCTATATTTCTATATTATACAAAGCCGCCACGCCGGCTGTGTGCCCAGACCTTAAACGTGGTACCTATAGCGAAGGTTTTTTACCCTATGATCATATAGGTATGTCATCTGCGTCACCATTGGTCACCAATCACCATACTCTTATTAATCTGTGTGCGTCACCCACTTGTCAAAAAAGGCGAATTTTGTTATCAATAGGTACCTATTAGTTAGACGACAGCGACACTTACCAGCCTTACCTCACTTTGAGTGGTGTCAATGGGTTCACGACGCGAGTTTTTTGATTTATTTAGTTTTCTACATGTCAAAATTTTGTGGCAGTTTTTACGTCCAGCCAGCATAAGTTTTAAAGCATCTGCCACGTAACTGAACGAATTTATCAAATAATAAAGTAAGCCTAAAACGTCTCCATTCACAATTACGATCGTATTACTTCACTAATTAATTTGATTGATTGACATAATATTTGATTGATTGACATGATAATTTAATTTTCGACATTTTTTGAGAAAAAAATTGATCGGCCTTAAATTTTTATTAAATTCATTTGAAAACTGATTTTTTAAGCGCAAAAATGGAACATTTATTAGGCAATAAACGGCAAACATGCCAAATTTGTTTGAAATTTTATTGCGCTGAAAGAGGAGACCGATTTATGGCTAATTTCCCTGCCAACATTACACGGTTAGTAGAATGCTTTTGATGAATAAAATCTAACTAAATGTAAACTTCTAAGCATCTTTCATGATAGGAAAAGACGTAATATTAATGGATAATTTTTATTTCTTGCTTTTTAGATGTAAAAAATGGCTTCAAATAACGGGCAGAAAGGATCTAGTCGACCTACCCATAAAATCACTCATCCGTAAATACATTTGTTCCAAACATTTTACACCGTCCGACTTCAATAAAAAAGGAAACAGATTAAAAAAATGCGCTATTCCATCACAAAATTTACATTTACCGCCGCTCCATGAAAACGCATTTAAGAACTTCCCGGTCCATCTGAACATCTCAGGTTAATACCCTAGTACAGAATACCCATTTTCACATACTAAGTTATAGTCATAAAGATAATGCTGTTGGTTTTATAAGTCATTTGTAACTATGACACAGAAAATAATTTTGCTGTGTATCACTAAATTACGTAAATTCAGAATTATTTAAAGCAGTGTTCCCTGGTACTGCCTTTTGTATAAAACCCGAACACATCCTATATTCTTAACTTTTTAATACATTTTCAGGAACTACTAAACCAACCAACAGTACCCAAAAATTGGAGCAGCTTGTACAGCATGACCACACTTACGTTTGCCCATCTATTGATGGTCAAACGAAACTCGGTCATACTGTACAAGTTGCTCTACTCGACCATGATTACGTGGTTCCATCAAGTATGTATGCAATATAAAGTTGTTACTTAATAGTTATTACGTCTATTAGCTATCTAATTACTTTTACCACCCATTACAGATACTCAATCCCCCTCTTTCCCACACGCCCAAAAAATCATTATTGATCACGACTACATTTTATTACGACAACCAGGTTTGTTATAATAATCAGTATTAAGATTAATTGTAGGTAAAGCTATCTTGTATTGGTGGATACGAGTTATGATAAAGTTCATAACTTTTAAGATTATCAAGTTATTACTTAATATTTTACTATTGCAGATCCTTCCTGCCCGTCTTATCTCCCCACTTCATCAAATACATTAATTAACCCAAGAAAGCGAAAATCATCTCCTCCACGTAAGCTTTATTTTAATATTTGTGAGTTTTTATTAAGTTTTTTTCTATTATTTCATATAAAAAAACAAACTTACATTTATGTTCAAATATGTATTACAGAAAATTATAGTTGTACTCATCAAAATACACAATCATCCACCTCCAGTCAACCCAACATTCCCAAAAAGAAAACAAAACTAAAAAATATTGGTACGTTTATAATTTACGTATTTTCGGTTAAACGTCATTTAAAATTATTATAAAAATACAAATTAATATATAACTAGTAAATAATACTTAATGTTTTTCAGATTCATCAGAAACACAAAATTTAAAAGATAAATTAAAAGCTTGCGAAAAAGAAATACGGGACCTCAAAAAGGGTCATTTTAAAAACATAAAGTCATTGGCATTGAGGAGCTTAGTTCAATCATATTTTAGAAATCAAAAAAGAAAACCTCAAGGGAATCGTTATACAGCTACCGACAAAGCCTTGGCTATGGCAATTTATAAAAAATCCCCCAGAACTTACAGAACACTGCAGAGAATGACAAAAGCTTATCCAAGCCCTAGAACACTTCAATTACTTTTGCAAAATTTGGATCTTCAACCAGGAATAAGTCGATCTTTAATTGAACATTTAAGAAATAAGGCTGTTAAACTTAACGCAAAAGAAAAAACATGTGTTTTGCTATTTGATGAAATGACCTTAAAAAAACGATTGATTTACAACTCAAGGAAAGACATAGTGGAAGGCTATGAAGATTTTGGAGATGGACTAAGAAATCCCAACATCGCAGATCATGCCTTAGTTTTCATGATTCAAGGAGTTTATAAAAAATATAAACAGCCAGTGGCTTATTATTTCGTTAAGGGAACAGTGTCGTCACAAAATTTGGCAGCAATAATAAAAAAAGTAATTGAAGCTATCAGTGATATCGGATATGATATCATTGCAACAGTCTGCGATCAAGGCCCAACTAACATCGGAGGGTTAAATTTATTGAAGAGTTTTGACGGAATCCCTCGCGAGTCCAATTACTTTCTTGCCGCCAGCAAAAAAATATATATCATGTTCGATATTCCCCACCTGTTTAAAAGTATCCGTAATAACTTTTTACAGGGGGGGGGAAATCGTATTTGGCGGCAAGAAAGGGAAATGGGCTCATCTTATAGAACTAGAAAAAAAGAACAGGACCACGTTGCATTTTAAAAAGATAACGTCATTACATGTGAAGCCCAAATTTCGATCCAAAATGAAAGTAAAACTTGCTACTCAAATATTGAGTAACACCGTCGCTGCAGTTTTAAAATTACTCTCAGAAAAATATGGGAGCACTGAAAAAGCTCGTGAAATTTTAGAAACTGCAACAGTCATTGAAAGTTTGGACCAATTATTTGACTGCACGAATGGTCCTTCTTCGGCAAAAGATATAAAAAAACGTATAAGAGAAAATGTTTCAAAAAATAGCAGCCATCATCAACTGTGGAGAAACTTTAAAGAAAAAATCACAACAATGCATTTTTTGAAATCCTGTAGCAGTCTTAGATTGAAAAATGTAAGATGTGTGCAAGGATATTACACTTCTTTGTGTTCACTAGAAGAAATTTGGAAAATAGTGGAAAGAAAAGGTTTTAAATACCTTAATTTGCGTCAGTTAAATCAAGACGCGTTAGAAAACCTTTTCGGTATGATTAGGCAGCATTGTCCAACAAACAGAAATCTAAAAAATAAATATAATATATTATATATTATATTTATATTATTTTTAAAATAATTTTCAAGCAGCAGCGATGGTTGTACCAATGAGTGAAATATTTTAATTTCATTTTGGATATAAATATGGGTTTCACTTGTTGAATTGTATATCTTTTTAAAACTTCATTGGTCAGGTATTTTTTTTCTAGTTCTTTGAAGGCACCGTTGAAACTGTTCAATAAATATTAACTTATCTGATGTTAGATGGGTTTGCTGATTGTTGTCGTGATAACGTATTCAATCGTTGATAGCTTCAATATTTTTTTATTAATCGGTTGAATTTTGTGACAACCTGTGTATTAACGAAATAAGGCTGCAACTAAGCTATTATTTTTCTCATAAGCTCTTTGAATCTTGAAAAACATCGCATGAGATTAAAATGTTGGGTTTTATTATTCCGTCTTCATAATCTTGATTCTTCGTCTGTGCCTTTCTTTCTGTTGAATTTCAATTTTTTTAAGGCTATTACACCAAATAGTGAAATGCATATTTTCTTCTTCATGTGTTAAGTTCAATAACCTTATTTTTTATGTCTGATTATCGTTTGATTTTTATTCCTAGGTAGTGAGGATCCATTGTTTGCAGGAGTAAATAAGTGTTCTAGGTTTTGAAAAGGCTAAGTCATTGAAAGTGTTCTGTAAGGGTTGAGCTACATCTGGCAGCATTGAATGGCACTTACCTGTGCTTCTATCACATTCTATCATCCAGTAAGGTCATCATCCAGACGGAGGGAGAAAAGCGTGTTTCTGAGCGCCGCGTGTTGATTCTGTCATATTCGGTCGCATTCCGCTCTTTCTCTTGCTCTCGTAAAGTATGTTTCTGGGTGATAGAAAAAGATAGAAGCATAGAAAAGTGTGATTTGGTGCTGCCACATGTAGCTCAATCGTAAGTAGTCTGGTAGATTTTTTATAACTTGCTCTAGCTTTAGGCTTTTGCAGTTGTTTGTGGTTGTATAATGATTTTCTTGAGTTTTCTTTGATTGAAAAATATCATTGAATTAAGCTCATTCGTGCCTATGACTTAATGTTTTTCATGTACACCCGTTCAGTGTCCAACTTGCATTCAGTGCGCAGCAAACACTTCAAGCTGGAAGACCTGCCAATCCTGCTATAAGTTCCACACCAATTCCGTTCCTACAATTTAGAATACTTGTCTCCAACCTGAAACTCTTGTGCCTCGATGACGACAAGACTCTTAATATTTTCGAGATAAGTTTTTGAACGATTTTTACAATGTTTCCAACTGCGCATCTTATCCTTGATGTTATTAGACAGAGATTTATATATGTTAGGTAATATTTATCATTTACTACTATGAACCAACCACCACACCAAAGCACTTATTGTAAGTGCTTGCTTAGCCGCTGCGTGTCGGATCTGTATCCCTACGCCAGTCTATTAAAGCTAGAAAAAGATCAAACAAAAATAATCATACTAAATTTTACCAACTAGTGTTTTTACTACTATTCGTTATTTAAACTACCGTGTATCATTATACATTATGTGCTTGCTTGGTCTCTGCGTGTCGGATCTGTATACCCACGCTAGACCAACTTAGCTACACAAAGATCTGGCAGACACTATAATTTACATTATTTTACATGCCTCAGTATTATTTAAGTCATGTATTAATTTGTATTTATAATTGTTCATCATGATGTGAGCAGTTAGAAAATGAAGGTACTGTTTATCATTTGTCACTTCAGGTATCATTTTGCATTATTTGCTTGCTTGGCCTATGCGTGTCGGATCTGTTTCCCCACGATAGACCAATTAAGCTACATAAAGATCTAACGGAACGAAACCTACTCATATAATTTTAGTTTTCTTTAATCCATGCATTTTAAGTTGTGTTTCTAATTTTTTATCTTTTCCTTGATGTTAGCCGTTAGAGAAATAAGGTGCTTTTTTATTTTGAAACTATTATATAGGTAAAATTTGACATTATTATGAATTCTTGGTTACTGCGTGTCGGATCTGTATCCCCACGCTAGTCCAGCTTAAGTACACAAAGATCTGACAGATACTATTACTAATATTATTTGACATGCCTCAGTGTTCTTTAAACCATGCATTAACTTGTATTTATAATTGTTCATCTTATTTTTTATGTGAGCAGTTAGACTACAGGTATCATTTTACATTATTTGATTGCTTGGCCTATGCGTGTCGGATCTGTTTCCCCACGCTAGACCAATTAAGCTACATAAAGATCTAACAGAAAGAAACCTACTCATATAATTTTTGTTTTCTTTAATCCATGCATGTTAACTTGTGTTTCTATTTTTTTGTCTTTTCCTTGATGTTAGTCTAGTTAGAGAAGTAAGGTGCTTTTTATTTTTTAAACTATTATATAGATATAATTTGACATTATTATGATTTCTTGGGTACTGCGTGTCGGATCTGTATCCCCACAATAGTCCAGCTTCGGTACACAAAGATCTGACAGATACTATTACTAATATTATTTGACATGCCTCAGGGTTCTTTAAACCATGTACTAACTTGTATTTATAATTGTTCATCTTATTTTTAATGTGAGCAGTTAGACTACAGGTATCATTTTACATTATTTGCTTGCTTGGCCTATGTGTGTTGGATCTGTTTCTATTTTTTTATCTTTTCCTTGATGTTAGTCCAGTTAAAGAAATAAGGTGCTGTTTATTTTTTAAACAATTATATATGTATAATTTGACATTATATGCTTTTTTCGTCACTGCGTGTCGGATCTGTATACCCACGCTAGTCCTTCTAAGCTACTCAAAGATCTGACGGATACAATTAATTATTTTACATGCCGTGCTCTTAAAACTATGCATGTTAACGTGTATTTATTTTAACTTATAACCATTATTGTCATCTTATTTTTATTCAGCTAGAGGGAAGAATTCTGGACGGCTATCCTTCACAATTACGAGACCAATAAATTTTTTCAAAACCTACTGCTATGTTTTATTTACTTAATTGAACAATAATATTTAAGAATATCGATTAGGAGTATAGTGCCAATTATATCGATTAAAAACTATCGATATAATGATATCGATATAAGGAGAATCGATAAAATAAAATCGATTAGCTGTTAACGATAGAAAGATTCGATCAGTACATATCGATAGAGAGATTATCGATGTAAAGATTGATTTAACAAGACCGTATGGACATCACTAAAGCTAGCTGACTCCGCTCACTCTCGTGAAGTGGATGTTTGTCACTAATGACAACAATTTTTTGCCTACGGCCAATGTATTGTTGTCCCGTATCTAAAAAGATTACATGATCAGTGACACTTACTACCTTTAGACATACTCTTACTAATCTGTGCTTACTACCTACTATAATAATAATCTGTTTTGAGTACTTGTGGAATTTAAAATATTATTGTGGTATTTTTCAGGAAACTTATCATGAAATTTATATTCAATTAAATCAATTCCTATGTTACTCAAACTTTAGTATTAGTGAAAATGAGGTAGTAATCAAATATCAATCAAAATGGAAAGTCATACGGGAGCCACGGTATGATATTTTGGTGCTAGTTGTTAAACCAAATTGTAGTAACTAACAAAGACCTAGCGAATCGCTCCAGCTATTGTAGTGTATGTGCTAGACCACTAGAATCGGCTAAAAGATGTCCATGTTCCACCCAGTAATCTTTGTTGGATCCAGTACTAAACACATTGCCTACACTTACAATTTAGGCTAATAGGGAACCCTATATATACATCATTGAATAAATCATGACTTGCACAATAATCATATTTAATTACCATACATTTCAGAGCCCAGATGTAAGTGCCAAGAAGAGTCCATTTGAAGATCTTAGCAAAGATGAATTAATTGTTAAATGCAAAGCTTTACTTGCTATAGCCCAGAAGGCTAAGCAATCTAAGACAGGTAACTAATTGTACAATACAATATTATTTTGTATGTGATATTCAAAACAATTACGATTCTATATTATTACATCAATATTTTTACAGACCTTCAAAATGAAGTAGAATCTTATAAGTTACAGTTGGACAAATGTGAAACAGAAAAGAAAGCTACTATTGAAAGTCTTCATACTCTTCAAGAGCTTGTAGATTCTCTTACTGAACAAAAACTTAATTATATCACAGAGGTTGATTCTGCCAAAGGCAAAATAAAAGCATTGAACAATAAATGCAAGGAGTATGAAGAAGAAATAAATAAATACAAAGCAGATGTTATTCTTAAAGATGAGAGTTTGGCAGATACAACAAAAAAACTGTCTGACTTTGATAGTGAACTAATATCACTTAAAAGACAAAACAATAGACTTGTAGAAGAAAATGAACAACTTATTAATCAACTCTCTGAATTGGAAGAACAAATAGTTGAATTCAAAACTATTGGTTTGGAGCAAAGAAAGCAACTTCAAATGCTTGAAGATAAAGTTCAATCAGGTAGGTTTCATTCTTTGTTTAGTATGATGTTCTGTTCTAGCTTTTAATTTTTTTTACCCTCCATGGAATCGAGAACATGTATACGTTTGGGGTGAGAGGAAGTTTGTGTGTTTGTGTGCTCATACAAATGTTCCCATGTATCTCCAGAATGGCTTGAAAATTTTCTGCAATCAATAAGTAATTTATTGACGATGGTTCTTAGATAGGTATTATAGTGTTAATCCAGTAGAAGCCCTGCAGTTGCCATTTCTTTCTTTTGTGAAATGTTCCCATATATCTCTAGAACGGCTTGACCGATTGACATGCAGTTTTCTGCAGTGGATTTTTTAATAATTGGTGATGGTTCTTAGATAGGTATTATAGTATTAATCCACCAGGGTGTTGCAGTTTTTTTTTTGTTCTCTTTGGATCATGCGATCAGTCTTTCGACCATAAGCAGATGTGATGCAAGTCAGTTCGGATGTAGAGCAAGCTTCACAGTAGAAGCGGCCCTTCAGCAGTGCCTACGCTATGTCAAGGCTGTCAAGATTCAGAATACTGCGCCTCTTCAGTCAGTTCACACAGTAGTCTGTTATAAGTCTATTTGCCAGATGGTTAGGGTGATTCACGAGCCGCTTTTTGTAATTGGCTGAGGTGTTTTTGATTTCTTCTCTAATCGAGTTGATGCCCAGTACTTTGTGCAGTTCCTTGTTTCTGATAAACCAGGGTGCGTTAGTGAGTTGCTTAAGGATACCATTTTGCGCTCTTTGCACTATGTTGATGTTGGAGTCACAAGCTGAGCCCCACAGCTGAATGCCATAGAGCCAAATGGGCTTAAGAACTGTGTTGTAAATGAGGAGTTTGTTGTCCAGGGACCGATTTGAGTTTCGTCCGAGAAGCCAATAAAGCCCCCTGTATCGAAGGTTGATGTCGTCTCTCTTCTTTTGAAGGTGTTCTTTCCATGTAAGTCTCCGATCCAGGTGAACTCCAAGGTACTTCACTGGGTCTTGTTGTGGAAGTTCACTCTGACCTAATTTCACTGGTGGGCAATTTCCTCGTCTGAGAGTGAAAGTGGCTTATATTGATTTTGAGGCGCTAGCGTTTATTGAGCCAGCTGTCAAGAGCGTTCAAACTTTCCTGGAGCAAATTTGACGCTTCTCGTGGACTTTTATGCGAGGCCAAAATAGCGGTGTCGTCTGTGAAGGTTGCAACAACCACTCCCGGGAGCACAGGTAGGTCAGATGTGAAGATAGTATACAATATGGGCTCCAGGACTGAGCCCTGTGGTACACCTGCCCGTATTTCCCGAAAAGCAGAAGTACATTCTCCTTCTCTCACTTGGAATATTCGGTCAGTGAGGTATGACTCTATGATACGATAAAATTACTGCCTCGGTGGCGCAGCGGTAGGAGGGTCGCACTTTAAAGCGACGGCTGCGGTCCCGGGTTCGATCCCGGGTCGGGCCAAAATATATACCTGAGTTTTTCTGTTCAGAAATTCTTAGGGTAGCCCGGAGTTTGGAAGTTGGCGGTGTTTCACCCCCGTGCCTCGGAAAAGCACGTAAAGCCGTTGGTCCTGCGCCTTAACTCTCTCCGATCGTGTCAGATTTCTGTCCCATCGGGCTATGAGAATGAAAGGAATAGAGAGTGCACCTGTGTTTGCGCACACACTTGTGCACTATAATATGTCCCGCGCAGTCGGTTAGTCATTGTGACTGGCCACCGTAGTCGAAATCGGCTAGGGGGACTATTACGATAAAATGTACATGGCAGGAACTGTTTGACCTTGAACATGAGTCCTTTGTGCCAGACTCTTTCGAACGCTTGCTGCACGTCCAGGAATGCCGAGGAGAAATACTCCTTTTTCTCCAGGGCTGTTCTTATTTCTGCATAGACTCTATGGACCTGTTCGATTGTTCCATGTTTTTGGCTAAATCCGAATTGGTGATCAGGAATTGTGGATCTATCCTTCAGTGAAGTGAGCAATATTTTTAGGAGGACCTTCTCTAGGACCTTGGAGGTGATTGGTAGTAGGCTGATCGGCCTGTAAGACGCAATCTCATTAGGGGGCTTCCCGGCCTTGTGTATCATAATAACTTGGGAGACTTTCCACAATGCAGGGAGCATCCAATTCTGAGGGCACAATTGAAGAGAGTTATTAAGAAGGTTACTGCTTTTTTTGGATAATTCCTTAAGGACCTTTTTGTCAATCAAGTCGTACCCAGGGGCTTTTTTATCATCTAGCCTGTGGATTATTTTCCGTACTTCCCTAGGCGTCACCGGCCTAAGTGGCAGATCAAGCTGAAAGTCCTGGGCTATTATGTTGTCAATAAAGCCTTCATCTGTCCCAGTAACAGGGTCGTTGGGTTTGAATACCTCAGCGAGATGACCTGCAAATACATCTGCTTTTTCTTGTTTTGTTTTTGCCCAGTTATTTCCCGGTTGTCTAATGGGAGACTTCGGAATATTCGGCTGGGTAAAGTTTTTGCAGGCCCTCCAGAGGGAGTAGTTGGTCTCACGAGTTGCACTTAATGACTCCAGATGGGCTTGGACGGTAGCATTTTTAGCTTCAGCTATCAGTGATCTTAGTTCTTTGGCTGCTTTATTAAACGCTGTCTTGTCTGCCGGATGTCGGCTGGTGTGCCACACTCTGCGGAGTCTGCGCTTCTCTAGGAGTTTGGATTTTATGGCCCAGGGAATGCTTTTATTTAGCATGTTGGTTTTGGTTTGTATTTCCGGAATGCTGTTCCAGTAAGCTGCCTGAACTGTGCTTGTAAAGTCTCTTGCTGCGTCCTCAATTTCTTGTTCAGTTTTGAGTGAGATTTTTAGTTTAAGATCTCGATCAATTAACTCTCTTAACGAATCCCAGTCTATCTTTCTTTCATTTTCCAGCGCGGTGAAGGATTACTGGTGTATGGTCCGAGGAGCCATCTAAGCAGGACTCACACATTGAGTTCAGTCTTGAAAGCCCTTTCATCACGAAGAAGTCTATTAGGTCTGGAACCTTCTTTTCGTCTGACGGCCAATGCGTTGGCTCCGCTGTGGATAAAGTAGTGAGGTGATTATCCGTTATGCATCTAAAGAGCGCTCTCCCCCTTGTAGAAGTGAGTCTAGATCCCCAGTGTACATGTTTCGCGTTCCAGTCTCCACCTGATATGAAACGCGGCCCTAGAGTTGTCAGATACTGGGAGAACATATCACTTGTGATTTTGTGTCTTGGTGGGCAATAGATTGCTGTAACTACGAAGTTTCCACACTTATCTTCAACTCTTATTGCTGTTGACTGGATGTAGTCCTTTTGGAATTGTGGTAATTCGTCGTGCTTGATAGATGACCTGACAATTATAGCGGAGCCTCCATGGCCGGTACCGTCTGGATGGTTTGCATGATATATGTTATATCTTTCAATTTTTATGAGGCTATTTTTAGTGAGGTGGGTCTCCAATACCAGTAAAATATCAGTGTTGTTAAATTTGAGAAATATTTCCACTTCTCTTACATTTGGGGCTAGCCCATTAACGTTCCACGTAGCTATTTTTAGGACGCCCTCGATAATTTATCAACGAGAGTAGCTATGAGCCCCATTAGAGTGCTCATTTGTTGTATGATGAGATCGAATTTTTCCGATTGTTTTATGATCAATTGTTCAAGAGTTGAACTTGTTGTGGGCAATTCTGGTTCTGGTACTTTTGTTTGTTTACCTTTCTTTGAGGTGACATCTGCATACGTCTAGAGATGTAAGCCCGGTATTATACCAAATGTGCTCGAAGGTAAAATACCAATAATACCGTTTTAAACCGTATTATACTATTTCATATGGTATTTTTGGTATTTTATGTTTTGCATTGTATGTGTAAAAGTGTATTTTTTTTAAAGTCATCCCTGATGGTGAAAAATATGGGTTGAAAGAACGTGTGCAATTTGTTACTCTTGTAGATATACACTTTAAAATATGTGTTTATTATGCTTTGTGTTTAAAATAATACTAAGACGTGGAAATTAACAGATAATAGATGTATGGAGTAAAAACGATATGGGTATCGTTAATCAGGTATGCAGGGTAACTGATTTCGAAAATGGCACCCATTTATGAATCCAAGATGGCAGACATTAAATTTTCAGAAAATTTCATGTTTGAGGTTCCTTGAAAAAGTGATTACGAATTCGATTCTTATTTTACAAAGAATACTAATATGTATCTAAAAAACCGGCCAAGTGCGAGTTGGACTCGCGCACTGAGGGTTCCGTGACAACTTTAACTGAGTTTGGGAATCCACTTACTTCCACTTAGTAAAATCCACAATATTTTGTGGACAACAAATATAACTTTGTTTTTCATAGTGTTTGTATGAAGAACAAAGTTATGTTTGCGGTTGTTGAAAATGTGCTATATCTCAAAAACTTCTCGTTCGATTCCGTCCAAATCAATTTTCGTTGAAAGTATTTGTTAGGATCTACATTATATATTTTTTTCAAAATTTAAACTCGCTTAGTTTAAAAGTTAGATGGGGGGGACGCCCATTTTACCACTTTGGAAGCGTCTAGCTATGAAACTTTAGACTTTAAAAGAAAATGGTTTTAGGAACCTCAGTGTCATTTTACAAGACCTATCTATAGACACCTTACACGTATAGGTTTGACAAAAAAAATTTTTTTGGTTTTAGTTTCGTGTATGGGAGCACCCCCCTTAAATGTCATATTTTTTGTTTTTTGTATGAGAATCGTAAAGCGGTTAACAGGATACATACTACTACCAAATTTCAATTGTATAATACTTATAGTTACAGAATAAAATGGCTGTGACATACGGACGGACAGACAGACAGACAGACAGACTTGACGAAACTATAAGGGTTCCGTTTTTTGCCATTCGGCTACGGAACCCTAAAATGACCAGCGCCAGCGCGGCGTGCGTGCGTGTGCGTAGACGGGGGGAAAGAGAGGAAGTCATTCTATTTCACTCACTCGTTTGGCTATTAATGTAGTAGTGATAAATACATGTACACACACATAAGCGTGCAAACGTAAGACTTGTCAGCAAACAAATGCGACGTTGCCACTTCGTGCAACGTGTGATGGTGCAAGCAATATTTTATATGCATGCACTCAGTCGAAAAATACTAAGAAAGCATTGTTTTCAATGTTTATGTTCATAATATGTATAGATATTTCAGAATATATCAATTCATTCTCTAGTGATACGTGAAAAACTCAAGTCAATTGCTTTGTGATAAGAAATAATATAATACGAAAAATACTGAATTCTATTGTAAAATACCGGTATGATTCATTGCCATTTGGTATAATACGGTATTTTTACATCTCTACATACGACATTGTTTCAAATTTACTGTTTTTTTTCATCTATGTTACTACATTTTTGAGACTGTGTATTCTTATGGTAGGGTGTTTTTCTTTTCGGTGTTATTTGTGGGACCTATTTTTTGTGATTTCCTTGCTAGTATCTCTTGGTATACCTCACAACCTTTGTAGTTAGCTGGATGCGGGCCGAAACAAAGGGCGTCGCAGTTGCCATTTATTTCTTTTGTAGAATGACTATCAAATGTTCTCATGTATCTCCAGAACGGTACCGATTGTCATGCAGTTTTCTGCAGTGGATTTGTAATAAATCTATACAGTTTCTTAGAAAGGCATTATAGTAGTAAACCACCAGGGGGCGCTATCTAATGTTCCCATTTATCTCCAGAATGGCTTGACCATGTATTTGCAATTTTTTATCGGAAAAATTTCATATTAACCCGCCAGGGTTTGTTGCTACAGGGTCAGGTAGATTGAAGTTGAATTACCGCCCCCCTACTTCTGCTATAATAATAAAAATAATAACCGTAAATATAATATAAATAAAATCTACTAGCCTACCTACATACAAAGTAAACACATCTAGATTTTAATTTACGTACGTGACGTAGTTATTAAGAAATGGTTAAGAGAATAAAAAACATTGAAAAAGTTTATAACACAGTCATTTCGGAGTGACCTCTTTAGGCTTTTGTCAGCCAAAACCTTTTGGATCATCAACAAAAATAGTTAATTTTGCATAGACATACCTTATAGGCCTCTGAGCTAATTAAGCCCTGTACTCAAGAGGTGTGTAGCCTCTGGTAAGGAGGAGGAAGAGGGAATAGTTCGCATCTACCTCACAGGGTTCCTAGATCTACCAGCCCATATAAGTGATGTTCGGTATCGTTTTCGTATAATACAAAGATGGAAAATTCATTTTAAAAACTCAAATTGCACTTATTATAAGCAATAAAGGAATACGACGCCAATAAGGAATTCTATACAATTCCATATTGGCGCCAACAGGTCGTTTTTTATAACTTATTATTCTTCATTGTAAAATGTGTAATTTATAAAAACTCTGTTAAATAAATATAATCTGTTTTCAGAAGAAGAATCGAAATCTTTAATTGAAAGTCTAAACAGCAGAATTAAGGAATTAGAAGATGAAGTTAGAAATATGTTGGAGAGTAAAGCACACGATGGTCATTCAGAATATGAAAACAAAATTAAAGAAATAACACAATTATATGAGTCTGAAAAGAATAAGAAAGAAAAGGCCAACATAAAATTACGTAGTTACAAAGATAAAATATTGAAATGTGCAGCTTGTATTAATCAACTAAAAAATTCAAGATTTATTCTTACAAAAACAATTAAAGAATATTCTGAAAATATACCTAAGTGGCAACATGATATTATCAAAGCATCTAAAGTTCTTGACGACCAACTCCAAAAATTACACAATGAGAATATCAAATTAAAAAACAAAATTGAAAAACTAGAAACAGACCTAAAGATGCAAATCTCTAATCCTCAGCTCACTGATATGAACACTGAAAAGGCAGCAATAGAAACAAAGCTTAATGATTTGGAACAATCTCAAGTGTTATTAAATGAAATGATCCACCAGAAAAATACCCAAATAACTGAATTGAGCAATGAAAATTTACTTCTAAAATCTAAGTTTACTGATGTACAATTACGATTAAATGAAACTATAAATCATAAAAGCTTAGTAAGTGATGAATTAGAAAGGTTAAACGAAATGTATAATGAATTAAAAAACAACATATTACCAGCTCAAATAGATGAAAATAAGCAAGTAAGTCTCCTACTAAATGAAGAAAAGAAAAAACATGATTCATTAGTTCAAAAAATCAATGAACTAACGATTTTTTTGGAAAAAACTACTGCTGAAAATGGAAACTTAAGAAAATCATTTAATAGCACTGTGAATAACGTAGAAGTTCTAGAAAATCTCAATCTACAAATCAAAGCTTTGGAAAGTGAAAAGTCAATGTTAGTTAAAGAAAAACTTAATGCTAGAGATAATGTAATTGAAGTCGAAAATCGGAATAAGATATTATCAGACCAATTGGAAAAACTAAAGGCAGATCTGCAGGAATACAAAGCACAATGCGAGAGACTAGAACAAGAGAAAGCTTGTCTTGATAATTGTTATAAAACAGAAAAAGAAAGCGAAAACAAAACTTTAAAATGTAAACTTAAGGTACTGCAAGAACAATTTGATGTATTGAAAAAAGAACATGATAACCTGCAGGATTTAAATGGTTTACTCAAAGAAGAAGTAGATACACTGAAACTTTCATTAGAACAGCCAAGGCCAGATGATAATGAGAATTTATCAGATTTGAATGTATCTCTCCAAACAGATATAGTTAAACTAGAAACTAAATTATCAGCATATAAGCAAGAGAATGCATCTCTCCTTGCAGAAGTTAAGGAAACTCGCGTCAAAATCAAAGAGTTTGATAGTCTTACTGCAGAATATGAAGATGCCAAATCCAAACTTTTAGGATACAAAACCGAAAATACAGAGTTACTAAATGAAATGAAAGAAATAAATCAAGTTCTTAAAGAACGCGGAGAAGCGATATCAAAATTACAGAAAGCAATTGCGGAAATGGAGAGATTAGTAGAAACTTTGGAAAAAGATAGAGATATAATGAACCAAGAAAAAGAAAACTTACAAAAACAAGTAGCTGCTTTAGAAAAAGATCTACAAAACGCTAAACAAAGCACTAACGAAACATCTAAAGTGGTTAACCAAATTGTCATTGAAAAAGATAATGCTTTGAAATCTGTTGAAGAAAAAGACACTGTCATTGCTTCATTAAAAGAAGAAATAGAAAAGTTAAGGCAACAACAGTCTTCATCTTCTGGTAGGTTATTCTTTATTATTATAATGAAGTATCATAAAGAAAAAAAATATTGTATTATGATAACTATTAAACCAGTTGTTGTTTTTTATTCACCAGAATTACCAAATGAAGACATGTCTACATCTACCATCTCCAAAGCGGAGGAGCATTCTCGGATGAAAGATTTGGATGAAACATTTGAAGAAAAGTATAAAAACTATTTCTTTAATGCATGGCTCACCTAGTTTATTCATCAACATGATAATAATTATTTTGTTCATTACAGATATACCAAACTAAGAATATTTGCATTGAAACTGAAAAAGAAACTTAATGAAACTGTCAATCAATTACAAAATTCAGAACAAGATAAAGCTAAGCTTGAAAAATTACTGAACGACAATGAAAAACCATTAAATCTCAGTAGTTCTGATGAAATTGATGGCTGTAAGGTAACAGAATTTTCGGATCTCCAAGCAAAAGTTGTGTCCCTTACGGCGGCTGTTGAAGCTTCAGAAAATGTTGCCGCAGAGTTGGAAAAACTAAAAGGTACTTTCTTCGAAGTTACTGTATAAAAAATTGCTTTCTCCGAATTCCGAATATCACCATGTGTTTTTATTTTTATTTTTAGGTGAATTAGAATTTAAAAACCAGCAATTAGCCGCTGAAATAGAAGCTCACAAAGTCACAAAAGAAAATTTAGAGAAAGCTCGTCGCGATGCCAAGAAGAAAAATGTTTTGAGTCTAGAAATGGAGGACTACGAGCGCTCCATGAAAGAACTCACTACCAAAATGGAGGAAAAGAAAAAGAAGATGGTGCAGGTAAAAACTGAACACATGAACAAAGGTTTTTTTTTAAAACTTATGTTATTACTAACGGTCCCCCGCGACTTCGTCCCAACGTTTTGAGTTTGCTCCCTCCCCTCCCGTCGCAGCGTGATGTTTTATAGTCTAAAGTCTTCCTCTATAACTAAGCTATTCAACAAAAAACGAATCGGTCCAGTATTTCCTCAGATTAGCGCGTTCAAACAAACAAACTTTCAGATATATATTTACTTCGTAAATGATTTTACAGATGGAATCAACAATCGACACACAGGAAAGCACCATTACCGCAATGAAAACTCAAATAAAATTACTTGAAAAACAAATCAGGGCAGAAGAAACTCAAATAAGACTAACAAAAGAAGAACTTCAACGTGCCATTGAAGAGGGCAAAGAGAAAGACGATGTGATTCAAAGCAAAAATTCGGTTATATCTAAACTGGAACAAGACTTAGAAGATGAGAAAAGGAAGAATGAAGAAGCGGATTTGGAAATGACTGCAGTCCTAAGTGAAAAAGAGAAAGTCATCATGAGCTTAGGTGATGAAAAAGTCGAGCTAAACAACAAAGTGAAGAGACTGGAGTTTAAATGTGCGGAACTAAATGAAACATTGAGGATTACCAATATTGAACTGGCAGATTTGAAAACAGAGTATACTAGCTATAAGGTGAATTTAAACATAAAGGATAATATTGTTTGTCAATGAAAATGTTAAGTAAATAGTAAAAAATATTTTATTTATGTTCAGGTGAGGGCTCAAGCCGATGAAAATGTTAAGTAAATAGTAAAAAATATTTTATTTATGTTCAGGTGAGGGCTCAAGCCGTGCTTCGTCAGAACCAGACTGTAGACCACAGTCAAGAAGAAAGGCTGAAAGAAGAAACGGCCGCTCTCCGCGCCCAAATCGAGGCTTTGACTACCAAACTTACCACTGCACAGTAAGTTTTGGCCGTAATTTATCTATACATTAAGCGTAAGAAGCGGTCGATGCATCACTAGAATTTTTTTCACAGCCTTAGTTGCCCACAGATACAAGTAAGCGCGTGTAATATCGGGTTTTAACGATATCGAATCAAAGCTTTACATCTGAAATCGTAATATTTAATCGTGTATTTTGTAACATTAAATCTATAAAATGATATGATCTGAAACTCTACCGTAACATACTTCTCAAATCTGTTAGTTTGACTACTTGTATTAAAACTGTTTTACAGTTATTAATTGTATGAATAAAATAAGAGAAAATATAGATACGAGCTAAAAAACAATGGGTGAGTAAAAGTAACAATAATTGCAAATCAAAAATGTTTAATAGTATCGACAAAATAAGTAGTATATCAATGTGCATAAATTCACAAGAAAGTATCCAAATAACCATAATTTTAATAACAATAATTTATTGCTATTAACTTAAGATTTGGAATCCCACGAATACCCACTTGGGTATGTGTATGAGTAAATCGTTAATACTTATTGCCGATTCACTCATACACATACTCTCTCATTCGTATCTGGCCACCGTAGCGCAAGTGCGTACGCCTGCTCTCGTATCGCAACGGGTTCAGGTTTTATATCCCTAATCTATGGAATCATGATATCGATCCAAGGCGTATCGTATCACATTAATGAAGCAGTATAGTGTTTCCAACATAATTATTAGTTTTGATGCGGACTGATATAGGATATGACCATAGAAAAAATGAATAAGGTTAGAATGGCCCCGGTCAGTGCGGCAGCGAGCTTAATTGTAGGCATATGCCTGCATTGAGCCGTAGCTACTTCAGTCGCGTGACAAGAGCGTTGCATTATTTTTTGTCAAAATGCCGTCTTTTGCTATAATTACTTGAAGAGCGTGAACCCAGGTCATAAAAAATGAGAGAGAAAGTGTATTTTTTCACCGGTGAGTAATAATACGTAGTTATTTCGGCATTATTTGCAAAAAACACTTTTTAATTATGATATTTCAAATGATACCGGTTTTTTTTGCACTAAGTTCAAAAAAAATATTCATTGATGACTGTCCACGCATATTTCTAACAAATCTGCTATCTTAACACGCAATGTATCGCGTCCAATTTGCTTTGTTCGCTTGTATACGCATCACTAGGGATGTAGCTCACAGCACAGTAAAATTATCGATATATGGTAATTTCCCTACTGATGTATTAAAAGACAAAAATAAGTTTTGTTTATAAATTATTTGAAACATAGCACTAATTAAATAAATACAATAAAGTTGAAGAGTTTATATGTTGAAACGCTCTTATCTCAGGCACTACTAGAGCTATTTGAAAAAAAAAAAGTATTATATTCTAATTCGTGCTACCAAAATAACGTATTCCTGCAATTAATATATAACTCAACAAAAACGCACTGCTTAATCCTCAACTTTTCTACTTTCGCTGTAATTATCTTCGATTTTAATTTATCGTTTGGTCTATTTATTTGTAAAATAGAGTACGACAATTCACAGTTTAAAATCGATATGTGTTCAATACTCTTTCACAAGTTCTACATTGGTTTACTGTCAACAATCTACTCCCTTCGGCAGTGATACCGAAGTTAAACAACTTACGGCGCGATCGTGTTTTAATGAGTGACCATACCAACCATATTTAAGTGACCTAAACAACGAGCATCTCCGTGCTTCATGAAACACGTTAAGCTAGTAAGCTAGAATCGGTTGATATTTTCTTACTGCATCTAAAAGCATTCGCTATTAATTTTATCATAATTTCGAAATCTCGTTTTCCTACAAAAACTTAAAAATAATATTTTCTTAAAAAGGTTGACTTTTGGAAAGTGTATTCTGGGATCAAGATTGTCCCAAATGAGCTCTCCCATCAACTCTTAAAAGGATCCGGTCATATTATTAATAACCCTGCATACAAATATTTTTGTAAGAGTTATTTGTAGTCAGCTATACACTTATTGTGAGTTTGTGTATAATTTTGTAATTTAACAAACCTCTGCAAAGCCCCTTTGGTGATGTGATTTAAATGCGAACAAAAGCACTGCAAGGTTAACTGTTGTATCATGCAGCTGTACATTTCTTTAACTTAACCACCATACTAACTTGGGTCATATTTATTTATTGAAAACTTCATGCATGCACGAAACATAAAATTGTACATGTGGCGGACTTAATGCCAAAAGAATTCTATACCGGTCAACCATACGTCTATAGGTATGTTGTATTTTTTATTGTATTATTTTCGATTTGAGTTTGTTCCCTCCCCTTCCGTTCCTGCGTAAAGCTCAAACCTAAAGTCTTTCTCGATAAATAAGACATCCAACACAAAACATTTTTTTAATTGGTCCAGTAGTTCCTGAGATTAGCGCGATTAAACACATACAAACTCTTCAGCTTTATTGTATTAGCTAAGAATATAAATGAATAAATAGCATGGTAAGATATAATAACTGAATAATGTAGACCATGGCCTTTATGCCTTTATACCTTTAAAAATTTTTCTTTACATTGGAATCTATTTGTCTTATATAAGTAATATTACTTATTCTTTATACAAAGAATGATTCAATTCTTCTAATAGAACTATTTTTATAAACTACTATAATGTTAAAAGGTATAAGTTACTCTATTTGAAGTAACGTTTGTCAACTCAATTTTTTCTTCTATTGTTTTTACCGAAAGGCAATAGTAGTACCCTTTGTTGCGATCAAATGAGCTTTTAAATTATCCAAATTATTTCAAACTTAAATCCTACATGTTTATTCACAAAGAGAAACAACATTACATCGGTTATTGAATTTATGATAATCGACCTTTACCACATCACTAGTATTTTGACATAAAAGAACGAACGTATCTGAATGACCATTGGTGGTTTCACCGCTAAAAGCTCTGTGATTGGTAGTTGGTTTCAAGTACTAATTACACCAATCACAGAGCTCCTAGCGGAAATTGTGATTGGTTTGTGATATTGGTGCGTTAATTCATTGATTGGTACTTGTATCACTGCAGCGGCGGTAACTCCCACCGGCGACAAAGGTTCCCATACAAACGATCGATCAAAACCATTCTAACCTTATTCATTTTTTCTATGGATATGACAATATTGATCAGGGGTGCGATTGTGTAAAGCAATCGTATTCATTTGACAGTTCAAAACGTACGGTATGATCTGTCAAACGGTAAAGAACAAAGCGTTTGGCAAATCATACCGTACGTTTTGAATTGTCAAATGAATACGATTGCTTTACACAATCGCACCCCAGAAGTGGATTTGTTTTTAAGCAATCGTATTCATTTGATAGTTCAAGACGTACAGTGTGATCTGTCAAACGGCAGAACGGCATACGTTTGACAGATCGTACCGTACGTTTTGAACTGTCAAATTTATAAGATTGCTTTTCACAATTCCACCTTTGATATACGTTTCAATATCAGTGTACGATTTGGATAGCCTATGCCAACTAGTATTCAAATGTTGAATACATTGAGTTCATTTTAGAGCCTTATTGCAAGGATATAAGGCATACATCCCTTTTATTAATTGTGGTTGTTATTTGAAATTGAATGTACTGTATTGTGTTCACAGAGAGCAGTGTTCAGAACTGAGTGCTGAAGTGGAATCGTCGCGACGCCGCGCGGCGGAGGCGTCGGGCGAAGCGGCCCGCGCGCACCAACGCACGGCTCGTCTTCAGACCGACCTCACGCGCCTCTCGCACCAGCTCGACTCCGAGAGAGCTCAGCATAATCTACAGGTCACTATTCAATAACTACTAAAGATTGTAGAGTATCTTTTTAAACTCATGTTTATAAAGGGGAGTCGTTTCGGCGGCACGTGACGGAGGCGTCGAGCGAGGCATCGCCCGCGCACTAGCGCACGGCTCGTATTCCGATCGACCTCAAGCGCCTCTAACATCAGTTCCACTCAGAGAGTGCAGCACCTTCATGTAAGCGCTTGATAACCACTGAAGATTGAAGAGTAAATACTAAGCTAAAGGCTGTATGTAGGCAGTAAGTAGATGTATTTAGACGTCTTCATGCAGCAGTACGGTCGAGGTCTCTTTTAATCCACCTCAAAAGCCATAAAACACGTTTTCGGATTATTTTCTAGCTATAACTCTATTATAATCATGTATGTCTTAAGTTTAGTCTCGATGTAATCTGTTGTGTTTTCCAATAAAGATAAAATAAAAATAAGCTCTTGCACCTCGCGACGTCTTTTGTTTGAAGAGACACCCGGTGCAAGCGACTCGTTGAAATGTGATTAGGCGCGACGCGAGAGACCTCGACCGTACTAATATTCATGTAAAATATTATACTTCTAAATTTACAAACTTAGATTGTAAAAATACTTTGCAGGTGTCAACTTTAACGCAGTGCTACAAAACTCAAATCAGCGAGTTAGAATCGAAACTGCAGAAGGAAACGGAGCTATTGAAGAAACAACTAGCGGCGGCCCAAGAGTCAGCGAAGGCGTCCGGCGCTCTAAGGCTTGACGAGGCGAATCACAACCAGTACATGTTACCCGTCATACCTAAAGAAGAGGGCAGCGATGGTGAAATGGATATTAATGTGTCTATGATACCAAGGGAAGAAGGAGAGGTATCACTCTTTGACGCTATAGTTATTTTGTTATAGCTTAACCAATTCGACTACTTTGATGATACTTTTTTATATAGCCAAATAGCTTAAGTGTGTAATACATGATCATATCTGGAAGTCTCCAGATTTACCTTATTTTTACTTTTAAAAAAAATGTGTCTGTTGCAATGTTCAAGCCTGCTAATCAGGCAATACTTTTTTATTGCAATATCGCGTCTATTGCAACTAAGTAAGATGCCCTACAAATCAGTTTTGCTGTCATTTTTATGTGGTGTGTTCCAATATTTACATTTGGTTGACCCCAGGGATCCGAGTCAGCCCCGTCGCCGCCGCCATCAAAGCCGTACCTATCCGGTGCCAGCGGGCGGTCACCAGTTCCACTCGAGCGTCTGCTCGAAGAGGGCGTCCCTGAAGATGAGGCGCTTGATACGAGCAGCCTAGCACTTACACCGGAACAGGAGATCGCTGACCTGAGGAGGCGACTGACGGCGCAGCAGCAAAGGTTAGCTATATTCATATACGTTTGTCTTGTAGATGAAGGACGCCTGGATAAGGGAGTGTCACTACTGCTCGAAGAAAGCATCTCTGAAGATGGTGCGCTTAACACCAGCAGCCTGGCGCTCACGACAGAATAAGAGGTCGCTGAGCTGAGGAGGCGTCTGACGGCGCAGCAGCAGAGGTCAATAACAATCGTATAGACTTGTACATACGTAACAGCTCCATCAGCTGCTAGAACGACTGTTGGCAGAGAGCCTGCTCGGAGATAAAGCAGCAGCATGTCGCTACCGCCAGACCACGTGATCGCTAACCTAAAAACAATATATCGCTTACCAAATGTGAATGTTAGACGACTGGTGGATAAGATCGCAAGCGGAAGCGCTCGTATTCCAGCGGATAAGGTCGGTGATTAGCGCTGCTGTTCGACTGTGTTGCACTGCGATTCGACGCGCTCTGGCAAGTGTGAATCGTACTTTACGATATTGAAAATGAAAATGAAAATATTTATATATATTGTATCCTCAAAACTTATAACTGCGGGTCTATACGCGTAGTAACAATACTACTACATAATATGCGTCGCGTATAGACCCGCAGTTATAAGTTTTAAGTTATAATGCAACGCGAAAGTTTAAAAAAAAAATTTGTATCCTCAAGACTTGATTCTAATTCCTCTCGTATGGAAGTAAATAAATAGACATCGCTCTCATAATTTAAGCTGGTACCGAGAATATGGCCAATCAGTGCCTTTATTAACGCGTAAACTTTTTACTGAAGCGCATAAACAAGGTGTTTTTTTATTATTAATTAGCATTTTTTTTCTTGTGTCTTCAGAGTGAAACACGTGACTGTGCTGCTATCGGAGTCGGAGCGCGAGTGCGCGCGCATGTCGCAGCTGAGCGAGCTGCTGAAGGCGGAGCTGCGGCGCGCTCAGGGCACCACGCACGGCGCGCACAACGCCGAGTACATGAAGAACGTCACGCTCAAGGTACGCCGCTTGCGTCTGTGTGTGAGGCGTGAAAGATTTTTTTCCCACCTGTCTGTTAAAAATTGGCGTTTGGCAGATAAGTTTAGATAGACTATGGGTGCGGTCCACTTACTGACCGCGCTCACGACTGCCTATTTTATCGGTCCACTTTGTCTGCGAGAAGATGGACTGTAAAAGTCATAAAAGTCATTTATTTATGCAAATAGGCCCATTGAGGACAATTTTACACGTCCCAATATAAACAGCTTCGGGACAATTTTGGGCTAGTGCTGAGAAGAAGCTGCGCAACGAACATAGTCACTATTGTCAATGCCTCTTTTCAAAAGGTTTACAATGTTTGTAGTATTCATGCAAGTCCATACATTATTATCTTTTAAATAATCATCTACTTTACAATACCCTTTCGTCATTAGGGTTTCTTTAATGATAGTTTTAAATTTATTGACCAGTGAGTTCACAAACTGTTCTGGTAGTTTATTGAAAAATTTTATACATTTCTCTATGAAATAATTAGCAACCTTTCGAAGTATAGTGAACCTCTGTTATAAGTAGAGAAAAAAAATGGCACTCTATGTTTATTTACTCGCGCATTTGCGGCTAGCAAGGGAGTATTGTAGGGTTATCTCGCAGCTGAGCGAACGGCGCACCACGCACGGCGCGTACAACGCTGAATACACGAAGAACGTCACGCTCCAGGTACGCCGCTCGCGTCTGTGTGTGAGGCGTGAAGAAGTTGTTTTTTTCCCCCATCTATCATGCTGACCGTTAATGAGGTTGCAGTTTGAATATTAGCGTTTGAAAAACAAGGATGTATTGACTTTTGATGCGTTCCACTTGCCGCCCGCGACGACTGCGTTCACGACTGCCTATTTAATCGGTGCACTAGTTTCGTCAGAGGCGCGAGCGTTGCGGTCGTTATGTCAAGTAGAACGAGCTTGTGAGTTACTATCACAATATCACTCACTAGTATCACATTCATTTAGCTTAATTGACAATATTTCATCGGAACCCTTATAGTTTTGTCAAGTCCGACTGTCTGTCCGTCTGTCCGTCCGTATGTCACAGCCACTTTATTCTGTAACTACAATAAGCATCACACTGTTGAAATTTAGCAGGAACATGTATTCTGTTAACTGCTTTATGATTCTTATACAAAAAATAAAATAAAAATTATGTTTAAGGGGGGGGGGGGGGGGGCTCCCATACATGAAACTAAATCCGATTTTTTTTTAATCAAACCTATGCGTGTGGGTGTCTATAGATAGTCTTTTAAAATGACATAGATGTCATGAATATTGTGGTATTTTACTAAGTGGAAGTAAGTGGATTCCCTTATTCAGTTAAAGTCGGCACGAAACCCTCATGTGCGCGAATCCGACTCGCACTTGGCCGGTTTTATACAGGTATGAAAATACGAAAACCATTTCTTTTTCATCTGTTCTGTTCTGAGGAGCTCGTAGCGCAGGTGGTAGCAGCGCTTAGGTAGTAATACCGAAGTGAAGCAACCTATAGCGCGGGACGGGAGATGCTCGTAGGGTAGTGGTACCAACTCTAATTCTGGGGAGGTAAAATTAAAGGTGGGATATATAACAACAGCCATATAATGGTTACATAAGTATGTCGCTCGTGTCTGTGTGTGTGAGGCGTGAAGCGTTGACTGCTGCTCTCGGAGTCATGTCGCAGCTGAGCGAGCTGTTGAAGACGGAGTTGCGGATTATTTATGGATGGTCCGTGTATCACTGATTGAAATCCATTGAAATAGCGACAGTTGATCTGAAAGTTTTAATGTAAGTAAGTTAAGTTGTTAGGAAAGAGGCTGTATGTATTTTGCTTCCATCTATACTAATATTATTAAGAGGAAGGATTTGTTTGTTGTTTGTTTGCCTCTTATAAGCTCCGAAACTACTGGACCGATTTGAAAAATGCATCACCATTAAAATGCTGCATTAGCTTCGACGAACATAGACACACGGCCGGAACGAAACGGGGCCGGGTGCGAATCGAAGTCCGTTGGGACCGCTTAGTAAGATGATAATGTGGAAATAAAAATCGGACAATGGACCAATTATTGCATGCAATATAAAATTGATAGGTACCAAATTTTCCTCAAATGATCGTTACAAACATTCCTGAACAGTAATTTGAAAATTTATAAAGTTACTTTACGTTTATTTAGTGTTTGTTATGTTATTTACGAGTATTACAAAGTGTTTAAAAAAAACCAAAATTATGAAGATGACCAGTCTCTTCAAAGGATTATCTGACTCGTAGGACCTAAGGTGTAATTGTGTAAAGCAATCGTATTCATTTGACAGTTGAAAACCAACGGTTTGATTTGTCAAACGCTTTGTTCTTTGCCGTTTGACAGATCATACCGTACATTTTAAACTGTCAAATAAATACGACTGCTTTACACAATTTCACCTCAGATGTTGAGTGGTATCTTGATGCAGCCTTATGCACGACTGACGGCCGTATTTTTAAAAAATGAATGAACAGATTCCCTAAGCTCGAAAAAAGTTTACATGTAACTCTTTAAGGTATAAAAATCCCTGAATATTAATTTAAACCTTTTCTACAAACTAATGTAACCAACAGTTCCTGACTCTACCGCCGGGCGACGAACGGAGCCGCCTGGTTCCTGTGCTGCAGAAGATACTTACGCTCACACCCGATGAGACCAACAAAGTACATGCCGTTGCGAAGGGTAAGCTCACTATCTAGCTTCTTACCGAATATACACTATACTGCACTGTACAATGTTTCGTAGAGGGTCTTATTTCTACTACAAATTCAGTGTTAAGTTTCCTTCTTTGTAATGCGGAGAATTTTATGCCTCTCACATTATCTAATTGGTGCTACTACTTCGTAAAATTTACGGTTCTTGTATCGTGTAATGCTCAATCTTCGTTCGTACTTATTAAATTGATGGAAGAAGCCATTTTAAGCCAACATTTCATCGAACAGAATAAAACACTATTTTATGGATTCTTTTCGCGAATATTTATCTAATTTTATCCCGACGTAAACGTAAAATAGTGTTTGATCCATTCCATATTCGCGTAAACTTCAGAAACAAATAGACCACTTTCTGACATTTAAAACTGTACAGAGAGGTCTGTTGTGGGCTTAGTCTTCCATGATATCGGAGCAAGCCTGCTTAAAGAACTTGTGTGTGACTGAAGTTCCAAATATGTTTCGCTTCAAACTTCTAATAAATGTGTTGCCAGCGAGAGACGGGCGGTTTCTTGGTTGTAATGAACAACGATACTAATATAATCTGTGGTTGTTTTCTTTTCAGGATTAGATCCTAATCCAAACAAAGGATGGGGAAGCTATTTACCGTGGCCCGGCGGAAAATAACTGAAATAGGATTTCTAGGGATTATGTATTTATTAGACTGTGATTAAAATATATCATTATGGTTATTTAAAGATTTCGCCAAGTGTTTATTGCATTTGAAAATAAAGTTTCTATCGGTTTATATTATACCAACATAAACATTATCTCACTACATCGAATGCTGAAAAAAAAAGTTATTTATAGCGTATTTGTCTACGTCTTTCCAATACCATCTGTCTTAATGCCATTGTATTGCAACTACAGAACTGACAAATAATATTTAATTTCTAATTAGTACTTATATAAACTTGTTTGGCAATTACTGTAATTAAACTAGCAATGTAATAAATCTTATTTTTCTATCATTATTATAAGCATTATGGACACTGTTAATTAATATAAATATTAACCACATTCCACACCACTTTTGTAATTTTTTTGCAAAGTCATTTGCTGTCTAATATTAGTTTTGATAAAAAAGTAATGAGATGTAATGGATTTCGAATATAATTGTTTGCGTAATATCTGATTCCTTATTCCACGGCGCAACCACATTCATCGTAACTTAGCTAAATTGCGGTTTCGAAAGAAAATTGATAAGTGATAAATGCTATTCTTGTATTTTATAATACTTTTATTTATATGTGCTTTGTTAGACAATAGTATTATTCTTATATCGGGTTTGCTTATTGATTTTATTGGGAATAGTTATATTTTGTTGGATTTACTAGTTAAGTTCTTAAATAATTTAATGTTTGTCGGTGTTATCCAGTTTACGGTCTCAAATCATACATAGGGACATAAAGATCGATTGATAGTTTCTCTATCTTTCTGTCGTCGCTGTTTTATGCTACACTGTAATTCATTTATTTTATACGTAAACTATTATTTATGTTATTATTTTCATAGTTAGTAGATATGAAGTCGTGTATTTTTTTGAATCTAGGAATATATCAATTGGAATTAATGCTGCACGTTTTCTTTAGTTGAGGATAGCAAGAAAACTTTTTATGAAAAATATGTGTTTCCCATTTATGAATTAAACGATTGAGAGTCGCAGACTTGCAGTAGAATAACAATATATATATATATACACACATTACGAGTAATGGTGTATTGGTATTGCTTATTTTATAACGCAGTATCGATTTTCTTGCGTGAACATATCTCCGCATTTAATTTTTGACCCCAAAACATTAGCGTCCTCTATCTACTGACTGACAGACTGACCTTAATTACCTAGTTTAGGTACCTAAAAAGTGCCTCACCTCACCTGTTTGTATTTAAACGGACGTTTGAATTCTTTTTTTAAATCAATATATTCCTAACCTGTGCAATTATCATACAGGGTGTGGCCTGTAATAGGAGCAAAAATTCTTATCAACGGTTCTACAGAGTATACGTAGTCACATTGACCTGGGAGCGTATTCCGATCCCGTTTAGCCGTTTAATTTCCAGGCAGCTCAATTTCGACTCAGTGTAAACCAATATTATCAGTATAATAATATTATAATTATACTACAATGGTACGAATATTAATATTTATGTTGTTTAATTATAATAATATTATAAACATCATGCGATATCGCAATACGATACGAATTGCTAATTTGACACTAACGCTGAGCTGCTTACGTATCAAAACTGCAACGCAATACGTGCCCGGTCATTGTGCTCTAAAACTCGAGAGATATAATAATCCAAATCCATACTTCATGATTTCATATAAATCCCATTTGTTAGTAGGTATAATAAATATTTCTTGTTTTATTATTATTTTAAAATAAATTATAGAATTACGGTAGTATCATCATATTCATCATTTATGTTGAGTTTGATGGAAATATCTATCAATAAAAATAATTTAAGATTTAATAAATAGTATTGTTACAAATATGGTGATATGTATAAACTAACGTAAATAAAATTTCTTCAAAATTGATTTTTGTATAATCATTGATGCGCCCGCCCGCGGCCTATTTTCGTTCGAGTTCTTTCGTTTGAGTTCTTTCATGACGTGACTACGACCATTAAATTAATACGTGGATACTCATTTTATGGCGAAGACAGATTAAGAGTGTCGTGTGGCAGTAATAGTGGAAACGCGCCCTGAGTCGTTCCACAAAATATCATAAAATTATTATCCCTTTATTAATTTTATGCAAAATATAGACAGTAACAGGGCTGTCAAACTCATGCCTTATTTTTGACACTCGCCGGTCGCGCTAGGGATATCAAATTTGGCTTACACACAAAAGAACTATCGAAGTCGACGCACTCACATCTAGTCACTTGATGTTTTGTTGAGAATAAAAAAGAAAAACTAAATTATAAACCAAGAAACTAAGCTTAAACAACAACCAACTTTTTTGTGCCAAATACATATATTTTTAAATATAGACGTTTTACGAAAACGACGACAGTAAAAATAATCTTATTTAACTCAAGACGGCTAAATAGATTTGGCTGAAAATTGTTGAGGAGGTAGCTTAAAACTAGAAGAAGGAAATAGGTGTTTGTATCCCGTAAGACTGGGGTGGGGACAAGCCGGAGCGAAACGACAGGGAGGTAGCATAGAACCAGAAGAAGGTCATAGGATAATTTTTATCCCGTTTAACGGGGCCGAGGCGAAACAATGATTGCTGGGATCGCGGGACGGGACCGGGCTGGGGGCGAAACAAAGTTCGCTGGGCCCGCTAGTATCTACATAAATAATAAAACATATTTTTATCTTACGTTATATTTTTAACAGACTTCAAAAAAGAAGGAGGTTATCAATTCGACTGTATGTTTTTTTTTGTATCTATTTTACCTTATATCTCAGTCGTTTGTCGACCGATTCGAAAAAAAATTCACCTTCTTAGAGGGTGTACCTTCTAGTTGGTCACATTTTTTCCATTTTGGGATCGGATGATGGGATCTTGGTGTAATCGAGGGGAACCCTCAAATTTGAAAGGCACGTATAGTGTTTCTTTACTAGAATCTTAATGTTAACGTATTTTTACCTCTGATAGTCAACATCTTGTGGGGCTGAGCTGATGGTGGAAGTCCTTAACGCTTAGGAGTTCGGTAATTATAATGAAATAACTTATAATAGGTAGTTTGTAGCTTCTTAACGAACGAAGCCATAAGGTGCAACTCCCCTCCCCCTTAACTTTAAAAAAAGTAACAACCGACTTCAAAACCAAAATGCACTAAAAAGTCTTAAATAAACTCTTGACTATTGAAAGGAAAGGTGGGTTCTAGGTAAACAATTTCTTTTTGGAGTCGGTGCCATCACTTTGACCATCAAGCATTAACTATCACAGCACCGACTCCAAATTAAACTAACAAATTTGTCACATTCCATACTTATAGGTTTACGGGTTGGAAAATGTTGTCGCGCAAGCATATTTCGACTTACGACCGTAAATGTAGGCAAATCCGCCAATTAAACCAACTGCACACTGCAGCACACGATAGTCTTGAAGGTACATAGGTGGTAGAATTTGGAGGCGCCTTAGTGATAGTGGCGGTACTCGTATTTATCGTTCAGAGGAAATAGAACAAATTATCTATAGAATAAATTCTTTATATAAGTATATAAAAAACCGGCCAAGTGCAAGTCGGACTCGCGCACTGAGGGTTCCGCGCCAACTTTAACTGAATTAGGGAATCCACTTACTTACACTTAGCTAAAATACAATACTTAGGTACACTTAGATAAAAATAGGAACAATGTTATGTTCGCGGTTTTTGAAAATGTGATTTATCTCAAAAACTATTGGTTCGATCCCGTTCAAACCAATTATCGTTGAAAGTATTGGCTAATATCTACTTTTTTCGAAATTTACATTTTTGAAGAGTCTATCTATCAAACGTTAGATTTTAAAAGAAAGTGATTTTAAAAACCTCTATGTCATTTTGAAAGACCTATCCATAGAAACCCCACACGGATAGGTTTGTCATTTTTTTATGGTTTTAGTTTTATGGGAGCCCCCTTTAAATATCACTTTTTATTTTTTTGTATAAAAATCTTAAAGTGTTAAACAGGATAAATTTTTTTACCAAATTTCAACATTGTGATGCTAATAGTTACAAACTAAAGTGGCTGTGACATACGGGCAGACAGACTTGACGAAACTATAAGGGTTCCGTTTTTTGCCATTCGGATACGGAACCCTAAAAAACACAGTATTGTCCTCAAAGATCGAAGGTAGGTTCTTACTCATCGTATTCCTACAATATTTAAAGACAATTTTATGTAAGTAGGAGTAATATAAAATAAACTATGAATCTAGAAATTAACAATAGATCTAATTTCTAAGAAACCCTCACTCAGAGTGCATTGGTATTATGGTAATAAAAAACACAACGGAAACTCCGTTGCGTTGTATACCTACCTAGTTACTGAAAAAAGCTCAAATTGTCAACCAGTGCAGCTGGCAGCTAATCGTCATACGCTCTGAAAAGTGTGCATTGGTAAAGAAAATACTTGCCGTATCCGGTGTATTTTCATTGTGTTAATATTTTTTTATCTAATGTTCATGAAATTTGTAAATCGCGAACACATCTAAAAAACTATTCCTACATTTTAAACGAACTTTTGATTTGAATGAACACATTTTAACAAGTATTGGAATAAAGAGTTAAATGCTTGATTTTATTGATTGCATTTCCCAGGCAAAGCTCGTACGGCGCATGCTCTTGAATCGCTCGGAAAATTCTTGACTGTGTGTGACCGCAAAGGGTAAGCTTTTCCATTTATTTTATTGAAAAATATATAAAAATCCAGCTTAATATTGTATCATCACGTTACTTATTGCCACAGCATCATTATCTTACCTTCAAAATTATATTTTGCAAAGAATTTACGTTTCACGTCATGTCTACTATCAGGCCTGAAATTTGCCGGTAGCTCTTTTTCAAATTACGCAATTTGATAACTTAAGCTTATAAACATTGTTAGAAGGTGATCATAAGACATCGGCTAAATATTTCCCACGGAATGAAAGTACTAACTCATCATATAATGGGATATTTTTTGTGGCAATATGTCACCTTTTTTATTCTATCTCATTCCAAAAGATGACGTTGTTCAATTACATATTTTAAGTTTTTGTGAAATATACAGAATTCGTCAGGGTAAAATTCTTGCAACGTCGAAATTGTTAATTTACGTCACAATTTTATTTCAATGGCGCAATACTTTTTGCACAAAATTGACTTAACGTCCATTGTTTGGGGCAGCAAAAGACCGTGGATTATGAGTGTGAATTTCAGGCTGAGGCTGTTAAAGAAATACAATTGATCGAGAAAATGTCTAGATGCAGACATGCACAAGATGGACGCGCGCCGGGAAGCCCATGTGCGTTGCCGGTACATCCGTACACCGCATACGGCGACATGCGATTATTCTAATTTTGAAACATGTCTTGCAAATACAACAAAGTGCTCACGACTATAGATCAGTCTTAATTTAGAATGAATGCACTGTAGTCTCCTTTGTGATTACCGTCATCAAAGAACGATTTCACTCTAACCTACCATATGCTCATTTACACAGAACATGCTCATTTACCAACAGAAGAACAACTAAAATGCGTCGCATTTAAAATTTTATGATTAATTCGTGATTTTTCTGTACTATGGATGGTTGTGTTTAGTGATAATGGCGAAACTATTTTATGTTCGTAAGAGCGAATGTAATTTTTTGGGGCGTAATATGATGTGTTATGTGAAGCGTTAGGAATTGTCTATATTTGGAAGGACTAGCTCGCTGTATCGATGTCCGGACGTCCTATGCGCACGCTCGAGCCTGGGCGAATTCTTCCCGGAATATTGCGACTAATTACATCGCAGGTGAACTTTGTCGAATTGCATCCGATGCGATCATAAAGTATCGAAAAACGCTCTGACTGATTTTGGTGTGATTTATCTTATTCACGCCACATAATTTAGGTTTAGTGTCAAATTAGTTAACTTGTAAATCGTAACATAGAAATCCAGGCCCACTTTTAGTTAGTGTTTGCAAGACTGCGTAACGATTTTTGTTCCCAGCAAAAGTGGAAAAAAGGCGCTTTTGACTATTACACCTTTAAATAGAGTAACAATAGTATATGCACATATGCGGTTAAGTATACTGTAGGTACTTAATCGCATATAATAAGTTCTTATCAGAGCTCATTAAAACTTAAAGACGTTAATATTTTATTGTTGTATTAATTGTAAATTTTGATGTAGGATTCGTTGGATTGATATCGAGTACTTTACGAAGGCACCATGGGTAAGGAGAAGACACACATCAACATCGTGGTGATCGGCCACGTGGACTCTGGAAAGTCTACCACCACCGGCCACTTGATCTACAAATGCGGTGGTATCGACAAACGTACCATCGAGAAGTTCGAGAAAGAGGCCCAGGAGATGGGCAAAGGATCCTTCAAATACGCATGGGTACGTTTGATGCATACGCTGACGTCAACATTTGCCTTTCAAGGTCGTGACCTATGATGTTCCGTCTTTGACCTTTTCTCTAAAATAATGTTTTGTCAATCAATTGATAATGCTAGGTGCTTTTGCATTCTGCAAATGCAACCGTTTTGATTCCCCTTCCGAATAAGTTGATATAATTATTAGTTTTTGCATTATAACCTCATTATTTATTTAGATAGGTACATGTAACGTACATACGTACATGAGGCATTCAATAAAATACAATAAAACGGTCTTAGCGTATTTATACAATTCTATACTAGATGTGTGATGATGATCCATAGTACGTAACCCACTTCTATCTTTTGTGATACAGATTGAGAACACTTATGTGACGTTCATTGTTTGTTTGTAGGTACTTGACAAGTTAAAAGCGGAGCGCGAGAGAGGTATCACCATCGACATAGCCTTGTGGAAGTTCGAGACAGCCAAGTACTATGTCACCATCATCGACGCCCCCGGCCACAGGGACTTCATCAAGAACATGATCACCGGCACTTCACAGGTGAGATAACTCTACACTCTGCCTGTATGCACTCAAAGTGGACACAGCTGCGGGTCTATCTATCTTGCTTTTTGGTATCTACAATAACCTAATGAAATGCACGGTCTTTGGAAATTTAATTTTCTTTTAGGCTTACACAGTTGAAGTAGGCTTTGATTGTCCCGATGAAGAGTATTACAATCTTAACAAAGATTATTAGCATTTCATTGTACTGATACTACTTATTACATGAGTGGCTGAAAATAGGTACGTTGATGTGTACCTACGTATTCTATTTTTTTTAAATAGCAACGTGTTAACCAAACTTACGTCATAAGAGGCTTGGAAGACGTTATGTATTTAATATCTTACGTAATATTATTGTGTAAAAGCACACTGTTTTCTAGATGACTGATACATCAGTTGCAACATGCATAATTCACCTTGATACGAAAATTACGTAAAGTACAAGAATTCAATGATGAAACATTTCCAGAGTTAGGTACTTATGTAGTAGAGGCATCACTACAAGAGTATAGTCCACCTAATTACTAACACAAACATCGATGTATGGTAAGTAGCATAACATTCAGCTGATAACTGATTAACTAAGAAAACTTTTCTCACACTATTTTCTACCACTGCATCTTCAACATCAACTTTTGTGAAGTATTTAGAAGACCGTCTTGCTCTTTTGACTAGTGTTCAAGTACCAAAAGTTTACAAGAGCATCGTCTTTATTTTTCGTAGGCGGACTGCGCAGTCTTGATCGTGGCAGCTGGCACCGGCGAGTTCGAAGCCGGCATCAGCAAGAACGGTCAGACGCGCGAGCACGCGCTCCTCGCCTTCACGCTCGGCGTGAAGCAACTCATCGTGGGCGTCAACAAAATGGACTCCACCGAGCCGCCTTACCACGAGGCCAGATACGAGGAGATCAAGAAGGAGGTGTCGTCGTACATTAAGAAGATTGGTAAGACCTCAAGTTAGACATTCAAGTCGTAGAGACAGGCTCTTAGGTACCTACCCAACTTGTGTTGAATTGAAGTACGTAATTGTCAAATTATATAATCGTAATTATCAGGGTTTAGATCTCGTTCTAATGTGATCAAGATGTGATAAGATTAGGAAGTTTAATTAAAAACATGACAAGATTTTATCAAGCTGTTTTTGAATTTCCAATGCCCGTTCAGTTAAAAAGTACTGGTACACTGCTGGGCAAAGGCCTTACCTCAACTATGAGGTAGTTCGAACCATACTCCATCACACGGGCTCAATGCGGATTGGTGGAGGGGTGTTTGCAAAGCAAGCGACTAGCTCTGCTGTCAGATGTTATCAAGCCGCCTCCGGCCTTTGACTAGGCTTAACGACTATTATTAACCGATATTAGCCGGGACCAGCGGCTTAACGTGCCTTCCGAAGCATAGAGATACTCATGATATACGTCACTTATATGTCGGAATGGTCACCCATCCAAACCCGACTGCGCTGTAGGTTGCTTCACTTCGGTATCACTACCAAAGCGCTGCTACCACTGCGCTAAGAGCTCCTCATTACTACCAAAGCGCTGCTACCACTGACCAAAGCGCTGTTCCACTGACCAAAGCGCTGCTACCACTTAAGCTGCCCGTTCAGTATCTATATTTATTCGATGGATGGACTACACTATCTTCCTCATTGTGATTGTACATTCTGTCAAAATTTTTAAACCATTTACAATAGCTGATAATAAAATCAAACCGATAGTAGTATGTAGGTACCTATCTATGGAAAAAACGTTTGCCTTCGCCGATTAGGTCTTAGCAAATTGCATAATGGCAGGAAACGTTTGCTCCGCAAAGTGGTAGGTAGAAGATAACCTTTATTGTCGTGTGTCAGGGTACAACCCGGCGACGGTGGCGTTCGTGCCGATCTCGGGCTGGCACGGCGACAACATGCTCGAGCCCTCCGACAAAATGCCCTGGTTCAAGGGCTGGACCATCGACCGCAAGGAGGGCAAAGTCGAGGGCAAGACCCTGATTGAGGTACATAATTAAAAAAATATTATATATAATTATAAATATAATTCTGTTTCAAATCAAATATATTAGTTTCAGTAGACCCTCAACATAGCGAGCAGGTTATCAGCATATTTATTGCGTGTAGACTGAATAATATAAATTGCACTTGTAAAAAGCAACTGTGTCAGAAAAGGAATCGAACCCTATGCCTTACCTTCTCCGGGCGCATGCCTATCCCACTCAGCTACCGACAAACACACTAACACTTACAAGTGCTTTCTCTAGCGCGAAGGCTGCGACACATTGTCAATGTTGCGAGATTGCTCTGTCAACTTATTAACATTGTTTGTAGTGACAAAACATTATAAAAAATCAGATACGAGTTTAATTGTTGTTTGATTATTCTGTCGTCTAAATAATCTTTATCAGTAGGTGTGTTACGGTTGGTTGGTCATCTGTCACCGCAGATAGTTTCTATACACAAAATTTTGGACGTGTGAACGTCAAGCTGCTTAACTTACGATTCTTCATCAGACTGGCTGGAGTGTCTTTGTGAATAATATCAATTTTTGATACGTAGGCCCTGGACGCCATCCAGCCGCCGTCGCGCCCCACAGAGAAGCCGCTGCGGCTGCCGCTGCAGGACGTGTACAAGATCGGCGGCATCGGCACCGTGCCCGTCGGACGCGTCGAGACTGGCATACTCAAACCAGGTTTGATATCTGGACTAAACAGATTACATTGCGCTCTTAAATTATGTCGACGAATTAAATGAAGTATGAAACGCCTTAAAATTTTTCTTCAGATTCCTTGAACTCACGTATTAGATAGGATATTTATTGATAGACTAATGGATTATACAGAATTAATTGACCTTTATTCGCATTTATTGTAATAATAATATTCGCCCGGGCTGGTCACGTGACGCCGTCCACCAGGTGTAACGTTGTAACGATCTTCGGTTTACAAACCTGGACTGAACCTACGTAGAGTCGAGATCTCTGTTGCCTTACCATTTTCAACCGAAATTCGCTTGCATACACGTCACATACAGACAATCAATACAAATGTTTAATTAGAACTCAAAAACCCTAATTACACTATACACGGTTCATTTTGAAAAATAAGATCGAGCCAATAAGAAAATGTATTAGGCGTTTGCACAGTACAAAAACAGAACTCGTTCAACTATGCGTAGGTTGTATGCAAACAAATTTAACATTAAACATTGTCTGCCCAGGCGATTGTGGGCGAGAACAGAGAGTAAATTTCGCAAATAGCGCGCTGTGAAACGATTTATTTCGAGCACCTTGTATATTATCCCTTAAGTTGAACGGACGAAATTGCCTATTCCTGCTGAACTTAAAGATGTTCTTGTCTACTAACTCACTAATGATGACAGCTTTACTGCAGCAGGACATAACTATGACATACACAGTTCAGTTTTACACGCCATCATAACATCTAACGGGCTCTACATATTTGCTGTAGGTAAATACATACTGACGTTTATACAAATATTGTAGGTATAATCATAAAATTATTATCCCTTTGGAATAGAACGACAAAAGCGAGATGTCACTAGCAGCAAACTGTGTGATAAAAAGAGATGGGTAGCAGAACCATTTTTGGCAGATGTCAAACAGTTGACCGCCCTGCAGAAGCTCGCTGAAAATTACGTGCATTTGATTTTTTATATTTAAAAGTGAAATTGTGTAAGTACATTTTGGAGAAATAATGCGTCTGAAACATGGTGACTAGATCGGTGATTGAATGTTATGCATTATAGTGGCATAACCCCAACAAATAATCATTTAACAGGTAGATTAGTCCAAATCGAAGCCTCTTAATATACGACTTATATTTACCAATGCGCTTCAAATTTAAAGTACGCAGTTTGATTATTCTATTCTACAAACGTTAATTTACGTAAAAAATAAAGACAGAATAACACAGGGAATGTATATCGACGAATATTTTGTATAATGAAATAACATTTAGTTTTACACTAGAGCTGCATGTTCAATATTTTGTGTCGACTGTTTATCATGCAGTAAACTACTATATTTAACTTAGGAACATTGTTATAAATCACCTGATCGAAAGGTTATCTCATTTAAAGCTACAAATGTTACTTACTTATGTTAGTTACTGACATCATAAATCGGTTTCGTTTGACAGCTTTTACTTGTCCTTCTATTCCGATAGGAATATTAATTTTATGGGTATAATACACCTCTACCAACATAGTTCAGATAACCACACTAACTTACTACACTAGGTACATACTTTTTCACGCTAAAACTACTGGATAGATTTTGATGAAATGTTACAATAATATGGGTCATACTCAGAATCAGAGTATTTGACAGAGATCTGCGATATTTTTTAAATCTGTCATTTACGCGGCTTTGGTAGTTGTTCGTAAGTGCGGCAAGTGTTAACAGCTGTACGGTGTGCAGGCATGGTGGTGGTGTTCGCGCCGGCGGCCATCACCACGGAGGTGAAGTCCGTCGAGATGCACCACGAGGCGCTGCAGGAGGCCATGCCCGGCGACAACGTCGGCTTCAACGTCAAGGTACACCTACCTACCCAATTTTGTATATATCAGGTCTCTGATAACGTTTTTATTTTCGAAACGTTTTCGCCTTAAATATACCTAAGATCGTTTTAGTTTCGTTTACGTTCGGACGGAAACATTATTTAAACGTTTTTGAAGGGAGCGAAATTTTATATTAGTTCTGGTTCAATATAACTTTTTAAACCATTATTCACAGTTTTCAATTTATTTATTTTTTGGCCCACAATACGAAACAATTATAATTCACATCCAGCCCAGCTGGTATTATACGGCCTTGCAGATAGGTATACTAAGTAAACAGTGCGCTATTTTATTTATTTTATATTAATTTTATCTGTAACTTCCTACGGATAAACCGTTTTTTTAAGTTCTCATTTCGTTTTGGTTCCGAACAAAATGTTATGCAAGGACCCGTTCCCAACGTTTAAAAACGTTATTTTGAATAACGTTTTTGAGTCCACCTTGTCTAAGATGCGCGCCTTTTATCATTTATCGCGGCAATCGATAAATTTCAAACGTCATTTTAACCATATTTAAAAAGGTTTTTACTAATTTTAATGTATTCATTTGTTTTGAAAAGCAATTAGGACTGGCTTGCAAGTGAAAACAATAAGGGAAAACATGTTGTTTAGGAAATAAAGTATTTTATCGACGCGATAAACGGCATCGAGGCGTGCATATGCAACGTCTAGGTACCTATACTTACCAACACATATTATATTTTATCGGCAGTTGGTACACAGTCGGTAGCGTAAATACTGTCGCTTTTCACTGTTAGGCTTTGATTTCGATCGGAGTGATTTCCAGTGATTCCGTTTGACTCGTAACCAAAAAATCCGAGAGCAAGACGAGCATATTCGTTATTTCAGAGTGTCTTGGCGAGAGCGTACAACTTTTATATTCACATTATTAGCGCGTTAGTCACGTTATTTAAAACTGAATTGCCGGCATAGGCATGTGTCTGGTGGACTCTATTTACGTAACTCCGCGTAGAATTTACGTATAATCGGATTATTTGATTGAAAAACGATGTCTTATCTAAAGTAACTTTGATCTTTCCTTTTTATTTCCGTAGCCGAATGGCAAACAACGGAACCCTTATAGTTTCGTCAAGCCTGTCTGTCTGTCTGTCGTCCGAATGTCACAACTACTTAATCTGTAAAAAAAACTATAAGCATCACCCTGTTGAAATTTGGTAAAAAGATGTTCAATACAAAAAATAATGATATCTAACGGAACCCTTAGTGCTCAATTTTTTTTTAGATAAAATATACATTTCGTCAGTCCTTTATAGGCCCATTTCAGATGTCCGATAAGGAATATTCATGGAATATATCACAAAATGCCTAAATTGAAAACGTCTTTGTCAGCAATCATGTATGTAGATGTCATTTAAAAATCGGTGGGTTTAACCCACTCAGTCGTGTCTTAAGTTGGTAAATCGGCTTAAGGGTCGATTTTAACAAAGTCAGATAAGACTTAAAATTAAAATTGAAATCTGTCAGAAAATGTGACAGATTCCTAATCGTAATGCATAAAACGACTCAAACTTAGTCATCGTCCGTATTTAATAATGTAGATAATCCCCTTGACTTTCCTCGTTTGTGAGTCGGTATTCGTTATCTTCAAAGATTGGATTGCTCAAACCAATGCTTCAATAAATTAATAAATGTACGATTGCTTGCACTTGAATTCAAATGAATCTACAGGTGTGATAATCATTTTACTGCGCATCAGATCTGAAACCAATTGATATGGGCTGCCGTTATCGGCTTAATGTTCTCATGATTAATACGACAACATTCATTATTATTTAAGGGTAAAGAATAAAACTTAACTTTCTTGAAAATAAATACAATGACGTTCATATTTCGAAGAACTGTTATAAACAATCCTGTAGGGGTAGGTAGGTAAAAACGCTCAAAATTAAATTGTTTTTTTCAATGATAATAAATCCAATCATCCCAAATTGTGTACAAATTGCCGAAGTTTTTCCATACTTATACCGAGTTCTGTGCTATTAATTTTGGAATATAAGAATCACCTGACCGTGTTTATTTTGAATAAGATTTTTATTGCAAAAGGATACGCGTATCGTGTCGCACCGTAAAGAATGCACCTGGGCCTAGTTCGTTGACCTCGTGTCGTGAGACTGTGGTTTTTTACGAAGGGTTTGCAGCATTAATTTGTTTTTTATCTTGTTTTTTGTCGTGACAATTGTGCGTGTTTTGCAGAACGTGTCGGTGAAAGAGTTGCGTCGCGGGTTCGTCGCAGGAGATTCCAAGAACGCTCCGCCCAAGGGCGCAGCCGACTTTACCGCGCAGGTAAAAATATTGGTTACGTAATATCTTTTCCAGAAAACAGAGTAAAAATCTATAAACGTAAAAATGTTTCAACTTTATTTATCTGTATATAATACATGACCTTTAAGAATATATATCAGTTAATATTATAACAATAGGTACTAAAGATAGTCATTAATGCTACTTTTATATTGCCAAAAAGTTGCCAAATCGAATTGGCTAATAGTATTTCAGACAACGTACTCAATATATATTTTTAATTTAGTATCATATAATTAGACTGTTATTGCGTTACAGTTAAAAAGTATTTCGTCGTAGCTTACTCGTATTGATATTTAATTGTTTCGTTTTATTCAAGGGTACACAGTGCACACAAAATACTGTATTGATACCGAATTTCTTATTTTCTTTAATTCATATCATAGTTAGTATAGTTACGCAGCAAAATACTGTTGCAGTTTAATTGGATGGATTAATTATGTGGCCTATTCATAATTGCGCTACAAAATATTAGCGTTAATTGGTTGACGCCACTAACTACTTACTAGGCTACTAAGTACTACTAGTACATAGTTACGAAATGTAAACCAGCTTCTAATTGTCTAGCTACTATGTGCTGGTTTATTAAGTAATTCTTAATTTATTTCATCTATTTCACATTGCTTTAAACGATGCGTTATGAACCGGTTTTTGAAATCAAGTTCGAAACAATCACCATTATTTTGTAGTGGAAAAATTTACATTTCAGGTTAATAGTTCCTTTCTGACATATTTCAGTGCATAAAAAATATCCAAATAAACAACTGATTGTGATCAGTTCGTAGAACTAATCAGGGGCTGATAATGAGTTCATATTTTATTTTGATATGGAAAACATGCAAGAGATTGCCGAAATAATAATTAGGTGGCAAGAATAAGGTAATAAGGAATCTTATATTATATTCGTGATTTCATTGATAAAACAGTCATGTGATTTAGTACTGATGTAGTGATTAAATTTAGTCGCTTCTGACATTAATAAGAGTTTAATACCTACACAGATTTTGTCTCTGCTGACTGCCTTCCCAACTAGGGAATGCATACCTACTGACGTGTTGGTCCAGTACGAATGTATACTGTTTGTTAAATAAATAAATGTAGGTATCTATAGGTAGTTGCTCAATGTTGTTTGCTTATATTATAACAGGTGATCGTGCTGAACCACCCGGGGCAGATCAGCAACGGGTACACTCCAGTGCTGGACTGCCACACCGCCCACATCGCCTGCAAGTTCGCCGAGATCAAGGAGAAGTGCGACCGCCGTACAGGTACCACCTGCGTAGTTAAACTCAAGCCCGGAGGAAAAGGTCACCAACCTAAAGTGTATTGAACTAAAAAGATGTCATCCTATACACTCTTTATTACTTGCGATCAAGCTTGCGATCCTTTGTTAAGAGTCAGTAAACATTTTCCTTTATTGATACGTTGATCTTTGAAACTTTTGAAAGTTGATTTGTTTCGAAGGTCTTTTCGAATGGACAGTTCACCTAGCCGGGCAGTAGTTATTGCATTATTTATGCGTCCGTAGACTATTAAATATTCAAAAGTCCATAGCATCGCAAAAGAAAGGTTGCCTTGTATTCTAGTAAGGTAATTGCATCATACGCAGTAAGCGGCGCGGCCTTGCCCGCCGGCCGCTTAGGCGCGGTGCCGCGTCCGCGCCGGATGTGACGAACGCTGCGTAACTTCCGCGCAAATGGCGATAGTTCGTTGTGCTATCATGTTAAAATATGTAACTTTTGTTCTAGGTCACTGTCATCACACAATTTGATAAACAAATATTTCGCATCACTCATTTAATTTGGTTTCTTGATAGTAATATGATTCATAAAGATGAAATAAGAAACCAAAAATTTTGCGCACGGGCGGGACTTGAACCAGCAACCTTTTGGCAACCTTTTGGCCCGGTTTGCCAAAAGGTTGCTGGTTCAAGTCCCGCCCGTGCGCAAAATTTTTGGTTTCTTATTTCATCTTTATGAATATAAAATATGACACTGTGAGTGTTAAAAACATTCTAAAGCACAGTAATATGATTTTTTCTCGAAGAAGATAGGCTAAATGAGCAACCACGTAAGTCGTATCGTAATTCTCATCGCAGGCTAAGCATTCTGATAGCAATGTGGCGACAAAGGAAGAAAAGTAAATTAATAAAACTAGATAATTCATATTATGAGATTTATTATTGTCAGTAATATTTACCCAGCTAAGTACGTAGAATTATACGCTTCAATGCAATTTATCTGTCTTGTCACTCACGATTCCGGTAGTTAGGTATATTTTTTTTATATTGCAGACACAGGTTCATAAATTAATGTAATAATATTTGTCAGGTAAAACTACCGAGGTGGATCCGAAGTCGATAAAGTCTGGCGACGCCGCCATCGTGGTGCTGGTGCCCACGAAGGCGCTGTGCGTGGAGTCGTTCCAGGAGTTCCCGCCGCTCGGCCGCTTCGCCGTGCGCGACATGCGCCAGACCGTTGCCGTGGGCGTTATCAAGGTACACACACACACACTCCACATTGCTTTTTTTGCAAAGTTAGGTTATATTATATAAGATAATTTGGTTTGAGTATTTAGTCTACTTAGGGCTGATTTTTCAATAGTCAGGAAATATTCGTCGAACAAAATACAATATGGCTAATTTAAAAACGTCACCTAATTGTCAGCAATCATACGTAACTGTCATTTTTTTTAAATCTGTCGCTTTATAATTTATCAGTCTGATAAGTTTTATTTGTTCATTTAAAAATCGGCCCTTAGTAATTTTGGCCGGGGTGTTTTCCGCACTTAGCCTCACGATCGGGCATTTTACGAATGAAACGTGAGTACGTAGTCTACTAAGGTTTTGCCTTCTTCAGTGGTGACGTGACATACTTTCGACCAAACGAGAATAAATTAATCTTAGAAAAATCGCTAGTTATCCGAGAGTATATCAGTTTTCCATTCTTCCTTCTATTGTTCTAGAATATCGCGTTTCTACGGAAGTAACTCTTAGGCCCTTCTCCCATTACGATACGCCCGCGCGACTCTAGTCTCGGAGATTAGTCGCCGCGAAGTATCTCACATACGTTTATGTGGACACTCTCACAATAAGATACTAGTATTCTAGTCTACGTCTACGTCTGGATGTAGTGGTACCACCGTTGTGTCTGATTTCCATAACACAAGTGCAGTTAACTACTTACTTTGGGATCAGAGCAATGTATGTGATTGGTGTCCAATATCTTAAAAAGCTCATCAGGGTCCTAATCGGCAAGGAGAAGGAGGTGGTTATAATGGCATTAATTAGTATTGTTTTGCTTCAGAGCGTAACATTTAAAGAAGTAACAACGGGTAAAGTCACCAAGGCCGCCGAGAAGGCCCAGAAGAAGAAATAACTATGGGGCATCTTGACAGTTGCACCGCGCGGCGCCGCGCTGGCCGGCCTGGCTGCCGCGCGGCGCCCGCCCTCGCTGTTGACCCCCTTCTGTGTACAACCCCCCGTAGCCCCCCCTCACGATCGGAGCTTCTTCACTGGTCACATCGCGCTCGTCCCCGACGTATGCATTTATCATAGCACGATACTCTTAAAGTTAGTTTGTTTTAGTTACGCTTACGTGTTAAGTTTATGTCTTTGTGATTATTTTAGTCGTAAGTTACTCGCCAAGTTTGAGTTTCCGTACTTGAAAGCTCGATATGTATTATTTTTCCATCGAAAGGAGTTCAGGAGGAAAAGTAGAGTCGCTATTGGATATTTAAACCGCTATACTGCACAGAGTTCGACGACTGTTGGTAGTGTTAATTTTAAGACCGATCTTGTAGTATTCCCGGCCCTATTGTTTTCTTACCTATTCTTCTTTGATATTTTTAAATTGTTATAGTTTGTTCGATATAAGGTATTATTTTTCGTGGCTATTGTTTTAGTATTAATGGAAAAGTCGTTTTGTTTGATAAAGTCTGCTGCATTTTTAAAATAATGGAGAAACTACTATAAATTACATTGATCATTTTCTAACTACTGATGTTCCCTTTTTGGAGAGTTGTGATATGAAAAGTTAGAGAAACGCGATAATTTAGTTTAACTTCCTTTGGTTATTTACATGGTTAAGGCGTGGTGGGTGATAGTTGAACTTAATGTTAAACATCAGAGTGTAGAAAATGGGGGTAATTGGTTGTGAATCAATTCCCTGTAGTTGAATTAGCAGTATGAGCAAAGCGTTAAAAACGTTTTTATATAAATTGAAATCTTTGTAAAGCGTAAGTAAAGTTATTTCTGTTCCTAGTTACAGTTAAATATATAATATAATGGAATGTAGTAATTGCGTGTAGGGTTTAAACTTTCAATATCCATAAAACGAGCCACGATATTCTCACGGTATTAGTATTTCTTACATACGGAAAACAAACTTAAGACTCATTTTAAGCTAAATGTAACTTTGTAATTTTTTCAATAATTTTGTAAAGACCTTATCCTGATAAACCAATAAAGAAGCTACTGGTAATATTAGTTTCATTTATCAGCGATTTAAACCCTGTTCCTGTACAGGTACTTGTTGCTTATTATTTTAAAAGTTTTGGATGCGAAATAATACGCACATGCAATAAATTATACTCTGATTTTTAATTAGATACAGTGTGACAAGGACCTTCTGGCCAATAGGGTAGCCAGTGCAAGAAAATCTTCCTTGATTCAGTGAGTCTATTTAATTTTATTAGGGGGTCTTTTTTATTTAAACCTTATATTGTTTGCCCGACCAAGATAAATGGGACCTATGGGAACGGTAATGATTATAATATATGTATAGTACTGCACATTAACAATAAAAAAAAAACATTAAAAATATTACTACTTTATTTAAGGAGTTTAGCTCTACGGTATTAAGTTTTAAGTCTTCGGCTCTATGCCATACAAACTATTCTTTAGTAAAAATTGTTCATTTTTAACACTTATTAACTAACACTAAACTAGCCTATCTTAACCCTTAAACAGGCCCCGTGTGCACTGGCATTAAAACATATTTTTAAATATGGTGGGGTCTTAATTTTTACCTGTACAATGTATACCTAAGATCTGTTTCTAATAAATAATAAAATAAGGTAAAAAAAAAGTGGTCGTATTATGCACAATGCCTGTTGAGGAGCTTTCTGACGTTTCATAATTTATTTCCATTATCCATATTTATAATTAGGAACTGCATAGTTTGAACTTTGATCTCTTTACTGATAACAGGCAATGAATATTGTTTATTATAATGATTTGTAATATCAAAGTCAATGTGTCATTGTATATGTCACTGAACGTATATCGTTGCATATTTTATAATTAGATTTGCTTTTCTCCGGAAATAAACTGCAACATTTAACAATAAAACACTGTTGTGCGCTAGACTCAATGCGCTCGTACATTCGATCTCTCAGACTAATGTGTGTACGTACGACTTATTATCGCACTCGCTTCCTCCTATCGAAAAAAGCTATCCCATTGTTTTGTGATAAATTGATAAATTATCATCCTATACAAATACCAGCGTCCTTATTATTAACTACATATCATATGTAATTTTTGTTATGTTAAAAAAACGTAGTTGGTTATTTTTATGTTAAAAAAACGTAGTATGTTATTTTAATTATTAATGATTAAAAACGTAGAATGTTATTTTTATTAAAAAAAATACAATTATATTTTAATTTCAAAATGTATTAATTATGTGTATTTTATTATGTATAATGGAAACAGTGTCCATGTCATACCACTGCCAGACGGGCATAGGGCATATAATGACCACTTTCTTTGAATATTGATTTTTCCTAAAATGAAATGTTTAGTTAAAAATGTTTAGCTTCATACGAAAGATACAAATATTGGTAATCAAATAAAGGTTTAATCAATTAAAAAAAAAAAAAAAACACTATAAAACTCCAATTACCTAGGTGGTCGATAAATCTTACTATGCCTGATTAAGGGTTAACCTAACTCATTGAAATGCGAGGTGGTTCGCATTTCAATGCTCAACAAGGAAGATAAGCACGGGAACAGCGATCTGGTAAGTCGGCGCGATCCAGATCGCTTCACTTAATTCCCACTTTAAATGCATTGTTTTCCTCAAAGGCACAAATATCATGACAATTCCACCACACAATCACAATAATTGACCCGAAAAAACAACTACTACTAAAACGAAGAAATAAGGTCCGTCCTTCCCTTTTCGTTTCCCGCGCAAAAACTCTTGGCCAAAAGATCCAAAATGACATTTGGTGGGTGGCCACTTTTTCGTAATTTAAAAATAGTGTTGATCCTAAACATAAAATTAATATTCCTAAACGGAATAGAAGGACAAGTAAAAGCTGTCAAACGAAACCGATTTAAGATGACATTTATGTGTGTAAAATTGTTTATGTATGCGTGTCAGTGATGTTTGCCATACCGCTTTTTACATTGATATCGATATCGATAACATCATTAATATTGTAATATTTGTATTGTTTTTACAGTTGTTTTATGTGACAAACATACAAACTAAATAATATAAATTTCACTTGTAAAAAGCAACTTTAGCTGTGACAGACACAGCCAAAGTTGCTTTTTACTAGTGCAATTGATATCATTAGTATCAGTTATAGTCGGTAAGTACGAGTTGGACTCGCGGACAAACGGTTTCGTATTCTTTGGGACCGCTAATTTTTGAATAAAATAAAAACAAATCCAAAAATATTTTATTTATTAATTAAATAATTCCATTCATACCATACCACTAATCACTTATATGATAAATGCAAATGTTTGTGATGATGGATGAAGGAACCGCTCGTTACGGGTATCGGCCATGGCATTGCGGGTAAGAAGGATGTTTGATGCAGTAGAAAAACGAGCTTCAGACCATTAAGTCGTCATAAAGTTATTACTTGTGCAACTTGCCCTAAGTTTTGGAAAATAAATTATAATGTATGTTAATATAAATCAACTAAATCATTGACTCCTCGTTTTTAAAAATCCTAGGAAAACATACAAAAATACATATTATACACTTGTGAAACAAACAGTTACATTCCAATAGTTTTAGAGAATAGATGTTGACGGTATTAACTAATTGTATTGTGATAAAAAACAACATTAAAATTTAAAAAACCCACGACGTTAAAAGAGGTATTTTTCTTCATTGAAAAAAATATCAAATATTTTTCTCCAATCCCCCGAACAAATGTCAATAAGTATCCACCTATTTCTTAACTGCAAAACCAAGAAAATTCGACGAGTCTGCCATTAACTGCCTCGTAATATCAATTTTACCTACTTAAAGTAGAACAATGAAATGGTAATAGCAGCCCCGATGAATTTTCTAGTTTTTCAATTAAGAAATAGGTGGATACTTATTTACATTTGGTCGGGAGATTTGAGATAAAATATTAGACTATTTTTTTAATTTTGCCTAAATTTACATATTTCCTACGTGCTAGTCCTATCTGGAAAAAAAATAATTATTTAAAACTTTTTGACACCACCCTTAAAAATAGTTTGGAAAAAATTTTAAATTTACATTTTGATAATAATTCTTGGGCTCAGGCTTCGCTTCCTATTCGTTTTGGTGGGATCGGAATTCGCCAAATTTCTAGTATAGCCCTCCCCGCTTTTCTCTCCTCTTTGCATAGCACTTCCGTTTTAGCCGAAAAAATCTTTAAGCATCCTCGCCAGCTTTCTGAGGTGAGAGAGGCGGAGGAGTCTTGGCAAGGTCTCTGTCCTAGAGAAGACATTCCAAAGGAACGTCATCAACAAAAACTTTGGGATGTCCCTCTTGCGAGAGAGACCTTCGATTCATTACTTCAAAATTCCGTCAGTGACAGTGGTCGTGCAAGGCTCTTGGCGGTTTCCTGCAAAGATTCTGGTCACTGGCTTCATGCTTTACCGTCGAAAAATTTGGGCACTCTTTTCGATAATGAGTCTTTCCGGGTGTGTGTGGGCCTCCGCCTTGGTACTCCTATATGTGAAATATTTACGTGTCCCTGTGGCAAGGAGGTTGATAAATTTGGTCTCCACTGCCTTTGTTGCCAGCAAAGCGCTGGGCGTCTCGCCCGTCACGCCACCCTTAATGACGCCATCAGAAGAGCTCTTGCCACCATTAATGTACCTTCCACGTTGGAACCACGTGGTTTGGTCCGTGACGATGGCAAGAGACCCGATGGCCTCACGCTTATTCCCTGGGAACGGGGTCGGGCCTTAGTTTGGGATGCAACTTGTGTCGATACTTTGGCCCCCTCCCATCTCAGAGAATCAGCCCTTAAAGCTGGAGCAGCAGCAGAGTTGGCTGAAAACGCCAAGCGTCGCAAGTACGTCTCACTTGCAAGTGACTATGTGTTTGCGCCGTTTGGTGTTGAAACATTTGGGCCGTGGGGACCCTCAGCTAAATTGTTGTTTTGAAACATTGCGCCTAAATTAAATTCCGTTACAGCCAATAATAAAGCTGGCTGGTTCCTAGCTCAAAGGATTAGCATAGCTATCCAACGCGGGAACGCAGCCAGCATCATAGCCTCCTTGCCGCAAGGAAATAGTTTCGTTTTTGAATAGGTAGATTTTAAGTTTTTTTTTTTTTTTTTTTTTTTATGTTGCATGTCTTAGTTTGTAATTACATATTATCTACAAAATAAATAACCGGAATTAAGAAGAATATCGGTTAAACGTCGTGGGATTTTTCAAAATTTTTAATGTTGTTTTTTATTTTACTCTTTCTGGAGATACATGGGAGCATTCGTTTGCGCACACAAACACACAAACTTCCTCTTACCCCAAACGCGTACACGTTCTCCGTTCCGTCGTCGCGGGTAAATATAAGTCGTTTGTTAAGTAAGTACATTTCTAATTTTCTCACTGCCCTCGGAAAAGGACTATTTTATTTAGGTAATTTCTCAAAGTTAGCTTTGATACATTCTTGAATTTGGTTTCATACCTCAATCTTACAGGCAAATATGTTTCAATGATACATTTGATAATAAGATATCTGTGACTATTAAGAGGGTCTTGATCGAATGAATGAACAACCAAAGAATTAAATTGATTTCCCAAATCAATATGACGAATTATATCTAAGACGGTCCTATCAAATTTATTTTTATCAAAAACAAAACTAGTTTTTAACTTTTCTCTAAAATATCTTTCACACTTTAAGCAAACATTTATTACATCCTCTGAAGGATAGAATAAAAAACCAACACTGTCTTTATCAAAATCTTTACGACTTATTAAAGAGTCAGTCCGAGCTTGTACAAGGGATTCCAAGCAAACTTCACAATGTATAAGCCTTCGGATTTTTTTGATGACAAATCCTGCAAAATTGTACGACTAATTTAACAAATTGAGTGAAATCTTCAGAAAAGTCAGGTAATCTATCTAAATCTGATATGTTTTCTTGTGTCTGATATGTTTTTGTTAAAGGAACATCTTTTATTTCAAATCCTTGTTTTACCTTGTTGAATATTATAGAGCAATTAATTCTGTCTGTCGTTGAAGTTACGCTGTTCATTATAGTCACTTTTTCTAGCTCTAAACAATTCCCATTTTCACTTAGCTTGATCTCGGTGTGACAAAGCAACCTTTTATAAGCCGACACAAAATTTCTTACTGTAGCATTGTTATTAAAACCACCCTTAGATCTGATCGCACTGAAAAATGTTTCTATATGGTCCTGCGAAAGTTTGTATATGGGCAAAAATTTCAAACGACCTTGCTCGATGTAGTCCGCATACAACCATTTCAAAGTTATGATATTAACTAAGAATCCAGAAAAACCGAGATGTCTTGTGGAGTTTATTACTAACGAACCATCTTCATATTTTAAATTACAGAAATAATAGTAAGCTTGTTCAATTTTTTTAAATATAAATTCCTTGTTTCTGTCAAATAATGGTTTCTTACACCCGTATGAAAGGAAGTTCCGTGAATTAAAAATATCAAATATTTCATTAACCATGCGTATGAATGATACAGTTCCTTCCGAATTCTGGAATTGGAGTAAATTCAAAAAGTTTTGGCAATATTCTATGGATGTGGCTACAGATTCCGATAACAATTGTACGGCTAATTTCACATTCATTTTTTGTTTAATGAAATTTATATGTCTGAATGTTAATTTATTGGCAAGTCTCAAACCTTCTTTTACTTGAAGGTTGAACAGTTCTGTAACAAATTTGAATTCTACTTTCCTCCCAGTGAAATCTATAAATGTCTTCTTATCATGAAATATCCCTCTTATAAGCTTTATAAGGTGACACGGATCAAACAAAACGTAATATTTTCTATTCTTGAAATAAAAGTAAGGAATGATAGGCTCAGTTAATTTACATCTTAATAATTTGCACAAGTTTAGGTTAGAGGATATACCATCAAAAGTTATTGAGACAACAGTACAACCGGTTTCAATTAAAAAAGTAAGACATATCTTTAGTAGATTTTCCTTTTGAGTAGCAGTAAAAGCCCGCCCTGGAAAGAAACCAACTGATAGTTTCCAAAAGTGGTTAATAGCTACAACCATAAAAACAAGAATTTGACTTGCCACTGGAACTTCATCTCCATGTGTATCGTTTCCAAAATTCACAAAACCGTAGTGGTTCTTACCTACAAACTCAGTATACTCTTTGATGCTCATTTCATCGAAAGTCAAACTTACGAGAAGATCTTTTGTTTTTGCTATTTCTTTGATGGTATTAAATGACTCTGCAGTAAATCCTGGGGCACAATCTACGCGTTTATACCAGTTTCTCAGTGTGTTTACGTGTGGCAAACAAAAAGAAAATTTTTCGCGAATATAACTGTATGATCTCGGGCTATAGAAGTGAAGTGTTAACGAAAATGTTTTCAATTCATCACAGAATGCAGCTGATTGAGATATATCACCACGAGATAATGCATTCATTCGATCGTTTAAGGCTTGTATTGTTTTATTGCAGCATGTTGCAGAAATATCATTTAGATGATCTTGCAGGCCAGGTCGTTTTTGAATTTCGTCAAGTAGAGATGCTAAAGTTACTACTTTATTTTTAGAGCGTTTATTTTGCGCCCTCAGGTTCCGAATGATTTGCTGTTTTTTTAAAATTTTTTCTTGCAATTTAGTGCATTTGGATAAAAGTTTTTTTTTCTTGGCGACAATTCTAGTTGGGAAGAGGTCGATGGCGTGGGCTGTTGCAAGAGTAGCGGTGTAGATTTTAAAGGTAACGATGAGGATGCTTCTGGTATTATATCTCTACTAGCGGTCCCCCGCGACTTCGTCCGCGCGTTTTGAGTTTGCTCCATCCCCTCCCGTCGCAGCGTCATTTTTTATATCCTAAAGCCTTTCTCGATAAATAAGCTATCCAACACAGAAATATTTTTTCAAATCGGTCCAGCAGTTCCTGAGATAAGCGCGTTCAAACAAACAAACTCTTCAGCTTTATAATATATTAGCGAAAGCGCACGTTGTACTTAAGCTGCGAACATTATTTTGGTGCGGCGGAGTTATGTTAAAACTGTGATAGCTCCTAAGATATTTATTGAAATCAAATGATATAAAGGCAACTTGGTTCTAAATGAAATGCTCGTGATGCTGAATGTATTTATTTTGATAAGAATAAACACAGGTGTGTATAATACACCTCTAAAAATAATGCATTATTTTTTTACAAATTTATTAACATAATAAAGGTTGTAGTAAGTCAACCATAAAAGATAGACATATGCTGTCGCATACTTTATTATAGAACTCTTAATGCTGAACAATCCTGTCATACATGATTTTTGTGTAACTTAAGCGGTTTCCGCAGCGTATGCAGCGGAAGCTCTCAAAAGGAATATCTTTCTCCCGTTTTCGCAACATTTTTCATTGCTGCTGTGGTCTTATGAGTCGTATCTTTATGTTATATAGCCTAAAGCCTTCCTCGATAAATGGACTATCCAACGTAAAAAAAATTTTTCAAATCGGGCCAGTAGTTTTTGAGATTAGCGCGTTCAAACAAACAAACAAACAAACTCTTCAGCTTTATAATATTAGTATAGATATATATATGAAGTCACTGTGCGTCTGGACTTTATTTTTACCTGCGAAAAAGAAACACATAAGTAGCTATTTAATAAAAGTATTGTGACAGTATGATCTTGTCCCAGACTAAGCGAAGTATATAAGAAACCCTTATTGTATTTACAAAACTTATTAAGAACATCCAGACCAAGACATGTCTGTTCATATACACAAAGTTGTATGTTAGCATATCTAGTGCAAAAACATGTTACTATATTTCTAATAAATCAACAGCAGAAGATTATATTAATTTAGCTTACCGGAACAAACTCAGTTGGAATTGAAAATTTCATCAAACATCGTTTGCCTCCTCGCGTCGTGAAACATGTTTCTTTAAAATGCTTACTGCAGACATACGAGTATGGTTTAGGAATCCAGTTTCGCCGGTCGATTAATCTGAGCCATGCATTTTTAGTATCTAAATTATTAGAAAATGTAAAAGATACATAAATTTCCAACGTATTTTTACTATTATATTTATATTTGAACAATATAATAACGGTTGCAATTAGTCCTATACTATTCTAATAGTCAAAACCTGATACGTATACAAACTGCCATGTATGCGCGAAACATTACAATACTTAAATGTTTTGTCAATCAGCGAAGTAATTATAAATGAGAATACAATGCACCCAGGTGACTAATACTTAAATCGTCGTGGGTTGAGCATATTAGTTTACCGCGTGATAAATAGTCGACACGAAATATCGATAACTTGAAGCAGCCCTAGTGTAAAATGAAAATTATTTCTTTACACAAAATATTCGTAAATATGTATTATATGTTATTTGATCTTTGATTTTTACGTAAATAAACGCCTAAAGAAAAGAGTAATCATACTCAGTACTTAAAATTTGAAGCTCATTGGCAAAAATAAAGCGTAAATTAGGACGTGTCGATTCGGAGTATTTTACCTGTGAAATGAAAATTTGTTGGGATTATTTTGCTGTGTTGAACAACAATCAATCACCGAACAGGACACCATGTTTCAGAAGCAAAATATACACGATTTCACTTGAAATTATGAAGAATCATGGAAAAATCAAATGGAAGTAATTTTCAGCAAGCCTCTGTAGGGCGGTCAACTGTTTGACATCTGACAAAAATGGTTCTGCTACCCATCTCTTTTTATCACACAGTTTCCTGCTAGTGACATCTCGCTTTTGTCGTTCTATTTCAAAGGGATAATAATTTTATGATCCTAAAGAATCGGAAAATTATTTTTTTATGCAATCGTTGTTTTTGATCGATTTAAAAATTATTAAATAGATGTTGTTTGAATTCGTGGTGCGTTAAAGGATATTAGCATAAATTAAAAAAAGTGTTATTCTCTAGAAAAATCTAGAAAACTCTGTTAAAAAAACATATTTTGTACAAATATCGTCATTATTTCATTCAATTTTCTTTATAGAAAGGAAAGTAGCAAAAAGTCCAATAGGTAAAATCATACAAGAATAAGTATTGTTTTTTGCAAGGGAAAGTACCTTTTTTTACTCCATTTAGAAACTGTTTAATGTATCACGTTTATTATTAGTTTTGTGTAACGTTTACATATATAATTTCTTATAATAAGTAAAATCATATTATTAAAAACTAATATCACAAATCCAATTAATCGTATAGGTACAATTGAACTGTTACATCGCTATTGGTAGCACGCTTGCAAGCTTGCAACACCAAATAATAAAAGCTTCAGTAAAACTGTCATTCTGGTCGATCTAAAAAAAAGTATAGCAATAAATAAATTAGAGGGAGAGCTCATCACTTGAAAATCAGCCGATCCGATACCACGATGGAAAGTATATGGTTTGGTGACGCCAAGTCGAGTCGCGAACTTCATGAAGCCAAAACCCTGCATGGTTTTGGCACACTAACTGCGGTCTGTGGTCGTCCGGTCCAAATAAATTGGCCGCATCCGATAAATTTTGTATGGACCATTTTCCATTTTTCATCGCTGACATTATAGCGAGCAAGGAGGCGAATACTAAAAAGCCCACATTTGAATTCTAAAGAAAACAAGATATAAGTGGCAGAGAATGCCATTCGGCGTTAAGGCTCACATTTACATTGTTTGTCCACAATTTGATGGGGTAGGGGTGGTGAGGAGGGAGGAAGAGCCTACCCCCAGCACCACTCCCCCCTAGATTTTGCCTAGTTTGAAAGATATTAATTTTTGAAAAATATATTGTAAAAACGCAATAAATCTATACAAATATTCCTCTGGAGGGAGTAAGGGGGGTGCTTCCTCACCTGGAAGGTAACCCCAGGGGTACCGCATGGTGGGGGGGACCCACCTCCCCTAGGGTAGAACCCACCTCCCCCAGAGGGAACCCACCTCATGCATGGTTATGAAGGTGATCATTCCGCGCCCAACCCCCCTCCCCCAAACAAGACGCTAACAAACCACTAGAAAATGGCGAAATTCATTAGTTAGAATTTAGAGTTCGAATAATCGGTCGTCGATGACGGATAAACTATTATAGTTAACCCCGACTTGTTGTGGTACTAGTCTGCCCGACACTAGAGTGTAATTCCAAAGCCGAAGGCGCGGTGGGAGAGCAGCCTCCGCCCATCATAACAAAGCGCAGGCAGGCACCCGTGCGAGTATGGTTGACTGCTATTTGTTACTTAAGGGCGAAGTGGTTGCAATTCCCGCAGCGCCGGAAACGGCGTGTACCTTGGTTGTACCGTTGTACTCGAAGAATTTATAGTCATTTTAGTAATTATAGTCCGGTCAATTTAGACAATTGAAATAACAAAAATTCCGACAGAGCCAAATTTTGGTGGAGACCTTGGGTTTACCCTAAGAAATAAAAATTCAAAAGTCCCCATCAATCCCATGCGAGCTTAAGTTATTCGAGGTCAAAGGTCAAAATTTTAGTTTTTTGGATTTTTCTCAAAAACGGTAAGTTTTATCACAAAAATACCTGAATTTTGAGATTTACAAATCTTGTCTGAAGTAGTCTCCACCAAAATTTGGCTCTGTCGGAATTTTGATATTTGACCACTATTTTTATGTCTAAATTGACCGGACTATTAAATAACCTTTAAAGTGCTTAAAATGCTTTTTACACTATTTTGTGGATAAACATAAAGTTAAGAAAGTAGATAGATCAGGATATAGATACCATGAGAAGGTAAAAACAGCCGTTTATCAAAATTTTACTTAGGTATGTACTAATGATACTTATTTAGTATGTTGGACGGATATTGAGTATAAAAATAATCCCAAATATTTAAATATTCAGTGGTTAATTAATATAAATAAATAACGTTAATATAAATGTCGTACAGAATAAATCAAATATTAAATTAAATAGTAATAACAGTCCAGTTGTAGTCCGGTCAAATTAGACATCCAAGGTTACAAAAACTCCCACCTAGCTGAAAATTGGTAGGATTGCTTAAAACACCATCATAAATGAAATGTAGAAAGTCCCCATCAATCCGATACCTGGAAAAAAAGTTACTCGGGGTCAAAAGTCACAAAAACGGGTTTTTCGCGATTTTCAGCAAAACGGTAATATTATCATAAAATTAGCCACGACAAAAATTGTAGAGCAGATAAATATCTACAAAAAATGTCTATATACTTTTCTTCCTAAGAGCCACCGTTTTTGACATATAACGATCCAAAAAGTTGAAACTATTGAATAATAAAAGATATTGGCAACGGTTAAAAATGATAAAAGTGATAAAAGCGGTGTAAGTTTAAAAAAAAATGCGGATATTTATCCATCTGACTCATAATTCTCTAATACTTCTGCTTCTTCTTCTCCTTGTTCTTCTTCTTCATCCTCGCTGCAAGTAAATTGCTCCAATAATGACAAATCGCATGTCTCCTCGTTAACATCAAATGAATCCTAAATTGTTGGTGATTCAACATTGGAGCACGACCGGTCTTGACAATTAGTACATGCTACAGAACAAAACAGGTCAACTTTTTTGCAACCACATTTAGCACTACATCCCTTTTTACAGTTGCAAAAATTGTATTTAACAGTTTTTCCGGCGCAGGTGGGAGTAAAATTTGAACTGGTTCTGATGTATTGTCGACCAACTTCCAACCCCACTCTTTTGGGTCTAGCTGATAACCAAGCCACACTTGAACTTGGTAATATACCCGAAAAAGATGTTGATGAGCAGCCGCTGAGGTTGGAAGAAGACAAGCTAACTGCACTTGTTTTTTATTTCGGGTATTTTTAACGAAACATGCATATCGAAACTTATCTAAGCACGTAGTTTTTTTTAAGGAGCTCCATACATAGAGAGAAGACACCAAATTCCGTTGGTGATAACTTCTTCTTGAATTACCCGACATTCTCATAATTATAATATTTTATATGTGTAAGATACACTGACCGATAGAATAATATTTTTACTTGTATTACAGCTTCAGCGATGTATATACGTGGTGTAATTATACATATTATGACGATTACAACTTTTTCAACTTTTTGGATCGTTATATGTCAAAAACGGTGGCTCATAGGAAGAAAAGTATATAGACATTTTTTGTAGATATTTATCTGTTCTACAATTTTTGTCTGGCTAATTTTATGATAAAACTTACCGTTTTGCTGAAAATCGCGAAAAACCCGTTTTTGTGACATTTGACCCCGAGTAACTTTTTTTCCAGGTATCGGATCGATGGGGACTTTCTACATTTCATTTATGATGGTGTTTTAAACAATCCTACCAATTTTCAGCTAGGTGGGAGTTTTTGTAACCTTACCCCTATTTTTATGTCTAATTTGACCGGACTATTGGTACTTTAATATCATATTTATGTTAAACTTTATAAAAAGCGCTTTTTTCAAATTTACGTTATATGTACGAAAGATAGCCGATAAGCCCATATCACCTAGAGGTAAGGCATAAATATCGTAACATCGGTGAAGAAGGTACTTACTTTTAAATACTAGTCTGCACCTAAAACAAGACAAGAAAAATACCAATCTAAGGATCGTAAAGCCAAAAACTATTTCTTCATCGGCAAAGAAAATTCGATCGGTGAAGTTTTTTCGTATACGAATTGCAAGAGAATTGCCCTCCTGATAATAATTGTGGCTTACTCACTACGAACTTTTTTATGTTCATAATTTTTATAATAAATAATGTACTATTTTCAAAGGGCAACGCAGATCTTACGTTAAATGATATGTGTAGTTTCTGGCCCTTTATTGACTTTGATTAATTCAAAAAATCTCTCATCTGCATTACTAGCTCAGAGAATTATTTTTTATATAAAACATTTGAATGAGAATTACTCATTCAAATATCGTGAATCTGTTTTCCCTCGATGTTAAAACCTTATTTTGTTTTATGAATAACACAGAATAAGAACCACCTGGCGACCATTTCTTAGTTTCTGGTCCCCATAGTGAGCAGTTCTTGGCTGTGCTGACTTTCAACCAAATTTTGTACTAAAACTATTTTTCTACATTACTAAATGTATCCTAACAAACAATGGGGACTTGCAACGATCACACCGCGATCGAACGACAACCAACTACAATAATGTAAATCGTTTTTGTAGTATATTTTTGAATTTGTTTAGTTTTCTTACTATGCGCGCCTAATACAACGCAAAATGCCTCTTTCTTTTAATAAAATAAATAAATCGTTTATCTTTCACCTGCCTAACTGCATAACTAGGTAGTTGTATGTGTGTAAAATAATGGTCAAGAAAAGTTTTAAGGCCGCAAACTGGACGGCCGCGGGTGCGGGCGCGGGGGCTCGCGCGGTGCTCGCGCGATTTGATATTTATGCTTAAGTGTGTATTAACCGTTCTGGAGGGCCACGGCGCGGGTGGCGGGAAATTGCCTTGCCGCTCGTGCCGCAGTCGCCCCCGCGCCCGCACCCGCGGCCGTCCAGTTTGCGGCCTAAAAGTTACCGACCCTATATAACATTTTTGTTGGTGGAAAAATCAACATAAACGTTAATGGTGGGTGATTCATCACCACATACTGATTGATTGAATTAGTAAATTTATTAAAAACACTGGAGAATTTTGATAGATAATAATCTATCAAAATTCTCCAGTGTTACCTTTTGAGTTGATAGACTCTGTTATCAATAGATAACAGAGTCTATCAACTCAAAAGATATTGAAATGGACCGATGTATTACTCACTCCAATCCCTCAAGCGTATGTGAACGAGACACAATAGATATTCTATTGTTATGCGGTCTCATGCGACCGCTCGGGTGTTGAAGTATTAAGTACGTAATAAGCAGAAATTAATTCAATTATTAGTCCTCAACTTGAAATAAAAGGCTCAAACAGATCCAAAACACGATTTCCAACGATGGGATATTATCAGTATTTTTTACTTCAAACTTGACTCACAAATGAGAAGATGCGTAAAACAAATCGATGTAAAGAGAATCAAAAGTCCATCGAAGATGTCTACAAGCATATGACCTTATATCGATTAAAGGATCACAATGGATGGATGTAAAACCATGGAGGAGGTTTATGTACAGTGTCTATCCTGGGGCTAATGATGGCGATGATAATACAAATAGTGAGCTGCTAGCCTGGGGCACGCCAGTAATATTTGTGAAATTTCAAGATCGACAATCTAGCCGTAAAATTGACTCGAGTTTCTTTGAACAGATATTTTGTTAATAAAACGGTTGCCGAATAGTTTATTTTTTGAAAACACAAATAATAGGTAGTATTTCTTTGGTCAAACCCCTAATATTAGAAAATTTGACACCAGGTGGCCATGAACTGCCGGAGGCCAGAAAAGGCTCGGATTACCCATAAAAATACTCTACCGAACCGACCCACGATCGCCGTACTGATTTGTCGCACTTACAGGATAGGCTCAATAACAGCAAATTCCTTTGCTACATACTCCGTCCTCATGACGTTTCTGCTGACATTGACAGAAAAGACAGCCGACAGGTCAGTTTTTGACAGATTGTTTTATGTTTTGTCTGAGCTGTACTAGTTTTTGCCGCTGTATTTATTTTACGACACCAACAAGCCGCTGATAACGAAACACGATGACGTGTGCCTTGCCGTAAGTGAAAGTAACTTAATAGTGGTAGGAGCAATACGTGTAGGCCTTCAATATCGACTGTACATTCCATCACTCGCAGTCCCTCGCGCGTCGTGGTTTCGTTCAGTTGGGTGCTCGTATAATTTCATTGTAACAATTAACTATGTGCGGAATATTTGCGTATATTAACCATCTGACGCCGAAGACTCGGCGTGAAATTTTGGAGTTACTCGTCAATGGGTTGAAGCGTTTGGAATACCGTGGCTACGATTCGGCAGGCGTCGCTGTTGATGCTGCTGACTTTAAAGATATCGCCGTGGTGAAACGCAGCGGTAAAGTAGCCGCTTTGGAAGAGTTGTTGCAAGAGCGCAGTGTCGAGCTCGCTGTAGAAGAGTGTGTTGACTCACACTGTGGCATTGCACACACTCGCTGGGCTACTCATGGTGAACCTAGTGCTGTTAATTCTCATCCACAACGTTCTGGGGATGATAATGCTTTTGTTGTCATTCACAATGGTATCATCACTAACTACAAGGCAGTGAAAACATTCCTAGAAAATAAAGGATATGAATTTGAATCCCAAACAGACACTGAAGCAATCGCTAAATTGATCCATCACATCTACAATCAACACAAGGACTACAGCTTCCAGGAACTTGCTGAGCAGGTAATCCAACAACTTGAAGGTGCTTTTGCTTTGTGTTTCAAATCACGTCATTTTCCTAATGAATGTGTTGCAACCCGTAGGGGTAGCCCTTTGCTTGTTGGAATCAAAACACGTAGACGACTCTCAAGTGACCATGTACCCATTATGTACACAAATAATAAAGCAACACGAGGTGTCGTGCCTTCAGTACCACGCGTTAACAGTCATGCTCACTTTGAACCAGAAGAAGAACGTGATGTTGAGTATTTCTTTGCTTCTGATGCTTCTGCAGTCATTGAACACACCAACAGGGTTCTGTATTTTGAAGATGATGATGTAGCCCATGTAAAAGATGGAGTTCTCAGCATTCATCGTTTATCAGGAAGCAGTAATGATCCCCATGAACGTGAAATTTTCACATTGAAACTGGAGTTGCAGCAAATCATGAAAGGTAATTATGAATACTTTATGCAAAAAGAAATTTTTGAGCAACCAGAGTCCATTGTGAACACTATGAGAGGACGTCTGAACTTTGCTAATGGTACAGTAACTCTAGGAGGCATTAAGGACTACATTCCTGAAATCAAAAGATGCAGAAGATTGATGCTGATTGGCTGCGGAACAAGTTACCACAGTGCAGTAGCTACTCGTCAACTGTTGGAAGAATTAACTGAACTCCCAGTTATGGTAGAGCTTGCTTCAGATTTCTTGGACAGGAATACCCCTGTATTCCGAGATGATGTTTGTTTCTTCATATCTCAGTCTGGAGAAACTGCTGACACTTTAATGGCTTTGCGTTATTGTAAACGTCATGGAGCTCTTATTGTAGGAATCACCAATACTGTTGGTAGTTCTATCTGTCGTGAATCGCACTGTGGTGTTCACATAAATGCCGGCCCGGAAATTGGTGTCGCCTCTACAAAAGCCTACACATCACAGTTTGTGTCTTTAGTTATGTTTGCTTTAGTGATCAGCGAAGATCGCATTTCTCTGCAAAAGCGACGTGCCGACATTATTGCAGGTCTACACGAATTGGACAGCAAAATTCGCCAAGTCTTAGCTTTGGACGCCGAAGTAAAAGCTCTGGCTGAGGATCTCTACCGTCAACGATCGCTCCTCATAATGGGTCGTGGTTACAACTTCGCCACTTGCTTAGAAGGAGCTTTGAAAGTTAAAGAACTTACGTACATGCACAGTGAAGGCATTATGGCAGGAGAACTGAAACACGGTCCCCTCGCGCTCATTGATGATTCTATGCCAGTAATGATGATCGTCATGCGTGACCCAGTTTACACGAAATGCATGAACGCACTTCAGCAGGTGACTGCACGACAAGGTCGCCCGATCGTCGTTTGTGAAGAAGGCGACAAGGAAACAATGTCTCTGGCTTCCAGGTGTCTCGAGATACCGAAGACTGTTGATTGTTTACAGGGTGTTCTCACTGTGATCCCTATGCAGTTGCTAGCATATCATATTGCCGTGCTCAGAGGCTGCAATGTTGATTGCCCCCGAAACCTTGCCAAATCAGTTACTGTGGAATAGTTACATCTTTGACATTTTATCTGAGACTTTTTGAAGCTGCACGTGATTCCTCGATATCATGGAACAATAATTGGATTGCAAATTGATTAAATTAGAATTGTAAATAAGGTGTTAAAGAATCACAATTATGTTGTTGTTATAAGAAAGCTCTATTAAAATTTTATACTAAACTAAGTTGCTTTGAAAAACTTAATGGATGGTAATTTACAAAATGTGATTATGTTTTTAGTGTTTGTCGAAATAGTCACTACCACTCGAAATATCAATCGTTTTTTGGCGATCATTCGATGCATTCGTTGTGGACACCTAGCTTGCACTAGAAAGAGAGTAGGTCCTACATACGTAGATTAGCCCTTTTACAGATACATGTCATTTTAAAGTAGGTACCATAACAACAGCGTCTTTATGTATGTATGCATCCGTAACGTGTTGGTAAAAATCTACTGATAGTAATGAGTTGTTCCGATATTCTTTGTAACCGAGTAGTAACTTGACTTATTGACATAGTTCACTAAAGATATTTTATCCACTGTACATACGCGGTAGAATATTATAAGTGATATAAGTCATCTTGGCGGTAAGCATTTCAAGTAAAATAAGTAGGTACGGTAAACCCACATCCCATTCTTTTTTAACTTCATAAATGGTATGCTAATTGCTCTTTTTGGTATTAAACACTCTTATTATTACTAATATAAAACATTCCATTATTTCCAAGTAAAAGTACAATCAATGATTTTAGCTTAGATTTATTTATACATGTATACGAGATTTTTTCATGATTGCATTTTGTATTCATTCATATATTACTACTTTAATATTATCTTAGCATATTTTAATGTATTTACATGATCTGAACCAAATTCCACCTGCCACGACCCCATTTTATTTGTTTGATAGGTAGCAAATAAGTATAATATTGTCATTGTAAGTGTTGTGTAAACCTAGCACGATGACCGTACGAAAGATTTTACTGTCAACTGTTTCGAACGAGTAAATTAAATTAAAATGGACTTATTTATTAAATACCGGCATCAGCAAATACTACAACAATTTTAATTGGCTATTCTTTATATTATTTTGACGCTTCGGAAAATATAATCAACGAATCAAAGCTTTGTAGGTTTTAGACGAACTTAAGCCTTCTTATTTCAAAACTTTGTACCAGACCTTAAACCGTATTATGATTAAACCAACTACTTTAAAATACTGTCTTTTTGACAGCATTCAATGAAGTGTATAATTTTCTAATTGGTCGGGTGATTTTGAGTCTTGGTTTAAACCTGGTACTATATTTTTGGAAATAATGGGGAAAATGTTCGAAAGCAGCCTGGAGATTTTATGAGATTTTAGGTAATTTTTAAGATTTAGTAATACCGTGTGATGTAATGTTACATAACGTATTTTTTGTATGTATTTTGAGAATATTTGTTGATATAATGTTTGTTTCTATAAAATGGGTTTTATTAAGATTTAAATCGTATCGTATAGTACCTACCCAATATTTTGTTCTGGTGCCTCTTTTATGTCGTAGCTACCCATATATCACTAAATCTGGCTATCGGCGTAAAAACAAGGAAATATGGCCGATAAAGCGTCCTACTAGGTACTCGCTAAATGATAGGTTATCAGCTGATTTAATCAATTTTGAATTTAAATACGATTTATAAACAGTACTACAATATTCCTATCAACTTAGATTCATTTTGGTACTTTTCAGAGCTAATTACTAGTCAAAAATTTTTAGCTTGATGTTTTAGGCTTAATTTTATATCTATTGGCGCTGAAAAAAGGAAGGTAAATCTAGGTAGAAGTTCTTCAAAATCTTACTGCGTTCGGTAGGGCAGTGGTCAAACCTTAAACAGTTGTATAAAATAACCTACCTTAAAGTTCGTTTTAAAGAATTGATAGATATTTTAAAAATAAATCTCTGTTAGACCATAAGCTTAGAAATAGTTTGTATTGTTCCTTCAGTTTATTTCCGTAGTAGTAGCACACTGTACTTTAATAATTATCTGTTTATAAAAATTCTCTTTATTTGAACTGATTTATTAAACCTAAAAAAAAACATTTTTTTAAATCAATACCAATTAGTGTCGTAAATAGAAACCTTTTCTACTTTCAAATAACCTGTACCTGACTTTGAATTCAAAATACGTCTTTGAGACATCTCACAGAGACTATACTGCAATATGTTTTTTTTATAGTTAAATATGAATTTATCGCACAAATTTTCTGCAGTCTATAATGTGTTTCTTTTACCTATCAAATTGTTTTTCATAGCCTTGTGCTTGACTTTATTGAATGTTGTTTTATGTGCAGAGTACTTTCTGATTCTGTAAAACAGAATATGCAATAGCTTTTAGTTTGTTTTTATTTTATTTAAGGCTTTTAAATTGATTGTATCTTTGTAAAGTATAATATATCCAATTTTTTACGTAAAATTATTTGGTTTTATTTATGTTAGTCCCTTAACAATGCCGCTGCGTAAAGTTTATTTCATTGTAAAATAAACGAGGTAGGAGATAGTCGCAATCCCTCCTTATACAATGCTATCACCAACTGAACTAAATAAAACACCTTTTTTTGTAAGTGCCTAAAAGTGATAAAGATGAAATAAACCAAAAATTTGCACACGGGCGGGACTTGAACCAGCAACTTGAAATTTCGCCGGGTCGGACTGACAGCACGGTAGCTCAATTAGTAAGAGCGTTTGGCCCGGTCTGCCAAAAGGTTGCTGGTTCAAGTCCCGCCCGTGTGCAAATTTTTGGTTTCTTATTTCATCTTTATGAATATATAAATGTGACACTGTGAGTGTTAAAAACATTCTAAAGCATTGCCTAAAAGTGAGTTTCAATGTGTGCTCTTTACAAATTTAAATATGGAACTCCGGAAGCCAGACTACCGAGGTCACTATTTCTGTACTACCATTGCGGTAACTTCCCGATTGATTAGCGTTCAATCTGTTTCTCTATCTACATACAACCACTCGTTAACGCGTTCAACAAATCACGGTTGAACGCATAAGGGATTAAGGTCTGTTTTGAAAAAATATTTTTTTTGTTAAATAGCTCATTTATAAAGGTAGGAATAGATGGGTACATCGGTATCACCAAACTACTACCACCCATAAGAGCGGAGAAAAATCTAATTAGAGCGGACGTAGTTGCCGTGTACCGCTAGTAATCGTAATGTAGAATCATAGCATAGATACCTACACTTGTTTTTTTCTATACTAGATATCTGTTAAATACTATTATAATACAATATTTACTTTGTATGACATTTGTACAAACAATTCACTAGTATTTGTGAATATCAACCCGTATATAATAGGTAATCTAGCAAGTGTTTAAGCAGTTGTTTTTCACAAAATAAATAAACAATATTATGCGGGGTTTCTTCTCCTGCAGCTGCAGCTGCACTTTATTGTTTTTAAAAGCTAAGTACCTACTTACTGTAGGTATTTATGTGAGCAGAATAACTTAGTAGGATCATCAATTCGCCACTCTCCAATAATTTACTGTAGTATTTACAAAATTGTCTATCTTGTCTTACGGAATTTGTATCGTTTAAGATAATACAACTTCGCTAAGCAATATCTACGCTTTACATACATTCGTTCGCTTTGAAATCTATACTTATAATATTTTAATGTTGACGAGTTTGTTTGTTTCAACGTGTTTATCTCAGAAACTACTAGACCGATTTTAAAAAACTATTTTGTGTTGGATATCTATCTAATTATCGAAGATTAGGCTATAAAACATCACGACGTGAGATGAGGAAGAAAAATTAACACGCGTGGACGAAGTAGTAAATAAATTATTATTGCGGCTATTTTGTAGTGTATCCAGCATTGACAATTTTACCATACAAATCTCAAGTTGGTACCTATTATAATTACCTACGTCTCTCGACCCAAACCATTTTTCATAGAAACAGATAACACGTCGAAAAATTGTTGATGATAGGATCAAGTTAGACGTTAAAAATTAATTATTAAATTCCTCAGGGACGTGTTTATCAGTCTTTTGTTATGCTTTTGTGTATTCACCGCCGGCGGTCTTTTGATCCGTGAGCGTCTAATTCAGAAATTATTCCTATGGACTTCCTAAACTGCGCATTATTTATTTGATTCGTCGTAGGTACATACTCATCGTATATGTATTTTACAGGTAGTGCGTTTCTAAGTGAAGGCTTAGTAGCGGACTGTACTCCTCAAGAATATAATAAACTAGCGGTCCCCCGCGACTGCGTCCACGCGTTTTAAGTTCGCTCACTCCCCTCCTCTCACAGGCTGTGAGGCCACATAAGATATTGTGCCGTGATATTTTGTGGCCTAAAGCCTACCTCGGTAAATAAAATAAGCTAACCAACTCAAAAACAATTTCAAATCGTTCCATAGTTCCTGAGATTAGCGCGTGAAACAACGTTTCAGCTTCATAATATTCGTATAGATACTAAATAACATTGTAAATACCGCAGCAGTGACTCTTCACCCAATAAAAGCAGCCCTAAAAAGGATATGTACTCATTTTTCTGCGTATGTATAGTATGAAGTAGGTAGTAGTAAAATATTTATGTGAATCCCCGTTCGAAAAGTAATTTATTTACCGTAATCTCTACGATATGATAAGAGAAGAGCCAAGATCAAAGACTTGCAAGTGTTTTGCGCATGATTAATCAAAACTTAAAGTTCCTGATTGTAAACAGGCTGTTTTGTCTACATATAGGAAAGAATGAGAATTTAATAGAAAATTTATATTAATGTCAATATTTATTTTCTGTCGCTAACGCGCGACTGCAGCGATGCTAAATCAAATCTGTTTAATGAAAATATATTAACGGTGAGGGAGGAATAGGGATAGCAAAATGTTTGCAACAATTATTATTACAAAAAACGTAATTATTGCTAAGATATATACACAAAACATGTTCAGTATAACCTCTTCTAGTGGAAAAATATGAGTATGAAAATAGGAGGGGACAAACTCGAAACGCACGGACGCAGTCGCGGGGGCCGCTAGTTAACCATATGAACGATAGTGAAAAGCAATACATTTATTTTGTAAATGTCGTTTAACCCTGTGGTAGGTGTCATATGTCGACGGTGCATGGGTGCCTGTTGATTGTTGCGCTTATGCAGACAGCATCACACGCCTCTCTATGTTTCACAACACGACCTAGTTGCCGCGACACCGCCGCCGCCACCCCCGCTGCAGACGCCGCGCTCTCCTCACAATCCAACAGCCTAAAAGCTGTTGTGTAATATCTGCCTCAAACCCTCGATATGATAGTTTGAGAGATGTGTCCTTGCCACATTCAATCACTCAAACGAAATATCTTGCAAAACGCTAACCAGATTTCTATTTGGTAATGTATAAATGAATGTTAGGTCTTGTATGATTATTTATCTGTGTTGGCCTTTATTCACCTTTATAAGTTTAGAAGGATCAATACCTAGACTTTCAGAATGGTAAACTTGTTGTGATTGATTGAAGACGCTGAACTGAGTCATTCTTAGGCGCCGGCGCTGCACTGCACGCCTCTTGGACTCATAGACGGTCATTGGCCTACCTACTTATACATTAACCAATATTCCCTCTCACGTTTTTTGGCGCATTGTGGTTGACTGTGTGGTAGTATCTATCTTCACAACATATGTAAGTCTACCATGGTCAGTAGGTACTTTTGCATCTGATCTGACTTACGATGTTTACGATGTGTAAGTAGATGACTATAAGCAATGAGCTCCGGTTGAACCTACCAAAGAATTCATACAACCTACCCTATCTCACCATATTAACGCTGATGATAACTAAAAATTTAGTAAGTGGTTAACTTTCCACGTAATTACTCGTATTATTATTACCTACTTATATCAGTTTGTATTGTTTGATGCAAGCAAGCGTGCTGCGATATGACATACCTTAGTCACAGATAATAAATAGCCTGGGTAAAGCAACTTCTCCGAGTAAATAGCTTATGCCCAATGTACATTCAGGTGGTTTCGTTGTTTATGCGCCGCCATTGTTTTGTGCGTGTCTTGCGTCAGAAACATTTATTATTAATCATTAACAAACATTTTTCTGAACCTATCATAAAACTCTCTAAAAAGGGTAGGTATTTCTAACACTTTTTATATTATAATACACTTATTTATTATTATTATATTGTAACACTTAATAATATCAAAGTGGCTGCGCCGTCGAGTCGGATTATTAATAATATCGCTTGACATTGATAACAAACGACTTCGCAATCTGTGCTTCTCAATTTACAAATCGCTTGAAAAATCCCTGAAAAATGATAAAACAGTTATCAATTGTATCGAAAGTTATACCTACTTGTATAATATATATTACTAAGGTATACCTATAGGTACACAGTAACGCATAAAATGCATAACATGGCCAGAAGGTATAAATTGGTTGCATTTGTAAATAATACAAAAGGTCAAAATTTACTGCGGTTAGTGCCGGGTTACTGACTTGGTGTCAGTGCCCTGAAAACCAGCTCGCTCTTTGCGGCGAAATTCCTCGTCCCTCCAACGCACTTTGAATTCTAAGTGAATGGAAGGCGACCTCAAACGAAAAGCATCGATACTTACATGGCGCATAAATTTTGATAAATTAAATATTACTCTGGAAGTAGGCACTTACGGAGAAAGATTCACTCATAGTCAGTGGGCAATGAGTGGGTCTTGAAATTATCTAAGAACGCGAAATAACAAACATAGCGACATAAATGTAATAGAGTCAGTCTTTTGTCGGGGTCGTCACCCAAACATACACCATACTTGATAAAGACTACCTACCACGTTTTTATTTTATTTTAATGGACATCAATCACATTACATTAATGATCCCAAAGTAAGTAGCTAATGCTCTTGTGTTATGGAAATCAGACACAATGGTGGTAGCAGAACACCCAGACCCGAGACATGAAAGAAAATTTTGATATCTACATTCACCCGACCAGGAATCGAACCCGGGACCTCGGAGTGGCGACACCTTGAAACCAGCGTGTTTAGCCACTACACCACGGAGGCTTATTCTTAAAGTTGATTTTATTTTATTCTATCGTTTTTTTATTGTTATTAATATAGGTACGAGTAGATACTACGAGTAATTAACTCTTTGCATCGCCTGTAGAGACTTGACTTGTAAGAGATTTGTAAACATAATCCTGCAAATCTTTTAATTGCAAATAATTAGTACAAAAATGCATTTTCTTCAGATAAAATAGGTGAAATCAGCTAGTAAGAAGTTACTAATACTAACGGTTCTAAAGAAAATAATAATGAATAAACGTTTATTTTTTTTATTTTTTTCGGTTTTAGTTTCCCCCATAGTTGTATGTTTAGCCCCAAATATTATTATTTTTAAATAAGAATCGTAAAGCAGTTAACAGGATACATCTTCCTACCAAATTTCAACAGTGTGATGCTTACAGTTTCAGAATTAAGTGGCTGTGACATATGGACGGACAGACAACAGACAGACAGACTAGACGAAACCCTTATAGGGTTCCGTTTTTTGCTATTCGGCTACGAATCCTTAAAAACCGATCAATATGAGCTCTTAAAAACTGTCACTGTATTCAAAATGTCATTCGGATAGTTTCAACGCAAACTTGATGCATCAGGTTCGCCTTGGGGACTTCCTGCTGTGTGGTGCATTTAGCAGCACCAAACCCGCGCAGTGAAGGGGATCACAGACATTTCTTTGTTTCACTGTGCACTGGTTGCAAAACTGATAGGTATTTGACCTTTACCACTGTAAGTAGAATGTGTAAGCAATTGCAAAATAGGTCTTACTTACTTACCAATTACAAACTTTCATTATTAAATAGGAAAGTAAATAGCTTTAGTGGAAAATTTTATATTCGTCAGGTATATTGAAAGGATTCTTAGTTCTAAATTTATAAATTTATTATTGCCTTTTATCTAAGTAGCACAAGATTGCAATCTAATCTATTACTTACTATTTTTTGTTGTAGATGTCGCAAACACCATCCTAACTATATTAATATTATTATTCAATCTTTGGATTCGTGAGGCGATATTACCTTATTTGGTGAGGTAATTTTAAAAACTGGATTCGTTTGGAGTCGCTTAACCGGTTTTCGCATTTACTGCGAGATTGAAAGTTTATGCGGTGACATTTTATTAAGCTGCCTAAAACTATTATTAAATCATGTTTAAATACTGTTTTTATTTTAAAAGAAGAGGAGATGGAAATCTCTCGCACTATCAACTAGTCTGGCTCGTGGACGGATTGGATGCGATACGGGTACTCGGTTCAAATTCCGAGCTTAGACGTTTTTCTTCCGAGGGTTTCTTAGGGCTGGTAAGTTTTAGTTTAGCCAGAAACGACTTCGTGCCGGTACCGCTGCCTCTATCTGTCTACCTATATAAGTATAGATTTCTCACTAACCAACTCTGCACTTCTTTTTATATTTTCCTGTATAACGGGTTCGGTTAAAAAAACTAATCCCAAGGAAGGTTCACACATTTTAGGTCTGTCTGTCAATGTCTTTCCTCAACAACGCTAAAAAAAATATGAGACTGAAATAATCAAATAATTGGGTCTATGGTCTTCAGGAAAAAAAAAACGTGGGGGAGGCCTATACACGTATGTACACCTGTGGACGTCCTTTGGCTAATAATGATGATGATGGTCTTCAGGTGTGAAAATAATTCAGTTTGTGCGTCAACGAGATCAAAAAAGAAAATACCTAATGTCCGTAAGAGGTACCTATCTAAAAAGAGGTATATAATAAATAAAATACAATAATGACTTAATACCTAATAGTACATTCGAACTTTGGGGAAAAGAAACGTTTGTTTACCCTTGAGCTTACTTGTAAGTTTTAGGCAAAATTAAACACTGTCTATGAGACTATTACTTACATAGACTTTATAGCACATTAGTGTTAGAACATAGCACAAAAAATTCAACTGACATATTTATACCCCGTAATTCATCATACCAGTCTCGAATCTCGATTCTTCGACGGCTCACTTCGCTCGCGCATTAACTTAGCGTAACAAACAAAATCATGAGCTCTATTTAGATTCACTCGCTTCAAGATGGCGAGTGATTTTCGTTCGAAGATGAATTAAAAGTCATAGAAAAAATCTCGTTGTCGAGCGAAAATCACTCGCCATTTCGAAGCGAGTGATTCAAAAATAGGATGGGGTCCTATCTACTCTTTCAAAAACATTAAAGTATAAATTTGAAGAGGTTACTTGGAAATACCCACGGTGGTCGTCGGAAGCTTGGTTTCCACCATCTTAACAATACCTGTTAATTATTAAGCTCGAATGGCCTGTATTGGAATTGGAATGCAACATTTAAAATTAGCAAAATGGTAAAAGTCAAGCAGATTCAAGGTGAGCGAGCGTCGCGCCGCCGGTGACGGGACGCAAACACCTCCGGTTCACGCTAATTAAACATTTTTTATTGATTAATAAGTATATGATATCAGCCAAAACCGATTTTAGAAAAAACTATAATAGCCTAGGTCAAACTAGTTCGTTCTTTACGTGATGGGATAAACTAGTAGGTATAGCCTAGGCCAAACTAGTTCGTTCTTTAACGATTGGATAAAATAGTATAGCTTAAGCACGGACGAGTAAAAAAAGTAAGGACTCCGCGTCACCTACATTTAAAGTGAAGCACCCAAAGTAAGCCAGCACACGTGTAAATACGAAGCTACACGCACACACTGACGCAAAAGTAAGCCGATCGCCCGCCATTACCCTCTCTGCCATCGTCTGTGACAGTGCAAACCTTCGCGTATAAAAAATCCCGTCGTGTATCGTTAAACGGTGTAAAAATATTACATTTCTACAAAAAAAGCGCCAAGGAATTACCTTTCATAGGTTAGCCAGTACCTAATACGTTAATTTCTGTTCTTTTTAAAATACAAAAAATATTTATTTGGAACACAAAACCTCCACTCCACGTGATTTGCCGGTGACAGTAACAGCCAGTGTGGCCAGAAAATAAATAGGGACTTTAGCCGAAAAAACAGGCTAAGTGCAAGTCGGACTCGCGCACTGAAAAACTACAAGTTGGTTTTAAAGCAGTATTCTACTGCATAAATTAAATTAAAATTAAAATCTCTTTATTTCGACCAATCACAGATCATAGTAATTTATAGTTTAAAATTATTGTTAATTATTATTCAAAATTATAGTAATAAAATAGTATCATTAAATTAAATAAATTAAATTATATTAGATTACAAATTATATTTTATTTTATTTAAATTAATTATTATTAGTCAGCATATGAATCACCGAGCAATGATTCAGGTACTGACCATCCAACCTCGAAGCAAACATGCTCAGGACGCTGTTGGAGCTGGCCCGAACCCTGCGCACCAGGGAAGTGCATCGCTTACGCATTGTTGTGTAAAAACAGTCTACACGCGCTCCTGCAAACATCCCCGATGCACTACAGAATCGAGGCAGCCCCATCAACGCCCTGTACGCATTATTAAACTGAACTCGAAGAGCGCTGTATTGTCTTTGTGTGTAGCTGATCCAGAGGTTACTTGTGTATGAGGAGCAATAAGCCCTAAAAAGGGTATTCTTGACCTCTGGGGAACAACGACTGAATCTTCGAGCAATCATGTTAGCTCTGACAGACAGCGCTCTGCGTTCTCTTTCAATGTCTGCATTATCAGTCAGGTCAGAAGTAATAACATGCCCAAGATATTTAAACTGGTTGACATTTTTAAGTGGTTTCCCACCTAGCTTTACAGGTGGTACAGTAGATGATGGTTTACCTCTGACCTGAAACACCACGCATTTACTCTTGTTAACATTATACGTCAGTCCATGACTGAGTGCGTACCTTTCACATATTTTAAGTAGCTTCATTATGCCACAAACCGATGCACTCAGCAGCACCATGTCGTCCGCATAACTAATGTTATTAAGACAGATGTTATCAATATGGCAGCCGACATGCGTGCTGCTGAGATCATCAATCAACGCATTAATGTATAAGTTGAAAAGTTTCGGCGAGGACAGACCCCCTTGTCTTACTCCGCATTCCAACCCATACGGCTCAGAAAGCGAATCTGACCATTTTACAAAGTTTACCTGACTGTGATACCAAACTTTAAAAATATTTGTTATTTCTGAAGGCACATTGATATCATGTAGTTTTTGCCACAGTAAGTCATAGCAGACCAGATCAAATGCTTTTGATAAATCTAAAAAGCAGGCAACCACTGGTGTTTTACGCTCTGTGTAGTACCTGACAGTCTGCTTTAAACATAATATGGCCGATTCAGTTGAGAGGCCTGGCCTAAATCCAAATTGATTGTCGTGCAGATGTATAGATTTATCTAACTTAGAATTAAGCAGACTGTCAAGTACTTTACCAAGGATAGTTGCTAACGAGATGGGCCTGTAATTCGTCTTGTCACTTATATCACCTGTTTTATTTTTCACACAACTTTTTTAAGTTTTTAAATTTAACTTAAGTATATAATTTTAACAGTTCTTTATTTTTTTGACATTTAAATAAATTGTAGTGTTTGTGTAACAGAAAATCAAGCAAATTAATTATTTAATTGTATTCGTAATAATAATTAGAAGAGCTGGCAAGCACTTTTTATTTACATAAAAATATAATAAAATCCAACCAAAAGAATTACAGGTATGTAATTTTCATAAAGATGAAATAAGAAACCAAAAATTTGCGCACGGGCGGGACTTGAACCAGCTACCTTTTGGCAAACCGGGCCAAACGCTCTTACCAATTGAGCTACCGTGCTGTTAGTCCGACCCTGCGAAATTTGTGGTTTCTTATGAAAACGTCAATTGCGTGACGCTTAGCGCCATCTAGCCGTCTGTTTATGAAACAGATGGCCCAAGCAGTTATTCTTTACAGAATAAATTCAACTTGGAAATTGATGTCGCTTCGCTATCTAATGCTTTAGAATGTTTTTAACACTCACAGTGTCATATTTTATATTCATAAAGATGAAATAAGAAACCAAAAATTTGCGCACGGGCGGGACTTGAACCAGCTACCTTTTGGCAAACCGGGCCAAACGCTCTTACCAATTGAGCTACCGTGCTGTTAGTCCGACCCTGCAAAATTTGTGGTTTCTTATGAAAACGTCAATTACGTGACGCTTAGCGCCATCTAGCCGTCTGTTTATGAAACAGATGGCCCAAGCAGTTATTCTTTACAGAATAAATTCAACTTGGAAATTGATGTCGCTTCGCTATCTAATGCTTTAGAATGTTTTTAACACTCACAGTGTCATATTTTATATTCATAAAGATGAAATAAGAAACCAAAAATTTGCGCACGGGCGGGACTTGAACCAGCTACCTTTTGGCAAACCGGGCCAAACGCTCTTACCAATTGAGCTACCGTGTGAATTTTTGGTTTCTTATTTCATCTTTATGAATATAAAATATGACACTGTGAGTGTTAAAAACATTCTAAAGCATTAGGTAGCGAAGCGACATCAATTTCCAAGTTGAATTTATTCTGTAAAGAATAACTGCTTGGGCCATCTGTTTCATAAACAGACGGCTAGATGGCGCTAAGCGTCACGCAATTGACGTTTTCATAAGAAACCACAAATTTCGCAGGGTCGGACTAACAGCACGGTAGCTCAATTGGTAAGAGCGTTTGGCCCGGTTTTCCAAAAGGTAGCTGGTTCAAGTCCCGCCCGTGCGCAAATTTTTGGTTTCTTATTTCATCTTTATGAATATAAAATATGACACTGTGAGTGTTAAAAACATTCTAAAGCATTAGGTATGTAATTTATCTGGCCATTCCCATATCAGGTTAGCGACTTACATTATTTTAATTTTAATTGCGGTTTTGAAAGGCACATTACTTCAAATTTTACGCACATTGCTCACATGCATAAACGAGTAAAATTTGCCGTCTCACTACCGCCATTCTGATACACCTACACAATAAAGGGAGAAATATTTGTGTCAACTGGTATCCCCGTGACGCACACACATACAGCATAAAAGTGGCTTCACTTGCTAGTATCGCGGTGCGGAGTCCTTTCTTTTTTACTCGTCCGTGAGCTTAAGTAACACTAGTTTGCCCTAAACACGATAGGACAAACCAGTTTAAGCTAGCCCAAACTAGTTGATCCCGACATCAAAGCATGCCATGTAAAAATGAATAATAAAATAATTAATGTGGACTTATTATTTACATAAAAAAATATAATTATTATTATGATTATAATAGCACAGAAAATATAATAGTACTACGTACAGAAGGATCACTGTGCAAAGAATGATAAAGTAAAAACAACTTTCGCTGCAACGCTATGAAGTGCAATTCACTTCGCACGATTTTAATTCAAGGTTGTTTCATCTACCTATCTATACCTGTCTCTTTCTAACACGTAACGCTTTCCCTGTTTCGCGGCCTTGAATGTGTCAGGGTTGCGAGCGGCGCGTGGCACGAACATACGCGTAGGTACACATAGCGCTACCACAGAAAATATAATAGTACTACGTACAGAAGGATCACTGTGTTAAGAATGATAAAGTAAAAACAACTTTCGCTGCGACGCAATGAAGTGCAAATCACTTCGCACGATTTTAATTCAAGGTTGTTTCATCTACCTATCTATACCTGTCTCTTTCTAACACGTAACGCTTTCCCTGTTTCGCGGCCTTGAATGTGTCAGGGTTGCGAGCGGCGCGTGACACGAACATACGCGTAGGTACACAACGCGCTACTCAAATAAAATAAATAGTCTAGAGGACCTAGCACATTTCTTGACTGTGTTCTATCGGAGAAAGTAATTGATAGTGTCAGCGTTCGTTTAATATTATTATTTTGATATTAAACGAACGCTGACACGTGTTTACTCTGTGTAATTTAATTATTTGGTACAAAATTACTGAATTATATTATTTAAAAATTTTAGTTATCTTTATTAATAACAAACAAGAAAAAATTAAACTAAGACATGCAACATAAAAAATAACTTAATATCTACCTATTCAAAAACGAAACCATTTCCTTGCGGCAAGGAGGCTATAATGCTGGCTGCATTGCCGCGTTGGATAGCTATGCTGCTCCTTTGAGCTAGGAACCAGCCAGCTTTATTATTGGCTGTTAAAGAATTTAATTTTGGCGCAATTTTTCTAAACAGCAATTTAGCAGAGGGTCCCCACGGCCCAAATGTTTCAACGCCAAACGGCGCGAACACATAATCACTTGCAAGTGAAACGTACTTGCGACCCTTGGCGTTTTCAGCCAACTCCGCTGCTGCTCCAGCTTTAAGGGCTGATTCTCTGAGATGGGAAGGGGCCAAAGTATCGACACAAGTTGCATCCCAAACTAAGGCCCGACCCCGTTCCCAGGGAATAAGCGTTAGGCCATCGGGTCTCTTGCCATCATCACGGACCAAACCACGTGGTTCCAACGTGGAAGGAACATTAATGGTCGCAAGAGCTCTTCTGATGGCGTCATTAAGGGTAGCGTGACGGGCGAGACGCCCAGCGCTTTGCTGGCAACAAAGGCAGTGGAGACCAAATTTATCAACCTCCTTGCCTCATAGACACGTAAAAATTTTACATATAGGGGTACCAAGGCGGAGGCCCACACACACCCGGAAAGACTCACTATCGAAAAGAGTGCCCAAATTTTTCGACGGTAAAGCATGAAGCCAATGACCAGAATCTTTGCAGGAAACTGCCAGGAGCCTTGCGCGACCACTGTCACTGACGGAATTTTGAAGTAAATAATTGATGGTCTCTCTCGCAAGAGAGATATCCCAAAGTTTTTGCTGGTGACGTTCCTTTGGGATGTCTTCTCTAGGACAAAGGCCTTGCTCACCTCCGCCTCTCTCACCTCAGAAAGTTGGCGAGGATGTTCAAAGATTTTTCCGGCTAAAACGGAAGTGCTATGCAAAGAGGAGAGAAAAGCGGGGAGGGCTATACTAGAAATTTGGCGAAATCCGATACCACCAAAACGAATAGGAAGCGAAGCCTGAGTCCAAGAATTATTATCGAAATGTAAATTTAATTTTTTTTCCAAACTATTTTTAAGGGTGGTGTCAAATAGTTATTTAAAATTAAATTAAATTTAATTTAATTTAAAAGTAAATTTTAGTTCATTATAAATAATTTCAATAAATATAAAATTTTATATTGATTTATTCTTTTATAAAAAAGTATATAGTACATTCGCCAGCATCTTAGGTTACACACACTTTTGTTGCAAACTAGCCCTAATGTCAACTGCATAAGATACCAGTCTTAACCTAAATTTGCTGTTGTCCGTACTTAACTACAAAACCTTATGTATCGTACCTTTATAAATGCTATCAAAATCAAGATAAATTTTATTGGAAAACCTAAAAATTAAGGGTGATAGTATATAGCTGAAGTAAAATATGGAACTGTAGCTCTTGGACTATTAGATTTTGGACTACGTAAAATCCTAACACAAAATTTTTAAGTAATTTGGTAGGTACTTATAAATATTATGCTTAATTTAAAGTAAGTTTATTGACCTGTTTCCGTTTATTATAAGTTAGGTTGACGTAAGTAACTGGGTAGGTAGGTATCTTAAACTCAAACCTATTTCTTTGAACAAGAAATATTGAATACCTACCTACAAAATTTGTTTTGATAAATAATGTCATAATTAGGAACACATATCTCAAATTATTAACAGTTATTTCGTTGTAACGAAGTCAGTCACAGGCTGAGAAAATAAACACAGTCACAGGCGCGTGGCGCGGTCCGCGAGCGGCACAGCCCCGCGCTCATTTATGCTCGGCGTACCGAGTTGCTCGAACGTACCTATACTTCGGAGTGACACCCCCCTGGCGCTACTCAAATAAAATAAATAGTCTAGAGGACCTAGCACATTTCTTGACTGTGTTCTATCGGAGAAAGTAATTGATAGTGTCAGCGTTCGTTTAATATTAAAATAAGTGTTTACTCTGTCTAATATAATTATTTGGTACAAAATTACTGAATTCGGAGAAATGAAAGTACAAACCAAACACACATGTATGTACGGACAACAGCACGTCAAGGTAAACACTGCGGTATCTTATGCACTTGTTATAAGGGCTAGTTTGCTACAAAAGTGGATAACCTGATGTGCTGTCGACTGTACATCACACTTAACCAAATAAAATTGTATAGTAGAATTATTTTCTCCGTGCAGTTTGGGTCATAAATCATAGCTCGGCCTCAGCCCGGTTAGGGCGGAGAGCATGTTGCGCGGACGCACCGCCGTTTTAAAATTTATATTATTTAAAAATTTTAGTTTATTATAAATAATTTCAATAAATATATAAATTTATATTAATTTATTTTTTTATAAAAAATATATAAGTACATCCGCCAGCATCTTAGGTTACACACACTTTTGTTGCAAACTAGCCCTAATGTCAACTGCATAAGATACCAGTGTTAACCTAAATTTGCTGTTGTCCGTACTTAACTACAAAACCTTATGTATCGTACCTTTATAAATGCTATCAAAATCAAGATTATTTTTATTGGAATACCTAAAAATTAAGGGTGATATTATATAGCTAAAGTAAAATAATGAACTGTAGCTCTTGGACTAATAGATTTTGGACTACGTGAAATCCTAACACCAAATTACTTAAGTAATGTGGTAGGTACTTATAAATATTATGCTAAATTTAAAGTAAGTTTATTGACCTGTTTCCGTTTATTTTAAGTTATATTGACGTAAGTAACTGGGTAGGTATCTTAAACTCAACCCTATTTCTTTGAACAAGAAATGTTGAATACCTACCTTGTTTTGATAAATAATGTCATACTTAGGAACACATTTCAAATTATTAATAGTTATTTCGTTGTAACGAAGTCAGTCACAGGCTGAGAAAATAAACACAGTCACAGGCGCGTGGCGCGGTCCGCGAGCAGCAGCCCCGCGCTCATTTATGCTCGGCGTACCGAGCCGCTCTCGAATAGTTAGATATGGGATTGTTACCTTATTTTTTATGAGCTTTCGATATTTCAGCACCGTTGAATGAAAGCTTCATGATTACAGAGTAACTGAAAAAAAAAGGTATATGGTAGCCATTCCGTTTCTAACTAATGTTAGTGAACATGAAATTTTATATCAATAAATTGTTTTAATTACCAATTAATCAATAAGTATGATTATTTTTCGAAAACGATCTACTACTGCCAATGAATTATACTACTACGTATGGAAAAGACATCTTGGAGGAACCTCGTGCCAAATTAATTGATGGTCCTAGACATCAACGCATGCATCCCGCTCGTAGCGTAGGGTTAAGCAATTTATATTTGATCAATTAATTCGTCAAAAATGCCGTCTTGGGTTTAAAAACATACAACAATGGAACCTACAGGAAATAAAACGATACCGGCGTTACTTTTCAGCGGTAAGAAATAAAATGTTAAGTATAACCTTTAAATTATTTTTGAAAAGCTTTAAATGTTTTGTTTGAAATTGCCGCCATTTTATACGAAAATCAAAGATTATTTATAGTGACTTGCACGGAATGGAAAAGTAGGTAAGGAAATGCGATGGTGATATTTCTAATAAAATGTTTTGCATCGGTAAGTTTTCCCGAGTTATTTGTATGAAAATTTTCAATAAAGATATGGATGAATTGGAAAATAAAAAAAATGCTTAACACTTAATTTTATGATAATAACGATCTCCCGCGACTTTAATCACCCTCGTAGGCTCGTCGCGTAATGTTTTGTAATCTTAAGACTTCCTTGCCAAATTAACAAATTTATTCAATTATTACGTTAAATAAAAAAAACACTTATTTTTAAAAAGGATGAACCGATTTTCAGTGTACATCCGGCCATCTGAGCCAGGCTTCTATAGAGATCTTGCATATCTAGGCTGATAACGAATCGTTAGTGACGCTGATATATCCAGGTTTTATCGTTTGTGACGCAATAGTTTTCTTGGAAAATCAAAAAAACTAGGCTCAGACAGCCAGAATTTCGCATTTTCTGACTTTCCAGATCTCAACTATCAGAGGGTTTCAGGTCGCTGTTTCTTATAAAATGTGATGTGACGCGTTAGTGACGGTCATCCGAAGTAGTTTCATCCATTTTAATCCCGTACTTTTTGAGAAATCATGATAAATGTGTGGCTCAGACAGCCTGATATCCGGTCGTCTGAGCCAACTTGTTTTTCTCTATATTTCACGAAATGTTACGTTTCGGACAAATGTTTTTAGGATTTACTGATGTGACGACGTTAGTGACAGCTCTCGACCAGATTTAAACCTTCGTGACGCACGCGTTTTGGAGAAATTTAGAAAAAACTGCTGGCTCAGACAGCCGGATGCTGGCTGTCTGAGCCACCCAGTTCTACCACTTCCAGGTGTTGTACGAAGCTGAAAACTCATCTAATCTGATGTGACGCGGCCTCTAAGTACAAAGAATCGTAAGTGACGGCTCTATATGCCGCCAATCAAAAGTTATAAGCATTTCAAATGTTTTCCATACATCGATGCATTTGGGTGGCCACACTTCGCACTCTTTATGGAAACGGAAAGACAATTTAGTAGAAAATGTGAGCTAAAGCCCCTCATATCAAAGCGGATGCTTTCTCCTGCTATTTAAATATTTAATTACGTAGTCAATAACTACGCCGATGAAGGAAAATATGTTAATTATGTATGGGGTATTCCAGGTTTTAAAATTACTCTTTATTTAAAAATAACCACTAGCTCCAGCTGCTTACTACAATATAAGACTTTTTCGGTATTAAATACATACTAAGTACTCATTCCTCAACTCGTCCCATATTATTACGGCCCATTTGGGACAAGATGCAATAATTAATTTTAATCATTATGCAAATCGTCTCCTGCTTTTTTGGGTGCAAAATAATAACCATAAAACAGCGCAGAAGGTGAATCGCAGTTCTCTGGGACCGCTTATTATTATTACGAACAAAAATTACTGAGCCAGCCTTATTTCACCTTCGGAACACGAGACGTGCGCCATCTTTGTGTCGTTGACATGCCATCAATGCGTACTAAACAGTTTCGAACAATATTTCTGATGCGGGGGAATAAAGAATGGAATGCGCTACCGGCTGAGGTGTTCCCGAAACCCTTAATTTGGGCATTTTCGAAAGAAGAATGATTAGATACGCTATTACTGATCTGACATGACCAATCCTCGACGACATCATCACTTACCACGAGTTGTGATAGTGGTCAAATGGCTGATCATATATATATAAAAATATATAGATAGACTATAAAATTATGCAGGATGGAAAGAAATCATCCACTTAATATAATTTATTTTTATAGCCCAAAAGATTGTTGTTGAATTTTACAAGAAAGTTTAAATATGTATGTTACAAAATGTATACATAATAAATAAAAATGTAAGTAAGTGGATATGCATGTGGCGGTAGGAGAGGTGCGTACACGAAAATAATGAAATAAAATGAAAAAAATATATTTCGTTTTGGACCTGTCATGTTTATTACCACAGGTTGTAGCGTTTATCTTCTTTTAAAGTTTATGTTCATAGGACAAGTAATAATTATTTTGTTTTAATAAAGCAATGATATAAGTTTTGTGCTCGTGGATTTTTACTTAGTTCGTAGACTTTATTGATTTTATGACGAGTATAGTATACCTATTTACCTACGAGGAGTATTATTCACATTTGACTAAAATTGTTTTATCAGATGTATATTATATTTTACTTTGTAATCATTAAAAGGGTTTCCTTTCATACAACAAAATTGTGTTAATTTTTTTGTAACAATATTATTGTTTTTTTCTGATTATACTCATATTGATAGTTTTAACTTTTTGATTAAATTAAAAGACGTTAAAAATCATTTGATTAAATTATCTGCATCTCGTCCAAAATAAGCTGTAGACATGTATGGGATGAATTGATGAACTACTATTTGTATAAATGCTACACCAGAAACAATTCGTAAAATAACTTTTTTATTTACTAAAAATCACATGGTAATTCTTAGACGTTGGGTGATATCAGAATTATCAGTAAACAGCTATCTAAACGCCGAGTAAAAATGTAAGTGCAAAGCGCTGAGTATGTCCAGTCAGCCTGGAGCCTAGCTTTTTTCAAGAGAATGCTGACTACGCCTAGTAAAAGTAGTAAGTAGTCCAACTAAATACTGCTCTGCTTACTGAGGTCTGAGTCTGGAGCTCACGTCAAAACATGCCTGATTGTTGTCATAAGTCTTTGTGCCCCCTTTTAGTATAACTAGCCCAATATTATCACCATAAATTTCTTTAAATGCATTTTTTAATGATTAACTTCGTAAGTGCAGGTTTCCTTGTCAGTACATCAGTCACTAATCAGTAGTGCAGATTTTTTTTCAGCAATTGTCATCACTGTAAATGTCTACTTTTTCGTCTGACGCTATCTTGCATCCCAATAAGCACAGAACTGCATTATAGAATGACACAACAGGCCACATGGGCAATTCGAGCATTTCTGAACACTTATAAGAGTACACTCTAACAGCCATAGCAGAAAATTACTCTCTCACCTGTATAATTGCGCTATTATGCGTCACGGTGAGAACGCAGTAATGTCATAAGCGGTCATACGAGTAACTTATCCTTTTAAAGAGGTATATGCTGCTAATAAGCATTTCTTTGGTCTTTAACTAAGCTATTTTCTGCGAAGAAGGCCAAAAGTACAACCTTAAAACTTTGGCATTTTAAGGAAGAACATGTGAATCACTAAAATGCAAATAGTTATTTTGTGACTTTAATTAATGATAATATATTGCTTATTGCTGTACATAGTTAATCTTAAATACTGTTCATCAGCAATCGCATATTAGCATTTATTCAGTTCACATAATCACAATGAGTGTATTGATATAATGTAAAATTAGAGCACACTGCTATAAATTAGACCAATGTAACCCATACTCCCGCTTAGAGCTGAGTTCTTGTCCTAGCAACAGCAATAAACCTGCTCATGAAGTTAAAAGACGTCTTGGAAGATTTATTATTTCAGCATATAGTTTTAGATTTATTATTTCAGTATATAGTTGAATTGTAAGAAATTCACGGACCCCGAAATTGGTTTACTAGAGACTGTGGTATTAGCGCACATGTTTACCCTTATTATGCTTTATATGAACCTGTGGCCGATAAGTTTATCACAAAAACTACTTCTGTCAGCTCAAAGCTGACTTACGATCCACAATTGCACACTTAGAAACCCCATTGCATTTTATTGTGATTAATACAGTTCACATTGCTGGCCGCCATTTTTTATGGATCTATTGAATAAGTTACCTATATTCACATCACCGATCTTTGTTAAGTTAACAACAATATCATAAAAGTATGACTATGAAGTAGTAATACTGTATATGAGTAGTTAAAAAGCTTATTATAAAACTAAAATGACAAAAATCTTTTTTCATTTTTGCCCATTTTACATATTTAACTACTAGAAAACAGAAATAATTTGATGGCGCGTGAAAATTTTCGCCTGTATTTATATAGTATTTGACAATAAACTTTCTTTCCCATTCGAATTTCAAGTAATATTAAGGAAAATCAGTACGAAGTTTACGAAATAATCAATTTACCACAGTAAACTGTCATCAATTGAAGACGACCAACTAAACGTCAATAATAGAATATAAAAGTTGAAGGCTAAAGAATTAGTATTATATTAATTCACAAATTTGCCACTTAAGAATATTCAACTTCGTAGAAGCGTTAAAAGATCCTGCTAGAGTGTACTTTGGTAACGCTTGGCTACTACAAAATCTATAATCGGCCAGTATGCTGTTTAATTGGTAACATTTTACTCTATTATTCAGTCCTTAGGGTGACAGTTACCTGTAATAATGCTCAAATAATGTTGTTATAAATAATAGTGGACAGTAGTTCAGCTAATATACAGCAGTTCTGTGCTACTTGGGATGTCGAATTAACAGTGAGTAAAAAGTGTTTTAATGTTCTTATTTAACATATTTTCTTTAACTTGATAGCATATTCCTGATTTTTTAAATGGTGAATAAAATATGAGCCTGTACAAGTGTACATGGTTTGATAATCTTGGTAAGATCATCCCTTTAAACTAGAAATAAAAATAAAAGCCTTCTTTTAAACGTTGAGAAAGTTTAAGAATTACTCAGGACGAGCTGCAGTTTGTAAATATATCTTTGATTTTCCGCATTTCGTCCCAAATATTTTATAGGCATGGTGGGACGAGTCAATGAATTACTAAGTTTTCCATCCAAACAAAAAAGGAAATGACTTGCAGGATTAAGTTAGTATTTATATTGATTTTTTGCATCTTGTCCCAAGTGGGCCGTAAAATCACATGGGAAGAGTCGAGTAATATGTAAGTAGTATGTACCTTACCAAAATTCTCTAATATTGTAGTACCTTCGATAAACTAGCGGTTGTTTTCAAATAAATAGTAATCTAACGATTTTTTTCCTTGGAATACCTGAGACCATAAATAATTAACATATTTTCCTTCATCGGCGTAGTTATTGACTACGTAATTAAATATTTAAATAGCGGGAGAAAGCATCCGCTTTGATATGAGGGGCTTTAGCACACATTTTCTACTAAATTGTCTTTCCGTTTCCATAAAGAGTGCGAAGTGTGGCCACCCAAATGCATCGATGTATGGAAAACATTTGAAATGCTTATAACTTTTGATTGGCGGCATATAGAGCCGTCACTTACGATTCTTTGTACTTAGAGGCCGCGTCACATCAGATTAGATGAGTTTTCAGCTTCGTACAACACCTGGAAGTGGTAGAACTGGGTGGCTCAGACAGCCAGCATCCGGCTGTCTGAGCCAGCAGTTTTTTCTAAATTTCTCCAAAACGCGTGCGTCACGAAGGTTTAAATCTGGTCGAGAGCTGTCACTAACGTCGTCACATCAGTAAATCCTAAAAACATTTGTCCGAAACGTAACATTTCGTGAAATATAGAGAAAAACAAGTTGGCTCAGACGACCGGATATCAGGCTGTCTGAGCCACACGTTTATCACGATTTCTCAAAAAGTACTGGATTAAAATAGATCAAACTACTTCGGATGACCGTCACTAACGCGTCACATCACATTTTATAAGAAACAGCGACCTGAAACCCTCTGATAGTTGAGATCTGGAAAGTCAGAAAATGCGAAATTCTGGCTGTCTGAGCCTAGTTTTTTTGATTTTCCAAGAAAACTATTGCGTCACAAACGATAAAACCTGGATATATCAGCGTCACTAACGATTCGTTATCAACCTAGATATGCAAGATCTCTATAGAAGCCTGGCTCAGACGGCCGGATGTACACGATTTTCATAGCCTGAAAGCTTGACTTGTTGTTCTGGGTTCCACACTTAGGATAAAATTATCTACGACAGTAAAATATATGAAAATATGTTAATCCGTTTGGGAGCTACCACAGACCGACACATGGAACTAATATAATAACTCCCCTTGCTTTTAGCGTCAGGGGCATTTTTTTCAGACCATGGTTAATAATATAAATTGCACTTGAAAAAAGCAACCGCGTCAGAGGAGGAATCGAACCCCGTGTCTTAAGCTTTCCGGGCGTATGCCTATGCCACTCGGTCACCGACGATTTGGCAAGCTGTCACGCAGCTCATCAATGTTGCGAGATTGCTCTCACATTATCCGAAGGAAATATTTTTACAAATATTTAACAATCAGTGAAGATGAAGGAAGCCAATTTATAATTATATTTTTGTTTATTTAGTGTTTGTCGCTACACAAACTTAGTAATATAAATTGCATTTGAAAAAACCGGCCAAGTGCGAGTCCGACTTGCGCACTGAGGGTTCCGTGCCAATTTTTACTGAATAAAGGAACCCACTTAATTAAATTAATTCCACCCAGCTAAAATACCACAGTATTTTGTTGACAGCAAATATAACTTTGTTTTTCATAGTGTTTGTATGAAGAACAAAGTTATGTTTGCGGTTGTTAAAAATATGCTTTATCTCATAAACTATTCGATCCCGTCCAAACCAATTTTCGTTAAAAGAATTTGTTAAGATCTACATCATTATATTTTTGTCAAAATTTATATTCGCTTAGTTTAGAAGTTAAATGGTTGGGTTGGGGGGGGTTGGGTCGCCAATTTAACCACTTTGGAAGCGTCTAGCTATGAAACGTTAGACTTTAAAAGAAAATGGTGAAAAAAGAGCAGGAAACGCGGACGCGACGGGCGCCTTTTTTGGTTTAGAGTTTGCAAAAATTGATTTCTCATTGAAATAGATCAGTATTGTATACCTATATTGTTACTGTTAATTAGCTTTTTTGTGTAGGTATATATTTCCTTTTTGTACTGAAGTAGTGCAGATTCACTGGTAAGTTTGCTCAATTTAATTTCGTCATGAACGACCGTCCTGATCCGGATCTTCCGGAGGAGCATGATGTTCCTCCGGCGGCAAATTTCATTACTGTGACTTCTCACGAGTCAGAAACTACTACTTACTCCACATCGGGTTCGGGCTCGCCTCGTAATAAGATAAGTAGGAAACATCAGGAAAAAATTGAGCAAAGACACAAAGTCGAGTCTAGTGCTGCTGATGAAGATTCTGAAATTACTACACCGGTACCATCTCAACAATTAGACATGGCTGATTCAGATTTGCCTCGTTTCAATCCCACTCCGATTGCGCGTAATCTTTATAATGAATCTGACAGTGCTCCTTATGTAGTTCATGTGCAGAAAATAGAAAAGGATCCTAATGAAGGTGCTACTATACTTTCGCTCACGTTTGGAAAATTCCTTTAAAAAAACTCATTTCAGTGCATTGTTAATGGAAGTGTGAAACAAATAGGCCGCAACAAGATCTCAATATCATTTTCAAACTCCAATCATGCCAATTTATTCCTAACTCACAATAGCTTGGTGACTCTAATTACAAAGCATTTATACCTTCCTTTAATGTCACTAGAATGGGTTTGGTTAGAGGTATTCCTGCAAATTGGTCACTTGAAGAAATAGTTGAAAATATAACAGTCCCTGATGTTTGTGGTAAAATCATTAAAGTTAGGCGTCTCAACTACAAAACATTTGTCAATGGAGCACCAATTTGGAAACCATCACAGTCAATAGTCCTTACATTTGATGGCCAAGTGTTACCTAAACATATATTCATGTGTTATAATGCCTTACCTGTAGAGTTGTACATATTTCGCACAATCCAATGCTATAATTGCTTCAGATTTGGCCATTCAAAGTTGCAGTGCCGGTCTAAGCCTCGCTGCTACAAGTGCGGCCAAGAACATTCAGGAGAGACTTGTCAAACTGATGAGATTAAAGCTTCCTGCTGCTTATGTTCAGGTTAAGATTATGCTACCAGCAAATCATGTAATAAATTTCTTCGCCAAAAAATATTAAAACTTCTATGGCAACAAAATCCATGTCATATGCTGAGGTTTCCAAAATCCACCCTCCTGCATCGAAATCTTACGCTGACATATTAGTATCTAAATCAGATAAACAAGTGGTTTTAGAGAAGACACCATCGAGCTCCTACAAAAAAACTGTATTTTTAAACCCTCGTTCTATTCCTAGGCCTATCAAAGGCTATGACAAAGAAGGCCATGAGACCATCATTAGAGAGAATATGATTCCATCCCCATCTAAAGGGTGCGCATTTAACTTTGTAGATAAACAACAAGATTCCCAGTGTTGTTTGCCAGAATTAATTATCGCTTTAATTAATATAGTTTCAAAATCAAATTTAAATTCACCGTCCACCGTTACGCTGCCTATATTATTGAAAAGTGTATGAGAGTCATTCAAGATGGCGTTGGCACAAGCTAAGCTGCTACAGTGGAACTTTCTGTGGAAGTTTCATTGTTACATCGCTGTCAGAGATGAAAGACCTGATGTATAGTGACGTATGATGGGTATAGTGGTACGAGTGGTATACTGCACTGAAAAGTTCAGTGCGTTTGCGTCGAAAAATTTGGGCACTCTTTTCGATAGTGAGTCTTTCCGGGTGTGTGTGGGCCTCCGCCTTGGTACCCCTATATGTTAAATTTTTACGTGTCCATGTGGCAAGGAAGATGATAAATTTGGTCTCCACTGCCTTTGTTGCCAGCAAAGCGCTGGGCGTCTCGCCCGTCACGCTACCCTTAGAAGAGCTCTTGCGACCATTAATGTTCCTTCCACGTTGGAACCACGTGGTTTGGTCCGTGATGATGGCAAGAGACCCGATGGCCTAACGCGTATTCCCTGGGAACGGGGTCGTGCCTTAGTTTGGGATGCAACTTGTGTCGATACTTTGGCGGTGTCCCATCTCAGAGAATCAGCCCTTAAAGCTGGAGCAGCAGCGGAGTTGGCTGAAAACGCCAAGCGTCGCAAGTACGTTTTACTTGCAAGTGATTATGTGTTTGCGCCGTTTGCCGTTGAAACATTTGGGCCGTGGGGACCCTCTGCTAAATTGTTGTTTAGAAAAATTGCGCCAAAATTAAATTCTTTAACAACCAATAATAATAATAAATATCCCTTGGACATTCCCACACATCGCTATCTAGTCCCAAAGTAAGCTACTCAAAGCTTGTGTTATGGGTGCCAGACAACGGATATAATACTTAAATACTTTTTGTTTGTAAATACATATATGATATACATAGAAAACACCAAGACAGACATGTTCATGTACACAAATGTTTGTATTGTGCGGGGATCGAACCCGCAACCCGCTGCGAAGTAGGCCGTAGTAATAAAGCTGTCTGGTTCCTAGCTCAAGGGATCAGCATAGCTATCCAACGCGGCAACGCAGCCAGCATCATAGCCTTTTGCCGCAAGGAAATGGTTTCGTTTTTGAATAGGTAGATATTAAGTTATTTTTTATGTTGCATGTCTTAGTTTTTTTTTGTCTTGTTTGTTACTAATAAAGTACTTGTAGCTGTAAGTATAAATAAAATATGTATAGTCTCATTGTATGTTCCCCATTCATCTTCACAAATTTCTGATTCCATAAATTATATTTTTTCTTCCCTGCCCTCACCATCAGTGATGGGGTTGCTCTATCAATGATAGTTATGGTGATGACATTTTAGAGATAATAGATAGGCAGAATGTTTGTCTTCTGAATACAGGAACCCCCACCCGACGTACTCAACCAGGCCAAAACATTAGCGCAGTAGACATTTCTATTTGTAGACCTAACCTAGCATCTTCACTTTCCTGGGAACCATTAGTATCCACATTTGGTAGTGACCACTTCCCACTACTTATATCTTTTCCTTTTAATAGATATAAATCAGATCATCCTATAAGATTCAGAGTATACGTTACCCCAGCCAGATTTTGTCGAAAATCACATTTTTTTTTAAGTAGATAATTAGAAGTCCAACTTCTTCAATTGTTGTGCTGATTTTGAAATTTGTTTTGCTTATGGTTTTTTAGTTATTTGACAAAAACAGATCTGGCTGGCGTAACGTTACCCCAGCCAGATGTTTTATTAATTAAAGGGTATATTGAAATACACTTTAGGTACATAATTAGTATTCTGAACGAGGTAAATGTTGCCACAAAATTTGAATTTGTATCGTTTATGGTTTCGGAGATATTCAAAATCCTGCTGGTGTAACGTTTACGTGTTCGCTGTATCTCCGAAACGGCTAAGCGAATATGTATAATTTTTTGTACACAGCTTCTATGAATTTGTTATAATTTGTTTGCCAATAAAGAAAAACAAAATAATGCACCGTTTAGAAGTATTTTAATTAATAAAAAAACTCAAAAATAGCTCCTAGCTCTTCAAAAAAGAGCTCTAAAGCCTTATTTGAAACGTCATTTTGTAGCTAACAACTGCCTTCAAATGTTTGTAAATTTTCATTAGAATCCTGTAGGTATTTATTAAGTTACAACGATATTTAATTCAGTTCTCGTAACGATGCGCTCCGGAGATTTTAAGCCTCCGATTTACTGAGTTCCTTGTGGATTTAAAAGTTGAATAAGATATCATTAATTAGTATTTTAGTTCAATTTTCTACCTGTAAAATTTCAGCGTAATACGATTTGTAATTACTGAGATAATTAAAAGAAAGACATTAGGTAGTGCATGATCATGGCAACCCGACCAAGTATAGATGGTTACGAAAAAGCGGCCGCGTAGTACTTTATGCCTACCTTTTGAAATTAATAGGATAGTTTTAAACGTAAAGTACAGTTACGTACAGAAGTGTAAAACGAAAACAATATCATCTTAATTTGAGTATTTTTATTTACAAATCATGTCTTATAAACTTACAAAGAAAAATGCGAAGTACCTAAACACTTTAATTTAGTTATATATTTTCTTATAGCAGCATAATAAATGTTCATTGGCTCAACATAATTATAAATTAACTTCCAAAAGATTAACATTGATTTTCAAATCATGAACTAACAATCACATAATAAATTATTGACTGACATTATTATTTTAAGAGCACATTACGATGACTGGCTGGCTAGTATTCTTATAAAAATAGTTTTATTATTAAAATCACAGATCATTATTAAAACTAAATTAAATCACATTGTACTTAGTAAAATGTTCGATTTTAAATATCAAAATAAACTTTCGGACATAGATACAGCTCTAATATAGTTATTATAAAACCTTCCTCTTTAATCATCAATCATCATCATCAAAAAAACCGCATCAAAATCCGTTGCGTAGTTTTAAAGATTTAAGCGTTCAAGGGGAAATAGGGACAGATAAAGCGACTTTATTTTTACTATGTAATGATTAAAAAGGAAAATTATTTTTATACATTAAGTAGCTTACCTTTTTCATTAGTAACTCACGAACTCAGGTATTATGGTCCGCAATAGAAGTACTTCATAGTAGTTCACTTTAAATTAAACGAAATTGCGAAGGAAGCGTATGCGCACTCATTCAACGAAACCAAATCTTTGACTAACTCTATCGAGCGACAAACAATCATCCGCCCTCCGTCCCTCGTCCCAAGGACGCGTTATCGACGCTCTCTTTCTTTCTTCAGTAAGTTGCAATGATGTCGTCTCATGTGCATAACTGTGAAGAACATAGAACACGCGCGAATGCAGCGCGCTAAGTACAAAGTCTTCTATCTCTCTATCTATATTATTTTAAAACTGCAACGGGACCGTGTTTGTGCCAATTAAATATTTCACTATTTTGTTAATAAATATATAAGTTTAGCGCTTACGTCACAACAGGTTAAATAAGATAGGTAATGAATGGTACAGTATTTTAAGTAGGTAACATAAATAAGTAGACACAAATTAAAAATATATAATTTAATTCATTTCAAGATATATACTATGCTATAGGCTGAATAGTTTAATTCTGTACGCGACTGTATTGAGCATGTAGCGTTATTATACTATACGTTTTAAAAGGTAGGCATAAAGTACTACGCGGCCGCTTTTTCGTAACCATCTATACTTGGTCGGGTTGCCATGATCATGCACTACCTAATGTCTTTCTTTTAATTATCTCAGTAATTACAAATCGTATTACGCTGAAATTTTACAGGTAGAAAATTGAACTAAAATACTAATTAATGATATCTTATTCAACTTTTAAATCCACAAGGAACTCAGTAAATCGGAGGCTTAAAATCTCCGGAGCGCATCGTTACGAGAACTGAATTAAATATCGTTGTAACTTAATAAATACCTACAGGATTCTAATGAAAATTTACAAACATTTGAAGGCAGTTGTTAGCTACAAAATGACGTTTCAAATAAGGCTTTAGAGCTCTTTTTTGAAGAGCTAGGAGCTATTTTTGAGTTTTTTTATTAATTAAAATACTTCTAAACGGTGCATTATTTTGTTTTTCTTTATTGGCAAACAAATTATAACAAATTCATAGAAGCTGTGTACAAAAAATTATACATATTCGCTTAGCCGTTTCGGAGATACAGCGAACACGTAAACGTTACACCAGCAGGATTTTGAATATCTCCGAAACCATAAACGATACAAATTCAAATTTTGTGGCAACATTTACCTCGTTCAGAATACTAATTATGTACCTAAAGTTTATTTCAATAAACCCTTTAATTAATAAAACATCTGGCTGGGGTAACGTTACGCCAGCCAGATCTGTTTTTGTCAAATAACTAAAAAACCATAAGCAAAACAAATTTAAAAATCAGCACAACAATTGAAGAAGTTGGACTTCTAATTATCTACTTTAAAAAAAATGAGATTTTCGACAAAATCTGGCTGGGGTAACGTATACAGATTCAGATATAAAATTCCTAACAAAAGTAATGACATTTGGACTAATTACAGGGATTGTAATGCTTTAGAATGTTTTTAACACTCACAGTGTCATATTTTATATTCATAAAGATGAAATAAGAAACCAAAAATTTGCGCACGGGCGGGACTTGAACCAGCTACCTTTTGGCAAACCGGGCCAAACGCTCTTACCAATTGAGCTACCGTGCTGTTAGTCCGACCCTGCGAAATTTGTGGTTTCTTATGAAAACGTCAATTACGTGACGCTTAGCGCCATCTAGCCGTCTGTTTATGAAACAGATGGCCCAAGCAGTTATTCTTTACAGAATAAATTCAACTTGGAAATTGATGTCGCTTCGCTATCTAATGCTTTAGAATGTTTTTAACACTCACAGTGTCATATTTTATATTCATAAAGATGAAATAAGAAACCAAAAATTTGCGCACGGGCGGGACTTGAACCAGCAACCTTTTGGCAAACCGGGCCAAACGCTCTTACCAATTGAGCTACCGTGCTGTTAGTCCGACCCTGCGAAATTTGTGGTTTCTTATGAAAACGTCAATTGCGTGACGCTTAGCGCCATCTAGCCGTCTGTTTATGAAACAGATGGCCCAAGCAGTTATTCTTTACAGAATAAATTCAACTTGGAAATTGATGTCGCTTCGCTATCTAATGCTTTAGAATGTTTTTAACACTCACAGTGTCATATTTTATATTCATAAAGATGAAATAAGAAACCAAAAATTTGCGCACGGGCGGGACATGAACCAGCAACCTTTTGGCAAACCGGGCCAAACGCTCTTACCAATTGAGCTACCGTGCTGTTAGTCCGACCCTGCGAAATTTGTGGTTTCTTATGAAAACGTCAATTGCGTGACGCTTAGCGCCATCTAGCCGTCTGTTTATGAAACAGATGGCCCAAGCAGTTATTCTTTACAGAATAAATTCAACTTGGAAATTGATGTCGCTTCGCTATCTAATGCTTTAGAATGTTTTTAACACTCACAGTGTCATATTTTATATTCATAAAGATGAAATAAGAAACCAAAAATTTGCGCACGGGCGGGACATGAACCAGCAACCTTTTGGCAAACCGGGCCAAACGCTCTTACCAATTGAGCTACCGTGCCGTTAGTCCGACCCTGCGAAATTTGTGGTTTCTTATGAAAACGTCAATTGCGTGACGCTTAGCGCCATCTAGCCGTCTGTTTATGAAACAGATGGCCCAAGCAGTTATCCTTTACAGAATAAATTCAACTTGGAAATTGATGTCGCTTCGCTATCTAATGCTTTAGAATGTTTTTAACACTCACAGTGTCATATTTTATATTCATAAAGATGAAATAAGAAACCAAAAATTTGCGCACGGGCGGGACCTGAACCAGCAACCTTTTGGCAAACCGGGCCAAATGCTCTTACCAATTGAGCTACCGTGCTGTTAGTCCGACCCTGCGAAATTTGTGGTTTCTTATGAAAACGTCAATTGCATGACGCTTAGCGCCATCTAGCCGTCTGTTTATGAAACAGATGGCCCAAGCAGTTATTCTTTACAGAATAAATTCAACTTGGAAATTGATGTCGCTTCGCTATCTAATGCTTTAGAATGTTTTTAACACTCACAGTGTCATATTTTATATTCATAAAGATGAAATAAGAAACCAAAAATTTGCGCACGGGCGGGACATGAAAATTTTTGGTTTCTTATTTCATCTTTATGAATATAAAATATGACACTGTGAGTGTTAAAAACATTCTAAAGCATTAGATAGCGAAGCGACATCAATTTCCAAGTTGAATTTATTCTGTAAAGAATAACTGCTTGGGCCATCTGTTTCATAAACAGACGGCTAGATGGCGCTAAGCGTCATGCAATTGACGTTTTCATAAGAAACCACAAATTTCGCAGGGTCGGACTAACAGCACGGTAGCTCAATTGGTAAGAGCGTTTGGCCCGGTTTGCCAAAAGGTTGCTGGTTCAAGTCCCGCCCGTGCGCAAATTTTTGGTTTCTTATTTCATCTTTATGAATACAGGGATTGTGTTGAAAGAAGATTATCTTCTCTTCCAGTTGCAGACTCCTTTAATCAGAAAGTTTGTGCAGACACATGTACTAAGATATTAATAGATGCAACTAATGTTTTTTTCTAAAAAGAAATCTTCTAATAAAATTATCTCCCCACCATGGTAGGATAGTGACTGTTCCTTAGCTATTAAAAAACGTACAGAGGCAGAAAAAAGGTACAAAGGTAACATGAGTGATGATAACTTTGAATCACTTTCCATAATTACTGCGGAAACACTTAAAAAAAATTAACGAAGAAGAAGAAGTTTGATGGGTGGAGAAAGTTCTGTGATTCTATTTCACCGAACACTCCGTCCTTAGTATGGAGAAATATCAAAAGATATAGATCGGTCATGTCTGAATATACTTTCAACACAATCTCTGATTCCATGACTGACGAGTTTTTAGATAAATTAGCGTCCACCTGGGTTGCTGAAAATCTAACCCCACTTTTATTATCTTCCGAGGATTTGCATTGCATAGCGTTATCATCGGTATTACTTAAGCTTGCTGAACATTTAGTGAAAAACCGTTCGGATTGGTATGTGGAGAGTTCCCCGCTTACTTAGCAATTTCATTTAGCGTATCCTTTCAGATCGTTGCATTGTCGTTTCTGAAGTGAAACGTTCTGTATGGAAAGGCCTTCCTCAGGGGTCAGCAGATGACCTACTTTTGTATTATTCATGTAAATGTTTTGCGAAAGCCCAATCATTACTCTCATCCTGCTTAGAACTTCTCAACAAATGGTGAGAATGTATCGGAATCTTGAATCTCTTCTATGTATGAATCTTTCGGAAGCTAAAAGTGCTATGGTCATTTTCTCTCGCCAACGCGTTTTCCCTTCTTTCCAGTTACACTATGATGGTAATGTCATTCCTATTGTCAATGAGTCCAAATTCTTGGGGGTGATATTAGATTCGAAATTAACAGACGTCTCACACTGCAACTTTGTATCACTCAAATGTGAAAAACTATTAAATCTACTAAGATGCCTATCAGGTGTCTGGTGGGGCGCCCATCGCGATCAATGTAATTGATTTATAGTCCATTGATGAGAACTGTATTGGACTATGGTACATTTTTGCTAGAACCAGCTAATGTTGCAGCTTTTAAGAAGTTAGATCTTGTGCAACACAAGGCCCTGCGTTTAATAACTAGGGCCATGAGATCAAGTCCTATAAACGCCCTTCAGGTTGAAACTCGTGACCCTCCTTTATGTCTAAGAAAACAATATTTGTCTGATAGATTTTTATTCCGAGTGATTCAGTTGCAAAATCACCCTCTTATACAAAACTTCATTCGCTTAATGATATCATACAAGATAATTATTGGAACCATAAACCTTTGCCGTGCCTGATAATAAGCTATCAGAAGTTCTTGTCCGTCTCTTCTCCTATGCATCATTCTAATAAACTTCCTTTTTTTTCTAACCCTTAAGAATCTTTAACTTTAGCCCCATCCATTCACTATAATTTGCTGGACAAAGTAGACCCTAATATTTCGTGTAGTTTCAGATTTATCCTAGACACAATGTTTCATGTTTATTACTATATATTTTCGGATGCATCTAAGACATTCCCCTTCTGATTGTGTCGGTGTTGGGGTCTATCACGCACGCGCAATATAAAGTAGTTCAAAAAATAAAACTTCCTCCTGAATCTTCGGTATTTACCGGTGAATGTAACGGCCTATTTAAAGCATTGGAGTACATTCGTATTTATAAACTGGAAAAAGCGGTATTTTTTTCAGATTCAAAGAGCGCTCTTCAGGCTTTGAATAAATTCCCTTTTCAATATAAAACATTTTATCCTGTAATTTTTGATATTAGGAAAATTGCCTTTGAATGTGCATTGGATGACTACTCGATTCATTTTGTTTGGCTACCCAGCCACTGTGGGATAGCTGGCAACAAATAGCCGATCGCCTTGCAAATGAGGCCGTACATTGTGGTGACATGCATCCTTATAAAGTTTTTTGCCATGATTTGCTTTCATTACCGAAAACTTACCTTTATGATACTTGGTCTAGTTGGTAGCACACGTCTAGCCAACACAAAGGCCGACTATATGCTCTTGTTCAACCTCAAATTCCTTGCAAGCCTTGGTAATATAAAGCTAAGTTTGGTAAAAGACTTTCTTCAATAATCATCCACATGAGGTTGGGTCATGTGATTGCTGTGAATTGCTAAGTAAGCGGGGAACTCTCCACATACCAATCCGAACGGTTTTTCACTAAATGTTCAGCAAGCTTAAGTAATACCGATGATAACGCTATGCAATGCAAATCCTCGGAAGATAATAAAAGTGGGGTTAGATTTTCAGCAACCCAGGTGGGCGCTAATTTATCTAAAAACTCGTCAGTCATGGAATCAGAAATTGTGTTGAAAGTAGATTCAGACATGACCGATCTATATCTTTTGATATTTCTCCATACTAAGGACGGAGTGTCCGGTGAAATATAATCACAGAACTTTCTCCACCCATCAAACTTCTTCTTCTTCGTTTAAAAATTTTAAGTGTTTCCGCAGTAATTATGGAAAGTGATTCAAAGTTATCATCACTTATGTTACCTTTGTACCTTTTTTCTGCCTCTGTACGTTTTTTTAATAGGTAGCTAAGGAACAGTCAAGTGTCGGTGGCCGCGTGGCACAGGCATACAGACGCCCGGAAAACGTAAGACACGGATTCCTTGTCTGACGCTAGTAGCGATGTGCCGAGTACGGTTTGACTCGAGTCAGACTCGATTCCTGCTTTGGACTCGCTTACTCGAATACCAATTTATTTTGATTCGAGTACACCGGACTCGATTCCGGTACTCGAGTCAGGAAGAATCGATTCGTACTTGCTAACTCGATTCTATTTATGCGAGTCCAACAAACTCGAGTCTAGTATACGAGTTTTGTTTCGAACACAAACGAAATAACTGAAAAGGGATAAATAATAACTTAGATACATAAATATTTAAAATCATAAAGCGTGGGTTTCTTCATAATCGGATATGAGCAATGTTTCTTTTGAGGTCGATGCCAACCGCAACATCGCAACATTAGGAAGAAAGGACTCGGTAATACTCGAGTCCAGCTGGACTCGAATCAGTATTCGAATACCAAACATAGAATTCGAGTCGAGGGAATCGAGTCATGATTCGAATACCGTATAAACTGACTCGAGTCAACTCGATCCACCAAAACGACGACTCGGCACATCACTAGACGCTAGCGATGTGCCGAGTACGATTTGACTCGAGTCAGACTCGATTCCTGCTTTGGACTCGCTTACTCGAATACCAATTTATTTTGATTCGAGTACACCGGACTCGATTCCGGTACTCGAGTCAGGAAGAATCGATTCGTACTTGCAAACTCAATTCTATTTATGCGAATCCAACTAACTCGAGTCTAGTATACGAGTTTTGTTTTGAACACAAACGAAATAACTGAAAAGGGATAAATAATAACTTAGATACATAAATATTTAAAATCATAAAGCGTGGGTTTCTTCATAATCAGATATGAGCAATGTTTCTTTTGAGGTCGATGCCAACCGCAACATTAGGAAGAAAGGACTCGGTAATGAGGGTTGATTCGAGTCCAGCCGGAATTGAAATACTGACTCGAGTCCAGCCGGACTCGAATCAGTATTCGAGTACCAAACATAGAATTCGAGTCGAGGGAATCGAGTCATGATTCGAATACCGTATAAACTGACTCGAGTCAACTCGATCCACCAAAACGACGACTCGGCACATCACTATCTGACGCAGTTGCTTTTTTCACACATACTCTTACTAATCTGTGTTTTTTCAAGTGCAATTTATATTATTTTTTGTTTTTTTTTAATGTTTTTTATGGATGTCTATTTTGATTTACTCTGTGTATATAATGTTGTTTTTATTTATGTTATTTTAAAAAAATAAATAGAAGAGAATGCCCAAAGTTCTACACAATGGCCTGCAGCTTACTTTTGGGTTTTTGTTTATTTATATTATATGTAAAACATACATTAAATACCATTACGATTTCTACATAGTTACTGACGTTCAGGCTGTATGGATAAAGACCTGTATGGAAAGAATAGAACCAAAAAAAAGTCTGACATCTGTCAAAAGTACCATGAAATGGAAGCCATCGGTCGGTGCCATGATGATGGACTCGAACGCTTAATAAATTTTCGGATCTTGATTTTCGTGGCGTGATAGTGAAAAAACTAACGTTGCACATAAATATTATAAACTAATAATTCTAATACCTATTACGATTTACTGAAATAGTCATCGCCATGCCTAAATCGGATAGTGCTTATAATGAAGACCTATTTTATTACATCAAAGTGAGTGAAGATGAAGATGAATCCAATGCCGTAGAGATTCCTTGTGAAATGGACGGAACTCTACTCTTATCAACACTTGTTGCTCAATTTCCTGGAGCATCCGGGCTAAAATACCGCCACCCAGATAGTAAATGTGTACGTGGTATTCGCCTAAGCGATGGTAAGCTGCATCCACCTAGTGAGGTAGGTTGGGGCAAACACCTTTACGTTTGCGTGTTTCCTAAAGAAAACAAACGTAAGATGGAAGACGTCTCTCCAGAAAATTCAGCTGCGAAAACAAAAAGATTGGAAAAAAAGCTCACATGCTCAGATTTAATTTGTCTTGGACTACCTTGGAAAACTACTGAAGAATCCATTAAGCAATACTTCGAACAGTTTGGAGAAGTTGTTATGGTTCAGCTTAAGAGAGACAAAAATGGATCCTTTAAAGGTTTTGGTTTTATCCGCTTTGCCACTTACGCATCTCAAATGAGAGCTTTAGCACAGAGGCATAATATTGATGGTCGTTGGGTTGATGTCCGCATACCCAATTCTAAAGAAGGAGTGGTTCCTCAGATGCCATGTAAAGTTTTTGTAGGCAGGTGCACTGAAGATATGACTGCTGTTGATCTAAGAGAATATTTTTCTAAGTTTGGTGAAGTAACTGATGTTTTTGTCCCAAGACCATTTAGAGCTTTTGGATTTGTAACTTTCTTAGACCCTGAAGTTGCACAAAGTCTTTGTGGAGAAGATCATGTTATAAAAGGTGCATCAGTATCTGTGTCTAGTGCTGCTCCCAAGATCAAGAGCAAATCTAACCACAACTGGAAGGAGGAGCCATATACTAACAACTGGGAGGGCAACCGGTCGGGACCTTCTGGAGGTTCAAACAGTAATGGTGGGAATAGTAATATTGATTCTCTTAATATGCAAAATCTAGGGATCAATCCTAATGGAGGGCCACCAGGAAATTTTAACTTGCCAATAAGTCTTGTTGCTGCAGCACTTAATCAAGCTGGCTGGGGAGGCTTTTTAGGTGGTCCAGGTGGAAATCAGGGACCAAACAACTGGCAGGGTGGACCACCACAAGGAGGATCAGGTAAAAATTGGAATGCAAACCAAAACTGGGGTCAAAATGGACCACCACCATCTTGGAACCAAGGAGGAAACCAAGGATGGAATGGAGGTAACAGTGGAGGAGGAAATGGTAAAGGAGGTAACTGGAATCAAGGAAACTGGTCAAATGGACAAGGTGGATGGAATGGAAATGGTGGTGGTTCTGGGTCTAGTGGAGGCTGGAACAACAAACCCCAGACATGAGGTGAGCTGTGACAGTGGATAGTTGTAACAGGGATGTTTGTATGGTATCCTGCTTATGTGTGTTTTTTAACATACCTACTTAAAATTGGTTTATTAATTTGATTTTAGTGTATTTTTGAAGTGATATGAATTTATCACAGAGAGTAGTATGTATCTGAATGCATAAGTAACTCTTATTGAAGATTGTATTAGAAGTAAGGTGACTAGAGCTGTATGTAATTTCATGATGTGGATGATGAGTTTATCTAATAAAATAAGTAAGGAATTCGAGATGGATGTTTTTATTTGGATACTTCTACATGATGATAATGTACTGTTTAATTGAGTTTGAAAACCTTGAGTAAATTCCTATGTTACTAGATATAAGATAATAAACAACTTGATATTCAGACTTTATTGAATGAATGTTTTGTTTTGATTGTGGATGAGTAACAATTAGTAATTTTAAGTGGTTTCGGTGAGGTGAAGTTTGGGTGTTTATTGAGGTGGAGAGAAGCACATCTGTGAGTGCGTGATGTGGCTGTTCTTTGAAGGCGCTGGCATACCATGCTTCGCCGATGCAAATGGATTGTGACCACACCACAAACAATGGGTGAGTGAGTCGTGGATTGTGTTTTACAAACTTATGAAAGAATCTTGTAATGTTTTTTTTGTGCAGTAGCTAATTAAGGCTTTTCAAGAATGCTAACAATGTTGTTGCAGAGAGTGAAATGTATGGTAAAAGTTTTCTGTTCTATATCTAGTTATTTCCAGTTGTAGTTTAAAATCAAACACTAAAAAAACACTAAAGGGCGCTTTCACATTATACGAATTATAGTCGCGCGACTAAGTCGCGTCGCCCGCGCTAGCGTAGCGAGAGCTACGCTTCAGTGGCTTCACACCGCTACTGCAGTGCGTTGAGAGGGGGGATTATTATTACTGACTAAATCATTTCCAATATGGATTCCAACGGAGACACACTGTTACTATGCTGCTACTGCTATATCTTATTAGGTATTATGTCGGTAATTTGCAATGCTAAAGTTTGCAACTTGCTTGCATGCGCTCGTGACGCAACAGGGATCTTCTAACGCGCTTCAGCAGCGCGAAAATGTGCGGGTGTCGCGCACTACTTTATTATGTATAATGAATGAATCTCAGTCGTGTCGTGTTACTTTTGCGCGACTAAAACGCCATATGTGAAAGCGCTCTAAAAGTATTTCTACAATTTTAAAATAAAGTCTTCTTAAATTATTAATAAGCAGTTAATTTATTTCTAAAATATTTTTCGTGTTATTTAATATTATTCGTGTATATGAGAGTACACTATACTGGGGTACGTTCTCTCATATTGAGTACATTTGTAACTAAAAAAAATAACTAAAATATTTACAGGTGCAAAAAATTCCAGATTTATATGGATATCTTTAGACATGACAACATGAGATGTTAGGAAAGAAATTTGGACATGGAATATGATTAACTAATGAAAGAAGCTAAGTTCTAACAAGTGACCTGGAGAACTATGCCTACACCTCTGGTTGTTAATGTAACCACCCCTTTATGGAGGAAGTAAGTTATTTTTTAAATATTTCTTAACAAGTTTTTTCAGGCCCGAAACCAGTATTCACATTTGTATTGTTTTCATTCCAGAATGAGCTTCATTCATCATACCAACAGCGTAACAACTAAACCTGGGCAAAGTAGGCAGTGGCCAGTGACTGGCCTAAGTAAGGCTCTAGTGAGAAGTTGGATCGACAGAGTTATGCTTTAAGATAAAACATACTTCTATAACAGGGATAGAACACTTATTTCAATTTTTTTTTATATCATGCATGATATGTTGATGATTAATGTTGTGGACTGTTATTCAATAAACAAGAGAGCGAACATATAAATGTTTTTGTTTTAGTTATAACACTTAATATTCAGTGGGGTAATATAACGGTGAAATTAGAGGACTACGCAAAAAGTTGCTTAGGTCGTTAGTAGGCATTTAGTGCATTATACGCGGACGCGTGCGTAAGACGAGATTCCACATGCGTAACGGGCGAGAGTTAACAAAATTGGCAGGTACCAGCGAAGAGCCCAAAAACTACGGGTTCGAATCCTGCAAGGAGGAGCCAATGTAGTATGATGAACACGAACATTTGTACCTAAGTCTTGGATGTTAATATGTATCTAAACTAATGTAATTAAGCTGAAGAGTTTGTTCTTCAAACTCAAAACGCGCAGACGAAGTCGCGGGAGACCGCTAGTGTATATATATGTAGTATTAAATTACTTCGTAGTATACTACTATAAATCTGAAGAGTTTGTTTGTTTGCTTGAACACGCTTATCTCAGAAACTATGATAACATGTACAGTATCAGAGCATAAATCCTTCCTCGATAAATATATCTCCCTCTATATAAGTAGTTGTTATCAATTAACTTATAATTATTGTTAGTATGAAAAAAAACAAAGCGATCAGTAAAAAAATCGGTTCCCGTCTCCCTGCATATGTATCTGTTATCCAGTGCCTAAAGATCGCACACAAAGACACGATGGCCTATCTCTGGTAATCTTCAGGATGCTTTTGGGGCTCATCCGTATCCTAGCAAGCATCAACGCCGTCCGATAGTGTAATAGTCATCCACATGAACTTCCGCGAACATCGACAATGCACTGCAGAACCCAGGCAGCCCCATCAGCATTCTAAGGCATTATTGTACTGCACACGGAGAGCGTTATAGGTCCTCCGCTTGTCTGCAGGTGTAGTACCTACAGAATCTTGACATCTCTGTACACCTGGCAAACCTGTGAACGAGTATGTTACATGGAACTGCGAACGCCCTCCTCAGGTCATCTGATAGATTTTCAGTTACAATATGTCGCAGGTATTTAAATTGATTAACTTTCTTCTGCTCAACAAAAAGTTTAACTGGAGTTGAATCTTTGTTATAAATAGTGGCTACAAATTGACTCTACAGTAGAGGCTCTACTACTATTTAATTGACTTAGAGAGATAATACCTTAAACGATTTGTCATGCTTTCCGGGAATTGAACTCCCTCCCGCCTTTTTCTTTCTGCCTCCGAACAAGATACAGGGTGGTCTAAGTAGTGACGTCAATAAATTTTTTTTAGATTCCTCTCACCTGGGGGTATCCGAAAATACCCCATGTATGTTCCGCGATTTTTTGTAGTTTTCGAGTTATGATTTTTTTTTTGTGTTTTTTTAATATTCTCTACCCGCGAGGATTTAAAAATTCATATCTTTTTTTCTATTATGTATTTTGCAATGATTTTTTTTGTGCCGTGGTCGTTGTTAATGCTGTCTTAATAATAAAAATAATGCATCTTTTTAAACTTACTAAAAGGCACATGCCATCAGGTAGCAATGGGACCGGTTTTTATCTGCTACATGACCCGCTCTTTGTGCTATTCTGTTCAGTAACACAGCGTAAGTAGTTCAAGGGAAAGAAAATAACGTCAACGAGAGCGAGCAGTCTTAACACGCGCGATGGCAAGAAACGACTAAAATAAAAATGTACCTTTGAACAGAATAGCACAAAGAGCGGGTCATGTAGCAGATAAAAACCGGTCCCATTGCTACCTGATGGCATGTGCGCGACTATTTCACAAACATCACAACTTGAAACATAAAATTTACTGAGACCGAAATTATTGTTAAATAACACGAGCTACCGTAATTTTACAGGATTTTAAGTTAAAAGTGACTTTTAATCACATTTTTAACTTAAACTTACCATATGAGTGATAAAAAGTAGATAAAAGAATTTTTAACGCTTTAATTTTATTTCAACGATTTTTAGCCTATCCGCCTTCGAAGGCCGATTACAACAAAAAAAGGCCAACTAAGTACCATTTTTTTTAAATGATCTTAGGAGCTTAGGACCCCGCAAAGTTTTTAAACCTAAGCAAAAGCTATGGAAACTACTTTTTGTATTTTTAAATTGAAGTAGAATTTTTGATTAAATCCTAATAAAAATCAGAGTTCGAACTTTCAAGTTTTTTTTTAGTGGCTTTTAGTAAGTTTAAAAAGATGCATTATTTTTATTATTAAGACAGCATTAACGACCACGGCACAAAAAAAATCATTGCAAAATACATAATAGAAAAAAAGATATGAATTTTTGAATCCTCGCGGGTAGAGAATATTAAAAAAACACAAAAAAAAATCATAACTCGAAAACTACAAAAAATCGCGGAACATACATGGGGTATTTTCGGATACCCCCAGGTGAGAGGAATCTAAAAAAAATTTATTGACGTCACTACTTAGACCACCCTGTATAATAAATAGTAGGTACTCTCCGAGGTCCGAGCTATTTGTACCTACAGGAAAAATGACCAAGGACTTTTTTTGCATAGATATAAGGCCAGCAAACTGACCTACTGAACTAACTAGAAAGTCAACAGTACCTATAGATATTTGGATATTTTTTTGAAGTGAAAACTTCTTTAGCGGCGTTGAGCACTTTTATGGGATGGGGGAAAAATGTGAAACTCGCGTCAGGACACGTGGGCTGATCGTAAAACCGTAAGACGGTTGGCGAAATTATGGATGTAAGTTGATTTTTCTGAGAGATAAACTTTTTAATGTAATTTAATATAATATAAATTGTAATGTTTGTGTACTATAGCGCAATAAATAAATATTGTATTCTATAAAAATATTATATTATTATTATTATTGTATTATTATTATTGTATTCTATCACAAAAATGATAGTACTTTTATATTGATAATAAGAGCAATTCATTCAAAATTATTCCCTAACTATTCCAAAAAATCAAAAATGCACAACGTTGATATTCAAGTTTTCACTTCTGCCGGCACTACCGGAGTGCAATTTTTGTTTTTTTTTATTTAAAAACTTTATTGCACAAATAAAGGTGTACAAAAGGTGGATTTAATGCTAATAGCATTCCCTCCCAGTCATACCTTCAGATCATGCAGAGAGATTGTATGGGTGCAGGAGAGTATTGTAAATAGATATTAAAATTGCAACAAATACTATTTTGTAAAATTATAATATTATATACATACCATAATATACTTAACTAAAAATACAGTATAAAAGAGTTTAGATACATAACTTCCAAAAGCATACATAACTAAAAATAGACATACATACATATTTTACATATTTCGCAATCATTGAAACAGAAACCTTCGCAGGTTGTTTTTGAAACACAGTCTCGTCTCTGATCTCAAGAGGGAGCGTATTTCACAGCCGCGTAGCCGTCACTGTAAACGACTTGGATTGATAGGACGAGCGATGAGCCGGTATGCCTAGCCGGAGATCTTCGGAAGAACGGAAAGCACGAATATGTGATTGACATAAAAATAGCTCTTTCTATAAATCTCAGTGATAAATAGCTCTTTCTATAAATCTCAGCGAGTCGGAGACCACTTGTCGCCAATCGCCGCCTCTCAGACTGCCGTAACGTGATTATTACAATCCCTACACCTCTTATAAGATTACATGCACAACGATGTACAGTCGGTCTACGCCGCCTCACCACTTTGAAACGAATGCACCCACACAATGAAATGAAATGAATAAAAATGAGTAAAAGGGCGTGGCTTCAAACAAGAGGCAAAGCGAAGTGCAAGTGCAAGCGATTTAAGCTCTTAGGCTGCCAATCCGCCCCGGTGGACAGGCAGCCTATAGGCGGCAGTGGTGACCTCAATAGTATCTATAGATTTCATTAGCAAAAGGTATTTTCCTGATGCAGAAGGTCCTATTATAACCTTTTGGAACGGGACATTTTGCAATCTGGAGCTCTATTTTTGAATCACTCGCTTGAAGATGGCGAGTGATTTTGGTTCGAAGATGAATTATAAGTCATAGAAAAAAAACTCGTTGTCAAACGAAAATCACTCGCCATTTCGAAGCGAGTGATTCAAAAATAGGGCCCCTGGTATTTTTTCGACCCGTGCAATTTAAAAACATCTTAACCCGTGCATATTGCAAACTGAACATTTTGCAACTTGGACGTGCTGCACTTCATAAATACATTCAGGATACATACTACGGCATAATACGTAGCTTTCGTAGATTATATTCTTAGTGTTAAGAACTGTGGATTGATGTAAAATAATTGAATTAAAATTAAGGAAGTAAGTACCAAATGTGACATACCAAGTCTTGCAATCGTTTTTTGAAAGAAAATACTCTTTTACATCCTATATAAGTCTTTTTGTAAGTAATTATTTGTAGCAAAAGAATATGTTTTTATAAATGACCATGTATTTGGATGGGGAGTTGTTGGCCGCTGACAGAGATATATGGAAAAAATTAGGGGAGACCTTTGACTAGCAGTGGGATGATGTAGGTTAGATTAAAAAAATGTCCATGATTTATTTCAAATTCAGATTCAAGAACATTTTTTTTTACAAGAATAACTTGTGATACAATTATATTAAACGTTCGAAAGCTATCGCACCTTATGGAATGATTCCGAAGTCTATACCGGAATGCTACTGCATACCTACTTTGGTAGGGTACATTGGACTTACAACTCTACCTAGGACCTAGGTAGAGCATTCGTATGTGTATAAGGCTGATAGAGGGACGGAAGTAGAAAGAGAGAGATAAAGGAAAATGTGAATTAATAATTAACATATTTTTACGAATATGTATTTTAATTTCAAGAATTATTAATTATCGATTCGGAGCTGACCGAAACTTTTAAAGTTCACGGTCACTTAAAAATATGCATTACATTAATAAAACATTATATTTGGCCATGAATGACAAACAAGTCTTCCGACATGTAGCTATGAATGATATAATTGACGATACTATTATAGTACAAAAAAATAGCAAATCCGATGGAAGGACACAGCATTGCTCTTATGATCTCATGCAGCACTTTCTTACTTCTATTTGGTCAGGAAAAATAGTCAGAACAGTAAATATGAGAAACCTTGGTTTTACGAATGCAAATTCCGTTCTTTTCCCTGGTATTTAATTAAGAATTAGAAAGTGCTACAAGGGATTAAGTCTCAACGATTTCTGTTTCTAAATTTTAATTTAACCATCACAAGTTAATCACAAAATGAGAGATCATTGGCGAGGCAACGCAATCTCACCCTCTGACAAAACATATTTATTTACATTTCTTACTTTTGGTGCAAATTTTGAGACAATACTTGTATGTGATAGTGAAAATGTTTTTCTTTTTATGTAGGGTGTTTGGCGAACCGATGCTCATATTTCTAGGGCCAATAGAGGACATCTATGCAAACATTTTAAGTCATGTATGTTATGGTGACAATTTTTAAGTTATTTGTATGATAACTTCCAAACTATCGCACTTACTACATCGTTCTGCCAAACACCTCGTCCATACCCCTTGTATTAAAAATATATATAATAAATTAAAAATTATCGCACTTATTACCGAAACATACATGGACTTATGGTGTATTCGGCCGAACGAGAATCGCGTTTACGTGAGTAATTCTTATACCTGCCGTATTGCGTGCAATAAAAGCTAATCAAAATTTAATGTAATGACGTCAGCTTGCTTATGATCCAACTTAAGGATGATTCACGCTACAACGTGCCGGGGCCGGACCGTGCCGGAGCCGGACAAAAAGCCACAGACATTCCAATGCCGTGCCCCGTTCGGGCCCAGACGGGACACGATTACCTAGGTAAGAATCACTTTATACAAAATGTTTACAATAATGTTTGACCGTGCCCGGCGCCGGAGCCGGGCCCGGCGCCGGCACAGTGTAGCGTGAATCAGCCTTTAGGCTGCCTGTCCACCTGAGCGGAGCGAGGCCTCAGAGAGGAGAAACGGAGAAACATTACACACAACACATCGTCAGAAAATAGTGTCAAATTTAAAACTTTTGACAGCTCTATAATTTCCTATTTTGTTGACAGGATTTTAACTTTCGAACCATACTGCTTTGGTACAGCATTGATTTACCGGATAATAATACAGTTCAATCATTTGTTCTGTTATGCGAGTTCTTTCAGGTACAATTGTTCAAATAACGAATTAGAGTTACTCGGATATAAACTCGAGGATTAAATAATTTATTAAAATCCAATATTATCATTGCATTGTGTCCTCTATCTCTATCTCACTAGTGTATAAAAAGTTAAGTCTCAAAATTCACACCGTCGCAGTGCTAAAATGTGAGTTATTAACTTATTTTAAATATTAAAGCTTCCATTAATACTATATAAATAAACCACCAGCGCTATACCGGGCCCATAAATGTGGTTAGAGGCGGAGGGGTAAAACAGTTATATTAGCTTCGACCAGAAAGGTGACAAATGCTACAAATTCCTTCCCCTGCTTTGTTTGTTACCAAACCCTGGGGCACAATAGGTATGGTTCTAGTGGTCAAACATGTCCGGTGGAGGTCTTTCTTGCCTAACCACTTTTAGACGAAAATCGCTTGCATCCACGCTACTTTTGCGACACAATATCGGAGGTCACTTCAAACAAAAGACGACGCGGGGTGCAAGCGATTTTGTTTCTTATGGTAGTTATGTGCGATAGACCTCGTCTCGTCCCTATGCGAAGATTAAACAAATTCATGTCGATAGGTATCGGTTCCTTAAAATGTTATAAAATTAAATATTAAGCGTATTTTTCAGTTGGTTATAGTATACTTCAATCCTGAAGTTATAGCTAGCTACCTAGCGGAGGATGGGTTGCCTCGTCAGCCCCTTTACAGTGTCCTATAAGTACAGCTTTGGGTAACTGCAGTTCAGATAGGTGAGGAGGTCGGCCCTTTCCTCACATATCATTTCTGCAAGAAATAACCGAATCAATATCTGGGATCGATCTGTAACTTTTATCAATCAGTTTTCGACTTTTGAAGTCAATTTAATCAACACTTATTTTTGAATAGTATCATACCCACTTCTGTTCGTTTTTTTTATGATCTAGGAAAAAGTTTGACTTATGTATGCTTTCTTGTTTTCTTGCTTGAAAATATAGTAAAGTATACTTTACCATAATTCTTGAGTTCATTAATTTTGAAATAATTAATGAATAATTAGAAACATTTATTAATTAATCAATATTTTTTAAAGGCTATTGCACACAACATCAAGTTAATATTTTAGTGAAACCATGTCAATCTAACATTGCAGGGCGAGAACCTGCTTTATTTTGTTTAGCTAACAGTGGTTTATTTTTACTTTATTGATGTTGAGGGTGTACAACACATATCATGATACTGTAGCTACTGCCTTTTAATTATTGTTGAGAAACAAAATTTAAATACTGAAATTTCCTATAAACAAATGAGGTGCAATGGACAGTGATTATACTTTTAACTTTTTGGCCGGCCTCAGCGCGTAGTTGATGGTGACCTGGCGCTTGACGGCCGCGCGGCGCGGCTGCCTGCGCCCGTTCCACTCCGCTTCCACTTTGCATGCCAGTTCGTAGTCGTTCTTTTCTTGTTCAATTATCTTCTCGATTCTTATTTGCTCTTGCACTATCTTCTTAACATCACAATTTTTCAATGGACTAGATAAATTCTTTACAGCTAAAGTAACCTTATTGTTATTTAATGTCTCTGGAATAAGCGGTGGACTATCAGCTTCCTTTTTGGTACTTTTCTTGGAGTCACTTCTCAAATATGGCTTTCTATCTGAACAAACTTTTCTATTGTTAAGCTTTGCTTTCTTAGGCGTGGTCTCATTTTCTTCTTTTGTTATACTCCCCATTGACCTAGTGCGTCGCAGGTTCGTCCCAGTATTCAATTTGGCGACACCATCTGACACGTTTTGTTTATTCTTAGAAAGGTTGTTTCTTTTCAGCGTCAATATTGGCGCAGCCCGTGAGTTAGAAGGTGTAACTCTCTTCACTTTTGACCTGGTATTTGTACATTTTGAGGATACATCCTAAAAAAGGAAAAAGAATATAATTTTTTATGACTTTATATGACTGATGTAGTAAAAGATTTATTTTTAAAAGTATTTTGCGTTTACATTGTAATTTTACAAACCTCTTTTACTCGAAGTAGGCTAAGTGCTATTACAAAGGCAGATGGAAGGTTTTTGGCTAACGACAAATTTCTGAGGCGGCAAAGACCCTCTAAATATTGTGTACGACTTGGAGACACCTCATGCTGTATTTCACTAGTGTCTTGGTCCACTCGAAGTCCTGGTACCCGAAGAGGCAAACCTTTACTAGAGTTGAAGCTGAAAGTAACAGTTAAATCTAAATAATGAAATAAACTAGAATTTTTGTGTTGGATAAGCTTATTTATTGAGGAAGGCTTTATTAGGCTGCGACGGGAGGTGAGAAAGCGAACTCAAATCTCGCGGAAGAAGTCGCGGGTGACCGCTGGTTTCATTTTATAATCGGATAAGTCCTACCTGACGTCGGTAAAGTATTTAGTATTATTTGAAGGATAATGTTTGAGGTGATTTTCAATAGAACTGTGTAAATCTTTTCTGAGTCGACTCATAGAGTCGTTACTTCAAGATGTTCCACTATTTCGAAACCCAAACGCCGCTTCAAAACGTATCTGCATCATATGCAACTTAAGATCGCGTTTGGAACCAATGACGTAAAAGTATAGACACGTTCTACACCAACAATAAAGCATTTTAAAGTCGCACAAGGATTACTCTATATACGAACGTATAGTTGTGTATTACGACGCTAAGCGCTAATAAAGGCAACAGATGGGGAATGCCTGTTGATAGAAAGAGATAAATATATAACATCCGTTACGTATTGATTGCTACTGAGCGCTAATTGGCGCGAGCGCGTGACATCTCGCTCTTTAGCCTAATGTCAGCCATAGCTAAATTATGGTAAAGCATAAATAGGTGTTTTAAGTTTTAATACTTTTAAATGAAAAAAACTATACTAATGAATGTAATGACACGTTTTTCTTGTTTCTAACAGTTGTAGCGTAGTTGGTACTACTCCTAAACACACAGGAAGGCATTTTTACCAGCAAACGAGAAATAATTAAGGCGTTGTCGGGACGTATAGCCATAAAGAGAAAGCGTGTCCAACTGAATGCACTCCGGGCAATTACCTGACTTTCGAGCGCGTAGGTCGTATCTATATAATTTAAAAACATCTTAGTTTGGAACGCGCTCAGGAAGCTAAAGATCCGAAGATGTTGCCAAGACAGTGAGACGCGGCGGGCGCTTTGATCGGGTCGCTTCGGGCGGTCCTAGCGCGCATGCTTGCCTTCTCTCTCTCACACTCTGGCACACCGACACGCTTAAATGAGAGGGAGGACGCATGGAGAACAATAATAAAACGTATCTTTTGAATTGAACGCTTTCCCGATCTCACCATGCGCGTACGCGCTACGCGCGTAGCGTTACGTATGAACAGTTGAACGGTTGTTCCGAAAGTCGCTTTTCCAAATGATGCAGATACGTTTTACGGAGTCACATCTTTTTAGTGATACAGATACAAATGAGCCATTCTCAAAGAGGACAAATTTTTGCCAGCTCTAATTTTCAGAGAAAACTTTTTTTGTAATTACTATTTTTGTTGTTTTGTAATTTTGACAGACAGCTGTAATTCTAGACTGACAAAATCTTATATAAGTGTTACCGCAAGACACATTGTCAATTTAACTGAATGAACTATTTCACATAGTCAGCGATATTGTGATAGTAGATAAATGAACTAGATGAGTGATACATATCTTCAGCTCCCACTGATCTATATCAGTCATTTTATTTCACGGAATGATTTTGCAAAAAAAGAATAACACACATTTCATACATCTAGGTATAGGCTAATAATATTATGGTACCTTGTTGGAGTAGTGCCTTCTATTGGTTTAAAATAGCACAACTCTTGCCGCATGGAGTCCACACTATCTGTCTCCAGGTTCTTATTTTCTACTATGTTGGTTTTATGTTGCAGTATACCAGAACAAGGCAATGGGAGAGACACAAGCAGTGATTGGATGACGTTTTTGTTTTTAGATGTTTTGTCCTCTGTTGTGTCTACACATTTACGCCCACTCAGTGCATCTTTCTGAAAAGTAATAAAAGTTTCAGATTAAAAATTAAGATCAAAAAGAAAATAGTCTATAAATTATAACTTCAAAAAATTATACCATATCTTTTACACCATTTTCTTTATTCCAAAGACTAGGTCCAGTTTTAGTTTTCTTGTCTATTAAATTTTTTAGTAGTTTCCCATAGCTTGGCACCATTTCTGGTGAAGCATGATTAGCCGACTTTGCTACATTTGGGGTAGATCTATCTGTGCTTGTAGTATTGTCATCAGTTACTAAAGGACTACTAAAAATGAATAAAAATAAGTACACTTATTATTATTTAAAAGTAAAACTACATAGTATTTTTTCAACTCAATGTCATCTGCTTTTATAGAGAATAGGCTTTAAATGGATTTGATTCAGACAGTTGCATGTTTGTATGTCATACAATATGTTCATATTTTTTTTTAATTTAATATAAATGTAATTACCACAAACCATTGTGCAATAAAAAGCTCTTGATCTGTCTCTAGTCTGATAATGATTAATTAGGCCTGATTGAATTTTATGTTAAGTTTGTGAAAATCATGTTTTAAACTGGTCTGACTGCACATGACCATAGACTACATCAGAGTTAAGATAAAATGATTCCATTTAATTAATATCTCAAACTAAATAATGGCACTCACTTATTACATTCAGGTATTTGCTTCTTTGACAGAAAGCTATCAATTTTGGTAGCTTTGAGCTGAGGTTTTATTATAGTGCATCTTGAACTTTGCTTCTTGGTTGTACTCTGAGATACTGAGCATTTTACACCCTGATTTTGCATTTGTTGTGCTAAAATCTCATCTTGCTTGAGTGCTTCTAAATACCTCCTGTGTGCTTCTTCTTCCTCTTCTTGAATTTTTCTGATAAATACAAAATGATTTTATTTAACTTGTTACAGTTGTAATACACAATACACTCACATTTACTGTGTGATTAAACCCCTAACCATCATATTTAAAAACAAATCTTTGCAAGTACCAATATGTAGGCAAGTCTCATTAACAACATTTAAAACATGAAATGAAAATTTAAAACATGAAAACTGTGTGCTACTCATAAGATAAAGTAAGTTGATTATTTCTTGTGCTGCTTCTTCTTTCTCCCTAACTTACAAAATTTTAAGTATTGTTTTGTTCACAAACGTAAAACAAATATTGTGCACCTACTTTATCAGGAGTTCAGTTTCTTTGTATTGTTTCTGTTCAATTTGTAAGCGCTCAGCTTGCAGTCTTTTCATTTCAAGTTCATATTCAAGTCTTATCTCCCCAGGTGCACTGAGTCTAGTTATTGGTTTTTCTGAAAAAAAAAATGTAGGTGGAAGGTTTCAGTTTTCTTATCAAACTTATTATTTTATACATCACTCAGCACTTTTTGGACAGTAAAACTTCATATTTGTGAGGAAACACTATAAAAATATTATCAACAGCATTTTGATATTTTGTAAGAATGACAATCAGCTGATTCAGACATATTGGACAGCAAAAAAAATTTTAAGCTTATATTGCAAAATGAAGCCAAACCACGGAGATACAACATACTACATTTATTAATACATTGTGCGGGGAGGTCTTATGTAAAAGTAAACCATAATATATCTGAAACATAATTTTACATCAAATACAATCTTACCTTCAGGGATGTCAATGTCTTCGCCTTCAGTCTTTTTAGCAATTTCATGTGAAAATTTACACTTGATAAAATTCCAAAGCTCAGTATTAACTAAATTATTTTGTTTTGTTGCTGTTCTTAGCCAAGATCCAATTCGTAGACGACATAGGGGACAACACAAAGCATTATTTTCTATACTACCGTTAAAGCAATGGTGACAAAATGCATGAAAACAGGGCAATGTTACAGGTTCTATAAGAATAGAGTGACAAATTGAACAAAAAACATCTTTAAGTTCTAATTTATCAAATTTCAATAGCTTATTTTCAATTTTAGACAGCCGCCTCTTTGACTTGGCCGCCATTTTTAAAATATTTCTTATCTTTTTTTTGGACAACAAAATCATAGACAACAAAATAGTGGTACTACAACAAAACACTTTGAGCTAGCTAGCTCAACCAAACTCAACCACTAGCTATAAATCTTTAACGTTGCACTAAATTCACAAAAGCAAGGAGCTATATTTGGGGAATTCGGAGAAAAATTTTTCTACTCCATTCCTACATTCATATTCTTACATTGAACGGGGTACGGACGGGCGGGCGGGGTACACATTGTCATAGAAAAGAAAGAAGGATGTCGGAAGTTATACAAACGTTTACGGTCTATGGTGTATAACTTTTTTAATTACCAATGCTGCCAACATAACAAACATGGAAGCCATGTTGATATTTTCCTTCTTTTTTCGTCATGTACCGACTCACATGTATTTGAGAACGAGAAACGATTACGAAGGAAACCACTAGAAATATGGTGGTCGCTAAAGGATTTTAGATGATGTTCTGTAATCTTGCAGTTAATGTGGTGAAATTTAACAAATGTTAAAGTGCTCCATAAAATCTTTTGCAAGTTAGCGACTAAACCTCGGAAATGTCTTCAATGCATTTTGTGGTTCATCCATTGCCTGGAACAGAGGATCAATTGATAGATAGGTAAAGTATTTTATCGCTTTACTTGACTCCATTTCATTGTTATGAAATCCGACATTTAAATGACGAAGGTAACTGCAATTTGATGGTGATTAATCGCGTTCTACCATTGCCAGGGGTTTCGTTACCTCATTGTACAAAGCCACGTTTTGCTGGCAATTATTTTGTGGTCTTTACATGATGGTGGTAGGTGCTGCATCATGCCAACAGATTTTAATTGTAGATTTATGAGAAACAACCACATGGGAATCTGGCTGGTTAGATTTCAGATTTCGTTTGTATTTTCAGTAAAAACACGCACAGTGTATCATATCTACTATTATTAGGTCTGACTAAATTTCAGATAAAAAAGTCTTCCATTTTAAAATAAAGTAGTTATTTCTTAGTGAATTACCTACATTATTTTGTAAAATAATTGCCATAACATTGTCTTGAACCATTATTGCATGGTTCTGTTGATTTTTAAAATTACAAATTGGAAGTGGCCAATTTTTCGTATAATGCTTTTGTAGTTACTATACATATACTCCGTTAGCAATAAAAAAGCAGTGAGTAAGGTGTGTGTCACAGTGGAGTTAAAGTTCTTATAAAATATATTTTCAAATATTACATTTAATACATACAGTGGTGTGCACTGATTTAAGAATGGTCTGTGCTCCTCGGGAGTTTAACACGTGATTTATTTAAAACATTGGGTATTGCATAAATGCTTTTCATACATAAACATTTTGGAGTTATATTATGATTGCATTACCATAATCAGCACACAGGCCGGCCAGTGTGCAAATAATAAGCAAGTGCAATATAATATAAAATATGATAATATGAGACATAGTTTTAACCAAGAACATTTATAATGTAATCTCTCAACTCCCAAGCGGTTGCAATTATTGAAAATAAATAATAATTATTACAAATAGTGTTATTAGGTTTGAACGGCCACTGAAAGATTTCTATTTACATGGAGTATAAAGAGTGTGTACCCACTCAAAAGCCTAGAAAGTTTAATTAAGTTTTATGAAATTAAATGAATTTTCATAAAGTATGTAGGTTACAGGTTTGATCAGGATAACAATATTTGGATTGATCTATTGCATGTGAATTTATAGATGCAACCATCCTCGACTCCTGCTTGGTACTGCAATCAGCCAAAGAAATGTAGATATAAAAAAGTATCACTTAGAAAATCATTCCCTAAATATCAACAATAGGTTGGTCAAAGTAAGGAGAACATGGGCAGGTGGGGATTTTCGGCAAGCTCTGATGTGGACTGTGTTTGCAGTGCAGTGCAAACTATGGCACACTTACCATCATGCCCGGCGTGCCCCAACACCTGCACGCCTGTGGATTTAATGAACTACACAGTCAATCCGCAATACAAGTGGTTGAATTCTGAGCTGCTACGATGTTATTTTTCATGTTCCATTGACACGCTATGAAGAAGAACAACCATTATTAAACTTTTACTTTATCTTTCAAATATTTACTATTCTCAGAAATTTTCATCATATTATTGTAAGTTTTATAAATCTACTAATAACATTCAATTCACTTGGTTAAAGTACTACATCATGCAATATCATATTTTATTTTATATGTATAACAAAATCAATACCATTTAGGAACTTCAAAAATGTTGAAAGCAACAGTTTTAGATGTCAAATTACATTAATTCTAAAATATAATAACTTATTAACTCTCATACAAAAAAATATATATTTGCACACCCCTTGGCATGCTGATTTCTCCAAAATCGATACTAACACTAAATAAATGTATGAAGTAGTTATAATATGATATATATATGTAATACCCAATGTTTTAAATAAAGCACATGTTAAATTATACTAAGAATAGCTCAGAAGTGTCATTTGTTAATAATTATAGGCCATTCTTAATTCAGTGCACACCACTGTATAAGTCCTTTCACTATCAGATCTGCATTTATATTTATTATAAAAGTATTCTCTACAGCGAGTTCCATGACACTATCTTCACTTAAAATATTCTAAAGCAGTGTTTCCCAAACATTGTTCTACCATGGCGCAGTAATTTTTACTCTGCCCCTTTGTGATCCACATAATACTTATAAACCCATGCTGGTGCCATTAGGTTATTATTATTATTACTATTATTAAAACAGGGCGGGCATGTTGTGACCCGGTATTTTGATTTGATGGCCTGGCACCGGGTCCTGACTTGGCAAATGAGAAATGCTGTTATAAACTGTTCTGTCTGACACACCGCGTGCAGTAACACGCTAATTGAATAGATCTAAGGCGTTCTGACGCAAAATATGCTCTCCATCTGTCTAGTGGGAACATAGTTTATTATACAATTTTTATTTTGCCTCTCATGTTCCTCCTAGCACAGTTGTGGTATGCTATGGTGTCAAAGGCAGAAACCTTAAGAGGAAGATTCGAATTTAGCAATCAAGTTAGAAAAATCTTACATAATTGATGGAAATCCATCGTCAAAAAAAGCAAACTATTGCAGGTCGTAAGTTAACTTTTGTTTGTTTTTAGACTCAAGGAAGTTGCTGAACGCTGGAACAGATATGGCACTGGCGCCGGTTCCTCAGCACTCAGCTCGCTTAGAGGTGTGCGTGCTGTGGCAGCGGGGCCAGCCCACATCGCGTGTTTGCTGGAGGATGGCACGATATGCCGCGCAGCATTCTCTATCATACCAGATAGATTGGATTTGAGCAAAGCCGATGCCACTAAAAATGGTGGTAATGGTGGAGGTGGAAGTGGCGGTGGTGGCACTAGCGGCGGCAAGCAGGGCGGAAGCGGCAGCGGCTGCGGATCGAGGCAGCAACCGCAGACTCGAGCGCGAATTATGAGGAGAAACTCAATTCGTGCTGCACCCAGCTCACAAGGTAATTTCTTTCTTAAATATTTTTTCTGGAAAATGATATGATTATGAGGTAACTGATATGAAATTCCTACTATAAGTGTTCTCAAATTCTCTAAAATGAATACCAATTACATATTGCAGCTTTCAAACATATTACTATTGTGCTTCATATTCATTCACTCTTTGTTTGTACAGGTTCCACTAGCCGTGCGACAGGTGTGATAATTGGAGCCTCAGGGTCTGGGAGAGTGGTGTCAGTGCCTGCTCCATTTGTTCCTGAAGATCTGGTCACGCAGGCACAGGTTGTACTACAAGGCAAAAGTAGGAGTCTTATAATTAGGGAATTACAGGTAACTGTTTGTGACTTAATGATTTGTTGCATTTTCTATGTAATAAGTAGACCTGTTTTTTTTTGTAGAAAGAAAACCAATTACATATTGCATGGTTGTTACTATAAACTTGCTATTGAGCTTCTTTTTTTTTTTTTTTTTAATTATTATCAGCAATTAGCCCCTTGGATTAAATCAGATTAGACCATTTTATATGTTCTTTGTTTTCAATATAAATAATGTATTTTTTAATGTAATAATGTAAAACCTGAACGATTAGCGCACGAATTTGGACGTGAACTTGGCGGTGAACAACCTGCTGTCGCGCGACGACGAGGAGGGGGAGGAGCCCGAGGGCGGCGAGGGGGGCGACGGCTACGTGCCCGAGGACCTCATCTCGCTGCTCGACGGCGGCTTCCACGCGGCCCAGCAGGACCACTCCGTCATCATCGACGCCGACGCTATGTTCTCCGACGACATCTTCGGGTACGCCGCTATAAGAAGGTATACCTGTCAAGCTACGCTCCTCCGCCTACACATCCCATATACCCGTAGTTATACACAGCAACCCAATCTCTCGCACGCTGACGAGCTTACGCAGTTTCTTTTTTTGTTCTGTGATTGGGTGTTTTCAGTTGTAGTAGAATTATTTGAGTAGTATTATCGGGTTGTAAAAAGACCGTTCTAATTTAGAGTCAATTGGACCCACCTAGTAATGATCACATCAAAACTTGTTTGTGTATTTGACGAGCTCTAATACCTCCATACGACTGCGGCTGTGCACCCCTCTATGGAAATAATACAATGTATGCGCAGCCCCTGCGTTGTTGTATAGTACCCGCAAGTTGCTAATACGCTGGAACCATGGCAAATTAATAACCTCAAAAACTCTATCTACAAGGTGGAACTTTGCAAGGTTGCCAAAATTTTGGAGGTGAATGAGACCATCAATATGAACAACTTTTACTAAGGGGTCATGGTCGAAATCTTAAATAAAGTTTCAGGTGCCCCATACATTATCGTCAATGTAGCTGACTGATTTTGGAATCCTCCAAAATTTTGGCAACCTTGCAAAGTTCCACATAGATTTTAAATTATTATTGTCAAGATAGAGTACTTCACTTACAAAACCAGATAATTATCAAAAGAAATGACAACGCAAATACGTTATAAAATGGCCGTTTTGTGCTAGCAATTTGCGGGGATGGTATTATAGTTGTGTATAGAGCTCGTCTGTGGTCTTTTTACACCCGATATGATGTGATTCTAACTATGTCTTCCCGTGTAGTCGTAGCGGGGGCGGCGGGGGAAGCAGCGGTGGCCGCGGGGCTGCGAGCCGGGAGAGCAGCAGCTCCACTCAGGAGCGGCCCTCGGAGTTCAGCCGTTGGCGAGAACGCCAGTACTTCGGTCCCCGCCGGTGGCTGGAGTCTGCTCTACGTGACACCTCTTGGGATAAAGACGGAGGTAAATCATTAGTAGCAATGATAGAAGATTCTAAAGTGGGCTACACACGACCCTAAAATCAGACCCGATATCGGGATAATGGTAGTTGGAATGATTTACAAATAATAAAATTAGGCTTCCGATTTGCCAATACACGAGGCGATTTAGGGTACGATCTAGGGTCCTCCCCACCACTTCCCCAATATCGGGTCTGATTTTAGGGTCGTGTGTAGCCCACTTAATGAAATGTTAACCCATGCTAAAGATTACTAGTTTATTTATTTACCACACCCCTTCCCCTGTCAACACCTACCCTAGAGGCGGAGAGGGGTAGTTTTTGTAACCCCTTCAGGTTAAAACTGTTGTCTCTTGTGACAAAAAACAAATTTGGAGATGTTAGTTATAATTATGTTTTTTTTTTTATAACAAACTACATATAATTTTTGACGACCCGTCTGGTGTTGTGGTCGAGAAATCGCCTACTACGCAGCGGGTTGCGGGTTCGATCCGCGCACAATACAAACATTTTGTGTGCATGAACATGTCTGTTTGTATTGGTCTGGGTGTTTACTATGTAGTATATCATGTATAGATTTACAAACAAAAAATATTTAAGTATTATATCCCTTGTCTGGCACCCATAACCCAAGCTTTGAGTAGCTTACTTTGGGACTAGATGGCGATGTGTGGGAATGTCCAAAGGATATTAATTTATTATTTATTATTATTGCTTTTCTGTTTTAGCTGAAAGTAAAAAGAAAGATTCAGCAATGGCAGCCTCACCTCTGTGGGTGTCTGAAGAGTTGGAGTACTGGGATAGCAACATCCGATTCACTCACATAGCAGCTACGTATAGCGAACTGGTTGCTGTGTCCACACAGGGCCAGCTGCATCAGTGGCGGTGGGCTGACGCTCATCCTTACCAGCGAAATGATGTAAGGGGTTATAGCTATTAATTGGTCGTACCTTAGTACTACCAAGTTATCATAAGAATGGAGCTGTCAAACATGTCACATTTCTCCCGCTTCTACACTCACCTACTAGTATTTGTACATTTATTGTCAAAACAGTTCATTTTTGCACACTCTTCTCACCGCGCAGTGACAGTCACAAGTTGATTCTTACGATAACCAGGTAGTAAGGCTCAATCTGCGAAATATAGTTTGAGTCATTTTCGCAAGAACATGCGAAACCTACAAAACTATGATATTATTTTCATGATTCGTGATCAGTCAAAAGACCAGGGGCCCTATTTTTTAATCACTCGCTTGAATATGGCGTGCGATTTTCGTTCGAAAACGAATTGAAAATTTTGCGAAATATAGACTCATACTGACAAAAATCAGTTTTCCTTATTTTTATCACTCTTGTGTGAAATAATACTATTTAAAAAAAAAAAACTCATCAATCAATGAAAATCACACGCCAACTTGATGCGAAAAATAGAACCCCAGTAACCTCTTTAAGGACGGCACATATTGCAATCTACACCTTGTATTGCATGACATTATGATATTTAATTAATTTATGGTTTGCAGGCGTCTGGCGCAAATCCGACATACCACCCTCGCGCTAACTGGCTCGGTTTGGCACCGGGCGAGCGCATTGTCAACATTAGCGCCGCTGGAATACGTGTCTCGGTACTCACTGACTCTGGAAGGGTTGCTACCTATCTCGACGAATCTATTGGTAAGATGTGTGTTACAACAGACTTTAACATCACTTTTCAATCACGAATAATTAGTTCTCAAAAGTAATGTTTCGTTCCAGCTCATGCTCCAGGCGCCTCTCGTTTGGAGCACCCGCTACAGACATTTTCGGAGTTTGGATCTGACAAACCGATATCTCTGCACGTATGCTCACTGTACACTGTTGCAAGATTGGATTCTGGTGCACTGTTTTGGTGGTATGTGTAACTTTGTTTTATTTAAGTGTTTTTAAAATGTAAAAAGTCTCTCTAAAACTCAACAATTACCTCTTTTGAGATTGCAAAACGTACTAGCATATTTCTATCTACATCACAAGACTTGAAAAAAATGTTTTCGACCCTCAGTCCTTAGCCAAACATTTATGAAGAAAGAGAAGGAAGGCCTACAAGTTTAGACTGTTATATCTAAAGTTTGTCCATTAGTACATTGTTGGGAGGGAAGCGACCCATTTCATTCCAGATATACCTGGCGTTCTCACTTCGTTTGAGCGCCATGTATTTCAAGAGTGTAATGGGTGCTTTGCTTTTACCCGAGTTGAACATACTATTTGTCATTTTGACTGGGAGGAAAGAAATTAAATATTTGTCTGTTTGTAGTTGTTACAATGAAATCTCAAGATTTTGCACACCATGATACTTCCAATACTAATACATTGAACAGTTCAGACAATTGGAAGGAGTAACGGCACATATGAAAACAAAGTACAAAAAACGCGGGTAAAGTCAAATAATTAAATGATAATGCAGCTTAGCCTATTCCACAAGGAATCCAATAACAAAAAGAACCACTATGGTGGGCAACCGAAATTTTGATTGTATATTTTGTGTAATTGTTTAAAATTATACCGATTGTATAATTTTATCATCAAAAATGTATGAAAAGCTTTAATTTAAACAATCAGGCTAAATTCTTTTTTCTTTGACCCAAGCTTTGACTCCATGCCATGCCAATTATAACTAAACTAATTTCCACCCAGCCGGGTGGAATCTCACTCATTCATTTACTCGCACATTTCTCATATCTTCACATTACTAGATAAATTTTGCAAACAGGAGAGATGACAAGGAACCTTGCAATGAGCTTCATTTGCAATTTCTACAGCGACAATTTGAGTATACAATCTCCACTCTTTCTCGCCTGTAGGTTGACTTATTAACCTAGATTAGGTTTCTAAGTTAGGAATGACAAACACCACTGTCGTATTATTTTTTTCGTCAACCCACTTGTAAGACTTATTGCGCTTATAGTATGACGTCATTTCTATGTAGCTGCACACAATCAATTGTTTTTCCAATATAAGGCGCAGCTAAATGTTGGACTGTGACTGCAAGGGGCTGCGTCTCTGCGCTCGCCAACCCGCCTGCCAAGCGTGGCGAGTATTGGCAATATCCCCTCATATGGTAGTACACAGAAAAACCAGGCCCCCAGTCTCCGGCAGCCCCGCTATTCCTGACTTTGGTAGCGGTCACGGTAACGGTGGGGCAGGGGGTGCTAAGAATCCCCGGAGGCGATCGCGCTGCCACCCCCGACGACAACTGGCCCTGGTAACGTACAACACGTGTACACTGAGGACAGATGAGAAGTTGCTCGAGCTGGAGGAAGAAATGAGCAGGTTACACTGGGACATAATGGGTTTATCAGAAGTCCGTAGAGAGGGCGAGGACACGATAACTTTGCAGTCCGGCAACCTGCTCTTCTACCGGGAGGGTGACCAAAAGTCCCATGGTGGTGTCGGGTTTCTCGTTCACAAGTCCCTCGTCAACAATATCGAGACCATCGAGAGTGTGTCGAGCAGGGTGATATACCTTATACTCAGAATATCTAATAGGTATTCGCTGAAGGTCATACAGGTATATGCACCGACCTCGAAACACCCGGATGAAGAGGTGGGGGAAATGTATGAGGACGTAAGTAGAGCCATACATACTTCCAAAACCTATTTTACTGTTGTAATGGGGGACTTCAACGCGAAACTGGGCAAGCGAGGCGAGAATGAGTTGAAGGTGGGACCCTTTTGATACGGGCAAAGGAACGCCAGAGGACAGAGGCTGGCCGACTTTCTGGAGAAGGAGGGACTCTTTGCGATGAACTCTTTCTTCTAGAAGCCGCCTCAAAGGAAGTGGACCTGGCTGAGTCCCGATGGCTTCACGAGAAACGAGATTGACTTCATCATGACTTCCAAGAGACGGTTATTCAATGATGTCTCCGTGATCAACAGGGTGAAAACCGGTAGCGATCACCGAATGGTTCGAGGCACATTGAATATAAATGTCAAATTGGAAAGATCCCGCCTGATGAAGTCCACGCTCCGACCGACTCGTGCTCATATCCAAAATCCCGAGAGCTTTCAACTCGAGTTGTCAAACCGCTTTGATTGCCTAGAGTCCTAGACAATTGCGTTACAGTGGACGAAATTAACAACGGGTTTGTGGACACTGTTCAAACGGTAGGGTCTAAGTATTTTAGGCCTGGCCGTAAAGATAGACCTCAAAAACTGTCGGTCCACACTCTCGATCTTATGGCAAAACGTCGATCTATGGCACTGCAGACCTCCGTTAATGCTGAAAACTACAGGCAGCTCAATAGACAAATATGGAAGTCCCTGCGACACGACATCCGTTGCTTTAACACTAATAGTGTTAAAGAAACGATAGAGCGGAACCAAGGCTCCAAAGTGTTTGCAAGGGACATGTCTATTGGGCAAAGCCTGTTGACGAAGCTTAAGACGGAGGACGGCAGTGTAGCGTCGACGAAAGCAGAGGTTTTGAGGGAGATCGAAAGGTTCTATGGGCAGTTGTACACCTCAGTTGCCAAACCCGTTGATAGCTCGGTCAGAGACCCACGAGCTATCCTGACCCGTCACTACACCGAAGACATCCCGGACATCAGCCTTTACGAGATTAGGATGGCCCTTAAACAGCTCAAAAACAACAAGGCACCTGGCGAGGACGGAATCACAGCAGAGCTTCTGAAGGCGGGTGGAACACCGGTAGTTAAAGTCCTTCAGAGACTATTTAATTCCGGTTCTGCTTGAGGGCATCACGCCCGAGGCGTGGAACAGGAGTGTGGTGGTGTTGTTCTACAAAAAAGGAGACAAATCCTTATTGAAGAACTACAGACCCATCTCCTCCTGAGCCATGTCTACAAGCTGTTTTCAAGGGTCATCACGAATCGTCTCGCACGTAGGTTTGATGACTTTCAGCCTCCCGAACAAGCCGGTTTCCGAAAAGGCTTTAGTACCATAGACCACATCCATACGCTTAGGCAAATTATACAGAATTCCGAGGAGTATAATATGCGTCTATGCTTAGCGTTTGTGGACTATGAGAAGGCCTTTGATTCGATCGAAACTTGGGCGGTGCTTCAGTCTCTGCAGCGGTGCCACATAGACTATAGGTATATAGAGGTGCTAAAGTGCCTCTACAATAACGCCACCATGTCGGTCCGAGTACAGAAGCAGAATACGAGGGCGATTCCACTGCGGAGAGGTGTGAGACAGGGAGATGTTATATCTCCGAAACTGTTCACAGCGGCATTGGAAGACGCCTTCAAACCCTTTGGAATGGGAAAGAATCGGCATCAATGTCAATGGCGAATACATCACACACCTCCGATTTGCCGATGATATAGTCGTTGTGGCAAAGACGCTGGACGATCTTGGCACTATGCTCGAAGACCTTGACCGAGTATCCCAACAAGTGGGTCTTAAAATGAATATGGAGAAGACGAAAATTATGTCGAGTTCCCTTGTTGTACCCACTCCAGTATCCATTGGGAACTCAATTCTCGAAGTTGTCGACGAGTACGTCTACCTGGGACAAGTGATCCAATTGGGTAGGTCCAACTTCGAGAAAGAGGTCAATCGACGAATCCAACTCGGCTGGGCAGCGTTCGGGAAACTACGCAAGAGTGTTTTCTCATCTCATTTACCTCAGTGTCTGAAGACGAAAGTCATCCAGACGAAGTTCAACCAGTGTGTGTTACCAGTGATGACATACGGATCCGAAACATGGTCTCTAACTATGGGCCTTATAAGGAAGCTTAAAGTCACACAACGAGCGATGGAGAGGGCTATGCTGGGTGTTTCTCTACGTGATCGAATCAGAAATGAGGAGATACGTAGAAGAACTAAGGTAACGGACATAGCCTTGAGAATCAGTAAGCTCAAGTGGCAATGGGCAGGGCACATAGCGCGAAGAACTGATGGCCGTTGGGGTAGGAAAGTTCTAGATTGGAGACCCTTCGACCAAAGACGCAGCGTAGGACGTCCACCAACAAGATGGACAGACGACCTTATAAAGATTGCAGGATCAAACTGGATGCAGACCGCTAGTAATCGGTCGCTGTGGAAAGCCGTGGGGGAGGCCTATGTTTAGCAGTGGACGTCCTTTGGCTGATAATGATGATGATGATGATGATGAGGTTTCTAAGTTAGGAATGACAAACACCACTGTCGTATTATTTTTTCGTCAACCCACTTGTAAGACTTATTGCGCTTATAGTATGACGTCATTTCTATGTAGCTGCACACAATCAATTGTTTTTTTATGACACTGTTTATGAATGTTACGTAACCATGCTGTTATGTCCAGGGGTGTGTTGCCTCTGGGGCAGCGAGCGCGCTTGTGGGAGAAGCACCGTGCGCGCTCGCGCAAGCAGCAGCGCGGCCACTCTTCCGCCGCGCCGCAAGACCTGCAGGCAGGCCAAAGCGTCACCATGAAGAACGCGCCTATGTATCAACCGGGTGCTGTCGGTAAGTAATAAAAACGTCTCTATGATCATTCATTAAATGCGTCCACTGGTAGACATCATAAACAGCGCCCTAGCGAATATTAATGTTGGAATAATACTAAGATATGTGTATCTCTATTTTTATTGAAATGAATATACCAATAGAATTGCTGTCTGCATCAATATTTTATGATAATTAGTTATTGCCCACAAATATTCACTTTGAATGCTTTTTTTGGGGTCAACACTCTTGATCCTTTTTCTACTACATTTTTTGCATAGTCTAGAGCTAGAGAGTTATGATGATACCCTACCAAAATGTATCTATACTAATATTATAAAGCTGAAGAGTTTGTTTGTTTGTTTGTTTGTTTGTTTGAACGCGCTAATCTCAAAAACTACTGGCCCGATTTGAAAAAATATTTTTACGTTGGATAGTCCATTTATCCATTGAGGAAGGCTTTAGGCTATATAACATAAAGATACGACTCATAAGACCACAGCAGAAATGAAAAATGTTGCGAAAACGGGAGAAAGATATTCCTTTTGAGAGCTTCCGCTGCATACGCTGCGGAAACCGTTTAAGTTACACAAAAATCATGTATGACAGGATTGTTCAGCATTAAGAGTTCTATAATAAAGTCCGCGACAGCATATGTCTATCTTTTATGGTTGACTTACTACAACCTTTTTTATGTTAATAAATTTGTAAAAAAATAATGCATTATTTTTAGAGGTGTATTATACACACAGGTATTTATTCTTATCAAAATAAATACATTCATCATCACGAGCATTTCATTTAGAACCAAGTTGCCCTTTATATCATTTGATTTCAATAAATATCTTAGGAGCTATCACAGTTTTAACATAACTCCGCACCAAAATAATGTTCGCAGCTTAAGTACAACGTGCGCTTGCGCTAATATATTATTAAGCTGAAGAGTTTGTTTGTTTGAACGCGCTTATCTCAGGAACTGCTGGACCGATTTGAAAAAATATTTCTGTGTTGGATAGCTTATTTATCGAGAAAGGGTTTAGGCTATAAAACATGACGCTGCGACGGGAGGGGAGGGAGCAAACTGAAAACGCGCGGACGAAGTCGCGGGGGACCGCTAGTAAAGATATATTAACATTTTGAATTGTTGTCATAGGCTTCAACATGTCGACGGGCGTGCCAAAAGTGGGCGTGCTTCAAAACGCCGCTTGGAATCTATCCGACATGTGCCGCTTCAAGCTGCTGCCTCCGCCGCAGCCCGAGCGCTCCATATCTGACAAAGACAAGAGGGACTTACAGGTATTACCATCTATACTAATATTATAAAGCTGAAGAGTTTGTTGATTCGGAGAGTTCATTCACAAAATTATTGTTGTGTTGGATAGCTTATTTATCGAGGATATCACTCTGTGACGGGGATCTTAGGGTGCAAACTCAAAACGCACAGATTAAGTTGCGAGGCATCGCTAGTGTATCATATAAGTAATGTGCTTCAACCTTAGATCATAAAATTAGGGATAAGAAATGGTGGCGTGGTACCTTCGTGGTCGCCTTAGATATTGCCAAACAGAAATATCCTGCAAAAATATGTATACATTGATAGAATATTTAAATTTTTAACAATGGACACCAACACTTTGCGAGCAAGACCGACTTGCTACCTTGTTATCAGTTGGTGAATTAGAGCGCAATTTCGAACCGATTGCTTTCTTTGATCAGAGGCCACAACAATCTTTCACAATATTCTATTATTATTTTTTGTTCCAGAACCAGTCGCCGTTGACAGTGTCGTCAGTGAAGGCCTCGTCTTCAGGCGGGGGTAGTAAGGACGGTAGCAAAGATAGCAACAAGGACATGGCCGACCGCCTCGACATGCCGCCGCCTCCTAGCCCAGCGTCATCCACGTGCAGTGATACTAGCACTTCGCACAGTAAGTACATGGAAACAAAAGTTTTGTCTATAACGTCCCACTGCTGGGAAATGGCCTTACCTCAATGAGGTAGTTTGAACTACACCACGCGGGCTTGGATTGGTGGAAGGGTGTTTGCAAGGTAAGCGACTTACATGGCTGTCAGATGTTATCAAGCCGCCCATTAGGCCTCTGACTAGGCTTAATGTTGAATATCAACCGATATTACCGGGACCAAAGGCTTAACAAAGGCCTTCCGAAGCACGGAAATGATCACCTATTCAAAAACGACCGCACCCTAAGTTGCTTAACTTCGGCAGTTACTACCCAAGCAATACCACCACTGCACCAAGAGCAACACATTAGTCATAAAATCTGAGTGTAAAGCAATCGCATTTGACAGTTCAAAACGTTCGGTATGATCTGTCAAACGTATGCCGTTCTGCCGTTTGACGGATCGATACACAATCGCACCTCAGTTTGCATTATTGTCTAGCCGAGTTCAAAGCCGCCTTATCGCATGAAAAAAAATCGTGTACGCCAATTTTTTTTTTTTTTTCTATTTATTTGGGACAAAAAACAGTTTTACAATATGTCTGAGTACTACTTATTATTAAAGAAATATAAAGGTAATTGTAGAACCAGCACCATTGTCCACATATTACATCAGAAGAAAGAAGTTGAAACAAAACATTGTTTACTTAAAAGCTATAAAAAAAAAATGCGTTACAATGATATTGCTTAACATAGATTGTTTGCGCAAATACGCTAATAAATTTGCAGTTTGTGTGTGTGTGTGTGTGTGTGTGTGTGTGTGTGTGTGTGTGTGTGTGTGTGTGTGTGTGTGTGTGTGTGTGGTGTGTGTTTGTGTGTGTTTATAGGTACCCATAGGCCCTACGGATTTTACTCCTTGGGATCGGTATAGGCCGCCAACTGGTACCTGTATTGTTATGTGTATAAGTCAAGTAACCTAATGACACCTTAATATTGCCACAATCTCACTTTTAAATTTGCTAGACTTTAAGTTAAATATATCTAGGTTATTAAATTTTTCGTTAAATATGTTGAATAATCTATTGAGTGGCGATCGTTTTCCCGCATTGGTTCGACAATCTGCAGGTGCAAATGTTTTAATTATACGACAGGAACGAAGAGAAGCTTTTCTCGGTACTGAAAATCGTAGACTATTTATAAGTTCGTTACTATCGTATTTACAGTGACAAAGATCATGTAATACAGTCATATCTATCATTATCCGTCTATCATTAAGTTGTAATAGTTTATATTTATGTAACAGTGAGTCATATTCTAAGTAGTTGCGAAAACATTTATAGTTTACACATCGCAAGAATTTCTTTTGTACGTTTTCAATTGCATCACTATATTTTTGATAAAATGGATTCCAAACTGGTACGGCATACTCTAATTGGCTTCTAATGAGTGATTTATATAAGTGTAAAAATGTCTTGGGCGATTTGAATTGTTCACAGGCTCTAACTACAAAACCAAACATTTTAAAGGCTTTATTGATAATAGTATCTATATGTTTGTCTAAATGTAACTTTGAATCGAGCACTATACCAAGGTCTTTTATGCAGTCAACTTTTTCTAAAACATTATTTCCTAGTTTGTACGGAAAAGTGCTTATGAGCTTTTTCTTAGTAAAAGTGATAGATTTGCATTTGTTGATACTAAGACTTAATTTGTTAACATTACAAAATCTGGTAAAAGTATCCAAGTCGTTTTGAAAGCGAACATGGTCATTATAATCCGTTATGGTATGAAAAATTTTCAAATCATCTGCGTAAAGAGAAAAGTGACAAAATGCGAAACAAGTATGTATGTCATTTATGAATAATACGAAAAGGAGTGGGCCAAGGATAGATCCTTGCGGAACGCCAGAAGTGACCAACACTGCATTCGATTCAAAGCCCTGAATTACCACCTTCTGAGTTCGGTTACTGATGTAGGACTTGAACCACCGCCATAAGTTTCCCCTTATACCATTAAAAGCAATTTTTTCCAACAGTATTTTGTGATCCACCCGATCAAATGCTTTCCTAAAGTCTGTATATATACAGTCTATCTGTTTGTTTTGATCCATTGCATTAAAAAGATGAGAAGTATAAGCTAAAAGATTAGTTGTAGTTGACCTTTTTTGAACGAATCCATGTTGTTGTTGAAGTATGTTATTGTGAAGTTTAGGATAAATTTCATTTCGAACAAGAGTTTCAAACATCTTCGACATAGTAGGTAAAATTGAAATCGGCCTATAATTCTCAACATCCTGTTTGGTACCATTCTTGAACACTGGGACTATTTTGGCTGATTTCCATATGTCAGGGAACTCACCAACCTCAATAAATTTATTGTAAATAATATAAAGTGGTTTGCATATTGTCTGAGCAATTTTTTTTAGGAATATGGCAGGTATATTATCAGTACCGGGTCCCTTTGTTATGTCTAAAGACTCAAGTTGTGCTAAAATTTTAGATTCAGAAATAAAAATATTATGAATGTTTGGTTCATCACTACTCAAATTATTATCATTAAAATCTATATGATCAAAGCTGTAGTCAACTGGGACTGACGAGGATTCAAAAACAGACTGAAAAAAATCAGAGAAGAGGTTGCATATATCAACTGGAGTATTTGCAGTTCTGGTATTAAAGTGTACTTGTGTTGGAATGTCTGAGCATTTTTGCGATTCGAAATATATGTCCAAAAATACTTAATATTGTCCTTAATACTATTTTTTACTGATTTCATATAGTTAGAGTAACATTTATCACATTCAATTTTAAATCTTCTTCTGTATATAGAAAATTCTAATTTATCTCCTGCATTACTTGTTTTCTTCCATTTGGTCCATGCACGGTTTTTGTTTTTGTATATATGTATTAATGCTGGAGAAAACCAAACAGGGTAGTGAGATGACTTAACAGTCTTACTGGGCACATATTTCTTAATAATATTATATAATGTTTCATACAATTCCTCCAACATTGCGTTTGCTGACTTATTCATAAAGGACAAGTCCCAGCTGATCTGTGAAAGCTCGTCGTTGATTTGAGTATAATCAGCTTTTTTAAAACAGTATCTCTGGTACGGTTTGCTTGTTAATCCTTTTAACTCAACCTGGCTAGAAAAAGCTACACAAAATGGTGGATGATGCGGAACAGGCGGCAACAAGTAAGCTGAAGGGGCTGCTAAGACGTTATCGCGAGAATTAGTAATATACAGATCTAGAATCCTAGATTTGTCATTATAGAGGTTATTGAGTTGATAGCCGCCTATAAGCGATAACAAATTAATCAAGTATGTGTTATGTATGAGTGAGTCATTCGTTATAGGCTCCAATGTTTGATTTACCTTTTTATATACCCAGTCAATAGACGGTAAGTTATAATCTCCAAACAAGTGATAGTTTTTTATATTTAATTCTAATTGCAACAAATTTTGCAAGTTATTGATAAATGACTTATAAACTTTACTTGGCTGGCTAGGTGGAATATAGACTGCATTTATAAGGTGCAGTTCCTTATCCAAATCAATTATAACGGATACGTTATCTATTATTGCTGGGATAAGCGGTTCAGCCTCAGCCCCGCTCGAGGAGGGGGGCGGGGGCAGGCAGACGGCGCTAGCTCCGAGCCCACGTCGAACCGCCACCAGTACGCCGCCGCCGTCCTCACGGCAAGTCGCAGTTAGGTCCCTATCGCAACGAAACAGCTGATAACGCTCATCTATGATTTCATTGTCAAATATGTTTTCGTTCAGCCATGTTTCCGTTAGTATAATGACGTGGTAATTATGTGATAGAATATTCATATAAAGAGTGTTTAGTTTGGTTTTAAATCCTCCACAGTTTTGATAGTAAACAGAAATCATGTTAGAACCTTTTTTTCCTGTTTAATAGTATACAGAGTATAGTTAAAAACATATAACCTGACATAATATGCATTCGTGACCAGCAATTAATATACTTAGTTATGAAATGCAATTGATGACGTACCTTATTATTATGTAATGTTGTAATTAAATATGACCAGTTACTTAGTTTTAGAAAATAGGTTTGCATTTGACTTGTCAAAGTTGATTTAAGTTTAACAAAACCACCACGATCTGACTCATCAACAAAATAATTTATACTACAAAGAAATAGTATCCAGATATGGATAAAGTGAGGTTTCTTGGGATAATAATACAATGAGATTCCTTTAGATAGCGGATAACGACAATAACCATCACATTTATTAGGAAAAATATGCCATGTAAGATGCAAAAGATAAAGCTCACAATTACTAGTACATTATTTGATCTTCGTAATCTCTTGTTTGTTACGTATGGCTTGTATTGGCGATGTGTCCTTTTTACGTACAAGTATAACACCATGCTTAACCCATACATACTTGTAGGCACTCTTTTTCGCCTCCTCTCGGACTGAACGAAATAATTGCTTATTTTGCAATGTTAAATGTTCATTAACATATATGTTCTGCACTGTTCCTTAATTAATAATTGATCGGAGGTTAATTTACCTTTAAGTAATCGTGAAGCAGCAACAATGTTGTCACGCAGGATTCTGCTAGCTAGTTTTACGATGACGTTTTTAGGGTGGGGGTTGCTTTGAGAAGCATGTGGAACCCTATGCGCGGCTATCACCTGAGCGGTCGGTATATGTACCTTGATCACAGTACCCAGCTGCTCCACAATCCACAAGTGATATTAGATTTTCATTTCGGCGCTCTGGCAGATTCGCGATTTCAATGTTACATTCGCGGGCCTGCTGCTCCATTGTGTCTAGTTTATTTTGAAGTGCAATCACTTGATTAGTCATTGAAGCGGTATCTGAGATTTGTTTTTCTATATTCACCACGCGACCTGTTAACCCGTTCATTTCATCTGATGCATATGAAGCTGATTCCTCTAATACTGTTACTCTAGCCTGTACGCCTGACAAAGCCTCACGAATCAGCGCATTTTCTGAACTTAATTTCTGTAACGACACACTCATTTCTGACATTGTGTCCGAGATTTTCGCAAGGTCATCTGTCATGGCTGTTTAACAGTTGCGGCGACTGAATCGGTTAACATCTTGTTCATTTTACTGCTCCAATCATCCCATTTGGACTCGAGTATTTTAAAATTCCGATCAATCAGCATATCTATGTCATCATCCGGTTGTTTACGTTTTCGGGTACTAACGAAGTCATCTGAGTTATCACGATGCTGGAAGCGCAAGTCCGACTGCGAGCCGAACCCGACAGGTGAGTTAGGCATAGTGATTCACTCGAGGGAAACAAGGACGGCTAGCAAGTTCACCGCTCCGCAACGCAACAACGTATCGCACAATAACTGCACTGGTTTTTATGAAATAACAGGTTTCTTTTCACGCTAATATAGTATCACATGCAACAGCTATAAGGTGCACAATTTGTTATCACTTTAGGAATAATTACACAGACGATTTGCGACATGTGTGCTCTTTACAATGTTTTGACGACGAATGAAGCGTATGAATTTAGCTTTTAAAGCTGTAAGACGGCGATCTCGATAGTACATAGTAGTGTCCAATGCTATAGCAAAATAATCGACTTATAGATAAATAACAACGTTCCACAATTCAACATGTTTCAACTGGCGTCTTTTATTAACCATCTCAATTCTTGTTCCAGAGCGAGCTAAACGCGTAACCGTTCGCGGCGAAGAGGGCTCATCGAACGACGGATCCAAACGTGACGAAGAGGAATGGCCGCTCAAAGAGGTCGTATTCCTCGAGGATGTAAAGAGCGTACCCCTAGGACGAGTGTTGAAGGTTGACGGAGCGTACGCTGCTGTCCGTTTCCCGACAGTCGGCAAAGGTATGGTGGTACAATGATAATAATTATTATTATTATTTCGAACAATTACAATTTATATCGGGTGGCTAGTAATTAATCTTGTAATTAATGTTAGTGGAAATTGAAAGATTAAAATGAAATAAATTTAATTATCAGTGTAAATTTATATTGCCTAGTGTTTTATGTCAGATGTCTTTTCGCATATAATCACCTTTGGCACCGAACATTGCCGAATACGTTATGCGTATCTGTCAGCCACCGTCTTGAGAATGCTGTTACTGAAAGCTGAATGCCTCACAGTATGTTTATCTGAGACGAGCAGTTTGCCGCAGCTTCACTCGCGTAAATATCTTATCCCACAAAATATAATTGTAATTAATAGCCTATGTGCTATTCCAATGTATAAGCTATATTTGTGTAAAGTTTCATTAAAATCTATTCAGTAGTTATTCGGTGAAGGAGTAACAAACATACATCTATCCTCACAAACTTTCACGTTTATCATATTAATAGGAAGTTGGATGTTACCTTCTTACGGATAACGGCGTTAAAGCCATCGGCAGATGTAAAACATGAGAAAATTTTACTATTATTTAAGGCATGTATCAACCATGGAAATAAAATTAAACTGTTTCATTCACAGACGGCAAGGAGGTTGTTCCGTCGACGCCTGACGATTGGACCGCATTGTTGCAAGACTGCCGGCTCGTGCGCAAGGACGATTTGGTAGCGGTGAAGTGGGGCGCTGGCGGCGCGGCTGGCCCGAGAGGACCTGACTGTCTACAGCGCGCGCCGAGAAAGATTGCATTGCCGCCTGAAGTGCAAGTCATCACTATCGCTGTGAGTAATCTAAGATTACATATAGATTAAGATAAATCTTGTTATTCTATTTTTTTATTAGTATATGCTTGTCTGTTGATGAATGATAGCGAAATATGTGTAAATATCTCCTTGGGCTGAATCCCTGGATTCAATCATGTCTGGGTCTGGGTGCTGGGTATTGTATTTGTTATTTTTATGTGCGTTGTATTTATTGCGTACAAACAGGATACAGTCTATTATAAATTCTTTATCATTGTTTGATTGAAATGTAAATAATGAATATTCACATTTCAATCAAACAATGATAAAAAAATTATTAACATTTTGCTGGCTGTTTAAGCTGTGTTTTTCAAATATTCCTTTCTATGGCACGGAAATTTTGCCGGCCGGCAACGGCACCATGTAAATAATACAGACAATGATTAACTAAAAATTCTAAGTACATAAATAGACTGTGGCCCACTTAAAAAATGTTTTTGAATTTATTGTAAAATTGTAGGTGGATAGCCGCGGAGTCCACGCAGTCGTTCGACGGCCGGGCGGCGCCCTGGCATACGCCGTGTACGCGGTAGGAACGACCCGCGCTTTGACCGATAGCACCTTCCCGACCGATCATAACGCCCTGCTCGGCTACTCGAATGGGCAAGCGATACAGCTGGCGACTGCTGCGGAGGTTTGTTATTATCCTACCTACACAATGTTTGAGTGTCTGTTTACCTTAATGCGTTTATAGTTAATTCGTAGATGTTTAATCGATAAAATTGTTCAAAGTGTGGAAAATTTTCTTAAATACGTACCCTCATTGCTCTTTCAACGTACGTATGAGCTACGTTACTGTAAGTCAAAATAGGTTTTCGAAGGAGCGACAAACATCCGTCCTCGAAAACTTTAAATACAAGGTGGGCTAAACAGTGATGTTCATTTTTTTTTTCCAGCCTTATATCCAAATATACCCTATTTAAGTGAGATGAATTTTCGTAGTTTTACTTTTTTTCTAAAATTCTGTCATTTTTCATACAAATAATTTCACTACTTTTTATGGTGTTATGACGGTTTTTTAAATTGCATTATGATCCTTATCAATTAAATTTACTTAAAAAAAATAGAAGCTACTTAAGACTAACAAATGTTTAAAAAAAATTGAAAAAAAAAACTATCGAAAATTACTAAAATTGTATTATCATAAATATATGGTATATTTGGATAGCCCTGGATTTAAAGAATTCAAAAAAAGTTTTTGGACGTCACCGTTCGGGCCGCCTGTATAAATAGCAGTTTTAAAAATAATTTCATTGTTAATTTATAAAATAGCAATATAGACCCGTGGCACAGTATTGTTGTTGCTAAGGCCGCGGGGCCGCTGCAACCGTAGCCTCCGTTCGTTTGCAGGGCAGCGAGCCGGTGGTGATAATGCTGGACGGCAACGGCGCGCTGTACCCGGTGTCGCGCGACTGCGTGGGCATGGTGCGCGAGCCGCCGGCGCTGAGCCTGCCGCCGGCGCGCGCCGTGGCCGCGCACGCGCTGCCGCTGCACCCGCACTCCGCCGCGCACGCGACGCACGCCGCGCTCAAGTCGCAGGTAAGTCTTATCTTCTAATATTCCCTCAAGCGTATGTGAACGAGACACAATGCAAATTCTATTGTTATGCGGTTGCCTGCAACCGCTCGGGTGTTGAAGCAATATATAAAATTCTCGTGTCACAATGTTCGTTGCGGTACTCCTCCGAAACGGCTTTACCGATTATTACCAAATTTTATATGAGTATTCAGTAGGTCTACTATCTTTTTTTCATACCCCTAAGTAATAAGGGTTGTTCACCCTTATATATATATTTGTTACTAAATTTGTTGTTTTTATTTTTTATAATGTGGCATTAAAAAATAGATTCAATCCAAAATTTTTACTTTTTATATAATTTCATCGGTTGGGCGCATTATGTCCAATTCGCAAAATGTCCAATTGTCCAGTTCGCAATTGGTCCAGTTCGCATTTGGTCCAGTTCGTAATTGGTCCAGTTCGCATTTGGTCCAGTTCGCAATTGGTCCAATTCGCAATTAGTCCAATTCGCGATTGGTCCAGGCATTATAGGGTGGTCAATATTATATAGTATAAGGGCGGGTAATACCAAACTGGAGAGTGAAAAAAAAAACATGTCTACACTAGGCACTTCTGGGTACCTAGGTATTTTAAAATAAACAATATAAATATATATATATATATATATATCCTTGTTTAACCATATGTAAAGTATTACGTGTTCTACAAACATGACGTTAAGATAATTAATTAAGTGCCTACCCTAGTTTGCATTATACTGTCAGCGATTTTTATAAATACCCTCAAATAAAAAAAAAGGACTGCAGGCATTTTTATATTTTATTTGCAAAAAAATTAGACGGTTTGTAACAAGTCATTTTCGTACACATATTACTACTCGTAATAAAATATCTATAACAAAAAAAATGACTGATATTTAAATTGGTCAATGTGCTAATTGGACAATTTGAGATTTGGACAACATGCGAATTGGACCAATCTCTAACTGGACAATTTGAGACTTGGACATTGTGGGAATTGGACATTTTGAGGCCACTGGACATTTTGAGAATTGGACATTATGCGCCCAACCGTACGAAATACTACGAGACGACCTGCTGTTGGTAGTTTTGACTCGCTCACTATAAAGCTTTTTTTTAATCCTTATTTTTTGGCATTGCAGTATCTTTTGTACACACTGTATGAGTAAGGTATGAAAGCGGTTATCCCCTTATAATATCGACCGGAATTTATCTAGAAATCATGACATCTTGAAGTTTTTGATACCTGAAAAAGTAATTAATTCATATTGTCATTTTTATCATTCATTAATGTGATATTGTCAGAATTCGATAACATTTTTGTATGTTGCGCAAAAGTGTATGTTTGTCTCAGGATTGCTCGAAAACGAGAATTCATAGCGAGTTTTTTTTTAGTTCAATCGGGTATAGTTAAACTTAGGGTACAATTTAAGTTTTATCAAAATCGGTACAGTAGTTTTTGAGATATGAGTCATAACTATATTATTAAAAAAACCGCCTTTAAAACCTCACTGAATAGCTCAAAATAACGCATCCAACACATCATGCATTGACTTCAAAAAAAATTGTTTATCTATACTAATATTATAAAGCTGAAGAGATTGTTTGTTTGTTTGTTTGTTTGAACGCGCTAATCTCAAAAACTGCTAACCCGATTTGAAATTTTTTTTTTACGTTGGATAGTCCATTTATCGAGGAAAGCTTTAGGCTATCTATACTAATATTATAAAGCTGAAGAGTTTGTTTGTTTGTTTGTTTGAACGCGCTAATCTCAAAAACTACTGGCCCGATTTAAAAATTTTTTTTTACGTTGGATAGTCCATTTATCGAGGAAGGCTTTAAGCTATATAACATAAAGATACGACTCATAAGACCACAGCAGAAATGAAAAATGTTGCGAAAACGGGAGAAAGATATTCCTTTTGAGAGCTTCCGCTGCATACGCTGCGGAAACCGCTTAAGTTACACAAAAATCATGTATGACAGGATTGTTCAGCATTAAGAGTTCTATAATAAAGTCCGTGACAGCATATGTCTATCTTTTACGGTTGACTTACTACAACCTTTTTTATGTTAGTAAATTTGTAAAAAAATAATGCATTATTTTTAGAGGTGTATTATACATACAGGTATTTATTCTTATCAAAAAAAATACATTCATCATCACGGGCATTTCATTATAGAACCAAGTTGCCCTTTATATCATTTGATTTCAATAAATATCTTAGGAGCTATCACAGTTTTAACATAACTCCGCACCAAAATAATGTTCGCAGCTTAAGTATAACGTGCGCTTGCGCTAATATATTATAAATCTGAAGAGTTTGTTTGTTTGAACGCGCTTATCTCAGGAACTGCTGGACCGATTTGAAAAAATATTTCTGTGTTGGATAGCTTATTTATCGAGAAAGGCTTTAGGATATAAAACATGACGCTGTGACGGGAGGGGAGGGAGTAGACTCAAAACGCGCGGACGAAGTCGCGGGGGACCGCTAGTCCTAAATATTAGGCGAATGCGTTGTGTAAGCTAAATTAAGGATTAAAAGTCATTTTGGAAGACGTTTTATTTTTTCATTTACTTGAGGTCAATCAATGAATGTGTATCGATTAACATTAGTTACCGTTAATATTCAACAGGTGGCGCTTATAATTATCGTGCCGGAACCGCAGCTCATGATGCCGCGTGTTCTACGATGCGATCTCGATGGTGTTCGCCAACTACTGCATCAGTTGGAAACTGACACAAACAGTGAGTGTTACTTGGTTAAAATCGAATATTTATACACTTCTGCTTTTAGTACACTTACTGACGACATCACTTTGTTGCAGAACAACAAACACTGTCGATACTGCAAGAGCGCTGCGACGGCAATAGGAACATTCTACACGCGTGCGTTCATATGTGCGCCCCGACGTCTAACAAGGAGCCCGATATAGGTATGTTATGTTTTCAATTAAACTTTTTTTATGTACGCCAGCAGATCAAGGTGTTTTTTTTTTCAAACTTAGGGCCGATTTTGCCAACGTCAGATATGACTTATCCTACTGAATAAGCATAAAACTACCGATTTTTTAATGACATTTACAAAATTATTGCTGAGAAATAGGTGACGTTTTCTTGTATATTCTTTATCTGATGTTGCACAGCTTGTTCTACTTGGTAATTTCTGTTCATTAATGTTGTATTTATATTAGTAGAAAACCCATCAATGCCCAACCTGGCTGGAGGCACGGGGGCCAGCGGTGCTGCTGCAGAAGAAGCGGTGCCCGCTTTGTCATGGCCTCCTGAGACTTTTGAAACTTCTGGTGATGAAGACAGCCTGATGGGACTTACTAATAACGGGTGAGAAGAAGAATACTAGTTTATTATTTTGTGCTAAATTATCTAGCTAAATTTGTGGCTTTTAAACTTTCATTATCGTCTATATCGCAGTGAAATGTTTTCATAGTTTACTATGCGTTATGATTAAATCCTGTTTCACATTTGTTAAGTTATTCTCCGTTAATTTTTTGTACCACATCAAACAAAATATGTTTTGCATTTAAATTATTAGTCAGTTAGTGCTTACAGGTCCTTAACCTGTTTTGAAAGCACCACTATTGATATTTTTCGATTGAAGTTCTATGTCTCTTCAAGGCTGTCACTGGCGAAATTGAATAGACCAAACGTTTACAGCAAAATGTCTAGCGGGGGCAACGCTGGTGGAGGCGCCGTGAGCGCAGACCCGGCTGAACGCAGAGGAAACGCGCTCGCCGCCCTACGCGCGCTCTGCGAGAGCGCCGCGCTGCAGCCACATCTTATGCAGCTGCTTACTGCCAAGTGAGTATTAGATCCACATGAACAGTACCGCACAGTAACCGTACTTAAACGCAATGTTTTTCTGCGGTGTATAACTGACAGACACGAGAGTATTGGCTATTGCACCCGCGTAATGACTGCACTGTTTAACAACGCTTTTGCGTTGTCACGGCTGCTTTTTTAGCCGTAGAGTATTTAAACTTAAATTTTAATCAATGACCATATTTTGTGTAAAAAAGTCCACTGATGAATATGAACAGCTATTACTATGAGGGCAATAGTAAAATCGAGAAAAAAAACAAATGTATGTAACGGCTGATTGTTTTTCTCTATATTACGAGGGTCAAACTGAAAGTTCTTAGAAAATCAAAAACTGATTACATTAGCCAGTTATTAGATTTATTATATCTTTTCAAAATATTGTCCATTGACGTCAATACACCGCTGCATGCGATGGAACCACTGGGAAAAGCACTTTGCCCACTCGTCCTTAGGGGTCTCTTCAATGGCATCGCGATACGCAGCCACCGCTTCTTCAGCATTCATAAACCGCTTTCCTTTAAGTTTTTCTTTAATTTTTGGAAATAAATAAAAATCACAAGGCGCGAGGTCGGGGCTATACGGGTCGCCAAATAGTCGATCGTTCGCTTGGCGGTGTGCGACGAGGCGTTGTCGTGGTGAAGGAGGATCCTACTGCGAGGTCGTTTCTCGAACTTTTTCCAAGACAAGTGGCAAACAATTGGTAGTGTACCATTCTGCAGAAACTGTTTTTTGATCCTCTAACACAATTGTTGCGAAATGACCTATCCTTCCAAAGAACGAAGCCACCATTTTTTTTCCCGCACTTCGATCTCTCTTCACTTTAGTTGGCAACTCCTCGAAAGGAAACACCCACTGAGCAGATTGTCTTTTGGTTTCAGGATCATAACAGTAAATCCAGCTTTCGTCACCTGTTAGTATGTCGAACACAGCATTTGAGTCACCTCCGTTAAATCTTTCAATCATTTTACGGCACCAATCCACACGATGGAGTTTTTGAGCCTTAGTCAAATTATGAGGTATCCACCGGGCGCAAAGCTTCCTGACCGCTAAATGTTCGTGGAGGATTTTGTGCACTTGACTCATACCGATGCCTAAGCTTGTCCGAATCTGCTGATAGGTCACTCTTTTGTCAGTCTCTATCATACGCCGCACAACACAGATGTTATTTTCAGTCGTCGCCGTAGAAGGCCGTCCCTCACGTACATCATCAGTGAGATTAGTGCGACCACGTTTAAACTCATTAAACCAGTTGTAAATAGTCGCACGAGATGGGGCTTCATCGTGAAAGGCCAATCGTAGTCTATCATAACTTTCTTGTTGACTTAAATGACATCGAAAGTCATAAAAAATCATTGCACGAAAATTTTCTCGTGTTAAATTCATGTTGACGTGACACAGACAATTTTCAATTTGCCGCCAAATCGTAAAACAAATGACAAATGAATGAAATATATACTCAGTAATATTGGCAAAGAGTTCTATTTTCAAATTTTAGAATATTTTTTTTATTATATTGTTTATAAGTGGCCAGTTCTAAGAACTTTCAGTTTGACCCTCGTACCCCTATAGTAAAAGTTGTTCATATTCATTAGTGGAGTCTTTATACAAAGTTTGGTCACTGATTAAATTTTCAGCCTGTATAAAGAAAAGATAGATGGATGGCACCAATTAACGGTTGTTGTGTTGTGGCTTTCAACATTGAAGTACTGTTTTGCTGTTATTTAAGAGACCACAGAAAGCACTTCTTTTTGTTATGATAAATTTACACAACCGGCTTTGACAATGCATTTGGGCTGTTTGGAGCCACCATTAGATGTGGTTATGCAATCCTTGCACTTAGCCAACTTATTCTTTCCTCTAGCCTCTTCATTTCTGTACTAATTAATAAAGTTCTCTAAAGGCTAACGTGTCCATTCACAGGGATGGTATGGGACAAACGCCACTAATGGCAGCCGTCTCCGAGCGAGCGTACCGCGCCGCGTTAGTACTATTAGACGCGATACGCGCATGCCCAGACGCGGACGAGGCGCAACGCTCAGCGGCCATCTTCCCGCCGAATGCCCACCCTGACCACTCGCCGCTACTCGTGCTGTGCTGTAATGACACTTGCAGCTTTACTTGGACCGGACAAGAGCATATAAACCAGGTATATACATGTTGATAGTGTAAGAAAAGTTAAAGTATTTATTTACATAAGACACGACACGCATGACGAGTAGAAGTGAGAAGAAATGTAAGGGACATGTCTATTATTTGGCGTATTTGCGCCCATAGCATTATAATATAAAGCTACAATCGAAAATGAATTTGGTTATTGTTTCCAGGATATTTTCGAATGCAAAACATGTGGACTTACTGGATCCCTATGCTGCTGCACTGAATGTGCGAAGGTATGTTATTTACTCGTCTCCTATTTATTTTTAGAGTTTCGTACCCAAAGGGTAAAAACGGAACCTTTCTTGCGCTAGTCCGACTCGCACTAACTGTTGTTTTTCATCTTTCACCTCGCATAATATGCTATTTTTGTTCCAAAATAGGTATGCCACAAGGGACACGACTGCAAACAAAAGCAGACGTCACCGACCGCGTACTGTGACTGCTGGGAGAAGTGTAGATGCAAAGCGCTCGTTGGCGGGAACTGGGCCGCTCGCTGCGATCTGCTAGCTCGCCTCGCTAGAGATACGCAACTCGCGACGCACTTCAACTCGAGGTAAGTAACTAAGAAGAAAATTTTATATTATTTGACCACAGTATACAGATAGGGTAATGTCAAAGGGACAGGTTTGTCGCAGGCACTTGACCATTTATATATAATTTAAACAAAAACACGCGCCAACTCCTTTCGCCATTATATCAGTCTAAAATAGCTCTTATCTCAACAACATAACATATGACCTCTAGTGTCACCTATAGGTGCTGTCTGGGTCACAATGAATGACTCGCAGTCACTCTCTTGAGTGACTGCGAGTCATTTGCTTTTTCTCTTTAGTTACATTATGTTATGGTCCTGCGGTGCGGCAACAGACAAGACACAACATTCTTTAAGATTTAACTTTACAGTTGAAATATTCATAAGTGTCTTTCTTTCTAACAGGGGCGAATCGATCCTCCTATTCCTGGTGCAAACCGTCGGTCGGCAAGCGGTCGAGCAGCGTCAGTTCAGAGCGGGCGGCGGGCGCGGTCGCGGTCCCCGCAAGCAGCCCGGCTCCGACGCCGAGGTCGACGCGCCCGACCACGACCTGGAGCCGCCGCGGTTCGCGCGCAGGGCTCTCCTGCATTTACTCGGTGAGCTGAAGTTTTGAAATGTTTTGACAGTAATAGTTTACTAGCGGAACCAGCGGTTTCGCCCCCATCCTCGTCTTGCCCGGCCTCGTCCCGCCCAGCCACGTAATTAAAGAAAAATGTTAAGGATGGACAACCCTTATCACTAAAGGGTATGAAAAATAGATGTTGGCTGATTCTCGGACCTACTCAATATGCTCACAAAATTCCATGAGAATCGGTCAAGCCGTTTCGGAGGAGTACGGGAACGAACATTGTGACACGAGAATTTTATATATAAGATTTAAATTTGGGTTTAGTAGGTTTTGGATTTAGTAACTTACCAAACACGAATCATCATTTACTAGACCGAAAGCGAGATTGAAATGCATAAAAACATGTATCATGCGAAAAAAAATAACAAGAAAGGAGAGCAACGATAGAGCGGAATCAAAGCTCCGAAATGTTTGCAAGGTACATTGGGCAAAGCCTGTCGAAACCTAAGACGGAGGACGACAGGGTAACGGCGAAAGCAGAGGTTTTTGATTAAGTAAGATTAGTTTAAAAGCTTAACACCTTTCCTATATGCAAACTATATTCAAAGGTAAGATAGTTATCCTCGGAGACAGGATTTCTTACTGCCAGAAATTTTATAGGGTCACAAATTGTAAGGATAACCACTTTTATCTCTAGTAGGGCAAACCCACAGATAAAAATGGTTAAAGGGAATGGCCGTAAGACAGTCTTTAAAATATTGTTTGTCGCTGCAGGTGACTGGCCGGCAGTCGAGGCGGCCGTCATGTGCGGCGCGAGCGCATCCGGCGAGACGGAGCCGCGCCCCGCCAGCCCTGCCCCCAACCAGTCGGGTACTACGCTGCTTGACAAGTTCACTCACGCACTCATCGTCAAGTGCACCAATGAGGTTAGTGAATTCATCAGTTCATAGTGTTTCTGCTTCTGTACACAAAGCTACGCAAATTGATATGCAACTCTTGAGGAGGCGATTTATATGGAGGCGACTGCTTGGAGACAAAAATCGTCAAGTATCAAACATTTGCATAGCTTTGCGTAGCGAATGCGAAGGGGCTTAGTTTTAATAATCTTCTAACCATTCATTTGATGTGTAGCTATTACATTTGGTTTCAATTTCTTTGTGTATTGATTGATTGTTTTTTTTTAATACAGATGCTAGACATGCTCTTGCACACACTTATTCGCGAGCAGCAAAACGAGACCATTCCCGGCCGCGCCGAGCGGGCTCGGGAAGTAGCGCGTCGATTCGTTAGGTCCGTCGCCCGGATATTCGTCATTTTCAGCGTTGAGATGGCACCAGGGGCCGCCAAGAAGAAGGGGTAAGAAAATACATAAAATATTTTAATTTTAACAGATTGGCAAGTTTTTTTGATTCACTAGTGTGCTATATCGTTTGTATAAATTTCAGACCTCTCTCAATCACGTCGTCATTGGTGCGTTGCCGCCGCGTTTTCGCCGCGTTAGTGGCGCTAGCAGTCGAAGAGCTAGTTGAAGCTGCAGACGCGCTTTTGGCTCCCGTACGCTTGGGCGTCGTGCGGCCGACGGCGCCTTTCCCTCTCGCGAATACCTATGTGGAACTAGTTAACGGCAGCGAAGATCTTTTTGGCGTTGAACCACTGTCTTCTGGACATTCTCGTCTCCCTCATGCCCGCAGGTGGGTCTTATGAACAGTTACTAGAGTTACAAGACATACACAATACACTCGTAACTTACATCTATCAAAATGTTCAAAGTAACATTTTCTTTATTTCGGTGTCAATACTTTTCTTTGCAGATACGTCGTTCTTTGTCTTGACTTTTATATTTCCGTATCTATGTTATCTACAGATGCGACACTTAAAAACAGTAGAAATTTATGTATGGAAAAAATTGTAAGAAACGTAATAGGTATGTATGCGAGCGACGAAAGTATTTACGTTTATGTATTTCCAGGGAATCAAGCGCGGCAGGTGGTCGCGGAGCCGCCGCTGGCGGAACATCAATGGGTAGTTCCACACTAGTGCCGGATCGTTCGTCCACTCCGGTTGCGACCGAGTACGCTGACGACGTAGCGGGCGAAGCCCTAGGCGGGGACGATGACGCGTCGGAGACCGACGAACCGAACGCACCAGCTCCTGTACCGCCGACCGATGCTCAGCACCACGATGATCCTATGGGTGACAGGTAGGACAGAAAAAGAACAAAAACACTCAAAACTAATTTATTTTGTACATAGGCTATTGCTAGCACTTATACACGTCCCAACATTGGCCTATCACAGCTTCGGGACAATTGTGGGCTAATGCTTTTAAAAATATTACAATTAAAATGTTCTTACAAGCTAGACCAGACATTGTTATCATTCATATAATCATTTATTCTATAATATCCTTAAGTCATTAAACATTGTTCAACAATCGATTTGAATTTATATAAAGGTAATTCAATTACATTTTGAGGCAATTTATTAAAGAAAGTAATACATCTTCCAATAAAAGAGAACAACAGAAACGTACTGTCGAGGTCACGCTGCCGTACCGCTTAAAAATCGATTTCATCTCGCGACCTCTTCTGTTCTAATTGACGCTCACTTTTGTTTGTTTGAAAGTTATAAGGCGGCAGCGACTCGATCTTAGCTTAATTAAGTTTTATTTATTTTCGATATCTTAGTTATATCCAAAAATGCATTTGTAGAGTTCAAGAACAGCACGTGGTAGTCGAGAACGGAACCGAACGAGCCGAAGGTGGTGAGAGCGAAAGTGAGTTGGATCTACTGGCTGAAGTTGAAACGGAGAGTGACTCGGATGATCAGGACAACGCTGAATCTGCCCAGCGCAGTGTGCAGACCGGCGCCACGCAAGGCTCTGATGCTGGTATGTTTATTCTCATTGCATTTGAGATGTGTTTACGTGCTGAACTACTAACTCATGTTTTCTAAAAATTAAATGACACTATTCCAAATATTATTCGTAAATGCCACATATTTTTTATTAGCATAAATACTGTGTGTAAATAAAGATAAATTTGAATAGATAACTTACACATACCATTGCTTAGAAAGGCAACAATCTATCATTATTCTATTACTATTTTTTCCTTTTATTCATGTGGCTATCGAGGTATGTGAGCAGTAACAGGGGTGGTAGACAAACTTCATTCTATACAAATATCTAACGTCACGTGGGTTTGTCACTTGTTTATCACCGCCTCTCACCGCTCACGGTAACTTCTTTGACTTTTGCTATCGGGCACAATTTGAAAGTAGTAAAAATCTGGCGGCCATTGGCCAGTGGCTTTATTATCCAAATTATCTGGTGCACCGCGACAGGCATAGCGTCACTGCTGCTGTACCCGGACGAGGAGAGCGGTGACTCCACGCAGCCTGAAGATGAAGACTCGGAGGCGGGCGAGACGGACGAGCAGGATGGCGAAGCGGAACCGCCGTTGCACGACGGCGAGCCGCTTGAGAGACGGACCGCCCCGCCTTCCCGGCCCAACCTAGCGCCGCACTCGATGCAGTGGGCTATTCGGTGAGTTGTTGCAGATTAATATTTACATCCTAATTTTAATAACATGATATAAGACAGCCTATATAAAAAAAAATGTTGTATGAAAAGTGGAAATGTTTCATCTATACTAATATTATAAAGCTGAAGGGTTTGTTTCATTGTTTGTTTGTTCGAACGCGCTAATCTCAGAAACTACGTGACCGATTTGAAAAAACATTAGATTTGATCTATCGCGGTAGGCATTAAGCTATATAGCATCAAGGATACGACCTATAAGTCCAGCGCCGCAACGAAAAATAATGCGAATACGGGGGAAAATATTCCTTTTGAGAACTTCCGCTGCGAACGCTGCGTAAACCGTGTAAGTTATACAAAAATCTTATATGACGAGATTATTCTGCATTAACAGTTCTACAATTAAGTCTGCAAAACTACAACCTGTTTTCTATACTAATATTAAAAAGCTGAAGAGTTTGTTTGTTTTTTTAAACGCGCTAATCTCAGGAACTTCTAGACTGATTTGAAAAAATATTTTTTTGTGTTGGATACCCTATTTATCGAGGAAGGCTTAAAGGCACTAAAACATCACGCTGCGACGGGAGGGGAGGGAACAAACTCAAAAGGCGCGGACAAAGTCGCGGGGGACCGCTAGTGACTGTACAAGTCTCGTAGTATTACTTAAACCCACAGTTACAAAAGCACAGAACAGATTTATCACAACAGGGCTTGTCATGAGTTGCGCGTGGATGTTAAGATATTAATTGTTATTTTCTAATCATTTTTTAGATCTTTATGCTTGCACCTGTCTTGTGATCTACCTATGTGAAAAATTCTACTCAATTGGCAAATGTTTCTTTCAAATTTCAATTAAACATTAGTAACTTTACAAAGCTATGTAGCATTTTCTTATTACATCATTTTCTGTCAGGTCACGCGAGACGAACCGCGGCACAAGCGGCAGTACCGGCGGCGTCCGCCTCTCGGGCGGCTCGTCGCTAGTGTTCATCGACCCCGCGTCGCTGCGCCGCTCGACCGCCGCGGCGGCCGCGGGAGCCCACGATCCGCACTCTACGTCTACCACTGCCGCGTGCCTAGCGCGGGCTTTCGGTGAGATAATAGCTCTAAACCTGGTGGATTCATTGGGCTAGATTCCCGACAGCACTCTCTAAGGGCCGTTACACATAGCAGGGCTTTGAATACCGTTAAAATTCAGTTATTACCTTCGCCAGACGAAGGTAACGTTAATGGCAAAGGTAACGTTATGCTTGGTAACGATACCTTGGATGACCTTCTACCGTTAAATTGAGCTAACGATATTGTCAATTTTATCGGTAAGTGATAATGTTACCATGGCCTAGGCTTGATAACGATATCAAATGATTACTAAAAGTATTGTTAAACAAACCAATATCATTTAGTATACCACAATAAAATCAACAAAACTTGCCACCAAACACTAAGCACGTGTTTGCGAAACCAAACCGTGTGTTTGCATCTATCTACTGGCTGACGATATTGCCATTTTGCCGATCAGACGGCCCGCGTAACGTGGAATCGCTCACGTCGCCGCGCCAGATGGCAAAATCGTTTTATGTAACGATAAAAATATTGATACTTTTAACGTTAAATTTTAACATTATTAAACCGGAATCAACACTAAACTACCATTACCTGTGTAACTGTCAATATTGTATGTAACTTTATGAAAATATCGTTATTTAACGATAATTATATAGATTTACAGCAATAGCCTGCGCACGCGGATACGCGTTGTGTAGATCTGCAACTGTATAGATTCTACATACTAAATCGCTTGAAAAAGATACAAGTAATGGAAAGATATAGACTATAAATAAGTTAGAAAGTCAAGTTACGAAACACGTCCATGTTTTTTGCGTCCTTTTTTGATCTCTTCTTTTGCATATATATTTATAATTAGAGTTTAGTCGTTACCATTTGATATTCTTCTTCCCATTCCTCCCATTGCCACTTCACTTTGGCAAACAATAAGTCTGTTGTTGTTTTTTTATAGGTATTGTCATACGTCAAATAGCCGACCTACTCTGGGAATATGAGCGTGTAACTCTGCCGCTTCCTCGGATGGTGCCACTTGCGTACCGCGAAGCGCTCCGTCTACAATGCTATTTAGAAAGACAACTCAAGAACACGTGGGACTGGCTGGTCACAGTAATGGACGCCACTGAAGCTCAACTTAGGTAAGTAGTCTTTTTGGTTCGCTTTCGCCATAGATTTCGGGAAGAATCGTAATAAATTAAAAATCTTTCATTTGGCCAATTTCCAACTGATTGCTAGACAAAAATATATTCTTTGTATTGAAAACTATGACACTGTTTCCATTAGACAGTTTCGTCAACCGGCCAACATCGTCGCGTGTCATGCATAGAGCGTATCAGCACCGTCGAAATGCGTTCGCGCTCCATATAACTAGCTATAGAATAGATATAGAAAAAAGTTAAAAATATGCTCAAAAAACTATGTTAAGACCGTGAAATTGAGACCTTGCCTATGGCAGCACAGGGACGAGGGGAGCCGAGCGTTAGGGGTGCTGGAGGCGGAAATACACCTGCCCGCATCGCTCACCCACACCGCTCTTGCCTTATATCTCGCCAATATTGTTTTTTTAAGTTTTTAACAATATCATTGTACAGGCGGGAAGAAGTCCCGTCTGTACAGTATATAAAAGGTTAAGATGGAAACTAACTCCCTAGTGGCGTAGATATCCCTTTCCCTAAGATACTAAGTCCCTAGAGCCCTAGCCCAGCCTAACAATAGATACGTAAATAAAATAAGAATGTTGTGGTAGGATAGCTGCTCCCAGGTTGCCCAGGGAAGCAGCATTAGGACGGTAGGTAGGTGGTGTGGACCCGCTGCCAGTCTGGCAGGCTCACCAGACTGATCATAGTGACGGCTAAAGGTGTCTTGGCCGCAGCGGAGGGAAATGAGAACCAACACGGACGGTTGATATCTAGTTTATAGTTGTACGATACATGTATTTATAATTATTTCATAGTGTGTAAACATATAAAGGTTTGAGGTTGTGTGCCGCCGGTGTGAGTGCCGACTTTGCATGATGGGTCCATCGGTCAGCCGCTGCGATGTGTGTCGCTGACGCCGTGGTTGTCGCAATGTACGACGCTAGCTCGTACAATCATTATTATTATTTTAACAATGAACTGTGAATCATAAGAAAATTAAATGAATTACATGATTACAGATTCGGAGCGTCTCTTACAACTAACAATGCTGGAACTTCAAGCACAGACAGCGCACGACCAAACGCGCCTGCAGCTAGACGTGCTACGTCTTTCACATCCCCTGCAACCCGGATTATTGGTTTCTCGGAAGGACCTAGGGCTCGAGACCGTGAACAAGGTAAAATGTCATCAAACGTGTTTTATTCCCTGTTTTAGTAGAGTTTGTCCTTCACCATTTCGTCATTGAAACATTCCATTGCATAGAGTTGGCGTGTTTAATACTTCCTTGCATTGGAAAGCACAAGCTTTCTTTTTCTACTCAATATCCCTTTTTGATCAAACCGGTTTATTGGAACGAAAGCACGTAGGAGAAATATACAAGATGTTGTTTTGGTCAGCGACGAGCAACTCAGGGGTGGCTGTACAAAGAATACTGATGCCAAAAACATTTTTTTTTTAAATGGACATGACCCACAAAATCATTTTTTATGCGGTACAGCGATCGAGTCAATACTACCAACACCAGGGAGCCTCTACGTAGCTTACTAGCTACGGCGTAATATTTCGTAGAAAAGCGCTTGCTACGCGCTAGGGTGCGAGTTTTTCCATTCGTTTTGTTTTTTTTTTTTTTATATTGTGAAGATGTTTTCTTGTATAAAACTTGCTTAGGATTTAAAAAAAAACATTTTCTTTAGAATAAGCACAACTCATATTATCATCCCTGATTTGGATGTCACTGACCAAAACAACACCCTGTATAATAAACCCTACCTACGTTAACACGTACTGTCCATGCATCACATGTAATGCGCCGATGAGTTAGCTCAGTAGGTTCGTGCTTTACTTACAATACACTATTACCCACCGAGAATAGTGAAGTTTATTCCGTGCATTGCATATAATGCACTATTGGACATGTGGCAATTGCCTTGGAAAAGTGTTAATGGTTAATCTCTGTTGAACATTGTGCGTGTTGTGTATCGTATCCTAAACATACCTAAATTAATCTGTCTCTTTTAGGCGTGGAAGCCGGCAGCGCTCGCCGCGAGTTCCTCGCGTACTGCTTGTCACTGCTTCGGGCGCACAGCTCGGAGCACGCGGAACAGTTGCCGGTGCTGGACGTGGCGGCGCTGAAGCACGTGGCGTACGTGCTCGACGCGCTCGTGTACTACATGCGCGCCGCGCAGCCGCAGCCGCACCATCACCAGCATCTGTGGACGCCGGTCAGTGTTATGGTTAAAGATCTTTAATTTCTCTTAAGAATTACAAATTCACTTACTGAGAAAACACAATTATCAGTTATATTAAACACAGATGAGCGTACGACACAATAAAACATTTAAATAAGGTACATTAATATTTTTGACGATCAGCCGACAAACATTCACATTGCGGGTTCGACTTCGCACTAACATAGTACAAGTAGTAGACAAATACATTGATGTAAGCAGTGTTGCCTGTGACTATGGTGTATACAACTAATACATAGTTTTGTCACCTTATTTTATATACCCATTTCCATTTCTATAATATCCATTATTTTAAAGTGAAGTTATTTTTGTTTATTCGTATTTTATAGTGATAAAATACGATAAAAAGATGAAGTTTTAACCTAAATAAATACAAAAAACTAGATGTGCGTGAAAGTGCTCGTCACGAAATCCGGGTTGGAGTATATCCATGTCCCTCGTCTTACCGCTCACATACCTGGACCAGTGACTAGAATAAGACACGTCTAATAAACATCAAATAATGGACAATGGCTTCGTGATGTGGTCATCGGTAGATTCTTGATCAGCATAAATGTAATTTCAACAATATCCACATACAAAAAGAAAGTCGTGTTAGTTTTACTATTTATAGTTCAAGAACAGCTGAACCAATTTGGCTGAAAATTGGTGGGAAGGTAGCATAGAACCAGGAGGAGGAGATAGGATACTTTTTATCCTGTTTGACGAGCCCGGGGCGGGGGCAGTACAGGGCCGGTGCGGAACACTGTTCGCTGGGACCACTTAATTTTTAAATTATTGGGTTGGGCAGGACGGGGTCGGGCTGGGGGCGAACAAAGTTCGCTGGGTCCGCTAGTAGGTAATAAAAACATAGCCTTTGTGCTACCAAAACCTAAACGTGGACTTACTACTTTCAGGATGAGAATGAGAACGAGGAGGGTGACGAGGAGATGGTGATAGGGGGCGGGGCAGCGGCCGAGTCGGACGGCGAAGGGGACGGCGCCCGCGGCCGCGGACACGCCTTCTTCCAGCGGTCGGACTCGACGCTCTGTCTGGGCTGCCCGCCGCCGGATCCATTTAACAGTACGTCAACTTAATATTACACTAAAGCACTCGTGGCGGGCAGAGCAATAAAACGTGCAAAAGAGACAGTGCATATTATTTCCTATTTGCACTTGCACTGTTATTGTATGACGTCACACAGACAGGATGCAAGTCGTTTGTTACCTGCGTTTTACGATAATAATCGCTGTATAACTTACGCTCGTACAGCTGTATAAGTCTAACAAAGCAACGCTCCGTTTCAAAATTTCGATTGTAATTGGTTTAGAACTGTTGCATAAACAGACGTTACGCGTTATAACGTACCCATAAGAAAACAAAAAAATCGCACAGTCGGGCGACAGCACGGTAGCTCAATTAGAAGAGCGTTGGCCCGGTTGATCAGAAAGTTGCAGATTCGAGTCCCGCCCGTGCGCAGTTTTTGTTTACTTATTTCATCTTCGGTTACAATGATACGATTACAGACCGCAGCAGGATTTTGCGATCGATGCGTCGATATACCAACTTTCGCTCTACTTTTGACCTTCCATTGGTCTTTTTAATATCTGGTATCAGACTCAAACTAGCGTGCCACTTTTTATTCGAAGTTACATTACATTAAACCAATTCCTCAACTCCAACCTTTTCCTTCAGTGACGATGCAAGATGCGTTGCCTCTCGCGGATCAGCCGCAGCTTCTACAGCCAAACGCGCGGCGCGAGGAGCTTTTCGGAATGCCGCGGCAGCCTGTTACTGTGCCCGCCTCAGGAGACGCCCCGCCCGGGGTTAATAACCCACTGGAAGGTAATGAACATAGTTTACTAGTAATGTACACGTCCATAGATGTAAGTTAGTTGTCAGATTCGTACAAAACGAGACACGCCTCAAGCATAACTGTGACATCATAAAAAGATCTATTCTTATATGCTGGCGAAGTGGGGACTGAACTTTTGAATGCGATTTCGTTTCAAGATATCATGCAAGACACGCATCTTTATCAGTGTTCAAAGAAGGACGAGTGTTAACGACTAAAGCAGTCTTGTTTTCAGACTGACTATTCGTACATATGTCTGTAACTATTTACTTTAAAGTCTGCTGTTTAGTTTTGAAAATTATTGTTTTATTATTTAATCAGTGGTCCCCCGTCGACTTGGTCTATCTACTCGAGGCATGGATCGTGGTTGGTCGCCACCAGCGAGACCCGCGTCCGCCCCACCGACACATTCACACACCTTGACTAGAGACGAACCACAGGTAAATATCCTCATTTTGTTAATTATCTTTTCTTTAAAAAAATAATACTAAAAATGGAGGCGATCATTTGGACCTGCAAATATGTGATATTGATTGGTTTAAATATTTTTTGAGTAAATGGTCTTAGCTTAGTCTATTGGTCGTGTTAACAACATACCTATTTTTCAGGACCTGTCCTGTACGAAGGATACAACAACAAAAATGGATATTGACACTGATGGTGAATACTTATCAGATTCTGACTCTAATGAAGCACGACAAATACCTAGGAAAAAGCATCATAGGTGAGTACATTTTCGCTTTTCCTCCAAAGCTCTATTAACGAGGATTGACTTTGACGTATTCTTATTTTTATCTTTTAGGCATCCACATTCAATAACTATGTCTTCGGGCAGTAGTTCAATGCAAGATCCGAGTTCTCAGCCGTCAGAGTTCCACACGTTAGTGGACACGGCCTGCTCAATCATAGAAGCGCCTCACCAGCAACCCATTGCGGTCTCTCCATCACCTGGTAAATAATCTATAGATATTGTTTCTTTTGTGACTGTGGTGAATATATGATATTAAATGTGCAGTAGCTGGTGAGACATGCAATGAAAATTGACTGCAGTAATGTGCGTATTATCGAGTTCATCGCCGCCTTATCACTTATGAGCCAAAACTGCTTGCACCTCGCGTCTTGTTTGAAGTGACGCCTTGTTACTTCAATGAACTCGTTTATTACAAAATTAATAATTCGTTTATTGAGAGCGTTTATGTATGCAGTTCAACAGTGACAATGCGAATGGAATGACTGACAAAAATGTAACATCGTGATTCAATCGGTTGACAGCGCCATTACTCGGAGATCTTGAGAACTTCTTCCAATGATCATATGGCCAATGACATCTGTCACGAAGCGCCGCTTATTGGTCGATAGTAGTGGTTGAGTAAGTAGGCGCTAGATGGTGCCATAGGCCGGAACACGACCGTTTTTGTGTTGTGAGTTCCAGCGATTTTAATCTTTTTTAAATTTTTTTCATTTGTAAAGGGACAACAACAGCTTACAAAAATATAATATTACATGAATAGGTTACTTGAATAGCCAATAATAACAATTAACCACGAAAATATTTACATGAGGAGATGGACAAATCATTAACGGTAAGCAGAACGTAAAGACGATAATTATAATAGCATTATATGTGTAAACATAAAACTTGTCATTTTTCGTGCGTATAACGGTGGTAAGTAGTGAATGACGTAGAACGGATCCTATGAAACTATCATAATACGCATGCATGCAATTTTAATTAAGACAATTGACCCCAAACCATGGTACGTCGTAGTAAGGTATCGAAAATCGAAAGGTCTCCCAACCAAACAAAACATTGTTTACATGTTGAGTATGTGTGAGGAAGTAAGCACGCCTGTGTCGCATAAGTATGTGAATGAGAGGGAGGTGCTTTCGTGTGTATATCTGCTCGTACACGTACCTACAGGTGCCTGTATTAAAGTGGTTAGGCCGTAAAACTTTTTATCTATCCCATTTCTTCACTCTTTCTTTGTGTATTACAGGTCCAAGTAGTAGCGGCGCGGTGGAGCCGCGCGCGTCGTCCTCGCGCAGCCCCGGCAAGACTGTTATTGTACGTGCTGTAAGTCACTCCACTTATTTGGGGGACTTTTTATTATCAAAATTAATTCCCTACTTCTTCGATTGGTTTTAACTTCATCCGTCAGTAGATTTTGTTGGATTGTACTTACAGTGATAAAATGATTATCAACCCTATTTGGGTCCTTCCTACAGAAAACGCTGTATTGCTTGTTATTAGAATCATATCATGGTATTCTAAAGATAAATATGCAACGCATATTTCATACACACATCAGATTTTTTAAAACAAATAAGCCACAATACTAGCGATTGGTTGATGTTTTCTCAGGGTGAGTTGTTGAGCGCAGCAGATCCGCTTGAATCGCAGGAGATATCCGCTCACGTAACGGTCGAGACCACCGGCCTGCCGCCCCCGCCGCTCTTACCGCCCCTCAGCGCACCGGCACCACCGTAAGATACCTATTTACTTTATTGGTAATATGTAAGAATAGAGATTCAGATAGAGAATAGAGATTTTGTCAGTTTTTTGTAAGGGAAGTAAAGATTCTTTTGAGTTCTTCATATAAAATGCTCAGCAGCAACATTTTTTTTGCCCATTATTGATTACCTATCTATGTATATTATTCTCCTTGTTTTTTCAAAACTTCTGAACGAATAAATCAATTTCATACTTGCTTTTGCGGTCAAAGTTGTATGTTCCTCACTAGTAATAATACCGTTATTGTATTGTAAGCCAAGTAGGCAGGGCTTGAAACCGGTTCAAGATTTACCGGTTTTATAACGGTTAAACCGGTTTTATCGAAAATTCCGTTCCGGAGCGAAACCAAATAAGAGCGATACTGTGAACCTAAATAAACCGGTTAATTCGTAGTCGTTCGCGACGATCGCAACGCGACTTGTTTTTAGACCGAATTTACTTCAAAAGATGTTAAACTAATTATCAGATGCTTCAGAATTATTTCTATTGCCATTATATTGTTTAATATTATAATTAAAAGTTACAAAAATAATTTGAAGAAATACCACTGTACGTATCTGATAGGATATATCAACAAAATACGTTTTATTGAATAAAAAAACAAACTTCAATGCGCTCACCGCACGCAGATTTTAACGAAGTTGAGATGGTTGTCCTGGCTGAACGAAAAGTTAAACCGGTTAATGAAAAATACCCATATTTTCCGAACCGGTTCAAAGGAACATAACCTTTTTCAAAAAGTTCCACCTGTATTTTCGTTAAACCGGTTCAGAAAAAATACCGGTTTCCAAGCCCTGCAAGTAGGTAGGTACTGATATCAAAATATGCTAGCTGGGAGATCCACCGATTTATCCAATATTTCCTTATAACAGTCGTGCGTGTCCATCCCTCGGCGCGTCGGTATCCCACGACTTACTCCTGGGCCGCTGGCGACTTTCACTCGACCTATTCGGACGCGTGTTCACCGAAGACGTCGGCCTGGAGCCCGGCTCGGTAGTCGCCGAGCTCGGCGGCTTCCCCGTCAAGGAGGTCAAGTTCCGCCGCGACATGGAGAAGTTAAGGAACTCTCAGCAGAGGGATTTGACTCTTCACAAGGTAAGTGAAGAGTACTGTGTGAAGATAAAAGCGAGTTGTCAGTTTTTAATAACATCGTTAGAAGTAACCTCGTTATCGCCGGCTGTTCAACATTGGTATTATGGTTTTAGTTAGGGAGGCGAGGTAGCTAAATGGCGTATTTCAACGGCGCCGTCGAGACCTATCAAAATCGAAAGATAAAATAATTTCGAAAAGAAAAGCTCGTATGGTAAAAACCATTTTAGCGGTGGGTTTGGCGTGTACGGTTTTTCAAAAATGTAAAAAAAAACAGTTACTTGGGCATGCTCGAGCGCGTCAGATATTCAGACTACGTATGCCCCAAGTGCCTCTGATAACAACGGTATACTAATCTGCCGGTTTGCGTGGTGGGGGTAGGCATATAAAGTAGTCAAAAATGCCAAAAAAATAAAATTACTCGAGCGCGTCAGATTTTTGGAAGGGGTGTTAAGTAGGCCCCAAGGAAGCTCCCTTAAAAAAAACTGACGATTTTGGCGTGACCATAAGTTACGATGAATTTTTGAAAATGCAAAAAAAAATAGTTTTTTTGAAATACTCGAGCGCGTCAGATTTTCATAGGGGACGTTCATCTCGGTATCCTGAAAGCATATTTTCTTAATCTGACAAAAATGTTGGTGGGTTCTCTTAATCTGACCGGAAAGTTTTTTTGGTTTCTTGTTTTTTCCTTTCTTCTTTCTTTTTAATAATTCTTCACTTCGTTTTGCTGACGGTACGTCCAAAAACCAATTTGAGGATCAACAGGCTATTGAATAATATACATACATGAAACTGTACATGTTAATAATACTTTTGTATACTAATACGCGGAACCTTTTCCAAGTCCACGAAAATTGTCGAGAAGCTTTAGAAAAAAAAAAAGAGATTAAAGTAACATAATTTAATCATCGTTATTTCATATCATTTTTTTAACACCCTCAGTTTTCAAGATATACTCAAAAAAACGGGAGGTTGAGTTTTTATGAAGCTTCAAGTCAAAAGTTTTAACTTTGGACAAAAATGTAAAGAGACCTTTTTTGTGTAAAATAAAATTACCTTTTTTGTTTATTTAAACTTTTTTTTTGTAAAATGTATCGTTCGCGACTTATATGCCGCAACGCGTTTTTCGGAAGACGAAATGGCTCCTCCACACTCATGGTCATGCGGAAACCGGCAGATTTTGTATTTTTATTACGTTTTCGATTATATTCTTCAAAATAAAAATAAAAAAAATCGCGCTCGAGAATGCCGGATTAACGTTTTTTTTTTACAAGTTCGCGACCCTATAACTCGGCGGCGTCAAGGACTTATCGTCAGATTAGTTAAATTTAGTCCTAAAACACTAAAATCAACCCCCAATATCTTAATCTGACGCGCTCGAGTATTACAGACTATCGTTTTTTTTTTACTAATCTGATCGTCTATCCTAGGCGCGCGTCACTACATACAGAGCTAAATACTTTACAAGGTTGTTCTATTAGGTCCAAGGTATCTCTCATATCTTAAACTGCCACGCTCGAGTATTACCGAAAATTCCCCTATTCGCCTCCCTAACTATTTGTATTTAACGCCCGTTATGACTGCAATTTATCTTTTATTAACTTTTACATTGACGATGATGCATGGTGACTTTATACACCATTATAATCATTAGCTCGAAGACTTCTTTCCGAATTAGCTTCTATACAGCTCAAACAATATAGACTCTTACAACCCCTCAGATGGAACGCGACCGTGCGAAACTACTGCAGCAGACGTTCGCGGAACTAAACAGCGCGTTCGCGGGTCAGAACCGACGCGCTCACAGCGCCCAGCCGCCGCTCGCCGTCAACCGCGTCAAGGTCACCTTCCGCGACGAGCCGGGGGAGGGCAGCGGCGTCGCGCGGTCCTTCTACACAAGCGTCGCAGAGGTAAACACATCAATAAACACTTGCTTTTCTAGGAAAGAATCGTGATTTATCGTGGTCTGGTATTTTGTCAAATTAAAAGATTCGACGCATTGTTGATTGTGTTTTTTCATGATCCTTCATTATCGTTAATCAGTCGATTATAAATCTTAATTTTTCAGGCCCTATTAGCAAATGAAAAACTACCTCCACTCGAACCCACAACTGGAAGTGGGAGTACTAACAATAGCGCCAACGGAACGTCAGGGGCGGCCGGCGCAGCCGCTGGTGGGACTAGCAGTAACAGTGGAGCCAGGTATTTAAAATATATTACAAGTATATAAATATGTAAACACTTCCTTTTACTTTCAGTCAGGTTTATATTGAGTACTTCACACTTTTCGAGTCCTATAGTCATAGTATTTAATTTTAGCCGTAGTGGAGCCGGTCGCGCGCGCTCAAAAGACACAACGCGGCGCACGCCCGGCCGGCCAGCGCCGCGGCCTCCCGCAGCCCGCGAACCACGTCGTGTGCTCAGCATCGACGCCAGGCCCTACTCGCCCCAGGTAATGCCATATGCGGAATTACTTTGGGCCTTCCCACATGTACCACAACCACACCACGCCCACAACCACACCTCACGTTTGCCGTATATTTTGTATTGAAATTGAATAAGACGTATTCACACGTACCACATTTTGCAGTCGTTTTCGAGTTCTTGTGTGATACTGACGACTGCTGCAGCAACCACCAATGAGACCGAGAATTAGCGTTTGAGAAAGAACCGAGAATCACATCGAAATTGTCGGAAACGCAACGCAACTGCAAAAAGCTGCAGCGACCACATTTTGACGCTGCGATGTGTTTTGGTTGTCGTACGTGTGGAAAGGCCCTTAGTCAACTGAATGCGCCCTTAGTCAACTGAATGCAGTACTGTTATACTATTAATATTTGACTTTATTCTCCTATTTAACTTAACTATTGCAAAAGAAAGCTACCAAAAAATGCCCTATTTTGCTCCTCATTTTGTTTGTCCAGTACTCAGAACCTTATCTATCTTCTATATTCGATCTAAACTTTATGTTTAAGTGAAACTATCTTTACAGGCTGCACCGGGCACGGAAGGCGCAGGTTACAGCGGAGAGCGACCAGTAGGCCATAACGAGCATCTCACATTACATCAAGCGCAACTTGGCGAAAGGCTATATCCAAAGGTAATCCTTAGTTGAACACAAGTCGTTGCACACTTCATTTAGAACGCCTTATTGTCTAGTTCGAGCCTTGTACACAAGCCACTGTTTGCGCAGCCCCTTAGCGAATGCCATACCCAATACAGGGACAACTACGCACTATACTAAATGCAAGACTCAGTCAGTCGGTAAAGTAAAGTGGCAGTCGGTGTCGGCCGTAAAGCGTTTAGTATAGTTTCGCCATCCTGCTGGCCATCTTTGCCATGAGATTTAAATAGTCGAACTGGGATTTAGAATGTTTTTGACACACAGTGTTATTTGTATTCGTATGATATGAAATAATAAACCAAAAATATAAAATAACCAGCATGGTAGCTCGATTGGTAAGAGCGATGGCCTGGTTTGCCAGAGGTTGCAGGTTTGAAATCTCCCTGTGATAAATGATTTCTTATTTCATCTTATTTATATAGGGTTTAACAAAATTTACTGCATTCCTTCTTGGGCTAATTCTGACCCTCAAATACAACAACTTTTTGTATGGGACCAACATCATATTATTCCCAAAAAAATATTTCACTTTTCCATACTAGAGTGCCGATTTGCTGATTATAGTTTGTATGAGCAAGTCGAAAAAAATTTGGGATTTTGATGTTGGTCCCATAGAAAAAGTTATTTCATTTTGGCAACAGTCACCACCGAGAAGGAATGCAGTTGATTTTGTTAAATCCTGTATATTATTTTCATTAGAATAATATTATTCTCAGTTAGAATTTCATTTTCAACAATAGTTTGATGTAACAGGTTCACTCACTCCACCCGACGTTCGCGGGCAAGATAACGGGCATGTTGCTCGAGTTGACAGCGGCCCAGCTGCTAGTGCTGCTGGCCAGCGAAGATGCGCTGCGACAGAAGGTGCGCGAGGCCATGGACCTCATCGTCATGCACCCCTCCGAGGCGATACTTGGTAATAACAACATTCATAATGTATTAAATGCTGTACAGTTATGTTCTCCGCTGCGTCTTTTATCTCTCTTGCCTGATTGTAATGAAAACAATATTAGATGATATCTCATGCTATACTCTGATCCTAAAGAAGTAGTTATTAGGTGTGCTATGGATATCAGTATACGGTGACCTAATGTTGTGACATTTTAAAACGGGTGTGCTAGCCCAACTCTTAAATATACAAAATACTCTCCCTATGTCAGCAAATAAAAACTGCACGGCGAGACAATACTCGCAAACGCATGCCTGAGTCGGCGATTGCTCGTTTGTGAGGACGCTCCATAGACGCAGCTCCTATATAAAACGAGGATCGTTTGGCACAGATCTGGACGTATTCTCACTATCAGAGCGCGGCGCGGGCGGCGGCGGGGGCGGAGGCGGGGGCGGGAGCGGGGGCGGGGCGGGCGGCGGGGCGGGCGCGGGCCCGTCGGCGCAGCCCGCGCCGCAGGACGACGCCGCGCCGCTGTTCTACTCTCCCGGCAAGCGCGGGTACTACTCGCCGAGACAAGGCCGCGCCACGCCGGAGCGGATCAACGCCTTTAGAAATGTCGGCAGGTGAGTTCTGTCCCTTTTTTTCTCTCTGCTTCAAAACACATTACCTCTTAATGTTCGAAACCAAGACGAAACAACGGTTATCTGGCGCATATATTTTTTTATTTATCTATCTATACAGTAGAAAGAAGTATGTACACATGTTTACAGTTAAAGTTATGCCTTTCACCTGCTGCTAAATTGTGATTGATAAATTCTTCTATTTACCTGTTTTGCGGACTAGATCTCCTTAGTTAGAGATTTTGGCCATGCTAAAATTACTCCTTATGTTTGTTCCTCCCTTCTTTGGTTGTTTGTGTACATCCGGCCGTCTGAGCCAGGCTTCTATAGAGATCTTGCATATCTAGGCTGATAACGAATCGTTAGTGACGCTGATATATCCAGGTTTCATCGTTTGTGACGCAATAGTTTTCTTGGAAAATCAAAAAAACTAGGCTCAGACAGCCAGAATTTCGCATTTTCTGACTTTCCAGATCTCAACTATCAGAGGGTTTCAGGGCGCTGTTTCGTATACAATGTGATGTGACGCGTAAGTGACGGTCATCCGAAGTAGTTTCATCCATTTTAATCCAGTACTTTTTGAGAAATCGTGATAAACGTGTGGCTCAGACAGCCTGATATCCGGTCGTCTGAGCCAACTTGTTTTTCTCTATATTTCACGAAATGTTACGTTTCGAACAAATGTTTTTAGGATTTACTGATGTGACGACGTTAGTGACAGCTCTCGACCAGATTTGAACCTTCGTGACACACGCGTTTTGGAGAAATTGAGAAAAAACTGCTGGCTCAGACAGCCGGATGCTGGCTGTCTGAGCCACCCAGTTCTACCACTTCGTGTATGAAGGTGGGTATGAAGCTGAAAACTCATCTAGGTGTTGTATGAAGCTGAAAACTCATCTAATCTGATGTGACGCGGCCTCTAAGTACAAAAAATCGTAAGTGACGGCTCTATATGCCGCCAATCAAAAGTTATAAGCATTTCAAATGTTTTCCATACATCCATGCATTTGGGTGGCCACACTTCGCACTTTTTATGGAAACGGAAAGACAATTTAGTAGAAAATGTAAGCTAAAGCCTCTCATATCAAGGCGGATACTTTCTCCTGCTATTTAAATATTTAATTACGTAGTCAATAACTACGCCGATGAAGGAAAATATGTTAATTATGTATGGGGTATTCCAGGTTTTTTTAAAAAACACTCCTTTTTTAAAAATAACCACTAGCTCCAGCTGGTTACTACAATAAAAGACTTTTTCGGTATTAAATACATACTAAGTACTCATTCCTCAACTCGTCCCATATGATTACGGACCATTTGGGACAAGATGCAATAATTAATTTTCATCATTATGCAAATTGTCTCCTGCTTTTTTGGGTGCAAAATAATAACCATAAAACAGCGCAGAAGGTAAAACGCAGTTCGCTGGGACCGCTTATTATTATTACGAACAAAAATTACTAAGCCAGCCTTAATTCACCTTCAAAACACGAGACGCGCGCCATCTTTGTGTCGTTGACATGCCATCAATGCGCACTAAACAGTTTCGAACACTATTTCTGATGCGGAGGGATAAAGAATGGAATGCGCTACCGGCTGAGGTGTTCCCGAAACCCTTAATTAAGGCATTTTCAAAAGAAGAATGATTAAGCTATTACTGATCAGACATGATCAATCCTCGACGACATCATCACTTACCACCAGTTGTGATAGTGGTCAAATGGCTGATCATATATATAAAAATATAAAGATAGACTATAAAATTATGCAGGATGGAAAGAAATCATCCACTTAATATCATTTATTTTTATAGCCCAAAAGATTGTTGTTGAGTTTAACAAGAAAGTTATAAAATGTACACATAATAAATAAAATTTAAAGTATGTAACAATGGATATGGCGGTTAGAGAGGTGCGTAGAAACCAACTTACGAAAATAATGAAATAAAATTAAAAATATATATTTTGTTTTCGACCTGTCATGTGTATTACCACAGGTTGTAGCGTTTATCTTCTTTTAAAGTTTATGTTCATAGGACAAGTAACAATTATTTTGTTTCAATAAAGCAATGAAATAAGTAGTATACCTATTTACGAGTAGTATTATTCAAATTTGACCAAAATTGTTTTATCAGATGTATATTATATTTTACTTTGTAATCATTAAAAGGGTTTCCTTTCATACAACAAAATTGTGTTAATTTTTTTGTAACAATATTATTGTTTTTTTTTCTGATTATACTAATATTGATAGTTTTAACTTTTTGATTACATTAAATGACGTTAAAAATCATTTGATTAAATTATCTGCATCTCGTCCAAAATAAGCTGTAGACATGTATGGGATGAATTGATGAACTACTATTTGTATAAATGCTACACCAGAAACAATTCGTAAAATAACTTTTTTATTTACTTAAATATCAATAACAGGAGACTTCCACATGGTAATTCTTAGACGTTGGGTGATATCAGAATTATCAGTAAACAGCTATCTAAACGCCAAGTAAAAAAGTAAGTGCAAAGCGCTAAGTATGCCTCATCAGCCTGGAGCCTAGCTTTTTAGGGTTCCGTAGCCGAATGGCAAAAAACGGAACCCTTATAGTTTCGTCAAGTCTGTCTGTCTGTCTGTCAGTCCGTATGTCACAGCCATTTTATTCTGTAACTATAAGCATTACACTGTTGAAATTTGGTAGGAAGATGTATCCTGTTAACCGCTTACCGATTCTCATACAAAAAAAGAAAGTAATGTCATTTAACGGGGGGGCTCCCATACATGAAACTAAAACCAAAAAAAAAAAATTTGACAAACCTATGCGTGTGAGGTGTCTATGGATAGGTCTTTCAAAATGATATTGAAGTTCCTAAAACCATTTTCTTTTAAAGTCTAACGTTTCATAGCTAGACGCTTCCAAAGTGGAAAAATGGGCGTCCCCCCCCATCTAACTTCTAAACCAAGCAAGTGTAATTTTTGAAAAAAATATATGATAAAGGTCTTAACAAATACTGCAACGAAAATTGGTTCGGACGAGATCGAACGAGTAGTTTTTGAGATATAGCACGTTTTCAACTACCGCAAACATAACTTTGTACTTCATACAAACACTATGAAAAACAAAGTTATATTTGCAGTCAACAAATATTGTGGTATTTTACTAAGTAGAAATAAGTGGATTCCCTAATTCAGTTAAAGTTGGCACGGAACCCTCAGTGCGCGAGTCCGACTCGCACTTGGCCGGTTTTTTCAAGAGAACGCTGACTACGCCTAGTAAAAGTAGTAAGTAGTCCAACTAAATACTGATCTGCTTAGTGAGGTCTGAGTCTGGAGCTCACGTCAAAACATGCCTGATTGTTGTCATAAGTCTTTGTGGTGCCCCCTTTTAGTATAACTAGCCCAATATCATCACCATAAATTTCTTTTTCAACACACTTGCTCAAAATGACGTTTTTATTCCACCGATTTTTGGCACATAATCATAGATATTAAACACGCGTGTTTTTTCTGTATATTATAGCACTAGTGCCTTTTGTTTATTAACCCGACCAATTAACATTTGTACCTTAGTATCAAGTAGTAAGTAAGACGATGAAGCGATATAATTTAGTCGGGTTATAACTTACACAACAAACAGTATTTATGCGAAAAATAACAGTATGTACATATTTATTTCAATAAATGGTAAATCCAGCTTTATCACTAAAAATAACTCAAAATCATTCAAAATTTTCTGTAATTTGTGTTATAAATAACGAATTATTACATTTTTAATCTTGGCTGTTGGCCGATCTAGTTCGCGCCTTAACCTTGCGCGCGCATCAGTTTCGCGGCAAGAAAAAAAAACAACGCGCCATTTTTCGTAAATAGTTGGCGGCTGTGGTGTGACGAAGTTTTGGATTAATGGCAAGTGTGTTGAAAAACGTCGTATGAAACACGTGTGCCTGTGACCATAATAAACGCGGCTTTCTTATGGCGCACTCGCTTTCGCTCGTGCGCACACAATTTCGCCTTGTATACAATGGTCAACTTAGCACACTTGTATCATAATGTACTATAAATGCATTTTTTTAATGATGAACTTCGTAAGTGCAGGTTTCCTTGTCAGTACATCAGTCACTAATCAGTAGTGCGGATTTTTTTTCAGCAACTGTAATCACTGTAAATGTCTACTTTTTCGTCTGACGCTATCTTGCATGTCGAATTAACAGTGATTAAAAAGTGTTTTAATGTTCTTATTTAACATATTTTCTTCAACTTGATAGCATATTCCTTATTTTTAAATGGTAAATAAAATATGAGCCTGTACAAGTGTACATGGTTTGATAATCTTGGTAAGATCATCTCTTTAAACTAGAAATGAAAAATAAAAGCCTTCTTTTAAACGATTAGAAAGTTTAAGAATTACTCAAGACGAGCTGCAGAATTTAAATATATCTTTGCTTTTCTGCATTTCGTCCAAAAGTTAATGAATTACTAAATTTTCCATCCAAACAAAAAGGAAACGACTTGCAGGATGAAGTTAGTATTTATATTGATTTTTTGCATCTTGTCCCAAGTGGGCCGTTATCACATGGGAAGAGTCGAGTACCTAATATGTAAGTAGTATGTTCCTTACCAAAATTATCTAATATTGTACCTTAATTAAACTAGCGGTTGTTTTAAATAAATAGTAATCTAACGATTTTTTTCCTTGGAATACCTGAGACCATAAATAATTAACATATTTTCCTTCATATTGACTACGTAATTAAATATTTAAATAACAGGAGAAAGCATCCGCCTTGATATGAGGGGCTATAGCTTACATTTTCTACTAAATTGTCTTTCCGTTTCCATAAAGAGTGCGAAGTGTGGCCACCCAAATGCATGGATGTATGGAAAACATTTGAAATGCTTATAACTTTTGATTGGCGGCATATAGAGCCGTCACTTACGATTTTTTGTACTTAGAGGCCGCGTCACATCAGATTAGATGAGTTTTCAGCTTCGTACAACACCTGGAAGTGGTAGAACTGGGTGGCTCAGACAGCCAGCATCCGGCTGTCTGAGCCAGCAGTTTTTTCTCAATTTCTCCAAAACGCGTGTGTCACGAAGGTTCAAATCTGGTCGAGAGCTGTCACTAACGTCGTCACATCAGTAAATCCTAAAAACATTTGTTCGAAACGTAACATTTCGTGAAATATAGAGAAAAACAAGTTGGCTCAGACGACCGGATATCAGGCTGTCTGAGCCACACGTTTATCACGATTTCTCAAAAAGTACTGGATTAAAATGGATGAAACTACTTCGGATGACCGTCACTTACGCGTCACATCACATTGTATACGAAACAGCGCCCTGAAACCCTCTGATAGTTGAGATCTGGAAAGTCAGAAAATGCGAAATTCTGGCTGTCTGAGCCTAGTTTTTTTGATTTTCCAAGAAAACTATTGCGTCACAAACGATGAAACCTGGATATATCAGCGTCACTAACGATTCTTTATCAGCCTAGATATGCAAGATCTCTATAGAAGCCTGGCTCAGACGGCCGGATGTACACGGTTGTTTTCCTCATAAGCCCCGTGGAGATCAGCAAGGACATTTAAACCACTGATGTAGCTTAAAATATTACAAGCAAAACTTGTCATGTATTCTGAGCAATATGATTGGTATACATGGGCCTGCTAATCTCCATTCGACTTATGTAGAAAAGAACCAAAAGTTTAAATAGGTACATTATGATTCTAGCACTATTAGAGCTAAAGGGGCCTGAGTGAGTCGAGTTTTTATTCTTATGGCAAATTCAATAATTTTATCCAATGTTGCACTCTCCTAGAATCGTCGGCCTCTGCCTGTTGCAAAACGAGCTGTGTCCAATGTTCCTGAACCGGCACGTGCTGAAGTATCTACTGGGGCGGCCGGTGCGTTTCCACGACCTGGCGTTCTTCGACCCGGTCGTGTACGAGAGCCTGCGACAGCTGGTCGTCGACGCGGAGACCGGCGACTCGCACTCGCTCTTCGCCGCGCTAGATCTCAACTTTAGGTAACTACAGGGTGTAACAAAAGGCTTAACGAAGCCTTAAACCTCGCATTAGGTACATTGTACTGAATCGTATGTAACAAAAATTATCGCTGGGAAACGACTATAATTTTTAGGCATTAAAATAAATCATGCATTTATTGCCGACAATGTATAGCGCACTGCGCGCACGAAGCGCTACAGATTGGGTTTGTGTGCGTGTATTTGAACGTGTACGTGGCGACAAGCAGGGCGAGGCGGGAGACCAACGCGCCGCGGTTCGCTGTACCTACGCGCGCGTCGTTACGAAAATTACACTCGGCAAAACAAACTGTAAAACAAAAGTACTTACCTACTCTCCATACGAATCGTCCAGGTCGGGCCTCTCAAGCCGAACCAGCTGCGGCTTGAACTGGCGACCATCGCCAAACAAATACGCGCTCGGTAGCGCGTGTTCTCATGCACTCATTCCAGTATGCCTTCGCGCCCCGATCGTCGTTTAAATTCGTCAAATACGTCAATTATTTTTTGACGCATTTCATCACTAGACGTGCATGACCGGTCAAACACTCTGTCCTTTACGTAGCCCCACAAAAAAACAGGTCTCACGATGTGAGGCGGTGCACCATCATGCTGGTACCAAGAGTCTCGGAGCTGGGCTAGTGGCATGTCGTCCAGAGCCTCTACCAGGACGTTATTTATCATGCCTAGGTAGGCTGCCCCATCCATACGCGCTGGTAAAAAAACTGGCCCCAGGATTTGGATTCGTACTATGCCAGCCCACACGTTATAGGCTGATGTGCGTTAGGGTATTTCGCTCCGTAAAGACACAATGCTTCGGACGCATTGCCATGAGCCATCCCAAAACAAAAGACCATGTTCACCAACTCACGAGCACTGTACTGATACCAAGGCATCTTTAATAACTTTCACTATCACAAAGAACACTTAACAATAACCGTAAAAAGCAAACCGTGCGCGAAAACAGAATACTTGCAATTTACAAACGCATTAGATGACGTGACAAACGGAACTAAATAAATAAATAAAATATCCTATGGACATTCCCACACATCGCCATCTAGCCCCAAAGTAAGCTACTCAAAGCTTGTGTTATGGGTGCCAGACAACGGATATAATACTTAAATACTTTTTTTTTTTTGTAAATACATACATGATATACATAGAAAACACCCAGACCAATACAAACAGACATGTTCATGCACACAAATGTTTGTATTGTGCGGGGATCGAACCCACACCCGCTGCGTAGTAGGCGATTTCTCGACCACTACACCAGACGGGTCGTCGAACTAAATGTTCGTTCAGTAGGTATTTGCCTTTGATTTCGCTGTCAAAGCCGGCCGCGGCCGCGCCGAACTGTGTTCTGTGGCGCCGAACGTGTCGTTTGCTATTGGCCGGCGGGAACGGGAAAAGCCGAATGCATGCGATGAACGCGATCCGCGCGAAGATTTCAAATTGAAATGAAGTAGGCAATCAACAATTTCTGGTTAACTGTCAAGTATGACTGGTAGAAAATTCCACATCGTAATAATAAGTCTACCTTTTGTACAAATTGAATTGTGTAAAATCAGTGAAGGTTTTGTTATTGTAAGATAAACAAGTGTGAGATCATTTTATGGTGATTGAAGGTAAAATTAAGACCTCCGTATCGCTTGGTGGTGAAGCGAAATGTGAAGGGAAGAATACAACGAGTAAGAGAACAATGAGTAGAAGATGTGTCATGTTGTCAACTTCTTTGCTGGCAAGCGGCCCATGTATTTGGCCCTTCCAAGCTCGATCGGTTGTAAAGTCAGCGTTGTGAATTTGCTTTGCATTTTTGCTAAGGGTTTTTATTAAAAGGACATGGATTGTTAAAGCCTATAAGGATACCAAAATTTCAGTTCGTGTTATCATTTGTAAGTCTTATTAAGAACTGAAAACAGAAGGAATTCAGTCAAACGGCGGTACCATTACTGCCTTAGAGCCTGTTTTTTTTTTGATAAATGTAAGTAACATTTAGTCGAGCAAATAATTCGAAAACTACATTCGCAACTTGCGATTTTGGTATCTTAAAGTATGCAGTATTCTGTTGCAAGCTGTAGTTATTAAAAAGGTGATAAAATGAAATAATCCTTCATTATGTTTTAAGTTATTCAAAGCTTAATTTACGAAAGTAGAAACCTGAACCATTTGGTCGGTTTAGCAATTCAGGGATGTTGCTATTCTTTTTATCTAGGCGTACGTTGTAGGTAGGCATACTTTAAGAATCCCATTTTCAATAACTTATAAATTTTGTAAGTATCTACTTTTGGTGAAGCGAAAAAGACTTTAATTTTAATGGTATGCTTATTTGTGCGAAGAAATTAATACATTGCTTATTTAATTAATCGATCAAATTCTAAATTGCAATTATTTTGTCGCTGAACGTAATTATTCAAAAAGGAATTAGAAATTATTGTTGTTGGATTTAAAGAGCTTGACTTAAGATAATTAAAATCCAAACTAATCAATTGGTTGTTTTATGGGTTCTGATGTTGCTGTTCCCTTTTTCTAGGCGCCTTTATCAACAGGGCTTGATTTTACGTAACTTAACACCTTTTTAAAACAAATTAGTCTTAAGACATGTGATACAGCTTAAGTCTTTAAGATTGTTTCGATACCTACGTTTTAATCCACCTCAATTATCCGAGAAAGTTAGCAATTTGCAATTTGTGAAATTTTGTAGTCATGTCGTAAGAAACTGCGTTGCATGCCTTCAAATGGTTGATTAAAGTGTAGGCTTTTGAACCTAAGGTTTGGAGTTCGAATCCTGGGCGGGCAACGCAAACAAAGTAAGAGCTACCAACCTACCTACTACTGACTCTGACAATAACTGGTGGTGGTTTATTTAGTTGATTTTAGGCAAGAACCAATAAATTAAGTTGTAATAAATAAAGTCAGCAAGCCAACTTTTCAATAAACATCACACAGCTACCAGCTGATCGGGCGCGCGCGATCAGCTGTAAGCGTTCGTCGACCTCGCTCGACGAGTGCGTTGCTACGCAGCGAGGGTACGCACACTAAGACATTATTGTTGTGTGATGTGCGCGGTTCATTGCGGATTGCTATCTTTAAATCGATTTCATTAATAAAGTTCAAAAAATTGACAACATGTTTCTTCGGGAAAAAGATTAGTAATAACAAACAGAAGGTTTTCATGCAGAAATCTCGAAAAAAAAATTTTCACTTTGACCTTCAATTAGAGAATACAATCCCGAGCATGTTTTTCAATCCCGGGATTACGGGATTTTTGAACCGTAATCCCGGGATCCCGGGCCTATCCCGGGATTAGACTATGTGGTTTCTAATTGGGCTCAAATTAAAAAAAAACTTGAGTAATTAAAAAACTTTATAATGTCTTTGCACAACAGTCAACACAAATCACAATAATAATAAGAAAATAAAAAAGACAAAACAAAAAAATTATACTTTTGCAAGAAATTAAAAAGACAACATAAATATACTATTTAGTATTTCGAAAATATAATCGCAGAAATATCAAAGCATCCAATGTTTGACTTCCAAGCCTGCTTCGTAGTTTATTGCCAACATAAGCGGCAGCTGAAAACGCTCGCTCAGGTTCAACGCTGGTTGGAGGAATAGACAATAGATACTTGTACGAGGGTCAAACTGAAAGTTCTTAGAACTAGCCACTTATAAACAATATAATAAAAAAAATATTCTAAAATTTGAAAATAGAACTCTTTGCCAATATTACTGAGTATATATTTCATTCATTTGTCATTTGTTTTACGATTTGGCGGCAAATTGAAAATTGTCTGTGTCACGTCAACATGAATTTAACACGAGAAAATTTTCGTGCAATGATTTTTTATGACTTTCGATGTCATTTAAGTCAACAAGAAAGTTATGATAGACTACGATTGGCCTTTCACGATGAAGCCCCATCTCGTGCGACTGTTTACAACTGGTTTAATGAGTTTAAACGTGGTCGCACTAATCTCACTGATGATGTACGTGAGGGACGGCCTTCTACGGCGACGACTGAAAATAACATCTGTGTTGTGCGGCGTATGATAGAGACTGACAAAAGAGTGACCTATCAGCAGATTCGGACAAGCTTAGGCATCGGTATGAGTCAAGTGCACAAAATCCTCCACGAACATTTAGCGGTCAGGAAGCTTTGCGCCCGGTGGATACCTCATAATTTGACTAAGGCTCAAAAACTCCATCGTGTGGATTGGTGCCGTAAAATGATTGAAAGATTTAACGGAGGTGACTCAAATGCTGTCTTCGACATACTAACAGGTGACGAAAGCTGGATTTACTGTTCTGATCCTGAAACCAAAAGACAATCTGCTCAGTGGGTGTTTCCTTTCGAGGAGTTGCCAACTAAAGTGAAGAGAGATCGAAGTGCGGGAAAAAAAATGGTGGCCTCGTTCTTTGGAAGGATAGGTCATTTCGCAACAATTGTGTTAGAGGATCAAAAAACAGTTTCTGCAGAATGGTACACTACCAATTGTTTGCCACTTGTCTTGGAGAAAGTTCGAGAGAAACGACCTCGCAGTAGGATCCTCCTTCACCACGACAACGCCTCGTCGCACACCGCCAAGCGAACGATCGACTATTTGGCGACATCAAACGTTGAATTACTGGGTCACCCGCCGTATAGCCCCAACCTCGCGCCTTGTGATTTTTATTTATTTCCAAAAATTAAAGAAAAACTTAAAGGAAAGCGGTTTATGAATGCTGAAGAAGCGGTGGCTGCGTATCGCGATGCCATTGAAGAGACCCCTAAGGACGAGTGGGCAAAGTGCTTTTCCCAGTGGTTCTATCGCATGCAGCGGTGTATTGACGTCAATGGACAATATTTTGAAAAGATATAATAAAACTAATAACTGGCTAATGTAATCAGTTTTTGATTTTCTAAGAACTTTCAGTTTGACCCTCGTATGCTGTTTCTAAGTGATATCCACGAACTCCTCCATTTTCGAACAGGCTCATTTCACGTCTAATACTATTTGCCAACCCCAATTCATTTTGTACTTGTACATCAGGATCTGGGGATTTCATACTCTTGTTAATTTCCAGCTGTAACTTTTCCTTTAATGTCAATTGGGGTTGGGAGGTTTCTGGCCTTAGCTCATCATCTATTTGTGATCCTGACCTTTCTTCTTCTTCTGTGTCATCTCGACTATTAAGTCTTTTAACAATACTCTTTATTTGCTTCCTCACTATAGCCTGTGTCGGAACTGGAAATAAGTCATGCCATTCCAAATCCGATAACAACTGATTTTCATCATTCATTCGTGGATTTTGTAAATAATTTAATACACCAGTTAAATTATCACTTCGTCGTTGCTTTATACGTTCCACTAAGGATGTTTTCATTTTTTTGGCAAGTGCTGAGTTTTTGCTAGACAGTTGTTTTATAAGAAATTTCAAAGCGGCATCAGCTGTGCATAAATTAGCATCTCGCCTACAGATTGCTTCTACTGTCAATTTAATTGGGGTCAGCACATCAACAATTTTATTTACCAATTCAAAATCAACATCTTCTAAACGAATTGGATGATTGAGATCTATAAGAGCTTTTTGAATGCATGCTTTTAAAAGATAAAATCGCTCCAGCATTGTTAAAAGACTATTCCATCTGGTTTTACAGTCCAAAAGAAGTGACAGCTCTTTTCCATGTTCAATTTTCACATATTTTTGAAGTACTGTTTCATTTTTAAATGGTGATCTTTTGAAATACACTACAACTTTGCGGATTTTCTTTATCAGCTCATTAATATTTTCATATTGTGTTAACTCTGGTACGTGTTCTGGCGCAAGATCATTTTGTGACATTACGATTAAACCTGATTCTGGACAGTCTAAGTCTTCTAAATCGTGTTCATCATCGCTGTCGTCCATATAATCAACAGTAACAGCTGGTTCATTCAGAGTATCATCTGAGGTAGGGCTATGTTGCAAATAATTATGTTTTCCATAAAGCACATCACAGACCGCCAAATTGATACCATGTGCGAGACACAGTTGATGTTCGGTGCAAACAAGCCGCCCCACCTTTATCATAACATTCGGTCCATCGGTTACAATAGCCACGATGTCAGTTTCCAGGGAAATATCAAATTCACTGAGACGCTCTTTCAATATACGAAGACAATTTTCAGCTGTCATACTTCCGTAAATAGGAACAAGTCCTAAGTTCCAAAATTTTTTATATGAATGAACGTTGACAGCCATGTATCGTTTATTGGAAGTTGAAGTCCACTCGTCGAAAGAAAGACTAAATCTTTCACCTGCACTTTTCAATTGTTTCAATTCTGCAATTACTTGCTTTTTGATTTTTTCACTGTAATTCATAACACGTTTTCGAACAGTGACGGCTGACTTTGGTAAATCCGGGTATTTTGCTAAGAGCAATTTTCTCAAATCATCTGAAGCTATGAATACACTGAATGGAAATCCATCTAATGCAACCATTCTTGCCAAAACATCATCCAGGCTATCGTCGGCACTTTTAGTAAAATAATCATCTAACTTTCGCTTGGTTGGCGGCGGCGGAGCTGTGTTCATATTTTCAGAATCTTGACTTGTTGAAGCTGATATAACCTTGATGTTATGTTTTGATAACAAATGTGTATGTAATCCCTTAGTCGATCCACCCAAAGTCTTGAGAATGGCTGGGCACCGCTTACATTTAGCACTATTCCCATCCTTCGCGACTAAAAAATAACTCCACACTGACGTCGCATCACTGTCTTTTTTATGTTTAACAAAGTCTGCCGCCATTTGAAATACTTAATTTCAGGTAATTTACTTTAAATTTAAATGACGAAACCTTCGTAACCCGTCACTGACAGAATAATAAATGAAAAAAATAAAATCTGATTAGCATATTTATACTTTCATACAGGGAATCCCCGACGGGAAAATACCCGCAACAATACTATGATATGAGATGATCGGGTGATTTCCCTGTTGGTTCGTTGGGGACTTGGGGAATCACCTTAAAAGTAGCATATTTAATACTTTCGTACAGGGAAACCCCGACGGGAAATACCCGCAAAAATATTATGATATTATGAGATGATCGGGTGATTCCCCTGTTAGTTCATTCATTGGGGAATTACCTTAAGAGTATTGTATTGAAGTACTCAGAGTGGGGAAGTCCCTTCTAAGTTTACAACAAACATATTAAGACTGTACCTGTGTGTGTAGTAAATAGTACGTATCGTATGACGGCGTATCTAAAAGTGTTTTTTGTCGTTATGTATTAAATGCTATTAAATAACCTAGGCAAGGTTATCGTCAAGGCGCAACGGACTACGGCATATAAACTAAACTTGTATGTGGCAATCCCGAAAATCCCGAGATTAGCCAAGTGCAGTCCCGGGATTTTCGGGGCCAGAAAACGGTCGGGATCCCGGGATCCCGAGATTCGGGATCCCGGGATCCCGAGATTCGGGATCCCGGGATTGTATTCTCTACCTTCAATATCTCAGTAACCAGGCATTTCCCAGGTATGGTGTCAAGGAAAAAAATGATCGTACAAATGGGTAGAATACGTGGTCTTCGGCTTCGTTAAGCCTTTTGTTACACCCTAAAGAAGCTCTATTGTGAAAAGAGCAGGCCTACTAACGCAGATGTAACAATGTTGTCAGTCAACATCAAAGAAACTGACAGAAACAATATTCCCACAGTAAGCTTATCCAGATCTGCCCAACCTAATTTTAAGACCGGTCGAGGTCTATGCCTGTCTATGCTCTCAAATAAAAATCACTTGCACTTGCATACAGATACAAAACGGATAAACGGGACCTACTTTTTAAGGTGGTGAGGCGGCATTTACCTCCACCTTAAAACATATACTATACATGTCGCACATAAATAAGTAAATTGATTACTAATGATGACTCGTAAATTTTTCAGTTTGGAAATGTGCGAAGAAGAAGGCGGCGGCTGCGTAGAATTAGTGCCCGGCGGACGAGAGCTGGAGGTCACGGCCCTCAATGTTTACGACTACGTGCGCAAGTACGCGCAACACAGAATGCTGCTCTCGCAGGAAAAGGCGTTAGAGGTATGTCACTTGAACTATGGCTTTAGTCGCTTGTAATCTTAATTTACATTGGCGCGCAACTAAATACGGGCTACGAATTCCCGAGGATCCGAGGATTCCCGAGAATCCGCGAGGGTCGTGCGTGTGTGAGGGCCTGTATTTATCAAATTTAATTTTCATTTTATGTTTTAAGAAAACCAATAATAAAATAAAAGAAATGGCATACCAGTCCCAATTGTATGTACCATTTGGTTAAGAAAAAGAGGTTTATTTAATTGTACCGCTGAATATAAATAATGTTGGCATGACAACGTGACGACGTTATTTAAAATTTGTTTTCTTACTAATTTCCTTTATTTTAGGCGATGCGCGTAGGCGTTCTGGACGTACTACCCGAGTCGGCGCTAGAAGGGCTCACGGCGGAGGACCTTCGCCTCCTTCTAAACGGCGTCGGCGACATCAACGTCGCCGCGCTGGTCTCCTACACCAGCTTCAACGACGAGAGCGGCGAGCCCCCGGAGCGACTCGCCCGCTTTAAGCGCTGGCTGTGGGCCATTGTGGATAAGATGACGCATCTTGAGCGACAGGATTTGGTAAGTGTGCTAACTTGCTAGACATATTCGTGTCCATAAGGACCCAGATTGAAATGTGCTAAAATCGTCTACGCATGTCGCAATAAGCCGTGGGGCTGTGATTTCCAAAACCGCTGTTGGTCTCCATGATCCCATTTTATATTTTAAAAGTCATCAAAATCGGTTCAATGGTTTTATTATGAAAATGTTACATACATACTTACTTAATCACTTCGCTTTTATTGTATTAGCAAGGATAATCTAAGTTTATCTTTTGGTACACACCAACCACTAACTAGACTAGATACATATTGATTGAGCAATATTTGCATAGGTGTACTTCTGGACCGGGTCGCCGGCGCTGCCCGCGTCGGAGGAGGGCTTCCAGCCCATGCCGTCGGTGACGATCCGGCCGGCCGACGACGCGCACCTGCCCACGGCCAACACATGCATCTCGCGGCTCTACATCCCTCTCTACTCCTCGCGCCACGTGCTCAAGCACAAACTCCTACTCGCTATCAAAACTAAGAACTTCGGATTCGTCTAAACGCTCGCTGCCATTGTTATTGTGTATTCTTTAAGTTGTAAGCCCAGTTATGTAAGACTGTCGTTATGCTCTGGTCGACCTACTTCGACTATGACTCTTTCTACAAAAGCCATAAACCCTCCTCTTATAAAGACTAAGCTATAGGTACTTACTAGTACAGACTTACACATCTGTATGTTTTGTATTTTTCTGTATGCATGTTGTAGTTTGTATTTACGTACATGACTGGGTAGATTTGACTGAATAGTAATATTCAATACGCAGTAATATTTCGTTCATGGCTAGTAACTGACAGATAGGTCTGCACAAGTACATGTAATTTTTAAACTTTTAAGCTCATAGACCATAAGTATTTAATTGATGAAGATACATAAATCATTATTATTGCAGATTGATCTACCTACAGATTATGATTCAATTACAATCAGAAATCATTCTTTACTTTTCTAAATTAATTATTTACCCTTTCTACACTTTTTGAAGTATATAAAGGCCTAATTTAACAGTGAATTTTAATTGCTTCTCTTGTGTATTTATTAGCACTTTGCTGGACGAGAGTTATAGGCAGCGTGACTCTTGAATATTCAAAAATATTTTTAACTGTTTATATAGCTTTGTTATATATAGTAAAATTATATAAGATAAATAATGATATGATGGGTAAATATTGCTACGTCATGGGTGAGCTTGGGCAGAGAGGCGTTAGATCCGAGCTGCGGTGGTATTGTGATATCAGAGGAAGTATTTATGCGCCTCAACTTCTAAATTTAAGTTCATAATTAGATTTTGACTTTGATTAGTTGTATTAAGGTTCATAATAAACAATCTCAAAATGCTTATGAATATTTTTTATTCCTACTGCTAGAATCCTGACTGATTTTTAAAGTTTTAACATATTGTCAGAAATTGAATGCCAACGCAAATATTCGACGATGTGAAGAAGCTGTAGTGGAAACGCGACACGTCTGTTTAGATTACCTACCATACGCCGCAGCGGCAGTTTTTCACTGCAGTGGAAGCATTTACTAATACCCCAAAAGCAAACTATTGAAGTATTCGTAACGTAAGTACACGATCACGCAGTGAAACATTGTTTTACGTTCAATAAAGGCGCTCTCAGCTTTCTTTAAATTTTTTATGTAACTATACGAATACTTTAACGCAAATCGTGCTTGGAATGGTCTTTACAAATACTAGTGCTGCCGCTGCGTCTGCGACGCGAACCAAACCAAACTATTTAGTGATTCATATGCAACGCAATAAATCGAAGGAGGGTGTTGGCCTATGACCCTAGATAGGGGAGAGGTGAAAATACCAGCCTGCCAGTAGGACACTTTGTTTTACCTAGGTATATTTATTATAGTGAGACTGGTAAATTGCAACTGAAAAAAGAATACAGAATGGAAGTCTTAAATTCACTTTATTAGCGATATAATACAAAAATAACAACAACACATTTGTATGAACTTAATTTGTCTAACGAAAGGCTTAACATAGCTGAAAACCACATATTCCACCTATTATTAAAGAAAAAGACGGCAGTCTTGGAAATGACGCTAAAGTCTGTTCTTTTTTGCTTGTCGAATATTGTAAACAATCTTGACATTCCTTTTTACCGAAATATTTCATTCTAAAATAAAATAAACAAAAATCGCCGACTACAGAAGTAAATCATCGTTTAACACTGACATCTTTTTAAATCAAATAGTAAATAAATTTTATTCACTGATATTTTTTATAGGTTATTAAAAGATTGTTTACATTATTCAACTAGCAAAGAAAAACTGACTTTATAGTGAGATATTGGCAGTCAAAAGGTTTAAAGTTTCATCAAGTTTTTTGTTACAACCTGTATAATTTGATTTCAAAATTATAATATACCTACTTACACAAATATGAACACTCATTTCAAGCTTAAAATAATTGGAGACAATGACATTGATTCCATCCATATGTATAGAAACACATTTACTGTACTTTAGAAGCTAATTTTAATTCAGCTGATAATTTCTTATAAACACCATAAAGTACAGTGATATGACAACCATGTAATAGTGCACTTGTCAGATTTGTGCTTGGGTAAGTGTTCCAGCATAATTCAATGAGGGCCAAGATCAGAAATCTTACAATAACACTATAGTTGGTAGACCATAAAAGATAGGGTAAGCTATGGAAGTACCACGAATAAAACTGGTAATGTAAACTTCTAGCGCATACTATGCCTATAAAATTAACAATAAACATAGGAAGAATAAATAATTGGGTTAAGATATCAAAATCTATACTATATTTGATATTTTCGTCATCTAACTCTGGCTGTTTCTTTGGTGCCTTTCTTCCACTCTTGTGGGAGGACTTTTGAAGCATGGACTCAAATGAATTCAAAAAGTCTTCTTGCTCTTGGGTGAGTGTTTCTTCTTCAGTTTTCTTGTTTAACTTCCTTTTAGCTTCTTTATTTAGCTTTGCCTTTCTTTTATTTTCTCGATTTTTGGCATCAATCTGTGGTTGCACCTGCTTTTGCACATACCTCAGTCTGCAATAACTTTTGAAATATTTTATGCACATGGGTAGAAATATGATCAGGAGCATTATATGTATAGCTAAAAGTGTTAGATGGAAACATTTACTTTCAAACATTTCTACGTCCATAAATCTATAGTTGACAGTCCATGTGTGGTTGAAAACGCGTCCCAGGTCAAAGCTGCCCTTAATGTATGATATAGGTTCACTAATTAAAAAGGGTAAACCCAAAATTAATTGGATAACACCACAAACAAAAAGATGTTTTAAAGTGTCTTTAAACCCTAAATTTACAAGATAAAAGAAAAATAGAGCTGGAGCATATAAAAGAATATTCATCTTCACAGAAACACCCAAGCTATAAAATATGCTACCTAAGTACCATTTTGAATCTAAAAAAAAGTTAAGAGATGCATATAATAACATAACAGCTATTGGATCATTAAATAAACGTAATACATGAATTGAATGTATTCTATAAGAAGTAAGTATAGTTATTGCTAGAACATATGGAGGCACTTTCTTGGTTTTTGCATAGATTCTGAGCACTAAACATAGTTGTAACAAGTAGATACCAATAAATATATACTGTGCAAGCTTTAAATTTTCGCCTTGATTTGTAATAAAGTAGAAAAGAGAATAAATATAAACAAAACCTGCAGGATAAACCAGTGGACCGGTGTCGCCTCGCAACTTGCTGTAGTCAAGCGTGCCGTTTAGGAATCCTTCACACTCTTGCATGTATGCTTTCCAGTCGATTTCTGTGTACGGAACCCGTTCAACGACCATTAAGTTGATAACCAATTCCGCTATGATGATGAGTAAAGCCACAAAGGGTATCTGCCCTGGATTTATGACTAGGCCTTTGATATAGGACCATGTAAACATTTTCTTGATATGATGATGATAAACTTCACGGAACTTATTCGGACCAGACATCATGAAAAGTTGTGGCAGACAAAGATAAATACATTTAAAAGATTAATACATTATCATATCAATAGTGTGTTAAATTCAAGGTAAAAAGCTAAATTTATTTATTTCTATTTTAAGAATAGGTCACCGGTGCCTCGATATTTCTGTGAGTGATCCACAGATTAGTAAGAGTGAGTATGTCTCTTTGTATGTCTAAAGATATAATCTGTGGTGAGCATTTTTAATATACAAGTTTAACGTCCTTGGCTGTACGCCATACAGACAATTCTTCATTATTTTATTAACTAAAACTAACACTAAACTAGCCTAACTTAACCTAACTCATTGCTCATTGAAATGCGAGGTGGTCCGCATTCCAATGCTCAACAAGGAAGCCAAGCGCAGAAACAGCGATCCGGGTGAGACGACCCGATTAGAGCTCGCTTCACCATAATTATCACTTTAACTTCATTGTTTTCTTCAAAAGCACGAATTATCATGACAATTCAACCGCACAATCACAATAATTGACCCGAAAAAAACAATTTCTAAAATGAATAAATATGGTCCGTCCTTCCCTTTTCGTTTCCCGCGCAAAACTCCTGGTGAGCATCATTGACATTGCGTAGACATATGGGCTGCGTTCCGTATTGCGCTAACAGCGAAAATGGCACTGATATCGCGCTTACAAACCGTTCCGATTTGGCGTTAGCGAGTCAACGAAAGCTATAGTCACGTCACGGCTGACGTCACTATCACCGCCATCTTGCGTTCACAGTGCAATCGTTTTGCTGCGTTAGCACTACTCTTACTAATCTGTGGTTAGCACCGTGAGCGGACTGTCACATTGACGCAATTGACGTTTTTTTTAAAGAACAGCAAATGTAATTTAAATGTTTCAGAGTTGTACTTGGATGCAACATCATTCACATACACTTTTATTCTAGATACATTATTATTCATCTGTGTTTTATTCTAGGGATTGCTTCTCTAGATTTCTTACTGTTAAATTGTACCTACTGCGAAATCCTCATCATCTTCTTTCGAAGTCGATGATGACTAGCTGTCACAGTCATCATCGCTGTCTAATAATACAGTATTTATTTCATGAATATCCATAATAATTTATTATTACTTCATTTGGTACCTACTCTTTCTTTGTTTTTAGCAAGGTCTTAGGTTATCATTTATTACAAAATCTCGCGCGAAAATGATATCGCTCGCTTACGATGCGCTAAATAACCGTTCCGAAATGAAATCGCGTCAACAGCGCTGTCAGCACGCTAATTAAATCGGAACGGCTTTTGACGCTCACAGTGCTAACAGTGATATTGGCGCAAAACGGAACGCAGCCACTTTTTTTTTTAAATGACCTGCGTGACTTGCGCCAGGTCATGTCATGTACAATTTGGATAAAATTTTGAAAGGAAAAACGGAATACGGATAACTACCTATTAAGGGTGCGTTCCGTATTGCGCCAATATCACTGTTAGCACTGTGAGCGTCAAAAGCCGTTCCGATTTGATTAGCGTGCTGACAGCGCTGTTGACGCGATTTCATTTCGGAACGGCTTTAGATCACATTTGCTGTTCTTTGAAGCAAAAAGACGTCAAATGCGTCAATGTGACAGTCCGCTCTTAGACGCTCACAGTGCTAACGCAGCAAAACGATTGCACTGTGAACGCAAGATGGCGGTGATAGTGACGTCAGCCGTGACGTCACTACAGCTATCGTTGACTCGCTAACGCCAAATCGGAACGGTTTGTAAGCGCGATATCAGTGATATTTTCGCTGTCAGCGCAATACGGAACGCAGCCTTTATATAAGGATCCAGGGAGTGTAGTAGATATAGAGGCAATATTTTATAATTAATTAAATATTATTTATAACTTTATATTATTTAGGATAATGAAGGACTTACTCAGTATAATTTTGGATAACCATGGTTTCAAATTTACAGGTATAAAAGGTTGAATTTGTGAATATGTCGGCTTAACTCTACTTGAAGATATCCATATAATAATTTCCCATGCATAAAGAAGATGAGATTTAAGAAGAGATACTCAATCTTGGGAGTAATTTTTATATTGAACCATATCTATATATGGTCATCGCGCAAGATATGACATCATTAGCCAACCTGTCAGCAATTTCATTGCCACTAATATTATTATGGCCAGGGAAGCCAAGCAAAGTGGATCGTAGGTATATCCATTCGAAATACATTCGTGGACAATATTTCTTAGGTCTCGAGTACAAATTCCATAGGGACGTAAGGGAGCTTGACAAAGACCTAAAGCTCCAAGCCAACCTCACCTTCACGTGGTTGGTGCGTCCTGTTTATACAAACGAGGTTCTGGCGACCGATCGATGGCGGTATAATCATCCAATACAAGGTGCAGGTTAAATTTTGGACTGTGACGGGTAGCAGCGTCAACTTCAAAAAAACCCGGCTAAGTGCGAGTCGGACTCGCCCACTAAGGATTCCGTGCCAACTTTAACTGAATTAGGGATCCACTTACTTCCATTAAGCTAAAATACCACAATATTTGGTTGACAGCAAATATAACTTTGTTTTTCATAGTGTTTGTATGTCATAGTCTCAAAAACTACTAGTTCGATCCTGTCCAAACCAAGCTTAGGTTAGAAGTTAAGGGGGGGGGGGGGGGACGCCCATTTTACCACTTTGGAAGCGTATAACTCGCATACGTTAGACTTTTAGAGAAAATGGTTTCAGAAACCTCCATTTCATTTTAAAAGACCTATCCATAGACACCCCACCCCACACCCATAGGTTTGACAAAAAATATTTTTGAAGTGAAAACTTCTTCAGCGGCGTTGAGCACTTTTGTGGGATGGGGGAAAAATGTGAAACTCGCGTCAGGACACGTGGGCTGATCGAAAAACCGTAAGACGGTTGGCGAAATTATGGATGTAAGTTGATTTTTCTGAGAGATAAACTTTTTAATGTAATTTAATATAATATAAATTGTAATGTTTGTGTACGATAGCGCAATAAATAAATATTGTATTCTATAAAAATATTATATTATTATTATTTGTTATAATTATTTAGGAAACCAACGGCGATACAATACAATTACATTATATTAGTTTGGCTTAAAAGTACGGCTAATTACAGATTTCCATAAGTGGATATATAGTGTTATGTTGAAGTTAGAAAAGTGTGTGTGTGTGTGTGTGTGTGTGTGTGTGCGTGCGTGCGTGCGTGCGTGCGTGCGTGCGTGCGTGCGTGCGTGCGTGCGTGCGTGCGTGCGTGCGTGCGTGGGTGCGTGCGTGCGTGCGTGCGTGCGTGCGTGCGTGCGTGCGTGCGTGCGTGCGTGCGTGTGTGTGTGTGTGTGAGTAAATAAATCATTTACTGTGAGTAAATAAATCAATTTCATTGAAAAAGTCGTTGTAAACTCGCGGCAAACGAGAAAGTGGGGCGTTCCTAGCATACTTTGTAGTGGAGAACGGGACACTCAGAAGCCGAGGCTGCTGGCGCTAGGAGCGGCGGCCCGGCACACGGTACGACACGCCAGCTACCAGCTGACTGCAGTCGACTCAACCGCGCACTATATCGTATAGTAGGCAAACATCTATCAGCTTGCGTCTGTCTGAGAGGGTAAGAAGACCGTATCGCTTACAGTTTTCCTCATAAGTCGGTAAAGTAGGATGACGAATACGATAATTTAGTAATTTTATAAAAAGTTTTTGTATTTTTTCCACGCGATCTGTGTAATATTGAATATTGAGGGCTCCATATAGGGCTGGCATTTTCCAGTATACTACGTACATAAGCAAAGTATATAATTTTGAAGGTATGCTCGTTCGTAAATGATTTACACGTTCTGATAACAAACCCTAAATTCCTAAATGCCTTATCAACAATTTTATCTATATGTTCAGCCAACAACAGTTTGCTGTCAAAATATACACCTAGGTCTCTGACTATTGTAGATCTTCGAATTGGACTTCCATTAAAGTTGTATTGAAATTCAATTGGCTGAGTTTTACGTGTAAAACTGATACACTCGCACTTATTAACATTGACTGTAATATTATTTTCCTTATAGTAGATATAAAGTGAGTCTAAATCATTTTGCATTAATAAACAATCTTGATAATTTTGAATTTTATAAAATATTTTTTTATCATCGGCATACATCAAGTGTTTTGTAGACGTGAAACAATCTGCAATGTCATACACGTAGACGCTGTAGAAAAGAGGCCCTAAATGTGATCCTTGAGGAATTCCAGTAGGTATGCTGATAAAATCCGATCTATATCCACCCATTACAACCGCTTGAGATCTATTGTTTAGATAGGACTCAATCCATCTCAGCAAATCACCATGCACACCCAGCCTTTGTAGCTTGTTTAAGAGAATGATGTGATCTACACGATCAAAAGCTTTTTCAAAGTCCGTGTAGACCACATCAATCTGTCCTCCTCCGTCCATATTGGATAACACATAATCAGTGAAACATACCAAGTTCGTAACCGTAGAGCGTTGTTTGAGAAATCCATGCTGGTTCGCAGGCAGGCCTTTGCATATCACAGGGTAAATAGTGTCATAAACAATTTTTTCGAAAACCTTGCTAATGGTATTCAGAATCGAAATACCTCTATAATTTTCGATAATAGTTTTTGCTCCTTTTTTATGCACAGGCACTATATGGGCTTTTTTCCATATCTCTGGCATCACTCCTTCAGTAATAGATTTATTAAATACGATTGATAGTGGGAAGCACAAGGATTCAGCACAGTTACGCCAAAATAAAGGTGGTAGACCATCGCAACCGGGTCCTTTCGACACATCCAGAGACACAAGTCTCTTACGTAAATCATCCTGCGTTACGCGAACCCGGGATATCGTATCGACTGCGGTACTACAACAGTCCGGCTCAATGGTTTTAATAGAAGGACTCGCAAAAACGCTTTCAAAGAAGTTGCTGAACGCGTGACAAATGTTATTACCATCCATTACTAGAGAGCCTCTATATGTCATTTGCTTTGGGTAGTTTGAGCCACCGCGAAGCGATTTAACATATTTCCAAAATCCTTTTGGGTTAGACTGTATAGGTAGATTCTTCGGATGTTTTGGTGAAACTTTCAAAACATATTTTTTGGATACTTTGTTGTCTTTTACGTAAAAGGGAAAATTCTTCATAGTCCAATTGGTTGCCAAACTTCTTCCATCTTGTATGGGCTTTACTTTTTTCCTTTATAATTTTTACTAGCGGTCCCCCGCGACTTCGTCCGCGCGTTTTGAGTTTGCTCTCTCCCCTCCCGTCGCAGCGTGATGTTTTATATCCTAAAGCCTTTCTCAACAAATAAGCTATCTAACACAGAAATATTTTTTCAAATCGGTTCACAGTTCTTAAGATAAGCGCGTTCAAACCAACAAACTCTTCAGCTTTATAATATAATTAGCGCAAGCGCACGTTGTACTTAAGCTGTGAACATTATTTTGGTGCGGAGTTATGTTAAAACTGTGATAGCTCCTAAGATATTCATTGGAATCAAATGATATAAAGGGCAACTTTGTTCGAAATGAACTGCTCGTGATGATGAATGTATTTATTTTAATAAGAATAAATACCTGTGCGTATAATACACCTCTAAAAATGATGCATTATTTTTTTACAAATTTATTAACATAAAAAAGGTTGTAGTAAGTCAACCATAAAAGATAGACTTATGCTGTCGCGGACTTTATTATAGAACTCTTAATGTTGAACAATCTTGTCAAACATGATTTTTGTGTAACTTTAGCGGTTTCCGCAGCGTACGCAGCGGAAGCTCTCAAAAGGAATATCTTTCTCCCGTTTTCGCAACATTTTTCATTGCTGCTGTGGTCTTGTTAGTCGTATCTTTATGTTATATAGCTTAAAGCCTTCCTCGATAAATGGACTATCTAACATAAAAATATTTTTTCAAATCGGGCCAGTAGTTTCTGAGATTAGCGCGTTCAAACAAACAAACAAACAAACAAACAAACTCTTCAGCTTTATAATATTAGTATAGATTAGGGCACGACTATACCAAACTGGATAGTTACGGTTACTATTACGATTGATTTTAAGTGGGACGTATTCAAGAATTGTGTCATTTATGATTTTATATAAGTTTTCACAGGCTTTTTAGGCAGAGTCCTGGCTCAAAAAAGACCAGTCGGTACTTCCAAAAACCTTGTTTATGCTGTCATAGTCACCATTTGTAAAATTGAACTTTTTAATTGGCAATTCATTTAAGGGTGCTATTGCTAAATCATGAACTTCAACTACAAAAGGCGGGTGAGCCCGGTCTACATTTACTAAAGGATCATCTGAAATTGTAACATTTAAAGGAAGATTAGCAAAACACTACAAAAGCAAAACTAACAAAAGTTATAGATTGGAGACCTTTGACCAAAAGCGCAGCGTGTGACGTCCACTGAAAAGATGGACGGATGACCTTGTTAAGATCGCGGGATCACACTGAATGCAGACCGCTTGTGATCGGTCGCTGTGGAAAACAGCCTATGTTTAGCTGTGGAAATCCTTTGGCTGATAATGATGATGATGATGATGAAGAATACATAGTACGTTATCCAGGCTGACAGACAGACTTGACCAAACTATAAGGGCTCCGTTTTTGCCATTCGGCTACGGAAACCTAAAAAGGGAATATATATAATTAGCTGAAGAATAGGCCCCAGGGGGCGTGGCTTCGGCTGTGACGTCAGAGTGGCGTGATGGTGGTGCGAGACGGAGAGGGGAGGGCGAGCTGGAGAGCGGGGACACCGGCAGGCATCGGCCTCTTTGCGCTGCGACCATCGGATCGGACGGACGTTCACTAGCATTGCTCAATTTCGGATTAATTTATTTTAAACTTTAATTATTTGATACTTTTGTAATAATTTAATAAATATTCTTTTGTTGAGTGATTTTATTTTTTAAGCAATAATAGTCTAAAACGCTAATTTCAGAAGTGGGATTCCTAACCACACCTGTGTTGGTTTTTTAGACGATTAAGATAATCGTTCAGTGTTATATTTTCTTGAGTTAGCTATCAATCGCAATGCCTAAGGAATCCAGCGGTAAATCGCGAAAGCGTGGACGTTCATCCGATTCAGGTATCGAACAACAGCTTCAAGCGATAATTTCTCGTTTGACAGCGTTGGAAGATACGCGCATTCCTAATCTAGGTCAAGCGTGCGCAGATGTCAGTGCGCGTGACATCCCGGCGTCGCCTGAGCCGCCGGCGCGCTCGCACTCGCTGCCGCCGCCTGTATCCGATCTAGCGAGTGCATCTACCAGCCATGCGGATGCGCATGCTCAAGCGCGCACGGATAGCGCGATGGCGGGTACGGCGAGCGTGGCGGGGTCGCTGCCCCCGAGCACCACACCGTCAGCTGCGGACCTCATCATTAGCGAGGTGGCTGATAAACTCGCGACTGCAATCAACGCTGTAAACCCGGTGAGATCGAACCATATTTATATTTCTAGTTTTGATCCCTCTGTAAATGATTTTAATGTGTGGTGTGAGGAAGTGGATCATTTGTGTCGTATCAACAGGTGGGACGATCGCGAGTGTTTAGCGCGTATAGGTCATTGCCTAAAGGGTGATGCGCGTGTGTGGCTTAACGAATGGACGTGTAACGAGCGTACGTGGTGTAATTTTAAACGTGATTTTTAATCTTTGTGCCCGCGTAGAATAGATAGCGCGAACATTTTATTCGAAGTCATGAAGACGGACTCCGATCGTTACCCCACATACGCCGAGTATGCTAGGCGTTCTTTGTTACGATTACGCGTAGTTAATGGGTTAAGTGAAGATTTGATCAGTGCCATAATTATACGCGGCATTACTGACCCGCAGATTCGCGCGGCTGCTACGAACGCTAGCTTGTTGCCCGGTGATTTAGTAGGTTTCTTGTCTATTTATATAAAACCGGCTCAGTCTACCCCCGTTCGGAACAAAATAAGTGAATCTGTTTCGCGGAAAAGAGAACACTTCAGTTCGAGTACCAAATGTTTTAAATGTAACGGTTTTGGCCATAAACGCGCGCGACTTAATAACACAGTCGATAGAAACGAGTCGTCGGAACCGTCCATTTCCAATCGGTCTACAAATAAACCCGAGCAGTGTAGTTTTTGCAAAAAGATGGGGCACAAATTAGAAGATTGTTATGCAAAGCAGCGCAGCGAATCGCGTGGCAAATCTAATGTGAATTCTTGTCGTGAGATCCAAGATGATTATCAACGGAACGATATAGCGTCTGCTACCATTTAAGGGCATGCAATTTCAGTGGACTGACGAGCACGAAAGGGTTCGTAAAGACCTTATTGACCGGTTAACCAACAAACCTGTGCTGGCTATTTATGATCCCTCGTTAGCTACAGAAGTGCACACTGACACGTATCGTCGTGAGATTATGGTGCTGTTTTACTGCGAACGATCGCTGAAGGCCGCAAACGACCGGTTGCGTACTTTAGTAAAGTCACTCAGGAGGCCGAGTCGCGTTATCACTCATACAAGTTAGAAACTTTGAGTGTACTCAAAGCGTTGCAACATTTTAGACATTATTTAATTGGCAATAAGTATAAAGTCGTAACTGATTGCAACACCTTGAAACTGACCCAACGCAAAAAAAGATCTGCTGCCTAGAGTAGCTAGGTGGTGGATGTATTTACAGGACTATGATTTTGATGTTGAGTATCGTGAAGGGACTGCGCTATCGCACGCCGACTACTTGAGCCGCAATGCAAATTAATATGTGCCAAATTCCAAGACCGCGTAACTGGGCCAAGATAGCGCAGGCCGCTGATGAAGAACTCTTTGTCATTCTAATAATACGAGACGCTTTTACCAAATATTGCTTATTGTATCCGATTTTTAGATAAGATACTTATGAACTAAAACGAGTTTTTGAACATTCAATTTCGTTATTTGGCACACCTTGTTTAACTGTATCAGATCGAGGCCGAATGTATGAGAGCTCATCATTATGTAACTGTATTAGAGATTTAGGTAGTGAGATTCATTTTATAACTGCAGAGTAGTCCGAGTAGACCGTAATGGGCAGGTTGAGCGGTATTGTCGTACCGTTATGAATATGATCCGAGTGGAGACGAATTTTCGACAGGAAAGTTGGTCTAAAATTTTGTGTAAGTTACAGCTCAACCTGAATATTACTTTACAGAAATCAATTTAATGTTTACCTGTAATTTTTTTTATTGGCAGTGATGGTGCAACGCCTGTCATACGATCCGTGGTCCGCGACATCGCATATGAGGCCACCAGTCCGAACCGAGAATCTCTGCGAGAGCCGGCGCGGCAGCGCGCTAGTTCGAGCGCAGCAGGATGCTTGCGTGAACAAGCGCCGCAAAGAGCCCCAGCCCTTCCGCACCTGTTTGTTCCGCTTCCGATTACCTGGTTTTCGTGAGGAAGACTAGTCAGTCTACCGGCAAGTTAGACTCCGGTGTGCAAGGCCTTTACACCGTCACGAAGATACTGCCACAAGGTCGATATGAGCTTCGACTGGTGAGTGGGTCGTGTGGTAAGAGCACGCAAGCCGCGGCTCAACACATGACACTGTGGCGAGGAGAGTGGACCCGCGATGTGTGCGCGGCATTCTTCGAATGTGAGTATACGCGGTTTGGCTATTCATGGTGCGCATCCCGAGGGCTCTGCGCATATTAACTTATAACCCTCTGATGGCCTAGTTGTATTACCGCTTATTGCTGTGTTGTTGTTTTGGCATCCTGAGGGCTCTGCCTGTGGTACATCCTGAGGGCTCTGTACGTGATGTTGTTGTTTTTGTCTTGGCATCCTGAGGGCTCTGCCTGTGGTACATCCTGAGGGCTCTGTACGTGATGTTGATGTTTTTGTCTTGGCATCCTGAGGGCTCTGCCTGTGGTACATCCTGAGGGCTCTGTACTTGTTGAAATCTGGTATCCTGAGGGCTCTGCCAGTCACATATCCCGAGGGCTCTGTGTGGTGACTAGTATCCTGAGGGCTCTACTAGCGTTTATAGTGTTTATTTTTATGTTTTACATCCTAGGCTCCGTTTAACATAAAAATAAACTGTTCTCTTCGATTCATTTTTTTTTCTCATCTCATGTGAGATGAGTGTAGGTGTTTACGTTTATTTTATTGTGTTCTAATGCAAACAATGTTTCCACTAGGTGCCGCCGATGAGGACGACTCCTTGGACTCCGAAGAAAGCACGGAGGGAAACATACAAGAAGTACGAGTGGAGGTCCACGCTCAACCGTCACCACCACATCAGATGCTGCCTGAAAATGCGGTCGAGGACGAACCGACTTCAGGAACGGCCGAATTAGCTGAAGAATAGGCCCCAGGGGGCGTGGCTTCGGCTGTGACGTCAGAGTGGCGTGATGGTGGTGCGAGACGGAGAGGGGAGGGCGAGCTGGAGAGCGGGGACACCGGCAGGCATCGGCCTCTTTGCGCTGCGACCATCGGATCGGACGGACGTTCACTAGCATTGCTCAATTTCGGATTAATTTATTTTAAACTTTAATTATTTGATACTTTTGTAATAATTTAATAAATATTCTTTTGTTGAGTGATTTTATTTTTTAAGCAATAATAGTCTAAAACGCTAATTATATTTAAATAAATTAAAGTTTAAAAAAACTAAAAAAAACTCGCAATTGAATTATTCTCCTAATAACTTAAATTTTATTATAATTTTATTTTGGAGTAATTAGTTATGATTGATTGTTCGATCTTCTACTACGGTAATATTAACTCTTTGTAATTAAAAAATATTTTCTACTTTTTAGTTCGGTTAGCTATAAAAGCGTGGTTTTTTAGTTTTTTTTTAAACTATAATTTATTTTTCATTTTTTAGTTCGATGTTTCAATTAATTATTTGCGAACATGCGACACGCGATAGCTCTATCTTTCTTACTCCCTTACAGAGGATCCACGAAAGAATTTATTAATCCTGGCGGTCCTTGTAAGGATATTGAGAAACTCTTATTAAATTATTGCATTGTCATCGGTCCTTGCAAAGTTACAAATTAATCAAACTTCTGGAAATTGGTGAAAATTATGCTTAAAGATTACATTACATACATACATAGATACTACTCAAGCTAATAAAAGCGTGGTAAAAAAAACAAATGCCGATAACTTGAGAACGGTTCAGTTTCGTACATGGAGTTCGATAGTCCAATCAATGAGGAATGATGTAAACTACTACTCGTATTATACTACTAGATACGTATTAAAGGATTTAGGTCGACTTAACATGTAACCATGTAATAAGAACTACATACTTAGTTTAATTTAAGTATATATGTAGATGTAGTTAATTATATTTAATTTAATGTTATATTAAGGTTCATGTTAGTAATTTTTAGCTATAATTAATTTCTTATTCGTTCACATATATGTAAAGAACCGTTACAGAGTAAGTACTACATATATCAGTATGTTAGAGCATGCTCAAGCATCGATACTGGAGTAGGTGCTCTACCATATTTTATTCTTGTCCCTGTCCATTTCAAAATCTGTTGAGATGAGAGTCTTGATTACGGACTTATAGGACACACAGTATCAAGATTATCCAGCGTCTTCAAGACAGTGACTTATTCATCGGCAATCAGTGTGTGGTGGTTATGATTCACCATTTATATGCATTTTGATATTTCAACCACTACAAAACTTATGTAGGATCTGCAACTAACTTTTTATTGACCTTTTTTAGGGTTCCGTAGCCGAATGGTAAACAACCCTTATAGTTTCGTCAAGTCTGTCTGTCTGTCTGTCTGTCCGTATGTCACAGCTACTTTATTCCGTAACTATAAGCATCACAATGTTGAAATTAAGTAGGAAGATGTATCCTGTTAACCGCTTTACGATTCTTATACAAAAAATAATGTTTTTAGGGGAGGAGGCTCCCATACATAAAACTAAGACCGAAAAAAAAGCTTGTGGGGTGTCTATGGGTAGGTCTTTTAAAATGACAAAGAGGTTCCTAAAACCATTTTCTTTTAAATTCTAAAGTTTGATAAAATAAGCGAGTGTAAATTTTGAAAAATATATATAATGCGGATCTTAACAAATACTTTCAACGAAAATTGGTTTGGATGGGATCGAAGTAGTAGTTTTTGAGGTATAGCACATTTTCAACAACCGCAAACATAACTTTGTTCTTCATAGAAACACTATGAAAAACAAAGTTATATTTGTTGTAGAAAAATATTGTGACATAATAGCTAAGTGCAAGTAACTGGATCCCCTGATCCAGTTAAAGTTGGCACGGAACCCTCAGTGCGCGAGTCCGACTCGCACTTGACCGTTTTTCTTAAAAACATACCAACTAAATAAGTATGTTTTATAAATTGCAATAAACACAACTTTTAGCAGCATCTAACCCCAAAAATCAAACACGATTGTCATTTTTGAGATTGAGTTTTGTTATCGTTCGTTCGCAGTCTAATCGTTTGAAGTACCCAGCATAAAGGAAACATTTATTTAGGTGAAATTGAGTTCACAATTTGGTTAAAAGTCAGCAATGCCAGGAACTGGTAAGTATACATTTTTATTTGTGTTAATTTAACAAAATCATGTGTTACGATCAAAATTACTTATTAAATAATATTATGAGCGGGAAGACATTTTTTTTACAAGATATATTTTTTTAATTAGAAGTCCAATCCGTAAAGGGTCAAAAACTACACAAATTACAAATTACCAACTAGACTTATACCTACTAACCCAAATAATATGACATTGACCCATAATGTTTTCTTAATTACAGTTGTAATTTAATAAATAAACACCGCAGTAGGTATAGCGGTATTGATTTTCGAAGTAAGACATCTGAAGAACTAGTGATGTATAATGTACCTAATTACTCATTAGGTACTTATATTGAATGAATCAAAAACCTAAAACTACTTCTGGTTGTGCCGTCCATAAAGGTAGATACAAAATGAAATGGACTAAATTATTTCATTGCATTAGGCAGTAAGAATTGTAAAATAAAATTGGCCTTCTTCTATCTTATTAATACTGCTAAAGCCGATCCAACTTAATCAATGCATGCATTGTGCCTGTTTATTCTTTTGAACCAATTTAAATAGTGCAGTATTTTGTGAATGGATTATCTAATGAGGACGTAAATCTTCGAAAGTACGTATTTACCTCTAGTGCTAGTACCTACCTATTATCAGGATTAATCTCGTAACTCAATGCAACACCTACAATTAATTATAAATAAAGGTTTAGTTCATCTATTTGACTAACTATAATCACTTATGCCGAGTAGATTTATTAGATTAATAATGCTAAAATAAACAAAACATTAATAAATTATTATACAATATCATATTTTGTTTACACTTCTAGGTCCCTACTATACGTTCTCATTTACATTTCAAATGACTCACCATAACTATAAACGAAACGATAAAAAAGGTGAAGGTTAAAGTTATAGTTACGGTGCAACCGAGCCTAAATAGTAAGAGAGCTCTTATTTAGTTAGAATATAGAATGCACTTGTTTCTAAGCTAACCGTAATAATTGTAGCTAGTTCCGGCCTTGACCCGCAAATCTCAAGAGAAGTTTATCACGAACAACAAACGAGATTATTAGGTATAGTCATTAGGTACGTTACCCTCCGTTCGTCATTCATTTCGCATAGATGTAGATATAACAGAAATTATATTTGTTTGCATTTATTGTTGGAGAAATAGCAGCTATACATAGCAAACTTAATTAAACTTTTGTAAGGCATTGAAGAGTAGGTACTCCAGTTTGTCAGCCGGTTTTCAGTAAATAAGTACTTCTCTCATTTACCTAGAACTAGAAGAGTACTTTTATACTGGTATAAATAAGATGTTTCGTGACTGGCTCGTCATAGTCGGTGCAGTAATTATATCAAGATGAGGTCCCTTTTTATCATTTTAGTACAGATTATTTCATTTGTGTTTGTAGTTTACGCAATAGATATAGCACGTGAGTTAACTTTAATTGTTATAGTGATAATTATTTGAGCCGGCTTAAGTCGTTTATATATTTTGGGCAGCCAAAATGAATACTAAGACTGAAATGTCGAGTACTAAGTATTTAGTTAATGTAACATCAAACTACTTTTTAAATATATATTTTTAGATTTTTTTAGTCATGGTTAATATTAGGGGTCTTATTTTGCTTCCGATTTTGTTTGATTGATTAAATTTTGCATGGAATAAAACTAAAGATAAATGTAAAAACATACATCGGACATAACTTTCTAATAGTAGGCTGCATTTAAGTATATAATTTTTTCAGCTATAAATACTCTAGAGGAGAGTCTCCTGTCCCTTTTGACAAAATGGAGGGCTGGAGGCAGAGGCCCATTTTCTTTTCCGCTGCCCTCGCTTGATGTAATAAATATCCCGGCAGTTAGCGGGAACTATGAAGGATACGGGGCTAAGTAAGTAAATTAAACCAGTGTTTTTCAACCTGTGGGTCGCGGCTAGAGTTGGGCAGGTAAAAAAACAAGATGGTAAGTAATGAAAAATATGGTAATTTATGGTAGAAATGATAAAATACTCGTAATTTACCAAATAGACCGTAAAATATTCAGTTGCTATATTTATTCATTTTATAATTTGTGCATGATTAAAGCTTTAATCCAAACGGTTGTTGGCGGTGTTGATGGTAGAAAACACTTCAAAAATTGATTATTTTTTACGTTACTTGGGTCACCATATAAAACAGAAAACAAATATTCGTGCGCGTTGCGTAAATTATTAAATGGCATTTAACGTTCGCGCTCGCTTCTCGTCTGGTTATTGACGAAACGTTCGAGGAAATATTCGTGCACGAGAGCTGACGCGAGCTTGCTGTTCACATTGATGTTCACACATCATCATCATCATCATTTTCAACCAAAAGACGTCCACTCCTGAACATATGCCACCCCCACGGCTTTCCACAGCGACCGGTTGTGAGCGGTCTGCATCCAGTTTGGTCCTGTCGTCTGTCCATCTTGTCGGTGGACATCCCACGCTGCGCTTTTGGTCGAAGGGTTTCCAATCTAGAACTTTTCTGCCCCAGCGGCCTTCAGTTCCCTGCTATGTGCCCTGTCAAAGTGCCCACTGCCACTAGAGCTTACTGATTCGTAGGGATATGTCCGTTACCTTAGTTCTTCTACGTATGTCCTCGCTTCTGATTCGATCACCGAGCATAGCCCACTCCATTGCTCGTTGTGTGATTTTAAGCTTCTTTATGAGGCCCATAGTTAGAGAACACGTAACGGATCCGTATGTCTTCACTGGTGACATACACTGGTTGAAAACTTTCGTCTTCAGACACTGAGGTAATTGACACGAGAGGACGCTCTTATGCCGTTTCCCGAACGCTGCCTAGCCGAGTTGGATTCGTCAATTGACCTCTTTCTCAAAGTTGGACCTATCTAATTAGATCTTTCATCTAAGGTAGACGTACTCGTCGACAACTTCAAGAGTTGAGTTTCCAACGGATACTGGAGTAGGTATAACACGGGAACTTGACGTAATTTTCGTCTTTCCATATTTTTTATCAAAGATGGGATACTTGGTCGAGCATAGTGCCAAGATCATTCAGCGTCTTTGCCACTACGACTATATCATCGGCTAACCGGAGGCGTGTTATGTATTCGCTATTGACGCAGATGCCGAATCCTTCTCATTCCAGGAGCTTAAAGGCGTCTTCCAATGCCGCTGTAAACAGTTTCGGAGATATAACGTCTCCCTGTCTTACACCTCTCCGCAATGGAATCGCCCTCGTATTTTGTGCCTGGACTCGGACCGACCATGGTGGCGTTGTTATACAGACACTTTAACACCTATAGTCTACGTGACACCGCTGAAGAGACCTAAGCACCGCCCAAGTTTTGATTGAATCAAAAGCCTTCTCATAGTCCACAAACGCTAAACATAGAGGTATATTATACTCGTACTTCTCGGACTTCTGTATAATTTGCCTTAATAGATGTGGTCTATGGTACTGTAGCCTTTTCAGAATTCGGCTTGTTCGGGAGGCTGGAAGTCATCAAACCTACGTGCTAGACGCTTCGTGATTCACACATGCGCGAGATTAATCATAGCATTTGTTGTACATGAAGATGCCGAAGGTTGAATTAGTTGTGGCTTGCGCTCTGCAACTCGTTAGTTTGTTTAAATACTTGAATATCTTGAGTAAGAAAGTGAAAAGGAACCGGCGTCGCAGACGATGGGGAGGTGAATGATAAGCTTAGCTTTTAGGTCAGTATGATAAGGAGGCATTTTTTTCAAAAATTGTACCCTTTTTCGTCATTTTCAGTTATTAAATTAATAACATATACTGTAGGTACCCTAAGTAGCAATATATCTGATTGAACAAAAAATACTCATCTCGCTATGACTTCTCGTTTTCTAGAAATACGTGGTGAAAAAAACATCAAAACACACATACAATTACGAAATTTTGAACACGTGTTTGAAACTTTGGAAGCCTTTAAAGATTAACTCACTCGAACATATAAAATTCTAACAATATCACATACCTTATAGGTCGAATTGATAACCTCCTTTTTTTAAATAAACATTAATATGTTTAAATTACAAACACAATATCACTCATCAATTACAAAGTACAAAACAAAAATAAACCTAATAAATATATTTTTGTGTGATGTGAATCCAGCTCAAAAGTTCGTGTTCGTATTGGCATGTAAAGAAGTATCATCATGCTAAGACAGTAAAAATGAGTAAAATGTTATTCATGGTAATTTGGTAAAGGATTTAAGTATATTTATACATTAGGTTTTGTTAATTAAAATCATTTGAATATTTTCCCAGTCATCGGTAATTTTATCGAGTAAATTACATGTTTTTGGTAATTTACTCGAAATTGAGTAAATTACCGGTCACAAACCCAACGCTAGTCGCGGCCCCCACTCGAATGGTGAGAAAAAGTAAAATATAGTAATTAAAACATTTTAATGGGAAGGATGAGTTTAAAGGAAAAAAAATATCGCTCGCTTGGCTTGCGCATTATTTATTACATGAACTTTTACATATTTTATTATTTAAGTATTAAAATAATTTTCCCGCTTTAAAAGCCATTATAACTTATCATTTTAAGCACTAACTAGTAACTTTTAAATGCATTAAATCAGGTTGTTATTTTTGTCTCTTTCAAACCATTAAAAACCAAAATTTGAAACGTAGCTCGGAACATTTATTCTAATAATTTTGCCCCTTTGAAAGTCGTTGTAAACAATGTATCTTAATCGCGCAGTGTGTAGATCTGATTCAAAGATAAATGTACCGAAATAGAAAAAAAACAACGCAGTCTTTTAATAAAATTATTTTCTCTTTCGTTCTAAGATGTCACGTGGAGGTCGCCAAAATTTCTCAACTTGTAAAGGGGTCGCGGTTTCAAAAAGGATGAAAAACACTGAACTAAACTGTATTCCATAATTTTAACTTTAAGCGTGTAGGTGTTGCGCAAGATTTTTGCAGTTGATGGATAGTTACAGATTAGGATCTGTTGGTCTGGTTCTATGTTCAAAGAGCTAGCTAGTAGCTAGTAAACTTTATCAGAAGTAAACGTAATTCTCTGAAACCAAAAACCATGGGCTGAAACATTTAAGTTACGTAAGTTATGATTACGTTTAAGTAAAACGGTATAACCAAGCCTGAGCTATTGTTCATTTTATATGAGTGTGCGAGTAGATTTGGACTTTTCAAAGTTAAGAAATCTAAATATTTGTAATCCTTGTTTGGATTTAAGAATATCTTATGAAACGACTCAGCTTAAATTGGTTGGTTTGAAGAACTTCAGCGTCGCGGCACTTGACGCGTCCGAAGTCGGTTTGAAGGCCTCTGGGACCATCACCATACCGACTCTGCTGCTTAGCACAGGTAAGTAAACAGAAAAATAATAAAATCGTGGTAAAAATACGGTACGTAACGTGACGTAAATAAATAAGGGTATTACTTAGTGTTATAAAGATAAGGCTCGGTTATGTACACCATCTTACCTTATTTAAAAAAAAAAAAAACTGATCGCCACGTTTTATTCATATGGATTTGACAGCTTCTAAACTGACGCTTTTTATAGTAAGCAAAGGATAGGTAGTAAAATAACCGAGGTTCTTATTTTACTAATTATTCAATTCAGATGGGTAGATATAATGCTTGTACTGTTGATTTCCAGATAAGTACACAATAAAAGGAAGAGCTTTGTGGTTACTCCCTATTAACGGATCGGGAAAAATGACGTAAGTAAGAGCGATAAACTTAAGGGCTTATTACACTACGCGATATTCAGACAGTCTTACTAAGATTTAGCTTAATGTAATAAGTGTTAGCAAGTTAGCCTGTCTAATTAGACTGACCGAAAGGGTTCGGCCGTGCTTACTCGCTTGCTTGCTGAATATCGCGTAGTGTAATAAGACTTAGCACGCTAGACCGTTCAGTCAGCGCGCGGCAGCCGCAGAGCGAAGACGGTCGTATACTTTTTAGGGTTCCGTAGCCGAATGACAAAAAACGGAACCCTTATAGTTTCGTCAAGTCTGTCTGTCCGTCCGTATGTCACAGCCATTTTATTCTGTAACTATAAGCATTACACAATTGAAATTTGGTAGGAAGATGTATCCTGTTAACCGCTTTACGATTCTCATACAAAAAATAAAAAATAATGTCATTTAAGAGGGGGCTCCCATACATGAAACTAAAACCAAAAAAAAAATTTTTACTCAAACCTATGTGTGTGTGGTGTATCCCGGGTATCTATGGATAGGTCTTTTAAAATGACATCGAGGTTCCTAAAACCATTTTCTTTTAAAGTCTAACGTTTCATAGCTAGACGCTTCCAAAGTGGTAAAATGGGCGTCCCCCCCCCATCTAATTTCTTAAACAATCAAGTGTAAATTTTGAAAAAAATAGATGATGTAGATCTTAATAAATACTTTCAACGAAAATTGTCTCGGACGGGATCGAACGAGTAGTTTTTGAGATATAGCATATTTTCAACAACCGCAAACATAACTTTGTACTTCATACAAACACTATGAAAAACGAAGTTATATTTGCAGTCAACAAAATATTGTGGTAATATACTAAGTAGAAGTAAATGGATTCCCTAATTCAGTTAAAGTTGGCACGGAACCCTCAGTGCGCGAGTCCGACTCGCACTTGGCCGGTTTTTTTTTGCTGTGGCCGCGTGCACCATGGCGTGTTCGAAAGAAAAAGAAGTACTTTTCAATGTTCTTGATTTGTACCGAGACATGCCATATCTATGAATGTATGGAGTAACTAATTTCAATAGACATTCAAACTCGGCAACTATTACTCTAAGGTAGTTTCTTAAGTCACATGGTTCCAAAACACTCAGTATTTGCATATTTGATAATTTTTCTCGCAAAAGTAAATACTCTTCCACCCATATTTTTCTTTTCTTTTTTGTATTTAAATTAATAGACGCGGCAAGAGCTATGGCGATTTTCTGGTGCTTTGAAAGTTTTCCCATCGCGCGACAACCGTCACCGACTACGTACGCTTTGCAAATGATTGCAAATGAGTTAGCATGCGATATTCAGCCCAGTGTAATAGCGAGCTTGCCGAGTTAGATTTTAAGACAGTCTTACTAAGACTGTCTGAATATCGCGTAGTGTAATAAGCCCTTTAAACTTGGGCCTGTTTCACAGTCTCTTAATAAGAGATCCTTGATTTGTATATCTGCCACTCTACCAGGTTCGACATAAAGTTCTTAGTATTGTTTTATGGTCAGTCATTATAAGCAAATAAGTAGATACTACTTGGCGATTGTGAAACAGCTGCCTTCAACTAATATTTTATAGGGACCATTTGAAATGAAATTCAAAGCTTGTTTATAGTAACTAGGCATTAACTATCTTTACGTTTTCAGAATAAATTTTGGTAATAATGAGCTGAGTTTTTCAATACGACTCCGAAGCAACAGCACCAGTACCTGGGTGGATAATTTGCAATTATCATTTAATGTCGGCAGTTTAAAGGTAAATAAATGCTAACTCACTTTTTCAGAAAGTTTTCGACAAGTTTTGTTTTCACGATTGACGTTTTAAAAGGATTTTTTATTTTTTTTAGGCGTCCTTACAGAACGGTCCAGCTGCAATCAGCACAATTTTAAACACTTCTGGCGTTACTATCATAAAAAGTAACCACGATGCCATCATTAAGGTGGTACGGGATCTTATTCTACCCGTAATAAATAACTTCCTGGCGGGAATGACGCCTGATCAGCTGTTCCAGACTATCGCGGGGAATGCAACCTCTGCGCCTAATGTCATCCAAGTATGAAGGGGGTTGGCGATAATTAAAGTCCATAGTACAAAAAAAATACACAATGTACTTATATATTGTGTACTTAACAGTTTGGTTATGAATATATTAGAATTCCAAATAGGTACTGCTGTAGTTTGGAGACCTCCTTATGCTACACATTCACTCAGAATCGAACGGGTTCAAAAGACAGACACAAGACAGAACATTGGTCGTAGACAGGTGGATTTAGAAGTTTTGGTAGACGGATATCATATGAAAAACAAATTGGCATATTACAAAATGATTACTTCTAAGAACCGCGGATATGTTTTTGACTTATTTTTTACTTCCAGAATTATTGGTGGTGATATATAGACTGTCCTGAAATTTTAAATAAATTAACATGACCGAACGCAAACGCGACGCGGATAATGAATGGGGATTCTGAATACCCAGTCTTGGTCGCAAGATTAATTACTTTATCGAAGAATATTTGGCTCAAATTCTCAAATTTCTAAGAATGCGTAAAGTTGTCAATGAATTTGGTGAATCAATAGATATATTTTTCGACCCACCTAACAAGCTCCGTAGATTTTTAGAATGTTCTAGTATATTAACCTAATTTTATTTGTATATCAAGTTTATAGTTATAATTTATGTAGGTACCCGTCTTATTGCAAAATTTATATTGATACGCAAAGCTGATTTTATTACTTGCATGTTGTATCTGCCTGATAGATTTGTACATTTTTGTTATTTTTTGTTATTGTAGTATTTATTAAATGGGCATTTCTTCAGAAAGTGTTCATCGCGTCACCTTCGTGGCGAAAATTTATACTGATATTATTCAAATGCAAAAAATACTGCTTTAAAGAATCTATCAAACTGTAACAAAATCTGTTAGAATCATGAAAATCGATTCTTTATTCATGTAGATATTTAATATTGAAATTTTATCAGCCACGAAAGTTACTCACGTAACACGAAAGTTACGCAGCGTCTTTTTGGATAGATAATTCGGTAATAAAAGTATCAATTACTTAAAATATTACCTCACATTGAACTTTATACATAATTAAATCCTGCATTGATTATACTTGCTGCTATAAAATATAATTTTATATCACAAAATGTTATTATCGGTTCATAAGCCTTTACGAACTTACAAAAATCATACTAATAAAAATCTAAGTACATATCCGTAAATGTGACTGGTTATTTTACAGCGATGAGTATCAAATTATTAATTTAAATGTAGATGAGACAAAAAGTGGTTAGGTATTACTCGTACATATATTTTTAAACATTCATGATGAACACTAACATAGCAATAGTTTGTTACCTTCGACATTGCTACTATGTACCAAATTATTTATGAGTATCCGATATTTCAACACTGTCGCAAGTGCCATGATCACAGAGTACCTAAAACTGTTGCGAGTGAGCTGTTATTTGTAGACTTAATCTTCTTCTTCTTCTTCCCTCCTTCGAAGTCTTTTATTGCACTAACTTGCGGTTTTACTGACCTTTCACTGTTTACTCGCATAACACTGACAGTATCTGTCAGCGATAGGATACTTTGTTTAATTTTACGGTTTCACACTTTCGAATCAAAGGTATTTTGACATTCAACAATTTAAACCCATACTTACGATCGAATTTAGAATATTTTGTAACTTAATCACTTCCTTGACCAATCTCGGTAAGTATTCGCATTCTGTCGAAATTTTCTGAGATTATAAAGGTAAGAGTAAGCTAAGGTACATGGTAGCAAATCTGTAACAATCTACTCCTTACCCTCCAAAGTAGTGCCTCAAATTACATATAGGTAACCCTGCAATTTAGTACTTAGATATTTGCCGGATAATCTATTTTGAGGAAAGATCAACTCGTTTTCAAAGTCAAATGCATAAGGCCCATCATAAATTTTACAAGCAATAAATTAGTCTTCCAGATATTTTTTTTGCCTACGAGTAGAGTGAGACTATTGAGACTACTAGCCGCTGAATCATAGCTCTAAGAGCGTTCAGAATATGACCTTTTCTTATCCAATAAAGAATCAAAATATTTCTTAAGCATCTTTGGAAATAAAACCAGACGTCAGGCGCTTATTGTCGAACCTTGGATGTTATAGTATCACTGTTTATTGTATTTTGTTCCCGTGAGGCAAACTCATGATTTCAAGTCTTTATCTAGTAGACTCTTTTATCGGTCTAGTGGACAATTTTCAAGCTTTAGACCAGGCTCAAATATTAGCTACGCCGCTTGGTTGATTAAATTAAGACGAATGGCAATACCTGCCATCATTCTAATTAGTGGCAAAGAATTATTTTCTAGGTTTGCTTTTGTGATATTCATAATTTTCTCATGTTAACTTCACAAATTGGGGTAATTACGAATAATGCACTAAATATATACTAAGTAGTATGACTTAGAGTATACTTTTTTTGAGTAACTTATTTTGATTACTTTAAGCTGTTATATAATTAGTAAATAGATTGATCAGACAATTCAAAGCCGAATGAAAATCAAGACTTAAGACGTCGTGTTCTACATATTTTTCTAGTAAGCTACATTGTTTCTATAAATCATATCTGTGTCTCTGGAAACTGTCTTAGTAGAAAAATTCAAATTTAAAACGTTAAGGCGGTTATTTTTACGGCATTTACAAACCATAAATTATTAATTCTAGTAAGATCAGTACACTGTAATAAACTTTCGTGGTATGATTTGTAACTTGAAAATTGTGCCACGGACGCAAGTGACGAAAATTTTACATTTTCGGAAATATTTAATTAAGTAATGAACGCTTATGTAATCTAATCAGCTCACATGAATCTTGACTATGAGTTTTATGATTCAATAGTAGATATTTATTCCTAACGCTGTTTTATAATCTTAAAACATCACCCATGACGGGTTACATGAACTAGGGTCTGAAGAAAAAAAATAAAAATCAAGGAGCTGTAATTAGCTATATCATTGCTGTGAGATATTTATTTGTCTTTTTAACGAGTCTGAAGTTTCTGCGGACTTATGGTTTGTGTCAATAGGTTGAACCTTTTTGAAGTTATGAGCATTTATGGGTCACATTTTCGAAAATGGTTAAATCGTGTGACCGACACAAAATTAATTATATTAACAGCTCGAGTCGAAACTGCGATATTGCAGTTCACTATGCATAACACCCAAAATGATTACCTGCTTTTGCTTTTCGGATATGTTGTTGTGTCATATTAGTGAATCAAAATAGTCAGTAAGAAAAAATAATAGGTATTTCAAGAATTCTAGAGGTGAATAAGTAATTTACATGTGTAGTTTTAAAAAAAAGTAAAGTTAAGTAAGTCTGTCCAAAGGCCTTCAACAGGTTAAATTTAAATCTAAAGACGGATTTTTTCCACCTGACTATATGTCCAATTTTTGACATATATTATGTTAATATAATGTAGAAGCCCAGCAAGACAAAAGTGTTTAAAAACTGAGCGCCAACTCAGTGTGACGCGCGAAGAACAGCAGTTTTACTCCCGATTCCGATGGTGACATATTTTTTCTTACAAAACTACAAATATAATAACACATTTTAAAGTGAATTCATATAGATAGATACATAATAAAAGATAAAAAAATATATTCTTAAAGTAAACATTGAATATGTTTGGAATTACAAACGTGTGACCATCAAAAAACGGTGCTCAAATAATGGCCCAAATCATGTTAATAATAATACAAATGTTAGCAGATCAATAAAAAAAGTACAAAAATATATTTCCCAGTACATAATTCTTCTTTTTTACTATTTTTGATTGTAAAATAACTAATGTTATAAGTATGAACCTATTTGTAAGATACGTTTGTATATATTTTTTACCGAATTAAAGTTATAAAACAGGAAACACGAAATCCTTTTATTTATTATTTATTGACTAACATTCAAATAACATACAGATTAACCAATAGTCCTCACTCATCGGCCGATTGGGCCCGGAGGTGACCATCAGATCACCATGCAGTACTTAGGTACTTTATTATCTACAAAATTATCATAAATATTTTTTAAACTGACACACCTGCAGATGATTGCAAATAGTGATAAAATTCAGAGTTGTGATAAATATAATGTAATGACAACGAATATAAGAAGAAACAACATTAGCACTTACTCAGATAATAATAATAAATTAGTGAACCCAACATATCAAGCTTAGTATTTTTGTGGATAATCCGATTTATTATTGATAACATATCTTGGTACCTACAGTGATTTATGATAATAAAAAAATACTAAGTTATAAGAACTTTTCTCACACTAACAGACTACCACTTTCGTAAAGTAGTGTAGTAGGTATAGGCGCGAGTTTAGCAAAAAGACTAGGTTCTCTAGTTATCTGATCAATATGAGGGTAGCCTGTTTGGTGTTCTTGTCTTTGTTGGCGTTCGCAAACGCAGGTATCACGGTGCAAGATAATGTGGATATTGGTGAGTCTTTAAACCGAATGATATCAAAGCAGAGTGGAATAGAATGGTTTTTGCTATTTAAATGTCAAGTAGTACTAGTTTCCTAAATGATTTTCTATTCTAGATAGAAACCTTCAGCATAATCTGGGCCCCCAAGAACTCCGCGTGCTGCTTACGTCACCAGAAAGCGAATTAACTATTGAAGACCATGTAGTGGGATACTTCAACTCCCTGGACGTCCAGCAACGCAGCCTTATCGCTGATACTATCAAGAACGTCTTAGAAGGCTATCGAGATGTTATAATTAACGGGACTGATGATATTCCTGTGCTGGACCCCCTCGTGGTAAATCATATTGGACCATTCTTGTACACAGCTATCGGGTAAGCGTTATTATTTTGATTTTTTGTTAAATATTTTCATTATACAGGAAAATTATATGAAAATTTAATCAGTGACCAAATTTTAGGTGAAGACTCCACTGATGAATATGAACAACTTTTACTATTGGAGAAATAGTGAAATCGAGAAAAAAAAAAAACATTTGCTGTTCCATCGTTTTGACCGCGCGCCAGAGCTTTTGTATCGAACAGCTGATTTTTTTTCTCGATTTCACTATTGCTCCCGTAGTAAAAGTTGTTCATATTCATCAGTGGAGTCTGCACACAAAATTTCGTCACTGATTAAAATTTCACCCTGTATAGCGTACCTTCATAATTTATCTTAGGGAAGAGCGGTTTCACCTTACACAGGCAAATGCTTTATATGCCTAAAGGGTGACTCCATTGTCAAATATTGTTACTTATACCTACAATTAGTATTAATTATCATTATTATTAAGTGTCGCCAATATGACTATCCTAAGATCAATCACACGAAGTTTGCAAAATACTTATCTACAGAAGTGTATAGTAACTAACTGACTTTTGAATTTGTCAGATTTTTGTAGCAAGGTGCAGTACTGCTTTGCTGGGTGGGACTAAAGTTGAAATTTTACATAACAACTGTTTAAAGTTTGTGGTTTTTATGTCATTAGGGTACGTGCTGAAGCGAACATCCGAAATCTAAGAGTCGAAGGACTAAAATGGTTCCTGGTGGACAGAGTCAACTTCAACGCTTTACGTCTCTCTGTCGGTCTCCAGATGACTGTACCCTGGATTGTCACAACAGGTTAGTAGATGTTTGGTTTACAAAGAATTACTTGAATAGGACCGTATTAAAAATATATAGATAGAGACTTCCTTCAATGTTTGATTGTGTAAATGGCAAAGAATGCAATTATAACTTTTGTGTGTATTAAATAAATCATTGTATTATTTTACTACAATGCCATGTTATTTTTCAATTTTGCAGGTAGCTACGATGCACGTGCTACTGTTGCTATTCTAACACATAACGCTGGCGGTAACTTCAGGTACAAACCATTTTATGAACTGCAAATGCGGTTGTGGTCTCCTTTTGTACTGACATTGGAAAAAAAAGTGCTGAAAGTCATTGCATTTTTCTAGGGTGTTCATCAACCGCCTGGTATTCGCTTTTGATCTGAGGTTGGGAACCAATATCTTTGGAGGAGGCAACCTATTTTTGAGGGAGTTGGATATCAAAATTGACATTCACGATACATTGGTAAAATATTTTTATTAACCACGTAAACCTACAGTTATTAAGCTATATTTTGATGCAGTTGAAGTAGTACTGTAGGTTATTAGCCGCAGATAGCAGTAGGTATCTCGCACGGAATATCGCTGTTGAGAAGTTATTACACTAACGAGAAGGTTACGATTAGTTGTCTGTGTTGTTACGAATACCTACTAAACCTTTTTTTCCTTCAACTACCTAGCTCCCACTGTCTCATTGATAATCATTCATAGCACCGCAGCCTGCTGACCCAGTTTTTTTTACAACCTACAGATCCAACTGGACGGTATGTTTGGGTCGAGCCTGGTGAACAACTTCATCAGCTCCATGGTGCAGGGTGTCACTCAGGAGGTGATCCAGTCGCAGCTGGAACCCGTGAGCCAGATGCTGAGCAAGCAGTTGTTTGACGTCATCAACGAGTTTCTAGCGGACTTTACACTTGCTGATTTAGGGGTCTAAGAAAGTTCTGATTAAATTTTATATTTTTTCATTTAGTTTGCTGTCTACTTGTCTTTTAACAGTCGATTGAATACATCGAAACCGTTAGTTTCTGCAGAAGCTTCCAAACTCATTTCGACTTTGCCAATACGATTCTTACGCTCTGCAGAAGCAATTAGTGTGCAAAAACACATTCCGAAGTTACGCGACCAAAGTTCGGCGTGATTACGCCTGCAATGCAATTTGAATTACTGACGACACATTAAGCCGAAAGTTGGAACGTTTTAGCCGCGGAACTTCGGTTGCGTAACTTCGGCTAGTGTGTTTAGACACTGTATAAGTTCCCTTAGTAAATCACGATGAGTCGACATTATCATCCATTTTAGAAAATCTGCGTTTAGATTGAAAACTAAAATATAATCGAAAGTTTGAACATGATATTTTTTACTTTTACTATAGAATTTCGTTTTGAATATATTTCAAAAAGTACTAAACCGATTATGATGAAACTTACTATTAGAATATGCTTCAATAAATTAAAAAGAGAAACCCAACTTCACCACATCGTATCCGTTATATCGGTAAAGTGTATCCGTAACAAACGACAAAATTATATAAATATACGACTATCAAACAAACAAACTCACATACACTAACGAAATTTGGCAGACGTGTTTGGAAGCCTTTGGAGATCATCATAGTCAAATAAGTATTATCCAATCCAAAAGAGGTCATAGAAATGTATGTCGATTTGAAAACCTCCTTTTTTGAAGTTGGTTTAAAACTTAAGGAGACAGCCGTAGGTCGCCCCAGAGTCGTTTCATGTTTGATTAGAAAAATACACCAATAGTTCGGGTCCTATCCTTGCGATAATATAAATATTACGGGCGATACCATGATATATCTTGCGATAATATAAATATTATAATATAAATATTACCAATAGTACGGGTCCTATTGGTGTATCTATATGTTATGGACCAGGTGATTAATGCGGATATTATTTACAATGCCCGAGCATTATGAATAATGTCTAGCTTTATCGGGCTAAGTGATTAATTACTATCTTAACTTCATTATTTATCACAATGCACGGTCATTATTATATTGCTACATGATAGTTGGGCAATTTGATAATAAAGCTATACAGTGTGTCCCTGGATAAAGTGCAATCCCGAAAGGGGATGAAACTAGACCATGAATCATTGTCTAGAAAAATATAAAAAAAAATATTGTAGGATTTATTGGTATTTTAAGATTTTCATGTTTCATTAAGGACTCTATGTACAAAAGTATTGATTTCTTCCAAAATAATGGGTCTATTTCTTTGAAAAAAAAACCAGTATGCCTAGTACCTGGCGATGACCATGAAATAATAAATAGTCCGCAAAAAAGTAACTATCTTGGGTAAAAATATGTATTTTTATGAAAAAAATGATTTTTAGACGTTTATTTTAAAAAACTTCAAATTACTAAAAAAATGTGCCCTATAACTATGTAATTTTATAGCTTACTTTTATTCTTTACCATTTTAGCTTCCAAAAAAAAAACAATGTTCTAACTAAAAAAATACGCTATCTACGAACTTTTAAAGTGGAGCCTAATCGTGTTACCGTGCAGGTAGAGACCGTTTTTTTCCATTGTTTCCGTCCGTCCGTGCAGTAATGTGCTTGCAAAATCGAGGAGGTCATTTTGAACATTTAATGCATTAAATAAAAATGCAAAATTGTAAATTACGGATAATTTTATTAATAAAGTTATTGTGATTAAAGTCTGACTTTTATTACTTACTAAAATGTAAATAACTCCTACCTAGCCAATTTTTGAGTTAGAACATTGTTTTTTTTTATTTGGAAGCTAAAATGGTAAAGAATAAAAGTAAGCTATAAAATTACATAGTTATGGGGCACATTTTTTTAGTAATTTGAAGTTTTTTAAAATAAACGCCTAAAAAAATCATTTTTTTCATAAAAATACATTTTTTTACCCAAGATAGTTACTTTTTTGCGGACTATTTATTATTTCATGGTCATCGCCAGGTATAGGGCATACTGTTTTTTTTTTCAAAGAAATAGACCCATTATTTTGGAAGAAATCAATACTTTTGTACATAGAGTCCTTAATGAAACATGAAAATCTTAAAATACCAATAAATCCTACAATATTTTTTTATATATTTTTTTAATATTTTTCTAGTCAATGATTCATGGTCTAGGTTCATCCCCTTTCGGGATTGCACTTTATCCAGGGACACACTGTATTTAACGCGGTGCGAGGGCGGGGAGGGAAGTACGCATTGCGTGACAGGCTATGACCAATCAGTTTATATATATTTAATAAATAAGTCATTTCTCTAAAACAAAGATATGTTGTGAAATTTTTGTTTTAATATTTTATGTTATGTTTTTAATATGACTTTTTCTTAAGTTTTAAATGCAAAAACTAGTGGATTTTTAAGGTAGAAGTCCTTCGTAATTAATCGAAATAATAAAGTGGTTTAATATTTAGTTTATTCTAAGATAAATGACAATAACAATAAAAAAATAGTAATTAAATATGTTTGTATTACTCTGCCCAAAAGGTGATGGGCAATATGTATAGTGCCCGGTCAATTTGATTATTTTAATAATTATTATGAAATTGCACTCTCATATTGGGCATTTTTCGTAATGACCGAGTATTATGTATACTGCTCAATTTATCACTTGGTCCATAACATATACACAATTGATACAACGATTGTAGCTTTCGTATGTGTACTTCATTTCCGATAGGGAAATGACTGTTCTCTCCAACCCCCCCCCCCCCTTTATCTCCCTTGTTCTGCCCAACTAGCACACTAGTGGAAATAGTAGCCTATTTTGCAACTTGCAGCTGTACAGTAGCGCTTTAGGGGTTCAGAAAGTGGTTTTAAGTTCTACTTTTGCTTCCGTTACTGCCCATAGCTGTAAATATCACTAGGGGTAGTAGAAGCTGAACCAAATGCCACTCTAGGCTTTACAAGAGTTCACTTCATAACTCATTTACCGTCTATAGCTTTATAAGAGAATTCAAACATGTATGTTACAGCTTAAAGCTGCTTAATAGCTTCTAGTGCCGCTGCTGTACGCTTCACAACTGTATAAAGACTGTAATTGCAGATTTTTTAACGGAACTGTATAAAACATATATTTATCACTGCAATGCTACTGAAAGTTTCATTGCAGAAGTTATTTGCACTTTTGCGCAGACTTAAGTAGCAATTTGAATAACTGTGTTACTAATGGTGACATTAAGGCTTTACAATAGAAGCAGAAGCGTAATGGACATTGCCTACTCATTTGGATACATTTAGCTATTTTTAATGGAGAAATCACATTTTATATTAAGTATATTTAAACAAGATCAAAAGAAATATGGATCTGAAACATAGAAGTTAAAACAAAGAACTGGTGGATATCGCAAGAAAGTGCGGAGAGTTTATCAAAATATGCAGAAATCAAAAGAGACAACTGTGTGTGAGAATTCTGTAATTGAAACACAAAATGACACGTAAGTGTTTTGTTATTCAATAACGTGAGAGTAATTTAGCTTTCATAAACTCTATTCTTTTAATTTATTCTTTTAGGGATACATTGGAAACAAACAAAAATAATGCGCCAAGTTCGAGTTCAACAAACACAAGCGAGGGTCCCGTAGATTTTGTTTTCTTAATTAGTAATAGCGGACCAGTTACAGAGGAAAAGTAAGTTATAAAAGCGCCTCTTGTTTAATTGTACGAGTGAATCTATACTAATATTATAAAGCTGAAGAGTTTGTTTGTTTGTTTGTTTGTTTGAACGCGCTAATCTCGGAAACTACTGGCCCGATTTGAAAAATTATTTTTATGTTGGATAGTCCATTTATCGAGGAAGGCTTTAAGCTATATAACATAAAGATACGACTCACAAGACCACAGCAGCAATAAAAAATGTTGCGAAAACGGGAGAAAGATATTCCTTTTGAGAGCTTCCGCTGCGTACGCTGCGGAAACTGCTAAAGTTACACAAAAATCATGTATGACAAGATTGTTCAGCATTAAGAGTTCTATATTAAAGTCCGCGACAGCATTAGTCTATCTTTTATGGTTGACTTACTACAACCTTTTTTATGTTAATAAATTTGTAAAAAAATAATGCATCATTTTTAGAGGTGTATTATACACACAGGTATTTATTCTTATCAAAATAAATACATTCATCATCACGAGCATTTCATTTAGAACAAAGTTCCCTTTATATCATTTGATTTCAATAAATATCTTAGGAGCTATCACAGTTTTAACATAACTCCGCACCAAAATAATGTTCACAGCTTAAGTACAACGTGCGCTTGCGCTAATCTATACTAATATTATAAAGCTGAAGAGTTTGTTTGTTTGTTTGTTTGAACGCGCTAATCTCAAAAACTACTGGCCCGATTTGAAAAATTATTTTTGCGTTGGATAGTCCATTTATCGAGGAAGGCTTTAGGCTATAAACATATAGATACGACTCATAAGACCACAGCAGAAATGAAAAATGTTGCGAAAACGGGAGAAAGATATTCTTTTTGAGAGCTTCCGCTGCATACGCTGCGGAAACCGCTTAAGTTACACAAAAATCATGTATGACAGGATTGTTCAGCATTAAGAGTTCTATATTAAAGTTCGCGACAGCATATGTCTATCTTTTATGATTGACTTACTACAACCTTTTTTATGTTAATAAATTTGTAAAAAAATAATGCATTATTTTTAGAGGTGTATTATACACATAGGTATTTATTCTTATCAAAATAAATACATTCATCATCACGAGCATTTCATTTTGAACCAAGTTGCCCTTTATATCATTTGATTTCAATAAATATCTTAGGAGCTATCACAGTTTTAACATAACTCCGCACCAAAATAATGTTCGCAGCTTAAGTACAACGTGCGCTTGCGCTAATATATAATAAAGCTGAAGAGTTTGTTTGTTTTAACGCGCTTATCTCAGGAACTGCTGGACCGATTTAAAAAAATATTTTTGTGTTTGATAGCTTAATTTATCGAGAAAGGCTTTAGGATATAAAACATGACGCTGCTACGGGAGGGGAGGGAGCAAACTCAAAACGCGCGGACGAAGTCGCGGGGGACCGCTATATATTATAAAGCTGAAGAGTTTGTTTGTTTGAACGCGCTTATCTCAGGAACTGCTGGACCGATTTGAAAAAATATTTCTGTGTTGGATAGCTTATTTATCGAGAAAGGCTTTAGGGTATAAAACATGACGCTGCGACGGGAGGGGACGGAGCAAACTCAAAACGCGCGGACGAAGTCGCGGGGGACCGCTAGTTTAAATATAAAAAAGACATACAATCAACTTGTTTTATTGGCAAATTGGTCCAAAAATTGACATTATTAAAAAAACTTAACTAGGTGAATTCTAAAAAAACAACAGAATAAACAATATTACCACAACATTGTGATTTCTAACATGGTGAGAAACTATTTAAATTCAAATAGATATGATTACTTTGGCAAATTGGCCCTTGCTTACATAACTGACATAAGCAACATGTTTTCTTAATAAAATACAATAATATAAATATTCGGGACATTTCACACACAAACGCACTACTAACTACGCCAACAGACCTGTTAAACTAGGAAAAGTCTATATAAATAAATGTATAATAACAATAAGTTTTAGTCTTATTAGTTATTCCACCTGAATGCAATCAGTGTGTAAGTCTGCGTGAAGTCTCATTCAATTATTCTACAGTAAATTATACTTTATAAATGTATATTTCTAAGTTATCTAAAACTATGTCGTTACGAAAATAAATAAACAGTCATATGAGACCCGAATGAATCGAGAGTGACAGTTGCTAAAAAGCCAAAACAATGCTTTTTGCTAAATGTGCTAATACTCCTAATGCTATAACTTGACTTCCTAACGTTCCAACCTACATATTTAACACTCCATGTTTTTCCCATTTAGATGGACAAATCTTTGTCGCCATACTCTTCGACATACTCGTGAACAAAAAATACATTAGTTAAAGATTTTTGTTGATCCGTAACGGTCAAAAAAATATACTGATGCGTCAAATGTGAATCCGTTTTATATTCGTGTGCGTACCAAATTTACCTAACCAACGTTGATCCAGGGACATTTTACCTTGATGCCCTGCGCAATAAGTGCAGGAGGGCCTGGAATGGCTGTAAACTTAGCAGACATGATAGTCTGGCAGACAAAACGAAAGTAAATGTAAGTAATGTAAAAAAACATTATTAGGTTTCTTTTTTAAAAAAATCTTCAATTCTGGTAGATCACTAGGATGCCCAAGCTCCTCGGATTTTAATAGTTCAGGATGTAATTATTTTAATCATATGCGTTTAGACCTGTAACTCTTATTAGCATATCAGCATAGGGGAAGACAGGTATGTAGCGAACAAACGTTATTTTTATAAAAAAATATTATTTAGAATAAGGTAAGAACGATGCGTTAATTGATTAAGGATATAGAATACAACAAATACACCAACAAACGCACGAGGTCACAACAAAATATAAAAATAGCATGTAGCGCGCTTGCGTAAATTTAAGATTTCCCGTAAAATGTTTTAACGCAGTACACATATTTTCATTGGAAGTAAGAGGCTTGAAACCAAAGCGATTAGCACAAGTGCGTTTTGTACTCTTACTGAAACTGCGAGCATTACTTTGGTGGGGAGATATTTTAAAACTGTGATAGTTTCTTCAAGGCCCTTAACACACTGCGACTTTTAGCAGCGATGCAGTCGCGATGCTAACGCGACTTAGCATCGATGCAGTCGAAAAATGTCAACCTTTACATACTGCGCTCTTATTACTATCGATACAGTCGCATGCAGAAGGTGGAAATTGACAAATTATGTACTGAATTTTGGCGACTGCATCGATACTAACGCACGACTGCATCGATACTAACGCGCGACTGCATCGATGGTAAAAGTCGCAGTGTATCTAAGGGGTCTAAGATATTAATTATAATCAAATGATGTAAAGGGCAAATTTGTTCAAAATGAAATGCTCGTGATTATGTCGTGATTATGTTGATAAAAATAAATGCCCGTGTGCATCAAAACCTTTGAAATATGAACATTATTTTATATCAAATAAAAATATATAAAAAGCATGTCGTAAGTAAATCATATCAGATGGACATACGCTGTCGCGGATTTTATTGTAAGAATTTTAAAGCGGAACAATTCCGTCATACATGATTTTTATGCATCTTAAACGGTTTACGTTGCGTTCGCAACGGAAGCTCTCAAAGGTAATATTTTCCGCCCGTTTTTGCAACATTTGTCATTGTTGCTCTGCTCTCAGAAGTTGTATCATGATTAGTGTTGAAAATTCCGAAAGAAACAAATTGTTTTTTTCGGTGAAAGAAATGTTTTTTTCGCTATTAACCGTTTTATTGGGAAAAAAAACAGCTTTATTGAGATTTAAGTCGTTTGTTTCAAAAAATAAAAGAAAAACGCTTGGAAAAAAAACAGTTTTATTACCAATTTTTGAAACAATGATAAATATTGTAATTAGATCTTGCTAAAAAACAGTTGCATAAAACGATGGGTTTGACGTAACGCAATGACGTATCTATAACAGACCAGAAATTTCGCGCGGTCGGACCGACAGCACGGTAGCTCAATTGGAAGAGCACCTACTGGCGCGGCGAGCGAACAAAGCAGACGTGTTGCAAAATTTTTCTATTAAGTTCTCCACTAATCTTGTATTAATTTCGATCTTCAAGTCATCACTTTTAAGTGTCATTTACTGTGCGTGCATCCCGGCGAAATATTCCTCGGACGAGTGATAACGTCACACTACCCGAAGCAAAACCGAACGCAGCCGAATCATATACACGGATACAAAATGAGTGTACAGCGCTCACCTAGAAGAGGCAGTACTGAACGTAGCTATGGTTCTCAAAATAATTTATCGGAAATTCAAGATGTAGCTCAAATTACTTTCCGAAGTAATCTGTTGAAACGGAAGCAACCTGAGGAAGACCCGTCTATAAATACGGAATTAAGTGATATAAAAAAACAAATGAATGATATGATGAATCTTCTATCTCAAATGAGTAGTAATCAGACTGACAGCATGAATAAAATCTGCTCGGAAATAAGCGTGATCAAAGACTCTGTCAATAAACTAACTTCAACAATTCAGGAATTATCTTTAGAGCAAGATAAAATTAAATCTGATGTTGACAATCTAACTCAATCAACATGTATAATGGATCAGAAATTAAAATCCCTTACATCAGATATGCTCATACTTCAAGCTTCGTCCTCGTCTTCTCAGTCCTTACTTATTAATAAAAATGAAAGTCTTAATGACATTGTCGCTGAAATCAATGACAGAGACTTACGAAGCAAGAACATTGTCATTACCGGAATCCCTGAACCACAGACAAAACATGTCGAAGCAAGAAGAGATAGCGATCGAAATGAAGTACTTAAAATTATAAAATTGGTAAATGAAAAGTCGATCCCACCGGAACATGTGAAGCGCCTTGGTAAATACACAGCTGGAAAAAACCGGCCGATTAAAGTTTCATTTACATCCAGCAATGCAGTGATTGATATTCTCCGTAATAAAATGAATACTAGCCTAGGAACAGTAAAAATCTTCGCTGATAGAACCCCGCAGCAACAGCAATATATGAAAACTCTTAAGGCAGAACTAAATCAGCGTCATCAAATCGGTGAGGCAAACTTAACCATAAAATACATTAAAGGAATTCCTAAAATAGTTAAATCGTTCGCAGTGTAAGCTATCCAGATCACATCCATAAAGATCTAAAACTCCCAACAACATAGCAGCAAAGTATAGGTATAGGCAAGTATGTAGCGAAAGTATGTATTATTTTCTAGGAAAACACTCTTTAATATAGGTAAACAATCTGATAGCCTGAACTCTTCGAATTATAAAAGATCAGAATAGGAGATATAATAAAGCTAGCTAGAACTCTCAAAGCATATCAGCAGAGCATTGGTGAAGTCAGGTATAAGCGAGTGTTATTTTCTTTGAAAAAAACTCAATAATTCAGGTAGACCATCTGCAAGCCAGAACTCGTCAGTTTCTCGTAACAAAAGATGTAAGCTATTCCAATCACATCCTTAAAGACCTCGAATTCTCAACGGCATATCAGCAGAGCATAGATGAAGACAAGTATGTAGCGAAAAAACGTTATTTTCTTTAAAAAAAAACATTAATAAAGGTAGACCATCAGCAAGCCAGAACTTTTTGGATTCTTACAGCACAAGATGTAAGTTATCCCGGTCACACCCATTAGGACCTGGTGAAGAGAGGTATTTAGCGTAAAAACGTTATATTCTTTGAAAAAAAATCCCATTAATTCTGGTTGATCGTCAGCAAGCCACAACTCTTTAAATTCTCTTAGGACAAGCTGTAAGCTATTCTGGTCACGTCAAAAAGATCTGTAACTTTCAGCAGCATAATATTAGCAGAGCTTAGGTGAAAACAAGTAGGTATTGAAAAAACATATTTTTTTTTGGAAAAACACTCATTTATTCAGGTAGACTACCAGGAAGCCTGGAATCTTCAGATTCTAATAATTCAGGATGTAAGCTATCTCGGTCATATTCACTAAGACCTGGAACTGTAAACCAGCTTACCAGCCGAAAATACGAAAAGACAGGTATGTAGCGAAAATACGTTATTTTTCGTACGTTTTCTTTAATAAATCGAATTAATTCAGGTATATATAAATATTATAAAGTAATAATTACGGATTCTTATTTAAACTTTTGGTTGTAGCCACTTAGATCTATAATTCTCACAGAATGTCAGCAAAAAAATAGGTGAAAACAGGTATGTAGCGAAAAAACGCTATACTCTTGGAAAACACTTATTGATTCAGGTAGACTATCAGTAAGCCAGAACTCTTTATATTCAAGTAACGCAATATAAAAGCTATCCTAATCACATCCATAAAGACCTGAAACTCGCAACAGCATATCAGCAGAGCATAGGTGAAGACAAGTACGTAGCGAATAAACTTTTTCTTCAAAAGAACAGTCATTAATTCAGGTAGACCACAAGGAAGCCTGATCTCTTCGTATCCTATTTGTCAAGGGTGTGAATAACCTTGATCATATCTATATCAGCAGAACATACTCGTAGATAAAGACAGGTTTGTAGCTTAACAACGTTATTTCTCTTTGATTATTTTATTGATTCAGGTAGACCATCAGCAAACCATTAAATATCCTTTAATATTCTGATCGTTCAAGATGTAAATTATCTCAGTCATTTATCATATGTTATCCTGGTCATATCCATTAAGACTTGGAACTCTCAACAGCATATCAGCAGAGAATGGGTAAGAGAGTCATGTAGTGTAAAAACGGTATATTCTTTGAAAAAATCTTAATAATTCAGATAGACCACCGGGAGACCCAAACTCTTCGGATTCTAATAAGTCAAGATGTATGCAATTTTGGTCGTAGCCACTTAGATCTGGAACTCTCACAGCATGTCAGCAGAAAATAGGTGAAAACAAGTATGTAGCGAAATCCGTTATTTTCTTGGAAATACAATCGTTTATTCAGATAGACCACCAGGAAGCCTGTACTCTTCGGAGTCTAGTTCCGGATGTAAGCTATCTTGGTCATACCTACTAAGACCTGGAACTGTAAACAGCTTATCAGCAGAAGAAGGTGAAAACAGGTATTTAGCGAAAAAAACGTTTTTCTCTTGGAAAAAAAACACTTATTAATTCAGGTAGAGCATCAGTAAGCCAAACCTGTATATTCCAGTAACGCAAGATGTAAGCTATCCTGGTCACATACATAAAGACCTGGAACTCGCACCAGCATATCAGCAAAGCATAGGTGAAGACAAGTACGTAGTGAAGAAACGTTTTTTCTTAGAAAAATACTCATTAATTCAGGTAGACCACCAGGAAGCTTGATTTCTTGAGATTCTTATTGTCAAAGGTGTATATAATCTTGATCGTATCTTCTTAGACCTCGAGCTCTCAACAACATATCAGAAGGTCATAGGTGAATACAAATATGGAGCCAAAAAACTTAATTTTCATGGAAAAGAACACTCATTTATTCAGGTAGACCATCAGCAAACCAAAACTCTTTATCATCTAATAGAACAAGATGCAAGCGATACCTGTCACATCTATCAAGACCTGGAACTGTCGACAGCATATCAGCTGAGCATAGATGAAGAGAGTTATGTAGCGAAAAAACGTTATTATCTTGGAAAAAAACACTAATTAATTTAGGTAGACCACCAAGAAGCCTGAACTCCTCATATTTTAATAGTACAGGGTAAAATCTATCTTTATCATACCTATTAAGATCTGGCACTCTCAACAGCATATCAGCAGAGCATAGGTGAAAACAGGTATCTAGCAAAAAAAATTTTATTATCTCGGAGAAAAACCACTTATTAATTCAAGTAGACCACCACGAAGTCTGAACTCTTTGAATTCTTATAGCACAGGATAAAAGCTACCCCAGTCATATTCAAAAAGGCCTGAAAATTTCAAAAACATGTCGGTAGAGCATAGATAGTATTAGCGAAAAACGTAGTTGTTTTAAAAAACACTCGTTAGTTCAGATAGACCACTAGACAGACTAAACTCTTAGGTCTCCAACAAATCAAGGTGTAAGGTATCTTGATCATATTTACTATGACCTGAAACTCTCAACAGGATATCAGCAGAGCATAGGTGAAGACAGGTATGTAACGAACAAACGCCTTTTCCTTAGAAAAAAACTCTAATTAATTCAGGTAGACCACCAGAAAGCCGAAGTTTTTTCTTAGAAAATAAAGTTTTTCGCTATATACCTGTTTTCACCTATGATTTGCTGATGTGCTGTTGAGAGCTCCAGGTCTAGATTGCTAATATTGACATAGTTAATATTCTTATCTATTATAATCCAAGCAGTTCTGACTTTCTAGTGGTCTCCCTGAATTAATTAGATTTTTTCAATGAAAAGGTTTTTTCGCTACACACCTGTTTTCAACTATGCTTTGCTGGTATGCCTTTGAGTGCTCCAGGTCTAGATCGCTTTAATTGACATAGTTAACATTCATAACTGTTATCATCCGAGGAGTTCAGGCTTCCTGGTGGTCTCCCTGAATAAATGAGTTTTTTTTTTCAATGAAAATAAGGTTTTTTCGCTCCATACCTGTCTTCGCCAATGCTTTGCTGATATGCTGTTGAGAGTTCTAAGTCTACATCGCTATGATTTACATAGCCTACATTATTAAATGTTAGAATTCGGGAAGTGCCAGGTTCCTGGTGATCTACCTGTATTAATAACATTCTTTCAAAGATTTTTTTTTCGCTACATACCTGTCTTCACCTTTCCTTTGCTGAATAGGCACTATCTATAAAAATTATATTCTAAGCCATTATAATCTGAGGAGTTCCAGCTTTCTGGTTCTCTTTCTGAATTAATGAGAGTTTTTCAAAGAAAATATTATTGTTTCGCTACATACCTGCTCTAACTTATGCTTTGCTGATATGCTGTTCTAAGCTACACGTCTAGGTTGCTATGACTGATACAGTTAACATTCTTATCTATTATAATTCGAGGAGTTCTGTCTTCCTGGTCTACCTGAATTTATATTTTTTTCAAAGAAAATAAAATTTTTCGCTACATACCTGTCTTCACCTATGCTGTGCTGATATGCTTTTGAGTCTGTTATAGTCTAGGTCACTATAACAGACATAGTGTACATCCTTAACTGTTAGAATCCATGGAGTTTAGGCTTCCTGATGGTCTAACTGAATAGAAATGATATTTTTTCAAAGAATATAATTATGTTTTTTTTTGTGCTTCATACTTGTTTTCATCTGTGCTCTGCTTATATGCTGTTGAGAATTCTAGGTCTTTATTGCTATAACCCGAGATAGCTTACAATTTTGACTGTAAGAATCCAAAGAGTCAAGAAGCTAGTTCTTTGTTCTGTACCAGAATAAATGAGATTTTTTCAATCAGTATAACATTTTTTCGCTACATACCTGTCTTAACCTATGCTTTAATAGTACGCTGTTGAGAGTCCTAGGTCTAAATGAATATTATCTAAATATACCTAGTCTTGCCATAAATATTGTCACAATAGAAAAATATTTTTTTATAAATGCAAATAATTTTATTACTTTTACGTGTATTAGTTTTATACAGTCTTTAAAAGTTTAGGCCAGTTATCAATAGAAGCACGCACTCTTTCCATGGGAAATTCTTCACTGCCAATCGTATGGATTGTTTTAGGGACTCCAAATTATCATGGCGTTTAGAGCAAGCCGTACTCTCTAAAACTGACCATAAATCCTAATCCAGCGGATTAAGATAGGGACAAGACGACGGCCAGTCTTCAGCTCTGATGAAGTCCGAAACGATCGCTTCTAACCAAGACTGCGTGGACCGAGCTTTATGACCCGGCGCGCCGAGTCTTGTGGAAAGACCATGCTTGGTTATTGAACATGGTGTTCATCTAATCATTATCCATTGTACTTCAGTGTTGGAGGTAGTCTGAAATATAAAGAAACAAAGCGTCGCTTTTGCTATAACAAGGCAAACTGGGATCTCTATCGGACCATTCTTGATACTCATATCTATCTGTCTTCATCGACTTTTAAATCTATTGACGAGGTAGATCTGGCAGTAGGCTACCTTCAAAACACCATTCTTAGGGCCCGAGATGCTACGGTGCCAACATGTGAGGTGAGTGGCCCCAGTAGATATAAATTACCAAGTCACGTAAAGCGTCTAATCAAATATAAAAATTACCTTCGTCGCATAGATGCGGGTCTGCCTTGTTCAGTTATGAAAAGACAGGTTCGGTATTCAATTAACACCCTTCGTACTCAGATAGCCTTTTTCATTAAGTTACATAAGGACAAGATCTGGAACGATAAACTTGGCAAAGTCGACAATCCTAGCAATGACATTTGGCGTTTAACTAAGTCGCTTAAGCCTAAAGCTCAAAATATACCACCTTTGAAACATGCCGACGGCTCCCTATCGACAGATAAAAAACAGCAGTGTGAATTATTGGCTTCTGCTTTTCTCAGTAACATGAAACTTACCGTTGACTGGTCTAGCGCTGAAATTGATGATGTCATCCAAACCTCACTGCAAACTGTTGAAGATTATCAAATTACTAATCTTGAAAGACCTGTACGACCGCTAGAGATACGTAAAGCATTGATGACTTTAAAACCGCGTAAATCGCCGGGACTAGATGGTATCACTAATGTGTTGCTAAAAAATGTATCACAGAAAACGGTCGTGTTTATTACTAAAATTTTTAATGGTTGTTTTTACTTGGGCTACTTCCCTAAAGCTTGGAAGACGGCGAAAGTGATTGCTCTTAAGAAACCGGGAAAAGATGATTCTATCCCTACGAATTATCGTCCAATTAGCTTATTACCATCCCTAGGAAAGCTTTTCGAAAAAGTAATATATACTCGCTTACTGATGGCATCCAACCACTTACTCATTAATGAACAATTTGGCTTTCGTTCATCACATTCCACTACACATCAACTTGCTAGAGTATCTGAACATGTCTCACACCATCTTAATTTATGCCAATCTACTGGCTTATTCTTGCTCGACATCGAAAAAGCATTCGACACCGTATGGCATGACGGTCTCCTTCATAAATTAGTAAAACTGAACATACCAGGTAATTTAATCAAACTAGTCAAATCTTATTTGTCACACCGCCAGTTCATTGTTGCCTTAGATGATGAAATCAGGTCATCATGTCAAGCCATTCCCGCAGGAGTCCCTCAGGGGTCTATCTTGGGACCATATTTGTTTATTTTGTACCTGAATGATATACCTGTTCAGCCACGAACGAGCCTCGCCTGTTTTGCTGACGACACGGCCTCTTACACTTCGTCAAAGGACGTGGATCTCATTATAAGCCGCCTCCAACTTGCTATTGATAAACTTGGTTCATACTTCACTAAATGGAAACTCAAATTGAACGCCGCAAAAACTGAAGCGATCCTATTCACCCGACAGCGTCAAGCTCCAAAGCGAACGCTCAGTATTTCAGGCCTCCAGATTCCCTGGAGTAGTGCGGTCAGATACCTCGGTGTTAGAATGGACACAAAACTTAACTGGTCCAAGCATATTGCGGACTTAAGAGTCAAAGGTGCTCAAGCGCTAGGTGCGTTGAGTCCAATACTGAACCGTAAAAGCAAACTAAGCCCTAAAACCAAGCTCAGAATTTATACCACTCTTGTCAGACCGTGTATAACGTACGCCTGCCCAGTCTGGAGCAGTACTTGCTTAACAAACTTTCAATTACTTCAAGTAATCCAAAATAAAGCTTTAAAAATTTCATTTAACACCAGATTTAAAACTAACTTAATTAAATTGCAGTATAAAATTAAACTCCCTTCGCTTATGCAATATATTTTAAAATTAACTAAAAACTTTTACACTAAAATCACTTATAACAAAAATCAATTAATATCTAAAGTATGTATAACTAAGAAATTCGACTTACCTTACATCGATAAGTACGGAACATATCGCCTTCCGCATCACTATCTTTTGTTCCCGCCTGATACGTCACACGGACCGGTGACAATGAGCCGGCGCACAACCAGTTTACCGATGCCTCGCGCGAGCGACGCGATCTCCCCTCCGTCGCCTGTCTCGTAACACGAGCGGGGGACGGGGGAGCTCATGTTCTTACTGGACATGACTTTGCTTTGATTACACCTCTAAGTACGGTAATAGTATTTTGTTTCGGTGTATTCATACCCACTACTATTTTGTTATAATGAAGCAATAAGCATTAATTACTACAATAATTTTGCACTTTTATATAATACAAAACGTATTAATTTGTGTACTATAACCGTTTTAATAAACTCAAAATAATTATGTAATTAAACTTTGAAAGGTGACTGTTTCTAGCCTCATAAAGTAGTCTATAAGATTTGTAATTGTATGACCGTATAATTAAGTTATGCAATGTAATAACTTTTAATGATAATAAAGAATTTTGAAATGAAATGAAATGAACATGGTGTTGTTAAGGGGCTTAACAACCTTCTCAAGAATGGTGTCTTGATACACTTGTGCCGATGTTTTGGTACCTTTTTCACAAACTATGGCTCAGTCACTTCTTCATAGCTAACACCCCACTAAACCATCACTGAAGTCGGGTAATACCTACTCTGCCGACTAATTGGGAAGCATCCTTAGAGGTTTGAGCTTAAATATGGTCATTTTGTTTGTTAAAATGTTACTCAATTGTAAAGATTTTCTCATCCGTAAACATTTTTTTTCTGTGACTTCCCTTTGCGTACCGCTTCAGTAGTTTTTTCGATTTTCCCACCCTATTCTTTTTTAAATTATCAGTTAAAAAATGACCAGTGCGCCTCTTATAGGCTGCAAGTCCTAAGTTATCTGTTAAAATACGTGACATGGTTCTGGGTGCTATCTTCATCTCTCGAGATAAATCTTTTGCTTTCGGACAGGATTTCTGCGAATTCTTTCCCTTATTGCTTTGACCACCTTTTTCGTACAAACACGACGTGGACGGCAAGATCTTTTTCTGTCACGAACAGAGGAGGTCTCATTGTACCTATTAATAGCCCGGTACACAAACATTTGACCATTTTCCAAATTCAAATGTAATATCTTTCTTATTTTTAATTGTAACAGTATTTTTGGCCAGACTGTGTATTATGTCCCGTGATATTATAATCCGGGAAGTTCTAGCTTCCTGGTTGTCTACCTGAATTAATGAGATTTTTCCAAAGAAAATATCATTTTTTTGCTTCATACCTGTCTTCACCTATGCTCTGCTAGTATGCTGTTAACAGTTATAGGTCTTGATTGCTATAAAACGAGATACTTATCATTTATAACTGTTAGAATCCTACGAGTTCTGATTTCCTGGTGGTCTACCTGAATTAATGATATTTCATCCAATAAAATACATTTTTTCGCTACTAGTAGGCTAAGTAGTTATCCATAACAGAAGAAATTAAACATGGAAATTAATAACGCTTCGCTATCCAATGGTTTATAATGATTTTAAAGTCAAAGTCAAAAATAATTTAATCAATTGAGGACACAAAATGCCAATTATGAACGTTAGTAATAAGTATATCATTCAATTATATGGCCCATACGTCATAGCCTTACTGTGTCATATTTTATATTCATAAACATTAATCGTGTGACGTCTGACGTCGCGATGAGGTAGGTATTCTTAAGAGACCAGAAAAGAAATTATGCACGGTTGGACCGGGGATGGTAGCTCAATTGGAAGTTAGCCAGAAAGTTGCTGGTTCAAGTCTCGCCCGAGCGCAATTTTTGGTTTCATATTTAATCTTTATGAATAAAAAATATGCAATACGTTTTAAGTAGGCGAGTTTAAATTATGAAAAAAAAACATGATGTAGATCTAGATCTTAACAAAAAAAATTCAACGAAAATATTTCCTGACAACATTATTGTGGAATTTTGCCCAAGTGGAAGAAAGTAGATCCCTAATTCAGTTAAAGTTGGCACGGAACCCTTAGTGCGCGAGACCGACTCGACCTTGGCCTTGGCTTTTTTATGCTCTGTCAGACTTTGCTCTGCTTAGTTCAGATACTTATAAATTCCTTAGTTTAAACGACAACTGCCTTATGATTTTTTAATTTGAATCGGATCGACAATAAATCTGTGACTGCCTTCTGATTGGTTTATTTTAATCGGATCAACCAATAATCGGATACTGCGTTCTGATTGGTCCATTTGAATCGGATCAACAATTATCTGAGTGGATTTGTATATCGGATCAACATTTTTGCTGCGTTACTAAAATCTCGTCGGAGTTAATTGTTGATCCGACTGGAGCCACATTAGTTTAAGGAAAGCATATTGGATCAACAAAATGCACCCGGATCAACATACGTTTTCGGATCAACAAAGTGCTCGCGTGACGGCACGCATGATCAACATTTGACGGGTTGGGATCTCTATATATATATATATTTATATATATATATATATATATATATATATATATATATATATATATATATATATATATATATATATATATCTATATTATATATATATATACAATTTAAGAAAAATGCACACTTTTATTCCCTCTTGTTCTGTTTACGGTAAAATGGCTATAACTATAAGACTTAAGAGTTTACCATTCAAAAAGCAAATCATTGTCGATAAATTACCTACAAAACGATATAAAATATATAAAGATAGGATAAATGTTTCTATTATTACAGCCATTAAAACTTACTAAAATTATTTAGAAATACACACTTCTAACCACTTTTGCTCTATTTACTCAAAAATGGCAAGAGTAACGATAAAATTACCTATGAAGATTTCATACCTTATGCATTGACCTATTATATAACACCTAAAACTTTATGGCAGAGCCAGTGGTACTTGAGTTACAGCTCACCGTATTTGACTCCACGAAACTCCATGTAAGCTTTAATTACTTTTCATTATATATTTTAACTAAGAGAACATAGTTAGCTCAATCGGGTCAGTATTTTTTGAAATATGACCATTAACAAATCATAAATGGCAGGAGAGCGGGGCACGGGCTGCGAATTTGTTTAGTTAACACTCCCAATACAACATTACTTCCACGATTATTGAATACCTACGATCACTCAGGACTCAAAGCATTAGTATTATTAATGCACGGACAGATTAATTAACGCAGCGAGCGAACTAGAGACATGAGACACTGAAGTCTGGCTAGAGGGAGTGAGTTGGATAAGCGGGAGGGCGAGAAGGTTATGTGCGGGATATATGTTTGTGTAAGGATAGTTCAATTTGTAACTCATAAAAATAATCTTTATTTTCTCAACACATACAATCTTATGGATAAATAATGGCACTTGGATACCAAGACGTCCGTGTGAGGCTGGTGCCTATGCTAGGTAAATAACCGTGTTACAGGTCACCAGACCCTCACCACTTCGAACGGTCATAGGTTAACATGTTGCAAGTACGGTAAGTAGATAGAAGAATCTCTGCTGTTCTGAACGGTGGTAACGCTATGCGGTCCACTACCCTCCTACGTCTGTTGGTTATTAATTCTGGATTGAAAGGGACTAAAGAGTGTTTACGCAACACTATCTATAGAATGAACAGTTGTACATTCTATCGATAGTTGTACTATTATGGCACATGTACAGGTCAAATTGATAACTTTTTGAAGCAAATTAAATTTTTGAAGTCGGCTTAAACGTAATAAAGGCTCACATGGAGTTTCATGGAGTAAGTCCTAGTGGAAGCAGTCATTTCCCAGCGTGTTTCCATATTGCAAATAAATTGCATATCTAAGTTTAACTAAATTACTTACATACCTACATGTCGAATTGATATTTTATTTGAAGTCGGTTAGTTACGTTATAAAAACATACATGGTAGTTTTGGAGAGTCAGATGCGGTAAGCATTTACTCAAGTGCTCCTGGCTCTAACACAAAGTTTTAGGTGTCATATTGTAGCTTAATATATTATAGGGTATGATCTTTTTATCATCTTGTCATTTAACTATGTAGAGCAAGAGGATTCCCTCTTGCAATGCACACACAAAAAAATCACTTTTTTGTTCAAAAGTGTGCATTTTTTTAATAATTGTATCAAGTTTTGATGGCTGTATTCGGAGAAACATTAATCTTATCTCCATAAAATTAAAATTATTAAAGAAAGAAAGAAGAAAGAAATATTTATTTGCATTAAACATGGTATACAAAGAAGTCAAGTTTTTCACAAAGAATCTCATATTCAGCCAATAAATTATGACATGCAAATTAAATTCATTTGTAATATTCATTTAACAATAAATTGTGAATTATAAATTAATATTAATAAAATCAATATAAATATGAAATAAAAATGTCAGTGGGATGTCAATTAATTACAAATGTCAACTCAATTCTATAAAATGAAATGTCTGTGTTTGAAAAATTCCTTAAAACTATAAAAACTAGCCATTCATAAAATTTCTTTTTGTATTGATTATTGCTAAGTATTTTAAATTCATTTGGAATCTTATTGAAGATTTTTACACACATGGCCAATCAACTGTTGTTGTATTTGCGAGATTTTGGATTGCCACTTAAAACAAGTTTATGTTGATTCCTACGCTGTCTAGAATTTATGCAGTCGCTAGCTTTCGTAAATAATTTCAGATTGTTTTTTACAAAATTACCAATTTCCAAAATATAAAGTGATGGTAGTGGCAATAAACCAAGACTTTTATAAAATGGTTTGCAAGACACGTCTGGCTTGATTCCACTGATCGCTCTGATGCACTTTTTTGTGCTATAAATGTTCTTTTCCAGTCTGTACTGTTGCCCGACATCAACAAACCGTATCGCAATACTGATTCCACGTAGGCACGATAAGACATTATGGCCGTGCGTTTGTTTGTTACTTTTTGGAATTGATAAAGAGCATACGCAAATCTATTAATTCTATTACATGTATTATTCATATGCAGTTTCCAATTTAAATCTTCGTCAATTGTAACACCTAAGAGCTTTATGTGTTGTACCTGCTGAATTTTCTCTATATTTAATTTAAAATTATATTTGTCATATTTCGATCTATTAAATTGAATAAAGAAAGATTTTTGTAGATTAATTGTCAAATTATTATTTTCTAGCCATTCTATATATTACTTTATCAACTAAGTTATTAATTTTTGTGATTATGTATTGAGTTTACAGTTATTTTAGTAGTCACAATAATGGAAATGTCATCGGCGTATAGAATAGTTTTATGATTAGTTACGTCGGTTATATTATTAACGTAAAGTAAGAATAATATCGGTCCCAGTATGCTTCCTTGAGGAACCCCTTTTTGAATGACTCGGTGCTCAGACGATGACGTAAGTATTTCTTTTTTGACGAGTCTGTTAATTGTGACATGCTGCTTTCTATTGGTCAAATACGACTCTATCCATTGGAGTACAACACCTCTTATTCCAAGGCTTTCTAGTTTGTTTATTAGTATATTGTGAGATACAAAATCGAACGCCTTAGACAGGTCAATAAATAACTCCGTTGTTAGACAGTTATTATTTAGATTTGTAAGTACTGTATCCATTAGTATAAAGTGGCGAGAGTGGTGGATTTTTTCTTTTGAAAGCCGTATTGGTCATTGTTTATTATTTCAAATTTTTGTGCAGAATTCTAGAAGCCTCTTGTACATGCATTTTTCAAATATTTTTGAAAATATGGGCACAAGCGTGATGGGTCGTTAGTTACCAATATCGTTTTTTTCGCCTTTTTTGTATATAGGTTTTACTACAGACAATTTCAGCGCGTCCGGAAAATCCCCAATTTAAAAGACATGTTAACTAAATGTGTCAAGCTATCTGTGATTTCATTAACACTGGCCTTTATAATATTTTGTAGGTTATCCACAATGATTTTCTTCCTAAACAGTGAACGCCTAGATCTTACCGTTTTTGCAGAAATTGGAGAAAACCAGAACGAGGGAGATGAAGGGGGGAAGCAGTCATTTCCGAAGCATATTTTCAAATGAAGTTGACATACGAAAGCTACAATCATGCTTAGTCTCATGCTTTCTTCCGGATGGGACCATAAAATTGATTTTTGCTAGGAGCAGGAGCCGTACTACAAGAGATTTGATTTCAGCATTTTGTAAAAAAGGATTAAATGATTGATACAAAATAATGTATTTACTTTGCTTCCATCTAGCGGGGTTTGAAAATACAGAGATGATGATAAAAAAAGAGATGTAACGATTTAATACAACTTCGACATAGAAGTCCTATCCCCTACTTCCATGACCCGAAAATTGATTTGTTTGGTAGAAAATAGCGCCTATAAATAAGCGAAGTGACGTCCGTTCACCAAAATGATGAATTATATCGTAGAATTGATAGTTACTCGTAGCTTTTGTAAGTAAGCGCTACAACATCATCCCAATTGAAAGACCTCCTACAAAATAAAAGCGAATTATAGGAAATATCCGATCCACATTTATTTTTTTGAATAAGTGCCATCTAGACAATCATATGTAAACCTACAATAAAAGCAAAACTAATTGCTTTTATTGTAGAGAAAAGGCATAATTTTAATTTACATTTTAATCAGCACTTTCATTGCTACCTTTAAAAAAAAACAAGTTTGACATGTGTCAATTTCAATTATGACGTTATTTTATTTCATATGACTGACTGCATTTGACATTTTTTTGCATTGCAACGCGTTTTGCATTTGCAATAATTGCAATATTTTTTTTATCACATTTCAGAAACAGGATAATTTTATTGAATTTATTGCAAATCAAATATGGCTGGTAATTTCTGGCAAAGTTCGCATCATCAACAATGGCTACTAGACAAAACAGACCTCATCAGGGACCGCCAACATGACCTTAATATTTTAACTGAAGAAGAATATCAGAAAATATTCAATTTCTTTGCAAGTATCATACAAGCATTAGGTGAGCAACTAAAAGTGCGTCAGCAGGTGATTGCAACAGCTACAGTTTACTTCAAGCGGTTCTACGCGAGAAATTCTTTGAAGTGCATAGACCCGTTACTTTTAGCGCCTACATGCGTGTTTCTAGCTTCTAAAGTGGAGGAGTTTGGTGTTATTTCTAATTCTAGAGTGATGACTACTTGCCAAACTGTCATCAAGACCAAATTTGGCTATGCATATGGCCAACAAGAGTTTCCTTACAGATCCAATCATATACTGGAATGTGAGTTCTATTTATTAGAGAATTTAGATTGTTGTCTCATAGTGTACCAGCCGTACAGACCCCTGCTGTTGTTTGTTCAAGACATGGGTCAAGACGACCAACTGCTCACTTATGCATGGAGAATAATTAATGATTCACTGCGAACTGATGTCAGTTTACTGTACCCTCCATATCAGGTAAGTTTTGTACAACAGATCAGTATATTAAATATAGTTAGGTTGCCACGTTGAAGGGACTAAATTTGAAATTCTATTATTTCAGATTGCAATAGCTGCACTGCACATAGCATGTGTGATGCTTGGTAATGAGAACCAAAAGAGTTGGTTTGCTGAACTCAATGTGGATATGGATAAGGTGAGTAAAAAGTAAAAAAATGAGTTGGATAGCTATTTATTCAGGAGAGCTATTAGCTACAAAACATCACACTGCAACGGAAGAGGTGGGATCCGAATCTAAATGTGTGTATGCAGTAGGGGGGACCACTAGATACTTTTATATTTAGAATGTTGTACTCTATTGTTACATTTGGTTTTTAACTATGTCTGATGTGTTATAATTACAGATACAAGAGATTGTGAGGGCTATCATCAACTTGTATGAAATGTGGAAGAGTTATGATGAAAAGAAAGAAATACAAGGTCTCTTGGCTAAGATGCCAAAGCCAAAGCCTGCACCCCAGAGATAATAGTCACCTAGTAAGCTTCTTCTGGGTGATGAGTAAAAAAATTGGTTTCAATAATGGGTTAATATAATATGGTAGGGCTCTGGTTATCTTGAACATAATTCTTATATCAAATGCTAGACATTTTATGAGATAACAGAGCAAAGTGTGGCTCTTATAAAAAAGTCTAAAACAACTATCTTAATTGTTTTTTTATTAAGTACATTATGTACAAAACTTGACCCAGTTACTGTATATAGTACTGATTAATTTCTATAACCAATCATCAGTGGTGTAGATGTAATATAGTATTTTAAGGGTTAAGCTTCGGGGCTTGAATTGGTACAATTTCATGCACATAACTTTGTATGTAATATAGATAATAGTAAAATTGACTTTTCCAGTACAATAAAAGTACTTTTAGAATCTAGAAATTACACACATCATTTATATTTGTAACATTGTTCACTAATCAGTGCCTATGGACTATTTAATTAGGTCTTGTGAATATGCCAGAATATTTTTCACAAGTTCCTTATAAGTAACATGTATGTTGTAAATATTGACAATGAACTATCTTTATTTTTAAAGACTGCCAGTATTTTTATGTGTAAACATGAATAAAATATTATTAATAGTACACATTTATTTTTCATTCACAATCATTTTATCTAACACCAGTGCTTGAAAATATAAATTACTTTTATCTGGTATTTGTTTATCAGACTACCTACCAGTTCCCAGTCTTAAATATGAGATATATATCTTGATGTTCCGTTTTCAAGGAAAAACTTCTTATCTGCTCCTCGAATATTGTAAATAAACTTAACATTCCTTATTAGCGAAATGTTTAATTTTATAATAAGTTGATTCATCTTTTAACACTTAGATCTTCTACAACAAAATAGTTTATTACTTTTAGTCACTGATATTATTTAAAAAGTTATAAAAAGATTTTTAAGATTCTTGGACTAGCAAAGAAAAACTGTTTTTAACTGTTTAGATAACCTAGAAGGATATTGGGACCATGAAAACAGACAAATGACAAATAAGGTCAATTAATATTTAACAAAAAAATCAGAACTAAGAAGCTAAGAGAGTGATCTCTTCCAGACAACCTGTAGTTGAATAAATGAACTAAGTGAAAGTTGTACAGGTAGGTATGCCAAAATTTGTGCGTGAAGGTAAACTAGGGAACAGGATACCTAATTTACGTAAACACCTACTTGTTTCAAAATCTTATCTACTTATGAAAGAACGAGGCCTATGCTAACGTAGTACTTATTGTTCAACAGGCTTGCCTATCCAACGTGTGAAGTTAAATGTGCAAAACCGGAGAATAGTTTGATTGGAATGACGAGCAGAATCAATTGAATGCCTTTTTAGTATGTATGCGTAAAAAATTTCAAAATATCTCCATTTGGTTGGTCGTTTTGCAGATTTAACATTACACGTTGTATAAGGTATGATTCCGAACTCGGCAACAAGCAGCAGTGCTGTTGCTGCCTATGCGGGGTGGCCGAGTAGTAAAGGCATGGATAGCCCAGATGCGGTGGTTCGACTCCCTGCCTAGTCAAATTCTAGTCCAAATTATAATCTTTAGTTTGCGTAGTAAAACGCTTCAAAATCACCATAAGCAAAATACATTAAAAATCGAATTCATATGAAGTTTAGAACTCAAATTTCGAATTTTCGGATTCTATATTCAAGTTCTAAACTTTACCTACGAGTATATTAGAGGGGGTCGCTCGTAGACGAAGTTGCTTGCGATGGTACGGCCATATTATGAGGCGGGCAAAAGACCAGAAAAGCCCTAAATATCCCGAACCAGCTCTGAGGACGAGGCAGACCACCCGCCACCTGCGGGCGAAGTCTGATGCAACATTTTTGACATTTCGCGTAGACAATTTCAATTTTATGATTTTCTAATTCATTAAATATTACTTTAACTTATGTAGCTTGTATGTTTAATAAATGTTAAAAATATTTGTAATTTTTAAGGTTCATTCGAAAATTCTTCTCGATCAATAAATACACGAAAACACTAATTTTGTTACGGCATTTTTCGAGCGCCACCTGGTGGTTTTACAGGAAACTATGTCGAGACTTCCGACACTGGTTAAGCGAATGTGCTGAGAGATCTGAAGCGACATAATCTACCTACCCAGAAAAGAGCTCTCTGGCGCAGATGTACTAGGAGATCCGACCCCAGATGGACTGGGAATAAGGGCTGCAAATGATGATGATAAGGTTTAGAACTCACAGTTCCACATGAATTACCGATTTATCTGTCCACAAGTTTTCTCATCATTTGTTCTACTCAAATACATTTTTTATAAATAAAAAATACTATGTTATCTAGCCTAGCCTATGCTATCTATCATCAGCGACTTTCAAGACTTTCATCAAAATCGTTACAGTTTAGGTGGGAAAAGATATAGGAAACATTTATTTAATTCGAATAAGTTGTGGTTTTCAAATTGGAATATTAAAAAAAATATGAACGGGTCTAGGTGTAGTTAACTAGTTAGTAGAAGATGAAGCACTTAGGTAGCTGAAATTATCAATGGAATTAAAATTAAAGGCTTTGTTGTGACTACTGACAATAATGGTTTCCGTCGATCTCCATTCGGGTCGAATGTTGGATGTTTTGATTACTTAAACAAAACCATGCGACGAGGAAACGACTTATTGTATAGAACACAACGGTCAACAGGCGACTCTTCATATCATAACACTACGCTAGTCTTATTACGATGAGGTGTCCATGGTTCATGTGCGCCAGAAGATTTTGGGATAAATTTCCTTGTAAAAAACCCGCAATAGGGTTTGTAAAGAGAATAGGTCAGTATCTGATGGTGAACAGCTGGTTTGTTTGTATAAAGTATACACTTGAATGTAATGTACAGGTAAACTGTTTGAAAGGCTGATTCTACTCGTAATGCATATTCACAAAACTATTAAAAAGTTTCGCTACCACGATCAACGGAGGGAGAAATTACATCGTAGCAGCCCAGAATTCAGCCACTTTTAGTGCGGATCGACTTCAGTTCATTGAATTCGCTGGCGTGCAGGTGTTGGGGCACGCCGGGCACGATGTTAAATTTGCCATAGTTTGCACTGCACCGCAAACACAGTCCACATCGGAGCTTGCCGAAAATCCCCACCTGGCCACGTTCTACTTACTTCGACCAACCTGAGTCCGAAGCCTGTTTAAGGACTTCCAGATCGGCCATGGAATATCATGTCCAGGAGGGAGATTCTCGGCAAGTGGGACAAAGGGAGTAGGCAGAGAAGCTTTTTCGCGCCAAAGATCACGTCTGGCCTGTGAGGGAAAAGTATACAGAACCTACATTAATTAATGGGACTCGAAACTTTAAGAAACCTACCTAATAAAGCCTGTATGGTATTAAGTTGAAACGCACTATGTTTTGCGTACACAATGCAGTTCTCTACCTAAAGTTCGTGGTGAAATCTTAACAATCCTACAAAACTTGAAAAGCATGGTCACCCGAAGTCCATGTTGCGTCTGATATAAAGGTTCTCATCTTCGTTCCGCATTCAGCAGTTCTCCAACAGCCGTTGCAGCCATGACCGCGTCCAAGACTATGTTCTGTGATTTCTGCGTCATCTTGTTGGTGGGAGTGACTATCGTATCAGCAGTAGACAAGCCCAGGTAAATAAATCCTTTAAAAATCATTCATCAACAAAAACTTATGATAAGTAGATTTATGCAATACAGCCACAGCTATTCACACGCAAGTTAGTACAGAGTTTATCATAAAATAAATTAATTTTAGTAACATGTAAAAATTTTGTTCGTTTGCAAGAGAATGTTTGACTAAGCACGAGAGTTATGATGCTGACCGTGCCCATCTTGAGTCACCATCATATACTATGCCATCTGCAAAGATTTATTGTCACCTTTGTTTTGTTTCAGCGCCGTCTCTGCTGCCGCCGAAGTTGAAGGTCTGAAAGGAAACTGTTCGTGCGGGGGCTTCCCGACAACGATCCCCGATGAAGACGCCAAGCCTCTTCTATCTCAGAGCCCTGGCTTAATCGTCAATTGCGACGATGAGGGTGCCAATACATGCAAGAGTCTATGCATCGCTCTGGCCACGGCTACTAAGGCTAAAGGCCCAGAGATTCTGTGTAACAAGTTGAGGGATGCTCGGGAACTAAAGGTAAATGTAGAGTACTCATTTTGTACATATTCTATCAAAGTCTGTAGGGACCTATTATATAATACAATAAGTGGTCAATTTTGATTTTAAAATCGTAATGGAATTGCTATTTGAAGTTGTTGTACAGTTTAGGTTATGGGCCAGATTTATAAATAAATATAGCAGAATACGGCCTTAGCCCTTTATGCGTTACATAACATATTTTTATGCAAAGTGATTCAAAACAACGTGTAAAGAATGAAGGGAGCTACTCAAAATCAGTAACTTAACAACTTTCTCCTAGTAACATAGGCCGAATAACGCCAAAAAATTGAATTCCTATACTAAATCAGTAACGTGAACCTTCTAATTTGAATCGAGATATTTTTTTTGCATATTTCGACCCATGTTTCTAGGAGAAAGTTATTAAGTACTGATTTTGAGTAACTCCCTCCATTCTTTACCAGAGTGCCTTCATTAGCCCTAAAGCTCAGCCGTCGTACATCAGTTTAAAGAACAGTCGTTTTGACTGACACATCTCCTTCCACAGCTGTCAGCGTTCCACAAGATCTGCGACAAGCCGTGGATGTACGCGGACATGAGCGCGGAGGAGCCGCTGTGCTGCGAGGCCGGCAAGGTGATGGTCTGCCCTTCCGAAGAGAAGCTCAACACCACCTTGTCTGACGTCGTCGATGCAAAGACCGTTATGTAACGGGATTTTATAGCTCTTACAATTAGTTAGCTAATAAAGATTTTATTGGTAGTTTTTGTTCTCTTTTCCTCCGATTTGGAAACAATGCACCTACAGTAGGTTATTAACATAGAAGCTTTTCTGTGAAGAAGTGTCAGATTTTAAATTGAGCAAATATCTTACTATAAATAAATAAATATGCACCAGACAACACAGAAATTGTTTTGGTTTGGAACTGAAGAATTTTCTTCCTTGTGTTGCGAATACCAGACAACGAATAAGACGCTATCTTCCATAAATACATATAAACATCCATGACTTAGGTACAAATGTTCGTGTTCATCACACAAACATTTGCCCCTTGCGGGATTCGAACCCGAGACGGCCGGCGTAATAGTCAGTAGCGCTGACCACTACACCATACGCGTCGTCTATTTTGTAACATGTCTGGAATTACATTATGTTTTGTGTGTCGTACACTTAGGGCCTGTTATGGTGTATCCACACCACGCGGCATGGCCGCCGGCATATGCCACCGTGCGGTGTATGGTGTGCCATTACACAATCGACATATAAGCACTAACAAATGAATAATTATAATATGGAACGTCATATTTCTAATATGGAACGTCATATTTCCAATATGGAACGTCATTTTGTATGACGTAACTGGCAGATAACGCAAACTTATTAAGGGTCGATTTTATCAATGTCAGATAAGACTTATTTGTTTATCCGAAGTATAAAAAGACCGTTTTAAAATAATGTTTACATAAATAATTGCTGTCAAATTAGGCGTTTGGTATTATATTCGAAGAATATTCTCTTTTTCATCATCTGAGGTTGGTAAAATCGACAATTAGGCATGGCGTACAGGCCGTTAATCAAAAGGCTGTTAAGACGCTACCCGATTTTTAACGCGCACACTAGCGCCACTTTACTAGAAAAATCATAACTCGTTAAATAAAAGACCAATCGAAAATCTGGTAGACACGATTGTAGCTCTGGTTATGTGGTTTGATACCATGTTTAAGTTCAATAAAAGTTCAAGTTCAAGTTATCTGCAGTTACAGTTAGAAAAATTGCCAAAAGTGGACATATTTAGCAGTTTTTCTAACACTTACTACAGAAAACTACTTTAGAAACTATTTAAACGTACTAAATAAACTATAGAACCTGTACTACAATCGTGTCTACCAGATTTTTGATTGGTCTTTTATTTAACGAGTTATGATTTTTCTACTAAAGTGGCGCTAGTGTGCGCATTAAAAATCCGGGTAGCACCTAAAGAAAATTGATTATAGCATAAAAACACAGGGGTGTTTTTAGACTACACTTTTTATCACTTCCATTCTGTGCGTGTGTCTGATCTGAATAGAAAAAATGTAAAGGCTGCTATTAATATTCGTAAAGTGGAAATACAAATAAATAAGTTTTGATGTAGGAAGAAGTTTATTTATATGAATATTTCATGTTACCGTGTAAACAATTTTGTACAATGTACCAATTATTAACTGTAAGTTACACTCCATTTTATAAAATCACATCGTTAATTCCGATGTTAAAACAATACGAATCAAACTAAAAAAAGGCTTCAAAGATATCATTGTAATAAAAAGCTATACCTTTTTCCTGTGTAAAATAGTGGTAAAACAACGTAAAATAAAATTCACACTGAATTTTTCTTATTATAACTATTCATTATTTTAAATGTTTAGAATACTGTGTCTCAAAAATTACATAGGGTATCGAAATTGAAAAAAGTACCTGATAATGTTCTGAATACAGCATAAAATTATGGATAACGTTCTTTACACTAACATCCATAGGTTCCGTTAAAAGTAGGAATTAATATACAACAACTACATACAAGCTCATCTGTATGTGTAACACATAATTGCTGTGTTTTTTTCTTTAACTGTTTTCTTAATCGAGATCCTATTTACGGAGTAAGGTATTATACCTATGTTCCAAGAAACTACGTAACGCCTGCATACACATGTCAAAAAGGTCGTAGTATAAGGATTTGAGCAGATAGTGAACTACCAGGGCGAACTAAGGTGCTATTTCTGTACAAAATATTTCTTTAATGTTAAGGTTTTGATACCGTATTTATAATATCATACAGATGAAATAAGAAACCAAATATTGCACGATCAATTGGAAGAGCGTTTGGCCCGGTAAGCCCGAAAGTTTCTGGTTCGAGTCCCACCCGTATGCAATTATTGGTTTCTTATTTCATTTTTATGAATATAAAATATGACACTGTAAGTGTCAAAAACATTCTCAACCATGTAAAAGTGTGCCAACATTATAATATAATGTAATACGAAATATATTATATTTCGCATCAAACCTCAGCTTATTATGAGTTTTGTTTTGGGTGACCAAAGCGCGGGGTCGGTCCATTGTCTGCTCAGGGTTTTACATGTATAATTTAAAGATACTTTGCCTCCCCGCGTCCGAATCTGGAGTCCAAAGCCTGCGCCTTTTTGATGATCGATTGCTTTTGAGCTTCGTCAAACTTATTTACCTGAAGATCCACGTCACGACTGAAGGGGCGACGTTCTTTCTTTTCATCGTCCTTTTCATCCTTCTACAAAATAAAAATACCTATTCAGATACACCATGTCTCTTATACATCTTATACGAAGTCTGTAACGCAACTACAATATATAAGAAGCAATCACTTAGGCAGATTGAATAAATTCATACATTGAACTTTTCTTTAAATTGCGTTTTTGATGTTTAAGTGTCCCTAATGCCTACATCCACCAGTGGAACTTAATTTATAATTTTATAGCATAAAGTTTTTCGCTAGATGTTAAAAAATGAGTTGTTATTATTCTGACACAAAATTTACTTATTTTTGGAGTAAGAACCGCACATCGGTAGTTGCGCGGCGCGAAAAAAAAACATGTGGCGACCTCCGTGGTCGAGTAGCTAGCACGCTGGTTTCAAGCGTCGCCATCTCGTGAGGTTCCGGGTTCGACTCCCGGTCGGGTCAATGTAGAAAACGATCTTTTCTATATTGTCTCGGGTCTGGGTGTTGTGGTACCACCGTTATGTCTGATTTCCATAACACAAGTGCATTTGCTACTTACTTTGGGTTACTTTGGGATCAGAACAATGTATGTGATTGGTGTCCAATATTTATATTTATTTATATATTTTTATTAAGTTAAGGTATTTTAAAAAAACAATCTTATAATTAAATTTATGCGTCTGTTGCTCTAAAACTATTGATAATATTTCTTTGGTTTTGAAGAAATTATTGCATATGTGCGTTTATTAGACAGTTTGTCATCAATTAAGGTAATTGTGAGCATACAATCCTTCGTAACTGACCAGTAAACGTGTTATAAGATTATTGTGCTGTTATTTTAACAACAAAAAAACTATCTTCTATAATTTTTGTTCGATAAAAAAATCATTGGATAGTTTTTAGATAGGGAAAGCAAAGATAAGATAGTTAAACAATTACCTTTTTCTTCTTTTTCAATTTCTTCTGATGCATTTCCAATAAACTTTCTTCTCGTTTATGCTTCTTTTTGTGTTTCCTTAAAAAAGAAAACTTTATTTTATAGTAAACGATAGTACTGATGGTTAATATTAAATAGTAGCAGTAGAAGTACATTATATACTAGTACAATTACTCTGGCAAGATAATATTTATACCGATAGCAAGCAGTCTCAATAGTATTTTTTTAAATGGTCTTTATTTACACGACCGTAGAATGGCCCATATCGTATCCCAATAGGCTAGAATTTTACATACGTATTACAACCATAAAACTGGTTACTTTTATAAAACAATAAGATTTACATAATAACACGAGGCTAAATGCGTGTTTAGGCTGAATTAAAATATTGATAATCCTTATTTTTTTTGTTGTACTAGCGGCTCCCCGCGAATGTGTCCGAACTTTCTAGTTTGGTCTTTCCCCTCTCTAACACAAAAATATTTAGCGCGTTCAAACAAACAAACTCTTTAGCTTTATAGGTATCTACATATTTTATCATAATCAATCAGTGGAAACTACCAACTATCCGATTTATATTTAGTGAAAACTATTCTATTCGCAACACATAATTGTGTATTATCACCCGTCCACGTAGGTGATAATAACACGTAACTCGCACGTACCGCGTCGGAAAAAAAAGTTTATTTAACATGCTTTTTTTTCATTTTTCGAACCATTGAACAAAATTTCCATTGGTCCTAAAAACAACTTCGTTTTTTTGCAAAATATGTTTAAAAGTTAACTGCTGATAAGTTAACTTGTATACAGGGTAACAGGTTAAGTCGACCTAAGTCCTTAACACGTGGTAATCATTCCTGAATGATTGACCATGGAACCCCATATCTTAAAGCTAACGGTTCTCGAGTTTGTTTTATGACTCGAGTTAAATTTTGACGCTTAAATATAGTTATTTTTTACTACTGTCTGCTAGTAGGTATTTTATCAATGTTTTCATCAAATTATTTTAATAATATACTAGAATGTTATACTTTATTCGAAAGCTGAAAAACCGTAGATATTTCTACTCACATTTGCAGCGTCATTGTCTACTAGACTTTATTTTAATTATCTTACACCCTTTTTTTAATTAAAGGTATTATTATTTTACATTCGATCGTCTACTACAATTCAGTTGGTAAACTATCTTGCAGTTTTAGTATTTTAAATAATAAAGTAACAAATTTTCTACATAAAACAATGCAAAAAAAAGGTTTGCAAGACACAAAAAGAGGGGCAATAGATAAAGCATCAGGATTTTTTATAAAAGAAATTAAAAGGCCGATAACTTAAGAACTTAATTTTGTGATATGGGGTTCGATATCCAAATGAGTCAGGAATAAGGTGAACTATCACGTCTCAAGGTATTTAAACAAGTAACTCAGTACCCGGTCCGCCATTAAATATATGCTATACAACTTACTTGACCGCGGATTCCTGCTCTTGATCTCTGTTGGATATGTGGCGGGCGCGCGCCTCCCGCTGCAGGACTACGTCGGCGTCTTCCTCTTTCGCGATGCCGGCGGCTTTGCGCGCTTTCTCTTCAGGGGTGTCGGTCCAACTTGATCTGTAGTGTGCAAATTAATTTGTCAACCGAAACTCAGATTCCATAGTAGACTTTTTTAATTTACAGAATTACAAAGAGATTAAATTAAAAAATATATGTTGATTGTGGCAAATGGAAATCAAAATTGGCTTAGTTTATGTTCTTATGTCTTTAACATACAAGCCCTCAAAAAATGATTTTCATCAAATGAAAGGTCAATGTAATATAATGTAGGTATAAGACTATTTAGAAAAGACATAATTATTAATCTTACCGATCTGACATATCAGGTCCCTCTTTAGCTCTGAAGCTGCGTGCTTCCAAGCCCAAATACTTGGCTTTACCTTCGGGCAACTCCAACATCCATTGTTCTCTAGATTTTACATTGGATTTACTCAGAGAGTGTCCATCTAATTTTCGTATCTTCATGTCCAGAGCCCTCTCTTCAAGTCGCTGATGTGCTTCAGACCATTTACCCTCCGACCCTGAGGGGAGGGGCCCAATACCTATATCCTCATCAGAGCTCTCATATTGAACATCTTGAGAATCCCTTTCTGAAAGGACCTTCCTCATGTCTTCAGGAATTGATGGACCTGAAAAGTACATATTTAAGTATCTACCATACCTATATTTGAAATACAGTATTAAAATAAATATAATTTTTACATACCTATGTGCTTTGGTTTCCTCTGCAAGTGAGGAGGCAAGGCTGGTCCTTCTAGTACAGGTGATTTTGATCTTGAATGTTTCTCTAAATGAGGAGGCAATGCTGGGCCGCACACATTTTTATTGCCATCAGATTTAGTTGAGCGTTTTAGCTTATGTCTTAAGTCAGTTGGGTCTATCTCAAACTTGTCATGGGATTCATCATCACTTATGATCTCCCCTTCTTCACCACTTTCTTTCTGACTATTCTTTTGAGTGGAAGAAACCTCAACAGCTTCTGCTACATTACTAGGCTCTTCAGCCTTAAAATTGCTAGGAATATCAGTAGTGCTACTCACTTCTACTGCAGTAGTATCCTGTTCACTTTCTTTGCTGGACTTTGAGTGTCTCTTCTTGTGTTTCTTCTTATGCTTTTTCTTTTTTGATTTATGAAGCTCTTTTTCCAAATTTAAAAGCTTGGCCCTAAGTTTTTCATCATCAGAAGAGTCTATTTCACTAGACTCCTCTGACTTCTCTTTCACCACAGCAGGGATCAAGCTGTAGTATGAGGCTGGCCTCACTTCATCTGATGGATCACTGTGCTCTTCAACAATTACAGGGCTTTCACTTTTCCTTTTTCTAGGTTCTGTAGGTGGTGGTTTATAGATAGCTGATCTTTTACTCTTGCGGTCAGGTGATAGTGATTCTACATCTCTTGATTTCCTAATAATGTTAACAGGGCTTTTTTCTTTAATTGTTATATTTCGACGGATTTCCTCCTTCAAATTTCTTCTACGTTCAGGTGATCTTGCAGGCTTAGGCCTTGGTGGTTTTATTCTATCTTTACTATCACCTCTCTCTGGAAATTTTACTCTACTTTTAGCATCTGTATCTTGTCTAGATCTTTCACGAGATTGTCTGGCTGGACTTCTTTCTCTAGAAGGCCTCCTTCTAACTGGTGAGCTTCTTCTGGGTGGAGAACTTCTCCTGGGTTGGGAGCTCCGCCTACCTGGTGAGTTTCTTCTAGCAGGCGAACTTCTCCTCACTGGAGAACTTCTTCTAACAGGTGATATTCTGGAGTGTCTACTTCTATCTCTATCTCTAGAATATTTATCAATACGATCTCTGTCACTTCTTGATTTCTCAAAGTCCCTATTAAACCTGCTACTTTCAGGTCTACTTCTTACTGAAGATCGAAAACTATCTTCATTCCGACTGCCTTTATTTGAATCATCTTGATTTTTTGTGCGGCATTTAAATCTACCAGTTTCTGAATCACTGCTAGATTCATCAGAAAGCATTTTCCAACCTAAAAAATAAAAAAAGGAGATTAGTATTAAATCAAAAAGTCTTTTCTTCATAGACTAACTTTATTTTATACAAGTAGCTTAGGTGTATGCCTGTCTATTTACAATAATAAAATTAGAACATTTTTGCAATTTTTTTAGCGCTGTAACGTATTGATTTCAAAATACCAGCTGTCATTATTCCTTTCAAAGACTGTCTTACACTAGACTGCCAAACTAAGTCCTTAAGGATTTGCCTTAAAATCACAGCACAGTCTATGTCATAGGCCACAGCACGAAGGACATCTTCCATATCTTGTTGGAGTCCTCCATGGTTCCAAAATTTGACTATCCTCTGCTGTGGCACCATAGGCAACTGCATCAAATGGTGTAATTTGGTCTCTGGGTGAATATCCTGATGGCATTGGGCTTCTCCAGTGGGAAAGTCTACATATGTATGAAATTGTTGCAATACTGGTTTGTAGAGTTCTCGAAAATTCAATAATTGAGGCTGGACAATGTTTCTCACTTTGTTTTTATTTTCTCCAAAGGTCATTCTAAAATCACCAGCATAACTTAGGTTGGAAATGGCAAAGTAGAAGTCATATTCAGAAAATGTTTCTGGTAAAATTAGTAAAGCTGTGTGGACAGCTGACCTCAAGTTACACTGTAGAGCATTTTGGAGCTGGGAGCTGTTTGTTTGTTTGATAATCTCCACTGGTTTATGGAGTCGGCCAGATAAATACAAGTCATTCCAATCTAGAAGATCAGCAATAAGATCTTTTTGTGAAACAACACCATACTTGATTGTAACATTTTCTTCTTTCATCTCAACTAAGGTGTTGAAATAGACCTTAGCTCCCCAATTTTCTTGAAATCTCGCGACAAAACCTTTGCCAAGGTATCGTAATGCAGAATAATGGGATGGGTTCATTTCGATATTCGCACCGTGCCATCGATGCGAATTTTCGACGCAGTAGATCAAATCGATCATGTTGTGTTTTTTTTGATTACCCATTTGAGGTTTCACAGCTGAACCGTAGGCAAAGCAAAACGTGAAGTTTTGTGGGAATTTTGACAAAATCCTATAATATAACGGCGATACATCTTTGACCACCCCGACTGCTTTAGCTACTGTTGATGCCATGCCAAGAAATAATAAAACAGGGTGCTGCTGACCTGACTACGAACAGTGTCTTCTAATATTTTCGTTAGATGTCCTTCAAGGTAGGGTTATTTGGTAAAACCAATTCGCTCTTATCGAATGAGGTAACGTTTTTGTTACAAACACTGAATTAGAGCTAAGCTCATCACTTTTTATAGGAAAAAATTACCGAAAATCCGATAAACAGACGGATCGACATTTTATGCCATAGAAAAGAATTTAATTTTTTTTAAAGATATGACATTTGTTTTCTTTTTAGTGTTGTATTTTATTTGTTGAACGGAATCGATTCAATTCAATTGTAATTTTATTTCATCTGAAAAAAAATAGTACCAACTACCAACTTAAGAAAAAGAAATGTCAGTCGTCGGCTTGACTTATGTCAAGCAACTGACAAAAATCTGTATTGTCTGGACTGAAACTAAAACGGCACGAAAAAAAAGAATTTTTTTTTTTTGTTTTGCTGCAAAAAGTAAAATTAGTCCTCATTATACATTCAATTTATATTAAAAAAAGGATATAGTAATATGTCTAGTGCAGATAGAATCGACTTCGAAATGGAAGTTGAAGTGGAAAGTGCGTCGTCGGGGCCTCCAGTTGACCCTCCTAACCCAACATCTCCGGCGCCGCCTGCAACACCTGGTGGTGGCGGTGGTGCAGCCAAGAGCGTGGTGGTTACTACTGCGACAGCTGGCTCCGTTACCGTATCGCTCCATCCTTTGGTTATCATGAATGTTTCTGAGCACTGGACGAGGCTGAGAGCTCAAGAAGGCTCACCACAAACAGGTAAAGTATTATAGTACACACATAAATACTACTTGACTACGCATAAATAAGACATTCCCTTTGTGTCTTCATTTATGTGTTAGTCAAAACTAAGATTACCATTTATATTTGTTTGTTTTGTTATTATCAGATGAACTCAAAATAATTAGCTATCTACCTGAGTCTTTATATGTTTTGATGATTGCTATTTATTGTTTCAGTTATAGGGGCACTGATTGGTAAACAAAAAGGCAGAAACATTGAAGTAATGAACTCTTTTGAGCTAGTATTTAGTGTTATTGAAGGGGATATCATCATAGATAGAGACTATTATAACTTAAAAGAAGAACAATGTAAGTACAATGCAATACATTTCACAGATGTTTATTGTTTTTAAGTCACAGTACCTATCTATTAACACAAAATTATTTTGTAGTTAAGCAAGTGTTCTCTGATATGGACTTTCTTGGTTGGTATACCACTGGAGAAACACCAACGGAGCGTGATATTGCTGTTCACAGACAGATTTGTGATATCAATGAGTGCCCTGTTATGCTCATGCTCAATCCTGCTGGAAGAAATGGAGAAGTATGTTTGCAATATTTTCTAAACTTTACTATAATTGACGAATTGCTAAACTAACAATAACAACTCGTTATTATTTTTAGCAATTACCTGTGGTGCTGTATGAATCTGTGATAGATGTTGTTAATGGCCGAGCTACTATGCTGCTAGCTCCACTCACATACACACTAGCGGCAGAAGAAGCTGAACGAATTGGTGTGGACCATGTTGCAAGAGTATCATCAGGGGAAGCTGCTCTTAACAGTTTAGGTATGATTAATAATTCATTATGACTTCTTTGTTTAGTTATGGTGTGATGTATGGAAACATTTACACACACTTTCACTATTACCTACAAAACATCAGGTTGAAATAAAATTTAAATATTTCGGAAATAATCTATGAAATAGAATATTTACATCAATTATATTTGATAAAACACTAGTTAAAAGATGAAAGAAAAATAAGTACCTCATCAGTCTCAATACGGTGCTAGCAGTATGGAGGTAGAATCAATATTTTTTTACTAAATGAATCTCCACAACTATGAGCTCACAGACAGCCATCACGTTTACAGTGGCCGAGCACCTAACAGCGCAGCGGTCGGCAATAAAGATGCTGGTGTCGCGTGTACGCGCGGTGCTGGCGACGGTGCGCGCGATCCGCGACGGCGCGCTGCCTCCGCGGCCGGCGCTGTTGCGTGAAGCGCGCGCGCTGTCCAACCGCCTGCCGCTGCTCACCTCGCAGCAGTTCCGCACGCACTTTTATAATGTAAGTTTTTTATTATTCTTTTGTGTTTTTTCCAATCTCAGGACAACAGGGTCCCGGACCTTTGCAAGGCGTACATGGGGCCGAAACGAAACGCAGAGGCCCTTTTGACAACATTAATCTAAAAGCTGTGTAACACAAACCAACGATTAACCCTGTATGCACTATACAAGTGCACTAAAGGACAGCCCCTGGTTCGTGTAGGTCTATTGCAAAATATGGATACAAAGATACTGGGTTATGGGTGTGGATGTTAGGTGGACCGGGTAGCTGGGACTATGGAAGAACTATGCCCCCCTGCCTGACGTATGTTTCTCACACTGATAAAATGGCATGGGTGACTTGCGCACTCAGTCGATGGGCCCTTTCAAATTAACACTAAGTGTTGTAGACAACCAGGGGGCAACACCATTATTAATATAATCTTTATTTCAGAAATTACTTTCCATTAGGTTGAGTTGGTAGTTACAGAAAATATCTTGCGTGGGTTAGTACATTAAAAGATGTAATACAAAATATGACCTTAATATTGACTAAGGCAGGTCTCGAACCAACGTCGACGCTGTTCCAGTGCCTCAGGATAGGGCAGAAATAACGACTCCCTATCGCCGCCAGGAGGCTGTTGGGGCTGTCTCGGAATCGGCGCCAATCAGAGGCGATCCGCTTGCTTATGACTACTGGGAAACTGTCTATGCGAGCTTCAGTAAACATTGTCGAGGCGCTGCAGTACCGAGGCAGCCCCATCAGCATCCTGAACCCGTTATTATACTGGACGCGCAGAGCTGACAGAGTCTTTTGCGTATACTATATTATTAGCATTCAGAATAAGTCTAGACTCATTAATATAACTTATTATAACTGCCTCGGTGGCGCAGCGGTAAGGTGGTCGCGCTGTAAATCGACAGCTGCGCCAAAGGTCCGATCGATCCCCGAGTCGTGCCAATATATTTGCCCTGGGTTTGACCGTACCTGGGTTTTTCTGTTCAGAAATTTTAAGGGTAGCTTGGAGTTTGGAAGATGGCGGTGTTTTAACCCCGTGCCTCGTAAAGCGCGTAAAGCGATAAAAGAGAGATCAAGCGCAGGACCGCTTGCTCTCTCTTTGGTCGTTTTATATAGACTACTCTATTATTGTAGACTCATTGTATAATGTCCCACTCAATCATTCATTGCTGCTTCGAAAAGACGTTTGCTATCTGGCTCGGACGCCAGGATCGAATTTAGCAATCGCACGCAGCAATTTGCAAGCAGTTGTTAATTAATAAAACTGATGGCGACGCTTCCGGGGTATGCGGAAGATACGTGCAACTTCCTTTTGATTAAAGAGAACATCAGTTCACCCATTTTCTGTTGTGTTGATCACACAGGTGATAAATCCTTTTCACGAAGCCCAATTCAGCGGAAATTACCTCATTATCTCATTTTTAATTACATTTATGTTTTTTTAGTGTTTTGTCACCATACAAACTTACTAACGAACCCCGTGTACCCATACGCCCGGATAGCGTAAGACACGGGGTTCGATTCCTCGTCTATCACACAGCCAAGCTGTTGCTGTTTACAAGTGCAATTTATATTATCTCATTTTTATTTCACTGAGATCCCAAAAAATCTCATATTTGTAAGTGTTACAAAATTATCTGTAACTAATAAAAAAAAAATTATATATTCGTAAACAAAAATTGTTAACCCAACCATTCCAACCAATAGTATAGGTAATATTTTATCCCATATCCGAAATGTCTTCCTTTATCTATTCTATTCGTTTATTCGTTCACAGCAATGCAACGACGTCGCGCTGATGACGTACCTAGGCACAATCACCAAAGGCTGTAACGCCATCAACCAGCTAGTCAACAGATTCAACGTGCTGTACGACAGGCAAGGTATGGGTCGGCGCATGCGGGGCCTCTTCTTTTAGGGCGGACACTAATATCGGACGCGACAACATACTCAGTGAACACGTAGAATAGTGGAAAATGACTCTTTGGATTGCCGCGTGAAACGAAACGTCTATAGAGGGCCTTCGGTGCGGAGTGCGAACATTTAGAATATCGCACGTATTTTCAATGTGACGAACATTGAAAATCCGCGCCATAATCATAATTACAAAGTAAAGGAATAAAATTGGGTTGGACACCTTTTATGTCAGCTAACTCCTAATGTTGGCGATAATATTACAAAATAAATGTCAATGTTTTACTTTACAGTCATTTGTGGCTGTCTCGCATTTAGCTAATTTGCTTAAATCAAGTAATTTTCCATTTATTCTCTGTTTAAGAACTATCGATATTATAATCCGCATTTAAAGGAAATGTACCAGACTAAAGAGGAATATTTTTTATTGAATGTGTGTTAAAGTAATATACTTCACATCGTTAAATGACGTTCGACAATTATTGTGATCCATAACATCTTGATGTGACACTTCTACCTTTTTCTATGAATAGATGTATGTATAAAATGTGTAAAAATATCTTAAACAATGATGTTACTGTGAGAATGGAAAGTTAATATAGGTTTTGTAATAAATATTTTGATGAACTGTACAAATTTATTTTATTATTCATCAAAGTTCAACCCTACAAAAATAGTTTAAAAAAATTAAGGCCATAAGGGACAGAGACATATTTTGTTTGTGGATTAAGTAATTATTTAAAATCAAAGTCAAGTTGTTGTGACGCAATCAATTTTATTTCGCATCATCTAGGTTGAGTATTGGTAATTATTACATAAAATTAACTTTGGACACATCGAGATTCGTGCTATGGAAGACCTTGTGAAACGAAGTCTAGTTGCCTAACACGGTACGCGAATCAACTATGAAAACTCAATCAAAAGTGCTCGACTGTCGTGCGTCGTGATGATACAATTTCATAAGATCCTAGCTAAAATTCAATTAATTACTCGAAATGAAAGCTTCAGTAAATAACAATACAATATTTACAAAAATGCGTTCGCCAATATCATGATTGATTGATTACACTATAGACTTATGAAAGCTGCCAATTGCTCAACTTTACTGAGAGCACGATATAAACGTTGCCGAGCCGTGAAACAGTCTTAGCACTAAAAACTACGTTTATGTAAAATGTATTTATAAATCGCGTATCATATAATAGTCCTTTATTATACAGAACCTTACATTTATTGATATATTTTACAATATAATACACTTGTACTATAATTGATAGTTTTGTATAAAAATATTTTAAAAAATGACTAATTTAAATTGAACTTCCAATGCTAATATTGCTTTTTGTTGTTATGTTATATAATAAACAGTATCTAAAATTGTGTAAAAATAAGACACGATTGCCTAAATCACGTACCTAATTACAATAAACAAGATAAATGTACTTATTCAATTGATGTTATTATGTATAGTTTGATTTAAATGCAACAATGAAGCAGTAAAAACCTCGTCGGCGATTTATCTGGCCTCCAATAATTTTATTAAAACCGGACTGAATTAATCAAGTTTATTCTATATTTTTTAAATAATATATTTTATATAATTTAACCTTTAGAAGGTTAACATGTTTCATACGATTTACGGTATCATGCCACGTATGCTTAGCAACGTCCATTAGTCTTTTTGGTAACAGTCAGCGTCTTATATGCATTTTATTGTATCTATACACATTGTAGTTTTTTTTTACATTATAATCTAGCGAAGTATTAACGCTTTTAATTAAAAAAGTACACAATTAAGACGCTGACTGTTATATTTCTTACGTTATCTGTTTATATCCGCCGTATTCAGAGGCGCATTAAGGCGATATTAAAACTTCTAAATGAATATTGCATTAAATGATGATTCTGAGAGCGGCTTTACGTGCTTTCTTACGTGGTACAATACCAACGCGATGGTTTGGATTAAGACAGTAGTGTTACTGCCGATAAAAGTAAAGCTCTGTGATTGATTATGGGACCTTATATTTCGCATAAGGTCGCTGTGTGCGCTATGTGTCGTCCGGAAACTTCTCGATGCCGATCAGTTCGTCGAAGAGTGAGTGGTTGTCAGGAATGACATGAGGTTCGTGAATAGTCTGCCGCGCGAACTTCAGCACTGCTTTCGCTAGTTGACCTACAGTCCATTTTCTGTCGACTAGCACTCGAACTAGCGTGTCCAGCTGAAAAGCAATAATTACGAATATAAGTAGGTTATGTATTTATTTATTATTTATTGCACAAATAAGAGTGGAAATGATGGACCTAATGCTTTAAGAGCATTGCCTAACAGTCAACCGTTGGAGAGGAACGGTAATCAGAAAACTAGATGCATTATAAGGACCCGCGTTTAGACTTTGCACCTTATACACATGACTATTAGTCACGAATAGAGCTGGCAAAAGTGTGTCTTCATTGAGGATAGATAATTTGTATCTGTAACACTAAAAAGATGCGACACCGTAAAACGTATCTGCATCATTTGGAACAGCGACTCGCGGAACAACCTTTCTCTATCACTGTTCCATTAGTGTGTGAGAAAAAGGCAAGCATGCGCGCTAGAGCCGCCCGAAGCGAACCGATCAAAGCGCGCGAGTCTCTCTCTGTCTTAGCGACATCTTCGGATGTTTCGCTTCCTGCGCGACGTGTGCCGAACTCGATCTCAAGACGTATTTTTCAAGCCGTTTCAAACTGCAAATGATACATTACGTTTTAAAGCGGCGTTTTGGTTTTGAAACAGTGGAACATCTTGAAGTAACGACTCACTGAGTCGTTTCAGTAAAGAGTTACACAGGTCTAGTCACGAAGCGAATTAATGACATCTTAAGCCTCAATAAGAAGGCTAGGTTTCATGCAATGAGCTATGAAGAAAGCTATGCTCGATGTTACTCTATCTACGAGGTCGAATCAAGAATGTGGACACACTCACATGAAGGAGAAAAGTTATCGAATGAAATGAAATATATAAACACAAAATAATACCTTAAACAGTTTCTCATTGCCGAAGGTGTAGTACAGAAGCGCGGGGCACCCGGCGACGCTGGCTGCCAGCCATTGCAGGAGCATCTTCAGCTGTGGTTGCCCTCGCTGCCGGCTGCCGCAGCCCCAATTACCCGTCGCGACTGGCCGACACGAACCACCCGACACGATCTTATGGGCCAGCTGACTTAGCTGCAGAATAATAATCCTTATTATCAGAAGTGTAGATAGTAAAATAAATAAGTGGAACTGTGCTAGGTACTGGAGTAACTTCTGGTGATATTATTGCGATGAAGAATACTCATAACTACCACAACATCGATTCAGTCTAAAAATAATTGCGAATGTTTGCGTGCCTTTTAAAAACTGTTCGTTATGATTTGTTATAACACTGTTACAACTCGTGTAACGTGTTCTAATGAAACTAAAATGTAAATGGTGATAGAAAGACAAGTGCGGAAAAGTCCAATACAGGTGTTGTGAGAGACAACTCGGGTTACACATGCACGAAATAGTAACACATATCTTATGTTTCGACAGAAAGCGAAAGTAGTATGTATTTATTAATGTGATTTTGTAATTATTCTGCTTTTGTTAGTATTATTTGGCTGTGATTTGAAGATTAGCGACAGACAGTGAAGTCTGACCTTAGGTTTTTTAAGTTTAATAGTGACAGGTTCGCATTGTACGTTTTCTTCGATCGTTTCGACGATCATGTTTATCATCCAATTCAACTTTTTTCTTCTATTGGTGGGGTTCGACATTTGGGTCGAAGCGGTGTCTGTGGAGGCACTGAATGAACTCGAGCTGGTATTGTCTGCGTCGTCTGCGCGTTTCACCCGAGCGCTTTCGATTATCTCTTCCGGTATAGACTCTCTTACTTTACGTTTCTGTCAAAACATAGGATTTTGTGAATTTCAATGTGGAATAGCAGAAGCAAATATTTGTTAAAGTTGGATTGATAACGTAGCAACTTTATGGCGGTCACTGGATTTAGTGGGCGGATTTAGTGGGATAATCTAAAAGCATGTGTGTGAGCCTGTATTACTCCGGTGATGGTAATTTAGTTCGGATATAAATTGGTTTTCTTTCGCGTTATTGACGGCATGTTCGAAATCATAATTGAACGCTACAATACTCTCATCGCACTCACATTAACGTCTTTACCGTCGTGTGTACAAACATGGTAGTCAGTCAAGCTGCTATGTAGATGGGTAGCCAGCTGAAGCGAGAGAAATCGGTGTAACTTATTCGGGAGAATTTAACCACAAACAATTATTACAGGGTATGTTAGCAATGTCTTGTGTTCTATAACCGCGAGCAATGTTGCTAGTGTACGAAATATTACACAGCTAGAAGAAAGAGGTTTTGGATTCATTAGATTAGCACGCACGCATTGGCACATCCTTATGTTGTCTAATGGGTCTAGAAAGCCTGCGGAATCGGAAATCTCGGACACTTCGAATTTCTTCACTCCGGTCTCGCGATCCCCTAAGTCCTTGTCACATCCAAGTATTTTAGCACTTCAGTCAAAAGGCTTATGAGGCTTACCAGTTGCGCAGCTAACCGGTGCCTGTGCCTCGCCAGCTCCAAAGACAGCGATCTGGCGGCGAGTGCTAGACGCCTTGGCCCGCCGCGGTCACGACAGTCTCTGCCGTACAGTTCGGCCGCCTCCGCCGCACCCTCGGCGTTGACGCCGCATGGCGACGCCATCGACTCGCTCAGCGTCCGCTTGAGAAGGGAACCCGCAAATCTGAAGAATTTAAAAAGATAGACGGTGGTCATCACAAAGGACATTCGACTGATGAAAGAGGATGGAATTAAGACGAAAAACGTAAGTGGGGCAGCACAGATATGCGAGCTATTACAATTGTTTGATACATACTGACAGTTACAGTTAATCATTGGTGCTTCTATCATACATGACCTGCCGAAACATCAGGAAATAAAAAATAACGAAGGCACAATAAGCAATTAGTGCGACATGTTTGTTTTATTAAAACCAAACATATGTGGGCTTTAAATAAGTTACAATCTACTAATTCATAGAGAAAAGATGACTGCTGTTTGGATACCAGATACCGCTTCAATGGTTGTGAATGTACTCAAATGTAAATATGAATAAATACCTTATCACAGCCAAGTCTCGAGAGTCTAACTCTCTCGTTTTGTGTTCCCCGGTCCCCGCCTCAACTATTGGGTCGCTTAGCCACTGGTTGAACTGTTCGTAAACTTCTTCTAATTCGGACCTGAAATACCAAAAAGATACTATGCAGTCTCTGGGAAAGATATAATTAGGTATGCAATACTGGTATGCTGTAAAGGTATCATGAATGTATTCCACTTACGTGTATTCTGTACTGAAGCTATATTTGGAACTGTTGCCCGTCTCTCGCCTGCCTAGCGTTCGGTGTCTTGGGGATGGTTCCGCGTTGCTTATTGTCTCTTTATCAGTTAGTACAAATCCGACGGAACCTCCCCTCTTTACCCTGCAAGTAAATAGTTATAAATGAGAACCAATTGGCTAGGTAGGCAACTTCGATTCCATAAAGCTTTAGATACGCGAATGCTATGTTTTGTATTATCGTTCATTATTTATCAAAACCGACTGCTAGTAATAATAAGGTTATAGGTTTGTGTTTAAACTATAACTTGACTCGTTTCTGCGGGTCTACTATGAAAAACGATATCCGTCAATACGATAATCGTTTTGCGAATCCGACGACCTTCGTGATGTAGTGGCTAAGCTCGCTGGGTTTCAAAGCATCGCCGCTCAGAGGTCACGGGCTCGATTCCCGGTCGGGTCAATGTAGAAATCAATTTTTCTATATTGTCCCGGGTCTGGGTGTTGTGGTGCCACCGTTGAGACTGATTTCCATAAAACAAGTGTATTGACTACATACTTTAGGATCAGAGCAATGTATGTGATTGGTGTCCAAAATGTATTATATTATATTATTTATTTATTTAGTTGTAAGAATTCCATACTTGAATTGATTCGGATCCGAAAAACGATTATCGTAATAACTGATTTCGTTTTTCATAGTAGGTAGGCTGCTGCTTACAAATCCCGAAAAGTGAGTGGCACTTGCATATACCTTATCCATTTCTCACCTAATATCATTATCGTTGACTCCAGCGCCGGATATGCTGATGCCGACGGCGTAGCTTGAGCTGTCTGTAGACCAGTCGCCCGTGGTGCTGGTGGTACAGGAGTTCTCAGCCTCCCTTCGTAGGGCATCGCGCAGCCGGTCCGCGAAACTCATCCGCCTCTCTTCTGTTGATAACTCTTTGGAGTACTGGAATGAATTTGGACGCGCGCTCTCGCCTCTGCCTTCATCTTCGCTTCCACCTGTAAGTAAGGAGTGTTTTGGTGATTATCTGTGGTTTGAATGGGAAACGTTAAAGTTCATCAAAGTTGGTCTTTGACTTCTAACGGCTTACAAACATATTTTCCCTGGTCGTGATGTAAATCACCAGGGAAAATATGTTTCTTCTTCTTCTCATTCAAGACTTAAGGGTCTTAAGGACTTTTCTACTAGGCCTTTTTATTATCAGCATGACAGTCTATTCTTTAGATCGCTTGGTATTCGTTTAGCTCATTAGAAGTATCGTTTTTTACTAACATCATGTTACTTTTTTTGATAAATAAAATTTCCAAAGCCCAAATGAAACAAGAAGTTTCTCTCATGCTTAATAAGAAGTGATGTGAAATTTATCCACAAAAGTACAGGTACCATAATCGAAGCTGTCGTTAGCACTATGGTACTCGTCGTCACTGGAGTTGCAGCTGGAGTAGAGGCTGTCCTCCTGCGTGTCCAGGTTGGGGTGGCCCGTACTCCTCGACACGGGTAGACACTCGCCAGAAGACCCCAGCACTATAAACCGGCCCCGTCTGTTGTTTAGGGTCCCACCGTCAGGGGATAGCCAGCATTTTCGTTTGGTCAACTCTACGCCTGGAATGGAAAATTTTCGATTAGAGGTGGACAAGTTTAAAATGAATGACCATAAAGCGAACTTAAAATACTACAGTAAATAACTTCTAACTGCACCAAAAATACCCAAGAAACGTGATAGCGAAACACACAACTAAAATTAGACTATATTCATTTATTTTTAGTTTTTATAATCATTTGATTTTGTTAATCATTGTTCAAATCAAATTATCAAAGAAAAGGTTGAAAAAGTGCCAAATCATTTGAATAATGTGTTTGATCAATTTCGTACTTAGAAAATCACATTCGGACATGACCCAATTTACGCTGTGATGACGGCATGCATAGTAGCATAACAAAAGTTACCACTAGTCTATATTATAGCTACAAACGTTTCACCTAAACTTGAGCGGTGAAATAAATACACACATGGGTTTGTAAGTATTATATAAATTAGTATTTTAATGGACTATAAGAAATCTTACTTGGATCATTGAGGTTGAGTGTTGCAGCACAATAGTTCTGCGGAGAGGGGCTTCTACTGTTGTAACTGTTGATGGTGCTACAAGAAGACGCTTGCTTGATAAACACCGTCGCTTCCACCTCGGGAGGAGTGTGGCTAAAGGATTCACCTGAAATCAGATGATCACATTATTACTAATTGACATTTACCTGTTTTGCTAACAGGTGTTGACAAAAATACCAAAAAATGAAAAAGTCCAAAGAAGAACTCGTTGATGTCTTTTGTATAAGATACATTTTATCTCTACGAATATTTTATCTTAGACCCTGTTGCCGATGCAACCTTTTTGATAGTTTTTTAGGGTTCCGTAGCCGAATGGCAAAAAACGGAACCCTTATAGTTTCGTCAAGTCTGTCTGTCTGTCTGTCTGTCCATCCGTCCGTATGTCACAGCTACTTTATTCTGTAACTATAAGCATTACAATGTTGAAATATGGTAGGAAGACGTATCCTGTTAACTGCTTTACGATTCTTATACAAAATATAAAAAATAATGATATTGAAGGGGGGCTACATGAAAACATACATGAAACTAAAACCGTTTTTTTTTAGTCAAACCTATGCGTGTGGGGTGTCTATGGATAGGTCTTTTAAAATGACATAGAGGTTCCTAAAACCATTTTCTTTTAAAGTCTAACGTTTCATAGCTAGACGCTTCCAAAGTGGTAAAATAGGCGTCCCCCCATCTAACCACAGAAAATATATGATCTAACTTCTAAACCAAGCGAGTGTAAATTTTGAAAAAAATATATAATGTAGATCTCAACAAATACTTTCAACGATTGGTTTGGACGGGATCGAACGAGATTTTTTTGAGATATAGCACATTTTCAACAACCGCAAATATAACTTTGCTCTTCTAGCCCTTGGATAGCCAGAGCGCCCGATGGTGGGCGCTGAGCATGAATTTCGCGATTATACCAAGCGCCCACCTGTGGGCGCTTTTTAATTACTTTTTTGCAAAAAAAAAAAATGGGTGTATAAATGCTTATTCCTTGGGCATGTTGGCCTTTATGAGTAAAAAACAGATGTTTCTACACCATAGACCGCAAACACATCCGGTTGCTGTCAGTTATTGATTAAAATTCGATTTTTTTTTCTCGCAATTTTTTTCGTATATGTCGTCACCCTACCACGAATTTTTTTGGTTCTATTTTTTCATTTTTGAATACATTTTTTTTATTACAAGCATAGGTTATTTATTTAGTAACAATAAGCTTTTTACAGAATGATAATAGCTTGTTTCAATAAGATTTTATAACTGTTTACGTAACGTGTATCCTGACACCGCGCGAATTGCGTACGCGCACGTAGTCCACCGCGGAAACGCGACCGCCACCGCAATTGCGCCTTAGGAGGCTAGTTATGTTTGCTGCCAAGAAAATATTGTGGTATTTTCTTAAGTGGAAGTAAGTAGATTCCTTAATTCAGTTAAAGTTGGCACGGAACCCTCAGTGCGCGAGTCCGACTTGCACTTGTCCAGTTTTCTTTTACCTTTTTTTAAATATTCATATAATCTTTATATTTTTGATACCATTTTGTTTTGTCTTTTTTATGTCAATATAAATTTTATGAAAGAATGTAAGTTACGCATTTTGATTTATTTTAGTTTCTCCAGTTCTTTTTAGCCCCTTAAATAGCATTATATTCGTATCTTACTTTCTTTCACTATTTACTATATCAAACAAAAAAGGTATTACTATATCTTCACTCGTTGGTATGGAGTATGAATAGGCATATATTAAATAATAAAATGTACCAACCTATAGGCGAAAGCCGCCTCTCGTGTCTTGGACTTTTCATTGGAGTCTGTTGAAATGCGAGCAGGCATTTGTTTAGCTCCCTAAGCACATTGTCCTCCTCCCACTGACCTAGAGGGAGTTTACTGTAGTCTTCTGCGTCCATTAGGCATACTGTTACCTGTTGAAGAATATGAAAATACTGTTGTTTGCTATTGGTATTTTTACCTATTCTTTAATAATAACTGTATCGTCAGAGAAGTTTAATAATTATGTACGTTCACTCAGAGAATTTCCTGACTATCCGACCAACAGGTACTTATAATCATGAAAATCGATGTTTTTTTATAGCCTGACATTATCGCATGTGAAAGCACCTATTGCGTGTTTAATGGCGATACCTTCTATTGACCATTGCAGCACTTTGATTTACGCTATAATAAGTTGGTTGTGACACGTTTATGCATTTTTTAGCGGACTACTGCACTAAAGTCGTGGGAAACTATATGATATTCAGTTGTATTGATTATTTATTGAAATATTATTTTAAGGCGCATTTTTTCACAAACTAATAACATAACATTACTTACAGTTTTTGGTTCCTCTAGAAGTTCTACTTTGGTTTTCTGTCTCTTATCGCATATTCGGCTGAACAACCTGACGCCTTCTACTTTCAAAATTTCGTTGTCTTCTAGCGCTTCTACCGACAACATCGCTGCCAGCAACTCAGGCATCATGAACATTGATAAGGATTCCTGGAAAATTGAGTAGGTTTATTAGCTGAGAAAATTTTGAATTTATTTGCTACATTAATATGTAGTCTTAGAAATGGGTTCGACGCTTTTAACTAAAGTAGGAGGTAATACGTGTAAGATTTTTTTATGATAAACCTAGTCAATCGTGCAGCCAACGTCACATCGACAGACCCTATTTATTTCGGTTTGCGACCGGATTCCATCTTTAAATGGGTTACAAATAGGGGTCGATTAGATATCTGGTTGATTTTGAATAGTTTCGTTTATGCCTTTTTAACTTGTATTCTATTAAGTTGTTACCTGTGACTCCCCATCAACAAGCACGTCACCCCCGACCCTGCTTGACGCGAAGCAGACCCTGATAGCATCGTCGTTCTCGCAACGCTCCGGCCGACCCTCGTGTCGCACCATCAGCTTGCACAGCGGCAGGCTGCATTCCAGCCAGTCCTCGATTGTTAACCACTGTTTTGATGACATCACCTGTTGAATTTAAGTATGCTATAGTTAAAAAAAAAATTGCACTCCGGGAGTGCCGGCAGAAGTGAAAACTTGAATATCAACGTTGTGCATTTTTGATTTTTTGGAATAGTTAAGGAATAATTTTGAATGAATTGCTCTTATTATCAATATAAAAGTACTATCATTTTTGTGATAGAATACAATAATAATAATAATAATAATAATAATAATATTTTTATAGAATAAAATATTTATTGCGCTATCGTACACAAACATTACAATTTATATTATATTAAATTACATTAAAAAGTTTATCTCTCAGAAAAATCAACTTTCATCCATAATTTCGCCAACCGTCTTACGGTTTTTCGATCAGCCCACGTGTCCTGACGCGAGTTTCACATTTTCCCCCCATCCCACAAAAGTGCTCAACGCCGCTAAAGAAGTTTTCACTTCAATAACGATTAATTAATTAACTGGAGCCCCTCGTACAAAATTTCGAGTACATCGCACATACCACAGTAAGACCTTACAGAGATAGGTTTAGGTCAGTATTGTAAGATGGAATTAAAGGAGAAGGTCTGATCGTGTAATCGACCCCCTGCTTAAGTCTTAAAGGTATTTTAGAATGCAGTTAACTTACCTGTCGACTTAATTTAATTGATCCTTCATTGCTATTCTTATCTAACCACTCGAAATAATGTAGTAAACTTTTTAACTTGTTTCTTTGTGATTTTCTGGAATACAAAACTTGTGATTAGATAAAGTTAGATACTACTTACTAAAATAATTTCTATTAGAATGTTGACTGACCTATTTAAATTCTTAAAAAAATGCGTAAAATTGAAGTCTTGTAGCGTTGGGTGCGTTTTGAGCGTCCTCTTCGGAAAGGTTGAGAAAAACGCGTGAGCAATGAGGGACGAAACAAAATTGTAATCAAGTTCTGTTACATCACCTGAAAACAAATAGAGCGGTTCAATAGGGTCGTACCTAGTTTGCGACGATTGACCTTTTATATAGGCGGCTATCACGTGAAGTGGCGTAGGTGCACATATATGATTACTTCACATCAGTGGTAGGTACAGTAAGCTTAGTGATTGTATAATAATAGGTAGGACAACAACTTAACTGAAATGTATGTATTATCAGTAACGTTTTTTTATGGGCCATCTTGACAGTAAAACAGCCATGTATTCCATATGAAAGCTATGTAAAAAGCTCTTGAATTTAAAAAAAATAGCTGAACTTGGTAAGAGACTACCTATTTACGTCTGGAACTTTGTATCATTTAGCATAACATCGCGTGGCCGTCTGTCTATCCCGTATTTTAGAAGTATCTTCAATAATAAAAATAAGTAACGAGATTGGCTATTCTGGATGATTCTAAGTAAGCCAGAGCCTTTGCTCTTTGCACTTTGTAAGAGACCTATTAAAAGTAGATAGCCAATTCTCATGCAGTTCGCATTCGAAAAAGTTCTCCGATCGAATTTACTTTTTGAAAGAAAATAAAGTTTTAGCTTTATTAAGGTCACGATTTCTATGCATTTAGATTTCTTTCGTGCGGGAGTTTTTTTACGTGATGATATAGGTAGACTTATTTTTTTGGTTATTTACTGAAACTCGTAATCGAATTAACACACGAAATAAGTTCGATCGCCGCGAGTATCTGCGCCTAGGGCGGTAATCGAAATGCATAGAAATTGTGACCCTGAGTTTTTTTTCGAAAGCGAAAATTCGCTCGGTAAACTTTTTCGCATACGAATTCCACGAGAATCTGCCCCATGGCATTAACATGCGGCCGTCCTATTATCTTACATAATCAATTCATCTACTTACTTTGCTGTTGCAAACTAAACATGAGCCCTTTTGGCGGCTTCCACTTCTTCAAATGCAGTGCCCTGTTGACCATGATTCTGATTGTGTTGTCCAAGAAGTGATGGCGTTCCTCTTCAGTCATCTCTTCGTCTAGGAATTCCTCTAGACCCTTCATGAGGTCAGGGTCTTTGATGTCGTCTTCTGGGTCTATGCCGATACTGGTTAAAAAAAGTAATACTTTTTACTTTTGTTATTGAGGTCCAACTTAGTGGTTGTTAGAATGTAGTTTTGATACGGATATCTTTTGCAATATTATTGTTACGTCATTTATTATATTTTGTTGTCCTGGAGCAAAATGAACTTGTTAAATTATTGTTTATTAATAATACATTTGTAAAAAGGATTTAATGTAGGTATTTATCGATTGGTATTGATGAGCAAATGGCGTCATCCACATGCAAGACCAAGTTGGTATTTGAATTAAATGTGGATGGTGGCGAATCGCGTGAAAAGTTCGTTATATGTATATAGTACTAGATATTCCCCACGGCTTTAACCGCGCAACTGACTGATCTCCAAAAATATCGTCATAAATGGTAGCCTTTTTCTTAGTCTGATGTATGAGCTAGGTACTGTATAGTTTAATCACTATCCATGGCATAGTTTTTCCGTTAAGGAGCAACAAACATTACACACTTACAAACTTTCGCCTTTTAATATTAGTGTGAAGTGTGTTAAATGGAGTTACTCACTTGCACATGTCATGTATTTTCAGCATGTTGGCAGTTAGTTTGTTCGGCGCCGACGCCAGTAGCAGATGCTTCAGATGCCGCTGCACTGAGGTCCACCACGGCAGGTCGCATGGTAGCATCACCAGCGCCATGCTGGAATGTTATTTTTTAAAGTGCATAAGATCGACTGTGTATAACACTTTACACAAAGGTCCAATGCTTAATGAAATTTTATATATTTTTAATTTAAATTATGACACACGTTTTTGGAATACTTTTCGTGATATACATGTGTCTATATTCGATTTCCAGTGGAATGAAGGTGTTTGAATGATCTCTAATTATGCTTTTTTCATAAAAATATGTTACATGAAGTATTAAAGATAAAACTAAATACCTAAAGACATAATCGAAGTAGGTATGCCAGCTTAGTGTTATGTAAATACCAAACCATCAATATCGTCTCGTAGACTGAAACATACGACATCGGTTCACTGGTAACTCGGTACCGGTTAGCTCGGTCGATAATAGAAACGCAAGACGCTATTAGTATTCGAGCGTTTAGGACGGCGAACGTTCCATTCCACGCAGGATCGGCTAAGCGCAACGCAACATTTGACATTTCGATCGAAAAACAGACCGCTGTAGATTGTGTTATCTGTGCCGGGACTGTGGTGTTATGATTTGTTAAATTCTACCAAACCAATATACCTCGTTTGTTATTTGTTTTTGTTTAATAATCTTATTGAGTAATGTATTTATATGAACCAAGTGAATAATTTGTGGGTCTTCTTGTTTTAACAATAGTATTGAGACTATAAAGAACTAGAATTATGGTGTGAGCTGCACAACAAGTAATGTTTACGATAGTGATAAACAACGAGATGTTTTTATCGAAGGATTTATCAGTTCTAGCAGATAATTGGTAGTCAATATCGTAATATTATGTAAGTATTTTATATTTGGAAATTTATGCGAGGTTGCTGCACAGCTTTTATTACGATATTAATTATAACCTACTCCGTGTGGGATTCAAAGTACACGCGAGGCAAAGTTCACATCGGTTCAGAGAAAATGACTGTGAAGGCGAAAATTTTGAAGACCCTTATTTTAGGCGCTCCTGCTTCAGGAAAAGGAACGATTTCATCACGTATAGTGAAAAAATATAATGTGGAACATGTTTCTAGTGGTGATAAGTTGAGAGATCACATCGAAAAGCAAACAGCCCTAGGTAAAGAGGTGAAACAGTACCTGAATGAAGGAAAACTAGTACCTGATGATCTAATGATAAAGTTTATGATGACAGAGCTAAATAAAGTGCAAAATAAGCCCTGGCTGTTGGATGGGTTCCCTAGAACAGTTGTACAAGCTGATGCCTTGTGGAAAGTGCAGCCAGTGGACGTTGTGTTAAATTTAGTTGTGCCATTTGAGGTTATTATAGACCGGGTTAAAAGCAGATGGGTTCATTTACCTTCAGGAAGAGTGTACAACATTGGATTTAACACTCCAAAAGTTGAAGGAAAAGATGATGAAACTGGTGAAGAACTGGTTCAAAGACCCGATGATAAGCCTGAGGCTGTCAAGAAGCGTTTAGAGATTTACGAAAGTGTTACGAGACCTGTCATTGAATTTTACAAAAATAAAGGAATTCTAAAGGAATTTGAAGGCCGCACATCTGATGAAATATGGCCAAAAGTTACAGCATATTTAGACCCAATTCTTCTTAACAAGTAAGATTATGCAGTAATTGTTATAATCAGTTGTATTGTGAAAGCATAGGTAGATATTGTGGTGCTAGGCGTTTTAGGTGATCAGCTACTTTTTATAGATTTGTTATTGTAAATTATGTTTATCTTGAATGTTATGTTTTATCATCATGAAGCACAAATTTTAATGATATTTTATAGGTATACAACTACATATTATAAACTGTATAAAATGTTTTTGAGAAACTTATTCTGTACAGTTTTTATTCTTGAAATTTTAATCATGTGTAATTAAGATTGTTATTTTTGTATGATAAAATAATGGTTTCTATTATTTTAGACCTGTACTACAATACCACCATCGAGAATTTTTTTACTTGTGACATTTGAATTTGACCTCGATATTTACATAGTAGGTTAACAAAAGTTTCTTAAGTGAATTTTTCATGCTAGTGTTCTTACATAGTGTGTTACTTAGTACTCGTAAATAGAGCTTCCAGTACTTAAACATTAGTTTGATAAAGTAAGCATGTAGTGCCTTGATTGATTGATCAATATAAAGTGAACGCACATATCAGTGCTAAGTGCAATTACAAACATACTTGTGCACATTAAACAAGTAAGGAATAAGTACCTATTAACTTTTTGTTCCTTAATATATATAATTTTGCTCAACAGCACGTAAAATTTCAGAGTATTTTTGTTACATGGTTTTGTTTTTATTTATACATTATTTTGTGTGAGTGAATATATAAATCAATTAAACATTTTGGATGCTATAGTTGTTTTATTAATGTGCGAATACAGACCAATAGCTGTTGTAAACTGAACAATTTCTTACAAAACCTAAACCCGCAGCGCATTCAAATTGTTGTTACTAGTACGTTAATCACGTTACTTTTCGATGTCCATTGGTTACTTTACCGACCTATCACACGAAACATCCTGTTACAATGACTGCCTATTTCATCTACCTGACTAAAAATCTAGTTATCCTAATGTCACGTGGTTTATTCGAATGTTGATTCTTGTGAGGGTATACTGAGTCGGACGAACTGCCACTTTGGATTTCTCTAACTACAGGGCTCCATCTGCGCTTACGTCCTAACGCCTCTTTAAAGTCAATCCTAGGCTATCAATTAAACAAAATATAACATGATACGAATGGAATGAATTTGTGTGTGTGTGTGTGTGTTTTACAATCTTACCCAGTAAATTGTCATCATTTTTTATTTTTCGCTCTGCGGGTTGCTCGTCGTAGCAGCCGGTTAATTAGAGGAATAATATCTTACAATGATCCAGAAATAAACATACCATACCCTAACAGAGATGTCATTTTGTGAGATTCGTATAAATTTTATCTCTCTGAGACAGACATTACGTAAAAACCTTCCCGTACACCCAGTCGATACGAATTTATGTCAATGCGTCATATTTCATGATGCTATAATTTTCCAATGAGTACTAACGATTTATTTGTGGAAGATTGAATAAAACTTAACATTAGGTACCTTCGGTAAATATGAAGCAGATATATTCTAAAGATGCTTATCATATTTGATTTTCAAAAATCAACTATTATTGTTTTATGTAAATATTCACAATGTATGTTAACAAAGCAACTTCTGCCACAGAGAGAGAAGGTACATTAAAATGCCCTAACAAACGAATTGGTGACGATTAACTATATTATTTAAATAATGTTCATTAAAAAACCGTTTATTAGTGTCGATTCTTATACTTATCGATTAGTAGTAGAAAACCAAAATGTTAACTGAGCTAAAGAACACTGAAATCGCGGCAACACTTAACTTCGTTTCGACATTGTTTCTAACTTCGTAAAAGTCGTACAAAACTTTCAAAGGGAAGCCCTACAAATTACTCGTGTAAAATGTACCTTAACGAACTCTATTATAAAGTTTTTGTAATAAATATTAAACAAAAGAAATGAAGCTTTAAAATATGTCGGCTCGGAGCTTATGACTTGCTAATGTAGGACAAAAATACTCACTTTCAGAATTATGCACCGCGTTTCTTGAAACACAAAAACTCCTCAAGCACTATAGAGACATCAGATTCACTGTCGCCTCGCGGCTATCGGCTTCTTTTTACGCACTTTTCTCATTGTCCACAATGGAGCCGTTGCAGATCTTCCTTTTCACGTAGAATATCTTATTGCTTTCCTACAGACAGAAATAGTGTTGTGAGTGAAAACGCGCACCAGCTAGCGGGAGCCGAGCGAACCCCGGCTATATTTAGCCGCTTTCGTGTATCGCCGCTGAAATTAGATTGTAAATAAAAAGTTTAACAGGAGTCGTAGGCCCAGTTAATCCCGGTTGTAGGTCATCACTTCTCGCAGGAAAGGGATTGTTTGCCGGCCTTCTTGAATCAAGATTTAAAATCTGATTGGCAGATCTTAATAGCGTTTTGTGTTAGGTTCAAAGTTATCAAAGAAGTAAATTAACTGTGTCATTAGAAACCATGGACGGTAAAGTAGGTTTTGTATTATTAGGTTGTTAAAAATGGAAAAACAAGGAAACTGTTTGGAAAGTATCGTTCATAGATTAATCGTGTTCGATAAGAATTACTGTAAAAGTTAACGGAAATGGATCATAGGATCCATCTCCATGTAAATACAGGTATAGACCTGTATTTAGTTTATAAATTAAAAACTGTCGACAGGTAATAAAAAGCAAATAAAATGAACGTCTAAGAAACACTATAAAATATAAAATACTTTTAGGGCAAGAGACAGATTTTCAGGTGTTTTCAGTAACTTCTGCCACTAAAGAAAGCACGTTTCACCAGGGATCTTTTATTTGACACAAACTATACTTAGATAACTAATTGTAGGTTCTAGGTGACTATTAGGCATTTGAACGAATTCACATTTATGTTGAGGCGATCAAAACAAGTTAATAAAAATATGAATTATGAAAGATTGACTTACAGCCCGAGAATAGAGATGTGACAACAAGAAGTAGTGTATTTTATAACACTAATTAAATTTACGTTCGCAATCCATGCGATTGCAGTGTTAATGCAAGAAAATTAGAGGTTATCCGGACCCGACGGAGGCGCGATTTGGGTGCGAGCGGCTCGTTCGGCGTTACAGGCTGTACTGACGCCGTCGAGCCGACTTTCACTGGGGGGCATCTACCCTTGCCCTACCGGCTGTCGCACCCTCCACCCAGCTAGTGACGTCATCGGGCGGCGCGTCACGACCTACGACGCCGTACGACGCGACGCCGCCCTGGGTACTCGCATACCCGCTCCATAATAACATGGCTCGTGAAATGTCGCCGCTTGCTCCCGGCGCGTTACTTAAAGTGAAATATGAAAGTATGAAAAGCCTGCGTCAACAGGGGACGTCATTTGAACGGTTAAGGTCGCCCGATTGGAGTTAAAGGGTCCAAAGAGAGAGATAATAGAAATGTAGACAGTACGTACATCTACTGCTAGCAAATTAATATCTAAACCAGTTGTACGAGTAATACGTTACAGCAGCGGAAACTTACTTAAATAAAACAAGATGCTTAGACTTACTCTAACAATTTTAAATTTATAGGTACTAATATTATCTATAGAGCTAAAGAGTTTGTTTGATCAGAAACTACGGGACCAATTTATATAAAAAAAATATGGATAGCTTATTTTTCGAGAAGGCTTGGCTATAAAACATGCTGCTACGGGAGGGGAGGGAGTAAAATCAAAACGCGCGGCCGCTTTCGTAGGGGCCACTATTTACAACATTACAACAACTTTGAAATCAAGCATAAAGTGTAACGTGTTAGTGTACTTAGTATGTTCGATTAATGTGAACTGCAAATTATTGGGAGATACATCTTCACCCCTTTATCGTTAACGTATTGCTCTACCTTTCGATTAAGTTTGTGTAGTTGCAGATGTACTTTAGAACTTGCACTATAGTAAAAGTGATAAGCCTTATACCTACCTAATTGCAAGTTATACGACTTTCTAGCATTTCATCCTTAACATACGGTTTCGTAGTTTAGCAAATGTAAGTGAAGGTGCCAATTCTCGTGCAGTTTGCATTCGAAAAAAGTCCGATCGAATGTTCTTGTTCAAATAAAATACAGTTGTTTCTTTAGCAGGGTCACGGTTCCTATGCATTACTTTCGTGCGGTGTTTTTTTACGTGTGGATACGTCGATTTATTTTTCCGGTAAAACGGTCAAACTCGAAGAACGAATTATCACATAAACAAAGCTTGATTGACGCGAGAATCTGAGCCCAGAAGGTCATAAAATAAAACAGTATAAAAGTTAAAAATGTTTCTATTTTATGAGAGCTATCTCCGTCAAAGTAGCTTTCGTGGATAGTTGTATCGATACCCACGTCCTACTTGACTATCTGCTTGTATAGAGTGAGCGGCTTACTGATTACGCGCATGCGCGATTTTTCGTCCTCCCTTTCTCACTCTGTTAAGTTAGATAAGGCTTGAAACGTGTAAACTTCTTTGATTTGTGCTATCCTGGTATCTCTGCCGCCCGTGGAAAATTGTTGCCGCCCTACGGGGCACAGTTGGGCGGACTTGGGCGGAGCGGTTTTACGACTTTCGCGATTTGTTTGAGAGAAAAGTTATGGATGGCAGAACTCTCGTACAAGAATAATATTTCGTTATGGACGACGACGCTTTTGAAGGTGAATTTATTAGAGTACTTCACCTTCTACGCGTGATTGTAGATTTAATTTACGGTTCAATGAATAATGTTGTCATTTACATATAAGGAAGCGTAAGAAGAAAATCCACTTGGTTTTTCAAAACTGATCTGCAAAGTTTTGGCTTACAGTTAAAGTTAATAAATTGGCCAACATACGTAAACTAACTGTCAAACAAGTGCAAAGTTGCATTTTCGTATTTGGAACGGATCTATAAAGTTTTCACAAAGTTGGCGCCCAACGTGTTGGTCAAACGTATTCGCTATGCATCCATCTTTTCAGTTTTCAGTACAGTTTGTGATGTTCCATTTGATTAATGTTGTATATTTTGTTGCCTATTTTACTTAGCTTATTCATAAACTTCACTTATAACTTTGTGTGTTAAACGGATAATTTCTTCGAGCGAACAGAGCTTTTTGTATTCGTCTCGTCATCATCCTTCGAGCCATAAGCATCACCTCCGTAACATCATTCAAATCAAATTATAAAAGAAAACCACATAAACTATTAGACGACACAGTACTGACTGTAGCTAATGTAAGTTAGGTTAGAGCAAACAATTTCTAGTTCAAATATTCAAAATTACAACTAATTTGTGTACAGTCACGTTTGACCTTTAATTGCGGGTGGCGTTTGAGTATCTATTTTAAGAATACGCTTAATTAAAGAGCTTCGTTAAAATCACCCACGTGCTGGCGACACGAAGCCTCGATAACGCTAAAATCTCTAAATATCGAGCTCTCGGTCTCTATGAAGCCTTAGTAACATTGCCATGTGACGTCGAGTCAGCGCCGCCCTGCCTAATGGTGGGCGGGGAATATACATGTTTGGTGGAAACTTTAAAAACAGTTATGCAGCTGGCGTTCACGCCATTCTCACGTTTATAATCTATACTAATATTATAAAGCTAAAGAGTTTGTTTAATCGCGCTAATCTCAGAAAATACTGGACCGATTCGAAAAATTTATCGAGGAAGACTATATAGCATACAAATGATAAGTCCAACGCCGCAACAAATAACACAAAAATCTGCTTTAACACAATAACATCCACGACAGCATATGTCTATCTTTTATGGTTTACTCACTGCAACTTTTTTTCTATATTAATATTGTAAAGCTAAAGAGTTTGTTTGTTTGTTTTAACGGGCTAATCTCAGGAACTACTGGACTAATTTGAAAATATGTTTTTGTGTCGGATAGCATAAAACAACACGCAGCGACGGAAGGGGAGAGAACAAACTCAAAATGCGCCGAAGAAGTCGTGGGGGACCGCTAGTCTAGTATATATGGAAGGCAGATAGAAACTGTCTAGCCGAACACTACTCTTAATAACAAGTTGCGATAGTATTGAAGCGATAATAGAAATTTCTTTTTGCTGTACCTTAATTAATATTACGAGTATAATACAAACCTACCTATAAAATAAAAGTAAAATTACAAGTAAGTATAATAAGGAAAGTTGTAATTTAGAGACAACCTAAAAATAACCTTTTTCAAAGTGGTAAAATAAATACAACAGTTATATGATTAATAAACTAGTACAAAAAACACAAAAACGTATGCTACGTGCCTTTAAAAATTGAGAATTCCCTTCGATTACACCAAGATCCTATCATCAGATCCTGACATGGCAACAATGGGACCAAGTAGAAGGTAAACCTTCTAAGGGTCGATTTCACCATCATCAGATAAAACTTATACGAATGAATAAGTATAAAACGACCGATTAAAAAATGCCATTTAGTCAGCAATTATTTATGTAATGGCAATTCGTCTCGTTCAATACGTATACGAAAAAAGTTTACCGATCGAATTTTCTTTGTCGAAGAAATCAATCAATCAATCAATCATTCAATCAATCATTTATTAATTCATAAACATGGGTATTACATGATGTCAAATAAAAAATATTATAAGTACAGCCATGATTCACCTTAAAGGTATATTAATAAATTGAAGTTATTTACATTTTGTTATCAAGGAATAATCTTATGTCATAGTACACTTTTCCAGCAAGGAATCCATTGAGCGCAATTTTAAATTTTTTGCAGTCGTTAATTGATCGGATATTTTGTGGAATTTTATTATAAATTTTTGGTGCCATGTAATTCACACTTATTTTTCGAAGAAGGGTTTTGCAGCTTTGATTGACTTTTAGTGTGTGTGCCTTCGCGACGACTTCCGATAGTACTCGTTTCAAAATAGTTTGGATTTTTCCTAACTAAGTTTGCAACCTCTGTTATATACAGGCACGGCAGAGTAAGAATTTCATATTTGCGAAAGTACGGTTTACACGAATCGTCCTGTTTTAAACCAAACATTTTAACAAAACTAACGCATTTTTTTTGCGCTTTAAAGACACTTTGTTTTTCAGTAGCGTTAGCCCAAAACATTATCCCATACCTTAAGGTTGATGCAACATATCCATGATAGGCTGTTAGGAGCGTTTTGACACTGGCAACCTTCCTCAGTTTAGAGAGAGCATAGGAAAATTTGTTAAGTTTTTTAATTAAGTTATCAATATGAGGTTTCCATGTCAGCTTATTATCTATGGTCAAACCTAAAAACTTTTGTACTTTCTACTTCTTTTATTAAATTCCCTTCGTAGCGTATGTCAAAATCCAAGGGATTATTATTTCTTTGTTTAAAATTTACTAAATATGTTTTCGTTAAATTAAAAGTCAGATTATTCAATGTCAACCATTTGATTAAAGATGTCAAAGTATTATTAATGTCACAATTTATATTATAATCATTGTCATAATTAAATAAAACACTACTATCGTCAGCAAAACTTGTCATATGATGGTCAATTACATTGGGAAAGTCATTAATATAGATAATAAAAAGGAGAGGTCCTAAAACACTTCCCTGTGGTACTCCATAATGTACTTCACTCTCTTTTGATCTGTAAATTTTGTTTTCGCCAGTTTTTAGGTCAATTTTGGTTATATGGGTAATTTGTTTCCTATTACATAGGTAACATTCAATTAATTTAAGGGCGTTGCCCCTTATCCCATATTTCTCTAGTTTATTTAGTAATGTCGTATGATGAATATAGTTTTTGATTTCTCAGGTCACGATTTCTATGTATTTAGATTTTGTTTGTGCGATGGTTTTTTACGTGTAAAACGGTTAAACTCGCAATCGTATTACCACACGAAAAACATTTTCTGGGCGGAAGTATGGTTGCGACGGATTTGAATCTTACAATATAAGTATTACTTACCTCCTTGTTCATCCTGCTTTCCTGGTGATATCGACCTCTGACGCGGTCACATCAACCCTGACGGAGGCTGTATCCTTTGGGTAAAGGTCACGCAAAATGCCAGTGGCGTCTCGATTTGGCAAGCTTTCATTTTAAATTCCACTCGCAGGACTGTTTCTGCCAATATTTCCTAAAAGCTTGAATAAAGTAGTAGGCCAACCCATTTTACTTGACTGCTAATACATACAAGCGTTTCTAGTTTATACTTTTAATTTTTTTTAAGATTAGGACTAACCATAGTGAAAAAAAATAGGTACCTATCTTTTTTCATGATGAACGTGTGATTATAGTAACGTCCTAAATTAAAGTTACAACATAAATAAACATTATGACGGCACAAATCATATTAATGACAATAAATGTAAGGAGAACGCCACATCTAACATGAAAGGAAAAAATATAAAAATATAACGTTTTAGTGTTTGTATAATACTCGTATGATGTAAAAGAACATTCATAATCTCTTTTTATCGACACAACTCAATGCTACACAAAAAATGTTAACCCTGTTAACCCTATGTTACATTTTCTCCACCCTCTCACATGCTTTGGCTTCCCCATACTTGAGTTCCCAACGCAAGTGCAATTTGTGACATGTCAGCGTTTGTGTGTGACCCTTTGTACTAGGGCGGCATACAAAATGCGGAGATCAATCAACCCTCGCTGGTCTAGCCTCAGCTTAGAACAGTCACTGAACTGTATGATCGTAGATTCCAAAAATTTCGACGGTAACACTCTCTACGTAATTGTTGACGATAGTTTTCTTTTTCAAAATATTACATTAAAATAGTTGTGCTAGTTAGACCACTTATAACGAGAATGATTTTTACTTTGTTTTGATTCGTCTATGCTCTAAATAGGATAGCACAGTGCACTATAGAATATAACGTCGAAAAGCAAATTATGTCGTGTCATTAAATAGTAGAAGTAGTGGTTGACCAGGAAAAAAAGATTATGATATTTTGAAAAAAAGATTATATAGATTTTTGTTGATATTTGAATGAAAACTGGATAAAATCCACACCAGAGTGATTAAATAAAAAAAAAGATAATTTCACTCATGAGTTATCTTTGTTTATTTTACCAACAGCTAAAATTAAGAATACTAATTTACAACGTACTCATAAATAGTACGCCAAAACGAGGTTTTCCTTAAGTTACAATTATTATAACAGTTGTGAGACTAAATTCTGACAAGGAATATTATAAATCATTCAAAAAAGTACTATCACTGAACAATAGCTGTGCTTAGATTACAGCGCACGGACAATCGAACATCGAGGCAGGCAAAAAGAAAAAGAAAAAAAAATACCAGAGTCAGGGGTGCGATTGTGTAAAGTAATCGTATTCATTTGACAGTTCATAACGTACGGTATGATCTGTCAAACGGCAAAGAACAAAGGGTTTGACAGATCAAACCGTACGTTATGAACTGTCAAATGAATACGATTGCATTACACAATTCCAGCTCTGATTTATATGACTGGTGGCGAAAGACATCAGCGTGCCCAGCAGCCCGAGAACAACCTAAGAACGTGTTTATTGCTCCATTCCTATAGCACGAGAGTAGGTAAAGGAATAAACAGAGAAAATGACAAATTTTTAAAGCGCAATTGTTGTACCCCTACAATTTAAATTATAAATAATCTTGGGATCGGTTCTTAATGACCACTATACACCGCATACAGAGTGAAGAGATGAAAGTACCAACTTATAAAATAATTTGGTGTACAAATAAATTAAATCGATGTCATCACCTGTACGTGCTCTAAGAGAATTTATAATATAATGTTTAAAGGTTTTTTGTCTTAAGGCAACCTATTTGTCACAACAACCTTTTAAGAATAACCTTTATATAACGGCTAGACAGCTTTCATGTCTTTCAACGCTTCATGTAGTCTTTTCTTTTTTTCTTGTCACTTTCATATTTACATGATCAGTATCTACACCTTTTTATTCCGAATTAAACGCTGTGTACTTTCTTAGTGACTTCGAAAGTTAATATTAAATACACATCTCTTTCTTGATCTTTTGACGTTACTTTTCATGTATATCGCATCTTACCTCATCATGCCTATAAATCGCATCTTCGATTATATGTTGGGGTTTCACATAGCTGCTTCCCACCGCCCACATCATCACAGTGATCAATGCTCTGAATACGAGTTGTACCTAGTCTTGCCATAAATATTGTCACAAAGAAAACATTTTTTTTAATGCAAATTATATTTGTTACTTTTACAGTGTGTTAGTTTTATACATGAATATAAAACAATTTAAAATGTAAAAAGCTTATTCGAAGTGGTCTCCATTGGCTGCAATCCTTTAAACGTTGAGGCCAGTTATCAATAGAAGCACGCACTCTCACACGCGTTTTTTCGATTTTACTACCCTATTCTTTTTTAAATTATCAGTTTTTCAAATGACCAGTGCGTCTTTTTTGGCTGCAAGTCCTTAGTCATCTTTTAAAATACGCGACATGGTTCTGGGTGCTATCTTTATCTCCCGAGATAAAATCTTTTGCTTTCGGACAGGATTTCTGCGAATTCTTTCCCTTACTGCTGTGACCACCTCTTTCGTACGAACACTACGTGGACGGCTAGATCTTTTTCTGTCACAAACAGAGGAGGTCTCATTGTACCTATTGATAGCCCGGTACACAAAAATTTGACTAATACCAAGCATAAGGAGAGTTAAAAATTGCATTTGGCTCCATACCAACTTTGTGTAATGTAATCACGGCGATTCGGTTCCCTTTATCACCCTCCATTTCAAAATCGCAAAATATTATAAAATGTATTGGCGCCAAAATTAGAAAATACAATCGTATAAAAATGACAGATTCCAAATTCAAATATAATATCTTTCTTATTTTTAATTGTAACAGTATTCATGGCCAGACTGTGTACATCCAACGTATGTCAAAACTTGAAAAAGCTATCTATGGCAGTTCGTATCAATTGCGCCTAATGATATCTTGTATTTAAATCTACAATATCATCAAACAACTAAACAAGAAATACCTACATAGAATATATTCTCAAGATCTCAAAAACGGAAGTGCATTCACTGTAGAGCTACAACAAGCGACCCGCAAAGAGCCGGTTGTCAAAGAAACGATGAGCTCATCAAAATGGCGGTCACGGAATCGCTAGCTTCAGCTGTGACAAGGGGAGCATGAAATGCCAAAAGGTATTCGTAGCCGCCGCCCGCCCTCGGGCTTCGTATTCCCGTAGCTACGAACTGCGCCAGTGCTACGAGAATGCCTAAAGAGAAATACTTACAATTACCTTATTCAGAGATTTTCTAGCTCTTTATTTTTTTTTATATAATTGTAAACGATTTTAGGTTAGGTACCTATATTTGATGATTATTTTTTTATAGATGTGCGTCATGATTATTATAAGTTGAAAGTGCCTCATGCGTACCATGTTATCATACGTACAATATGCAGACATTAAGAGAGTTCTTAAAAACTGTAACTTAGCTATTTCATTATAGAATTATTGTCTTAAAATACTTATTTATTTCGGTTTGTTTTTTATATGGGAAAAATAAAAAATCATCGTACTCTTACCAAACCTGCAAACCTTTTTTTTCAAACCTATCGCGAAGTTCGTACCTTATGAAGTGTGGAGTTGGTTGTGTTTTGTTTTTTTCGTCTAAAAACTTTTAGTACTGGACCTTTGCTACCAGGACCTTATGAAATTCTCAGAGTTTTTGAATAGATGCCAGACATGGCAAAGATTAGATTTGAGTTGTAATAAAACCGACGTGGATGCTCCGTTGACAATGAGATTTTAGATTTAAGTAATATATTAATAATTTGCTAATGAATAAGAATAACGGAATTTAAATTCATTTCACAAAAATTTATAGTTTATAGATCTAAGTATTATTTCAATATTTACTGCCTTAAACAAAATACTTGTTTAGTCATAAAATTTTGCTATTAAATAACTTGCATGCATTCATAGAATGTTGGTTAGTGTGAGGGTAGTGTGCCGTTGTAGCACAAAAACATCAAACCCCAAGTATGTGACGTCACTACTACCCTCCCACCCTCGCCGATAGTTGGGGAAACTATAACTACCAGCTTGGCGTCATGTCGCCCTATTGTATGGCACTAGCTTGCGCGGGGCGCCCGCGTTAGTTCGTAGCTTCGCAGCAAAGAAAAGTACCTACCGATTTATGTACGCCTAGTACTCTCGTAGTCGACGCGTTACGTCACCATGGAAATGCGTTACGATTTTCCGTAGGCGCTCCCATATTTCGTAGCACGTTCGTAGCGGTATGCTACAGGCGCGATACGTTTGTCCTGTCATCGATCAATCAATTTATCTTTATTTAGGTTTATTTATATTTATTACAGGCATCCGATAAATGGGTAACTTATTAACCTTCTTCCTCTTTTAGACGCATTTAAACGATCGTTGCAAGAATTGCTGTAAGGAATAAGACCGCTGAATTATTAGGAAAATGGAAGATAGCACTTTAAAATAATTACCTTACCTTACCTTACCTTATAAAATAATTAATAATTTAAATTGTTGCTTCATACACAAACATATTTTAAGTATTTACGGTGCGGGTGGTAGTCTTTTAGATCTGATTAAAATTTAGATGATTATAATAAGGATAAGGAACGAGCATCGTTTGGGTTCATTGAACTTGATTTTGAGAGAAAAGCTTCCTCCTCTAGTCCTCAAGTTACTTACCGATTATTTGCTTAGTTAGACGACAGTACTAATTGTAAAACAACAAATCTATAATAATTCCACAAAAGAGATACTTGAAAACTTTTGATTGCTTTTATTAATTGGATTTCTTGTGAGACACAGCGATGACACGTCGACAAACTTAAACTTCGTTATAGGTTTATTTGTTACCCTAAACAAACAAACTCTTCAGCTTAATGATATTTGCATAAATTGAACTATTATTATGACTACGACGACGACTATCTCTGTGGTGGCGCGCGTCGTCGCTCCCAGGTCCCGGGTTGGATTCCCTGTCGGGTAAATATAGAAATCAAAATTTTCTATATTGTCGGGCCTGGGTGTTGTGGTACCACCGTTGTGTCTGATTTCTATAACAAATTTCGTGCTTCAAAAATTTCCGCCACTTGTCACCAGCGCATACAAACGCTAAACGGTATCATGTTCGACATTCAACAAGGAATACGTCACAATCTTTTCATAAAGATGCGTTTTTTTTTTGGCTGGCAAATATTCTTTATACGTAGTGATAATAGCTTACCTATAAATTTGTTACAAACATTAGCAAAAGGAAGTAAATAAAGTCAAATTTGCTGGCAATATCTGTTTGGTTTTAATGAAAACTTTCGAAAATTATCCTGAAACTATTTCCTTGTCTTGTTCCAAACTGTCTTGTTCCAATTCAAACTTTCTGAACGTTCAATATTTTGTGTCGACAAATAAATCCTCAAGTCATTATTTGTTTTAGTCGAAGTCTCTAGTATTGAACTTACGTAATTAAACTACTATTCAGCAGTAGGAGTATTTCAGAGTAGTTGAGGCTGTATTATGTATGCGTGTGTGTACCGCGTCGTCGGCGTCAGTAGGGAGTGAGGAGATGGGGTGTAAAAGAAGGGAACAGCTACATCTTGCGTTCTCTGGACTCCTGGTGCAAATAACCTCCGGAACATTCAGGCGGCGGTCCCGGCATGATCACGAAAAATATGGCTTTGGCTTTTACTTAGCTGTCATGTTGTCATTTAAATTTTACTGACCTTTTGATTTTATAACATCTTCACGATTCCATGGTAACGATTGAAATATTTTTTTCAGGGCAGCTGAACAACTTTTTACTTACCTCAACACCCGAGCGGTCGCATGCGACCGCATAACAATAGAATACCTATTGTGTCTCGTTCACATACGCTTGAGGGATTAAGTAAATGTTATGAATAGGTTTTTTATGAGAACAGCGCAAACATTTATAACTCGTTCACGTAAAAAAATACCTATATAATGTTGACATAAATCTTTTTTAAGCCTTTGATTAAAAACATGAAATGCACAATCAACACACTAGCAGAGTCATTAAAATTGTAATTAGAAACATAAAAATACTCTTAAGTGATTTAAAAAATAATGAATATGGAATAACATAACATTATTATACATAGCTCATGACTCCGCCACACAATATTTGTTAAATCTCAGTGTAGGTACATCATATTATATGTACGTAAATCCATAGATATAGTATATAGACGTAAATCACTTAACCTGTGTAGCGCCGTTGCTACGAAGGCTTCGTAGTCCGTAGCTTAAGCTTTTCGTTCGTAGCAAATCTCTCGTAGCTACAGCAGGGCTGTGGGGTGGTTTACCAAAGCTTTATGCTACGAATATAGGTACTAGTCAACGACTCTAAGCGGCTCCTTTGTCCCTGGTAGACAAAACCACAAACGCAACGGGACGGCACCATTAAGGCTTTGTTCGTGACGTGACATGGGACACTTATTGCACGCAGCTGTTTGGTGCTAAACTCCCTCAAATGGGAAGGAAAATCTTGCGTTCGGAAAGGCTGAATGTCATGTTTTTGGAAAATGAAAAAGTACATATTGATGTCAATATTATTGAGTTTTTAATACATGAGTTACAAGAAAAAAAAGTTTAAATTTCGCTGGAATGCCACGTTTGTAGTGTTTTTAAATGTACTTTACAGATAAAGCTAGAATTAGAAATACTATTTAGAAAACTGGCTAAAGCTTACCCAAATGTTCTATAAAGTATCTATGTATCTAGTCTTAGAATATAATAGTTATATATATTATAATATAATAGTTTCTCACTCAGGTGACCGTATAATCACTTCCACCAATCTTTCAGATCTATTTCTATGGATAGTAGTAAGAAATCAGATATATTTGGAGCTAGAGGTCTGAATCTAGACTGTGTGAATATGTATGTCCATTACCTTAAATTATGATGAAATCCTTGTCTTTAAATACCTGCGTTAACATGTGAAAAGGTTATGGATTCCGTAACTGGTATGATATATATCCATCCAAATACTAATACGAAATTAGCTGTAATATACGTACCAAGGGTTAAAAACTGGGCTGTAAGCAAAAACAGTTTGTTCAGGAAATCCGTTATTCACTTGTAATACCAGGTTAATACTAATTATGTAGAGGACAAAAATAATATCACATTGGTGTTTTGCATTTAAAAAACGAAAAGAAAAACCTTTTCTATAAAAATCAGCTTCTTACTCAAGTATATTGTTTTTACATTGATTTATAATCATTCAACCAACTTTACTTATATCTGCTACAGAAACTTTTCCTGATATTACCAAAAATACGTGCGCTAGTTAAGCTTAAATTCCTTTATCAACAAAAAAAGGTATTTAGAACGCTTGCTACGTAGAGTTTACTAAAATCAATGTACTTCACACATCACAATCTAATCGCGTGGCGATCGATACTACCCCTTGTGACGTCATTACACAGTATTGATTTTACTCACCCTACTTTCTAAATTGTATGCAGTCCTAGTATCTAAGTATGCCGAGGAAAGCTTTTGCCAGGGAAAACTTGAGAAGGTATTGGAAAATTCTTAAGAAACAGCAAAGTTCAGACAAAGAGCGAGGAAAGTGAACATTGTTCGCTGGTATTGTTCGTACAGAACATAGGTTTTAACATTTTTTCAATCAACGGGATGCATGAGCTCAATTTGAGTGCAGGGGACTGTCAACATGATAATGTTTATTAAGGAAGTATTCTCGCATAACGAGCAAATTACGATGAACCGTGGCGTCCGTGAGATAACAGTCGAGTGTGTTCATTTGACAGCCGCCTACTCGTCCGAGAGAGTTCGCTTCCATTCTATCCGCCGGTTAATCTGCTCGTTACCTCCTCACGGGTATAGTCGCCTGGTACTCCCGGTTCAGTTTATCCGAAACGATTATCCGTTATATCCGGGTTATCTGGACGGTTTAGTTACAAAAATGGCATATAATTTGTTGCTTTTTTCTCTAGCCGTAGGATTCGTTTCTGGCTTCAGTGAAAACGGCTATTATTTCGAAAACCACAAATATTGTGACGACCTCTCTCCATATTACGGTGAAATTAATTTAGATTCAATAACTGGCGTTTGGTACGGTGTGGAAAAAATACCCCACATGAAAGGTGAATACAAGATAGAACACACGAGAGAATGTTTTTACATTGACATCAAGGAGCTTTATATTGAGGTAAATAATTGTTTTATATTATTGTCAAAAAAGCCCGGTATAAAGACCATTAAAATGTAATACGTACGAGTTACGATGATTAAAACTACCTTGAGTTATGGTGAGGCGACCTACTTATGGCTAAGCTATCTATGGCTATGTCTTTAATCACAGGTCACACTTATTATTTCAAATAGGTTCCAGCCTTCCCATGTATTTATTCTGTAAACCCCTTTTTAATTTGATCTCTCAATAGGCAGTTCACAATATAAGTCATGTTGGTCAATTCCTAAAAGTAACGTGCCTACAAGCACATAAATTGAAGAGCACCTCAATATTTTCACTTCCAGATTTAACATTTATTTAATCTTGCATTCAGAAATACATTACTTATCGCGGAATATGCACTTACTAACGAATAATTCAAATATGGATTTCATATGAAGTATTGGACAGATAACGGTAACAAGTCATTATTAAGACGTTGTGAAACAGGTCGTTGTATTCAAAAAAATACTAACAACTAAAAGTACTAAGATGACCAATCTTCCATAAATCCTTACCACCATGCTCTATGTACAGTACGTAGAGTTCACCGCGTCAATTAATGGGTTAATGGTGTCATCCACGGAGTAGCCAGCGAACACGAGACGCTGCTAATTAGCACATGCCTTCGGACGCTCCTCACAAATTCAATTAGCTATAATTCAAAACTTTCATTACTTTAACATGAGCCCTCTTCTAGTATTACTCATCCCATTAGCTTACGCCACCAACGTAGAATATTGCCCCAATTTACATCCGACACATGATTTTGACGAGGAAGCCGTATTAGGCTTGTGGTACATTCATGAATACATATTCCATATGGAAAATATCTCAAGAACTGAATACAACCCTTACTGTCCTGTGGTACAGATTCGTAAATTCGAGGATTATGTCTCGGGAGGTCTGATAAACCGGGATTTAGTGAGTGTCTTGCCTAGGCATTATTTTACATTTGTGTTTATTCGTTTACCCTTTTAACATTGTTTGTAAACTGTTTCAGCCTACGCCGCCTACGCCGTACCCGCCCATGACGAACTCTCCGTATGTAAACCGTCAGTTTGGTCTCCCCGAGCCGTACCGTGTGCGTCACTTCGTGCTGGAGTGGCATGAGGGCTTGTGGAGAGACGACTACCACATCAAGGTCAACACTTCGCACAAGGGCTTCTGGCCCACAGACGTGCCGAATAGATGTAAGTTTACATATCATTATTCCTTGTCAAGGATAGGAATGCTTTTGTCTTTAGACGTTTTTTCTGTATCGCTGAATAAACAACAGGCAAAGTTTTTTTTTGGTTGGAACACGTGACTCAAAAAGTACATTAATTCCTCACGGATGTGTTAATCAACAGTCTTTCATTAAACTTTTGTTTATGCGAACGCCGGCGGCCTTTTGATACGTCAGCGTCTACGAAACTCTAGTTGCAAAGTTTAAGTCTAAGACTGATTTTCTATGGAAGCGGAACTGAGCAGTGATGTGTATAAATTTACTAATAGTCATCAACAAGTTATCACAGAATTATTTCAGCTCCACTTACCTAACGCACCCTTAGCTCGGTTTGTGTTGATAAGGTTTAAGTTGTAAGTATACCAGATGTAAAACTTGTAAAATAATGCTCTGTGATTTGCCACTTGGCATACAAATGTAATTGATTTCATTCTAATTGATTTAAATTATTCACTTTACAATGAAAACTATGTATTACATTTATTACATATTCATTCATTAATTTATACTCGTAGTCACAATATGTCGTTGTAGGTAAGCGATGCACTTTATAACGATAAAGGTTGTAGTTAACCTTGTACTATGTTGTAACAATATATGTACATGGTATACTTACATAGAATTTGAAATAGAATAGGTAGTGTTGCAGGTCCGCACTTCATTATGTAATTGTCTTATTTTAATGCGGTATTTTAATTGTTCCAGCCGTCGACGACATGTATCGCTTCTTCGGCGGAGTCATCCAAGTCCTAAAAGTGGCTAACAACCACCTCGTTCTCAACTTCTGCATGAGGCTGCCCCATTCGCAAATGTACAGCGTGGTTCTATCCAGAAACGAAAACCAGTTGACAGCTGAAGACTTGGCCAGTATTCACAATGTGTTTACTATGAAGCATCTTTCAACATCTGCGTTGAAACGGGTCTGCGAAAATTCTGCAGCCAGCATTAGTGCACCGTATTTTGTTTTTGTCTCACTGTGGTTGTTGTACTGGAGATCTCGGGGGTAGGTTTGAAAAACCTGCAATTATAAAAGCTTCCGAACTTTTTTTTGGTCTTTTAAGCCTTAGTTTACGTGAATTGACTGTTCGAAAGCGAATGTTCTCGATATTTTATCTGCGTGCAGACACAGATGTTTATTTTGGTCTGTTTTTTACCAAAGTTCATATACTTGACAAATAATTTATTTAAAAAATATGAGAACAGTTATAAGTAAAATATTTTTGTATGGATATGTGTGATGTTTTTTATATAAAAACCAATGAAATATATTTATAATTAAATACATCAACTTTGTTAATCAGCTGTTTTATTTTATTTCAACTTAAAACATGATAATACCGTATTTAATGTTATTTAAGTATGAAAATAAGGGCTACAAGGAAAATGAACGACTTAGTTATTTGTATAATGTTACCGAAGTATCCTTTGTTTTACTTCAAGTATTCAGGCGTGACCTTTTGCCATAGACAAAGGCTGGAGTACCCACAAAAAAAACTTGGCATTTCATGGAACAAACGATACTATTAGCGAATGCAATCTCATTCAAATATTTTGTTGTTTTTTCAGATTTATTTTAATTATTTGTATGAATAAACATTTAATATTTTATTTGTAATCTGTAACCAAGTGGCAACATCGATTTTCTAGATTGTCTATGGACAGGGATTATTAAAAAAAATATAGCACAACGGGCGTTCGTTGAATGGTGGAAAATTATCAAAAATATGTTTAATTGTTAATTAGTGGTCAGGAATATAATTATTGATTCTGAATTTAGTGTTTCATTCGAAGTGTGTGTTTGCCAACAAATTCAGAAGCTGGATACGTAAGTCCTACACCCACACAGGTATGAACTTATGGTTAATAATTGTTTACGCGCGATGTCGTGTTCTAATGATGTGTGCATTTACCTAATTTTATAACGCTATTACCAAACGAAACATGTACGCCGTACTAGGGCTCCTACCTGTCATGTATAGTTCCCGATCACGACGTAATACAGCTTGCAATCCTTTATTTTATTGTTTCAAACGCCGATGTAAAAACCAATATTTGATGTTGATTTTCAACAAAAAATATGGTCTTCGACTACTTCACAACAATGTATTCAATTACCTAGCTCACATTTTTTTTAATCATACGATAACAACAATTACTTACTTAGTCCTAGTAAGTTAACCACTTTTATGCATATTATGCAAAATACAACCGCTATCACGTTTTCTGCGATTCTGGTTGTGGACGAGTAATAAATACCTAACAATGTTTTATAACTACATGAATTTTGTTTATGAAAAGATTATAATGTATGCATAGATCTACTTAAATACACAAGAGTGACGAATCTGTATCATGTTTTGATGAGGGTATTGAATACGTATTTTCTTCTACCGTACGTACCTGCATAAAATTCTATACTTTCTATCCACACACGAGTACCTACCGGGTCGTTTGTTACCGGTATATTTGCTTATATCAAATCTTTACTTATGTTTATCTGTGACGAGAAAACACTACTATTTAAGAACCTTTTAGGTACTTTTCATATAAGCTTAGCAAAACTACCTACTACTATAGATATATCTTTTATAATTTAATGTTTTAATACGAATGAAATGGCTAACGGGCAAAATAACTTGTCCCTTAACATCCTACTAACTAAATTAGAAGACTGAAATGTCGGACTCTGACAGTAGTGCTCATACTCCAACTTCTAACATGACGCGGAAAAGAAAGGAGACTGACAGATCAATCTCACCCGCTAGAAAACGAGCCCGGTCTCGCAAGTCGAGAGCAAGATCTAAATCTAGCCATTCATCTGGAACTGTCAAAACGACGCGTAGGTACAGGCGTCATGACACTTCCCGTGCAGAGCGTCGCAGGAAAAGACGAATGGGCAGAAGCCGTAGCCGTGGCAAGTACAACAACTCTCGCAACAGAACGAGACCCGAGAAATCCACTAGTTCGGGGGAAACCCAGACTGATAGCTCAACTAGCACCGATATAACCGGTAGCTCACGAACAACATCATCATCAAGCTCGAGTCGTTCACGTTGTAAAATGAGGCATTCAAAATCAAAGCGTGAGGCGGACCGACCCCGTCGAAATCGAAGCAAAACTGATATCATGAATCGTTTCATTAACGCTATCAGTAATCACGGTCGAAATACATTCGTAGGCGCTCATGATGTAATTCCCACTTTCGATCCTAGTCAGAAAACTCAATCTACAAAGTCATGGCTCAAAAAGGTCAACGAAACAGCCGCAATATATCAGTGGAGCGATAAGCAAACGATTTTTCATGCATTACCAAAGCTGACTGGTTTAGCACGCCGATGGTACGAAGGATTATCTTCAGTTAATTTAACTTGGAAACAGTGGCAAAGTAAATTACTGCGACACTTCCCGGATGATCGAAATTATGCGGACAGGCTAACGGAAATGTTGTCACGAAGAAGCCGAAGAGAGGAATCTCTTGAAGAATACTTCTATGATAAGGCCAAATTAGTCAGCCATTGTAACATAAGAGGAAAAGACGCAGTAGACTGCATTATCCATGGTATTTTGATCATAACATAAAACTAAATGCTCAAGGGGCTAATTTCAAATCACCTGACAAACTACTGAAATATCTTCGCAGCATTAGTATGAAGAACATTAATAGAGACAGTAAACGACCAAGCGCGTCAAGCAAAACATACAACAACTCAGCTAAAAGTACTGAAAGTCTTAAAGACCCTAAGAACTCAACTACTACCCGGTTGTGTTATAATTGTGCTGAACCTGGGCACATAGCCCCTAAGTGCCGAAAGGAAGCACAGAAGTGTTCGAAGTGCAGTCGATTAGGTCATCTACCTGAATACTGTAGGCAAGGAGCAGTCACAGAAACGCGAAGACAAGATAACAGGAATTCAAACGGCGACAATGGTAGTAATATAAATAAAGTTCAGCGAATTGAAGCTAAAAACGAGACTGATGATAATAACATCTACAATAAGGTTATTAAACTCAATGGAGAACAAAAAACAGCGTTTATTGACTTCGGTAGTCAATGCACTGTCATAAAACAGAGTATCGCTGAAGAACTTAAATTGTCTATTAACAACGAACATTTGACAGTAATCAAGGGATTTGCTTTGGGCACTCTTAAACCCATAGGTAAAGTACAAGTTCATATACAGGTGGATTTCGTGAACGCTGTTGTTGAAGCTTTTGTGATACCAGACCAATTCCTCAACACAGACATGCTTATAGGGCAAAATATCACAGAGATGCCAAATGTTATAGTATTTAAATCTAATACTACTTTGATTCTTTATACGGATAAAGCGACAACTGAAAAGTCAAAGCTTTTTGTCCTAGACAACGTGGTCGTAAAGGGCATGCAGACAATTAAAGTACGCTGTGACCAAGATTACACAGGATACGTTTACTTACCTGGGAACGTCTCCTTTAAAAATGGCGAAGAAATTATGACATTGCCAGGCTTGTTCCACATCAAGGAAAGTAAGGGTGATATACCGGTTGTAAATCTTTGTAATGAAAGTGTATTACTAGCAAAGGGTAGGCTCTTAGCTCGAGTTAATTTATTACCCCTGCAAGACGGCTTCCTACCATCACATCCTTTCACAGAATGCCAGGTAAATAAATTAACGTTAGTTGATCATACTCATAATCCTGAGACTATAACTATTACTTTAGAAATGTTAAATATAGGCACAGACTTAACTAATGAACAGAAACAGAGACTTTTGACTTTACTTAATGAATTTAGGGATTGCTTCGCACTACATTTGAATGAATTAGGAACGACTCATATAACGGAGATGCATATACAATTACAAGATAATACGCCAGTGTCTTACAAACCATATCGGTTACCGTATAGCGAAAGACTGATCGTTCGTGACATGATAAGTGAGCTATTGGATTCAAATATCATTCAAGAGTCGAATTCACCATACGCAAGTCCGATCGTATTGGTGAAAAAGAAAAATGGAGAACACCGTCTATGCGTCGATTACCGAGCATTAAATAAGAAAACTGTGAAGAATTCTTTCCCTATGCCGGTAATAGACGATCAATTGGACCGTCTTAGTGACAAAGTTTATTTCACAAGTCTAGATTTAAAATCAGGGTATTACCAAATCCCGATGGCCGAGGGGTCGCGACATCTAACAGCATTCGTAACGCCCGACGGGCATTACGAATATACGCGTATGCCGTTTGGACTTGTTAATGCTCCAGCGGTATTTCAACATATGATTAATAAGGCTCTTGGTAAAGATAGGTACGATTTAGCCATTCCGTACATGGATGACCTTCTCTCACCAGCTGCTTCAATTGACGAAGGTCTCCATAAATTACGTAGGATCCTCTCATCGCTGCGTGAAGCTGGTTTAACGCTAAATCTGTCCAAATGCTGTTTTTTCAAAAAAGAACTAGACTACTTAGGTTACGAGGTATCTAAGGAGGGACTAAAACCAGGGACTAAGAAAACAGAAGCCGTAGGGTCATTCCCTACACCTACAAATGTACATCAGGTCAGGCAATTTGTCGGGCTAGCCAGTTTTTTTAGGCGGTTTATACCTGGATTTGCTAGTATTGCAAAACCACTGACCACGCTTACGAAGGCAGATGTTCCCTGGAGATGGGGACCGGAACAGATGGCAGCCTTTCAAGAAATTAAAAGTAAATTAGTGGAAAGACCAATACTGGCATTGTTCAACCCAAAATACATAACAGAAGTCCACTGTGATGCAAGCAAATTGGGCGTGGGTGGCATGTTATTGCAGAAACCGAATGAAACAGCTCCACTCAAGCCAGTCGCATACTTCAGCAAGCAAACCACGAAAGATGAAGAACACTTCCACTCGTATGAACTTGAGACATTGGCCGTAGTATTGTCATTAAAGAAGTTTCGTACATACTTAATAGGAATACCCTTTAAAGTTTGTACCGACTGCAATGCTTTGAGAACAACCCTTACTAAGCGCGACCTCATTCCTCGGATTGCTAGATGGTGGTTGTTGCTCCAAGAATATAATTTCACAATTGAATACAAACCAGGCGAAAGCATGCGCCACGTAGACGCCCTAAGCCGAAACCCAATTCACAATAAAAACTCTGAGTGTGACAGAGATGACGTCGACACTTACGAGATTATGAATATTACTACTACCACAGAGTGGTTACAATCAGTACAGATGACAGACCCTAAGTTAAAATTTGTCAATCTTATACTTTCTAATGACAGTAAGGACATCAAAGACGTTCTTGAAAATTATGTTTTAAAAGATGGCAAAATTTACAGGAAAGTCAAAGGTGAATTAAAATGGGTTGTGCCAAATAACGCGAAATGGCGTATTTGTCAACTCAACCATGATGAAGCGGGCCATTTCTCAGTTGACAAAACGTTAGCTAAAATAAAACAGGATTATTGGTTCCCTAAAATGAACAGGTTTGTCCGTAAGTATGTCACATCATGTATGAATTGTCAATACAACAAATCGGCGACTACTAAAAGTAGCGGATACTTGCACCCTATACCGAAAGGAAACATCCCGTTCCATACGCTCCATATGGATCACCTGGGACCATTTGTCAGGAGTAAGCGTGGCAATTCATATATCTTAGGAATAATCGACGGTTTTAGTAAATTTATCTTTGTTAAAGCGGTTAAGGATTTAAAAAGCAGAACGACTATAAAAATACTGTGTGACATTTTTAGCGTCATAGGAAGTCCAAAGATAATTATATCGGATAGAGGTACTAGTTTCACGTCAACAACATTTAAAAATTATGTAAAATCAATAGGCGCTAGACATATTTTGAATGCGGTCGCCACTCCCCGCGCGAATGGTCAGATCGAAAGATATAATCGCACAATATTGGAATCATTGGCGGCATCAAACCACGGTCTTGACGAAAGAGACTGGGATACGCACGTTCACAAAGTTCAATGGAGTCTAAACAATACCCGAAACAAAAGTACCGGTGCTACACCATCCGAGATAGTTTTTGGTCGTAGTACGGTAAATCCAAGTGAAGGAGCTATCTTGAATTCGATTCAGAACGCAATCGAAGACATTAATGCCTCAGATAGTCAGTCACCGAAATCTGTCAGTTTGTTGGACGAAACTAGAGAGGAAATTCGTGTTCAAGCAGAAAATAATATAAATCAAGGCCAACGCGCGATGAAGAAGCATTACGATAAAAAGAAAGCACCTACAAAGTTCTTTGCAGTAGGTGATCTCGTTATGATACCTAACTATCATCTCCCCGCCAACGGTAAGAGCAAGAAATTGTGCCCGAAATTCCGAGGTCCTTTTAGAGTAAGTGCTGTATACGATAACGACAGATATGAAATTTCCAGCATAGATGGTTATTCGAAACGTAAATATAAAAGCGTCTACCCTGCGGACTCTCTGAAAAAGTGGATCACTTTTACATGTGACAGTGATGACAATACTGACAAATTGGACTTGGAAGACTCTAGTGATGAGTGTAGTGAGACAGACAACTAGATCACAATTATTAATTGCACTAACCGTAACCACATACATTACCTTTCATCCTTTGATTCTGTTCCTGAGGACAATGGACGAGACCCCATCCTATCAGTTATTTATTTCAGGTTACCGCATAAGCAACTGAATTACAGGCTGTAAAAGAAAAATATCTTTGGCTCGAACAGGAATAAATTCGAGTGAGTACAACCTAACATATTACTACCACTACTCATATTGTGAGGAATTTATTATAATAATATGAATATGCTACTAATGTAGTTATTTCTGGTGAAATATGCTATTATTGTAGTGATCACTTAACTTTTACATGATATTGTACTGCCAATGTTGACTTGATGTTCGTATGAGATTTGCTACTATTTATACTTAGCACGTTGTTTTATGTGAGATATACTACTAATGTAGTATGTAAATTCCTGTGCGAGATATGCTACTATTGTAGTGATCACTTAACCTAAATGTGAGATATGCTACTGATGTAGTGATCACTTAATTTTGATGTGAGATATACTACTAATGTAGTGATCCCTTATATGTGAGATATACTACTATTGTAGTGATCACTTAACCTAAATGTGAGATATGCTACTGATGTAGTGATCACTTACTTTTGACGTGAGATATACTACTAATGTTGTGATCCCTTATGTGTGAGATATACGACTAATGTAGTGATCACGATCTTATGTGTCTTATATACTTCTGACGGATTAGTCTGCTTACTCTTTTCGTAACTTATCGCTTTACGCAACATACCCTCAAATTGCACATGCGTTACATTATAATGAAACTTATTCTACCCTAAACTTGTCTCTGAGAATTTATTTAACTATCCCAATACCTTCAGTATTATTAATTCAGAGAAACAAATAGTTAATTGATTAAGAAAGAGGGTACACTGAAGTAAACAAAATTCATTTTAATTTCACCGATCATTAATTATTTTATTCTTCTGTTTTATAGGTCTCCTGCAAAAGAAAGATACTTACAACTGCAGCGTCAGAAGACGGAAACAGCAACAGCAACCAACTCCTCAGACGTTATAGGATATCATTAATTATCTGCAATAGTCATGCATGATAAGCTACCTACCGTCATTGATTTTTTGTAGTTATCACTTGTCATGTATATATATTTATATTGTTTACGGTTTTAATGTTTATTGTGAATGTTAATTTGAATAAGCCTAGATTTAATCCTATTGGATTGGAGGTCCAATATACACGAATCAAAAAGATAGGCCCAAAAAGTACTTAATATGTCAAACACTGATCCTATGATGCCAAATATCAATGTATTGTGTATTTATTTTGTTAGTTGTATATTTGTTTTTTTGTATAGAGACACACAAATCTATCGAATGGCCGGACTGGAATAGGGACATTCCATCTCCAGGACGGCCGTCTATTAGCGAATGCAATCTCATTCAAATATTTTGTTGTTTTTTCAGATTTATTTTAATTATTTGTATGAATAAACATTTAATATTTTATTTGTAATCTGTAACCAAGTGGCAACATCGATTTTCTAGATTGTCTATGGACAGGGATTATTAAAAAAAATATAGCACAACGGGCGTTCGTTGAATGGTGGAAAATTATCAAAAATATGTTTAATTGTTAATTAGTGGTCAGGAATATAATTATTGATTCTGAATTTAGTGTTTCATTCGAAGTGTGTGTTTGCCAACAATACGAAAATTACTGTTTGAATATTTATTTGAAAAGAATCCGCTTAAAATCTTCATAACAACCTTACATACAAGAAAGTACGAGTATTCTGGTAACCAAGCCGTACACCTCTTTTTATGTCACATAAAATAATTTTGTACCATAAAAAGTAAGGATAAATTGGATACTTAATAATATGAAAATAATACTAAAGATAAAATAGGGTAATTACTCGAAGTCGAGTCCAATAAATATACCTACTTATGAAATCAAAGCAAGACCAAGTTTCATACCATAAGTAGATAGACAAATGAATGCTTCGACAAGTAGCTGATAGGTAAGTATAGACGCACGTATTAATTTCATAAATGGTAAACATTTTCTTTCTTATGTTTTTGTAGCCATAAAGAATTTGCGCTCTTGGCAATTCTAACTTTTGGCTCATTAAAATTACAAGTAAAAATATAAGTAGACATATTTCAGCCGATAATTTATTTTAATACGTGCTATGAAGAAAATAAACAATGAGTTTAGATTAAGAAGACACTAACCTAATAGTATAATAGTAGGTACACTGCGGAATCTGGATGTACGGAGTCCAAGTTTGTCCTATAAACAATCTACAGATATTAAATACATAGCTTTGTTATGGTATCCAGTCTCTTTATTTATATCCTTTACTAGCGGTCCCCCGCGACTTCGTCCGCGCGTTTTGAGTTTGCTCCCTCCCCTCCCGTCGCAGCGTGACGTTTTATATCCTAAAGCCTTTTTCAATAAATAAGCTATCTAACACAGAAATATTTTTTCAAATCGGTTCAGCAGTTCCTGAGATGAGCGCGTTCAAACCAACAAACTCTTCAGCTTTATAATATAATTAGCGCAAGCGCACGTTGTACTTGAGCTGCGAACATTATTTTGGTGCGGAGTTATGTTAAAACTGTGATAGCTCCTAAGATATTTATTGAAATCAAATGATATACAGAGCAACTTGGTTCTAAATGAAATGCTCGTGATGATGAATGTATTTATTTGGATAAGAATAAATACCTGTGTGTATAATACACCTCTAAAATTTATAAACATAAAAAAGGTTGTAGTAAGTCAACCATAAAAGATAGACATATGCTGTCGCGGACTTTATTATAGAACTTTTAATGTTGAACAATCCTGTCATACATGATTTTTGTGTAACTTAAGCGGTTTCCGCAGCGTACGCAGCGGAAGCTCTCAAAAGGAATATCTTTCTCCCGTTTTTGCAACATTTTTCATTGCTGCTGTGGTCTTGTGAGTCGTATCTTTATGTTATATAGCTTAAAGCCTTCCTCGATAAATGGACTATCTAACATAAAAATAATTTTTCAAATCGGGCTAGTAGTTTCTGAGATTAGCGCGTTCAAACAAACAAACAAACAAACAAACAAACAAACAAACAAACTCTTTAGCTTTATAATATTAGTATAGATAATACCTACTTTTCTCAGGTTATAACTCTCTATTCACACTAATTTTCAATAAAATTCTAGAAATGTCTTATAATTTTTAATAATTCCTTTGGCTTTAGCAATTATTAGAGCAATAGTAACAGTTAATTAAGTAACAGTTTTACTTCAAAATTGACCAGTAAAAAAAGTTTTACCATGTATTCAAATTTCAACGAGTCGAATGAGTGAGACATAGAAGTTTTCCAGTGAAGCTCCAAAACTACAGTTACCTGCGTACACAAGTAAGTGGGGTTAATTCTTTACACCAGCGATACAGGTTTAAACGCTAAACGGGAGAAACTAAGTATTAATTACGTCAGTAGAGCGTATAAACGATTAATATTTTTTAGGTTCCGCAGCCAAATGGCAAAAAACGGAACCCCTATAGTTTCTTCAAGTCTGTCTGTCTGTCTGTGTGTCCGTCCGTATGTCACAGTTACTTTATTCTGTGTAGTAACTATAAGCATCAAACTGTGACATTTTATTTTATTCTGTAACTATAAACATCAAAAAAATGGTAGAAAGATGTATCCTATTAACCGCTTTACGATTCTTATACAAAAACATAAAAATAACGATATTTTAGGAGAGTCGCCCCTACATTACACTAAAACCGAAATATTATTTTTCGTCAAACGTATGCGTGTGGGGTCTATGGATAGGTCTTTTAAAATGACATAGAGGTTCCTGAAACCATTTTCTTTTAAAGTCTAACGATTGAAAGTAAGTGGATGGCCTAATTCAGTTAAAGTTGGCGCGAGTCCGACTCGCACTCGGCCGGTTTTTGTATAATAATTTTATATAGGTTTAACAACGACATGGTAGGTAAACCAGGCCATAAGAACATAGAGTCTACGAATGGATACATTACGTAGAGTCTACGAATAGTCACTTTTGTTAATCATCAAAGTGCACCTATTGCGCCATTCATGCACTCTAAATATCCGTAACAATTCGCTAATTGGCCGAGCCACCGGCCGACACCGGTGTCTTCTTCCATACTGTGATCAATTGTCCACGTGTCATCATGTCAACTGTGTTACTTGTCCTATTCGTGGCGGGAGCCAGCGGATTTTGCGGCGACATCATCCGGTGGTCGCACCAAGTCAAAATGGACGACGTATATGGGGTGTGGTACGGAGTAGGCTACGCTCAGCACACCCCCGATATGACAAATAAACCTAACGAAGTCGGCTGCGTCACACTTTACATAAGCGACGCGACCACTGAAGGTCGAGATGATTGGCTCGATTGGTCCGTGAGTATCAGCTTCAATTCATCAATAATGTGATTTACTTTAGTGTTATGTATAATTAAGGTTTGAGCTAATACAAATCTAGTTGGACTTCAATTCAATGTCTAGAATGTAATTGTGTTGATTAAGTTGTTTCCGTAGTATGTAAACGTGCATCTACGAGTTCCTAAAGTAACTTACAAAAACCTAAAAATATTTTATTTTGATGATGAATATCTATATTGTTGCAAGTAAAATAAATCACATTTTATCATTGTTTCAATATTATTCGTGAGGAGACAGTTTTCATTAAGCAATATTACTAAATACATTACATTACAGTGTTTTTCTTATACATTGCATATCATAGGCTAAGAACAAACAAATGTTAAAAATTCTTCCAGTTGCTTAGAAGAAACTATTCCGACGAGGATTGGAGGTCATATCGAAGCAATCCGTGGTCAGATACACCCATGTCTGGCTCCTGGCTGGACATCCGTGTGAGAAGGAGGGCAAAACGAGACATGTATAGCGAACGACGACTAAGGATCATATGGGATGAAGATGGGCAGACCATGGAGCAGATATACATCTATACTCCTGACGCTGCTGGCCTGTGGGTGGCGGAGAAGCGACGGCCGGGGGAGCAAGAGATGATAGCCAGAGGAATAGGTAGTTTTTGCTTATACGTGAACATTTCACAAATTTTAGTCGTTTACCTTTTCAGTCATAACAGAATGACGTATTTTCAGGACTGAAACTTTAGCATTTTTTCCCATTTGACGCAGGACTCATTATGACCAGTTATCGGGATTTGCTAGGATCTTTAAGGATAGTTTTAATATGTAATCGTTCAGATCACCAATATAGGTGATAAGGCATTATAAGAGATTATATGTAGTTCGTCCATAATTTTAAAGACTCATACTATCAAACACTCCTACTTATATCCAACTACTTTCCAAGGTATCTAGTTACTAATTACCTTTCCAAAAAAAGATCTAATGATACTTTAATCCTATAGGCTGTCGCTTACCAATTATTTTTTTACAGATATATGGTACCCTGACGACCCGCCAAAACACCCACAAGTGATCCGTGTGCTAAAGGTGAATCCACACGTCATGATCATCAATCACTGCACTGACATCGGCCCGAGGGGAATCTTCTCCCTCATCCTCCGAAGATCTCCATCTCGAATGCATAGGAACGAATGGTACGACCTCCAGCGTGAGTTCTACAGCTTTGATCTACCTACCATGCATCGCCATTCGACTATATGTGCTGGTTGCACAGAAACCAGTTCTATGCTGTGTGTGCTTTTCTGTATTGTTCTGTTGCACACTATGTACCGAAGATAAATAGACAGCAGAATAAATGGATTGATTGAATTATTGGAAATGACTGACATTATTGTATATTGACTGTAAGAAAAATAAAAATTGAAAATTTATGATGTTTTTTTCTTCCCACACCATAAGGCTCATGCACTTAAGACTGAGTGTCTCGGAGTGCGGAAATCGTTTACTCCTTTAAAGCTCAAAACGCTAATTTTCTTATTAATTTTAAACTTATAAGCACTTTTACAAAATAGGTAGTCATTCCTCACTTACTCTACTGTGGAATGATAATGGTTCGAAATTAATAATTATCGGTTTTCCATGAATGGCGGTAAATACGTATCGAATACCTATTCATACATATAGAACTAATTAATCACTTGTCTTTATTCGATTTCTTTTATTTGTATGAAATTGTGGAGCAAGTTAATATAAAATTATATAAGGTCAAGATTAAGCACACACTTATTCGGCCTATTTGATTTAATCGTTCATCAAAATTAACATAATTCTTAATTTTCTAAGTGGGTGTCTCTTTCGCTTACGTAACACAGTAGCTGCTCTTCGTTTGTCATTATTGTGACTAAGGTGTGAACGAATTAACTTCTCGGGCACCCACGTTAATATTGTTTGCGACGGATGTACTAGTGACTCCTGACTCCATGACCCAGGAGACGGGTCGCTTCTAGTGAGATGGACAAGAACACTGTTAAAGGACAAATTATACCAATTACACGTATTAGACCGTTTAACAAGACTGATTTTAATGAGGATATCATATCTGAATGAACAATTCTAGCTTCGAATTAAGAAAGCTAACGTATCGAAATGAATGAATGATGCCCACCCACTTTATTAGTTACTAAATAAGAATTGGTTTACACGATAGACGAAGTTATGCACCTACTTATTATAGTTCAACGTAGTAAATTCAAGTAGAATCAAAAAAATGCTGTGGTTTATTTAGTTGCTGTAGCGTAAAGCTGTAGGTATTATACCCATAGCTAGGGACGATGTAAGAATAACTAAAGAAGATAGTACTAATTAAAATATTGCCATTAACGTCAAATATCGCAATGGGCAAGTGCGAAGAAACAAACGCCCAAAAAGCCAAATGTATACAGTTCATACCTTACAAAATTCAAAACAAAACGAATTTATGTCTGAAAATTAAAAGTAATTCTCGCGAAGAATATTACGTGGTGCTTTTGCTTTGCTCTTAAAGCAAATGCAAAGAGATTTCGGAATAAAATCGAGCTCAGGAAAAGAATATTCTCCCTTTAATATCCGGCGGGGCGGGGAGCGTGGGGGCGGTTTCAGTTTCAGCGCGGTAGTAATGAATTTTTTGATAATGTTTTCATTGTGGATACATTCTAGCATTTACGTCTGTTAATTATGTAGATAAATATATAACTATGTTTTAATAACAAGAAGCCACTTTTGTAGTGTCGTAGCATAGACTAAACAAATAGAAGCGATAATGAGGTAAACAATCATAGTCAGTAGTCATCCGCTTCATTTCTTTTGTAGGGCTAGCTTACACGCGACTTTTGTCCGTGTTGATATTATACTGGTATATTATTTTATATATTCTTTTCGCGAATATTGACGAAATTTTATCCCGTCGTTTTCAACACTTGCACTGTCTACCCGTGACCACGAACGCTGTAAAGTGTTCGAAACGTCGGTATTAACTTTTATAAATATTCGCGAAAAGTATCAATAAAATAATGTTTTACATTATAGTTTGTTCACTTGTTTTTATGTGAAAAAGCTTTAGATATTCCTATATTCTTACCTTTTCCAACTTTCGCTGTTATGAATATTGGTAAAGGAGGATGATTGAGGACTCGTACATTCGGATAATATTCTATTCTATTTTATTAAAGAAAAGTAACTAATGATGTTAGTGAGTTCATGGAGGATGAAAAAGAATGTGATACTAATTTATAATTACAATAGATTCAATACTACTGTGTTCAATTGTTGCAATTAATTTGTTATAATTTAATTTAGATTAATTTAATGTTTGCTGTACCCTACCGGGCGTGCATATCTATACTAATATTATAAAGCTGAAGAGTTTGTTTGTTTGTTTGTTTGTTTGAACGCGCTAATCTCAGAAACTACTGGCCCGATTTGAAAAATTATTTTTATGTTGGATAGTCCATTTATTGAGGAAGGCTTTAAGCTATATAACATAAAGATACGACTCACAAGACCACAGCAGCAATGAAAAATGTTGCGAAAACGGGAGAAAGATATTCCTTTTGAGAGCTTCCGCTGCGTACGCTGCGGAAACCGCTAAAGTTACACAAAAATCATGTATGACAAGATTGTTCAGCATTAAGAGTTCTATAATAAAGTCCGCGACAGCATAAGTCTATCTTTTATGGTTGACTTACTACAACCTTTTTTATGGTAATAAATTTGTAAAAAAATAATGCATCATTTTTAGAGGTGTATTATACACACAGGTATTTATTCTTATCAAAATAAATACATTCATCATCACGAGCATTTCTTTTAGAACAAAGTTGCCCTTTATATCATTTGATTCCATTAAATATCTTAGGAGCTATCACAGTTTTAACATAACTCCGCACCAAAATAATGTTCGCAGCTTAAGTACAACGTGCGCTTGCGCTAATTATATTATAAAGCTGTAGAGTTTGTTGGTTTGAACGCGCTTATCTCAGGAACTGCTGAACCGATTTGAAAAAATATTTTCGTGTTAGATAGCTTATTTATTGAGAAAGGCTTTAGGATATAAAACATCACGCTGCGACGGGAGGGGAGGTAGCAAACTCAAAACGCGCGGACGAAGTCGCGGGGGACCGCTAGTGTAGTATATAATTCATTATGTGATACACTACAATTTATTTTTTCAAATTAATAAATGAATGAATATAGCACACCCTTTCAGTTTCCCCCCTTTACATAACGCCTAATCAAGTAACTTAAAGTTAGCTCTGAATCGGAACGGTGTTTTAATGTTCGTTAAAGATAGCACCATTTAGGAATCAAGTGTTTTCCCATTTTATTATAGTGAATTCTTAAAAGATTTATTAATAAAACAACTTGTTCACGAAGTGACATTAAAGTGTCGGCTTTTATTTTACCTAATAGTATTTAAGCAATTCTATCATTACAGATAACACATCGTGTGACTTCCTGAGTTTAATCAGATAGAGACGGGCAAAGGGACGACGTAAAGTGTACTAAGTTTAAAAAAAAATTTTTCTACATTAACACTTTTTTATTAATTTCAATTTCATTTCATCGCTCAGATAGTACAATCCTGTTAGTAATTTCTTATAATCAGTAAGCAATTTATCGAGATTTTATATTTATGTCCAATTACTATTAAAATGTAATCATTTATTTTATTTTATTCAAATTTATTTAAAAAGGTGTAATTTTTGTCACTTTTTTCGGTTCCAATGCTGAATTATAGTACAATCCAGCCTTTCCAACAATGTGTTCAGAAGACTGATGAACTCACCCGTGCACGTCGGGTCAGCGAGGTTACTTTTTTGCGAATGCTTGTGTAAAACAATGAACTGTAGCCACCGCAAACATTCCTGATGCGCTGCATACCTAGTTCGACAATCTACAGAACTTCGGTAGCATCAGCATTTTAAAACTTTTATTGTATTGAATTAAAAGCTTTTTAGTGTAGTTACTCCACAAACTGCAACGTTTAACCTGCACATCTTTTGAACATCCAGCAAACCTTCTAATAACCATACTACACCTAACCGACAAGGGTCTACGCCCTCATTCCAAATCTTCGTCGTCAGTGAGGTCCTCCATCACCCAATGGCCCAAGTACTTGAACTTCGTGACTCACTCGGAACATCTCCTATTCTTACAGAGGGGAGCGATAAAAGGTCTCTTTAAAAAGCAAGCAAAATTGCTTGCCTTGAAAAAAGAAATTCTCGCTCTTGTTCGTATTGTACAGTCGATAGCACATCAGGTTACCCACTTTTGTTTCAAACTAGCCCTTATTTACAACATGGGCTCAGCAGAATCATGTCGTCCGCCCGCGTAACTAATGTTGTTAACCATCGATTGTACATCCGACAACGATTAAAATGTGGTTTATAAATTACAGTTTTTAAAAGAGCAGAAACACGAGCACCCAATTTTATTAGTGACTCCACAAATGACTATAGATATCCGTAAAAACCTCATTTTTTTGTTTTTGTTTAACCTTGAAATTCTTTTAAATAAATGAATAAATAATTGATTTGATCACATATAGATTTTTAATGTTAATGTGTGAATTTTATTGTATGTAGGTACTCAGAACATGTTTATTTAGTTCCGCTGAAAATCAGTGTCGACGCATACTCACTATATATCAGGTGTCACGACATATACAGAGCTTTTTGGGACACTTGTCGGCTTTTTTTTATTATTATTGTTTTTTATCCCATCCTTGCTATTCATCATAATAGTATTTTTATTTGTGTGTTTGATACACATATATAAATAATAATTCGTTAATTCCAGTAGTTAACTTGCACTTGTTTATTTGAAAATATTATCTATTAATGTATAATATTATCTTGTAGTAATGTACTATGTCACGTAAATAAACATACCTTACTTTAAAATCTGAATTTAATTCTAAACTACTTATTCTACAAAATTGAGAATCTTGGACTTGTGCCAGTCTCATCCTCAGCCGCGTATTAAAATTGAGCTTAATTAGTTTACTTCCCAGTCTCATAGTGATCTCGTAGCAGTCACACACAACGTCTACCGAATCACGCGACGCCCCGAAACGACGGATAGTCATGTATCGAATACTCGCGCTCGTCATTTTCGCGACAGCCGAAAGCGCGAATTACCAACGCTATGGCGAATCTACGGGCAGTTACCCGGCCTATTCGACTATATCGAATTTATATCAAGTGCCGTACAAGAGTAACTATGGGCATGACTTGTCGAATTACCCCGAAGTGACGAGGTATCCTAACTACAGTCCTGGGTCGACGCCAAGTTACAACACTTACAACTCGGCGGGTAACGAGAATAATTATAATAAACCAGGGTTTGGTGTGGGTACTCCGGGGTACGGGCAAGAGTATGGAGGGTACAGTTCGTATGAGATGCCTTTTATGAAGGACATAAGAGACTACTGCGTGAACCGTTCTCCTCAGATGGGAATCCTCGTGGACAGTCTGATGGGGATGTGGTATGGAGTGGAGTTTGTGCAGCATCTTGCTGGAGATTCAAGAATCGATTACACCAGAACCTGCATCGTGATACACATCTCAGAGCCGATGGAACATGTAAGTACACGGGCATAAAAAGATCGCAATTTTAGCGTATTGCACTGTTGGGATGATAAATAAGGTGTCAAAGTAAAATTTTCAAAGGGCGCACCTAATTTTTACTGATGAGTAAGCTCCTGTTATTTTACATTATATTCACTCTACCTTAATCTTTGTTAGGTTACGTTAACCTACTTAATTACATATTATACTTAGGGCTGATTTTTCAATAGTCAGATAAGAATTATTCGTCGAACAAAATATAATATGTTAAATTTGAAAACGTCCAACGTCACCCAATTGTCAGCAATTATACGTTACAGTCATTTTTTTTAAATCTGAGTTTTATAATTTTATCAGTCTGATAAGTTTTACCAGACCATAGAAAAATAGGCCCTTATACAATTTATTAAACGAAGAACAACTTCATCACGCTATTATTATTTTTGGTTAAACTTAATCAGACTATAGATAAAAGTTTGTCTAACTTTTTTTTTACACTGTAGAAACATTAAAGATCCTAACGCAGACGTAACAAAATGGTAATAAATCTTTATTTTAAAACCGTGTTTGAGTTACGACCATTACTCTTGTTACTTTAACATAGTTAAAAATAGATATGAGAAAGTACCAACACCGGCACAATGCTTATTCACTTCACTCTTAAATGTTGTCTTAACCCTTGATCCCCATAGGATGTAAATATAACAAATTGAAAAGCAACTCGAGTTAACCTCTAAACGCAGGTTTTTGCTGTCCCAGATCTCGGATAAGGCACGGCGTTCAGTTAACAATCACAATTAGTCGACTTCATTCACATCTTGATCAATGCGATCCGTACTGACTGTAGTGCCACTACCATAGACTGAAGAACATTGAGACATCTGAAAGGCGAGCTTAAGAAAATGCAACAAAAATTTAGAATAAACAGAGTTTTAAGAAGCTTTCAATAAAATAATGTTATACGTGTAATATGTACAGAATCCTACTAAGGCCTATAAATTATCTCGTTGTTGTTACTCTTAAAATCAAAGGAACCGTCAGCTAAAATAGGTAATGATTATTCAGCGTAGAGCTATTCTTATAAGGCAAGAATAGCTCTACGCTAAGGTAAATTGTAGGTAGGCCATTACAGTTAATAGACCTAACTTTGAGCCTCTATCTAGTCATACTCGTATGATGAGCATTCATTTAATTTAAGATACCTGTAGAAAAAAATACGGACATTGGCTTATGTCATACTCTTTTTTATTTGCCGCAGAAAGAAAACATAACGCCCCATATCTAAAATAGTTTAGGAAGAATAGCTTGGGAAGAAACATCAAATCATCTGTATATTCAAAACTTCGTAATGGTCAAATGTTTTTTTGAGGTCATATCTTCGTGGAATCCAGGCAGATTATGGGAGCTCTGCGAGTACTTAAGGCCGGGGTCAAATGCGATAGCATCAGCCAGTGAGTCAGGCGCGCGCGCCGTCGCGGCTGTCCACTCGGCGATCACTTAAGCGCAATATTTAGCAGCACGCACGCGCAACTTCGAAAACAAAAAGTTTTTATTCAATTTGAAATGTGAATTTTTGAAAATGGAACGTCTAGTTTTTTTCATTCTGTGCACTCTCCCCTTTACTTTGGCGATATCAGTGACCAATTCTACCGATGGAAACGGTACTTTCATACACGCCGTGTCATGTGCACAAGAACATGGATACGACAAATTAGATATTAGAGAAGTTCTGGGAAGGTGGAAAGTTGTGGAACTATATATGCACTTGACTAACGAAGGTGTGACCATGTATGTCAGTTGTCCCGTTGTAACTATTTGGACGGCTGCTGAATTCCCGAGGTCTACATATGGGGTATGTAAACAGTTCTTAACTAACACAAATTAAAGATTATGATGATTTTACTTCTACAAATTAATCCAAGTTGTTTATGTCTGACGTCCTTGACGCTGATAAAGCATTGTTATAAATGATAAAAAGCTCAGTACTTAAATTGCATTCATAATGTATTTTAGATAAATGTAACTGTTGTCGCGAGTGTAAAAATGATACTATAAAACAGTTCTAACTAAAGAGATTTAAAATAATTTAACTAGTCCAGTTGAAGAATTAGAAATTATTTGACTGGAGCTACTTATTTGCATTTTTCGGTTAACGCTGTGACATTGAGATTCTTAATCATACTCAGTCCATCTAATGTTTAGGGCCATTATTTGAGCACCGTCTTTTGATGGTCACACGTTTGTAATTCCTAACATATTCAATGTTTTTTTTTATATATAAATATTTTACATAACTTTAAAATGTGTTATAATATTTATAGTTTTATAGAAAAAAAAATTGACCATCGGAAACGGGAGCAAAACTGGTGTTCTTTGCGCGTCACACCGAGTTTGCGCTCACGCACTTTGACATTATCTCATATATAAAATTCTCGTGTCACAATGTTCGTTCCCGTACTCCTCGGAAACGGCTTGACCGATTCTCATGAAATTTGTGAGCAAATTGAGTAGGTCTGAGAATCGGCCAACATCTATTTTTCATACCCCTTAGTGATAAGGGTTGTCCTCCCTTAACATTTTTCTTTGATTACGTAGCTGGGCGGGACGAGGCCGGGCAAGACGAGGATTGTGGCGAAAGAAAGTTCGCTGGGTCCGCTAGAATTAACATATTATAAAACAAAAAAGTGATATTTCGTCAGGAAAGGAATTTATATCGAGGGAGCAAAAATCCATCTTTAGATTCAAACTTAATATAATTAATTTTGTGTCGGTACACGATTTTACCATTTTCGATAATGTGACACAAATGCTCATAACTTCAAAAAGGGGTCAACCTGTCGAAATCTGTTATTTAAGTTAAGTCTCTTGTCCTTATAAAAATTAAAAGTAGCCATGCGATAGAGAATGTTAGTCCAAAAATAAGGGATATTGACCAAAGCCTTTTTGACCAAGATATTTTTGAATCGCTCGCTTCGAAATGGCGAGTGATTTTCGTTCGACAACGAGTTTTTTTCTATGACTTTTAATTCATCTTCGAACGAAAATCACTCGCCATCTTGAAGCGAGTAATTCAAAAATAGAGCTCCAGATTGCGTCTTTGTAGTTTATATTTAAAAAATCTTGTTTGAATTAAATTGCACTGGTATTTTAAGGGTAACTAAGTAAGTAAGTATTGAATTACCTTTGTAAAATATAATAATTACCTTCTTAATGTATCAAAATGAATGTAGGTGAGGTGCAATAACTCTGCAATCTCAAAACATAACCTCAAAATGTCTAATCTGCCATTGAATTCCTCGTTAGGGGTTTACTAATTTAAAAAAAAAGTCTGTATTCTTTCAAATATTTATATATATAGTATATTACGTGAATATTTTGTAAAGACGCATGCAGACGCAAAGTGGGCCGAGTTTCTATAGAGTTTTGGTCAAGATTCTTTACCTGTACACTTGAGTCTACCTCTCAGATCGGTAGGTACTATACTTACTTATTGCAGAAACTATAAATATAACGGAGACAACAAATCAGATGACGCACTTGTAGACTAATTTGGTATTCCTATTTTGATTTCCCGTTGAAGATTGAATATATCTACATACTGAGAAATCATCAACCTAATATGAAGCTTAATGTACCTACTAGTAAATTATTTAATCTCAGTATAAGTGCAAAATTACATGTCAAAAGTAACTTGATCGCCTCTCACCATTAGCAGTTAATTGACGCATAATATAGTTGATATCGACGGGGAAGCCCCCTCGCCCGACATATCCTTAATGCACCGTCCGGTTTGTCGAACCGCCGTCCCTTTGCACTCGCAACAAGTTCCGCACTTCCTAAAACAAAAACAAACAAATATAACTGGAAACGAGGCATAAACAAAAGTTTATCAACTAGCGATACAAAACAAATACCAACTTCTTATAAGTATCGTAAATTGGCATTTTAATTTTGAACCAAGCGACAGAACATTCTGTAAGTGGGTACCTATTATAACAACTGTCGAAAAAAAAAACTTTTCTACATACTTTTTTTGATGGTGGGGTTTCTCTTGATCACAGAGTGAAATCTTTTTTAGCTCCTAGTTGCATATTAGTCTATAGATTCTCTTTACCTATCCAGGGCAATTCTCGCCAAGCATTCAACATTGATCTGTCCTTATATGCATAGCAGGGAGCAGTTTGTTGTCTTTATGATTTCTTCTATGCCAGTCAATAGTCTACAAAAAAAATGATTTACTGTCAAAGGGTACCGTACTACTTAATTGTAAAAACGTTTTTGTGTGCATGCACGCGACTATTGTGCATTTTAGAATCGCATTACACGAAGTCAGTTTCCTTATTGAAAAATTGCTGTCAATTGACGGAATTGAATCATTCAAGGCTATCCGATATTTTTTACGTTATATTTATGCTTTTCGTAATAATTTATTTGGCCTCCATTACTTAAGTAGGTAATTGATTGCCCTAAACAAATACCTAGCAAGGACAAAACATGACTGACTTATTAACACCTTGTTCATTACTGTTCATAAAAATTCACAGTATGTCTATGGAATATGGTAAGTTATGTTGGTATTAATAGCACAATAATAACAATTTCCATCATTTTAGGTTTTTAAATTGACGGAAAGCGGCACATACTTTATTACTTGCCGCAGTATGTATTTACTGATCCAATTAAGAAATTAAACTAGTCATCGTCTCTCCCTTTGCTTAATGACCTATGACAACAATGAAAACTTACCGCTCTACTGATCACTATCGAAAACAATGCGTCGATACGTACATCACAAGATGTTCAGTCGCCGCACTTTCATTAATTAATATTTGTCCAATAAGTGTTTAATTGGCAGACCTCTGGGACCCAGTACGTGTGACTCAGACATGTAAAGGTCTTGGGGGCCTGACCTGTCTAATACATGTCTATTAGGTATGTTTAATATTTCATTGGTCTCGTCTTTCTTATGACGGTGATTCCTAATTGGTGACTTGGATCACAGTTTTTGGATTCATCATCATTGGATTCGTCATCCATGCAGATGCTGATGACAGACATTTGTGACTTACACTTAATGTTGGTGATAAAAAAAATGTAGAGTTACGTAAATTCATCAGGGTTTGGGGTTTTTGACTTGCCTAACGTTGGAAGGATATGTATTGCTGTATGTAGGGATTTTGTTTATATATGTACCTATAGCGCTTTAACAAACTACATAATACCTAAGTAGTAATTTTCGAATAACTGTCGTATATATAATATGTATACGAATATCTGATATCATTTTTAAATTAAGATATAATTAAGATACAGAATGTTGTATTGATCATTCGATAACCAATTTATTTCGGGAACCTTGTTTTATTTTCTGCAGTTGAAATTCTATCGAGAGTGAGATAACATCTCTGAATACAAAAGTTTTCTTGACCTACAAAAGTTTTATTTTTCGTTTCATTTCCAGCCATCAACAGAGAACCAGCTGTTCCACGTGCAGCACATCAACGCCAGGTTTCGACAGCAGTTCCGGCATCTCAGGCTGCTGTGGGACGAGGCTGGACAGACCATAGAGTACGCGCTGTACTTTAGAAACGACTCTGCTGGATACTGGCAGGTTTACGATGGACAGAACGGTGAGCTTTTTTTGCAATCGCAGTGCCATCATGTTAATACATAGTGATAATTCGTGAGTTTATACTGTCCGATTGGTTTAGTAGAGTACCTGGTACTAAATCTTATTACGATCACGATGAACCTTGTGTGACTGTTTTGAACTGTTATAATTTAACAAAATATAATTACAAGAAAGAGGGATTTCCGTCAATGTTACCGCTCATATCACAGAATCACTAACTTTTAATAAAGCTGATTTACGCAATGACTTAATCTCTTAAAAAAAATCACTGTAATACGAGTATAGAACAAACTTACATCTGTCCACAATGATGAATGAATACTTATGTATTTATAGGATAAAAGGGTCACGCATTGGGACTTTTTAACAAAGAATCACTATACATTTTACCCAATAACATAAGTTGTTTGTCTTTGTGCGTTCACGTTGGTTAACGGGTACTTTTTTGTTTCAGGAACGTTAACCGGCCGGCCGAACTACCAGCAGTTTAGTGGTACTGTCCAAGTGTTGAAGGCGGTGCAGGACCATTTGGTCCTCAACTTCTGTCAAGAGGGCAGCAACGGACGACCAGCTCAACTGTACTCCGTACTATTTTCCCGAGAACCGGTTACGTTGGCCCGATGGGAAGTAGAATCTGTCCATACCATGCTTCAAAACAAAAAGCTATCCGTGGCATCCAGAAGGATGGTGTGTGGAAACAATGCAGATAAACCCTTACAAAGTATTGTCATCTCTCTCATGAGCTGTCTAATCGCATTCGCTATCGGTTCTTCGTAATTTTCTAAGCATCGAAATTCCCAGTGACGATCTCTGACTGAATAATTGCACTTATGATAAGAAATTAATATATCGAATGATTAATTGAATGCGAATGAGCCAAATATACACATACACGTGGAGATTATTTCATATTTAAAAAAAGTGAAGAAAACGAAGTAATACTAAGTAATACTAATAAGAAAAGGAATAAATACTTCATGTTCTCACCTTTTTGGGTACCTACGAGTATATTCATTGTAAGTAAAGTATTGCATGAGAGACATTAGTAAGTATTGTATTGTGTACCTCGTAGCAAAAAAAGGTTGTATGGTCTATGTAGGTTGAGTCTACGAGTCTATAATTTTGAGACAATAGTAACCAAAATAAGTAGGTATGAGTAAAATACATATCTTATGAAATCGGAGGGACATGACGAAAAAGAAAACAGTAATACATTTGAAAATAACGACTAGGTATTTTCTTTTCAACAATTAGTTACATCCAATTTCATGTTTAATTGATGTAGAATTTGAATTGCCAAAGATTACTTTACTATGTCAAGTAAGTACGATGCAATAAGTTGTGAATATCGTTGCTTTGTAGTATGAAAAAATTGGATTCATACTCATATTTATAATATTGTTAATCTATATAATATTATTTATTGTATGTTTTAATTATAATGACTTTTTGACATAAACGTAGTTTTTTTAACTAATACTTAAAATATATAAGTAACATCTATTTTTCATGAAGTAATACATAGTTAAAACTCGTGAGAGAACTTCACTTCGCGTGAGTGCAAGTAGTACGGACAAAAGCACGTCAAAGTAAACAGCGGTACTTATTAAGTTGTAATAAGTTAGTATGCAACAAAAGTGGGTAACCTGAGGTGGAATTGTGTAAAGCAATCGTATTCATTTGACAGTTCAAAACGTACGGTATGATGTGATGTGCTGGCGACTGTACATACTTAGTTTACGAAGAATTGACGACTAACTGTATGTATATTGGCGACGACGACTGATGCAAACACGCGTCTGCATCGATGCAAAAATCTATTCGTAGCTGGTGTCGCGATGCTGTCGACTGCATCGATGCTTAAAGTCGCAGGGTTCAAATGGTCGCAGAGTTGGTGGAACGCTACATTTTTATATCTCTTGGCTATTCATACTACCTTTCAGTGCTATAAAATGTTTGATTGACCGACGACACTTAAATAAAACGATGACTTACGGCACTGAAAGACCTTGTTTCAATTAGCTAGTAATATTTGTCCCAAATAGCAAATCCTATTGCTGGCTAGAATACGGCTTCGTGTTCACCTGTTCAATCCGATTATGGCCGAATCTTATTCTAAAACAATTTATTGGTTTAAACCGATGACGACACATGGCCTCGTCCCCACATTCGAAAACAATTCTTGCCCATGCGTTTTTAGGTCGAATTTTGCAAAATAAGGCTATTTTCCACTTGTTAAAATAGCCAGCAACTGCGCCGCGACGGCGTCAAATAGAAAAATTACTGCACCAAATACTTGTTACCTGTTAATGTGTATTGTTACAAAATAGACTGCAGCCTGGCGAGTACGAGTTGTATAAGTTACACCTTGCATACAAAATAAAGTTTAAAAAATTATGTTTACAACTCCATATGGTCACATGGATTACGAGTCGGTACGGTTATACTGGGTTTTGACTACTTAGTACCTACTTATATAGCAATAAGAACAATCTTCTATACTTAAACAGGATAATAAAAAGATTTAATTAAGCTCGTACCTACCTTTATAACAAAAGTATTTTTCTTCTTCTACTTTTACAGGGTACACGACCTCATCTTGTAGTTAAAATTATTTATTTATCTAAAAAAAAATTGAGTAAGCAAGAATAATAAATAAGTAGATATAATTTCTATTTCAACATCAAGTTCAAATAAAGTACATACCACAAAAACTAACATGGCAGAGTCAGTTGTGTGTGAGTGACCATTGTTCATCCAATTAAACACGCTGTCTACTTATTTGTGGTAGAGCTTTGATAATCTCTTAGCTTAATTATAAGCTTTGTTGCAGGGTTATAAAGTTCATAATATCCCCTCAAAACTTCGTACTTCGTAGCAAAGTACCAGTTCAGTGGCCTAGTGACGTCACGAGCGGATGGCAAGGGGGCGATTAGAAGGGTGGTCGGGATGCACGGGTGAATATATTCAGGTGCCTACATTGTAATCGAATAATGGTGTGCGTTGTACTGACCCTTCGAGCTTTATGACGTCACTAACAAAAATGATGTTCAAATGCACTTGTGTTTAAGAATTTTTAATATGATGTCAAGTCTACATGGGCGGCTTATTTACAATCTTTAGGCAACAACTTTACAATCTGATGCGGATCAGAATAAATCATGTTATCGTTCTCATCAAATGTCAAGCCGAAAATGTTTTTTATGGAGGCAATCTCCACAAGCGAATGATTTTCTTTATTGGCCACATAAACTTCGTTCTGGCCGCAAAAATAAGCCACCCCTTTTCTGTTCACCTCAAACGCGCGAAAAATTTTAGGTCCCTTTATATGTATTTTGTGTTCATGCTTGTGCTTAATCATATACAGCCCTGACTTATTGCTAAAGAAAAAATCACCGTCACCATCAACCACAAAATTGTACAGCTTCTCATGGATGTGTTTCAGGATTACGGTATGGTTTTTAGAATGGACCTTGTGAAGCCGTCTCGACGGGAACTCGATGAAAAAGAGGCTGTCTTTGAAGAAGAGGTCCCAAATGTCCACGTTAGGTACGAGTAGATGTGTCTCAGCGGATTTCCCTTGTGTTAGATTCTGAAAGTATATTCCTTCACTGCCTCCGAAGTAAATTATGTCGTCTGCATGATTCAGTGCAGTCGCAAAGCCGTTTTTCACTTCCGATATAGGCGTAGGTACTGGGTACCCACCTTCTGAATAACCAATCATGAAAGTGCTTTCATTTTGGTGTCCGACATTATAACTGAAGTACACTATGTGGTCGGTATTATTCTTTTTATAGTAAGACAGCTGGTACGGCCGATTTATACCGTTAATTAGCACTTCCTCTTTGTGTACTTTTCCGTGGACAATGATTCCTTCACACACGGGCATTTTCTCCTTTTCTTTTACCACATTTTTCGCAAACGTTACGGTCAACATTATAAAAAACACATAATATTTCATATTGGCCACAGAAACAAAACACGACTGTTTTGCAAACACGGAATACCAAATTATCCATTTGATGACAGATTATTATAATATATAACCATATGATATTTCACACTATGATAAAATAAATTATCCGTTTATGTGCACATGGCTATACCTTATTCAATTTCAGCAGACTCGTTCGTCAAATCACCTATTGATATACCAGTAATCAGTAGAATATAATAAACATAATAGCAGTATGTCATACGATAGACCTACTTATGTAAACATTTAAATGAATATCAAGTAAAAATAATATAATGATATTTGCTTTCAATACTTATAGATGTCCTACTCGCTCTTAGGTGCTCGTAGGTTTTTACGACAATGTGCTCTGACAGAATTGTTACTCCAATCATAAACAACTAGTACCAGGGTATTATGATCATGAGAGTGTTGCTTTGAAAGAGCTTCCCTCGCTGTGGAAAAAGATAGTCGCTATCTATCCCACTTTAGCGCAGAGGGTGCCCTCCCTCTTTGATTTTCCCCCATCCCTCAGTCGCCAAATATCCAATCGTAGCCCAGTAAAGGACCTTCATTGATAGGAGTACTTATAAGCGATCAATATTTGAGTTTGTCAAAAGTTTAGTTAATGGATTTTCAATTTTTCACATAATGTGAATCGCGATTGACGTCACAAAAATACCCATCTATATTTATTATATTATACTTTACTTAATTCTTTAATTGCTGTTCACAACTGAATGCATTTTTAGAGGTACTATGTTTAGTGTATGATTAAGGGTTTATTGGAGACCTCCATTTGCTTTATGATTGTTTGGTATCGGCGACGCTGCGTTCATTCAGAAGTCGGCGCCATTTTAAAGCGGCGCTTAACTGCAAACAAGCGGGCTCGGCAGCTCTCACCAATCGTAAACAAAATTATTCCTAAACTACTTTCATTGAAGTACCTACATTCATTTATAATTATTGAAATCCACATATTATATAGAGATTTGCTAATTAAATGATTGATCTCTTATAAATTTATTGTTCCACGGATTATACTCGTACATATAAACCTACAACAATTATAAATTGAAATAGGCCCTGCAATGATTTAATAATCCTAATTCGACGGGTTACTTGATACTCAGGATATTAACACGATTATTATGAATGAAGAATAAAGAACAAAAAAATCGTATAAAAATGTCATAAAACCGCAAACCCTTATACCACCTTTTAATATTGTACCATTACTCCTCTTTTGAAATATGCTCTCCCGGTACTGGCGTTTTCGAGATTGCTCGTAGAAAACTGCGCCAGACGATTTTTAATGCTACGACGCTAGTAGCTAGCGTCGTAGCATTTAACGGCCTTTTCGCGACGTAAAGCCTGCCATACACTTGTTTTTTTGCTAAGTGAAGTTTTCGTAGTGGACAGTGGTCAAGAAAATTCGCGAAATTTCCATGACAACGTCGCAAAATCGTCAGCAGAGGTCGAATTGACTGGGAACACAGGATGTAACAGGAGAAATCGTTGCCTTCCTGGCGTTGCTATGGTAACAGGAGTGATTCATCAACGGCGGGGTGCCTGTATTACTCGGAGGAATGCGGGTGGAGGGATGTTTAAACTCTTTGTAATCATATTTTCCCAGTACTCCGCGCTGCTTAGGAAATATTTTTGCTATTCCAGAACGACAGGGGCAAGTGTTCATCTTTTTACTTCGATGTTTGGTTGCATGAAATACGTTGTGCGTAGCTCTGTATTAATTCGATTTAATTTGGAAGTGAGTATATTAAAACTTAATGACATAAACTTAGCACAGTGAGAATGTTAAAAGTATTGAAAATATCTACAGTTCATTGAAATTATACTAAACTTCACAGGCGCCCGCTGAAGAAACAGTTACAGTGCCTCTGACATACGTAACGCCATCTCTACACTCACAACCATCCTGTGAACAAAAAAAGTGTTATAAGTATTAGGCAATAAAACATGGGTTCTAAAATATTGGTAGATCTATCTAAAAATAATATTAGGTACTTAGGAGCTTTTGTTATTAGATTAGCCCTAGATTTGTCAAGATAAACTTACGAAAATGTTTTCCATAGCGGTGGTGCAAGTCTGATTCTGTTCAAAGAACTGCACTTTTTGTAGGTTGTGTCTGATGATTTCACCCGATGTTTTCTTTTCCTCATCACAGGCCAGAAGCACTGGAATTAATCCTTTGTTGTTTCGCTTAACCATTAAATGTTCTGTGTTTAAATTTTCCATGACGACTGGACTACCGAATATCGCGTTGTCCAAATAAGCGCAATAGTTGTCTTCGGAGCTTCGATATTTCGTTACGTTATTGTTTATATTGACGATCTCGCTGCGATCGTTCTTCTTCTGATCGTTTTCCAGGTAGTTCTGGTACAGAGTGTTGTTGCTGCAGTTCGATGTGTGTTTTTGTTTTTTCTTCGACTTTCGTATTCTGATATATAGGTCAGTGAGGTATTGGAATTTGAGGAAGTAGGCTAAGGCTTCAGTGACGCTGGCTGCACCGCTCTTGCTTCGTTTGCTGTGGAGGCACAAACGTCGTGGTGGCGAAGTGCCATATGAATAACCTGAAATGACGAACAATAGCTTTAAGTCAAGTTTATCTTTACATTCAATAGAGTAGGTATTCTTATGTAATTTAATGTACTTGAAAACTTAACGAGTAAACTTGCTAAATAAAATTGCACATCCTAAAGCTTTTTATGTAGACTGCTCTGGTCTAAGCTAAGATTTTTGAAATGAAAACTAAAAAACCGTAATTGCAGCCAAATGTAGAGGAGCTTAATTTCGGTAGCCATTCATAAAGCGGGTAAGAAATGTCAAAATTACCGTTTTCAAAATTACCGTTTTTCACGTTGCAAGAGCAAGGCGTTAGCAGCGGCGAGTTTTCCACCCTGGACTCAGGCGCACTGCGCGTTCTGCAGAAGTTGGCGCTGTTCCACGTAGTGTCCGTGTATGGAATCGAATGGGAGATCGACTCAGCTGACAGCTGCTCCCATTTAGCAGACTCACGGAGAGAGAAAAAGGTGAGTGTTACGATTGCCTGTGAAAAAGTAAATTAGATTAACTGGAGGTTACGGATCAGTGTGCAGCGATCTCAATTCATTAAAAAAAGTCTGAAAACCGTTATAAAGTGTGAAAAGTGTCTCAATAACTCTCGTTTTGAGATTTGATTCAGTGAAATGAAAATAAAAAAGGAATTTTATTGTATTGGGTCTACTCGTATTGATTCAGAAAAGTGCTACGAAATTTTCGTAGCATTGTCGTAGGAGTTCAATAAACAATGCTTAATACGTTGTCCGTGTAATTTCAATAGGTAAAGAACTGAATATTTGAAAGATATATAATCTGATTCGTAATTAGATAGACCGAAATGACTTTCGTGGGTGGCCACTTTTTTGTAATTTAAAATGAGTGCTGTTCTGAAATAATCGCAAATTTCAATTTCATTCAATTGTTGTTTTTAATCTAATGAAACCTACATTTTCTGACTCGTTACAAAAACTGTTTATGTTTTTCGTTTATTCATAACACTATGTATCGTTTTACATATACTATTTATCGTAAAAAATTAGTAAAATTGAACAATTGAATTGTTGCAACACTACTGGTACTACGCTTGCAACACAATGATATTTTATCATTGTTGCAACATTAAAACATTAAAAGTTCGTTTGAAGCTGTCATTCTGGTCTATCTGATTAAAAGTCAGAGTATAAATAAAGCGGCGTTGCGTGATAATTTACCAATAATGATCCGTACTGTGCCATACTGTTTAATTAGACCTACGTATGACTGTGGTAATCGAACATTAAGCTATGCCTTCACTGCTGCCGTCATTTATCATCTAGATCCATCATAACTTTGATATAAAACATAGAATTATCTTGTCATACCATAGTGAAGCAAGCAGCGGCGCACAGTGTAGCGCACAGCGGGAACCCGTACCGCTCCGTGAGCGCACCGCCCATCGCCGGGCCCAGGACTTCGCCCAGAGAGTAGCAGCATGACCACAGGCCTGCGACTGCGCTGTACGTCGCTAACGCTTCGGGGCAGCCACCTTCGTAACTAGAGATTGAGTAAAATAAAAGGTTAAAAAGTAGCAAGACATGATTAAGAAACCTGTCTATTTTTGTGTCCTAATCTAGACCAAATTCGTAGCTACGAAATTTTGCTACGGATTCGTTGCAAAAAGTACAACAAAATATGCAAAGAAAATGAAATCTGATACGAAACCTGCCCATTGTGGGTCGTAAACTCCGTTATGCTTGGCTAGTCCAATAATGTAAACTATCTTTTCATTACTTGTAAAGTTATATCAGTGAATAAAATTATACTTTTTGATTTATTAAAATCTCAGTATAAAACGATGAATTACCCATGTAAGTTGTGATTTTTATGTTAATCTCATTTTAAAATTAATCATTTCAATAAGACTGTCACGATTGTTGACAATATTCGACTTGCAACTAAAAACGGACTGTATAATAGTACGACCGACTTCTATGCATATGCGATATGCTGTATGTCTTAGCTATGTCAGTAACAGTCTATACCTAAGCATTTAACAATCAAGCTACGAAACTGTGCTACGAGCTACGAAAATTTTTGAAGATATATATCCAATAATAATATGACTTTTGTTAAAAGAATAAAATAATCAAAATAATATTTTTATAGTATTTTTTATAGGCACTTACATTGAACTTGTCAATACTCCTTGAAACGTAGGCAGTAGAGTCAAAGCCACTGATATGCCCAGAATTGAGAGCGCCACTAAATCTAACCAAAGGTCTCTGAAATAACAAAAGGTTTTCTATAGTCATTATTACACACTTTAAATGCAGTTGTTACTATATAAAAATGTTCCAAACTTACCGTGGTAGACCGGGAATAAAAGGGCACGGGCCTAGCAGCAACAGACCTGCTGTTGATAAGAATAAGCCCCAAACCATCATACACCAATGGTTGTGCACCCTGAAAAAAACATAACACAAGGATCAAGGTGAAAGAAGTTTTGCACGTATGCTAAAATGAGAGGTCGCTGACTTCAACACAAATTAATGTTATGTTAATACTTCTTCTTTTAAGCAACTAATCGATGGTAAATCAAGTTTAATTTGTAGTCCCCAGAAATTAGCGACGGGAATTGTCTCGTCGTTTGACGACCTCCATAGTCGATTCCCGGTCGGGCCAATGGTAGAAAACGATATTTTCTGTATTGTCTCGGGTCTGGGTGTTGTGGCACCACCGTTGTGTCTGATTGCCATAACACGGGTGCATTGGCTACTTACTTTGGGATCAGAGCAATGTATGTGATTGGTGTCCAATATTTAAAAAAAGATATTAAGTCTAGTCGTTTACAGTTCTGTCGAGCGAGATGTGTACATACATCAAAAAAGTTTGTGATCACTAGCATAAGCTGTTTTCATGTAGGTAACTTTATTAAGGAAACATATTTGATGCATGTTTTCTAAAAATACAAACACCCAGTTTTATTATTATAATAACAATAATACGTAATTGTATAATTTACCGCAACAAAAAATATTTCCGTTTTTCAAAGTGATCTGAAACTTTATTTTGATGTATACTTCGCAATCTTAGAAATTCTTAGACGCTATATTGATATATAAATCCTAGTGCATTTGATAGAATTACGTTTTAAGCAAACATATTACACTTGAATAAAACAGGATAAATAATCTGTAATCTCTTCCTTTCCTTACCTATCCGCCACCCATCCCCAAATGGGGCTAAAGATTCCGTACAAACTGGAGAAGAGTAGAAAGATCAATCCGATCTGTTCTGTGGACAGGCCGAACTGCCGCAAATGGGGTTCCAGTGTGGGATCCAAGAACGCCCACGTGTTTGACACTATCACTATGACGAGCCCCGTGATTATGATTGAGGGGATCTTGAACAGCTTAATAATGGAAGCTGACTTGGAACCGACGGCGTATTCTGAAATCAGACAGATGTATATCTTGAAATTACCTATGCCACTGATCATTGTAATTTATATCATGTTACAGGAGTATTTATAATCAATAAATCAATCATTTTGACGTCCTCCGTGGTGTAGTGGCTAAGCACGCTGGGTTCCAAGGCGTCGCCACTCCAAGGTCCCGGGTTTGATTCCCGGTCGGGTCAATATAGAAATCAAAATTTTCTATATTGTCTTGTGTCTGGGTGTTGTAGTACCACCGTTGTGTCTGATTTTCATAACACAAGTACATTAGCTACTTACTTTAGGATCAGAGCAATGTATGTGATTGGTGTCTAATATTTAGGTACATCTCGCGTCAATCAAGGTCTTTTGCTTTTGTGCCTAATTAGTAATTTAATTATCTTTGTCTTTCAGTATAGAAAAATAGCTAGCTGTATGTATGTGTCAGCCTTACCTTGACAATCAGTTAGCAGAAAGAAGTTGATGGGCACAATCAATACCATAATGATTCCTAAAGTGTAGAATGGTAGGCCAAATCCCCCGATCTACCTGGAACATTCATGTTTACATAGAACTTTTTTCTGTATCAGAACTTGTTTTGGGTGAGTTGCTAATACCCGATATTAAAGCGCACATAATGAATGGCCATATGTTTTATCACTGCGGCTACAATAAAGCGTGCCAATTTTATCTGCCATAATCAGAGCGAATGAAATGTTTTTCAACGGTCTTTGTTTATGCCAGCATCTAAATTACAACGTTGTGCTTGCAATGGCAAGTGCACAAATAGCCAATTTGGACCAAATTAATAAATGTAAACAAGCATAAAATACTGTAAATTAAAATGATACCGACCGAGTACAGCAACCCTCCGATGGCCGGCCCGACTGACATGCCAAGCCCAACGAAAGTCTCCAGAATGCCAAGCACAGATCCGATGCTGTCCGGGAAAGCGTTGACGACGAACACATAGCTGGCAGTGGAGTAGGCACTCGCGCCCAGGGCCTCGAGACCACGCACTAGGAAGCAAAGCCACGTGAATGTCGTGGTGTTTTGGATAAGGGCTAGAGTGCTGGAAAAGAAAATTAATTTCATTTGATTTACTTCTTGTCATTAAAGTAGCATACGCCGTTGTAGTTTTAAATGGGTCGCTAAGTCGCCATATAGTACGTAATTTAATAGTTCATAGGCACTGCAACTGTGCCATGATGATTGACTCAGTTGAGTTACGCCGTGATCGGGGCACAAATTTATTTCTTATTATGGTTGATGCACTGATTTATACTCTATTAAAACCCGAGTTTGAGTAGGTTAGGTCCGTTTTACGTTGGACTATATAATAAAATATTGATTGGACGTTTAATAGATTTTTTTACTTTATAGCATACTAGCGGACCGCAGCCCCGTCCCGCCGCGGCCCGGTCCCACCCAGCCCCGTCGTCCGCAGAGCAAGAAGTGCCAGTAAAACTATAATACCACAGAAAACCATATATTTTTTCCTTTCAGAATTGGGTCAATTGAATTAAAAATCATTTAGGGTGTCTGAGGATTTGCGCATTTAACATTACACGTTGTTTATATAGATAATTATAACATAAGTAACGTAGCTATAGGTATTCATAGAAGATATGTTTACTTACCCAAATAAGACATTGCAAGTACCCGCTATAAACATGCCTGAAATGAACATGAATTTCGCTCCCATTAGTGGTAACTGAAAGAACACAAAAATCGGTTGTGAGTGGAATGTAAATAAAATGTACAATGCACGAAGCAGCAATTTATGATCTCAAGCAAGTATAACGGTAAGTAGAACGGGAAAACTTTTACGTTGCTACGTATTTATTAAAAATCTCTATAATAATTTTATTAAGATACAAATATAAGAAAACTGTTCAGCCAGTTATCCTTATTATTTTCTTAGTTGCTCGTTTGTTTACTAAAACCTGGTAAAAAAGTTTCTGAAGCCTTTTATCAAACACTTAAAAATGATCCTTCAGTTTTATGCAGCTGTGCATTTTACAATCTCGTGAACGGATGACAAAAGTAAACAACATTAATAAAACGCAAGTCATATTTTTATGGTTTCAGGTTTCTATGAAAAAATATTGTTAGTATATAAGAAATCGTAGTCGAAATTAAGACAAGTCTCGGTATGAATATATGATTATGTAAATGTACAAAATTTAGCTACATTAGTAATTAATAAACAGATATGTTGATACTTATTAAGTCTGCCTAATTGGTACGTAACATAATGTCATCTAAAACAATTTATTTGTACAATCTAAGGCAAACTAGACTACTATTAGTTATATTTACTAGACCTACTTATTTATCTTAACACTTTGTCTGCCTTAAAAAATACAAAGCATACCCATGAAACCGCAACTTTTACGCGTAATTTAATAAAAAATCATTAAAAATATTTGTGCTATTATTATTTAACAAAAACATGCGCACTCGGGCCCGGGTGCTTGGTACTGAACGAGTTAAACTCTCTCCTCTTCTTTCCTATATTTGGAATTCACCTACCAATCCATATACTTACAAATTTTCCAAAAATTGGTGATGTCAGAAACATGACGACGGCGTAAAAGCTGAACACGATTCCGCACATGGTGTCAGAGAGGCCCTTTGCTGCAGCCTCTCTCGGGAAAAAGGGGGCCATAACGCTCATAGAGCAGAAGCTCATGAAGTCTACTAAGGCTAGAGAGGCCAGGGTTAGCCTCTGCCGTCGGGAGAGAAACCGCAGCGCGCCTGGTCGCGGCCTGCTTTGAGTTCGCACTAATCTGGAAGAAAAGTTAGGTACAATGGGTAGGTGCTACTAATTAAATATAGAAGTTCGGAATAGAACCCCGTAAACTTTCCGTGGGTTGGCCGTTGCCTATACCTTTTTGGTCACACAGACAATGACAGAGCCCTGTGTTTAAGAGTGCTTTTACTTACGCGTAAGCTGCGTCACTTATGTACAGTCGCCAGCACATCAGGCTACCCACTTTTGTTGCAAGCCAGCCCTTATTACAACGACATAAGATACCGCAATGTTTACCTTGACATGCTGTTGTCCGTACCAGTTTGTACATAAGATAGCAGTTGGTACACATATACGAGTAGTTAGGGAGAAATAAATTTATCTTCATTGTTCTCCTGACTATTTAGGTAACTTTGAATGGATGAGTAACGTAAACAGATTAGTCATTTCTGTTACTCAGATAAAAAATTGTGTTTTTATTATTGTATATTTTCCCTTCGCAATAGATGAAGTAGGTATTGCAAAAGAGATCGTTTCCTTTACAGCTATTTATCAGGTTTTCATGTTAACACTAAAATGGTTCGTAGGCTTCTAAAGTAAGTACGAAAAGTATAAGTACCTAATATAAACGCGATATTACGATCGTTCAAAGAATTGCATCATCCATTGTTATATGTAAATAGTAGGATCATATACCTATGTAGTTAAGTCATACAGATTACGTTGTAAGTACTTCGTGACATTTATTTACGTTCGACAGGAATCTTTAACGTATAAATATTCCATTTATTGTTTTTAGATACAAGTAATGACCTTTGTAGCATTACTGGATTGTATGTGGGGTCTACACCCACATCCTCATACCTACTTATGAGGATAGTTTGCAAAGGAAATAAATGTTGTACATCGTAATTTAGAGAAGATTACCAATAACATTCATTGACATCGTAATTGCAAACTAACTCAACATGAAGGCGTTTTTGTACCCAGCTACACCAGTGGCGGATTTACAAATTTGCCGCTAGTAGGCCATTCAATTTTTGCCGCCCCTACTTACTTTTGAAATTTAATACGTTAGTTAATTTAATCCCGTTATTAGTATGATTGTGAACTTAATGATATTTCTGCCAGTTACTAGATTATTTTTGCAACCCGCTATGTACTGAAGAGTTTAATGTTGACCTAAAAACAGCAGCATGTACTAATCATACGTTGGGGAAAGGCATGACTTAAAAATACCTACACTATATGAACACAGACAAAATAATGTGTGGTCAGTAATCATTTTTTGTTATTATTATTTTTGCACTTAACAGTTTAATAACAATATATATTAAAAAATAACATGTTAACAATCCAGTTAATGGTGACAGACAATGAGATTAAATAAGTGTTACATTATTTTCTTGCAAGATTTTAAATTTAAAAATCATTAATTATATCGTCGCATGAAATCTTTTTTATAAGTTCTGACTCTATGCACAAAAGAGAAAGCATTAAGCTTTTCTTGACTTAAAGTAGATCGTAGATAGTTTTTAACCCGCTTTATGGTAGAAAAGCTTCTCTCACCTGAACAATTTGTCACCGGTGTGCACAGAGCCATGTGAAGTGCTATATCCAAGTTTGGATAAATATGCTCCAAATTCTGTTTTCGCAGAAACAAAGAAAGACTTTTTAATGATCCAGAATCTGGTTTTATCGAAATTCTTTCAGAACAAAGGTGGCATTGAAAGTGTAAGCATTCCAGAACTAAATGAGATTCTAAATCATTAGGATACATTTTTTCCAACGAAATGGCTTTTTCCGTTAGGGTCGATGGTAACAATTCACTAATTTTGGTTAGAAATGAAAACTTCTCGTTAAACTTGTGTTGAATCCCGCATTGCAACCCTAAAACTACTACGAAAATACATACCTACGTACCTAGTAGAAAAAAATATGTATTTAAATGTTGAAAAAGATTACACGTTAAATATTATTTTTATAATGAGGGTAAAAGTTACTAAATTTAAATTGAAATTATTATTAATAATAGTTTATTTATTTATTTATTTTATCTCCACAACAATCAGATAACAGAAGATAATTAGCTAAGAACTACTTAAATGTAAACAGAAAGACCGACAAGGCTTGGTAATAAAACAATATACATAAAGTTGTGGAAGGCTCCAAAGATCCTGTGTTACGAGTTTTTTATTTTATTTTTATTGAAACGCTATTGAAATATTTTAAAAATCATGATCACATAAGTACCTAAGTGTATATTAAAGTGCGTTTATTAATCGTTTATTTATATATGGATAGTGTATACGTATAGTTATATATTTTTTTCTATAAAAAAATGCTAAATTTGCCGCCCCTCTAAATCTGCCGCCCTAGGCACCGGCCTACTTGGCCTATTGGTAAATCCGCCACTGACTACACAGAAAGCCCGCGATCAACGTAATTTAAAGATTTACTTTAAGAAAATATATAAGTATTAGATACGTTATGTTAGTACGTAACGCAGTGGTAGCAGCGCTTTGGTTGTGATACCAAAAGCGCGGTCGTGTTTGGATGGGTGACTATTCCGGCCGTTTAAGTGACGTGTGGAGGCATGTTAAGACGTGGGCCCCGGCTAATATCGTTTGATATTAGTCGTTAATCCTAGTCAGATGCCTTACGGGTGGTTCGATAACATCTGGCAGCAAGGTTAGTCGTTTGCCTAGAACACCACTCCACCAACCCGCACTGAGCCCGCGTGGTGGAGTATGGCTCAATCTACCTCATAGGTGAGGTAATAAGGCTTACTTTTCATGTATTAACACTTACAGTGTGTCCAGAGTAGTTCTGTATTTTATGGTATGTCCCTGGATTATGTGCAATTCGGATAGAAGGTGGAAATAGACCTAAATGAAACAAAAAAATCAAACGAAAAAATATCGCTACGTGCAAAAATTGCAATTTCTTTCGAAACCGTTTTAAAATCGCGCTAGAAAGAAAAATACTTCTTAATGTTGTAATACTTATATTTGCCCTAATTTTAGACCTCTTTTTTGTGAGTGTATGGTCTTATTTCATTGATACAGTCTTGTTTAAAGTATTCCGGCGGGAGAGGGTGCCGCTCGCTACTAAGTAAAATATTTCATGGAATTGGAAGTATTTTGAGTCCGTACTAGGTATTCGTACTTTAAAGCAAATACTAGGTTTGTAAACCTGGTTTGGTTAAGACGTCTCACGTCTAGATGAAAACCAAAAACTAATTATAAGACCTATAATGTAACCCTCTTCAAATGCAAATAAATATATTTCTATTGCTATCCGGATTGCACATTATCCAGGGAAACACTGTATAATCGCTAAGCTTCCTTTCCTTTTCTATACTTCACACACACTTTATCAGTCTTGCAAACATTAAGAACCAATCTAGAAGGATGGTGATGAACTTATAGCCTACCTAAGAATATATTGCCTACACACTTCCGTAGACCCGAGTTTGTCACACTGCGTGTCTTTGATGATGCCAGAGAGAAAAGGACGTGTCGAAATTTAAACCTATGTTTAGAACTCCTGCCGGTGAAAGCAGGCCTCAGGCTTTAAAATTTGGTTTGCAAGTTGATCTAGGAGTAGTTAGCAACTGCGCCAATTTTTAGACAGTTAGGTATTAACTGTCGAATTTTAGTCATCCTTGAAGGGATTAAGGCTGCATACAACCTTGCAAGCTTGATTGAGTTGCTCGTGAATGCGCTCGCATTGACCCGATCTCAAATTGGGGTAATTTACGTAAGAAAATGTCGGATGTCGGTAACAAGTTATCTCACTGAAAATTAATGGTCGAGTGAATTTTTGAGAACAGGATGGATCGATGAAGAGTTGGATTTCTATTTTACTTATTTAATATACCTATCCCTATAGTCCTAAAATGTACAAAACATCTATTAAACCGTATGTGTGCACAAATGAGTGCTTATCCGTTTATATTAATAAAAAAGAAGTGGGTACTTACAATTTTGTTTTATTAAGTTATGTATAAATTCCCTTGTTTTTTTCAGAAACGCAAACCAAAAGCGTTCCGTTCTGCTTCGGTTTTATTAGTAAACTTTAACGGAATTAAAATAGACCGCGATGAAGATTTTTCAACCAACATTGTATTTACGTTTTGTAAATAATAATTTTACAGACCTATATAGTTACTTTGTTCGAACCGTTTTGTACCGTAACCGCAAAAGAGAGCCCTCAAAAATACGAGTATAGCAGCTGCTTCTACTACTCTCTTTAGTATCGTCTACATGTGACTAAATAATAATCAGATAAATTAATTTATATGTTCCAACCACGGACGAGTAAAAAAAGTAAGGACTCCGCGTCACCTACACAAAAAGTGAAGCACCCAAAGTAAGCCAGCATACGTGTAAATACCATAAAATTATTATCCCTTTGGAATAGAACGACAAAAGCGAGATGTCACTAGCAGCAAACTGTGTGATAAAAAGAGATGGGTAGCAGAACCATTTTTGCCAGATGTCAAACAGTTCGGAGGCTTATGAAGGCTTGCTGAAAATTTCTCTCATTTGAGTTTTTGAAAATTTATGTGAAATTGTGTATAATTTGAAGAAATATTTCTGTTGAAATATGGTGACTTGATCGGTGATTGATTGTTGTTCATTACAGCTGAATAACCCAACAAATAATCATTCAACAGGTAAATTAGTCCAAAGCGAAGCCTCTTAATAAACGACTTATATTTACCAATGCGCTTCAAATTTAAAGTACGCAGTTTGATTATTCTATTCTACAAACGTTAATTTACATAAAAAGTAAAGACAGAATAACACAGGGAATGTATATATGAATATTTTATATAATGAAATAATATTTAGTTTTACACTAGAGCTGCATGTTCAATATTTTGTGTCGGCTGTTTATCATGCAGTAAACTAATATGTTTATCTTAGGAACATTGTTTTTAATCACCTGATCGAAAGGTTATCTCATTTAAAGCTCTTAATGTTACTTACTTATGTTAGTTACGGACATCTTAAATCGGTTTCGTTTGACAGCTTTTACTTGTCCTTCTATTCCGATAGGAATATTAATTTTATGGTAAATACGAACCTCCACGCACACACTGACGCAAAAGTAAGCCGATCGGCCGCCATTACCCTCTCTGCCATTGTCTGCGACAGTGCAAACCTTCGCGTATAAAAAATTGAAAAAAATGCCGGCGTGTGTCGTTAAACAGTGTAAAAATATTACATTTCTACAAAAAAAGTGCCAAGGAATTACCTTTCACAGGCTACCCAGTACCTATTACATTAATTTCTGTTCTTTTTAAAATACGAAAATTATTTATTTGGAACACAAAACCTCCACTCCACGTGATTTGCCAGTGACAGTAACAGCCAGTGTGGCCGGGAAATAAATAGGGACTTTACCCGAAAAAACGGGTTAAGTGCGAGTCGGACTCGCGCACTGATAAACTACAAGTTGGATATCGTTCAAACCAATTTTCATTGAAAGTTTTTGTCAAGTTCTACATCATGTTTTTTTTTCAAAATGTACACTGTTTAAAGATTAAAGGGGGGTGGGGGGACGCCCATTTTACCACTTTGGAAGCGTCTTTTGGTTAAGGAACCTTAATGTCATTTTAAAAGGCTTATGAGGTTAGACAAAAAAAAAATTGGTTTTAGTTTCATGTGTGGGAAAGCCGTAAAGCGGTTAACAGAATACATTTACCTACAAAGTTTCAACTGTGTAATGCTAATAGTTGCAGAATAAATTGACTGTGATATACGGACGGACAGTCATTCGACTACGGAACCCTAAAAATGAGGTTTCGCTGTTGGTCCCATACAAAAAGCTGTGTTAAAGCAGTATTCTACTTCATAAACATAACTTTTTTTTACTTAATGATAAAATTTAATCAGTTCTTTATTTTTTGGCATTTAAATATATTGTAGTGTTTGTGTAACAGAAAATCAAGCAAGTTTTTTTTTTGTATTCGTAATAATAATTGAAAGAAGAAGCAAGCACTTTTTATTTAAATAAAAATATAATGAAATCCAACCAAAATTTCAACGCGGCAACACAGCCAGCATCATAGCCTCCTTGCCTCAAGGAAATTGTTTCGTTTTTGAATAGGTAGACTTTAAGTTTTTTTTTTTTATGTAGCATGTCCTAGTTTTATTTCTTCTTGTTTGTTATTAATAAAAACCTACACAATAAAAGGAGAAATATTTGTATCAACTGGTATCCCAGTAACGCACACACATACAGCATAAAAGTGGCTTCACTTGCTAATATCGCGGTGCGGAGTCCTTACTTTTTTTACTCGTCCGTGGTTCCAACTATATTTGAAGTTAACGTCACCATTGCCAATGGCATTCTTATCTAACACTTGATTGAAAACTACAACACGTGTATACATACTATTTCAATTTTGTTTTACTGAAACTCTGCTCATTCTATTGTTTTTACAACATGTATGGGTCCACCGTGCATTTATATAATTTCCTTGCAATGAACCTTTAAACACATTAAAAGTTATATTAATTGAAAATCGAGAGAGTTCGCTTACAAAGTCAATCAACGATAGTCATAAAAAGAAAACAGTTATGAACATAAAAAAAACAAAACCAACCTTTCTCGTAGAATCCGGATTTCGGAGCTGACATCGTCTGGTGGTAAACCCGACCAGGATTGCGCTCGGCGAAGTCTCCGAGAATCTGGAAGCGATCCTCTACCGCCCCATGTAGCCGCCAAATCGTCCGCATGAGTCGACGTCTTCACCATCCTACAGTCAAACACTATCGTCTCACACGACCGCCCACCCTCCACACTGTTAGACCTCGACCTGCTCTCACCACGAGTCCGGTTCCTCAGCAGCTTACTCTGCTCATCACAATCGTCTTTGTCCATATCGACAGGACTCAATCCGAGCACTGACCGCCGCTAAATAAACTGGGCACCGCTCGTAAACAATTTCCGATATCGCGGCGTGTCAACAGTCTGCCGGCCCGTCGAATGTAGTAAACCTAACCGACTTCGCATATCAATCACAATCGGTATCTTATCGGAGTAAATAAAATTTAACTGGAAAGAGGGCACTTGTTAATTTGTAATGTATTATTTGTAGGGTGGGTATGGCGAGCGGTGAGCGGTGGCGGGTATGTTTGCGTGCATTATAACTCAAATTGGTTGTTTTTAACGCGTGGGTACTGAGCGATGTGAAAACATCGATGTAGGTGCTCCTGGCGCGCCTTTTCCGTTTTCGATGGTCAGTTTGACTTTTGAACTTACTTTGATTTCTAGAATAATCTGGTTCATAAATAGGTAAGTTTGGTTAGTCAATAGTACGTTCTCATTTATACTAGGATGCTGTTGTTTGATTGAGTATAAAAATATTGTTTTCTGATAAACGGATTGGATGGATTGTAAGAACTTTTTTTAAAAAAGGAAGAGGTTATCAATTCGACTGTTTGTTTTTTGTGTCTGTATTACCTAATACCACAGTCTTTTGTAGACCGATCTGAAAATGTTTCGCTTGGGAAAACAAATGACTGTGATTTGACTTAAAAACCAAAATGCACTAAAAAGTTATAAACTTAAAATGAGTTATTTTTTAATAAAATAAGAATACCTATTTTACTTTTTTAAGGTATTTTTTTAATAAAACAATTGAATATCATATTAATTATTTATTCAACGCACAATATACTTTCTCATTAGATATTTTAACAATCACTGTAAAAAAGTATAATCGGAAATTATACCTGTTCGGAAAACACTTAATTCCCAAGAGTTTGTGATTTTATTTCCGTAAACGATAAATGCACGATAAGTTTATTTCTGAAGCATTTTCCGAACAAGCTGGTTTCCAGTATAATAATTTTCTGCACACAATATATTTTTAGGCAAAAACACTTCGGAAGAAGTAACGTAAAAACGTTTGCTAGTTGAGTCAGGCCTCCGTCACTCGCTCAAGGTCGCGCTATAAGTGCCTACCGCACAGTAGGTCGGTACCGACCCAAGCGGCAGTTGGTTGGCACACGCGAGACTGCGCGTTACCACAGAAAATATACTTAATTTTGACAAAGTTTTGATAAACCGGCCGGGAAGTACTTCGCTGAATGAGTTACAAAAAATTAATTTCATTCCGCCTTGCCCTTGCTTTCCAAAAGATTATTTATTAAAATTATTCATAAGATTCAGAATTTTTACAACAGTTAAATTGAATAACCGTAAGTTCAGCGACGGTAAAAAAAATATTGAACATTTCATAAAATTAAAGCATATATAATTTTTATCTGTATTGGTCTTGAGGCCGCAGATTCACCCGAATGAACCCTCTACCCGTGAACCCGTAAATCTCAGCCATATAGTCAGCAGCCCCCGAGCCACGCAGTAACAAAGAAACTCACAAACCTACCAGGCTACTTTTTATCCAGGGGACACATATAGCGGGTCCACGCGGGTGAAACCGAAGGAAACAACTACTATGAATAAGATTTCATTTTTTTTATTGTATCATGTAACAAATATAATTAACAATAAAAAATTAAGTGTTTCAGCAACTCTGTGTTTAATTTACGCGCTCGGTACAACCCTACAGTTTTCGCTTGATGACGCAATCACGCGGCGTGCGCGGGAAACTCGCTTCTCGGTGCGCGTTAGTAGAGAACATTTCTTACTGCAGCCGAGTTGCGGCGCATTTTGTAGGTAAATATAGCGTAGGTATTTGAGCTCTTGTATGGGAGTGATGTATCTGTTACGAAGTAACTATTCTCTAATCTGTGGTTGAGTGTTCACACTAGACGCTTATTATTACAATAACAGTACAAAAAAATCTAACTACAGCAGTAACATAGAAATGCATGCCTCTGGCATTATGTCATATTCTCAAGTAACTTGAGAAGAAATACACACTTTTGTTACTTCCGGGTAGATATTGTCAATCGTTTTTATTTAATATATAAGAGTTTTGTAATTTATATTTGATTATTATTTCTAAATATAGTTCGGATTTCTAGATAGACATTTATAATTACAGGAAGGACTCTGATATACAAACATATAATTGAGCCTTTCCGAGGCAGTATCCCAGACACAATAGAAATTTTATTGTTTTACGGCAATAGCTTTTCGCTGACCCGTAGAGTGTCGATACAAGCGCTATATTATATTAGTTTATTTATAGGCAAGTAAGTAGATATAAGAGTATTAATTTTAAAAATCTAGCTACCTACTCAAGTTCACTAAAATCAAACCGTATTTTTTATGATTATGATTTTATACAATGCTTTCGCCAAGGCCTCTCTAAATGAATCTCATTTTAATTATTCTTTTGGAATACAATCCATATTGAATATTATTTCGGGTCGATAAAGTTTTGATTTGCATACTATTCATAAAAGTTATCGAGATTTGAACCAAAGCTATAACATCCTAATGAACAGCTACCACAGCTGATATGATTTAATTTGTACATGGATTCGCTAGATAAGTGATGCTGGGTAGTGTGACAACGCTTATTTTTAATCCGAAAATATTATTCCCTCATCTATATAAATAAGAGTGTTTAGGCGCAAAAATACTCAATACGGTGGTTATGTTTAAATGAAAATTAGCCCAATTTGATGTTGCGTATTCTGTATAATCATTTATTTAGAAAAAATACATTTGCTTTTAGTAGTTGCATATTAAGATCAGGCCCGACGACAGTGACGACGCTTTAAAGGGTCTAACAAAATTAACTGCATTTCTTCTAGGGGCCACTTCTAACCCTCAAATACAACAACTTTTTGTATGGGACCAACATCCTAATCCCAAAAAAAGATTTCACTTTCCCATACTAGAGTGCCGATCAGCAGTTGCTAGTTTGTATGGGGAAGTCAAAAAATATATTAGAATTACGATGTTGGTCCCATACAAAAAGTTGTTGTATTTGAGGGTCAGAATTGCCCCCTGGAAGGGATGCAGTTGATTTTGTAAAGCCCTGTATAAAGCTGAACGCACTCTTACCCGAGCCGAGCGCGCCGAAAGAAACGAATTCTAGAATTATTTATATGAAATCTTATGAAACCTCGTACACTTATCCGTTTCGAATCGTCCGAATCTGGAAGAACCCTAGAAATCCCAGGTGAATTCTGATGACGTCATCAGATTCAGTGCGGCTACTCGCTGGATAAAATCTTCATACTCACCCCCACCTTAGATGTCGCTCATAGCGCTATCTCATGATTTCTTCAATGCAAGGCTTGAAACCAGTTCAAGATTTACCGGTATTATAACGGTTAAACCGGTTTTATCGTAAAATTCCGTTACGGAGCGGAACCAAATAAGAGCGATACTGTGAACCTCAATAAACCGGTTAATTCGTAGCCACTCGCGACGATCGCAACGCGGCTTGTTTTTTGACCGAATATTCTTCAAAAGATGTTAAACTTAATATCAGATTCAGAAACAAACGTCAGATGCGCTCACCGCTTGCAGATCTTAACGAAGTTCAGAGTGGTTGTCCTGCCTGAATGAAAAGTTGAACCGGTTAATGCAAAATACCCATATTTTTCCAAACCGGTTTAAAAACCGGTTTAAAGGAACATAACCTTTTTCAAAAAGTTCCACCTGTATTTTCGTCAAACCGGTTCAAAAAAAATACCGGTTTCCAAGCCCTGCTTCAATGCGGTCGATTCGGTCGATTCGGCTGAATCTGGTATGTGTGCGAGAGGCCTCCTTGACTTCGATTCGTTCGACGCGTTCGGGTTGGATAAGTGTGCGTTGATCTTTAAACTCAAAACTGTTAATCATCTCTTAATATCGACTAATGGTTACTTTTTGTATTATGTGTACTTTCGAAAGACTTTTCTACCCGCAAACTAAATGAAAATGCTTCAAGGAAAAATATACTTTCTTACTTTAACATTAGGGGTCAAATTGAAATATTTCCTCAGGAGATCATAATCGCAGTTGCGCCAACTCTTGCAGTAGAGCGGCTTCATTCTTGATTTTTTCGAGTTGGTTCAGCTCGAGCGGTTTTCCCGCCTCTTTCTGTTGCTTTAGCTTGTCTATGTCACTTAGTTTCTGGGAACAAAGAATTTTCTGTTTATCAAAAATTAGTATATATATATTCCATCGTTTATCGAGTTTATTTATATGTATTTCAATGTAATCAAAACTTCAACACAAACAATAATGAATAACATTACGATTTTGTAGCGGTTCGGTACGAAAATCGATAGTGAAATTTATATGAAATTCATCAGTCGCGAACTCGAGTTGCACTTGACACTGTGAAAAAATTATTAGCAATTATTTTTTTCTTCTGATTTAAAATGAATGTTTCATAAAATTAAAATGAATATTAAGTAAAAAACATTTCCACGCCTAGTGTAATAGTTAGTGCAGTAACAATTGTAGGTGTTATGCTTCTTAAATTTAAGAGCTTCTATCTTGTCGGTGGAGTAATCGCCATTATTTTCTTTTGTTTGCCTTTTACTTGACCTCCTGGTACGACAAAATGCGTAGCCTTATACGGAAACGAGACGTGAACACTGACCCAAAGATACCGAGAAAGGTTGGAAGCATTTGAGATGTGGTGTTTAGGCTTATGTAGTACATGTACTATGTACAATTAGAAACTAGTTCATTAATGTGACCGAACTATTCTGTTCTGGTCTTTCAAATCAGTCTTTAGTACAGTTCAGATAAGCGAATCTTGTATGTTTATGGTTCAAATTGGCTCGCGAGAGAGCAGAGTAAGAACGAATAATTACGAGTGACAGAGCAGAGGGAGTCGAAAGATTACATTTGTGATTACGCGTATGTGTGAGCGTGATGCAAGATGTACTAGTTAAGCGAGAACGAGACAGACGCGTGTGCTTGAGCGCGATAGAAGATGTACTAGATTGAACGACACGTACGTACGACCACAGTTTCTGTGTACGACCGGACGACTTATGCCTAGTACTTAGTAATAGGTGAACTATTGAACTAATAGTACTAGAAGACCGAACTAGTTCCTTTGAACAATTGTACTAGTTCGGAGCGCTTTGTTCAGTGTCCGAATAAGAACAAGACTAGTGGTGGTTTAGAATGTTTTTAACACTCACAGTGTCATATTTTATATTCATAAAGATGAAATAAGAAACCAAAAACTCCCTCTGTCTATCCGACCTTGAGAAATTTGTGGTCTCTTACGGATACGTCATTATGCGTGACGTTTAGCGCCATTGGGCCAAGTAGTTATACTTTACAGTAAGTTTTTACAATAAATGCAATTTGAAAATTGATGACGCTTCGCTATCTATTGGTTAAAATGCTGTCGGACATACAGCACGGTAGCTCAATTGGCAGCTTGTTTGGCCCGATTAGCCAAAAAGCTGCTGGTTCAAGTCCCGCCCGTGCGCAAATTTTTAGTTTCTTATTTCATCTTTAAGACTAGTGGTATTGGAGGAGAATAGAAAGAATCAGCAGTTGTTTTACCTTATTGATGTTCTTGATCTTTTTATCCTTCTCCGGGTCGCCGGTGGACACGAAAGGCGCGCGAGGCGCAGGCGCAGGCGGAGGCGAGGCGTCGCCCTTCGCGCGCTCCTCTGCCTTCCGAGCTTTGCGGGCATCGCGCTTTTCTTTTTGCTTTATCGCTTGCTTTGATGGGGCGGCTGTTGAGAGGGACAATAATACGATATACTTACTCAGGTACCTAATTTATTTTGCAACTGAATACGGGAGTGAAGTATTGAGAATGAAAAACCGGCCAATCGCGCACTGAGGGTTCCGTGTCAACTTTAACTAAATTAGGGGTCCACTTACTTGCACTTAGCTAAAATACCACAAATGTTGTTGATAGTAAATATAACTTTGTTTTTCATAGTGTTTGTATGAAGAATGTTTGCGGTTGTTGAAAATGTGCTATATCTCAAAAACTACTAGTTCGAACTCGTTCAAACCAATTTTAGTTGAAAGTTAAATACTTCAGAGGTCTACATCGTGTATTTTTTTCAAAACTTTCACTAGCTTAGTTCAAAAGTTAGAGGGGGGAGGACGCCCATTTATTTTACCGCCCTTTATTTTGGAAGCGTCTATCTTCCAAACGTTTGACTTTAAGATAAAATGGTTTTGGGAACCTTGCAGTCATTTTAAGAGACCTATCCATAGACACATGCATAGATTTCAGCCAAAAAAAAAGTGTTAGTTTCCAGTATGGGTAATACTCAAATGTCATTATTTTTATCTTTTGTATAGAAATCGTAAAGCGGTTAACCGAATACACCTACCTACTAAGTGTCATTTGTGTAATGCTAATAGATTCAGAATCAAAATAAAGTGACTGTGACATACGGACGGACAAACACAAACAGGCAGACTTGACGAAACCATAAAGGTTCCGTTTTATGCCATTTGGCTACGGAACCCTAAAAACGCTTGTGTTCGCACACGTTTCTACAAGTCATCTTCTTTCTAATGCTCTGTTGGCTTTGAAAGGTCCCAAATTTTGGCTTAGGATGAGGTATTCTTAATCAATATTAATGCCATGCCACATTCCTATGCGCAATTTGACCAATTTATGATTTCAAATAAATAATTCTTTGACTGATTCAGTGATATAAATGTGAAAAATAAAACGCGTAAAAAGAACAAAAAGCACCGATTTTTCAGCGATTTACATGCGAAGTTTATAGCATTGAATCACGGTAAATAGTTACAAACCATATATTTATTAGTTTATTGGTAAGTTACTTAATTATGAAAGTATCTTACCGCTCGGGCTCTCGCCAGGCTTATGCGGTTTCTCGTGTTCGTGTAGAGTGAACGTCGACGGCTTGTTTCTAGCGCCGGGCGGTCTGTACGCACCCACCGGCTTCGGTGTCGCGTCCTCGATGCCCTGAAAATAATATTTTTTTTATTAAACACGTTCAGGATATGAAAGACAGAGACCTCAGAGAAATATTTATCAACATTATTTTGTTCACGCAACCGCCGGTGTCTCTCAATCCGTGAGTGTTTACCAGTGACAGAAAAATGAAAGTAACATCTAACATTATCGAAGACTTTTAGGTTCTAGTTTTTGACACACTTTCTATGTAGTTAAATGTATTCATATTCATATTCATTTTTATTGCAAGTCACAAGTGGGTTATGAGATGGTACATGCGTGAGATTAGATCAGTACAAGTGACGCCCTGCAAGGGCACAGCAAAAATGAGAGGCAACTATTGCCTATTTTTATATTTTATTCTTAATGAAAACTACATATCAACAATATTATGAATTATGTAAATGTATTAGGTTAAGGTTTAAAGAGTTTATTCTAAAAAAATACAAGTCACTTACATGAGAATAGAATAACTTATAGTTAAATAATAATCTCAATTAGAACGCCCAAAAATAAAATAAAAATAACATTTAAAATAAAACATGCTACAAGTAATTAAACAAACATTGTGCTGTTTTCGAGTACAAATGTTGACAATTTGGTCTTAAAAATATTAAATGAATATATACTTTTTAAACAAGATGGCAGTTTATTATAAAGCCATGCTGCCGTGGCAAGACAAGCAAACTTGGCTGACGGAGACTGCGATTACTTATTTGTTTTTTTTTGTAAGACGAATTTATATGAATGGACTTATCAAGATTTTTTCTAATTAATATAATAGCTAAAGTAAAATAGTTAAGGTAATTAATAAAATAGTAATTATGTAAAATAGGTAAAGTTCTCCTTGTATTATGATAAGTCATGCTCAACAAACAACAGTTTGGTTGTCACTGTTACAATGACATTAAGTTACAAAAAAAAACAGATTTCAGCTTTCACTAGCCAGACTCTACCTACTATCAAAGTTAGTTAGAATGAATTTAAGCCCCAAAATACAATATAACAAACCAACACATTTAATCAAAAGAAAGTACCTAAGAAAGAAATTAAACTGCGTATTACCTTAGGTACAGTTTTAGACAGCTCGCTTTTGGGAAAAGTTCCTGGTTGCCAAGATATAGCTAGCAGGTTCTCTTTCTCTTGGCATACTCGTTTGTGCATTAGAGCTCCGGTGTAGTGCCAGATTTTATATCTAAAACAAACATATTCATATGAGCCATAAAGGATACCTAAAGTAAATATAGGTATATAGTTAGGTACGGATTTATGTAAGACAACTACAAGTACCTTACAGTATATCAATTTTGCAAATAATACTACAAACAATAAACAAATAATACTACAAATACAAACTTGCTGCGATAGTAAAATCAGACTCTTTCGACAACGAATTTTCATCCATTAAAACGCATTTTTATCCCTGGACGGAAAAAGAGAGGGTCGTAAGTAAGATTAACGCATAAACACCGAAGCGGTCGCATGCGACCGCATAACAATAGAATATCCATTGTGTCTCGTTTACATATGCTTGAGGGATTAAGCGTGTTTGTGCATATGTCTGTAGTATCGTAGCTCCCAAACGGATGAACCGATTTTCGTCATTTTTTTTTGTGTTTTATAGTTAACTTCAACCCGAGTGTTCTGGGCTATTTTAATGAAAATCTGTTCAGCCGTTGGAAGATCGATCGATTACGTGGATGAGGGAATCTGACTAATTTTCTTATCTCCGGTATTCGTAACACAAGGAAGAAAGTTGCTTACCACGAAACCACGACAAATGGTGCATATTTATATTTAATACTCGAAATTTGGTACCGTGTCACTTTCACTGTCAGTTTTTTTTTAATTTAATCATATTATAAGTATTTTTTCGCTATTTTATAGTGATCAGTATAGTACAATCACTCCTGTAAGTACCGTACAGAATGAAATATACACCCTGAAGAATTTTATATGTTTAGTTTGGAGTGGTATCTGTATCCTAGGATCTCATCACTAGTGATTGGATTATCGGATGCATATTTAAAGTTGAGGTGTTAGTTATTTTGGAATGCATTTTTGAATCGTAAATCCCCGGGATTGCGGAATTTACTCAAATTTTACTATTGAATAAAATCGGGTGTAGCTATATTTACTTTTCGCTTCAAGTACAGTCGCCAGCACATCAGGCTACCCACTTTTGTTGCAAAATAGCCCGTATTACAAACGCATAAGTCACCGCAGTGTTTACCTTGACGTGCTGTCGTCCGTACATACACATTCATTAATATTATGTATCCTTTTTTTTTAATAAATACCAATGCTAAACACGTCGTTTTCTCACCATGTTACAGATTGTCTGGAATCCCGGGATATATACCTATTAAAAATATTTTTTCAACACACTTGCTCAAAACGATGTTCTTATTCCACCGATTTTTGGCTTATAATCATAGATATTAAACACGCGTGATTTTTCATTATATTATTGCACTAGTGCTTTTAGTTTATTAACCCGACCAATTTACATTTGTACCAAGTCGTAAGTAAGAAGAAGAAGCGATATAATTTAGTCGGGTTATACCTACAATACTTTTATTTTAGCAACAAACAGTATTTATGCGAAAAATAACAGTATTTACATATTTATTTCAATAAATGGTAAATCCAGATTTATTACTAAAAAACAGCTCAAATTCATTTAACATTTTCTGTGGTTTGTGTTTTAAACACGAATTATTACATTTTTAATCTTTGCTTTTTTGCGCGCACATCGGTATCGCGGTAAGAAAAAAAAACAACGCGCCATTTTTCGTAAATAATAATTGTCGGCTGTGACGAAGTTTAGATTAATTATGAAGTTTAATATTAATGAAAATGTCTACTTCAAGTGAAGAAAACCTATTATTAACTCCGCCGGACATACGTGACGAGGCGAAAAACGCGTGCGAGAGTCTTTGCAATCAAATTCGAGTGAAATGTATTTTTACTGTTTTAATAATTAAAAACTTAGTAAATGAAGACTCTTGTTTTTTCGTCGCAAGTGTTTTGAAAAACGTCGTATGAAACACATGTGCCTGTGACCATAATATACGCGGCTTTCTTATGGCGCACTCGCTTCCGCTCGTGCGCACACAATATCGCCTTGTATATAATGGTCAACTTAGCACACTTGTGTCATAATGTACTATTAAAGAAGCCCCCTTCATTATATCTTAGCCAAATATGAACTTTAGGTAAATATGCATCCAATTATCCGATCACTGCTTACACGTTTACCACAGTGAGCCTAGGGTATGCAATAGCGTGGACAAGAGTCTGCCCGCGTGGGTCCCATAGGTGGTGTCAGGGTCCACCGTCTAGCACCCGCTGTTTTCAATCTAGCATCTAAAACCGTCTAATATCACTTACCCGTTGCCCACGGTGAGTCTAGGGTATGTGGTGGCGGTGACAAAGGTCTCCCCACGTGGATCCCATTGTAGGCTAGTCGTATCGGGTGCGGCGCACGATCCGATCTTTTTGTAACCGCGCATGTCCCATACTTCGATGCTGCCGGTGCCTATGTTGCCGAAACCGCCGAGGAGGACGCGTGTGTGCGAGTTAAGGGCAATGGCGATCACTAAATAAATTGTATTCTAAAAATTTAATTATAATTTACCAATATAATATAATCTTATGTAATATAGGTTCTTTACACTGTACAAAATGGCTATCTATCATTAATTTGTGACTGTCTAGTAAGTTAAACAGATGGTTTTATGTAAATATTAAGAATTGTCAGACAATGCGCCACGTTTGTTTGCAAGCAAAAACCTATTGAACAAAATCATGTTAATAATCTACAAACATTTGTGTCCCACTCACTTTTATGGAATGCGAAACTCCTTGCCTGTTATTTCATAATACCGCGTAACAACTTAGGGTCTAAACTTGAAAATCAATATGAAAAGGATATAATGCCCTTCCGGTGGGAAATAAATGACGTTCCACGACCCAGTTCCGAATTCAAAAAGTGGATCACACTTAGCGTTAAAGAGCGTCGCTTTCGCCGGTGCGTGCCCGTACACCGCCACCCACTCGTTCCAGTTTCCTGGGTTCCATGAAATCGCGTGGATCGGACCTTCTTTACCTGGAAACAGAGGTTAAAATTGAATGTCTTTTTTTTACTAACACCTAAAGAATGATCGCCCACCGCTTTACCAGTTTTAAGTTTAAAATCTTGAGAATTGACAACATTTCATTTTTGTAAAGGTATGAAAATTTGAAAACCGTTTCAAGATTTTGCATTTCTAAACACGTTGAACATTTTTTCAGATTTTTTCCGCTTTATTTTTTTAAAGTGAAATAAAAGAGACTGAAAAGACCATGGAAGTTGGCATTTCACAAGTTACGCCTTTGCAATGACATTTCATGCAGAAAAAAAATGCTTTTGAACTTTGAGCTTGCTGTCAGTTGGACTTTGACGAATAGTGTAGTTGTTGTTTCCGGTATTGTATTGGACATTATCGATAAATTACGATGTGGTAAATTGAAGGTTATTAAAAAAAAAAGTTTCATTCTAACAAATTTTTAGTTCAGATACGAAATAATCATCATGATTCCTCCGAAATATAATGTTATTTGTAGTTATGAGAAAATATTGGAGTAATTTTCAGAGATCATAATAATATTAAATAAGAAGGGTTGTTGCGTTGTTTTATTTGGTTACTTTTAACATAACTTAAATTAGGCAATGTTACTTAATAAAGCAAAATTAAATACTCAGTGGATATACCATTGATATCGACATCTTAGTTCTACAATCGATACGAATATAGCAAAGACGTGACCTCGAAACATCCAACTTCCTGTACTTACGCTCTTTTAGAATGGAGAGTTTTTAAACAATTATTATAAGAGAAAATACTGAAAAGAAATCAAAATAAAAAAATATGGGTGCCTTCATTTTTGAAGTTCTTTCAGGAAAAAAAAATGTGCATATGAAAATTTTGAAATGTTGTCAATTAGCAATTTTGTCTTCTTATCTAAGTGCCATTGATTGTACCTCTATATGGTATTGCTTATAAAACAGGTTAACATTAATCTGAATCTTTATGTCATATTCATCAATCTAATGTTTGTTTTACTATGCATATGGTGCTGAACGAATCTGTGGAAGTGATAAATGTATAAGTGAATACCTATGTAGAATTTCATGAATAATCCATACTTACTAAAACTCATATTTCCCGAGTTGCCCTTCACATCGCCATGCGACAACGATTGTTTTCCATAATAAGAACCACCAGTTTTGTCAACCTGAAAATACATTTTGAAATGAAAACAACTTTTGTGTGTGCGGTGCGGATAAGTTAGTTATCAACTGAGGTACATGAGCCGTGAGGCCTGTGAGAGACCCTCTCTAATTGGCGCGAATGTAAAACTTATGCGAAAGTACTTATGTCATGAAAAAAATTTAGCTATTTTATATAATGATATTCAAGCTACTTTAACATAACTAATTTTGCTAGCCACAAAAACATGTTGCACACTGCCATTGTAGCTAAGTATGTTAGATATTCTTACATCGGTCTGAGTCATAACAAAGATGTTAGTCCCGCGTCTATTCCAGTGGAAGCTGGCTTTATCAGCCTGGAAGGACGAGCGACTGACGACCGCCTGTGTTGTCTCGAACTCTGGAAACTTGAACACTCGCCAGAACGACGGCTGGCCTTGCTTGCCTGAAAGACAAATAATAAATAAAAGTTAGTAATAATAGTAGTTGGAGCACAATAAATGTCCTGATTGAAGACTCTTCGAGCGCAGCGTAGCGTGTCCTACGCTGTCCACCAACAAGATGAACAGACGACCTTGTAAAGATCGCAGGATCGCACTGGTTACAGACTGCTTGCGATCGGTTATTTGGAAAGCCGTAGGGGAGGCTTATGTTCAGCAGTGGACTTCCTTAGGCTGATTATGATACTGATAAAAATTGTAGCGACGACACTTTCAAGATGCGTCGAATTGGGTAGTTTCCTTTGCTGTCATAGTTTCAAATTGCCATGGTAATTCCATGATCCCAATTACATAACACCATTGAATATTCATTGGGCAATTCATATTTGTTGATGGTGAAACAAGCCCTTACAATAGTAAGTTCAAAATATGCAATGCAAATCAAATTAAAAGGGTACTTGTATTGACAGATCTGTGGACCAGGGCTTAATATATGGAATAAAAATAAGTTTAATATTTAAGTGTTATAACAAAATCAAAAAGTTAGATGAGATATAGATAGTGCCATCCATTATGGTATGCACCACTTATTTTTGATTAAGGAAATTGCTTAGGTTGTACCCTACAGATGAAATTCATAGTATATGTAAAGTAAATGTGACTAAGAAGTTTAAATGTTTAAATATTTATATTAAGAGCTTACCCAAAGTAAACACTGAAAAATAATATGTGGGTGCAGGGCTTGGTGACAGGCTGAAAGACTTCAACTTGTCAGCTTGAATCTGGTGTGTGTAGCGTTCCAGGTTTCCATCTTCATAAATAAGAACTCTGTTGTTCACTTGCACAGCAAATAGTTTTTCATCTGAAGACCATTGAGGCTCCCTAAAAAACCACTCATATTGCAACAGAAAGTTAAAGAAAGGTAAATTGTTACTTTTATACACTTTTTTAATTAAATAGGTAGTCTCAGCATCATATTCAGCACTGAAGCCTATATAAAATACTTAGACCAACCTTTTAAACTCCTTTAACCCCTCAAGCGTATGTGAACGAGACACAATAGATATGTTATTGTTATGTGGTTGCCTGCAACCACTTGGATATTGAGAAGTTAAGATCTAAAGGCCCCGTCTTTCATGAAAATTTAAATTTATATATTAGTATAGTATTAGTAAATCATACCAGCCAGTTTGATTTTTTTGAGTAAAAGAACCAACGATTTCACCAGTAGCTGATTTCAACACATGAAGATTAGGTTTGCCCTGTTGAAGCAAAAATGGTTGTGTAATAAGTATAGCAGTTATTAAAAATCATCAATGAGTATAAATGATACAGCAACGGGATTAATACCTGAGGATTTTCTTTAGTCATCAAAAACATTTCCCAAACCATGAAATAGTTGTCAAGTGGGGAAAAGAACATATCTTTGATGTTCCCGTTTATAGTAGCTGCCACAGACCAGTCTGCACATTTTACTATTTCTGCCCTGGAAAGAAAATATGATATTTTGATTAAGTTAAATTTTGATGATGAAGATGTTTGTTTATAATGAAAAATTTACTAACTTTTTGTCCGTCCTGTATGCAAGATACGTGCCTTTGGGACTAAATATAATGCTTCGTATGTTTGGGGTAGACTCATCTCTCAGATTTTTTTCGGCATACGGTTCTTTAAAGTCCACTAAGAATATGTTTTTATTGGTTAGACCTGTAAGTTAAAAATTGTACATAACCTATATGAATTAATTTTAAGTATTTAGACATAAAGAGCATATTTTACCAGCAATGTAGGGTGTAGCACTCATTTTGATAGTAATAATAACTTATTTTTATTAAATTAATAAACACTCATTGTTTTTATCGATTCTATAAAAAATAAGCCGAAAGAAAGAGATTACACGATGTATAACGAACGACTATCAGCTGGTGACAGATCAGACAGAGGCCTACTCTGGACACAAAACCCGATCCAATTAATATAGTCATCCCTGTCACACGCGTACACGGCCTAATATGAGTGACAGGGATGGGTATATTCATTGGATCGGGTTTTGTGTCAAGTAAGGGGGCTGACAGAAGATGTTGTCACGCCTTAGACTAAGACACGCACACACACACACACACACACACAATAAACTCAGATCATATATTTTTTTAAATTTATACAAGTTTAACGTCTTTGGATGTACGCCATACAGACAATTCTTCATTTGTATTTTTATTTTTCAACCAACACTTAAAACAAAAACTAACACTAAACCAGCCTAAGTTTATCTAACTCATTGAAATGCGAGGTCCCAAACACGTACCACAGAAAGGACAGAAAAAAACCGGCCAAATGCGAGCTTGACTCGAATTAGGGATTCACTTACTTCCACCACTTCCACTAAGCCAAAATACTATAATATTTTGTTCACAGTACATAGAACTTTGTTTCTCACAGTGTTTTATGAAGTACAATGCTATGTGTGCGGTTGTTAAAAATGTGCTATATCTCAAAAACTGCTAGTTCGATCTCGTTTAAGCTAATTTTCGTTGAAAGTATTTGTAAAAATCTACTGCATGTTTTTTTTTACCTCCCTGAACCACGATTCGGTCAAAACGCGGTCGCGGTTGCGTTTCCGCGGTGGCCTGCGTGCGCGTGCGCAATTCGCGCGGTGTCAGGTTACACGTTAAACAGTTATAACATCTTATTGGAACAAGCTATTATCATTCTGTAAAAAAGCTAATTGTTACTAAATAAATTGCCTATGCTTGTGTTTTAAAAAAACACAACTTATATGCGGTTTACTGCATTATATGCAGTTCTTTTATTTTGGCTACTTTAACACTTTGGAAACGTCTATCACTCAAACTTTAGACTTTTAGAGAAAATGGTTTTAGCAACCTTTATGTAATTTATAAAGACCTATCCGCAATGATATTGTATTAAGGGCCGATTTTTCAAAAGTCAGATAAAAAAATATTCGTCGAACAAAATACAATAGGGCTAATTTGAAAACGACACCTAAGTGTCAGCAATCATACGTAACTGTCTCATTCTTTCAAATCTGTCGCTTTATAATTTATCAGTCAGATAAGTTTTATCTGACCATTGATAAATCGGCCCTAAGAAGTAGATGACGCCTCGCGAACTAAAGGAGTACACAAACAAATATGACACCGTCTGATTAATGGATGTCCATGGATTGACATGCATCACAATATCAGACATTTCGGAAGAGTCATAATAGAGTAGCTTTCTTAATATATTTTTAAAGTATGTAGGTAGGTACCTACATTACAATAGAATCGTTGACCTAATTTTAGAGTTCACACTTTAGCTCGGTAGTATCAACAAAAACATTTTATTATTAAATTATTTAATATTCATTCGTTCATTTCATTTATTTATTTGCAAAAACACATTGTAGTGTATCATATAATAATTATGTACTACATATGCACACCCGGTTGGGTACAGCATACATGTTACACTTGTATATTACTCTTAATCTAAATTAAATTATAACATATTAATTACAACAATTGAACACAGAACACTGTCTTAGAAAATCGACTTTTGACGACGAAATATCGACGATTTTGGTGCGCGGGTTGGCTAAGAAACATTACTTGCTAATTTTATTGTAAATACTTCAGTCATGAATGATAGGCATCATCAAATACAAGTTACTTAACGAAAATATGATATTCGAACTGAATATTTTTTATTTTGTTATAGTTATTGCAGAGAGGATAAACAGCCCTATCACCGCTCACTGGGCATCCATCCACGTTCGGTCTAATCCTAGCTTTAAGTTCTATTAGCTTGAAGTTGGGATTGGATAGGACTGCTCGGGTGTTTTTAAGTGGGTAGCATTTTATTTTATTTCTGTATAATGGTATTAGGTTAAGAATGTATGGAAACTGTTTCTGAAATAAATGATTTCAATTCAATTCAATTCAATAGTCCTTTTCACCTTACAAGAGTTCTATGACAGTTCAATTTCGGCACTTATAGAGATGTCCTATAGTAAAATCGTACTGATTTTTTTCTTAGAATCGATTTGACTTTATAAGAAAATGAAATCGATTTCATTACATAAAATAACAAAACTGAAAATATTAATCAGATAAGTATATTTTTCCTGTATTAAAACTTAATTGTTCATAATGGGAAAAACAGGATTATAAATGCTAAATTATTTATTCACTTTCTGAAGAGTCATCAACATTGTCAGAATTACTTGAAGAGTCATCATCACCAACATGAATTATTAGTTGGTCTTTCAATCGGTATATTGCAATGTACCGCTCCCAGTCTTTGTTTTCGCCAAAACTATGCAAAGCGAACACAACAAAAAAACGACTCCCATACAAGGCCGACGCACTCGTACCTAGTGACTAACGCGATTATCAAGCGATTACAAAATGGCTGCCGATTTACGAATGTCCCACCTTTGTTAGCAAACCGTTCCATTACACGAATTGCGTAGTTAATAAATTAAATGGTTTTTGTTTTAAATTTCATTAAATTAAACCAAGCGATACTGTTTTTGTTTTATAGGATTCAATACTTGTATTTTTATATTTTTTGTTATAACAGGACAATAAAATTAAGGGTATCTATCATAACATAACACAGAATTTTTTGATATCGAATTTCATTTCACAGAAAACTATTCAATGAATGTTAATATATTTTTTTCTTGTTTAATCGAATAGTTATTTATCGTCGTTTCATAACATCGAATAACAGTTCACCAAAAAATTGTTTCGCAACTGTTTTGTTAAGCAGAATAACGATATACCAAACTAATGTTTCATCGAATTATTAAGTTATCGATATAACCTTTCATTAAAACTTGTTTCAATGTGTAACGGTTCCCATATTATTTTGCATACGCATGCAAGTAAGAAGGCATGCGCATGCATACGCATGCAAGTAAGAAGGCATACATGCATGCATTAATGCATGCAAGTAAGCAAGCAGGCATGCATAAATGCATGCATGCAAGCAAACAGGCATGCATGCAGCAAGCAAGCAGGCATGCAAACAAGCAACATGCATTAAGGTCTGGGCACACAGCCGGCGGGGCGGGACGGCGACGCGACGCCGGCGGAACGCGAGCGCTATGAGGCAGTCACACTGCCGGCGTGACCGTCCCGCTGGCGTCGCGCTGGCCGTTCCGCCCGCGGTGTGACGTGATGGCAAGATTGCAGGCAAGAAATGGCAGATTTCAGAGAATCTTTTTTATATTATTTGTGGCTAAGGTCGTTTATCAATGTGTAACCTCTGACTCATTCTATCAGACGTTCAATTGTTTCAACATCTTTTCTTTGGTACTAAAAGTTGTATAAAAATACAAAACTCCGTCCCGCCGAGCGCGACGCGTCCACGCTCCGCCGTCTGTGTGGCTACTAAATACGAACATTATAACACAACGCTTGCCGTCCCGCTCACGCCACGCTCGGCGCGACGGTGGCCCGCCCCGCCGCGCTGTGTTTTGTATTCGCGCTCGGCGCGACGCCGGCGCGACGCGCCAGTTACCGCTCCGCCGAGCGTGGCGGCGCTGTCTGTCATGTCTCCTATATTTCTATATTATACAACTCGTCCAACCCGCTGGCGTTCCGCCGGCGTCGCGTCGCCGTCCCGCCCCGCCGGCTGTGTGCCCAGACCTTTAGGATTTCCTCGTCTCCGGCGCTGCGGGAATAGCAGCCTCGTCGCCCTTGCGTAACAAGGCGCGCAGTCACCCACGCTCGCCTACACCTTGTTACCTATGCTTGTTACAGCGGGCGGAGGCTGCTCTCCCTCCGCGCCTCCGGCTTTTAAATTACACTCTAGTATCGGGCAGACTAGTACCACGGCGAGGAGACCACGGCGAGTAGGGATTAACGCAGTTTATTTATTAGATCAATATTTATTACATATTTATATCAGTTATGCTTTAAATTGTCTATTAATAAAGTATGCAATATAAGATTAGTAACAAATACGTTTGGAAATACGGACTTTAGTGAAGTAAAATTCGATGTTTCAAGAATTCTGCATATTGAAACTAACGTGGAAATAAAATTATGGGTAACAAAATAGAAAGCTAACGTTAGTTCGATAAAATACGTAATTTATGAAAAGAAGTAACGATGAAGTAAGTTTGTAGATAATAAGCATTCGAGTAAATGAAATTGTGATGTAACAAGATTCTAGACTTTGTTGAATATTATTTTGAAATATCTGCTAATCGTTTTATGGGAAATGAAAATCGATGAAAAAAATTGCGATTAAGTGATGGGTTCCCTAAAATTAAAATCCTTTTTTTTATATTATTAATTTACAAACTTAAAATGCGTAATTCCGAAAACGATGAAGTGTCACAGAACTCTTGTAAGGTGAAAAGGACTTATAGTATACTTGTTTCTGCAGTTTTAAAGGCGCACTCAGGAATTGAGACACGCATGAATGCTGACGCCATCAAAAACAGACTAAGGCTGCGTTCCGTTTTGCGCCAATAGTACTGTTTGCACTGTGAGTGACAAAAGCCGTTCCGTTTTGATTAGCGTGCTGACAGCGCTGTTGACGCTATTTCATTTCGGAATGGTTATTTAGCGCATTGTAGGCGAGCGATTTGTTTTGTTATAAATGATAACCTAAGACCATGCTTAAAACAAAGAAAGAGTACCTAATAAAGTAATAATAAGTTATTATGGATGTTCATGAATCAGTTATTATAACTGTATTATTAGACAGCGATGATGATTGTGACATTCAGTAATCATCGTCTTCGGAAGAAGATGATGAGGATTTCGCAGTACAATTTAACAGTAAGAAATCTACAGAGCCAATACCTAGAATAAAATTATTTTAAAGTTGCCTCCAAGTACAACTCTGAAACATTAAATTACATTTACAGAGGGCTTAGTTTGAGTTTTTCCACTCACGTTCGATTGCGAGCGCGTTAGAATTTTGTATGGAGAAGTTACAGCGCCATCTACTTTAACTTTGTCTTTCCCATACAAAATGTTTTCAAAATCCTAACGCGCTCGCAATCGAACGTGAGTGGAAAAACTCAAACTAAGCCCTCTGTTCTTTAGAGTAAAAAGAAAACGTAAAATGCGTCAATTTGACAGTCCGCTCACAGTGCTAACGCGGCAATACGATTGCACTGTGAACGCAAGATGGCGGTGATAGTGACGTCAGCCGTGACATGACTACAGCTGTCGTTGACTTGCTAACACCAAATCGGAACGGTTTGTAAGCGGGATATCAGTGTCACTTTCGCTGTTAGCGCAAAACGGAACGCAGCCTAAGTCAAAGTTAAGACCTCACTTTGACGCGTGGTGGTGTATGCTTGACTATCTTTTAGCGTCTCACCTGTGATTTAGTTCTGAACATATCATTGCCTATCCGATGCTATATTTTTATAGTACACACACAAAAAAAAAGGTTTTATTTTCATGTAGGTATGTTCAATTATTCTGAGTACCTACCTATAGACAAAATATGTACATACTTTCTTCCATGAACCATAGACACGATAAACTTTACATATCCAATAATAATTGTTTTTTTTAGGGTTCCGTAGCCAAATGACAAAAAACGGTACCCTTATAGTTTCGTCAAGTTTGTCGTCTGTCCGTCCGTATGTCGCAGCCACTTTATTCTGTAACTATAAGCATCACATTGTTGAAATTTGGTAGGAAGATGTATCCTGTTAACCGGTGTACGATTCTTATACAAAAAAATAATAAATAATGATATTTAAGGGGGGGCTCCAACACATGAAACGAAACAGACAGAACAGAAAAAAATATTTTTTGTCAAACCTATGCGTGTGGGGTGCTTATAGATAGGTCTTATAAAATGACATAGAGGTTCCTCTAACCATTTTCTTTTAAAGTCTTACGTTTCATAGCTAGACGCTTCCAAAGTGGTAAAATGGGCGTCCTCCCCCATCTAACTTCTAAACTTAGCGAGGGTTAATTTTGAAAAAAATATATAATGTAGATCTTAACAAACACCTTCAACGAAAATTGGTTTGGACGGGATCGAACAAGATTTTTTTGATATATAGCACATTTTCAACAACCGCAAACATAACTTTGTTCTTCATACAAACTCTATGAAAAACAAAGTTATATTTGCTGTCAACAAAATATTCTGGTATTTTACTAAGTGGAATTTAGTGGATTTCCTAATTTAGTTAAAGTTGGCACGGAACCCTCAGTGCGCGAGTCCAACTCGCACTTGCCTGGTTTTTTAAAGCTTCAACACCCGAGGCCGAGCGGTTGCAGGCAACCGCATAACAATAGAATATCTATTGTGTCTCGTTTACATACGAGTACGCTTGAGGGATTAAGTGTCATTTTACTTTACGTATCCGTTTTTATTGATTTAACTATATATTTCTGGAAACATCAAGCAAAAAGGCTGTTACCGACTATCATTTTTATATAGGTTGTAAAGCAGTTATCAGAATACATGAACCTACAAAGTTTTACCTGCGTAATGCTTAAAGTTTTAGAATAAAGTGTCTGTGACACACGGACAGACAATTCTTGATTGACCATGCTTTCAGAGTTTAGTTTCTTGGCAGTCGGCTACGGAACCCCTTAAAACAAGTAGACTAATTGGGTAGGTAGTACCTACTAAAGTGCTAAGTTTTTTTTATACCTATTTAAATTTATTATTTTTAGTAAAGGCACAGAAAATATAATAGTACTACGTAGTAATGGTATACATATATGAAATATTAAAAACATACATGAAATAAATAAAAAAATAGGTAGGGTAGGGCAAAAAAGATTACATGATCAGTGGGGTAGGGTAGGGAGGGGCCGGAGTTGGAAATATTTTTTAACAAACATATTTTTTTTTGAACGAGTGGATTTTTTTTAACGAACTCAATATTATTGCTGACTACGATAAAATGTTTGATTGAAGGTCTATTTCAAATTACAGGCTTATTGAATATCCGCAGAAAACAGAGATTACGAAAATCAACCTGTAGGGTAGGGTAGCATAATCTAGTTAGATAATCAGGCACTTGAATGCATTACAGATATAAATACATAAGACTAGGGCAACTATTACAATTAGAAATTTAGAACCACCATTCAGATTGTATTATATATTGTTTATGCTTGTAATGAAAAATAAACAACAAAATTATAAAATAATAATTTTATAGGTCTAAGATATTATAAATAGTACACTGATTGATAAAACATCAATAATTAACACGTAGGTACATAAGTAATCTTCTTATTTACTTACATAATAATCTCTGGTCTTATTAAATGCTCGGAACTCCTTAAAGAGGAACACCTTAACTTAATTGTTGTGTCTTCTAATAATACTTTATTTAAAGCTGCATTGGACGAATAACAAGTATATTTGTTTAAAGTTGCATATTACTTTAAATTAAAATAAACAACACCATATCAAATCTCATTTGAGTAAGGTATTGGTACACATGCATGCAGTGGTAAAGCAAATAAATTCTGTTTATTCCTATGTATTGGAATGCCATCATGTTGGGGAGCATTATCATTTGTGCGACATATGTATTTTATACCTACTCAATTGAATCAAATGATGAATAACTAACAATATCTAAATTCTCATGATGAGATTACATATAAAAATATTGTCTAAATACTCATAGTCAATAATGATTTCAAAATACTGATATTATAACTTCTAACACTCATTATTGAGCATGCCAAAATAACATAAATAGGCAGTAATTGTGAGCATTAGGTTGTAACCGTCAAGTTACAAAGTATTCTATTTAGAATTTTTTAGTCCAGGGTCTTGTTCTGTGAATGGGTTGTAGTCTCCAAGTCCAACTAGCGACGCAGAAAGCTCCCACAACTTTTTGGCGTCTTCATCGTTCTGAGCTTTATTTGAAGGGCTGGTCACCACGCAATCACTGAAATAAGGGAGGTATTTGGATCTATCATTGAGTTGACACCATCTTGATTGGATTTTACCCGATTAAAATTTAACATTAAAATCTCACAGATGCAAATGAGAAATAATAAGAAAGTACTCCTTCCTTCATCACCTGTAATAAAGTCCAGTTTCTTCTGCACATTTTTCATCAACAGCACAGTATATGGTGGTTTGAGCCCCTAACTCAATGGATTTACTGAATGGAGCAAGAAGAGTGCCAATAATTTGGCGGGCCCCCCAAAATAAGCTTTGGTTCAAGTGACGCCCTAGTTCAGTCTTAATTACCCCAGGATGCAAACTGTAGGTGTGAACACCATCTATGTTGTGTTCCTAAAAATGAATACATAAAATAATATCTTACTGCATCTTTAAAAAAAACTTACCACATTTTCAACAACTTGTATGACTAATGAAAGGTGGCACCAGAAAAGAAGGGCTATTAAAAATATATATTAATATGTGTAAACACCGTATTTTATAAAAAAAATAACTTGATACCTAAAAGAAAACTGCACATTAATATATAAAAAAAAGTATCAAGTTGATTTATTTATGAAATACTATGTTTACACCATTTTATTTAAATTTCCACTCTTTTCTAGTGCCATTTTTCATTAATCAGACTTTATCACCTTCACTCGCTTAGCTAATTCCTTTGAAAAGAGTATATTTGCAAGCTTGCTTTGGCTGTAGGCCTCTGCTGCATTGTAGGGCCTTGACTTAAAATTGGGGTCTTCAAAATGAATGCCATAGCCTAAAATAATACGTAGATTAGTTAGTGGTTTACCTATTTTTGTCAAAGAATCTGAACCACTTTAGGATTTTTTCTTACGGATATGAGCTCGTGATGAGACAGTAACAATGCGAGCTGGCTTGCTATTCTTGATCCGTGGAAGCAGCAACAGAGTTAACAAAAAATGGGCAAGGTGATTTGTCCCAAATTGCATTTCAAAACCATCTTCTGTTTCTAATTTTGGGCACATCATAACACCAGCATTATTAACAAGTATATTTATTTGAGGTTCGGTATCAAGTATCTGTTGCGCACATTCTCTAACAGATTTTAACGATGACAGGTCGCATTTAATAACAACTAGTTTGCCAGTATCTGAAATGTTGTTGCAAGATTTTTCTATGTCTGTTTTTGCTTCTTTGGCTCTCTCCAAGCTTCGACAAGCCATAATAACTTTGGCGCCTGAAATTCACACAAGGATATTATATAAATGAGTAATTTTAAAGTACAATAACGAGTTACCTACACCAAATTGGGTTATAAAAATAAATATGTAGAAATTATAATATGTCAATTCAGTTACCTCTTTTATAGAAGTCCAACACAGTCTCTTTTCCAATTCCTGTATTGCATCCAGTCACAATTGCAGTTTTCCCCATTAACTTAGCTCCACTAAGACAGCGTCCACTAAAGAAAGGCATCTTGTAGGTAGTTTTCTAAAAATATTATAATAATGAAAGAAATACCTACCCGATTTTTTTTCTGCGGTTGGCATGGAATAGCTAAAAGTGAGTAGTATTTACTATTGAAATAATCCTAACAACTGACTGTGACCCTTAAAAATACAGGTTCATTCATTTCACACATTCCTGCGCATCCGCAGTTTGCTTGCTAACCAGTACTTAGTCCAGTCAGAATAATTACTACCTTATTTATTTATGAATCATTCTTGGCGAATGACGTACAAATAAATTGTACATGCGAAAAAGCGTTAGATAAAAAAATACTATTGGTATGATGATGACAACTTACTCGAAATATTACAGCTTTTTAAGAAAATATGGACCTTCTTAGCTTGGTCAACAACGCGCGATGTCGTGTACTGACAAATACTGCCAAAAGTTTTTTGACATTAACCCCTTCCCTGCTCTTCTTCTTCTTCGTTTGAATGGCGAGCGAACGTAAGTTTGCCAGCGATGGCTCACTGTTCCGCCAATGACACGTGCGTAGCTTTTACACGACCAAGGGACACGAACAAAGCGTAATTTAGAATATTTACAAACGTAATTACATCCATAACAAAGCTAGACAACACATAAGACCACGTCAACACAACACATATTATGTACTTAACATTATATTCAGGTATTTACACTTCGAGAGAGGATATCAGTGAAGAAGGAAGGGAGGGTCGAGGGATGGATTTTAAAAACATTACAATTTAATATTTTTTGAAATACATAATTTTATAATTGGAGGACTTAAACAATGCAAAATAGATTTTATATTACACGGAAGAGGATTTTTTTAAGAAGGTAATCAAAGAGATAGGCGCCGACATTTGAGCAGTTAAAGAAAATGTGTTTGGTGTTGCCTTCATCAAGGCCACAATCGCAGATGGAACTATCCTTAATATGAAGTTTCGCTAAATGAACCGGAGTACATGCATGACCAATCCGAATACGACATATAGTAGAAACAACATTTTTAGAGATGTTAGTCTTTCTGAAGAAACATGGTCGTGGTGGGATGCTATGTTGGATGTCAGCATAATATTTTCCAATTGTCCTTTTCGAATTATCCCAATGTACTTTCCATGACTTATACAGATGTTCGCGAGATAGCATAGAGGCTACATGAGTGAATACCTAATTTAAAATGCTCCAGTGTTCCAGTTGAGATAGCGGTCTTTGCGCATGAATCAGCAGTTTCATTACCAGGGATTCCCGAGTGACTGGGGATAGGTCCTACTATCAAATGAACGTACGTCAACGTCAAGGTGACAGTTTTAGTAAGTTGTCTTTCTTGTCACTTCTTGTCATCTTTAACAAAATGGCGGCGGTATCCTAGAGATTAACGCAGCCTTTTCTGTCTATTATTGATTTGACGATAACAAAAGCTTATTACTCAGCTATTCTGGTAATCGAGATTATAAATGTTTAGTAGCAAAGCCCAATTAGAAAAGCGCACTCCAGAAAATGGTACAGACCGTGAAAACTTCTTATCTTTGTTAGTAGATGAATATCTGAACTCTACTTCGTACGGTATGTATTAGTCCACAGATTTTTATTGGGATTAACAATATTGTTTTTATATCAAGGAGATTGGAGCTGAAAAGTAATATACCTACCGTTGTAATAAAAAAATATATACTTACTTGACTTTTACACATAAACGTATTCAAGGCCCCAATGTGAACTTGAAAATGATTCTTTGTTATTTCCATCATAATTTTACTGAGTGCATACGCTTGAATAATTAGTTTTCTTTTGTCTCTTCTTCTTTCAGATGCCAAATGTCAAGTACTTGCTAATTTAGCAAACTTTGCATATGACCCAATTAACTTTAGATACATTAGGGATGTGGGAGTACTAGACATATTCCTGTATGTTTTGAAAAATGAATCTGACATTAAATTACTGCTGTTTGCTAGCGCAGGAGTATGTAATTTATGTTTAGGTGAGTTACTGATTTGCACCTCATATATGTAAAAAGTGAAATGTGTGGAGTAATCTGTTAATTTATTCTGAATTTTGATTTTCATAGATTATTCTTTTGATTTACAGATCCAGAAAATGCACAGTATATTTTGAATAACAAGGGACTTAAGCCTATCATTGCTCTGTTGGAATCTAAACATGATGAAACTGTGGCCAACTGCTTAACAACTCTGATTTACCTGTTTAATGAGCAGACTCAATCAGAAATCAATACATGTGAAATATCCACACTAGTCCAGAAGATAGCGAAATCAGACAACAAAATGCTAGCGAATTTAGCTACAGTTTTTTTACAAGACGTCTGTGAAATCACTTATTGATAAATAACTATATACCTTTTAAAATTATTATCACCATGAATAAAATGCTCTCAAATAGGTTTCCATATATAGTGGTTAACAACAAAAATTACCAGAAAATATGCAAAATTCACACAACAACATTCAGCAGCACAGCATTCAAGGCAGGTGACAAAATAAGGATACAAAAAACACTTACCCAAAAGGATCTTGATGCGTTTTCAAACCTCACAAGTGATCATAACTACTTACACCAGAATAGTGGTAATAAGAGACCTATTGTCCATGGAGCTTTGCTCAATGGTTTAGTGGCTGGACTAATAGGTACTCATCTACCTGGCCCAGGTACTGTGTTAGTCTCCCAGACTATGAAATTTCCTAACAAGTGTTTTGTTGGGGAAAAACTTACTATTAGTGTGGAACTTGTTGATGTAAGGAAAATCCTCAAAGTGAAATTCTATTGTATTGTTGAAGAAGAAAAAAAGGTTGTGTTTGAGGGTGAGGCTAAACTGATGTTAGCCAAGGACTGTTAACTTTTTTGACATACTTTATTAATTTAATAAGTTATATTCATAAGGTTTATGACTCCACGTTTTTAATCTACAATTTGTAAAATCAAAACATAGGTTTTATGAATAATAGTAATTTATTAAATGTACTATTTAAGATTTAAATCAGTAGTATTCTGTCATAATGTGCCAATAAATTAAGTGTAATTATCTCAAAACTCAGAATCTATTGTTATTTCTATGAAGTACAATTTAGTTTTAATACTAGTATTGATAAAATGTAAAATATTTTAGAGATAAACCATATGGATCACTCTAAAAATTTTGGAAAATCTGTCCATTACTGTACAATTGATGATTAGTCATTAACTATTTAAGACTGATAGTCTCTAGAACAATGTATTTTTTTGTCAAGCCATCTCATTATGCCGCTTGTTTCTCATTGTAGTTTGTCTTCATAATTTCCCTGGTTTGATTGGTGCAACCAGTTATCTACAAAACAATTGTAATAAATTGTTAATTAATTTAAGAGAAACTGGTCTCTAATGAAAGAATTATCATAAAGATAATCAAGTGTAGTAATAATAACTTAAAACCGTTTTGAGTTTTGTTGAAATTTCGCTTATTATTATTCAACAAAACACCAAAGTTAGTCACCAATTAAATGAATCACCTACAATACCATTGCAATGGTAAAAATTAACTGTAACTTTGATTGCTTATAAGCAAAATTAACTATGATTCCTATGTCATTTTTATTGGTGTATGATTATGAAATGCCCTCATTGAATCTTACTGGTAATGATTATTGAGCTGTGTAAATTGGTGAGATTAGAAAGAAAGAACATTCAACTGATTAAACAATCGATTTTAAAATGTTTTGAATGAATTAAATTGTAAGGTTTTCTGATTGAATGTGTAATATATCTTGCAACTTGTTACTTCTATGCTTAAGCACATTGTTGATTTTTATGATGTTTTGTTTTGTTATTTCTGTTTATTACACTAATGACCTCATTTCAGATAGTGAATTTTTCACATAAGTGAATCACGTAATTATGTGGCAATTCCTAAACATCTTGATATTTTTAAGTGATCAGAAAACAGACTTAAATGAGGAATATCTAATTGTATCAATAATGTACTGAAAACATTATGTCAATTAGATGATTTAACTTTGTAAAGCTGTCTACTTGCCACAAAAAATACCTACTGTTTGATTCTGAATAATGAATATACCTACCTACTTTCGTCATTTTTTAAAAGCTTGTACTTATTATAGTTTTAAATTAATACAAAATTCAGATTTTCTTGTTTACACTTCAAGTACTAGTTCGTAAAACATTTTTTGTTTCATGCATGATAATTATGAATCAAGACTCAATTCTAACTTTACTAAGAAATAGTAGACTATCAGAGTATTATGTAGTATTCAGTACTAATTATGTTAATAAAGTAGATGTTAGAATATTCAAATTTTATTGGAATTTTTCTAGTTTTAGAAGCTTGAAATAAACAGATTATATTAATAAGATTATAATTGGATCGACCGGGCGGGCTGTGAAGTGTTTAGTGATTCGTTTCTTTTTATTTATTTCTTACAAATTTTTAGATATTTTTCATTTTTATAGTAATTTTATAAGTTACTTTCGTGCAAACAGTTAGTTTTTCTGAGAAATTATTCAAGCTATTTCTTTGATTTAAGCAGCGTGTTTAATGATCTTCCCAAAATGGTAGTAAATTTTCCTTCGAAAGTTAGTTATTGATTGATTTCTTGTTTTAAAAATTGAATACAAAAGTGCTTACAAAAATGTACAAGGAGAATTAAAGTAAATAAGAAAAATAATAATTGGTCTCTTTTATTTATTTGAAGTTTGTTGCATTCTTCCTAAGTTTTCTTTTTGCGGCATTACAACTTAGAACATTTTCTACAAGTCGAACGCTTAGGAACGAAGTAAGTTTTATTGGTGTTTTCAGTTTTAGCAAAAAATAAATTATTGTGGTTTTAGGATCACTAATAGTATGATTTGGTCCTAATGCTTATTAAATCGTTTTCGAGCTATTTATCGTATTGATCTGTAATGTTTTAACCTCTTATACCTCCGTTTCTGCATTCGACTCCATCGTATCCCATTTAATGAATTAAATAAATGCTACCTATTGCGTACACGCACTAGCTCGTAGACAGTTGTCATCAAGAGCTTGTTTTTATCACATGGTTTTGACTCCAATCGAAATTGAATTACCTTTGCTGTGGTATATTATCGATGTTATATCATCATTGCATACCTAGGTAAAAAGATGGCCTCGGGCCTGGCCTAGGTAACAATTAGGTAGTCTAGGTACACGAGTGCTTTGTGGCTATTTAGAAAAAAAATAGAACATGCACGCACATGCATGATGCTTATCTCTCGATTGATGAACATTAATCTGTTTGATCACGTACTGCGTTTCGAAGACACGTTCCGCCAACTGCTGAGTAGGCACTTTTCATTCGCGAAGTAGTCTTTCTTTGAGATGTTTATAAAGGATTGTTTCATTAACTCCACAACCATTCTGCGTTTAGTCCAGTTGGGGGTGTTGTAAAGAGGGAAACAAGCAACAGAACCGGTTCTCTGTTGTTGTAGGTGGTGAGTGAACTTCCATATTACTTAAAGGCAATTTCATCATTTCAAGTGTTTTATCGTCTCGGCATTTATCGAATTGTAGTTTCGTGTTCAGCATAATTTTATTTCATGGTGTTTGATGGATACCGAAGCCTCAGTACCTACAGACTTACTTTATATGATGTTTAAATTAAATTAGGGGTTTATCCCAAAACCAACATGACACAATTCTCATTAATATTGAAAAATAGCTAATAATGATGTCGTTTCATGGTTCAATGAGGCACAGCACGGTTAATTTTACAGCTCTCATTAACGGTACGGTGGTGACAAGTTTATTGTTGTTATGTGCCTTCAATTAACATGTCAACAAACGTAACACTCGCTATGCTGCACTTATACAATGCAGTCTAAGTTATAAATCGTTATTGCTTTTTAGAGCTTCATTTATTACTGGTTAATAAATTTAACGCAGAGTATAAAAGTACCTACTATGCAAGTATATGTATATCTGTTTATCTGCGAGAACTTAGTTTTTATTCCGTTAAGTTACCAAGGGGAGAATAATTACTTAACAATAGATATATAAGTAATTCGGTTGGTATAACTCTTGAAAAAGAATAAGAAGAGAGAGCCAGGCTTTAATAAGTTTCATAAGGCATTTCAACCATTTTTTAATTGCTTGCCTTTGCTTTCAGCGAGTGGCGGAACGGTAAATAGCCATATCGCAAGTCTGAATGATGCGAAGCTTCCGATACCTACTCCTGGTTACTGTGGCGCTGACTTTGTCAGCTGGTGTTGAAGGTAGGAAGAAACACAAGAGGGATGAATATGAGACCCTCAAATCGGTTGAAGAAGATTCAGAAGAACTCAATGAAGATATCGATGAGGTAAGAAGCTAGGTAACTTCTTTACATAAGTAAGTATTGCCTGCTTTAAGTACATTGCATTGATTATGTATTATCTAAATGAATAAGCTTTCAGAATACATAATGCTATCTCGCCAATTTTAATAGTGTCAGCCAATCTTAACAGAGTCCAGCAATCAGCGCACAAGACAGACATGTAGTGCACAAGTTAGGTATATGTATGATTTTAATAGCTTTACTGTTTTACTATACTACTTCTCTTCTAATTTCTCTATCGATCTACTTTCTTCCTTCGACTTCGACTTTGCACCGTAACATTCATCCTTAACTAACTTTGTTGATTTGTAAAATTCTATAACATGTATCTTATTTTCAGCTAGAGCCATGCCAGTGTGGAGTGTTCATGTCGCAGCAGGTGGGGCTGAAGGAAGGGCGTAGGGGAAGGCCCCGGGGCCCTCCGCAGGGCGAGCCGGTGGTCACCTACGACACGGAGGAGCCTAGCTTGCCCTGTGGTCTTGGGGGCTTCAAGAACTGCGTCACCAAGTGCCTGGATGTGGTAAGCTTGAGCGAATTACTACCTACCTACAAATAAATAATCGATTTCTCAGCCACGTCAGTATTTTCGTGACAAACGCAAAAACTCCTGCTTGTACGGACAACAACACGTCAAGGTAAACACTGCGGTATCTTATATAGTTTCCAACAAAAGTGGGTAACCTGATGTGCTGTCGACTGTATTTTCATGTGGTTTTTTAATTAATACTTATTGTCAAAGTAAGGTGGCGCTGGTAGATGGATGTAATCAAAACTAAGTAATTAACACATTGCCCAGTAGATAAGTACCTACATCTATATCATCTTTTTGGCAATGTTTATTTTAGTGCAGCCTTCGTGGGAGTAAACTTGAATAGTATTTAATTTAAAAAATAATAATTAAAAATAGACGGTAGCGTGCGTAGAGCTCACGGAGCGGTCGACAAAAAATGATTATCTCAATCGTATTCCTTTTTTAGAATGTTTCCTATCGGGTCTATTTAATCTTACGGACCGAATCCAAGCGTCGTTAACGAGATATTATCGAGTGAATCGAAGTCGGTGTGAAGAAAGTAATGCAAATTCAACTTGGTTAAAAAAATAAATTACTTTGGGACATCCTGTCTGTCGAAAACTACTACAATATAACATTACACTGTGTAGAAAGGTTATGTATTCAAAGAGTGTCGTCTAATTGCTGAAAGCAATCTCGTAAAAGTAAGTACCAGTAAATAAACAAGCACTCAAAAAAATAACAAGTTTAAAGATTTGTACCTACCTATAATCAGGCAATCATGGGTACCTTTAAAATAAATGTAAGGTACTAATAAAACAAACATTGAAATGCATTCAATGTGCAAGGGTATTAACGGGTACAGTAAGTCACTTCGTTGTAGAGTGTATTGAATTTTTAAAAGTATTGATGACTCACAAGCATGACAAACCTCTTGAAACAATAAGTTATGTAGAATTTTTTCTTCGACCCTCTTACAGGCGTAAGATGACAGACAGGTTAAAGGAGTAGAGCTAACTATAACTATTTTTTTTTCTTTTATAGTCCGACTTCATCATATTATTATATTACTTTCGATTCCCCCATTCGATAACATTGTTTGATTATTTTAATTGTAGGGTTAACTAACTTAACTTTGCCCTGGCCCACCCTAGCTTTCAATGGTTGTAGTTTTCCATAAATTGCAGCGGTCGAAAAGTATGATAAGATGCCCTCTGATACCATCTTTTGCATACCAATATTTGATAAGATAAGTATTTGTTTGTCAACAGATCCTGAAGTACCTTCCTCGCGCCGGTCCTGTCATATGCGGCGCAGTCGAGCGAGACATTCACAGAGAGAAGGCATTCCTCTTTATCAGGAACTGTGGGAGCGAGTGGAGCCCTACCAGCTTCTCAGCCGGCAAGGAATTTTGCTGCACTGATGGCCAGCACCACAAGTGCTGATGTAGCAACTGTTTTATGGAGTTGGAGAACTGATTTGATTTGATTATGTTAGTGTAATGAATCTTAGTTTTAGTACCTAATATTAAGTTGTAAGTTTATAGGTACTTATGAAATAGTGAAATTTGTTGCACAAATGCATTGCAGGGAACGCAAGTCTTCTGTTAAATTTAGTTAAATACAAGCATAATCAAATTTAATGTGAAACAAATAGGATAAGGTATGTATGTCTACGACACTATATAACGTAATAATTAATAAAATTTTAGAATTTAAAAGTTGATTAGGTTCCTATAAAGTAAGTACGCAGACATCACATTACCAATTATTATTATTTAAAAATATAATATACAGGGTTACAGGTTAAGTCCTAAACCTAAATCCTTGAATCTACGTATTCATTCATACATATAGTTACATCATTTCTGCCTGATTGGACTATGGAACCTCCTATCCGAAACTACAGGGCGATTCAGAACGTTCGATAAGTCATTTGGCTTGGGTTTCGACAAGATTGTCTATGCATTTTTAAAATAATGTCGTAATTCTAACGGATGTCCATATGGCAGTTTATAACAAATATAATAAAATAAAAAAGTGGCATTGGTTAAATGCACTTTATTAAATTTTTTAGTATCGTAGTTACAGAATCGTAATCGAATGGTTCTGAATCGGGGGGCTTGAACTGTCCTCAAGTTATAATTTTTTGATTTTTAAATAAAATTTCCGATTTATTGCCTATTTTGTGTCTTTGTGCCCGTTCTTCGTCTGTCGTGCCCCCTTATTTGTGTTAAGTGCCTGCATTTTGTTTTATTTTTGCTTTTTTGTGTAGTAAGTTAGTTTTTTTTTAAATACTCAAACTGCAAGTAACTGTATCCACTGAGCTGTTGTACACGATCGAATCATAAAAAAAATAATGAATTCGTGATAAGTCCTTTTTCTTTGTAAGATATAGAAAAAGTCCATGACAATTGTGCTGCTGATGTGCGTTAAGATATCTACGGCTTTTCAGGTTTCTGATAAGGTACCTATAACATGCTATCGTAAGGATCTCAGTAAAAACTTTAATGAAAGATATAACCGCGAAGGGTATAAGGAGAAATGGGACGATGTCAAATTTTTTATGATATGATTCCAGCTTATATAAGCTATATACTACTCCCATATTATGTGTCTAATCTCTAACATGAGAACACGGTATAATACAACGTGAGAGTATGGCACAATACTACCCCCTTTTGAAAATTATCACCGGTTTGCTTCACTATTATTATTGTTTCTACTGGCTGCAGTTTTTATTCTCTTGTCGATGATTTTAGAAAACTACGACTAAGACTTCTGTCCTTACTTAGTCGGCTCCGTTCTGGTTCAAACAGCTGTCCGAATTGTAAATTATGTGGTCCTTTGAACTTTAGTTACCTAACTAAGTTTCAAAGGACCACATAATTGGTACCCATTTTTAGTAGTGCGAAGTAGTGGTACTGGTTGAGAAATGAAAAATCTGGAAAAGTGGTGATGATTATATAGACGGACCAAACTTTACCACGGGTTTGACTTAGTTAATGTTCGTTTCTTTCGTTATTTTTTTCAGTCACGTTTTTACAGTCATTGCTTATGATAAATGCAGGTTTCAATCTGTCTATTGATATATGCAACTCTTTATCTCTGATGTTAATTAAATAATGATATGTTTTTACCGTTCTTTTGATAACCGGAAATGGACCCTCGTATGGCGGACATAAACTTTTGCGAATTCTGATAACTTCCGATAACTTTAGTGAGAACGATTCAGTTTCGGATATGGGGTTCCATAGTCAAACCAGTCAGGAATAATGTCAACTACTACGAATAAAGGATTTAGATCGACTTAACATGTATAAAATACATTATTCATTGTGTAATACACTACAATTTATTTTATTTTTGCAAATGAATAAATGAATGAATGAATAATTGTATTATAGATATGACGTAAGATAGTCGTAACAGCACTTTTTGTATTTTTTTATAAATAAAGATTTTTTATAAACCCCATGTCCGTAATTTAAAAATCTTATAATATTGGACGCCAACCATGTTACATTTCCACAACTCACCAACAACTGAATGTAAACGGTAAAGGTAAGAGGTACATAATTGAAAACCTAAATACTCCACCGGGCGGAGAGCGCACAAGGAGCGCCTTATCCGTCGCACAACCGGACAAATCGTGTCAATGGAGCTCCCATATCAAGGACTCGTCTACTCGCGCTTGAGGTGTAGGGCTGTCTCTTCATCTACGTTGTCGAAGGAATCTATTATTATTATTGGTTGTTGGGTCGACCGATCGTCGTCGGTCCATCAACTCGACCAGTATGATTTATTGTGGCAGCCTATGTGTTTTAAGTTCACTGATTAGTAACGTTGAGTCAAAAAAATTGCCAGATTCTTTAGCGAGCGCGAGCGTGGTATCTGCTATCTCATCCGGGCGCATGATGTGTCGCCCGACATGGACACGTCTTTTGCTCATAAGCGGACCGCATGAGCAGAGGATTATGGATGGCCTTTTCTTCTTCTGTATCGCGGACTCTGCACAGAGCGTCTTCGGTTATGTTCATATTCAAAAAATGTTTGTTCAGTTTGCAGTGATTGCAGCAGTTCCGTATATAAAGACTCCTGTAAATCCCAGCAACCAGAGACAGCCCTAGGGTGGGCTAGGCGCGGGCGCGGGCGGCTGTGACCCCGTTCGCGCAGGGTGAACAACCCCGACACGTGCCGCTTTCTAAAAGAAACGCGTCGCCTGCGCCTGCGCATCCTTGCGTGGACAGCTGGATTCTGTGCTACCTGACGACAGTAAAATTAGAGGTTTATTCTGGTCTGTGGGCTCGTCTGATTGAGCGGTTAATTTTGGACGGGTGTCGTCCTGTTAATTTTTAAATTAAAAACTAAAATAGCGTCATCTATTCGCGGTAGGTGAGCACCCGTTCATTTTCATTTAAAGTCGAAATTAGCAGGTCTTAATCGAAGCGATGCAAAGTGCGAAATTACTTTATTGTAAGTGCTCTCTTAAATAATTATTATTGTAGCACAACAAAATTGATTGCGTTCTCGTGCGAATTTACAATGTTTGTTTGCGTCAATAATGTGCGCCAGGTGTTTATTGTAAGCCTCGAATCTCGATTAACATAAACTTACCGCTAGTAGCCGCAGGGCCGAACTCAGTAGCTCTTGTTGATTACTTAGTTTTGAAAGACTTATCAGGGCCCGGGAGCAGATCTTATAGAAAATCTAATACTAAATGGAATAATTACCATTCCTATTAACATGTTTGTTAAGAACTGGACTCTCATTGCAAAAAAACTATCATGCACATTCGTAAGAGTTGGTTGGTAGAGCTTTGGAAGTCCTGTAATTTTAAATAGATAAAATATTTGAGGTAAAAGTAAAAAAAAAATATGTTGTTAATTTAGATCTGTCATTTATTACAGAGGGGCACGTTTTCTGGGCCCCCATAAGTCCTTACTCCGGCCCTGACTAAAGGTAGGATTTGATCGGAGATCGGCTACCTACATAGCAAATGCACCTAAGGCGTGGGAACTTCTATTTATAGTGACGCCAACAGTTCATTTCTACTTACATAAAACGTAGGAACATATTGTTTGTTGTTATTGAAAGAAACCAACGGTGCGTATTTATGGTATTAAAATATTCAAAAACATACCATAAATGAATGAAAGTACTAGATAAGATGTGCTTTGGCTATGTTTATGCATCAAAGTAAATTAATAAAATCGCTTTGCTTTACATTTTAAGCTTTTAAGATGGAAATCAACTTACTCTACCAGCGAAGCAAGGTCCAAGGTCACGCACCTTGCTTTAAAAAGAGAAGGATAATTTTTTAGTGCTCAAATGGTATTTAAATTCATTTGGACGTTTAATTAAGCGCTACCTAATTACAAACCTTCGTCACCCCGACTTGTTGAAATGCTCAAAGGAAACACAAACAAACCAGTCATGTTGTCGTTGGACATTAAAGTAAATCAAAAATGGGAAAATTGAAGTTCTTCGTTGGTCCACAACTTACTTCTAACTACAGTGTCGCGTTTCAAAGTGGGTACATTTATTTAAAGAGCGTCATAGAAAGAATGCAGGCTAGAAAGCTCTTTGTATAGTTATTACTTATTATAAGACCCCTATTTTGAAGGGGAATGTGAGGGTTTAGTGCACGTGTCCGGTCCATTTTGATGAGCTGAAATTACTTTGTTAACCCCTGTCAAGGAACGTGATTCATACTGCCTTTTGCGTGTTAGACCTGGATCTAAGCGCAAGAATAGACATTGCGTCACTGCAGCCAGGTGTTGCATTCTTGAAATTTTGATAAGAATTATAATGTTCAAAACCCTTTACGATCCTGCCCCTAACAGACTGCTTAAAGGGCAAAAGTAGTTAAATGAAGATTTGTTATTTACGTTAAGTAAGAAATGTATACAAACTGAATTTCTTTATGAATGGGCATCTGCTGCAGCTGCGCTGCTGTCGTTCTAATGTGAAGGTGCACTTATCCCATTCTACGCTATGTAATCATAGCATTACCAATTTACTATCAATTTACATGCCTATGTAAAGGATGGGGTGTATGTCTGGTCATAACATTTGACGTAATATTAAAGTCAGTCCTTTAATCTAGTCAGCAGACACTTAACTTCGGTACATTTAGCCTGTAGCGTGAAGGCTCCAGGTCAACACGCTGAACTCTGCATGCATAATAAATTTAAGCGAACTTAGTTTATTGCATGAGTTAAGCTCTTGAAGCTTGTTATCCTTTTAACTATATATTAAGTTTGCCTAAGCGTTCAATTTGGGTAACCCACCACCCGTATAATAAGGTTTTTGCTTTAAAACACGTTGACCTATCGGTAACAGCTTTCGTGCTGGTATAAGGAAAGTAACTAAGTTATATGTATGGCATGAATTCTGGATATAAATCAAGCCAGAGAAGAATTTCACCCGCTCACACCTAATTAGGTATGTCTGAGTTATTATTTCTTTTTATATGTAGCTATCGAGTAAATCCTGAAATAACGGGGTAGTGTTAAAGCTACAATTCTGTCGTCAGTTCTCATATTCAAGGTGCTGTAATAAATAATTTTGTAGCGGCCGCTCTACCTTCCCATGATGTCATTGAATGCTAGAAAATCGGGGTATTTACGTGAAAGGAATACATAAGGACGACTTTATTTATGCCTCTCTAACTAAGATAGAATACATAGGACTTAGTAGCATTCTTCAATCTGAAATTAGTAAATCATCAATCATCTATACTAACATTATAAAGCTGAAGAGTTTCCTTGTTTGTTTGAACGCGCTAATCTCAGGAACTACTTGACCGATTTGAAAAATATTTTTATTTATCGAGGAAGGCTTAGGTTATTAAACATCACGTTTCAACGGAAGGGGAGGGATAAAACACAAAACGTGCGGATTAAGTCGCGGGGGAGCGCTAGTTAATAAATAAATCTAGAGGTCCTCCTTCTCATACAACTAGCTAGACAAATTACTGATTGGTAATTGAAGAAATAGGCAGGAAAAGTAAAAGGTTGTGTCATCGGAAGGTAAATAAAAGAGCAGGCAGTAGAGCAGGTAAGAGTTACTTTGTTTTCTTTCCTACTAGAATAGTAACCTGTATCTCTCAGCTCTCATTTATTTTTAAGCACAGGATTCTCCTTATGTTTGTGTCATTTGCTGTATATTACACGGTCACTGACGAGTGCGGATAGCGTCGTGCAAGATGTTTGCTACAACATAATTTTTCACTGACACTGAAGGATAACGCTACTTTACGGCACGTGACGGCACTGTGCCGGCACTATTGTGTGCGTAGAGGCCTTTAAGCGACGGCTGCGCCAAGATACGATACTTAAGCCCATATAAAATAGATTGCTTATACGAAGGCAAGTGACAGACGGTCCACTTGCAAGTAATTGGTACCCCGTATTTGCAATGCCAAGGGCAGTCCCTCGCATGCCGTGAGTGTGCGATACCGGAATACAACAATAGCACGTCTGTATCAACTGCTTTACTAACGACATGGTGGCGTTTATCAAGAAGAAGAAATAAAAATAAACAACATTGTATGCTGTCGCTGTCGCTGCTAAAGTAGTAGTCAGCGAGGTTTGTCGGGTAATTTTTTTAAGTCTAGCCATCATCACTTACTAAATGTCTTCAAAAATTTATAAATAAAATAGTACTGATCTAAAAACCTATAGTTGCATAAAAATAAAATGCTCCTTACGATTTTAGAGCGTTGAACAAAACGGTTTATCAGTACCGACAAAGGTCTTAATGTTTTTTTAATCACCTTGTAATTTTCTTAATCTTATAACGTGTTTTAAGACTTGGACTTCAGTTAATACTATTAGTTACAAATGAAGAAAATTAGAGTTTCTTAATGCCCATTTGATTATAACCTATAATAATATAATTCGTATATAACCACCCCCTTATTCATAACAACGCAAACAGTCTAATAATAAACCTATTTTAACTATTACACTTTTTTGTCTCGTTCTTACTTAACTTATTTGACAAACAGTGTGATAGCTAAAATTGGTTTATTACTGTTTGAGTTATTATGAATAAGGGGGCTAGTATAGACTACATAGGTACTATAGTCTTACCTAACTTACTAGCTAGACGTAGGTATGTTAAACATTTATCTAATTGGGTTTTCCACCAGGAAATATGCGTCCCTACTTTAATAACTTAGTTGGCTGAAACAGTTTTATTCAGCACAGAATAGAATTTCCATTTTGCTAGATGAATATCGAGGGTAGTAACGTAGCACCCCATTACACCAAAAGGGGCATTGTCAACAATCCCGGCTTGACGACAACTGTCGCGTTCCCCGAACCGAACGAACGGAGCATGACCCCGCGCCTGTAAGCCACAGTCAAATTAGATACAGTGTTTGTACATACATACGAGAATCATTAATAAACTTACACCACGACCGCAAGACAATCAGAGAATCAAACTCTCTATAGCTCTGTACATTTCTTATATGAGACACTTTATGTTTCCACACGGTTTTCTGAATTATTTCTTCTTATGTATCCCTAGGAGTTAGGAACGATTGCGATAGGTATTCCGGATGACTTGCTGTTTCCTCTCGTCCTTCCTCTTCTCTTTCATCACTGCTCTAGCAATTAAAGCAATTCTAGCAAAGCTTTATCAAAAGAACTCATTATACCAGCAGTTGCCCATAAAAAGAAGCTTATTACATTGCTGTATCAACTAAATGGTGGCCTTTGGGGCAGGTTATTCCAGATTAAACCCCTTCGAGCAAAGACGCAGCCTTGGACGTTCACCGACAAGATGGACTGAATGCAAATCGCTTGTGATCGGTCGCTGTGGAATACCGTGGAGCAGGCTTATGTTCAGCATTGGATCCTTTTGCTTGATAACGATGATGATGATGATCCACTAAATAGTACCTAATACTATGAACTGCAAGCCATCTTACATCATCTAATCTAGACGACAGAGCTCACATGTTTTAGTCAATGAACAGAGGGGCTATCGTTTAGCATTTGATTTCTAACTCAGATCTTTTATTTTTGAGAAGTCGGAGAACCTACTGCACTTCTCTTCTAAGTATCGACGCAGGCGCAGCGGCCGCGGCACGTAATGTCACGTTATTGTAATGCGTTGCGCAACCCGGCGCACCCCGCGTCCCACCGCGCGCCCGCTGCCCTCGGACCGATGGACTCCATCCAAGGCCCATGAATGAGGTATTTATCACCTTATATTTACAAATCATTAGTAAGTTAGACAAAGGTCAATAAGTGGCTTTAGAATCTTTGACCACCACTCATGGCGATTTTTTTTTCAATCAGACTTAACTGAGTAATTCGAGCAGAATCCTACGATACCTATTTAAACAAAAGTTTCCCTGGTGAACCCCTAACTATTGCACCTATTTGGAAATTAAAGTAGAGTAAGATTTAAATGATTTCTACTAAGTATGATGCCTCATGTATTGACAATGACACCATCGGAGTAACAGAGGTCAATTGAATCTATAGTAAGATTGGGTTTCCATTTATTCCTATAAACATAGTCTTAACTTTATTATTATTGGATGCTTTCGTAAAAGAGATTCAATAGTCATTGACTTTACTTTGTTTAGTAAACAAAGATTTAAGCTGTTTTCAAAGCAAATTACAACATTGTTATCGGATGAAAGATTTCTATTTAATTTCTCTTTCCTCACTTCCAGTAACGTGAACATGGATACAGTTAAGTTCGGATTGTAACGTTCTGTATCGATTCTGCAATCTCAAGTCATAATGCTCAGGAAAACTTTACTAAATGGAATGATACTGGTTGGTTTTATCTGGCAATTTTGTAAAATATCATCCACCACAAGACAGAGTTAGCATAATTCCACCTAGAGTCTACCGTCCATCAAGTGTTTCTAATAACCTAGGCATTGCAGTTGCATTCAGGGTTGCCAACTTAACAATATTTAAAATATGTGTAAGTACCTATATAAATTATTTTTAGGTTCTTCCTATGTTTTTACTCAAAATACATAAAAAAAATTTTGCAAAGCAGCCTTCACGTCCGTCAACAATTTTAGTTAGTCTTTCCATTGCATGAAATGACAGATAAAGACAAATACTTATTAGACGTAAAGAAAACATTGTTAGTATAGGACGTGCGTGGTTGGCTTAACCTATTCAACGCAAATTTTCAATAACAATTTACAAAACCACAAATACGCGTTTTGAGCGAGATAAGGGACTTATGGAATAGGGAAAATAAAAGTGTCAGAATCGACACGTGTATTTTTGAACTCGTTTTAGTAGCTATTCCAGGAAACTGAGCCTTTTTTAACTTAAATCACAGAGGTACAGATATATGTATTAACAAAATTAAATATAAACAAGTAGGTACAAAATTACACGATATCAGTAGAAATATGGACGGATGGATGGAGATAGGGACTCTATTTTGCACTTGACTATCATTTTTTTTTTTAGACCTTTCTTATCAATTATGTCATGATTCATCCAAAAAGAGCGTAACCAAGTGGGGAGACGTTTCGTTCTAAACGGGGAACTAGTATGAAAACATAGTCCAAGTTGCAGGCACTGACGTTAAAGACCGTTATGGAAATTGTATTAAGCAGGGAGGTACTATCGGGGCTCTACTATATCTTAATTTAATTTAGCAACCCTACCAGCTCGTTTAAGTACAAATAAATAACACTAAGACGACATAACTAGTTTATTAGTCCACAACAATGCTAAGTTTAAGCGCAGTTAGGTTCTTTGTGAGCGTCGCTCGCTTGATGGAAAACTATAAAATGCTCGTATGGATGTTTTCCAACGGGGCGAGGAGTGAAGGGAGAGGGGGAGGGGGGTGACGACATACTTTCTGAAGGGCCAGGCTTTGTAGCCACCTTTACGACCGTCCGTTCGTAGGCCTTCGATTTATCAACAGTTAAGGCTGGTTCGAGTATAACCTATCTGAAAACGGTGTGAGTATTGACATCTGTTATGGTCAATATTCTGTTGGCGGTAATTAGAGGAGGAAATACTTAATTATCCTTTGATGATTATTTATATAAAATAACAAGGGTGTGTAGACAAGAACATTTAGATAAAGGACATTTGCGCGCATAAAGTAAATCACGTGAACGGAAAGAAGTTGAACAATTACTTCAGTTTGATATATACTTTGATAATACCTTCATCCCTTAAGTTGGTGTAATTTCAAAAAAGGAGGTAATCAAATTAATGTGTATGTATGTGATATCGTTAGAATTTGAAAATGTCTGTGCATGCTGATCTATTAAGGCTTCCAAACACGTGTGTTATATGATGTAGGACTGTTTGTTTGAATATTTGTATGTCTGTCCACGGATTTCTAGAAATCGTGGAGCTTCTTTTTTTGGTAAGTAAAATAACTAAGGGTGCAGTGTAAGTTTCATCAAAATCGGTCCAGTAGTGTTTGAGAGATTTATAACTAAAAATCATAAAATAACAAAAAAAAATATTAAATTAAACCTACTTAAAATAAATAACTTAAAGCTCAAAATAACACAAACGAATTCATTTGGAGTCAGTGCATGATGTGCGTAGACTATTGATGTACGTAAACTTGAGATCATTATCATGAGGCAAGCGTTATTTTGAGCTTAATAGTCAGTTTTTGAAGGCGGTTTATGAATAAAATCTAGGCAATATTAAAATATAAAATCTTACAGTATAAATTATTTCACCTTATGGGTTTTACTCCGAAAGGACACTGTAAAGACAAATCGTTATTTAATTTACGTATAGATGCAGCTCTAAGAATTTATCTACAAATCTCAATTGACATCGCTCGCGGATGTTCATAATAATCTAACACCATTTATTTACCGTAAACGTGAGAGACACCGCACAATGTGCGGACTCACTACGTGAACATAAAGGAGGGAGGAAATAGGATAACGGTGAGCCTGCGCGAGCGCAAGAACTTCTCAAAACCGTTCCCCTGTCTGCGACCAACAATGTATCATTAAAAACTCAGCCGTTAGAAGAGACGTACCCACCCCCCCGCTGGCGTATGGTGATCGGGCCACAGAGGAGTTGCTCAGTTAGAAATTACATGTCTTCATAACGTGGAATTGGCAGCGGTAGATATCGCGCTCCGCCTCCTGATCTAACGTTCACAACTTTTTGCGAGAGCAAATGGAAACTGCGGAGACAGTGAGGTATCGAGGCCGGTACACTGCCTGTCGTTACATAGATATTATAGAAATGAAAGATGTAGATTTCAAAAGCGATTAAGAGAAAACATCAATTGGTGAACGGAGTCATAGGTGAGGCACGTAGTGGTTCTGTAATTGTGGTTGTATTGAAACCTTGAAATTTCAGAAGATCGGAGCAACATGAGCTTTGCCTATAAAGGTAAAAAAGGTCAAGTAACGACAGAGGTTAGATGAAATAAGAGAATCAGTCATAATTCACTTGGTTAATCGAGCAGCAAATGTAAATTGCTAAAATATCGCTTTTCAAGAGCCTGAAAATTAGTTTTTTAAGTCGTTAATTTGTTAAGCATTGCAAATACCAAATATGTAAGCCTTCCTACATCAAGGTTTTTTAAGGTCCTACTGGTTCAACAATCTTAGCATTTCTGCCGCACTTTACAGCTATGTATCACTATGGTTTATTAGGCTTGGTTTCCTTTTACGATCAGAGTTCTCATAGTAGTTCACAAGCCCGCCCGTCTATTGTCCTACGATTCCCAGCCGGGCTCTTTCTAGACGCCTTTCACCCTCGGATCTACCCATGGCTGTACTTTTAATTTAATTGCTGTCTGTGTGACATAAGAGATGAGAAGATTGTATGGGAATCGATGCAGGGAGGTAAGCGTGTTCGTAAGGTAAGTAAAAAAGATTGTTCCTTTCTATTATTATTTTTAGTTAAAGTTTTAGCGCTAACAGTTTGCGAATAAGTAAGTTTATATATGACTTAAAGTTTACACTTTTTTTAAATAAATACCAGCATCACCTATATTGTGTGATTTGAACCTGAATAATTAACATTCTACTAATGACTACCTAACTAATGGATCACTATAAGATTATCTAGTTAAGTAACCTATTGTGTTAAAATCAACATTGATTGCAATCAGCTGAGTTTATTACCACTTATTACTTTTCAGCTAGCAATCCACGGTACGATTAACTACCTATATCAACGCGGCGTACTTATGTATTACAAAAAGTTATCGACATGAGCTCTTTAATTTCTATATTGTAGTTCCATACAGACAACATTAATCAACTCTATGAATGATACTGTATCAACAATCTATAAGTTAGCGAGATGAAATTTGGTATTTTATCTAAGACTTTTCCTACGGCTTCATTATGTTCACAAGTATCATCAAAGTATTTTACATGCAGAATCAATATAGAAGCAAGTGCCTTATAGATAAAACTAAAAAAAAAGTGGTGCTGTGAACACTTTGACTTGAACGTTTCATTAAGCCCCGTTATCAGTGATTCTGATGATCTTAACCATTATTGATCGAATTTAAGGCAAAATCTAAGTGAAAATCAGTACCCTCTTATTATCAGTACTGAAAGAAGAATATAATAAACTATGCTGTGTTTCCATTATTGTTTTCCCAGCATTTTTTAAAGTTAATTATTTTTTTCAACTTGCATTCATGAATAATCCTCAATTTCACCTTATTATATCACTGGATACTGTTTCTATTGAGAAAATTACAATTTCTCAGGAAGCAGCATGAATACATTATAATTGGAGTCAGCTCTATCAGATTTCACAACTTTTTATTGCTTACCGCTGTGATCATGTGATTTCGTCGCATTTTTCTTACATTTTGATAAAATACATTTTGTAATTAAATCTCAGTGTCTTATTTAATTCAAAGAAGTATGTGCTCTGAAGGATATGAATTAGTTTCACATTTTAAATTACTGTGTGATAAAACCACAGGTTAAACCGAGGTAGGTACCTATACAAACATGTCAAAGGTATTCCTCAAACACAATGCCTAATCTTTATAGTGAAGAAACCATACGAGCTTTAGACACAAAATGTACTTCATCCGATAGGATGATTCTTATCAATAAAGATAAAGAAGCAGTTTCCAAAATCCCATTTAAACTGTACTTTATAGCTGACCAACATTGGATATTAGGTGGAATCACGGAAACGGAATACACTATGGAGTCGCTTGCGCAAGTGGTCAGTGGTCAAACAAAACACGTTGCTGGACGGGGGTAGGGCAACCAGATTTAATGATTTAATTTTAGGGACATGTGTAAGGTACACGGAATACTATTATTAAGATAATGTGTATTTGGCGAAGAATTGCATAATTTAAAAAATAAATGAATCAAAAAGAACGCACATATCGGACTGTTTGGTTCAATAAGGAAAAAGCTCGTACTACGTGACGACCTCAGTGGTGTAGTGGCTAAGCACGCTGGGTTTCAAGGCGTTGCCGCTCCAAAGTCCCGGGTTCGATTCCCGGTCGGGTCAATGTAGAAATCATATTTTTTTATATTGTCTCGGGTCTAGGTGTTGTGGTCCCACCGTTACAAGTGTGAACCGATACAAGTGCATTAGCTACTTACTTTGGGATCAGAGCAATGTATGTGATTGGTGTCCAATATTTATTATTATTATTATATGTTTTTCAAGGTTGATTGGAAGCCACATTGCGTCTGCTACACGCAACGCATATCATTCAGATCAGTAGTACTTCAGATTTCAGATTCAGATTGCATGTGACAGCGATTATATTGCGAAACTATTGCAAATTTGGAACATCTGCCGAACGTTAATACCTACACCGCTATATCTATCTATTATATTTAGCAAAACGTTTGCGTGCATCTGTGTCGGCGTAATGACCATTTAATATTAAACGGTACGACGCCGACAAGGATACGACTAATCCATCTAGCTATATATTGCAGTAAGACAGCATATGCGAATCTATGCCATACAATTTATAGTTTTCCGCAGTGCTGAACTTTTGGTGTACTATATTCGTTTTTCTTTTAACCGTGTCCTTTACGATTCATACCTACCTCAACGCTGAGCTCTAGTTAAGTTTTAAACAATTCTATCGTAAACTCATATATCAGAACAACCACGGAAAATTAAATTTACCTTCTCTATGGCAGGCCGATGGAAATTGCGATGTTCACGTTCAAGTGCGTGTTCAAAAAGGTAATATTTCTCAAAATCCAGTCAACACATGGTGACCCTACCCAGGGGGGACATAAAAAGATATATTTTATTGCTTGCCCCACCGGTACCACTAAACGCTCCTCGGAGATAGATGACCAAGCGTGGGTGGAGGGATAGCCGATTCCTTGCGTCATCTTTAGGCTTCTGACTCCATGCACTGGGGATCGCCTATAAATAATCGTGGACTCGTAAAAAACACTTTCGTTTGTTCGATTTCAAATATTGAGCGAATACTCTATATTTTTTATGTTATCATCGTAAAAGTTGTAAGCCTGCTCTGCATGAGACAAGTTGGTATTGATTTTCAAAATAATCATTCATAATATGTAGATATGCGATTTTTCATTAGCATCTGTATAGCTACTCTAACAATTATGCAGGTTTAATTGATAAATTGTTGGTGTATGCTGATGATGATCCATTCCAAACAAAAATCCATTTTCAAAATTGTATATCGATTCCATTTTCATATTTTAGGGTTCCGTAGTCCAACAAGGAACCCTTTAAAGTTTCGTCATGTCTATCTCTCCGGCTGTCCGGCTAAACTGCGGTCAGCGCAGAGACTTGAGGTGCAAGAAAACTGCGATTTGGCATGTGTATGCTAATCTCCTTGCCAGAGTGGTAAAATAAAATTGTTGGGGTACTGCATAAAATTAATATTCCTATCGGAATAGAAGGACAAGTAAAAGCTGTCAAACGAAACCGATTTAGGATGTCAGTAACTAACTTAAGTAAGTAACATTTGTAGCTTTAAATGAGATAACCTTTCGATCAGCTGATGATTTATAACAATGTTCCTAAGTTAAATATAGTAGTTTACTGCATGATAAACAGTCGACACAAAATATTGAACATGCAGCTCTAGCGTAAAACTAAATATTATATCATTATACAAAATATTCGTCGATATACATTCCCTGTGTTATTTTTTACGTAAATTAACGTTTGTAGAATAGAATAATCAAACTGTGTACTTTAAATTTAAAGCGCATTTGTAAATATAAGTCGTATATTAAGAGGCTTCGATTTGGACTAATATACCTGTTGAATGGTTATTTGTTGGGGTTATGCCGCTGTAATGAATATCAATCAATCACCGATCAATTCACCATGTTTCAGACGCATTATTTCTCCAAATTATACACAAAAAAAAGTATTGGACACCAATCACATTGCTCTTTGCTCTGATCCCAAAGTAAGTAGCTAATGCACTTGTTTTATGGAAATCAGACACAACGGTGGTACCGAAACACCCAGACCCGAGACAATATAAAAAAAATTTTGATTTCTACATTAACCCGACCGGGAATCGAACCCGGGACCTCGGAGCGGCGACGCCTTGAAACCAGCGTGCTTAGCCACTACACCACGGAGGTCGTCAAACACAATTCTACTTTTAAATATAAAAAATCAAATGCACGTAATTTTCAGCGAGCTTCTGCGGGGCGGTCAACTATTTGACATCTGCCAAAAATGGTTCTGCTACTTCGTATCTACCATCTCTTTTTATCACACAGTTTGCTGCTAGTGACATCTCGCTTTTGTCGTTCTATTCCAAAGGGATAATAATTTTATGGGGTACTGTGATATTGTTTTTTTTCTCTTGCCAAACCCATTGTGTGGGGTGTCGTTAAATAGATCTTCTTAAATGATTATAGATTATAGTTTGTTTACATCCATTTTCGTCCATTTTCGGCGCTAATCAAGCCCGGATAAGCTTTTGGAAGGAGAGATACCCCAACACTTCACCTATACCGTTGACGGAACAGCTCCGCCCTGGACATAGTCTACCTTGGCAAACTTGGAAGTCCTTAAATAGACCGCGGACACAACTCGGCCGTAGCAAGGATTATATGTACAGATGGAGTTATGTTGCGGACGAAGCATGCTTGTGTGGTGTCTCTCCACAGACGATGGCACACCTTATGTCTTGCCCTACGTGTCTCTTCACCTGCACACGTGCGGATCTGTACAACGCCACTAATAACGCTGTGTCAGTCGCCGAGTACTGGTCCTCAAAAATATAAAGCCAAAGTCGACACGATAAGAAGAAGATCAATTTCGTTAAGGGGTGTGTTTCCTTAAATTTCATTTACAATTCCATTCAGTTTTAAAGGGATTTTTTTTGTTAGAGTCCTATATCCTTATCCTCTCCCAGTGATGGCTACGTGAAAAATTTCACAGCACTAGCATATACCTAGTCTTGCCATAAATATTGTCACAAAGAAAAAATAATAATAATGCAAATAATATTTATTACTTTGACAGTGTGATAGTGTTATACATAAATAAAAAACAATTTAAAATATAAAAAGCTTATTCGAAGTGGTCTCCATTGGCTGCAATACAGTCCTTTAAACGTTGAGGCAAGTTATCAATAGAAGCACGCACTCTTTTCATGAGAAAATTCTTCACTGCCAATCGTATGGATTGTTTTAGGGACTAAAACAAACCATAACTTAATTATCATGGCGTATAGAGCAAGCCGTACTCTCTAAATCTGATCATAAATAATAATCCAGCGGATTAAGATGACGACGACGAGACGGGACTAGACGACACGGCCAGTCTTCAGCTCTGATGAAGTCCGAAACGTTCGCTTCTAACCAAGACTGCGTGGACCGAGCTTTATGACCCGGCCGTCTTGTTGGAAAGACCATGCTTGGTTATTGAATATGGTGTTGTTAAGGGGCTTAACTACCTTCTCAAGAATGGTATCTTGATACACTTGTGCCGATGTTTTGATTCCTTTTTCACAAAAATATGGCTCAGTCACTCCTTCATAGCTAACACCCCACCAAACCATCACTGAAGTCGGGTAATGCCCCCGTTGCACTCTGCTGACTAATTGGGAAGCTTCCTTAGAGGTTTGAGCATAAATACATTCATTTTTTTTGTTAAAATGTTGCTCAATTGTAAAGATTTTCTCATCCGTAAACAAAATCTTTCTGTGACCTCCCTTTGCGTACCGCTTCAGTAGTTTTTTCGATTTCACCACCCTATTCACCAACAAGATGGACAGATGACCTTATAAAGATCGCAGGATCAAACTGGATGCAGACCGCTAGTGATCGGTCGCTGTGGAAAGCCGTGGGGGAGGCCTATGTTCAGCAGTGGACGTCCTTTGGCTAATAATGATGATGATGATGATGATGATTCTTTTTTAAATTATCTGTTAAAATGACCAGTGCGTCTCTTATAGGCTGCAAGTCCTAAGACATCTTTTAAAATACGCGACATGGTTCTGGGTGCTATCTTTATCTCCCGAGATAAAATCTTTTGCTTTCGGACAGGATTTCTACGCATTCTTTCCCTTACTGCTTTGACCACCTTTTTAGTACGAATACTACCGATCGATCTGGTTCTCTTTATCACACCACTCCATTTAAATATCGCAAAATATTGTAAAATGTATTGGCGCCAAAATTAGAAAACACAATGAGCAATCGTATAAAAATGTGAGATTCCAAATTCAAATGTAATTTCTGTCTTATTTTTAATTGTAACAGAATTTATGGCCAGACTGTGTACAAGTATGATGAATTAAGAAGGAAAAGTATAACGCCTATGCTAAGTAAACAAAAAAAAATACAGAGCTGTAGTCCATAAACTTAAAGGAAAATAATATCCATGTAAATTAAACGAACATAACATGGATATTTAATAAATTTGGATATTTTGTTACTTTAAGGGAATCAAAACCTTACAAGGCAATCTGAATCATGTTTTACACGACATTTTAAGAGCAAACCATTTAGTTGGTCCTATTGTTGCCAAGTCGGGTTCTGATGATGGGATCTTTGTGCAATCCGGCGATGCGCTTTAAAGACACCTAAATTTTCGAACTAGTATCGTAAAGATGATTGACTGAAAATGATGATGATATTTAAATGTTGTAACGTCTGATAGTCAACATTATGTGGAGCTGAGCTGATGGTGTAACTCTGACAGAACTTATGATAAGTAATTAGTAGCTTATTATAACAGACTCACTTTTAAATGTAAATCTATGTATAGAAGTTATATTATCACTTGATTGGCTGAAAAATCTTAGGTAAGGCATTTGAATCGAGTCTAGTGTAATACGCTATAATCCTCCCCAACCGCTTCGTGCGCCTACGCCACCTACCACTTGGTTCAGGGCCGCGAATGCACTCAACACGTTTCAACGAGAATGCTGCCTAGGGTTACTACTTGAAGGAAATAAAGAACATGTATTTATATATTCTTTAGTGCACAGACAAAAGAAAGTTAAAATGTAACGTTGCAATTTTTATTTTATTTTTGAGATCACGTGACACGAAACGCCGGATGACTGTCTCGGTAAATGTTGCCGTTTAACTTAATTTTATTCAAGTATGACAGCTAAGTGTCATTTTGATGTGATATAGTCGTGGAAGGTTTCCCCAGAAATACACACATCAACATGGTCTAAGGATACTTCAATTAAACCTAAACAACTTTAATTCAATTAACTTTTTGTTAAGACATCTACAAATTAAAATAAAACCTTTTTTATAGCTTATCTAATCTGATAATAATCTTTTAGATAAAGTTATTTTTTAAAAAAAAAAGGAAATAGCAGACAAAATTTCAATCTTAATTTTATTATTGAAAAATTAAAACCTAAACAAAACAACTGGAGAGTATGGTTTCAGATATGTGAATATAGAGGAGGGTTTCAAATGTCGTTTTCGTACATGAAATGTATTTGAGCAGGAAGTTCGTTAAAATAAAACTTAATTTTGTGGTGTAACTTCACAGTTCGTGTTATTTCTTGGAAAAAGTTTGAAAGCTGAACTCGTAAAGTTTTCTTTTGATTTTTCATTTTCTTTGGTATTATTATTTATTAGCACTTTGTTGTCGCACACATCCTTTCAGCTTCTATACTATTAGATAAGATAAGATGCATTTATTTACTCAAAACATGTGTAGTATAATATTCATCATTCAGTTCATCTATGAAATGAGTTTTATAATATGGAAAGTTTTAGAAGTTTCTTTCGAAAGATGGGAGATTTTCTGGGTTATGGTAACCCGGTCTTGTATTCGGCGCTGTTGGTGGTGCGTCGGAGGAGAACACGGTCTGATTAACAAAAGTAGATTCTCTTCACATAATTTGATATATTATACCGGTAAGTGGGTACAGGAAAAGACAGAATTAATGATTAAAACATTCTTTACCGACTACATGATACTTACCTGGTTTGAATATGAAATCATTGTCTGGAAAATAGTTGAAATAGAACACATTTATTAAATAAATGTTGTGCTTAAATTTTAATGTATCAGTGGACCTAATATTTGAAGGCTTAAAATATTATGTCCACTGATACATTAAAATGTTTAGATTAGATTGATGTGTCAACTGGCTGGACGGCTGGACAATATCAAGCAGTACTTGCCCGTAGACTTACATGGAGGATGTGGTGAACTGTTACGCTATGAATTAATTTAATAAAGGCAAGCCTAGACCTCCGGACTTATTAAAGGAGCTGGATGTGAGGCGTAGTATTGTATATTGTTAGAAAACTAATATCAATAAATGGAGGATAATAAACAGTTGAGAATTTTATGGTGGCAACCCTAAATCTAAGTCGCGTTAGATTACTGTGTTCCTGATTTATGACAATGCTGACTACTTGCGACTGCTATGCACAAGATTTGGTTAAAGTGAAGACCATAGATAGCCGAAGCTGTAGATCGACTCAACCTATCCATAGACTTTTTTTTATATCTAAAACCATCAATGTATCGCGAAATATTAAAATGGAATATCTAGTTTTAAATAAAAGTGATGAAGTCAATAAAGTTTTGTCGGTATCATTTATATGCGATAAGATGGGTTGCTAATAATATAAAATCGGATAGGGTTCTTTAATAATATCATTTGCATAGTCGTTTTCCTTCCATCCGACATTGTTTGATCAAAGTTTTATACCTACCTTTTTATTCGCTCACCAGTGATACGTGCTAAAAGATTGTATATAACCCTACCAGCAGTCTGATAACACTGTCTCTTGTCAATCCTGATTCTGGTTATATAACTACTCGTAACTACATGATTACTATAGCAATGCTTCTAGTTAAATAAAAATAAAAACGCCTTCAATAATCTGTCTAAAAAGCTTGAAATGACGCTTTTATCTTATATTTAGGGGAAACAAAATATTTTGGAGTCGGTGCATGATATGCGTAGATTGTTTGTTCATCTAGAGGTATCTAATCATGCAATATCTATCACGACTCCAAAATAATTTGTTTCTCCTAAATGGAAGACAAATGCGTTATTTAAAGCTATTAGTAAGTATTTTGAAGTCGTCTTAAATTTTTAAATATTTTTTTATTGTATGATTTTTGTTATTACCCATTTCTCAAAAACGACTGGACCGATTTTAATGAAACTAAGAATATATCTAATTGAACTATAATATAAATCAACGCGATATTACTTGCGTTTTCGAGAAAGCCGTGGACGAACATACATACAATTACGAAATTAGCACACGTGTTTAGAAGCCTCACCAACATACCCAAATATTATAAAATTCCAACGATATCACATACCTACATACAAATTGAAATGATTACTTCTTTTGTTGAAGTCGGCAAAAAAACAGACCTATACCCTACTATATCCATGATAATATAGAAGGTACTAAAAAGGGCTATTCGATGCTGAAATAATGACAACGTTCTAATATACGGTGCTTGCCATGTCCTTACTGACTGTCGAACAATCAAGATGTTCTCAAGGGTGCGTGTAACGGCGGTGAATAACTAAACAAACGAGCGTTTAAAAACTTGCAACGCAAACGTCTAAAATTATCACTTACGTCATCCAAGGTTTCGTAGTGAGGAGGTGGTTTCATATTTTTAAGGTACTTATAACTGAACTGCTATTACGTATGGAACTGACAAAAAGAATAAATTTCGTGCTTTCGTGTTTCATATTCGAAATTCAAATGTCAAGGAATACGTCACAGTTTGTAGTCTTTTTTTGCGACACATTTTTTGATAAACTTCATTAGAGGAAAAGACGGAAATGATGATTTAAACATTCTTTTCTAACTATATGATACCTGGTTAGAATGTAAAATCATGGTCTAGAAAATATTTGAAATAGGACACATTTATCAGTGGACATAATATTTTAAGTTTAAGCCTTAAAATATAATGTCCACTGATTGATTGATTGAAACTTCATTAGAGCAATTGTAGAATTGCTGCAAAATATGTATTTTATACTTATTTCGTCGAATAAGTCTTATCTTACTGTGGTAAAATCGGCCCTAAAAGTCAAGTTTTCATGAAGTTTACTATTAAAGTCCGATTTTATTTGCTTGGTAGTATATTCGCCTCATGTGAAGAACCTCGGGCTTCACATCAACTGCACACTAAGCTTGGGACACCATGTCAAAGAAATGAGTAGAAAGTTGCCGGAACTTTACGAGCACTATACCGATTCAAGCAGTTTCTTCCCTCTAGCACGAAGGTTCTACTCGTACAGTCCATTTTCGACCACACAGATGTTTGCTGTACAAATGTCTCCCAAGATCTCCTCAGTAAAATGGACCAGGTCCTCAACAATTGTATTAGATTAGTGTTCGGTCTACGTAAATTTGACCATACCTCCCAGTTCCGCAACCAGTTAGGCTGGCTCCCCATTCGGCAGCGTGGGCACATTCGGACACTTTGTATGCTGTACTCCATTCTCTTTGATCCTAACTCTTCGTCCTATCTTAAAGATAAATTCTCATACCTCCACTCTTCTCACGACCGGTCCCTTCGCTCTAGTAGCTCTCTTCAATTTTTCACTCCCCGCCACACTTCTGGCTTAATGTCCAATTCCTTTACTCACACAGCCATTCGACTTTGGATGGGCTTCCAAAAAGTGTCCAAACATCTACTTCGAAATTTACAAAATGCATTGCGAACATTTTACAGAGACGAACTCACTGACAGGTCTCATTGACATTAATTTATCTATGGTACTGTAGCGACATCTATGATCAACCGCTGTCACTACAAATCATAGCAACACGCTGACTCGGCTCGACGCGACTAGATGGCGCTATAGTCGAAGTATGGAAACTGAACCGCGATATTAGAGATTTAGAGCGGACTAAGTACATATGAATAAACCAAGATGGTGATCATCGGACCTTGGTCCCCGGCCATAACACCCAGTCGGTAGGAAGCGCTTCCCTTTGCCTTACTAACCCTGTCGCGCCAAAGTACCATATTATGTATATTTAAACGATTAAACGATGTGTATGTTTATATAATATACACATATTTATTTATTTTTATATAATCGTATCTGAGTAATTGGCAGTATGTATGTTTATCATCGTATTATAGTTATCTTTATTGCTATTCTCTTCTCTTTTCTTTTCTCTATAACTTAACTTGCACCGCCAGTATATATATTTTTCTCTGTTCTGACCCATGGTTGACTGGTAGAGAATGCTTTTGGCATTAAGTTCGCCATATGTACAATGTTATGTTGTGTGCATGAAGTTTTTATATAAATCAAATAGATAAATTTCTGGTCTCATATGGATCAGTCATTAGCGTTTGGCCCGATTAGCCAAGAAGTTGCTGGTTCGAGTCCCACCCGTGCGCAAATATTTGGTTACTTATATCATCTTTAAAAAAGTGGTATTTTTCATGCCACTAAAAATTAAACAGTAAACACACATTAAAAAAACTTTGTTGAAAGCTTTTCTTTAACCACAAGGTCGAACAGTCAGTCATGAATGCAGTGAATACAATGCAGCGTTTCAGGCACATCAACACAAGATAACCTAGAAATTAAAATGCTAAGGGTCTGTTCCACCATCTACAAATATGTAATATCCAACCAACAAATAATTTAAAAATGGAACGTCTTTTCCTTTGAAGTATGAGTTAGATAAAGCTAATTGGATCATATTCAGACATTGTGAAACAGAACTTAATTGTGGTTAAAATAGTCTTACGTAAGATCCGAATGTATATCGTTGACAAAATTCATTTCCTGGTGGGAAAATACTGTAGTGGCGCGCGGGATGGTTTCTCTCACACATATACCTCATACAGTTATAAAATAAGTAGGTAATAATTAGGAAATTTATAGGTAATTAATGTAAAATGGCGAGTAATGTTAAAACAAGCGAAATTAATCACTAAATATGGAGATACTATTCTAACGGTATCCAATAAAATGACAGAAAGGTCACAACAATATTAATTAATTTCCTACTTAATCGTTTGGTGGTTTCAAAAGTGATTGTGAAAGTTTGACTTATGGTGACCATTAATAAATTACTAATCAACGAAGTAAATAATGAGCTAGTTGATGAATGAAAAAAATGAATTGCGGTATTCCCTACTTACATCAGGAATACTGGAAAGTATCTAAGTACTTGAAATAAAATCATTGCATGAGGTTTTCATTTTTAACACGTGAAATCTAGGCGGTAATTCTCGCGTCAATCGCACTTATTTCGTATGAAGCAATATGAAGATCTGTTTCATTTAATTAAAAACGATTTTGATTAAATATTTCCCTTACGGAAGAATAAATCAAACAAGGCCAAATGTCAATTTAATAATTGGGCCACGACAGAGATTCATAAAAGTAGGAATAAACCGTATGGATTGTATAGTCTTCGAGAAAGCTCGCAAGACCCAAACTTTATTGATTACGTCAAAAATTATGCAAAAATATTTAAAAAAGTATGTGCTATAGCTAAATTACACCATCTTCGTAAAATAGTAGCTAGCTCCAAAAATAAAGCAAAAGCTACATGGAGCATCATAAATAAAGAAACCTGTAAAAATAGATTAAGAGATAATAAATTTACATTAAAAATAAATGATACAACACTTTATTCGAATCAAGAAGTTGCAACTGCTTTTAAATCGTTTTTTTCACATATTGCGCCCACTACAACTAAAGAACTTGCCTCTTCTTCAGTAATAGCCGAATCTATTCTAAAACTTTATGTCAACGAATGTAATTCTCAATTTCACTTCAGGCATGTAGGACCTGAAGTAATAATATTAATATTTCTCGAGTTGAACATGAAAAAAAATGAGGATCTGTGGGGACTATCCGTGCATATTATAAAATCAATTATCGACACAATATAATAGCTCCTCAACTAGCAATAATTTTTAATAAGTGTATTGATGACGGCGAATTTCCTAGTTTAATGAAGATTAGTAAAATAATACCGCTTATAAAGATGAAATAAGAAACCAAAAATTTGCGCACGGGCGGGACTTGAACCAGCAACCTTTTGGCAAACCGGGCCAAACGCTCTTACCAATTGAGCTACCGTGCCGTTAGTCTGACCCTGCGAAATTTGTGGTTTCTTATGAAAACGTCAATTGCGTGACGCTTAGCGCCATCTAACCGTCTGTCTTCTGATTATATTTAACCAAATTTTAGCACCTTTTTCATCAAATAAGTAATTACATAATAAAAAAATCGGTTTTACAAAAGGTAGAAGCACAACCGATGCAGGAGTTGCTCTTTTAACACATGTTTTTGATGCCTATGATAATAGGCATGATGCTTTAGGAATTTTCGTAATCTATCTACAGCGTTTGATTGTGTGGACCATGAAACATTGCTGAAAAAAATACGTCATTATGGGGCATCATTAAACTCTTTAAACTTAATTAATTCTTATCTATCAGGTAGAACGCAAGAAGTATACGAGGGTCAAACTGAAAGTTATTAGAAAATCAAAAACTGATTACATTAGACAGTTATTAGTTTTATTATATCTTTTCAAAATATTGTCCATTGACGTCAATACACCGCTGCATGCGATGGAACCACTGGGAAAAGCACTTTGCCCACTCGTCCTTAGGGGTCTCTTCAATGGCATCGCGATACGCAGCCGCAGTGGCTGCGTATCGCGATGCCATTGAAGCGAATTCTTCAGCATTCATAAACCGCTTTCCTTTGAGTTTTTCTTTAATTTTTGGAAATAAATAAAAATCACAAGGCGCGAGGTCGGGGCTATACGGCGGGTGACCCAGTAATTCAACGTTTGATGTCGCCAAATAGTCGATCGTTCGCTTGGCGGTGTGCGACGAGGCGTTGTCGTGGTGAAGGAGGATCCTACTGCGAGGTCGTTTCTCTCGAACTTTTTCCAAGACAAGTGGCAAACAATTGGTAGTGTACCATTCTGCAGAAACTGTTTTTTGATCCTCTAACACAATTGTTGCGAAATGACCTATCCTTCCAAAGAACGAGGCCACCATTTTTTTTCCCGCACTTCGATCTCTCTTCACTTTAGTTGGCAACTCCTCGAAAGGAAACACCCACTGAGCAGATTGTCTTTTGGTTTCAGGATCATAACAGTAAATCCAGCTTTCGTCACCTGTTAGTATGTCGAACACAGCATTTGAGTCACCTCCGTTAAATCTTTCAATCATTTTACGGCACCAATCCACACGATGGAGTTTTTGAGCCTTAGTCAAATTATGAGGTATCCACCGGGCGCAAAGCTTCCTGACCGCTAAATGTTCGTGGAGGATTTTGTGCACTTGACTCATACCGATGCCTAAGCTTGTCCGAATCTGCTGATAGGTCACTCTTTTGTCAGTCTCTATCATACGCCGCACAACACAGATGTTATTTTCAGTCGTCGCCGTAGAAGGCCGTCCCTCACGTACATCATCAGTGAGATTAGTGCGACCACGTTTAAACTCATTAAACCAGTTGTAAACAGTCGCACGAGATGGGGCTTCATCGTGAAAGGCCAATCGTAGTCTATCATAACTTTCTTGTTGACTTAAATGACATCGAAAGTCATAAAAAATCATTGCACGAAAATTTTCTCGTGTTAAATTCATGTTGACGTGACACAGACAATTTTCAATTTGCCGCCAAATCGTAAAACAAATGACAAATGAATGAAATATATACTCAGTAATATTGGCAAAGAGTTCTATTTTCAAATTTTAGAATTTTTTTTTATTATATTGTTTATAAGTGGCCAGTTCTAAGAACTTTCAGTTTGACCCTCGTAAAATCCCAAGATTAGAAGAAAATTTTGACGATTTAAATAATCCTTTTTACAAGTATTACATCGGTTTACAGTTAACAATCTCCTTCTTAATGGAAGTAAAACTAAATGTGTAAAGTTTACGATGCCTAACGACCAACAGGCATCAACTCAGATTAAGATAAAAGACAAATCACTTGATATTATCGACTCCACAACATTCTTGGGAATCACTTTAGACTCCAAACTACAATGGGGTCCTCAAATAGAGGCCTTGTTAGGAAAACTAAGCTCAGCTGCTTTTGCTGTAAGAAAGATTAGACGTTTGACTAATATAGAAACAGCTAGCTTAGTTTATTTTAGTTATTTCCATAGCTTGATGTCCTACGGCATTTTACTGTGGGGCTCGGCAGCTGACATAGAATCAATTTTTGTATTACAAAAAAGAGCCGTGCGAGCTATTTATAATCTCAAACCTCAAAATTCCCTACGAGAGGTTTTTAAAGAAATTAGAATATTAACTATAGCCTCTCAGTATATTTATGAAAATTTAATGTATGTACGCAAAAATTTACATTCATTCACGAAAAAAGTGATATACACAATTATAATGCATACTAGGAACAAGAATAAGCTTGCTATTCCACAATTTAGGCTTCGAAAGGTTGGTAATTTTTTCATAGGGAAATGTATAACATTTTTCAATAAACTACCAGAACACATTGTAAACTTACCGATCAATAAATTTAAAACTGTCATTAAAGAAACCCAAATGACGAAAGGGTATTATAAAGTAGATGATTATTTAAAAGATAATAATGTATGGACTTGCATGAATACTACAAACATTGTAAACCTTTTGAAAAGAGGCATGGACAATAGTGACTGAGTTTCTTGCGCAGCTTCTTCTCAGCACTAGCCCAAAAATTGTCCCGTAGCTGTGGTAGTATTTATATTGGGACGTGCAAAAGTGTACTCAATAGTGTGGGCCTATTTGCATAAATAAATAACTTTTATGACTTTTTAATGACTTTTTATGGTAAGTCTATTGCAAGTTTTACCTAAAAATCAAGTTATATATCTACACGTAAAAAAACTACAGAACGGTTTAATTAAATGCACAGAAATCGTGAACATGAGAAATCAAAATCATTTTATTCTTCTGCAATTAAAATTCGACAGTTGAACTTTTTTCGTACACGAATTGCACGAGAATATGCCTCTTGAAGTTAGTAGTTATGCCTGAAATGTTTGTGATTAAAATACCTTCAACTGATGATTATTTCTACCTATCATTCACAGGACGTCCAGTGCTGAACATAGGCCCGCCTCTCTAGCCTTCTACATGGTTTGCCAAAGCAACTGTTTGCCAGAGGTCTGCAATTCTGCATTCAAGGTTAGAGTACCTTCGAATGGTTATTGTTAATCAATTGATTCTTAACATCGCTTTTTTATCGTCATGTTATATCTAAAGGACTTAAGAACATTCATTCATTCATACATTCATTTAAAGTAACCTAAGACAAGTATACCATACCATCGCAGATTGTGTAAGGCTTTTTACGTGTAGTAAAAAGGTCATCGACCCGCGTGGTCTATGTATTTGGGGATGACCCGCGTGACCTGACCGAGCCTCAATGGGGCCGTACCTTGATTAAAAAGTTTTCGCAGTCAACTGTGAGGTACCTAATGAGAAATTCATGCATGGTTAATATTTCAACAGTTAAAGCTAATCAATCACGTTATCTTTAAAAAAATGATAATAAATATCTTAGTAACTCTATGAAATTTATTTTGGCATAGATTAAGAGTTGATAGTACGAGTAGATCTTCTTCCTTTATTTGTAAATTGCTTAATGTAACATTGTTAGTCAGGACACTAATTAGTTCAGTAAGCATAAGTTTACCATTATCATTACTTATTTTATCTTGGTTTAAAACTTAATTACGTTATCAACTTCGAAGTAAAATTAAAATTCGTTATGAACACGCAATATTCCATATTAAGATTGTACACGAAGTGATAAACAGACGTATCGATGACATAATTGGAAAACATATTTACGAAGCGACCACGAGGTGTGTTTACAAACAAATGTGCAGTCATACCGGTCTAGACAGTCGTGACAGCCTGACTGAAACGTTCAATAGACGTGAACTCTTATTAAACGGGTGTAAATGAAACTATGAATGCGGCGACAACCACCCGGCTATTAGGATAAATTGCCTCGGACCTAATTGTCTCACATTAAATGAGAGACCGTGTCCCCAATTCGAGCGTCTGCACTGCGCTACCCTTAAGGATGCTCATTTCCTTGTAGCTGATTACGGGCTTACGGACTAAAAAAGTACAATCATAGTGCTCTCCGGCGCGGAACGCACTGTCCTCATTTGAATACAAACGCAATGCGCGTGCGCACACACCCTTAACTGTACACATGATCGAACTCCAAAAATGAAAAAAGAACTCTAAGGTTGAATCCGTTAGGTGAAAAATCATACCGCGGCCGCGGATTACGTGCCCTCTTTTCAAAGTCGAAAGAAGAGGGACTCTCGCATGCGAGAACGGGAGGGCGCTAGAGCCGACGAGGACGGAGGACGTTAAGGGCATTCACCCCGTACCCCGTGGGTTGCGACTAGCGGCTCTACAAATGATGTACAAGCACATAGATGCCTTTCTCTATTTAGGTGCGCACGAGTTTCGAAATAGTGGCCGTGGAACTTTTTGTTGGGAGGTGGATCCTGTTTGGTTGCGTCACCGCGCGGCGATAAGTTCGGCTATTGCCGCTAGAATGTCCGCGGGTCGGCGCGGGCGCAGGTGCCACTGCCTTTCCATTCCACTTCAGTATTGTTGGGATTTGGTAAACTTGTTGGGCAACTGAATTTTTATTGGAGTGTCCGAGCGAGTCTATTGGTCCTTTGTAAGCTTTGAAAGAAAGGGCTCGAAGGTTGTAAGCATCTTTCTTTTATTGTTCGCTCTACACTTAACAGCTTTAATTTGAAATCACCGGTCCCAAAAAAATTTCCATGACAATTCTCATTATGACTCATTATTCCATATTGTTTCGAGTTCTTGTTTACATTTGCATCAATTAAAATTTGTTGTGATTCACTCCATCAGAAAACAAAATACATAGTACGCAATGTACAAATACTACGCTACAATTTTTACTTCTACCATAAAAACCTAAATCGACTCCGCACAGCGAATTTTTTACACGTCTCCATAAAATCCGTGGTTTTGCGATAAGCCGGCTATGGGGCAGCCAGCGATAAATATAATTGATGTCTGCACAGTCACCTATCGAGGTCAACGGAGACGCTGGGTGCGGCAAGGAGCGGGATGATACTGCGCCTCTATTAGAATGTGCGAGCTATCGACTTTGTATAACCTTACCTAAGCTTCGACGATAATTTAAGGGATACCTAGCTACATTTGCATCCACGAGTAACTTTAGACGCATTGGAAGCATTTCCAAATTTCGTTTCCTTATCTTTGCCAGATCGCCACTCCAATTTAGAATCCACAGCTCCATTGATAACACAAACTAGTATGGTTCCCCAAGGAGAACCTTGAGCAGACAGGCATTGGTTTAGCAACTTCAAGATTTAATATTTTTTTTTAAATGATGCTATTACATTAAAATTCTTGTGCAAAAGTTGACATAACCAACGATATCATAATTGAGGCAAAACAGCTAAACTTGCATGAAATAGAGTTAAAATTAAAAATTCAGATTATTACGGAACTGATGGTGATTGGTGGGCCACATTCTGATTCATATAGAATATGAATTTTAGGATCTGATTGACCTTTTAGATGCTATTTTGTCAATTGCACTTTTTATAAGACTCTCGATACACCCATAGACGTAACACAGCGACCTTCAAAGCCAAGGTGCGTTGCATTCGCTCGGATAATTATAACGTTTCCCGAGATGTAATGGGTTTCCATTTGCTACTTGGTAGTTTTCCATGGCATATATCGATCGGCGCAGATAACGCTGGGGGTGGGGGCTCATCCCACCCGATACTCCGATAGAGCCCGCATCATGCATCGGCTAATTATCTAGGGTGGTGCCTAAACATAGATTACCCAATTTGGGGCAACGTGCCTCGGTTACATTTATGATAAGTTGTTAATTTTAGACACGAAGTATCAACCTTTCGATTAAAATACCAGATAGGTACCTAGGGTTAACATTGTAACGTGTAAGAAAACAAAGCAACCCAAAGAAGAGCTGAATAGGAAAGTAAGAAATCAAATTATGCAGCGCTCCACTTTTCGCGCTCGGGTCAAGTGCAGCGTGGCAAAGCTTTATTCCTCTGAAACTGTATACATACAGATTGCAGGCTGAGATTTGAGAAGTATAATTACTTAAATCTTCTGACTTGTAGTGCATAAAATGTGTGTCGGTGTGATTGAGTTATTAATTCACATTTCTCAATGCGACTTCGATTAAATGTTTTCCCACAGAACTTGTTAGCTGGATCAAATGCAGTTGTAAAAAGCTTTTTGAATATATTTTTGACACGCTTTTTAAAATCGGAATATTTTATATTTACTAAGTACGTCTTGAGGTAATGTCAATTCTTGGGCTTATTGATTTCCTTAGTTGATAGGCAAGTAAAAAAACTCTAAAAGATTCAGTGCCCACAAATTAGCAAACGAGGGAAAAACACACAAAAGCGCGGTCGAGTTGCAACAACTTGCCACGAGCGCCTCCATAATCATGAACAAATATGTCGCTCATATTTGCTGAGCCCACAGCTTCGTTAGCATGCACTGCGAAATTAGGTTGACTATGGAGCATGGGTTAGGTAGTCATTGCTATTAATGGGTAGGTATCATATGAAAACTGACTGCCCTACCCTTGATTACCCGTACCCGCGAAATTTTTTAATTACCAACAAAATAAAAATCGCCAAGTTTTCATTTTTCCAAGGCAATACGTAAGTAGTTGAGGTGATGACAATCAAAATATTTGCTTAGGTATTTATTTATAGATTGTTTTTCAATATATTCTGCTCTTTTATAGCTTACGTCCGGGCGTTTTGAGTTTGCCCCCTCCCCTCCCGTCGCAGTTTTTTATATTTTTTCTCGATTAATCAATAAGCTATCCAACACAAAAATATTTTCTTAAATCGGTCCTGTAGTTCCTGAGATTAGCGCGTTCCAACAAACGAACAAACTTTTCAGCTTTATAATATTAGAAAAGATTGGTTTATTTGCATCATTAAATGAAGAGGTGCAATTCCTCGGATTGAAATTCAGAAATTCGTCTAATGACTTTGTAGAATAGCCATAGATAGCTTCTCCACCTGCTAAGCATGGCCAGAGCTGCAAGATCATGCATTATGTCTTAATAATACTTACATCAGGATAAAAAACCGGCCTAGTGCGAGTCGGACTTGCGTACTGAGGGTTCCGTGCCAACTTTAACTGAATTTGGGAATCCACTTACTTCCACTTAGTAAAATCCACAATATTTTGTGGACAGCAAATATAACTTTGCTTTTCATAGTGCTTGTATGAAGTACAAAGTTATGTTTGCGGTTGTTGAAAATGCGCTCTATCTCAAAAACTTCTGGTTCGATTCCATCCAAACCAATTGTCATTGAAAGTATTTTTTAAGATCTACATTATGAATTTTTTCAAAATTTACACTCGCTTAATTTAGAAGTTAGATGAGGGGGGGGGGGGGGGACACCCATTTTACCACTTTGGAAGCTCTAGCTATGAAACGTTCGACTTTAAAAGAAAATGGTTTTAGTAACCTCGGTGTCATTTTGAAAGACCTATCTATAGACACCCCACACTTATAGGTTTGACATTTTTTTTTTTGTTTTAGTTTCATGTATGGGAGCCCCCCTTAAATGTCATATTTTTTTATTTTTGTATGAGAATCGTAAAGCGGTTAACAGGATACATACTCTTACCAAATTTCAACAGTGTGATGCTTATAGTTACATAATAAAATGGCTGTGACTTACGGACGGACAGACAGACAGACAGACAGACTTGACGAAACTAAGAGGGTTCCGTTTTTTGCCATTCGGCCACGGAACCCTAAAAAGATCTTAAATTGTGACAAATGGTTATATCACTTGGTTTACCTCAGGTGAAACAATTGTCACCCCTGGATCGAAAAGATCAATACAAATTTGGCATGCATGCAGTGTGTGTCCTTGTCTAGCGCAGGAAAGTATTGATTCGGTATTACAGTTTGGGCTCTATTCCGGAGAATTGAACTACAGAAAGCAAAGCTTATTGTGGTAAATAACTGTAGGTACAATGCCAATTGCAACTGTTAGCTACCATTTCTTGCAAAGAAATCCATCTTACATAGCTGCTCTACATAAAGGAAAATAGCTTATCTTTTATAATATTGTTTTAAGAAAATAGTACTGTGACATGTTAGTACTACCTAGTACTAACATCAAGTATTTTTACTAAAATATACATCTATTATATCCTTGTTTATATACATTTTTTATGTATGTAAATTAGTATGTATGTTTATGTTACTGCATTTTTTTGGTTTCTCTACTGAGAGGTATTGACTTTTAAATATTTCGCCACTGATTAAACTCTCTGCATTCCCCAAGTGGTTGACTGGTAGAAAACGCCATAAGGCATTTAGTTAGTAATAAAGTTTAAATAAAAAGATATGTAAAAGTACACCCTCGTGTAAAACAACAGAGTGCGAAAGATAAGCATGATGTCATTTCAAAGTGACTGAAATGAACCTAAAAGCAAATTGAAGCAGGTTTGTGATAATTGCCCAAGCCCACATGAAAACACTGTAAAAATAGACCAAAAAGCGAGTCAGTCCCAGGCAGTGACCAGTGGATATCGGGCTCAAAACGAGAGTCTGTGGGGAACGAAAATAAAACTACTCACGGTCAACCCCTCGGTCGGCAGTAAAAAGTACAAAAATGCCCCATCTCCCGCCGTTCCCAGTTCTCAGGAATGTTCCGTCCCCTTCCCCTTAGAAGAACTGATTCTTGAATTGAGAGCTAAATTTATTTTGGCATCGTATTCTTAATCTATGCTATTGAAAATCTGACACCTACTTGATTATTCACTATCGAAGATTTTGATATAAATTATGGGATGAATCACTAAACAACTGGCTATTTAACTAACTGTTCCTTATTTCTGGGGTCCGTTAATGTTGCTAAAGCGACGACTGGTATTCAGTGTGTATTTTTGCCGACTTCAAAAAAGGAGGTAATCAATTTATTATAATCTCATATACACCGTCCATACACTAGCCAAAGCCAATGGCCAAAGTTTTGAATTACAATGCAAAATAAATATCTTGTTCTTTTCTGAAATCTAAATTACATGTCGAATGATGCTTAAATATACCCATTTGTCATGCGAGATTTTTCGCAAGTGCTTTTTTTGCGGCAAACTCGTTTCTTAAACTTACATTACATTTTTTATGCACTAACGGTTAATTAAGGGTCCTTAATTAAAAAGTGAAAAACATTTCTGTTGCATGAAACACTACAGAAGGATACCCAGCAACCTGTCTATGAAAGACATTACAATAATAACTCAATTTGCTGACTAACACATAATGATGTCAGAAGTACCATAATAATAATGTAATTACGTATTACTTGGTCATGTTTGTCTATAAATGTCATGAGTTATTAAGGGTCTAGAAATTAAAACTAGATTTTCCTGCCCTTCTGTTTTTTAAACTACAAATATAACCACCCACAGACTGAGGTCAAACCACGCACGCACGTATGAACGTGGTGCTATTATATTTTCTGTGGTCAAACTACAAATAATACGATACGCATAATCTATGAAAAACATGAATAAAGGTGTTCCCTGTTCAGTAGAGCGGCGCAGGAGTGGCATGAATGAATTCGCTCCCCATGTAGAGTGTAGAGCACTGTGCGATCACGTGACATGTTGGATGCGGCTGGGGAATAGGTTTTAAAATTACATTATTACTGGAAAGGACATGAATAAGTTGACAGGGTATAATTTCTTTGTCCTAAAACGATGTGGTAGTAGTGCCGCTACACAACTCACAATAAAAGTGCATGCAGAATTACATCTACTTCTATACTTATACTACTGGTTACTTTTGATGGAACTTGATCATTGTTCAAGTCGGATTTCTCCTAGCTGGAAGAATCCTTCACATTTAAGTCTAACCGTAGTAATATGTATTGCAATAGTATACAAAGTATCGTAGTAAGCGTTATGTGTAAGTTCGCGTTTCCGATAGATGGAAATCTTGAAGAAATCTGTTGCTACACTAGAAAATAGAAATACTCGTTGGCTGTGTGGCTGTGTGCTAAATTTACGGAATGTCAAAACCACACCTTTTTTTTGCCTGCGCTGACAATGTAAAATTAAAATTAAGCAATTAAACAGCTGTGAAATTAAACACTGCTGTCTCGCTATTTCACTTCCAGCGCATTACATCGGCATCGGTGGCAAAGTGTGTAAACCACAGCACTTGTCGGCTGACGCGGAACCCGCGATAAGGCGAGGGTGCTTCGACTAGGGCTGCCAAACGTAATCATTTAATTAGCAATACTATTAAAGGTACGCACATATAAAGTAAGTCTTTGGTCAGGATATAAAAACCTGCACGCATATTATATTTTTGCTTTACATGGTAAAAAATCTCTGACAAGCAAAACAACCACTTGTATGAGAATTCTTGGCTTAATTTTATTTTGATGGGATTCGTCTGAAAAAAGTATATTAATTAAATCCAATTAGGTAAATACATCAATTTATCTGATAAACTCAACTGGTTATACCCATACTTACCATTCAATAGTATATTTAGTTACTTCTTAAACATGTACGAGTATGTATTTTGTCTCTGTGGTCTAGTATACATTAGCCTATAACAATTAAGTAGATAGCATACCCTTCTAGCAAAAAAGACAAACTTAACAAATACGTTGAAATGCCGTCATTTTCCCATACTTACTCACCACTCACCAGCCAACCCTAGATTCCGTTGCAGGTTATTAAACCGAGGAAGGGGAGTCGTTTTAATATTGACGATAAACGCTCACTTGTGCCACTCAATATTGTTTTTGAGGTGCCGATTGATACGAGCACGAAGTATTTGACAGTTCGCCTTAGGCTTCGAGTGCTTTTTTTCATAAGTTCGTAGTTTAAACTTGATGTAGTACGTGGTTTACCATGTGGGTGGTTTCATTTACTTGTGGCTTTATAAGTGACAAATATTCCTTAGTATCATTTGATTGTCGGACTTGAAAGAAAAGTTTTATTTTTTACTTTAGCAAGTGCTAATCTTATTACGAGCTAAGACTTCTATTGCTTTCATGTGTCTTCGCTTGTAAAGTTACATTAAAAATTTATGCCTTGATAAGGAAGAGACTTAAATGAAGACCCCAATCAATCAACTATGTCATCTACCTACTCGAAAGTTTGTCACTGAAAATAAAATTAAAGTATTAGGTACATAATATTTATTATTATACCAAAAGCACCCCAATCATAAGTTATAATATAAGACCTCGCAATTCAATAACAAATTCTGATCGACATTGCGTCTGACCGGCACACTGGATCCCTGTATCCGTGTCTCAACAGGTTGTTTTTATGATTTCTTGTGCTCGGTGGTGAGTGGCCGGCCACTCGTTACGCTCTGCCGCTTCGCCTCCCTTGCTCTATCTACAATAAGTACGAGTATTAGGTGTCATTCAGATTATATTTCGAAATCATCAAAAAGAAAAGGTTTTCAATCGAGCGCAATTCCCGCTCAACCATAGAGTATGACCGGTAGAGAATGCCGTATGACCTTAAATCTACATCTTGTAAAAGCTCACGTTAAAGTTACTCTTCTAAGTAAGTTCTAGAATCGAAACCATTTGATGTAAATCTGCAGTAGGCAATATAAATAGTTCCACCTACTTACAATAGTAATTTATATAACACAAAACTAAAATAATTCATATTCTTTTAGATAGGCTATTTGGTGTACGCTTTAAACTCTTACAACCAACCAATGTAGGAATTCCTTCACAATTTAAAAGCTCGATTTGAGCAGTTTCAAAACCTTTCAGCAGTTTCAAATCTATTCTAGGCTATAAAACATAAAAAAATAGATTATTAAATATAATAATAAGAAGAAGGAAGGAAGGAATAGTGAAGGTTGACATTATGCAAACTAGTTAGTAAAACCTTTATCCTCAAAATCGGTTCAGCCAAACGCGAGATAATCGCGGACAAACATACAGGTCAAACTGAAAACCTCCTTTTTTGAAGTCGGTTAAAAACGAATAATAACTAAACTCCTTTATTTAGCACCGCGGCGTGATGGTGGTTAGTGGCTGGCCCGCTCGTCATGCTCTGCTGGCGCACCTCCCTTGCCGGTCGTCGCCTCCTCAACGTTTCTTTTAATCAAGATAGCAGAATCTAATTATGAATTTCTATTCTAATAGCTTGGTGCTCCACATTTATAGGGTTCCGTAGCCGAATGGAAAAAAGCGGAACCCTTATAGTTTCGTCAAGTCTGTCTGTCTGTCCGTACGTACGACAAAGCCACTTTATTCCGTAACTTTAAGCATCACACTGTTGAAATTTGGTAGAAAGATGTATCCTGTTAACCGCTTTACGATTCGCTCCCATACATGAAAAAAAGTATTTTAAAATGATATAGAGGTTCCTGAAACTAATTTCTTTTAAAGTGCAACGTTTCATAGCTAGACGCTTCCAATCTGGTAAAATGAGCGTCCCCTCCCCATCTAACTTTCAAACTAAGCAAGCGTAAATGAAATATAAGTAATAAATATATAACGGAGATCTTAACAAACACTTTCAACGAAAATTGGTTTGGATGGGATTGATCGAGAAGTTTTTGAGATATTGCACATTTTCAATAACCGCAAACATAACCATGTTCTTCATACAAACACTATGAAAAACAAAGTTAAATTTGCTGTCAACAAAATATTGTGGTATTTTACTAAGTGGAAGGTAGTGGATTCCCTAATTCAGTTACCTAAAGTTGGCACGGAACCCTCAGTGCGCGAGTCCGATTCGCACTTGGCTGGTTTTTAGTGTTATATTTGGTATGTGTGTTCGCTAGTAGAGCAGACTTTGCCATAAGTCATATTATTTCGTTTGTCTCCTGTAAACTAAAACGCATATATTTATTAGTAACAATATGTTCTAACTATACATGTATGTACTAATTTAGACTACCATTTAAGGGTGACTTAGTACAAACGTGCAAAGAATACCACGAAGAAGGGATCACATGATAATTTTGTGCGTTTAATCCAAACATGCAAGGCTTAAGATAAGTTGACCAAGCTGGGTTTTGTAAGGATGCACGTAAGTCGCTACGTGACTGTGAAACGGGGCGCAGTTCACTTACGTATTTACTATTTAGGTTAACATAAATGTAGGTATTGTAAGTTGCAGACCATAACAATATACATCTAGTTTTATTAGCGTTGTGATGCACATTCGTACACAATGGCAGGCACAGGCAGGTAATAACTTAAACTTACTTCAAGGAAAATAGAACCTAGGTTTGCTCTTTTCCTTGTGTTTTTAATAATGCACCTGTAGTTAAGACTCCCTTTATCATACGAAGATATTTAAAAAAATCTTGCCATATCCTGTTTTATTGGCAACTCCCAAGACTTTAAAAAAAAACTTTTTGTCAAATAGTTTTAAACTAAAATACCCAGGTATAAACCTGACTCCCCAAAGAGCAAGGGTCACGAATGCCTCACCTACACGTAATGTCCTTGTTACTTGTATGTAGGTATTATCTGCGAAGCGAGGCGGGGGCGTAGCATCGGTTACATTGTTGTAACATACAGTCAAGGCATAGTAACTGCACGGTATCGATCATAGAATGCGGGAATCATCGTACAAAATAGATCGTAGACTATTGCTGCTAACTAGTCCGACTGATCTACTATTGACATGTTTATTAATATTATGAATTCTGATAAGGTTAATTATTAATTATTAAAATATGTATATTTGCATGCTATTAATAGATAACTGAAAAAGTTGAGCTAACCATAGATTTAACATCCAAATGTACTTATGAGCCAATGGTTAAATAAGTCCAATCCATTCTAAAATGATTAGATCACGCAATTACCTACTTCCTATATTTTCAGATGACCTAACGTAATAGTTATTGTAAGGAACGGCAGCTAATAATTATCAATAAAATTAAATTGTCATGTGTAGATAGCCGGATGGAAAATAGCTTTTCCATCCCAAGGATGGAAAGCAATGTAGTTTTAGTTGCTACGGTCAGGCATGAAGTCACATCATATTATTAAAATAAAAGAGCTTTTCAAATGTTTTTGCTTAACTAAAGATTAAAAAACGTGTTTAGTATGATCGTTGATTTAAAAAAAAACAATTGTTCTAATTATTAACAATTAAAAATATAGTAAAATCCAAATGAAAAATAGTAGGTATGTTTAAATCAGGTGAAAGCACACATTTCACTCTTGAATTATTGGCGCTTACACACCGTTTGAGCGCCAGAAACATCTCGACTCGAGTGACATGGGTCACTTTCTCCCTTTGATAACAATCTACTATTTTAGTTTTTTTTTCTTGTTTTATTATTAAAGGTGTAATTAATAATTCAAATATGGAATGTAATTTCGTAAGTATTTGACATTGTGAAACACGCAGTAATTCTTAATGATATGCAAAGGACCATCTTTTGCTAAGTAGCAAAAGCTATCGTAAGTAACCATGGTTCTTGAGTTGTGTATAATAAATACATTACACATAACTTTCAGCTAAATAAGTAATCTCTACCAAAAAATGACTGAAATGCAGGTAGATGTTGGGAATCGGAAAACTGAGCTATAAAATATTGAGGTATTCGTATGCTGTTACAAAGAGGCTTTTCATGCACACAAAGGAAGCCCTAGCTCAGTGCACGTGTCTATGTATTCATGTAGACCATTGGATCTTGTAATTGTAAGGAGGATATTCATGTTGAAACATTGCTGCGTTAGGGTGACGTCACGCATTCAAGTAGCTCGTAATACTAGTCCTCCTAGGTGCCATTCTGTGCGTAGATTAAACGTAAGTAGTTTCATTATGGCGGACAAGACGCGAGCGGCGGGCGAAACGCGGGGGCCTCATTCATATCATACAAATCTATTATTTACGAAAGACTTTCCACAAATATTGAGGATGTCATCAAGAGAGACGTTATACGTATAGACATTAGGTTAAGAATATATGGAAACTGTTTCTGAAATAAATGATTTCAATTCAATTGAATTCAATTCAATATACATCACATGGCTCCGCTCTGTGGTGACGTGACGTCACGCACTGCTCTACATACTACGAGTATTGAGATAGTCTGCACTATTATCTTCTGTGGTAGGTACTGCTTAGTAATTCTAGACCTTTCGTTTCTAAATCTGTATTATTTGCGTAGATTAGAAGTAGCTACATCACGGCGGACAGGACGCAAGGGGCGGGCGCCTCGTGTCCTACTCTATCGGAAGGTCACGGCAGGGTCTCGACGATAAGCTGCTCTACTCGCTAACCTTACGAAGTAACGCGTAGTTGTTAAGATAGGAATGTGTTTTTATATTGTAAAATAGTGCCATATTTTTCATTATTTCCCACAAAATGAAGTGCGATGAACATAAGTCCATAATATTAACATAAAATACATTCTCCTGAACTCATCATCATAATACACCCTAGGTACACTCAAAAATAGGTATATTAGAAATAGCTTAAAGTTAAAGCTAGGCTTGTTAAAAGCAAATAACTTCGAATTCGAACTCGTCATTTCGAAAGAAAGAGTTCGACATTAATAAGAAACTGGATCTAAGACCGCCTATGACAGAGCTTCCCAAACTTATTTCGTCTAACGCCCACTTTGAAAATCTTTTTTTTGAAGCTCAAACATTTGTTTTCTGAGGACCGGAGGAATGAATATTTATTACTAAATATATAGGTAAAGCAGCTTTTTAAAATAATAAATATTTGATGTATGTTTAGTTTATATATTTATACAATAAAATAGATTTGAATATGAATTAACAAATGGATATTGCGTAGGAAAATATAAATTCAAATCATTTAAAGTTACAAATCACCTAGCTCCCCCCTTAGCTACATAAGCGCCCTCCATTTTTTTCTGGGTCCTTTGACGTCCCAGTCTAGGCCTCCAGCGCCTAAAAGGGGGCGTTATTGTCCTTTTTGGGAATCACTGGCCTGGTGAAGAATTTTCCGCCTGCGACCGGCAAAACATTGCATATTTCACAATAAAAAATATTATAATTCATTTCCTATCTATATGATAGTTTTTTTGTGTTTTTCTCATTTCTCATCTATGAAGGTTATGCCAAAGGGGATTTACATATTAGTGGTCTCCCGCGATTGCGTCCGCGCGTTTTGAGTTTGCTCAGCCCCTCCCGACGCAGCGTCATGTTTATAGCCTAAAGCCTTCCTCGATAAATAAGCTATCCTACACAAAATGTTGTTTTGAATCGGTCCAGTAGTTCTTAAAATAGCGCGTTCAAACAAACAATCAAACTCTTCAGATTTATAACATTAGTATACCTGATTCATAATATCGATAGCAAGCAACAAAATGAGGCTGCATTAAGATTGCAGCAGTCGAGTACGCGAAGGAATTACGTAGATTGTGATGCAAATTTGCCTCGGCCAGGCTTATCAATCTTCCCACAGCCTACCTCGTCTCCGTTTGTGACATTCAAGGGTACAAATAGGGACAAATGTGCGGTAATCGTGATTTTGTTATTGATAAGACGGAGCAAATTACGTTGTATTATATACTCAACTTATTTAAAGGTACACACTGTGACTTTTAAAATCGATTCAGTCGAGCGTTTTGGAAACGCGACAGACGACAGCATCGCGACTCACGCAATGAACAGATTTAATTTAGTATCGATGCAGTCGCATGTTAGTATCGATGCTAACACGCGTTCGGGTCGTAAGTGTTAAAAATAATTGACTTATGTAATGTCAACGATGGGCTTACCTACGAGTCAGTAAGAAAAGTTTCTTGAAAACTTATTAGGTAACTTACTTTAATCAGGCATCTGAAAACGACTTAGATCAATTTCTTGGTGAAGAATGTATTTTTTTGTACCTTGAATTATTGATTTCCATTTAGTATTTCAGTTTTCTCAGTATCTGAAAAGTCACCTCGTTGGCCTTGGTATTCTTAGTTTCAAATATGTCAGTAAGCAATGTACTTATATCCGTATTTTATTACCATATAGATCTTCCTGCACGCATGCTTCCTTTAACCCTAAGCGATTTAATTCCACAACGGAAGCTAACGTTTATGGTAAGATTACATCGGGTCGCAGGGGCAGAGCCCTTACCCTGTATCACGTCCATATTTTCAAATCTAGCCGTCGCATTCACTCACACTAGCTAAGACTGCTAATGACAAGGATCGCGATGTTCGATAATGCGGGTAGTCTTCCGTAGTAGAGTTAGACCGGAAGATACGAGGGTACTATTTGATTGTGATGCAAATTCCCCGTTTCCGGCGGGCGCGGGGCCGCAACAGGTGGGGGCGAAACCCCACGATCACTAGATTCATAATTAGATATCTCGATAATACAATGTATCGACCTACGCGTACGCATGTGCTGTGCAATACCGTGAATGAAAGCAGGTTCAGTGTTGGGGTATGTGAGGTTAATGACAATTCTTTTGAAACCATGTCCTTAGAAGCAAGTGCTATACGTGTATGGTAGCTAGTGCGACAGAGTATAAAAAAGTAAGTAATTTCATTACCAAAAACCGAAACGTGCATTATCATAGTCAATTTTCATGAAAATACTTATGTATATTCATTGTTTTATTTCGATGAATCAAATTAGTTCGAAAGCTCTATCTCTATGCAGTTGCAGTTAACTAAATTAATATTTAGCTTTTGGGAATAAGTTTTTAAATAGTTGGTGTGCCTTACTGACGTTTTAAATACTTATAAATTTTCGCGACTTGAATAAATATTGCTGTCGATGGATCAATTTCAAAGTAACTTCATTAAAGTTTTTTAAATATACGCCGTAGCACATGGTTTTATGGCACATTATCATCAAACTCTTCAATTTGACTTCTGAGTAAGTATCTTTGATCGTTACTGCTAGTGCTCTAAGTCTTTCAATTATTCAACGCCAAACGCAAATGAAAATCGTTTCTCATGCAAAAGCGTTACACAGTAGAAGATTGATACAATAAAAAAACATCTCATAAGGGTGTTCAAATCCTTGGTTTTTTATAAATACACATAGGCAAAGGGACGTCACAGAGCGGCGGCCAAGCGTGCGCGCGCGCAGCCAGGGGGCGGCCACCCCGGGTCCGGTCGTTCACCTCCGCCCCCGCCCCGCGCGGGAAGCAGGAGATGGGGCAGGGCTGCCGAATCCAATGGTAGTGGATCTTGATAAGAGTAAAAGCAGATCATTTAATTTGAACCCTTCAGTCGAAAACTATGTGGCCAGTAATGCCCACTGGCCTCTAACTTGTCTAACTTGCGTTGTTCGTGGAAAATAACAGGTAAGTAATAATGCAGTAGGTTTTTCTTAAACATACCATTCCAACCAAAGGTTTGAAACATTTAAACATAAGGTTGCGCTTAAAATAACTTAAATAGTGTCACCAAAATTTAATCTGCCACAGGTGAATAATGTTTATCAAGCAGCCCTTTTTTATTACCTGCTCTAAAATACCTTATTGTAGACTTGAAAGGTTGTCTGGAAGAAATGCATCGCTTGTAGGGATAATGCCGCCAAATTTAAAAGTTTTGTGTCAATTGTTTTTTATCTTTCTTTATAGGTACCTACTATGATTTTGATTATCCAATTGAGTGCCATCCCTGGGAGGTCCGGCGCAATCACAGCCCTTTGTGCGCCCAGCGGAGGGCTCACGGAGGGCAAAGACTCCATTTATTTCTTTGTTTTGAGATTCCTTCTAACTGGAGGGTTCTACAGGTACATACATACTTGCCTTTTTGCTCGGAAACCAGGTCCATGGGGTTTTTGAATTGAATCCACGGTTAGTTTTTGCCCCTCTTTGAATGTTAGCCCTGGGAAATTGGAAGTGTATGGTGTTATTAGAAAATATCATGTCTTCTTTGTTATTATTTGTTAGAAGAATTCGAGTTTGTAAAAGCAAATTGTAACTCGAAGAAATTACTTGTAAGAGAAGTATATGAGTTATAATTTCAGGGCCCATTTTAAGTAAGTACTTTCTGAAAAAATAAAGCAACATTCTGGTTGTACAAGCGTTCCCATTAAAAATCTAGGTATAATTATTGTCATCCTCAATGTCCTTAATAGACTACCCTCACCTTCTGAAAACGAAAGTTTCAACGAGTGTGTTTTCAGTGTTGACATACGGATCCAAAACATGGTCTCTTGTTATGGACCTTATAAGGAAGCTCAAAATCTTATCTAATTTTTATTTGATCTCGTAGAGAAAACCGAGCATAGCCCTCTGCCTATGCCTTGTGATGCCTTGATCTCGTACAGAAAGTACGAGATCGAATCGGAAATTAGGAGATACGTAAATGAACTAAAGTAACGGACATAACTGTGAGAGTCAGACTCATAAAAAGATGCATACAAGATGAAAGCTATGTGCTATAACAAAGCACACATCATGCACAAAAATTACAACATCGTAACATTTATACGCTACGCGTCCTGGCATACGCGTCAAAAAACGATACAAAATCAAAGCCACACGGAATTTTCCACTCCCCCAACCTGAGACTGAGTGCCGATACACGTTCACATATCAGTAGTGACTTCCTTAATTAAATCGTAAAGTTAATAAGCCACCCCTGAGTACTTACTGGTGCGTGTACAGTGTAGGGCACTCTCCCATGGACGCCCCTCGTAAGTGGCCGATTTAGTCAAGCGCTCCAATAAATTGCGCGGGCGCATCGTAGGGGTGACGGGACTGTAGGGCTACCAAATTATTTTTACGTCTGTAACGGTTTCAGGTGGATATATATTTATTTATTTATATCTATACAAAACTACCATGATCTTTCCTTTCAAACAGGTTTCGTTCCTGATCACGTTTGCAATAATAGAATTGTCAATATCTTGTTAAAAGGGGTGTGGATTTTTTTACTATGGAGCGTGGATCTAGTAAAACAAAGTGACTGAAACCTCAAAAGTAAGATAAATGACATTAAAATATATTTAGTTTAATTTTAAATTATACTTTACTAGGGACCCGCCCGTCCCATATAAACCTTCAACTTGAATCACTCTACCTAATAAAAAGAACACATCAAAATCCGTTGCGTAGTTTTAAAGACTTAATATTATACATACAGAAAGCGTGAAGCGACTTTGTTTTATACTGTGTAGTGAAGCGAATCTTGTATTCTATTGAGAATGAGGTAAAACCTAAACCTAAAATAAATCGAAAACATATTTTAGAATTACAAGCTGTTTTAGATGAGAGTGTCATTTACAGTTTGTCTAAAGGAAATGAAATAAGAAACCAAACATTTGGTTTCTTATTTAAGATTAAGCTTTTATTGATTGCCGATTGATTACTTTCTTAAAATGGTGGACCGAAAAGTAAGCCAAAAGTTCGACACGCTTTTTGTTACAATTACGGCAGTAGATTACTTGTCTCCCTGTTATCGTAAGTGTATGCACGTTGGTAATAATTTGTTTTAATTCTAAGGTAGTCAATTGGCAACCCTAAGCGTAAGTGATTGTACACTCGACTGGAAAAAAATCTGTGGTTTCGGCGGTTTCAACAACTTATCAACACGCGCGAGTTTTGATGGCGGTTTACTGATTCATATTCTCTTTTCCGTGGTGGCTAAGCACAGTGAAACAAAAGAAAACTTTATTATTAGATTTGAATATAAAGTGATATAAGTTATCATCATTATATCCGGCCTCAGAGTTTCACTGCTACAAATTAGGTTTTCCCGACTAATTTCCGCTCTTACAGCTAACTACTACCTATCTACTTTTAATTATGCTTATCAGTTAATTTATTTACGGCCTATTTCACAATGTCTAAATAAGTTCTTTTTAGCGTTATCTGTCAGATATTTTATACGACTTGCCGTTTTTATTGTACTATTCGTTAGTTAGTGCTGAATTGTCAACCCTGAAATAGGCTTTTACTCTTTTTAATCTTACACGAAAGTATTTTATAAATTATTTTGAGTTATCAAGTAAAAGGCATTTTTTGTAACATGCGCAGTTAATTCACGCATTCAATTCAATGACTGTTAATCCCTTCCTACGGCTTTCTAATCACTATTAATACTAATGGAGTAACAAAAAACAAAAACGCACCCTTCATCGGACTAAATCGACGGGTAAGTGCAGTACAAAAACAAAAAGGGAAACACCCGCATGACGGCGCAGGAGCACGCTCGAATCAAATTGAACTGAATTTACTGCATTACAGAACAATCGTAACATTTATTCAAGTTCTAAAACCATTGTCGGACAAATATAGAACTTATGAACTACACAATAAGGCGCAATCAAAACTGTTGTAAAGTTATATAAACACATTTGAATACGCCGCGAGGGTACAAATTATGGGGGTGGTTTGTTTCTATCAATGGTAATTTATTCAATGATAACAGAGTGGTTTTGTGAATTGAACCACTACTGACACGAAACAAGTGATTTCTAGGATTTTCTAAAAATGTGCGAAAGGAGTTGTCACGAGGGAAATGAGACAGGGTAAAGAAAAGTTGAGTGAATATTTATAGGGCAGTATAAAATTGAATGCAGCAATGAACATGTTTTATCTAATCCTGCTTAGGTTTGGATTCTACATAGAACCAGTGGTGGTTTGACTGTCTGTTGTGTAAAAGTGAACAATGTTAGTTTAATAGTCTGTATACAAGGCCCGACATCAATAAAGTTGACTATGCCGGCCCTGACTACGAAAAAGACAAATATTTTAGGTGAAAAATATATGAATAAGTTAGAAGATATGCTTTGATATATAATTTAAGGATGTGATAATAATAAAATATGAGGAAATGAAAATAATCTCGATCCTTGTGATGATGAGACACTTAGATCTTGCCTGTAGCGAAAGATAACGTTTAAAGTTCACGCCAAGACTCGGGTCAAGGCGAGCCAGTCTTTTTCGCGCCAACTAGCGTCCTAGCTTTACACAAGGCTAGTTTTTGAAACAAAGTAGGTATTCTGAATTAAATTTCCATTAAAGGATTAATTCCGAAATTCGGTCAAATCTGATTACGTAAATGTAATTTTTTAAATAGGTTGGTGTCACCGTGTACGTGCTTTAATAAGGAAAAGTTTAGCATAGCTTTATAAAGGTGAAGTTCAGCATATAATGAAAAAGTGAAGTAACCAGGTATGTTATTATTCAATGTAATAATTTTATTCGACCCTATAAGAATTGTAAAGAGACAACAGAATAGATTGAGACAAATACAATACTGAGAGACTATTTGTGTACATAAAATGGTCATTTTCAGGATGTTTGAAATAACAAAAATAAACGGAGGCTTACATAATTAAGATGAATTTCCAGTATTTTAGAAATATTTGTTTAGAACTTATCAGTAGTTCCCAATTTAAAAAAAGGTTCTAAGTTTCAGGCGTTCAACAATATCATCAAAATATTATTTGAACTAAAAACTAAAGATCCCACAGTCTCACAAACCTATTTACATCATTTGTGTTTCCTCGTTAATTTCCTTGGTAGCGTGACGTTGTCGCTTGTTTTCCCGCGTGGGGGGCGAGCGGAGAGGGGCGCAGGCGTAGGGCAAGCACCCATCGGGGCCCCATCGGCGCCTGCGCAGCCGTGGGGCGAGCGAGCAAAGTTTACGTCAGATTATACCCCGACACATTATTGTTTGGCATCAACGAATTGGTTGTTGAAGATGCGTAAACTGAGAAGATACTGCCACTGGGAGATATGATTTTTTTAGCGTGTGTCCCCTTTACCAATGTTACGAATTAGCATTAGTTAAAGTAGGCTTAAAGTAGGTTGTGTGTTGAACTGCAATAATTAAATCAGAATTACATAGTGAGATAAACTTTATGCAACCAATCCTACAAGAGCACTGAGAGATATGAGTAAAATCAAGTTTAATCATTAGGATGGGTCCGTATATTATTAATTAAAGACAAGTCTAGGATTGCAAAACCCCTGTTGTGCCAAACTCTAAAAAGGATACGAACACCGCCACACTCTTGGCCTATATAGACCTTATCTATCAGAAGTTTCAGAAGTCTATAATAACCACCTGTCGACCTTTACAGACAGAATAGTTGTAAGTACATGCACTAGCCTTGAGACCTTCGGGTATTTATTTAACGATTGTCAATGACGATCCTTGTCGACCAATTTGCATAACAGCACAACGCAAAATTTGAATTTTGAAACAAAAGATGTGTTCGCTAGAGGCTTTGGCGGTCTAAATAAGTGGTTGGCTATTTCCTCGTGAAATGCATTAAAGAAATCATAAATAATACTTAACGTGCAACGTGGTTTAGTCCAATTTGTGTCGAGGTTATTTCCACTCAGGTCAATTTCTACAACTGAGAGCAATGGAACCATGTCTTTGCACTATGTTTTTCAAGTGTTTCTGAATCTGCAAGAGACTTAGACCCCTTACACACTGCGACTTTAAGCATCGGTGCAGCCGTGCGTTTTGAAAACGCGACTCACGCAATGAATAGTTTTAATTTAGAATTGGTGCTGTCGCCAAAATTCAATACATAATTTGTCATTTTCTAGCTTCTGCATCGCGACTGTATCGATGCTTAAGGTCATAGTGTCTAAAGGGTCTAAGATGAATATGATTTTTACCAAATACAAGTAATATACAAGTAGTAGGGCTATGATATTGATCACTTGTAAAAATGCGACATATGATACCGGTTCGGACAATCTGAGGAGCGTTATTTCTTAAATCCAGGTTAAGGGCATTGCCTCACAAAGGTGCTCGTGTGTTCTGCCACTTTATCTCTAGGCGCCGGAGCCCTTTCTCTAATTAAGCATTCCTACGGACGTCATAATACCTGCTGGGAAGTAGGAAAAAATAACGGTGCGAATGATGAGTGCGTCCGATGCACGTGGGCGCGTTTGCGCAAGCGCAAGGCTTCCGAGGGTCTGGCGCAGGGCTGTTGGAGCGTCGATACCTTGACTGATCGATAGTTTATTGGTACGCAGGAGGGTATTAAACTGCTTACAACAAATTAGATGTATGTATTAGTACCTATTGAGAAAAGTGTAATGGTTTGACCAAAATACTATGGTTTGGTAATGAATTCGATAAGATACATGGGATACAATTTTGTATATTCTGCAGTTTTGCAAAAAAACGAAAGTAGTTACTCGTACCATAACAATATCAGTTTCCCTTTTTCCACGCTTATACTTATCATCATCCATCATCATTATCAATCAAAGGACGCGATGCAGTCAGCTTGTAAACGGTCACTGATGAAACCGTGGGGGTGGCCTATGTTCGACAGCAGACACGATAATAAACATTTTTTCTAGTTAAAATCTGATAACAGTGCCAAAAGGTACCAATTGTTGAAGGTAGTAAAACCGATGTTGCCCACAAACGAACATTCTGGCCAGCGAAGATGTTTAGTTGGGTGGTAGCGTATCGGTGGATTATCGTGTACAGACAAATTTAGTCTCATTCTTTTTCATATATCCTTAACTAAGCTTCTACGTTTTTGATTTGATCGTCTTCTTGATTGGTTAAAAATGGTAATTTTGACCTTTAAAATGGTCAAAGAGTTTTCTTTTGTCAAAAAAGTGAATGTTTAGGTACTTATATTTACTGTAACATGTAACTCTACCAACGCATGTATACACAAAAAAAATATAGGTAAGTATAAGCTTTGTTAGTGACGTCTTATAACGTATGAGACCAAAATTTGCCACATTTCATAAACAAGTATACGTTGGAAAACGTTATCGCCCGCAACCATACTTTGACCACAAATGTAGGCAATTCCGCCAATGGTTCCGCCTGCACACGACAGTCTTAACATTCATCGTTATCATTTTATACGAGTAGTAAGCACAACACTAGAAGAGTCTAGGAGCGAGAGAGTAGTCATTCCTAGAGCGCCTCGTTTCGGCTTTTACGTAATTCCGCCCTCAAGTGTTAGCTGTAAAACGTCGAAAGGTCCAAAGTAAAAGTTGGCCTTAGTTATTTTGTTGTCTCATTTGACAGGAGTCTGTCAACAGTGCGAGATTTTTAATGTTTTGATCAATCATAACTACATGTTTGCAGTCATATAAGCAGGTACTTGAAGACTTATCATGAGTAGATCGTTTAATGGGTACAATATGATAGGTTCTGTTAGTTTATCTGAAAATGTTATGTTGTTAGTTAAGCTTTTTAATCTATTAATATTACTTTACAGCAATCCCTCGCGACTTCGTCCACGCGTTTCAGTTTACTCTCCCTCCTCTCCAGTCACAACCTTAAACCTTCCTTGATAAATAAGCTATCCAATACAAAAATATTTTTTTCAACTCGTACAAGTAGTTACTGAGATTAGCGCGTTCAAACAAACATACTCTCTAAATAGATTATCTAATATTGATACTCGTAGATACTACATATGTACTATAGATTGGATCAGGCAGTATTACATTACCGAGCTGTCAAATTGATTCAGTTTTAATGTAAACCATTTTTAGGGTACTTTCTCAGGGAGGCAAAATCCTTAAATACATTCGGCATGGAAATGGAAGCGCGGTTAGATAACTTCAAATCATCACAATAATAGTCATAAGGGTCGGCGCATACAACAGTTTTTTTGTGAGGGTCTGTTAATATTTGGTGGTAAGGAAGGAAGTTGGTCAGTGGTTTTTATTTATTTATTCAATAGCCGGTTTGGTGTCAGTGCAGATTTTGAGGATATCAGTGACTCTACATCTTCTACTTTCTGACCAACGTCGAAAAACTTTATCTTCCAGTTTACAATTTACTTAATTTACGCGTTTTCTTTGTTTTTATACAAAATTAGGTAATTAAACTAATTCCATATGTTATTTTTTTGGGTTCGTCTATTTATCTACATCATATAGACGCTAATTGCAATTCCTAATTCATAAATATGTGTCTTCTCCAACTAATTAAATATTCGAAGTAACAATCTTATATCGCCTAATATGTCTTCAATCTCCCCACTCGGCCGAACCTTCTTAAGTTCAGATCGCAGGATGCCCTCCATTCACCTGCCTGCTACACGTGGAACTCAGCTTGCGCAACGCTTGCCTGCGCCGGCGCAGCGCAGCGCTACTTTCCTTACGGTCACTACCCTTCTTGGAGGGACAGTTATACGACCACCAGGCAACCATGGCCTGCGGTGGTTACGATATTTTTTAAATGTTATTCGGTTTAGTCCGGAGGAGGTGTTGCAATGGTTGGACTAGAGATGAGATGACTTATGGTATTTGGTGGTCGCTGTCGAGTGGTCAGTGTAGGATTACGTTAGCTTAGGTGGCATTACGTTCTTACGTTTCTTTATTGAATAGGTATTAGGTATGGTTTGTAACTAGGTCGTTTTAATTCTATAATTGAACTTGAAAATATATTATAAATTATGGATGACACCGTAAATCTCGATCAACTTTGGAAAATAGAGAATGTCATCAAGCCCAGGTGTTCATTACTGAAACTCCAGGAGTACAAAAAGTTTTCCATTTTTTTGCACATTAAAAACTTTACTGCATTTTTCTGACAGTTGCGCGTCTTTGAAACTGCGATTCATTTGTTTTCTTCAGAGCAGTTGACGTGTCAAATTAGCATAACACTCACTGACATCGTAATTAAAATTAGGTATCACACTCGTCCGTCTACAAAGTGTAGAGTGCAAGTCGGTATTTAGCAACTGTATCGTAAACATTTGCGAACCGGTTCCTTGGTGTCAACTCGAAACACTGAGATCAAGTGATAAGCCGGTATTCATACAGTCAAATTTAAGGGTGATAACTGAATATGTAAAGTGAAGGTCACAATTATCATACAATGGCATTCGATCCGTGGCTTCACCGTTACTGAGACAGGTAATCTTTATGTAACATTTCCATTAGCTTTAAACGTCTTTTATCATTGTAATACCTTGTGTAGCCTGTTGTGACATAGAATACCTATAATAAAGCTTTAGTTTCGAGTGAATTTATTGTGTAGGCTGTTATAAACAAAAACTAACTGAAAAAAATAGGTACTTTATGACACACTTAAATTGAAAAAAAGTATTCACAACTTACAAATCAGGTACCTAAATATAAGTATATGTTTTTGAGCTCATAAACATTACTTTTATTTGGAATAGTGTCTGATAATCGAATTCAAAATGTTGAGTCGTTATGCGATGTTAATGTCAAAACTCACCCATTGACCTTTAACCATTTGGGCACCATTTGAGCCAGAGCATTTCGTTCCTCGCGACCGCGTTTACAAGTAGGTAGATAAGTACCTACTCTCCTGACGGAAACTTTGTCCCAAAATCAGAATTATAAAAATCACCGATACGCGTGTCGCGGCAGGTCATCGACCCCACGTGGAACCACCCTGATTTCACATTTTCCGTCTCTCTTCTCCACGTTACATTGCGCTATAGCTTGCGCGGTCACGCCGCCCATTCTCACGTGCGTGCGCGCTGCACTATTCCGTTTGTTGCCTATCAAAAAGTTCTATCCCTCTCTAGTAGGATTCACAGACGTAAATTCAGATGATACACATGAACATATTTACACGCATGTAACATACATAACAGCATATTCCACGGCCAATTTAAGTGCGAGTTGTGCTCGCTCGGTCTCGGATTCTGATGTCACTTTTAACTGGCAACTTAATTATTAAGTCATTATATTTATTATGAAAAATATTGAATTTAATGCATATATGTACTTCCAACTTAGGCTCAGACTTAAATTCTGTATGATCGTTTCAACACCATGATTTTTGTTTTTTTTTTACTTTTGTATTTATTTTAAAATGAATTAACAATAACACGTAACTAAGCAATAACCCTATTCACAGCGTTACAAACCAGCTGTGGTTTTACCGAACGCTGCACTTGTTGAGTCAACATCCTTCTCGTACTTATCATATACTTTACAACCAAATAACTACACTGACAGGCACAATTATTCTATATTCTACATTTCATAGAGGTACGCTGAAAGATAAAGGGTTTAAGGTATTAAAAAGTAAGAGTTAATTATGTAACAAAGTAAAGTAAAGTAGGTAATTAGTAGGTACCGTAGTTAAGCCATAGTAAATGAAAACCAATAGGGTGACGATAGATATAGGTTTAATGTGCCTATGAGTGTATAAATACATATTATTGCATGTATAATTTTATAATTTTTACACGCCGATCGAGATAATCACCCAAAATAGGTGTACTTAGTTCCCGCTTCACTCCATTAAATTGTGTAGTTCAGGTTTTTACATATTATTTAAATTTTGTAACTAACATTTATTAGCTAACATTTGATGAAAAACCCTACCCAAAGAAACATACTTAGCTTCGCCGTTACAAAAGCTCGTAGCTCCTCAGTTTAGACATTTGATCCGTAGCCAAACAGGAATGTTGTTCTTTTGCTACACATTGGGCTTATAGGAGAAAATAAAAATCTCTTTATTACTGATTTACCCTAAGAAATTTCTGTAGGACGTCTCTTCTTTGCTATTATGCTGACGAAAAATATTTTAAATCTGTTAATTATTTTACCCTTTTTATACAGTTCGTAGAATATTCTTTGTTAATAGATGAAGGAGAATTAGTGCTTAATATGAGATGAAAGAGGGTATTATTGCTAAATTCTTAACTACTAAACGCTCCATGTGGGCGAACTAATTAGCATTATTTTAACGCTAATTTATAACTTAGACAATAAATTTGTTCATCAGTATTTATATAAGTTACAGGAATTATGTATGAATTTAAGCAATTATATGCAACTTCTAGGAAATGTAAAAAATATTGATTCAGAGATTATTTATTACGCACATATATGATCTAGGAATTGTATAAAAATCTAATGTTTTATTAGGAAATGTATAAAACGAACGCTATGTGAAAGTAAAATAATGTGTGTAATATAATTTACATCACACATTTCCGGGTGATTTTAGAAATTATATATAGAATTATACAATGACGGATTTTATCATCACATGTAACATATAAAATATATAATATATATAGTCTTTGTAGTTATATAAAATAGAGTTGTGATGAGTTGATTAATAGATGTGCAGTTCAAACACTATTAAAACATTGGCACTAAAACAGATAAAATTCGCTGATCTGAAGACTGCGGTCGACGTTTACTAATACCATGTATTTCTCCCCTTCAAGTTTTCGATTCTATTTTTAACATAAATAAATATGCAAATATGCCAGGTCCTGCCCATTAGCCAGTCTGAAGGCCATACAAAAAAATAGTCGACATATAGTCGACTAAAACTAGCAAGTTTTAGATATGTCGACATTTTTTTCGTTTACACCGTTTAGGTGGATCAACATAAATTATTACATTCTGATGTTAGAGTAGTTAGAATTGTTTAGATACGGGGTTGCTACCATGTACTTTGTTATTTATTTCGGCACCTTTTTGCAAGAAGTTCTAATGTTAGTGGCCATAAAATTAAAAAATACCGGCCAAGTGCGAGTCGGACTCGCGCACTGAGGGTTCCGTGCCAACGTTAATTGAATTAGGCAATCCATTTACTTCCACTTAGTAAAATACCACAATATTTTGTTGACAGCAAATATAACTTTGTTTTTCATAGTGTTTGTATAAAGAACAAAGTTATGTTTGCGGTTGTTGAAAAAGTGCTATATCTCAAAAACTTCTCGTTCGATCCCGTTCGAACCAATTTTCGTTGAAAGTATTTGCTATAATCTACATTATATATTTTTTTCAAAATTTACACTCGCTTAGTTTAGAAGTTAGATGGGGGGACGCCCATTTTTCCACTTTGGAAGCGTCTAGCTAACAAACGTTAGACTTTAAAAGAAAACGGTTTTAGGAACCTCTATTTCATTTTTGAAGACCTATCCATAGACACCATAGGTTTGACTAAAAAATTTTTTTTCGGTTTTAGTTTCATGTATGGGAGCCCCCCTTAAATGTCATATTTTTTATTTTTGTATGAGAATCGTAAAGCGGTTAACAGGATACATCTCCCTACCAAATTTCAATAGTGTGATGCTTATAGTTTCAGAATAAATTGGGTGTGACATACGGACGGACAGACAGACAGACAGACAGACAGACAGACAGACAGACAGACAGACAGACAGACAGACAGACAGACAGACAGACAGACAGACAGGACAGACAGGCAGACAGACAGACAGACAGACAGACAGACTTGACGAAACTATAAGGGTTCCGTTTTTTGCCGTTCGGCTACGGAACCCTAAAAAAAAAATAGCGATATTATGTTTAAAGTTAGCTGTGAACTTTACAGCGAAAGCTTAAAGCTAAATAAAGCTTTATTTACCTAATTAAATTATGGAAAAGGCAAACACGTCGTCTCGATTTTTTGCAAAGACGGACAGACAGACAGACAGACAGACAGACAGACAGACAGACAGACAGACTTGACGAAACTATAAGGGTTCCGTTTTTTGCCATTCGGCTACGGAACCCTAAAAAGAAATAGCGATATTATGTTTAAAGTTAGCTGTGAACTTTACAGCGAAAGCCTATTTTTTATTTACCTAATTAAATTATGGAAAAGGCAAACACGTCGTCTCGATTTTTTGCAAAGTTCTATTTTTAGCTAGCATTTTCGTTATACTATTGTGATTACATTAATTACACACAGGAAAATTTATATAAAAGTTTTCAATGGCATACCAAAATATTTTTTTTTTTGGAAATACGTAACCGATTAAATTAATACTCGATTTTGTAAAAAATACAATTAATTTAACACCGATCAGTATATAAATGCACTCTCCGCGTGCTACGAGGGCGAGCGTTATATTAGTTCGTAGCGCTCATTTGTTTCAATAGATAGGTTAAATAACTGCGCACGCGTCGTTTATCGCTGACAACCTGGCTTATTATTTTAATGTTTGGTGCTATCTTCATTCCCGAATGAGTAACTTTTTAGTTTAGAATGTTTTAACACTCACAGTGTCATATTTTATATTCATAAAGATGAAATAACGCGTCACGCAATGACGTATCCATAAGACACAACAAATTTCGCAGAGTCGGACTGACAGCACGGTATAGCTCAATTGGTAAGAGCGTTTGGCCCGGTCAGCCAAGAGGTTGCTGGTTCAAGTCACACCCGTGCGCAAATTTTTGGTTTCTTATTTTATCTTTATGAGTAACTTTTTTTTGGACTGGCAGGCTGTGGTAGTCACGGGTATTCGACCACCATGCTACGAGAACCAAGTAGCCTATAAACAGTATCAGTTAAAATCTAAACAGTTTTTATGACGTTATGTAAATAAATAATGTGCTTATTGTTCTTTCATATTTTGATGTCGACTCTCAGTTTTACACTCATTAAATAAAGTGTTGTATTTTTATGATAATGCTTATTAAATTTAATTATATCTTTTATAAATTCAATATAAGCCAATATATTTTTACCCTGCTAACAAGTTTTCGCTCATCACGAAGGAATTGTCACTGAAGTCTGATTTAACAAGTTTGTAAAGACAAAATGAAATAGCCTCCAAGGAACAATCCCAGATGACACAGGCCGCACACTATTTGCGTTGTAGCCTCACATAATAAATGAGGTAGGTAGGCGTCGCCTCTCAAGGTCTCACGATGTAATGGTGGTAAGATTATCTGCCGTGTAGGCAGGCACTCAGAGTCAGAGGACAGCCATACTAGGCCTCTTTCACATTAGCGTTGGCCGACGAGCGCGGTTCTTATGTTTTTGAACTTTTTTTACCTATTTGGTTTCGTATTTCGTCTCAATATCATTGTGAAGACTTTTTGTTAATATTGTATTATATTTTTTGTATTAAACAAAAGACTAATGCGGTTTTTGGCTCAAATTGAAGAACTGTTTTGTTACTTTTAAATATTTGAGTTACCTACTTGTTTTTTGAAGTAAGCCTTATTTACACCTGCCCACCATTCTTCAAATCCAGGAGAGCAAGAAACAACCATGACAATTTGTTTTAGTTCCATCACATGGTACTTAATGTTCCTTCTTGTTGATCTAGGAAAAGAACGGAGACCCTATCTGTACTGTGGACCAATATAATATTAGCCTGCTGCCGCTATGTCAAGTGACGAAAGAAAACAGATAAGGGCTGAAAACTCTTACTTGACGGCCCTTCTTAGTAGCACGCATGTAACGCTACGATACGACTCATGCGTTTCCCGAATCGAGCACACCGCACAATGGTCAGATAATATCACCTGTGCACCGCTCCGTGCAACTTCAGACCCTTTGATCACTAAGCCGAATCATAAAACAACTATAAAACAGCACTAAAACTAAATTGCGCCTAGATACTTAACCATTTATTTAGGTAACAATCGTTGTTCCAAAGTAGATACTTTAGAAAACGCATGCCATGTGAAAGTCATATAAAATTTTACATGATGAACGGTTCATCTGCCGTTTGTAAGACACTCGTAAAACTGTTGGCAATGTTTGTCTAATGACGAAGATTCCTACATGCAGTTAAACCTAGAACTATTTAGTTTATATCTTTAAAGTATCTACATACTAGCACCAAGTGTCATACTCAGGCTGAATACTTAATAATATGCATATGCCACAGTATAATAATACTTATGCTTCGTCATACCCGCCTCAAAGGTCATAAAATGCTGGTGCCTACCTGCATGCATCTTACTTAGATTTAATGCTGGATGTTTTGAACTGTTCGCTGTAGGTAGATACAACTAAATATACATTATATTTAGTCAGAGACAACTCGACTGGTTGACTCATTTCTGCCAGAAATTATCAACATAGTTTAGCTCCTAGATATGTATTTTTGGACAAGCCTACCTACTTCATTGAAAACCCTAGCGAATGCAACTAATAACAAGTTTATTTTATCTCGTTCTGAGAAACATTCTATCGGTCCAAAAAAATGATCACGCCAGGTTCGTGAACTGAATTTAAACTTTAGCCTACCATGAAATCTACAACCAGACCATACAGATTTGAATAATGAAACTATTTAAAAATAATAATGATATAAACCTCCTCTCCACCATAATACAAACTTAAAAGTTAAAAACACCCTCATTTAGGAGAATTTTTTCTATCCAAATGGCTGCCCTGCCAAGTCGGAGCAATCTTAGAGATTCGAAGCGCGCTGACCTTGCCGCGTGGGAGCGCGCTAGAAATCGGCGCGCGCGCACCACGGTTACGCAATCGCAACCACTGGGTGCGCGGGCGACGAACAAAACACGGCCTCACCCTGAGTAGGAGCCGCTTAAGGAAACAAAGCTGGTTATTTCAAATACTAATCAACAACAACGCGGCGGCGAAAAAGTGTAACCTTTTACCAAAATAACATGCCATGCTAACTGCTGCTAATGATATTATGCTAATAATATTTATTATCATTTTAATAATAAGGTTAGTACCTACCTACCTACAAAATGTAATAAGATGTTTAGTTAGTTCATTAGCATTAGCCTTAACACCATACTTGCTGCGAATCTACGAAATAGACAACTTACATGCATAGAATATTTTAGTCTGAATTCATCATTCATCAACAATGTAAAATAATTTAACGGTCAATAATTTGTTCTTATCGCATTTATTATGAAGACATCCATAAAATTAACTTAATACGAAGGTAGGGTAGCTTTAAAATTTGGTTACAACCGTGTGCTGTGCTAGGTAGGAGTATAAAAGTATTAATTCATCTTTATAGCTTGTAGCTTCATATTTTCCTTGAGTATTGTGTTCGCACCATGATTAGAGCAAACCATAAATTACGGTTGTATTTTAATAACGGCTCTGTGCGTTTTGTCGTGTTTATGACGAACAGTTTCTTCTCATTCGCTACGAGAAACTGTTCCATACAGTTACTGAGATCACAGAAAAGATTGTACAGTCACTCGTAATCAATCAGTAGGTACTGCTATTGTATCTTTTTTACATGAAAAAACACCTTACAGTGAAAATTTTAACTTTATTAATTAAAAATATAACTTAAAAACAATCAGGATTCGTTAGCATGTTTTTAACTCCACCAGGACTAACAACGATAAACATATAATAAACATTGGAAAAATGTACAAATCGGCAGCGCGAAGCTTGCCGCGTCAGCTAGGATAAATAATAAATAATAATGGACACCAATCACATACATTGTTCCGATCCCAAACTAAGTAGAAAATGCACTTGTGTTATGGAAATCCCGAAGAAGACCCGATCACGAGATGGCGACGCTTGAAATCAGCTGCTAGCCACTCGACCACGGAGGTCGTCAAATATAGAGGATAGAATAGTTACATTTACAAATGAAATAAAGCTAGCGATCTATTTGAAAAATAAATAAGACAACGCAAATAACTTACCTTTTGTTATTTATTCATTCAAATCATTTGGAATAGTTACTTTTATCTTTTTTTCCACCAATTAACCATAGCTCTACCTTGGTAGAGCTTGGTAACGTTACTTGCTCTTGAGCAAGTAACGTTATTCTTGGTAACTTCTCGTTTCCCATTCCGTGCTTAGCCGGGGAAAGCTGAAACGAATCGTTCTATTAGCCAGGCATATTTTATTATCCATCAAATGCCAGATTTATTCGTTTCCGAAGATCGAAAGCGTACATTTAAACTAATTACCTGCATTAACCAGAAATATGTGACGTAAAAATATGTGCCAAGGCAATATTAAACTCTAATATAGAAATAAAAAATAATATACAAGACGTCGTAAGTAGAGTAGGGTAGGTTAGAAGATCCTAACGCGCGTTAGTATCGATGCAGACGCAAAATATCAACCTTTACACACTGCGCTACTTTTAGCATCGATACAGTCGCGATGCAGAAGCTGGAAATTGACAAATTATGTACTGAATTTTTCAGAACGCGCGACTGCATCGATGCTAAAAGTCGCAGTGTGTAAGTGGCCTTATAAGTTATGTGAAGGTAGTTGTCCCTAGGTAGCGTACACACACTTTTATGCAGACAATGAAAAGGGAAAACTTATCAAAAGAGCAATTTCACGAAATGATAATAGAGATATTTTGATAACATGTTATGATAAGCTAAGATTAAAAGATAGGTAGTACGAGACAGTAATGTCATACCAGCAAAAATTTAACCGCCTCCAAAAAACCAAAGGTTACCTAACCTACATCATTAGCCGACACATCATGCAACGACTCTAAAATAATTAGATTCTCCTAAATAGAAGACAAATCCGTAATTTTAAGCTTTTTAGTCAGTCTTTTTGGAGGCGGTTTAATAAAAAATATGATTTTTAGCTAAGAGTCGTATCTCAAAAACTAATGAACCGATTTTTATGAAACTCACACTGTACCCTAAATTAAACTGTACCTGATTGAACTTAAAATGAACCATTTGACTTCTCGTTTTTGCGAAATCCTCAGATAAAATTACAAATATACAAACATAATACACTTACAATGTTTTGCACGTGTTAGGAAGCCCTATTAAGGCTTATTAGTCAGAATTGGGTAAAATTTTAACTTCCTAAAATTTTACCCAACTCTGACGAAACCCGCACAGGTCGAATTGATTACCTCCATTTTTGAAGTCGGTAAAATTCAGGTATAAAACCATGATTAATGTATACCATGTATTAAAAAAAAACTTATCTATTATATGAACCCAAAAGTCAAGTTTGTAAGCTAAGGTTATAAGTGATCTTTGTAGTTAGTTATTATTTATTTACGACAAACACGCGGAAAACTAGTCACGAATCAAGTGAACTTGATTTACTCAACCAGTATTGGCAGCATTAAGTATGAATGCGAACAGTGCCGTGTGATTTACTGTTAGACAAAGTTATTTTATTAACCTTTCTATAATGTTTTGGTCTATATGTAATTTACTAAAAAAACATATGTACCTGGTGTACAAATATTCCAAAAATGGCATGTTAACGTTGTTTTAATAGCACCGGAACATTTAGGGTTAATCGATTCGCCGCCAAAAATCGAGCTTTCGTGAGATGGAATTAGTGATGAGCTGAGACGTAACGGGACAGCAATCGCTAACGGCTGCTGTGGGGCTCGAAGGCCTATTCCGATGAGACATTGTTTAGTTTGACATACGACACCTCCTCTATCTCTATCACTCTCCACCTTATAGACAAAGACCTATTCGAAGTCAACAGAAATCGCGAACTAAGTAGGGTAAAGCCACCGTAAGCGAAGACAGGTGTCCCTGATTGTTCGACGCATCCGATAAAGTGAAGACATGACATATCGCGCGATAATGTCGGAATTCGCTTCGTATTTACAATAGCCGATATTGAGCAACGATATCGCATCGAGCGTTAATGGGATCGTCATTTATGTCCTTATTGGCAAATGGTAAAAGGAAGCCATTAGTCGATGGGCGCTTGTATAATTATGAAATTGCAATTAAGCAAGTAACAATACTGGTATGGTGTTGGGGAAACGCATCTACGATAAACAGTGAATTAACAGGTGTAAAAGCGGCGTTAGGTAAGTATGATTTAAGTGTGAACCTCGATTCAGAATGGACTATGCTCTTGCGAGTCCTTCTGAGCAGTGGGAGGTGGTCTGAGGACCGCTCCCTTGCGCAGGCGCTGACACAGAGAATTTCTCGACTACGCAATATTAGCCACCACTCTGGAATTTTTGTAAACCACTTTTAATGTGTTTGTTTGAGAAGAGGAAAATAACGATGCATTCAAGGTAAACGTGATCCAGGGTCCGATTGAACCTTTTTTTTAAATGTTACGCTAACTCTCATCCAAACCTTCCTCAAATACAGAAATACAGCGGCTCTGGCAATAATTATGTTATATAAATATTTGCATAAAAGTAATAAACTAAGACTTATGTGCCTACTATAAACGTATTAATATACCTACTACTTTATAGGGATACGGATTATGGATGAAAGATAATTTAGAAAAGGATCATAAAACGAATGTTGAAAATGTGTATTTAATACCTACAATAGTTTTAAATTAAATAGTCGATAGAGCGACAGTACCTACCGAATGAAGATATGTGATTTTTACTAACATAATGCAATTCACCAGTCAGATATACCAAATAATAAGATACTATCAAAGAGGCTTACAGTAACATGCAGTCAACACTTCACGGCAAATTTTTATCAAGGAAATGGTAAATTAACGGAAATACTCCCCATTTATATCAATATTGATATCAATACCAAATCCAAATGAATTAGCCTTTGTAGCTAATCAAAACAAAGGGTTTACGGGGTAAAGGGGTACAATAATAGGCATATAGTCGCTTAGCTAGATCTGCTGATAGAAAACAGTCTTAGATAAGATAAACGGTTGATGGTTAGATAATGCTATAAGGCATTAAGTTCACCAATTGAAAAACTTGGACTGCTATAAAGTTAATTTAATTTAAAGCATACACTTTTAAAACACTTATGTTTGGTCAGAAAGAACTACCATAAGAACCCTGCGTTCTTCTCTCGTTTCAACCGCGTTACGGAATGCACATCTCGGGTACAGGATCCCACCGCGCGCCCCCATCTCTTGCGCAAGACATTTCGTGAGATATCTAACAGTACCGGGCGAAAATTGACCGGCGAGCACCGAATCGAGTCATTGAACCCGACCGTTAGTCGCAACGCCTAGGAGGGCCTACTACTTCCTCCTACTTATCGTTGCATCCGACATTTTGGGGATTGGAAAGGCAAAAAAGTTACATTCCAATGGAAAGCGCCGACTCAAGAGGTGCTTTGGATTCCCAGCGAGCAGTTTTTCTGATAACTTGAGATTTTTTCAATAACATTTCGTATACGGTTTCAGAAGGTATTAAATAAGAAAGCTTTTTATTTCTACCTGCAGTCTTAAATGCATTATCAAAAAAAATATAGGTACGTTGTACGCTTTTCGAAATAATTTAACTAAAAATGTAGGGTCGCCAAGTTCTATATGTACTAACTGGCATCTCTTCATGTTCATATTTCAGAACTAGCAATATAATATGAGGTTTTAAGTCATATAATTATGTATGTATCTATCTATGCGTAGACGCATGTGCAAGTGAACAAATTTCTCCTACAGAGTCAAGTGGAACAAAGCAGATAAATCTTAACTAGCGATTGACGACTAGACAATTAAACTCAAACGCACCGACGACAGTCCTGGAGAAATTTAGGTTAAGCTAAGCTTCACGTGGACATAAAACATGAATGTTTGAATAACCGAGGCTCCCAGCACTATGGTGCATGTCTGTGAAAGCATAAGGATTTCTTTTTGTTCGTAGCTTTTACCGCGTAGTTTTAACAGTTAGTTGCCGCTCTCTGCCGTTACAAAGATTTTGCTTATTCATCGAACAGAGGTATGAGGAAGCTCCGGAGTCTACGGTTTGAAACTGATATCGAGTTTCATTGATAAAGCATAACACAAATACATATAAGTTTTTTTCATTAAGATCATGATATAGTAATATATAATACTCGTAATATCATGATTAGCCCGTGGGGCTTACCGTATTTCCTGTGCAATCAAAAGATAACTGTTAAAATAAATATTCATCACTTATTACAATAGTTTGTCTTCTTTTTTTAAAACAAAGATGCTTCTTAGTTATACCTTTAAAACACTTTTTACATTAAAAATATAACGTTCCACTAATTCCATGAACATAAATCACTTTTTACTTTAAGAATAGAAACTGTGCAGTTTAATTTTCTAATATCAGTGATGAGGAACCGAAAAACCAAGGAAAATATTATAATATTAGGGGAAGGAGGTAGTAGTCTACCTATACAGGGTGTAAAAAAAGGACGAGCCAATTCAAGAAGGTGATTGTCAATATGTTTTTTTTTCTTTATTCTAGACTCGACTCTTACCTTTCTTACTCGACTTTTGAATTTGGCTCGTATTTTATTTTTCAATGTCAACGGATCCCTGAAAATCAATACAGGATGTAAAAAAGTACGAGCCAAAATCAAGTGGGTGGTTGAGAGTCGCATCTAGAATACAGGGAAAATAAAAATCACATATTTTTTAGTTATTTTTTCTGTATTCTATCCTCGATTGACTACCACCTCCTTGAATTTGGCTAGTACTTTTTTACACCCTGTGTAGTAAGAAGTCATATAGGAGACCTCATACGCATTAGAACGTTTTCATTGAAAAACCAAGTAGGTACTTACTTTCCTTTGAACAGTAACATGGCCTTACCTCACTATGTAAAAAACTGATCTTGGATACTCATACAAAATCTCGGCATTCTGTTTGTCTTAACTAGTATTCTTAACAAGCAAACCCCAACATATAATTTAAACTGCGAATACCGAATGCATCTTTCACTTCTCAATCTAAACGGCAGCGTCATCAGAGCGAAAACGTCATATTGCAGTCGTAGCGTCATAAAAACCGTGACCCACATTCGCTCCGAGCATAGGATACTAGCCAGGTTTATTCCAGGCCATGTTTGTTAGTAAAGTGCTGGCTTTCATGCCGCGAAACTAGGCCATCCACTGTAAGGACTTCAGCTAACACTGGCACGATGACCCAGGTCAGGTCAGCGTTATAGCCGCTCCCGGCGAATCGATATCCAGGTGCTAAATATCAAACGTGCCCTCAATACGAGTTTATATGCAGTTACAGGATAGAAATGAAACGATTTATGGATCAGACTGTACGTTGATGTGAAAGGTACCATAAAGGTCCGTTTAGATTTTCGTAAATGTGGTCTATTGTGGTCTATGAACGTATATCTAAGTAGATTGCAGTTTGATTTATTAATTTCATCAAGAATTTGGGGCGATCGAAACTATTTAGAACTAATAAACTAAAGCGACTGTGTACGCGCGTTTTAAATTTGCTCCGTTCCCATGCCGACGTTTAATAGCATAAAGCTTTCCTCAATGAAACACATTTCTTTTTTAATTTGTCCAGTTGTTCCTGAGATTAGCGTGTTTAAACAAGCGAACAAAGTCTTATATTATAATATTAGTAAAGATACATAATTTTGAATTTAGAGCATTCAAAAGTTATTTAGAAGGCATTATACAATCAATCGTTGTTACAATGAGACGAAAACATTTCACAGATCCAAAACGTTTAAACTTTTCAGTGAGTTTAGCATTTTCTGACTGATATGAATAAACGAAACTCTACAACGAGTACGTTTTTTATATCAATTGTTTCTCACTTCATCCCTTTTTACTATGAAATTAATGATGACTTTAGAAAGACGTACCAACCGACCGACTAATTAAAGTGTAACCAAATATTTATAAATAAATAGCAAACAGGACAAAACTCAGAGATAAGGGCATAGGTGATAAGGGTAGACGATTGACAGGCGACAGGTCCACCTAACGGCTCAACCGCTCATCTGGTTCACCAGGGTGGGAGTGTCCTGATAACACCTTATCATTTGGGTCAGACTCAGGAATTTTGCCAAAGTACTCATAGATTGGAACTAACTTCGAAGTCGCACTAGTTTGGGTCGGGTTCTAAGTTATGTACTTGCATGTGGAACCCATACAATTAATATTCTTAAAGGAAAAATCATTTTATTGTCGAACCACAGCTCATTAAAACGAGGGTGAAACGATATGATGCAGTATTTATAATAGAGCTCATTTATTAGTCATAATAATCGAGACACGCTGCGGCGTGTCAAGCCAAGTTCAAGCAAAAGAACTGGCGACTTAGCGCCGGGTTGGGTCGAAGAGCTTTAAACTGGGATTCAGGGCAAAGTCAAGACTGCCAAAGATCAGAGCTAGAGGTATGCTACCTATACTTAAATGCAACACAATTTGCAACTATATTTTAAACAATAATATTCCCTCTTGGCTTAGGAAGGATATAAACTATGCGTCCTAGCAACATTAGACCTTCTACAAAATCAAAGCCAATAAGATTTGCTGCAAGATAACTCAGTCTAGTTATGAACTATTTTTATTATTGTTTTTTTTTTGCCGTTGTTGGAATGGGATAATAATCGAGTGTGATCTATTTAGGCGTCCAAATAAGTGTGTTACATTTGGCTTGGCTAGTTTTTACCTAAATGATAAAAACATTTAAAAGTTGAAGCCTAAAGAATGATGACTTAATAGTAAAAACTGGCGAAGTGAAATCTTAAGCTAAATTTCATCATCAAGTAATATCTATTTAGTACATTTAGGGCTGATTTTTCAATATTCAGATAAGAAGTATTCGTCGAACAAAATACAATATGGCTAATTTGAAAACGTCACTTTGTGTGACGTTAGTCAGCAATCATACTCGTAGGTACCTGCCATTTTTTTTAAATCTGTCGCTTTATAAATTATCAATGATAAGTTTTATCTGACCATTGAAAAATCGGCCCTAATTTAATCTAAATTCAATTTCATGGTATTTTTTTTTAATAAACAGAAATTATTGAAGTTGATAATGATAAAACAAGAAATAGAGTTGCATATTAGCTTATTTTACTAGAATGGTTATTTTCGTCACATAACTTTTTTGGACTTGGCACTCATTTCAGATCTCAATACTTTTTCCGCGAAGTCCACAATCAAACACATTCTTGGTATTGAAAATGGATTTAATTTTTCACATTAATTTTTTGGTGGAATTCTGGTTTTCAAAAATATTGTTAAATTATTTTGAACTTCATTACTCCAATCCCCAAAATCGTACTATTATTTTAACTCACTGTGTTTTTGTTATTTAAATTATATCTGATGACATCTACAGAGAAAAGTACTGGTTCTCTGTAATACAGACAGGCACATGTAGCCTAGCTCAAATGCCATTCCCTCTCAATAAAACTTCTGTGCCTTTATAATAATTTCAATATGTCTATTAAACGTATTTTCTCTGAGTGTAGTGGATTAATTAAGTATTGTATTATAAGGTGATGAGCTCTATTTAAATCGAACCTAGCATAGTTTAGATACTAGGTACTACTTCTGAACTAAAGGAATAGGTTCTTACTCTTTTATAAGAGGAGGCACACATCCTTGTTATGTAAAACATTACGCGACAAATCAATCGATTAGCCATTTGTTGTAATCCGATCTGCTATATCTAGCAAAATTTGACACGATGAAATATAAAAGTCTGATTTAATGAAATATGATTGAATTGTACAAATCAATTGCACATTCGTCATAAGTCCAACTAAGTAAATTTCACTTTTAGCCTACAAAGCACCTACTTTTAGTTACGTTCTTACTTATTATTACAATTTTATCATCCTTAGATAGATTAAATGTGTTATTACTTGTCTACTTTCTCGATATCGAAACAAATTACGTGCTACGGACGGCCTTCTGAATTATTTGATTTGATACGAGAGTTCATAAAGTTTTCCTTTAAATATGGTTTTGTTTAAACTTTTTGTTTAAGGAAAGTTAGGTTTTTTTCGGTGAACTTACTATATTTTAAACAGTTCCAACTTTTTTTTCAAGGAAAGCTTAGTTTTTTTTCTCTGAACTCACAGAGCTATTGGGCTACTCTGAGAGCACAACCGGTGTGCTATGTATTATGGTTGTTGATTTGTATTTGCAGTGGATTGGTAAAATCTTTAAGGTTGTTTTCAGAAAGTTGGCACTTTGACTTAAAATTTACCACAATAAATAATTATACGTATTTCTTGCCAAAATCTAAAATAATACAACGTCAAAATATTGTTAGACAAGATAGGTACCGATAAGTCAGTAGATTGAGATGACTAATTAATAAGGTAAATTTTATTATGCATTTAGAAAAATGATCACGTATAAAGGAGCACAACTTTATAACCAACTATCGTCTAATATTAAAAGTGAAACGTCTGATAATGTTAATAAATCAAAACTGGTCGAAGAGTATTTATAAATTTTAATTGATTTTTTCTTTTTTGTCTATACTATACTATAATTTGTCTGGTTAAGCTCGGACGAAATAAATATGTAACTTTATAAGCCAAAGTTGTTCTCATTCAAGGGACTGTATGTATATTGTCTTTTATGAGAATAAATATCTTTAAACCTAAACCGATGCACAATATTTTTTGTTGTGATTTAGGTATTTAATTTACTTTTTAAAATTATCGTTCAGCATAAACTTGTGAATCATACCTTAAAATTGGGACTTGCACTCGGTCTCCTATTAATAGTAAAATAATTAGATACCTTATTATTAATTTAAGACCTGTTAGCATTTACCACAGTCCATTAGTAAAGTGACACATAATGATTACTAATTTATGATTTATCAAATTAAAATATTCCAGCACTAATTCGTTTTGAAGTAAACGCTATTTTTAGTTTTACCAAAATGAAGAAAATTATTGTTTGTGTTTGTAATTCTTGTACCCGTTTTATAAATTAAAACTCGATCGATCCCCGTTTATGTACGCAATGGGTCCGATCAAATGCGTGAAGGTAAAATGATGTAAGTATAACATAATCGAGTCCAACCTAGGTCTAGGTCTCTACCTAGGTAGAGATACGCTGAGAGTGAGACTCTTTAATTATATGTAGATACGTAAATTTTCATACTAACTAACCAGCTATGTTCCGATCATTTAAACACGGGGCTAAGTTCCGAAAGCGGATAAAGTTTATATTTTTGTATGCCAGAGGTTATCTGACTGTTTGATACTGTCTTAACTTGACCTTGGCTGCTCCTGCAAATATCTAAATCCGTGCCTTTGTTTTTTAAGTTGAGCTGGGCGAGTGATTCATTGTTGCAAATATGTTGCGCAGTCAACCCTTTAGAACGGTCGCGGGTTTTGCCCAAATTCGACCCTGATGACTAAAGTCAACTCATTTATCCTCCCACCTAGTGAGGGGTGACTAAGTCCCGTGGAGTCCTCGAAACTGCGCGTCACGCATTTTAACACCCGGGACGTTACTGTTCGTTTTCCACGATTCACTTTTGAAACTTTCTAACCCTGTGCCGGAGTGAAGCGGCAGGGAGGGGCACGCGCGGGTGCCAGAGAGAGGGTACCGACCTCATTGCCCATTGCCACTCCTCCCGCCGAGGCAGCAGGCCATTTTTATTAAAAACACTTCCGAGTAACAACATCGCGCGCGGACTTTTGTTAACATCCTGAAATCCTTCGAACTTTAAACTAGAACGAAAAATAATAATAAGGAAGTGAAGAGTTTATTTTAAAAGTTTTCAAAACTTTCGAACGGGAAAATATCTGAAGTGCTTGAAAGGAGTGTTATTTTTCAAAATCTAAAAAACAAGTGCGCCCCGCGTTCTATTTTCCGTGCGGACTCGGGTGGATTCGGTTGCGAAAAGTGGTAGCGATCGGCAATCTCCGGCCACGGTCGCGCGAGGAGGGCGTCCTAGCAACCCCGCCCGCGCGAAAGAGAGACGGAGCACGCTGCTGACATGGCGACAACACGAATGGATTGATGATTTTCACGTGGAAAACTCATCCCTCCAACACATTCATGTCAAGGTAGGTCTATAATGACGCTCTCAAAACTTTCCAGATTGTTCATATACTCTGATGCGCCGGCAAAAATAATGTCAATCTGAATAATTAGTTGAATACTAAAATTAGTTCATAAAGTACAAAGATTTACTTTTCAACCATTTAAGCTAGCGACGATAGAATTAATATAAAATGTCTCTATCACGAATTATGAAACAGGATAATTACTCTGTGACTGACATATCATGCAAATATGATTGGCTGATTAAAATAGATCTAATTCGCTTCGTTTGTGTCGTTCGTCACTACTACTATCATCTACCGGTCTCACCCCTATCATAAACACTGTAAGATAATAACAAATCCGACCTAATGTAGGTACAGAATAGCTAGATGTCTCTTATTTCGAAAATATTAAAATTGAAAAAACAATAGGTAGGCCAAAGAAATTCATATCGCACCCCGGAATGTTACTAAAACGTTAGTTTGAAATTCAGCGCGAACGGTAAACGCTAGGGGCGATCTTCCTGTAGTGAGAGGAAATCAATAAATTTCAATAAATCAATATTTTAGTGTGCACCCTGCGCTGAATATATCCAATGCCGCCATTTCGATGATGACGGCGTATTTTTTGTGAGAGATATTCGAGTCGCGGAGCGAGTCGGCGTTCGCAGCGCGGGGTTGCGGGCTCGGCCGTCAGTCGTCGGGTGAGCGGGGTGCGACGTAAACGCGGACTCGGACTATGGCGGAAGGGCTGAACCTCACTCCCATAAAAGGGTCGAGTTGATTGTGGTGCAGATACGTGTGGTATGTTCTATTATGTTAGTGCAGTGATATAATTGTATTGAAACGGTGCTTATCTCGTCGTATCGGCCGAATTAATGTGGATATCGTCGGTAATAATGCCATTGTGATGACGTAATGTAACGCGCTTGGCTGGGTGCGTAGTAATAATTTGAGCGCCCGTTTATAACGCGATAACGTTAGTGGTCAGCAGTCGGTACCTGTGGATGTGACGAGAATAATCGTGTTGTATGAATAAATATGTATTTTTCCGATTCCAATAGGAATCTGATTAGAATTTGGTTCTGGCTGTGCGATTTATTTACGTGGAAATGTTTTCGCTAAGGGGAAAATGTTTGAGTTTGATTTGGCCCGTCCAATGTCATGTGAAGATAATAGGTATAGGTATGTAGGTCCAGCGGGCAGTGGTTACATGCCTACATGGATGTTATCCTATAACTGCAGTGCGCTCCGCGCTGCACAGATTTGCCTCCCGCCGCTAGGGGCGCCCTCATTTTTTTTAACCTTGATTAAATTAGGTATTGGATTCTGTCGATGAATCCCAGTGGAAACTTTTTGGCCATAAATAGAAAATATTGTCAGTCATTAAAATTATCCTCTTATTTATAGAAGTTACTTAATATTACTAATATTGTCTTTTTTGTATCATTTGACCACGAAAACATAATTTAATAATTCATAGCTTTGAAATAAATTTATTTTATTTGTTTTATTTCTGACAACGTGAATAAAGTGTTCGTCACAACGATTTACCTACATAATTAGGATTTAAAATATTTTTTTTACAAAATGCTCAGATGACTTATTGAAATTAAAACGGAAAATAAATCATGTTTTTTACAATTAATGAATGAAATATTTAAATGAAGTGCAACAAAGACGTTTAAGTGGTTAACATTATACGCACAGAGCTGTATCTACTCGGCACATTTAATCAGTATCTTAATAAATACCGAGATAATTAATAAATTTGACTGCCCATTCTGTTGTTTTTGATCACATGGCACTTGTGAAATGTGTTGTGAATGGTATAATTAACGCCATCTATGCGCGATTGCTGGAACGAAAACTATTTACTACAATATTGATTAATGCTACTATTAATAGACTGATTACAGAATTGTACTTACAACATTGGCAATTGTAGGTAAACAAAAAGAACTTATGAATATAAAGAAGGGACCATCACAATAATCCTCTTCAAAGGCATTATACCTGATCATTTTTGTAAATTTACGTGTTTTCTTCTTATTAATATATTTTATCAGTCTTGACATAGTGCACAAATATTGATATACCTACGATAGATGTAGGTACTTGAATTTGAAAGAATTTAAATTATTGATTTCTTTACACAGATTTTGTAATACTTAGGGATTATGAATATATGATAGGCATTTACGGATTTCGATTATAAATAAATATAAATATATCCTTTGCACATTCCCACACATCGCCATCTAGCCCCAAAGTAAGCTACTCAAAGCTTGTGTTATGGGTGCCAGACCATTATTTTTTAGTTGCATTGGCTTATTATAACTTAGTTCATCGTGATGTACTTATAGTACCTACAAACAAAGATTTATATCGAGAACCACAAATTTTATGAATATTCTCAATTATACATTCTAGTGTACCAATAGGTACCTACCTACTTAAGGCATCTAATGTCTATTGATCTTTGGTTGGTATGGTAGGGTATTGACCCTATGATGGTAAACATAAACATTAAATTCCACGAAGTCAGCTAATAAGGAGTAAGATTGTAAAGAATATCGCGTGAATTCTCTCAGAGGATTATAGCGTGACAGAATCACAGCCAGACGTTATACCGATCTAATGTTGTAATCACATAGTGACTGACATGAAAGTAGAGAAATCACATTTATAGCGCTTTCTGTTTAGCTGAAAACCAATTTATGACTGTTCATTGATTAGGTGTGACTGTTAATAGTCATCAAGGTTGCTCGAATCAGCTCGAAGTTTTGCTCAAAATTGACTGAACAGGTCTGAACTCATATCATATGCAAAAAGGATGTTTATAAAAAAATATGTGCTTGTTATGATTTATTATGTCTATAATTAGACCGGATTTTTTTTATCATAACCCTTTTCTTGTAATACCTTAGTTTATTTTCATACTAGGTTTATATGTATTATTTGCTTGTTTGGTCTCTTTTCAGTTAAAGCATCGAATATTACTTTGTTTTCAGGTTTCCCGCGCCAGTCTAGATGTAGGGAAAATGAAAATGGCTTTCAAAAAGTAAACATTATATATTGTTGAAGTTTTGTTGTATTGTTCGTGGAACATAGAGAATACTTATGTATACATTGAGATATTGTTGGTATATTAGCTTATAAGCCCTGACTGGTAAAGATCATATCTTCCAAAGAAGGAATAATATAAAAACAAAAGATGGCGACGCAAAGATTTTGCTTGAGGTGGAACAACCACCAATCAAATATGTTGTCGGTGTTTGACCAACTCTTACACGCAGAGACGTTCACAGATGTGACGCTCGCAGTTGATGGCCAGTTGCTAAAAGCACACAAAATGGTTCTGTCAGCCTGTAGTCCTTACTTCCAAGCCTTGTTTGTTAATCATCAAGAAAAACATCCCATTGTCATACTGAAAGATGTACCTTACTCAGATATGAAAAGTTTATTAGACTTCATGTACAGAGGAGAGGTTAGCGTCGATCAGGAACGACTAACAGCATTTCTGAAAGTCGCTGAAAGCCTAAGGATAAAAGGCCTTACAGAAGTGAACGAGGAGAAATGTGATATTCCAGCTCTCACTAACTCCTTAATCCAACACCAGCAAACGAACACAACAGCCCACACGCCCCCGCCCCAGCTTCACAGGATACATCCGTACATGCATCAAAAGCGACCTGCATCTGGGATGCCCAGTGGTGGAGCGCCTCCAAATTTATTAATGCCTTTATTGGGAAATGCCTTGATGCAACCAAAACGGAAACGAGGTCGACCTAGAAAACTGAGTGGAAGCTCTAGTGACGCTTTAAATACGGCGGCGAGTCCACCGGGAGAATTTATACCGGAATCGGCATCACACGCGTCTTCCAATAGGCCGGGAGACCAACTTGTTAGAGGATCACCCGAAATGCTCGAAGTGAAAATGTCTATGGATGGTTACAACAATACTGAAGATGGTGCAACATCCGGCGGCGAGGAAGCAGGCGAGGCTCTGTTGATTGACGAGGGCGATGACGCTCAAGCGACGGAAGCCCAGACCGGCAAGGACTCCGAATCTGCAGGTATGCGACCCTGTTTATTTATCTTCCAGTTTATTCGGTTACAGTTTAGTTTTTAGAATACGTCTAAAAAAAGAATATCTATTTGATTTTAGATCAAATGGGCCCAAATGATTGTGATCTAGATTTTTGTACATTTAAACTGATGAGGATGTTTGAGGAGATTTGATACTTGCTTATCTTTTGTAAATATACTATTAATCTTCCTTTCCAATGGTCTAACACGGTTCACGAAAAGTAAATTTTATAAGAAAATAAATAAGGGAAAAGCTAATGGGATATAAGCTTTGATGTTAGGATTTTTCGGTATAAGTGATTAAGTGAAGTGTATAAATACATACGTATTACGTTCTTTATTTATAATATTTAAAGTTTATTCAAAAGGGGTAAGTGATAATCTATCAAATTATTTTTGATATATTCGAGTAACAGATGCTTATTTCTTCTATAAATCAACAATAACTATTGCTTGCTTTTCTGCTTTCGGGGAGAGCTATTAGAGGAATGGCCAGGGGCGAATTCGGTGTGGTCTTTAATGGTTTTTGAGTTATCATTTCTGTCTACTAAAGCTTCCTTACAAAAATATATTACAATGAAACAAGAAAAGGGAAACAAACAAGGCTTATTCCCAATAGCTTTCCTTCACAAAAGCAATTGGAAATATTTTAGTAACGATTACTTATTTCAAATATCTGCATTATCAAACGTTTATTTCGATATTTAGCAGTTATGCTAAAATATTTCCAAACTTAACAACAATTAATTAAATCAAATAACAATCAAACTTAAATCGTACACTGAGCCCTGAAATTTCATATTTCAGATCCTGAAAAACCACCCAAAGAGGAAACACACCAAAACTACCCGGCTAACGGGCCAGTTTTATCTATTGAAAACGGATCCATAAAGCAGGAACCTGCAGCCGACACCACTGACGGGTACAATGAACCCATCGAATATAAATATAATCCAGATCGGAGTCGCGAAAACTCTAACTCGCAAGATGGCCCAATCAAGGACGCAGACGATAAAAACAGACTAGCTCGTAACTTAAAGCCAAAGAATAGTAAAAAAATACTACCCCAAATGTCAAAAATTAGAGCCCGAAGCCTATTCAATCAGCTCTCTGGTCTTTCTAATTTAAACCCCGCGCTTAACACTTTTGACAAATACCCACCAGAAACTGTTCTCATGCCAGCTCTTGCCACTCAGCTGTTTGCCGCTGAATTAGAACAAAACAACTTAAATTTGGCTAACAGCGATGTTCCTGATTTAGGGCAAACTAATTGGGAACATCGCATATTTCCTTCGCCGATTAGGAAAAATAATATTGGTAACGTAGGAAACTATCACGAGGAAACAAACGAGTCCGTGAGGGACTACTGTATCAAAGAAGGAGAAAATGTGTTCAGATGTAAAATTTGTGCGAGGGTGTACACACACATCAGCAACTTCTGTCGGCATTATGTCACTTCTCACAAGAAAGACGTCAAAGTTTTTCCGTGTCCGATCTGTTTCAAAGAGTTCACCCGAAAAGATAATATGATTGCACATCTTAAAATTATACACAAAAATCAACCAAATGCCAACGAGCAAATGGCTAAGCAAGAATCTTAATTGACTACAGGCAATATACTCAATAACATATTGAAGGACGTTTTAAAGATCTGATTAAATTAATGTGAAATGTAGGATCATTAGGCCTATGTTTATAAATTAATGAATTCTAAATAGTAGGTAAATTGTAGATTTGCGATTGAGTAAGCATTCGAGCTCTAAGATTCAAGAGTAACTTATTATAACAATAAGTTTGTTGATATTGTAATATCGTTTGTTGTTGCATATAGGTACTATTTATGTTTGTTCCATTTGTTTCTCAGAGTGCTGACTTTAAAAGAGATTTAAAATTTTCTATAATTTACTTGTTATTTTGCACTTACTTGTTACTTAATTTTATTACTTACAATTTTTTCAGGGTACAAAGTAACTACTCATGGTAATTATAAAATCAAAGTGGTCAATTTGACTACTTGTTACATGCTGAATATTTAAATCACTTACTTACATACAATTCTCATTGAACTGAATTAATTAGTGATAAGTTAGTAGTTATTTACGAAAATAAACAATGGCAAAGTCTTTTTGCGCAGCTGACAACAGTGAGCGCACATTACCTAAAGAGCTAAAGAGGCTAATACGAGAAAAGCTCAGCAAAAAGATTTGATATCAAAAGGCCGTTGTGTAGTGGTGTAAAATGCATTTTCATTTAACTTGCCTTATTAGTGATCTTAGTTGTAAATGATGAATAACTTCCTTGAAGTTAAACTCAACACAGGCTATGATTATATTTTCTAGAATTGTTAAGATTAATTTAAAATATTTTATCAATGTTGAAATATTTGGTTGTATATGTTATGCTATTCAAATATGTATAAATAACGATATAAAACGTAGAACGACTGATGAGTATCGTAAAACAAGGTTTACAAAATACCTCAGGCTTAACAATGCTTACACACGGATGTGAAAATAATTTTCTAATTAGCATGCAAAGGTTTGGTTTGCGATACTCTGCCACAGCGTATTACTCAGAATAGTGAAATATAATATTATAGCTAATAAAAATCTCACTATACAGCGAAATTTAAGAATAGAATTAATAATTGTTCAGTTCCTTTACTATTAAACATAGCCCCAAAACATCGTGACAGTTAAAATAATGCCTACAAAATTAATATTTCAATGTCTGTCATTTTGATTAAGATTTAGGTAAATATTTATTTTAATTTATGGAATGTGTTGCGCGTTTGTAGAAAATAACCTTTTTAGTATCTGTCAAAGACAATATTGCGTAGAATTTGAACAAAATTTTGAAATATACTGAAAAATAGCACACACGAAAATATCATTGACAATCCGCTACATACGAGAACTTATGCTAGGTCGTGGGCTTAACAAACAGCTCACCCTAATTTCGAGTTATTAGCAGAATTATACACTATTAATGAAAATGTACATTACTTATACAAAATATAACAGAGTGTTATAAATGTTGAAAATTACAAAATGTAAATATATAAAATGTATACAACAGTGTGTTGTTGTAAAAGTGATCTTAGCAAGGTGCTTTGAAAGATGATTATAAATATCTGGAATCATGAGATGATTATTGTACATTATATTTTAGTAGAAATCAAATGCCTTAATTATAAAATAAGACACGGTACTTATAAATTATTTAGTTAAATTAGAGGCAAAAGTAGTCTTCCATATATCGATAGCGACACAATTCTTCAAAATATAAAATATAGATGAGAATATAAAATGATTAAAATGGTATGAGTAATGTGCGTAACATAATATATAACGATGTTACTAATTTTTGTAGTACTTACTACATCAGTACATTACGTTGTTGAAACCCTTAAACCAAATCTTTCCAATTTAAAGAAATGTAGGTCCAGGGAACGCTTGCCTATTAGTGTGCCTTTACTTGTCTAATCATAAGTTATATATTTATTAACTACTATTAGAAACATAAGAAATGTCAAAGAATGTTATGTATTATTTATTTTCATTATTCAGAGTTTACATCTACTTTAAGAAGCTTCCTTAGAAGTTTAGAAACCTTAGGCCCAAGTAGTTTAAATATATAAATTTTATGATAAGAACATCATCTCATGTTTCCCATTTTATTTGGAAATGTCAAAATTTAAATGTTTTATGAAATGAATAACATAATACCTATGACTTCGAGGCAATTAGGTCTTGATAATCAATATTAAGACTGTAAATTCATAAAAAAACGAATTTATTGTACCTACCTTTCATAATCTTTATATGAAATTTACCTTGGCAATGATAGGTACTTAAAGGGAATATTTAGGCTTAATTAATGTGAGGCTATTATGGGAAGTTTCAGGAATCCATTACTCATTGTATAGTCAATTTAGCCAGTGCCTAAGCTAACTTATTCAAAATTATCTTTTATTCTTTACCTCTACTTAACCTCCTCGATAATATTGATTTATTTATAGTATCTGTAAAATTAATTACATGTACCTTCATGGGTTTCATATTTACATATTGATGAAATATTATTTATTGAGTGTTATATCATCTATTGGTGCTAAATTATACTTAAGAATACGTCACATTTAATGTGACTGTAATGGATTGTCCCTTTAAATATATATTATATTGTTTGTTAATATTGTTGTGTTAAATATACAAAATATTTAAAAGTATCCAATGAGATATTCCGTTTAATCATCTCATAAGACACATGTATATTGTTAGATCGTAGCTAAATAATGGGACTTCCTGTAAGAAATCGGAACTAAAAATCAGACGTAATAATTTTAATGATGCAATTCAACATTCATGTTCAAATTTTAACACGTTCGTTTGTACCCATGTTTCTACACCTTGAAAGTTAATAACATCTACAAAATTAAGAATGACCCAATTGTATCTAAGAAAAATCAAATAGAATGTATTAAATGTACGATAATTATGTACACGACAGTTATCTTACTAAAGAATTAGTTTGAAGTAATTGTTTTAAATCAAATAAGGGATTACTCATACTGATGTTAAATAATAAATGAATTAGGTACAAAATGCATTTTAAAATTTTCGATGAACTATTATGATTGTCAATTATTAAAGTCATCTGAACATTATTTGAAGCCAACTCATTGTGTAATGTTGCTACATCTAGTGGTTATTTTTAATAAGCCATGTGCAGCCTCAAACTTTAACGTACCTACTTATAAGATCTAGGTCACAAACAAAGCCTACTTCTCTCTGGAGGCAATTTTTTCTTGAAGAATATTATATCACTGTTAACTTACGCAGCATTTTGATCTTATTGTACTGATAATGCCACTCTTGTTTGCATAATAAACAATGCATATGTCAAATATTATTAAAAAAAACAGCCAATCTCTTGCCAATAACAAATTGAAATAGAGTGTAAAATCTGTGTAAAGAAGACAATATTCAGTAGTTCATTGGAAATTTACAATGTCTTCATAGATTTTTGGAACTTGCAGATAGATTTACCAAAATGATATATTACTTATTATGGATCAACTTCACACAAATAACGTAATGAAATAGTCTCTAGCCAAATGTTAATATTTTTTTTTGTTATTTGCACTTAGACAATAGCAGAAGCGAAGAGTAAAGTTTAGATAAATTTAGAAATGAAAGTTACACGATAATAGAAATACTAAATCATTTGTTAATGAAAGATACATTGGTATACAATAAGGCGTTAATTACTATTTTTAGAATCTTTAAAGAAAATAATAAAAGTTACAGCAAAAATGAATTATTTCAATTTTTAATATTTTTTGTGCTGTTATATTACTTTAACACCCTTGTTTAATTTTCTTTATGTTTGTGACTTTATTATTGTGTTGTTTATACTTATAAAAATCTGTTATGTACTTATGGTTAAATTAATGGAATTCACTGTTGAACCACTCTCTAAATTTAATATATGAATATTGTAGAATAAAATAAGAGTGAATAATATATTATTATACATGTACAGTTGCTGATTCTAGGCAGCTTAATTGTTAATAATGATAATATTTAGATAATTTCTTATTGTTACTGGTGATATTCGTAGCAACGATGAGAACGCTGACATTTGAAACAATTCTTTTAAAATAATTTTATTTTACTATCGTAGCAAAGTAACAACACGGGTTATTAGTAAAGAATAGTGTAAAGGATAAGTTATTTATAATTTAAATAGACATAAAATAGTGTTGTTAACAATCGAGTGAATTTTCTAAACTTTAGAATGTTTATTAGTCACGACGAGAGGACTGATCAGGTATGTTATCCTACGATACTAATCTTCGTTTAGTAGTCGGTGTGATTAGAGCTAGATACAATGTTAATATTATGCTTTCTATGTTGCTCAAAATGATGCTATGCGATGAACAAGTATTTTGGTCCAGTACAAATTGTTTACTTTTGTATTTTTTATTTTTTAAATTGAACTCTAATGCAATATTAAGAATCCAAATGATAATTTTACGAGGCTATCACTTAATGACTTGTTCAGGTCTATCTGGACTTTTCGTTTCCTACTATCGAATAATAAAACTGATTTGTCAAACTTCTATAATGAAGGCAGTTGAGTTATCGACCTTCTTTAATGAAGGCAGCTGAGTTATCAAACTTCTATAATGGAGGCATCTGAGTTATCGACTTTATATAATGAACGAAGCTAAGTTTTCAAACTTTCATAATGAAGGCAGTTGAGTTATCGACCTTCTTCAATAAAGGCAGCTGACTTATCAACCTTCTACAATGAAGGCAGCAAAGTTATCGACCTTCTCATAAGAAGGCATTTAAGTTATCAACCTTCTCTTAATACTAAAAAAAACAGTTAAACAATTGTATATCGCAGTTAAAACTCTCTGTCAACTATGAAACCCACCTTTTGTGATCTTATGAACTAAGTTATAACTGAAGTGTTATTTTTGTAATAATGTACCTACTACTGAACTTGCCGAAATAGTTCCAAATGCAAACACTTGAGTCCTATTATATCATAGTGAAATCTGTTCTTTTTTGTTATTTTATTTTTTAATTTATTTAAATAATAAATTATGTTTAGGTTAAATAGTTTCATTAAGCAGTTTAACTTTGCTACAGTTACTTGTTCAAATCTCATCAATACAAGCATTCACTATCCATTCACTTCATCAGGTAGAGCAGCGTTACTATTTCAGTAAGAACCAAATTGCAATGTCTACTTATTTTGTTCAAAGTTTTTAACTGTTTTATATAAAAACCAAATACACGGACGAAAGCATTAACATAGTACGCAGTTTTGTTTCAGAGATATCAAAACGTGTAGACGGTGCTATTTATTTATTAACTTGACTTTTAGTTTACTTTTGACAAAACCTACGATGAAATATGTCTTGTCCGTGTACTTGGACTTCTTAAATTATGTTGTAATTATTTCGTCATTTTATTATTTGATTTGAACAAATAAAGGTTTAATATATTTTTGTTGTTGTTTTTTGTTTGCTCATATTTCCTACAAGACCCCTGCCACTTCACTTTTTTGTTTGGCTATCTGTCGAAATTAGTTCCATCTGTAAACTTCTATTAAATAGATAAATTCATTAAAATCGAGGACGATCATGATCCAATTGATTTACTGCTTACAGGACGTGGCACACCCGATTCAGAAAACAAGGATATAAAATACGAGCAATCACCGTCTCACGATGGACAAAGCAAAATCCGGATCAACCCAGCGACCCAGGCTTCAACTTCTAGTGAATACCAGAATGACTCCTTAAACAACAACACGTTACAAGCCGGCGGCAACCAGATGCAAAGGCCCTCGATACGAAGACGAATAAGAAGAAGAGCCAACTCCGCATCGAACGACCCGGCCGAACAACTCACCGAAATGTCAGTCAGAGGGCTCAACCTCTTCAGATACGCGTCGGTCAACGAAGGCGTCTACCAGTGCACGGAGTGCGCAAAAGAAAATATACAGAAAACCTTCAAAAACAAATATTCATTCCAGAGGCACGCGTTCCTCTACCACGAGGGACAGCAGAGGAAAGTGTTTCCGTGCCCGGTGTGCTGCAAAGAGTTCTCTAGGCCAGACAAGATGAAGAACCACATGAAGACGACGCACGACTGCTACGTGCCCAAAGATTGTGTGTATGCGCCGAATGCGTTTTTTATATTACCAGGAATGGAGGGGCAGCTTCCGCCCGGGATGAAGATAGACGCCATGGGCGCGGGCTCGCCGCGCGGCCCAACGCCCACGCACTCTTCGCCTGATCCCACACAAGTTTGACTGACTTAAGTGACTTTGGTACTAAGTATTATTAATTCCAGAAGAACTCTTAATATAATAATATAGTGCCTTTGCAAACGCCTACAACTTTACCTTCTATGTTAGTTTTATTATAGAAATCTATATAAAGATTCGGATTTCATAGTAGTATTGTTCTATTTTTGGAGAAAAATTTTCATGTAGTACACTTTATGTACGTATATAAATATTTCCAATGATACTGTTATGCATTTAATATCTAACGTTTGTTACATAATTAGAGCTCATTATGTTTATACTGTTTAAAGTATGGTTGTGCAAATAATAGACAATAAATATACAATATGTTGAGGCCAGTTGCGCAATAAATACAGCGTGTTAAAATTATTATAAACTTGTAGAATGTTTAGGTTTCTAGGGTGCTGTACGAGTCTGAGAAGTGCCTTCTGTTTGCAGTTCTACTATATCTTTAGAAGTTACTTACGTTATTTGAAACAGTTCCGTTTTAGTAGAGTTTATTCTTCTGATAACGTCTAGTTATCAATTTTACCGCAAGACAACAACCAAAGACTGTATTACGTTTACCTATCTTCTCAATCTTAGAATTTTCATCAGAGGATCTACCACTATTACTTATAATCATTTCTCAGAATTATTTCTCTATCTTCAATGTTATAATCCCTGAAACCATTGGGAAACCTCAGAGATTTCACTTTACTTTCATATCCTCAGATATTAAGGTATTTAAAGAGATAATAAGTTGTACAGGTTGTTGTTTTGGTCAGTGACATTCAACTCAGGGATGATAATATGAGTTATGCTTAAAAAAAAAAAACTTTGAATTATATACAAGTTTTATAAAGGAAACCTCTTCACAACATTAAAAAAAAAAACGAATGGGGAAACTCGCACCATTGCGCGTGACTCGCGCGTATCTACGAAATACTACGTCGTAGCTAGTAAGCTACGAAGAGGCGACCTGGTGTTGGTAGTTTTGACTCGCTTGCTGATTTTGTGTGTTTTTATTTAAAATTTCATTTTAGCATCAGTATCGTTTGTACAACCACCCCTCAGTCACTCGTCGCTGACCAAAACAACACCCTGCAGTGAGCCTATATTATGACTTGTACCTATTTTCATATTATTGTTAACGAAAATATAAATGTATAGTTTGAGAGATGTCATTAAACGATGTTTACATTTAAATTAAATAGTGCCATAGCACAATATTACGAGTATATTTTATGATAAACCGTGTCCAACTCTTATTATTTCACCTAGGGTATAATTAGTTGATAGGAGAGCGTTCTAGGTGAGACTAGAACCCATAACGAAATCAGCAGTTCTTCCATTGATAAGGAAATAATAATTGTTAGTGTTAAATGTGTATAACTAATGTTCACTTGAAATAAGTTCATTTTTGAAAGATTATATTACTAATCTAGGTCTAATACTAAGTTCATGTTTGGGAAAAGTATATAATTATATAAGAGCAATTTATGGTTAGTTTCGAAGCATTAAATATAGTTTATAGTTATACCACATAAAATTGTAATCTACTTAAATATTGGTTAAATTGAGTTTTTGAATTTTGAAATTTAACGCACAACGTTTGATATAGTTTATGGTTAAGTTTAATTAGTTTTTCATTTCACATTCTTGTAGATAAATAATTGTATGGTGTATCATTTAAATCACTTTAGATTTAATTAGTCACCAAGAAGGTATTAACAATAATTACAGTGTGATTTTTTATTTAAGTGGATACGTCAGAGCCAGTCGATCGCACAAAGTATGAAGCAAGTTCGATTTTTTCCTGAACTGTATTAGTATTTTTTTCTTATTTTATTGGTTATTCTGACTCACTGCTCTGTTTCTATAGTTAAAAGTACAAGGCCTTTAGCCTATCCGACTTGGAAATTATTTCTTTCAGAGTGGTGAAATGTTATCTTTCTTATGTTTTTTTATTTTATTTCTTCTTTTGTAGTATTTTATTTTGTGATATTAGTGCTAACTAAGTTGGCTACCATATTCATTGTTGAGTTATTATAATTCTTACATTTTCTGTTCTTAACAATAGCTGCCAGGCAGCACATTTAAAATAATTAACAGACAGATGAAACGAAAAATTGCACTAATAGTATTAGGAGATGGGTACCTAGGATATTTTTTACATCCTTCTATGTATCTTTATTTCATATTTTTGCAATTTATAATGCCAAGTAAATGCATGTTTATTCATATTTTTGATAGTGGATAACTAAGAATATACGTGGGGAAAAACTGGGTACCTTGACGGAAAATATTAAATACTTTAGAATGTTTTTTTTTTAACACTCACAGTGTCATATTTTATATTCATAAAGATGAAAATAAGAAACCAAAAATTTGCGCACGGGCGGGACTTGAACCAGCAACCTTTTGGCCCGGTTTGCCAAAAGGTTGCTGGTTCAAGTCCCGCCCGTGCGCAAATTTTTGGTTTCTTATTTTCATCTTTATAAATATTAAATACTTGTTCACAATTAACTTTGGAGCGGTTAGAGTGAACAAAAATGTTTAAAAAATGTCTTATCCATATTACTACGTACGTACTTTACATATGCATGCTGCATGCTCTATTTCTTAACTGAAAAGGAGAATATCCCATTATGCTATTTATAAATGTATCTGTAAACTGTCTATTATTTCCTTCAAAGTGGTAAACGTTTGGCAAAAAGCTCGCTAGAGGTATTAAGCTTTTTATTTTATACTTACTTTTAATTCTTTTTGAAGTGCAATTTTATACGCAAGTGTTGTTTTTTTTCTATATTCTATTAAATTGATAGTTTACTGACACTAAACAATAAATAACCTATACATAGATAAAACAGTTATAATAATGCACATTAACAATTCTTAATTAATGTTTTATATTTTAATTTCTGTCACCACTCGAATTTACGTATAAATAAAGGTATTTTACGTTAAACAAGATAGGCATTATTACCGTGTCTCCTTCGTTAACTATAATGCTGTGTTTTAAATATAAATAGGAATGGTTGGCTTATTCAGTAAAAATATATCATAAATATTTGAAATGCCATATTATTGAATCGTTTCGACTATTCCTATAATGTTGTAATGGTTTTTAGTAGATAAGACCGTTAGATATTTGATAGTCTTGTAACAATATTAACAAAAGTACTACTGCAGTATAACTGACTTTATTAGTAAGGCATATGATTTAATATCGTTGAAAACATCAAAGCTTTAACATTAAATTTATGTGAAGGGGACAAGATTTTATTTCAACTATAAATTTGATTTAGTTTTAAAATAAAGCAAAAAGATCTTACCAATCGTCGTATTGAATAATTGTGAAAATGTACACTACAAGTAATAATCCAAATAAAACATAAAAATAATGACTTTCTTTTATTTCCTTTGTATGAGTACAGACTGTGTACATACCTCATTTTATTCTACTCGTGAATCTATTACTTCTGAAACGAATCATTAAAAAACTATGCACCTAGAATGTAAGTAGTTAAAAACAATGTCTCGTTGCTACGAATTAATACGAAAAATCTTCAGCCTTAAGCTTAAGAAATATGTGAAAATATGTAAAGTACCTACCTATATATCATTTTCGTCCTCCATACTCAAATTTCAGACTTCCAGTACATTTATGAAGATGATGGAGAAAACAGTATGCCTGTGATAACGTTGGAAGTTCTATCAGACTCGTCTAATCCGGAACAATATTCGAGCTCAACGGAGAACAACTCACAAGTTATCAGCTCGGTTGATAACACAACTCAGGACAGTACAACGGGAGTGCACTTTCTAACGGAGAAGTGTGATGACGTTAATTCAAAAGTAGATAGTGATAAAGATCAAGAGCAAGAAACAAGTAAAGCCAGACACGATCTATTGGAGTATGTGATGAGGGATGATGGAAGTGTGATCTGCAAGCTCTGTGGAGAGATCTTACAAAGCAGAACGCACTGGTACCGTCATAAATACAAACTTCACGTTATACATCCACTCAATCCAGCGCCATTGTTCCAATGCGAGCAGTGCTTAGTCTTCTTCAAGAGTCGAAAAGGTGAGAAAATAAAAAATGATTTAATTTTTACCCGATTAGTGCCGTTCACTCGGGCCCGAGTGCTTACGACGATGTTTTTTTTTCTGTCGTCATTTTTAGATGGGTATCATAAATTAGAGTGATCGGCGTATTATAAATTAATAAACGATTTTTCAATTAATAACGAGAAAAATTGCTTTCCTGGCTTTATTCTTCGTATTTTCAAAGGCAGTCAAAGTGTCAATTTATCGTTTAAAAATGCACAAAACGGATTTACTACAATCTCAAGAAATGTAAAGACAAATTCGCATCAAACTCTGAGACTGAAGCCTTTGACCACACCAATTCGTAAGTTAGGTTAATTAAGTATGTTATGACCACATCGATAAGAAACGCCAATTTATGAAATCTCATTGCAATACGGTCGCAGTCTCTACTAGCGCCTAGCCACCTAGAGCCAAAATATCATGCGCCCCGCGTCGTTTTTGGTTGAAAGTAACACCTGCCTTTGTGTCATGAGTACAAGCGATTTTCGTTTGAAAACTGTTAAGGTCTCATTTTGAAGACAGCCCTTATTTCCTTTTATAGGTTACATCGGCCACATTGCCAGCAGACACAGCGAGATACTATCAGACTCGAGTCCTGTGCTAACCAACTCCCAAGCGGAGGCAATGAAAGATACCGTACAGACAGCTGACATGAAGGAGGAACCAGACCCTGAAATGGCAATCCCGAAGACCAGCGTTCCCAACTTCCAGACCAGCACGGTCAAACAGACTGCCAAAAGTGGAGAGGTGCGTCGGACTTTAAGAGGACATAGAGGTATGTTACAAGTTTACTGATATTCCTACGAGTTAATTATTTTTACTTGTTTTTTTTTAAGACAACACATTAATCGTCCTAAATGTAAGGATTTTTCTTCCCTGTGTTACGAAAACCAGGCAACGATTATAATTCCCATAAATACTAGGTACATACATTCAAAAAATCATGATTTAGACCTAAATGTTTGTGTGAAGTTAGGAGTACCTACGCAAAAGGAGCAATTAAAAAAAAAGATTTCCTACTTTTTGACTCCAGGATTGGAACCGATATGCCCAGAGCAACCGACGCAAACAAACTGGGATGACAAACGGACCCGTGAGGAGAAGCTGGTGGCTGACATCATAGACAGGGTCCGAAGGGAGTGCGAGGCTCAGGGCTCCGGTGGTGCAGGCCGGCGAGGATATACCAGGAGGACCACTGTCATGAACAGTTGAAGACGCCCTATGGCGAACGCAAAGAAAGTTCCTTTACGCTAAGCTGATAAGTTGCGTTGGTCTTCGATGATAGGTTCTTGACTACGCTAGTTAATTTTATAGTTGGTTAGGTAGCACTAGAAATTCAAATAGTTTGTTGGCTGATGAATCCGTGGCTTTAACATACCAAGGGTTTAGAGAAGCTAATTATTGTAATTTTAATTTCGGTTCTATAGTGTTTTGTTTCTTTACAAACTTAATCATTGCACTTAAAAAGGAACTGAGTCAGACAAGAAATGTGTCCGTGCTTACGAGTACCTATGTTATCCTGACGCATAGGCATAGCGTAAGCTTTTATTAGTAGTTCTAAAAGTCGTAATTGCTGCAGTACGCGTCGTATCAGTCGTAAGCAATTACGACGTTTGGAACTGCTAATAAAATAATATTTTCTTTACGGGCGTGTAAGCGCGCTCCGATGCGCGCCGTTCGATGTGAATCCTACCTAAGACACAGGGCGCGAATCCTTGGCTGACACGGTTGCTTTTTACAAGTGAAATTTGTATAATAAAAGAACCGACTGCCTGTTTCTCATTTAGTTTAGCATTTTTTTTATTCTGTGGCTCGAAATACGGAAAAGTTATCGGTTACTTTTCCTTACAGTCTTCTCAATACTAATTTTATTAAATCGATGATCGACGCTCACTTATTAGTGATGGCTTAACTATATTAATTAATTTATCTCAATGATGGCCTATTTCAATGGTCTCAGTAAAGTGCTCATTTTTGTGCCAATTGTATGTAAATAAATCGTGCCATTCAGTATCGAAATTAATGTGCCAATTGTCCAGGCGTGTAAATAGTGTATGTCCTCAAGAGGAAGTTTTTGGTCTAAGTTTATGTACTTAGATATAGTTAGGTATTTCAAAATTGTTATATTACTCAGATAATTCTGTCCTACACATAGACTTATATGTATGGTCCTACACTGTTTCGTTCTCCTTCTAAAACACACAATGTTCTAAGCAGGATTATACTGACGAGTAATTGATGTCGATGTTTAAAATAATAACTAGATATTAATAGACACGATTTTTCTATAATAATATTAAAAAGCTGAAGAGTTTGTTTGTTTGTTTGATGAACGCGCTAATCTCACTACTGGACCGATTTGAAAAAATCTTTTCACGCTAGATAGCGGATTTATCGAGGGAGGCCTTGGGCTATATAACTTAGATACGACTCATAAAACCAGAGCGGAAATGAAAAATGTTGCGAAAACGGGAGAAAGATATTCCTTCTGAGAGCTTTTGCTGCGTGTACTGCGCACAGTTTTAGTTACACAAAAATAATGTATGACAGGATTGATCAGCATTACCAGTTCTACAAAGTCCGCGACAGCATATGCCTATCTTTTATGGTTGACTCACTACAACCTTTATACGTTATTTTTTTCGTAATAATGCATTATTTTAAAGTTGTATACACACGTATATTTATTATTCTTATCAAAATAAATGCATTCATGATCACTAATAACTCCGCACCAAAGTAATGTTCGGAGCTTAAGTACAATGCGTATTTGCGATAACTGCTATGGTTGCTAGCTAAAATACGTATGTTTTGCGTATTGGTACTATCCATGATAAATGGGTAGTGTTTTGCGTTGAAACATTTTACGGGAAATCCAAAATGTACGCGGGCAACGCCGCAGGGGACCGCTAGTTACTTACATAAGTAAATGTACCTACTTGAATTCTTGATTCTCTATCTATAACTGCTAGGGCGTAGTTTTCCAATCTTATTTAACATCGTCTTCCGAATGTCTAAGCTAGATAGATACAGCAGATAAATAGCTGTAAACAAAGATATTAATTGGGTGTAAATCAAAGAACACACCGCTAATAATATTTCTTTACACATTTTTCTTCTTACAGAACGCCTAAAACTGCTGGAAAGATAGGTAGGTATATAATTTCTCTTAAAATATTATCACAAACGTTGTATTTTAAATGTCTTAATTGTTCTTAGATAATGACCTAAGAAAAGACTTCTACAGATCACATTGTTCCTATTTAAATGTCGTTTTTTTTGTTAATTATGTAATTGCAAATTTAATCTTATTTTACTTTCTCTCCATTTTTAGGAACCAATGTTTTTCGATGTTAGCCATGGTTTTGTTTTTGTTTCGTTTACACGTTTCCAATCTAATTATGGCGAGTTTTATTTTGATCAATTGATCACAGATTAAAGGTGAACGCAAAACTAAGGTAAACGCACATTCATCGGAGCCGAACGCGCCGATTAGGTCGTCGTCGTCGCCGTTCGTCCGAATCGGTCGATTCGGACGAATCAACCGCATCGAAGGATAATTAATGGAATCAGGCGTTACTTTGCGGAAATCCATTATTAAGTTGAAATTTGTAAAATTATTTTGCTTTAATTAATCGCTTAGCGGAAATTTAAAGCAAAATAATTTTACAAATTTCAACGCATCGAAGGAATCATGAGATAGCGCTATGAGATTTTAGATTTTATCCGGCGAGTTGTCCGAATCCACCGCATTAGCCGCGCCGAATCTGTTGACGTCATCTGAATTCGTCTAGAATTTCTGGGGTTCTTCCAGGCTCGGACGATTCGACGCGGATAAGTGTGCGAGGTTTCATTAGATTTTATATACAGAATTCTAAAACAGGTTTCGTTCGGCTCGGACAAGTGTGCGTTCAGCTTAATACGTAACGCGGGTCCTAGTCTATGAACCGACTATGTTCAGCTATGCTTTCGCTGCCTATATCACTAGGTATGTTTGGCTAATTTGAAAGTATTCAGCGCGCTTTAATTCGACGAAACATTCATTTTATATAATTTTAGAATTATTAGAAAATTATTTTGCAATCTAATACCTACTTAACATTTGTCAAGTAAATCAAATTCTGATCTTTGTCTTGTAACCTTGAAATTAGTTCATAATGATGAGAAGTGAGACTGGATAAAAATAGCGATGAATATGGATATTTTTAGCTGTTTACAAAATTTGTTACTACAAAACAATATTTGAGATAACAAATCGAAAATAACTACCTACCTACACAAATTGAATTTTTTTAATATTGAGTTTCTTACAGTTACCTTCTCGCACGGGGAGCTATTTTTAAATAACTCGCATCAATATAGCGTATGATTTTCGTTCGAAAGTCGATTAAAAGCCAACGAAAATTCGGAATATTGTCAATGTGTATTTAAAAGTAGAGTTCCTGTTATGTTTGCTAAAGGTTTCTTTAGAAACATAATAAATAATTGACATATTTTTAATTATCGGACTAAATTTTTTATACATATTTGCAACAAACTTTATTTTTTGTTACAATGTATTATACTTTTACTATTTTAAATGTAACGTCTACGTCTAAGTGTATCTATGTATTTCCATACCGTGCTGTATTATGTGTCAAACTTGTAAAATATAATATATTATACGAAAACTGTGATGAATGTGGCTCAGAATTAAAATTTATGAAGATCAAAATTGTTTATTTTGAAACTTTCCGTAGCAATCTTAGTATGTGTATTTAAATTTAACTTTTTGTACATAGGTTTAAGCTTAAATAAATATTATTATTAATAGTAGACGGCTTAGGAGTCCAATTTTAAGGAAAAAACCGCAAATCGATGTACAGGTTTGTCGATTATACTGTGTGTCTATAGTGATTAGATTGTTATACAATGGGAGGAAACGACTCATTTCACTCGACATATTTCTTACGCTCGAATGGGAGCGCTAATAGTACAAAAGTGAAATAGGTTCTTTTACCCAAATCCCAAATTAAACATATTATTTTTCATCTCTCCTGTTCGCTAAATTAAACTTTCATGTCAAGATAGCCAGTTGGAAAATAGCTTTTCCATTCCTAGGGTGGAAAGTAATGTAATTTTAATTGCTACGATCAAACATGGAGTCAAAAGTAATTGAGATATTAAATTAAAAGAGCTTCCAATATGTTTTTGCTTAGCAACATTAAAAAACGTGTTTATTATGATCGTTGATAGAAAAAATATATCTAAAAATATAATATATGAAAAAAATACGAAAAAATATAGTATATATATAATATATAAAAAAATATATTTAATATTGAAACTGCAGATATTGTGGGGAATTTCAACGCTCACCCCGGGCTATTGTTTTGTAATGAATTGCTAGGCTTCTGTTATGACCAAAACTGTACATGTGTAGATTTTCAAAAGCTAGATATAAATTCCAAAACGCACACTTTTATTAGCGAAGCGCACGGCACCCGGAGATGGCTTGATCACTGTGTTGTTACGGAAGCTGCACGAAGTTCAGTAAAAGTGCATTATGACGTGTACTGGTCGGATCATTTCCCACTTGAGGTTCGCTGTAACTTCAAAGCTGTTAGCCGAACTGTTGAGCTGCCGCGCGCTAACCTAAACAACATTTTATGGTGAGAAAGAGACTTAAGTCAAATAGAAAATTATACAGAATATTGTAACAACAAGCTTCGGGGCGTTTGCTTTCCGCCCGAGTTCCAGCAGTGTGGCGACTGTATGTGTAGCAATACTGATGCGGCACACTGAGCCGCTATAGACTCACTTTACAGTGTTATTGTAAAAGCGTTGCAGGAGGCCGCTGTAGTCAGCCATGTTGGTCGTTCGGGAGGTGGCGGTCAGAATCGTGGTCGTCCTATTGCAGGTTGGAACAAGTATGTCCGTGATGCTCACGGGAATGCAAGGCAAAAGTTTCTAACATGGGTATGGTGTGGTAGACCTAAAAGTGGTACCATTTATAAGGAAATGACCGAGTCAAGAAAAACTTTCAAAAGTAAACTCAAGTATTGTCAGAATAATCAGGATGAAATAAAATTGAACATTTTAGCCATGAAACATATGAATAAAGACTTTAAAGGATTTTGGCAACAAACGAATAAGCTAAGCCCAAAGCCCTGCATTCCCGTGAGTGTCAAAGGCGTAAGCGAACCAAAGGACATAGCTAATATGTTCAAATACCACTTTCAAGTGGAGTCTCCGCTAAAGAGTGCGAAGGTTGTTGATGCGGAGGTCGTGGTGTCGGGGGTGCCGGATCGGGTCACAGCTAAACAAGTAGCCCTCATAATAAAAGACATGTCTCGAGGTAAGTCTCCCGGACACGACGGCCTTAGTGTCGAGCACCTGCGACATGCTGGACCGCATCTCCCGAGGCTCTTGGGGTTACTTTTCACGCTGTACATTAGGCATTTCTATCTACCAAGTGAACTAATGAAGACGGTTGTAGTGCCTATTGTAAAGAACAGGACAGGGGATACCTCTGATAAGTGCAACTACCGCCCGATATCTTTGGTGACAATCACGGCTAAAGTGCTTGACAGCCTGCTTGAGAGACAACTCAAACAACATCTCCGTTTAAATGACGCTCAGTTCGGCTTTAGACCAGGACTCTCTACAAAATGCGCAATATTGTCGCTTAAGCGGACTGTCAAGTATTACACTGATAGGAAGACACCTGTGTATGCAGCTGTCCTTGATCTCTCTAAGGTAAGGCATTTGATTTGGTTAAGTAGGATATTCTTTGGCGTAAATTAAAACAAACGGGCATGCCTGGTGCGTTGATCAATATATTCTAATATTGGTACGGACACCAAACAAACCAAGTCAGGTGGCTTGGTGATTTTCAGATGAGTACAGGCTGGAGTGTGGAGTGAGACAGGGGGGGTTAACGTCTCCTTCACTTTTCAACCTTTATGTAAACCAGTTGATTGGCGAACTGAGCGACACAGGGGTTGGCTGTTCCGTAGATGGTCACTGCATTAACAGCATCAGTTATGCAGACGATATGGTGTTGCTCAGTCCGTTTATCGCTGGGCTGAGAAGATTAATTAGCGTATGCGAAAAATATGCAGCGACACACGGTCTCCTGTATAACGCTAGCAAGAGTGAGGTTTTTTGTTTTTCAATCCAAGAGTCGCAAGTTGGGTGAAAATGATGTACTTCGTGTTGAGCTTAATGGTAGCGCTCTAAACAAGGTGACGGAGTTTAAATATCTCGGCCATTTGGTAACCGAGAATTTAATAGACGATAATGATATTGAGAGAAAAAGGAGAGCGATGGCCGTCCGCTGTAATATGTTGGCACGCAGATTTGCACGCTGTAGCTTAGAGGTAAAGGTAACTTTGTTTAAAGCCTTTTGCCAAACCCTTTACACTTGCAATCTATGGGTCAATTATACGCAGCGGACCATCAACGCACTTAGAGTGCCATACAACAATGCATTCAGGGTGTCGGTGGGGCTCCCGCGCCACTGCAGTGCATCTAAAATGTTTGCGCTTGCGCACATAGACATTTCGGCGGCTTTCACACAGTGCTGCGCAAGCGTATCGCCTCGCTGATGATCCGTGCGCGCGGGAGCCCTAACACCATCCTGAATGTCCTCAGTCAGAAGCCAGACTGCCCTCTTCTGCAGCACTGGACGAAAGTACATACAAGTGTGCCTGGTGCTCCAGAGAGTGGCCGATATTTAAATTAAATAATAATAATTAAAATAGAATAATGAATAAGTTTATTAATTATAATTTAATTTATTTTGTAATTGACATATTTTTAGTATTTGTACTTGATTTGACTAATTTAATTTTAATTTAATTGCAATTTACTATAATTATTTTCTAAATTTGAAACTATTTTATGTTTTGATATAATTTTATACTTTATGGACATTGTCTGAAATAAATAGTTTATTTTATTTTATTATATCACTTAAAACCTTTGATGAAAAATTAGAAATAGATAACGTCTTGCGAAGTAAAACAGTACTCAAATTACCGTCCTGCACCGTCTGAATAAGGATGTCATGGATTGACATACATCAAACATCAGGGGTGCGATTGTGTAAAGCAATCGTATTCATTTGACAATTCAAAACGTACGGTATGATCTGTCAAACGGCAAAGAACAAAGGGTTTGACAGATCAAACCGTACGTTATGAACTGTCAAATGAAAACGATTGCTTTACACAATTCCACCTCAGTTTCGGAACAAGGTCATGAAGTAGCTTTCTCAAAAATATTTTTTTAAGTGTCTAGGTACATTGCAATAGGCTAGTTGACTGAATTTCAAAAAACTAGTCAATACTTTTCCTTCGTAGGACATTAACCCAAAACTTTTTATTTAAAACATGTTTTACATTTACATTTTTAGATCATGATTTTAGAATGCCATTTAAATGGGTCTCGTAAACGTACGAATTGAAATGGCGCCAACATCAAAGAGATGTCACGTTCTCTGATAGGCATTTACGGTCACCACATCTGTAATTTTATTATTAAAAATGTTGTTAGCCCATTTTTTGGTATCTCCATAACATATTAAATCAGTAATCAGTAGTAATGGGCGGAATTTGCATTTTGCACACTTTATCATAATATTAAGCAATAACAACAGGTCAACGATTAAATTTTTACCGACGTCATATTTTAAGAATAATGGATCAGTCAAGCAACCCTGTTATGGTTAAATTCTTTACTTTAAGGAAAGGCATCTTGATATAGCATAGCTATAGAAATGTTTAGATTTTTTCTCTTGCAAAAATTCAACGCTATATAAATGGTAACATTTATTCAATTAAATTCTTATAACTTAAATAATAAATAAACCATAGATAGTCGAGGAACAGCAGGCAGTCGTTTGCTCGCCGTAGGTAGGTAGGTAGTATTCGTGCCGGTCACCGTATATACATTCTTAATACACGGACGGGTACAAACATATCCATGCATATCAATGTAAGTGCCGTGCGAGTGGGATCGGAACCCGCGTCTACTTAGCTTTGTAGTTCGGAGCACAAACCACTACAACAGAACGGCTGTTAAATTATTGTTCAAGTTGGTAAAACAAAAACATTATCACAATACTCCATGTATGGCGCTGTCCTAGAAAATCGGTTTTTCAATAAAGTATCGGCCTTGATGGTGTGTGGGTTAATTTTATTGAAAATACTTAGAATTTTAATAATAACGATTGTTAAATGGCATTGTTTAACCAAAGACTTGTTATTCTGGCAGTTTTGAAATGCGCACTAAGTCATTCCGTTCTGCTAGAGGGCATCACGCCTGAGGCATGGAACAGGAGTGTGGTGGTGTTGTTCTTCAAAAAAGGAGATAAAACCTTATTGAAGAACTATAGACCCATCTCACTCCTGAGCCATGTCTACAAACTGTTCTCAAGGGTCTACCTGGGACAAGTGATCCAATTGGGTAGGTCCAACTTTGAGAAAGAGGTCAGTCGACGAATCCAACTCGGCTGGGCAGCGTTTGGGAAACTGCGCAAGAGTCTTCTCGTCTCAATTACCTCAGTGTCTGAAGACGAAAGTCTTCAACCAGTGTGTGTTACCAGTGATGACATACGGATCCGAAACGTGGTCTCTAACTATGGGCCTCATAAAGAAGTTCAAAACTACACAACGAGCGATGGAGCGGGCTATGCTCGGTGTTTCTCTACGAGATCGAATCAGAAACGAGGAGATACGTAGAAGAACCAAGGTAACGGACATAGCCTTGAGAATCAGTAAGCTTAAGTGGCAGTGGGCCGGGCACATAGCGCGAAGAACTGATGGCCGTTGGGGCAGGAAAGTTCTAGATTGGAGACCCTTCGACCAAAGACGCAGCGTAGGACGTCCACCAACAAGATGGACAGACGACCTTAAAAAGATCGCAGGATCAAACTGGATGCAGACCGCTAGTGATCGGTCGCTGTGAAAAGGCGTGGGGGAGGCCTATGTTCAGCAGTGGACGTCCTTTGGCTGATAATGATGATGATAATGACTAAGTCATTGTGACAAATATGAACGCGGACGCCGTCAAAAACAGACTAAGTCAGAATTATGACCTCAATTTGAAGTGAGATGTTGTTTAGCTCGGCCATCTTTTAGAGTCTCACCGGATATCTAGTTCTAATACTTAATCAAAGGCGTACACCCCTTGATATTGTATTAAGATCTAGATCACCGGTGAGACGCTAAGAGATAGTCAAGCAAACACCACCTCACGTCAAAGTGAGGTCTTAACATTAACTTCTGTCTGTTTTTGATGGCGTCAGCGTTCATACGTGTCACAATGCCTCAGTGCGCCTTTAAAAACTGCAGAAACAACGAACTACAGCTAATTCAAGTTTCACTTGATTCTACCTTTTCAGGTGTATACACATTTTACGTAACAATAACAATTTTAATCAATTTCAGTCAAAATAATATTAGAAAGGCATGTCTTAATTTCAGTAGATATATAAAAATAAAAATGTTACAGTCCGAACATCATATTTTCGTTAAGTAAATTGTATTTAATGATGCCTGACATTCATAATAGAAGTATTTTCAATAAAATTAGCGAGTTTTGTTTCTTAGCCAGCCCACGCACCATCATGGTTCATATTCTGACGTCAAAAGTCGATTTTCTAAGACAGTGCCATACATGAAGTAGTTTGGAACTTGTAGTTTGTGGTTTACGTTCCGGACTACAAAGATAAGCAACCGTGTTCGCCCGCACGACCCTAACACATATGTCTATGGACATGTACGTTATTTGAAGTAATCATCGCGGTTACATGATTCCAGATGACTATGGTGTATTATTTTTATTAATTAATTAATTTATTTAAATTAGGATTGTAAATATTTTCATTTAATAAATTTGTAAAAATAACATACATGTGATCACGTGATCGTGATTGCCTAGCAGTGAACGTGACTCTGATATTGGCGCCTTGACATTTCAAGCATTTACGTGACGCATTCAAATTGCATTTAATGGATCATTATTCCATATTGCAAATGTAAAATAATTTAAAAATAAAATGTTGATTCATATACTACTGAGCTTAAGTGTTAACTCGTTTTTACGATTTGGTCAACGAGTCTATTGTAATGTACCTACATACAGACTTTACAAAATATATGTTAAGAAAGCTACTCTATTATGACTCTGTTCCGCAACTGATGTCTGATGTGATGGTGATGTCATTAATCAGATGGTGCCATATTTGTGTACCCTTTTAGTTCGCGATGCGTCATCTACTTCTAAATACAATATCATTGGTCTGCTGGCATTGCCGGTGGAATATGTCAATTAACTGTTAGATACTATGAAAAAAGCCGTAGCATGAAGCATGAGCGGTATGGTCACCAGGCAGTGTGGATACACCATGATATAGTGCCACCAAATTATCTGAAGAATTACAAAATGCCGCCACGATCGAAAAGGGTTGTCTTTTTTCCACACACTTCTGGGACCGTATCTTGAATCACTCGCGTCAAGATGGCGTGCGATATTAATCATAAAAATAATAATCCTATCGAAATAGAAGGACAAGGAAAAGCTGTCAAACGAAACCGATTTAAGATGTCAGTAACTAACTTAAGTAAGTATCATTTGTAGCTTTAAATGAGGTAACCTTTCGATCAGGTGATTTATAACAATTTTCCTAAGTTAAATATAGTAGTTTACTGCATGATAAACAGTCGACACAAAATATTGAACATGCAGCTCTATTGTAAAACTAAATATTATTTCATTATACAAAATATTCGTCGACATACATTTCCTGTGTTATTCTGTCTTTATTTTTTACGTAAATTAACGTTTGTAGAATACAATAATCAAAGCTATCACGCGTTTCGAAATAGACGAACGAATCATAGTGTGTTCGCACGCATCAGATAATTTATTTGTAACCCAAGGTTTAGGTTGCGTTCTGAGGCTAAATAATTTGAATAAATTACTATGATATATACATAAAACTGAAATGCATTTTATAAAGTTATCTACAATTAATACTGTGGATTCTGTTTAGTTTATGTTATTATATTTGATTCTTATAATTTGTACTATCAATATATTGTTTGTTCACAATTTAATTTATCTGTTACATAGATCGATGTTAAGCTTATCATGCTGTGTGTACATGATAGTGGAGTCGCAGCATATCTCTGAGTCAAACTTACTTTATTTATTTATTTCTTAAATAACTGTTGTTTAAATAAAGCGTGTGTATGTGTGTTGTTGTAATAAAGCGTGCTCTGGGGCCCTATTTTTGAATCACTCGCTTCGAAATGGCGAGTGATTTTCGTTCGACAGCGAGTTTTTTTCTATGACTTTTAATTCATCTTCGAACGAAAATCACTCGCCATTTCGAAGCGAGTGATTCAAAAATAGAGGCCCAGATCGCAGATCGCGCCCTCTGATTCGAATCGCTTTTCTCGTGCTAAACTTCTTTCTTGACCATTGAAATGGCGAACGCCAGCCTCGCATTTCAATGAGTTAGGTTAGGCTAGGCTAGTTTAGTGTTAGTTTTGTAGTGTTAAGTGTAAATATTGAACTTATTGGTGAAGAATTGTCCGTATGGCTCCGTCCGAAGACGTTAAATTTGTAAATTAAAAAAAAAAACACGTCTCCAATCTACGTCCGAAGAGACTGTGCACACTTATCAGTCGCGGCTTCCGTCAGCCGCTTCCGATAATGTGTCTCCAGCTTTGTGGTCACACTAACTTGTACCGACAGCAATGACGTCACAGATTATGTCTAAAGAATATTTTGAATCAAAGTGACAAGTATAATTCCATATTTGGCCTTGGTCCTAAGACCTTAGCCTGTTCCACAAGGAACGAATATACAAAAAAAAACATATTTGGCCATTCTTCTGTTAGATAAAAGACTATACTCATAATCTGTGGATCATACCTAGTTTGGCGTGAGTTTGGCTCACCCCCCACTGTATAATAAATGACTCTTAGTAATCTGTGATAAATGTATCTTTGGCTGTCTATTATTTACGTTTCGTAAAAATTCTCTTTTGGTAATCTTCAAATTTGTATGGTAGGTATCTACCTAGCTATAAAGATACTAAAAACATAGATCACCACAATACGTACCGGAATAAAGGTAGGTAGGTTTTATTCTCACTGACCCAAAAAGTAAAATAATTCTTTTTTTTTTATTTCCGTAAAATTATTTGATTCATATTAGTAAAGTTAAGCCGGTCGAAAATAATAGGAAAATTGACAAGGTTTGGAGGTTTTAAGTATATTCTTTCCACTTATTATGTTTAAAGATGCCGCAAATATTTCAAGTTCTAAGATGCTACAAGTGCCTAGTATTCCAGGTCAGTATTAAGGCTTTTTTCGCTTTTTTGGAATGCTAAATTATTTTAACCTAAGTTTTGAAAATTATGTATACAATTTTTAGGGTTCCGTACCTGAATGGCAAAAACGGAACCCTTATAGTTTCGTCAAGTCTTGTCTGTCTGTCCGTTCGTATGTCACAGCCACTCTATTCTGGAACCATAAGCATCACACTGTTGAAATTTCGTAGGAAGATGAACTTTAAAATTCTTAACTGCTTTAAAATTCCTATACATAAAATAAAAAAATGATATTTAAGCCCATAGGTGTACATGAAACTAAAACTCGTTTTTTTTTGTCAAACCTATGCGTGTGGGGGTGTCTATAGATAGGTCTCTTAAAATGACATAGAGGTTCCTAAAACTATTTTCTTTTTAAGTTTAATGTTTGATACATAGATGCATCCAAAGTGGTAAAATGGGCGTCCCCCTACCTCTAACTGCTAAACTTAGCAAATGTAAATTTTGAAAAAAATATATATGTAGATCTTAACAAATACTTTCAATGAAAATTGGTTTCTATGCAATCAAACTAGTGGTTTTTGAGATAAGACACATTTTTTTTGAGATAAAACATATTTCAAAAACCACACACATAACTTTGTTCTTCATACAAACACTATGAAAAACAAAGTTATATTTGCTGTCAACATAATATTGTCGTATTTTAACTATGTGGAAGTAAGTGGATTCCCTAATTCAGTTAAAGTTCTCACAGAACCCTCAGTGCGCTAATCAGTTTTTGTTAGTAAATCACTTGACTCGATTACTCTTTTCTATCTTTTTAGTCATCTGGTTGCAGGTTCATCAAACCAAGAAGTCCAATAAATTCGAATGTAAAATGTGTGGTGAAAAACAATCTATAAAGAGACATTATGGGCTTGGTAATGGCCAAGAATGCAGAAAACATGTCCAAAAATTGAATGGTATTCGAAAAGAAATTGATGAATCTAAAAGTTCTGAAAGTATTAGTACTGATGATGAAGATGAAAACCTTTCCAATATGATATCAAATGTACAAACACATCAAAATAAACCAAGTAAATGGTCAGATTATGTAAGTAAGGATGTGGATAAAACTGAATTAAATGACGGTGATGATGATAAAATGTATCTGGATAGTGCAAAGGTTGTTTTAGAATTGCCTAAAAAACGCCGTAAAACAATTTCTAAGGCTAATGATAGAACGGAAAACGCAAAGGCCAGTTCTGATTTAGTTCAATCACCAGATGAGATGTGTATAAGCAGTACCCTTGAAAGGAATTTTGCAAGATCTAGCTGTGATACTAAAATAAGTAAAGCTATCAGAAACGACATTTTCACGCCTTCTATTAAAAAAGAAAATATCGTGCCAGATAGTAATTCGCCTAGTGCTAGGATGGCAGCTGAACTTGATAATAAAAAAAATTATTTAGGCCAAGGCGACATCTTGAGCACACAAACGAATATAACAAAATTTGTACCACCAGCTATTGACAAAAACTCAAAATGGGCCAAGTATGCTGAAGAATCTGAAGAAAATAGGATAGAGGAACCCTCACAAAACCTCTACGATCTTGCTGACTTTACAAATAATGTCCAAGGTTTATTTTCGTTAGGTGACGACCAAGATCTTGATGATTTCCTATCAATATAAATGTATGTTTAAATAGTGGTTAGACAATAAAACAACATTTCAATAATAATATTATTATTACAACCAGTACACATAATCATCACAATGGCAACATTTTATATCACTTTTATAATAATTTCTACGAGATAAATAGCAACTACAAACATGCTGATTCCATTTATCAGTCTGGTCAAGAATAAGAAGTATTATGTATGATAGGTACTAATATGTTTCTTAGTTATATGCAGTAAATAAAAAGCTTAATAAAATAGTAGCAAAAACATTGTACCCTTTTAAAAAGATGTACCTAAATTTTAATTTTGCCTATAAGAACAATCTTTGACCGAAAAAAAAGTATTGGAATTTATAATAACTAATACTGTAATTTTTTTATAATCAACATCCTCAAAAAAAAAACAATTGGTACATGTATTCCCTTACTCAAAGATAAAATTATGAAGGAAGTCAAAGCCGTAAAAATTTAGAAGTTACATACATTCTGATATATAAAATGACTTCTTGTACTCAAATATTTTTTTCGGATTTCATTGATAAATTACTATTTAATTAAAGCTAGTATATGTAGTAAATGCTTATTTATAGTTAATAGCCTTGTTCATTTTGATATGAAAATGCATAATTATTATTTTTTAAAAAACATTAAGTCATCGAAATAAACTAATGTAAATAAAATATTTCGATGTTTAACGAAATATACGGAAATTGTGAGAAAATCTAACAATATTCATAGTATTTTATACTTACTTAGACTGATGGTATTAGGTGCCAACTTGTCTAAAAATAACAATAGTAATAGTAGAGATAAATGATCGGCAGTGACTTCTTTTTCGCATAAATTAGATAAATATTTTCTTAACTTTCTTTAAATAGGCACAGAAAAATGCGGCACCTATACAAAGCTATACAATCATGGTTTTAAGTCCCTCTATATTTGATATAAACTATTTTCCCTATAGTAGCAGAAAGATCAATGATATAGGAAGACCTACAATATTCGATGCATTTAAAATTATTATATTAATTATGAATATCCATCGTCAATGATACCTACTGTATAATTAAACGTCATTTCATAAAACCAGTCGTCAAAACGTTCAGGTGGGTTGTCTTTCTATTTCTGTTGAGATAATATGAAAATATTCAAAATTCTTGAACCCTTCGACGTTTACAACATATCATGAATACCATGCAGTTTGTCAGCAAGTTCTGCTTTGTATATAATTCTCAGCATTTTCAATATTTTAGACTAGAAAGCCATTGCGTGACGACGTCTGTGTAGCCTCTCTCTGGCGTATCGGCGACCGTAACCACTCCATCGCCATGCCCTGTTAAGAAAGGACGTGACGTTACAAATAAAGTCGTGCGGATCTTATGAAAATTTATTATTTACACAAATTAACATCAAATAAATAAAATATACATCTCATTCTGTATATAAATACTCGTACATACTTTGGCATAATTTCCAGGCATTTTCATCATGTAATACGAAGTTACAGCAATTTTAAAAAGTGACGTTCTTGAAATTCTAACGCATTTAACTCGAAATGACCAATATGTCACTTGTTTGACACCCTTTTGCGTAATACTGTCCAAATTAGCAATACGGGTTCGAAACTATCATTATGGACCTGTTTTTATTAATGGCAATGGTGGCACAATTGTCTCATAAAACCATAAAATTATTATAGGAATATTAATTTTATGCATAAAACTGAAAGGTAAACACCAAAAAAAAACTGTCACCTTTCTTTGTATCCGACAAAATCTCCTCTATCTCTAAATCTGTGGTCGTCTTCAAATCTTCGGCTTAGATTTTCTTCACTACTCGTACCTGAAATTTTTTAAATAAATTTAATAAAAAATGTCTCATTTTGTGTAAATTGTCCTTCTGAACTTAGAACCTATTTATTTAAACATACCTAATGGATTTGAATGGGAAAATCTTCGACAAGATGGACCACGACAACTCAGCAATTGTTGCAGTTGGTTGTGGAAGTATTCTTTCTCGGCATATGATAAGTATTTAACTCTGTTCTGAGTTTCGAACGGATCTGAAAATCAGAAAACAGTCAAAATTAGCTTAATACAACCAATCTCCATAATAAGCCTGACATATCTATAAAATTTTAATAGTTACTTTAGACGAACCGACAAATGGTCCTTCGAGCCGGATACATTATAATTTCAACAAAAGAATGAACTTACCGATTCTTAAGTTGTAGTACGTGACAAGTCCAGTAACGAACTCGCAGTACAAAAGGTTGTGAGTGGCGTTGATGGTCCTGACGCAGTTGTAGGTGTTGTTCGAAGCGCTCATGCAGAAGCAAAACGGGCCTGCTGTCCAGAGCGGAGCGGTGCGCCAGTGATCGTTGTCGTGACGGAAGCAATTCATGCGCTCCGATTCGCATAGCCTTTCTAGCTCGGCCTGAAAAGGTACCATTATAATCGTATTATACAGGGTGTAACAAAAAGGCGAAATAAAATTTAAAGGACGGTGTATAGTAGTAAATGTGTAGTTTCTATGCAAAACCACAAACTAGTGCGAGTATAATTACTGAAATTGATGCTAAAGTTTTAACAAAAACTTATCGGTGAGAACCTTAAATATCAGCTGTTAGGTGTGTGTGTGTGTGCGGCGGGCGAGGGTCCAGCCCGTGGGCAAATTTTTGGTTTCTTATTTCATCTTTATGAATATAAAATATGACACTGAGTGGTAAAAATATTCTTAAACCAAAGATGTTTATTTTTAACTAAAACTTTTACTACTTAATGTTTACATTACATACATACATACCCTCAAATATCATTTCGCCTTTTTGTTACACCCTGCATAGCTAAAGTATTTCTAAGACGCGTCGTATAATATTAGTGTATACAGGGTCTTGTTTTGCTCAGCGACGAGCGATTCAGGGGTGGTTGTACAAACGATACTCATGTCAATATAATATACTTATTTTTTTAATTAAAAAAAAACAAAAATGATTTTATTATTGCGATACTATCGAGCGAATCAAAGCTACCAACACCAGGGTCGCCTTTTCGTAGCTTAGTATTTCGTAGCTAGCTACGCGCGAGGGTGCGAGTTTCCCCATTGTTTTTATTTTATTTTATAAAACTTGCATATAATTAAAAGAAATAATTTTTTTCAAATAACCTCAACTCATAAACTTAACTCATATTATCATCCCTGAGTTGCATGTCACTGACCAAAGCAACATCCTGTATAGTAAACAATAAAGACTTAAAAGTTTCATACCTTCTTCTTTGCTTTCCTCATTTTCTTCCGTAATCTTTGTTCTTTGAGTTTCCGCCGTTCCTCCCTAGCTTTCTGCGCTGCTTCCAAATAGCCGTGCCCCGGGCCTCTTGCTTTCCTAAAATAACCATTCAGATTCCATAAAATGGCTTGGCAACCAATATTAGTGCTATCGTAATTTAATTTTTGAATACACACCTGTTTTCCTCGCAATAACAAACATGTTTGTCTTCATTCTCAATGAATAACGGATGAAGCCGTCTTTGGAATACGTCGACTTGACGGTTGAAAACACTTGTATTTTTCGATGCATCTTTATTAGGATTTCTTTGTTCATATTCTGAAGCGTCAAACCTTGTCGGTCCTAATTTCTTTGCCTCATTCGTTGGAGCGGATGTGGTACTTAATGTTTCAGGTGTTGGTGCCATGGTTTCAAGTTCTAGTACCTTTTCAGTTATAAGTGCTTTATCTATAGCAGCATTAAAATATTGCGCTTTTTCAGAAAAGTTTATGAGTGGCGCTTGTTCCGTAGTTCTTTCACTTGCACTTGACGCTTCAGTTTCCACAGAAGTAACTTCTTCCGCACCAGTAGACGTTTCAACGCTTCGTAATGTGCTCTTGTCAACGTCCAATGCACTTTGGTAATAATCATTTCCTTCTATGATGATGGTCGTCACCTGTGGCTTTGGTAATTCTGTGTCTAAAGGTTCGGGAATTTTTGATGTAATTCCTTCAGCAGTGACATTAGAGATTGCAGCAGGATTTTCAGTAACGGTCTCATTTTTAAGTTGAATGTCAAATATATCTTCTTTGGTATTAGCATTCACAGTCGGCATAATGTACTCGTTAGATTGTCTAAACTTTTTATCGAATGATGTACTATTGTGTCGAGGCTTGAACTTCAGTCTATGTAATCTACTCTTCCTCAAATGTTCCTTTGAACTATTATGTTCATGTATAACGGTTTTGTTATTTAAATGATTGTTTACAAAATGAGTGTGAACTGTTTGTGTTTCTATTGGTTTTGCAGTTTTTAAGTGTCTCTTTATTTCTTTTAAATCCTCAAGTTTTGTTCTCAGCTGCCTTATTTGGTCTTCCAAACTAAGTCTATTCGTTTGCCAAGCTTTTAAATCATTATAAATAACTTGTGAACAGTTGACTGTTCCATCTTTTTCAATCTTACATTCTAAAGAAGATTCATTACTATTAATGATAGCATCATTCTTATGCTTATTTTTATTACTGTGAGTCCAATGCTGAGCCCTTCGTTTCGTTCTCTTATGTTCTATGTTATCTTTGGTACGCTCGTATGCCTTTAAAAAGGCTTCAGTTTCTCTAATAAGTTTTTCTATATTTTCTTTGAAGCTGTTATTAGCATCTTCATCGATTTGCTCGTTTTTGAAACTTAGATGACCAATGCTAGGATTCTCTTCTAGAATACTATCAACGGTGTTTGGTTCAAAGACATCGTTATTGATAGATCTACGGTTTCTGAGTAAGTCAGCCTCCTTCACAGTATCATTGGGGCGTCTGGCTATAGTGCCGTCTGTTTCAAGTCTGGTATATACTAAACCACCGGGTGTGAAGCAGGCACACTTTTTTGTGCTCATTTTTGGTGGCGAAGTGTTAATATCAGCCTGAAAATTTAACATTGTTAAAATGTATATTATGTATAAAACCAAAGAGTTTGGCAGGCTTAACAAGTTTTAAGGTTTGACAAACACCCTATTGATGATGGTATGGATCTACTTACTTCATATTTGCACTTATGCCGTCTCCATCTACCGTTGACCAACACACATTTCCACTTTCTGCCAGCAGAACATGGTGCTCGAAGCTCTGCTTTAGAGCACTCGGCTGCCAAACGAGCTGCTTTTCCATTCAACAATGGTGAATCAGGATCTGAAACATTCGAGTTGACATTCATCTTATTGAGATTTTTGTTTCTATGATTGCCCATACATTTGGGTATGACATATTTAGGTTTAGTGTAAAGCAAATACATAATTACGTATATACAATTGCTAATAGTTAAATTTTACCTCCTGGATTCAAGAAGTCAGTGTGTCCGTTAGAACTATCTTCTTCCAAAGCCTTTTCTAAACTTGCTTCTAATAACGGATTGTGGCTTTCATTGGTGATCAATGGCTCTGCTGATGACTTTGCATCTGAACTCTGTGATTCGGAACTTTCCTGTAAAAATACAAGTTACTTAACTAAATACCAAAAGTGTATTTGATAACTGCAGAGAAAATTGCGTTATTAAAATTTAATTTACCTCATCGTCATCGTCGTCTTCGTCGTCATCTGTCTCCAGAAAGTCGTCGTCATTAAATCCTTCATCGAAGTCGCCTTCAGATGATGCGTCATGAGGTTGAGGGGTGGTCGTTTGCTCGTTCATCAACCGACTGTATTTGGACGCGAGCAAATGCGCCTGCGTCTCTCGACGACCTGAACTGAAATCGAATTATCTTTGTTTTACAATCAATAATTTAGTCACCAATACAACATCAGGATTGTGCTATGTATTCTGTCTGTATCTCCTTAGAAATTAGATTTAACAACCAATCAATTACTGTAGCGGCAGGTTACGACATTTATGGAACTTTATACTGGTTAGCATGTCGGTTCACGAGCGCAAGATCACCATACTCGCACACATAAAGGGTTTCTTACTATGCCAATTATTGTAGCTATAAACCATTAGGTAGGTAAGTACTCAATGAAGAGATCTTTAGCGACATGATCGCCTATTTGTGTCTACACTTATCGGCGTACGTAAACAAACCCTTTGTATTGAACTATTTATCTTTTCAACGATGGTGTCTGTTCGTGCGCGGTCGTTCACTGACTGCGCGGTTGCAGCATCAATAGCAGCGAGCGTCCGTCCATGTGAGCGGGGCAATCCACCCCTACCATGTCTTGGGATGTTGGTGCTAGGTCGATGTTTAGTACTGACTAGCTAAGAGTTAATAATACCTCTCAATGTGGAAGGTGTCAGGTCACTGCGCGCGTCTACCGCCTGCGCGGCTGCAGCAGCACTAGCAGCAGCAGCAAATGCCCATCATCTACTGACGCGATGGCTCCATGCCACCTCTGTCCGATACTAATTCTAGTACATACTGATAGATACCTCTCAACAAGGAAGGTGTCGGGCCACTGCGCGGTCGTCCACCGCCTGCGCGGCTGCAGCAGCGGCAGCAGCGACCGTCCATCCATGTGCGCGGGGGGCTCCACGCCACCCATGTCCAGAAATGTTGGCGCCAGATCGATGTTCAGAACTATGTCATCCACGCTGGAAGATAGAAAAAGAAATGAACTTGACGGCTTATAAATAAATAATTAAGAAAACTGTAGGTTCGCGATATACCATAATAGATTATAGAAACGCAGACTCATTATTGTCATACTATTTGCCATTGCAATCAACTAACAAGCAAGGCACACAAAGTATGAATAATGAACGGCTTCAAACGATTTTTCGCCAGTCTGATTATAAAGGGCTATTTCACTCTTTATTAATCTCCATATAAAGCTGTCTGATATTGGAAATATTTCACTCAAAGTAATTACAGTGGCATTAAAATTACTAATTTAGTCTTATAAGTGTCCTTGTGCGATTTGATGTAAGGGACCTAGGTTTGACTATCAAATATGTAGACTTAAAACCTCAAAAATACTTAGGGACCTAAGACACTAAATAACATTCTGTAGCACGGCAACAACTATAAGATTCTACTTATATAAATAATATACCTACACACTATCAAAACCTACATGCAATTTTAAAAAAACTTACACAGTCCCCGGCTCCACTCCCGGCCCGCGCACCAAAAACGGCACCCTGATATCAAACTCGAATGGAAAGCTCTTGCCCTTCACCAGCCCGAACTGGCCCAAGTGATACCCGTGGTCCGACGTGTATACCAAGTACGTGTTGTCAAGCTCTCCGAGCGCTTTGAGCTCCTGGTACACGCGTTCTACAGCCTGGATAGAAAATAAATTGACTACATAATTAAATTACGAAAATGTTTAACGTCATACCTTCAATTTGTTTCTCATAGTGGTAAGCTAATAGAATCGAAGACAAACAGCGAGTGCTATAGATAATAGCGCGCGCTTTAATTTTTTCTTTAGCAGAAAATGAGTCAATATTTGATTGTCTCTGAGTGAGTGTGTTCTTTTAATTAGCTTACCGAAACTGTATCACTGTAACGAATCTATATTAACAAACAATAATAACTAGTTAAGTTAAGTTAGCCTGTAACATCCCATTGCTGAGCAAAGGCCTTACCTCAACTATGAGGTAGTTTGAGCCATACTCCACCACGCGGGCTCAGTGCGAGTTGGTGGAGGGGTGTTTGCAAGGCAAGCGACTCACCCTGCGGTCAGATGTTATCAAGCCGCCCATAAGGCCTCTGACTAGGCTTAACGACTAATATCAAACGATATTAGCCGGGACCAACGGCTTAACGTGCCTTCCGAAGCACGGAGATGCTCGTGATTTATTATGTCACTTATATGGTCGGAATGGTCACCCATCCAAACACGACCGCGCCGAAGGTTGCTTCACTTTGGTATCACTACCTAAGCGCTGCTACCACTGCGCTACGAGCACCATAATAACTAAATAAATATATTTTGATAAAACTATTATACTTTAATCCCTCAAGCGTATGTGAACGAAACACAATGCAAATTCTATTGTTATGCGGTTGCCTGCAACCGCTCGGGTGTTGAAGCATTAAAGAAAACTAATTTCATGATTCGGAAACTGTGCCTGAACATGGAAACGAAAAATGGTGCGATTATTTTTCTTTTAATGTTAAATGTTGTAAAAAGGGCAGTAGTCAAAAAGTAAGTACGTATACAGGGTGACTTTGTTATCAGTACCGAAATTTTGTGTAAAGACTCCACTGATGAATATGAACAACTTTTACTATGGGGGTAATAGTGAAATCGAGAAAAAAAAAACAGCTGTTCCATACATTTTGACCGCGCGCCAATTGAACTTTTGTATGGAACAGCTGATTTTTTTTCTCGATTTCACTATTTCCCCTATAGTAAAAATTGTTCATATTCATCAGTGGAGTCTTTACACAAAATTTCGGTACTGATAACAAAGTCACCCTGTATATTCTTCTAAGATGTACCTGTTCTGATATACAAACGGAAAAAAATAAGTCAAAAGTAACCTAGGTAAAGTAACCTAACCCAGGGATTCATAGCCATTGGGTATGCCATTCGGTTTGGGTTTCGGCTAGATTTTCTATCCACATAAAAAATAATATCGGAGTTTGATCAGATGTCGATATGATAGTTCGATAGCATATACACGGTGACTTTTTTATCAGTACCGATATTTTGTGTAAAGACTCCACTGATGAATATGAACAACTTTTGCTATGGGGGCAATAGCGAAATCGAGAAAAAAAAATCAGCTGTTCCATACAAAAGTTCAATTGGCGCGCGGTCAAAATGTATGGAACAGCTGATTTTTTTTTCTCGATTTCGCTATTACCCCCATAGTAAAAGTTGTTCATATTCGTCAGTGGAGTCTTTACACAAAATATCGGTACTGATAAAAAAGTCACCCTGTATAAGAAAAAGAAAAAATATAATACCCAGTTATAAAATAAAATCCCAGTTTTTATAATTTTATTCTTATTAAGTCAAAGTAGCGTAAACGAAGTCGGCGGGGGTAAGTACTACCTATAAATAAGTACTGCCTGTTTGGAGTTTCCAATCCAAAAAATAATCATACCATATCGACGCTTTGCAGCGTCTGCAGCCGCTTCGTCATGAGCAGATCGGTGAACTGTCTGTGGATTGGCTTCATCTTCTCCGTGACACGCAGGATCCACTGCTTGTCGGGGTTAGGCGCCATGTCGTATGTCGGCGTACTGAAAAAAAAGTGAAAGGTATTCCTTTGATTGAACTGTTGCAGAGTTTGTATTTTTAGGTAACATGCTTTATCAGTACTGTTTAAGGCGTTTGATAGGCTCTCTTAACAGTAATTTATTAAAATTCTCATTTCTTCTATTTAGTTTGTAGTAACAACATATATGTATATATAATAATAAGGAACCGTTTTTATATATTGCAAATCACAGGATAAACTCCTAAACGAAGTAATTAATATACAGTACAACAAAACATAAAAATCGACTTCAAAAACGATTGCACGAAAAAACTTTTGAAAGGACTCCAATTTTAGGCAAACCATTTCTTTTTGCCGTCGGTGCCCTGATAGATGAAGCTTGAGATGGCCAATGAGATGAAGAATGCGATGGCACCGACTCCAAAAAGTAATGGTTTCCCTAAAATGGAGTCCTTTCAAGAGTTTATTTACGACTTTTAGTACAAACCCTCTAAGTAGGTGTTTTTTTCAAATCGGTCCACAAATGATTGAGATATAAGGTTATTTAGCCTCAAAAAACATACAGTAGAATTGATTACCTCTTTTTTGAAGTCGGTTAAAAACCGACCACGAACGCTAGCCAAGCAGATAAAATTGATTGACCATGTTAAAAAAATGCTTCGTATTTTATGATAAACTTTACTTAAAGGGCTCCCTGAATTTTTATTTATTAGAAATTATTTTAGTAGAAAAATCATATCGTTAAATAAAAGACCAATCGTAAATCTGATTGATGCGATTATAGCTCTGGTTATGCGGTTTAGATACAATGTTTAAGTTTAATTAAACCGAGATATCAGCAGTTACAGTTAGAAAAATTGGCAAAAATGGCCATATTTAGCAGGTTTTGTAACTCTAACTACAGTAAACTACTTTTGAAACAATTTAAACGTACTAAATAAACTATAGAACCTGTACTACAATCGTGTCTACCAGATTTTTGTTTGTTTTTGTATTTAAGGAGTACTGATTATTTTAAATAGCACTCTATTGTGCGCGTCTAAAATAGCGCTAGTGTGCGCGTCAAAAAATCGGGGAGCCCCTAAAGAAAAAACCTTGCTGAAATATTTATAGGTACAAAAACAAAATAGGTACTCCTGCAACATTTAATTACACGGTGTATGTACCCAACTAATTTCTTTCTGACTTGCTTCGTGATCGGTTAAAATGTAAAACTAATTAAGGCATTTGATACAGACGTCCAATTAACGTCAGGTACATACAGGATACACGATTGCTGGCTGTCAGGACACTAGGGTGACTATGTATTCTTAGATCGGAAGTTTGAAATAACAGCCGACAAAGTTGTCGTTACATAATGCCTACTGTAAAAATAAATAAATAGGAGTGTAACCTGTGGAACAACGTGAACACGTAAATGGCATTAAGGACAGGTGTTGTAATGTCTCATTAATATGTAAATATTTCTCACACAAATTTATTAATATTCCTGTACTATGTTTTTAGTGGAAGAAGTTTTTTAACTTCATTTCAACTGAAATGCATAATTAGCTATCCCTACAAGTTATTGTTAATTAATATTGTAACACCGTTGATTTACTAAATAAAAAAAACATGTCTCAAATCCTTATTAGAACCTCCTGAATACGCTTTTAATGAACGAAACGCAGCTATTAGAGCATTATTTTGAGTCCCGGTCTTTTTATCCGTTTTGCAACCACTCAAGCGATACATCATTGTTTTTTATAATCGCAAAAAAAACAAGACGTTCCCGCAAAATTAGTGATTTATATTGGTCCTACAGCCCGCCGCGGCAGTTATCGGAGCTTCGGAGAGCGACCACACAATACGCCGATGGCTGAATATTAAAACGGTCCCAGGTTCGACTCCCGGCGCCGCCCTGTCGCGGACGAGGAATAAATGGATGTGGGTAATCTACATACTTGCTATATGCAAGCGATATGATACGAGCGTTATTACAAAATAACACAAAAGGGGGTAGCCATTTTTAGGGTTCCGTAGCCGAATGGCAAAAAACGGAACCCTTATAGTTTCGTCAAGTCTGTCTGTCTGTCTGCCTGTCTGTCTGCCTGTCTGTCCGTCCGTATGTCACAGCCATTTTATTCTGTAACTATAAGCATCACATTGTTGAAATTTGGTAGGAGTATGTATCCTGTTAACCGCTTTACGATTCTCATACAAAAAATAAAAAAATATGTCATTTAAGGGGGGCTCCCATACATGAAACTAAAACCAAAAAATTTTTTTTAGCCATACATATACGTGTCTATAGATAGGTCCTTTAAAATGACACCGAGGTTCCTAAAACCATTTTCTTTTAAAGTCTAACGTTTCATAGCTAGACGCTGCCAAAGTGGTAAAATGGGCGTCCCCCCCCCCCCCCTATCTAACTTCTAAACTAAGCAAGTGTAAATTTTGAAAAAAAAATATAATGTAGATCTTAACAAACACTTTCAACGAAAATTGGTTCGGATGGAATCGAAGGATAAGTTTTTGAGATATAGCACATTTTCAACAACCGCAAACATAACTTTGTACTTCATACAAACACTATGAAAAACAAAGTTATATTTGCTGTCAGCAAAATATTGTAGATTTTACTAAGTGGAAGTAAGTGGGTTCCCAAATTCAGTTAAAGTTGGCACGGAACCCTCAGCGCGCGAGTCCCACTCGCACTTGGCCGGTTTTTATTATTTTCGCATGATGGAACATGTAAAGCATGTTGTTTTTATATCTGTAGTGTGTGTCAAGAAAATATAAAGACGGTAGCACGATAAAGCAAGTAGGCTATAACACCAGTAGTAACGTGCATCTATAGTTAAACTATACTTAGGCATCAAAACAAACTAAGAATTTTATTTCAATTCAAATTTCTTCATCAAATTATTAAGGTTTCGAATTATTGAGGAACACTTATTCATATGGACGAAACATAAGTAGAGCTATTGAAGAATTATTAGATATTTTTAGGAACCAATAAAAAAAACACCAACCAGAGGTACGTAGGTACCAACAAAACGTAGGTTTGAACTGTCAAATTAATACGATTGCTTTACACAATTCCACCTCAGAGCCCTGCGGTATGTATCACCACATGATCACACCAACATCACCAACAAACATCATTATTTTTAATACATACTGACGGTACTGCTGACGAGTTCCTTGATTGAATGTCTAGATTTCAATAAAAAAAAATGTAATTCCTAGGTAGGAGGAATGACTTTCTCAATAAAGGTAAAGACCAAATTGGTTAAAACAAATGACAATAGAAAATAAATGAGACCCCGCGATATACCGACTCATTAAGACGGTGCGCGTATATCAAACAGTTTTATACCAACACACGATCGTTTATTTGCATGGTGAGGAAGGACAGGGTTGCCAGCTTTTACAAATTGTACTTTAGCAAAAATCAAACTCATAAATCAGCAAATCTTTATAAATGCGACGTTAATTAAATACGTAAGTTTTTCTATTTGCGAATAGGTAGGTACACTAGAAACTTAAGATCGGGATATCAAGAAGCACTTTTTTTTTGACATTCCCACACATCGCCATCTAGTCCCAAAGTAAGCTACTCAAAGCTTGTGTTATGGGTGCCAGACAACGGATATAATACTTAAATGTTTGTATTGTACGGGGATCGAACCCGCCACCCGCTGCGTAGTAAGCGATTTCTCGACCACTACACCAGACGGGTCGTCTTAAGCACCGATACTAAAAATCTACTCTGTTTTGAGCACACAGCACACATGTACAGTCGACAGTACATCAGTCTACCCACTTTTGTTGCAAACTAGCCCTTATTTCAACTGTATAAAAAACCGCAGTGTTCACCTTGACGTGTTGTTGTCCGTCCTTAATTACTTTGGTACAATAAATATTTTGAAAATTATGAAATCGATATAAAAATGCTTTTGAAACCTACCCCATACAATAAGCAGGCTTGTTTTCGAACTGTCCTCTAATTTGATGTATAACTCATATACGAGGCAAAAGTTTTTATTTTTTGTATTTTCTAAGGTTTGCTAGCCCTAATGTCGTCTTTTATGTGCCGACAATTATGCCGCCCTGTCCGCCGAACGATATTTATGTGCAAGGATCCCCGCTTCGTAGAGGACCTCAGACGAGTGTGCCTGTGTGCCCGATTATTGGGAGTCAACGTTTGGGAAGGTCAAGGCATTTCTATTTAAGACAGACTTTATAATGAAAAATTTTCAAATTTTCTGGGTGAAAGAACTGGGCCAACCCAGCCTAAACTTAACTAATCATCCTATTCATAAGTTGCCACTTCATTGTAAAGTGATTTCTTCGTCTTATTTTAACTATGGCTATAGTGAGATGGATCAGGCTTAGGGTAGGTGTCCCGAAAAATTAACTGTATCTTAACCGTAACTATACATACCTTTGCCCTTTCACTCAAATTAAACTACAGTTACATTTGAGTTACTTAAACCGTAAACATAAAAATTATAGTTTTGTGCTCAAATTTCTCCTTGTTAACATAAATAATCATATTGAACAAGAGAGTTTATTATTATTATTAATTACCTTAGACGCAAAATTCATCATAAAATAAACTTAATATCAAACTTCCCTATCAAACGTCGTTTTCTTTGATCAAATCTGCCCCATAGTACTTATCATAAAAGATACAATTTACAAAACAAAATTTATTCACTCGCAACGCAAGTAAAAACTACAACTGGATCGAAAACTAATAAGTACTATACAATTTTCAGAAAAAATAAGTTGGAAACCTTTACTCACGTGATTGTAAATTCCACAACATTTATTTTTATTTTTTACTTTCCTGGTACAAATACGACGAAAGATAACTATTTTTGACTACAAAACAACGCGCGCTTTTTGATTGAACTACTGAACCGATTTGACAAATTATTTTTGTGTTGGGTTGCTTATTTATCGGAAAGGCTCTAGGTTATCAATGAAAAATCACGCTGCAACTGGAGGAAGTAGCAAACTCAAACTCAAATAAAAGTTTTAAACGATAAACTGAAAACCGGAATAAAAAACTAAAACTAAGAAACGAACCACTTAAAGGTTTAGTGCATGTAGTCACATGTATTATGCAATTATTTTCATAAATTTGCAATCTGTGGTTCAATTATTGTAATTATGATTTAGTTAAGTGCATCGGATTGCTTTTTAATAAAGTGAACAGCCTATAAATTAATTTAAAGCGAATGAAATGTCATATCAATTGCAATTATTATGGATAGAATAAAGTGGAGTATGACATTTGGTTAATATTCAAGGCAAGTTCAATAGACCTTGCAACTAACACTCGTCTATACACAGTCTGGCCATAAATACTGTTACAATTAAAAATAAGAACGATATTACTTTTGAATTTGGAATCTGTCATTTTTATACGATTGCTCATTGTGTTTTTTAATTTTGGCGCCAATACATTTTATAATATTTTGCGATATTAAAATAGAGTGAGGTGATAAAGAGAACCGAATCGCTGTGATTGCATTACACAAAGTTGGCATGGAGCAACATGCAATTTTTAAAACTCTCCATACGCTTGGTATTAGTCAAATGTACTAACATTTGACTAATACCAAGCTGTACCGGGCTATCAATAGGTACAATGAGACCTCCTCTGTTTGTGACAGAAAAAAATTTGGCCGTCCACGTAGTGTTCGTACGAAAAAGATAGCACCCATAACCATGTCGCGTATTTTAAAAGATGATTTAGGACTTGCAGCCTATAAGAGACGCACTGATAATTTTTTAACTGATAATTTAAAAAGGAATAGGGTGGTAAAATCGAAAAAACTACTAAAGCGGTACGCAAAGGGAGGTCACAGAAAAATTTTGTTTACGGATGAGAAAATCTTTACAATTGAGCAACATTTTACAAAGAAAATGACCGTATTTATGCTCAAACCTCTAAGGAAGCTTCCCAATCAGTCGGCAGAGTGCAACGTGGGCATTACCTGACTTCAGTGATGATTTGGCGGGGTGTTAGCTATGAAGGAGTGACTGAGCCATATTTTTGTGAAAAAGGTATCAAAACATCGGCACAAGTGTATCAAGATACCATTCTTGAGAAGGTAGTTAAGCCCCTTAACAACACCATGTTCAATAACCACGCATGGTCTTTCCTACAAGACTAGGCGCCGGGTCAAAAAGCTCGGTCCACGCAGTCTTGGTTAGAAGCGAACGTTTCGGATTTCATCAGAGCTAAAGACTGGCCGTCATCTAGTCCCGATCTTAATCCGCTGGATTATGATTTATGGTCAGTTTTAAAGAGTACGGCTTGCTCTAAACGCCATGATAATTTGGAGTCCCTAAAATAATCCATTCGATTGGCAGTGAAGAATTTTCCCATGGAAAGACCGTTTAAAGGACTGTTTTGCAGCCAATGGAGACCACTTCGAATAAGCTTTTTATATTTTAAATTGTTTTATATTTATGTATCAAACTAACATACTGTAAACGTAATAAATATTATTTGCATTAATTTTTTTTTTCTTTGTGACAATATTTATGGCAAGACTAGGTATAACTAAATAGGCTATGACTGCATTTGCAATATATCACTTTACGGGCTTTGGAACTATTACTAATCATTATAAGTTTAAAGTCTGCAGAATAACCCAAACAAGAAAGCATGTTTAATGTATGACCATAAAAGGTCAAACAAGATCGAATTCAGAAATCTGTACTATTATTATAAAGCTGAAGAGTTTGTTTGTTAGAACGCGTTAATCCAAAAAACCGATCCGAATCCGATTAAGAAAAAGTGTTATAAGTATAGCTTATTTAGCAAGGAAGGCTAGGCTGTAAAACATCATGCTGGAGGGAGCAAACTTACAACGCTCGGACGCAGTCGCGAGGGACCGCTAGTCCTTTAATGGCATAACATTTTGAACTTTGCTCTTAGGTTTTCTACTTGAGTTCATACTACTATTATATCGTCTGTGTATGTAATGCCTTAGTAGGCACCTATAAATTAGGCAATGTTCTACCTTATTAATCCCAGAACTATAGTTTTAGCTTCTTTCCATACTTATTTGTTTGTCATCTAATAGGTATGGTTTCTTTACCCGAAGGTTGTCTGGAAGAGATCGCTTATAGCGATAAGACCGCCAAAATTTTCCATTTCCTCTAAACGAATTTGTATTTAACCAATAAAGAGTTATCTCGTTTAGTAGTTAGTTAACTTATATTTATCTTTAGAGGCGAAACCCTTTCTTTGTATCTATCTCTTTCTAATCTCTGAAAAGCACTTTTAGCTGTAAGTTATCCCCTCGGGGAACGTTTCAAAAAACATTAATTGCTGAGGCATTTTCGCGACGCCGCCGTCTTAGTCCTGCTTGCTTAAGTATTTAAGAAGTTGTCCGGCTTTCGGGGCCCGTACGTTGCAAGACAAACTTTTCAACATCATAAACTTAATTTATGGCGTGATAACTGCTATGGTCTTTTCGCTCTGCGAATTAATATTTTCCTTTACAAAAGCACGAAGGTATTACGCAATTAAAAGTTCTATCCACTTATATCGATGCTGATATTTTCTAGGACACGTCTTTCAGTTGCAACTACCTAAGTAAGTAACCAACACTAATACACGGCTAATACCTCTTTTTAAGTGAAAATATTTAAAGAGCCGATTGAGAAAAGTAAATGTTTTTTTTTATATATTTTTTTCTTTTATAAGGATTTTTTTGAAAAAGTTAAAGTTAAGGTAATTGTATTTTTTTTCTATTAATTAATAAGGATAGATCCAAGAAAATGAAGTATTGGGCATTGAAATGCAAGAGGCGAAGCCAATGACGTAAATATCTTTTAAAATTGTCAGGGTGCTGCTCAAAAATTTTATATTTTTTTGTTACAGATAATAAAAATATTGTTAACTCGATTTTCCAAAAAAAAAATTAGAGTTTCCTTTTAGAGTCAATGTTAAAATATGATCACTTAAACCGATTTGACTTTATATACATAATGTTAGAGTCATAAAAATAAATTACTCGAAGCATTTATACATAGTAGCAATAAAGATCAATGCACTGTTCAGTAAATAATTACCCCCAAACCCTAAATCTATTGACGACATGCCCCAGATTCCACCCTCGCAATTAAAACAGCTCTTACAACCTTTAATTACTAACTGACCTGAGTTCCACTGAAAATAACATTTCAACCACGGATCGACGCACATAAAAGTTTATAATGGCGCTTGAATTAATGAGGAAAGAATATTCAAAGTGTTTCAAAGGGGAATAAGTACGGAACGCCCGCAGAAAGCGAGCGACCTTATTTTTCGGGCTCTCCAAAATTTCAGGTACTCTAGCGGCGCCCTGGATAATTTTGCTGCCACCTCTGCTAGCGAGGCTGATTCATGTTTCATGAGTATGTTGAGACTCGGTCGTCTCGCGATTTTACTTGATGATGATGTCTCTATCGTCTGAACAATTGAGACTGAAGAGAAACTAACTACAGTTGAGCACTGAATTTCGAGTGATCACTCAGCTGACACCAATCATCATAATCAAAAAAGGACGTCTACTGCTTAACAAAGGCTACCCTTAATTTTCCACAGCGAACGGTTGCCGGCGGTCAGCGCGTATGAAAGCTACTACCTAGAAAAATATGTGTAAAGTCGTATTTGTAATAAAAGTCGGGGTAGTTAGGTTATTACAAAATAATGATTGGATTTTGCTACGTTGAGAAAGATTGCATACTTTTTTTGTAATATACGAGTAACGTATGCTAAGGGTTGTTAATGGCTCAAAATTAAAATATTGAATTGTAAAGGGGACGTAGGTGTTCAGTAAAGTTGTTCAGAAATCACTATATTTTTCAGGACACTGTATTTTCGACGTTTTTTAGAAGGTTCAGCTTGTGGCAACCATGAGATCAATTTGGAAAGCATCAGTCCCGTTTGTTTATTCAGCGGATGACGTAGGCGCGGAATTATACATCGCGGCCAATCTATACAAGCGATTAAGGTGTCAAGCGGTCATGTTCTGGGCTTCATTTTTCGAAGCCAGAGGCGAGAAGATAATGTGAAAAAACTACTGGACCGATTTTGATGAAACTTACACTGGACCCTAAGTTGAAATAATACTGATTGAACTAAATAAGACTCTTATTCCTATGGCTTCTCGTTTCCGAGAATTTCGTGGACAAACATACAAATAGGTATACAATACAAATACTACACTTACGAAATTCATCACACGTGTTTGGAAGCCTATGGCCCACTTGCGCATGATGATTTAACCTAGGATTACGCTAATCCTGGGTAAAATCATCGAGTGCAAGTCCTATATCCTTATCCTATATCCTATATCCTTTTCCTATATCTTCTTCTCCATCTTTTGAAGCTATTATCACAAATCTCCACCAAACTACTCCGCTGGTTAAAAGAATCCCTAGGGGAGCGAGAATAGCTTTAGCTAAATGCCTCTCGTCTTGTATTGAAAAATGTTTCGATAATACTGAAACTGCCTGGCAAAATCTTTTTACATTTTCATACTCGTTTTTTCATGTAAAGTCTCAGTCTAAAACTTTAACTCGGGCGCTTTTAGATAATGCTTCGAAATCCCACAATCCATCCCTTCCGTTCAGTTCGTCTGGTACGTGGTGGTATCTTCCAAATTTAACGTTTATCGTACCGTTGAGAACAAGGTTATGGACGGCGACCTGAAAAACGCAGCCCGAATCTTGTTCTCCGATGACACTCTCGCTCCCCCTAATCAGGAAACTCTCGAGAGCCTTCGTAGTAAGCATCCTTCACGTCCAGATTCTCCATCTTTACCTCTTCCTCCTCTTCAAAATTTCCAACCCTTACAGATACTTGATGACGGCGACACGTTTGCTGCCATCATGTCTTTTCCGGCTGGTTCTGCTGGCGGTATCGACGGCATCACTCCCCAACACCTTAAGGATTTGGTGAGTGCTTCCGCTGCTGACGCCGGTAGAATTTTGCTTTCCAATATTACAAAACTGTGCAACCTTCTCTTATCTGGCAGGGTTTCTGAAAGTTTTCTCCCGTTTTTATTTGGTGCTAGACTTTGTGCCTTTCGAAAAAAAGATGGTGGCATTCGCCCTATTGCTATTGGCTCAACGTTTCGTCGTATTGCAGCCAAATTAGCCTGTCGTGATATTTTTTCTCCTTTGAAAGAGTATTTTCAACCCATCCAACTCGGTTTCGGCAGTAAGGGCGGTTGCGAGGCTGTGGTTCATTCAGCTCGCAATTTCCTCTCCTGTGACGAATCTGAAGTTTTTTTGAAAGTTGATGTGAAGAATGCTTTCAATTCTCTTGACAGGTCTGCCTTTCTGAATGAAGTTCAGACTCACACTCCTCAGATTTATCCCTTTGTTTTTCAGTGTTACAATAATCAATCAAAATTGCTATACAATGAACATTCAATTGTTTCTGCAGCCGGTGTTCAGCAAGGCGACCCTTTAGGTCCAGCCCTTTTTAGTTTAGGCATCCATCCTGTCATTTCATCCTTAAATTCTAAATTCAATGCCTGGTATCTGGATGACGGCTCCTTTGGAGGCAAAGCAGATGTTGTTTTCCAAGATCTTGTCCTGGTTATAGAGGGATTTAAGAAATTTGGCTTAGAACTAAACCTTTCAAAATGTGAACTTTTTATTAATGACCACGTTTCGTCTGGTTCCCGTCAGGATATCATTGATAAATTTAATTCCCTTGCTCCTAACTTAAAAATTCTTAATTCTGAATCGCTTTGCCTTTTAGGTGCCCCTCTTCTTGATCCCAGCATCGAACCTTTTCTTGATAAAAAGTTGAATGATTTCACCCTATCAGCCCCCAGATTAGAACACCTAAATTCACACATTGCTTTTACTATACTTAAATCGTGTCTTTTTGTGCCTAAATTTACAATAATAATTATTTAAAACTATTTGACACTACTCTTAAAAATAGTTTGGAAAAAAAATTAAATTTACATTTTGATAACAATTCCTGGACTCAGGCTTCGCTTCCTATTCGTTTTGGTGGGATCGGAATTCGCCAAATTTCTAGTATAGCCCTCCCCGCTTTTCTCTCCTCTTTGCATAGTACTTTCGTTTTAGCCGGAAAAATCTTTGAGCATCCTCGCCAGCTTTCTGAGGTGAGAGAGGCGGAGGAGTTTTGGCAAGGTCTCTGTCCTAGAGAAGACATTCCAAAGGAACGTCACCAACAAAAACTTTGGGATATCCCTCTTGCGAGAGAGACCTTCAATTCTTTACTTCAAAATTCCGTCAGTGACAGTAGTCGAGCAAGGCTCTTGGCGGTTTCCTGCAAAGATTCTGGTCACTGGCTTCATGCTTTACCGTCAAAAAATTTAGGCACTCTTTTCGATAGTGAGTCTTTCCGGGTGTGTGTGGGTCTCCGCCTTGGCACCCCTATATGTGAAATTTTTATATGTCCCTGTGGCAAGGAGGTTGACAAATTTGGTCTCCACTGCCTTTGTTGCCAACAAAGCGCTGGGCGTCTCGCCCGTCACGCTACCCTTAATGACGCCATCAGAAGAGCTCTTGCCACCATTAATGTTCCTTCCACGTTGGAACCACGTGGTTTGGTCCGTGACGATGGCAAGAGACCCGATGGCCTCACGCTTATTCCCTGGGAACGGGGTCGGGCCTTAGTTTGGGATGCAACTTGTGTCGATACTTTGGCCCCATCCCATCTCAGAGAATCAGCCCTTAAAGCTGGAGCAGCAGCGGAGTTGGCTGAAAACGCCAAGCGTCGCAAGTACGTCTCACTTGCAAGTGATTATGTGTTTGCGCCGTTTGGTGTTGAAACATTTGGGCCGTGGGGACCCTCTGCTAAATTGCTGTTTGGTAAAATTGCGCCAAAATTAAATTCTGTCACAGCCAATAATAAAGCTGGCTGGTTCCTAGCTCAAAGGATTAGCATAGCTATTCAACGCGGCAACGCAGCCAGCATCATAGCCTCCTTGCCTCAAGGAAATGGTTTCGTTTTTGAATAGGTAGAGTTTAAGTTTTTTTTTATGTAGCATGTCTTAGTTTTATTTCTTCTTGTTTGTTATTAATAAAGTATATTATAACTCCTTTTTTTGAAGTCTGTAATAAAAGGAGGATTCCATGCGGACTCCCGTAGATTCATTAATGAACTCATAATAATATTCCTTAGATGCTTTCAATTCTGACACTAAAACCACCTATATTAACCATAATATTATGTAAGTTTATAGAATGCTTGAGGAAATACATATTTTGACTAAATCAACGTTTGATCTGGGACCGCAGAACAAAATAATAGTTCAATTTTTACCTTGTAGGTCCAACTGTTATCTTCGGTGCTTCTGCCCGCAAAATCACCGAAGGAATCTTATTGATTTTAGGAATGACCTTTACTGAGGTAATCGTGCCTATCGTTCTCATCTATAATGAGCCAATGTCTCATCTATAGTCAGGAGTAGGCATGCTTATCTATAAAAAGCTAGTAGTTTGAAGCCAATCTATCAGTTTTAGGACTATTATTTTTACTAGGGTAACTTCGAAAAAATCTTTCCGCATCATTTTATTTTTAACTTGGCATCAACTATTCCATTTCGATAAAATGCCTGGTGCTATTTTAAGTGGTTCGATGGTAGTCTTTATACCTGATCAAAGGCTCCAAGGTGCCGAAGGTGCCCTAATATAATATCTAACAGAAATATAGGTATATCAGTTACTTTACAAATACCCTACACAAAAAAGTCACGTGATGGTATGCTAGAGAAGTGCATGGCTAACAACACCATTAATTTACCATTCCCAGGGCTAGGCGTATGATATACGTACATATAGTTGGTGCTTCGTAGTTTGTTTCCAGAATGTTATCAAAATCGACTAATCAGATCGTCCTGGTTAATATGGACAATGTTGCGGGAAAAGGTTACACAAAATAATCTGCGTTCAACGAAATCGTTATGCAAATTACGATGCTCTTTTGAATTGTATCTCGATAAAACGTTTCAATGACTACTGTCGGTTTATCTTGAACCGGACAATAGTTTCGAGTATCTAACTTTCAAATTCAAAGCGGTAACGAGCAGATAGGGTAGCAGCCCGCAGTGAGTATCTGCTTACAACATTGTAATGAAATACAATGGTCTATTATGTTTGAGGCAGCCCATTACATTTTAGAATTCTAGACTGCCTATCACTAGGCACTGGTATCAGCATGGTAGTGATCTGAAAGGTTTATACTGGCTATCCGCTTTAAGATATGTATCTCATAGTTACATTTCACCAGTCATCATGCTCATTTATTATTGTCATGAATTTAGTTAAGTTAAGAATGAAACTGCATTTCACTGGGTAAGGTTTGATAAGATTAATAACTTTAGACATTGAAATGCTAAAGCATTAAATGAAACACTTTCTTGATAAATTTAATTCATAATGAATGGTCATCACATCGTACAAACACGTAAAAAATTAACTTTAAAAAAAAGTAAAAACCGACTTCTAAACCAAAATGCACTTAAAAGTGTTAAATAAACTCTTGACTATTGAAAGGAAAGGTTTCCAGGCAAAAAATTTCTTTTTGGAGTCGGTGCTGTGATAGTTGATGCTTGATGGTCAAAGTGATGGCATCGACTCCAAAAAGAAATTGTTTGCCTGGAAACCTTTCCTTTCAATAGTCAAGAGTTTATTTAACACTTTTTAGTGCATTGTGGTTTTGAAGTCGGTTTTTACTTTTTTTAAAGTTAATTTTATTTCTTGATTATTAGAGATTATAGGAGAGGGGGGGGGGGGGTTTTGCACCTTATGACTCTGTTTTTTATAAGAAGCTACAAACTTCCTATTATAAGTAATTTAATTATAATTACTGAACTTCTAAGCGTTAAGGAGTTCCACCATCAGTTCAGCCCCACAAAATGTTGACTATCAGACGTAACAACACGTCTACATTAAGATTCTAGTAAAGAAACACTATACGTGCCTTTAAAATTTGAAGGTTTCCCTCGATTACACCAAGTTCCCGTCATCAGATCCCAAGTTGGAAAAAATGGGACCAACTAGAAGGTATACCCTCTAAGTAGGCGAAAAAAATTTTCTAATCGGTCGACAAACGACTGAGATATGAGGTAACAAACATACAAAAAAAAAAACATACAGTCGAATTGATAACCTCCTCCTTTTTTGAAGTCGGTTAAAAAATTGAAACGCGTCGCGTCGGAAAAGTTATACGCTTCGCTAACTGTTTGTGTCTAAACACACTATGCCGAAGTTCGACATGATTACGCCTCCAATACTATTTGAATTACAGACGACACATTAAGCCGAAACGTCGGAACGTAAAATCAGTCGCGTAACTTCGGCATAGTGTGTTTAGACACAGACGATTGCAGATAGGTCCTTAGATCCTTTACACGCTGCCACTTTTAGCAGCGATGCTAACGCGCGTTAGCATCAATGCAGTCGCAAAATGTCAACTTTTACACACTGCGCTACTTTTAGCATCGAATACAGTCGCGATACAGAAGCTGGCAATTTTCAAATTTGTACTGCATCGGTACTAACGCGCGATAACAGTCGCGCTCCTGAATCGATGCTAAAAGTCGCAGTGTGTAAGAGGTCTTAGTAAATAAAGGCAGGAACTCACTGGTGGGTGGTGACGTTGAAGAAAAGATGCGAGTACTGCGGAGCGGAATCTTCTGGTCCGTGCGGAGCAGGGAAGGACATCACGAGCAGCACCGGCTTCCTAGCGAACCGCCGCTTCGATGCCCGGAGGAAGGCGATCGAGTCGTTGGCGATCAGATCCGGGTAATAATCCTATAAATAAACAAAACTAAGTAATACGCTCTAACAATGACTAACTTAGGTTTTATTGTACAAGTCTGACGTGATAGTAATATTGAGAAGGCACGACACTTTTTTGACTTTTATCAAGGGGAAACTTATAGAAGTTTCTGAACCTGCCTGTAGGTAGGAAATCGTCGTCTTCATAGTGAAATCAATAGCATCATAATCGTTTGCAATTTCATAATACTGGATTTCGGATAGCATTGCCAAACACAACCATTTTATGGGAGATAGCCCAATGGAATCACTTGTAGAGATCTTGAGATAGACGTTAACGGGCGGGTGGGTGTGAAAACTGGATAAGCGCTCACATTAGCTGCTGCTGCCCCTTTATCAGGGAGTAAATAGAGCATTTAATACCTTGTGATAATCATCGCCATGCTTTATCTTCTTGCCGTTCATGTTGACGCTGTAGTTGTAGTATCTGGAGTTCATGATGAGGCCGCCCCACTCGCGCCAGCCGGGCGGGATGTACGACCCGTTGTACTTGTTCAAGTACTTGCCGAAATAACCTGTGAACAAAGAAAACGAGGTCAGTAAATCCATAAATGTTAAATGTTAAAGCTTGAAATATAGAGAAAAACAAGTTGGCTCAGACGACCGGATATCAGGCTGTCTGAGCCACACGTTTATCACGATTTCTCAAAAAGACATGGATTAAAATGGATGAAACTACTTCGAATGACCGTCACTTACGCGTCACATCACATTTTATAAGAAACAGCGCCCTGAAACCGTCTGATAGTAGAGATCTGGAATGTCAGTAAATACGAAATGCTGGCTGTCTGAGCCTAGTTTTTTTTTATTTTCCAAGAAAACTATTGCGTCACAAACGATGAAACCTGGATATATCAGCGTCACTAACGATTCGTTATCAGCCTAGATATGCTAGATCTCTCTAGAAGCCTGGCTCAGACGGCCGGATGTACACTTTGTGAGCAGTGTGATTCTGCGATCTTTAGAAGCTCGTTTGTCCATCTTTTCGGTAGAATCCTACGCTGCGCTTTTGGTCAAAAGGTCTCCAATCTAGATCTTTTCTACCCCAACTGCCATCAGTTCTTCGCGCTATGTGTCCTGCCTGCTGCCACTTGAGCTTACTGATTCGCAGGTCTATGTCTACTGACTTAGTTCTTCTACGTAAAGAGTATGCGTAGGTTATAAATAATAATAATAACAATAACTTTATTGTTCATTATCAGCAAAAACAGATTATAATTTATAAACGTTATGTACAATGCTTTAGTAGCTATGCAATAATGTAATGTTTGTTTCCAAAAAAAAGGATTCCTCCTAGTTTAGGTTTAACCTGTATTATAAGTGACAACTTCTTCCCTATTCTGTAACAATTTATCACTTCTGTCAAGTATGGACGTAATTGGACAAAGCTGTAGTTGGTTAAAAAGCATTTCGAACATGAATTTGGATCAGTAACTCTCAGTAAATAAACTACAGATATTATAAATCCTTCAGCAAATAAAACCACCGCGTCACTTTACTGAAAACTTTCATCAACTCAAATCAAGACGGCGCAAAGATCATTGTTCACTCAAGACAATAGTTCTCAAATTTTAATTTGGGCGCCGTTAATGGAATGCAAACGGGGGTGGTTTTTAATTTCGCGAGGCGTTCCCGGCCGATGAAGTGGCACGGAGACACTGATTACTTCTGCCGAGGACGTGTTCTGCCATGGGAAGGGAGGATGGAACAAAGTAGAGGAGAAAGCGGTCTCTGCGAACAAATGTTTCTTTGCACTCCCATTATTTATTTATTTCTTATTGCATAAACAAAATGAAGTACAAATTAATGTTTTAAAGCATTCTACCAGTCAACCATTCATGAAATAGATCTGTAGATTTAAAAAAAACCGGCCAAGTGCGTGTCGGACTCATGCACGAAAGGTTCCTTATCCTATGTGAAAGCAGTAAGCATTTTTATTGCTCTAATAATGTTATGTAAAACATGATTAAGATTGCCATATAGGTAATAACAAAATATCCATAATTATGAGATAAAACCGGTTCAAATATCATTTGATCACGCTGACCCACAATATTTTACTACAGTTTCATATTTAACATTAGAGGAGGTAAACATCTATAAGCGAAAATTTACATTACAAATATTTAGCTTTAAATTTATGGATTGCAACTGTGTAATTTGTTTACTTATTATAACCCTGAAAGTTTTCCTTCTAAATTCATCATGTAATACTGCTACTGCTCTATTTTTTTTTTCGTATTCACCCATTACCGTTTAGTTGGAAGACAGTATAGACATTGGACTCTAACAAAAAAATATCCCTTTTAAAAACGCCCTAAACCCTTTGAATGTATCGGAAACAGGCCTCTTTATCAAAAAACTGTGTTCACAAACTCACAATCATTTAGGACACCAATCCAATGATACCCTACCCAATGGGTTTGGCAAGAGAAAAAAAACTCCACGTTACTTATGGGAGAGCTACATCAAAATAATACATACCAACAATAGTCATGTCAAATATCAGTTTTTTAGCACAGCAGTGTTTGCTAAAACCTATGACAGTTCTTCTTGTGAATGACAGCCCGTTTGACAGGGTGGACCGTCTGTGGGTGAACCGTAGTCGTCAACCATAGAAGTCATTTATTTATGCAAATAGGGCCATTGAGGACACTTACACACCAGCCAGCGGGGGCGACGTGCCGCGTTACAACAACGCATGCGGCGCTGGTCGAGAGTGTGTCCCGAGTTGGTCTCGATCCGAGGTGGTGACGTTACGAAGTTGATAGATGTGCGTTGAAGTATGGAGTTTCATACAAAGAATACTGAACGCCTCGAGTTAATACGGTGCTGTCACCGTGACGGGTTGATTAGTGCGGGCTTGATAGTGGGTTAAATAGTAATATTTTATGAAACCCTAACCGCTGAAACGCTGAAAGCTTATAGATTATCACCTCGCGTTCCCAAAGAGACAACAAGACGCCTCGAGAAGGCGCAAACTGAAAACAGCTATAAGAAATACAAATTCGTTTTAAAACTTCCCTTTACTTTGAGAACATTTTCCTGTACAAATATTTTGAACGCGCTTCGGATTTTTCGGGCGGATACTTTTTATTTGTTGCTTCTGAATTCAGATTTTTCGCTATGCTTTTGCTGAGCGTACCAAAAATCTGCAGAGCGCCTATATTAGGTATCCTTTTTGTTGATAGATAATGTACCGCATATACCAATTTTGTATTTAGTAGAGAACCATTGTGCTATTTCATTATATTTATTGTATTCAATGTAAAATGTAGTGAAATTATTTGGAGATAAAACTTATTTTTATTTGCATAAAACATATTTAAAAAAAAATACATTTATTCTGTTGTTTATAAATACATTAAAGTTCAGCATGTTTTGTCTGGTAAGACGTGCAATTTGTCATTTTGTTACGAATGCTAGATTATAATTCATACAATGTCAAAAATATAGATTTTCATAAAGATAATTGTCAAATTTTAGAATTATTATCAACGATGTCAAAGTATTCAGTGAAATACGCAATTTTAATAACTTTATGTGGTTTCTTCATTTATTTAATTATGTAAAAGTTTGATCATTAATTATAAATTATAATAGCATTTATCAATGAATATTTTCTTAGGTTTATACTATAAATAATGTGTTGCTTAGCTCTTTAAAAGATAAGGGTAATTTGTTAATAGGTAATGTTAGGCGCCGCAACTTTGTAAGTAAATGAAAAGTGTTTGTGTATGTGATTTTAATGTTAGTCAAACCGCAAAAAAGGCAGAAATTATATCTAATGTCTCTATTATAAGTCATATTCATTTGGCACACGATGTACCAAACATCCTGTATGTGTTATGACTTCTAGTTCTATCTAATTTTCGTAGCCTGGGAAACCGCTGCTTTACATGGAATGTTCACTATTTAAAATACGGAAAATTACCAGGTATGCAATTTATTTCTCGATTACCCAATTGAAATTCATTTATCAATGTCTCATAATACATCATGTATCTGGGTCGAGATCCAAAATCGAGTGTAAATAAACAATAAATATGAATGAGTCGCATACCATCTCTTATTTTGTCTTTGTTGAATTGCAAGAAATAACTTTAATCGTTTGCTATGTATTCCCGAAATCACGTGAGCCTACTTGGTCCCCAGTCTGCTGTGGTTTTCTAGAGATAGAGTTCCCTGTGTCTTTATGTTCTGATATCATCGCCGACAAAATGTGATCTCTTGTAAAATGGGTACTTTTATGGCAAAAGAAAAATGACATGGCATTCCTTGGCAGTCTAGACAGACATACAATTTAGGTTTATGTTAGGATAAGGATTTTATTGAGCCGTAGTAACGTACCCACAACATGTAGCCAGCTAGTAGACTTTATTCTACCGATAGCGTAGTGAACCTTTCTTTTAAGTATCAAAGATGGTGACCGTCAACGAATAATATACCTACCTGCACATATATATAGTTAACCGATCAATTTAAAAAGTTTATATATCTATTCTTGAACTGTCACTATGACATTCTTTTTAAATTGTTCGGTATGCTAGTATGATTATATGCCTGGTACATACTAAAATTTTTGGAATAAAGAGGATTAAGTTTAGGCTTACAGACATTGTCCAAGACACAGCCAAGCGATCGTATGAGCTTACTTAAAACGTAAACGTCAAATGTGTAATACCTACAGAACGTAGAGTAGCTATTAAATTAAATTCAAGTTAATTATGACATAATATTATTGTGCTTAATTGATAAAACATCAGTTACACAGCTAATGAGGACAAAAGTTACTAATTTACTACGATAGCTTTATTTACGTCCCTTTAATTGAACAAATGACGCAATTAACAGTTCATAACATTATGCGAAAGATAGACCTCTGTTCAAAATAATGCAGTGGGTAAAATATTATTCGCAGAACATAATCAGGTGACGATGTAAAAACTTTTTAGTAATTTTAACATAATTCCAAGCTAGCACAAGAAGTCATTTAAAACAAATCTACACAATAACAAAGGCCGAACCAAAGTGAGTTATATTTGTTCTATCTACTCCTTTAGTAACATTAAAAGTTTTCCAAATATTAACGAAAGATGTTGACAATAAAGAAAAGGCGGGAACTTTTAGTTGACTCCGGTAGCTGTCTGCGTATCTCTGTATCTTGTTCACCGTAGCGCCAGGTTAAAAATACAAGGTTTGATAATTTTATACACATAATTTCACAGTGTTATCTAATCGGCGGCTGCTGTCAAGCTGTCGGCTGTCAAGTTCGCGTAGCGTGCATCGACGCTGCACAGATGACCAATGTGCATACATTGGCATATAAGGTCTGCCACATACAATGTGTTTGTTCATACAATTTAAAGTTTTTGAATAAAATTATTTTATAATTTGATTTAATTCTTCACGGATGTGTTTATCAACAGTCTCTTGTTACGCTTTTGTTTATGCGACCGCCGGCGGCCTTTTGATCCGTGAGCGTTTAAAAAGATCTCAGTTTTCAAAGATGAATTACTTATGTAGTTAGTGGATTTGTCTTATTTTAAAACGAATTATTTCAGTAAAAAGGCATGTCAAGATTGTTTTCAATATTCGACAAACAAAAGAAACAGACTTTAAGGTACTACAAAGTTGATCCAGAAATATTAGGGCATAAGTTAGGAGATGCCTCCATGATGGAAACGAAACACCAAATTTATCTATCCACCTCATCTCTATGTTGCAGTTTAGTTGAACACAGGTTCAAAGCTAGAACATCTTATTATTCACTAAGGTATATAGGAAGAATTAAAAATAATATAAAAATAATAGTACATACATCTTTGTGTCGAAATTCCTGTAGAATTCTACTTATTAAAAAGAAGTAGATTAAACGTTATGCTTTCAAAGCTCATATAGCGTTTTATAAAATCATTGTACTACCTTAATGTCGTCCGAATATGTCCGCCCTTAGAGCTAAAGATCTTTTAATAATAAATGCATTACAAGCTTTTATAAAAACAAGTTAGCAACCAATGACGTTGAAATTAGTCAATTACTATGAAAATAGGAGTAGTTTATCCTTTTGTAATTAAATTGCTTATTTGATGTGAGCACTGCACATTCCTGAGTGTAATAATAATAAGTAAGGCAGGCCACTTGGAAAGTTGACCTGTCTTATAATATCAAGTTACTTGTAACTTGCCATTTAACAAGCTTAAGGGTATACTTCACCATCAACAAATAAGCACTATCCAACATACATTTTAAATATGATTCGTAATTTCATATGAAATAGTAATTATTCAGATATTGTGAAAAACGCTAACCCTAATTTTAATCTTTTTGCCGTGTTTATAAATTACTATAAATGATTAGTCTTATTTGATTGCATCATACTATTATATCTCTACTTACAAAACCGTACGAGGTTGATAATAAATAAACAATTGCATTGTAGACTATATTATCAACAAGTAATTAAGAAAAATATAATTCCTTTATGATCTCATATTATGTAGTTTTAAACAACACATAATTGGCGCTATAATATGACTTGCATGATAATAAGAAGTAATAATGGAATTGTTTGATGATTCTAAGTACTTATAATCGTGCCGTATTGTGTACGAGTATTTTTTTGTTTTTTAATAGATATCTACACAGTTTTACAAGGATTTAAAATTTGCAGCGCTAATAAAATAAATTAAGATGTCGTAGATAATTATGCAAAATAGCCGACTTATAATTTGCTTTATTAATTAAACTAGCGGTCCCCCGCGACTTCGTCCGCGCGTTTTGAGTTTGCTCCCTCCCCTCCCGTCGCAGCGTCATGTTTTATATCCTAAAGCCTTTCTCGATAAACAAAGCTATCCAACACAGAAATATTTTTTCAAATCGGTCCAGCAGTTCCTGAGATAAACGCGTTCAAACAAACAAACTCTTCAGCTTTATAATATATTAGCGCCAGCGCACGTTGTACTTAAGCGGCGAACATTATTTTGGTGCGGAGTTATGTTAAAACTGTGATAGCTCCTAAGATATTTATTGAAATCAAATGATATAAAGGGCAACTTGGTTCTAAATGAAATGCTCGTGATGATGAATGTATTTATTTTGATAAGAATAAATACCTGTGTGTATAATACAACTCTAAAAATAATGCATTATTTTTTTACAAATTTATGAACATAAAAAAGGTTGTAGTAAGTCAACCATAAAAGATAGACATATGCTGTCGCGGACTTTATTATAGAACTCTTAATGCTGAACAATCCTGTCATACATGATTTTTGTGTAACTTAAGCGGTTTCCGCAGCGTACGCAGCAGAAGCTCTCAAAAGGAATATCTTTCTCCCGTTTTCGCAACATTTTTCATTGTTGCTGTGGTCTTATGAGTCGTATCTTTATGTTATATAGCCTAAAGCCTTCCTCGATAAATGGACTATCCAACGTAAAAATAATTTTTCAAATCGGGCCAGCAGTTTTTGAGATTAGCGCGTTCAAACAAACAAACAAACAAACAAACTCTTCAGCTTTATAATATTAGTATAGATAATATCATGCTCAAAGCTAAATACAGTATTTAATGACCAGTTATTTATTTTTAATCATCAAACTAAATATTGATAATATTATTAAAATACATATAATAGCATATGTCCATATCATTGAGAATTATGATAATATTATTATATTAATAATATTCATTTTCACTAAATGGGAATTGAACTGCCTGGAAATTGAACGGATTAAGCTGGATTACAATACGCCCCCGGCATAGAAAATCAGCCGTGTCGCCTATTTTATCCAGTTTCAATATATTGGTGCTAGGCCATACCTACATCAGGGTTCTAAACGTAAATCAGTCTATGGTAATGACAATACTGCGTGAATTTCAATCACTTATTTCATTTGCAAGACTGTCATAACACCAATATTAATTATGACTGTAAATTTATTTATTGTTACCCGACTATGCTATGCAAAATGTTTTACCGACAAATGAATGACTGAATCATTTTCAAGTTACTATTGTAGTTGAGGGTTTCGCTGTTTCCTCGGACCATTCAGAAGCTTAAGGGGCCATCCGGATTTTCACGCGCACACTAGCGCCACTTTAGTAGAAAAATCATAACTCGTTTAATAAAAGACCAATCAAAATCTGGTAAACAAGATTGTAGTACAGGTTCTATAGTTTATATAGTACGTTTAAATTGTTTCTAAAGTAGTTTACTGTAGTAAGAGTTAGAAAAACTGCTAAATATGGCCACTTTTGGCAATTTTTCTAATTTTAACTGCAGATAACTACTTTAGAAACAATTTAAACGTACTTAATAAACAAAAGAACCTGTACTACAATCTTGTTTACCAGATTTTTGATTGGTCTTTTATTTAACGAGTTATGATTTTTCTACTAAATTTGCGCTAGTGTGCGCGTTGAAAATCCGGATAGCGCCTTAAGGGCTCTCCATATGCATTTAAATATGGAATGTCATTTCTTATAAGGTATTGTACAGACAGGGTTTACCAGTACCGTTACCATGAGTTTACAGCGGTTTTACTCGCTGGCGACGACGTAAAGAAATGAATGAAAAAATTTTGTTTTGCAAGTGACCGCTATAGGTGTTGTGCAGTTTTCCACAATAATGCGTTGAACGCAGATTGTGAATCAGTCATTTTCACATCAGTTACGGATAGATCTGGGGGCGGATTCTTGAGCATTTCGTATACGAAAAAGTTCACCGTCCGAATTTTTCTTTGTCGAAGAAAAAAATGTTTTTGATTTCTTAGGGTGACGATTTCTATGCATTTCGATTTCGTTCAAGCGATACTTTCTTACTATACGTATAGATATAGATTTTTGAGGTAAAACGGTAAAACTCGTAATCGAACTTTTTAGTGTGGTTATTCACCTCACTAAAAAGTTTGACGTGAGAATCGCCACCCTGAGCTTCGCGTTTTTAATTGTACGATGAAATAGTGTTACTATACAAGTAATAGTGGAATTGAGTTCCATTAGCAGCTTTTTAAGTTAGGTATAATGTAATGTTGTAACAGACCACTAACAGACAGTTGACCTGACCGGCTGTCACCGCCCGCCGCCTTTACACAATTATGCAAATAGAAAATGATAATTTAATGATTTAATTGGGCGTTCATTAATGTGCCTATTGGAATGTAGTAACATTTATTTAATGGTCACATTTCGTCATTTCAAAATAAACTAGTAAATAAATCAACGTAGGGTAAATAATATCGCTAACATACATTTAAAGTGGTGTGCACACGGAGAGAACTTGGTCAAATATATGCATTGACAACTTTTGAGCTTTCTTCAGTGAGGATTAGCATGTACTTTATTTTAAATATCTGGTATTGTATTTATTAATTTGTGAATATCCATAAGGGAGAAGCGGGACATTGCCAACACAATAGTGTCTTTTGACTACTTACAGGAAAGTGTCAGCAATTTGTTTGTAACTAACTTTGTTGGAAATATAAAGACATTCTCATTTTTTCATTTATTATAGCTACTTAATTAAACAAACAAATAATTCACTATTCAGATCTTAAAATTAATAAATATGTACACCAATCACATACATTGCTCTGATCCCAAAGTACGAAGCCAATGCACTGCACTGTAATTGTGTAAATCAGACACAACGGTGGTACCACAACACCCAGACCCGAGACAATATAGAAAATTATAATTTCTACATTGATCCGACCGGAAATCGAACTTGGGACCTTGGAGCGGCGATGCCTTGAAACCCAGGAGGTCGTCTTAAAAATCTAATAACTAGATATTTTTATTAAAATGAGTCCCTTTAGGCAAGGTTCCGAAGATACTGGCAGCGTCCCCCCTTTGAATAGCTAGACTTATTATTTGTCCAATGCAACTCTTCGGTTTCCTGTGAAGTCGACTAACCATGCTATTTCCTTAAAAAACCCTTAGCGCTAGGACCCCACGGACCAAGAGTCTTGACACCGAATGGGATAAAATCACATTCGGATTTAGCCCCTGAATTTGTATGCTTTAGCTTTGTCAGCCGCATCACAAGCCGCACCAGTTCTGTTGTTGGTTCCATGTAAATTTTGTGATATATTCTTTTCTAAATGATGTTGAAATCGGCAACCAAAGAACTTTAGATTCAGCAACTCAGCACTTTTTTTAAAGGTAACATTCATCTTCTCGTGAAACAAGTATACTTCACAGTACCTACTGTAATTTTATTCGGGTTAGTTTGAGTTATTAGACCTGCATCCCTGTCACTGTGTCGGCCCTCTTACCTGCGGAATTTCATTTCGTAGGGCCATCTCTACCTTAAACTCATAACGTGAGAAACCTCAGATAGACAGCCCTGCGGTCGCAGCCCTAACTGGATCTCCACCACTATGGTGGTGGTTTGATATTTTACTGTAAAATTGTTGTCACCATTAATCATAGTAACGTTGATGAACTGAATAGTTACTCGTAGTTATTAAAAAAATGCGTATCACTATCTATCTATCGATAGGTATTCACTAAGAAAAAAGTATAAAGGTCTCAACTACATTCATCCCAAAAAGGAGTAAAAGATGTAAGTAAGTATATTTCAATTTTTACATTTAATTAAAATTGAGGGGTTACCTGTGCCTTAACCAAATTAACAACACTATTAATCTTTAGTGCTTGCTGCAAGACTACAACTTAAACTACAAGGTAACTTACTACAATGTAACGTCTTTCAGCTTCTAAACGAACCGTAGCTGACATAATATAATAACTCAATCAAACTCAAGTTACACAATACTTAACGCTAATCATTAAGCCTAGGCATGACTTGGCCAAGTAAAGCCTTATCTACTTGGGGTATGCACGCCAAAGCTTAACACGCAATGCTTGAAAGTTCCCAGCCAAATTCTAAACCGTTTAGATAACGCTTGAAGTGTGACAGAGGGAAATAAAACGTTTATTTATTTAACCAACCATGCCCTATAAACAGTCAAAGCAGTCACGGCTCACTTTCTGAACGGAACTGGGAAATAAAATGCGTCTTTGGAACAGTAAAATTGGTCTGATAAAACACAATTTAAAGTTATTGTTTTATTGTATTTACGTGATCGCTGGGCATAAAAGTCGAATTTCGAAAGTCAAATCTTTAGAGGAGCTATTCGCGGTTGACTTTATTACTTTTTAACAGAAACATACATCGTAAAGTATATTAATTTATTAAAACCACTAACTAGAACAAAAGTTGGGTGATCGTGACATAAGCGACCTTCGAATATATGGTTGAAGGTAAATGCTGGTACGTACTTATCAAACTTTTGATTAAATAACTTTAATAACAAACTTATCATGAAACAGGAAATGGAAAGTTTAACTTTCTTACCAAATCATTTTGCAACTTATTGCCTTTAATTATCTGTAGAACTTACAACGAAAATATGAGCTCAAATACGCTGGTTTGGATTTTTTTCTGTTAAGTTCGAGCGATTAAAACATAATTTTGACATGTAAGTGGCCAAATAGACAATCAATCAATTCTGGAGTCTCCGTGAAAAGGGGTTTAAGTCGACTTATATCAATTTTATTTTTTTTGCACATTACGAATGACAAAAAAAAACACCGATTTTTCTGTCTTATCCACGTGTTCCTACGACATAAAGCGCCGTAGTTAGCATTCGTGCCTAGTGATGTAAGTAGGCAAATTTTTGAATATTTTAAGAATTTATTCGTGTATAAAAATGCATGTTTAGTTATAACATTATGAACCTAGCAAAAAATCACTATTAATTCATGTATAACAATACAACTCGAGTTATAACGTTTAACACTATTGTCAATTTCAATTTGAATTTCGTGCTCATAAATATAACTCAAGTTATATTTAAATACACATGATTAAATATTGATTTTTTATCGGTGAAAACAATTACAACTCGACTTCTATCGTTTTAAATGAAATTTTAGAAATGTTGTTTTAATGTATAATGACATAAGTGAAGTTGTATCATTGAAAACCAAATGAAAAAGATGTATATACTGCACAAATAGAGTTATATCAAGAAGTTTTGCAATATTTGAAGATTTTTTTTGTGTTTTATATTGTGTAAAGCGGTATAAGTGAGTCACCGCCCCTGCCTCCCTTCCACCTCCGTAACGCAGGAAAGAGAAGCTAGATATGTAAAACATGCATGCATGAGTGAGAAAAAACATCAGGTGAGTGTTTGCGCAGCTCAGAAGCACTCAGTCCGCAGCCAACGTTCACGCACAACAGTCATTATGAAGAGTAATGTAAGTTATACCAGTTTACACTAACTTTTCGTAATTTTGATCCGTAAATAGGTTGTAACTTGTACCCGTTTACACGAAATCCACGATAATTTATTTTTGTGTAAAATATTTTTTTCTTAAGATATCTTAGTTTAATGTCTTCATGATTCCTTTACTAAATTCAAATTACGTTCTTAATTGCTATTCATGAACCGAAACTAATTAGATATAATATGTATTGAGTTGTTTTATCGTTTTTTTTTTTAAATTTCATCAAAGTGTAAACATGACGTGTTATGACACACACTCATAACAAATGCTGCGCATACTACATGCATTGGTTCTCAGTATAATAATTTTAAGTGATCAGTAATTTGTAAGTAGGTATTGTATAAAGTTATATTCGCGAGATTATTTTGACTGATTAGAAATAAGTGAAGTAATGTTAACCTAATCCATAGACTTATTCTGCCTTTAAAAGTCAAGTCCGTTTACAATTTCGTAACAATTGATTGATGATCTCTTCTATTATTTTCAAAAAAGACTGCTTACAATGGTGATAAGCTCTTTACGCTAAGGTAAAAGTTACCCATTTGTGTTTTTTCTTCTTGAAAACTGTATTTTTACGTTATTGTTATCCTTTTTAAATATTCAAGTAGGTATCTAATGGGTACAAACAAGTCTGTTAAATGATTAGAACTACAAGGTTTAGGGATTGTAACATTGTCCAGGTTGTCTTGTTTAAAATGTTGAAATTTGTAAAATTATTTTGCTTTAAATTTCCGCTAAGCGACGCCGGCGCAGGCAACTAACAACACGTACCGTCACCGCGTTTAGTATTAGTTCAGGCAAATGCAGGATGCACCACCCGCCCTCCCTCAATTCGCATGCGGCACAGCTGATGCAATTATTAGTACCCAACACCACCCTAACACCTAACACCTAATACCTAATTCCATTAATTATTTAAAATTATATCTATATATATAAAAATGTTTTGAAAGACTAACGAACACGTTAGTCATACTAAAACTCGAGAACGGCTGAACGGGTTTATCTTATCTTAGTCTTGAAGTATTCGTGGAGGTCTAGGGAAGGTTTAAAAGGCGAGAAAAAATCGAAAAACTCGCGGACGAAGTCGCGGGGTATCACTAGTATTAATATATTATAAAGTTATCATACCAAAATTTTACATATGTCAAGGGTTACCCGAGTTGTCAATCATGGAAATATATTATTGTTGTAAAAAAAGATTTTTTTTACAACCTGGATTATTCTTTAACTTTTTCCATTAGCCTGCCTTATGATTATAATTTTTTTTTAAATGATTAATTTCTTCTCATATTGAAAGCATATACTGCTAAAAAATACGTTCTGATCTTTAAGCTTATTAAGACTGGCAAGCCTTTTGTAATTTTTTTTGTACTTCTCTTTTATTGTATTTACCCTTTAAATAATTATGAAGGTCTAATAAGTATATATACTTAAACCACAACTTTGATACCTGTATAATATAATAATTAAAATATTATTTCTACTGAAGATAAAATACCAGATTATGTACCTATCTCTTTAATATTTCGTTTACTTTATGTTAGTGAAAATGTTACCTCAATTATTATAATAGGTACATAATTAAAATTGATTGAACTGAAATTTTGTGTTTTTGTTAACCACCACAACCATTATTATTTTTTAATTTTAGGAGGAATTTAACATTCTTCAATGTTAAGAACTTAGCACTATGGCAAAAAATAAGCAATTTTCAAATAAAATATTAAATATTATTAGATATTTACAGATCGTTTATTAGGGATAGAGTTAAATGATGATCATGTTATTTTAGTATATTATATTAACTTTTGAATGAAAACAAAATACAATGCCTTTATTTCGTTTTAGTAAACTAACAGTCGTTTTTAAAATTATTTAAAAAATGATGCTGTAAATGTATCATAATACACAAAATTCATGATAAGTTGTATCACTTAAATGATTAATTATATCACAATACACCCGTCTTATATCGCTCAAATGCTGTGTAAGTTAATTTAAATAAATAAAATGATAGCAAATTAAAAACTACATACGACCAGAATAATCTAAACACAATAATCTACAAAGTATAAATATTCGCTCTTTACCCCTTTATGATATTCCAAACACAAATGAAAATATGCTTGTTTTTAAGGAACTTGTATCATTGAACACTAAGATAAGTTTTGTTGTGTAAAATGTTTGAAGTCAAGTTACATCAATATACACAAAATAATTCTTAAACATTCTAATGTGTCAAGTGATGAAATTAAACATTTTTGTAGATAAATAATAAACTAAATCATTTTAAAATTTTAATCACATGTAAAAAAATACTTCAAATTAATAATTTTCATTTCCAAAAACCCGTTTCAAAAAATCTGTACCAGAAAAAGAAAAATATTTTTTTTAAACTTTAAACGCCATTTCCCAAAAATCTAGATTTTGGAGTTATATCCCTTTTCACGGAGACTCCAGAATTAAGGTAGTATTTTAGTTCACCGCCATAACATTGTTCCCTGACTAAATGCGTCTATAACAACTTTAGTCCAATATAGTTAGCAGATACTATATGCAAACCTACATAAGAAGTAAAATACCGTGTCATCGGTTGCGTCTATTATATTTATATAGCATTTTTTTGCCTAAACCTAGGACGTCCACTATAAACCCAAATGCAGCTCAACCAACAATCATATTTGTAGTCCTACGCCCACGTTATACAGCTGTTAATTCGTTTGCTATCGATCTATTAATCATTTCGACACCGCCGGCGCACGCGCACACCCTAGTTATTTACGGCTTTTCGCTTGTCAAAGATAATAGATTTTAATTGAGTCTTGTTTTTCGTGGGGGTATAAGTTTTAGCAAATGAAATATTATCAATACCTATTAGGTGTCATTACAAGTAGTTGTAGTATTTTTAATACTTAAGAACTTTTCTGTGAACTTTAATGACCTTAATCATTAAATATTTACTTAGGAACTAAAGTGGCTTAGTTTCTGAGGTGATCTAAATTTAATTGATTAAATTCAAATTTAAGTGATTTAAATTTAATGACCTTAATCAATAAATATTTACTTAGGAACTAAAGTGGCTTAGTTTCTGAGGTGATCGAGATATAAAGTCCAGACAAACCTTCCTACGTAAAAGTTTTTGTAGAAAGATATAAAAAGCTTACGTATCTTCGGTAAAGTTTTCTATTTTGGTGAAACTATAAACTTAAGCAATCTTAAGTGTTCCGATAAGAAAATTAGCATATTACAGATCGTTTCCGTTTTGCAGCTATTCCAATGATGCTACATGGTGCTCGTAAATAAGCGAACGCGACAACTTCCATGCTTGTCTTGTGAAATAATAGATGTAAAGTAGATGATGAAGTAAGGTACCAGCAAACTGGGAGCCAAATCCTTAACTAATAATGTTTAAGTTTTGAAAACTCCAATTCAAGATTCGTAGGTGAAAATATTATAAAGTCTCCTAATAATATAAATTGCACTTGTAAAAAACCCAACTGTGGCAGACGAGGAATCGAACCCCGTGTCTTACGCTATCCGGGCGCATATACCAACTTCAAAACATTTATAACGGTCCCTTTAAAGTTATTGAGGAAGTAACACCTAATGTTAAGATTTTAAAAGATAATAATGAATATCTTATTCATAAAAACAATACAAAAATGTATAACACATAATTTAAGTAATAATGTTTAGTTTAATGTTTAATTTAGTTTCACAGATTGTAATGCAATATGACCTAATTACTTAATGACTTTAAATATATTTTTTCTTTCTTTTTCCCATTAAAAGGGGAGGGAGAACACGACTTTTTCCGGGGAGTTGTAGTATACCTACGGAAGTGTAAATAGGTCATGTCGCAATCGAACAGACACGCGCGTCAATAAAATAGAAATTAGCAAGTAAGCAATATTAAAAGTAACTAATTATTTTACTTAAAATGTATTTTATTTGATTCATTCAATAAATGGACATCAACGAGTTATATTGTTTTAATCATCATCGCCCTTCAAGAACTAACTTATCACACGGCTATCGACACCTTGGCAAGCCTGTTGAATTTCGCAAGTGCTTTCTTTAACGCGTAGGGCGCGTGACGTCATCAATGTTGCGAGATTGCTCTCACAATGACTATAAAATCAAAAATATAATTATAAAGTCCCCTATTGCCCACTCGTCCCATAAATAATACATGCTTACGAATTTGAGGACAGCCAAGTACTAATTATCATGAGTAAAATTGTAAGTAGATTTTTACGTAGCTCGTAGCAATAATGCTACGCGATAAGCATCTAAACACGTTCGTAGCTTCTGCTACGAGATAGAATCGCTACGAATAGAAAAACTAGATCTACGATAACAAACTGGCGCGCTTTATAGCATTAGCGACCACACTTTTTCTACTCCCGCGCATCACTAGCGTCCATTGATAAAACAGACCATGAATGAGTTTGCAGACGGTAGGCTGCGAGGCGTCGTGTCGCCCACGCAAGCGCGTGGGCGTTGGATCTGATTGTAACTTATGCTACGAAACGTGCATCTAATAATATAATAATAACCTCATGTAGGTAGGTACTATGTAGGTATGGCAGAGCTCTTCTGGGGTAAAAATAAGGAAACCTTTTTAAAGATATGATCGCTAGATCAACTTCCTATCATCGACATTTAAAGCAAATGTTGCTCAGTTAATTAGAGCAACAAATTACCTTACATAATCATTTCAAATATGGTACCTACATACCACACTCTCTCTCTCTCTCATGATATTAGTTAATGTCTCAGTTACAATGTACCTGATTAAACTAATACAGTCACTAAAACCTGTTCCTCAGTGTAACGAATACTTAAGTGAAAACCGCATCAAAATCTGGACCGCGAGATATTCGCGGACAAACATACATACATACAAACATACAGGTCGAGCTGAAAACCTCCTTTTTAAGTTGATTAAAAACTTGCAAGACAAAATTCCTTGATTCAACAAACACTCAGTTAATTGCTTAGCTAAAATACCATTGAACCAGTAATAAAAACGTACAGCATGAATAACGGAATCTTTTAGTAAAGAGACTTCAATATGTTATAATGAGCAATCGTTTTCTCCATCGCTCAAGCATCGTCAGTGCCTATTGCGAATCCATTTTTTGGCTCAAAATGCGTTTGCAAAAAAAAACTTAATGCGCAATTTTTAAGTAAGTATCTAGACTGCATGTTTTCATTGACAAGCTAGCCGGTCATTCATGGCCAGCAGAACGTGCAGGCGAGACACGTGGGCCGCCCACGCACGCGGCACGCGGTGGAAGTGCCGCCCGATTTGTACCGATGCGCTACTGTGGGCGGGGGCGGTGGGGCAAGGCATAAGATACTACGGAAGTCTCCTTGTCTGTAAAAATGTACTTAAGTGTTTTAGGGTGGACTCGACCTAACGTAGGCTTACACGCGCGTAACTACGAAAGCTACTTGTATTCCTCGATTTTATGATCGAAAAGTTAATAGTCGTTTTTTGACGTAACATGTAATAGGAATTACTAAACTTGCATAAGATAACAAATGATGGATCTGTATTATTGTCCGGCAAATCTATTTTGCACCTAAGCAGTATGGTGTGAAAGCAAGAATCCAAGCAAAGCTATTTTTCTACCCTCTATGAATAATTATGCTAACTAACATTGCCGTTTATACCGCGGGAAAGAATCGACCTGTCAAAAGTTTTGAATTTGACAAAACATTCTAACATATGATGATGCAGTCGCAAAATGTCAACCTTTACACACTGCGCTACTTTTAGCATCGATACACTCGCGGTGGTAACGCGCGTTAGCATCGATACAGTCGCGATGCTGAAGCTGGAAATTGACAAATTATGTAGTGAATTTTGGCGACTACATCGATAAGGACACACGTTAGAATCGATGCTGTCGCGCTCCTGCATCGATTCTAACGCGCGATATTGAAGCGTGCTTTAAAAACGCGCGACTGCATCGATGCTAAAATTCGAAATGTGTAAGGGGTATAAGAGTTACTTCCGTATCAACGCGATATTCTAGAACAGAAGATGGTAGAATTGAAAATTGATACTCGGACAACTAGCGGTTTATTTTATCGCTAATATTTATTCTCGTTTGGTCGAATCCACCCTGAGTCATCTAAGATAACCTATTGGAAGTGTGGCCCTAAAAGTAACTGCGGAGACTTATGAGGCAAGAAAGGGCAATTCCAGTAAGTACTACACGTACGTCAACTTAAATGCAATAGTCAAATTGCAAACACAAAAAACTGCATCTTTACGGTATATAAAAATAATAGTCCCCCTAGCCGATTACGACTACGGTGCTGGCCAGTCACAACGACTAACCGACTGCGCGGGACATATTATAGCGAGGCACGGGGATGAAACACCGCCAACTTCCAATCTACGGGCTACCCTAAGAATTCCTGAACTTTGACCTGAAATTTCTTCAGGTGCTCGTAGCGCAGTGGTAGTAGCGCTTTGGTAGTGATATCGAAGTGAAGCAACCTACGGCGCGGTCGTGTTTGGACGGGTGACCATTCCGACCATATAAGTGACGTACATCACGAGCATCTCCGTGCTTCGGAAGGCACGTTAAGCCGTTGGTCCTGGCTAATATCGCTTGATATTAGTCGTCAAGCCTAGTCTAGTCTAGCCTTATGGGCGGCTTGATAACATCTGACAGCAGGGTTAGTCGCTTGCCTTGCAAACACCCCTCCACCAACCCGCGTGGTGAAGTATGGCTCAAACTACCTCATAGTTGAGGTAAGGCCTTTGCCCAGCAGTGGGATGTTACAGGCTAACTTTACCTGACCCGGTGATCGAACCCGGGACCTCTGGCGCAGCCGTTGCTTTAAACCTCCTACCGCTCCCTCTTACCGCTGCGCCTCCGAGGCAGTTACGGTAGGTATATAAGATACCTTACCTTGGTGGGAAGTGTTATATCTAAGCCTTTGCAGAAGGTGGTGGTCAAATGATTTAGACTAAGGGATGCTATACGTCATGTACTCCTCGTACGGCCTATTTTTTGAGGAGGTTACCTAAAAATTATGATAAATTCCTTACGTTCTCAATGTTTTAGATTAATAAAAAAATCTTAGTAACGCATTACCTAATACTTAAAATGGAAAAGTTATTGAAAAATATATTCGATCACTTGACCCATAGCCCAAAAAAGGTGTAAGTAGCATGCGATTGCGTGAGTGGAGTGGGCGCGGTGTTATAAATCTCACAATTACTTACAGATACTTCGACACCGGTCTGTTGGAAATGCAGATGTAAATAAATGTTTTGCCTGTTTGTCACGACAGTACTAATAATCATACCTTTTGTTATAGTGGTCATGGAACGAACAATGCTACGAAATGTGGATTTGACAAAGTGAGACTTCACAGGTTTAGAGATGCCGCTAAACAATGATTTCTAACACAATTTGATTCTACATTATACAAGGTGTAGTTTTAGACAAATTATATTTTACTCATTAATTATTCATATTTTTGATTAACTTAAGCAAGCTTTTCATGAAAGAGACCTCTGTAGATATCATTTCTGTCTCCTGAAAGGTTTTATAGTAACTCAATATAAATATAATAAATTTCAAAGCTTTCAACGGCATCATAGAATGTAGGGTCACAATCCTATCTCTCAAACATGGCAATTAATCAGTATGTTAAGTTGCTTATTTTTGGACCAAGAGGTCTTTAAGAACGACGAACTCTGTGAAAATTAAACAACTGTGTTTTGCAAATCATACATGGTTCGAGTCAAAAAAAGAGTTGATGGGACGTGGGTGGCCTGTTGACGAGAACGCAGTCAAGGACGGTCAGCGAAGACAACTTAATCAGAGGCCCTAATACTTGTGTTTTTTGCCAGACTTGTTGATTTTTTTCATTCAATCCACTCAAGTAAAGCAGAAATTACGTGACACAAAATGAACTTCGTTCTGCACATACGATTATAATTTAGTAATTCAAGAATATAGAATGAAAACAAGGTTGAAGCAGTTATGAAGGTAGCTACATAGTTAGAAGTTATTTATGCAAACGTAAGCTCGCTCACTCAACTACACTTGACTGACTTTTAATGTAAAGCTACTGAAAACATAAGGCCAGTTGCTCAATTGCATTACTCTAACGTCACTTCACAAATATAACGAAAACATTCCGAGCGTTTCCAACTGAATTCCATTCGACTTTTCAATTTGTTGAAAGCATAACAATACGTAGGTTTATTGACAAGCGAAAAGCGTAGGCGGACCTGCACGATTCATTCATAAACCGAATGAATGGTCTATCGCGTAAATCGTAAAATTGATTGTAATTTACATTTGATTTACATAATGTCACGCGCTCATGAATGGTGGTATTTGGGAGTTAAGGCGTATAAACGATACGAAGAAAAGTAAGTAGAGACTTGATACCAAATGAGCGTGACATCGAATCGAGTACCCATTAGAAAGTAAATACCTACGTAGGCGGTAACACGCTGGTGCATTCCAATAAGACAAAGGTTAACAGTGTCACTTAGCCAGGTACTAACGCATCGTGATAAATTGGAATCAATGCGCTCTAAAGATATCGATACCTCACCGGTTTATTTAACTGCGTTCCAGATTGGCACAATAAATCGAAAAGAAATAACAAACAACTTGTTTTTGGGACACATTGTTTACAATTACTTACCATGCTCTAAATTTCGAAGATTATACTTAAAAAAATGTACAACAGTTTTATTCGAACTGAAAAATTAAGGAATTGGAACAATTTTCCCTAACAGCTTTTACACACGTACCTAAATAGGGTAAAGCGTCGAGCGGCGGCGCTTGTGCGAGATCAAATTAACATCCGAGAAATTAAATGAGGAATTTAATTTGACGACGGTGTAGACATATAAATTAGACGTTATCCGGCCAGTAAGCAGGACGTCTACCCGGCTGTATTTTTATCACAATTGCTACAATTGGCGTGTCGTAAAATTATGAGGAGAAAACCAGTGGCAGGCCCAATTATGAAAAAGTAGAATTAGATTCAATTAGTGACCTCTCAGTGGCATGTCCTGAGTCCTCGAATTACGGTGGTCATTTTCGAATTAGGAGTCACGAATTGATCTAATCATCTAATACCACCAATTTAGTTACGCTACCAAAAATGTTTGTGTTTGCTGTGTTTATTTAAAAATTACCAAGCTGCTTGAAAAGTTACACTTGCAAGAGGGACATGTACAAGAAGGTTTTAATTACATTGAGTAATTAAGTTATAGAGTTGTATATAGTTTTTGTTTGTTAATAAAAATAATACTTTATCGTATTTTTAAATAAAAAAAGTTATAGATATAATATTACATAAAACCGGTCAAGTGCGAGTCGGACTCGCGCACTGAGGGTTCCGTGCCAATTTTAACTGAATAAGGATATCCACTAACTTCCAATTAGCCAAAACACCACAATATTTTGTTGACAGCAAGTATAACTTTGATTTTCATAGTGTTTGTATAAAGTTATGTTTTCGGTTGTTGAAAATGTGCTATATCACAAAAACTACTAGTTCGATTCCATCCAAACCCATTTTCGTTGAAAGTATTTGTTAAGATTTACATCATATATTCTTTTCTAAATTTACATTTGCTTAATTTAGATATAAGAAGGGGGGGAGGGGGGGGGCGCATTTTCCCACTTTGGAAGCGTCTATCTATCAAACGTTAGACTTTAAGAGAAAATAGTTTTTGGAGAAAATTTTAAAAGGCCTGTCCATAGTCCATAGACCCCACCCCACACGCATAGGTTTGACTAAAAAACAATTTTTGGTTTTAGTTTCATGTATGGGAGGGGAGTCCCACCTTAAATATCATGTTTTTTATTTTTTGTATAAGAATCCTAAAGCGGCTAACAGGATACATCTTGCTACCAAATTTCAACTGTGTGATGCTTATAGTTACAGAACAAGTGCCTGTGACATACGGACGGACAGACAGACGGACAGATTTGACGAAACTATATGGGTTCCTTTTTTGCCATTCGGCTACGGAAACCCATAAAAGCACTTTGTGCGCTTGTTTCAAAAGCAAAAACACCTCAAGAGCATAAAAATCTAGTTTTTGTTACGTTAAATCAAAGTCTAGCTATACAAGACATCAATTAGAATTTCGAAACTTCTTTTGACTTCCGGCCTGTTTTACAATGTCCTAATAAGGCTTTTTGCATATTATTAGTAGATTACGTGTAAAAACTTGCCTAAGATTGTTATTGGAATCTTAAACCCTAGCCCGAAAATTTTAATCAGCAAGTACTCATTTCAGAGTTTGTTTAAATAACAAGTTAGACGAAATCTTTGACGCGCCTCCTTAAAATTACTGAAACAGATTTCACAAATTTGTTTCTTAACTAAATTCAATTCTCGAAATTCAGCGTCGTAATTTTGTCTCCGGCAAAAATTTCGTTAAGTGCATTTATTTGTAGGAGTTGGAATGTCACGACTACTATTTATTCCACTAATTGTTCAAGTTAATAAATACAGAAAAGGAGAAGGAATTTTTTAATGAATGAAGTAGGTAGCATCGCTACTTTCAGTACTCTATGATATGAGTTGGCTACTTCACAATTCTACACGTACTTAGAATGAAAGACGGACATCCACTACATCCACCCTCTTGATTCAAAGACATTACTCATGAGTGCTAAGATAAAACGTATAATGACTTGAAAATGGAATCCGACGTTTTTATCAAATCAGATTTCTCCCATAAGTAACAGGAGGCCGATTCTCGCGGCAATCGAACTTTTTTTGTGTGGTTATTCGATTGCAAGTTTAACCGTTTTACCTAAAAATCAAGTATCAAGTAAATATCGACACGTAAAAAAACTATCTCACGAACAAAATCTAAATACTCGTACATAGAAATCGCGACCCTGAGAAATCACTATTTTTTCTTCGACAAAGAAAATTTGATCGGTGAACTTTTTTCGTATACAAATTGCACGAGAATTGTCCCCCAGATCCCGTACCCTAATACATTAATCTATTTCGACGGTGGTCATTCCAATATTACGAATGTGTTGGCACTTCTTGACCTAAACACAGATAAGTGTACATAATATATAGAAGCATGTAGTAATAATCTCAAGCATACACTCACATCATGCACCGACACCAGATGAATTTGTTTCTACTAAAAAGAGAGCAAATTTATTATTTTCGGCTTTTAGTCAGTTTTCAAAGGCGGTTGATTTTTTTAAATATTTTTTTATTTCATGATTTTTAGTACCCATATCTCAAAAACTACTGGACCGATTTTGATGTAACTTACACTGTACCCCAAGTAAAAATATACCTAATTGAACCAATAAATAATAATCATTCTATGACTTCTCGTTTTTGAGAAATCCGTGGACAAACACACAAATATACAAACATACATACGACACAAACAAATATACAAACGTACAATTACGAAATTTTGCTCACGTGTTTGGAAGGTTTAATAGTACATAATTAAATATTATCAAATCCTTACGATATCACTTTAAATTGATTAACTCCATTTTTAAATTGGTAAAAATGCGCCACGATTATACGTGCAATATTAAATGTATGTGACAATCAGTTGCAAGAGTTGCTAAGAAGACGTGGTGTAGTTTAATAAACATTTGTTTCATTTACAGAAAGATGTGTAATTGCACAACGGCTTTACATGACGGGAACGTGTCTATCGTCAAAAATATGGTCGTGTTCGCTTAGAGAGTAAGACCCGAATACATTAGCGGCTACCTACTTGTTTGGCCTAAGCATTAGCACCCACGACCTCTGAAAGGGCCAATCGACGCCCTACGCAGCGCGTTGCGAAACCACCTGGCATTTCGACAGCAGACAGCATTTATCATAATCAAACGCCGATTAACGATAATGGCTATTTGTTTGGACTCGAAAACAAAGTATTTAAGTTAGTAGATTTATGTAGTTTTTTATTTTTTTTTATTTGCTGAGACTTCTAAATGACGTATTCTTAATAGATTGCCCATGGAAAAAAAGTCTGGGTCTTATAAAGTGATCAGTTGCAAGTTTGGCGGCGATTTGGGCCTGTTTTCTTGGACATTTTGACACAGTCTATCTCGAACACCTTAGGTATAGATAGGTATGAGAAAAACATTTTACATTGTTTGTAGTTCTGTATTGTTTATTTAAAAATAAATGATTAGTTCACTGAATTAAACTAAGCGTGACATTGCGTTATCTGTGTTCTTTCCCCGGCAGATTCGTGACGAGAAAGCAGTTCCCTTGAGCAAACAACACTACTCTGCCAACGGCGAGCTTAATGTGGGAACTAAACACGCAAACTCGAATTTTCAAGCAAACAAGACTTTAAAGCACGGAATTTGATACGACGCCATGCAAAAGGTATTTAGGATTTAATTGACACGAATAAACATTGACATTCCTACATTATGCTCGTACATTCGATAAAAGCCTTGAAAGAACTACTGGAAATCAGATATTTATTAGTTTTATTAATGAATTTGAATTCCGATTACTGATGATGCGGAAGACCTTAAAATCGATTACTATGTGATACTGAAATATATATCGTACAAGCGGTCTACCGGGATTCGTCCGCGCGTTTTGCTCCCTCCGCCCCCGTCATAACGTGATGTTTTAAAGCCTTATTCGATTAATAGGCTATAAAAAAAACTCAAATCGGTCCAGTAGTTCTTGAGATTAGCGCGTTCTAACAAACAATCGAACTCTTCGGCTTTTTTATATAAAAACGAAAGAAAAGGACAAGCAGATAATATGACTTTTTGTTACAAGTAACTAAGATCTCAAACTCGAGATTAAGTTACTTCTAAAATCAGAAAATTCCTTCGGCGACTGCCACGTCAATGCCCAAATATTCAGTGAACAAGCAAGAATTTTATTCATAATATGAAATAGGATCCTCTCGTATTTATGATTATGAGTTAGAGTTACGAGTTACGGCCTTCTTGATTTTTGTATCTACTTAGCACCTAAATAAATCATCGGATTACAAAGATCGGATGGTCCGGCAACCGCAGCTACAGGGCCCTACTATCTAAGACTTTGTTCTCGGATTCGGTTATAGCTATCTTTTTCGCTCGCTTTGCCATGCTGGCATGAGTGACAGGGACGGGTAGAGTCTCAAATGTGGATATATGCTGCAGAGTGGTTCTACAGGTGGCGACACCGAACGGGACCACAACGAGGTCGTGCGCGGGCGCAGACACAGCGGCGCGCGCATCTAGAAGTATTATGCTATGGAAGTAACTAAAATCATGTTCGCGACACATGACGGGGCGAAAAGACATGGTTAGAGGGCTGAACGAATATGAAATAAGCAAGTGCAACAGAACCTTGATGAATAAGAAATCATCAATTTTGTAGGTATCCACTGGTACAAAATGATGATTTCCTATTTGGTAACAACTGGTAGAAAATTTCTTTCATTAGTTCCAGAGCCTACGACCTTTGGCACTCGGTGCCATTGAACTTCCAACTAAGCTTTCGTATCTATACGTTCTATGGTGTACGTAATAAATTTTTTATTGTTTCGAGACTATCTACGTACATATTATCTACATAAGCAGTAGGACTCATGGAAAAGGAATCACAAAAAAATCTACCTTGAACCCAATAAAAACAGATTGAAACTGTTAAACGTTACCTACTTCCACTAATAGACCACTCGAAGCAATAAACTACTGTGGAAGATAAACAAAATCGCTTGCCATTCCGTGACACAGTGCAGGTTACCTAGACGGTGTGGCGCGGTCCGCCCACGCGCGTCTCGCAAAAACTATTTATAAAGCTCTATAGTTACCTACTATCAATCGTTAGCTATTGAACAGACTCGATAGGAGCTGGCCGCAAATTTTAACCATTACAGCAGAATTTTAGAGGAACGCTGCCAAAATAGTTGGAGAACTTGCAGGAAACTTTGCGTTTAATGGGCCCGAAATTATTTTCCTAAAGACCTATAGTATTTGTTACAACGTATCATTTATGTACCTTTCTGTTTACCCACACAGGTACACGATTTATACGCAAACCAATAAACATCATGTAGTATCAAGTTTATTTAATGTTTCAATTACATTAAGATCTTTAAATTACAATTATGCCGTACTTGCAACTATGAAAACTACCATAACTCTTGGTTTTGTATCGTAAAAGGTAAACGGTCATAATTTTAAACAACAGAAGGTCCAAGGCAAGAATGCGATATGTTTCCAATATATTGTTTATTCCTGCAAATTGCTGACTGAACAATAACACCTACGGTCGGTCGGACCTATTATCCTCCACCACCTTTAGCATCAGTAACCTATGCAATTGGCTCGCTAAGCCTTTTGTTTACCAGTCCGGAGATTACTCAAGGTGTTCTAACTTTATCTTTAAACATAGGTATTTCTAGACGCTTCGAAGGTGAACGGAGCCTTTAGAGTCCTTAGTTTGTTGCACCTCTATTTGCTAAGGCGAGGTTATTCGCAATCTTCACTCATTAGTTACAGTAGGTGCAGCTAAACGGCGCTAAATGAGTGTTCATAAAACTTTAAACTTTATTACGGTATTCATAAGAAGCATGAAGAAGCAAATAAATGATTCAGTTATGTAAACGAATGTAATTTTACAAGATTTTAACACGCCTATTTTGTTGCAGGTAGTTATAAACTTACATTTATTTTTGTTTACCTTCAAAACACACACAAATCAGTTTCCAGATGAAATTCGGATTCCTGGAGACGTATCCAACTTTAGCCGTTCAATTTCCAGGCAGCTCAATTCCGACTCAGTTTAAACAAATATTATCACATATATTATAATAATACTACAATGGTACTCGTATTCATATTTATGTTGTTTTATTATAAAACTATTATAAATATCATGCGAAATCGCAATAAGAATTGCTAATTTGACGGTAAAGTTGAGTCGCTTTACCTAACAAAACTGCATCGCAATACGCGCCCTGATTACTAATACTACTACGCCAGTATCGTTCAATTCTAAAAATAATTGCCTGCCTTGACAGATTTGACCATCAGCATAAGGTTTTTAATCAAAAATTTTAAGTAATCAATTAGTAACCATTTGATGATTAAACCCTCAACAAACAGAAATAATAACGCAAGACATTACGAATGTAGTCAATGGAATGTTTCATATCCTCATACCGTCATCAGAACGGCTATTGTATTTCATAACCAGTTGTCCGGTAATGAATAGAAAGCGACCAGCCCACGAGTAGCGGAAGGGCCAATCGCGGGGATTATTCTATGCACTGATGCGTCCGCCACAGCCTCCCGGAAGAAAATGGGCGAATTTATTGCCACTCGTTTGATAGGGATGTGCCTAGATCGAAGGTAGATGTAGGATTGATCTTTCTCGTTCTTACGTACTTAGCGGCCGTCCATTAATCACGTGAGGTCGTTTTTCTCATGAAATGATCAAATTTTAACATGAACTTAATAAATGAAGTAACCTCAAAGAGTAATTAAAATCAGTATTTTACTCAATGAAATACATTTACATCAGTCAATAAAAAATAAATAATATGTAATTTATGTTTAATAAAATCCATATTTTTGACATTGTATGAATTATAATCTAACATGCCCTACAAAATGACAAATACCTAAGCACGTCTTACCCAGACAAAACATGCTGAATTTTAATGTAAAAACACCACAATTAAAATATTTTTACCATGGTTTATGCAAATAAAATGAATTGCATTGATCTTCTTAAACTCGAGTTATCGTCTTTTGGCCATCCCTAGCCAGGATCATTTGCTGGGTAGACGAACTCTTAGTCAAGATGAATTGACGCACGTGCTGTGACACTAAAAGCAGCCATTTGGAACATCATGCACTTGCCGCAAATGTACCAGATAAGGAACACGAATGTAAAATGTTTTGAGTGGAGCTCTTTTAAGCTAGGGATTTATTAAGTTGGAACGGCGAGATGTCTTGAACTTATTCGTATGCATGTTTTGGAGATTTAGGAGACCTGTAACCATGTATTGCCTATTTAAATTTATTTAACATGCAGCAGACCGTATAAAGTAATCAAACTAAATTAGATAAAAACATATGACCCGATTCCTCGTGTCATAACACCGCAAATCTACGTTAGTCGCCTTTACCGTTGCACAGAATAAATATTTATTACGTACGAACACTGGTATGTCGAGAAATGGGGACAATATTAAATTAATTGCAACTTCAGAAGTGCCTTAATAGGTACAACTTTCTAACTGCGACAAATAAATGGACGTAAACATATTATGGTTTCGTTTCAATATAAGGAATGAAAGTTGTAGAACCACTGATAGCTCGTAGAGAGCCAAGAAGTACTTAGGTTCTTTATAAATGAAAAAGCTTAGTACGTAAATGTTATAAATGTTATCCAACATAATGAAATGAATTCAAAAATTCGCGCTTGGTAAGTAATTGATGCCTTTCGTAATCCAGAAGCATTAAAATAGATCTTCACAATGTAAGATTAAGGTTGTGGCAAAATACGTAATTATTTTATTTTACTCGTAAATACTCTAATAAAGGTTGGAAAAGCTGGTGGTATTTTTATAACTCATTGCCTATCCTTTGTAATGGCTTTTCAGACTTGCACAGCCTTGGTGCCTACGACGGTAGTTACAATAAGATTTCCAAAGACAATAGCTACTAAAATCTATTTACAAACGATGAACACAGACAACAGAACAGCAGTCGCAGTCTGCAATTAATCACGCATGTAATCGTGTTCAGCAAACATTGGGTAGTCGAGATGAGCAATTGGAGCCCACGCACCATGTAATAAATCAATGGTGGACATTGTGCTAGACAGAAAATTGTTTGTAAACTGCACTGTGCAATGTTCAAGATTTGTTCTGATGTAGACAAAAACAGGGTTTCTCAAAGTGTGGATCATGAGACCCTAATGGATTCGAAAAAAAATGAGTCGTTTGCAAAAAAATAATTATGAATTAGTATATTAATTAGGCAGAAACCACTTTTGCTTCTTAATAACTTGGACATCATCATCAAGAGCTCATTTAAGAGCTAGGCTCTTGTCGGTGGAGTTTTTTTTTCATTCTATACGCTATTTCGCCATTCTCTTGACCTCTTGATACCAAGCAACATTAAACTTTTGCTTTATTTGATTCACACAGTCTATCTTGGTCGTCCTCTCTACCTTTTTTCTTATATTCTTTCTATTATGGTTGCGATGAAGATGTCGTGTCGTATCAAGTTTTCCAACATTCGCCCTCTAATTATTTCTATTTGTTTTCTCTTTTCCTTTACCATGTGCAAGACTTTTTCATTCATCTAGTTAGAAGTCAGCTAGAGCTGACTTATGGACAACTCAGGATTTTTTTGACAAGTGTCTGACAAATATTTGGAATATTTTGAGTTTTAAGATTTTTTCCTTTAGCCACATAAGTTCTGAAGGTCAATAGCGATGTCGCATTTGGAGTCTTAAATATAGTTTTCATTTGTATTGAATTGATATTTCTTTTCTTCTACGAGTTACGATATATGTTCTGCTATTTCAGCATACCGAAAATTTGGGTGTCAAGTATGAAGCAAGAAGTTTGAGTAGCCCTGAGTAAGTAGTGTAGGCCGAACGCACGTGGGTCGCCGGACGTCGCCGATCTGATTTGATTCCGTCTAATGTAGATGGAAGTGTCCTTGCGTTTGGGGAGACGCCGATAGGACGATCTACTCATCCGGCTGACCTGTGCCCGCGGTGACAACTGACAACTCATAGTGCGGATTACGTCATTTAAGTGTCATTTAGCAGTTGCTATGACACTATTATCCAATTTTGAAGACACTAATTGGTGAGCCATTATTTTAGGATAGACGTGCCACAGTTTATAAACTTTGATTTGCCCTTTAGCAGAACATGATGTATGGTCAACAAGTGGACCGTATTTAACAATGATATCGTCTACGCTTACGTTATTGGTGTACCTACTTAAATCCGTTACTTATCCTTTTCATCAAGCAGTCTTAACACTTCCTGAAGTTCTTATAGTTCAGAAATATACATTTCAAATCGAAATGAACTCTAATTTAGTCTTAATTGGATCCCAAGATGTCCCTTAAGAATTAGATGTAACATAGGTTACCACATGATCGGCTAGATTAGCTAATATTTAACGTTTATTAATTAATTAGTGCCTGCCTACCTCCCAAACAAGTCTATTTCTATTCGTTTTTACTCAGCATGTTTCTAAGCTTTATAAAGCTATTCGTCGTGAGTCAGCTACATTCCTCGCTATATTGCATCACTTGCTATCTGACGGATAAACGTTCAACGCTCCGCGGTGCGAATTATAAATTGTTAGGAGAGTTTATGATACACGATTCTATAGTCGAAACTTTTTTAATGAGAGACACAACTTTAACTATGTTATTACTTTACAAAACATAATCACTTTTAACTCCTTCAAAACCTGTATGGGAATCCATCTTTCGGATTTCTCCAATTTGCATCCTTTAGTTTAGTACTTAGCTCCGAGTTCCATGATAGTTTAGCGTTCCTCTGGGCAACAAAGCCTTCACTCACTGAGGTTATCGCATAGGCCAAGCTGTAGATCTTGGCAAAACGGGAGTCGCAATGGTGGGAAAGCTTGGTGAGAGAAGCCTCGTTTGTTACAAGTACGTAAGTAAGTATGTTTGTTACTAACAAACTTCTCTCAGAAACGTCAAGATGTCGTTTACCTCTCGATTTGCTCGCTGTTATTAATGAGTCAAGCACCTACATATGATAACCAGATTTATCAGCCGGTATTTATAAAATAGTTATCGATTTATTATATTGGCTCTATAATTGATGAAGACCATTCATAGCTCAAGTGAGTAACGCGTTCAAATTAGTACTTTTTGTGCTGAGTAACACTTAGGCCCGTAGATGGATGTGAATTTATTTTGAGATTAGATATAACGGTATTTTAAATTGCATTAATCATTAGCACCAAACGATAAGAAGTTGGTTTATTTTTATGCGGTTTACTTTTATTACTTGCGGTTTATTTTATTGATTGCGATTTGCCATTACTTAAATCTTAAACATAACTACTTATAGTACTTATACTTTGCCATGAGTGCTCTACAGCTTTTTTCAAACGAACAAATTTCACGCTCTGTAGTTGAATATCTACAAAAATAAGACCCCTTACACACTGCGACTTTTAGCATCGATGCAGCCACGCGTTTTGTAAACGCGCTTCAGCATCGCGACTCACGCAACGAACAGATTTAATTTAGCATTGATGCAGAAGCGCGACTCCATCGATGCTAACGCGCGACTGCATCAATGCTAACGCGCGACTACATCGATGCTAACGAGTGTTAGTATCGATGCAATCGCCAAAATCAGGTTATAATTTGTCAATTACTAGCTTCTGCATCGCGACTGTATCGATACTAAAAGTAGCGCAGTGTATAAAGGTTGACATTTTGCGACTACATCGATGCTAAAAGTCGCAGTGTGTAAAGGGTCGACCAATATACTTTTGTTCTGAATCTGAAGTCCTAAATACACATTTGCTACCCTACTTTATTAAGTTAAATCAACAGCTAATCTATTTTGTTTTACAATAATTCTTCGAGGTACTGATAAAGGCGCAAATATGCTGATGAATAACTTTCCCTTAAGTTTTGTCTGCAAATGAAATCCTGATCAAATATTAGTTTGCTTTATTCAATGTAGGCAAGCATTGTGTAACAAATTACTATGAATTATCCGCAAAATACGTACTAATAAGGGATTCGTGTAGTAGGAGGATTGTTTCATGTAATAACGAAAAACTTTAAAGGGATAATATTTATTGCATGCTCTACTAACGATTAATTTATTTAAACTTTTGCACTGTAAGTTGTACAGTTGGCGGATATGCCTTATGAAATTCTCTACTAGTGAACCTCTTAGGAATGTTGACAGTTTAATCATTTGCGGCGCTGTATTTACAATGTAAATATACAATCTCCTAATATATAAAATTTCCATGTCAAAATGTTAGTTACCGTACTCCTCCGAAACAGCTTTACCGATTCTTACCAATTTTTTTTATGCGTATTCAGTAGGCCTGAGAATCGGCTACTATCTATTTTCATACCCCTAAGTGATAAGGGTTGTTCACCCTTAATTTTCTTTTTTAACATTTGGTCGAATTTTTTCGTTAATATTTTTTATTATGTGGCATTAAAAAATACATATAACCCTAAATTTTTATTTTTTATCACCATACCCTCTTTTAATAGCCATTTTAGTAATTTAACCATTTTTCATCCCGCTCGATAACTGATCAATTATAGTGTTTTTAACTGTACTACGATTAATTTCTCTTAGCTTATGGCAAATCTAAAATTTGTTTTATGAAAATAAACATTTATTTTTATTATTAAAGTTTAATCCTGATATATGCAAAACAACGTTTGCCGGGTCAGCTAGTAATAAAATGAATATGAAATATAAATGAATATAAAATAGACAAATAAGCAAGAGACTATTAACATACATAGAATACCTGTAGTTAATAAATCCGAAAATATAAATAAGGGTAGTAAAGATATTGATGACATGTATGCTGATATTTAAGACAGCAGTGAAAGAAAAACAAAGGTGGTTTATTCTGAAGTGAGCCAAGGTTAAGATTGTGTGTGATAAGTGGGTGCGGACTTGTAAAGGGGTGTGTGAAGAATACTTCATACAAAATTACGTTCCATATTTAAACTATTTATTTTATTAGGCCGATGGTGTAACAGGCCTTAATTACAGAAGAGTATATTCATTATTCCATAGACAGTGAATATATTATAATCGTTACGGGTGTATGATCGATCGCTACATAGACGAACAGACGCCGATACAAGACGTGGTGCCTAGGTAGTCTAGTGTGAATTCTCAGGTGCTACAGTATCGTATTACTGTGTGGCACATTACGGCACGACTTCATTAGTACAGGTAGGGCTGTAAAAGGCTGCCCCGGGCTAGCTTTTGAAGGCTTCAGCAATTTGCGAACGTCTTGGATTTCTGATCCCCCTAATAATGAAAATAACTTGAACATTATATTGAGGGACTATTCATATTACAGTTTTGCTTTTAATCCCTCAAGCATATGTAAACGAGACACAATGGATATTCTATTGGTATGCGGTCGCATGCGACCGCTTCGGTGTTTACGCGTTAAAAAGCTTTTAGCTTTTAACTTTTTTTAGTTTTTCTTATATTATTTAAACCTACGGCGCATTTTCACTTGTCAAATTAACTTCAAACATAAGACAACGTGATAGCTTATGGACCTTTAAAACTGGTAAGGCGTGCCGGTATAATAAATAGTCCCCTAGCCGATTTCGACTACGGTGGCCAGTCACAACAACTAACCAAATACGCGGGGCATATTATAGTGCACAAGTGTGTGCGCAAACATAGGTGCACTCACTATTCCTCTCACTCTCACAGCCCGATGGGACAACAATCTGACACGACAGAGATCACGTATTTCCGAGGCACGGGGATGCCTCGGAAAGCAAGTCTACGTGTTTTACGAGGCACGGTGTGAAACACCACCAACTTCCAAACTTCGGGCTGCTCTGAGAAATTCTGAATAAAAACCCTGGTACGTATTTTTGACCCTACCGGGGATCGAACCACGGACCTCTGGCGCAGTCGCTTTGAACTGGGATTCTCTTACTGCTGCGCCACCGAAGCAGTTAAATATATATCGCGCGGCCGGTATTTCGCTATTATAAACCACAAATAGTGCTAGGTAGGCGCTAAAATATAATTGTGTTTTCCCCCTATTGATAGATTATCATTGCTATTTTAAGTTTTCGGCAGCCCTAGAAAGTCTGCGAATGTAATTTGCACCGCACGTTATTATATGTCAACAAAAAGCAGTACCATTATACAAGTTATGGTCAGCAAATAACCGGCATTATTTTATAGCTTACGATTTATTATAGATATTATCTGTTTGGTTAAATTGAGTCCTGGCGCTTTGTAGGGCCCGTTGCGATGCATTTGAATTCAATGCTATTCAATTCAGAAACCTTCATTTTTATTAGGTGAATGGTTTTGTGACAAGCGTTAGTAGTTTAAAAGTCGTCGCCCCATGCCTGAATATCAAAGTATTGTTTTTTGTTATTTCAGGTACAATAAAACATAGTAAATAAATTTTTTTACGGCAGCTTATTACGAAAGGTTCTAAAACTCAGCACAATTGGATCAAACAGCAATCAAGTTAAGTATCTATGAATATTATTGCGAAACGTAATCCCAAACCAGACATTCGCCAGTAATTGATCATTAGAAACATGATCCAACCGGCGATTCGGTCTCCTCTTGCTGTCCTTTAATAAACCATAAATCTATCTTAAAGCCCATTTAGAAGTATTCATTTACCTACATTGGGGGCGACGTAATTTATTGCGGTTTAACTCGAATAAATGTATAGGACAAATATTAAGACGTTGATATAAGCACCTCTTCGATCGCACGCGAAAGGATTTAAGTAACTGATTGTGTAATATATTGGCAATCAAATATTGTAATGTACATCTATCTGTTCTCAAACACATGCATTCTCTGAACAAGATTGCGTAGGCACTAATATTTTATCTTATTGTCGTTGACGGATTATATTTCGTGCTTAATTTAAATGTGATTTCAAAATGAAAAGCAATAGGTATTTACACTCATTTTAACACATAATTATAGCTCTTAAATAAGAAAAAATAAGGGAAACATACATAATATGTATGTGTATTTAATATCTATCGTACCTTTTGTTTGTTTCATTAGCCAAGCATTGCGTAGATTGAATTAAAATCGAACGCGGTCGTATTCTAAGTTTGATATCGTAGCTTATTAAAAAAAAGTGCAACTCACCAGTCCGGTAGCCAGCATTTGACAGGTAGGTGGCGAAGGTGTTGGTCTCGTGCGTAGCCTGCCATTGAGGAGACGAGCAGTTGTCGTTATTGGTGTACACGTGGTGGTTGTGCACGTACACGCCAGTCAGCAAGGAGCTCCTGGGGAAAAGGAGTCAAGTGTTGAGTTCCAATGATTGGAGACCGCAAAGAACCAAAGAAAAAAAATACGACCCTCATTAAAGCTCCTGCTTTTAAATCTAAACTTAAAGGTTTACCTCGATGATTCAAAAGTATATATCTTAATATATGAAAATGAATACATATTTCCCTGGAACGAACGGTTGGATCGATTACGATGATAAATTTTTGTTGTTTTTTATTGTCAGGAGTGGCGTGGAGACACCTCGTAAGAGCATACACCAAGGCTTACCAGGATGGCCACGACCTTCAGAAATGAAGAGACGACTAAGAAGAAGAAGATTGTCAGGAGAAGGTTCTTATGAAATAAAAAAATACGAAAATTGAGCGGGTGGACCGATTTATGATTTTTACTTTGAAATACGCGTTAACATTACGGGAACTGCCTCGGTGGCGCAGCGGTAGGAGGGTCGCAATTTAAAGCGACGGCTGCGCCAGAGGTCCCGGGTTCGATCCCCGGGTCGGGCTAAAAAATTAACCTGAGTTTTTCTGTTCAGAACTTCTTAGGGTAGCCCCTCCGGGCCGGAAAAGCACGTAAAGCCGTTGGTCCTGCGCCTGAACTCTCTCCGGTCGTGTCAGATTGCTGTCCCATCGGGCTATAAGAGTGAAAGGAATAGAGAGTGCACCTGTGTTTGCGCACACAGTTGTGCACTATAATATGTCCCGCGCAGTCGGTTAGTCGTTGTGACGGGCCACCTTAGTCGAAATCGGCTAGGGGGACTATTTAAAATTACGGAACTGGAGCGTGATGGAGCCGGGGGCGAAACAACGGTCGCTGAGTCCGCTATTGATTGTATAAATTATAGTAAGTTGTACTAGTATCAGATTTCGCTTGCACTTACCTTGATGGACAGCACATGGGGGTCGTGGTGTAAGCATGCCGGAACTCCGCTCCAGCACTCCTTATAGCCTTCATTGTCCTAGGCATAAAGTTCAAACTGCCCAGCTCCACATCTTGATCGTCCGTAAGAATCAAAATTATGTTCGGCTTCCTTTCCCTCGGCTGCGGATAAGGGATATAACCGCCATTCTGCCATTTATTCGTCACCCTCAATTTAGATCTCGTAGTATTTTCTTTCACGGGCAAGGGGTGAGTCCTATCTTGCATCTTGCTCTGATTTAACGGACGCCTAACAGGAATCTTATCCACGTTACTCCTATTCCAATGTTTATCCGGTTTCCGAGATTTTTGTTCTCTTTTATTATTTATGGCTTCTGTTTTATTGCCAGTGACGTGATCTTCATTCGAATGACTTGACGTCAGCTTCCTTCTGTCTCGTCTCGTCTCGTGATCTCTTTCCCAAGACCTATGTCTGTCGCCGCGATATTTCGAACTATTTCTGTGTCTAAAGAATCGTCTTTCCGGACCATCTGTCAGGGTACCATTGAATGTTGTCCTATTTCTATTGTTCTCTCTATTTCTCAACATTCGTGCTCGGGCAGCATCGTCTTCTTCTGTTGAATCTATTTTAGCTGATATAAGCAGAAAATTCCATGTCAGAAGCAGAGATATGAATTTAAAATTCATATTGGAAAGTAATGATTTTAGTCTACCACAATCCCAACTTAGATGAAGTTTTTTTGAACGTTTGTTTTATGTTCTTTGATGGAGAATATTCAATTACGTCGTTAAAACATTTAACGACTTGCGCCGGCTCTTCGTGCAATGCGACATCTTGTTTCACTACCTGAAACAAAAAGTAATAAATTGAATGAACTTGTTCGTCTTAAGAGTTTATCACTGTAGAATGGGGTATATTTTAAAATGGATGTATCCATTTATATTCAACGCCTTTTCCATGTTTCTGCTATGAGTGTGTTGAATATTGAAAATTTATTTCGTTTGGCTTGGAGCCTGTAAACTGAAAAAGAGTAGAAGTTGAAACAGAATACATATATCACCTACGTGTGTGGTCTTAACCTGAACCAAACATATGATTTTCTACTTATACCTATGCTAAAAACAATCTCATAATACTCGTATATTGGCAAGTAAATCATGTGGGTGTTCTTTATAAACAATTACGAGTAGTAAGCACTGCCTACTGCACTTTTTGCATGACCATACCATGACAGAATTTCAAATACACCACGCTTCTATGGTTTGGCTTTCCGATTGGAAATATATTTCGTTTCGAATAATCGGCATGGAGGGCATTTAATAGCGGCAGGCCGAGGCATCAATCGCTGACTGCTTTTAGCGAATTGGACCGGTCGACTCCGAACTCCTGTAAATAAACTGCGCAGTTCCGCACGTCGAAACGCTTTTGATGTATTGATAGCAGTTAATTATTTTAACGGCCAGTTTCCTGGTGATTTAGTTGAGTTTAATTTAATACCTAAACAGTTTTTAAGATAGCAGATTTTTTGAAGATTCCCAGAATTAGGGATCGCGTCACACCGCATACTTAAATTGATGTTTCCCAGAAGTTTAACCTGATTTACTCACTTCAAAAAAAAGGAGGTAATCAATACTGACCGACTTTAAAAGTAGGTAATCAATTCAATCTGTATGTAGGTATGTGATATCGTTGGAATGAGATAATATTAGATACAATCTAATAATACTTTAATAAGGCTTTCAAACACGTGTGCTAAATTTAATCGTAAGTTTCATCAAAATCGGTCTGGTAGTTTTTGAGGTGTGAGTGACCTAATAACTAAAAATCATGAAATAAAAAATAATAAATAAACCCCTTTAAAATAACGCGTTTGTCTTCTAGTTAGGAGAAGCAAATTCTTTTAGAGTCGGTGCATGATATGCGTACACTGTTAACGTAGGTACCTAAGCTTGACATCATGTACCGACTCCAAAATAATGTATTTCTCCTAAATAGAAGGCAAGTGTTATTTTAAGCTTCAGTCAGTGTTTTTTAAAGACGGTTTAATTATTTCTGTTAATAAATAAACTAAATAATCATAGTGTGTGTGATAATTCACATCAACTACTAAAAGACAGGATAGTACTTAAAGAGGATAACTTTAAGACGTCATCAATAAAATTACAGAAACGTAGGTAAAATTAACATCTAAAGCCACGACGGCTTACTAGATGGAAATTACAATTAACGATAACGGTCGGTCTTTTCCACTTATCCAATTTCATATTGACCAAAAAATATAATCATCTATCTCATAGTTCAACGGCTTTTTAATAAAAACCATACTAATATTCATATTAGAACGTATTCGAAAAACTTTCATCATCACGCCAGCTAAAAGACACTTACACCCTACAAAAGAACATGTATATTTCTCATCAAGCTGTCCCCTTATCAAACAGCTTCCATCACCCCTGAGTAGCTGATGTGAATGGGGCAGCGACGATCGATGTTTGCCCAATGCGATACATAGTCCGTTTGGGCGGATGGATGGCAGCGGGATGCGTCGGATTGACCTCTTAGTTTACGTGTCAGGATACTCTCATTTTCGGAATTCTGTTTTTTTTAGTAGGTATGCTACCAAGAACATATAGCTTCTCGGTGTTGTTATATTTCACAACTGTATGTTGTCTTTTAGACACCTTACGCACTGCGACTTTTAGCATCGACGCAGTCACGATGCAGTCGCAAACTGTCTCTCGAAGCGATCGATCAATGCTTACGCGCGTTAGCATCGATGGAGAAGCTAGTAATTGACAGATTGTTTACTGAATTTTGGCCACTGAATCGATACTAACGCGCGACTGCATCGATGCTAAATCAAATCTGTTCATTGCATGAGTCGCGATACTGAAGCGCGTTTTAAAAACGCGCGACTGCGTCGATGATAAAAGTTGCATTGTGTAAGGGGTCTTAAAATTGCGGGCATCACTTTGACTATCAAGCATCAACTATCACAGCACCGACTCCAAAAAGAAATTGTTTGCCTAGAACCCACCTTTCCTTCCAATAGTCAAGAGTTTATTTAAGACATTTTAGTGCATTTTGGTTTTGAAGTCGGGTTTTACTTTTTTAAAGTTATTTGACATTTTAATGCTGATAGAAAATTTGTGTTTTCGTGTATTTATTGATTGAGAAGAATTTTGAATGTAGCTTAAAAAATTACAAATATTTTTGAAGATGTATTAAAGATATAGTTACGAACGCTACGTAAGTTTTTACTTAATAATATTTGATACGCCCGTTGGATAATCTAAAACTATTTCTACACAATGTTGATTAACAACCAGCGTAGCTTTATTTGACTAATTTTGGTTTGAGTTAATATATTTTCAGAACACTTTCTGTGTGTAAACAATGTTAAAATGCTAAACGTAAGCTTGGTTTTTGCACACGTTGTTTATGAGATGAAAGCACGCCAGTGTATATTTAGCATTATATTTTCCTAACTCTAGCTGTTCCTAAGCTAGGTTGTTTCACTGACGGGTACAACGACCTCGAATTAACGTTAGATTTAAATTTTCATGTTACGCCTACAGAACTTTCATGTTGTAAACATTTTCGTGCTATTAAAATTTGAGCTATAGGCGTATAGTATTGATTGGGAAGCATAAATAGATGTTTAATATTGATTTCGTACGTGACTAAAACAGTCAAATCACCTGAATCATAAATGTATTCTATAACGACATTGTTTGTACAAAAAAAAAACATTTGAAAAATATTATATTGAAGGACTAATTTGTGGTGGAGTTCATTAGAGCGAGATTGTCACAACATCGATAAAATTGTATATAATTTTAGAGTTATTTTCATCTTTTATGAATCGCGATACAGTTTATAAATCGGGTGGATGTATTTTAGACGTCCATTTTATAATGTTAACGAACCCTTATTAATTAGAAGTTAATCACCAGTTCGGAAGTTGTACGGATGCTTTATGTAAATCTCCCTAATGGTAATGGCTTGAAAACAAACTTTGCTTAGATTCCACACTTTTGAAACATTAATTCGAAAGCCCCAATTATGTTGAAGAATTACTCGTAGTTAGGAATCAGGAGTTTGCTGTTCCAATAGAGTTTTATAAACTTGTATAGGTACCTAAAACGCCTACTTACATAAACTAAATATTAATGAAATGGTTCCAATATTTTTACGAGTGAAATTTTTTGAAGTAAATAATATAGCTATTACATTTAAACATTGACTATTAATATACTCGCTTACTTTTTAGGGTTCCGTAGCCGAATGGCAAAAAACGAAACCCTTATAGTTTCGTCAAGTCTCTCTGTCTATGCGTCCGTATGTAACAGTGACTTTATTCTGAAACTATTGGTATTACACAGTTGAAACTTAGTTGGCAGATGTATCCTCTTAACCGCTTTACGATATTTAAAAATAAATGTATTTAAAGTTGGGATACATGAAACTAAACCAAAAAAAAAAAGTCAGACCTATGCGTGTAGGGTCTATGGATAGGTCTTTTAAAATGACATTGAGGTTCCTAAAACCATTTTCTCTAACAGTCTAACGTTTGAGAGATAGACGCTTTCAAAGTGGTAAAAGGGGCGTCCCCCCACCAGGCGCGGTCCGAAGGGGGGGGGGTCACAGGGGACATCATGACCCCCCCCAAAACCTAAGGTGAAATTGACAAAACCTCAAAAATTTGCTAAATAACAAAAGGAAATTTCTAGCTATCCCCTAACAGTAATAAATTTATAGTTTGTTAACATCTACATAGTGCTGTTTTTATGAACTACATACAATGGCCAAAATAACTTGAAAATGACATGAACCACGTAGTTTTGGTAATCCTAAAAAAAAAAACGATATGCGTTGTTATGATAAAGATTGTATAACAATATTCTAATAATGTAATTTGTCGGTTTATTGTAGAGATTCAAAATACTACTTCTATTAGCATTACACAAATGAAACTTGGTAGGTTAATTAACCGCTTTACAATCCTATACAAAAAATAATGAATGGAAATAAAACAAAAAAAAAATGATTACGAATAGGGGCATAAAATGAGACCAAGTGAGAGAAACTTTAGAAAAAATACATGCTGTAGGTCTTGACAGAGACTTTCGACAAAAATTGGTTTGAACGAAATCGAACAAGTAACCGCAAACGAGTCAATAACCGCAAACATAACTTTGTTATTCATAAAAATACTATAAAAAAACATAGTTATATTTGCTATCAACAAAATATTTTGGTGTTTTGGCTAAGTGGAAATAAGTGGATCTCTAATTCAGTCAATGTTGGCACGGAACCCTTATCCCGAGTGCGAGCCCGGCTCGCATATGGCCGGTTTTTTTAAGTAAATAATATGGTTAATACATGTAAACAGTGACTATTATTAATACTCGCTTACTTTTTCTATCAGTTACAGTTAATTGCAGACACAGACAGAAAACTCATTATTCTTTAGCGAAGCCAGTCGCGTCTCAGTCGTCCTTAATTTCTTGTTTTAAGTGCACTTTTACACCGTACCTTAATGGCATTAGCGATCACCTGTTTAAAAGCCCTTACTATCGGTCAACCTGATACCGACCTGGCTTAATCTCGAAACAAATTAAAACCCAGTTTCGATTTATGGTTGGTACCCGGGTGCTGTGGTTTATAAATCGCTTGCCCGTAAACTTCATTTCAATGGTGTTACTAAGCTTTTTGGCAGGGTAAATGATGCACGATAAAAATGCTGAAATTAAAAAAAAAACTTTGGTGAGCCTAAACTGTAAGAAAATGACACCACTCTAGTGGTGATTCCTTCGTAAGAGGTATCGTCCTTATAATTTGAATACAAGCCCAGGGGCCCTATTTCTGAATCACTCGCTCAAATATGGCGTGTAAATTTCGTTTCAGAACGAAAAAGACCCCTTACATGCTGCGATTTTTAGCATCAATGTAGACGCGCGTTTCGAAAACTCGCTTCAGCATTGCGACACACGCAATGAACATATTTAATTTAGCATCGATGCAGAAGCGCGACTATCTCGATGCTAAAGCGCCCTATTACCGGTGTAGTTGCCAAAATTCAATACATAATTTGACAATTTCCAGCTTCTGCATCGCGAATTTGCGACTGCATCGATGCTAAAAGTAGCTCAGTGTGTAAAGGTTGACATTTCGTGACTGCATCAAAGCTGCACGATAACTGCATCGCTGCTAAAAGTCGCAGTGTGTAAAGGGTCTTAGAATCGATGCAGTTGCGCGTTTTGGAAACGCGCTTCAGTATTGCGACTCACGCAATACGAATTTAATCAGGTATCGATGAAGTCGCTTGTCAATAGAGTCGCCAAACGTAACAATTCAGTACATAATTTGACAATTTCCAGCTTCTGCATCTTGTCTGCATCGATGCTAACGCGCATTAATTAGCATCGTGACTGCATAGATGTTAAAAGCGCAGTGTGTAAAGGTTGTCATTTTGCGACTGCATCGATGCTGCATCGCTACTGAAAGTCGCAGAGTGTAAAGGGTCTGAGAAATCAATGAAAATAAAGCGACATATTATATACGTTAGTACTCACAAAATTCAGTTATATTTTTCAAATCACTCCCGTGTGGACTGGTCTAATAGTAATTTTCTTAAGAAAATCGGGCATTAATCAATGAATATCACAGTGATTTAAAATAGGTGCTTAGTATAGATAAAGCAGACAGGGTTACTTTCACATTCACATTAAAAGTACCTAATAGGGATAAACATGATTACGCATAAATTATTCAAACAAGAGCCGATGGGCAAGACAGTCGAGATTTAATAGTAGGGCTCCAAATTGGCTTCATATCCCGTTGATCACGTCGTCAATTTAACAACTTTTACTCAACAAAACACCGGTACACAACACGAACGGAATATTTAATTCAGCTAAATTATTCAGCTTCCCACTTCACCAAGATAAACTTCCTCCAAACGTTTACTTTTGAGAACAAAGAGAAAATAAAACAGAGGTGTGTTTTGTTTTAATTAACGAAACCAGAAGTCAAGTGTATATGCAATTAACGGTTGACGTCAATATATAATTTCATCAATTATGTATCTTTTCCATTATTTTTAAATATTGGCGCTACCTTTGTTATCTTGTTGACTTTCATTTTAACACGCTTTTATTAGCTTCACTAAACTTGTGATATGAATGTAAGAAAATCTTGGAATCCTAATTTGACCCATTTCCTAATTTCCCGGTCTTCGATTATGATGAAAATTTCACACGCTCTGATTTCTGATGTCAATACATGACAAGCTAAGAAACGTCATTACAAATCGAACATGGCGGACATCCAAGATAGCGGATTAGCTATTTGAAATGCACCCCCATGATATGGGTATCAAAAAAAGGGTTTGCTGAATGAGATACGAAAAAAAAAAACAAATCGTGCTTTTTAGTTTTTTTAAATATTATATTTAATATATAAAGTATGCAAAAGTGTTAATAATTGAATTGACCACTACTAGAAATATTGACATTTATCGTCACTTATGTTATCTAGCAAATTCCTTTAACACATATTATTCACACACAATTATTATCACCACAAATCAATTTGCAAGTGAGAAATTACACAAGTCAACTGCCACTTTATCACCATCACAGACCACAGTCCACAACTAGCACAATATGCTAAACGGGTTGCAACAAGTCTTAAATTGGTTCTCGCTGAACGTATGACCCCGTAATTCTGTCGCAAACTAGAATGTTTCAAGCAACACAATCGCAAAGCCTGATTGGAACTGATGGCGGGGCGAGGACCGCATTCGCGAACTCTATTTGCAGACCTATTCAAACACTCCGGCTGAGTGGTCAGACCCATTACTTCTTACTTGCATTTGTAAGCTACTTTATGCATACGTTTCCATCACCCAATTGGTTTGAAGCTAAATTTTTGGTCCTTCGAGCCGAATGTACTAAACTATAGGTAGTATACCTGTAGTTCATTACAAAAGTATGGCCTGTTTAGCAGTTAATGTGGGCTCCCTAACGAAAGCACTTAGCTTATAAGGGGTTCCCATTTTGTATTTCTTCAGTTTTATTTAGATATACACCAACCACCAGTTCCATAAACTATTAACACGACTATTGTAAGCTGACTTACAATTATATTGTTTTTAGCAAAATTTCTATTTAAGCCAAACCCGAAGACTCGAGCAAGGATACCATTAAAACAATAGAAAAGATCAGGTTTAAAAACATTGAATATATTTTGTGAAACTATCTACCTCTACCACGTAAAAATTGTCTTTTCAACTCAGCAGTTTTTTCTAACTCATTTCCAAGTTGGAAGCATTCCGAGGTGCATGGTTAAAGTTGCTAATGAAGGAAGCCTTTAGCTCCGTCTCATTAGTTTAACTACTCACTAAATACCATCCAGTGTGAAAGCAGATGGCTTACTCGAGTACCCAATCCTTATCTTGTCGACACACTACGTAACAGTTATAGGCGTGGAAACTGTTATTGCTTCAAATCCTGACATAAACAAACATCTCTGACATACGCCTTAATTCATTCCTACTGCTGAAATAATAAGGTTTATATTCAAATGTAGATATTCTTCTAACAATAAAGTTAACTACACCAATGTCAAGTGTTCTAATGATAGCCGCTGATCAAAATTACGGCGTACTCAACAGAACCGATTTTTACGGCCGCATATATCTATCAACACCCAATAGCCTTCGTTTCCGAACAAGTTTATTGCTGAAGATCATTGAACTTATTGGCTTTATGGCTTATTCCGTTGAGGAATGCAGATATAAATAAAATATGCAGCAGTTTTTTGCAATCATAACGGCTAAATTTTCAGACGAGTGAAGCGAATTGTTTTGAAGTCGGAATTTCCTTTGAGACTTCTCTAAGACGAATATAACTCAGCATTTCCCGGTAAGAAACGCAGTGCACAAACGTAGGTTATAATTATGAGAGAGATGCAGCTAGATATGGTGTCCTAGTTTCTTATCAACATCTCTGAGATATATCTCGGTGTCGGTGGGTGCAGGAACCAAGCGTAAAGCGCTGCATCCAGGAACTGCTAACTAGACATCGGGATGATTTACAGGCTAGCGGTGCACGCTAAACATACGCCGCAATAAAGCAAAAAGCGATGCAGCAAACACAGCGCAAATGATTAATTTGCGACACTTGCTCGGAAGGTTTGGCAGGGCTGTCTCTAGCTAGGGTGGTCCGAACTTATGTGAATGGTTGAAGTTATGTACATGATACTTTAAATCCCTTCAGCTCGGGATCGATACGGGTCAACATAGAATCAAATCTCAAAGTTGCTACTTTGAGATAAAATAAAAGTACGAAACTGAATCACATAATATGTTCATTAAATGAGATATGACGACGGTATTATAAAACCTAAAGTTAAGATAAAACCGATCGAGAATTGAACCCCAGATGAAACGTTGAACATTCATGCAAGAAAACAGAGGTCACCTTTTAACACTCATAGTAAAAAGATAAAGCTGGTAACTGGATAACAAAGAACCGTATCCTTAAAAAAAACTATACCCCTGATAATGCCTATTAAGGTTAGAAATATAACATACTTTCAAAAGAACATGTTGGGAACCCTATTTCGATGTGCGGGTAGTTGTGACTGACTAATAACGCTCCCTAAATTCTCAAGACAGATCTTAACATTGATCGAACACCTGCAGCCGACCTAATTCTAAGGACTGATATTGATGATTGTGATGTTACATTTGCTCCTAATTTGCCCGAGTAGGAGACAAAAACAGTAGTAGAAATTTCGTCAATGAAAAAGCACCAGACGTTAAACTACATAAAGCGTTCTCATTTATATATTTAGATGTTAAATTCATTGATACCTTTATGATCCATTAAATAAAAATTTTGTACTTCCAAAACTATTGAGGAATAAAAAAGTGATTTCTACTTTTTGACTTTGTTGTTTTCTTGAGGAGATGACAAAAAAAAAGGGTTTATCTTCTTTAGTAAGCCTGCCAAAGATTATTTCTCTTGTTCCATGTTGTTGTTGTTACATAAACTATAGTCTAGACATTTTTGACGATTTTTTTGTGCGTGAAATTTACTATTTAAACATTTTGTATTTCTTCAGTTTTATTTAGATAAGTTTTCTGTATTGAGACATTTCCTTCCACTATTTTTAGAAAATGCTGTGTATATCAATAATTAATGTAATGTACAAGAACAATACTATATCATTATGTACTGTGTTCATTGTGCTGTGCGTACTTAATTAAATAATTGAAATCGAAAAACAACAATGTACGAGTGTCGAGTAGGTACAGTTTATTACATCCATCCATACATAAAACGGGTATTTAAAATCTAACCTAGCACCCCTAAATCACTGCAAATAATACTCCAAATTCTAGATCCTGCCTGTTTGATTGTCCGGATGCGGACACCTGCAGCGAATTCCGGGTAGTTGCGAATTTGCAATCCGCAGCCGTCAAGAAGCGATTCCCGCTAATCCATTCGTGCTAATGATCCCACCTACTTCCCTTCTGATTTTCTAAGATTAGTCGTCCAAATGTTTGTTTCGGCGAAGCCATTAAAATTTTAGGTTATTTTATAGGTGGTTTAGTCACTGATTTGTCGTATGATTACAGATTTAAGACAGATAACCACTGACTGGGGTGTGTTATAGCTAAAATTGATTGGGTTTTGGATTCTACAATAACATAGTATTCCTATTTTCCTGACACATTTTTACTAGTAATTTATAAATGTTTGGAATATGATATGCCTCAACAAATCTGAATTACTTTCTGAAGCCGAGTATACTAGTCTAATAAATAAGTATCGTCAAACCTTGTAATAATAATAATAATAACCTGGGGCCTGTAAGGCCATAGTATAAACTGATTACAAGCAACGCCACGACCAAGTTGCGAATATTATTCACCAAAAACTGGCACAAAATTACAACCTCATACCCCAAAAACTGAAAATGTTCCTTTTGCCCGTAATTAAAATCTGAATTACAGACTGTATTTTGATCGAGCCATCCTCACAGACAACACCACATACTATTATAGATATGACATCACCCTGCATGGCAAAAAGAACGAAACTGCATTCATCATTGACATCGCTATACCTTATTCCCACAACTTACAGAATACTATTTTAGAAAACTCTCAAAATACTTAGATATCAGAGATGAAATTAAACGTATGTTACTTTCCGAAGTTACCATAGTACCTATAGTTCTTTCAACAACTGGCATCATACCCATATTACACCGAATCTATTTCATCTCATAACCTCTCAAAGTACACTTACATACAAACAACTTCTCAAAACAGTCATCCTAAATACCTGCCGGATTGTAAGTTTTTTTTTTTATTTTCAAATATTCACACTCTACTCCAGACCAATAAGAAAATACGCGCTTCATCCACAGTCTCCCAAGCATACCATCACACGCACCATCAAACACATTTATAACTGATTCAGCAGCGAACCAAATTGTAGAGGTAGCGCTCGGCTTAGACCCGTGTTTACTTGACACCACTAGAACACCAACACCAAAACACCAGATCAATCTAAGAAGTAAAAGCTTAACAAAAATAACAATTATAATAGTCCCCCTAGCCGATTTCGACTACTGTGGCCAGTCACAACGACTAACCGACTGCGCGGGACATATTAAAGTGCACAAGTGTGTGCGTAAACACAGGTGCACTCTCTATTCCTTTTAATTTTATAGCCCGACGGGACAACAATCTGACACGATCGGAGAGAGATCAGGCGCAGGACCAACGGCTTTCCGTGCTTTTCCGAGGCACGGGGGTAAAACACCGCCAACTTAGAACTCCGGGCTACCCTAAGAATTTCTGAACAGAAACACCCAGGTATGTATTTTTGGCCCGACCCGGGGCTCGAACCCGGGACCTCTGGCGCAGCCGTCGCTTTAACGAGCGACCCTCTTATTGCTGCGCCACCGAGGCAGTTTAAGCCTTGTAGAGGGAATTTCAAGAAACACGATTTTTGACTTCTTCACTTTGTTTGGACTAGTTAGGAGGTCAATATACAAAGTCCCAACCCGTATATACTTGAGCCGGAACGTCTTTGGAATTGGTTAATATAAATTTAAGAATAATGATCTATTAAGGCTTCCAAAAAAGTGTGTTAAATTTCGTTAGTGAATTCCAACGATGTCAAAAAGATACAGAGCGAATTGAAAATTATTTTATTCTTATTTTTGAACACGGTTCGAAACATGACGAGTGAAAATTGCGGCAAATCTTATTAGCTTTGATTTTTTTAAAGATTTTATGTCACTAGGATGCATAGTTTCCGATATATTTCCGAAATACCTCGATTCGATTCGATAGTCAGCCAGGCCACAAGGGATCAGGGGGCAATTCTCGTGCAATTCGTATACGAAAATAGTTCACCGATCGTTTTTTTTGTCGAAGACAAAATAGTTATAGATTTGTCAGGGTCACGATTTCTATGTATTAAGATTTAGTTCGTGTGTTAGTTTTTTTACGTGTAGATGTTTTACTTGATTCTTTAGGTAAAACGGTTAAACTCGCAATCGAATTACCACACGAAGAAAGTTCGATTGCCGCGAGAATCGGCCTTCTGGGGGCCAATTCTCGTGAAGTAGTACTTTTTCCGTGTGGTAATTCGTATACGAAGTTCACAATTCTATTGTAAAAGTTCGAGTGATACATAAAACTGCTATTCTCATGCACCGATAGAACAATTCACGTTCGAATTTCATAACAACGTTCCATTGCAGAGAGCGTACGGGCGTTTTTAAAAACGCCGAAATAAAGTATATTTAAGTCCATCTAAAAAAAATATTTTTGGTGAAATTAGACAATAAATCTATTTGTTAGTTTAATTTCATGTACATATTCACAAATTTATACATATTGTCAAAAAATATAATAACGGTGGATCAATTATTAAAATTTCATTATTCATGCATAGCATGAAATGAAACGCGGCGACGCGCCATATTATTACCTTACTCTATACTCTATGGCCCTAAATGACAATTTGTGTGTGTCAAAATTGTTGCAAATATCGATTTTTCACTGATTGGAAAAAAAAATTGTTTTCTCAACTTTTGCTTAAAATAACATTAAGTAAGAAATTTACGATTACGTTACGATGCTAAATACAAACGAAAACTAGATATTTTCTAAGGTTAGTATGATGCTGTTTGTTTAATATTATGCTTTTTAATTTACTCAACTACAAGAAAGAGGAATACAATAATTATTTAGTAGTAATAGGTTCTGTTTACTAACATCACAGATATTAGTGCACCTTCTTAATGTGGAGCCTGGTTAAAGTTTTTAATATCTTTTGTAGATAAGAAGTGTTCTTACAAAACAAACTATTTCTATTTACAGATAGTCTGGATTATGTAGTAGCAGAGAGAAAATTTAATTGCAAATCTAATGCGATAAAAGACTGGTTAAAATACATGTAAATACTTGAATACCTTGATTCTCTGCTATCTAGGTAAGTACCTAATTAACTTGACACAATGATAGTTTTATTGTCATAATTTATAAATCAAACCATCATATTTTCCATTTATAACCTAAATCTATGTGTGTTATAGTATTGCCTATAGTTACCTTATTATAAACAAATAGTACATTAGCAATCTGTCTGTTCTATGAGTGCTTGAATGTGTTCCAACATAGTTAATGGATTCCATCTACAAGTATCTACAATAATCATTGTTATCCCAGAAAAGAGATACTGAGCTAAAAAAAATTGATGGTGTTCAAGTTTTTTTTTTGTGTGTGTGTAGTAGGTAACTTTCTGTGATATTTAAGTTGGTTATTGTTTTATTACAGAAGCGAGCAGTAGAACAAATTATAATAATCAAAAATGAAGGAGCGCCAAATGAAGGGATTTTAAATACTCCTGAGAACACAACTGCACTGCATGCATTCACAACAATATAAATGATTCGTTAGACATGTAAGCGCATTGGATTTAAGGATGGAAACTTTCCTGATTAATATGACCAATGGATTTAAATAGTTTTTTTTAACAATAACATTATTGCTTCTTCAATATTTTGTGTTTTGACTGATGTATGAAGAAAATAAAACCTCTTTCTAAATTGGTATTTTTTATTTGTATGAAATTTATTTATTTACACTGTTTAAACTTCCCTAGTCATTGACATTAGAAAATTTGAATTCAGGATTGTTTTCAATACATAGGGGCAATTCATGATCATGAGCTTGAAACAGAGTCAAAATATAAAACCAGGGTCTGAGAATGAAGCTAAAGGTGACCAAAGGTACTCCGTAATAAAACAACAAAACCAAATCAAGTTGGGCTCGTAAGATTCGACTTGTAAAGTACTTTGTCTCTAGATAGTATCCAAGGTTTGATAGCTCTTAACATAATATTAAGTCCTATCGAGTTCACCGCTGCCTAACCATCTTAAGAGCTGAAATCGCTTGCACCTTGTGTCGACTTTTGTTTAAACCGACGCCTGTTTTGTCATGTGTGCAAGCGATATTCCTTTGAAAGTGGTAAGTCGGGAGTGACCACGGTTTTTTGTAAGTCAATTCATATACTCGAAACTTCTCTAAAACGCATTTGATGCGGTTTTCAGAAGTACTCTTCTGAAAACCGCATCAAAATCGGTTTAGCCAAACATGATATAATAGACGGCAAAATAACATTATATATTGGACACATAGAAAACCTTCTTTATTTGAAGTCTCCTAAAAATCATTCCAAGTCAATATAATTTTTCTCAATTTTAGGTTAGGTTATCATTTTGCCCGATTAGAACCTCAATAGTTCGTATACGAATTTTGAAATCTATTGGTCTCCAGCAATCGAAATGTTCGTGTGACGTTCCATAGAATTAGTTCGATTGTGAAGGTCTGAGAATACACAAGCCTTGTTTCCTTCGAAAAAAATCGAGTGGTGAACTTTTTTACGTGTGTGAACTTTTTTCGATCATGCGAGAATCGGCCTCCTGATCCAGTAAACCGAGGTGCACGAATTGGAGATAGGAAGGACACGCGCTGGGATGGGAGAGGAAGGTCGACAAGCCGCAGCCCTTCGACCAGAACAAAAGTAGCTAGCATAGTTTCAAACCTAAATAAAATACCTTCATCCTCTCCCCCTCCTCCCGGCACGAGGAGTACCGGCTGGGACTTTTAGTATGTTAACCTCCAAACGAGTCAAAACAAAGTTACGAAGTCAAAAATTGAGTTCAAAGCGATTCCCTCCTAAGAAGGATTTCTTTACCTGACCTAAACAAGAAAATAAAATCAAAAAATCAAAATCAAAAATCAAAAAATATTTATTCAATTTAGGACACAATATGCCACTTATGAACGTCAAATGTATAGTGAAAAATAAAATAAAAATAATTGTGCCCTGAAGGGGCCGAATCATGTCTCCTTATCTTTTGGGCCCTACCAGCGCTTCGAGACAGAACACAGACAATTAGGCAAGTGCTGAGAAGAAACGCCGGAACAAACTCAGTCACCACTAGCTGCCGTAAAATCAAAATCATCAAAGGTAAGTACATCAGTCGGTGCAGGCTGGACAGACCACACATTCGTGTCGTTCAGATAGTCTTGAACCTTATAATAGCCTTTAGACATAAGCGTGTTTTTAACTTGTTTCTTAAATTTATCAACCGGCAATTCGACAAGATTGTGTGGTATATTATTAAAGAATTTTATACAATTTCCCATGAACGAATTACTAAATTCAAGTACAATAAATAAATTGGTAAATATCTATAACGTCCGATACTTCCTCGTAATAATATCTTGCTAATATAAAGCCAATTAACCGTCAATTAATAGTTCCACTTTTTGATCTAGTCAGATAAGATATCTAACTAATCTAATCAGTCTATCATGGAATAAATTTAACTTGTCTATTAAGTGATGATTTATTCACACATTCGTTACAAGTTATAACTTTTTAATGTTAAAATAATCAAAATCTACAGCCACCTGTTATTCCGATATCGGTTTTCGAAATAAGGATTGGCACACCAACAAGACACATTTGTATTCTTAAGACTCCTTACACACTGCGACTTCTAGCATCGATGCAGTCGCGCGTAAGCATCGCGACTGTATAGACTGCACAGTGTGTAAAAGTTGACATTTAAAGTCACAGTGTGTAAAGGCTTTAAGGCAAACAAGATTTTAGATCCGAGTTAGTACCTTTATATCAACAAGAATTTATATTGTAGTCGTCATTGACTAAGATCATGCTGCAAACTTTACCGCCGATTTACGACCACTACATCTAAAATAAACTCGAATTCTTGACGAAGTCATTTGCATTACAACATACATAAGGTGCTATGTCGCAAAAGCGTTTTACTAAATACCTAAGGGTCCCATGTAAATAGCAAAACTAATCCTAAATCAAGTTGATTACTTTAACATAAGCATGATAATTACTTAATGCCTTGGTTAAAGTTAAAGGCAGGTACTCGTTGAACTTTGGTATTTGCCTCAATCTTATCTCTACAAAAGTGGAAACTGACTGACGTGCTAATTATAAACTTACCCATTTACAGTTTGATATTGTAGGCTTTTATTTTTTTACTTGAATAACACAAAATTTAGATATTAGTAAAGACATAAATTTTGGAAATTCATAGAGTTATTATCTATTATTAAATCAATTTACTTTTATTTAATTACGTTTGATACGGTCATACTCCAGCACAGCAAGCATGCATCTAAATACAACGTATGGTTACAAAGTTCTATGTTAGTAGGTACTGAAAAGCTAAGTCAGTGTACTTAAGTGTCCTCAATCTTTATCCTCTTTTTAATAGTAAAATTACTTTATATCTGTCAATAGAAAATACTGATCCTGTGGCTTAACTGACCATGAACTGTAAAATATATTAAAGCTAAACTTTATCCGGATTATCTTGCTTCCGAAGCAGCTTTTTGATCTTGGTTTAATTTGACTTGAAAGACAGAGGTTTTACAATAGTAGCTGGTAAAGGAGGATGGAAAGACCACATCGTTTTTGTTTGTCTTAATTTCTAGACAGGGTGAACGAATAATTAAAACCGACCTCACAAATAAATTTGGAGTTAGCCATTGCAATGGCCATATCACGCATCGTCTATTAGAGCACCGCCTCCAAAACGAATTTGGTCTTGTTCCTTAAATGGAGCTCTTTCTTTTAAAGAGTAAATCGTTTAGTTAAGACTTTTAAGTGAAGTTGAAATTTTCTTGTAAAAGTTAATTTCATTTGCAATTTTTTGGTGTTTTGTAGGAGAGGGGATTGTGGTATTGCACCTTTTGACTATGTTAAAGTACCTTATATAAGTCTGGCGTTATAATCACTAAACTCCTTAGCATTAACGAGTTCCACTATCAGCTCAGCTCCACAAAATGGTGACTTTCAGATGTAAAGACATGTCAATATTATATGTACTTGTATAAAAATACTAGACGTGCCGTAAAATTTTGAAGGCTTCCCTCAATTACACCAAGATACCATCATCAGATCCAAATTTGGCAACAATGGGACCAACTAGAAGGTAAAACCTCTAAGTGAGTAAAAACTATTTTTAAATCGGACTAAAAATGACCCACATATGAGGTAACACATATCAAAGAAACATCATATAGACGAATTTATAACCTCCTTCTTTTTGAAGTCCAATCCATTTTCCGTAACGTTATTACAGGGATAATTTGATGAATTTATGATCGAAACGCAATATTCAATGTTATTTTAGTGTATCATGACATTTTTCGTTCATTCATCAGTTGGTATTATTATAATTCTGTTCACCAACAACCAAGAAAATTGGTATATCTTTCCGTGTGATTTTTCCAGGATTATAAATAGAGGTTTCGGTGCCGTCAATCTATTCCGCAATTAATGCAAATTATAAAAAAAATGTAGTGCATCATAAAAATGTTTCTCAGGACCACAAAATAGCCATTTCCTCCACATTCGCGACTTCTTGCCCGCATTACTTAATGATTGATTAACGGTACAGATTCAATCCAATCTACATCGATAAAAATAACATGTTCTCCAATTAAATCGAGCATGAATCGGTACAAATTGATTGGATACGCCGAAACAGGCATAACTGATTAAGTTATACAGCCTTCTGTTGACGCGAGCCACATAAATGAATTATTTTATAATATAAAAGCTAAGATATAGGCAGTAGTACTTTAAAATATGATGCTCTAACTACGTCTATTGAAAAGAAAAAACGTCGTGAGATAAAATAAGAGACCATTATTTAAATCACTAAAGAACATCATCATAATTTATTCTTGAGAAGTATGATTTTTCATATAATTCAAATATGTTTGTTTCTCCACTTAGCGTTATTTTAGTCTTTTTGCGTTTTTTAAATCCTAAATAGCCTTCATTTGGGAAGTTTTGAATCACCTACTATACCTATTTACTGAAAATCATCACAGGTATTGGAATTCCACAAAGTACCAATAGACCTTTAAAGAGAACGTTAGTTCATTTGCATTGGATCTTGGCAATTCCTCTTTCGTGTAGACCGCTTTTCCACCTTGTTAGGACTCGTAGGTCCATTTCTTTCGCTTTGCCCATAAGGTAAGGTTCGATGCTCTATTTCAATATACGGGAATTCACATACGAATAGGTAGGGGAATTACCATTTAACTATGGATATTAGGAGAGCAAAATTACCAAGTAAAGTACAAGTACCTAGCGCCACTTTTAATATACAACCATAAAGATTAATGATATTAAAAAATAATTTAACCAGTACGCAACATATTTCATAAATATCACTCAAAATGAATTTATTTTTACAGGTTACATAACAGGTAACATACCTAATTGATCTTAAAAATAATCATCTCGCTATTAGGACTTCTAGTTTTTGAGAAATCCGTGGACCAAAAACAACCATACATACACGAAATTTTGCACACGTGTTTGAAAGCTATAATAGATTAACATACTCAAATATTATCAAATTGTAACGATTTCACTACATACATACACATTGAAAAGATACCTCTATTTGAGGCCGATATTAAAGCAAGTAATATTGGACAGCAATCATATATATTGCTCTGATCCCAAAGAAAGCAGCTAATACACTTGTGTTATGAAAATCAGTCATAACGGTGGCACCAAAACACCCAGACCCGACACGATATAGAAAACTTTGATTTCTATATTGACCCGACCGGTAATCGAACCCGGGACCTCGAAGCGGCGACTTCTTGAAACCAGCGTGCTTAGCCACTACACCACGGAGGACGTCAACTATAATAACAGTAAGTTTTATCGAAACTAAGTTAGCTCAAGACAATTACATCCAGTAGTCGAAGTACTTATGATACCGCACACGGTGATACCCCAACTAAGAATTATTAGTAAAATAATTCCACCACTACGTAAAATTCCATCGCACCTATGATCTCTACCGCTTTAATATTATTAATTAGTAAGCCTCTCGTGAAAGTTCATTCCACCTTAAAATAATTGTACTCCACCAACTAACAAGAAACTCGCATAGCCTCAAATACCTATTGTCTCACATCAGACGTGGAAAATCCTAAACCAGGTCAACGACCTGAAAAGCTAGGAGAGATAAGGGCTTTCACCGACAACCAACACTATTACTAACATTTTGCTGCCTGCATATTTCACTAAACATAGTTGCTATTAAATAAGTAATATGTGGTGTAGTAGTTAAATAAGCTATAATTATATTATTGAATGCCTACTACGTAAAGTATCTGCCTTCTTGAGAAAGTTGCGATATAGTAACTTCGGAAAGTTAAGGGAGAAGGGGGCACATTAGCACATTTTTTATATTTAGACTCATAAAAAATCAACTGACATATTTTCTTTCCTAACTTACTCCTATTTTCCTATAAACCCGCCAGGCTGGTTCAGTGCGTATTGGCAGGTTATATTGCCGCCAGAGCCTCGTTCGTTTTTCAGAAGGATGTACCACGGCAGGTGACGTTAACTTGGAGCTTTTAGTTTTTAGGGTTTAGGGGATAGGAATCCATTTTATGCAAACAATTTGTTTTTGGAGTCGGTGATAGTTGATGCTTGATGGTCAAAGTGATGGCACCGACTCCAAAAAGAAATTGTTTGCATAAAATGGATTCCTTTCCTTTCAATGGGTAAGAGTTTATTTAAGACTTTTTAGTGCATTTTGGTTTTGAAGTAGGTTTTTACTTTTTTTAAAGTTAATTTCATTTCTATGACTCTGTTCTTTAAGAAAGCATAATCAGGAATATTCACTTTCATATCCATATAAAAAGTCTAAAAATGTCTTTGTGACATCAACCCTACACTACACCGATGCACCAGGGACGCGTTGTGCGTCGTATCTTCAACATTGTTTCGACACTTACACCACACGTTTTTAACTTGACTTAGCGACTTAGCGCCTCGTGACGTTTAGCTTAGAAATTGGGATTACGGGCTACCGACTTAACAGTTCTGTGTGCAACAAGATTTACATAAAAGATTTTAGACTACCTACGGGGCGTTTAAAGCGGGGAACTAAACTACCCTATCAAACGAAAATCATTAGTTCATTACTTAAACTTCGAACTTTGAATTACTGATAAACTCTACCAAACAAATGAATACAAGAAACGATTATAATAAGGTAAAATGATATGGTGAAACGGAATCTTAGAAATGGAAGATCCCTTGAAAGTAGCCTTGGTAGATTACTATAAAGTTAGTCTATTATATCTATAATAGAAGTTTTTATACAAATATGCACGTATATAAGTGGCACTACATAGTTCGTCCACTTTAAAAAATAAATGACTTTTCGTAGAAAAAAAATCCAGTTCACACGCGGCTATAACGCGACAACTTATTGAAGATGCAAGTCAACAAGAATCAAAAGTCACATGTTAAATTAACTCTAGACTATAATTTAATAAGAAACGAGATGATTAAGTAATTATGTTCTTCCATATACGTGGCGATGATCAACAATTATTTCAGAAGCAGCGTAATTAAATGTAAATAAACTTAATCCGGTATGTTATACGTAATAGGCGGCCCTAACTACGAGCTTAGAGAATTTTAATCGCTCTTATAAATCTGTCGAATTAATAACGCGTATGTAATTAACAAGACTACAGTTTAAAATTCCGCCTTTGCTGTGCCGATGTATTTGGGGTTATTTTCTGCGTATTTCACTGCCTGTTTTCATCACATTATAAGTAGGTATGATAGGTTCTAATTATGTGGCTTGAAATAAAAAGCAGGTGGCTTATATTTTAAGGTAAAGACATGATTTTAAATTATATCTTTAAACGGCTCCTACACTGGGGTTATTTCAAATTTAATAATATATTGCAACTATTGATGGCATATTATTACGCATATGTTTTGTTGACAATAATGATTCACCTATTTTTATATATTTTTTGTCCATGACACATTAATAAACAGGACTTAAAAACAAAACAAAGAAAAAGAAGAAAACGGAAAATTTCAATTACGGTCCAAAAGACCGACCTCATGGTCGGTCTGCAGAGGCGGGTTAAACGGACGAGTTATAATGAATGCGTTAATAATGAGACAAGCGCCACACCGCGGTCCCGCCCGGTTAATTACAGCGCTGTAATAACTGCTTACAGATTTCTTATATTAATGTAAGGGGTCATTTTATATTCGACGGTTTTATGGTAGCGTAACTGTCCAACAATTTTGTGTCGCCTATCGACGGGCTACTTCACACCTAGGTGTAGTGTTACAAAATACTCAAGCAATCTCCTATACATATAAACGAAGCTGTTATACCGATTTCCTTAAGTACAAACAGAAAAAAAGGAATTTAAACTTAATTGCACTGTTAGTTGTACAATTGGCGGACTTAAAATGCCTTAAGGCATTCTTTACCAGTACTTGCGAATGCAAAAAAGCTTAATCACTTTCAATTAAGTTACTATGGCGTTTTATAGATAAATACTTTCAGGAGGTAATCAGAACTCAAAGTGTTATTCAAAATATGCTGATATTCCTGTAAAATAAACTTCCATTAGGTACGAATTGTACTACAACAAAGTTTACACAATAATTGTCACAGGATATAGCCAGACTAAATATTCAATGTTATGTTTTGAAGTAGTTCGCAACTACAATAAACCAAATGATAAACCAGCGTTTAACTTTCGTATCATAAAGCAGAAGTTTTAATTTGTTCCCACAGCTGAACTTAATTTAATAGCAAAGTGTACACCAACAATGCAATGGAACGGTTTAGTGGTAATTAATAAAATATTTGAACAAAATCTAGCAATATTTATGTTTGTTTCATTCCCACGGCGGGCGAACATGTGGCGCCACCGACCTTTGGTTTTATTCGCTAACGAAAATAAATAATAGATTATGACGCATTTGGTGCTGCTGCCCATACGTCTTGCTCAGTTCAGACTAAACAGTGATGGACGAGGTGGCCGTAACATATGACCTTAGGGTTCCAACGATGTACCCTGCTTTGATTCGGGCCGAACTTGAGTGGACTGTGGGAGGCCAGTATAAAACACATTGGTTAAGCCGAAAAGAAAATAAAGGTTGCCGATAGGTCAAAGCGGGTTTGAACCAAAAAAGAGAAGACTTGGGAGGTCTTTCCAACCAACGTTAGCGTACACGTAAGAATCCACGTATAACATCACTGATGCATGAAATACGATTCTAAAAATATACGCCGAAATTATTCCCTTTTTTCTTCGTCTGGAAATTCGTTTCTCAAAGTGCCCAAATGTAAACTTATATATACAGCACACGTATACGCGATTTGTGAGAAACACAACGTACGCGAATCCCGTACGGTGCTGCAGTGTTTTGACACGCCCACAAAACAAAATAAACATTAGCTTTGGAAAACCTCGGACTAAAATATTATGCCAATGTTTTCTACACACATGAATACTTCTAACCATAATGTTAGAATATAATTAGTACATAAATGAAGTTCCAATTGTAATAATTAATATTTAGGTCGAAGAAGAGGCAAAAGTTAGTTACTAAAGCAATATTACAGCCAGTTCTCACTCCATTCCCAATGTAGGTAAGTTTCTTTTATATTTTGCATGTCACCATAACACCACCACTGTTTATTTTCTCACACCAAACATATGATCATGAGCGTGGAGCTAGGTTACAAAGTGGCATTTCGTGTCCTAATTTGAATACATTGATTTTCATAGGTATTCTGCACTTTGACTAAGGAAACTAGGGACTCACTTTATTGAGAACTTAATCTGAAGATTCTACCTAATTTAATAAGCGTCGGATTCTCTCCAAGTTTGTATTATATTAACGCGTAACTAGACAAAAGACGATCTCTCTCGATAGTGTTCAAAGGGTCCCGAGGTTAAAGTTTGCGCCAAGCACTAAGATGTGGCGAAATATAAATTGATTAAGGAGTGGCTGCGGAAACTATTATGAAATGTTTGATCGAAGATATTAAGACCTTTATTGTCTAGTTTCAGATTTCATCTCGAGATCTTTGCGACCGGTTTGAAACTCTTACCTGAAAAAGAAAATACATATGTTTAACGTGATTTAAAAAGTGCAATAGCATAAGACACACACAATAAAAGAGTTAAACTATGATTTACTATAGCTAGCTATTATCCGGGATTTGCATCGATATAAATCACAGCTTCCTTAATTTGTTATGCAGCTAGGTAGTATTTTGCAAGTGGTAGTTTCTTAGAATTTCTTCAACAACAGATTATACATAAACTTGAATCAATATACCATATAAAAGCGATGAACAACACATATCTAAAAGTTAAGGAATGTAGGAACTGAAAGGAATGTGAGATGAAGATGATCCTGTTATGGATGTCCTACGCATCGGCATGGTCTCTCTGAACAAGGCGGTTAAAATGTGCCCAGAAAGGAATCCAGCTTCATTATGAGTAGTTATTGTATAGCTTCCACGCAATACATAATTTTATTTAACCTAAACTGTATATATCTCTCTCTTTCTCTCTAATCTTTACATTTAGATAATAATAATATAGATAATATAGATAGTTAATCTTTAGTTCTAGAAATTATCAGGATAACGTTCCGACTTCCCGTCTCTACCAAAACAAAGAATTCTAGATATTTATTTAAGTTTTTTAGTCCTAAAGACATACTAAAATATAGCTGAAGCCATAGAGTTAGTATGTTTCAACGTTAATCTCAGAAACTACCGATTTCAAACACGCGCAAACAAAGTCTCGGGGGACCGCTGCTAGTGTTTGCTAAATTTTCTTATGAGGGATTTTCGGTCATAAGTTTTGTTTTTGAGATGAATCATTGACATAATAATACATCTTTGCACAAGCATAACATGGACAACATTACTGCGTCTTGTTCAAACCAAACGCACCAATAATATCATCGGACGCTGACTAACATGCGACAATATTGACTTTGCGACTTCTAACTGCGCTACACTTGCCAAGAATACCTAAATAAACGCAACGTTACATCGTGAGGCAAATCACACATGTCCAGTTTTAGACCTGAACACTAATCTGACGTTGGTTTTGGTTTATTTGCTTGTGTTTTGGCGTCTCGATCGTCGCCAAAACATACTGAAATAGGTATAGTACGAGCGCCAATAAATCGCATAGTTCCTATGCTGTGTGCTTTAGCCCTAGCTAGCTGGGTAATACAAGAAAATTATTATTTTATTGACTGCTCTGTTTTTCAGTAACATTTTGAGTTTAGTTAGTATAGGTTCAAAAGTAGTACATTTGTGAGATGTACACTAATACCAACTAATTTTAGCTGCTAAGCTTAAACTACTTAAATCTAATCACGACAAGACAGAATATAATTAGATGTTAACAAATCATTAACATTCGTAATGGACAGATGCGATCTTTGATATGAATTACTAATAAAGTTTTTGCGCTGTCAAGTTACTTAAACAGACGCGACGAGACAAAAAGTTTTAGGAGACATCCTTATATGAGGATCTAAACGCCCGCTGACAGTTAAATTATGTCTGAGAAATATTCAAGCTAATTACCAAATTAACTCAAGTCAGCGAACCGAAAAATCTGAAGAAAAAGAACACCGATATTTTTAAAGATGAAATAAACCAAAAAGTGCGCACGAGCGGGACTCGAACAATCAACTTTTTAGTAACCGGGCCAAACGATCTACCAATTGAGCTACCGTGCTGTCGGTCCGACCTTGCGTAATTTTGCGTTTCTTGCTTCATCTTTAAGATCATATAAAATATGACACTGTCTAAACCAACCGATATTTAATACGGAACGTTTAGACAAGTGATATTTGAGTTCTTTTCAACTTTGTATATTTTGTGATAAGCAACATTCATATTTGAAGGCAGAATGTAAGACTTTAATATCTATACTAATATAATAAAGCTAAAGAGTTTGTTTGTTTGCACGCGCTAATCTCAGGATTTTCGTAACACATGGGAAAAAAAACTTTTTGTGTTGGATAGCTTATTTATCGAGGAAGGCTTTGGCTTTAGGCTATAAAACATCAGGCTGCGACGGGAGGGGAGCGAGTGAACTCAAAACAGGCGGTCGCAGTCGCGGGGGATTGCTAGTAATGAATATAATAAATGGAAAACATAAATTAAAACACGATAGAAACACTTTTATTTAATAAGTGAGTGTTTAAGCAGTTAATATCAAATACTCAGACTTATAAGCAATTTATAACCGGTTTACAAATGCCAATAAATTAATATGCAAGACAAACCTGTTAAGATCATCTAAGCGTCAATATCTCACCAAAATTAAGAATTCATTTAGGTAAAGACCGATCTGCGAGCTTTTTTACAAATCTTTATCGATTCGCATAATTTAATCGTAAACAGAATACTGACAAGCTATTTTATTTGTTTTTAATCGAAAATTGGACACTAGAGCGCTAGTATTTATAAAGCAAATGTGAAAAGATACGGCGAATTAGAATGTCTAGTTTTTTATTATTTTACTACTTCATTGGGAGCTTGCGTAAATTCGAGCTATATTATAAAACGACGGTACGTGGTCATGCACGCAATGTACCTTTTAACCCTTAATACGATCCTGAATAGCCTAATAGGTTTATTAACTAACCACAATGTATGTAGTAGTAGTAACCAAGCCACCGCCATTACAGTTTACGATCATAGTAAAGTGCGTGTCTGCTACATTGTAGGGGAACATGAAAGATCGCCAGATCATCGCTTGCCGACATCACGGCTTTATTGTTGATCAAAAGATTTCACTGAGACATTCTAATTCAAACTCTGCCAAAACTAAAAACGGGCAATAAAGATATATGTACTTATTTACACGCAATAAAATAAAAAAATAATTTTAAAGTAAGTGCTATAAAAATATAATCCAGTAGCAAGTATTTCACGTTCGGTTTACTTATACTGCATTTTATATTAATAGTGGTATGAATGACTATACCTTTAGCTCTTCTAAATTTTTATGATATGTTACTTTAGAGTATTCCATTTCATTTTATTGCTAAGTAGTTTCTAGTTGAATGCTTTACCAGTTGTTGAATTTGATACGAAAATTGTTTAGATACTTACCTAAATAAATAATGCTATTCTTATAGAGTAGCAAACCTGGAGCCCTATATTTGAATCACTCGCTTGGATACGGCGTGTGATTTAGTTTGAAAACTAATTAAAAATCTTACTACGCGAAATATTGACTTGACTCTTCACAAAATTGAGCTTTCTTTTTCAAATCCCTTCCTAGTGGATTTCAACGGATTATCATTCAAAAATTGCACTTTAATCATACGCCATCTTGACGCGAGTGATTCAAAAATAGTGCCCTTGTTATTCTACTTCACCAACTGAAACGTATTTATAGTTTTCATTTAGTTATACGTTAGTAAATTGAAGAGCTTTTCTTATATTCAGCATGTCTGTTATTCAACCGTTTGAGTAATAATATTTTGTTAAAAATCATATTCTTTTCTCCTGTGAGTCATTGTAATTCATTCATAATGAATGTGTTTTGAGGTAAATGAAAATGCTTGGCAACTTGACCTCAATCTGTCTGGTTTCAGATAATTTGATATTCCTAAAAACGACGTCGTTTCGGCATACAAATTGGGTTTCGGCTATGTTTCAAGTATTTTTAAATAAGGCTTAAAGTCTACCTGTATTAATGTCCTTCTTACATAATGATAACAACGAACTCTTTTTCAATAAAAATATATGCGTTTATTCAGTAGGCATTATAAAATATGCATCTCAACGAAACAGGGGCAGTTTCCTTTGAAATGAATTCATTATATCCCGCCTTGTGTGAACTTCACACATGCTTTCTGCGGTTTTTGTTTAAAACAGTTTCAATGCACAACTCTCTGTTTGTGTTGCTGTTATTTTGGCAGTGTACCACCGCTAAATAAGTTTGCAGCCACCAAACGTTAGTGCTTGAAAGCACTACTAAAATAATAAGTTTCAGCTTTCAGAGTTAACCATCCTTTCAAAACGACCAACTATTTTCAACAGCTTATGGCCTGAGATAAACATTAAGACTCTTTCCCTAGATCTAGAATCTTGAGCCTAAAACATTCGACAAGGATTCGTAAGGTGACCAAAAAACAAAAGCACATCGGTTGTCGTTCAACTCCAAATCAGCAATGGAGTGTGCCCGCTACCACAGCTCCGTCGAATTCTTACTTCAAAAGAAAAAAAAAACGGCGATTAGTCTTCTTCAATGACAATGGGAGCTGGAATGGGAGCCCGTCGAAATTTCCGCGAACACCTGGTGTCCAATTAAGCCCCGGGCGTCAGTCGGGGCCCGCGATAAATTCTCTTAGAGATACGTGAATTTGCCCCCTGTGCCCCCGTTCTGATATCGACAGACTAAAAAGGACAGCCAATCAGTTCTGGGTGAAGTTCCAGTGAGCAGAATATTAGGTAACTGAGCAAGTACCATTTTATTTAAGTACCAGATTTCATTACTGTTAACCAAAAAACATATCTAAACACATACGGGCCATAAAACCGTATTGATACTAACCTGAAGGGTAATTCTCGTGCAATTCGTATACGAAAAAAGATCACCGATCGTATTTTCTTGGTCGAAAAAAAAATGTTTTTGCTTTTTTAGGGTCACGATTTTTATGTATTTAGATTATGCTCGTGCAATAGTTTTACTTTTTTTGGTATAACGGTTAAACTCGCAATCGAATTACCTTACAAAAAAAATCGATTGCCGCGAGAATCGGTCTCCTGGCTGTTTCCCTCTTGGCTGTGGTCAAGACGCCTCCGATATTACACTGTAAAGTTTACGGTTACAACTGTCTTAAAGTCTGAGTTGCAGTTACTACATGTCCGCCGAATGGCTGGGGTAGTGTTCTTTATGGGAGGTTTACCCAGCCAAGTTGAACATTAGTGAGTCCTTGATTACAAGCGAGAATTATATTGATAGTTTCTGGGGGTAGGGAATTTAGGCATCCAATTTCAATTAAAGTTTCGTCTATTTCCTATCCTAGGTACAATGTATTTCTCTATTTTACACCCTTTTGCTATTTGAGCTGATATAACTGAATGATTCCGTAGACTTGACTGAACTTAAGTTTCTGAATCACATATATGAGCTAACAGTTCACACTTACTTATTTTCATACTTAACAACAATTATCATGATATAATACAAATTTGCATTGCTATAATACTAATTGCATGAAAATAACCGTGCGCGCTTCTTACACCAAAAAAAATGACAGTCAATAAATTCTACTCATGCGAGAAGGAAGTTCCGTTCGTTTCGGCGATCGGCGCGCGCGCACCATAAAAGCTTCGATTTCATACATAATAAGAGCTTACTCTGCTGTATCGCCAAGTCCGTTTTCTAGAATATAGCCCTTCCTGTCGTCCATATTGGACATCCTTGCGAGTGAAAATGATGTCTATATCCGAAAAAATGAGTAAGTATTCTCGCAAGGTAGTGTTGCAGATTTCGTACAGATACCGCTGAACTGGTTTCCTGCGATCGGTATATGATGAATACTAAATATGATATCTCAATTATGTGGGAAACGATGGTACCCGCCAAATTATTGAGGTAGCTGGAGTATGTGACATTTTGCTTGAACATTATTTCGTAGAGTGATCATGATGAACTTTGATGATTATGATGATTGATGATTAACAACTTGACGTCATGTCAAGTTGTTAGGGCTAATCAGATACCGATCACATGGACAAAAATACACAACAACTAAAATTCATCAATAAATTGATAGCGCTTCTTTCTTCTATTCAAATATTATTAATCTGAAGAGTTTTTTGAACGCGGTAATCTCAGGAACTACTAAACGGATTCAAAAAAAATATTTTTATGTTGGATAGCTTATGTATCGAGGATGACTTTAAGCTATAATATATCACGATAAAACTTATAAAAGCAGAGAAACATTGAAAAGGTTGCAAAAACGGAGGAAAAATATTCCTTTTGGGAGCTTCCATTGCGTACGCAGCGTAAACCGTTTAAGATACATAATAATAATGTATGACGAGATTGTTCCGCTTTTAAAGTTCTTCAATATAGTCTCGCGACAGCATATGACTATCTGATAGACACGGTTGAATAACTATAATCTTTTTTTATGTTCATAAATTTGATAAAAAATAAAGCACTATTTTCAATGGTGTTTTGGTACACACGGGTATTTATTCTTATCAAAATAAATATTTGCATCATTGCGAGCATTTAATTTTAAATTTGAACAAATTTGCCCTTTACATCATTTAATTTCAATAAATATCTAAGGAGCTATCAGTTTTAAAATAACTCCGCACCAAAATAATGCTGGCAGTTTAAAAAATACAACACTCGCTTGCCCTAACCGCTAAGGTTTATGGTCTAAGATGTTATTAAATTTTGTGGTCGATTACTTCCAATGAAAATATATATTTTGCGTTGAAATAATTTACGGGAAATCCGAGATTAACCCGGGCGACGCCGCGGGGGACCACTAGTACTTTATATTATGACTGGCCCTTATCTGTCAATAAATCATAAAATAAGTAGGTACCTACTTGTGCTGAATAGATGTCAAAAGAATGACGAGTACGAGAGCCATTAATAAAGTTCACTCGGTGCGCAGGCGCAGCGCACATTGTCGCCGTGACCTCTACCCACATGAACTACAATTTACAATTTGATCGACAATACACAACTCATACATTGTAGTCGCGCTTATTTCTTCAAATGATGTGAGCCGATTCAATGCCCATCACAACAATCTAAAATATTGATGACAGCTTATTCTATTTATGCCTTAGTTATTTGTATAAAATGTTTGTCTTATATTTTTAATTTAATTTTATTTATTTATTTTATTTTACGAGATCAGACAACACAGGTCCATTTTGTTAGTATAAATAATCTTACAAGCTATATTAGTAACAGAAAAATCAGTACACAACAGCGGGATACCTCACATAGCCGCGGCGGGTCCATCGGTATTTCTTTTGACCAACACCCTGGCAAGGTGGTGAGTTATAGGGGAGTCATATCTTTCCGCAATGGTCCTAAGAATGGAGTTGGAAATCGTCGGTGCGTGCCTCAGCAAACATCCCCGAGGCACTGCAAAATCGGGGCAGCCCCAACAACATTCTGAAGCCATTATTATATTGGACACGCAGAGCATTTACGGTCTTTTGCGTAAAGCTAGCCCACAGGCTGCAGGTGTAGAATACTTGGCAATACGATTTGAAAAGAGTTATCTTCACTGCTCGACCACACCGTGCAAACCTGCGCACCAGCATGTTACATCTGACCGCCAACGCTCTACGTTCCCTCTCAATATCTTCATGGTCTTTAAGGTCGACAATACTCAGTGATTAATAAACTAACACTTTTTCTTTAATAAATTAATGATTTACACAATTAATATTGACTTGATCGAATTCCCCAAGCCTATCAAAAGACCTTATTCACATCTTCCACCACTACACTTAACAGAATGGTGTTGCAAATCTGCATCAATTTACTGGAGGTATTGTAGCAAATATCGCTTCATTCTCCACGGCTATCCGTCAGGATCAAACGCCATGGATGGAGCAGGGTTGGAAAAAAAACAGTTTTTTTTAAATTTTATAAAACAAACAGTTCAAATTGTTTTAAACAAGTGTTTGTTTTGTTTTTTTTTTGTTTTTTTTTGTCCTTTTTAGTTTAGGGCATTATTTTAAATTAATTCGACCTATAATGTTTCATTTCCAGACTAGATCTTTTGACTTTTCAAATTTTCTATAGTAAAATAAATATTGACAAAAAACGATCAATGGATAAACATTTATTTTATGTTGCGTATCTCTAATCACTACTAAACGATTTACATTCACCCTGAATGTTTCCTAGCAGGACTATACCGGCGGGGAAATACCTATAAACTATAAATTCTATTCTATGAATAGGGGCACCCCCAATATTTATTAATTAGTGATGGGCCGAATGTGGTTTGAACCGAATACGAATTTCGGCCGAACATTCGGTAAAAATCAAAAATGCCGAAGTTCGGTTTTTATTCTGCACTTATATGGTAACAACTAACAAACAACAATAAAATATACCTATAAGTAATTAATATATTGAATTTTCAAAAAGTTTATTTGATTCAAACAAATCATAAGACTTCCTAATTTAATAAGAACTTATTGAATTTGATTTTTTAATTCTAAAACTTAAGATTGAAATGTCGAAAAAGGAAACTGATAATGACAGTTAGTTACTTGATTAATAAATAAATTACCATGATTTTAAATTATGTAAAAGGCTTATTTATTTAATCAGGTATGAGTGAGTATGACAGATTTGATTTTTTTTATGTTTTATTAATCTTAAAATCAAAATTGTGCAACTATTTCACTCTTTTCTTATACCGAATGTTCGGCATTTCAACCGAATTTCGGAAGAATGCCGAAGTTAGGCCCATCCCTAATATTTATATTTAAATGAGGGGAATAAAATAACCACTATTCCATTCGACAGCCATCCATTAGGGACTTTCCTAACGGGACTTTACCGGCGGGGAATTACTTAATATGAATTCTATAAATACGAGTGCCTTTCTTTCTCACATTTCATTTCATTATTAATTCTGCGACTGATAACACCTCATAAAAATGTCAACTCCAGGACGCAAAAAGCATGCAATTTGGGAACAATTCACATCGATCCCCCAAGAAAATACCACACTGAAGACCAATAGGGTGCGTTGCAGAAAATGTAAGAAAGAACTAGTTGGACTTGTGAAAAGAATGGAGGCACACTTCCAGCAATGTAGCACCACCACCGGTTCTAACACTGACGCAAATCTTGACGCGGACAGGGACGTGGAGGAGGAGGAGTTGTTGAGTGATGCTGGTTCTTCCCGATCTTCAGATAATTCTTCTGCTACACCCACATCTTCTGTTACTACTTTTCAATCTAAAAATGCCAGTACCAGCAGCAGCGCGAGCGTGAACATTTCAATGAAAAGATTTATTATTGCTACAAGTCAAGAAGATAAGAAGAAAATTGATTTACAATTATCTCGTTATATGTTTGCTACTAACACGCCTTTTAACCACGTAGAACACCCAGAGTTACTGAAATTAATGGAAATTTTACGCCCAGGATATAAACCTCCAAACCGCAAACAAATTGCTAGCAAGCTACTCGACGAAGTCTACAACTCGACTCAAGAAGCCGTAAAAAATGAATTGAAAAACAAAGTTGTTAATCTGGCAATTGATGAGTGGAGTAATGTCAGGCAGGACTCGATAGTTTGTGTCTGTGTTACCGATGTGTTGACAGACTCAACTCATTTAATTGATACAATAGACACAGGAGCCGAAAGCCATACAGCTGACTACTTGGTTAAAGTTACTACTGCGGCAATAAAACAATGTGAAACTTACAAATGTACGGTGCGAAGTGTAGTGACAGACAACGCAGCAAATATGAGCCGTATGAGACGAGATTTAGCCCAACAGGAAGAAGTAGCTTCTCACGAGGATATACTTACATACGGCTGTTCATCACACATATTAAACCTTCTAGCAAAGGATTTGAATGCAGAAGATATTACTGATAAAGTTAAGTCGATAATGCGGTACTTCAAATACACTCACTTTGCATCTGCCAAATATAAAGAAGCTGGTGGAAAAGCAATTGTTATACCACAACAGGTACGGTGGAACACAATGGCTGACTGCTTAAAAGTGTTATTAGAAAATTGGCATATAATGTCAGATATATGCTTAAATCATTCAACTGCTATAGATCTGTCAATTTCATTGAAAGTAAATGACATGGCGCTGAAGCAACAAGTCCAGGCTCTCTACAAAAAACTGGAAAACATCGCAGTTACACTTGACATCTCCCAAAAGACATCCTGCTGTATTGGCGAAGTGACTGAAGCATGGATAGAGCTTAAAAATATGTTTGAGGGAGAGAATGTACGACTGCGTGAGACCGAGTATTCATTGGATGATTTAAGGAAGTTCAAAGCTCGTTATGAAATGGCAATGTCTCCAGCTCATTTTGCAGCAAACTTACTACATCCTAAGTACAGGGGTGAAAAACTCACGAGTGAAGATATTTCTGAGGCTTTATTATTTATAGAAGCTTATCACAAAGAGGCGATGCCCTATGTTGTTAAATACAGGGCAATGACAGATCCCTTTCATAACTTTCTATTTGAAGATCATGTAGTAAATCAGGTCGGACCTCTCGAATGGTGGCAGTCATTAAAAAAACAAATTAATGGTCAAACAATGAACTTAGTGGCTCAGCTTCACACTGCTGTAGCTTCAAGTGCTGGAATTGAAAGACTGTTTTCAACATTTGGATTTATTCATTCTGACGTACGAAATAAACTGGGTACAGAGAAAGCTGCAAAACTTGTTACAGTTTTTAAATACCTTAATAAGGAAAAGAAGAAATAATTGTTATCTTGATCTTGTCATATTGTCTTACTCTCCTGACTGACAAACAATTTTGATTTTATAATGTTTATTAAATATAGGTAATTTTGTTTGTTATAATTTTGTTTTTGATTGATTTTAAATTGAAATTTTTAATATTCTATACTATCTACTAATACATGTTTCAAAAATACGTGTTATCTTATCCCATTACCCATATAAATCCTGGTACTTGGTAGGTACTTAGATCTTTGTTTGACTGAATAAATAACTTATCAAAAAAATATTACTTTCATTTTATATCATTCATTCGCAATGAAAAGTAGTTTTAAAGCTTGTTTTTTTCTCATCGTTTTATACAATGTTTAAAACTTGTTTTAATCTGTGTTTTTAAACGTGTGATAAAAACACGGTTTAAAATCAAACTGTTTTAAACATTGTTTTAAACATGTGTTTTAAAACCATTTGTTTTAATCATGCCAACCCTGGGATGGAGGCGTTAGTCCGAAGTACAAAGGGTGTTCACAATTTTATGTTTTCCGCAGCCATTTCGACGTAAATCCGTATTTATGCCCTGGCGGATAAGCAATATCTCTCGTGGTGTCATCAGGGCATGCCTTTTGCTTTTCCCAAGATAATCCATGGCCATAAAAGAAGCGGTAAAAGCGCAGCGGTTGTATGCGACCATTATTTACACGCTTCCGACAAATTTGTCATGTGGTTACAAAAAATATGTATCGTATTGGTGCATATATGTGTGAGCAAAGCAATAAGCTGCTTAACGTTGCATTTATGACGCGATTGGCTAGTTTTTTTGCAAAGAGTGGCTAAGCAAGCTGGTTTCATGGCGTCGCCGCTCCGAGGTCCCGGGTTCGATTCCCGGTCGGGTCAATATAGTAATCAAAATTTTCTATATTGTCTCGGGTGTGGGTGTTGTGGTACCACCGTTGTGTCTGATTTCCATAACACAAGTGCGTTAGCAACTTACTTTGGGATCAGAGCAATGTATGTGATTGGTGTCCAATATTTTTGCAAAGTAAGTAAAGTAATAGGTTAACAATCCGCTGCGGATTCTTTTGGTAAACAAGTGCTTGCATTTCCTACAGCAAAATAGATTTGAGCAGTGGCATACGGGGCTGGAACTTAATTTATATTTTTTGAACTTCCGCGATCACGTCCAAGGCCGATCATGTTTGCCATCCCCTTGCCGCAACCCGATACTCAGATACCTACTTTAAATAAGTAATACCCTACGAAGACATAAATTGCGGGTTCCTCACGACGCTACGGTGCCGCGGTGTTAAATGTCAGTGTTGCTTGCTGACTACATAATATATATATATATAACCAAAATGCCCTATAGTACACACCGCAACACGATTTCCGTAAGCATAAAGTTTATACTTTAACGTTAAGATAAATTGAAACCAACGACCTATAACAAGGCTATGATTGAAACAGAATTACTGTGCTACCTGTTTTTTGCAGTGATTGACATGATACATTTTGTGAGTTTGCCGAAGCAATAGTAGTAATCTATTTTCAAATATATCTTGGGAACAAGCTTTTGTCTTTATGTATAACGTTAACACGAGTATAGCTGAATTAGGTATTATACACTAACATATCAGAGCAATTCTCTAAACTTACGGTTTTCTTAATGTCGAAACGAAACCGCTAAAATATCAATAAAGCCAATAGCTTACTAAAAGTTTATTTCCACTTTTTGCCATTTATTCGCATTATTGTTCCCCAACAGAGAAGTTATTTTGTCATGAACTCTGACCTTTCGAAACACCTCTTGTCCGCTTTTACCAGCGCTCAACGAAATGCTTATTAGACTGAGTGGCATTTTTTTATCACAACAATGTAGCTATCTTACTATCAGAGGCTCTATTTTTGAATCACTGTGATGTTTGTAAATGTTTCGAGTGATTTTCGTTCGAAAAACATTTTAAATTGAGCAAAAGCTAAATAAAGACTCGAATAGTTAACAAATTTGATTTTTTATTTCGTATCATGTGAATTTCAACAGATTTTCATTCAAAAATTAAACATTAATCAAATAAAATGAAGAATGAATTCATTTCTGCACAATGGCAACAGGGCTAAGCGGTTCAACCAGCCAGCACACTGCTGCGTCCACCGTCGCAAATAAGACATCGAAAACACTCTACTAATTCGTGCATTGGTCTCTGGTGAAATAGTGAGCGTTTGGTAAAACGCGACACTGCTTTTCCATTACATACGAGCGCTGGATGGATCGCCTGATAAGTACGGCTCCATTGGGACCCCGGCCCATACTAATGAATAAAATAATACAATCCACTCCACTGAGCGAGCTAGCTCGACGATAGGCGAAAAAAATGAATTCGTAATAGATTCGTGACCATTTTATAAAATATATTGGTTTTGCTTCTCTATTTAACAATATAGGTAACTGTCTTCATATGAGGTCTGCAGTATCTATACATTTTAATATACCTTTAAAGAATAAATGTTAACCTTAGAATAAATCGTTAGTTATCCGAGAGTAAATTAATTTTCACTTTTACCATCTACTGTTCTAGAAAATCGCGCATATCGGTCGTTAAGCCTAGTCAGAGCCCTTATGGGCGGCTTGATAACATCTGACAGCAGTTAGTCGCTTGCATTGTAAGCACCCCTCCACTAACCCGCACTTACCACTGAGCCCGCGTGGCTCGAACCACCTCATAGTTGATATAAGGCTTTTGCCCAACAGTGGGACATTACAGGCTAACTTTACTAATGTAGACGTCCGATTGCCGTATGATTTAAGATTTCATGTCAGAAAATAATGTCAAATTCAATACTGTTGACAGCTCCATGACGCCACGCTGTAATACGACAAAGTTTAGTTGTCAGGATATTAACTTTCACACCATACTGCTTTAGTGCTGCATTATTTGCCGGATGTTAATATAGTTCAATCATTTGTTCTGTTGTGCGAGTTTAGTTCTTCCAATCACAAATTTAGGTCTAAAAACGAATCTGGGCCCGCGGGCGTGGGCCAGGCCTAAAACTGAGTCAAGCCAAGCGCAAGGGCACACTACCTACCTATACTCGAAGTTTTTCGTCGATTTCTCGATTTGAGTTTACTCAAATATACAATCGAGGCATAAAATTATACTTCCCATAATTACGTACGACACATTAGACGAATCCACCTTATTGAATGCTATAATAAATACTCTCTTTGTCATTTCCCTAATGTCTCATTTCTCTCAGAAAATTCAATACCATTTATTGAATTTCGATCAATCCAATTATTTAGTTAGTACGTGTCGCGCGAACTAGCGTCACTGGAATAATATGATAAATCACATTATTCCCGTAGTTCCATGATCTGGTATTTATAACACTAAAAATAAACATTCCAATGAAATATTCTGATAAACAAGTACTTGCATTTGTTCATCTGATTTCTCGTGATGAAATTGTAAATTATTTGTACATTTGTGGCATGATGTGAATGATTAAAATTATCTACAGAAATTTAGAAAATATTATGATGCATATATGTAGAATAAAATCATTACTATTCTGTCATACTTTAAAGAAAAACTGACAAGAATATCGACTATCGCAGCCAACAAAAACCTAGGCGCTTTTATAAACGTACCGCGACGCTTACACACACGACAATATACTATTATGGTAAGATAAATTACTAATTAATGATAACCGCCGACAAAATTATCGTGCGGGCCACCTTTTATAGAGCATGTAAGTATTTCTTACCTATCAATCCCCACAAGGCCAGTTTACATCTATCCCAGTGAGTTCCAGGAATGCTGTCCTATGTGGTTGATAATACTTTTTTTCTCCGCCACCCGCCGGCCAACCAATACGGTAATCATCAAGGAGTATGACTATCTAAATAAGGTGGTATAATGCACTGGAATAATTATCATACTTATACCAAATTGGGACTGTGGACGGGTGAACAAAAAGTTATGGTCACTAGAAATACATAGTAAAACACCTTACCTGTTGAGATACCGAAGATCCGACTTTCAAATCAATCATAGTTTAGGTTTTTATCATACGAACTGTTAAGGTAAGTTCTTCAGTCAGCCTGTCAGCCAGAAAAAGTAAAAAAATACTTAGAGAGAAGGTAGAAAGAAGTCCACAGATATAAAATAGTCATAATTGAACATTGAGCCTGGTAAGTGCTGCTTTTTACGGAAATTTCATGGCTTGCCGTTTATTCAAACAAACAGTTGTTTGCTTTAGCCACTCTTACAAAGAAGTACTTAGGCGCCAGTGTATCTGGCAGTGCACCATCAAAGGACGGACATTGTTTCCCACAATGTAACGTGATTGTCGGAGCCACATTTCGCTGGCGAGTGAATGGAGACAAAGAATTCCGGTCATTCATAACGCGGAGGTTGCTTTTGTGGAGCCGCAGCGGTGGGTTCTGTAAAAAAGGGTGCCGGTTAGCGCCCTTAGTAGGGCTGTCGATTTTGGTTACCGTGGGCTTGGCTCCACAATCCACACAATTTTTGTTTTAGCAATGCTCATCAAAGGAATGAGCTATATGAAATCTACTGGTCGATTGTTTGTAATAGGTGATTCTAAGAGTCTGTTATGGGACTATTACTCTTCTGTTATGTGACACTAGCTAGAGAAATACATTAGTTTTGGATCAGTTAAATTTGATTTCTTTTTCAAAGTAGGCGTGGGCGCATACTACAATGCAGCATTGACAGTTACGCAGCTCTGCTTTACCGTTATATCAGCAATTCGTATTGCGATTTCGCATTATATTCATACTTTCGACTTTCGACTCACCCTGATATCAGATGTTATCAAGCCGCCCCAATGTTATTAGGCCTCCGGCCAACCGATATTAGTTGGGACCAAGGGCTAACCGTGCCTACCGAAGCACGGAGATGCTCGTGATATACGTCACTTATACACGACCGCGCTGTAGGTTGCTTCACTTCGGTATCTCTACCAAAGCGCTGCTACCAATGCACTATGAGCACTTCCTATAACAATTTCATAATAACATAAATATGAATATTCAAACCATTTCAGTACAATTATAATATTTTTATATTGATAATATTCGTTTGCACTGAGTGGGAATTGAACTGCCTGGAAATTTAACGGATTAAGTTAGATCGCAATACAGCACCCGATAGACGAGTGAAGAATAGTCGTCGCACCTTACCAAAAAGAGCTACAAAATCGCCATTTCTTGTGTAAATATATAAGTATAAATATGTAATAAATAAATTTGGACACCCATCACATACATTGCTCTGATCCCAGAAGTAAGTAGCTAATGCTAACGGTGGTACTACAACGCCCAGACCCGAGACAATGTACAAAGTTAGAATTTCAACATTGACCCGACCGGGAATCGAACCCGAGACCTCGGAGCGGTAACGCCTTAAAACCCAGCGTGCTTAGCAACTACACCACGGAGGTCGTCGTATATTGAGAGAAAGACATCCGATTTGCCAACCCTGGAGCCCTCCCGACCCGGGTACAAAGCGAACTCTTGTACGTCTAACAATGTGTCCGTACCTGTTGTAGTCCATGAATAATGGCCCGTAGATTGTGACCGGGGCCCGTCCTTGCCATCAATTCGACGACTTTACTTTCCTCGCGACCTGCTCCTTTGCCGTGATCTCTTACAACAGACCCAGTTTTAACTGCTCATAGCGTCACTTATTTAATAAGCTAAACTGTATAATAACATTTAAAAATAAGTATAAATAGATACATTGGACACCAATCGCATCCATTGCTCTGATCACAAAGTAAGTAGCCAATGCACTTGTGTTATGAAAATCAGACGAAACGGTGGTACCACAACACCCAGACCCGAAACAATATACAATATAGAAAATTATGATTTCTACTTCGGCCCGACCGGGAATCAAACCCAGGACCTCGGAGCAGCGACGCCATGAAAACCAGCTTGCTTTGCCACTACACCATGTAGGTTGTCAATCAATCGTCAACATTTAAACGCTTTTAAAGGAGGTTTGCTTCTTACACCGAACAAGAAGTTGATCCTTCCTTTCTTGGAAAAAGTATTATTCTTAAAGCACCTAAGGAATTTTACCAACTCGCTAAAAGTATGCTTAATTTCCATTAAGAATTCTAACAAATTATATTCGACCACTTTAGAAGTTGCGTTTATACCCGTCATAAAAAAATTCACTCGTAAAATACTTTCTGTTGGAATTCTTTGGAACACGTAATGTCAAAGTTGCGTCCTACATTAAAGTTAAGTGTTAGAAATACCAAATGCTCACAAAGTAATATATTTACACGAGTCAATTGAAGGTTGTCTAAAATAACTAAATTAAGGGTCTATCAAAATTAACTGCATTCATTATTAGACCTTATTCTGATATACGAATAATTATAACTACTTAAGCCACTGTCGAAAGGAAGAAAATTTGTCTCTTAAATGATTTACCAATAAAACTTATCCTTTCGGTGAAGTGTTCGGCGAAAAATTATTCATTTAGTAAGTAGTGTTTAGTGTAGTTTCTCAAAGATAAAACAGAAAAAGATCTTTTAATGTATCTATTATTACTACAGCTATTATTGCTACATTAATAGCAGGTAGACCCTTGTCTGCAATATAAAGCGTGTTATCTGGTGCATTTGTAAATTCATTGTAATTAAGTAAGCAGGTAATAAACAGAAGTCTTTATTTTGTTATCGCAAGATTAGGAGAGTCGGTCGGGTCGATCTCTATCGGTTAACTTACACCACATCACGCTTCCAATTTTGTAGACAACGCCAAAGCGTCTGCGTATTCCTTATCGGGATGTAGGTTTTTTGTGTGCACAAACGATAAGGCTCACAAAACACAAGTTGCTACTGTTTACTTGCTCACAAGATATAAATATCGGAGATAAATCGGCCTTGAGAGACGTCCCCGGCTAGCAAAAAGAAGCCTTTGTAGAATGCTGTCCCGGGCGACGAATGAATAGAGAATCGGCCGCTTTAAAAAGTGTAAAGGCATTCTTCATCAATTGATGAAACCAGTTGTATCTCAAAAGTCGCCGCCGAACGATCACTGTATAACTGATTTTATTTTACTAAATTATTATTTTCGTCATCAGAAAACATTTTCGTGCTTTGACAGAGTACGTCAAACAAATGCAAGTCTTACAACATAAACTTTAGCATAGAATGAGCAGTTAAACGCTCTACAAAGATAGCGCATCTGCAATAAAAAAGTTTTCCTACGAATTCACCTCAGCATTATTCATGGCGATGCAAAAAGAAAGGCAGGCATATTTAAGTACCTACTAAGCTAAAACGTGATAAAATGTAGGTTATATCTTCAAGATAGCATAAATAGATAGGTAGAGTGAATTCAAAGCGGAGTCTTTTTCTTTTAAGTATATGCTGACAAAATCGGCAACGGTTAGATAAGTTAGACATGAAAATTTAAGATAAGGATCCTTAAAGCACCACTGCGTTGTCGAAAAAAGCACTACTCGACAATGATTAAGCTCTTTCACTAACAGGCATATCACGTCATCTTAATTAACTAGCCGATTAACGCCACGGCTGGCCGAGATTTTAACAGCAGTTGGTGTTGCGATACAATCGTAACAGTCTGTGGCTTCGTGTTAATTACAGCAGGGAGGTTAAGAATATTTAAACCGATCTATAATACTATAGAGTATATCAGAAAAAAAAAACTATGTCCGAAAGATGGTTATCAAATTGGTATAGCCGATATTTTACATCATTTAGCTTACATTACATTTGCAAAAATATTGTCATCATCATCATCATCATTATTATCAGCCAAAGGACGTTTACTGCTGAACATAGGCCTCCCCCACGGCTTTCCACGGCGACCGATCACTAGCGTTCTGCATCCAGTTTGATCCTGCGATCTTTATAAGGTCGTCTGTCCATCTTGCCGGTGGACGTCCTACGCTGCGTCTTTAACTCAAACTCAAACTCAAGATTTTAATTGCCAAGAACGCAGTAAACAAAGATGTCACTTAAAAGGAAGTAAGTAGTTCAGTCTGCTCGCAGACGTGCAAAAACGTAATTATAGTTATTATTACATAAAGATACATTTACAGCTTACCGATTCTCAAGGCTTTGTTCGTGCCTTAGAATAATATAATATGTGCCTTAAAATATTGTATGTTGGCGATTGGTCAGCTACTTGATTGTTTTGTGATTACAGCGAAATCGGTTAGTTACACCGATTTTCCTAACTATCCATATCCGAACTTTCACGTAAACACAGCCCTAATAGATGGGATCATTAACGCAGCCCTGCATTTGCCGTGTGAACCTAGTTCGAAATAGTCCATGCTTGGGGCTGTTATTACTCAAGCCTGAGGACTGGAAAATTATAGCTTTTTAAATCGTCAAATATCCATATTTTCTCAGAAACAATCTTACATCTAGATATAAAACAGACTTTTTAGAACCCTTCGAAAATACTTCTCGACCATCATAGCGGAGCGCCCTAGAGGTTTGCAAGTTGCAGGTTTGATTTCTGCAAGGAAAAAATTATAGGGAAATGATTCGTGACTCATACGTATCAAAGTCGATTGATTGGATAATAAAGTAGCATGGAATCTAAATAAATAAACAAAAAGTTTATTTCTCTCCACGAACAAAGGTTCTTAAAGATAAGAAATGTAACAGAAAAGTAAAAGTAATCTTCTCCGGAATTATTTTCCCGAGTGGCTTTAAGAATTAAAATAGACTGAAAAGATAAGCTATAAAACTAATCTGTCGGTCCGGTTGAGCCGCTTTTCGCAGTAGTTTTAAACAAGTGTCAAAATCAAAGCCAACCCGCCAATCATGCTTCTATCGTTGGAAAACGGAAAAATAATCCCCACATAATTGCTTAAAAGTCCCGGATCATAGTTATGAAGGTAGTTTGTGTAGATAACCGATAAGACTAATCAAAATATTTATTTAATTAAATAAATAAATATTTAAACAACATCACATACATTGCTCCGATCCTAAGCTTAGTAGCTAAAGCACTTGTGTTAAAGAAATCGGAAACAACGGTGGTACCACAACACCCAGACCCGAGACAATATAAAAAATATCGTTTTCTACATTAACCCGGAATTATTTTTTTTATTAATCGAACCCGGTACCTCACGAGATAGCGACGCTTGAAACCTGCGTGCTAGCAACTCGACCACGGAGTCGTCAATTAATTGATTATTATTCGACCCTTTAAAAATATATTAACCTCAGACCTCATTTATCAAAAGTCGTGTCTGCACCTACATTATAGCATTGTCAATCATTGCAATTAATGTAACAGCACACACGAATCATTTGTAAGTACTCTAACGTATTTGCGTTCTGATCAACATTATTTTGCATTTGATCCGCGAAATGCATCATAAAATCGATGTCTTGTCAGTATAAGATATCAATTTTTTACTTTATCTCGTTGTAAGTTTCACAAAAAAGTGTTCCGTCTTGCATATTTCATCGGTAGATAGCGCGAACAGTGTTAAATTAAAAACAACATGAATAAACATGATCGTAGCAGAGATGAATTATGAAAATGTTCTACAAGGAACCAGATTTCGTCCATCTTAAAGACTTGTTGTTTATAACGTTGCTGGATTACTTCCATAATCAAAAATGTTGATAAATTTGTTGATGGTTTTACTTATTGAATTCTAGCTTTTAAAATTTCAACTCTTGGTGATGGAGAGGTGGTCTCTTGCCTGACTGAATGAGATAAATGGATATAAGGGAGAAGGAGGCACCTTAGCACAGGGGCAGATTTGAACATGTTGATTTCTGATCGCATGTTATTCTTTGCCGCCACTCCATTTCACTATTGGCAACACTGGCTGTGACAAACATTTAATCAAAAAGCACGTGTTTGCGTAGATTTCAACGATTTTGAGTTTTTTTTTCTTTTTAACCTTTTAAAGAAATTTAAACATTGTGAGCCGTAGGCTTACAGACGAGATACCCCATGCTACTTTTAAATTCAATTACATGCAATCCAAGGTGCAAGTGACGATGACCGTGACTGAGGATCTAAAAATATCAATGCAAAGTGGGTCAGAGTGGGAATAAATTAATGCGTGATATTATCGTGGCCCGCGTTTGGGCGTCGTTGGACCATAACGGAGGCCTATTGTGATCCAATCGGCCCTTTGTCGGCTCGTCCGTCTCGCTCGCTGGTCACTCGACATGGGATAGCAGGAATGTATAGCGTGATTTGTAATTTAAAATATTCCCATTTTGGGCATAGAGATCAAATTGAAACTTTTAAAAAATATATTGTAACGCGAGACCTAAGAATTGCGCATATTGAAACTTCTGAAGAGATTTTGAAAGATGTAAACTAGTATAACTATTCACTATTTTTCAAGCCATAGGTAATGATCCGTGCGCAAATGTGGCGGTTTGTTGCCATCGATCAGAAGATCAATCTAAAAGTGATAATTATAGTAAATAGGAATTCTTCCGATGGTAAAGCGACTTAAATTTGTTGTGCCCAGTAATAGGCGACACGGATTGTCTTGTCGTTAGCACACCTAAGGTCATCTAGCAAGCACAAATCAGGGCACGCAGGACAAGACAACAAATGGGACATGTCCAGTGGAGTGAACCCGCAAACACAGGACAGATCAGTTCCACCGGAAAATCTTCACCTGAACATGGTGTCCCTGCATATGCCACTTGATAAATATTACACTTTACCGGTCGTTAATGTTAATAAGTAAATCAAAATACTGGTAATAAATATGAGACTTTAAAGAAGACCGGAGTTAGCAGGCAAAAAATGCAGGGTTTTGTTTGGGGCATTTGCACTTAAGGAAGCAGGCTAACAAAACTCAATCACCGGCTATCATCTTATTTTAAAATATTCAGCTGGACGAACCTATCCAAATCATAGAAAATATATAAATCATAAAAAAATTAGAAATTGAATTTTATTTTGAGGAAACAATCTATAGTAACTAGAGTAAGAAGTGTTTGATCATAATGTTTATGACAGGTTTTTATTTTCGATACTCTTTTTATCAATGTTAAAACGGGTCTTTCCCGTTTCGTAACCCTCAGTTAATAAATTCACAAAAGTTGATATTGACTAAACAGCCATTTGTTAGTAGCCAGTTTTTTTTATGGTTTTTGAACTACCTTGAGGATAGATTGCTATCCTCAGGGTAATAACATAATAATATGTACATAGTTCCCAAAGATAAGCCGTAAATATCCTCTGGTGGACATGGGCGATTTGGTAAAATTTGCCTTAAATTATTTAAAATACAATTTCTTAAAAAATATATGAAAAATGTTTATTTCGTACAAGGAAATACTATATTCTGTACTCATACCGGACTCTTTTAAATGTGAAAAGAAATCTAAAAAATATAAAAAAAGTACAGTACGCATTATATTTTTTCTACACATCACTATCGTATTACTCAGGCAAAAGGTTTGCCAAACGAAACCATGTAAGCCATTATAATTGTTGTCCAAGTGCCACAAAATGATATATACTTAGTATAAAAAGGTTACGAAACGGGAAAGGGTTAAAATGGGAAATACCCGTTTAAAGTAAAAAAAAAAGTAACTAACCGTCCGCTACCTTCCTATTATATCTACAACCATGTAAGTGGATGTGAAATATTGCAACATGTTTATCAAATGTAAGAAAGCTTATGAATATGATAAAGGCCGTCTGTGCGGACTGCAGACCACCTAAGCTACATAACTTATGCTAACTTAACGATTTTAATTGTTTATTCATTAGGGAACAAGGCCTGCCGCCTTGCCGCTATTAGGGCAATTTGTAACTTAGTATTTTCTCCTCTAAGGTCCAGGGAGATTTATTTTGAATTCACTCGTATCATGCCCTATGGGTAGTGTATGAAGATGTGATGGTTGGCGCAGGCGAATTTTAACTATCTTTTGACGGCAGTTTAAAAGATATAATTCATTTAATTACATTGTTTGTCATATAATCTATCGCACGCTTTCTGCAACGATTGGCTACGGGCACTCGTTGCGATATAGGGTAATTAATAAAGCGATTTTTTAGATAACGATCGAAAATCAATAGAAAGGTCGACTCGCGCGACTCGACCTGACGCGAGTGCTTTAAACATAAACCTTTAGAGAGTCCGGCCATCGCATGGGGATTTTAAAGCGTTTTAATATTCATTGGGAATAGCCTTTGCCTGGGACCGCACGTCAAGTCTTTAGTCTGGCCGAATTAAGCTTAGACTTTTGTTTTTATTAGCGTTTAGAATAACTTCAAATGGGCCGCAGATAATAAATATTTAGAGGTAATATTCATAACGATTTTCTATAGAGCTATTTCCATATGGTAACTAAGTAAAATATACAAATATGTTGTTATGTCTTTAAATAACTTTCTTCACTTCTTTCACGACACGCCCATGTTCTGCCGACTGTGCGGTTTATGGGATTTCATTTCTTTTGTTTCAATTCTATTGGGCTACTTCACTACAGATACAGGGTGTCTCAAGAATGGATTATCAGTTGTCATGTGTTTATTTATAGAAGAACTAAGGTAACGGACATAGCCTTGAGAATCAGTAAGCTCAAGTGGCAATGGGCAGGGCACATAGCGCGAAGAACTGATGGCCGTTGGGGCAGGAAAGTTCTATATTGGAGACCCTTCGACCAGAGACGCAGCGTGGGACGTCCACCAACAAGATGGACAGACGACCTTATAAAGATCGCAGGATCAAACTGGATGCAGACCGCTAATGATCGGTCGCTGTGGAAAGCCGTGGGGGAGGCCTATGTTCAGCAGTGGACGTCCTTTGGCTGATAATGATGATGATGATGATGTGTTTATAGTCACAATCGTCCCGAAGCTGTGGTCGGGTCTATATAGGGTGTATATTAAGTGCTCCTGGTGAGCCTATACAATATACCTACAAAATAAAGAAAATTTTAATAAGTTTATTTTTATTTTCGCCCTGATTTTGTCCTGATTGCAAGTTGATAACTAAACTATTAGGTTATTTATTTCGTGGTTGTAAATTAAAATTGAATGTTAAACATGATAAAAGTTTAGTTTAGTTTTGTATCAAAAATAATTATTTTTACTGTAAAAACTTTGATTGGAGCTATGCTGTTCAAAGGTCAAATTTTAACATCGTGTAAAGTGAAAACTACATGTTAGCACGAAGTTGTACCTTAAGTCTGACATTAAGAGACCTTTTAACTTTTAACGCACTTCGCTCGAAAAGGTAGGATTTATGATTGCAGATAGTGCCTCTGTTAAGTACGAAAATAAAGGGCGAAAGCTAGTCATTTTGGATTTATTATTATTTTATTTACATAGATAGGAGCTTGTCTGTCTGTAGTTATTTACTTATTACCAGATAAATATTTAGTTGTATCGTCTTATCAGTTCACCTCAAAACATTGGATTGGTTCTTAGGTAAGAAGTTATCATTACAATTTAAAACATTTTCAGTGCATAAACCATATATTGGTTTCCTCCTCTCACATATAATAAACAAGAAGATGATGTTGACAAAACTTGTCATAAGTAATTTTATGCTTACGTAGTTAACACCTTGCAAACCAGGGTAATAACAACGTGCGTCAATTTATGTTTATTATTAGAACATTGTTGTGCTATTAACTTAAAAAATAATATTTGGTACAGTATGGATACTTTCTCACCTACTTAAAATAGAATAACGTTAAAAATACTCACCGTTACTAAAGGTGCAACAGGATCTGCGCGCATACACTCGGTACCGATGCTTTCCACAAAATTGAAGAAACGATCCTATTAAAAACTGGTCAGGATTCAAAATAAACGGTGCACTCAACTAAAATACTAAGCAGTAGAAGACGTTGATAAACGCTCAATGTTTATGATAGTTTCAGTCAATCACTACAGTAATATACAACGAAGTTATATACGTAAAGTTTTGATGTGAAGTTGTAAGGACACAACGCGCGATGCGTACGGCCCCAACTCGAGCCGACGCGAGACTATCTCAGATTCGTTCGAGTCGCTCTCGATCCGCGAAGCTCTGCCGCGGGAGGAACGGCCGTCTCCCTCGCGCAACCGGTCACCTGCCGTATAAAAAACATGAGAAGCCTCACATTTCGGCGAAATATGAACCGAGCACAGAATGCACCAGCAGGTATCCGCTTCAGACCATCTCCCATCCTTGCAACTTTAGACTACGAGTAGTTGAACGAACGAGATTCCACCGTATAACAGAACGAGTGTTCGCACGCCACACTGTAATTTGGATACCTACATTATCTATCATTGAAAATCTTGTAAATTGCATCGTGGTCTGAGACCGTGACTGTTTGGTAAGGAACTCGGTTACCGATAATGTGGAGGGCAAACAATGAGAGCTTTTTAGCGGGCGACTAATGACAGATGCAAACTGACGACCGTTTCGAGCACCGAAATCAAACTGGTATTGTTTCCTCGCTTTATCTTGTCTGAAAACATCCTATTTCAATATTTATGGATAGAAGCCGGGGTTAAACCAGTGGGGTGTGTTGACATTTTCTGTTCAAATAATCCCACGGAGCTCACTATTGAGAAAGTATGCGAGAGGAACTCCACGAAATGACGAAATGCATGCAGCCGATTTAATCAGTAATCAAGCAATTCGGGTCGACCGTTAATGCTACAAATACGCAGCTGAAATGCCGTAAAATTGTACCTACAAGAAACTGAGTTTGAGTGACTTATACTTTATAAAGCTAAAGAAAAATATGCTATAGACTCTAGTACATAGATTCAAACAATTTTGTAACGTAGATACCACCTGCTGCTTACTAAAGCAATTGATTTTCTGTCACATCGCACAATAAAATATTGAGCCAAGAGATTTTAATTTCCGGCGTGAAATGTAAATATGGTAGAAGAAGCAATCGAATGCCAGGTTTAGAAGCAAATAGACCACTTTCTCGCAATTTCGTTCGTTACGATCGATATACATCGTAATAACTGCCATTAAATCCTTTAATGAAATGCTTTTTATCTGAAAATTGAAGTCAACTTTAACATATATGCAAATGTTGTTGTAATATGTAATTCAGTTGACGGTGGGTGACACTCAAACAATTTATTGTCCAACTGGTCATATACGTGAACGCGCGAGCGACCAGGAGCTCTGAGTGATTTCCGTTCGACAATGAGTTTTTTTCTATAACTTTTAATTAATCTTCGAACGATAATCACTCGCCATCTTGAAGCGAGTGATTCAAAAATAGGGCCCCAGGAAATTTTGTTTAATACGATGTGCCAGCGCTGCAGCGCCTGCCCTGCTCCTAAGACAAGCGTTGTCGGATTTATCACGCGACTAGTCGACCGTGACATAGACATACAGATGCTCTATTTTTGGATCACTCGCCTCAATATTACGAGTAATTTTAAATCGAAAATCAAATTAAAAACATCGAGTATTACGTAAATTGTTGACACGAGTGGTTATAAAATCTTGTTAGCTTTTTTAAATCACTGCCATGTGTATTTCAACAAGATTTTCATTCGAAAATTAAAGATTAATCAAAGCCAATCACACACCATATTGTGGCGAGTGATTCAAAAATGGAGCCCGATCTTCATTCGCGGCCGCGGGGCAGGCGAAACTTACATACAGACGAAGTCTCGTTTAGACGTGCGCGCCGCCGCGGCGCGCCGCCGCCATATGGAGTCAGCGCGCCGCCGCCGCCGCCGATAGTTTAAAATTCGCGCCGAGACAAAACTCTTTGGCAAACATACCTACAGTTTAAACTTCTACTCCAACGAGATGGCACAGTGTCTTAGAAATGCTCGAAAGTATGACGCACTGTTGTAATAGGAACCCGATAAATAGCATCTTACGGATCGGATAGGGCAAGATTGTATGACAATTTCCCAAGCAAAATGTTTTTTTTAGAGGATTGATGCAATTTTCTGAGCAAGTTTCGGCAAATTTTTGAAATTTTATCAGCATTAAAATCGAGCACAATCAACCTTGCTCTCGTATTTAAAGCCGAAATAAAAGACGTGCTTAATTCGATTGATGATGACGAGTCGCTAATAACATCCTTAAAAAGGAAAATGTTGATGAAACTGGACACACGCTTAAGGCTGTTGTTGCTGCAGCATTATTAGCCTGTAGGTTTATGAATCTTAGATAAGTTGACCTCTATGTGACTGCTAACGAATCAACTCCAGCTGGTTTCTTGGCAGAATATATCAAAGAATTAATCCCTTACTACGAACATCATCATCCTCATTATCAGCCAAAGGACGTCCACTGCTGAACATAGGCCTCCCCCACGGCTCCAAAGCGACCGATCACTAGCGGTCTGCATCCAGTTTGATCCTGCGATCTTTATAAGGTCGTCTGTCTATCTTGTTGGTGGACGTCGCGTCTACGCTGCGTCTTTGGTCGAAGGGTCTCGATCTAGAACTTTCCTGCCCCAACGGCCAGCAGTTCTTCGCGCTATGTGCCCTGCCCATCCCATTGCCACTTGAGCTTACTGATTCTAAAAGCTATGTCCGTTACCTTAGTTCATCTACGTATCTCCTCATTTCTAATTCGACCCCGTAGAGAAACACCCAGCATAGCCCTCTCTATCGCTCGTTGTGCGATTTTGAGCTTCTTTATGAGGCCCATAGTTAGAGACCATGTTTAGGATCCGTATGTCATCACTGTTAACACACACTGGTTGAAGACTTTCTTTTTTAGACACTGAGGTAGATGAGATGAGAAGACACTCTTGCGTAATTTCCCTAACGCTGCTTAGTCGAGTTGGATTCGTCGATTGACCTCTTTTTCGAAGTTGGACCTACCCAGTCCTAGTAGACGTACTCGTCGACAATTTCGAGAGTTGAGTTCCCAATGGATACTGGAGTGGGTACAACAAGGGAACTCGACATAACTTTCGTCTTCTCCATGTTCATTTTAAGACCCACTTGTTGGGTGACTCGGTCAAAGTCTTCGAGCACAGCGCCCAGATCGTCCAGCGTCTTTGCCACAACGACTATATCATCGGCAAATCGAAGGTGTGTGATGTGTTCGCCATTAACATTGATGCCGATTCCTTCCCATTTCAGAAGTTTGCAGGCGTCTTCCATTGCCGCTGTGAACAGTTTCGGAGATATAACATCTCCCTGTCTCTACTTGTTCTCCCTCTTCGCAGTGGAATCGCCCTCGTGTTCTGCTCCTGTACTCGAACATAATCAACCATTATTACACCAGGAGGGTCACCAGGAAAAATTGAGTACAAGTAAAATTTCAAAACTTTCCCAGCTCTCGCGCAAATACAGCATGCAACACAGTTCTCATGGTTCCGGCTTCGATGATGCTGTTGACCAGGAAGCTTGGAAATACCTAGCTACTGCTGATACTGCGGAACTTAAATACGGGGACATCTTGTCCTACTGGCAAACCAGACAATCTGTTTATCGTCAATAGCTCAGGCTCTGTTATGCATTCCAGCAACCAGCACTCCGAGCGAAAGAGTGTTTTCGGTTGCTGGATTCCTTTAACAGCCAAAAGGTCCCGGTTGAGTCCATTTAGGTTGAATAAATATTTTTTGGGCACGACAACTATAAAAGGCAAACAAAATATTTCTGTCAAGAAAAGTGATTGAGTCATCTTTTTAGTTTACTTAATAAAGTTCTTTCGTTTAAGCGTGGTTTTTCATTATACGTCTTAATATGCAAAGTTGAAAAATCCCACGCCGCCGGCGTTACGCCGCCGCCGTTGATTTTTTCGTGGCGCGCCGCCGCCCGATATTTTTCGACCGGCGCGCACGTCTAGCTCGTTATTAATATTTAACTTTACACATCAAAATTAACTAATTTATAAGTAGTGGGGAGCGTCATTTTAGCTTGGACAAGCTCTACACAGGTTTGGTTTTTGATATTACCAAATGCGAGGTAACACTTCACTAATCTTTTTGTTACATCCTGTATAGAAAGCAACCAGCAACGTTCACGGACCTATGAAGGAGAAATCAAAATAAATACTTCCTATGAGTGCATCAATATGGCGTTGGATAGTTAGACCATGTGCACAAAAAGCCATTTGCAAGGATCATACAATAGAAACTGCGGTCAGAAGACGAGATGATCATAGTTCGGAAATTACTTGGGTTACGACGACCCAAAATGGTTTATGTGGTGTTCAAACACCCACGGCGTTGTTTCATTCCGTGGCTACTTAATAGGCGATACGGGCATAAACCCCTGATGATGGAAAGGATGTAGATGTCAAAAGCCGAGTAGAAGCGGACACGACACGGCAAAGCACTCAGAGTCACCAATCTGAGGCTTAAAATAGACGGGGAGCAAACCGCTCGCCTCTTTAAATCCTATTAGAGCAGCGAAGGAACGAGCCCTATTCATACCCATTACTTAACCCCTGACGACCGATCTGGGACAACATTTTTGGCGCCTGTTTCGCCACCTCTGACCGAGTTTTTCTGAGTTAACCTACTTGGTTAAAAACTTAAAGTTAAATTGGCGTAATTAGCAGTTGCATCATTAGATTTTTTACCGTATAACATTTAGCGCTCTCACCTTTGAAAATATAGCAAAGGATGCAGGTACTGTTTATCGCCAACTTTAAAAAAAGTTAACAATCTAATCCATATAAATGTACTTTAAAAACCGGCCAAGTGCACGCATGCGTATTGGACTAGCGAACGAAGGGTTCCGTAACATGGAGTAAGTAGATAAGTAAAAAATATATATTTTTTTGTTTTTATAGTGTTTTGTCACTACACAAACTTAATAATGTAAATTGCACTTGTAAAAAGCAACTTTGGCTGTGTGACAGACGAGGAATCGAACCCCGTGTCTTACGCTATCCGGGCGTATGCCTATACCCCTCGGCCCACCGTCACATTAGCAAGCCTCTTGAATTTTGCAAGCGCTTTGTTTAACGCGTAGGCTGCGTGACGTCATCAATGTTGCGAGATTACTCTCACAATATCCGAAAGAAATATTTTTACAAATATTTAACAATCGGTTAAGATGAACGAAGCCAAGTCGTCTGTCACACTGCCAAAGTTGTTTTTTACAAGTGCAATTTATATCATTAAGTTTGTATAGTGACAAAACACTATAAAATCAAAAACATAATTATAAATTGGCTTCGTTCATCTTAACCGATTGTTAAATATTTGTAATAATATTTCTGTGGTAGGCTCCATTAGGTGCCGCCTAGTAGCTGGCACCCTTCCATCGGAGTCCGGCGCCTAACAGCTTGCTGTGTTTTGTCAGTGAGTGGGAGTGCCAGTACCTTTTTGGGGAGAGAGTGAGGTAGTCAGCAGTGCTATGCTAAGCCCGTCTTGGTCTCTAGGCAACACTGTACCGGGTGACTAGTTCTGGAGGGTAGCGGGATCCGAAGAACGGTGCCAGCCGTCGGCCGATCGCGAGTCAGAAGGGGGCCTAAGTAACGCGCCAGCTACGTGCGAAAGGCTGCCCCGCCAACTCGGATACCAGATATTGCCAGCCATACTGAGCCTATTCCTAAGAGGACTTCACTCAGCATAAGCCAGGTCTCCTGGAGAACCTGACGCTGGTTTTCAGTAGGCCCCTACTGAGTAAACCACACAGAAGTTGGCGCCAACAGTGCGTTTATAAACTACTTAAATTATAATAAAAGTAAAATAAGTTAAAGCATATACTACATAGAGTAGTAGTAATAAGAGAAAATAAAATTATGTTTGTATGGGAACGAAGCTGCATCTTTGCCTCCTATGCTGAAATCAGATGGCTCATTGGCTCACACTGCATGAGAAGGCGAATCTATTTGCCTCTATCTTCACGGGCAATTCCCAGCTGGACTTCTGCTCCAAAAAATGTTCCTCCTGTTCATGTCAAAGAGGTTCAGAGAGTGTTGTGTTATCTGGACGTGAATCAGGCCAGCGGACCTGACGGCATCCCAGCTAGAGTTCTGTGGCACTGTGCACTTGAACTGTCTCCCGTGTTAACACGCCTGTTTCGCACCCTCTTCTGCTGAAACAAGTACCGAAAACTTGGAAGATCGCCAATATGCAACCTGTACCTAAAAAAGGTAACCGAGCTGACCCTGCCAACTACCACCCGATCGCTATAACCTCCTTACTTTGTAAAGTAATGGAGAAAGTCTTAAATAGTAAGTTGCTGACCTACCTATAAGACAATGACCTCCTAAGTGACTATCATTATGGTTTTCGCCGGGGACGGTCTACAGGAGATCTGCTTGTCTATGTAACGCACTGCTGAAGCGAAGTCATCGAGAAAAATGGCGAAGCATTGGCTGCCTCGCTTGATATCGCGAAGGCCTTTGGCAGGGTTTGGCATGCAGGTTTGCTCAATAAACTTCCAGCTTTCGGCAGCCCTGCTTATTTTTGTAGCTGGATATCAGACTTCATGGGTGACCGGTCGATCAGATTTGTCGTAGATGGCTGCTCATCTAACCTTAGGGCTATTAATGCCGGAATTCTTCAGACGTCATTTCTCTCTGCAACTCTTTTCTCTGCTTCACATCAACTACCTGCTTCAGCCGCGTATCGTTGGATACGCTGAGGACATCACAGTTTTAGAGAGATATCTGTCCGGCGCGGGGACCAGTGGGGAAGAAGTGCGTCTTTTGAGGGAGTCATGGTCGAGCGGAATAATATGACCCTGAGCCGTGTCTCGCAATGGGGCGATGACAACCTTGTCGACTTCAACGCCAAAAAGACACAAGCATATCTGTTTTCAGCAAAGCTCCTCTTTGCCGAAAGCTCCCTTCCTACATACTCCAAATTTCCAGGGTGCACCTGATGTTGTCACCGACCATCTAGGGCTACTGGGTATGGAGTTGGCGGCTGATCTCACTTTGGCCTCAGCATTGAGCTGGCAACAAACTGCTGTTGAAAAACTTTGCATTCTGAACAAAGTGTGTCAATACTTCACGCCTAAACAGCTTTTTACCCTCTCCAAAGCACAAGTCCGGTCCTGCATGGAGTATTGCAGTCACCTCTGGGATGGATCAGCCAAGTACCAACTTAAAACACTTGACTCAGTGGAACGCAGAGCCAAAAGATTAATAGATGACGACAAACTGGTGTATGAGAAGCTCCATAGCTTAACCCCTCGCCGCAAGGTTGCCAGCTTAACGGTATTCTACAGGTTTTACTTTGGAGAGTGTGCGAAGGAGCTCCATGAGCTCGTCCCACCAGCCCCTTTTTTCCATCGTACGTCTGGCGTACCGCGGGATACCATCCTTACCGTGTCGATGTGCCGCTTTTTAGAACTAAGCGCTTCTGATCAACATTTATAATGCGCACGGCAAAGGAGTGGAACTTGCTGCCCGAGTCGGTGTTTCCTAGTGATTACAATTCGAATCTATTCAAAGTTCGAATGAACAGGCTTCTTCTGAGCGAGCTCGTTTCATCTTCGACTTCGTCTTAGTCGCACTAGGCTTGGTCTGGAGTCAAGAGCGAACCCATACTAAATATAAATAAAATAAAAAACCTACCCCCTTATACATTTTCATTGGTATTTGTTGTTATAGCATACATATTTTATATCTGTAGAGCTATCGCGGTTCTTGAGATATACCCTGCGGTGACAGACAGACAGACGAAGCGACGGACCGAGAAATCATAATCCCGGTCCCGTACCTACTCCCGTTTGAACCAAAAATAAATAATGAACAAGGTAGTATTTTGAGTGTCATCTCATTGACAATGCTCATTCTTGTCTACTCAAATCAGATCAAAGGATAATATAATGTTATCTTACTTTCATTTTACAATTAAATACACATCTTACATAACTATTAACTAGTAACGAACAATTATTGTAAAATATCTTCACAGTTATTCTCTGGCATATCAGAGTTCTAATCAACGATTTTACAACCAGACTGTGAATACGGGCCATATCGACTCCAACGTATAGAATAAAAGTAAAATAAGTATGAAACTGCATCTCCACATAAACTCGGAAGGTTGCGGCTTTGTCCTCGTAGCCGACTTTTTGAAAAAGGATTTATTTGAGACTCAGCCATTGCTCATTTAAAACTAATATAGTTAATTTATTTTCTTTTGTATGTATTCTCAGAAGATTGCCGGATTTCTAACAGGGGTTCTATTTTTGAATCACTTGCGTTAAATTCAGAATGATTTTCGTTCGAAAATCAATGTAGACGCGAGTATAGGTACGCGACGCGTCGGACGCGAGCAGTTACAAAATGGAGTTACCATATTTTAGATCATATTTTCATTAAAGAAACAGACTTAATAAATGAGAATCATTAACGTGAGAGATTCAAAAATTGGAACCCAGTTAAGATAAAGGTTGCAATTGCTGCAGCAGAGTATTCGACACATTCGTCAATACTTGGGCGCGCTAACCGCCACGGTCCATTGGGCGATTTTATATCGTAACTTTTTTACAACATGAAAGCTGTCATGAAATAATATTTTCAATTAAAACATCAGGAAATGTCAATGTGTTTTTGTGTTGAAATCGCCAAAATGTCTTATGCTTTTTTGTAAATTATACGTAGATTATTTTCGATTAGTTTTAGTTTATATCGATTGTTGTTATTTACACTGAATTTGATAAAATAAGATCAACATGGCGGGTGAGTTTTATGATCAAATTATGTACCTACTTCTTTGGCAAATAAATCTAATGGAGGTACCTACCATTGAAGACGTTATGAAGACTGAGCAGCAAATATTATCTTGATACTTCATTCACATTCTTAAACGCCTTTAAAGCGAATGACCCTGGTCTGGTAACACAACAGCATTGCTTTTATATTTTTTGTTGAAAAATCACCCTTAAAAGCGCTTTCACATTTAGGCGACTTTAGCAGCGCGACGGTCGCGCGACTGTGGCGCTGTATTATAAAGCTGAAGTTTGTTTTTTTTAGCATGTTTATCTCAGGAACTACTGGACCGATTTTTTTTTGAGTTGAATAGCTTATTTATCGAGGAAGGTTATAGTGTATATTGTGTATTATGCTCCAACGGGAGGGGAGGGAGCAACCTCAAAACGCGCGGACAAAGTCGCGGGGGACAGCTTGTTTCATACATAAATAGCAGCAGCGCTTATTTTGTATGGGTATCCGCGCTGTTGTCGAGCTGCAGTGGCTCTAATGTAAAGGCGCACTATAACTGCATAAGATGCGGAATGTTCATCTTGACTTTATGTTAGACGGAGAGTTTCAACCAATTCTGTGAACACGTAGATTTAACGGTATTTGGTACACCGTACTTACTTCTCAAGGACTAGGCATAAATAATGTACTTCTCCTCAGGCAATAAAACAATTAACGGAGATCCTCTTCAACAGATACTGCTGTGTTGCTGAATATCAGCGAAATGATTGACCTGGCGATAGGCACGCCTGAGGTATGAAATAGGTACCTATTACAAATACACCAGAACCTACCGATAATCCCTCTACCTAAGCAGCCTTAACTGTAGGATATAATATAGTCTATACTTACTAATATTATAAAGCTGAAGAGTTTGTTTGTTTTTTTGAACGCGCTAATCTCAAAAACTAATGGCCCGATTTGAAAAAATATTTTTACGTTGGATAGTCCATTTATCGAGGAAGGCTCTAGGCTATATAACATAAAGATACGACTCATAAGACCACAGCAGGAATGAAAAATGTTGCGAAAACGGGAGAAAGATATTCCTTTTGAGAGCTTCCGCTGCATACGCTGCGGAAACCGCTTAAGTTACACAAAAATCATGTATGACAGGATTGTTCAGCATTAAGAGTTCTATAATAAAGTCCGCGACAGCATATGTCTATCTTTTATGGTTGACTTACTACAACCTTTTTTATGTTAATAAATTTGTAAAAAAAATAATGCATTATTTTTAGAGGTGTATTATACACACAGGTATTTATTCTTATCAAAATAAATACATTCATCATCACGAGCATTTCATTCAGAACCAAGTTGCCCTTTATATCATTTGATTTCAATAAATATCTTATGAGCTATCACAGTTTTAACATAACTCCGCACCAAAATAATGTTCGCAGCTTAGGTACAACGTGCGCTTGCGCAAATATATTATAAAGGTGAAGAGTTTGTTTGTTTGAACGCGCTTATCTCAGGAACTGCTGGACCGATTTGAAAAATATTTCTGTGTTGGATAGCTTATTTATCGAGAAAGGCTTTAGGATATAAAACATGACGCTGCGACGGGAGGGGAGGGAGCAAACTCAAAACGCGCGGACGAAGTCGCGCGGGACCGCTAGTATGATATATAATGATTTTTCGTTTTTATAGTGTTTTGCCACTATAAAGACGTATAAAATTCTCATCAATCGAAATATATTGTGAGAGCAATTTCGCAACATTGATGAGGTCACAGCCTACGCTTTAAAGAAAGCACTTGCAAGATTCAACAGGCTTGCCGAAGTGTCGGTGGCCGAGTGGCATAGGCATGCGCCCGGATAGCGTAAGACACGGGGTTCGATTCCCGTTGCTTTTTTCAAAAGCATCTTATTTCCTCACGGATGTGTTCATCGACAGTCTTTTGTTATGCTTTTGTTTATGCGACCGCCGGCGGCCATTTGATCCGTGAGCGTCTACAATATGATATATTTTAAATCCCAAGATATATCTTCCACCCGTTCACTCTCGTCGTGTGTCCAATGAAAATGGCGTATAAAAGGGTGATTTGCTATCATTTACTGCCTTTAAAAAAAAATAGTTTTTTTAATATCGATTTTTAATGGTTTTTACAAAAAATATCCGAAATTCGGCATTGGAATCATATTTTTTTATTTATAATTGTTTTTTCCGCATATTGGTATTGAATGTTATTGTGCATTGTTATAGTTTCGGTGCGAACTTTGTATGCAGCACTTTTCGACCTGGGTCACTTATTGAGAAAATGTACGGATGTGAACGTATTTTAAATGTTTTCAACACACTTGCTCAAAATGATGTTTTTATTTCACCGATTTTTGGCTCATAATCCTAGATATTAAACACTCGTGCTTTTTCATTATATTATTGCACTAGTGCTTTTAGTTTATTAACACCAATTTACATTTGTACCCTAGTACCAAGTCGTAAGTAAGAAGAAGAAGCGACATAATTTAGTCGGGTTATACAATACTTTAACAAACATTATTTTTGCAAAAAATAACAGTATCTACATATTTATTTCAACAAATGGTGAATCCAGATTTATTACTAAAAAACAGCTCAAATTCATTTAACATTTTCTGTGATTTGTGTTTTAAACACGAATTGTTACATTTTTAATCTTTGCTTTGGCCGATCTAGTTCGCGCCTTAGCATTGCGCGCGCATCGGTATCGCGGCAAGAAAAAAAAAGCAACGCGCCATTTTTCGTAAATAATGATTATCGGCTGTGACGAAGTTTGGATTAATTATGAAGTTTAATATTAATGAAAATATCTACTTCAAGTGAAGAAAACCTATTATTAACTCCGCCGGACATACGTACGTAACGAGGCGAAAAACGCGTGCGAAAGTCCTTGCAATCAAATTCGAGTGAAATGTATTTTACTGTTTTAATAATTAAAAAACTTAGTAAATGAAGAGTCTTGTTTTTTCGTCGCAAGTGTGTTGAAAAACGTCGTATGAAACACGTGTGCCTGTGACCATAATATACGCGGCTTTCTTATGGCGCACTCGCTTTCGCTCGTGCGTACACAATATCGCCTTGTATATCGACGCCCCCCGCGAATAATCCGGTAATAACCTATTCCGGGGTTTTTCATGTTATATGGTTTTTGGCATCTAAAAATTAAAATGCATCACGTGATTTTTTTTCAGATTTCTTCTATCGATATTTACAAAGATATGAAAGAATACTTGTTTATTCCGTTTAAATGCATTAAAACATATTTTTAGCGAATAATATGGTATACGACCATTACGGAAACAACTATCAAAATAATTATGACAGTTAACACTTTTACAATATTATTCGTGTAAATAGTTCACTACCATAGTTAAGTATACGCTAGTACAGGAATATTCGGGATTTTATTAAGAAATCGATTTCCAGTTACATTTATTATTGACTAACTTCTTCAACATCCTTTTCTATATTGATATTACAAGATTATTCGTGTAAATTATTAAATATCATACAAACATTAAACACCGTGCTCGATTTCTTAACATGTAATGACAGGTACTGTCTCCGATTATGCCTATTGCAACGGCAAGTGCTAATGACCCGCCCACTTTGCTCACTCGTCCTATCATAATCTGATTGAGTGATTACTTATTAAATGATAATATTGTTACTAAGTTGCCGCTACAATTAAAATCTTATAGTACATCTAGAAGAAAATTATTGTACGATTAAGCAGAACTAAGTAGAAAAGGTGAGTGTCTTTATGTATTGTCATTACAGAAAGGATAAATTAGATATTGTTCGTTAGTACTTCTTAACTGTATGCGTTTTTATTAAATTTGTTGGCTCGGTTAAATACATTCTCATCTTGTCGCGATGGGTAGGCTAAGTCACCGCGAGATTGGTGAACCCAACGGTAAACCAAGATGATCACAGGGATGTTAGCTCTCCCAGCAGGCTTGGCTCGGCCCGCGCTGAGGATGCGCCTCACAAGGTGCAGCTGCAGGGGGTCTGACCACCTGCTTCTGCAGCAGAGGAGGGGTCGCAGTTAAAGAGGTATGCCTCCCCTCCCTGTTCTCTGCGGCCGTCTAGGTGGGTCTCAGCTGGCCTCGTGGCTGGCCTGTGGCGGTTCTCGGGCGACTGGCTCAGGGAGTTGGTCGTCCGCTAAAGGAGCCCCCGCAGCGGCGTTGTGTACGTCCCGCACGCCGCTGCAGGAGGGCGCGGAGATGTCATCCTCTCCGCGCCCTTAAAGTTGACCAGAAAACGTAAAGCATACCCATGTGAATGGTGCGATAATAAGAACAAGAAACTCAAAAATTCAGGTCAAGCTTATGAAGGAGCTCGTAATAAAAAATGCCATCCAAATAAAAATATTTTATTGTGCCTGTAAAAAAGGTTGCTGGTTAAAATTAAACACAGAAGACAGATTAGCCTTACATAGTAATTTTTATAAACTTGCCAATCGTGAATTTCAATGGCAATACATTATACGACGTGTAAAATCCGAACATGTTAAAAGAGTAACCGTTAATAATAAAAATAACCGATCCCAAACATTAAAATATCATTTGCCCCTCAACAATGAATAAATCCAAGTGAGCAAAGTATTTTTTTTAACACGCTTTCTATTATAGAGCAAATGGTTTACACAGCTTTAGAAAAAAATAAAAAGGACGAAAGTTTGATCGATAAAAGAGGTAAGCATCAGAATAGACCACATCAGATGAAGCTAATTACGCATTCGCTCATATGAATATCGCCGATGTCGAAACTCCAAACTAGAACACTAAATTACTGCAACACCACGGAAATGCTGACTCCGCGCTCGTGCATTTTCAACGTGACCAAGCGACGGCATCACCGAGCCTCGGGTCTTCGTCATCGCCCGCACTTCGTATCTAACATCGATCGGGTCAATTACTCTCTAACGTACTTTTAATTGTAATCTTTTATTTTAAATAAATTAGTTTTTATAAAGTCGTTTCGGTTTCTTTTCGATCCTCCGGCTGTCGCTTCTATAATTGGCGCAGTCGGTAGGATCCTCGCGGTCGGTTTCGCGCTTCATCACGAAGATTTCCGTACGAGCCGCCGTGTGGCTGTCAAGTCGCGCTTCGAGGATCCAGAACCAGAAGACCAGCCTGAGGAGTATCCAGACATCGATACACGGAGAAAGCCGAAATGCTCATGTAAGTGCACTTGAATCGTTCTCGTGGCTCTTATCCTGTCCTATTCTTAGTCCCTTATTTTAGTCACCATTTTTCACCCAAGAAACTCTGGGTCCCACGAGCCTGCATCAAGTCGGCAGTCTCGTAGGCAATTTTTAGATTTAAATAGATTAGAAATAATTAAGGAAGAGATGGAAATCAACCCAGACAATATTCACAAGGCCTTACGCCTGGTCCCTGATTTTGACGGGAACCCTAATGTGTTAACTAGATTCATTAAAATTTGCGACAAACTGTGTACTGACTATTTAAAAGCTGATCCTAACAGTGAATTAAATAACTTATGTCTTTTAAACGGCATCCTGAATAAAATCACAGGCCCTGCCGCTACCATAATTAATTCAAATGGAATCCCAGATAATTGGAAAGATATTAGAAATGTACTCGTAAATAATTTTGCCGATCAACGAGATGAAACAGCGTTATATAATGACCTCTCTTTAGCGACGCAAGGCAATAGTAATCCGCAGGAATTTTATGATCACTGTCAATCCCTGTTTAGCACCATAATGACTTATGTCACATTACATGAGACACTTCAGACCACTATAGACGCTAAGCGAACACTATATAAAAAACTAACCATGCAAGCCTTTGTTCGGGGTCTAAAGGAACCTCTTGGATCTCGAATAAGGTGTATGAGGCCAGACAGCATCGAGAAAGCTCTGGAGTACGTGCAGGAGGAATTGAACATTCAATACCTTCAACAACGTAACGATAGTGTGCCAAGGCATCACCTAGGCATGCGCACATCGCCTGCTTTACCTATAGGTTTCTCAATGCCAAAATTCAATAACTTTAACGGTGTGCCTAATTTACATAGTCAGGCCGCGCCGCGTTTTAATCCGCCGCCGCCTCCGCTACGCTTATCAATGCAACCGCAACCTTTTAAATTCAACCCACAAGTTAACGCTCAGTCCCAGCCGCGTCTCTCTCGCACACAGCAAATGTTCAGATTACCACCAAGCCCTCAGCCTCAGTTCCAGCCGCCTCCAAAGCCTATGAGCGGAGTGCAGCAATTTACACCTAGGACTTTGCCGCCAACTGTATCTGGACACGATTGGCGTAGATTCGGCAATCCCCCGCCAAATAATTATTTTAAATCCCGCGAAGTAAACTTGAATGAATGCGCATACGATGACGCATATTATTCAGACTATTACTATGATAACGAGTATTATAATGAATCTTCAGACTATAATTATTACGACATGTCTTATGACCATGACAATAGAGTTCAATTTTACGAGTCTTCCGATGTCCCCAAAGTGGAGTCAAATGACGAGCCACAAGCATCTAATTCCACAGAGCAGGATTTTCAGATAGTTCGATCGTCAGACAAGTTAAAATAGAGTTGAATTTACAAACGCAACGGCAACTCCCTTATATTCAGATTTCAAAACCGCCGCTAAAGTTATTAATAGACACCGGCGCTAATCAATCCTTTTTAAGTCCTGAATGTGTTGAAAAATACTTTTATAACTTTCCATTAAATTACGACCCATTTGAAGTCACTAACGTTCATGCAACCAGCCGCAATGATTATTCTGTAACACTACTGTGTTTTCCCGAATTTAATAGCTCGGACGAGATCAAATTCTTTGTATACCGATTCCATGATTATTTCGATGGTCTCATAGGCCTAGACTTACTCACTAAATGGGAAGCGAGGATCGATCTTAAAGATCAAACCCTCTCAACTCAGTGTTCGGTTAATCCCATTAAGATGTACAACTCGCGTAATGTCAATCTCTATGAAGATATTATCCCAGCAAACACCTCTAAATTAGTTCGTATTCCAATCAATGCCCCGGACGGCGACGTAATAATCGAAGAGCAAGTCATCTGTAACTGTCTTATATCAGAGTGCATTACAACTGTTAAAAACAACCGTGGAATCTTAGAAATAACTAACCCCACAAATAACGATGTAATATTCTCGCTCGATCACCCAGCGCAAGCGCAAGTTTTTAATATCGAGTGCATGCGCACCGAGGCCGTGCCTACGTCACGCGCACGCGACGTCATTTCGCGCCTTAGGACGGATCATATGAACGCCGAGGAAAAAGCTAACATAGAGTCTTTATGCTCGCGATATGCCGACGTATTTTATTTAGACGGTGAACCGCTCACTTTTACTAACCAAATTAAGCACAATATTAAAACGACAGACGAAGTTCCAATTTACACTAAGAGTTACCGATATCCGTACGTCCACCGACAAGAAGTCCGCGATCAGATTAATAAGATGCTAGAACAAGGAATAATTAGACCTTCAACGTCAGCTTGGAGCTCACCCATATGGGTAGTGCCCAAAAAGTCTGATGCATCCGGTAAAAAAAAGTGGCGTATAGTAGTAGACTTTCGTAAATTGAATGATAAGACTATAGACGACAAATACCCAATCCCTAATATCACAGACGTCCTTGACAAGCTTGGCAAGTGCATGTACTTCACCACTCTTGATCTTGCATCAGGGTTCTACCAGGTCGAAATGAATGAGCCTGATATTTCGAAAACAGCCTTCAATGTGGAGCATGGGCATTATGAATTTTTGCGTATGCCTATGGGACTCAAAAACTCACCTTCTACGTTCCAACGAGTTATGGATAACGTCCTAAAAGGCCTCCAAAACGAGATATGCCTGGTATATTTAGACGATATCGTAGTTTTTGGATCTTCCCTTCAGGAAAGCATTAATAACCTTGAAAAGGTCTTCCAACGGTTACGTGAATCCAACTTTAAAATACAGATGGATAAGTCCGAATTTCTAAAGTTAGAGACAAGTTACCTTGGCCATATCATCACTAGAGATGGTATAAAACCCAATCCAGATAAAATATCAGCTATCGAAAAATATCCTATTCCACAGACGACCAAACAGATCAAACAATTCTTAGGTCTCATTGGATACTACCGTAAATTCATTCCCGATTTCGCTCATATCACTAAACCTCTCACACAATGTTTAAAAAAAGGTAGAAAGATCACCTTAGATTCAGAGTACGTACAAGCATTTGAAAAGTGTAAAAAACTCTTGACTAACGACCCCATACTACAATACCCCGACTTTACCCGCGAATTTATTCTGACCACTGACGCATCCAATCTAGCCATCGGAGCTATTTTATCCCAAGGACCCGTAGGATCGGATAAGCCTATCTCATTCGCATCTCGCACTCTCAATGACAGTGAAATAAATTATAGCACCATAGAAAAAGAACTCTTAGCCATAGTATGGGCGACTAAGTATTTCCGACCTTACCTATTTGGACGTAAATTTAAAATATTAACTGACCACCGCCCTCTTCAATGGATAATGAATCTAAAGGAACCGAACTCGAGACTAACTAGATGGAGATTAAAGTTAAGTGAATATGATTTTACTGTGATTTATAAAAAAGGCAAAAGTAACACCAATGCCGATGCCCTGTCTAGAATCGAGATCAATAACGAGGAGATAAGCTCTTTAGCTGCGAATCTCTCTGAAAAGCCAGCATCGTTATCTGGTTCAGACACTCTAACTGCACACACTAGTCATGAAAATCCAATACTTGAAGTCCCCATTACCGATGAACCTATAAATAGATTTCATCGACAATTGCACATCACTATCGTAGGCGACATTAAACGACGACCCGTAGTAACAAAGCCATTCGACACTCATACTCGTATTTCATTACAAGCTAGGGAATCGAACTTGGAAACCGACATTGTAAACGCAATTAAGGAGTATGTAAATCCCAAGGTTAAAACTGCATTACTCATAAATCCACCTCTTGCTATGTACTCAGTTATACCCATCATTCAAGATAAATTTAAGAGTTCATCTATGAATCTTATTCTTGCTAAGTTTGAAATAGAAAACGTAAAGGATTATCTTAAACAGCAGGAGATCATTCGTAGTTATCATGACGGTAAAACCAACCATAGAGGTATTACCGAATGTTACTTAGCCCTATCGAAAAAATACTTTTGGCCTAAAATGAAAGAGCACATCGCTAAATTTATCGGTGAATGTTCCATATGTGGACAAGCGAAATATGATAGAAATCCCATTCGACCGCAGTTTAATATTGTACCCCCAGCAACGAGACCTTTTGAAACGATTCATCTAGACTCATTTACAGCTGAAAATGAAAAGTATTTGACATTTATAGACGTGTTTTCCAAGTACGGTCAGGCGTACCATCTGAGAGACGGTACAGCCATCAGCATCATTCAAGCTTTAATACAGTTCTCCACTCATCACGGTCTACCATTTACTATAGTCACTGACAACGGAACCGAGTTTACTAATCAGTTATTTTCCGAATTTGTTCGATTACATAAGATAAATCATCATAAAACCTTAGCTCATTCGCCGAACGCCAACGGTAATATTGAACGTTTCCACTCTACTATACTTGAGCACCTTCGTATATTAAAGTTACGAAACAAAAGCGAACCTGTAGTCAACCTAATGCCCTACGCAATTATAGCGTACAATAGCTCCATCCATAGTTTCAATAAATGCAAACCTTTCGACTTAATCACAGGACACTTCGATCCTAGAGATCCTATCGATATAGATCCTGTCCCTCATTTGTTACAACAGTATCTCGTTAACCATAAAGAACGGATGGAAACCGTTTATGACTTGATCAACGAAACATCCTTAGCTAATAGAACCGTTTTGATAGAGAACAGGAATAAGTCTCGTGAACCTGAAATAGAGTACATCCCGGAACAGCAGATTTTTATTAAAAATCCCTTAGCCAGTAGACAGAAAGTAGCGCCAAGATATACCCAAGACAAAGTACTAGCCGACTTACCGATACATATGTATGTTTCTAAAAAGCGTGGTCCCATAGCAAAGTCTAGACTGAAAAGAATTCCCAAGCATGCTAAATTGTTGCAGGATTCTGCTGCTACTGATCCTGAGAACAACAGCCCAGGAGATAAGACTTGAAAGTCTTGATGATGGACCTGGACTTTTACCATTCAAGCTAGGCCCCACTAGACTTATAACGCATTTCCATTCCTTTTTACAACGAATCCAGTTAAATGATATCGAAGATAAAATCTTAGAATTACAGATGCAAGTACAGACATACAAGACAATTCTACCCAATGAAACTTATCATTTATACGAACTTCAAATTAACCATTTAAACACTAAATTAGACAGTGCATTAGAACAGTTACATAGTTTAGAGCCTAGCAGAACTAAACGAGGTCTCATCGACGGTTTAGGATCTGTCATAAAAAGTATATCTGGTAACTTAGATCAATCGGACGCTGTTAGATATAACAATGCTATTCAAACCCTTTATAAAAATGAGAATAAGATTTCATTCGAATTAAATAATCATATTAGTTACAGTAAAGAATGGATGACGAAACATTTCGAGATCATCTCTAATTTAGTTGAGAATCAGCGAATTATCAATAATACTTTAACTATAATAATGGATAAAAATAGTCAGAACGCAGACGGTTTAACTAAATTTGCAAAGTTTGCTCAGTTGTTAGCTATTATTAGTGAAAATGTAGATGATTTATCAGATGAGTTAATTAGATTGGAGAATTCACTAGCATTTATTCGTGCATCGAGCACACATCATTCAACGCTAAAAATAGAAATTTTAAGTAATATGTTAGTTAAATTAAGAAAAATCTATGGTAGAGATAGTATCTTAGATGTAGAATTACGGGAATTTTATGATCTTATAAAGCCCGCTTTTTATTTTATAGATAAAGAGATAGTTTTAGTTTTCATGTTCCCGATAGTCGAAAAGACATCCTATGACCTATTTAAACTTTCCATTGCACCCAACAAATATCATCAAGCCCTTATTCCTTCTTATCCTTTTATTGCCACAAACGAGAATGCATTCGTGTACATAGAGGCAGAATGCCCGAAGTTATCTAACGGCTATCTCTGTAAAGAAGACGTCAATCATCAAGTACGCACTATACCTGACTGCATCCAGCATCTCATCGCGCGGCAATCCCTTGAGAAGACCTGCAAACTAACCAATGTCACCATGAACAAAGAAGCAATGGAGAAGCTTGATGACCTACACTATGTCATCTCGCTACCACATCTAACGAAGATTCATCTCACCTGCGGCCGAGAAGACTACACTCAGCTACAAGGAAGCTATCTCGCTACAATCCCTGTCAACTGTTATCTACGCACGCCCGAATTCACTATAGTCAATGAAAACGACGAGATTAAAGGTCAGCCTCTCAAGATAATCAAGATACCGAATATTGAGATACAAGGCACAGATTCGTCTCGCATCAATCTCAACTCAATCGATTTACGAAGCCTTCACAAAATCCAGGATAGGATAGCAATCCAAACGCCCGTGCAAATCGACTCTCCAGTAACCGAATCACTATACCATACTACGATACCTTTCTACGGCGTACTAATTAGTGCAACTGCACTCATCCTCGTAGTCATGCTACGACGCTACGAGATACTCACGTGCAGACGTTCTCGCGACGCAGATAACGCGAAGCCCGATACTTATGAACACAATAATGGCACAGATCAACCTGAAATAGAAAGAGAAGACAAACATGGAAGCAGCCAACTACCAGCAACTTTCTCGCTCAAAGTTCTCAAATAGTTGCTGATCTGAGGGTGGAGGAATTACGCATTCGCTCATATGAATATCGCCGATGTCGAAACTCCAAACTAGAACACTAAATTACTGCAACACCACGGAAATGCTGACTCCGCGCTCGTGCATTTTCAACGTGACCAAGCGACGGCATCACCGAGCCTCGGGTCTTCGTCATCGCCCGCACTTCGTATCTAACATCGATCGGGTCAATTACTCTCTAACGTACTTTTAATTGTAATCTTTTATTTTAAATAAATTAGTTTTTATAAAGTCGTTTCGGTTTCTTTTCGACCCTCCGGCTGTCGCTTCTATAATTAGCTAAATACAAAGGACAGTATAAAAAAACATATTGATTTATTCCCCAAAGTGGAAACGCATTACACGAGTAGAGTCCGTAAATATATCAAAAATGTACCGGCTCTACAAGACATGGTTTGGAAAACAGAACTATCCAGTTAATGTTGAGATGGCTTCAAAACGACAATATGAAAGAGTGTTTAATACTAACTAAAACCTTTCCTTTTTTAAGCCCAAAAAGGATCAATGTACTTTATGTTTACTATATCAACTAGCTGATTCCATTGAAAAGACATCTTTAGAAGAAACTACAGGAAACATTTGAGTATGAAAGAAAGAGTATTTTGACTTAGAAAAAGTGTTAAACGTACCACAGTCTGAAGTGTCAATCTTTCACTACAAACGTAAATACCCTATTTATAATTTTACACAGAGAAAAAGTACGATGGTCCGATGTGATGGAGGAAAAAAACAATTTGGTTTAGTATATGAAACACTATTTCATATACTAAACCAAATTGTTTTTTTTTTTTTCAAGTATGGTTTTGAACAGGATTATATTGAATTGGATTACGATGCAGGCAGAAGTAGACAGCGTCGGCAAAAACAGTTGTCCAAAACAATTGAAAATATTGAATTAAAGCCAGCATACGACGAGTCTCTCCCTATTAGAAAGGCTTTGTATGACGATCTCCTAAGTCTGTGTAACTCCAAAGCAATTCCCAACCACTATCAATCATTTTATAGGAACTTATGCTATTGTGATTATAAATCAGGTAATGATGAGGATTCTGATTAAGATGTTTAACTGTTGTACGATCTGAAGTATTCATGTGTAATAATTATCCTGGCTTTAGGCCAGTTTGTCAATTTTTTACGATAATAACAACTATCATCTTTTTATAAAAATAACCAAAATTGTTTTATTTATAACAATTTCATTTATTTCATAAAAATAGTATGAAGAATGTATTTTTTTTTAGTTATACACGAATGCTTAATAAATGATTATGATCAAAACAATAAAACGTATCTTAGTTTTCAACAGGCGAATAGTATAGTAATTGCTTTCTACAAATGTGCAATAAACAAAACAATTTGCACGAATAATGCCGCAACACGATATTACTGTTGCAGTCAAAATATAAATTTACACGAATATTATCGTAAGTGACATTGCTGATCAGAGCTGGACCTATGCTAGTATAGTAAAATACATTTAGCTTTATTATTAAAGAACCCTCAGTTCTATTTAAACTTTGTTATAATAAAAAGAAAGCTGAAAAAAATAGCTTTCTAATGCGGTATAAAACGACTTTGGCACTTGTTGTTTAATGGAGTTATTAAAAAAAATACTTCTTTTATTTTTCCTGAACATTTTCACTTTTTTGATTACCGGATTATTCGCGGGGGGCGTCGATATAATGGTCAACTTATCACACTTGTATCATAATGTACTATTTTATAACAAGTGCCATAACTTTAGCATAAACACAGTCAAGAGAAGTTTCCATCCGTCGTATTTTGGGTCTTTTTCACAGCCATATTATAAAGTTGCAAATCAAAATATTTGGAAGAAAATTTTAAAAAATACTAAAATAGCTTATGTGTGTGATTTTGAAGTAAGCAAAACCGCAAAGAAACACAATGACTTATAATATTAGTATGCAGAAAAACAGTTAGTTTCTAACAAATATTCCAATATGGTTTTTAGAAATTTTCAAAAAAGCCATAAAAATCCACCGGGGACTAAAAAATATGAAAAGGCAGGAAATGATATCCATTAAACACATTAAAAGCTATTCTTATTTGGCACACGATGTACCAAACAACCTGTATATAGGTATTTCTAAGTGAATAAGCACTTTTATTCTGAATCCGTGTGAACAGCCGACCGAATCGTCATTTTGTGATTTGAAATTCACGTAGGTATTTGTAATCTGACAATTCAAATAAGAGCGGCATATTTATACCCTCTACCTACATCAGTGATATTGTAATCCAGGTCGGGGTGGTAGACTTCAATATGCTGCAGACAGTGCTACACTGTCTGGCACAACAGCTACGAGTTCTGGGCAAGAACGTGGAGCTCCGAGGCAGTGTCGCAGCAATGCCCGTTGGCAGAGAGACCGCCCAGACCATCAACGTCAGCGAGTTCGTTATTGACACAGATGAAAAGGTTATGCTTACTGTCGACTTTCTTATTCAGCCCCAGGACGTCTTCTGCTGTAAAATGGTTATACCGGGTGTTGTTTTGGTCAGCGACGAGCGACTCTGGGTTGGTTGTACAAAGGAAACTGATGCAAAAAAATGGAAAAAAACCTACAAAATCGATCTATTATTGCGATACAGCGGGCGAGTCAAAACTACCAACACCCAGGTCGCCTCTTTGTAGCTTACTAGCTAAGGTGCAGCATTTCGTTACGCGTTAGATACGCTATAGCGACGCGCGAGGGTGCGAGTTTCCCTATTCGTTTTGAAATTCATTAGAATGTTGTAAGAGGTTTTCTTTTACAAAACTTGTTTTTTTTTTAGAATAAGCAAAACTCATATTATCATCCCTGAGTTGGATGTCACTGACTAAAACAACATCCTGTATACAGAGTCCGTCTGCAGCCAATGATACCCTACGCTCTGCGATGCGTGCGAGTACATGGACAGAGATGTATCTTTCAAACCTGCAGTTGAATTGAATTTATGCACAGTTTTTATGACTGTCCATTGAGAATCCTGACTCGCAACTACTAAATGGACAATGTTGCATAGAGTTCGCCATATGATTGCCTATCCCATTTCACACACTCGTAGGTTTTCCTTGACCATTTAAGCAGATAAGTTCTCAAAACAGGATAAAGTTGGCTGGTAGAAAATTACGATGCGGTCAATAATACCTTCTGATTTGACAAGTTACAAAAATATATCAGTACCTACCACAGCAATATCTAAAAGGTTGTGAGCGGAATCTTAACAATTCAAATCAAACCAAATAAGATATTCATTTATGGCATCTGTTATAGGTAATTTGTTATCAATTATACGGCATCAGAAAATAACAGTATTTATTTACTGAATACTTTATTATTTAACTTAATTGTGCGTCATAATGACAAATTTGTGTTTTTTGACACAAATAAATTTATTGACAACAGATTTAGTTTGACAGGCGGCTCTTTACACTTGCCTTATAAATATAAAAAACAAATAGCTACTTTGTTAGCCTTTAACATTAAATGTTTTATTAACAATAACATGACATGTTCTAATAATATTAGTAGTATTACTAATTTTGATATTAATCATTTGACAACCTCTAAGGATTTAAACTAAGAGGTCAGACAAAAGCCAGGCCTACATTCAATATTGTGCATCAGAATATACAAGGCCTGGCCGGCAAAGAACTAGAAGTATCTCTATTTTTACAAGATTTTGATGTTCAAATTATGTGTGTAACGGAACATTGGTTTCTTAAGCATGAACTAATGTTAAGCATAGATGATTATAAAGTTGGTAGTTCGTTCACTAGAGAGACAACTACTAGAGGAGGGTTTTTTTTGAGGGATTCTTTTGAAAAATCAATTAAACTATAAAGAGCGTAAAGATATTGTATCACTTACTATTGAACGAACTATTGAACTTGCATGTGTTGAGTTAGACCAATATATTATAATAAGCGTATACAGTCCTCCCAATGCAGTTTACGGCCTTTTTGAAGCTACAATGGAAATAGCCTTATCGAAAGTTTCTAAGCAAAGTAAATCTTTGATAATATGCGGTGATTAAAATGTAGATATACTTAAAAAAACGCAACAGTCAATGAGTTTTCTTGGTCTCTTTAAGTCTTTTAACTTAGTGAACGTTTTTAATGAACCTACGAGAGTGACTCCTACAACAGCTACGTGCTTAGATAACATTTTCTGTAATATTAAAGTAATTGATAAATCAATTTTACATTGTTTAAGGTCCGACCACAGAGGACAAAAAGTCTCGTTTGAACACAGTCCCATCTCAAATGCTGTGGATATTGTATATAGGCCAATCACTGTTAATAGAATAGATAGATTTAAAAGTAAGATTTGCAAAGGTATTCAATCTTTAATTCACAGTAATAGTAACAACGCTGATAAACTTTATGAAGATTTATTCACTTTGATAAAGAACGAATATAATCAAATATTTACAAATAAAACAGTAAAGTCAAATCAGGTCAAGTTTAAATTTAATGAATGGGCTACAGTTGGTATTTATAAAAGTAGGAATAAATTATACGAACTATATAATATTAAAGAACAGACCCAGGACCCACACATTATAGAATATGTGAAGAACTACTCAAAAATCTTTAAAAAAGTATGTGCACAGGCTAAGTCTAACCATATTCGAAGGATAGTTACCGGTTCCAAGAATAAGGCGAAAGCTACCTGGAACATTATAAACAAGGAAACGTGTAAAAACAAAACAAAAGATCATTCGTTTTCCTTAAAAGTTGGAAGTAAGATAGTTAATTCTAATTTAGAGGTTGCAAATGTCTTTGAAAATTTCTTTACTAATATTGCAACATTAACAACCAAAGATCTTGCATCATCTCCAGAACAAGCCCAATCTATTCTTAGATCTAATATTGATGAATGTCATTCTTTACTGAACTTTAGGCATGTATCCTCTGAGGTTATTATAAAAACATTCAATGAACTTAATTTGAAAAAGACTGAGGACTTATGGGGATTATCTGTTTATATAATTAAAACCATTATTGAATTTATAGCTCCGCGTTTAGCGATCATATTTAATAAATGTGTCGATGAAGGCAAGTTTCCAAATTTAATGAAATTTAGTAAAATCGTTCCACTTTTTAAATCAGGAGAAAAATGCGACCCCTCCAACTTTCGACCAATATCAATTTTACCCGTGCTTAGCAAAATTTTTGAAAAGATAATTTTTAATCAACTTCTATTTCATTTCACAACTAATCAATTATTACATAATAAACAGTTTGGTTTTACAAAAGGTAGAAGTACTGCTGATGCTGGAGTTGCTCTCTTGAAACATGTATTTGATGCATACGACGGTAGGTGTGATGCTATAGGAGTATTTTGTGACCTCTCTAAAGCATTTGATTGTGTAGACCATGAGACCTTATTAAAAAAACTTCAACATTACGGCGTTTCGATTGATGCGCTAGGTTTATTGAAATCTTATGTTAGTGATAGAACTCAAAAGGTTTATATTAATGGAACTGAGTCTCCTGGAGCACCTCAAAAAATGGGAGTGCCCCAAGGATCGATATTGGGACCGTTGTTGTTTCTGATATATATAAATGACCTTCCATACTTTGTCGATGATGTATGTGAAATAGTACTGTTTGCAGATGATACTTCCTTAATTTTTAAGACTCCAAGGGCCAAAGAATCTTTTGACGATGTAAATGGTGCTCATTCACAGGTGCTTCATTGGTTTACCGTTAATAATTTAGTGCTTAATGCGGGTAAAACCAAATGCATAAAATTTACAATGCCTAATGTCAGGCAAGTCCCAACGCAAATCATGGTTAAAGATGAGCCACTAGATACTATACAAAGCTCAACGTTTTTAGGAATAACCGTAGATCATAATCTTCAATGGGGTCCACATATCGAGACCTTGTCAGGGAAACTTAGTTCGGCTGCCTATGCAGTAAGAAAGATAAGGCTTATGACTGACGTTGAAACGGCAAGGTTAGTTTATTTTAGCTATTTTCATAGTATCATGTCTTATGGTATCTTGTTATGGGGCTCGGCTGCAGATATTGAAACAATATTCATAACTGCAAAAGCGAGCTGTACGGGCTATTTACAATCTCAAATCTGACGACTCTTTAAGGGATTTGTTTAAAGAAGTCAAGATACTTACAGTATATTCACAGTTTATTTATGAAAATTTGATTTATGTTCGTAAAACTTGCACTTATTTCCTAAAAAAAGTGATTTACATGATTTCAATACTAGAAACAAGAATAAACTTGCCGTTCCAAACTTCAGACTTCAGAAGGTTAATCACTCGTTTATTGGAAGATGTATTACTTTCTTTAATAAATTGCCTCAAAATATAATTGATTTACCTTTACATAAATTCAAATCTATTGTTAAACAATGTTTAATGACTAAAGGATATTATAGAATAAATGATTATATGAACGATAACAATGTATGGTCTAGCTTGTAAGAATATTTAATTGTAATATTTTTAAAAGAGGCATTGACAATAGTGACTGAGTTTGTTGCGCAGCTTCTTCTCAGCACTAGCCCACAATTGTCCCGAAGCTGTGGTAGGGCCAATGTTGGGACGTGTATAAGTGCTAGCAATAGCCTATGTACAAAATAAAGTAATTTTGAAATTTTTTTTTTTGACTGTGACTGAAGTAGTAAATTTAAAAGCATAATTTAGTAAAACTTTTATTGAAACTCTCTAAAATATTCAATGTTGCTTTCAGAGCCCTGAAAAAATGACAGGTGAGCACATAATCACATTTTCCTCATTAATGATAAACACCATTTGTTTTGATCCACTACACCATACCGTCACATGACCGTGTTAGGAACGTTTCAGGCAATAAATATTTGTATTAAAAACTATGACACTGATAGTTTAGTTCACAAGTAGCACGCACGGAGTTTGTCAGCACCAGCAAAATACGCTCTCACTCCTTAAAAAGGTGAGACATACCGCTGTCAATCCATTGAGTGGGTAGTCGACTATCGTGTTGCTTTTTGTGTCTGACACGTTCCTATGGTCATGGTACGGTACGGTAGAGTTGCCTGACATGTGTGAGTGGGCAAAAACATTGTATACGGCGTGTTAAATGCCATATACAATATCACTTACTTAACTTTTGATTTATTTTAGCTGTAGCTCCAAGTCCCCCACCTGGCGAACCAGAGACGATTTTAGTCGGTGAGTAAAATGGACCAATATTATATGGTATAAGTAAGACTCTTTCTATGTGGAATGACTTTCAATCAAGATTTCCTTTTACAGTGGAGCGAGTGAGGAAATCAGATTCACAAACTGGTGAGTAGGTAGATATAAAACCAGACTTAAATTATACTGCGTTTGATTTATTTGAAGTATTACTCTATAAATAACTTGAGATTTACGTTATAATTATTTAAGTTAAGACGATCAAAAAACTTTAAAAAAAAATGTGTCAACTTCACACCACAATCAAAATTAATACTAGCTGATAATAAGCCAGGGTGTTTGCTGTTAGGTACTGAAAAGAAACTCCCAGCCGTGCGGGAGCGAAGCCCCCTTCGAGGGCAATCACCCACATTGCCGCAGCCCATAGCACAGAGTTCGTCGGAAAAACTTTCGCTCGTCACTCTGAGCAAATTTAACGTGTTGGAGAACACTGTCGAGGATTTGAAGAATCGCGTGTATGGGAGTATGCCGAAGAACGAAGAGATTCTGCAAGAAGTCAGGTTAGTGGTCCTAACTAGTTTTTTTCATTTTTCGTAGGTTTAATTTCTTGGATGATCAAACGAACTTACCTTGAGTGAAGTTCGATCCAAACTTCTTCTTCTTGTCCTGACTTCGTTGAAGAGATTTAATTGACCGTGTAGTATACTTCATCGAATGTATAATACATCTGCTAAGAGTTGACTGGCAGAGAAAGCTTATGCCATTAATCATTATGAAGCTCCTAGGTCATATAAAACTCATGAGGCCTTACATAAAAAATACACTTGCTCGTTGCCAGATCTCAAACAAACCTGAAAGCTATTACCGATATGTGGACATCCCTGAACGTGTCATCTCGTCTGGAGGCAGCTGAAGAAGGCATTGCCAAGCTAAGCTCCCTCGTGCAAGACCTGATATCGGGGACGACTGAGCTACAGGACGCGCTTGAGAGACGCGACTCTAAAGCGTAAGATATAAGAAATCAATACCAATACAACCTACATTTGAGAAATTCGTTTTTCTGACGTGTCAGCTGACTTAAGTCAACAAGTTATGATCTCAATGTTGGTAGACACCTAAACAGTACTTTGGGAGTGCCTACGGTCATTCGCGATTAGTCATCCTTTTTTAGCTAATCATATACCTAAGGTACATTCGCCAGCACATCAGGTTACACATTTTTGTTGAAGACTAGCCTTTATTACAACTGCATAAGATACCGCAGTGTTTATCTTGACGTGCTGTTGTCCGTAGATATGGGTAGCTACGCGTTCGTTTGTCGTACCTAGTTTAGAACGCTTTCCTATGGCTGTCTGATGTGACGGCACCAAGCCGACAGTCACAAGTCTACCTATTTCTGGAAGTCTTTCATTAAAGTTTTTACTGAGATCCTTACGATACCCTTGCAAGTTATACCTTATCAGAAAGCTGGAAAACCGTAGATATGAGTGCCATATCTTATTGCTCACTTAAGAATGTCACAAATTTATAGGGTGTAAAAAAGTTTGTGCCAAATTCAAACAGGCAGTTGTAAATCGCGTTTGGAAAACAGAAAACATAAAAAATAATAATTTTTAAATACAAATATTTTTTCAAGGTTTTTTTTCCTGTATTCTAGACTCTATCTACTCTGAAGGGGGTGGCCCTTTAATTTGCCTCCTACTTTTTTTATACCCTGTATAAGAAAGAAAAAGGGTAGGTTTAAGATAAAACGTCCACGGATCCCTAAAATTCAAAACAGGGTGTGTAAATCAAGCACGAGCTGAATTATAATACAAAAAAAACCCTGAAAAACATCTTTTCTTAATATTCTCAATTGTTATATTATTCCTTGCATTCTAAGCTCGATTGACAACCACCGCCTTGAATTTGTCCCTTTTTTATCACCTGTATAATGATTGCCTACTTCATATTATCAATGTCTGGTTATCCTATTACTCCTCCCCAGTGTCACGGCAGAGAGGCCGCCGTCTGCCGCTGATGTCGCTGCCGCTCCTGCTGACGCTGCAGCTGAAGCTGAAACTAAAGCTGCAGGTTGGTAGAGTACGTGCGAGTTCACGCCCACATCGAAATAAATATTTAAAAAAAGTTAAACCGCCTTCAAAAAACTTACTAAAAAGCTTTAAATAACTCTATTAATACACGAACAATCTACCTGCACACATTATCGCACAATTCATTATTTTTAGTTATTACTCATATCTCAAAAACTACCGGACCGATTTTGTTGAAATACATCTGATCGGACTAAAAAAATAATCATCTCGCTATGACTTCTCGTTTCCGAGTAATCCTGAGAAAAACATACAAATATATACACTTGCACATGTGTTAGGGCCTTCTAGCTCAACATCAAATTCTGACGATATCACATACATTACAGGTCGAATTGATTACCTCATTTTTTTGAAGTCGGTATAAACAAGATAAGTATCTGGAATTATTGATCTTTTTTTTTAACTAGCCCTTATAATCCGTGATTAACAATGGTTCTTTGGGTAAATAAGTTTATTGACATTATTGTGATCTCGCTAGCATGGCGGGGTAAGCCCGATAGCTTTTACTGTTCCAAAAAGCCGCATCGTAAAAACAAAAACTTATTGTTACCACGCATTATTTGAGAAAAGTTTTTATTTCCATCTCTTCGTCGGACCCGGAACCTCTTAGTACAAATCCTAAAATACCTACTAGATTAGCAAAGCTTCCACCAAAACCTAAAATGACAGTTTAATTTTGTTTAAGAACTTTACCTAAGTACTGACGATGACCCGTCTGGTGTAGTGGTCTAGAAATCGCCTACTAATACGCAGCGGGTTGCGGGTACGATCCCAGCACAATACAAACATTTGTGTGCATGAACATGTCTCTTTGTATTGGTCTGAGTGTTTTCTATGTATATCATGTATGTATTTCCAAACAAAAAGTATTTAAGTATTATATCCGTTGTCTGGCACCCATAACACAAGCTATGAATAGCTTACTTTGGGACTAGATGGCGATGTGTGGGAATGTCCAAAGGATATTTATTTATTTACTGAAAACTCTCAATAGGACCTGCTGGTGCTTCAGAGGCGGATCTTTCAGCCATACAGAAACAACTCGACCACGTGCGCGCCGATGTGGACAAATTGATGATGAGCACTATCCCCAAGATACTCGAAGAGATGCAGGCTGGATTAGGTAAAGTAATATTGAATGCATTAACAATTTATACTTTAATATTATAAAGCTGAAGAAATTGTTAGTTTGAACGGTCGAGTCCCCATAATATTGTTTGACCCCGTAAATTCTATGCGTCAGCCTAAAACAAAATTAATTAATTATTTGTTTTTTAATCTTGTTTTAGAATATACTATAGTAAATGTATCCGTAGATAGCAGTGCTTTCACGTTTAACGAAGTTAACTATGTATGGAGTCAATATCTTCCACACTGTTTAGGCCGCAATTCCACTAATTTATTGTAACAAAATCACAATGAAATAGATTTTTGACGTTTGGTCCATACTAGAACTGTTAGCAGAATCGACCACTTAGTTTCTAGGGCCATCTAAGCGGCCCAAATGTAAACTTTTCGAATAAGCGCCATCTAAAGTTCTAAACACTCAAATTTAAATGATAGCAAACCGTCGCTTTGCCTTTTCTCTCCAAAAAAGTAGAAATTGCTAGCGCTTACTTACAAGAGCTAATTGTCAATACAAAGGCACTATCCACTAAATCGTTTTATCTCTTTTAGTATTTTCAAACCCCCTTATAAACAAAAACTATTATTTCGTATTAATAATTCAATACTTTGTTTGCAAAATGCTAAGTAGTCTTGATGTATTTCTCCAATCAAACTTGAAACTACATTGGGGCAGGTAACGAACGACTGTCTTATTTACAAAAATATTTTTGTGTTGTTATCGCGAAAGGCTTTATGCTCTAATATAATATGACGCTGTGACGGGGGGGGGAGGGGAAATAAACTCAAAACCGCTATTTACTGTGTGCGAAGTAGGTGGTAGGGAAACCCGAATCGATGTGAGCGCTCGCAGTGGCTAAAAAAGACATCGTTGGAGGACTTCTGACGTCTGTCATTCTCTAGCAATTTCAATACAAAATTTACGTCTCGTGAATCATATTTTATTTAAAAAAAACACACTTAAGATGAACTTAAATGCATCTACTAAAAATGCATCGAATAAATGAATAATTACAATATTTTTTTTAAATTACTTTGGTCTAATTACTATTTGTAACAACAGCCAGCCATTTGTCATTTCAACGTAAGCCAATAGTGACGCTGTCCTCGCGCACGGTCCCATTATGTAAATAAAATGAATCCGTGCATATTGGCAGTATCAAAATAAAGATGCCATAAGTATGTATGATATGTGTATTCCATAGGTCAAGATTCCAATCGCCAAGCTTCCATAGGTCAAGCTTCTATAGATCAAGCTTCCCTGCCGCCTGCACAAGCGTTAGAAGAACCTCTACCTCCGCCAACAACAGGTAAATAAACAAAATATCAAGGGGCACAATTGCACATGGTATGAAAAACACAGTTACTGACCTATTGAAATATAGAAACAATTACAAATTGATCGATCAGAATACGAGTTCTGTAATGGTTTGAAATATTTTTGACACTCTGAGTCATTTTTATTCTTATAAGATAAAAAGAAACCAAAAACTGGCAACACCATCATCATCATCAGCCTGAGACGTCCACTGCTAAAAATAGGCCCCCCACGGCTTTGCACAGCGACTGATTACAAGCGGTCTGCATCCAGTTATATCGTGCGATCTGTACAAGATCGTCCGTCCATCTTGTCAGTGGTCGTCCTACGCTGCGTCTTTGGTCAAAGGGTTTCCATCTAAAACTTTTTTGGCCCAATGGCATGATTGCCGTCTTGGCAAAGGGCAAAGGGCAGGGCACAAAGCGCGAGGTGACGTTTTTCACGCTTTGTGCCCTGCTCTTTGCCACTTGACTTGTCCATCATGTCATTTTCTTATTGAAAATAGGAAAGGCTTCCACTTCATTCACTCACTAACAATTAGTTAATTTTTCCGTCACCTAAACACACTGTTATTATTATCTTTCTTATCATATCATCAATGTATTAAGCGAACTGCTTTTATTCACAACCCTTCTGAGAATGATTACACAAAAGATCGTGTCGCGCTTTGTTCAAGTTCTATCGAACTCCATAAACGATGTAATTCATGATTCAAACGTTTAATGAAAAACTAATGATGCTTAGCTAATTCTGATATTGGCAAAGCTCAATTCGTTTTTAACCTATTTACCAGTCCCCCGTTCAACGCATTCATGCAATGGTTCATGAATTTCGAACATTATGTAAAATGGTTCGGCCTGTTCTATTGTCTTTTGACACGTTGAGCTGTGTAAAAAATGCACGCTTTTTGGTGCCGGTAAACTGATGAACTTTAACCCAAATTCAACGAGGCAATATGAATTTTAGGCCGAATTAAAAAGAGGCTTAAATTAACCTTACCAAGTATTTTAAACAACAAATTAGGTACCTAGATCATATTTTTACGTAAAGTGTACTTCTTACTAAATATCAGCAATTTAACGGCACTGTCTAATATAATATCCACTTATCATTACTTTACCTTATAGCTTTTATAAAACCAAATCGAAAAAGCAGGTTGCAACTGCCTATTACTCGTACCATCACGGAGTGAGCTTTTTTTTTGTTCACATATAATAAATAATAATTACTTAGGCACTAATAAATAAATATTGGACACCAATCACATCGATTGCTCTGATTCCAAAGCAAGTAGCTAATGTACCTGTGCTACGGTGGTGGTACCACAACACCCAGACCCGCGACAATATTGAAATTTTTGATTTCTATATTGACCCGACCGGGAATCGAACGCGACCTCGGAGCGGCGACGCTTTGAAACCAGCGTTCTTAGCCAGTACACCACCGAGGTCGTCATTAGATTATAGCATATGAGAAACATACCTATGCATGGCGTCCCAAGAAGGATGTACGGACAACGGCACGTCAAGATAAACACTGCGGTATCTTATAAATAAAGTTTGTAATAAGGGCTAGTTTGCAACAAAAGTGGGTAACCTAATGTGCTGGCCACTGTACTAGCGTGATATCTGTCGTAGGATTATTTGATAAACCGATTTTTTCCAAAAAATCTAGGGATATCGCGAAAATACGGATAATTAGACAATGTCTATGATATTTCTCAATGTTACTTGAAAACGGATAGGGTTTTTGCGAAAAAACTAGTTGCTTTGGTAACTTTGAATATACCTACTTACTTAACTCTGATTGACTTGATTTTGGTTTATAGGCCAACACTTATTGTGATTGGTTACTTGTAAATTTGAAATATTATGTCTTAAAGTTATAAAGCGTAAGAAAAGACATGCCAACATAAAGATTTTTTTTGAATAAGTTAGTTAAAATACAAACATTGAACCTGAGGTACATTTCAATCACAGAAGTGTATTAAGATAAATCACAAATCGATGCTTAGTTTTTAACGAACTTACGTGTTCTTAGTGTTCAAAAAATGTACTTAAATTAAAAGTTAACATAAATGTTTTGAATAAGGTAGGTACCCAAAAAAATCAGCTTAAAAAAATTTAGGGTGTAAGAGACAACCTCCCGCAAACCTTAACTATAAACTCAATCCATGATCCAAAGCAAGGCACTAAAGAAATTTTTTCGCGAAATGAAAAATATATTTGATTTCCTAAACAAAATGTGCCGATCACGTGTATGGAAAGTTGTTTTTTTTTTCATTTCCACAAAAATATTCCTTTAATATCTTGCCCAGGAACATGCTTTTTATAGTTTCGGGAGGCCGTCCACACCATGTATAGTTTTTAGTATTATTAACAATTAACAATATTCATTCATAAAGTAGACTATCCTAATTATAATAGTCTTACAAGATAATTTAGGTACATGTTGGTCAGCCTTTGTTGGTATTGAAATTATTTAGAAATACTTTCAACTAATAAGGAACTTAAGAAATAGGTATATGTAATTTAGTATAGATTTTAAGATAATAAAAATAATATCAACTATCATTTATTACTACCACTAGAAGAATTATGACATTTAGAATTACAAAGCATATCATGCTTTTTACAAGCATGGTATGCTTTGTAATACTTCATTTATTGCAGTGGCACTGCTTAAACCCTTGACCACCAAATGGCGAGAGTTGAGAAGAAATACCACGCATAGGTAATACAACGTCGGGAATATGGCCTGTGAATTGAGCACCAGGAGATATTTGGACTGCGTTTCTTGGTAGCCAGTCTTTTATTACACCCACGGAAGTTCCCACTCGAAGCAAATCATTTTTCTAATCAATTATTCTTCCTGCAATGTTTTTATTATCTAAAGATGCTCGATCATACTTGGGAACATCAACCAAAACTGTAGTACCTACATCTATTTCTTTAAACTTTTTGGCAGATTTTTTAGACATTATCACTGCTGCTCTTTTCAAATTTTCATGTGAATGTGTTCTTTCTTGGTTAATAGAATCTTCTCGCCAGCATAAGTTACATGTTATATTTGAAAGACTAGTTGGTCCTATTTGTGACACTCCACATGCGCCGTGAATTATTTGGTGACATTTTAAACATTTCAGTGAATCGGTAGTGGTAAGTTGGCAAATATAACATTTTACTTCAGTTGTGACAAAGTTGTTGCTGGAAGATATATTTATATCATTGTTGTTGGTGTTCGCGACGGTATCGTTTCTGGGAGCTGCGCTATTATGGGTAGTAAACCTGTCATAAATATCTGTATGAATATCAACACTGTCCGATTTTGCAATATTTGCTGGAACAATGATTATATCTTCTAAATCAATGATTTTATTTGTAGAATCAGTAGCTACTTCAAAATTGTCTGTTTGTGTAGTATTACCCAGGTCGAAAATTATTTGCTCGTCGTATTGTTTTGCACTTTGTGTTTCAGTAGTTATATCTGGTTCAAGGAGTGGTATTTATTTGGTTTCTCGTTTGTATACTGATTAAGAGGAAGGATTGTAAATTCGTCTTCAACAGTATAGTTATCATTTTCCTCGTTATTAATTATATCTTCTGAGCACTGAATATTTTTACTATTTAAAATCTGTTGTAACTCTTCTTCATTTTCTAATTTAGCCAGTGTTTCACTGGACAAACAAGTAGAAGAGAGACCAATTACAGAATCATGACCGAACAAAGCTTTATAAGGCAAACGTCCTATTGTGCGATGATACGAAGAATTTTTATGAAATTGGACAAAATAGCATCTTAATGACCATTCAGTTGACTGATTGTCTGACATCCACGAACGCAACATGTTTTCGACGTCTTGATTACACCTTTCTATAGACCCTTGACTTTGGGTGTGTCGGGGACGACCATTCACTATCTTGCAGTCAGGCCACAGTTTAATCATCTCCTTTATAACGGATGCAGTGAATTCCTTACCATTACCACTTTGTAAAATCATTAGAGCACCTACATCCAGAAATATTTTTAATAGAGTCTTTGCAACCTCGGTTGCCTTTTTGCTTGTTAATGGTCTGAGAAAGCAAAATTTTGTGAGGTGGTCTGGGTAATTTAGAAGCCACTTGTAATTGTGGCTAGGAGTCGATTGGAGGTCGATTAGATTCTACCTGTCCATGTCTATTGAAATTATGAGAAATTATGGGGCGAACAACAATTGTTGGAGCAACTTTTTAAATTCAAACAGGTCTTGCACAAGTTCAGGAAAATTTATATAAATGGTACCGGTATCGAGTATTTCTGTTTAAGGCTTTATATTATTTTATCTCGCCCTCCATGTCAGGTTGACATGTGTGCTTGAAGAATAATATCATAGTACTCATTAGAAGAAGGTACTTGAATAACAGGAGAGGAAAGATGTTGTCTTTTCAAAATCAGAATTTTTTTCTCACCTACACTCATCCCGTCATATTTTTTTGCATTTACAAACACACCTCTATATAACTTTTCGTATTATTTTTCAAGTTCAACCACATTCCTAACAACATAAAACAACTAAATAAAACAAAACATCGCAAGCAAAGGACACGACAAAAAGGATTGACAAGTGAAACGTCAAGTGGTCAACCAATCAGATAACACGTTGTTTAAGGCGATCCGATTGACCAATCAGTGCGCTTTGTTTTTAAATAGCCAACGGTTCTATTCGCAATCTTACTAAAGCGAATGGCGTTTTTTCAAAAACCCTATACATTTTCAGTAACATTGAGAAATATCACAGACATTGTCTAATTATCCGTATTTTCGCGATATCCCTAGAATTTTTGCAAAATTCGGTTTATCAAATAATCCTACGACATATCTAATGTGAGGTGATGCCTTTTATTGTGTACAAAACAGATATAAACGAATTATCTTACAGAACGCCGGCCGACGACTACATCCCGGCGCTCAGTCTCTACTGATGATCTATTGAGTAGGGTCAATGAACTGGAAAAGAAACTGCAGAAATGCTGTGACAGCATCAACAAAACCGACGGTGAAGTTTACGATCAGGTAGAAACGAATTCCTTTATACGAGAAACCCCCGATTATACTTAGGTATAGAGAAGATACTGTAAGAAATAAAAATATTTATTTACAGCTAAGTACATTCCAAGATCAACTGGACTATTTGTTGAAACAAGTTGGCACTCTGACACAAGACCTCACAGCTGGAAAAATTTCACCCGATCTGATAAAAGACTTGCAAGGTACAAAATCTCACCAAACCTTATAAATACATACTTCTTCTTACATACTTCTACCTAAATAGGTGAAGTTATTACTTATTTTTTTTCTTTTTGACCAGGGTTGATGAAACTGTTCCAAACGGTCCAGGATATGCAGGAGCAATTGAAACAGGTCCATGAGACGGCTCTGCAGCTTGCTGCGGAGAAAGAAGACAGGCAGCATAACATCAACGTAAATACTAATATCACTGAAACACAAAGTGTGTTTCAGTGATATTAGTATTTACGTGCCATGAATATATTTATTTATTATTAAAAACAAAGCAACACAACATTACGCGTGGAAATACGAGCCGCGGTCTGAGACAAATTGACAGCTCGTGTAGGGCACTAGACTAGCAATCGAGTGATGGTGCCCCCATCACTCGATTGCTAGTCTAGTGCCGTTTCATGCTCCTCGATTTCCTACTCGTTTACAATACCTTTGTACATAATAACAAATACATAGGTAGTTTGAAGTCTCTGAATTGGATCTACAGTTCTACATTGTCGTCCCAACATTCCTATCTTGCAAATATTACATTTAGAAGGCCTTATAAAAGCAGCAAGGTTCAGAAGTGAAACAACATAGCTATGAATATGATCTTTAAATGATTGATGATGTATCATTTTTCACAGGCTCTTCTAGAGCAAATAGAACTACTCAAGACAGTAAAGTTGGACCGCGAGGACATGGTGGAAGCGATGGCTGAGAAGGCGGACCTGAGAATGTTGGCGAGGAAGGTCTCACACGACCAGTTCGAGCTGGCTTGTGACGACCTGTCCAGGGGACTGGAACACGCTCTTGGAAAACTCAACCTACAGGTTTAGTATGATTAATTAATCTCGTTAAAAGTAATCTGTCAAGGTTTGAGTATACAGATTTTTTAATAGTATATGATGAGCACATTATTGTCGTCAAGATAGATAGATACATGTGAATAGTTTATAAACCACATACAATTAATATAGGGCACATAGCGCGAAGAACTGATGGCCGTTGGGGCAGGAGAGTTCTAAATTGGAGACCCTTCGACCAGAGACGCAGCGTGGGACGTCCACCAACAAGATGGACAAACGACCATATAAAGATCGCAGGATGAAACTGGATGCAGTCCGCTAGTGATCGTTCGCTGTGGAAAGCCGTGGGGGAGGCCTATTTTCAGCAGTGGACGTCCTTTGGCTGATGATGATGATACAATTAATACAATAGGATTAAATCCAAAATCCAGACTATTATTATAAAGCTGAAGAGTTTGTTTGTTTGACCGCTCTAATCAAGAACTACTGGACTATTTGAAACTTTGTTTTGTGTTTGATAGCTTATTTATCGAGAAAGGCTTAGGATATAAAACAATCACGTTAAAAGGAGGGAGTAAATTGAAAACGCGGGACCGCTAGTATCAGACAATAGAATTAAGACTACAAATCCCAGCCCCTGTCCTTTCAAATAGTTATGTTAGTTATAGTCCTAGTTTTTGAAAATCCAATACCTAACATAAACTAAGTAGCTTATCTGATGAAACAGGTATAATTTATAGGTACTAAAACTAAACGTAGAATGTAGCCAAAACATGTCTTCAAAAAGCTTCACTTTTTCTCCAGGAGGCACTGTGGCAACAAGCGCTGGACGACATACAGCGCGAGATCGAAATGAAGCTGGACAAAATGGAGCTGTCCCCAGTGAAGGACTTCTTCAACAGCAAGCTGAAGCAACTGCAAGAGAACCTCAAGCAGATGGCGTCGCTGCGGCGAGAGGCCGAGGCGGCGGGAACCAAGAAACGATTGCTGAGGTATATGGCCCTAAGAATCTTAGTCATAAAATTAAGTAAGTTCCATTTAAGATAGCAGGTCAAGAATGTTTAATCTGTTCTAAGAAATTTTAGAGCTCAACAGTTCTGTTTTTTATTTATTATTTGATTTCGAATTAAGGTGTTATGGTAGGGGTTCATCTATGCTACAGGTTCCCAAACTATTTCAAAGTACGACAAATAAAGTAGTATAAGACAAATAAAGTATCGAACATGTATACATGTCCATTACTTAATTTGTCTCGGCGTAATTTACTGCCTTACCACAAATAATTAAACTAGGTTTGGACAACTGTTTAAATATGATACGGTTAGTTTAAAAACAACGTCAATCAAGTCAAATGACATAAGGGTGACATACATTACACATTAGCCGCATAACATTTAAACAGTACTTCAAACCTTGTTTATTTATTTGTGGTAAGGCCGTTAGTCTTTAGTATGTAATTTAAAAAGGAAATTTGCCATAGATAAGCAGAGGTGTGTCCGTAAAGAAAACAATAAGTGTTTTGTATAAGACAAGCGCATTAGAAGCTTCGTATTTACGAAATAACGGAAAACAATGTTTTTTTACCGCAACTTCAGTGTATTTCGAAACGCCGCGCCGCCGCAGCCATCCTTACCCCCTTACCTTATAGACTCTCAAAGACGCCTCGCATACTTTGAGAACCCCAGGCATATGCTTTAATGATCCACACTATCTACACGTATTTTGTAAGATTGCTGCGCAATAATCACGCGAAGCGCGCCGAATAAGGCTTTGTTTATATTGGAAACCATGACACCCCCATAGCGGGAGTTTGCAGTTGAGTTCTCTCCATTACAGCAGTCTAACGAGTTTCACGTAAGTTATGCAGAAGCGCGATTTCAAATTAACTCTTTGGTTTGACGACTTCTGTAGTGGATACTTATTTTTGAGCATTGCAATTACTTATAAGACATGAAGTAAGTCAATATACCTACCGTCTTCACTACAACACATTTCAATATTACTTTTGCGATGCAAAACGCTTTCTCCTCGGTATTTGAAATACGTTTTGCTAATGAGCGGAATTCCCTAGTCTCGCTGTTCGCATTTTAAGTACCTATGATCCCTTCCCAACACATTTCCATCTCGGTTCAAAGAACTTAAACCAGACGTACCTAAACTAGACAATTTTCCTGGTAGATTGGTACTGAACTGATAAGGTAATAATTCCCCTTCACGTGTATGTAGCAAAGTAATATCGACTAGTGTTTAAACGAATTTGCTTAACTGGGTCATTAATTTTCATTATTATTTCTACGATAAGGTGCTCCTCGAGTTTGTGAGACTTTGTGTAGACTTTTCTTGATTAATCCTTTCACTAAATCCATAAAAAAAAACATCAGTTCTTTGACTAGTTGATAGTTATTTCCACCATACTTATGTTTTTTTTTGTACTTTATGCTCTCACTCAGGGAGGTAAATACTTCTGAAGCGCTTTTCTAAATCTACTAGTGACAAAAATCAGTACCACCAGTACATACCATACCCATTGTGGTATTATTTTGAAATTATTAAAAGAAAAATCTTTTTATTTGACCCATAGAATAAACATCATACTTGAGTCAAAATTGTCGATGTCGATCTCCTGCATTAATTGTTATTGGAATTTGTTTGACTGTATTTACTCAGGGAGGTGAACTGCATCTCGTGCGACGCGGACGTCGTGATGCCGATGGAGGTCCCCAGCAGCGTGCCAGTCAGCCGCCCCCTACCAGCCAACCTGTCCATGAAGCCCTATTTAAGCTATGAACTGGGTAAGAAACTATTAAGTGTAAAATTAAAAAAAAAACTGATCTTCATTAATTCGGACAATACTATGAGGCAACAATGGATTTAGGGAAAACCCTATAGCTATTACCCACTACAGGCAGGGCAACGCAATTTTTTTCATACATCCATCCATTAAGTATTTTGCTTCAGGTTCGGCAATCACAATCTGTTTCTCCTATCTCAAACTGGCAGGAAAGTTTTCATTGTGTGTTCCATTTTCCTATTTCGAAATCAAAACAAAGTTGCGTAGGTACCTATATGTTAGAAAATCTAACACCCAAATGACAACTATACGTGTTGGATAACATTGAAATTAAAATGTCGATCACGTAAATTATGAGAGAATAGTAATTGAAATAAGTATTCGAGTGTGTAGCTGGTCTACTGTACATTAAAGATTCCGATACATTTACACACATCGCTGCAAGCAACTCATTGTTACAACAATGTAGTGTACATGGAACATCGCGAATGATACGCTTAAATATTTCTGCTTTTAGCGAGAACCCTTTAGGCGCAAATTATGTCGTCTTAATATTCGAAGGGCGTTTATTACATTCATAGGAATCCGGCTAACGCCTGCTTAACAATGTTGGTAACTTGGGACACGAAGAATACCCACCGATTGGTATTCCAATTCTGTCTTCGCATAATTTTATTGATTCAATTCAAACACTCAATATTCTTGTTATATTGTTTCCAGACGCGATCCGCAAAACACAGCAGACCAACGTGCCGCAGCGGAATATGCGCGACTGGGAGACCATAGACAGGCAGATGGGTGGTTCCAAATCTGCACCGGCTCATAAGCCCAGGTGTGATCATTGTTTTGATATTCTGGCATCATAACCATACTTCTTATTACAGACCGCTTGCGTCCGGTCGCAATGGAGAACCATAGCTATAGGGGTGGTCTATTTTTCTTTTGGCAACTTACTTCCATGTACATACTCCTACCTGCTCTCCATTAATTTTGCAGCGGGTGATAAGTAGATACCATGATTTTGATCATTCGATCTGACCATGATATATTATATGTTTAGTCGACCTAAGTCCTTTAAGACGATGAGTTTACATTATTTCTGACGGATTCGACTATGGAACCACATATTATCCCAAACTAAACCGTTCTCAAATTATCGGCTTTTGATATTATTTTATATGAAAATAAGATTTAATGTATATTGCCCCCTCTTTTGTGTTTAATACATAATTTTTGTTTTGTGTTTTGTTTTTATGTAGTAGATTAGTTACTTTAGCATTTTAAAACTATGACTGCAAGTAAGTGTACTTACAGAGTTGTAGGAGACGATCGAATGTAAAAAGAGAAATACAATTATGAAACTATTTTTTTTGTGTGAGATAATTTAAAAAAAGTCTATGACAAATGTCCGATAAAATATCTACGGATTTTCAGCTTTCTGTCAAGGTATAACATGCTAGGGTAGGTATTACTAATATTCTTTGATAAAAAAATTGATGAAGTCCTACCAGGTAGTAGTAAAAATTAACGATACTTAAGCGTCAAATTCAACATGTCAGAAAACAAACATAAGAACCGTTAAGTTTGGGAGATGGGGTTCCATACTCAAATTAGTCAGGAATGATGTAAACTATCACGTCATTAAGAATTTAGGTCGAATATACCTGTAACCCTGTATGTATTAAACAGAGTCAAGAACCTTAGCATCCATTTTATCTGCCGGAACAGATCAGAAACTGACAAGCACCTCTGCAACCGGTACTGCGGCGGCTCGCACACGGTGACGACGCCTGCGCAGCGCGTCGCCAGGCTGGGGCACTTCATCAAGCAGTGGGGACCTGAAGTACTACCGCTCTCTTCAGGCCTGGCCGCGGGTGATGACGGCAGGGTATGTTGTTGTACGCTAGATCAGACCAGAGAGACCAGAGACCATGCGACGTTTTTTTAAAGCCAGATCTTCTGGCTAGAGCAATGTTATTTGACGTAAGTGAGGATGTGGCCGATGATTGATACTAGTATAAGTAAAGTAAAGTTAGCATAGCTGTAACGTCCCGCTGCTGGGCTAATTACTTACCTCTACTATGAGGTAGTTTGAGCCTTACTCCACCAAGCGGGCTCAGTGCGGATTGGTGGAGGGGTGTTTGCAAGGCACGCTACTAACCCTGCTTGTCAGATTAAGCTTAACGACTAATATCGACCGATATTAGCCGGGACCAACGGCTTAACGTGTCTTTCGAAGCACGGAGACGCTCGTGATATTAACGTCACTCATATGGTCGTAATGGTCACCCATCCAAGCACGACTGTACTGTAGTTTACTTAACTTCGGTATCACTACCAAAGCGCTTGTACCACTGCGCTACGACCCAGTATATTCCTATTAAATAGAAGAGGTTGGTACTTATTTCTTATTTTTTAAGAAAGTCCATAAATTTAACTACAGGGCGAATGTGAAATGATATATGAACCAAAAGATGAGATATTAATACCAGAACTAGCCAAGCACAATGCAAGTTTTTTCGTTTATGCAATTTCACTAATCTTAGGCCATAATATCATCCGGACCAAAGAGTACTTTGTATATAGACATTTGATCCGGACCGAAGGAACGCGTTACTTTAATCTTTTTATTAACGAATTAAGCTTCATAGATACACAATGATAATGTTTGATTTCCAGATGTACAAAGTGAGCGGCGGAGAAGCAGCTAACGTCGGCCCAGGTAATGTTGCGAAGAATACTATTCAATATTGTGTTTCATCTATTATTCTCAATAACCAGTGCATTTTGTTTTTCATTTATTAGGTGGCACAGTAGATTCTACTTGTACACCAAAACCGACCCCGAAGCAAGAGAAACCAAAACCACATCCGAAACAGATGGTGATAAGTGCGGTAAGTAGTGTTAGGTTTAAGGTTTTTATTTATTTATTTAAACTTTATTGCACTGTAAGTTGCACAATTGGCGGACTTAATGCATAATGGCTTTCTCTACCAGTCAACCACCTGGTAATGCAGAGAGTTTAATCAGTGGCGGAATATTAATAATAAGAGAGAAGAGTGGTACAAAAAAATAGAAGTAAAATACACTACATACATACTCATATTACACAAATATACATATAATAGGATAAATAAGTAAAAGACTAATAAACATACATAGAGACTTAATAAATTATGAATGATAAAGGTAATGATATTGACGACAGCCAAAACACACCAATACAAGAAAATTGTTGTTAATTTTAAAGAGAGCCAAGGTTAAGATAGTGGGTGCGGAGAGACTTAAAAGTAAATTTGTTGAGGGACATTCTAATTTCATTGGGGAGAAATTTCAAAGTCGAATCGCAGAGATGGTTAGAGACCGACATAAAGCCGGTCTTGTGTGTGAAGAGTGAGATTAAGGTTGTAGCACTTCTATACAGCCGTTACGGGAACAGCACCGTATCAACTCGAGGCGTTCAGTATTGTTTGTATGAAACTTCATATTTCAACGCTGCAACGCAACTCAACTTGATAGATGTTATCAACTTCGTAACGTCACCACCTCGGATTAAGACATAAAATTAATATTCCTATCGGAATAGAAGAAAAAGTAAAAGTTGTCAAACGAAACCGATTTAAGTTGTCAGTAACTAACATAAGTAACATTTGTAGCTTTAAATGAGATAACCTTTCGATCAGGTGATTTATAACAATGTTCCTAAGTTATATATAGTAGTTTACTGCATGATAAACAGTCGACACAAAATATTGAACATGCAGCTCTAGTGTAAAACTAAATATTATTTCATTATACAAAATATTCGTCGATATACATTCCCTGCGTTATTCTGTCTGTATTTTTTGAGTAAATTAACGTGTGTAGAATAGAATAATCAAACTGCGTACTTTAAATTTGAAGCGCATTGGTAAATATAAGTCGTATATTAAGAGGCTTCGATTTGGACTAATCTACCTGTTAAATGATTATTTGTTGGGGTTATGCCGCTGTAATGCATAACAATCAATCACCGATCAAGTCACCATGTTTCAGACGCATTATTTCTCCAAAATATACACAATTTCACTTTTAAATATAAAAAATCAAATGCACGTAATTTTCAGCGAGCTTCTGCGGGGCGGTCAACTGTTTGACATCTGCCAAAAATGGTTCTGCTACCCATCTCTTTTTATCACACAGTTAGCTGGTAGTGACATCTCGCTTTTGTCGTTCTATTCCAAAGGGATAATAATTTTATGGATTAAGATCAACACGGGACTTACTCTCGACTAGCTGCGCATGCGTTGTAACGACTTACGCTTACGGCACATCGCCCAATGGTTGTTAACTATCCGCCCATCCTGACAAACCGGCTGTCATTTACAGGAAGAACTGTCATAAGTTGTAGCAAAGATAATCAGAGGCGAGGCGTTCGCTATTTGTTGCCGATCTCATGCCGAGGCGTTGTTGTTCCCTTTACGTAACGTGATTCCGTATGATTGACGCTTGGTTGGTGCTGTTCCCGTGCCGGGTGGGTAGATTTGATTTAACCTTTAATCATTTACTTAGAGTAAGATTCAATTAACTAGAGAAATACAAAAATACTTGAAGAATAGCAATAGTAAATGGTGTTTACTTTTGTATTTTACGGACAACATAAAGAGCTGTTATTTTTTGTTACAGGAATGCCGCTGCTTGGAACCGGGTAAAATATTTATCAAAATTTCTTTTTTGGTCTTATAAGTAACAATTGCGATAAGTCTTACCAATCTACATCTTGGATTTTTCATAGACACGCCACTTTTGTTTCAGATGATGCAACCAAGGGCTAACGATATTAACTATTCAATTGCTTACTTATCAATTACACATTTTGATAGTTGTTATAATTTTAGTCGTACTGACAGAAATGTAAAATTTGTTTAGCTAAATATTTATGTATTATTTTGTGGATCATGTAATGTGCAGAATTAAAACATAGTTTGTATCATTTATTTTGTTTATTTTTATGGTAAATCTATTACCATACAATTCTTAATGATAAACTACCACATTAAACTTACACGTCTTTTATGTTCTGGATGTTACACATACAAACCGAACGGTTGACACAATTATGTTGTTGTTTATGAATTACTGCTTAAAACTAAATTTTGTATTTACAGAATTATTTGTATCTATCACGAACATATATGTCACTAATTGGAAACCGCACAAAAGCAACCCAATAAAGCGTTTTAAGGGGTAAGCCTATTAATTACTTAAAAATTTACTTAACCTCTGTTGAACAAAACAAAAAAAGAGCTTCACTTGTTAAATGCAAATAATTTTTAAATCTATCAAAATCGAAGCACAATGTTATATTGTACAAGATTCTTATTAGAAAAGACAACTAGAAGCAATGCAAGGGTTTTGCGCTACAAAGTAGAATTATGTACAAAATATAAAAGGTGTTTTCAACACACTTGCTCAAAACGACGTTTTTATTCCACCGATTTTTGGCTCATAATCATAGATATTAAACACGCGTGCTTTTTTATTATATTATTGCACTAGTGCCTTTAGTTTAGTTTATTAACCCGACCAATTTAGGTTTGTACCCTAGTACCAAGTCGTAAGTAAGAAGAAGAAGCGACATAATTTAGTCGGGTTATACAATACTTTTATTTTAGCAACAAACAGTATTTATGCGAAAAATAACAGTATCTACATATTTATTTCAATAAATGATAAGTCCAGATTTATTACTTAAAATAGCTCAAACACGAATTATTACATTTTTAATCTTGGCTTTTGGCCGATCTAGTTCGCGCCTAAGCCTTGCGCGCGCATCGGTATCGCGGCAAGAAAAAAAAACAACGCGCCATTTTTCGTAAATAATAATTGTCGGCTGTGGCGAAGTTTGGATTAATTATGAAGTTTAATATTAATGAAAATGTCTACTTCAAGTGAAGAAAATGAAGAAAACCTATTATTAACTCACGTAACAAGGCGAAAAACGCGTGCGAAAGTCTTTGCCATCAAAATCGAGTGAAATGTATTTTTACTGTTTTAATAATTAAAAACTTAGTGAATGAAGAGTCTTGTTTTTTCCTCGCAAGTGTGTTGAAAAACGTCGTATGAAACACGTGTGCCTGTGACCATTATATACGCGGCTTTCTTATGGCGCACTCGCTTTTGCTCGTGCGCACACAATATCGCCTTGTATATAATGGTCAACTTAGCACACTTGTATCATAATGTACTATTTCAGATTCAAGGTCCACAAATTTTTAACTTACAAATAACCATATCACAAACCGCAACACTCTTGAAATTACCAACTTCGTTACAGCATACAAGGAGGAACATTCACCTACCGATGACTCGATAACTGACCTTGAATTTAAAAGCAAACCCATACAGTTAACTGTTTATCTTAAACGACACGTCTAAATGTAGTATAAGTGCTTACGCTACATTTTTTTAAAAAGAAATCAGTAATGGATTACCTTAGCCTTTTTACCGTATTATGTGTAGTTGTTGTTGCAAGACATACATACGGGGTGAAATTTTAATCAGTGACCAAATTTTGTGTAAAGACTCCACTGATGAATATGAACAACTTTTACTACGGGAGCAATAGTGAAATCGAGAAAAAAAAATCAGCTGTTCCATACAAAAGCTCAATTGGCGAGCGGTGAAAATGTATGGAACAGCAATTGTTTTTTTCTCGATTTCACTATTGCTTCCATAGTAAAAGTTGTTCATATTCATCAGTGGAGTCTTCACTTAAAATTTGGTCAGTGATTAAAATTTCACCCTGTATATCTAGAAAATATATTGCGACTAACACTAGATAAAAATAGAATTGTTGTTTTTAAGACAACTTTATATCCTGTCTATATGATATACACAGCATACACAGATATATTTTTTATACAAACTATAGTCTGTGAAATAAGATCATGTTTCATTAAAAAATATTCCACATCGTACGCGAGTTTCATATTCGATGGTTCGATTTGTATTTATCATAGCAAGTATGCTAGTGCGCATGTGAGCCTATTTTTTCCACCATAGATGCGGTAAGTCGCATGGCGAAGTATATTTTTCATGCACTAATACGACAACTTTCTTTTCATCTGGTGACCGACCCAAATTGAGATCCACGGAATGGTTTAAATGTAGAAAAAACATTGTATGCACTGTTTGCAGCTTATAAAGGTTACATATCCATCGCTATGTAGCTGAGTTCATCTTTGGTGGAATAGCAGCATAAGGCAGGCAGCACACTGCCGCTGACGTCAAAAAATACGAGATAACGACACTTTGACACAGTAGCGACACTCATTTTTTAAGGTCCGTTCTTTATTCGGCAAGTGATGAATTTGTATGTAAACCACGAAACTGCGATGTTTCTGATGTCACTTTTGTCGTATATATTCTTCAAATTAATATTTTCAAATTAATATTCTTCGAATTAAATATTCTTCGTCTCTTGAAATTTCTTTTACCTCTTTGAAATATAAAATTCTCGTGTCACAATGTTCGTTCCCGTACTCCTCCGAAACGATTTTACCGATTCATACCAAATTTTATATGCGTATTTAGTAGGTCTGAGAATCGGCAACTATTCAGCCGCTACTATTCGGCTGCTAGAATAATTTTTATGCCCCTAAGTGATAAGGGTTGTTCACCTTTTTTTTTTGGACGAAATTTTTTATGTGGCATTAAAAAATACATACAACCCTAAATTTTTACTCTTTTATCACCAACCCCTATTTTTTACAGCCATTTTAGTAATTTGATTATTTTTCATCCCGCTCGATAACTGATCAATTACCTATTGTTTTTCTTGACTTTTAAAATTACGAAGCTGGGCGAGACAGTGCTGGGGCGGGACGGTGCTAGGGGCGAAGCAAAGTTCGCTGGGTCCGCTAGTTTGAAATAAAGATCGTTTAATACATAAGGATGATACGGATTACATAAATGGGGAGGGAAATGAAAACGAAGGCGACAAAAGTGACGTCAGAAATATCTCAGATTTGCGGTCGACCGGAACATGACTCGCTATCTCAACGCAGTCATCTCTTTCTCGTAGACAAACGTCAAAGCAAAAACTGTCTGGTCACCTGCTGCCACCTTAACCACTGGTGGTTAAGGGGCTCCCCGAATTTTTGACGCGCACACTAGCGCCACTCTTAAAATAATTATTACTCCTTAAATACAACAACAATCAAAATTCTGGTAGACACGATTGTAGTACAGGTTCTATAGTTTATTTGGTACGTTTAAATTGTTTCAAAAGTAGTTTACTGTAGTTAGAGTTAGAAAAACTGCTTAATATTGCCATTTTTGGCAATTTTTCTAACTGTAACTGCAGATAACTCTGTTTTATTGAACTTAAACACTGTATCTAAACCACATAACCAGAGCTACAATCGCATCAATCAGATTTTCGATTGGTCTTTTATTTAACGAGTTATAATTTTTCTACTAAAGTGGCGCTAGTGTGCGCGTTAAAAATTCGGCGAGCCCCTTAAACTATATGCCGAGTTTACCTAAATGCTGGACATCACGACTGTACCTAGTTTCCGAATATGTCTAGTCTAGTATTAACGGAGTCTGCCGCGCCCCCCGTAGTGGTTCCCTCCCTCGCGGCTGTACCGGCGCTCCTTGCGGTCGTCGCGGGCGCCGCGCGGTCTCTCCCGTCGCTCGCGATCACGTGACCACTCTTTGTCGTGGCTCCTATGGAAAACGTTCGCTGTTATTCGTGGATGGGGTCTCCAGCCTTCTTCTATTGTTACCTTGGTAACGAGACGAAAAGCTGTTTGTTAGTCTTGGTGAACGCACATTTATCCAAGCCGAACGCGCTGAACGAATCGAAGCCAAGCAGGCCTCGCACACATATCCGATTCGACCGAATCGGACGAATCAACCGCGTCAAAGAAATCATGAGACAGCGCTATGAGCGACATCCAAGGTGGGAGTGAGTATGAAGATTTTATCCGGCGTGTCGTCCGAATCGTCCGAGTCGACCGCATTAGCCGCGCCGAATCTGATGACGTCATCCGAATTCGTCTAGGATTTCTGGGGTTCTTCCAGATTTGGACGATTCGACGCAGATAAGTGTGCGAGGTTTCATTAGATTTTATATAAAGAATTCTAAAATTTGTTTCGTTCGGCGCGTTCGGCTCGGATAAGGTTGCGTTCAGCTTTAGTAGGAAGTAAACTGACTTGTTGATTTATTACGCTCAAAAGTTGCAATTAGAGCACGTTTGTGGTGCTGCGTGCGACTGGGTTTGAAATCCGTCGAGTTAGTGAACAAACTGAACCCACGATATAAAACGATTTCTACTGCTGTAGTAGCCTTATCAGTGCCTCCATGCGTCGGGTAAAACGTAACGAGCATATATGCATGTGTACATGAGATTCGCACTTTTGTATAAAATAATAGTGCTAGTTCCAGGGCTTTCTTATGCATATTTATACTTCGTTCAAATCACTGTCCATTCAGTTGAACAGTCTAGCTCTCTTGTTTCAACAATGCTCTGCCTTTTTTTTACCAAAGTCACAAAATAACTAAGCCGGAAATATCCGAGCTCACTCAATCTGGCAGATAAAAATACCTTATTTTTTTCCTTACGTGCATTCGAACTCAGTGATTCGACGTGGTCAAATAAGTGGTTGCGATAAATAAAATACCCAACCATTAATTTGAAAAACTACGTAAGTTACATAATTTATTTAAAACTGTACCTAATTTATTCACATCGTACCTACTTTAAAACTGGAACATCTACCCGATCTACATATCGCTGCTTAGCTAACATCACCGCTCAAGTCAAAATTTGGCGGTTTTGACATTTGAATGCCATCGGATAGATCTTTTCATTGCGCGTCGAACCACATATCACAATCTAAACATTTCAGCCAATAAGCGGTCAGTATTCAAAAAATAGTAACAGCGCTCAAGTCAATTTGCCTCCCATCACCGCGTAAGTCGTCATTCCGCCATACTTTTTTTAAAGTTTACTGTGTGCTCCTAGTTTAGTATTGTTTTAAGTGAGTGTTATCGCTATATTTAGGTAAAAAATAGTGTCATTAAAGAATATAAGAGGTAAGCTATTGATATCATAGAACATTTCTCTATTTTACATTTGTTACCAAGCCAAAAATCTAATTAGAAATCTAATAAAAAATACTATTGACTTAGGCGGTGATAATGATAACTAATTTTTGACTTAGGCGTCGATGCACAAGTTATATTTGCAGAAACTTTTAGTAAAATACAGCATGGATGAAGAAGATTCAGTTATAAGTGATTGGAGTTCAGACGATGAGTTGTTATATCAACAATTGTGTGATGCTGGGCTGTCGGTTAAACTTAATCTTAATGGAAATATAGGTAACAGATGAAGAATACAGTACACATGTTATGAAGACAGTGACTTCTATGTACAATTATATCGTTCAAGTGTAATTCTGTAAATCATTTTGGGTTCCATTGTACAATTTAGCAACCAAGGAAGTTATGTGCTATTGGTTTGACGAGTCGAATAGTCCGCTAAAAGCCTCAGTTTTTGCTTCATGCTTATTAATTATTAAGAAAATTAAGAAACTATTGCCAGTCAGTGTTTCTGATGGTGCCTGGATCTGGTAGCTAGATCTGGATCTGGAGGCTGGATGGTTCTGAGGTTGTGCACAGAATCGCAATTCCACATTGAGAAATGCTTTGTTACGTTTATCGATAGAGAAAAATATTGTGATTACCCAAAAGTACCTTGAAAAGGTCACACTTAAATGGAGTGTGATTCTGTGCACAGCGCAATTAAGTGTAGGTAAGTTAAATGGTAAAGAAATTTGTCTACCGAGGCAATACATGACTAAAACAAAGACTGCTAGGAGTAATCCTATGCCAAACGAAGCTTGTAATTTAGAATACACATTCTTTACCGTTTTTTCCAAAGAACTAATCCATAAAACTATACGCCCTGGGATGAAGGCAGGTGAACCTGTTGTAACAGACATACATACTCCTGCCTGTTGTAAAAGAAGACAGGCCTAACGGCACGATCTGGTACAAAATTTACTATAATAAATAATGAACTACAGCCCTTATCGCATCGTCCCGTACCGTTAAATCGTATCAAACCAATAAACCAACTGGTCAAAGTATGTAAAAAAAATCCTATCTCAAACAGAAAGTACCAAGACTTGCAAGATTTAAAAAGTGTATTACCACCAAGTTGTCATTCTTTTTATGACGAATTGGCGCATACCAAACTCTGAACACCACTTAATACTCCTAAGATTAAAGTTAACGTAATAACTGATAAGCGTCTAATAATTATTATTAACAAAAAGCTGGTAAGCAATTGATCTCATTAATGTGATTGTAAGTGGCATAATTTAGAATTGTTGCTTGAAGACTGTTGTTATATTTCTAATTGTTGATTCAATTTGTAATGATCAAAATACTAGATAAGTACATACTTCTTATATGATTATAAAATAGTCTTTATTTGTCATTTATAAAATGGTTAAACAATTAATCTCAATAATTTGATTAAACTAAGCAAGAAATATTAATGTTGGTACTTATACCAACCCATATATGAGTCTTAACCCATTATATTAGGTTTTTAATTAATGTTACCATTATTATTAATATAATATACGCAAAGTACATTTTTTTATACGATTTAAATAAAAAACTTTCTATGATAGGAAGGTATGCTTTTTTGTATTACTTCATTATCCTTATATTATCTCGAGTAACACCGCCTAAGTCGAGAAAAATCTAGTGCATAACCGCTTAAGTCAGATAAAAACGTTATTGTTAGTCTTATTGTTAAAATAATTATATGTTATCATTTGTTATCCTTAAATGTACCTCTTATTACAAAAAAAACATAGAAACTCTAAAACTTTAGAAAATAAACAGTTTTTTTGCTCTCCTGTAAAGTAGGCAAAAACGACTTCAGCGGTGATGTTAGCTAAGCAGCGATATGTCTCCTCCAAACACATCATATAGGCTTTGGATCATATCGGGTTTCACACCCGATTGTATCCATATGGCTCTTATAGACTAGTTCGCATTGCAATCTCACCTGGATTCCCCCGCTGAGCGGCTGTCTCTTGACTTGCGTCGAGTCGGTCCGGAGGCGGACTTAGACCGCGGCGACCTTGACCGCGACCGCGACTTGCGACCCTTCGGCGACCCCTCGCGCTCACTGTTCAGATTAAAGTCGTCGAATCTAGTGATGGATAGTAAAGGACGACATTAATGGCTAACTACAAATTAAAGGAAATAAATATAGCAATAGGGTATAATTAATAAATCTAAAGGTAAGAAAGGTAAAAGGAAAGAAACTAATGATAATCGTTAAATAACTCTTGAACTTTATACACATTATGTTGGATAGCTTGTTTGTTGAAGAATACTATTATTATCTATAAACTACCGTAAAGATAAGAAGTAAAATTAAAACTGCGGCTAAGACGGCGAAATGTGTATAATATTCAAGAGCTTCGCTCCATTATCCTAAAGTCCGTTTCTTTTTGTTTGTTGAATATTAAAGGAAACCAATAAAGCATTTATTTATAGTGGATGAACTGTAATAATAACACCATATCATAGCTAAAGTCCGTTTTCCTTAGCCAGTCCAATATTGAAAACAATCTTTTCATAACTTTTAAAATAATATCAGTGAATACAACGAATTCACTATTTAATTAATAAAGATCTGTGTTCAACGATGAATAGCATAATTATGTAGGTTTTCAGTTTTGTGTTTACCTTATATTAAAATAATTAATTCTGTTAAAAAGGAATACCTATCAAGATTTTTACAGTATTGGACTAGCAAAGAAAAATGGACTTTACTCACTTGTTTTTAGGAGCTTGTGTAGAGCTGTGACTAGAACTGGAGCTCGATGAAGAGCTGGACGACGATGATGAACTACGAGACCTAACAAAAACATAAACAAAATTATAAATACCTAATTTTAACCATTATTGGGACTGTACGCGACTACAGCGTCTAAAGCTATTGGCGGACAAATGGTCGGACAATACAATATTTCAATGAAATATTGTATTATCCATTTGTTATATTCAATTGTGTTTATCAATAGTGTCAATTTTGTAAATTTTATGCTAAAATTGCTAGAGAAATGGTGTCATTTCTTTTTTCATTTTTTCACTGTGGGTACTGCCATCGATTCAGGTTCCTCCACCACATACTTTGCACACAACAAATAGTCGGTGTGTTATAAACCTGTCAACTCTTGCCAGTGGCATATCTATCTTGCTTGCACTTACCCATAAAAGCTGCACACTGTATATTCTATTTCTATTGATATTAGTTCCTAGACTAGACTTAGTTAAATCCTCACAGATGTGTTTATCAACAGTCTTTTGTTATGTTTTTGTTTATGCGACCACTGGCGGCCTTTTGATCCGTGAGCGTTTAATAATGACCAGACTATAATAAAAAACAATATCAACCAACCTTCTTTTATTAGATTTTTTGGCTGGGGACTCGGTTTTTCCATTTTCATCTTCATTAGTTTGTCCCTCCTTGGAACTTTCTCCTTCATTGGACTTGTCAGCATTTTCTGAAATGATGGAAATTTTGTCGAGAAATTTAACACTACTATTAGCACATTCAAATTCAGCACAGAAATACCAATATTTTTGTTTTATGGTTATAACGTAGACACTGAAAACTAGAGTTCAGTTCAGTATTTTGATTACTCATAATGATATTGAGAATGGCGATTATTCCATCGACAAGAGCGCAGCTCGTTACAGAAGATATTATAATGTTTATGAAAGTTATTTGCAAGTCCGAACAGTAAGAGCGCAGCTGAAATTAGGATGATTACAAGAAGAATTCTAAGAAGATCTTTGATATTCGGACCGGTACACCATTATTTTCTACTAAGTTATACCTGCTTTGGAGGAGTCGCCCTGTTCTTCGTCACTTCCCCACAGGTCATATTTGGACAGGTCTGCCTCATCGCCTGACTCCTCCTCTTCATCCTCCTGACCGCCTTCTTCGCCCTGCGAGCCAGATGCTTTGCTCTGAAACAAAACACTGCGATAGAATCTAGGTAGTGCTCATCTCCAGTTTGTTCCATTAACGTCACAATTTTTTTTAGTATTTTTTATGTACACAGTAGTCTAAGATTAGAGTAACCTGGACCGTTATCTTGAAACTTGTGCATAATTTTGAAAGCTACACGTAAGCAAATAATGTTTTCATGATATATGAACTCATTTAGATATGTATATGAGACAAAATGTACACCAATAAAGAGTTATGGTAAATAAATTAAGTGCATCTGACCGTCTGACGCCAATGAAACAAAATGAACATAGTAATAAAAACTAGCCATGGATAATTTGGATTTAGACCAGAATTAGAAGCCAATAAGAGTTGATACAAACCTTCTTCTTTCGTTTCAACTTCTTTCCACTCTTTTTCACCTTTTCGGGAGGTTTCACTGCCAATTTCAGTCGGTTCAACATTATTGGTTTGGGTAATGCGAAACTCTTGAAATTGCCTATCACAGGAGCGTTTTCGTTCAAGTGAAGTTTGTGAGCTTCTGATTTATTTTCTTCCGCACTTTTCAGATTTATGTTGAATTTTTTTGATAGACTAGATGGCATCACCACTGGCCCTGGATCGAAAATATCACTTAAAAAAGGAGTATCACCAGTATTGCCATCCAGTTTTTGCAATTCTCTCTCAATACTGCCATCGCGAATAGATTCTTTTTCCCATTCTTCATCATTTGTAAGATTAATAGTTTCCACATGTTGAACTTCATCATTATCATTTGCTACTTCTGCTTCTTGATTATTTTCAGTTTGATTATTTCCATTCATTTGTTGTAAGTTTTGTAGAGCTAATAAAAGTGTATTGGTGTTAATGCCAGACAGTAAGTTTGAAAAATCTATAGTGGGTACTGCAGGGACTTGAGGTGGAGGATTTTGTGTTGATATTTCAAGTTCAGTATTATGTAAGTCATCAGATACATTGTTAATTTTATTTTGATTTGAAGTACTTTCTGGATTATTGTACCTTTGATCATTATCCATAGTATCCTTTTTTGACCATGGTATATTGGTGTTAGGTGGAATGGTAATTGATTCAAGAACTTGTATTTGTTTGCGTGGATTAATAGTTTTTTGGGGTATACTATCTGGGGGCAATGGTACATCAATCAGATTTTCATTGGAAAGTGATATTATTTCATTGGTTAACTCAAGAGGTATAGCTTCTGGCTCGACAAAAAATGTTGGTTGTTGTTGCTGCACCATTGGTGTATCTACACATTCTTTTTCCTGAGTGTTTTGAAAATTGTTCAAGAGACCTAGCAACATATCGCGCTTACTTTCTATAAAGTCTGATAAGTTATTTTTACTAGGTGTAACTTGACCAGGCTTCTCATCATCTGTAGCATATAACATGTTGGAGGTTGGACTTGGATTCCTGTGAACTAATGTAGCATCTTGGGTTTCCTGGTTGACATCATCCATATCATTTTTGTAAAGAGCCTCATCATCTTCATCCCATGAACTTTCAACCATTTTATGTACATTATCATATTTTTCGAGATCATTATTTAGCTCTGGGCTATCATCTTTATCATTCATGTTGAAAATATCCATAATACTTTTATTTTTAGAAGTAGAATGTGACTGTACTACGTCAAAAACGCGTGATGTATTTTCTGAAACACTTACATTGGGTGTTGATTGTGCGGGTCTATCAAAAGGCAAAATATCATCTATTTCCATATTGTGTTCAAAATTGTCTTCAGTTTTCCCAAGGTCAATTTTCTGTGCAGGAACATAATTTGAAGTTAAAGAAAATGGTCCTCTAGCTGGTTCGTTAATAATGTGTTTTAATGGAGACTTTAATACATTATTTGTCGAAGTTTTAGAAGATATTTCTGGTAATGGTATGTTATCAGATTGAAATGAAGAGTTCAATACATTATTTGCTAATGTTTCAGAAGACATTTCTGGTAATGGTATGTTTTCAGGTTTAATTAGTGTTCCATTGATTTGCTTGACACTTTGTTGTTGTATGTTTACAGTAGAGAAACTATTAACTATTGGTTTATTAACTGGTCGAGTAATTGGTTCATTTGATATGTGCATACTTTGTCTAAAAGCTGCACCATTTCCTTTAGCCCAATATCCTTTCCGACGTACATTGTTTTTAAACTCTTGGTAATTTTTTGTGGTTGAACCTAATTTAGTAGGAATGTATTCACTTGAACAGCCATCTGTATCAAAAGAATTATCCTGCTTTCTCACATTCATATTCCGCAAATTGCAAGTATATATGTTTCCTGTTACTAATGGAGATTGCTGGGCAGATGGCTTAGCTGTGCTATATCCTTGGAAAGATTGAACTTCATTTGCAATGTAATTTGGAAGTTTTTGAAGTACTGGAGGCACTGGTTGTTTTCTCAATTTATGTTTGCCCTTTTTGCTTTCTCCATAAACCCTTGACAAGAAATTATCCTCTTCACTATCATAAGAAACTGAATCTGAATCTGAATCACGGACTGACTGTCTTGGTGTGGACTTTTTGTCATTATGTATCACAGTTCTTGAAGTATTTGGTTTGGCCACTTGTTCAGTGTCTGAATCAGGATAGTTAGAATCTTGGCTGTCTGATGAGCTGGAACGTGTCCTCCTGTGTGATGATTCAGACACACTTCTTTCCCTAGATCGTCTCTCATCAGCTGTACTAATTGAACTTCCAGCTTGTTGCGTATCATGCTCATTGCTTCCAACTAAAAGAGTTTCAGCACTGACACTTCTATGTCGTGTAGAAAGTTTATTTTTCTTGTGGTCCTTACTTGATTCCCCTTCACTATCACTAGATACAATGGCAATTTCATCAGGATTTGGTATCCTAGTTACCAGTTGCCGCTTTGTATTGTTTGATTTTTGAGAATGATCTTCACTTGGCTTGGAGTTCACATGTGCATCATCAAGACATCCAGTAGATAAAAGACGCTGTCTCCAGGAAAAAATTGTCTTGAAATCTGGTGCTGGTTTGTCATACAACCATTCGAATTTTTCAGTTGTAATTTTACAGTTATTATAAACTAAAGCAAAAGCTGCAGCTCTAACTTTCTCCTCTAAGGAGTAAACAATTGGAATATTATTTCTTGGTGTTATACCAGGTAATTTGTACCTAGAATCATTGTTAGTTGATGATACTCTATTTTCCATTACTGGGAATCCCTTTACTGGGGAGTCACTGCTCTCACGCTTACTCTTCTTGGATGCAGTTTCATAGCCTGATGAACCTGTGTGATCCTTATCGCCATTGCTGGAATAACGCTTGCGTGCTTGAAGGTTGTTGGATCTGTAAGGAGGTATGGTGACATCTTGCCTATAATAATTGGGTTGGCTTGGAAGTTGATGCCTCCTGAATGCCATTTTAGAAAGAGGGGGTAGTTCACAAACAGAGCCATCACTAAGGCTGCCTGTAATTTTTTCTTGTTCATTATATTTTGAGTGTGACATTTTTGGAGCAGGCCCTGGAATATGATCCAGCTTTGATTCCTTCTGCAGCATTGTTTCTGGCAACTTTTTGAATGCTGCTCCTTCAGTGATGCCAACCTGAAGGCAGGAAAAATAATCTCCACTTTAGTAACAATGTGTTTCAAAATTTTAATGCACTTAATTTAATATCATCTCTTCTTAGCTTCAAAATCCATATCCCCTGAATTAAGAATAAGTTTAGACAAGCAAACAAATTAAAAAATACATAGCAAACAGATGAAACTCTTTCGTAGAACTACAGCAGAAATTTGCTTGTGGTGTCTGTAAATGGTTAGTTTATATAATATATAAGATGCGGTAGGCTTAACACATACCTTGTCTTGTGTTTCATGCTTGCGTTTACGTTTCTTTCTTCCGAACTCGTCATATTCATCATCTGAAGACGGTTCCCGCCGGCGATACTCCACCACTCCACGTTCATTGTAGCCCCCACCATAGCCAGTTCGAGCCTCAACCTAAAACCGACATACATTGATCGCTCACACTATAAACTACGTAAAGAAAGTAATTAAATAAAGGAAATAAACGTACTTCACCAAATTTTGGGGCATTACAGACGTTACACGTATGACGCCGGGCCCAATTCACATTCGCACATTTGTTGCATTGCCAATCATCCGCATTGAACAGTCCGCGAGACTTTTCCGCCGCAGACTTTCCGATCTCAGTGCCAAGTTTCTTTTTGAATGCTTTTCCACCATCAGGTCTTTCTTTATTACATCGATAACATGAAACCCGACGAGCGAAATTGATATTTCCGCAGTTTGGGTCGCTACAAATCCAGTCACCGTCGTTCATTTTGTGTCCGATTACTATTCCACGCGACTACAATGGAACCTTTATTTTATCCATTGGCTTAATTCTATTGACCGCTAAACAACTGGCACAAGATTACTAGTACTCAATTAGTAAATAAAAGAGAAACATTGACGGTAATCACCACTTTCAAAGAAAACCAAGCTCACTTTTGCAAGGAAAGAAATTAAGCTTCATGAAAGCCATGATGACATGTTACAGAAATTAAAAAAAATGGTGTGTGCGTTCTCTCGCTCGAGCATAGACAAACATGTCGTGTTGCCGTTTCTAAAATACAGAAAATAGTGTTGTGTCAGTCAACTCGAACTGGATCTTTAACTCGAGTTGTATTCTCTCTCTCATCTATTTATTGGAATCGAGTTGCTTTGGGTTTAAAAATCAGTTAAACATACATGCTTTTACTACTTTAAAAATATTCGTTAAACAGCTTCCTCAATTCTTAAAAAGGATCTTCTGGCCGACAGATGAAATTGATTGGATGGCGCTAGCATTCACGTTCGTTTTGAACTGTCAAATGAATACAATTGCTTTACACAATTCCACCTCTGGAATGCAAAAACATCCCTTGATATATGGAGTTTAGAAAGCTGTTTATCGAATATTATTTTACCTAACAATAGTGAAGGCAAAGAGAAGGCAACTAGAAGTTCTTGTGGTGTCTATGATCTATCAGAACCTTTTATAAAGAAATCAAATGTGTCAAATGTCATAGTGACAATTTAGCTAAATAAAGCCAATATTTAATTTGGTTGTATCTTATTTCATAACAATTTATTCAGCTAAATAAATATGCCTGAAAATGACGGAGTCAAAAGAGGATATTAATATTACAACTGATTTTATCAAGGAAGCATGATGCTAGGTGGACTTTCACGATTTTTACGGCCCGACAAGTTTGAATCGGAGCCTGGAAATAACCTCACCGAAATCAGGTGGGCCCATTGGCGTCACACATTTTTAAATTTCATCGCAGCTGAATGCACTGAATCAACACCCGATTTCATAAAACTAATTTTACTTATAAATCATCTTGACGTAACTGTATACTCATACATTCGAGATTGCAAGCAATTCGATGAAGCAATACGATTATTGGATAATCTTTATACAAGGCAAAAAAACGACGTACATGCTAGACATTTGTTATACACCCGAAAACAGCAACCGTCAGAAACAAACTCGGACTATCTACGATCCTTGAAATTACTTGCCCATGATTGTAAGTTCAAATCCGTTTCAGCTGAAGAGTACAGAGATGAATATATTCGCGATGCTTTTATCGCTGGCATCTCCTCTCAATCAATAAGGCAGCGACTTTTGGAAAACATTACATTTAATTTAGAAGAAGCTCAAAACCAAGCTCTTTCTCTGGAAATGGCGGAAACAAATTGCAAATCTTTCCAAGCGTCTGGCGATAAATATCTAAATGCTCAAAATATTCGTCAATCTGCAGAAGTCTCCAGAACTCTATCACCCCAACGACGACGGAAGCGATGTTTTTTTTGCGGAGGTAACATTCATCAGAGAATCAAATGTCCCGCAGGACATTTGATTCTCTGATGAATGACCAGATTTAGAACACAATTTACAAGTAGCATTATACGCATATAATGCTACTTGTCAATTGTGTTCTAAATCTGGTCATTTTGCAAATGTATGTAGAAGTCAAAAGCAAGCAATGAACCTTGTCGTCCCCAAGCAAGACACAACGATTGATAAAGAGGATACTAATATGCCTTCCACTAGTTCTTCTTCATACACTAACGTTGTTCTATCTGCATCACCGGCCAGTTTACAAAAAACAACTGTATCTATTATTATAAACAATCTACGTGCCGATGCCCTCATAGATACTGGCAGCTCTGTCAGTTTCATTGATAAAGATTTAGCGCACAATATGAAGCTTAAAAAGAAACATTGTGATCAAACTATCACACTGGCCTCTCTCAATAATGTTTCTCGTGTCGATGGTGCTTGTTTTGCAACACTACAAATTGGAAAACACATTTACAAAAATCGACAACTACTGATAGTTAATAACTTATGTGCGGATATAATAATTGGACATGATTTACTTTAAGATCACTCATCATTGGAATTCAACTTGGGTGGTTATAAAGAACCTCTTAAAATCTGTAGTGTCATGCAAGCTTCTGTACCGCCCGCTTCAGTTTTTGGTAATCTATCTCCAGATCTAAAACCTATTGCTATTAAATCAAGGAGACATTCGGAAGAAGATCAGAAATTTATAGAGAAAGAAATAGGTCAGCTTTTAGAAGCCGGAATAATTGAACCTAGTATGTCTTCCTGGAGAGCACAAGTTCTAATAGCTGGAGGAACTAATCACAAAAAGAGGATGGTAATCGATTACTCTCGAACCATAAATAAATTTACCTATTTAGGTGCCTATCCCCTTCCTCACATCGAATCTATAATTAACAAAGTAGCAACGTATAATTACTACAGTCAAATTGACTTAAAAAGTGCATATCATCAGATCCCGGTATTAATAAAAGAAAAACCATTTACAGCTTTTGAAGCATGCGGAAACTTATATCAATTCACGAGAATTCCATTTGGTGTCGCTAATGGCGTTGCGGCTTTCCAGAGGTCGTTACAGTACATCATAAAATCGGAGAACCTAACTGGCACGTACGCTTATCTTGACGACGTCACCATATGTGGTAAAACGAAAGAAATTCACGATCAGAACCTCGCCAAATTCATGAACGCTGTAAAGAAATTCAAGTTGACTATCAACGAGCAAAAATCTACCTTCTGTACCGACAAAATCAATCTTTTAGGCTATACCATTCACAATAACGAAATAAAACCAGATAAGGATAGATTAGATCCATTGCTTAAGCTCCCAATACCGAATGACATTCAAGCCCTCAGAAGAGCTCTAGGTATGTTTGCTCATTACTCCAAATGGATAAAGAATTTCTCTGAAAGAATTAGTCCCTTGTCAAATGCCGCTTTCCCTCAATGAGGAAGCATGTCGCAGTTTCAATTCCATAAAAGAAGATATAGCTAAAGCAACTTTAACAGCGATTGATAAAAACGCTAGATTCGTTGTTGAGAGTGACGCATCAGATCATGCCATAGCTGCAACTCTCTCTCAAGGTGATCGTCCAGTAGCATTCTTTTCTAGATCTTTATCTGACACAGAACGCAGACATTCTATTATCGAAAAAGAAGCTCAAGCAATAATTGAATCTTTATAATAAAATAAATAAATAATAGTTTATTTGACCATTTACAATGATTTTGCACTAATAAGGTACAATCATAAACATTGGCTACAAAAACATGACGACAAAGTGGCACCTACCCTCCGCGCTAGTAACAAAACTGTGTTGCGGCAGAGTAGTTACGTCGTTTGCTAATGGCGAGTTATTACAGTATATGTAAAAATAACAGACAATTTTTATGCTTTCTGTTTTATGCAATTAAAAGTTAATGTTAATTAAAACTAAATGAAAGTGAACAAATTAGTTAGTTGGTGATTGCGTCAATTCATATTATTATTTTAAATTTAAATAAAATGTATAATTTCAAATATACATATAGATATAATACGATAGATAATTAAAATATATATATATATATTTAGGTATTTTATATGCATATAAAAATTTCGTTGTCATTAGCCCTGTGATTTTAATAAGTCCTCTGTACTTGTGTAGCTTAATACATATAAAAAATTTGAAATTATCTTTTTGCAAGTTATGAAATTTTTATCCTGTAAAAGGTGAAAGTTGGTGTTTATTTTATTATAAAGCCATGGTCCCAAGTACAAATGGAAGCCCCTCGAGAAAGCCATTTTGCATACCGGAACCTCATAAACGGGTGGTATACGTCTTTTTGGTGTGAACGGAGGAGCTGGTTTCCGATGCTGTCTTAAAATGATGGATTTAATGAACAATTTCCGCACTGTCAGCACAGGAAATTCACGATAAAGTTTATTGGTTGGGTAGCGATGACACTTGAAATTAAGTACTTTAATAATGGCTCTTTGGGCCCGTTCAACAGAAAGTAAATGAGTCTTTTTTGCCCCTCCCCAAGCTGTTATACCATATGTTAGCAATGATTGACAAAGAGAGTAATAGACAGTTTTAATAGTTTCACGATCCTTAATGTGTCTTATTTTTTTAAAAATACAAATTAGTTTCCTTATTCTTTTGCAAAGTATTCCTATATGATCTTTCCAATTAAGATTTTGATCTACAGTGATTCCCAAATATTTGATAGCTGAGGCAGATGTCAGTTTAGAGCAGTTACAATCCGAAACCCTATTACAAAATATGTGCTGACAGAGAAAAGTTACGTGGTTGGCCATTTTTATAAATACTAAAAGTCATATATTTAGCTTTATCCAGATTTAAAGTTAATATATTATTATCAAGCCACTTCAACACTATTTTGAAGCCGTCTTCGCTAGTTTCCTTAACCTCGTCCCATGTCAACCCATCAAACAATAGGACAGTGTCGTCAGCAAATGATATGATGTTACAATTTCTTAGAACCATTTGGCTAAGGTCATTTAGATATATTAGAAATAATGTTGGCCCAAGAACGGAGCCTTGGGGAACACCAAAATCTATATTCTCGAATTGACCTTGTATTCCATCGATGCAAACACACTGCGTCCTGTCTCTGAGGTAGGAGTCTAATAATTGAAGTGGTACCCCACGAACCCCTATGCATTCTAATTTTCTAACTAGGATGGGGATACACACAGTGTCAAATGCCTTCGCCAAGTCAAGAAATACCGCCAGACATTTTTTTCCCGAATCCAAGTTTTCTACAACATTATGTATGACTTTTTCAATGGCATCTGTGGTTGACATTTTATCCCTAAAGCCATATTGGTTAGAGGACAGAAGATGATTAGATTCAAGATAGTTTTTCAGGCGAGAATTAATAGCCTTTTCTATTATTTTGGCCAGTGTTGGTAACAGAGAGATTGGCCTATAGTTGGTGACACTGTCCCTATCCCCAGTCTTATGAACAGGTATAACAACAGATTTTTTTAAAAGCTTAGGGAATATGCCTGTTGAAAAACAGAGGTTACAGATATGCGATATTGGTTCGGCTAAATAGTCAACACCCAATTTTAAAAGCAACGACGGTATTCCATCCCAGCCAGTTGATGAAGTGGATTTGAGGTTTCTTATAAATGATTTCTTGAGGTATCTTTGAGAAAATGGCAACACTATCTGATTGGTAGACACTTCCTACTAATAACTGACCAACAATCTGTTTCTTTCATGCTCAATCAGAATCACACAAGCAAAATCAAAAATGATAAAGTACAAAGATGGCGCCTCGAAATGTCTTGTTTTAAATATGATATCGTTTATCGGCCTGGAAAAGAAAATGTATCCGCAGATGCACTCTCTAGAGTAGTAAATGCCAATATTAATCTTGATAAACTGTATCAATTTCACGATGCTCTTTGTCATCCAGGGGTTACTAGAATGGCTCATTGGATAAAAGCTAAAAATTTGCCATATTCTATTGATGACATTAGGAAAATGACTGCATCGTGCTCTATTTGTGCTCAAATAAAACCGCGATTCATGAAATTTCAAGGACAGCTTATAAAAGCGACTTCATGTTTGGAGCGGCTAAATATTGACTTTAAAGGCCCTTTGCCATCTAGCACTCAAAACAAGTACATCCTTACGATGGTAGACGAATACTCACGTTTTCCTTTTGCCTACCCCTGCAAAGATATGACGTCTGGTACCGTCATAAAGTGTTTGGCGGATGTATTTTATACTTTTGGAATACCACATTTTATACATTCCGATAGAGGTAGATCTTTTATGTCGGATGAAGTGCAAAATTTTTTACAATCCATTGGAATATCTAGCAGCCGAACGAAACCATACAATCCAGAAGGTAACGGCCAAGTAGAAAGACTAAACGGAACACTGTGGAAAACGATACAGCTTTGTCTAAAATCAAAAAAGCTCCAAGCGGAAAATTGGGAGCAGGTGTTACCCGCCGCTCTACATTCCATTCAATCTTTACTATGCACATCGATAAATATGACACCGCACGAGCGTATGTTCACGCATCCACGTCGCACTCCTGTCGGAGAAAGCATACCTTCCTGGCTACTTTCACCGGGTCCGGTACTTATGAGAAGACATGTAAGAAATTCAAAGTATGATCCAATAGCAGACGAGGTAGAGCTAATTATGCCAAACCCATCATAACTCTTATGTGAAATTACCTGATGACCGTCAGACTATTGTGGCTAACAAGTTCTTATATCCGTTGCCTAGGGACGAAACGGATGATGCAGAGCAAGATGATCAGATCCAGAATGATCGCAACTGCAATGAACCATTAGTCATACGTCCTGATGTGGAGCCAGATCCCGAGCCTGAAGCTATTGAAGTACTACGACGATCATCTCGTATTCGTCGCGCTCCTACTTATCTCAATGATTACGAGTTATGATTTGTAGGCGGGAAGAATGTGGTGTCTATGATCTATCAGGACCTTTTATAAAGTAATCAAATGTGTCAAACGTCATAGTGTCAATTTAGCTGAATAAAGCCAATATTTAATTTGGTTGTATGTTATTTCATAACAGTTCTAACTGTTTACGTAAATGTAATGAAATGAAAACCTCGCGAATTTCGTATGCGCACGCGGACCTCCGCGGAAAGCGATCGCGACTGCATTCTGACCGCGGAGATACCTGTGGGACCGTTAGGCATCACGAAAGCAAAAATTGCATTACTACCATACTACCGTATGAGTCTTTGAGCGCGCCGGGCCGCGAAACCGGTCTGGTACCGGCGACGCGAATTTACAAAAAAATAAATATCTCGTGGTAGGAATGAGCTATCATGATTTTGTAAACAGAAATTAGTTGTTTATTATATTGACTATCACACTGTTTTATTAAATAATAGGTGACTGAAATATTTTCAGTTTACTGGGGTGTTAAAAAAGGTAGCACGGGAAAAATCATGACTTATCGTATTTGCAATAATTGTTTCCGTTATCAGTTTTCAATAATATACCTTCAAATAACTAAAAACAAACCTAAAAACTAATACTTTTTAAATAAATAACAACATTTAGCACCATTGAACAAATTTTATAAACACAAGGAACAAACAAAATCTTATTACATCCAATTTAAGAAATGGCGCGTCTTTACAAAATAATACCTTCCATAAAACAGATGGAACACCCAATTTATGGGGAGACTAAGCCGGACGACCTCGCAACGGCTGTTTAACACGATCCCTAATTCCCCGTATGTGGTAAGTAAGGTTTGACAGGAAGCAGTTTATGCATGTTTGTTTGTATCATGTGAGTATGAGCCAAAATAAATGTTCGGACAACAGCACGTCAAGGTAAACACTGCGGTATCTTATGCAGATGTAATACGGGCTAATTTGCAACAAAAGTAAGTAACCTGATGTGCTGTCCACTGTACATTTCTCACATGACTTGTGAGAAACGCTTCTAACATATCTCGCAAAGATGCGTTCACATTGATAACTTTTTACTAATGACTGGATAGGTTCTTTTCACCTTTGACATAATTGATTAATGATTCCGACGTATTGAAAACCTACTCCTTTTTTGGAAGTTGGTTAAAAATAGTACCTCCTTCAAATATACAATCAGTCTTTTGACTGACTTTTTGAAGGGGTTAAAATTAAATATTCTTCAAAATGTAACAAATACTTTTTTAAAACCATATTAAAATCGGTTTATCCTAAACGCGAGATAATACAGCAAACACACACACGTACATTCATTCAAAATTAACTGAAACTGTCCCTTTTTAGGGTTCCGTAGCTGAATGGCAAAAAACGGAACCCTTATAGTTTCGTCAAGTCTGTCTGTCTGTCTGTCTGTTTGTCTGTCTGTCTGTCTGTCCGTCCGTATGTCACAGCCAATTTATTCTGTAGCTATAAGCATCACACAAATTTGGTAGGAAGATATACTCTGTTAACCGCTGTACGATTCTTATACAAAATATAAAAAATAATGATATTTAAGGGGGGGCTCCCATACATGAAACTAAAACCGAATTTTTTTTTAGTCAAACCAATGCGTGTGGGATTTCTATGGATAGGTCTTCTAAAATGAAATAGAGGTTCCTTAAACCATTTTCTTTTAAAGTGTAACGTTTCTTAGCTAGGCGATTTCAAAGCGGTAAGAGGTGGAATTGTGTAAAGCAATCGTATTCATTTGACAGTTCATAACGTACGGTATGATCTGTCAAACTCTTTGTTCTTTGCCGTTTGACAGATCATACCGTACGTTTTGAACTGTAAAATGAATACGATTGCTTTACACAATTCCACCTTTACTCTTCTTCTTTCTTTGTCATGATTGTATCCAATTGAGCGGTGTACTTTCAAAACGGCATGCAGTATGTATAGCTTTCTAACCGAAAGTAAATCGCGTCAAGATACGGGGTCTGAGTAGGGAAAATCCTGTTCTTAAACAACATTACTTTAAGCAATACTCTTGAACGTGAACGCTCAACATCCATAAACTTTGTCTTTAAAGCACCTCCCCATAATGTAATGCAATATATTGTTATAGACTGTACAAGTGAAATGTAAATATCTTTTAGTAGCTTTTTATATGCAACATGTCAGTTTTCTAAAAATCCAAATCAACTTCCGAATTCTACTCGAAACCAGGTCAATGTGACAATTAATTCAAGGTAATTAAGGCTGCGTTCCGTATTGCGCTGACAGCGAAAATATCACTGTTAGCGCGCTTACAAACCGTTCCGATTTGGCGTTAGCGAGTCAACGATAGCTGTAGTGACGTCACGGCTGACGTCACTATCACCGCCATCTTGCGTTCACAGTGCAATCGTTTTGCTGCGTTAGCACCGTGAGCGTCTAAGAGCGAACTGTCACATTGACGCATTTGACGTCTTTTTGCTTCAAAGAACAGCAAATGTGATCTAAAGCCGTTCCGAAATGAAATCGCGTCAACAGCGCTGTCAGCACGCTAATCAAATCGGAACGGCTTTTGACGCTCACAGTGCTAACAGTGATATTGGCGCAATACGGAACGCACCCTAAGTGTTTGAACTTTTTTTATGACAGTGCATGTGCAGTCCGACTTTAGGTCTGTAGAAAGGCAATCATAAAGGAGATGGAAACCATTACATACAAATTTGGGCCCTGATGTAATAAGATAAAAATGGTGTCAATTAATAGCTTAATACTTAGTAGACCTACACTGAAAATTCTATGTTTTTTGACAATCTGAGAGCCCAATAATTAGGGGTTTTTTAGTTAAAGTGAGGTTATGTAACAAACAGCTGATTTCCGAACTGCAAAGGATATTTTAACGTCAGCAGTTACAATTAGGCCACAAAATAGACGACAGCACGTTAGGCAGGGTCAGAATCCGTAAAACAAAGCAGTGGTCGACGAAAAAGCACTCAAAAGGCATACACGCACAAGACGAAAAATACAAACTAAACGAGTGATTCATAGATTATTTGACACGGCAGCTGTCAGTATCAGTGCACAGACAAAAAAAAGTAAGAATCGATTTTATTTCATTAAGCAATAATGTTTCAATACACTTACATTCAATTCAATTAAAATATAAAATATATGTTTTATGAGCTAAAATAGTTATTGTAACGTATTTTTTTTGGGTTTATCGCCACGAATAGAGCAAGAGTGATTCTTTTTTTAAATTGTGTAATCACATTGACTCAAATCGATATTTCATTTAATCGATAATGTAGTGAATTCTTAAATTCTTGTTTATCGTAATGCTCAGTTTCCATAAAGAGAAATAGGCTGATTTTTGGTATTTTAGGATGGAAAAATATGCCCATTTTTTTAAACCATAAATCAACTAGTTACGTTTAGGGCCCAGCAGTTACCGTCTCCTTTTGAGTTTGAAAGTTGTGTCAGGTTGGTAGCCTTGCTTAATCAAGGATTGAAAAACAGATATACATAGTTTGTCTTGACAGTGTTCAGCGTGAGTAGATTAGTATTCAGCCAATTACTAAAAAAAACGTTTTGGGCATACCAGAAACACCATCATACTAAGAACATCCACCCTTCACACGAAATAAAAATCATACCAAACTACCTCTATTTATAGTTTTGAGTTTTTGGTAATTGAAAACATTTCAAAATTTTTAAATGCTCTTTTTTTTCCCTGAAAGAACTTAAAAATAAAGGTACCCATATTTTTTCATTTCTTTTCAGTATTTTCACTAATAATAATAGTTAAAAAAACTCTCCATTCTAAAAGAGCGTAAGTACATGAGGTTACGTCTTTGCTATATTCGATAAAAAAAAACTGACGATTATAGTGCTGTGGTCTGTCTCAAGTGTAGAATTAAGATGTCGATGTCAATGGTATATCTATTAGGTATTTAATTTCACTTTAATATGTAACACTACCTGATTTAAGTTATGCAAACAGTAACCAAATATAGCAACGTAGCAACCTTTCTTATTAAATATTATTATGATGTCTGAAAATCACTCAAATATTTACTCATAACTACAAATATCAGTCATATTGAATGAGGAATTATGAGGATTACTGCGTATCTGACCTAAAAAAAAATTTTTATGCAAAATGTATATGACTGACTTTTTGAAGTATATGTATGTATGTAAATTGAAGATTATAAAATATGAACTTCAATTTATCATAGCGTTATTTATCGATGATGTCCAATTCAACACCGGAAATAACAACAACACTAAATGTCAAAGTGACAGCTGACAGCAAGTTCAAAGTTCAAAAGCAATATTTTTCTGCATGAAATGTCATTTCTAAGGCGTAACTGTGAAATGCCAACTTCCGTGTTCTGTTCAGTCTTTTTAATTTAACTCTAAAATACAGCGGGAAAAAAATGAAAAAACGTTCAACATGTTTAGAATCGCCAAGTCTTGAAATGGTTTACAAATTTTCATACCTTTACAAAAATGAAATGTTGTCAATTAAATCCGTCATATTATACAGGTGTAACAAAAAAAGCGAAATAATATTTAAGGGTATGTATGTATGTGATGAAACATTAAGTACCTAGTAATAGTTTTAAAAATTAACAACGTTTTTTTCCCACACTAAGTAAATAAATTGTTTTTAACCGAAAGTGTTGACTACCCTGAATCTGCGGTCATTTAAATTTTATTTTGCCTTTTTGTTACACCTGTATACCTGTACACCCCCAGTGTGCAGCGGCGCCGGCATGGTGCCAGCGGCCATGCCTCCGGGCGTTGTGGATACACCTTATGATTAATCTCGCAAATGTGTGATCAGCAAGCTCGGGTCAGCACTCGTACCCGAATGTTTCGTCTATGAAGAGCCGATTAGCGAGCGCGAATGTGTAAATGCCATGACAGGCGATTCGTTTCTTTTCTTCTTCTTCCCTTCCTCCCACTTCCTTCCCCAGGCTCGCGCGCAAATATATCTGTCAAAAATTGTTTATTTGTGAGGTTACAAATTGGAAATACGATAAAATTAAAATTCACAACAATCCTTTGTATTGAAAGTTTTAAGCAAAGATACTAGAACACGATGTTACTATCAATTGAGTAATGTTTATACAATTTTTGACTAAATTCGATGCCAACTCGATTTGCAAGAAGCTGTCAAAAATTACGCGAATATTGTGTGTTATGAGGAAATTTACATAATGTACTCACACAATGTATGAAGATGATAACATTACCTGTACACCAAAGCGTTACGCACTTACAGAAGTTACTAATTCGTCAAGTTATGTTTCACCGACTGCTAACCTAAAGTTGCTCACGAGTGTAGCATTACAGGAGAATGATCTTGCGAGTTACAACAGTGCTCTACAATATCCAACACCGCCACCCAGTGCAGCTCATAGGAAAGAGAAATCGCTTCAAATTTTATGCGACAGGTAATATTAACTTATCTTTTTCATCTTTCTGGTATGTGTATTGCAGGCTTATCTTACCAAAATTTAATGAATATTATTATTATTTAAGGTTTCTAGAAATGTATCCTCTTCACGGAAACGGGACTACTGAAATCCAGTTAGACAGTACTGCAGCTAGATTGGGTGTTGAAAAACGTAGGATGTATGACATCATAAATATCTTGGAAGCAATACAATGTGCAGTTCACAAGAGGAAAAACACATATTTATGGTATGGAGGATCAAGACTGAACTCGTTCTTGAAGATGTTGAAGAAGAAAGGGGAAAACCTTAGACTCTCAGATGCACTGCGTGGGCGGGCTCCTAAGCCACCAGCTCCCAAACATAAGACATTGGGAGTTATGGCTCAGAGGTTTCTTATGCTCTTCTTAGTTGAACCACCTGTAAGTAGTTCTTATATATGTCCATATTATTATCTTATATTTACTAGATTCCAATTTTTGAAAAGGTAAACTAATTAAATTGCCATATAGGTATCCTAATCTGTTGATTGATGCTAACATAATTATTTGAAAACAAGAAAAAAAAATAGTGCAATCCCAGTCTATAAGTTAATCCTCCCCCTAAATTTTAAAAAAAACTTCAAGATATATCTATAATTTATTTACAGAACAAGTTTATTAACCTGGAAATGGCTGTGCGAGTGCTGATTGACACATCCAACAACAAAAACAAAGCAGCTCTTTCCCCGGAACAGCAAGATCGTCAACACAAGTCCAAGGTCAGGAGACTCTATGATATTGCCAATGTATTTATTTCAGTTGGTTTAATAGAAAAAGTTTCTGGGAATAACACTATACTCAAAAAGCCTGTATTCAAATATGCAGGACCAATAACTGATAGTGTAATCATGACTCCACCCATCACTCCTCTTAACATATTTGATGGTCAGAGAACTCCCACTTGTCACTCAACTGGTCGTAAGACAAAACGGAAACTGGAATTCACCGCTCCTAGTGCTATCAAAGAACGCAAAATTGGTGTCATAACTCCTCCAGACACACCATCACAGAAGTGGGATGAAATATTACTTGTAGCCGACATGGAACTGACTAAAATAAACAGTCACAATGTTTTGTGATTTTCTATCTTATTATAGTTTATGGAATAATATTTAAATAGATTTATATCATGTCTTCCAGGGGGCTCTAAATAATGTTAATGAATTATAAATGACTGCTACTATAGTTTGATAACTATTAAAAGTTATTATATTAGGACTATGTCATTGTGTTGTTTGCTTTTTTATTTTACTTAAAATTAATGATTAAATCAGGTGACAACATTTAACGATAAACCATGCATACAATATTATTATGACAAATTACTATTTAGATTGTTAGGAACAATGAAACTTTTTTATTTACTACTGTTGCTTTTCAGAAAAGATTTTATAAATTAAATTATAAGTATTTTGTCACAGACATTTAGCAAATGCATATTATGCAATCAATTAAAGAAAATTATTATTAATTTAGACAGTTAAGAAAAGTTTATGAATTTTTAATATTTGGAAGAACCTACTATTTATGTACTTTAAGTATGTAAATGTTGCGAAAAATTAGATTTTATTTATATGGTTATTCTTGACTGAAGTTCATGTAACAACTACAAGAATAAAGTTATAGTAAAGTAGATATATTATGTGCCTTAACAATAGTTTTGACTGGTATTTAAGTATGTAATATTTAGTGTATTATCATATAATAATCACCTGCCCCCGGAGCCTTTGAACTGACATAGAGTGATGACTTTGAAAATATACACAAATGTATAATTATTGTTTTATTTACTAAATATTTTTTATTCTCAAAATAATAATTTGCATTTGTTTTTCACATGAGTAAATAATAATGTGAATAATTTTATAAAAGTTGGTTTTTATTTTATATTTGTTTTTTAAACTATAGTTGTACCTATTAAATGATAGCCACTCTTAAGATAGTCTTTTATTATACCTAACCTAATATACTTGCCCGCCTTCAATCAGATACCTTCTTCATTTTCCAATGTATTATCACCATATATTTTCGCGAGTTTCTCTACTAGGTCTGTAAATGAGTCATTCCTACACTTAAGCTTGATAACCATTGTTGGTGTTTATCAAGCTTATCTTTTCCGTTACAAACTTGGGTGCGATTGTGTAAAGCAATCGTATTCATTTAACAGTTCAAAACGTACGGTTTGATCTGTCAAACGGTAAAGAACAATGGGTTTGACAGATCAAACCAAACGTTATGAACTGTCAAATGAATACGATTGCTTTACACAATTCTGGCTCAGATATTAAAGAATTATTAGTTTTAAACGCGGATATTTTGATGATTGAATGTTTTAGAAATACGCTCCGACACCGCTCCTTAAGTAAACCAAACTATTATAGAATTATACCTGCCCTGTTACTCTGGACACAAAACCCGATCCAATATAGGGAATATACCCATCCCTGTCACTCATACCAGGCCGTGTACGCGTGTGACAGGGATGGGTATATTCATTGGATCGGGTTTTGTGTCCAGAGTAAGGGGGCTGTTTACCCTTTCTTCAGCAACAGAGCTGGAATTGTGTAAAGCAATCGTATTCATTTGACAGTTCAAAACGTACGATTGACCTGTCAAACCCTTTGTTCTTTGCCATTTGACAGACCATACCGTACGTTTTGAACTGTCAAATGAATACGATTGCTTTACACAATCGCACCCCAGAGTATAATAAACTAGTTGTGATTTATAATCTTGTTTTTTATTAAGTTGTCAATAATGCATCTCTTGTATCCGTTTGATATCGCCATATCAAACCAAACAATTACCAGAAAGAACTTAATATTTTGTATCATATCGCCATATGATACAAAATATTAAGTTCTTTCTGGTAATTGTCTTTACTAAGTGGTACAGTAACAAAACACAATAAAGACAAAAATGTAATTATAAATTGGTTTTCTTCATCTAAATTGATTGTTAAATATTTGTTACTTTGACCACCAGGATGCGGGATGAGACGAAACACATTGGTTGTAGTATGTAGGTAGATTTTCGTAGAACAAGGGAGAAATAATTCACTGCAATTCCTTAAATAGATATATGCAGCGCTATCTAGTTAACCGCGTTAAAATAATTTGGGCCTGCCAATCCCATACTAAATCGGCCAATGAATAGATTGTGTCAATGATTCGAATGATTAAGGATAGATGTCGCTATGTTTATTGCAAGAACTCTGTATCGATAATTATAGATGGCGATGCTGTGTTAATAATATTTGTAAAATTATTTCATTCGGATAATATGAGAGCAATCTCGCAACATTGATGACGTCACGCAGCCTACGCGTTAAAGTACTGTGAACAAGCTCGACAAGGATTTGTTTTTTTTGGTACTTACATTTCAACCTAACACGAAGGATCTGTTTTTCTTTTACCTATCCTGAATTCCTGACCCACCACTTTTCGCAGACATTCGTCATTTCAGTTTACGTTATAATAATGTAAAGGGAAGTAAAATATTACTTACTAAGTAAATATTACTTCCATTTCCATATTCACTTCCATTTCCACATTTTTTAAGATTAGATTTAACTTAGTAAAATCAAACAATAACATTATTGCACAGTAATGGATTTATTACAATAAATTTACATTATTTACAGTAAATTACTTTGCAAAATTTCATAAATAGGTATACAAAGTGATTTTGGTTGAATAATACAATACTTAAAATAATATTTTTCAATGGTAATAAACATAATAAAAAGATTCGTTACATAAAAGAAGCATTGAAATCTATATACTGTAATTAGATAACAAAGTTCTATACTGGTCCCGAATGAAAGCCGAAATAAAGAGCTCATATAAGGTCGCAAGCTGCGCGACTGATTGTCGCGCGGCTGGCCGGTGCTTCTTTTATCTTAAGAGTTAAACTTATGAACATGGTATTTCAGAGATTTATCAGAACTATTTTTCCCAACCTCTTGGGAATCAGTTATAACTTATAACCATATAGGTTATAATAAAAACCTCGAGGTTTCGCTCTCACTATCTGCGGTTATTAAGTTAAAAGTCAGTTTATCGAAAAGTAGGCCTCCGCAACAAAAAAAAGGCGGTCCAGACGATGATAACCAGTAACTACACGTAACTTCACATTTTTCACCCGACTACCGATTTTCTTAACGAATTACAAAATTTTACTATATACTTAGAAATGAAACTACAATATTATGTCAAAGGAGTACGGTGGGCCGGAGTTAAACACCCCGGAGGTGGCAAGAATAATGGCAACTGGAAATGTCACACTTGCTCGATCATGGGGAACTGCTCAGGGCCCTCAGCCTGTGGCAAAGCTTCTATGTCGAAGAAACTTGCGTGGAGAGCGACCACAGTCACTGTAGCACCTAGGAAAAATAATATGTCTCATAGCCAACCTTGTATGTATGCAAATATATCTACCCTCTACTAACAGAATACATCTAAAATTACGATAGCCATAAAAAGTAATTATTAATGTTATGTTGTGTTGTGTGATGAAAGGACTTATTTGTCTGATTGGGTACACTACAGGCCAATCGCTGCATTATGATTTATGAATATCGCGCAGTCATGAAATACGTGATGGAAGTTTGTAATCGATGTTGCCCGAAGCACGGGCGGAAGTGCATACCAACATGACATCACTGTCAGTAAAAATTCGAAGTAAGAAGATAGAAATTTATTCCGCACACTTGGGGTACAAAAATATGGTGTAGACTGAGCAGCAAAAAGGCTCCAGCTCAGTGCGTTACGGATCCAAAAAGATGAAGAGGAATCAGTAATTTGGTGCGTAATAGGAACCCAAAGTAATCACTAGAGTATTCGAAAGACAACATGCCCAAGAAGGTAATATCCAGTTTGGTGCCTTCTAGTGATTCTTTTACGGATAAAGTCTGTGGATAATTTATCATACGATACAAAAATTCAGTACGCTCAGCACCATCTGTTGACAACAGGCTGAACGAATGCTAGTTTTCATATGATGTAGTGTAAAAACTTAATCACCGCAAGCTAGTACTGACAAACGCCATCTAGTGAGAGATAGCGGAACTAATGTATTTGCAAAATTTTAGGTCTGTTACAAGTTTATAAAATTTAATCGACACGCACGTGTATTCATTACACGCCTTCTTAGACTTACTAGGACTCGCAAATAAACAAGACTGATAATCTGGCCTTTAAAAAAAATATTGTTTAGTTGTGGTGTTATAGAGGCACTACCTATCTTAATTATTTTTTGTATTTGAAACAATTAATAAGTCTGAATGGACGAGCGCACAGTATTTCAGGATTGCTTGGGAGGAGACATGATTTAGTTAACATCATAGAGCAATACAGTAAAATGTACTAACACAAATTGTAAAAGAAACCCTAGGTCAATTATTCTTAGTTTTCGAGAAAAAAAATCACGAAGTTGTCTATTGAGACCAGGTGCCTAACAGTAAAAATTACTTTTTTTCTTAAAGAGTGGAAACTTAAAAACAGTCTTAGTATCCATGTCTTCACGCGTAAAATATTTTGCTATATAAGCTTTACAGCACGCACGAACTGTCAATAATTACGAAAATATGAGCAAAAAATCGAATTTTAGTTTTTATTTTTTATTTATTTTATTACGTCATTTCCGCAGCTAATTTTAATTTGAAGAGTTAGCTGGACCTCTTCACCTGCTCCATAAAAAAAATCAGGTGCATAATCCATGGAATTACAAAGTTATTTATAATTTTAGAAAACCCTGTGCGCCTGTGTTTTTTTAAAGAGCAATGTTGACTGTTGACTTTGCTATTAGATAAAACAAAGGCGTTTTGTTATGAAATGTCATGGGTTATATCGCTGATTTCGGCTATCATCAGCATTACTCCGTGTTGCCTACCAATACCGCATGGAATGAAATGTGAAAAATCATACCTCGTATGATAAAAAATATTGTCACGTCATTCCAGAGACTTAATTCCAAAGTCTTTCCTATGAAGGGCTACTTGTGACGCGGGAAGGGGTCCACCCTCGTTAGGCATTTGCTGAAACCCCGCGTCAATACAAGTAGCCTGGAGGAGCGGGGGCCCTTCATAGGAAAGACTTTGGAATTAAGTCTCTGGAATGACGTGACAATATTTTTTATCATACGAGGTATGATTTTTCACATTTCATTCCATGCGGTATTGGTAGGCAACACGGAGTAATGCTGATGATAGCCGAAATCAGCGATATAACCCATGACATTTCATAACAAAACGCCTTTGTTTTATCTAATAGCAAAGTCAACAGTCAACATTGCTCTTTAAAAAAACACAGGCGCACAGGGTTTTCTAAAATTATAAATAACTTTGTAATTCCATGGATTATGCACCTGATTTTTTTTATGGAGCAGGTCCAGCTAACTCTTCAAATTAAAATTAGCTGCGGAAATGACGTAATAAAATAAATAAAAAATAAAAACTAAAATTCGATTTTTTGCTCATATTTTCGTAATTATTGACAGTTCGTGCGTGCTGTAAAGCTTATATAGCAAAATATTTTACGCGTGAAGACATGGATACTAAGACTGTTTTTAAGTTTCCACTCTTTAAGAAAAAAAGTAATTTTTACTGTTAGGCACCTGGTCTCAATAGACAACTTCATGATTTTTTTTCTCGAAAACTAAGAATAATTGACCTAGGGTTTCTTTTACAATTTGTGTTAGTACATTTTACTGTATTGCTCTATGATGTTAACTAAATCATGTCTCCTCCCAAGCAATCCTGAAATACTGTGGAGCGGTAGGACCAGATGTACGGGACGCGCTGGACCGTTTCTGTATTGGGTCCTCGCGGCGTCGTATCCGTACCGGCGGGGGTTCACTGTTGCTGTACTATGCGGGTCAAAGGACCAGATGTACGGACGCCCCGAGGACCCAATACAGAAACGGTCAAGCGCGTCCCGTACATGCGTATGCCTAAAGCGCGGTTACCATAAAAGTAGTGAGCAGGCAGCTTAATTTTTATTGGTTCCGTACCAAAACGGGACCATTACTAAGACTTCGCTGTCTGTCCGTCGGTCCGTCTGTCTGTCACCAGGCTGTCGGCTGTATCTCAAGAACCGCGATAGACAGTCGAAATTTTTACAAATTATGAATTTCTGTTGCTTTAAAACAACAAAATAAAAACAAAATAAAGAAATACACTTTTGGACACATCTATTGGTCTACCTTGTATTTTCAGTTTCGTTTGGTCCTAGCTAAAATTTTATATTAGGTCGAGCAAAAAGTTTTTATGCAGTTTTGAACCTGGCACATTCACAATTTTATTCAATAGTCTTTTTTTTAATTTCGAACACAGAATTTAAAGAAACAAAAGACAATTTGGAGCCTGTTTGTTGATATCAAACAATCGAATACTAAGAAAACTTGGTTTTATTGGTTTACTTGGATTTAATTCTTGAAATAAAATAAACTTTAAAAAAAAGTAAAAACCGACTTCAAAACCAAAATGCACTAAAAAGTCTTAAATAAACTCTTCACCATTGAAAGGAAAGGAATCCGTTTTAGGCAAACAAAATCTTTTTGGAGTCGGTGCTGTGATAGTTGATGCTTGATGGTCAAAGTGATGGCACCGACTCCAAAAAGAATTTGTTTGCCTAAAACGGATTCCTTTCCTTTCAATGGTGAAGAGTTTATTTAAGACTTTTTAGTGCATTTTGGTTTTGAAGTCGGTTTTTACTTTTTTTTAAAGTTTATTTTATTTCTTTATTTTTAGTGATTACATAAGAGGGGGGGGGGGGGGCTGTTGCACCTTATGATTCTATTTTCTACGAAGCTACAAATTACCTATCATAAGTTTCGTCATTATAATTACTGAACTCCTAGGCGTTAAGGAGTTCCACCATCAGCTCAGCCCCACAAAATGTTGACTATCAGACGTAACAACACGTCAACATTAAGATTCTAGTAAAGAAACACTTTACGTGCCTTTAAAATTTGAGGGTTTCCCTCGAATACACCAAGATCCCATCATCAGATCCCAAAATGGAAAAAATGGGACCAACTAGAAAGTATACCCTCTAAGTAGGTGAAAAATTTTTTCGATTCGGTCGACAAACGACTGAGATATGAGGTAACATACATACAAAAAAAAAATAATGAAAAAAAAAAACATACAGTCGAATTGATAACCTCCTCCTTTTTTGAAGTCGGTTAAAAAGTGATTGATATTTTTGGTTTTGCAACAAACATATTCTTAACATTAAGGTGAGGTTCTATCAATAATCTATGGATACTTCACCTGAAGTCACCGCCCAAGCTGTGGCACTTATTCAGGCCGGACTCAGCCAAAGAAACGTGAGTGCTCAACTTAATTTAAATCGATCTGCGGTCCGAAATGTTTATCGGAGGTACCTAGAGACTGGCGGCTTTGTTCGTCGCCAAGGAAGGCCACGATCACGGGTCACAACTGAAAGGCAGGATCGATTCATCGTGACGACCAGCTTGAGAAATCGTCACCCTACCTCCATTGAGATACAAAACCAACTTCGCGACTTCCACGGAGTATCTGTGAGCGCTCGAACTGTTCGGAGACGGTTAAAAGAACGCGATATGGTACCACACAAGCCAGCTAATGGGCCCAAACTAACGCGAGCCCACCGAACAGCGCGCTTTCATTTCGCACTCAGTCATTTAAATTGGACACAGCAAGATTGGAGCCGTGTACTCTTTTCTGATGAGTCTAAAATTGTGTTACATGGCAATGATGGAAGGAAGAAGGTCTACCGACGTAAGGGAAAGCGTTTCGCACAATGCTGCTTTGAAGAGAGGGTTGCTTATGGCGGTGGCTCGTGGACTGTCTGGGGCGGTATATCCGCGAGGGGCAAAACTCAACTTAATGTTGTTACAGGACCACGGTTGCCATCATTAAATGCTGAAAGGTACATTCGTGAGTGCTTAGAACCTCACGTGATACCATACGCGGACTATGTGGGCCCAAATTTCCTTTTTATGCATGATAATGCAAGAGCCCATGCGGCCGGCATCGTCAGGGAATATCTTCGGGATGTGAACATTACAGTTATGGACTAGCCAGCCAGAAGCCCAGACATGAACCCTATTAAGCACATGTGGGACAAGCTAAAAAGACGTGTTAGGGCTCGTCAGCCAGTTGCCCAGACGATGCAGGAGTTGAAAACTGCCATAGAAGAGGAATGGGAGATGATCCCTCAAAATTTCATAGGGCGGTTGATAAACTCTATGCCTAATCGTATGAGAGCTGTGGTAGATGCCGCGTTATTAAATTAAACCTTTATTCGATAAAACATGTTTTTTATTCAATAATCAATTGCCTTTAACAAGGTGCATATCCGACTTGTTAGGCGTAGCTCCATGTCGTATGGTAAAACAATACGATCGAAAAAGATGGTAAAATGTATCAGGTTTAAAACTGCATCAACAGTTTTTGTTCAATCTAGCAATCATATTTCGGTAGGAGCCATCGAAACCTAAACTCTAAGGTGGGCCAATAGATGTGTCCAGAAGTGTATTAAAGGGGGTTCCCTTCCAAAATTTTTTTTAGATGTACAGAACTCTTCGTGTGCGACTCAGACACGCACATGGCCGGTTTTGCTCAAGTAATCATTCGTAAGGTTTATATTATCAAACACTTTATCATATCAACAAAACAAAACATTAATATTTGTTTCCTTGATATAGAAGATTACTTGTAATTGTAAAATAAAACACTTAATTAAAAAAAATAAAAACTAATAATTTTATTGCCTGCTTACCTAATACCCAGAATAGAACTGCGCCCGCGCCGGCTAGGTAGCAAAGCGCCATCGAAGCCGCCCCGGCGACCATGTACTGCTGGGTTTTTGTCAACTCCCAATTACCTATCTAATAAGATAGATGAAAGTTAGGGAAGGTACAGAAACATTCACCATTTAATACTAATAAAAGAATGAAAAATGTTAGAGTACTCATGTTTTTACACCTATCACTTACGTCTTAAACCCAAGTAGATAACAGAGGTCAATGAAAAGAAAATCAACAGGTTTATGTTATTATTATAAAAATACTAAGAGTATTATCCTAAATGTACCTACCAAAGAAGCAATAAAGCCTTTTTGTAAAAAGTTTTTTAGAATATATCTTTACAAAATATACTTTTGTGAACACAAATAAAAGAGAAGAAGAGTAAGAGTAAAGTGGTGACATAAGATAACTATTTTCCTACTTACTTTGCGCTGAAAATTTATGGGCATGGATTAAGTAAAATGTTGATCTACTAAAGCATGTATTTATAATGTGTTCTTGACTTACCTTCCATGTGTTAGGGCCTGAAGTTAACTTTCTGTAGCCAAAGAAACTTGCCACCATAGCAATGAGGAGCAGTGGAGTTGTAATGCTAAAAAAAGAATTATTAGAAGCAAAAAAAATTAAAGTATGCATGTTCATACATAATTATAAAAAAACATGAACTTACAGGCAATATGCGAATAGTCCAAGGAACACAACTAGATAATTGGCTTGAAAGTATTCAACATTTCGGTAGAATCGGCGTGACAATCTTGGAATTGATGCAGGGGCCTGATTATAATATGATGATCATATTATTGTTGTGTTAATATAATGTAATGTCCCAATGTGTATAAAGTAAAAAAAATAGAACCTTAAAATTTTCTGTAGCTACAAATTGGGTCCATGGCCGTCGAGATGAGAGCATGCCCATTACCAGGGCAGGGGCAGCTCCACTTCGCACATTTTGCATTAGCCTGGGCAGTGTTGAAGTATTAAATAAAGACATTTTATTTAAATTTTATGTGTATTTAATTGAGCAATATAAAATGTAAGCAAAGCAAGCATGCAAACAATAATATATACACTTTGTTAGTGAAAGAGTATACTTTAAATATTTTTTTATATTGTATTTTATTAATTGTATGATGGTGTGGGGTGAATCCAATTGTGGTACAGCAACACAGGGCTATATATGTTGGGTCCACTGGTTACTACTTCTGGTCAAAGTAAGGGAGTTTGGGCCCTGGAATTACTTACTGAATACCACATAATTAATTTGAACATAATTAATTTAAACAACTTTCAAGTGTTTCACTCTTTAGAGATAGTAAACATAATTCACTGTTCACACAGGCAGTTGCTTTTTGGAAAGTGTATGAAAGGTATAGCAAATCACTCCATCCATTCAGGAATATGCTAGTAGGACAGAGAGATGTCGAGTCAATGATGTAGTTTCCTTGATATAAAATGATGTTCCTTGGCTGCTAAATGATAAGAAAATATACGAAGCGACTGCATCACGAACAGTTGTTTGTTAGTAAAACTTACAGTTCCATATCATTGACATACTTTTGGAAACCCTTCTTTTCAACCGTTGCGTTCATTTCACCAGAAAGATCAATATTCACATTTTCGGACATTTTGATATCAAAAAAATGGGAAATATAACAATTTTCTTTCTGTTTTTTCTCGGAATTTTCGTTTCGTCGTGGCTCTTGTCTTGTTTACGGAAATGTCAAAATGACTTATCAGACTCTTACTAATCTGTGCTGCGGTCAAAATGTTACACGACGTGATTGACGAATAGATTGTTTTCTTGACAGTTGCCATCTATGTTTCAATTTCTGAACGAATCTTACCCACCCACACCTTTTGCCATGCCACACATCATTCATCACTCAAGCCAGGGTTAGGTAGACCTGCTGGTTTAAACTAGAGAGTAGAGACACAGAGTAGAGATAGTACTTAGGTACTGTGATTGCCACTTTCAAGGGGACGAGTGGCGAGAGCGTAAACGCTTCTCCTTGAAAGGGGCTTTAGGCTATGCCACTATCTCAGTAGCGTAGCGTGGGTAGTGATGGGTTCATGAGAAAAATCTCCACGTGAGAATATTCTCCAATCGGTAAAATTCTGGAATTTTCTCTTTAGCAGACAATATTCTCAGAGCAGGGAGAATTTAAGAGAATTTAAAGTTGGCAAAACAGTATGTTTTGGAGGAACTACGATAGCAGTATTGAGTAAAATAAGTATATTTTAAAAACATACCTATTAATTAATACATTACTATTATTATTACGCCGTTTTTGCGTTAACCCCGTGAGAAAAAATTACTCTAAAATGTTTTCACTGCAATATTTTTTGAATTATTTTATGTAGATACGTTTTGTTTTGTTTCGTTTTTGAATTTACATCCGTGCTAGTGACAGGAACGCTCAGAGCCGTGGGAATGATAGAAGCTGGTTCCCGGCAACGTACTGTGGCTTTAGCTCTGAATACAAGTCAGAGTGTTATCAGTCGACTTTGGACACGTTACCGAAGTACTGGTACCGTGGCTGAGCGCCATGGAGGACGGTATCGCTGCACCACACAGAGACAAGACCGATACATTCAAATCACAGCTCGAAGAGCTCCAACAATAACCGCCACGATGTTAGTTGTGAGGCTTCATCACTATTCAGGGAACTTAATTAGCGACCAAACAGTCAGAAACCGCTTGCATGAAGTGAACCTTCATTCCCGAAGACCGCTACGGGTACCACCTATAGCAATGCACAATCGTAGGATTCGATATCAATGGGCTCTTGAACACAGAAATTGGGCAGAAAAACAATGGCGTTTCGTGTGCTTTTCTGATGAGTCTCGTTTTGGTATGAGACCGGATGCAAGACGTGTACGATACTGGAGAACCCCTGGACGACAACAGCGATTCAAATTCTGCCAGGAAGTCCATCCTTATAGTGGTGGAACCATCATGGTATGGGCGGGTATTTGAATCGGCGGAAGAACTGATTTGATTCGGATCAGAGGCAACCTCAACGCTCAAATTTATGCTGAGACAACTGTATCAGACGTCATCATTCCTCTACAAGTGCAAATTGGTCCCTTATTTCAGTTAATGCATGATAATGCACGACCGCACACCGCAAGAGTTGTAAGACACACTCTCGCCGCAGCTAACATCAATGTCCTGCCCTGGCCTGCTCAGTCGCCAGACTTGAACCCGATTGAGCATGCATGGGATATGCTACAGAGAAGAGCTCTGACGAACATGGAGGGTATCCAGTCGCAAGAAGACCTTTTTTTGTTGTTGGAACGAACATGGGCGGCCATTCCACAGCGTGATTTGGATGAACTCATTTTGAGTATGCCAAACCGATGTTCTTGTGTTGTTATTTTTCGCGGTAGAAACACGGATTATTAATTGTTTAAGTTACCCAATATAATTTTAAAGAAAACTGTTATTTCAGTCTTTTTTTCGAACTTTAATGTCAGTGGTTCAAATGGCAAAAATCCCTTTATTAGGAAAATGGCAAATTTCTTTATTAATGCAAAGGTGACTTGGTTTATCGTTACTGTAGACAAACGAAAACACTTTATTTTATGAATCCTTAAAGAAAATTTTAATTAATATCAATCAGGAGAAAAGTTATTGCAAAAATATATGTTGATCCCTAGACACTTTTGATGTGTGTATTTAATAAGTGAAAGACTTCTGTCAAGGAAACCGACGAACCTAATCATCCAGGTCCGAGTACCTCCGCCACAAGAGAGACAGAACAGCACTTAGACTCTATTAGTGATTCCGTAGAGAGCTGTTCTGAAGAAGAACCAGAGGAGGAATCTGAAATTGAAACAGAAAACCGATTCACAGATGAAGACGATCCATTGGCAATGGACATCTTATAATTGTAAAACATGTTTTTACTATTTTTTATAGTTAAATAATCTATTTTTTAATTTGCATTTTTAATTTCTAATTCTAGTTTAAATATCTAATTTAAAAACTTCTTGTCATTATCATTTTTTTTTGTTGATTTTCTAAGATTTGAATTATTTAGTTTTGTTAAATTTTGGAATCTTTATTAAAGCTGACTACTTCAAAATACTGATATGTTTATTTTATCGGAAAAATGAAGTTTTAAAACTTTGCAGAGATTTTTCTTGAGAATATTCTCGCTTAAAAGAATTTAATAAGGCAATTTTTAAATTTTATTTGTGTCATATTTAGAAACAAACAAAAATACAATTAAAGTTCTATTATATATAATAAAATTAATAGGATACTCATGCAATTTTTAAATTCTCTTAAATTCCCTTCCGAAAGAATATTCTCGAGAACTAAACTGCAAAGTTCCAGCTAAAAGAACATTCTCGGGAACACCCATTACCGTATTTTTCATTACTTACCATTTTGTTTTTTTACCTGCCCAACCCGCCCAGTTTGTAAACTTATCATTGAGTATTAGTCCTTCTATAAGAAACCTTTTGATAGTGTTCAAACGGTCAAATAAAACGAGAACACGTCACTCCGTCCATCAATGTCACTGTCAGTCAGGTCTACCTACTATCAACCATCTTTAGACATACTCTTACTAATCTGTGCTATCAACTCAGCTGGTTGTTCGCTCGCAATGCTCTACTCTTACTGGTCTGCTCCAATTTTTTTACAAGATTAATAAAAAATTAAAACGTGATTCACTCAAAAAAATAACTTTGTGATGATTAGTTGTAAAGTATTGCTTTTGTTGGCTTTAACTAACCATATTTATGCTGGCAAAGAAATCGCGTTAGTGCAGCAATATTCTGCAATTCAAGGTTGGTACTTTCTACGTTAATGTTTCTCTTTTTGGTTCTCATAACAATATTATATACTTTAATTTATTTCAGAGCCTATCCTTTGTCGAAATTGTGGATTTGGACTATCGAAATCAAATCACATTATCACAAAAGTAAGCTCTAACTCCCAGTATAGCTTTTATGATAAAGTGTTCACTGGCGAAGATATTCTGGTGCAGACATTTATAGGTCATTTATTTTTTGAGTATCCTATAATAATTACAACTGAATCAAGTTGCACTGGTATTGGTGAGGTAAAGAGTTTATAGATATGAAAAATATAACCACTGAATGACTGAATGGTACTAAAGTTAGACAATGATAAATTTTAAACATTTTGCAGTGGGAGGAAAGTACTTGGTTTCCTGGATTTATTTCCCAGCCCTGCGTCTGTCCTGAATGTGGGGCTTTCATGGGCTGGGTGTTCCAGCCCTCTGATTCTAAATTAAATAATTCAGACACTTTCTTTGGTTTGATATTACCAAATATTATTGGAGAAACTTGTAAATATATATATTTAACTACTTGGTGATTGTTTTTTTAGGGAATGGCTTTTGGTTGTTGCGTCCATTCATTCCTTCACCAATTTTGTTACCATTTTATGTAATTTTCATCTGTGACTTATGTTGCCCTTGTGAGTCCTGATAAAATGGAGAGTCCATTTTAAACAAACTTCAAAAAAGAGTAATTATATTCTCATGGAGGAGTGGCTGTCTTTCTTGTGGAGGTTCTCATGTATGGATAAGATGGACATAATATCTCCATTTTGTTCATAATAGTTAGGATCAATCTGCACTGATGACATCATTAACTATTTAATTACTATTGAGTGTATGTAAATTTTATTTGAGCCGAGTCCAAGTCAAACTCGCACACTGAGGGTTCCATGCAAACTTTAACTACATTAGCCATCTACTTACGTCCACTTAGCCAAAATACCACAATATTTTGTTGACAGCAAAACTAACTGTGTTTTTCATAGTACGAGGGTCATACTGAAAGTTCTTAGAAAATCAAAAACTGATTACATTAGCCAGTTATTAGTTTTATTATATCTTTTCAAAATATTGTCCATTGACGTCAATGCACCGCTGCATGCGATGGAACCACTGGGAAAAGCACTTTGCCCACTCGTCCTTAGGGGTCTCTTCAATGGCATCGCGATACGCAGCCACCGCTTCTTCAGCATTCATAAACCGCTTTCCTTTAAGTTTTTCTTTAATTTTTGGAAATAAATAAAAATCACAAGGCGCGAGGTCGGGGCTATACGGCGGGTGACCCAGTAATTCAACGTTTGATGTCGCCAAATAGTCGATCGTTCGCTTGGCGGTGTGCGACGAGGCGTTGTCGGGGTAAAGGAGGATCCTACTGCGAGGTCGTTTCTCTCGAACTTTTTCCAAGACAAGTGGCAAACAATTGGTAGTGTACCATTCTGCAGAAACTGTTTTTTGATCCTCTAACACAATTGTTGCGAAATGACCTATCCTTCCAAAGAACGAGGCCACCATTTTTTTTCCCGCACTTCGATCTCTCTTCACTTTAGTTGGCAACTCCTCGAAAGGAAACACCCACTGAGCAGATTGTCTTTTGGTTTCAGGATCATAACAGTAAATCCAGCTTTCGTCACCTGTTAGTATGTCGAACACAGCATTTGAGTCACCTCCGTTAAATCTTTCAATCATTTTACGGCACCAATCCACACGATGGAGTTTTTGAGCCTTAGTCAAATTATGAGGTATCCACCGGGCGCAAAGCTTCCTGACCGCTAAATGTTCGTGGAGGATTTTGTGCACTTGACTCATACCGATGCCTAAGCTTGTCCGAATCTGCTGATAGGTCACTCTTTTGTCAGTCTCTATCATACGCCGCACAACACAGATGTTATTTTCAGTCGTCGCCGTAGAAGGCCGTCCCTCACGTACATCATCAGTGAGATTAGTGCGACCACGTTTAAACTCATTAAACCAGTTGTAAACAGTCGCACGAGATGGGGCTTCATCGTGAAAGGCCAATCGTAGTCTATCATAACTTTCTTGTTGACTTAAATGACATCGAAAATCATAAAAAATCATTGCACGAAAATTTTCTCGTGTTAAATTCATGTTGACGTGACACAGACAATAAAACAAATGACAAATGAATGAAATATATGTAATGTTTGCCACTTGTCTTGGAAAAAGTTCGAGAGAAACGACCTCGCAGTAGGATCCTCCTTCACTACGACAACGCCTCGTCGCACACCGCCAAGCGAACGATCGACTATTTGGCGACATCAAACGTTGAATTACTGGGTCACCCGCCGTATAGCCCCGACCTCGCGCCTTGTGATTTTTATTTATTTCCAAAAATTAAAGAAAAACTTAAAGGAAAGCGGTCTAAGAACGCTGAAGAAGCGGTGGCTGCGTATCGCGATGCCATTGAAGAGACCCCTAAGGACGAGTGGGCAAAGTGCTTTTCCCAGTGGTTCCATCGCATGCAGCGGTGTATTGACGTCAATGGACAATATTTTGAAAAGATATAATAAAACCAATAACTGGCTAATGTAATCAGTTTTTGATTTTCTAAGAACTTTCAGTTTGACCCTCGTATATGTATGAAGGACAAAGTTGTGGTTGTTGAAAATGTGCTATATCACAAAAACTACTTCTTTGATCTCATTCAAACCAATTTTTGTTAAAAGAATTTGTAAACCATTACACTGTTTTTTTTCTTCATAATTGTCACTTGCTTCGTTCAAAAGTTAAGAGGGGGGAGACACTCATTTTACTACTTTGAAAGCATATATTTCCCAAATGTTATCAGCAGACTTAATAAAACTATAAGGGTTCTGTTTTTGCCATTCGGCTACAGAACCATAAAAAATAGGTAAAATGCTGTTAATGCTTCAACACCCGAGCGGTCGCATGAGACCGCATAACAATAGAATATCTATTGTGTCTCATTCACATACGCTTGAGGGATTAAACCAATTATTACAATAACATAAATCTTATTTACTTACATGTCTGAAAACCTTGCATGTGACTGAAAGATGGTTAAATTTTTTGGATATTCATAGTAGGTATTTGACCAGTCTTATATTTCTAATGGTATTTAATTTGTAACTTTATCCATTCTACTGCAGACTTCAAAAAAGGAGTTGTATCATTTTGCATTTTGCCTTAAAAATTTATTGAAAGAGTTTGTTGTTTGTATTCAATCATAAAACTATGTCTGTACACCTTTTTGTGTCTGTCTAAATTTGTGGGTGTTGTTAACATGGGTTATCTAGAACTGTGACTAAAATTATAACTTTTTAGTTGCAGACTCACTGCTGATATACCCAAATACACCAAACAAACAATGACCACTGCAGAAAACCTATCTCCTGAGGATAAGGAATTCCTAGCAAAGTGTGAAGAAGAGCTAAAATATAGATATACTGAGAAGGATGAAGAGTTTATGAAAGTGTTTAATTCTGAGACCTCTATTCCTCCTATCGTGAAGTCATGGTGGGTCCCACAAAACTCGGGCCGAAGAAACGATCGTCGCAATAACCGACGCCATCACCCTTACGAACGACATAATAGAGACCACGAGAGGAGAGACCACGGAGACAGGAGAGATCACTATGACAAGAGAGACAACTACGAACGAAGGGGGTACAACAATGACTTCGACCGCGGCTACAACCGTGGTGGCGGCTCACGATATTATAGAAACTAGCATCAAATAATTAATGACTGCCTTACTTACTTATAAGTATAACACCAATTTGTTAAATAAAAGATTTGAATTCTCAAAAGAATATATTCTCAATTATTATGGCTTGATTTACATTTTAACAACTTATAAATTACATAATAAATCACCAATAAAGTAATACAGCTACAGTGATCGTAAGATGGAAATTATAATCATAACAGAATAAATAAATATTAGATTTCTCATTGCTACTCAACAGGTCTAGTGATTATAAATTTGTAACAATAATTATGCCGATATATTTTTTAAACCTTAAGTTTCTTTCTACGCCTTTCCAGATGACTCAAACAATAACAACGTCAAAATATATCTTTATGTATCGACGCACGCATGTTTGCTTTCAGTTTAAAAATTGACTATCAGCTGCTTCATGTCAAATTGTACTTTCTAAAATAATTTCATTGCGTGGTCTTCCCAAAAATATATCTCTTTACTAATCTCGAATAGGAATAAGTTGCATGTATGCATAATATGTACACGGAAACAAATTAGGTCGATGTAGATCGAGAGCCAGCGGAGCGGCGGCGACAAATAAATACCTAACGCTTTACGACCAGACAGTATCTGAGTAACATCATGCTAAGTGACACAATTACTAAGCACAATGACGATTACATTCATCAAGCTTTCTAAGATAACTATTTAAAATATCTCCACTATTTAATTAATATTACATATTGGCTACTCATCTCTGTACTGAAGCGTATATCACAAAAATAAATAATTTTATATATTATTAGTGAATAAACAGTTCATCAATATTAACTTCAGTGTTATAAAACAAAATCCACCATTCACAAGTGGTGGTATGGACAATATAAAATAAAGCTTCAAACTAAGTCGATCAAATTGCTACAAATAAAGTGATAATGCTTCAATATTATAACAAAATGCAACCATAATAATCAAATCACAGTGAAAGAGTAACATAATTATGCTCACTAACTTAATATTATGACTCAATACATACTCAACAACAAAACATACAAAACCCACTACATACACAAAAGTATTATTATTTATACTGCCAACGTGTTTCCAGCACTAAACATACAAAAATGTTTTTGGTAAATACGACAGTTCAGTCGGGTCCACCTACCGAGCCAATCTGGCAAGAGTTAATCAGCATCGTCTCCGAGACGTGAGCCGGACCGACGGTCAACACTGGACAACACCCAAGACGGCGCCTAAACACAACGATCCTCGTTACATATAAACTTCTACATAACATTATACAATGATTTTATCGTTACAAATATTTTTTTAATCCTTAACAACAATGCACAATGTTTAATTGTATGAATTGACACGTATTATCGGCCCGTTTTATAGCGGCGGGCCGTTCGCGATCCGTTCCGTACGGGGCTCCCTCGCCGTACACCTTACATACGACTGACAATTGACTAGCATTCGTGGCCTCTCCGCCGCACCGAGCGAGCGCCTCCGAGCCGGGAGGGTGGAAACATTGCCCGGGGTTCAGTACGTTTGACTAGAAATGCGCGGAGACGATCCCGCGGCCTCCGCCGTGCGACGGCAAGAGTACGAAATCGTTTTCAGACTCATCGGTACCTAAAGTCGAAAAAGAGTGTTTTGTAAAAGTGTCAAATGTTCGTAGCAAATTTTTCATAAGATAGTCTAAAGCTTGTTTCGGGAGTAGAGAGGAGCGCGGGGGGGCGGGCGGCGCGGCGCTCAGATGAAGGTCCAGCACTCCATGATCTTGACGATAAAGTCCTCGCGCGTCGTGAGCGGCTCGTTGCCGTACGTGGTGCAGCGCTGCGTGCGGCCCAGGTACAGGTCCCCGTCCAGCCACAGGCCAAACTTGCCGCTGAAACGTTATATTCACACTTATTTTCGTATAATTTAACAATAAAGAAATCATAATAAAACAGTTTTATTTGTATCGTATCATTATCACCATTGACATCTAACTTTTGATGAGTAGTTAGTGGTCGAGAAATCGACTAATACGCAGCGGGTTGCGGGTTCGATCCCCGCACAATACAAACATTTGTGTGCATGAACATGTCTGTTTGTATTGGTCGGGGTGTTTTCTATGTATATCATGTAAGTATTTACAAACAAAAAGTATTTAAGTTATCATATCCGTTGTCTGGCACCTATAACACAAGCTTTGAGTAGCTTACTTTGGGACTAGATGGCAATGTGTGGGAATGTCCAAAGGATATTTATTATTATTATTATCCAATCGAAACGTCAACCGAATAAAGAGAGGAGATTGTTATCGGTGATATTCGAAGGCTGCGAAAGTCACTTTTTCTACAAGTTAATAATTAGTACCTATTTCACACTCAGGCAGGTTATAGTTAAACTCATTAGGGTTAAAACTAGATGGTGCAATCGATATAAATCACTCGTCATTATACTAAATAAAAAAGTGGTAGGCGCATTACATTTCTGGTGGTTTCTAAATTGTGTCTAAATATATCCTCCAAATTGGATCGTCAATTTAAAAACTATTAATAGTGTTAACCAAGGTCCCAAACTACACATCACTGTAGACCGGATGTTTATTGACACTAATTGGCTAATTGGTTATTTAGGTGTCGAATATAACTCTTGCTAAATGAAAATATCACAATAACACTTACTCGCCAGCGCCAATAGATATGTTGTCGTTGCTCCCTCGAATGAAATACATGTTGTCCCCGGTCCATCCCCAATACTTGAATTTGGTTTTGACTGGTGGTGCTTGGTCTGAAAATAAATATATTGATTTTTATAAGAGAATTGTTTTTCTTAGGTATATTTTGTTTCAACTAAAAATATTAGCTAGCGAAGGTAAAAGAAGAAATTGACTGGGACACCGCAAATAAATGTCGCGAGATTTCTGCCGCTTGACGACCTTCAAACAAAAAATCGCTAGCATGCATGACACACAAACGAGTGTTATTTTAAACAATAGACGGAGCAATAATTGATTAGATTTAAGTAGCCTCTATTATTACCTACTTCGCAGTCTAGTCGAAAGGTAAGCATCCTTGACAAATAAAAGTGTATACGTTACCCCAGCCAGATTTTGTCGAAAATCACATTTTTTTTTAAGTAGATAATTAGAAGTCCAACTTCTTCAATTGTTGTGCTGATTTTTAAATTTGTTTTGCTTATGGTTTTTTAGTTATTTGACAAAAACAGATCTGGCTGGCGTAACGTTACCCCAGCCAGATGTTTTATTAATTAAAGGGTTTATTGAAAAAAACTTTAGGTACATAATTAGTATTCTGAACGAGGTAAATGTTGCCACAAAATTTGAATTTGTATCGTTTATGGTTTCGGAGATATTCAAAATCCTGCTGGTGTAACGTTTACGTGTTCGCTGTATCTCCGAAACGGCTAAGCGAATATGTATAATTTTTTGTACACAGCTTCTATGAATTTGTTATAATTTGTTTGCCAATAAAGAAAAACAAAATAATGCACCGTTTAGAAGTATTTTAATTAATAAAAAAACTCAAAAATAGCTCCTAGCTCTTCAAAAAAGAGCTCTAAAGCCTTATTTGAAACGTCATTTTGTAGCTTACAACTGCCTTCAAATGTTTGTAAATTTTCATTAGAATCCTGTAGGTATTTATTAAGTTACAACGATATTTAATTCAGTTCTCGTAACGATGCGCTCCGGAGATTTTAAGCCTCCGATTTACTGAGTTCCTTGTGGATTTAAAAGTTGAATAAGATATCATTAATTAGTATTTTAGTTCAATTTTCTACCTGTAAAATTTCAGCGTAATACGATTTGTAATTACTGAGATAATTAAAAGAAAGACATTAGGTAGTGCATGATCATGGCAACCCGACCAAGTATAGATGGTTACGAAAAAGCGGCCGCGTAGTACTTTATGCCTACCTTTTGAAATTAATAGGATAGTTTTAAACGTAAAGTACAGTTACGTACAGAAGTGTAAAACGAAAACAATATCATCTTAATTTGAGTATTTTTATTTACAAATCATGTCTTATAAACTTACAAAGAAAAATGCGAAGTACCTAAACACTTTAATTTAGTTATATATTTTCTTATAGCAGCATAATAAATGTTCATTGGCTCAACATAATTATAAATTAACTTCCAAAAGATTAACATTGATTTTCAAATCATGAACTAACAATCACATAATAAATTATTGACTGACATTATTATTTTAAGAGCACATTACGATGACTGGCTGGCTAGTATTCTTATAAAAATAGTTTTATTATTAAAATCACAGATCATTATTAAAACTAAATTAAATCACATTGTACTTAGAAAAATGTTCGATTTTAAATATCAAAATAAACTTTCGGACATAGATACAGCTCTAATATAGTTATTATAAAACCTTCCTCTTTAATCATCAATCATCATCATCAAAAAAACCGCATCAAAATCCGTTGCGTAGTTTTAAAGATTTAAGCGTTCAAGGGGAAATAGGGACAGATAAAGCGACTTTATTTTTACTATGTAATGATTAAAAAGGAAAATTATTTTTATACATTAAGTAGCTTACCTTTTTCATTAGTAACTCACGAACTCAGGTATTATGGTCCGCAATAGAAGTACTTCATAGTAGTTCACTTTAAATTAAACGAAATTGCGAAGGAAGCGTATGCGCACTCATTCAACGAAACCAAATCTTTGACTAACTCTATCGAGCGACAAACAATCATCCGCCCTCCGTCCCTCGTCCCAAGGACGCGTTATCGACGCTCTCTTTCTTTCTTCAGTAAGTTGCAATGATGTCGTCTCATGTGCATAACTGTGAAGAACATAGAACACGCGCGAATGCAGCGCGCTAAGTACAAAGTCTTCTATCTCTCTATCTATATTATTTTAAAACTGCAACGGGACCGTGTTTGTGCCAATTAAATATTTCACTATTTTGTTAATAAATATATAAGTTTAGCGCTTACGTCACAACAGGTTAAATAAGATAGGTAATGAATGGTACAGTATTTTAAGTAGGTAACATAAATAAGTAGACACAAATTAAAAATATATAATTTAATTCATTTCAAGATATATACTATGCTATAGGCTGAATAGTTTAATTCTGTACGCGACTGTATTGAGCATGTAGCGTTATTATACTATACGTTTTAAAAGGTAGGCATAAAGTACTACGCGGCCGCTTTTTCGTAACCATCTATACTTGGTCGGGTTGCCATGATCATGCACTACCTAATGTCTTTCTTTTAATTATCTCAGTAATTACAAATCGTATTACGCTGAAATTTTACAGGTAGAAAATTGAACTAAAATACTAATTAATGATATCTTATTCAACTTTTAAATCCACAAGGAACTCAGTAAATCGGAGGCTTAAAATCTCCGGAGCGCATCGTTACGAGAACTGAATTAAATATCGTTGTAACTTAATAAATACCTACAGGATTCTAATGAAAATTTACAAACATTTGAAGGCAGTTGTAAGCTACAAAATGACGTTTCAAATAAGGCTTTAGAGCTCTTTTTTGAAGAGCTAGGAGCTATTTTTGAGTTTTTTTATTAATTAAAATACTTCTAAACGGTGCATTATTTTGTTTTTCTTTATTGGCAAACAAATTATAACAAATTCATAGAAGCTGTGTACAAAAAATTATACATATTCGCTTAGCCGTTTCGGAGATACAGCGAACACGTAAACGTTACACCAGCAGGATTTTGAATATCTCCGAAACCATAAACGATACAAATTCAAATTTTGTGGCAACATTTACCTCGTTCAGAATACTAATTATGTACCTAAAGTTTTTTTCAATAAACCCTTTAATTAATAAAACATCTGGCTGGGGTAACGTTACGCCAGCCAGATCTGTTTTTGTCAAATAACTAAAAAACCATAAGCAAAACAAATTTAAAAATCAGCACAACAATTGAAGAAGTTGGACTTCTAATTATCTACTTAAAAAAAAATGTGATTTTCGACAAAATCTGGCTGGGGTAACGTATACAATAAAAGTATGTAATATCAACTTGTGAACTAGGTCTTGCTACATTTGTAGCCAATTGCCGAAAAGCACGGCGCCCTTTCCTTACATCTGATCAGCGTCTAGGTCAACAATACACTTCACTACCAACCTCCTTTATCCTGCTTGACCTCCTCCTCCTTAGCTTCCTCTTTTTCTTTTATCTTCTCTTCTTCTGGCGCTGGCACGGCGGGCGCGGCGGCCGATGGTCGGCGCGGCTCCTCGACGCGTTGGAACGAGAACAGAAGCGACTCTCCCGTGCCGTAGAAGTGTTCGGACGGGTGGAGGGCGCACGATGTGAGTGCGCCGAATACCTGGAAGTCGTTTTATAATGTAAGTCAAGTAGCAAAAGAAGCACCTACAATAAACCGCTTACGAAAAGGTGAATGAAGGGATTGCGGTGCATGAAAGCGAGTGACAAGTAAAAACTATCATGTAGGTACTACATGGGTCACCGCCGTCTTACCACTATAAGAGCTAACTGCGTCGGAGGCGCAGCGGTAGGAGGGTCGCACTTAAAAGCGACGGCTGCGCCAGAGTCTCCGGGTCGGGCCAAAAATATATAGCTGGGTTTTTCTGTTCAGAAATTCTTAGGGTAGCCCGGAGTTTGGAAGTTGGCGGTGTTTCACCTCCGTACCTCGGAAAAGCACGTAAAGCCGTTGGACCTGCGCCTGATCTCTCTCCGGTCGTGTCAGATTGCTATCCCATCAGGCTATGAGAGAGAGGAATAGGGAGTGCACCTGGGTTTGCGCACACACTTGTGCACTATAATATGTCCCGCGCAGTCGGTTAGTCGTTGTGACTGGTCACCATAGTCGAAAACGGCTGGAGGACTATTATAAGAGTCAAAATAGCTGACAACTCGCGTCGTTTTTAGTTTGTAGCGATTTCCGTTTTTGTGTGCACGCGAATTTCGTTTGTAAGTGATAAGGCGCGAGGGACTTCGACTGCCCTAAAATACAACTCACTCACATAGTTGTCAGTGTCCTTTATGACTGCTAGTCATAGGACACAAGGCTGTCGATGCGTCTTGCAGTACGCAGAGGCCAGCTGAGCATGGCGCTCAGCCAGCACGGCTGAACGTCAGCGACCACATGTACCCTTGCGGACATGAAGAGTAAACTCCGTTTCTCTTGGCTAGTCCAATTATGTAAACAATATTTTCATAACTTTTAAGATAATATCAGTGAATAAAATTAATAAACTATTTGATTTAAAAAGATCTCGATCTTTTTTTCGATGAATTACCCATGTAAGTTGTGAGTTTTGGTTTATTTTATTTTAAAATTGATAATTTCGTTAAAAAGGAATGTCACGATTGTTCACAATATTAGACTTGCTAAGAAAAACGTACTATACAACTCACATTGTTGTCGGTGTCCTGTATGACGAGCAGCACGGGGCTGTCGACGCGCTGCATCTTGCGGTACATGGAGGCGAGCGAGAAGCCGTGCTGGCTGGTGCTGAACGTCAGCGACCACATGTAGCCTTGCGCGCGCGCAGGCAACACTGTGCAGATCTTCTCTCTGGAAAACAAATGAGCCACATGGTAAATTGACATGACTGTTACTAGATGAACACCATGAGCTTTCATGCCCTAATTTTGAATTGCTCGGATATTATGATTTAGATCATACAGCATACGTCAAATAAATAACCTATTAAGAACTTCAGGGCGGTGCTGATGTTTGTTAGGCGTCGTATCTATATCTATACTAATATTATAAAGCTGTTTGTTTGTTTGAACGCGCTAATCTCAGGAACCACTTACGGTTTCTGCTCCTAATAAACATCGGTTTTATGAACCCAGTTAAAAGCGTGTCCATATCGGAAATGAAGTACACATACGAAATCTACAATTGTGCCAAGTTTCATGCTTTCTTCCGTACCTATTTCACGCTAAACCGATTTGAAAAAAATCTTTCACTGTTAGATAGCGTATTTATCGAGGAAGGCTTTAGGCTATAAAACATCACAGAGCGTGGGAAGGGAAGGGGAGTTAGCAAACTCAAAACGCGCGGACGCAGTCGCGGGGGACCGCTATGCTTCTATAATGGTCTTTCCTGGATTTTGGAAAAAATCCAAACATGGAATCAAATCGTCATTTCGCATTATTAGAAGATATACTACAAAAAATATTTTGTTTGCAATAATGAAACCCATTTAATTTGGGTAATTGGGACTAAGTATTATAAAAAAAATGCAGTTATCACCACTTGACGACACAAAAAGTAAAACTATTGGGATTGAGGGCAAAAAGTGGCATTGACTTAGTACATCGACATCTAAACGCCTCAGGAATGTAACTTGATTACAAAATGTGGGCGGGCTAGCCGGCGCTAGTCGAACCGGTCACTCTGCATATCAATTAAGTGACCGTCGACTACTAGCGGTCTAGTTAGTCTAAAAAAAAATATCTCATACAAAAGGTCACAATCAATATGAGAAAAATATAGTCAGATCCGATAGCTGTACAAAATCGATGTAAATTAATAAATTATGCATGAGAGATCCTTCTAGATTTACACTCACAACATCGAAACATAACTCTTATCTAACATTTACATAATGGTATTAAATGGCGAAAACACATTCCAGTATTTTCAATAATCAGTTTAAAATGTTTAACTCAATTTCGCGCTGAGCTGTTACTTTATAAAAATATTTTATCTAGGGCTGATAAAATACGGTTTAATTGTTTCAAGTGGTAGTAAACTGATGTGATAAGCCACTGAGATCAACAAGATAAGATAATTAATTACCATTATTATTTAAATTCGAGGTCACGAAATTAAAAAGTTGGCCCGCACCTAAGTAGGTATATGACAACATCGAAAGTTGATTTACATTAAAAAAAAACAAATCAACTACTATCACTAACTAAACCATTCACTTAGCGTGGGCACATACGGGCAACTTATCAAGTCTATACAAGGTGTCCCAAGAAGGGTGTACCAGAGGGTGTCTGATGGTAGAGGACACCAAGCTCTATCGATTTGATGTATGATCAGCGAAATTCATTTTTTTTTTCGAACTATTTCGTTTTGAACGAATTTTGGTGTCACCAAGGACTCGATAGCCCTTTACCACTTTTAACCGAAAATCGGTTGCACACAAAAGCGGGCGTCATTACAAACGAAAGACGACGCGAGGTACCAGCGATTTTAGCTCTTATAGTAGTAAGGCAGCCGTGACCCCTATTAGAGCTGTGGTACCTTCTGTCATCAGCCCCGCAGTTATATCCTTCTTGGGACACTGTATAGATAGATAGGTCTTTAGATAAATTATGAACCGAAGGTTTGTGATCTCTTAATTGAAATAGGTACCTACATGATAAATCTTGGGCAGTTGAATAGTTAACTATGCAGTCGCAGCTCAGCAAACTATCTTGCTTGACCGCTTCAAGCCGGCGCTTAAATAAAGGAAGCCCGGCTTTAGTTACAATCTTTAATTCTTAAACGCTGCAGCCTGTTTGAGGGTCTATAGTAATACCAAAGAGGTGTTTGAACGCGCTTGTGTCAGGAACTATATAGATAGATAGCTTATTTATCAGGGAAGGCTATAAATCACGCTAAGACCTACGGGAATGTAGTAAAACCACAATGTGCGGATGGCGGGCGGCTGCTACGTGTCCAGAGAATGCCTTATTGATCTTTTCAATTTTGACAGACAATGTTTAGAAAAAAATTACAAATACAGGAAGTTTAAAGTGGTTTCCATTCATTTCCATCACATTAATTTCTGCGTCAAGTACGTATAGCTTTTGAACAAATTTCTGTTGTGTAATAAAGTATAAATATACACGTAAATTTTGTGTCAAAATTCAAAACTTCTAACTAGCTTTCTCTGAGCGGCTACGGCGACTTTGGAGTTGTGGGTGGTATCTCACCTGTGTTCCATTGTGAATATCTCCGACGTGCCGATGAGGTCGGGCGGGGAGAACTCCATGTCGATGGAGGCGCCCGACGAGTAGAGCGCGCGCCGCAGCTCATCGCTCATCGACAGCACCTACGCATGTGTAAACGCACCTTGTTATACAGGGTGACTTTTTTATCAGTTCCGAAATTTTGTGTAAAGACTCCACTGATGAATATGAACAACTTTTACTATGAAGGCAATAGTGAAATCGAGAAAAAAAACGGTCAAAATGTATGGAACAGCTGTTTTTTTTTCTCGATTGCACTTTTGCCCCCATAGTAAAAGTTGTTCATATTCATCAGTGGACTCTTTACACAAAATACTGGTAGGATGCTTTTTCACCAGGAATAAGCTTTGCAATGTCGAGCGATAGAATGATATCGTTTGGACATTGATTGTAAAATGTATTATTAAGTTTTCTTGATAAAACGCTTCCCTTACTAGTGCATCTCTGGTGGGAAAGCAGCCTTAGGGTACGAGTATAAATTTGCGATGCCCAAGATGTGCTGGCCATTTATACTATGAGTGTGGAGACTGATCAAATATTTTGTGTGGAATCAGTAACAGATACCATACCGAAAATCAAATTGCTTTTCATTCTGCACTTAGTTTTAGCTGCTGCAACAGAAATACTATTAATAAATAATACATCACACTTTCTGCCAAATGCGTTCATTATTCTACCTCGTTAAATAGTAAAAACATTTTACTAAAGTTTTGAGGTCCAGTTTGGGTGTTGTTATAAGTACTTTTAAGGTACGATACGATACATACGATACCAATATCGTGGCTCAATTCGTAAAGGTACGGCAAGGACGGATTGACAACTTTATTTGTAGTGTGAAGAACTACAGAACAATTACATCGATCAGTAACCACCTTTATAGTGAAACAGCTTCGAAACTCGACTTGTGAAATGCAAACGGACATTTTGACATTTGAAGGCGAGTGTGAACGGCGCCAAAATAACAAGTTGGCGAGTACCTACCTTTCCAATTTAAACATGCAAATAGGATGTCGTAGGAACCTACCCTTATTGTAAAGGAGTTATTTATGAAAATATGCGTTTTGTGACAAAGCATAGATAGCCTGTCTCTTGCTTGCAATGGAATATTTCTTTTATTATGCGTATTTTTCCAATGTCCTTTAAAATACACTTGAATTATTGAATATCGAACAACTAGTAGTTAATAAGCGCGCCTACCTGTTTGAACGTCATTAATTGTTATGTTTATGTTCCTTTCATGGACGAATAAATATTAAAGATAATAAACTATTCATATTACCTAAAGAAACCACTTAAGTCTCTTAGTTTTCCATAAATATTTATAGTGACAAAGTTCATGAGACGACGAAGGAGGTATTATGTATTATCATTGTTATTATTGATCACATATCACATCATTCAAACTTACATAGAGGTAAAATAATAAGCATACTTAGTTTCCAAATAAATAAAGATAGTAAGTACTTAGTACCCGTACAGAAACCAAACAAGATAACTTTTTAAATCATAAAATTGCGGTAGAGAAATGTTATTGTATTTCCTATCGAGGGCTTATCAAGTTACTAAGCCAATTATTGCCCGAGGAAAGGTTTTATTTCAAAGAACAATGAGAGTTTTTCTACTAAGGTTGTTTCACATGCACAACTTAAATAGCCGCTGTTTTCTTACAACATTAACGAGTCATAGAGTGCAATCATCATGCTAAAGATGGTGACATAGAATGACAAATTGAGAAATCGGATGCAATGACACCTAGGTGACAGTCGGACAATGATGAATTGATGATTGTGATGATGTCTAATGATGTGCATTCCCGAACACTACAGTTCACATTCAATTCGTAAAGTGCGTGCACAGCCGTGCGCACTACATCAGCTAAAAACTAACATACCAATTGAGTGAATAGGTTAACACATAATAAGTACACATATTGATTAATATTATTGGTGTTCTAGCATCGGGTAGTAGGTTTGTGGTGAATTAAAGTTGCACTTTCAACCCTTGATTGATTAAGTAATTTAAACAAAGACAAGAAAATCAATCAACTTATAAAATAGATTGGGATATAACTTATTCAAGGTTTAAAAGTGATCATAAACTACACAAAAACATGTTGTAACTTAAAATAGTATCCGTATTCATATCCACAGCAATTTAAATTAATGACATCATTGACTGACCAACATAAACGCTGCCACTGTAGACCTCGACGCCATATAAGAATAACTTAAATATAATTTATACGAATCACAAAAAAATAGATATGGCTATATTTAACATTTAAACAAACTTTGGAACAATTAAAATATCAAAGTCACAGCCAACGTCCTGAACCCATTTAATTAGGAGAACAGTAAAAAGTTGTTTATTGAGCTAGCTGACTAAACTACAAATAGTATTTACAGTGCAAACTATGTTTGAATACAGCTTTGTTCTGATTTTTCTGATGAGAAAAAACTTTAAGTCGTTAGCGTCGTTGTAATTTTCAACTAATCATTCTAGAACCTTCGAGAAATCCATTTGCCACCTACTCACACGCCTCGCTTCACATTATTTTGTAATAGTGTAATCGCTAGTTGACGAACTGCAGCAACAGCATGTAAAAACATTCGCTGTGTTGGAAGAAACTATAGAACACTTGTCAAATTACTCAACTATTCTCTCACCTCACGTATTGAATGTACTGTAGCTCTCCTTCTCACACAACTAAGACTGCTGTTTACATTTCTTGAATGATCCCCATCTCGACCACAAATCGAATGTATGGTGCCACGTCTCCTTCGCATGGCGATGTTAAAAAGGAAAAACTCCGCATTTCTTATTTTATTTATTACCCTTCTCACCACATTTCGAAACTGGCGCAATATAGACATCTTTTTAACTTCGGTATTCAAATAATTCATGTCCTCCAATGGTATTCGGCGGATTTTAATGATGGATGTCGTAGAAAACGAATGCCTCGGCGTCTACCAGGTGTATTGCTGGAGCGTAAAGATATTCAAGGTTGGATTCCGATGAGTGCCATTTTTGCTGTTCTTGTTAGCATTTATTTTCCGAATTCCATCAAGTAAATATCCCGCATTGTATTCTTGAAGCACATGTGATTACGTCCAAGCACACCGGTGTCACTGCGGTTCGTACCAATCGATGACAACTGCACGTAGTCTTTATTGGCAAGTGTTTATCGCCATTATCATTTATTCACCACCAATAAACACACCTAAGTAGAGCAATCGCCGGATTAGCCCATCATTTAAAAGATGAAAAAATGTAATAAACTTTAAGTACACAAATTGATGACAGCGTTTTGGAAAACAACACAAAGTTTTCCAGATTACAGTTTCAATAATTAAATAATACTTTCATCAGTTTGTTTATGTGTCTGATTTTAAATTTATGCAATAAATAGGTTCTGTATTTACTAAAACCATTAAATCTCAAACATAATGCAACTTAATAAACTTGTATCTAGTAATTTAATTTCAACCTCTGCTTAGGCACTAACAATGATTTTTAATTGTCCAATTAACTACTTTTGTCGCTTCGCTAATATAGATATGGTTGAAAGAATTATCAATTGCATATCAAGTAATTGAATTATCGCAATAATTGGAATGTGCGACAAGCATGTGGTACTTATTGTTTTCACAATTTTCGTTGGGTTAGCGGTTTTTTTGTCAGACTTACGATTAGTTCTTTTTTCAACTAAGTACACGTCTGCACTATCTGTTGTGGGAATTCAGATTGATTTTGGGTAAACCTTATCTATAAACTCTACTTGACCTTATTTGAGATTTCATAGCGTTTCTAGATTTATTTCGCATATCACATGTCGCTCAGATCCGTTTTTAGGAATCTCTGAAGGGCCTTGGTGCAATTTTCCTGAGGGTAGGCCATAAACCTTGCACATTACACGCATGAATGTATATTGTGCATACCGATGTATGTTTCATGATGAATACATCCTAATAAAGTTGCGAAACCTCGTCGCAACTCCTGCCTCCACAAACAGATACGACTATATCTACTTATTGCAATATTTTGGGTATAAACTTTGTTTGTGGTTGAAACATAAACAGTTTGTGTTCATAAAGATACAGCCTATGGTTTACTTTATGATTTTACCCATACAAAAAAGGTAGGTACTAATTAGCCCAGTCGTGTATTCTTTGCAGACAAGCCGTATAATATAATAGTGCCTAAGTATGGTATGCCCGTACATAGTCCTCCGCGACTCCCAATAGACCTTGCGCGTTCTTTGAGCTGTCACATCGACGGTCATTCGCCTCTCTCTCTATAAATAGAGAGCCAGTTTCCGGCATGTCAGGACGAATGCCATGGTGGGTATTTTTCACTTGTTAATTAATATATTCATTGGGGGCTCTATTAACTTGGTCAGGGGTAATCGCGGGTTTATTTATGCATATAAAGCAATAATAATATTAAGGACGTGTGGCACGAGTGCAAAAACTATATAGCTACCTATTCATGGCTGGACTTCGATTGCAAATCATATCGATAATATTGATAAACGCATTTGTTTAATCCGTTAAATTAGATCGTTGATTTGAATACATCAAATGATTATAATTTATAAACTTGTTTTTACCTGGCAATCGATTATTAATACATATTAACTCCTATCTAGGTATGCAGGAATGACTGACTTCGTTTAATTGCGATATCTCCTCAGTAAGAAGATAACATTACATATTTGAGTTCAATGTCAAGACGTCATGAGGTCTCATCGCGGATCTGAGAATTAATATTTCACACTGACATTTTATAATAGCTACAATAATTAAGCTACGTTAATCTTAATGTTTAATGTTGGCTCTATTTATGCGATGAAGGAAATTAATCATATGTGGGGTCGATAGTACACAATCTATGAACCTAAGTAAGTAGTATTATTTGATAAGTTATTTATTATTCATCGCAGATTAGTTTTATCAATGATTTAAGTAGCGGCGAATCAATATCTACTAAAGTGGCGTAAAAAGTTTAAACACTGTCGACATCAACAGTACGTCGCAGAACGCTGTAACGGCATTTCGACACGCTCACCTTATCGCCTTCGAAAGTAGCAGGGCTTTCCGCCGCGGTCGGGGCCAGCCGCACCATCTCTATCCATTTCATAGTTTGCATCGATGCGCACTAGTGCTTATACACGCTAAATAACTACAGCTGCAACGAGCGATGCACCATAAAAACACCACGTCCACATCACAATTGCCAGAGCTCAATTTAGAAATCACCCACGCGATTACAAGGTTCCGTAATCAAACACTGAACGCCGTCGCGTCTGCTTATAAACAAGTCGAATGTTTTTGGTACCGCGCGCTCGAGACACATCAGTCCGGTTTGATGGGCGCGTATGAACTGCGGAAACATTCCTCGGTATTGTGTTCAGTGGAGCGCTTTATGAGTTAGCCGGTTTAATTAACTTGCTAATTTGCAGTTTCTCAAAGAGTTGCAGCAGCAGCGCGATGCGGGCACGCACGGTGGCGTCGCCTGGGAACTAGCTGCAGAAAAGAAAGGCTGGCCAAGTCGCGAAACGCGGCCCCGATAGTCGCGCGACTACAGCTTCGTGCCACCAGACGAATTTAGCCGGCCAATTCTCGCAACGGATTAATACACGACGCGATGATTTATAAGACTCAACGCTTCTAATCTTTCTAGAAGCGTGACAAACTTCACCGAGGATTAAAACTATAAGTTTGTTAAAACTGACGATGAAACAAAGTTAAAAGAAACGGATATCAACAATCAGTCTATTTGAGGTCATGACACGGCTAGAGTATGGTTAATTCGTGAATCGATGGCATTGAGGTAGCACCAATGCGCCGGCGCACCGGTTGACCCGTACGTCAAGGCGCTATGTCGTTATTTCCGGATTTTCAGAACGATTATAATGAGCAAACCTAGGCTCTTTTATGAGGTCAACACCAATTGTACTGTCAACGAGTTCCGAAAATATATTATTTTAACAACTTAGGCATATTTGAGAAGCGGGCGGTGTACTTTCACGTTAATTATTATAATTCATCCAATTATTTCACAATATCCAGTTTGAACCAAAATGTTCTTGAAGTCATTATTAGTAACGCAGCACAAACTAGTTTAAATAAAATACTTTGTAACAATCAAGTATGCATAACTAACTATAGCCAAATCTTGTAAGTTGCAGGACATCTACATGGATTAGCGTGATAAAATACAGGTCTGGCGAACCAATGCGTGCAAAAAATGTGTTAAACTTTTGGTTGAGATATTAAATAGAACTTGAGCGTTACACAACGTTACGAGATGTTAAACATAGAGGCAGCGTTTGTTCACTCACAGTATTATTATCCTTATTTACCTTGCAGCACTTTCATAAGTGCACGACAAACACGCACTGTCCCTATTCCGATAGATTAAATCACATTTGCACTAGTGAGAAGATGCTTTCAGTGGTCGTCAGTTTTAACCGCGCGCGTATAAAGATAGCGTAATACTAGGCCTCGGCTGTGCGCAGTGTGCATAAGAACCCGGGGAGGTGCATAAATCATCATTCATCTACGTCCACAAGCGGGCGACAGGACACATTAACCACGATTAACTACGAGACAGATTAAAGTATAATATTTAATTGAAACGCCTCAACAACAGGAGATATGAGATGCAAATTAATTGTCAGATGCTATCAGCGTTAAGCTAAGAGGACGGATCTGTTAACGCGCGTGCTGTCGCATCGATAAAAATAACCCACACTCTGTTTTATATAAAAGGTGTCTCAGCAGTTGAGGTGGAATCGCAAAATAAATTACAACTTAACATATTTTAATCATGTTACATTTTAATATAGGTAGATTTTGGCGAGTTGGTGACATGCTACGAAAGATACTTGGATAAGTTTTGTAAAGGCGATATCTCTACATTATGTAGAGTCCACAAAACCATTAGCGCTTATTCAAGTAGATCTCTTATGGACGAAGTTGATCAGCGCTTAGTATCCATTTACACATCAAATTACTAAATAATTATTTATCGAGGAAGGCTTTAGGTTAGAGAACATCACGCTGCGACGGAAGGGGAGGGGTGCAAATTCAAAAAGCGCGGACGTAGTCGCGGAAGGCCGCTAGTATTTCATATTTGCAATAAAAATAACTATATTGTGGACCATCAATCAGACATGCTATTGATGAAAATAAGTAGCTGGAAATCCACGCACCTATTAAACAATGCTTAGAAAATGTTGGTTTCAAATATTTCAATTAAAAATTTCGCAACGTGAAACGCAACATTGTCTTGTCTGGTTAACAACTTCAATAATAACAATTAAAGTCACGTGTTTGTATAATACAGACAAACACAACCTATAATCAAAAGATAATCCCGCGCAGAGACCTCCTACTTATAAATAAATAACCTTATACAGATAGATTTTAGGATCAATGATTTACCATATCAGAGTCAATCTAGCTATTGAGATCGAAGGGTACGTCATCATGATCACTCTTGTAAAATTTCAAAAAGTTATCTTAACAATATTTGACATTAAAATATCTACATATGTGTGTGAGGATGAGGAATGCAAATAAAGTTCGGCAATTGTAGTCATAGTCGAATAAAATCGAGTTACGAGTAAATGCATCTGGTTTAAGACGCATTTGTTACTGGATATCACCAATTAACGCGAGACTAATAAAAACGCGCGCACAATTATTTCTGCTTATATTAATGTGCATAAAATATTAAGCTTAATCATACCAAATACCTAGCGGATGACAGTATCGCACAAGTATAGCCAACTATTACGTAACTTAATTAAAAAAAAAACTTAAATCGTTTTTTTCTAGAAAAAGAACATAGATTAAATAACGGAAGCATCTGCCAGTTTTGTATAGCAACATCCTAGCTCGAACAAATCGTGGCAATTATTTTGTCTTACCGTACCGTATCTATACAGAAAAAAATAATAGGGCTCGTGCCAATTTGTGCTCAAATACTAAAATATCAACGATTGGGTTGCCAGTTGCTACGGTCATACAACTAGATTGTAGGTAGGTATTATACTTACTACACTTTTAATAAAAAACTAGTCTTTTTCAGGTTTCCATTTACCTTGAGTGTGATTTATTTATACAGGGTGTTGTTTTAGTCAGTGACATCCAACCTAAGGATGATAATATGAGACATGCTTATGATATAAAAAATATTTTCTAAATCACATGCAAGTTTTATCAAAGAAAACCTCTTCACAACATTCTAAAAACCAAAACGAATGGGGAAACTTGCACCCTTACGCGTAGCTCGCCCTTATCTACGAAATACTGCGCCGTAGCTAGCAAGCTACGAAGATGCGTACTGGTGTTAGTAGTTTTCAAATTCAAATTTAAATTCAAATATTTTATTTCAGAATAAAATTCCATATAAATTGTTTGTACTTCTTACGATTACGTTAGTAGCATTTAAATAAATAAATAATAATAATAATTTCAAATATTAATTAAAATACACATGTCAATTAATTACAAAAAAAAAAACTTGTTTTGACTTGCTCGCTAGTATTGCAATAATAAATTGATTGTAGTTTTTTTTTCCATTAAAAAATATTCATATGGCATCAGTATAACCAGCCGAGCCTTGTTATAATTGGTTTATACAACCACCCCTGAGTCGCTCGTCGCTGACCAAAACAATACCGTCTATGCCTTATAACTTATAACTGTCATTTATAGACTTATAACTGTCTTAAAAAGATATCTACTTCTAAAATATGGCATGTGTTGGTTGGTCTTAGTAGTGTGTTTGATTTTCTATCGGATGTTTAAAGAATGAAGAAGGTATGTCATATCATCCTCCGACTGAATATATCGTTTTCAGCCCTGCGCTAAGAATCTGGGTGATTGTATGGGTTTCCAGTAATTTCTTATGATGACAAAAAATGGGTCAATCAAATCTAAAGATTCCATAAATAACGAATACCCCTTCAAGCAATTATGCACTTATCTCAATCAATAAGTACAAATTTATCATAATATTTTTCCTCTTTATTGATAGACTGTGGGTATTTAAAAGAACATTTTCAATGTGTAAAGAAGCGTGTTAAGTTCAATTGACTCATTAATGAGCAATTATGTTATCTAACCAAGCTATTGCATAATATGTAATAATACCTACTTAGTTTGGTAGAAGGCTAAATAGGGGGACATAAAAAGGTATCAGTAACGTGTGTTCGACCACCCCTGAGTCGGGGGCGCTGACCAACGCAACAGCCTGTATAAACGCCTCATTATAAAATTTGATAGTATTGTTTCTCTGTAAAATAGTTTTGTTTAAATAAGTTAGATCAAGGTTCTATTTTTAATAAACGCCGACTGGAAATACCTAAAATAAAATTGTATTCCGTCTAATTTTCATAATTAATTCGTTCGATCAATATCAAAGATGTTTTGACGATAACTTTGCGGCGTTTTGCGAGCGATGATACTAATTATGATAATTTCGATAATACAACGAGTAATTAATAAATAAGTCGGTATCCAAAGCTGCTATAATTCACTTTTCCAAATAGATGGTAGATAACATACGAATAATAACTTTATACAGAGTGAATTCATACATTTTTGCGGCCTTAACAATCAGTGGCTTCATCGTCATTTTCGCGGCGCGTACTATCGCCAACGATCGCTATGAATCTCATCAAATACCTACTTATTCTTATCTAATCAGGGTCCATATTATTGCTAAATTGTTGAATATTGTTTTACTTAGGTAAATGAACTGTTCATTGCAATTTTTATTATTATGGTACTGAACACTACAATACTTTTTATGTTTTCATATCTATAAAAAGTATGTGTAAAATAGTTCAGCGCAAACACACATTTATCAAAGCACTATAACCATAGAGGAGTATAGTAAGAATAACACAGACGGATTTACAGCGAAACCAAAAAGTTATGTATGATACATATTGAAGGTAGGACAAGTATAAATATACGATAAATATTTTTTCCCCAATTTTTGTCTATAAACTCATTTAAATTAATATTTGGATAACAGTTTTTAATGTATCAACATTGCAAACCTCAGATTTTTGTGTTTATTAATTATTCTCTGGAATCCTTTATTAATCTATAAAGGTATATGCAATAAGAAACTGATATAGTGGTCTTCTGATAGATTTGTAATAAAATCATGAAAATAAATACTCAGGTCAATAGTAAGCTTGGGAAAATTTAAAATTTGTAATAAATAGAATAAGCGTTTCATACATTACGTTACACAAATTTAAAGCATTTTTGTATATTTTCCTAATATATTTTATCGATAGTAGTGGCGTCAGTACTTAGCCAAGCACTGGTGTAAACTATGGGTTTTGTATTTTACTGAAAATATTTGCAAACCATATTTGAAACTACAAACATTACAAGAAATACGATTACATTGTTTGGCAACGTGTATTTGTAGACGATTTTACTCACAAAATACCCAAACTAGGAAACTGAAAATTTCGAAAAGGAATCATATTTAGCCATTAATATATAAATCAATGTATTTAGCAGTATAACGTGTGGTTTTACCTGGTTAGGGCCTGTTTTACAGTATTTTTAGGCACTCAAATAGAAACTACAAAATGTCAGTTGTCATGATGTGATTGCTCAATTTGTCACTCTGACTGCTTCAAAAATTATATCAAATAGTTCTTCTATCGTTGTTTCAAGCGCCACATTTCAAAGAAGTTTTGTATAGCTTTTTCATTGTACATGTTGATAATTTTACAATAGTCGCTACAGTACCAAAATTTAAATATACCTCCACAGGCACAAGAACATACTGTTTAACTTATATTAATATCGAAAAAATATTAATTTTAAATCGTTAATACTACGTATACACGTATCGTTTATTATTTATGCGAATAGAATGCGTAATCATATTGATTAGAATAATAAAATAATTTCAATGCCAGAGGTATCTATTATAGTTATTTAGGTATGCTAAGGTTTGCCTAATTTAGAAGGGTGACGTTTAACATACGTCCGGTCGAACTGGCTTTCTTAAAAAGTACATCGGCATATGATTTAAAACATATTAGTGAAAATGAGTAGACGGAATATTCCGAACGGAAACCGACACAGCATAATAATTAATATGTAATGAACTATGTATAAATAACAACTTCTGGAAGGTAAGCTTGACGTTATTGTTGATGGAATATTTGTTGTACATTACTTGTAATTTTGCTTTTGGTTTTCTAAAGCCAAATGGTACCCTTTGCCCAGCTAACAGCGACGTCTTTCTTATTTATATTGTACATAATTATTTCTAGATGCTTCTATGTCTTTAGATTATCGCTATTCTTGAATAGCCGTTCTTTGCTTCAACAAAAGAAAATTTCTTGTTTTTTGTTCTTTGGTTATAACACCAGTTTATATCCAAGACTTAAAATTTCATCAGCATCAGTTGGAATATGATTTTTATTATTACTTGTTGCATTTTTGAAGTGGATAGCTTGTGTTCCAGGATCCCCGACGCATCTACATTCAGACTGTTCATTAGTCGTAAACACCATTATCCAGCGCTGTACATTCTGTACGCTGTTATCAAGCCATGTTGCGCAACTCTTGCGCGCTAACAAGCGGTGATTACGTGTCGCGGCCCCAGTCCCAGACCATTGTTCGCTCGTCGTCGCATTGTGTCGCTCACGCCTGCCATATCAACGTCATTGATACTTTTTGCTACCACACATCGTGACATAACACGCGGTCAACTCAAGTCGAGTATACCTATGACATTTCACAATATACAGGCGCCATCACATCAGGTTACCCTCTTTTGTTGCAAACTAGCCCTTATTACAACTGCATAATATACCGCAGTGTTTACCTTGACGTTCTGTTGTCCGTACATACTAAAGGTAGTTTTCTTATTTACGAAGAATGCGTGCAAAAGCTTGTCATTGTATGGTACACATTCTATTTATACCATCTCACAACAATTACCGCGTATCGTATACACTAAACAAAGAGTTTTGAAAGCAGCATTCCTTACAGGTAACAATATAAGAATCTACAAGTTTGCAGACAGAATCATAGCTTAGAAGCTGGAATATCCAGCGATAGATAGTTGTGATCATCACATAGCTAATAACATCACGTGTATCTAAATCCTAGTACAGGTAACATAGAGCTAAGGGTAGTGCAGCTTGCAATTTCTATAAGGGTGCTTTACACTCGCGCTACATAATTCACAGGCTGAATAAAACTTTGATACATAAGTTATGTTAATAGTTTAATTAGGTAATTAATCTCAAACTAAGGATTTAGAATGTTTTTAACACTGTGTTATTTTTTCTTATAAGATGAAATAATGAACCAAAAATTGCGCATGGGCGGGATTCGAACCTGTAACCTCTGGCAAACCGGGCTAACGCTCTTTCCAATCGAGCTACCGTGTCGTCGATCCGACCGCGCGAAATTTCTGGTCTCCTATGGATACGTCTTTACGCATGACGTCAGCGCCATCTACCCGACTGTATTGCAAGTATTGCAACAGTGCGCTAAGAAGTTATTTATTACAGAATAAATTCAATTTGGAAATTGGTAATGCTTTCGCTATTCAATGATTTATTGTTGCAGGTTCAAATCCCGCCCGTGCGAAAATTTTCGTTTCTTATTTCAACTCATAAGAATAACAAGGAGTCGTAGACACAATATGAGGATGGCTCCTAATCTTGCGCCTGCGCTCACTTGGTTTGTTTTGACGAGCACATAACACTTGATTTCTCATTTCTATCCTTAGCATCTCTAAAGACTTGATGCTACAAGTTGTATTCAGCTTGTGGTAGCGAGCTGTAGTCTGTACCTCCGGCTGCGGCTCCTCGCCCAGCGAGTCCCCGAGTGCCTCTGCCTGGCTCTTCATTATCGAGTATATTTTCACGTACGGCGCCTTTAGCAGCTATGCGCAACACACGACGGTTAGACCAGTTTCTTAAGAGCTACAGTGCTATAACTTGTATCTCGCGAACGCCCGCGGGCCATGCTTGTTTGAACACAGTTCGTGGACGTTGCTCGCCGGGCGCTCGTGAGATGAACCAGAAATAGAAGCGTTGACACCATTTAAACAATTTAGGGTACTATAGGCAATATAATTTATGCAATTTAGGGTATTATAAAAAAAGACGAGGAACTTCACGCATTACTTATCTTTTATAAATTCGTCTCAGAAAAGTATAAGAATTAAGTTGAAGCATATCATAAACAGATGTCAACGATTGGGCGGTATCAACTTCCCTATTTTTTTTAACTCAAAATACCGGCACCAGCTCTTAAGAAATCAGTTCAATAAATTAAGTAACAGTTTTGAGTCGATGTTTAGTTAAGTACTTGTTTGTTTTTAATGTGTGTATACTATCAATATGATACGAGTATGTATGATTTGATTATATCAATCGAGAATCTATTGATAAATATTTATTTGCAATAGTAATAAACTTATAAAATTCAGTTTGTTGACGTCTTACTGTGTATAAAATTATTTTATTGGTATGATTAATAAAAATTATTATTATCAAACATTCGATACTTATCAGTGTCGTTTACACATCGTCAGTAAGAACAATGAATTTTTGGTAATATGAGTTATTTCAGGTACTTTAAAGATAAGGCACCGTCTAATAGTTTGACGTCAAATGAAGTATTTTCATAGAAATAATTATCAGAAGAAATAAAAGCTTTAAACATCACGCTCTAATCATACGGTGTGCTTTTCCCTTACTTTGAAAGAATTCATCACAGGTGTTATTGTTGCTGCATGTATGGAAGAGTATTTGATGTTTAGTTGTGAAGCTGTGGCCTACGGTATGTCTACATCTATCATCATAATGAAACGTATTTACGACTTATTCACTAGATGTACTGATAACGTCTGATAGACTTTATAAAGACGTAGATAGCTAGAGTAACGAACCGGGTGAAATAGGGTTTATCATATCAGTAAACAAACACGCCCCTGTGTGCGGTGGACTTAAATATCTTGCCACGATGAGCCTCTGCGATGACCATCAAAATAATTATGACTGCAATTTTACCAAATCCCTCTACACATACTTATATGGAACATCTAACCATTCTGTTTACGATCGGTGCTAATGTAGTGGCGACACAGAAATGTGACGTTGCATAAAAATTTGGTAAATATTCAGAAAAAAAAGACACCCATTCACAGTGCAGCCATAAAATTTGATAATTGAATAAGATTTAAACAATGTCCAATGTGTACTGTAATGTGGGATGTGAGATGCATAACCGACGATGTAACAGAGGTGTGTTAACAAAGCGTTGTTAGTAATCATCGAACGTGTTATTAAGTAAAGTATATTAAAGTCGGATGTGAATATTTCAATTGTGTCTTACCTCCCAGGATTCTCTTGTGATGTCTGACACATCTCCAGTGCTGCCCGTTCGTTCACCCTACGACAAGCAAACACGTTTTTTATTCATATTAAAAAGATATAAATTGAGTATTCTACCGACGCACAGCAAATTTCTAAATATCAGATAGTAATTAGCCAGCAAGATTCATAAATAAGACACACAGAATCTCTTGTTATCTTGACTGATAGTCAGATAAGGATATGTTGGCGTAAGGTGGTTGCGCTATTTTACTGCGGGACATTAGTTGCGTGAATAGTAAATAATTTTTAGACAGTTCGTTAACGTGTTTAACATTAATTTTTATCTGGACACATTCACATGCTTTACATATTCCCCTTGACATTTTGAATAACACGGATAAAAGCAAACATTTTATCACGTAAGTGTACTTATTAAAATAACTCAGTGCTCATTATCAAACAAATGACTAGGATGATAAGAACTATTTACATTTTAAAAGCGGATCACAGTGAATAACTGTCATTTTAAGATATCTCAGCGTAAAATAATTTAGACCCCACAGTCAAATCATGTTTCAAGGAATCATCATTCAAGAACCTTTCGACCTGTACTGACATAAAAATAACGAGTTGCTGAATGAAGTGTGTCTTTATATGCCCGATTTCAAGCATTATTCAAAGTTAGTTTACAGTTTACATGGCGAATATTTAATTTTGATTTCGTGAACGTTTTACGCTGTAAACTAACCAAACCTAACCAAAGGCTTAACGAAGCTTTAAACCTCGCATTTAGCACACCAAACTATCGTATGTAACAAAAAATAAAACGCTGGGAAACGACTTTTATTTTTTGGAATTAAAAATAATAATTCATTTATAAGCCGCAATGTATACGCGCACCGAGCGCTCAGGCGTAGCGACGCGCTCTGATACAAAGCCTGCGCTTAGTTGTGTGCGTGCGAGCGCTAGCTGTGTGCGTGCGCCCGCGACACAACGCGCATATATTTCGCAGTGCACGGTGCATTGTTAACAACGTAAGTTGGTACAACGGTTAATGTCTGTTTACGAAAAAAGTACTGAAAATTTTACATGTTTCTTAGAGAAAAAACATTTGTGAGTACTAATTAAAGACATTGTATTTCGAAAACTCTGAAAAAAATTATTTGATTTTGTCAAAATCTCAAAAACGCGTCATTTCCCAAGTATAGTATCTTCGAGAATAATGATCGTACGCATGGGGGAATACGTGGTTTACGGCTTCGTCAGATCTTTTGTTACGCCCCGTATAAGAATCGGTAGCCAAAGCATGAAATCATTGTTAAAATAATTCGAATGGTTTTCTTTTAAAACGATTTCAAAGATGGTTTTCTTTCAAAGCGATTTCAAAGATCTATCTCCATATATAGACCATGTCATTTTTAATCAGCAGCAGACTTTGCAATATGACGCTACAATAAAAAATAACAGTGACACTTAGTTCAAGTCATGAGGCAGCTAACTTTAAGGAATGGCTTGGAAAATATTAAGTCTTAGCTTGCACTCGTATAGTGTAAGCAATCTTATATGCTCATATAATATGCTGAAGAGTTTGTTTGTTTGAACGCGCTAATCTCAGGACCTACTGGATCGATATGTTTTTTTTTGTGTTAGATAGCTTATTTATAGAGGAAGGCTTTAGGCTATAGGCTATAAAACTTAAAAAAAACAACAAACAGGGTAGGGAGCAAACCTAAGACGAGCTAAAGAAGTCGCGGGGAACCGCTAGTTATACTCATAAGTTGGACTTGTTTTATACGGGTGATTTTTTTTAACCAATAATACAGGGTTGCCATTTTAAGTCCTTCGTTAGTTAGTGTCAACACTAACCTTGTGTCCCGGCTTGACGTCATCGTCATCCCACTCGGTGTCGCTGTCTATCAGCTCGTAGCCCTGCGCGGTGACGTCACCCAGGGGCCCGTACCGGTCGGGCACCCAGTGCGTTAGGAACTTGAAGAGATCGTCCACCCTGTATAAATGAAAACATTGCCCATGTAAATTAAAAATAGTTATCTTTTCAACACTAAAGCATAGGATTATAGTTTTATGTGCCACTTTGATGCCTTACAATATTTTAAATTTTTAATGATTACAAATGTAAGAATAGATCCAGTTTCAATGTAGAGATTATATGCAGCATCGATATGATCTATTAGTTCCAATCAATCTGCAGACGCTGATAGGCTTTCATGAGATATTTCACGTTTTACCCAAAATAGACAGGCAATCTTGAGAAGGCTTTACTGCTCACCTTGCATGATCATTTTCCGATTCCATTAGACAAGTTTATTTAAAAAAAAAAAACAATCACTTATACACGCGACAAATACTTCTGTTTTACGACAGCAAAGAAATGCACACTTGCGATAAAACACTGTTTAAAAACACTAACACGTTGAGTATACACGTTTCAAAACAGTCCACGTTTCATTCATTGAATGCAAAAGATTGTGTGTTATAATTCCGAACTAAGAATAGAAACTGCGACACAGTTTCTCAGGTTCAATTCCTTGACTGCTGATCGAGATCGTTTATCTGCATCTTTATAAGCTTGCAAGTTATCGGCAATGAATAATAATAACAAGATATGATAAATTATAATAATAACAGGAAGAAAACAATAAAGTACATTGGTCTCAATAGACAAAGATACATAGTGTGACTAATTTTGTTTTCAATAATAAAAAATATCTAAGCATTATGAAAAGAATATGAGGATTTAGCTTAAGTGTATTTGAATAGGCGCCAAAAACTTACTAATTCAGATATGATAATATACACTGTTATGTTTTCAAATAAGAAATGCAAAGATCCTAAGTAAATTGCTCACTTAGATGATAAAACATGTTACTAGTTTACATCGGATGACAGCTCTTTTTTGAACGTTATTTTTGTATTAGGGTGACCTTCACGCATTTGAGGCGATGGGATGCGGTAAAGTTTAATAAAATGTCAATGGCTTACCCAAATTATCAAAGATAATTATGTGTGACAATGTGCAGCGTTTTAGGTTACTCTCAGGATATAATTAGGGTTCCGTAGCCGAATGGCAAAAAACGGAACCCTTATAGTTTCGTCTGTCTAAGTCTGTATTAAGTCTGTCTGTCTGTCTGTCCGTCCGTATGTCACAGCCATTTTATTCTGTAACTATAAGCATCACACTGTTGAAATTTGGTGGGAATATGTATTCCATTAACCGCTTTACGATTCTCACACAAAAAAATAAAAAATGACATTTTAGGGGGGGCTCCCATACATGAAACTAAAACCAAAAAAATATTTTTTAGTTAAATCTATGTGTGTAGATCAGTCTATGGATAGGTCTTTTAAAATGACATGGAGGTGCCTAAATCCATTTTCTTTTAAAGTTTAACGTTTCATAGCTAGACGCTTCCAAAGTGGAAAAATGGGCGTCCCTCCCCCCTCCCATCTAACTTCTAAACTAAGCGAGTGTAAATTTTGAAAAATATATATAATGTAGATCTTAGCAAATACTTTTAACGAAAATTGGTTCGGACGGGATCGAACGAGAAGTTTTTGAGATAAAGCACATTTTCAACAACCGCAAACATAACTTTGTACTTCATACAAACACTATGAAAAACAAAGTTATGTTTGCTGTCAACAAAATATTGTGGTATTTTACTAAGTGGAAGTAAGTGGATTCCCTAATTCAGTTAAAGTTGGCACGGAACCCTCAGTGCGCGAGTCCGACTCGCACTTGACCGTTTTTATTATTAAATACATGCACATGCATGACATGCGTCGAGTTGCACATTAGGGTTTATGTAAGTAAATAAAAAGGCCTTGTTGGTAAACAGGAGCGACTTGTCCATGCCTTATATTAGACATGTGTGTGAGTGTCTATGAGTATACCTATGAGAAGTTGCCATAGCAACGGTATCAGAACATCATATCACCTATTTCAGGAAATGCCGAACCTGTGTATGGTACAAGCGACGTAGTAGTTAGCAGCGGCCTCTCTAGCGGCTGGCTAGCTCATGCACAGCTTTGGTTGTCATAGCAACGGTCAACAACTCACCTATTCCGGGGGATGCCGAACCAGTACTCGGGCTTCATGCGCTTGCGGCCGTAGGACATGAGCGGCGTGGTGCGTGGCAGAGGCCGCCCGGCCGGCTTGCCCATGCGCAGGCGCAGGTATAGAGGCGGGTCGTCGCTTGGTCGTGCCGGTCGCGGTATTAACTCTGTTTGAAGAAAGAAAACAGATTAGACTCTACGGTCAGGAGCGTCGTTTACAACTTTTTTTTTCGTTTATAAATAGTAGTGAGACTGCAGTATCTACGACAGGATATATTTAATTGTAGCCGTGGGTGATATGTGTCACGTTTGTAATGCGTGATGCATAATCACGCCCAAGCGTTATACTTTTATTATTATTTATTCGTCTTAGGGCTGAGTTTTCAAGTCAGATAAGAAATATTCGTTGAACAAAATACAATATGGCTAATTTGAAAACGTTACCTAATTGTCAGCAGCCATAGGTACGTGTCATTTTTTAAATGTGTCGCTTTATGATGTATCAGTCTGATAAGTTTAATCTGACCATTGAAAAATCAGCCCTTAATTCACTTTTGTAATTCCTCTAATTGTACTTATTGGTGTGTTACTACAAGCTAGGCTAGCTAGCTAATATTTCATTTTGTAATTAAGTATTTCAATTTGTAATTAATATTGTCCATCTAATATTTTATAATTATTAAATATTGTATGTTGAATAAGTATAAGTTAAGAATCTTTGCAACGCCCTTGCAGGGCGTCACATGCAACTTTATTTTGCAATTACGAACAACTTACCACTATGTGACATGCAATAAAGATATTGAATTGAGCTAAACTGAACAGCTATTTCAATCACAACCGATTTTTGCACACTGGACTTTTCATATCAAAGAAAGTAATTTTCAAAACTTTAAAAACTCAGCAAGATATTTCAAGAACATATTTACTTACTATCAAAGGAAGCGAATAGGTCAGGCATGTCATCCACAGATACCATACTACGGTAGTCGAGCCTCGGCTGCTGGCTCGACGTGCTCGATGTAGACTTGGTGTGAGAACGGCCGAAACCACCCAGCGAGCTGCGTCTGCGCATATCGCGGAAATGTTTAGTATATTCTGACAACTGTTGTATTTTCAACCCGATCTGCGGATTGTTTAGTATTAAGCCGAAAATAGGCGCAGCTACCCGCTTTGCGCATTTAGCATGTATCGGTAACCTGCTTTGAAAGTGGTAATGCACCACAGTTTTAGATTTTGTATGAAGAAATTGTCTTTTACATACATCTTGAATTCGTACTGACATTCAGACCTACGAAATTAAATTTAGTGTTCTTATATTGTTACTTTGAATTTACCATTTAAAATGTATAAGAGTACTTTCATGTTCTTTATACAGGGCGTAAAATGAAGTACGAGCCAAATTGAAAGGGGTGGTTGTAAAATAGAAGTTTCTTTTTTCTGTATTTAATTCTCGACTCTTCAATGTGGCTCGTCTTTTTTTTTACACCGTGTATAAGAAAGGAAAAGAGTAGATATAAGATAAAATGTCCACGGATCCCTCAAAATTCTATGCAGGTAAAAAAGTATAAGCCAAATTCAAGGGGGTGGATAATATTCAAGGCTAGAATAAAGTAAAATTTCAAAAATGAGATTAAAAAAATCATATTCCTGTATTCTAAACTCCACCCCCACCCCCAATCCCAATTGACAACACCCCTCGAATTTGGCTTTTACTTTTATTTACTTCCTGTATAGCTAGACATTATAAACAATTTAACAACATTAACTATAACTTTGTGAAAAATTCCGCAGCTCCTGTGAAAACAAAATGGTTTGCACGAATACGATTTACAGGTAAAGTTCCTACCTATTTCTTAAAATACTTAGATAACACATACAAGGCTTATTTAAAATAGAAACAGCATTAAAGCTAACATGCTAATATCAGAAACAAACGACATTAAAATATAAGGTGCCAACAAGAGAAACGCCCGTGTCTGATGATGATGAGGTGATGAAAAAAACTTCAGGATAGAACAAGAATAACATCTTCATAACGCCTAATATGGATAGCTAGATGACTCCATGATAATGATAAGAGACCTCACTACACAGGGGAAAATCACTAAATTCCTTAATGATTATCTAAATACTCTTCCTATCACATAAACATCATGCCATCCAACGATTCAATCTTACATATATATAAAATAATCGTCTGTAAATTTGGTATGCGATATAGTCTTACATACGAAATCCACAAACGCTGAACACAAGACGACAGAATAACAAACACAGTTATGTCGGTGGGAAGGCCTAATAAATAAATAAACAGAGAAGAGTGAATACAAACATGTGGCTAAACAAGCGGGCCACAGTGACTTTTACGTATTGACTTTATTCATAATCCAGACACGAGTAACAATCGATTTACAGATATGTAATAAAATTACAGGAGTAAGCACTAAAAAACAAATTCAATTTCGCTTTCGTAGCTCGGTCAAGAGCTCTTTATTAGGAGGTTTGACATTACGTCAACATTACGATGATCAAATCGCGCTTGTGTCCTGAAAATGTGAGATTTCTCTGTACTTATAAGTAGCTTAAAGTCAAAACGTACAAGTCAGCGTGACCCTATCATTTCCTCAAAGGCAACACATAACGGAGTTGGCACATCGACAGTGGCGCAGCGTGGACGTACCCCGACGAAGAGAAGACGTCTTGAGGCGCCTCCTCAGAAGGCGTCTTACTCAGGAACAAGCCGGTACCGAACTCAACTAAATTCATAGGCGAGCTATACAGCCAGCCCATATCCACGGTTAGCATCCACGGTAGCAAGGAGAAATGACGGTTCAACAGTTAATTTTTTAATATGCTAGCATGAGTATGAGTGTAAGGTCGCTTTGTCAGTAGCAATACTTAGTTACAGACGCTATTTTTGTATGTGCATGCTTAGGTATCGTGACACTGATAAGAATGTAGTAAACAAAATTAATCTGCATCTGATCGTATAATTGTTTTTGTTTTATTAATAATTATACAATTTGCCACTGACAAGTTCACAGATATGATTATTGGTTACAGAAATGTGTGTGTTTTGAAGTGATATACAATGTTACAATAATTATGTTGTAGTTGTGAGTACTTATGCAGTGGAAGCTTACACCAATTAACACAGTATATACATTTCCAAGTTTATATTTTGTAATGTGGAATTAACAAGCCTAGTTGTATGTAATTGTAGCAAGTTATAGGCTTGGACGGAACGTGTCTCAACAGTATATATGAAAAGGAAGGCGATTGGTATATAATTTCCTGTCTGACAGTAGTCAGCTTCAGTGATAGATTGAGACACGCCGCGTTTGCACTGGATGTGCATTGTATCAAATTCGAAGCACTATTGGTATATGGTGTGCAATCAATCCAAAAGCTTGTACAAGTACATGACATACCCTTTCATAATAGGGCAGTTGGTTCTTGTCCAATGAAAAGGACTTGTAATCAACATAAAGAAATGATCTTCTCTTGTAAGACGTTTCACAGTATACATAAGAATCAGTCACTGTTGTAATAAATTATAAGGCCTTTGTATAATCTTATTTCTATACGCAATAAATTTCATTTCATTTCATAAAACACTCAATGAAGTGTAGATAGACTTATGGCTACAACAAAGACCAGTAGCGTCAATGGCCGTGGAACAAAGAACAATGTTACATTACCTCAACTCGAGGACTATAAGCATGTTAGTGTAAACACAAGGATGTAGCCATGGTTCCAAGAAAACAGAAATAATAGGAAGTTTTAATTTAAATTTTAGAAGACCCGTTAAGTGCCTCTCAATCTCTCGCACGGGCAAGACGCACCATACAAACGCGAGTGCTCTTTTCATCCTATTGTTCTTTTCACGATCCCAATTTGTTATTTCAACCAAGTGTTCGTTTCACGTACCTGTTGAATACTTTAGAGAAGACGCTGGTCGAGTTGTGGCTGTCGGCAGAGGTGGGCAGCGAGTCGGCCTGCGCGCCCGCCGCGGCCTCGCCAGTCAGCCCCTCCACCCACGACAGAGGGTACGAGAGCCGCTTTAGCATCTAGTGATAGAAAGAGAGAGATTGTCATATTTCAACTCAGCTGCCTAATGGTAAAAGTAAAGTTAAGTTAGCCTATAACGTTCCACTGCAGGGCAAAGACCTCAACTATGATGTAATTTGAGACATACTCCACCACGCGGGCTCAGTGCGGGTTGGTGGAGGGGGTGTTTGCAAGGCAAGCGACTAACCTTGCTGTCAGATGTTATCAAGCCGCCCAAAGGCCTCTGACTAGGCTTAACGACTAATATTAATCGATATTAGTCGGAATATTTACGTGCCTTCCGAAGCTTGAAGATGCTCGTGAAATACGTAATTTATGCATTGGTCGGAACGGTCACCCATCTAAACACGACCGCGCCGAAGGTTGCTTTACTTTGGTATCTCTACCAAAGCGCTGCTACCACTGCGTTTCAAACACCTCCCAATATATGCATACAATTGATAATATGAAAAACCTTTTCGAATGAATAAACTCTTATAGGCAATATCTAATATCTAATATCGACCAATATGTGAATTTTCCTACTCTTTTGACATGAACGACAAAAAACAGTGCAAAAAACTAGACATTGTAAAAGCAGAGTACGCTGATAAGGTAATTCCAATGATAGATATTCGATTCCTTTAGACAGTTCATGAACTTTCTTTAACATACAAATAAAAGTTCTATCAGTAAGATGGGCTATAAATGCTCTTCCGTGGACGTTTTGCTATTAATTATGGTAGTAACTATAAAAAACAATCTACAGTACCACATAAAACATCGTTCATACCAAAAGTATTATCCGCCGCCGACGGTAATCGCGCGCCACGCATTTTATCATATAACTTCTCGTACACATATGCTATTACACTTTGCGACATGACAGCATCTTCACAATTGGTTGACTATAAAACTGACCTTATTCTTCTTATCCGGCTTCCCGCTCTCGTCCTTCTGCGTGTTGCCGTCGAGCGAGAAAGAGACGGCGGCGGGCTTGCGGGCTTGCCTCTCGTTCTCGCCTAGAGGAGGCGCGGATAGCGGTGGTTCGGCACGCGGCAGGCACACGGGGGGGACCCATTCTGCTGAGAGGACTATGTCTGCGTCGCTGTATACCTGGGTAAAGAAGTTATTATATAGTTAGGCATAGCAATTAAATCTATGATACATAAAAAAAGCTCAAGTTTGTAGTGGCCAAGCTTTTGTTAAAATTCTTACATCGCACACGAGCGAATCCGGGGCGAGTGACTCGTATAGGAGCTATACATATTGGAACCTATCTTAAAATCAAATAAATCCTATATCACAACTTTGAATTACTATATCACGGGTATTTGTTTTATTTTATTATTAAAAAATACATGTTACTTAGGTTTCCATAACCACATAACATAGGAGAAGGTATGAGACTCACTTTACAGAAGACATATAGTGATCGAAATATAAAGTTAAATAGTTCTAAGAATATGTATAAAGAAAGAGAAAGACCAATGTCCAAAAGAAGAAGAAAGTACGAGTGTGTGATTTGACGATGACAACACAACAAGTTCAGTGTATCAAGATAACCACCACATCGACTACGTCACTGGAAGATTCAACGCTCACAACTCTTCCACCAGCTAACGTTACCCCTGGGTCAAAATATTTGAGGAACAGCGCCTCGTATGCCGCGTCGTCCAAGCTATCGTACAAAGAGACGTCTTCAGTTGCCTCGTATATCGTGTCCACCATTATGTCGTGGTAATACTCATCGTCGTGATCGAAGTGAAGGTAGTGCAGGTAACAGTGTTCCTAGAAAAGTATACCAGTTAGTATGTAGATCTAGAACAGATTCTGTGATTGGTTGGAAATGCACCTGTATGAGAGGCGAGTCACGATCAAGATCCAACCTGAATAACGACCGGTAGTTTTAATGACATTGTAACAAGACATAGTATGGTCTACCTGGATCATACCTTGACAAGACGATGGTGGTATATGGCTGTAAATATCTTCTGCTGCTGTAAAAAAGTAGTACGGAGTTTGCAGTTTGGATATATCCATATTGAACGATACGCTGACGACCATTAATGTTCTTGATGTTCAGGTATCTTGCATTATTTGGCGGCTTAACGGCCGCGTCAGTCAAGTCAAGCGCCTATACAACAACTTATTAAGTAAGTAGAGTGACGTGCAGCAATGGGTCATAAATAATAATGCTCGAGTCATGATATGACAGCTTGACGAGGTGTTTCGTCCACATCTCCCATCATCATCGAATACATAAAGCGCCTATATAAAGCATTCACAATCTTAGAATTAATAGGAATGACATGCAGCAACGGGTCACGCATATCAATGCCAGAGTTATGGTATGAAAGTTTAACAAGATGTGGTTGCGCATCATCCCGTCGCTTATCGGTCGCTTTAGCATGTCGGGATAGTCGATGTTAAGCATTTCACGTCTTAATATAACCATTCACCTTCTGATCGTTCGTAGGCGTGACATGCAGAAGCGAGTCTCGGATATCGATGTCAGAGTCCTGGTAGTCTTACCTTCAAATAGCTTCATAAGGTGTTGCGCATCTTCCCGCGGCTCATAGGCCGGGTGGGGAACGTCATGCGTCAATGTCAACAATTGGCATCGTGTTCTTAACGTCAGTGGTTGTGGTGATGGTCTCACCTTCTAAGCGTTAGTAGGCGTGACGTGCAGCAGCGGGTCACGGATATCGATGCCGGAGTCGTGCGACAGCTTGATAAAGGTGTCGCAATGTGTTGCACATAATCCTGCGGCTCATCGGCCGCATCTAATTATACACGAGGTAAGGACCCTAATCGTAATCAAACGCGTTGATATAAGCACCTCTTGGCATTAGTAGGAGTGAAATTTAGCAGCGGATTGCGGATATCAGATATCAATGACTAAGTAGTGGTATGACAGTTTGAAAATATGTTCGCATCATCCCGCGGCTCATCGGCCGCGTTGATATAAGCACTCACCTTCTTAGCATTAGTAGGAGTGACGTGCAGCAGCGGGTCACGGATATCGATGCCGGAGTCGTGATACGACAGCTTCACAAGGTGTTGCGCATCATCCCGCGGCTCATCGGCCGCGTTGATATAAGCACTCACCTTCTTAGCATTAGTAGGAGTGACGTGCAGCAGCGGGTCACGGATATCGATGCCGGAGTCGTGATACGACAGCTTCACAAGGTGTTGCGCATCATCCCGCGGCTCATCGGCCGCGTTGATATAAGCACTCACCTTCTTAGCATTAGTAGGAGTGACGTGCAGCAGCGGGTCACGGATATCGATGCCGGAGTCGTGATACGACAGCTTCACAAGATGTTGCGCATCATCCCGCGGCTCATCGGCCGCGTTGATATAAGCACTCACCTTCTTAGCATTAGTAGGAGTGACGTGCAGCAGCGGGTCACGGATATCGATGCCGGAGTCGTGATACGACAGCTTCACAAGGTGTTGCGCATCATCCCGCGGCTCATCGGCCGCGTTGATATAAGCACTCACCTTCTTAGCATTAGTAGGAGTGACGTGCAGCAGCGGGTCACGGATATCGATGCCGGAGTCGTGATACGACAGCTTCACAAGGTGTTGCGCATCATCCCGCGGCTCATCGGCCGCGTCGGGCATGTCGGGCGCGTCGGCCGCGTCGCCTGCAGCGCTGTTGTTGCGCGATCGCGACCCGCCAGCGTCCAAGCTTTCATCTTTGGTATTTTCTGTGCCCGATGACACCTGTAAGAACAAAAAATAACATTAGGATTTAATTTCATAGTCGAGTACAGGTAAAAGTGGATTTTATTTTAGTCCTAGGTATAGGTCAAAGTGTTATGGTAAATATGCTTTTTTTGGTTTAAAAGAACTTTCCTCTCATGAAGAACACATACATTCAGTTCACTTACTGAGAAAACATTATAAAAATAGTAAATTGAACTTTTCAAATCGGTCCAGTAGTTCCTGAGATTAGCTCGTTCAAACAAAGGAACTGTTTATTTGCTTTAGAATGTTTTTAACACTCACAGTGTCATATTTTATATCCATAAGAAACCACAAATTTCGCAGGGTCGGACTAACAGCACGGTAGCTCAATTGGTAAGAGCGTTTGGCCCGGTTTGCCAAAAGGTTGCTGGTTCAAGTCCCGCCCGTGCGCAAGTTTTTGGTTTCTTATTTCATCTTTATGGATATAACTGTTTATTTTCCAATCCAGGTCATAAGTTGCTAAAGACGGATTTCTTATATAGTTGATATTAATTTATTTAAATTAATTAATTAGTTATTATTACTCTTAACTCCTTCAAGCGTATGTGAACGAGACACAATAGAAGTTCTATTGTTATGCGGTCTCATGCGACCGCTCGGGTGTTGAAGGATTAAAAAATAGCGAACCTAAACTTTAACAATAAACAAAAGTTAACTCCATATTGTACTCAAAATATCATACGAAAGACAAACAGCACTTTCATCGTTGCCGAAAAAAACACTTAAGTAGGTAGATGTTAAAAACTTATAGGTTAAAACCGGCCGAACAGACTGGTTTTTAGTTTGTTATTTTGGAACATGTTTTTTTTTTCTTTTTACTGTATGATATAATGGTTTAACTGATTTTTGAAAGTAGCTGAAGATTTCATTTTTTTTATTACTGTTGGTAATTTATTATATAAATTAATTTCAGAAGTAATAAAAGTACATTGAGTAGGTGCGGTATCAACCGAGTCGACGGGACGTAATCCTTTCTTACGTCCTCGCTTGCATTCGCTTGCATTCGCGTGCATGCACGGCGCTGCACATTCCTATATTATTGACATTTACGGTCTCACGAGTCAGTTACTAACGCGGCGGCTACAGGTAAAAATATTCATATTTAAGGAAATATCTGTACGAGTATGTGGTTTGGTGCATGTACTGTGCACAATGCATTGTACCAATTACATTTGTGGTTGCGGTTGTTAATCACTAAATGGAACTAATGATGAACATTTTATTACTTGTGTAATGCAACAAGCCATACTAACCTCACTTCCCTGATCGATAGACATTCTATCCTTGCTGGGTATAGCCCAGTGATGGTCAAGCAAAGATTTTCGTCTATCCTCTGTGGTTTGTTGCTGTAATAAAACAAAACAAAAACAAAATAAGCAAGCGAAACAAATGAACAAGCACTATATGGATTGCAGCAGGCGTTTTGTCTATTTTCTACCGAAGACTATCTATAATCTATAGCATTTGGAAGTCTCAACTATTGCAACTATTTGGCGATACATTTGTAATCGATGTTTGGCTGGATGAATCTTCGTTTATTCTTGCAAGAGGACTTGCAAAATATCTCATGTCAATCTTACATTCGCATGTGCTAGGTGCTAGGCTATACGTGATTCTGCAAAAAAACAAGCATATGAATGTATTTCATATCTAGTTCTAGATGCTAGATGCGTGTATTACTCGTACCTATTTACGAGAAGCCGAGAACGGTAATTGAGAAGAAGGGTTAACTAAGAGAGAACACTGTTATCTTATAAAGGTTATCCAAAATTTCAACAGGTAGGGTAGCAATGTACATATTCAACATACATTAAAATAATACTCAAAAATTATAGTACTCCGTTCTTCAGCGTAAGTGGACGTGGGCCGGTTTCACAACGTCGTACAACTTGATAGCTAGAAATAACTAACTTAAGGCAGCGTTCACACAGACAGTAGCGCAATAGGTAGCGGTGCATTACTTGGAGCATGATGAGCATCGCTCCCGCTCGTCATATCTTATGGTGTGTTTCCACAGTAGTTGAGCCGAGTGGAGCTGATCAGAGATGTGTAAAAATTTACCAATGATGTTTCTAAAAATACATGAAATATTTTGCTTGTCAAATCTTGCTTAGGTAGGTAACTTCGTTAGCATTTTTTAGACATCTCTATCAGTAATGTGATATCTACGTATACTAGCTTAGTGTTCTCTTAGTAATAGATTGCAAAGCGCGGTTGAGGTGACGGGAGCGGGCGTGGTATACGACGCAAGTCATTAAGTTTCGTTGGCCACCAGGCGTTTGCGCGAATGTGTGTTGCAGAGGTTGTAATCGAGCGCTCCTCCGCTAGGTCGACGTCAACACAAACGAACAACCCACGTGTTTGACAGTCGCTAGCTAGCTCGCGACTTACACCACACGTGCGTCTTGTACGTGACCACTTGGATACACGTTCACCATCATTATTATCAGCCAAAGGACGTACACTACTAAACATAGGACTTCTAAACGGCTTTCCACAGCGACCGATGACAAGCGGTCTGCATTCTGCAAAGTCGTCTGTCCATCTTGCCGGTGACTACGCCATGTCTTTGGTCCAAGCGTCTCCAATCTAGAACTTTTCTGCCCCAACTTCTTTGATACTACTCTCTTGATATACCGTGACCGAGCCTGCAAGTCAACATGGCTAAGCACTTAGCGAGCAGGTTACCTGCAGCGCGGTGGGCGTGACGAGCTCCCTCTCGAAGGCCTTGGGGAAGGCAGCGCCGGGACGATCGTCCGCGTCGGCGGACGCGGGCCGCTCGTCTGCGGCGTGCTCGCCGCCCTCCTCCGCTTCTGCTGTAGCTGCCTGCAGCTCGGGGAACGTCTCGTCCTGAAACATAATGACGACCTCCGTGGTGTAGTGGCGTCGCCGTTCCGAGGTCCCGGGTTCGATTCCCGGTCGAGTCAATGTAGAAATCAAAATTTTCTATATTGTCTCGGGTCTGCGTGTTGTGCTACCATCGTTTCTGATTTCCATAACACAAGTGCATTAGCTTCTTACTTTGGGATCAGAGCGTCTGGGATCTGTGTGAGTTGTTATTCCTTCCTATGGAGAAGTTATGCCAAGCAAAAATGGGTCGCAAATACGACGACAAGACTATGACGTGTTCCTTAAAATTAGAATTAAGAAACATGAACCCTTTTGTGTGAGTTGATGAGTAGTGGCGTCAATTCATGAAGCACGAAATTTGTTTCAATAGAGACATTTGACTGGTCGTAACTTATCTTTTATTTTTGGTAGACAGCTAGACATTTATGCCACACATGAAGTGACGATGCGGCCCAAGATTGGCTTTGCTATCTAACTCACACACTTGTACAGTGTCTACCATTTATATGAATAAGCTCAATGTGTCTGAATATTATTGATGGAATGTCAAAGTGCGCAAGAGTAGGCTAAACTAATCACATATGTATACTTATACTACGAGTCGCAGTTACTTTTGTGTTGTTTAGTTATTACCGAGTTCAAATTACTATTTGATCATTTCAAGTTTCCTAGCCAAACACATTAATCTCTAAAGAAAAATACAATGGGATCTTACTTTGACTAGAAGTGAATCTTTTCCAGGAGAATGTTCCGATTTATTCATGTAGTAGATTTCAGCTTGCTCGGCTCTGTAAACAAAATACGTGTATTCGTTAGCGCGCTGCGTCCAACACAACAATGAATCACAAATTAAGTTCAAGCGTATAAATTCATTAACATTACACTGCCCGTGCTAAATTGAATTTGCTTCAGGAGAATCAATTTATAAATAAAAACAGAGTGCGTCTTTGAAAGTAACAATAAGTCAATGCTTTTTAATTACAATATGTAAGAACTTCATGAAATTTGTAACTCGACACCATGACGTCATGGACACTGGCATGACTATCAGTAGTGGTCAGTTCCGTGAATGCAGATATACTGACTCCATGGGCAAGATGAAGTCAAGGCAAGGCATGAAATAGAGACAGCATGTCTTTATTTCACCATCTATTATAGGTACTCACTTGTGTGCATTGTGATTGTCTGGTCCATGAGTGCGCATGTGCGCGATGTCGTAGAAGATGGCGGCGTTGACGACGTACTCCATGGGCGCGATGACACCATAAGACTCCGGTCCATGCTCCATCACGAGCGTGTCTGACACGTTCGGATCGAACATCACCGCGTTAGGTGTCACCAGCAGTACTCCAGACACTACGCCCTGGAATTTGTTAAAATTTGTCATTACGTGCCTGCGATTTTAACTTCGAAACGATTTTTTTTTAAAAAAAAAAGGAGTTTCGTGTTTCGCTATACTCTCAGAGCTATTGGACTACTCTGAGAGCACAACCAATGTGCTACAGTTTGATGGTTATTGATTAATTTGTGCTTGCGGTGGATTGTTAAAATCTTTGAGGTGGTTGACTATGTATTAAAGAAAATTGTGGAATGTATTCGTAGTGGTTTCTTGTGTAATTATTTCAGTGATATCTAATGGGATAATGTTAGGAGTATTGCAGGCAACGGTATGGTCCAAGCGTTTTGCAGCAAATCGTGGGCAGTCTTCAATCAGGTGTTTCCAGGATTGCGTGGTGAGGTTGTCGTCTGCGACAATATGAAATCTTTTCAGAGAAAACCGTGGTTTGTGAGATACTGCGTGATGAAGAAATTACTGGGTGCGATAGGGAGGTATTCTGTAAGTTTAGCGTATGTAGGGAAAAGAGTTTTGGTTAAGTGTCATTTTTCGGGGTTGCCAAACGATTTGCGTGTCATTGACAGTGAGAGTTCGTAGGTGGCCTTTGTATACTAAGCGTAGAATGCGGGTAGGTATAAAGGCATTTGTGTATTTCATATGTATTGTAAGAACCCAACTATGGGCTACCTACTACACCGATACATTTCACTATTTATTTCCTGCTTAGTGTCATTATCATAACGTGGATATTGCCTAACGCAATTGCTAAAAGAGGCTTTATTGAAAAATAAGTCAATTGATTATCTGATGACTATGTATTGCATTGTTTAAAATTGTGAGTACGTCTGTTACATCATTCTGTACTATTTACACATTTTGTAAACAAGGTCACCTGAACATAATAATATTAATAAAGTCTTTTGTCTTTCCTCACGGCGTAATTTTTGTTTCCTGTGAAAACCGTTTATTTTACGAGCATTGTTGTTTATTTACAGCTGTGTCAACGGGTCATATCGCAAATGTTTACTTTTCTGGAAATCGCCTCGATACGATAAAATCCTAGATTAATAGCTTGCATGATAAAACATTTGATTTGATAAGACTGTGGAAACGCAATTTAGATTCGACATTCACCAGATAATTGTGTGTGTTTTTGTGGAATAATAATTATGGAGGTAAAAAGTAGTGCAAATGCGATAAGCATGTGTTTAGTAGCTCAGCTATTTATCAAAATGACGGATCATTTGCATATTAGAGCATGTTAGTTGTTACTACTCATAATACTAAAATTGCGATAAATGTTTACCATCAGCTACATACAACTATGTATTGTATAGCTTGTGTCAGATTTTATCAATACTTCGATACCTACTTATTGTTAGACATTTTTTCAGTGTGGAATATTCAAAGAAAGAAAATTCTAGTCATATTTTTTCTTTCAGTTATTTAAACTTAACAGTTCAAGGACACAAAGACTGATTCAAATATTTCCATTAAATTGGAAATATGTTACTGAGACGTATGTGAAAATGAAAACTAACAGCTGAATAATTCAATTTTATATCGTACATTAAAAAAATATATTTGTAAACTTAACAATGTCCTTGCAAATAAATGTCTCAGTTGTTCACAGTGTTGAAAATTAAATAAAAAGTATGATTTTTTAACTTTTATGTTTATATTTCAAAATGCAGATCGTCATTTGTTTACGTGTGATATTTTTTGGCATCGGCTTTGCTCTCTAGATGATGATGCCAAGTTTTACCGAGTACACCGAGAAAGAAGTATGTTAACTCTGACTATCAAGATCTTAGGTATTGCATTCGTGAAAAAAACTGCTCGGCTACCGATAAGTGAGTCATCTCTCCACTCTTTTTCCATAAAACAAAACAAATGACAATCATGCACGTAGACTCACCTGGCCATCAGTGATGTGTCGCACGTTGATCTTGAGGAACCGCTGCGGGGCGCTGCTGCTAGCTGGCGCCTCGGGAGACACTGGCCGTAGGCTGTCCAGAATCTCTGTATAGTAAAAAAGGATTCATTTAGCATTTGAGTAACAGCGACTATGTTTATACAAATGTTTAACCATGTGTTGCGCAGTTGAGTCTTGTTTAATCAGGACCGATTGAGGGAGGACCCATCTAAATTTATATGGGTTCCTCAATGTTCCTAGCAACGGACAGCTGTTTAGTAATAACTGCGCAGTGAAAGTGATACTGAAGTTTTTCTGGTCATACGAGCCCCGCCATAGAGTAGAATAGTATTTATGACAAAACTTAAACTAAACATTATATATGTTATTTTATTTCGATTTAGAACAGATTTTCTGTAGCATTCGATCTATTTAAAATAGAGTAAGCGGAAAATATCAAACCGTCAAATGATATACAGATGTGATTAAAGGTTTATAGATAAGTAGACGTCCAAATATATAAAAGTTCAAAAAATCAGCATTAACAGTGCGTCATAATTCCATCTTGAGCTCAATATCGGTACATCTGACGTCACTTTGCCTAGAGCACATTATAAAGCAGTAAATTGAATATCTTCACTATGAGTATTGCAATATTTACATCGTCTTTTCAATTGATGTCTTACAACAAACAAATGCGTAAAGCAGTCTGAATAAAGATGAATGCAATAAAATTCTTTTGTTTTTTATTATTCATTGATTCATTCATAGAAATATAAACCTTTTCTGATGTTTTACCTTGTTTAATAAATATAATCCTGATTATGCTTACTGAGGTAATGTATTACTATTATTAACAATAACTTTTGTAGAGCCATGTATTTGTAATCTTTGAAAAATGTATAAAGCCATAATTTTCGATTCGCATGCAAGTAATAGTTTTCCAACATTAGCAGAACGTTCGCGGTTGCATGATCAAAAATTGTTCAGCAACAACGTCCTAACATGCATATGGGATTTCCAAAAAGTTCACGCTTGCCCACTTATATGGCTAATGTGGTAATTGTGCCATGGGTTTAACTGATAAGGAGTTATTGTGCAACGGCAAGAGGTTAGCATTTCATTGACGTTAAACACGTATGACTTACGTACATTTCTCTCACAAAAAAAAGTTAAAAGAACTGTATTGTGATATTGTTTTAAAAATGTTACAGTCGCAATCACAACAATTTCAGTAATTCCGTAACTTAAGTATTGTATACGTACTGTAAAATGAATGATATTGTAAACAGTTAAAAAACTAACAGGCACTGTTTCTTTATCAGAGCAATAAAAAATAATGATTTGCCACCGATTTAGTGCATGGCATTGGAAAGTTTTGAGGTTGAATATGTTTTTGTTGTATTCAAATTTAGTTTTTATGTTGCCTTTATTTTTAAAGATGATTTATGTAAGAACGATGTTAAATAAGGAAACTATATACATTTGTAATACCTTTTTCCTGTGCCGGTTCGCTCGTAGCCTGTGTTGATTCAGATGTGTTGTCGCCGCTCTCGGACGGTCCATCCGATTCTTTATCTCCATCTGCGAAACCATAATAACACCATGAATAATCTGTCGCTAGTCACATAACGCCACAAGTCACGCGATCCATCGAAATTGGTAAAATAACAAACTTCGTCAACAAAAACTGAAAACAGACCGTGGTACCAGCGCTTCAGGAATTCTAAACTGAACATTCTTGAAGTGATACAAGGTCCATTCTATCTGTACTTTTATCGCGTACGATAAAGTGAATCCATATCTCGGACGAGCATGGCGCCGGCGAGCCCCAGAAGCGCGATTGAGTCGTCGATGCAATTAAAGCATTCGGGTCGGGACTGCAGTTTTAGGTTTAAAATAGAATCGTTCTAAACGCGTGGTGCCGGGTCGCGGGCGCGGCGACGTCTGCTCCTCACCGCGAGTGGTGTAACCACTGTTTGCGGTGCAAATACGAGAAAAAATTGTTCCATGTCTACGTCACGCGCGAATGAATAACACCAAGGTTGAGTGTTATTGTTTTGTTTTTGGCCCGGATAGTGTTGCACAGTGCGAATGCATGCTCGTTGCACCATAAGGCTTGCTATCCCATACATTTGCCGTCGATATCTCCAAAATCGATCGGACTGGTAGGAAATTAAGTTTTTAATTTATTAGTCTTAAACTCTAGATAATACGCTACTCATAAAACTTAAACAAGGTTAGCGACTATAGTTAATGATTTTGAACTATTAATGTTAACTATGCAACTAATCTTCGTCTACAATGTGTTCGATTCATTGTATGCATATTTATTAGTTGATTATCTCATTACAAATCATTTAGGAGTACCTTTACACACATGTACCTAACCATCTTTAAGATTATAAATACTGTAGTATTCTAGAGCCATATTTATGTTAATGATCGATTATCAAAACAATGTGTCAATTAATAAATTTTAAATAACTATCCTAAACTGAAAGGAACAATTAATTTGTCCCTAGTTGGTGTAACCGTTTGTCTGGCGAAGGCCAGATTTCGTAAGGCAAGTTTCTCGTCCGACCGATTTGTTACGGTTCATGTTTGACAGACAGTTTTGTTACTTACAGATTTTTTTGGACCATGAATACTACTACGATATGACAAGCAATAAAGAACAACTGCCTAAGAAGTCAAGCTTACGAGTACCTGCTTCAACAGCCAACACACATATGCACAGAATGTATTTGTTTTTCCTAAGTAGAGGACAAATGCAGCGTTATTTTAAGATTTTAATCAGCTATTAATGAAGGCGGTTTATTTTTTAAATTTTTTTTTAGTTATTTTCCCATATCTCAAAAACTACTTTGTTTACGAGAAATTGTGGACAAACATACATACACTAACGAAATTTTGTGTTTGAAAGCCTTTATAGATCAATATATATATACTCAAATACTATAAAATTTCAACAATATTACCGATTTTTCGTGTACGGACGAGTTTAAATAAAGAAATGACTTAGGATTGTTTATTATAGGTGTATGACTAAATAAAATTAAAAATGTAAAACAGATCGAGTGTTTGTTGTTTACAATACAAAGTTGCGATACAATATTAGCAAACATTATCAAACACAAGCAGCAAGCTTACATACTTTATTGACTTTATTCGACTTACTACTTTAAACGTAGAAACGTTAATAAAAAAAGTTTTCATTTTACTGCGTCTCACTAATACAGTTCACAAAACTAGTAATGGTTTAAAATCTACGCAAAGCTTTTAACTTCATCGTATTTTAGTTTATAAAAGCTTGGAATGAACGCTTTTGTTTTTAAAGAAATCCGCAATAATGTGGCACGCAAGTCGGTCATTCACCACTATATTCTAGAAGTAGACGAACCCATCAAGCAGAGTGCAACTTGTATACAGGGTGTGATATATAAAATTGTTTGTGTTTATTACTTAATTTTTAATGCAGGCCCTAAGTAATTAGTTATCTGTTCTTAATAGTTTTGTATAATAATAAATTGACTGTTTTTTTCTAACAAAGTAAATCTAACCAGCCATGTACTAACAAATGTGTCCAGTCGTAGAACTTGACATTGTTATTTACTACAACGCGTAAGCGATTTTAAAATACTACTATATATTTTTGGAGCGGGCTATGCTCGGTGTTTCTCTACGAGATCGAATCAGGAATGAGGAGATTCGTAGAAGGACTAAGGTAACGGACATATCCCTAAGAATCAGTAAGCTCAAGTGGCAGTGGGCAGGGCACATAGCGCGAAGAACTGATGGCCGTTGGGGCAGAAAAGTTCTAGATTAAGACCTTTCGACCAAAAGCGCAGCGTGGGACGTCCACCGACAAGATGGACGGACGACCTTGTTAAGATCGCCGGATCACACTGGATGCAGACCGCTTGTGATCGGTCGCTGTGGAAAACCGTGGGGGAGGCCTATGTTCAGCAGTGGACGTCCTTTGGCTGATAATGATGATGATGATGACTATATTTTTGAGTTAAAGAATAAGGAGCATTATGACCCGGTTAAGATAACAATAACAACGCATAAACTGTAGTATCATTGATAAAAATATGTGCTCCTACTAGGCCACACGCTGTATAAAAAACATTGTTTGTTAGTCCATTGGAGTCGATTTAATCGGATCGTAACGAAACTTTATCCTTTAACAAATTGAAATACGAGTGTGCAGATAGTAAACAATTAACGTACTTCGATATGGAAACGATAGTTTCATTTTCAAGGACGTCTGTGAGTATTTTGTTTTTCATGTTTATGATATAAAATATTATGATTAAACTGTAACAGTTGCGTGGCAGTTGACTATATGTTTAGGGGTAAAATATTGTGATTCAACTACATAAACCTACATTAGCTTTCTACTATAGTTAACGATAACGATCATTTGGGTTTACCAGGAGGTAGTCGTTTTAATTACCTGTCTTTTTCTTTTCAATTTGGCATCAATAAGAGATGACGAAATCGGCACTGTCGTCATGTATCATTTGTTTGCAACACTTATCTCCTATCATAGCTCTCAGAGGGAAAATAATGTGGTAACTGAAAGCCTGTACTTGCGCCTTGGTCCAGCTTGGACCACTTACACCTTGACGCAGCAGTCTGTACCTGTAAGCAGGGTCCGCTATAAAAATGCGCTTTCTAGTTGAGATTATGATTGCATATGCGACGGTCATTATATAAATCGATATTTTGCTCATATCTTTCCTCTAGTGTTATTCAGTGAGCATCAGTGCGATCTAGCCGTAAGCAGTTCAGTTTATTCAGTCCAAAACAGGCGGTGTCAAAGCTACCAGAGCGTTATGTATCTGGTGGTCATTATAACTAAATCTATGGTCTGCCCGGGTAAGGTGAACTGCGTATTGATCAGTTTTCTAACCTCCTATAGTTTTTACACTATTTTTTTAATTACACTAATACAGATATTTACATGAAATGTAAGTAACACGGTTTTAACTTTATTATCGAAGCCAGTGTCTTTACAAAAGCCTTGACAATTAGATTAGTACAACATGAAAACAAAATCACCACATGTTTAGTAACATTGGCTGAAAAATCTAGCTTTTATAGGAAAAGTAAAATATGTTATACAATATCAAGAAAGTGGCCAAATAATAAAACATTGCAATACTTTATGTTTGTGTGTGTGTGTGCGCGCGTGTGCGTGCGTGCATGTGTTTGTGTGGCATTGCAGTTAGCTGATCGGCTTTAGATACAATATACAATTGGTCATGCTGAGCGGCGGAATATTCAGAATAGGAACATTAGTTACGTATCTGAAGTGACTTCTTATATAATACTAGCGGACCCAGCGAACTTTGTTTCGCCCCCAGCCCCGTCCCGCCCCGTCCCGCCCCAGCCCCGTCCCGCCCCTGCCCAATCTCGCCCCTGCCCCGTCCCGCCCCAGCCCCAGCCCAGCCCAGCCCCAGCCCCGCCCCGCCTCAGCCCCGTCCCGTCCAGCCCCATCCCCGCCGCTCCAGCCCCACCGCGCCCCAGCCCCGCCCCGCCCCACCCCAGCCCCGTCCTGCCCCAGCCCCGTCCCGCCCCTGCCCCGTCCCGCCCCAGCCCCGTCCCGCGGAGTCCCGTAATTTTAAAAGCATTCCCAGCGAATTTTGTTTCACCCTTAAATTACTAAAATGGCTATTAAAAAATAAGCGTTGATCGTAGAAGGGTGAAAATTGAGGGTTGTATGTATTTTTGTATATCATAAAATCATAAAAAAATTGAAATTAAAAATGTTGTCCATAGTCCAATGATATATTAATTAACTTATAAAACTATGTGATATTACTTACATGTATAAATTGAAATTATTGTTCCTGTACTCCTACTGTGGCTATATACGGTATTTCGTTCACTACAAAATAAATTTAATTAATTTTATAGCGTCAACAACACGTGGTTAGCTTATATGACACGTTCGTAGATTTACCATAGCAGCGCCATCTAATGATTACTTACTCAACCCAGTCGAAAGGTATCGACATCTGTTAGAATCATTTCGAGTTAACAGAATTGTGACTGTCAAATAATAACAGACAAATAATTAGCAATAAATTAAAATTGCGACTATAATTTGAGATTTAAATTATCCTATCTCTCAAGTTGGATCGAACTGCACATGGTGTGCGAATTTTATTATAATCGGTTAAGTGGTTTAGGAGTCCATTGAGGACACACATTGTGACACGAGATTTATATATATTAAGAAAGATGTTGAAATGAATCAAGCACATCTACAAAGGCGCATACTACAAATTAGCCAAAAATCGATAAATGTTATGTCCAACTTCATATCGCAATCCTTTTCAAAATTTAGACTGTTTTTTGTGCTCTGCTGAACATGGAATACAAGAACGTTGGTATTGTGGAGTGAAGTTGAGTAAAGTGGGCTACACACGACCCTTAAATCGGACCCGATATCGGGACGATGATAGTTGGAATGATTTACAAATAATAAAATTAGGCTTCCGATTTGCCAATACACGAGGCGATTTACGGTACGATCTAGTGTCCTCCCCACCACTTCCCAGATATCGGGTCTGATTTTAGGGTCGTGTGTAGCCCACTTTAGAAAAATATTAAACAACATAGCTTTGCTTTGCCCTTGCTCCGCTCACATACCTACATCCTACGTATTTCCATCGCAATTATCTAAAACGTATAAACAGATCAGCCTGGCCGACCAGGCAGGCATGTCATAGAGACATAGAGGTATAGATTCTGCGGCCCCCTTTTTAAAAAAAAAAAAGTTGAGTACCACTGGTTTAGACTCTATTCGTGTCATTGTATGTTTTTAGGGTTCCGTAGCCTAATGGCAAAAAACGGAACCCTTACAGTTTCGTCAAGTCTGTCTGTCTGTCCGTCCGTATGTCACAGCTATATATATACATTCTGTAACTATACGCATTACACAATTGAAATTTGGTAGGAAGATGTATCCTGTTAACAGCTTACTGATTCTCATACAAAAATTAAAAAATAATGATTTAAGGGGGGGCTCCCATACATGAAACTAAAACCAAAAAAATTTTTTGTCAAACCTATGCGTGTGGGGTGTCTATGGATACTAGGTCTTTTAAAATGACATTGAGGTTCCTTAAACCATTTTCTTTTAAAGTCTAACGTTTCATAGCTAGACGCTTCCAAAGTAGAAAAAATGGGCGTCCCCCCCCCCCCCCATTTAACTTCTAAACCAAGCAAGTGTAAATTTTGAAAAAAAAATTGAATGTAGATCTTAACAAATACCTAATTTCAACGAAAATTGGTTCGAACGGGATCGAACTAGTAGTTTTTGAGATATAGCACATTTTCAACAACCTCAAACATAACTTTGTTCTTCATACAAACACCATGAAAAACAAAGTTATATTCGCAGTCAACAAAATATTGTGGTATTTTACTAAGTAGAAGTAAGTGAATTCCCTAATTCAATTAAAGTTGGCACGGAACCCTGAGAGCGCGAGTCCGACTCTCACTTGGCCGGTTTTTTAATAGATAAGGTAATGTTAGTCATGTGACCAAGCATTTACTCGTATTCAAAATTGACAACTTTTTTTTAAATTAAAAATAAAAGTAATATTTCTAGTAAATTCAAGTTGTGGGACAAACATAATTATGTTACGCACATATTTGATTACTTTTTCTAAAGTTGTCAGGAAGCCCATTGTATCGCTGCTAGTGGATAGCAGCAATGTGTGTAGTAGATGTTTATTTTCATAAGTTGTGCATTTCAACAATCCCTGTTCGTTGTTTATTCGCGTGTAAAACTTTGGTGCAAGATAGTTATTTAAGAAGTGAAAAGGGACCAGAGATTTGTGGTTACGGGCAACGAAAACGTCGCTTGTTGTTCTGTGATATGGTAGGGATTGTATGCCTGTGACACCTTCGAAGGCATTGATTGACAAAAAGCTTACGAACCGATAGGACTTTAGCCATATTATAAACCAAAACAGTAGGATGCAATATAGGAAGAAACAGCGTGACCTTGATCACCGCCTTTTGAGCTCGCTCCAGATGGAGCAGGTACGTTATGGCCGCACCGCCCCGGACACAGATACAATAGGCAAGAAGTGATTTGCATAGATACCTAATGTGTTTGAATGAGAAGGTTCTTGTCGCCTACTAGGCGTCAGTTTTTAAAAGCATATAGCAACTTTCGAGCTATTTAGAAACTAGTGCTACATGTGAGTCCCATTAAGCCTATCATTAATTATCGCTTCTAGATTCTGTGTGGAATCAGCCCGAGCTAGAATAGTACAGTCAAATGTATTATCTTTGTACTCTAGTACTATCTTTTGCAAGAAAAGGTGAAATCTTATCGCGAAGTCTTCTCGGGTGCTTGTGTTCAGCTGTTTTGTTGAAGCAAAGGTAAGCAGTGAGGAATAGGAGGTTGTTCTCTAGCCAATTTGTAACCCGACATATGCATGTATCAATAATTTTGTGAACACCATCCCAACCAGCTTTGCTATGGAAAATTATAGGTGTGTCATATGCAACAATCCGCAAGTCAGCACCTGGGAGGACTAGTTTGCACAGTGCATTGATGTAGATCAAGAAAAGAGTAGGTCATTGACTATGAACTGGCAATTAGACTTTTTGGGTTCTTACCTTTCCTCTTGTCAGGCACCAGCAGTGTCTGTCCGGGGAAGATGAACTGTGTGGCGAGCCTGTTCAGTTTGGTTAGCTCGGACGGGGTGGTGTCGAATCGCGCCGCCAGAGAGGTTAAGGTGTCACGGTCGCGGACCTTTAAAAACAAAAGACGTATGAATAGATTAAAAAAAAAAACCTACGTTTTGCATAAACTATACTTCCAGCTGTTCGTAATTAACATACTTTTGATAACAATGGTTTGAAGTGGGAGCTCTTTCCTCATTTGTTTTTGTTGACTACGAATTTACTTGAACTGTATTATATTTAATTGATTGTTACTGATGACATAAATGTTCATAACTTACCGTATAAGTTGTAGTCTTGATAGGCGGAGGTGGGGGTAACCTTTTGGTCTGTTCATCCTCATCTGTGAGCAACAGTAAACAAAAACGTATTAATTAAGTGTGTTAAACACAGAGATTATCATTAAATGACGCCTGCCTATATTTTCTTGACTTTGCTATTTACTTGAGAAAGATTTTGCTATTGAAAAACGTTCAGGGGATAAAGTAAATAATTTGAGATTACTTATCGTAACATGACGAGAATAAAATAAAATAAATTAGATTCAGAATACATTCCCATTTAATAACCATACGTTTCTATTGTCTTGTGAGAATTACAAAATGCCCATTTTTTTTCTCAAACCACTTCTCGGTACCTACGTGCACCTAAAGATAATACATTACTGGACAGTCTTATCATAAAATAAATAACACTCATTAGCTATCATAACATGCTAATCAAATCAGGCGCAGAATTCTCAAGCGCATTCTCTATGGCACCTGCCTATATCCGTTATGGATATCCAGGTCATTTCTCCATCTATGAGCGTGTCAAGTTCGCGTCGATAACTAACTGACAATATCATAAAGCTACCTATAAGATTATAGGGACTTATGTCAGATTGTAGATTTATAACGATTCGTGTTGTCTTGATGATTCATCAAGATAGGAAAGATTTATCAATTTAAGCTTTATTGCACCTATACGTTGCTTTCACATAAAAACACCTGCATTTTTGTACAAATGGAATACAATATTTATCATTTCTTTATATTTATCTGTAACATCTTCATATTTAAGGTAAAGTAATATTTTTAAAAAACATGTCGTGAATTATTATAAATAGGACCTTGTAGTCCATTGAATGAGTCCCTCCAAGGGGGGTCTAGAGTGCGTGAGTAAGTAACGTAAGATGTTTTTTCGGAAACATGTTAAGAGTCCCTAGGTAATAAACATACTAAAACCCCGGCCGGGACACTAGGAGGAGCCCCGGAGTGGGGGGAGGGGGGGAAAGGGTCCATTTCTTCATTTTTCGCTTAAATCTCCAAAACGGTACATGTTAGAGAAAAACTTTCAAGGAAAAGTTGAAAGGCCATAAAATTATCTACAAGTTGTACCTAAATAATTTTTTTCTATTAGCAGCCGTTTTCGAGCTACATCCCAAGAAAGGTGAAAAAATCGAAAACATAAGCAAACTTTAGCATAAGCTTAACGAGGGCGGACCCCTTCCCATGCTACGTGTGAAACTTCATCGAAAAAATCCGAACAACGGATAATGTTGGGACATTGATGTCATATGAGAGGCACTAGAGGAAAAAAAATAAAAAGTTCAAGCATCGTAACTACCCTAATAAAATTCAATTCCTCCTTAACGCCTCCATGGTGGAATCTGTTTTTTTTATCAATGATAGACCTAATTATGAGCAATCTATCGGTACTGGTCACAAGTTGCACTTTTGAGCTTTTTGGAAGAAAAAAATAAAAAAGATCAAGTTCAGTAACTCAAACTACCCTAACATATATTTTGACAATCGATTCCTCCTAAAGGCTTCCATGGAGGAATGTGTTTATTTTATCAATGATAGACCTAATTAAGAGCAATCTATCAGTACCGGTCACAAGTTGCACTTTTGAGGTTTTTGGAAGAAAAAAAATAAAAAGGTCAAGTTGCGTAACTACCCTAATATAATATTTTGACAATCAATTCCTCCTTAAGGCTTCCATGGAGGAATGTGTTTTTTTTACCAATGATAGACCTAATTAAGAGCAATCTATTAGTACCAATCACAAGTTACACTTTTGAGCTTTTTGTAAGAAAAAAAATAAAAAGTTCAAGTATCGTAACTACCCTAATAAAATTCAATTCCTCCTAAAGGCTTCCATGATGGAATCTGTTTTTTTTATCAATAATAGACCTTATCATGAGCAATCTATCTGTACCGGTCACAAGTTGCACTTTTGAGTTTTTTGGAAGAAAAAAATAAAAAGATCAAGTTCAGTAACTCAAACTACCCTAATATAATATTTTGACAATCGATTCCTCCTAAAGGCTTCCATGGAGGAATGTGTTTATTTTACCAATTATAGACCTAATTAAGAGCAATCTATCAGTACCGGTCACAAGTTGCACATTTGAGTTTTTTGGAAGAAAGAAATATTTTTTGATCTATTGATGTGATAAACATGGGTATGTAGTATGGGGAAATTGTTTGAGCCAAAATCATTTTTTACTGCGTGTAACTCAGAAATGGTAGGATATAGGAAAAAATGATTTAGGTACAACTTGTAGATAATTTTATGGCCTTTCAACTTTTCCTTGAAAGTTTTTTCTCTAACATGTGCCGTTTTTGAGATTTAAGCGAAAAATGAAAAAATGGACCCTTTCCCCCCCTCCCCCCACTCCAGGGCTCCTCCTAGTGTCCCGGGGTTTTAGTATGTTTATTACCTAGGGACTCTTGACATGTTTCCGAAGAAACATCTTACGTTACTAACTCACGCACTCTAGAACTTTTTATTCAATGGACTATTGAGTCTTTTAACCAAGAATATCAAGTAACCATTAATGAGATGAAACCGTAAAAATCTTGTTACTTTGAATAATGAAGAAGTTTCAAATGAAATGAAACCGTTGCAAGTCTATATAATTTAATATCTAAAGCGGAGTAATAAATCTTGATCGCATTAAACCGCAATCACAAGTAGATCCCATAAGCCGCGCGGTGTAAATAAACACACGGTTTTAACTGAATTCTGGCGTTAATTACTATGAACATCAGTCGGATGGCGTTTTATAACTCCGTGTTTATTCACCAACAGAACAGGATCTCTATTTTTGAATCACTCGCTTAAATATGGCGTGTGAGTATAGTTCGATAACAAATAAAATATCAATGAAAATCACGCAAAATATTGGCGTTGGTACTCACAAAATTCATTTATCTTTTTTGAAATCACTTCTACGTGAAATTATAATGATTTTCATTGGAAAATGGGACATTAAACAATGATTATCACACGCCCTCTTGACGCGAGTGATTCAAAAATAAGGGCCCAGGAGCTCTATTTTTGAATCACTCGCTTCAAGATGGCGAGTGATTTTCGTTCGAAGATGAATTTAAAGTCATAGAAAAAAACTCGTTGTCGAACGAAAATCACTCGCCATTTCGAAGCGAGTGATTCAAAAGCCCCAGATCCCGTGCCAAGCGGCCGGGCGGGTAACGAGCGCGTCCTGGGAAGTGTTTGCTAAAGATTAAGCCGAAATTAAATCTTACTCCTATAAATCCCTTCCTCGAAGAAAATCTGGAATATCAACACGGATTGAATGAAAGTTATAAGCACTTAGGTATACGTCGAATCTCAAGGGAAGAATTCGTTTGGATTAGGGATTTGGCATTTCGAAAAGTAAAAAAAAAGCAATGGCAAACAAAGCTATTGGATTATTTTTTTAACTTTCCGTGATAATTTTTAATTTAGATCCTAGATCAAGGTTCCTAAAATTCTGCAGTATTTATTGGGTATATAACCAACAAACAGCTTATTTAATAATAATTTAATAAGCTATCAGCTAGTAATCAAAATCTTTACATTACAAAAAATACAACTCACTTGATGCAATTCGTAAAATAAGCACACATTAGACCACAACAGGCCGAATAATACATCCTTAATGCAAAATATTTAATCAAAACATTTTCTTTTGTCAGTGTCTTATTATGTTGAGTGACCTTTCGCAAAAGAGACTGGGTTTAATTAAATTTAGCCTGTAAAATGCTCTATTCCAGCGTTTCAACATTAAGTAAAAAATCTTTCATATATATATGATAATAAAGAAGTGGAGGCGGGCGTATAACCCTCGGATCCACTTTCGCCGTTGAAATTTTATAAAAGAACAAAACCCAATGTCGAGGATATAAAATCCCGTTGAACTTGAGATGCGGGCTTTAAGGAAAGCCTCTTGTTGTGTTTCCAACATTAAGCTTGATCTATACGCTTTTCAGTGTAGTTTCAGTAGAAGTAAGCTTTCACTAATGCATGGTAGCCCTGCCATGGTTTAAGAGAATCGGTCACAATACTAATGCGAAACATTACCACAAAATATGCAAAGCAAACCAAACTTGACCGGAAAATCTTATTTATGCATAATTTTCACGTAACTGAATAAACCTTGTGTTATTGCAAATGTGTTCTCAGTACTATCTGAAAGCTAATTACACAAACAGTACGAAGAAAAAGTTTTCCCGGAATGTGTCAGAATTAGAAATAAACATCGCGATAATGTGATTCATATTCATGAGCCGCGGGTAGGTAGGGCCAGTCGTTTGTGCATGTGTAAGTGTCCTCGCCACAGATGAAAATATCTAAGTAGATAGCACAAGTATATATGTACGTCGCGTTTCTAAAATAAAGTGCATAATACTTGTATGTATACAATTTAAATGCAAGCGTATTCTTCTTTGACATTGTTTTATTTCGAAACAATCAATCAAATCTTTAGGGCATATTTCACTTTATCTAGGTAAGTACCTGTTTGACGACGCGTTTGGTGTACTGGTTAGAGCTCCTGACTATTACTACTATTTAATCGATGTCTGGTATTCGTAACACAATGAAGAAAATTAATTCGAAACCACGACAGTTGGTGTGTTGTCTGGCGCATATTTATTTATTTATCTAGTAATATATATGCTAGATAATTCATGGGGCAATGGTATTATTTTTTTAAATCAGCGCTTCTCAGGTAGCGCTTACTTTGCAATTGTGAAACAGGCCCTTAGAATGATATTGATGTCAAAATTATCATAGATCAATTTGTTGAAAAAAATATATAGCTCACCTCTGTGCACGGCGTCGAACCTCCCCTCGACCTTGGAGCGAAGCGCCTCCAGGTCGAAAGGCGCCGCGAACCCATGGTCCACAGAACGGCTTTTAGACCTGTAAGACGCAATATATGAATATAAGATACGGTTAAGCGACTGCCTGCGAATTTTATGCAAAAGGCCCATGCTCAATATCGAGATGGGCGATTTAAGTCTTTAATAGTAAAAAAATTGAAATTGTTTTTGTGTACATATCCAAAGTTTTCGAAAATTTTTAACTGTACAAAATATATCAAACGATTAAGAAAAATACTGTTAATGGACTTATTGGTCCCCATACTGCAGAATAATAGGTATCGGTCATCTAATTACGTATTGACCTAATTTAATTGAAGATACACGTGCTATCACGCGGTCGATGCAGTGAGCAGTGTCCCATTACTATGAACGCATACCGGAATGGAAGCTATCGACTGGCCGGTCATAACAACAAAATATTCAGGGTCGATGAACGGTTAATTGACCATTTCTAAAAGAATCGTCCCAGATATCTTTTGTGGGACTGATACAAATAGATCGACGCGACATTATTTCTCCAGCTAGTGCAGAATTGATCTGGTCTACGGGAGCTAAAGTTAGCGAAACCGAAATTGATCGATGAGGAAAATTGGAAAGCTTCAACTTGATCCCGGATTGATTACACAAGGGATAAGATGGCTAGGAAACGAATCGAGCTTGAAATTGCAGCCGTTAATGAGAGCTTCTAAGGACGTTGCTAGCTTAATAACACGACTGCAGGATACAGGAACTTTCCGCGATATCAGTTGTAGTAATTTGAGATTCTTGTAGGTGCGTATAAATTGTTTATTATTGTGTTACACAACTCCGTGTCTTTGAACATAACACAATTCGATTGAATGAATACAATGGAAAAGCGAAACCATACCTTTACATCTATGCTATCACAATGCGCAGTATCCAGTCACATCGCTTCGCAGTTGCAATTATTTTGGCTCAGAATATGCTGTGTCTACCGAAATTCATCGCAGCCAAGTTTATTGTTGTTGTTCGTTATAATTATAACGTTTGACATTCACATTCAATCTCATTTATCTTGAAAAGAATCCCTCTAATGAATAAATAGAAATAGCAAGATGAACATTTTATTCAAATTATATTTTCAGGGGGCACAACATTAAACAAAGGTCATTTTCAGGCATTACAGGGGATTACTCATTTGGGTCAAGGCTCATCAACCGCTGAGTTACGATATAAAATCGTTTTCGAAATATCTCTCCGGAACTTTTCCATGAATATATTATGTTATGTTCGTTGTATTTATTCTTGAATTTGATCTGACCCATCTGTCTGATACAAATTAGTAATGTAAATATTTCCTGATGACCTTAAAACAAAGGCTTTTGTGAAGCTCTTAATTGATACATTAGTTATGTATATGTAGTAAGCTAACAACGGCATTCCAAGCTTGTCCAGTATAAATTATGCACGTGTGATGGATGGCGGAACTAAAAGCAATTTTTGTCATAGGTACTTGCAAAGTTAAGCAAGTTCGATGAGGGGAGAACTTTCTTTTCGTGGGACGACTTTTAAATAATTTATTTTCGACGCCGAGGAGCTTCTTATTGTTTGGACAAGGAAAAGTTTTGAATGTAAACGTATATTAAATGCTACATAAAAACAAAAATTTTCAAGTAAGGGACGTATTTTGGTCAAAAACTGTAGATAGATCGTTGCATACGTATTTATACGCAATGCGAAAAATGATTCCGATGGCTCTTCATATTGCGGTTCAATTAAAACATATTCGGATCGTTAATTTGTCTTAAGGTCTTGTTTGTCTTAGCAAGATCATAGTCACTGAAATCAGTGTAAATACCAATGATGCGTCAATTTAAACCGGAAGACCTACAATCGTGACGCAAGGGGTATTATGCCTGACAGTACTTATATGTATGCAAATCCCAGCTTAAATCAATAATAGATTTATAGGCGTACTAAGCCATAGAATACTGATGAGGTACGTGGGATGTCATGTTATTGTCTTTCTAATGTGTTGAATTGAAAGGACAAAGTGCTACACGCGCGTAATCTACTTACTACTTGGAACGTGTAGATCGTGTAGTGTAGATTTCAGAATTGTTTACAAATAAAATCAAGCTCACCGATCAAAATACAAGTGATCAACTTATTTGTAAATGATATCATAGATAAACATATAAAACTTAACTTTATAAAGTAAAATTGTGTATAACGTAACGCATCTGGTTATGATAACGAAACGCATCTGATTGAAGTTGTACAAAGGTATCCTCAATAAGTTTGATATAATTGTTAACGGTTCAGAAAGGAAACAACAAGGCAGTGATGCAAGAACACTAAATATTGAAAGATAAAAAAATAAAAAAGCACACGGCATACCTCTTGTAAGTCTGGTCGATGCTCTCGGCGCTCCTGGACAGCTGCTGCGAAGCACGCCTAGACCTGCATGCAATAACCACGGTCTACAGCGCAAACGCATGCAAAACATCTAACACTAACACAGACAACTTTCTTCGTGATTCCATTTACAGATGTAAATATGTGAGCTGCGTGTTAAACAGGCCTTATGTCATGAGTTGATTTCGTTTGCAAGATACAATAAACGGTTAAATATCAAACGAAAGTAACAGATCTTGGATCTTAACTGTACCTTGATATTTTGCAAACAAGGATATTCGGCTTGTTTTTTTTTTTATCAAATGGGTTTGCTCTTATCTCAAGACTAGTCCAGACGTGACTTAGACAGAGACGATGATTGAGCGAGCTCACCCATAAGAAGCCTGTTTACTCTGACTTTGAAAATATTAGGGATTATTTTGAATAACTACAAAAATTGTCTGTGTTACGTCATAATGATGATGTGGAGCCTTCACACTGGTCATAAAAATAAACAGATGCCATGATCTTTTCTCGGCTATTTGTTTTCAAAATATTTTCGCTCACACTGTTATCTTACAAACATAACTCAATATTTTGATTCATTAACGACAACATATTAAACTCACTTTACGACAGTGTGAAAACTTCAATAAACTCAAAATATCTGGCAAACCAAAACACAAAATTGTAGAATAAATATCATAATAACTGTGTAAAACAGCAAATAAAACTTTGAAATGCCTCATCGATTCATGCGATGGGTCAACATTGGCACCATGCAATGCGTAAATAATGAAAATACTCATACAAAATGTAAAACACGTATGTGTTGGTGGGTGGTGATTGTTTGTTGTTTGCAATTTTAGTTGGGATTTACGTGCGTTTTTTAAAAACTTTGTATGGTTATGTTTATACAAGATTTATTAATCGACGCTTTTGATTTCTTTGTTTCTGCAACTTCGGGTCAACGTACTTTTTATGCATACCTATTAATAAAACGCAATAATGTTTGCATTCATAAAATTAAAATGCTTGCAGTTGTAAAATGAAAATGTATATGGATTATTTAAGTCTGTGTGTCAGATTAATTACAATTTCATATATCCATACAATACCATATATATATAAAAATTAATTGCTGTTCGTTAGTCTCACTAAAACTCGAGAACGGCTGAACGGATTTATCTTATCTTAGTCTTGAAATATTCGTGGAGGTCTAGGGAAGGTTTAAAAGTCGAGAAAAAACCGAAAAACGCGCGGACGACAACGCGGAGGACCACTAGTTTCAAATAAATATTTTATGAAATGAATTTAACATTTAGTTACGATTCTTATCTTTGTCAAAATATTATTTCTTATCAATACCTGAAATAACACAGTAGCCTTGAATTATCAACAGTTATAAAGTTTATTTACTCCGTCGCCGTCGACCATGACGACTCTATAACATTAAACCTTTTAATCCTATTTTATTTACAGTAGGGCATTTATCTATATCATTATTTAATCCTTGTGTTTGCGATTAAGCGACGTGATTTATTTTTACCTACTTCACGCGCTAGGAAGGATGTCCATAACATCAATCACTTTTGCAGCGGATTTCCGTAACCTCTATTCCTAATTTGTATAAAATTTACTATGTGTCAATATCAATTCACAGCCATTAACAACTTTGACACAAGGACGAAGTACCAAAATCGTCTACGACTCTGGAGCTGATTGCAATCTTAACTGTCTCGCGATGTACGAAATAAATGAATGATAAATCGTACGAATGTAATTCCGTGTATTTTATTATTATAACAAGGAAATGATAAATATAATATTATACTAAAGTGTTTATACGAAACATAAATACATGTGCCGATTACAGGTAGGAGGAAGTGAGATCCATATGTGCCATCCAGTTCAATTTGTAGGTAAATTGACTGCGAACATTTGTGCTTCTTTCATTCAAAGCTAACAGGTTAACGGACACGATGACAGATATATCACTTCCACAACAGCACTATCGGTACCACCAAGGAAGCCCACAGAACGATCTTTGGTAAAGAAAATCCTTGAAGTGGCCTTGTTAGGTTAAAACGTAGTATGAATTACTTAACACAAAAACATTTGAGGGGGCGTTTAAAGATGAGAACCAGATCGTTCTTAATTAATCGGCTTAATGTTATCCGCGACCTGGGACTAAGACCCCTAATTACGTGAATTATTAGCGTTAATTTAAAGAAGACGTCTAACTTAAAGCGCTTTAAGTTACATAAAGGCAGTGCAATCCCCACCCGGAACTGGCAGGGTGTTACACCCTGAAAGGGAGAGGGGGTCGTATTCACTTCAGGGCTGTCAGACGATCAGATTTTCCCGGAACCGTTCTAGGTAACCCTGCTCGGGGAAACTAGTTAGTATGCTCGTCGTAACATGATGGGTATTATGACTAAATTCATTCTGCTGCTCGCAATTATTTTAGGAATAGACTCTTATAGTAGAACTTAATGGGGCACTTAGACTATGATTTCATTTGTTCTTTCCTTGAAATTCTAAGTTAAGTTAAGTTTTTAAGGCAGTTTATATTTGTGTTAATACTTAACCTTTGCGAAAATCAAAAGAAATCATGTTATTATTCACATTCCATAACATAGAACTCAGTTTCATAGACTTGTTACGATAGAGAAATAAGTACGAAGCGTAAGTTATTGTTTATTGATATCTGCAAATGACATGAAGCTAAATGTTTAAGTTCAAAACCTGCTTTCCAATTTTCTTGTTGATCAAGTTTCTCTCAATTTTATCCCGTCCCGCGTAAGTACAATACAAATAAGTTCCGTTAAAGTTTTAAACTACTTGGCGAAAGCATCTCAACAGCCCTGGGTGATGTTTCGCTTCTTCTGTTTGTCGTATGTTTGGGCGGGGGCCGCGCGGTTGCGGGGGCCGCCCTTGACACTGGGCGGGCGGACGAGCGCGTATTTACTAACAACGTATCTGCCCGCTCGAGATTATTGCGTCTAGACTATTGCGTTTAGAGATAATGCTTAATTATGATTTACCGACGTGTTTACATCTACGAAATGCATAAAACAAATGATCTCATACAGACATTGTTTTCTAGACAATATTCCATAAGAACTTTATTTAACAAAATCATCTCGGCCTTGTGTAATAATAAACAGTTTAAAAGAACAACAAAAATATAAATTGTTAAGGAAAAATTAAGCGTTAGCATCTTCCAGTCATATATGTTTGTGGTTTTATGTTTGTGACGTGAAAACATAAATTTATCTTACAAACGGTAAACCAATACGGAATATCCACAACGTGTTGGAAACAAGATCCGTAACATCAGATACGGCCTGTGACAATGAAGGTATTTTTATATGTCTCTACTTGGAAACCTGGCACTGTATTATATTTTACACATAATACTGATGTTCTTATGTTTATGGTCGCACTGCCAAGTTTTATGGCACTGTTAGTTAATTGCCTGTTACGCAACATGTAAACAATTGAAATTAGACGGAATAGTGTTCATTCAATTTAGTTTTAAGTATATGTACATCATAGCCCGAAGATATTAAGGCCGAAAAATTAATTAGCGAACAATGGGAAACAAGTATGCGCGTCGTAAACCTTAAAAGCTATTCGCAGGAAATAATTTAAATGATAGATATACTAAGCTGGCAAATAAAAGCTGCATAGAGCGATAAGGCAACCGGTCGTAATTTTGATAAACTACTTCTATAGCTAGGTATAGTGCAGGTTTAATAGTCATACTTTGACAAGCTAAATAAATTTGTATGGAGCATGTGTCTGATTATACTTAAATTAAACTTAAGCCGTCCCCCGCGATTTCGTCGACGCATTTTGAATTTGCTCCCTCCCCTCCCCTCATTTTGTATAGCCTAAAGCCTTCCTCGCTAAATAAGCTGTCCAAAACAAAACCAGTAGTTCTTGAGATTAGCGCGTTCAAACAAACAGACAAACTTTTCAGATTTTTAATATATACTTAAATATACCGTTAATTAATTGAGTATATTGAATTTTGTTATTGCTTGCAACGATGTATTTGTATAGTATTTTCCATGCTGAGGTACTGTAAGTTTTTTTAGAGTAATACCTAACTTCAATAATGAAAACGCTAAGATATTACCAGTCCAAAGGTGTCCAATAGCCTTGCACGGTTACAACACATTATTTAATCATCAAGTAAATGTACGGCGTACTCAGAGATAAATCAGTTCATTGCGTAAACCCCTAATTGCCGACAAGGATTTCAGAGGCAGGTCCATGTGATATTATTTTAAGCCATCATTAAAGCCCGATTTTTGAGCACGTATTCGGGTAATCTCTATGTTCAAGTCTGGGTTTTATGCCACCTGACTATTAACGACGGGAGGTCGCTCGGGTCGTTAGGGAACGTTTTAAACAACATTTGCGGGATCACCTCGACGCTTGTAATGTGTGTAAACAAAATGATGCATAATTAATCTCATGAATATGTTGTGAGCATACTTTAACAGGAATACACAACAAACTATTTTAAGAACCAGAGGTGATAAATAAATCCTCGCTAAACATAAGTTGTAGCAGCAGGCACATTAAAACAAATACCTGAGCTTAAAGCGAGTCGTTCTGTTTTAAATACGTAGTGTGAAAAAGAAGCGACGTGAAAGATTTATATCTTTCGATATTTATGGATCCCTAAGAATTTTGGCAGCGTTATATAATAAAAAGTAATGGCAATCTTCTATCCCTTATATATGACCATAATGTACAGATAAAGTAAGAGTTTCCACTTATAACACTGCAATAAGTTATTTTGTACCGTGACAACTGCGAAGATAATTGCAAAAAAAACGATCGGAAGTTGGATTTTAAACGCATCACAGTACAGGAAATCGAAGGATTTGTGCGCAGGAGCTTATAAGGACGACCGCATCGTGGAAGTTCCGTCAGCTCGACGAATCTAACGTGCTTCGCACATTAAGGATATCTGCGTAATTGCACGCTACAAAGTTTCAACGACCGTAATTATTAAAAACTATAATTATAATAGAACGAAACGACAACCACTTGCTAAAATGCCTTCAATAATAAGTAACTACTTGCCGTAAAACCTTCAGACATATCCGTGTTAGCTTTTGATAAAATTGATCGCATTAATATGCACAAGTTACAAGTAGAAGATATAAACGAGATATCATCACGTGATAATCAAAGTGAGTGCCTACGAAGCAAATAAGATCGTGCTAAAAGAAGCAACCAAAGCGAAAGTCCAATGATGCGCGTATGTAGGTCGCGTACGGACGCGTCGCGATCGCGAACAAAAACAAAGATTGGTATTTGCGCGTCGTCACAGTTGGTTTGGTCGCGGAGCACGTGGGTGCATATTCCGAAAATACCTTTGTGCTTACATAAAATATAACATTTTAATACTCCGTACATTTATTATGATATGCTAGTTTGAACAATCGACATTCAATCACTGTTTTTTCATTCATTATACCAACAAAATACTAAATCCGATGCTGCAATTAATACTTACGCATATTTCATTAGAATCAATAGTTTTTTTTTAATCATCAAGTTCTTTATTATCTAGCTGGAGTCTCGTTAGTTTTATAAAACGTATCTTGTTGGTTTTATAAATGTATTAATACTGTGCGTGCAACAATGCGTAAGTATGTAATCCATGATAGAAAAAAGTTATCTTATGATAGCAGCGTCAAGTCCTTACATACAAAACAACAACTTATCTATTATTTATGCCATAAAGAAAATCACAAGATCGCTGACAACGCAATTGACGCAATACTAGAATGATCTATGATAGAATTATTGAAAAGATAAAGTACTGGTACTTTTAGAGGCGAGGATGCAGAACCACTCTACTAACAAACCTACACAAGAGCGAGGTCATTGGACTGTTCGCTGTGATTATGAAATAATGAAGCAAGTAGATATCTACGAGCGTATGCGCACGTAGGATTTTGTTATAATAGCGCTGCTATGTTTTGAATACAAACAGCCAGAATGTATGAGACACCTTCTTCGTCAAGTACCTACCCTAGGTGTACGACTCTTTATGTATTTTTTTTCGGTGAAGCGAACAAAAGGTATTCGGTTTGGCGCTACCAATTAATGCTGTTTTAGAAATCTTAAACTTTCTATTTCAGTTGGAAGTCGGAATTAAAAACAGGTATATCAAACATTGTAAATAAACAAAGACACATGTAAAACCTCGAACTTACGAGTAAGTGGCAGCATTTCATTTCACTTGGCTTGCAAACCGGCCGATTCAAGCCAGGTGTTGCCAATTGGCAATGAGGACAGTTTTTTAGACAGCACGGCGCGATCCCCGTCAATGGTAGGCGTGGCGCCGCTTGCACAACAAAACACGACCACTGTCGCTGCAATTGACATCCTCAATTTTATCGATTCACACCGCAACTAAACACTTGAACGAAAACACAATCGTGTCCTACTAATAAATGAGCGTGTAAAATCGATAAATTGCATTGATCGTTCTACTTTAGTTGGTGCAACGCTTTTTTTACTCTTTTTGTGTTTATTTCGTTTTGATTACATCGAAATTTATCTTACTCCAGCCGACTTTAAAACGACAGACAAGGCACTCAATTTCGATAACCCAGTGACCATCTCTATTGTTCTTAATTGCGAGAGTTCAAGAGGCGAGTGATATCATGATATCATGGCTAGATATAATTAAGAGTGATTCTTAACATTAGTGTATCTTTGTTAGAAGTACGTACTTACTGAATAATCAATCATTGTTTATCATATCTGTGCAATAAGAGCAATTTAAATCAATGAGGAAAACCATGTAAAGATGTAATGTCACAATACAAGGAAATGTATAGACTCGGTGGCATGCAGTGAAATCACACGAAGTTACAATTACAGATCTAGATATATAAGCTAAAGTGGACTACTAGATGCACTATCACTACTATCAGCATCATCGAGTGGAACGCGTTTGTTAAAGAAGTGTTCATAATGTTTGTAGCAAAGCAAACTTTCCGTTACGACTAAATCACTTCAGTTATCAAGTAGTAAGCTGAGCTCAGTGTATAAGTTTTCTTTGGGATAAACTAATTTTATTTCGTAAGTAGTGATTGTTCCGGAGAAATGCGAAGAAGAAACACATAATGCCATTAAAATATAATAGAATGTGGAAAGCTCGGGCCCACAGGAGCCGACAGCCGGATGTTGTATCTCGTTGCTCAGGGAATACATCCCTAATAGCTTGCATTGTCTCCGCATACAAGATAAATGAAAGACGACAGACGTGGAAATTCATTAGGGATCTACCGTCGTTAATTAATTCTCACTGTAGCTGGGTATACGAACAACAAGTTTATTTCGAACGAATGATGCAGTTGATTACGAAACGGAGCTAAAAATAAACTATAGTTTAGGGTGTATCGTAATAATAAATCGTAATTTATGCGTTTCCAAATAAATCATCAGACCATTAAATTAAGATTAATAAAAGCGTATTATTTTAAGAACAAGTATTCATCAAAGTCAAAATTTATTATTATTGTTCATTGTTCACAGGTTTCACGAAAGGTTCAGAAATATTACGCATGAACAATTTTCTATAGTATTTGTGTAAATACGCACACATTATACACTTAGTTTCATTTAAGCTGATTGCTGACTAATGGTTTGCTTCTATTGTGGGTACTGTGCGCCGAATGTGTAGAGAGAGGAGGCTTTACCGCGTGTAACAGATTAGCGCATTTCTGCTGCAATACAAAATAACACGTATTACAACACACCGCACCACTCGCTTCATTATTTTAAACGCAGCTAAATAAAAACACCAATTAACATCATTCTCGCATGTTTATGTTTCCAAAAAGTTAATGAATGCAATTTGTAAAGTGGATTAAGAATCATGTTGTTTGTTTTGGGGTCAACTTCACCTTGTTGAAGTTGTAAATTTATATTTACTCAAAGATGAAATATGAAACCAAAAATTGCGCAACGGGCGGGTGTCAAACCTGCAACTTCTTGCCAATCCAGCCAATCACTCTTCCAATTGAGCTACCGTGATGTCGGTCTGACCGTGCGAAATTTCTGGTCTCATAAGGATACGTCATCACGCGTGACGTCTACGCGTCTGTTTATGGTTTCTTATTTCATCTTTTAGAATATAAAATATATATACTCCCAAAATGGCTAATTTCAATAATATATTATCCGATATATTATATATCCGTCAGATAAAAGACAATATCATTTCAAATGATTTTCGTAAGCGACTGATATTGCATAGAAGTTTAAGTTTTAACTAGCAGAGTTTTAGAATCATATTAGAGCAATTGATTAAAAATATGTAAGAATTGAAATTGGCTGACGATATTTTTCACAAACAGAACATTCTAGCATCTAAGGTTGTAAACGAACACAACAATGGAACATGCAATACATTTTTATGTTTTTTATTGTGACTGAAACCGTAGCATTGAGGATTTTATAGGTTTACGAGGATTGGTCAGCAATCCTCGTAAAACTATAAAACTTGATACGAGTGATCATAGCTCAGGGAATGCTATGTGATACGGCGCTGCTGGTGTTATGTGCTAGTTGACCCTAATGACTGCAACGGCCTTCTCATGCGAAGAGAGAGACGCATATGTACGCATTCATACATCTACAGCCAACGCCCAATAAAACGACAAAACATTAGTACTGAGTAACCACCGGAAAATAACAACTGTAAAAAGACAGAATTAGAAAGAATAAAGTGCGGAAAGCTGTAATAAGATATTGCGAACGATGAAATAAAATGTTAACATAAAAGCTGTCCTCAAAATACCAAGAGTATTAACGGAAAATTTCAAGCAGAAATACAGTGATTCAAAAGAAAGATATCTGTATTTTTCAGCTTATCATCTCAATGGTATTCAGTTTAAACTGCCTGGACTGAGCTAAACCCAAGCCCAAATCGTTATAATTGTGGAAATAAATAACTATAAGAAAAAAGGTTTTTCTTTACATTTCATCATGTTTATGTGAGTAAGCTATCTAGTTGTATTGTATGTAATCATACAAAATTAAACTTATTGGTAATGCGAGTTTTTTTACGCTACCGAATTAAACATTTTATGTCACTAATTTCCTGGCAAAGATCCATCATACTATCATCATGCATGAGACAAACTTCTGACGTTTTCGCCACTAGAGTAAGCACTAAGCAAATATTTTTACCGAGAAAACTGAAAATCTAAGGCAGTTTGGGAAAACTGTACTACGGGGACACGTAGATGGCCGCTAGGAGTCGTCTTTCAGACACCAATTCCTAGAGGTGGGTTTAAAATAAAAGTTTAAACAGAGGGCAGTGACTTGAACAAAAACAAGTCATTGCACCGCGTCAAGTTGGAGATCACGTAGCATCTGATTAGTACAGCCACTCGTTACACGGATACGGAAAATGGTTAAACGTCTTATGCATAACGATTTGCAGCTTATTATGCGTCAAGACAATAAATTAAATGTGTGGTTATTTTAGGTCGAATTTGTGGTGGACGTATATAGTGGAGGACAAACGTTACTATCAAATCAGTCCAAGATGCTGTTTGGCCCGTAGTACAGTGGCCAGCACATCAGGTTACCCACTTTTATTGCAAACTAGCCATAATACACAAGATACAGCAGTGTTTATCTTAACGTGCTGTCGTGTACAGCCAGTCTGTCACAGACATATAATCTATTGTTATTTCTGCGAATTAGAAATACCTATTTTTTATTGATACCGTGAATTGTTAAACGATTAGGGAAAACCGTATATTCACGAAATTTTGCTCAAAATTCTAAATCACATTACTTCATTCCGTTTTAACCAGTCACTAGATTTGCAATCAGTAAGGTTTATTAATTATACTAATCATCAGCGAGATTTTCCAGATTTTCCAAGATGTTATTTTCAGTGACAGTTTCTGAACGGCATATTAATAGAACTTTTCCACGTGAGAGATCCGTAAACGAATCACACTCGAATATGCGAGTAAGTGAATATTTCGATTTCCATCACCGATATCATCTATTCATAGCCTCCTTGGAGGCGTTCATAGATTATTTGTTTGGTCTAAGAAACGTCAAACCGTCATCAAGAGAGCCGACTGGCCAGCCGCAACCTGACAGGCCGTTACACGTTACGTTTTGTAAAATATCCCCCGCTCATTGCCACCGGATATATCTTTCAATTTATTATATTTCTTGGCTCACAAATCAATGATGAAAACATATCAATAACAATGATCAATGACAGACAACTAAGATAAACAATATTATGATTACAATTCATGGACAAATGTTTAACAGTATGTAAATATTGATAGTAAAAGACCTCGATTATTTTCTCTTGTGCTATTTATTTTTACAAAAACAAAATTATAATGTTCAAAAACGTTATTAGGTACACCAATTTAAGACTTAAAGCGTTTCTCTTATTAGGAACCATGAACACTCAACCGGTCCTTTGTTACACTAACCACACGTCACGTTATACTTTTTCAAAAGGGCAGAACACTTAATGCAAAAATGTGCCTTTTACCGACAGAATGAGTAAGCGCCCTCCTTGACCCCAGGCGAGACACCTGCGAGTCATCGTTTTAATAAAGCCACAGGAATAACTGCAAATGTGAAAAATATACGGAACAACGGAATGGTTCCGGCTATTTGAAAAAGTCAAGGAATCGTAATGCAAGTAAAAAATGTAAACGAGAAAAGCCTTTCGCCGTTAAGTAAATGATAAAATGGTGCGCTAAGAATACGATAAGGTCTTGATTATGGATTTCTTTTCCGCGGAACACATAACACGTGTTTTACCTTTTTTTAGGAAGGGTTAACTTACATTTTTTAAGAAAAATACACTATCTAAATTATTACTAAAATGAAACTGAGTAATGTAGGTTCTTATCACGTTAAGGTTGGGTTGCACCATCTTCATCCTTAACAAGCGTCAAATAACTAAACTAGTCATCGATACGGTCAAGCCTATTTTAGATGCATGCATATAACGAAAACGTCAACGAGTTAGAATCCTAAATGTAAAATGATCGATACAAATACGGGTTCACTGTGGAAGAATCGTATGTGACATGCGCTAGGTGCGCGTTCGTCCATCAGGCTAATTGCGGAGCTTACAATTAGTCCGCAAACGAGCGCAATTGGCGCAATGGGGAGGAAATGGACATTCATCCTCGAACACCTACGTAACGCTGCGACTCGCATACCCTGAGTCTATGTTCATGGCAACCGAGTGTGCACCAATGTGCACTACGCTCTATGACTCACTCAAATTAATCAATAAAACGTATATTTCATTCAGCGTTGAAAGCATAATATTGAGCATAAAAAAGATTTTTGTATTTCTATCATGCATTGTTAAGTATCATAGTATTTAATTATCTACAGACAGTTTGATAAAACGGGTCATGTGCGAGTCGGACTCGCGCACTGAGGGTTCCGTGCCAACTTTAATTTATAATTAGGGAATCCACTTACTTCCACTTTGATAAAATATCACAACATATTGTTGACAGTAAACTAACATTGTTTCTCATAATGTTTGTATGAAGAACAAAGTTATGTTTGCGGTTGTCGATAATGTGATCTCAAAAACCACTAGTGCGATCCCGTCCAAACCAAAATCTTTTCGTTGAAAGTATTTGTTAAGATCTTCATCACATATATTTTTTTCAAAGTTTACACTTGCTTAATTTAGAAATTAGAGGGGAGGGGGACACCCATTATACCACTTTGAAAGTGTCTATCTATCAAACGAAATTTCAACAGTTTGATGCATAAGCATCAAACTGTTGAAATTTCTTTATTCTGTAACCTTTATTCTGTAACTATAAAGTTACAGAATAAAGTGGCTGTGACATACGGACGGACAGACAGACAGACTTGATGAAACTAAAGGGTCCAGTTTTTTTCCATTCGACTACCACGGAACCCTAAAAATGAGCCCGTGACCATTACATAATAATAATATTTAAATTATCAGAATAACAATCAAGGAAATGTGAATATATTACTACCACTGGTGACTAATGAATCATACATGAATATGTGTATATTGTCATAGAAATCACCACACAAACATACTTATATGGTTACGTGCTCAATCTCACGACGACATGGATTCAATGATTACTTTTGTGGATAACAAATATGTTCTTATTTGTAGTGTAGATATACCATGACTTGATTAACAGAATGTTGACCCTAAATAATAGTCAATCAGAAGAATGTTGGCCTACTTATCACCGCGCGTAAAAGGGGCATTAAAATCATTGTGTTCATAAACTCTGAGAAATTATATTAGCATAGGTAATTTAGCCAAATCACCGTGTTAGTTGATATATTTTTGTATGAGCTAGTAAAACCACTAACAGGAGTTTTATATAGGTATTTTAAATCTTATCCTCATTGACAACTTATGAGATGGAATTGCAACTGAAAGACCATCAAATAGGTAGGTACATGCGATATGAACTCGGTTCTCGGTTTAGAGCCAATCACATCAGCGTTATATGTACAGTGAATAAATAATTAATTATGTTAATGTGGCGTGTAATTACACTACTCTTTGCATACACATTATGATAAAATTTCTATCGGGACCTTGGAACAGTATAAACGTCAGCTTAGTTAGAAAGCACCACAGTTTCTTGTTTATTTTTTGGTATTACAAAATATTCCAAAGAAGATTTTGTAAGGCGTGTTTATGTTGTTGTATCAAGGAGACAATCGTGTTGCGTAATAAATAAACTGACGGCTAGTTGCGAGCAAACGATACGAGTGATCTACGCAAATAAATTAACAATGAGATAAACGCGAATGCGACATGCGGCCGTAACTCGTAACGAGTGCACAAATGCGGCCGTCCTTGCGCCGGCGCACCGGCCACATTGTCTAACGCTGCACCTTCACTACACGGTGGTCAATTTTCATCTCTTAATCGTATCAATATAAATATTACTCCCATATCATTCAATTACTATTTTGATAGTATTTTGTAATAATTCAAATAGGAGAATTGACCACCTGGCTGGGGCAGGACTAGTGATGCAAGAGACTCAGTATTATAAGCTCTTAAAAAAGGACTCGACTATATTTAATACGACACCAGTCAGCAATGTAGACTAAAGTTTCCAGTCTTTAGTTATAAGACTCAGTCGTTATACTAAAGGACTTAAACGACTCGAGCTGTTTCTAAAGAACTCGCGCCTAAGTCGTGTTTCATATTTAATACAGCTTAAACAGCTGACGTTCTTGGGTTCAAATGCAAAAAATGAAAATAATTAAAACAATTAAGTAAATAATCAGCCTGTTATTCTTGTTACTTTAACATAATTGTTTAAGTTAAATAATTAAGAATGTATTATACCACTTTCATCCACGACGATTTGATTTTGCCCTTGTGCCTGCCTTTTAGTATTATAAGCCTGTTAGTCTTGTAAGTCTTTTAAGTAGCAAGTTCTTTAATATCTGAGGTTAAACGACTTTGACTCAAATAAGTCTTGAGTTTTAGTCTTTTGACTCCAGGACTTGAGAGTTAAAAGACTAGTCTAGTCGAGGCTCCAAAACTAAGTCCAGTCGTTTTTAAAGGCCTTAAAAGACTGAGTCTCTTGCATCACTAGGCAGGACTGGCTGCGCTCGAACAAGCTTTACCGAAGGAAGTGGAACCGACAAACGTGTCGAAATATCCGTTCATACACGATACAACTTTGCAAAATGAAAAAAGTCAATCTATTTGCAAGAAGACGTAAACAAGTAGACTCACCACCACTAATGCCCACAGCAAACAGAATGTAATACGATTTACAACTATTCATGTCATGCCTGTATTGTCTTACATAAAATCATTGCTCAATATTTGTTTAGAATCATCATTTTATCACATGACTAAGTCCAACAGACATTACACCTATACATATACACACATACATATGTTGACTCAACAAAGGCTGTATTTGTCCTGCAGTTAAAAAGCTCCATTTCGGTTGACCGCATATAATGCATTGTATAGGCTATTCAAGACTAACCCATATATGGATGGATACTATTGGTATTGATCGAATTAGTTTCAGAGTAATATCGGCGGTATTTTGCATGTTGATAAGGTTGACTTTGGGCTCGAGTCAGCTGTTTGGGCTGCGACCCTGTGCTATACAATAGGTCCCGTGTGGGTGTGGGTTTAAGGCCCACCTATCATCCGACACAATGGAGGCATCGACGTGGATGACACTTAAAGCGGATTTATAATCGAGATCCCTCATCCAGCCGATGCCTGTTCCAGTCATACTATCATTAATAATATGTATAAAGCACAAACCCTTTTACAGTTCGAAATGGAAACTCACAATTGACATTATTGGATTCAATAATTAATTTCATTATCACTGATAGATAATGTTTATGAAAAGATATAATTTATTTTATAAATTAATTTGTGATAATTACGCGCTACGTCCACCGGATAAAAGAAATACTTTAATTGATATTAAATTACAATAATAATATAAACCTTGTCGGAAACATAAGCGTTATTTGCACTGAAATAGATTCTATTTCAATACATTATAGCAATCTTGTACGAGCGTCGGACACATATCGGTCGCAGGCTGACATCGGTTGGCAGTGGCACGGATGCATGTCAACATAATGTTTAGTAAACACGGCGATTACGGCCACTAAACTGAAATTAGTCTACACAGGCAGAGTGAATGGAAATTGCAATAAATTTCAATTGCAGGTCAAATGTGATAAAATTGCATACAACGAACACTACGCTTTACCGAATTTAAAAGAAGCTAACTTCTATTTTCATATTTTATGCGAATTTGAGCTAGGTTTATAATGCTTTTTTATCCTATACCTCTCTGATAAGATGATTGCTTATGTAATTCTACTTTTGAGTAAAAATAGGAGCTAACCCTGAAGGTCAGACTTTTGTGAAAAATGTAAATATGCGCACTGAAAAACACTAAATAGACGAAACAAATGTGCGCGAGACAGACAGATGCGAGACGATAGTGTTTTTAGCCTCCAGTACGATTTTTTACATTTTTATTATTGTTCATATACTAGCTTTTACCGCAGCTTTGTCCAGTCTGTTTTAATAAAATTAGATGTGTATGATTTTTATAAATCAGATTTAATTAATTGTTTTAACATAAATGTAATTTTGAGGTCATTTTAGTGTTTACTAGCATGTTTAATTTAAGACAGTAAAATTAAATTAAATTCTATTATAGGATAAGCAAATGCATAACAAAATCTAGCTGCTGAAGGTAAAAACTAAAGTTGCAACAATTTTTGTAACTCAAGGGAAATTTGAAGCGATGTTGACATTACAATTCAAATATTTGCTACCTTTCTTTTGATCTATAAAATGCTCAGAACATACTTTCAGATTTTTTAAGTATAGGGGCTAAGTAGCTAGAAAATGGCAGTGTGGAGGAGACGCTCTGGCTGAATGCCAGCCTTGATAAATAAATCATATCATTGCCAAGGTTTACTAGCATCTACAAACTTACAACTACAAAAAGTTTTGAGAAACCGCGTAGAATCATCCAAGAAGCGATATCAAAATGAAATATAGACTGGAGTTATTCAAGGTCGGTCCCTACTATATGGCTATAAAGATACATAACCATTTGCCTAACTTTATTAAAGCCCTCCAAGGTATTAAATTTGATAGGGAATTAAAGAAGTGTTTAGTTAAAAACGCATATTATAATATAAATGAATATTACAATGCTAAATTTCAATATATTTAGATATGACATTATATAATTTAAACTCTTACTAATCTGTGATTTAAATTGAAAATTGACATGATTTTATTGTATTTTTTTTTCTTTTAATTTGAATTTAACATGACCGCATTATTATTATTTAGATAGATAGAAATGACTTTATATTTGACATACTAACAATTTGAAAAAATACTTATTGACATTTCTATTTTAATGAAGAATTGATTTACATAATTGTAATTTATTGAATTTAATAACTTGAATTCACAAATACCTCGTTGAGGTCATAATGTAACAAAATAACCATCTTTTGCCTATATGTTATATATTGTCTGCTGTAATGTTATATTATGTAGTGAATAAATGAATATGAATATAGTGACGTATAATTTATAGGCGAAAATTAAACCGATTGAGTAAAATACAATCAAACATCCCATATTATAAACAGTGTGGGTAGTTTGGCAAATATCCGAGATTAACTAGAGATCATGTAATTGAATCTGCTTGCATGTTATTGCTGTATGGATTTTTATGTGCATTAATCATGTCGCATTTTACAAATATCTTTTATGATAACAAGAGTTATTACCTTTTGTTATGGAACTTATAAATACTTGTGTAAAAAGTCATAAAAGTACAAATAAACGCGTTATTTTCTTCATTTTGTACTTCTCAGAAATTATACATGAAATTATTTAACTTATGTTACGGTATTCCAAGTATAAATATTTATATTTTAAAATGATTTTTTTATTCAGTCGTCCACAACCGTTTTTGTTATGTTTTTAATTTTATGCCAAGACCCTGAAATATTACGCTACCTCTCCTACAAGTCCGCGAAAGTTTAGGTTTTTGGCATAAAACTACGTTGAAGAAAATTTCAGATTACCTTTATTTTTAGTATTTACACTGTCGGTCGTACTGTCGTACACAGTGAATTTATAGTATATTTACTGTCGAAATCATTAACAGTTGAAAGAGTTTTCGGCGTTGACATACTAATCGAGTCGCTCGGCGAACACTGCTCTCATGTTTTTTCCTAAAATTCAGTTCTTACAACTCGGTTGTATTCATTATATGAAAAAAAAACTTAGCTATGGCGTATTAAAATTATATATTTTTAACTTTACCTATTTAGATTACAGGAATGAAAAATTACAAAAAAATAATTGTAACTGTTTTTCGCAGACCAAAAAAGACTGCATGAGAGAAGACTATTGAAGATATGATGTATTGCATTGCATAGAAAATAAAAGGTGAACGCACGATTGCGGAAACTTCAGGTGGAGGCCGAGCGATGTATGACGAAACCGTTTGGCATAACACTAAGGCTCTATAGCACAACACATCACATTCGGAACAAATTTTAACCATTTTCCGCTTGGCTAACAAATTAATCTAAAACACGTGGTGGCACGCCCACTTTATTACATATAGACGAAACTGCATTCGCTTCTAAACATTAGCTATGGAATTTGTTTGCGGAAATAATATCTCGTGGGTTGATGTTGGAGGCCAATACAGATATTATGCAAATTGTACGCCCAATTTGTTGTACTATTATTTTTATTAATCGATCGTCACCAAGATTTTGCCAGATTACGACTTATTCAATTTATGTATGACCCTCAAAAGGAATGATATTACTTATATTGATCATTATCTTTTTGTTTGGTATACAGGTTCCATAGATAAACTTATCTCTACGCACATCACACTTACACAGTAAAAAATTAGGCAATCGGACAAAAAGGCTGTATTTCAAGAGAAATATACCACTAATTTCAAGTCGGCAATGTTATTTCACTGTCACAAGGATTGGATCTCCCTGGAGACCTTTATCCAAATTGAATTGAGAATCAACCAGGCAGGTGTTACGACGACGCCGACGAACAAATTTCGTACGTGTTCGTTACGGAGTAGTCACATGTGTCAAGGTAAAAAGTTTTGCACATCACAAATAGGATTTACACGTCTTACTTGTTAAAATGTAAAGAAATCGTGAATAAACATGTAATGTATATCGCCCAAAATTAAATAAGTAAACGTTGCCAGTTTATCACTACCAATAAAAGTTTAAATACAACCTATTTACGTCTGGTGACGAGAACCAAGTATCTAGAAGTATATATTAATACGAATACAACTGTGTGAGATTATATCTCGGTGAGTATTACTTGCACGTAAGATCTCGAATATGAGGTTCTTGTGGTTTAATACCGACACTTGGGATCCTTTGAGGTTCTCGCATTAATACTATCGGCAAGTTTCAGCTCCGGAATGAGACAGATAGATTTGTTTATATGTAGGTAGTAAGGATGTATTGAAAATAATTTTAGTCTATTTTGAGGCATCTAATAAAACAAGTATCAAGTGATCTGAACCAAAAAAGTGTATCAGTATTTTAAATTATGATCTATGATAGCGGATGTGTTTATTGTATCGCTAGATTTTCTTAAATTATATTATGATTGAAAACTTAGTGATCATAGACTAAAGCTAGTTTTCTAAGCCACAAGCTATCCTAACCAAACCGTAGACAAAACCCGTGATACTCAAACACATTTACCGACTCTGAAAATATCAGATATTCTATCCTACATTTATGTAGATGACTAAAATTTACCAAAAAACTCCAAGTCAAAATGTACGAAAGAATTAACATTAAGGAGTTTGAAATGTAATCTACCGGTATTCATTATAAATTGTTCAAATATTTTGCTATGTACTTATAATGAGAGAAAAACAATACCTTCGTTAGATAAAAGTTAAGCGTGTAAGAACGTAAATCTTAAGATAGCGCTACTGCTGATTTATAAGGATGAGGAGAAATCATAAATATGTCGCGTAATTTGCCGAAACCTAACCAAACACTTTATCTTAGTTACAACGGAGTGGAATTTTTCAGTACTTGCATAATAAATAGACTCCGTACAAACAAGTACTTTTACAAATCAACTAGAAAACTTTTGTTCTTGTAAAAAAAATAGCTTTACCTTGTCTATCGATGTGTACGAGTGATTAGTCTAATTTATTCGCGACTAAAAGGATGTCTTGTCATGTCACAAAAATAATTGAAAAGGCCGCAGATAGTGTATAAAAAAGTGACAGACGTTTAAACATTACTTGAATAACCCTGAAAAGAGCACACCCAGTTTACAAACATTAACAATCGGACTTAAAGCATTAGGTCAAGGAAATCGGGTATCATGGTGCAGTGTAACACATTTCCATTCTAATCCCATACTTCGAGAATGTCGTATGACCTGCATTATTATAGCATTGCATCGATTACCTTAATTTACTACTAAACTTATAAAACATTTAAGTACTTATTGTACAACAACTATAGCATAAAAAAAGTTAGTTTAAACAATTGACGAATGCAAATCGCATCAACAACGTTTAGGAATGATGTCATGTTTTAGAATAACGTATTTTTGTACCTGTTCTTTAGCATATTGTCAGGGACGAACACGTTCCACCAGGAGGGTCGCTTTTGGCGGACGTACGTCGTCGGCGTGTCACTCTCATCGTCAGTATCGTTCCCTCCAGATTTTCGTCGTTTCTTGCGTTCGAGTTGCAGACGCGCTGCCCACGAACGCCTCCTCCCCTTGTCAGTCGGACCGTACCCGTCGGCTCCGATCGGCACGGCCACCGAGGCCCGACGAGGCATCTCCGGTGGGGGCTCATCGAAATCGGTCAATTTCCTGTATCGTTCAGCAAAGGCAGCGTCGGACGCCCTGCGGCCGTTAGACGCGGATTGGGGCGGCTCGTCGACCTCGCCGAGATCAGCGAAAGCCTCATCGTCATCCGTATCGGGGAAGGCAGGCTCTTCGCTGTATCGTCGCGGCGTTTCATCAACGGCCTCCTGCAGACTGGCGAGCGGCAGGCTAGGCCTGTGCATGCGCAGCCCTCGAGGCACCCGCCCCGGGCGCCCCTGAAGTCGCGCCAGTGCCAGCGGCACCGGCGACTCCGTTAGCGTAGGTTCGCCTCCACTCATTGTTCAATTTTAATCGCACTATAAAACAGATACACTGTACACTACGGAGCTCGAATCACATTTACGGCTCGGCCATTTTCGATATTCATGTCGAAATCTTCGAGAACACTAAAAATACTGACCCAGTACTTGTATTGTTCTGAAGTTTCGTTCACTGCTAGTTCCTGCTGAAGGGGAAAAAAAACAATCCCGAAATTGATGTTAGAACTAGTGTGGTATAACCGATTCATCGTTAGAGAATACTCTGCTTTATTCGATTCGCTTTGCTACTGCATTAAATGAAAGAAAAATATTTCACATTCCATCATTCTTTTTTAAGAGAATATACGAGAGCTGAAATTAAAAGCCCGAGGGACATTTAAAGAGATAAAAGTAAACAGATGAGAAAACGCAAATGCTTAATTATGTTTTCCTAGGATTCATTCTGTGTTGCTACACTTTTTCTTATTTAAATTTGAACTGAAAGTAAAAGAGCTATTAATTAAGATGGAATGACATTCACCTTGGAAAGCACGAATCGGGGCAAGCATATTGGCCTGACTGCCAAAAACTGCAGTTACCGCAGATATGTGTCGTATTGGTTTCGAGGAATGCTACATACATACATTAAGTTAAAAACGTATAGAATTTGACATTTTGCGGAATCTTATCACGGGGCATGAAAATTAATGGATTATGCTCAAGATTTATTTTAAAATAGGATAAGATTAAATCGAATAGAACATAAAAACATTAAGTTTAATATAGATACGAGCAAACATAACGATAGTAGGTCTAATCAGACAGACGAAAGCATCTATAAATAATCACAGGAAACAATACTTTTCCTATCGGCTGGTTGCGAATATTTATAGTGTCAGGCCGGTACCGGCGCTATGCCATATTAAGCAGGTGTCTGCAGCAGCTTTCGTAACTGCAGTCTGCGATCGACTCGCGCGCACCTCGCGATGCGGAGAAAGTTGCCACCGTCTTGCATAAATAGCCTAGCCGTTTCTTACTGCGGTCGATTTCATTATCGTACGATGGCACGACCTTTTCAATGGCTCGCACTCTTGGAGACGGCCCAAGACGCGGACTCAGCGGAAACGTGCACATCCACTTCATTTTAATATCGATCGTAAAACACCAGATTTACTACCACGAGTACATTGTTGACACTATTCCGCACTTCCTCCAGCTCGAAATGGACATCAAAACAATCAGTTGCGTCGTTCAACAAAACCCACCAAGGTCGTCCAGCTAATTTAGTTCATAAATTGACACTCATTCAATTTATTCGTCAAATTAGCAAGCCGGTGCACTTGTTAGCTTACTCAAGAAAAGCTAAAATATAGTTAGTTGCAACTTGCAACCCGATCAACCTGAGTGTTATATTTTGCAATTTATATCTAGGTCGAGCAATTATAACGAAATATGCGTTAGATCCACGCGAAGAATGACGGGGCAAAAACATTTACAGACGCACTCGCTGTAATTATCTACAACAAATGTATATCGTTATTACATTAACCAGCGTAAGCAAGAATATTATATAGTAATTACATAAAGCACGTAAAAATTCTAAATTATTCAGAGATCATTTTTTTAATTATGAGACAAACCACTTTTATACGTTAAAAAAATAAGGCAAACGAATAATTATACCTACCTACACATAATATTTCACTCTATTTTTTGCATGTCAAATAAACATGCAAAAACTAGAGCGAAATATTTATGTCCAGGTTTGGATTTAGCTCTGACAACATGGTATTAGCTCAGTACTATATCTACTACAATCAACAATAACTGTCTGAAATTAAAAGTCAACCCACGATTAATTATTAAGATTTCGTATTCATTTAATTAATAAACTAGGTATTAAGGTCTCAAATTCAGCACGTCCCTATCTTTACAAGGGGTTTAATCAAATAGTTAATTAAAATTTAATTTAAATAATAATGTAATGATTGCTTATCTCGTATAACACATGCATAATGAATGATCATTCCTATATGCGGTAAAGGTAACCCACAACCGTCAGTCAATCCACGAGAAACGTCCCAATGTCACCGAGAAGATTAACCTCTGGCCTTACCGCTCCGAGCGAAGCCCGCGCCCGCGACCCCGCCAGCCGCGAACCCCGCCCTATTTCTATCTAATTACACCGTGACCCACCACTGATAGCCACCGATACTAACGAACTCTCTCCATACCACAGTCTTGTAGTCTGATAGTCGTGATTTGTATCGCGATTAACAGAGATTTATTGACTATCCTTCGCCATTCATCCTCCACGTTCGAAACAACGATAAAACATAAAGCTGCGAATCACTGACGCATAAAATCTATCCGGTAAAAAGATAAAAGCACATCGAACTAGCAAAATGTCTTTTCGACCTCTCAAGCAGAACATCGCAATTTGGAAAGCCTTTTGATGTTTCACGACGTTTACATTCCGTTTGAAGTACCAACTCACGCTGGCAAATGTTACTTCTTTGATTAACGATTTGCGGAGTTTAAACAAAGGAACGTTTTTTTGTAACTTATTCACTATTATTCCCACGTCAGGTGGAGGTAAGATGGTACCGGAATAGCGAATGTTTCTTGGTTTTTACTATGTACCATATTTTTTTTCAAGTCAATAAGTACTCTGTACTCACACTAGTAGACATTCTATCTAATAGTAAAGTGGTAAATTAACGAACTTCATAAGTAGTTGAAAACTAAATTAAAAAAATATATATTCAAGGCATTGAGTGCTTGCCACTGCATCTTAAGGAGTGCGATAACAACACATAGCTTGCATATCGTAGATACGCAAACAATGAGCTGTTTTAACTTTTAGGGTGGAACTAATAGAAAGACCTTGGATATATAGTCGTACACACATGCACATGGCAAACATGTCGCTTCTAAATCATTTCGCGGTTTTTATGGTAATAACCTGAAGTATGATAGAGCACGCACTAACACTCGTAAATGTGTTGGCACCTTTACTGTGCTAGCGCCTTTGCTGTTATCGCACGTTCCGAGAGAAAACAACAAAATTATAACAAACATTATTCTGGAACCTTCAGCGACAAAGACCAGGACCATAGCGCACAACTATTAACAATTCGCTGACACTAACAAACAATTAAAGAGGACAATGTCATTGAAATTCGTATCAAAATGAGGAAACAACAATTAGATAGACGTCATTTTGTAAAGAAATAATTAAAATGCGGTGTTGATATGAATGTGTGTGATATAATAAAAAATATACATGAACTTCAAAAGGGATTATATTCTAGGATTCTAGTTGATGAAAAGTTTGACGTTAAAAATATTATAGGTGAGGTTGGGAGTGGATGGGCTAAGGCTATGCTTTTTCAAGATATCTGATAAAAATCTTTTAGATTCGAAGGCCCTTGATTTGAGTAAATCGCAGTATCAGTAGCTTAAAGCACGGAAACATTAATTCTAATACTTTTATACCGATTTCCTTGCGATGAATTGATGTTTTTAGGTAAAAACGTGAACGTAATATTGCCCGATAAGAATAATTTAAGATGTTTTAGGAAACCGCAGGCACAATGTTTGTTTCGCATCAAAAATACATCAAGACAAGTTTGATTTCCATCGCGATAACTTTTATGTGTATTTTGCTGAGTTACTTACCGTGTGAATTTCTTGCGCACGATTCCACAATCTTTAGTGGATAAGTTAAGAAAATACTCAACGAAACTTACGAAATTTTAATGATTAAAATACATAATATGATGACAAGGACAAACGATGATACAATTCACGTTGCTTAAAAGGTTAAAATGTACTTTAGGGAATGTGTTTTGAAAGGAAAATTTTAAAATTCCAGTCTTGTCACTGTAACGCGTCATTTCTCAAATTAATTCTTAACAGTATTCATAGTATTAATTGGTATTGTAATGAGCATGTTCTAGTGTCACGACACGCGACCATCCGCGCATTTGTTTGCGTTATAAGAGGGAATAAATTATCGAGAGCAATGGTAGCGAGGTATAAGTAGGTACATTCACATGGAACCGCACAATGATGGTCGGTGGAGGACCAGCACAATGCGTGTATAGAAACAGTGGTCTCGACGCTCACGACCTCAGAGAGCTATGTAAATGTAGGTACACAGTATTGTGTCTTTTCATGAAAGGAAATAACACATCAAGGTATATGACGTCTCTGCCGGGTGTAAAATAGTTAACTCATTTCATCTTGATGACCGGAGGAAAAACAGGCAATTGAAACATTTTAGGTAGAAAGTGTTGCTGGTTGAAACCATATCTACAGTAAATAAACTGTATTCGTAGATTTATAATCAAGAATACAATAAAGGAAAGAAGATACCCTAAGTATGAGTAACGTGCTAGCAAGCCGTACACAAACGAGCGGGCCTTCTAAGTTTTCCTTATGCTGTTCAGTGCACAAACAACGCATATTTAACAAGGAGTAGCACTACCAACCGCATTCAGAATACTAATCACCCGGCAAAGACAAATACTCAAACGCACAAAGACGTTATCAAAATAAACAATTCAATCTCATTGAACAAAGAACGCACGGAAATACAAAATCTGTATCTAGGATAATATTCTTGATACGAAGGTATATAAACTTTTTTTTGATATTTATGTACTTTAATTATGAATCATAATTAAAGTACATAAATATCTATTAAGTTTGAACTATTCTGTGAATAATCCAAGATTACAAATTTAAAAAATCCCCGACCCGTCATAAAGTCATCCTTATAAAAGGAAATCAGATCCTCAAATTCCCCAAATCAATTTGTTTAAGAACTGATGACCTTCAAACGGCTGATCAGATTTTTATGAAACATGGCTTAGAACAAAATGTATCTACGACAAAAAAGAACTAGAAGAAAATCGGTTCATCCGCTTGGCGCTATGATACCACAGACAGACACGTTAAACTTATAACACCCCGCTCTTCATTCGTCGACGTTAAAAAGGCAGGTAAAATGGTCAGAAAATAATTAATATTTATGTAGAGTGGATAAACGTCTTCAACTTCTGATAAGACTTACCCGACTGAATAAATAAATAGCTATGAAACCATAGACTATAAAAGAAAATGGTTATAGGAACCTCTATTATATAGATATATTTCTATTCCACTTTTTCAGCTCTTCATTTTCATTTTCTTTTCTTTTTATGTACAAAATACCCCTTCCTATAAAACTACATAATTTCTTTACCCAAAGGTTGTCTGGAAGAGATCGCTTATAGCGATAAGACCGCCTAAATTGTACGTTTCCCTAAAACGAATTTGTAAATCAATTTATGTAATGTGCAATAAAGATCTATCTATCTATCTATCTATTTCTATGTCATTTTAAAAGACCTAGCCATAGACATCCCACACACATAAGTTTGACTAATATATTTTAGTTCGATTTTTTTTCATGTATGGGAGCCCCCCTTAAACATCATTATTTTTTATTTTTATTACAGCTTCCTACCAAATTTCAACAGTGTGATGCTTATAGTTACAGAATAAAGTGGCTGTGACATTCGGACGGACGGACAGACTTGACGAAACTATAAGGGTTCCGTTTTTTGCCATTCGGCTACGGAACCCTAAAAATGACCGATTTCAAAATGACATTAATATAAATTATTGTTGACACATAGGTGACGTTTTCAAAATAGGCGTTTTGTTGTTTGTAAAATTGTGGCTTAAATAAGTTTTAGTATAACTCGTTGCTAAGCCATACCAGTGACACGTAATATGACAGCGGCTATGTTAAAAACAAAAGTCATTTATAGTCCGTCTGTCTTTGCTAGTCGAATATTGTAAACAATCTTAATAATCCTTTTTAACGAAATGATTAATTTTAAAATAGACATAAACACAAAACTGACAAATTACATGGGGAATTCATCGTTGTATACCGAGATTTTTTTAAATCAATTATTTGATTTATTTAATTCACTGCTATTATTTAAAAAGTTATGAAAATATTGTTTTCATTATTAGACTATCCAAGAAAAACGGACTTTAGCTCGCATCCAAATAAGATGATGTCAAAGTATTGTTATTCGAGTGATGGAAAAATAACAACAATAAACTAAAACGTAACGAATTGCTTAAACCTATTTGAAATAACGGCAGTGCTTTGTTAAAATTGGACGATAAAGGGCAATGGTCTGAAATTCCAAATACTTACAATGGAATACCTATACAGGGTGTACTGGAAATAATACGACGTACTGCAGGAGGTGAATGCTGGCAACAATAACTACCAAAACCCTCAATATATATTCAGCGAAATTTTACAGCTTTCAAGTTATCAGCAAAATTCATCGAAAAATATATACATTGAAAGAGATTTTTAGCACATGTTAACAATAAATATTTTCGTGTATTTTATATTACATCATATTATTTGTGAATAGATTCTCTACGCATGAATAAGTCTTTTTTTGTATCAAAAACAATAATGTTTTTACCAATTCAACCATTTCAAAAAAATCAACTTGTTTGAAAATTTTGTAAAACTTTAAATTTGTTAAATTTCGCTAAAATTGCATTCGCATATAGGTGTTTAATTATTTTGGTAGGTACTGATGCCAGCACCCTCTGCCAGTATTTTGTACTATATCCTGAGCATTCTGTATATTCAGTATTTCTAATACTAGCCAAAAACATCAGAAGCCCACATCAAGCCTAGGACATCAAGAATCGAAGATCTTGTTCGGGATTCAATTATTTTCAAAGGAAACTTTGTGCTATTAATATCACTGAACAATCCTCTTGAATCATCAAAATCAATTACAAACAATGAAGATTAATTGTTATTTTTGAAGTCACATTACATTACTTAAAAACGGAGACCTATTGAAGTGGTGGTATCAAATGTGTACCAACTTATGTCATGTTTTTGATTAATGGCGATACTGGTTGTGTTTGAATGCGATTTCTTTTCAAAACTGAGACGATCACATAATATAAGGGTTTCTTGAAATTATGCTCGATAGTATTTTTTTTTGTTTTTGATGAAAATAAAAATATAAACTTCATATTGTATTTACAATATGTACTTAATTTATCATTTAGTAAGGAATCCTAAATGAAAAGTCCGATAAAAAGCGTAGAATTGAAAACACACTAGTGGATTAGCGGTATGAAGAGCATGTTTTACGATTTCTTTCGATTGATTTATATATATACCTAAAAGTAATAATTCACACATGTTTTGAATTTTAAACTAAACAGTTTACGACCGGTCTGTTGACATAATTAACTGGCAAGTTATTATTGAAACTGTTCCCCTATGACCACATGTGCACTGCAGTCCATACTACAAAGTATATTTACACTATATGTACTCACCTACATCTGCATTTGTTTAGTATGCATCAATTTATGTGTTGCGATAACGAGGTACCCAAATTTAAATTAGCTATAAAATAAACACTTTCTAATCTTATTTTGAATACATAACTCGATCACATCCAATAACTGTTGAGAGATATCGAATCGATTTGTCGATCAAGACAGTAGACGCCATCTCGCCGAGGGGATTTTATGAATAAATACTTGAAATTCAGTGGCAGAAATCTGCGTCAGACACAAATAAGCGGCATATTAACTTCGCAGCAGCGAAAAGGTCTTCAATGAGATTTTTGCGTCTTAATTACATTAAATAATATAGTTTTACATAAAGAACGAAGCGTTGCTTTGAAATAAAATTGTATCCTGTTTTTAATAAAAGAAGGTATCTATACTAACATTATAAAGCTAAGAGTTTGTTTGTTTGAACGCGCTTATCTCAGGAACTAATACTGGGCCGGTTTGGAAAAATATTTTTGTGTTGGACAGCTTATTTATCATTGCGTACCAACGTAAACCGTTTAAGATACATAAAAAATCATGTATGACAGCGACAGCATATGTCTATCTGATAGGGTATAAATTTGATAAAATTGGAAACGGATATTTATTATCATCAAATAAACATATTCATCAGCACGAGCATTTTATTTTAAACCAAATTGCGCTTTACTTCATTTAATTCAATTAATATCTTAGAAGCTATCACAGTTTTAAAATAAATCTACACCAAATAATGCTCAATAAGTACAACACGCGCGCGCGCTAACAGCTAAGGTTTCTGGCATCTTACTTTCAATGAAAATATGTATTTTGCGTTGAAATATTTTACGGGAAGTCCGAAATTTACGCGGGCGACGGTGCGGTGGACCGCCATCTTACATACGCGAGAAATCTCCATATTAAAAACATTTGCTTGTTAATATGACGCAGATTTGTACATTATCCGTACATTTCCACAACTCAAAAGCTTCCAGAGAACTCACATATTCTTTAAAAAATAACTACACATATTATTGTTGAGACATAAACACGCATACAATCCTGTACTTATACTTTCATGCCAGTGAAGTTTTCGAGAAAAATAAGCTATGTTTTCAAAAGATCATCGTCAACCACAAATGTTTTATACCAACACTAGTCAAAGGTTAGTTTTTTAACCGACTTCAAAAAAGGAGGAGGTTATCAATTCGACTGTATGTTTTTTTTTGTATGTTTGTTACCTCATATCTCAGTCGTTAATCGACCGATTCGAAAAATTTTTTCGCCTACTTAGAGGGTGTACTTTCTAGTTGGTCCCATTGTTACCGATTTGGGATCTGAAGATGGGATCTTGGTGTAATCGAGGGAAACCCTCAAATTTTAAAGGCACGTCTAGTGTTGTTTTAATAAAATCTTAATGTTGACGTATTGTTACGTCTGATAGTCCACATCTTGTGAGGCTGAGCTGATGGTGGAACTCCTTAACGCTTAGGAGTTCAGTAATTATAATGACAGAACTTATGATAGGTAGTTTGTAGTTTCTTAAAGAACAGAATCATAAGGTGCAACTTCCCCCCCCCCCTCCCCCCTCTCTCTTGTAAACTCTAAAAATGGAGAAATAAAATTAACTTTAAAAAAGTAAAAACCGACTACAAAACCAAAATGCACTAAAAAGTCTTAAATAAACTCTTGAACATTGAAAGGAAAGGAGTCCATTTTAGGGAAACAATTTCTTTTTGGAGTCGGTGCCATCACTTTGAAAATTCAGCCTCACCTGTCGCAGCACCGACTCCAAAAAGAAATTGTTTCCCTAAAATGGACTCCTTTCCTTTCAATGTTCAAGAGTTTATTTAAGACTTTTTAGTGCATTTTGGTTTTGAAGTCGGTTTTTACTTTTTTTTTTGCATTGAATCAAAAGGTATTGCTCAGTGCACATCTACATGTAATCGACGTTTACAGTTGCAAGTTTGCAACACAATTCAGGAACTCTTATAACCCCTGTTGTAGTCATCGGGCTCATTTACATTCACTTGTTCATATAAGAGACATGGATAATTTGATAAATATTATTGACATCGTCTTACAAGGTAGGGCCTCTACTCAAGTTACTATTACTAGAAAAATGTAGGTCGCGTCCAATTTCAAAGTGCATTGGGACTTGCTCAACCCGAGCCCGCGGCGTGTAAGCCACAGCAAAACAAACTGGAATGCGGTTTCCGATTCCATAAACATATCTCCAGTACCCTATTAGCATGCCGCTAATCGTGCGAAACTTAATGCAAGTCAATACAACCTGTTAATGATATAGCTGATCATTCATTTATCTAATTTTAATGAATAAGTATTAGTAGCTCTACTTATTACCGAGTAGGCAATTTAGACGTTAGATGAAGAGCTGAATGAAACTGCATTAAGATTTCAAACCCGACCGAATTCTAGGTAGGATCCCTCAAAACTTTAAAGTTAAAGATAGGAAAAACAAATTTGAAGTTATAATTTCCTGCAGTGTCAACAGTTTCTTTACGGAGCTTGTAATGTAATTTGGTAGTACAAGTCAGTCAATAATGTCAGGTTTCAACAACGCCTCCTAATCCTCATTCTGAGATGAATCAAAACAATTTAACTGCTCAAGTGGAATATCAAAAATTATACTAGATTATGTAATCTATGGAGGCTCGAAATGGCTTGCTCTGAAGTAAATAAATCATAAATTTAAGCATTCTAGTCCGGAGAAGTATGTTACAATTGATTGCATTATTTATAAAAATATGTTTGTAATGCAGATCATATTGAGCTAATTACATTCTTATCAGTAAAAATCATGGAAAGTTGATAGCTGCTTTATCACTGTGAATGATAATTTTGATTCGATAAAAATATTAAAATGTACAACGGCACGTACACAATTCCATAGGAAAAATCTTTGAGAAATTATTTATTTATACGTTACTGAATTATTCCCTACAATTGTTAAGTTTAGAATGTACTTCTTTTGTCTGTCGTAAGATCTGACCTTGCTAACAAGTAGTTTATATGAATAACGTATAAAAAGGGCTAAGCCAGAAATAAGCGGTGTCTCGGCGTTAGAGAAATGGCATGTGAGGTCACGGCCGCACGCTCGATTTCACTTCACTGTTGTCAATGTGCGCAAGCCGAGCGGCTAAACTGTTGCCGACAGTAACTCGAACAACTTGTCTTATATTCTGGTACAACATTAATCACAAATAAGTAAGCCACTGCCACGAAATCGCGAGTAAAAAATACACATGTGACTACGAATTCGTAGACGGTTCGTAGCAGTGCAGGTAAATTGTGAATTGAGCTTTTTGCTACGACCATTGTGATACAATTAGCCGGTATCATCGCTGCCGGTTTAAAAAGCTCAGTCGCGCAATCGTATCATCTCATTAAATATTTATTGCGAATCGTGAATGAAGGTACCTACAAAAACAAACACAAAGGTAATCAAAACAAACCGCTAGCTTTCCGGTCAAAAGCTACGAGGGCATAATTATGTGAATTAAAATTTATCTGTTATTTAGTAATTAAATTAAACATGGAGTAGGTATTATTCCAAGGGAAAATAAAGTGCTCAAAGTTTGACTAAGGGCGATGTAAACGATGATTTCGGTAATACCACACAGTAAGAAACATCGATTGCAAACTGTTTTGTCACAAATCACGAATTCTTACGGGCTACGGCCAGGCACCGACCTCCTTTCCCCGCTGCACTGGCGCAACGAACAAACAGAATAACTAGACGAAGATGTCGACGCACGAAATCGTAGCGAAAACTGCGCGCGCGACTTTCACTGCGGAGCGTTGTGCGTGAGCGCGTGTATGCCGTGCGAGGCGCGCGCCGCTGAGACTGCTACTGGCGCTTGCGCTCGCGCTCGCCCTCGGCCGCGACGCGATATCGTCATCACCTGATAGACGCTCTGAAACCCACCCTCTTCTCCGCGCGGTTATCATTCCCAAGACCTACTTTTGTAATACCCTCCGTGACAGTTTTATTTCCTTATCATTGTTATTGTCTAACAATTTTCGTTTTCCTCTACTATTTAAAATATTAGACAATGTGTGTAATAAAATGACGCCAATAATATTACATTCTTAACGTGTGCAAATTTAAATATTTAGAGTTCCGTAACCGAATGGCAGAAATGAAACCCTTATAATTTGGTCAAGTCTGTCTGTCTGTCCGTCCGTATGTCACAGCCACTTTATTCTGAAATTATTACCATTACTGAGACGAAATTTGGTAGGTTAATGTATTCCATTAACCGCTTTACAATTTTTATACAAAAAGTAAAAAATAATGACATTTGAGAGGGGCTCCAATACATGGCAAAATAAATAAAAAAATTGGTTAAATCAATGCATGGGGGTGTCTATGGATAGGTCTCTAAAAATGACATCGAGGTTGAATAAATATTTTTTCTGAAAGTCTAACATTTGGGAGATAGACGCTTCTAAAGTGGTAAAATGGTCCCGGCGGCCTCCGATTTTGGCTTAGTGGAAGTAAGTGGATCCGTAATTCAGTTAAAGTGACGGAACCCTCAGTGGGCGAGTCCGACTCGCACTTAGCCGGTTTCTTTAAATGCTGAATGCCCAAAATTGGCAAGTGTTGATTTTATTTAGGTAGAACTAAGACTATCCTGTGAGACACATTAGTGTCATGAGTTGATGACATACCAAAAGGAGTCTACTTTTACGTTCACGTTCTACGTTCAAAACGAAGTATCGATTTTGCACTTACACTCGAAACAAACTAATTTCAGAAGTGTCAACAAGTGCCATTACCAGTATGAAATCTAGCAACGTACATAACTTAAAATAAGTTGTGGTCAACGTATTCGAATTGCGTCCTCCAATTTCTCCCGGTTACGTGAGCTATTGCAGAAGAAGTCAAAGTGTCAATCGTTCATCAAATATGTGTAACTAAGCATACCTATATCAATCAACCAACCGAGCGGTGTGCCCTGCCTGATGCAGTTAACCACACTGTGTATCGATTTTCCGACTATCAGAAATGGAAATAGAACAGTCTGTCATTGGATCAATATTATTTCTCATAATTTATTCGGCACACCAAGTTTGATTTCTTTCTAGACCACAGCAAAGAGGCCGATATTATCGTCGCTTCAGTCAAAAAAACAATAACAAAATATGAATCAAAGTTGATAAAAAACGTAATGCGGCCGCGAATGCTATCTTTTATCACGAAGTCTAGTGTGTGACATACATAATAAAAGTAGACTGGAACAAGCATGTCACGTTCACTTTTCGACAAAAGATGAGCTGTTAAACCGTACCACTTAGGGTTCAAGTCAAATAAATAATAAAGAGTTACATTATTGGTAGACCACGGTTAGGTGTTAATTTCGGCAAATATATCAGGTCAGTTGCAAACCAATTGCACAACTGCTGCCCTTTAACTCGATCTTGACATATTGCCATGGCGCAAGTCCTTATGCATAAATCCAAGATGCACAATCGATTTCGATATGTACGCAGTGCCTATAAAATATGATTCAATTAGTGTGTCATCAAACTGTTACAATAAATCAGGTTGTATTGTGTTCATTGTCATTATGTATACAAATAACGGCGTAGTGGCCGATGCGCAATGGAAGAAAGTATTCAGTAACGGTACTCCAAATATAACAAAACTCCCAGACTAATGAGGCCGCCATGGGTCGACAAGTGACTCATTGCCTACTTATTGCTAGGTCATGAGGATTCAAAGCAGAATGGCCACCAAAATTAATATAATATAATCAGATTTAGGAGTGAAGATCACCATGCCATGTAGTAATTTAATAGTAAGCATTAATTAAATTATTTCACTTATAAGTAACTGTTAGTAAGCAAACACAGTTAATTTGTGTTGATGACGAAGATATTTGGCTGTGTTTTATGTTTGGATGAAGATTATCCCAGAACTCATATAATATTTCGGAAAAGCCCTAATCATCTAAGTAAATACTAAATCTGCTAGTTTGGCAGAATATAAGAATGAAATAAGACGAGTTATAAGTTAAAAAATACATTTTAAAAACTTTTTATGATGTAGGACTAAGTGAAAAGTTATTAGGTGTGCAACGAAAAGATAAGCAGAAGTACGTAAAAAGCTAGTACAGTATAAAACTGACTTTAATATCATTTCCACACAGCTGCCGGAGTTCAAGAGAAATTCTGCTGCAGCGAGAGGATTGCAGTTGAAACTTCAGACTTTTTATAGTTGTAGTTGAGATATCTACTCGATATTGCAATGTCAGTTTTAAATATGCTCCAAGGTTCGTTAAAGTATGCGACAAAAAAAACTTGATTCAAAAATTAAACTGGTTTTACAGATTAAGAAACTTGAATGAAACAGTAATGACGACGTAAGAAATAAGCAAAAAAGTCGGTAAATGTTTCGGCGCCATTTAGCATGACAAAATTTTTCAAGAGATGAATTATTTCGCGATCATCAACAACTCTGTAATCTGCCACATTGTGGTTAAGCTCAATAAAACCGCCGCCCAATCAGCAAGGATATATACATTTTGCATTTTTTTTCATTGCATTGTTCATAATCGTTGGCATCTGCAAGCTTGAAAACAAAAAATATTTACAAAACTACACTCGCTACTCGCTAGTAGTAATAGAACAACCCACGAATTAGTATTGTATTGTACGAACGAATGAGCAAGATGACTCATCTTTAAATTTTTTGCAAGCAAGCCTAAATGGATAACCAATCCTTATTTTTTTTACCTTTACTTATTTAAAATTCCTAAGTTAGTACTTAGTAATACTTACTGATAAATATACACAAAAGATAATTAGTGTTAAAATGAAGTGGTCAGCAATAACACCAAGCCCACGACCCCACGAGTTTACTCTTTATGTTCCAAAATATCAAAGTAACGTGTTTAAAACTCAGGTTTAACATGGTGGATAACATTTTGTAAGTTCGGTAATTATGCCTCGAAATTGTCATACGCGCCTCATCAAAACTTGTGAGGCTTCTTGCCTTAAGGCTAGGGCCCAAAAAGGTTAATCACCAATTGGGATGAATACATCGCCATTTACGGACCCAATTAATTTAAATGGCATGATAAGCGTTTACTCAAATTAAATAGGGTGTTTTAATAATCTTTTAAAAACTATCAACATATCGCTACGTAAAAACGTTGATCGGAGACGGAAGATTATTTTATATTGTATTTTTTGAAAATTGTATAAATTTAGTTTTTGCTTTATAATATGTATTGTTTATATATTTTAAATGTGTAAAATTTACTTTAAAAAAATAAGTAGTAACATATTTTCTTTTTGTTTGTCGCACCGCCCACACGACTGATAGAGAATGTGCATATGACGATAAGTCCACCTTTTGTACAAATCCTTGGTTGTTCAATAAAGTATAAATAAATATATAAGATTTAAAGTAGATTTCACCAACATCAGATAGGACGTATCCGACCGGATAAGTATAAGACATTTTCATTGACTGAGTTTGTTGCGCAGCTTCTTTTCAGCACTAGCCCAAAATGTCCCGAAGCTGTGGTGGGGTTTATATTGGGACGTGTAAAAGTGTCCTCAATGGGCCTATTTGCATAAATAAATGACTTTTATGACTTTTTATGACTCTTCATAAATGATTGCTGTCAAATAGATGACGTTTTCAAATAAGGCTTTTTGTATTATTATAATATTTGACAAAAATTCCTAACTTGTGACATCGGTAAAATCAACTCTCAAGAGGATTGAGTGCGCGCGAGCTTCATACAAACAGGGATAACTTAAAAAAAAGTAAAAACTGACTTCAAAACCAAAATACTCTAGTCATTAATAAACTTTTGACCCTTGAAAGGAAAGGAAGCCATTTTAGGCAAACAATTTCTTTTTGGAGTCGGTGCTCCGATAGTTCATGCTTGATGGTCAAAGTGATGGCATGGGGGGGGAAGTTGCACCGAATAACTCTGTTCCTTAAGAAGCTACAAATTACCTATCATAAGATCTGTCATTAAAATTACTGAACTCCTAAGCGTTCAGGAGTTCCAACATTAGCTCAGCTCCACAAGATGTTGACTATCAGACGTAACAACACGTCAACATTAAGGTTCTAATAAGAAAACACTATATGTGCCTTTAAAATTTGAGGATTTCCCTCGATTTCATCAAGTTCCCATCATCAGATCCCGAATCCGCAAAATGGGACCAACTAGAAAGTATACAAGGTCCTCTAGGTAAGCGAAAAAATTTTTCTAATCGGTCGACAAATGACTGAGATATGAGGTAACATAGATACAAAAAAAAACATACAGTCGAATTTATAACCTCCTCCTTTTTTGAAGTCGGTTAAAAACATTTTCCACCCCGTTGACGGATTTTGTATTTTTTTTACACATTTGATATATTTTGAAAAACTATGCTCGTACCTGTTCCTTTTTAAAATATTGTATGTTTCAGTAAATAAAAGAACCTAAACATTCACTTATTTGACAAAAAAAATCTTGAGAATTCTGTCATTTTTTAAAAAACATTGCAAAAGCAAGCCTTAATTTAAAAAAAAAACTAACACATACAAGCTTAGTTTAGGATGTTTGAAAACTAATGAGACCAAATTTGTCTTGTTTTATAAAGGTTTACGGGTAGGAAATCGTTTTCCACCTCAAGCATATTTCGACTATTGGCGTTCAAAATGTAGGCAATTTCGTGTGCCGCCTGCACACGATTATCTTGATCTTTTAAGATTAGCAGTATTTGAACAGTGATTTTTTATTACTCCTACATAGTTTTGTTATTAAAATTTCTGTAAGGCTCATCTTAAAATTAAACCTTTACTGCTACGCTACTGCTTGTTTTATCTAAATAGCTAAAGTAGGCAAGTTGAATTTTATCTATTACAGATAAGATGAAACCCACAAGTACCGCTTTCATCAACAATATTATCATAAAATGCGCGACAGTTTGATTAGCAATCGGCAACTACCGAAGCGTTAAGTAAACCAGTATAGTATTATAGATCAGAGAGTTATCAGAAGCAATCTACCGAGGAGGAAGGACAAGTATGTTTTATAAACATTTAAACAAATGAGCGCGAGTCATCTGCGCGTCTGCAAGCTGTGTTGTTTACTGTGATTACTTCGTAAACATACCATAACAAGCGCAATACCATATACATACCTAATACAGAAACACCTAAACAGCAAGTATTCTATTTCAAGTTGCAAGCACTGCCATTGAAACCGGCAGCGATTTCAATTCTAATAACCTACGTAACTTAGCTGGCTATAATAACCGTGCGTCGAAAACGAATCCATCAATGTGTCAATCTGTCTCGACCACAATAAAGTTGTGACGTAGCACCAGCACCGTGAGGTAAGCGCCTATAAAACTACGCTCGACTCGAATCGATATTAGGTAATGTAAATAAAACGCTGGAAAATATCACTTACACTGCGTAGCCAGATTTATGAACGCTGTATGACTTTTATATTTAATTCATACCGACGCGACCGGTGAATATTTGTCATTTATCTATTTGCTGGGGAGCTTGATGATATGAATATTCATGGTTAAGTGGATGTGATGCGAACGTACAGTACGATAGATGAGCGACGCAACCAGGCTGGTGACGACTCGGCCGTGGGCGTGGGCGGCGGCGACAGAGCAACGTAGCTGAAATATATCAAAAAAACCCTTATTTATAAACGTACCAAAGTAATGGCCACTCGCTCACTTCGCACCGCGAAAAATCTAGAACACAATGCACACAGCGGGGTAAGAAAGACAGGATATCTATCTAGATCATGGAAAACAATCGCTGCAAACATGAAACACGTGAGGTGACGTGAGTGATGAGCGTTGCGCGACTTCGCTGGAACTGATAAGGATTGAGTCGAGGAGCCTGGCACGGGCCAATGTATTGTGATGTATCACCTACAAAGAACGCCCAGATTCAAAATATGACAGGTGTACTCATGTGTACCAATATCACCAGTGCCAGTGAACAAGCACTAATCATTTTTCATTATGAAATTATAAAAAAAAGGATGAGATAGATTGTCCAAGAACAATGGCAGCGCGGTTTGTGCAAACATTTCACGTTATCTTGACAGGTTTACTTAATAACAGTGTAAAGTAGCAAATAAGGCTTCCGAGAATAATGTTAGCATATACTCTTGAAATAGGAACACTATCAGGAGTTTATTTTAATGTGTTTGTTACGCGAGTCATTATTTAATCAACGTTAAAATGAGGCAAAAATATGGTAGGGTGCAAAAATGTAACAGAAGCTTAGCGGTTCGTAAAAAAGTCCTACTCTGCTAGACCGAGTAGGTACTCACTCGATCTCAGTGCTCCAAATGTCGTCTTCGTCCTCTTCGGCTAGCATTTTTATATGTCAGCGAAACTTTATGATGATTCGCGCATATCCCGGCGTTTTACGATCTGCAAATAGGCATGGACGCTTCCTTTTAAATTGACGCAAACATCTCGGATACGCTCTCCAAATGACCCTGACACTAAAGCCCTAGAAAATACTCTACTTCGGTAAAACTCGATTAACGGACGAGGATAATTGGAAATGTTGCTGGAGAGAGTAAGTTTGGCTGTAAAAGTTATCCAATGTTTTTCTGTAATAAAACAGTTGCCTTTCTCGTAACACGACGTTGCATTTTTCAACAATGGACCGTTTAAGATGCGATTTGAATTTAAAATCGATGAATTATGCTTTACAATGCTTATAATGACAGAAAATACATGCATCACACTCCTTTTCAAAATTACAGAACATTTGTTAAGCCATTCGGTTAATAAGTATTAATAAATCAGCCTTTTGGTTCCCATTCATAAGGATAATGGTTTTCTGAGAGTAATTTTATAATTGTCGTATTTTTCGTTTAGTTAGTCCAAAGAGTCACACACAAGATGATACACACAGTACCCAAATAAATTTGTACATACCCTCCTAACCAATTCATGAAAAAACTCATTTAGTGATTGAATATGGCCACTTCATTAAATCACTTAAAAGCACTAAGCACCTTCGAACTTAAGAGTTAAATAAATATTTAATTATATGTGAAAATTACGGATTTATCGGAGCAATGCATTGTAATCGACTGCTGGCACTTTATCAAATTTATTATCAACGAGTGCCTAAGCGTAATTATTGAAATTATCTATGATAATTTTGGTGATTAGGTAACGATTCAACCCAAAACACAAAAATAAAACATTCTTTATTTGTATTTCCAAGCCAGCAGGTTTAAAAAAAATAGTGTTCTTAAATATTTAATAATGTAGACCTTTTTTCTTTCCTTCCAAAGAGTAAAATACAATTCAACTAAACCATGAACTCAACCAACTTATAAGTACGTATATAGGTAGGCAGGTATTGTAGTTACCACGGCGGTTAATCTAATTTTAGTACTTAACACCAACGCAACTTTGTGATCATTTGAACTTCAAAACTCTTTGACACCACTTGGCTTCTATTAAAATCATTAGGAATATTAACACTCCCAAGAATGTAAGCTGCACAGACGCGCAGGATTTTCATTTTGTTGAGCGTTAATTTTGTAGATGAGCAAGGACGAGTCGGTTATTGGATAAACGCATAAGCGCATTTCCAATGCGTGTAGATCTAATTTGGTTCCGTTTCTATTGGCTGACGTAAATGTAAACTCAAACCGGCGCGCGCGCAGGAGGTGGGACGCACAAGTGGGTAACGAGGCATGCGCGGATGCAAGCCTGCGCATCGTCATCTCGAGAGGTGTCCAGCTGGCGCCGCCGCCAATCATTCAATTAATCGCACTTCTCGCTGCACGAATCAAGAATCATTTACAAACGAACGGTCCTCGAACGGACTTTACTGCACATCCCACCGACACTGCCACAAAGCTGTAGCATTATCCAGAGCGCTGCAGCAAAATTCTGCGGCAAAAATTAAAAAATAAACTCACTCTCGAGTACGGATACGATCCATTTGTTCATACGTGACTGTATGCAAAATATTTTGTGCACAAATTGAATTCTTGACTGAATATTCAACAATATTTCCGAGTTATCCTTTATACCATTGATTATAAATAAGCCTAGCTCATATATACAAAAGAACAGGAATATGACATCAATTAAACATGACAAAATAAGACTCGCAAGCGGAATGCTGTAAATATTTTCAGAGAAAAATATTTGCTGAAAAAATAAAGGGATGTTAAGTTAACAGCTGTCACGGCGAGCGTTGACGGGTAACGGACAGTCGCATAATAGACTTATCTTATCCGCTCCTCTCGGCCAAACAAGGTGAAGGAGTGATAGGACAAACATCAACCCGACTCACAAGAAAAATAACCTTCTCCTTATAGAATATAAACACATAATTAATATGCGACATATATAACGTTCGATTTTACCGAATATCTACGAGCTTAATTAAAAGCTTCATGTTCGTGTATAAATAAAATACATAACTACAAGCATGCTTATTGCTTACTGATACTACGCCACGGCTGATACTAAACGTAAACACACTTGAAATACAACAGATACAGTCACCGTCAAATATTTTGAAGCAGACAAGTTGATCAAAAATACATCTGAACTCAAAATGACAATAAGTTGCATACATTACATGCTACTATTATTATCAGAACATTATATGTGTAATTCAATAATGGGAGCAGATCCTGATCAGTTTTTGACTATAATCTGATCAGATATTAATAAAATGAATTTATTATTGTTCTGATTTTAACGTTAGCTTGTAGTGAATAGGAGTTAATGATATTTTAACTGTTCAGAAGTATTTGGTCACCTTGTCTACTAAAAAATATCTGATGGTGACTGTACAACTCAGTATTACATTATCCTCTTCAAAAAAGACAAGTAAGTAGCAGTGCATACATCAAACGAGGACAGTCAAAAGTACACATCGTGTCGTCGTGAAGTCGTTAACAAGATATCTATACAGGAAAGGGTGACAAATCCACTAAAGTGGAAAATAATGAGAGTGGACGGTATTAGGGAACTTCAAAACACACATTTGAAAGCATCAATGAGGCAGCGATTCAAGATGTATGCAACTTATCCAATGAACTAGATTAACATACGAATGTCAACGTGGGTGAATTACACTTGTAGTTCTGTGGATTGTGTGAAATCGATTTGGATGCTCTAAGCTAAGTGATCGTCAAAGAGTTGGGTTTTGTGCGTTGTGTGATGTATGGCGGCGTGACGACACGGTTATACTCGAACAGAAGTACAAAGCGTCGTCGCGACCTCGTGCATCGAGATCATCACGAACGCTGTCTAAGCTAGGACTTATTGAAATCTTAGGACTAATAGAATAATCCACCTTTATAATCAGTTACAGAATGTATTATATAGTCAATATCTAACATCATATTCAACGATAGTTGTGTTAATATGCGACATCATAAAAACAAATAGAACACTTAAATTACTTTTTCTTATTTACTTTTCGTAATTACATCATACTGAAATAATGGGTTATAAATTTTTACAGTATTTATACTGAACATACTAATTTTAATAGATTGTTTTGTTTTGCAACAAACAGCGTCGCATAGACATAAAAGTCTCATTAAATGTAACAATGAGCTAGCTCTGAAACAACTAAACGAAAGAGTATACTTAGTTTTCCATACTCAATCCACTGCTTTGTTTATTAACGGTCATTTCTGTTAAAATTAATATTTTTATACGAGTTTTTATTTAATTTACTGGAAGATTTATACGATAGTCCAATCACTAAGGAGATATCTAAAGGTAGTATCGTTTCTTATAAGCGCTGCTGCATATTGCGATAATGCATGCGAGCGGCTTCCAGAGAATTCATCTGCTCTGCACCTGTGACCGGGAAGCCCGTGCTCTACGAAACGTAATTAGGATGCCAACGAAACTCAAGGAAGACCAACAGACGTCATCGTGCTATCTTTCTGCGATGTTTATTTAGTTTAAATTTTCCGCCCTACTAAATGCGCAGACTGCTGACTTTGTCTTGTTAAATACCAATTATGAGTTACTGAGATCCGAAATTAGATTTGTAGCCAACCACAGCGAGGCAGGAACGGACTTAGTCTATAGATATACGGGCATACAAAGGGAACAATGCGGGGAGCAGAATAATCCTCCCTCTGGCTGGTTCTTTTTTCGCTCTCGACCTAAACATTTTATATCGGCCAAGGACGGCGCGCCGCCCAAGCCGCGGCAGTGCAACAGACTCTTCTGTTTCGGAAATGAGGGACGTCGCGAACGAGGTGGCCTTGTCTTGACACAACATCAACATAAAATATCCATGTAATTTACCAAAAAATCGCGGCATTGTGCATATAACAGTCAAGACAATCAGTCTTTATTAAACACAAAACAATGAATGAATATTCGTGTTAAATAAGTGAAACTAATTGAGCGAGCTTTTATTTATTTAGGCGTCTGAATAAGTATAGCTCGGAAAATATTAATTCTCGAATCCAAACCGTATCTTATCTTGTTGAACCGTCGAAGGCAACTTTTCCGCCAACGCGGCTTTTAAGGTAGGTGTCTCCCTAATGACGCTGACCGAAACAGAGGCGGAGAAATTGAGGTTTTTAATTAAATCACGGTATGAAGGGTCCCGGTAAACAAGGGAGGTTAAGTTTAGTTGAAGAGGCCGACTCGTGACGGAGGCTGCACGGCCGCAGATAAGGAGCCAGAAGATGAAGGTAATGTACACACGGAGATAGATACTAGAGTGTTGTGCAACGCAAATATTTGCCCGGCGCGTCTCTGGACTCCGTGGAACGTGCACACTGCCATGTAATTAAAAGTCATATTAATAAAGTTAGCAGGTTACTGCCCTTTTTGAAATTACTCGTGTCCCATTTAGGTCTGATTTTACTAACGTCAGATAAGGAATATTAGTAGAATAAATTACAATACGCCTAATTTGTAAACATCACCTATTTGTCAGCAATCATTTATTTCAATGACATTTTAAAAGCGGTAATTTTATACTTATTCAGTCGGTTAAGTCTTATCTGCCGTTGGTAAAATCGTCTCTTAATAACATAACTTTTGCATGTACGAGTAGCTGGGATGTAAGTTCCATAGTCAAATCTGTTTCATGTGAGCTTATAGAAATATTTGTATATCCAAGTTATTCGTAGATATAATGAAATAAAACCGTTATACTCGTAATAACGTACATTTTGCTTTCTTAACAAGAAGTTTTGCTGGAAAAAGCGTGACTCTTTTACCTTTCAAACATGACATGACACATGAGCGACAAAGCAAGATAGCATCAGACGAATGGGAGGCCAGAGCCAGGATGCATTCGTACAAATTGCACATCCCAGATGGGAACAAATTGGATTTTGAGGGTCTACTTGGTAAAACGTTGCATGTATAAGGTCACCTCGTTTTAAGTGGTAACATTTAAAAGGCCGATTCGGCACAATGAACGAATATTTTTTTGTAGAAAACAGTGGGTTTTATTACGGTAGCTTTTGAGAAAACTAAAGACCTGATTTTTCCAACGATAAGGTTCAGATAAAGAGTATTCGTCGAATAAAATACAATACGCCTAATTTGAAAACACCATATATTTTTCAGCAATCATTAATGTAAATGACATTTTAAAATCGGTCGTTTTATACTTATTCAGTCTAATAAGGCTTATCTGACATTCGAAATATCGGCTTTACGGAAATTATTTTTTCCAAATTGTTATTTTTATTTAATTACTAAATTAGGGTTAAGAATAGAGCAAAAAAAAAGGATTAGGCATTGAAATGAGGGAGGCAATGCATATGACAGAGGTAACTTCTAAAATTGTCAGGGTGCTGTTTTAAAAATGTTTTTTTTTGTAAGAGAATATAAAATTAAAAATCTCGATTTTCCGAAAAATAAAGAAAGTGTCTTGTATATATGATGTATACAAAGACAGTGAAACATAATCACTTAAAACGATTTGACCTTATATATATTCGGGCCAACTATCGCGCCAGCTCGAAATTTTATACTGGTTTCAGATACTAGGCTACACTAATCAAAATAAGGAGATTCGTATAACAGAGTAGGTTCTCTTGGCGGACGACGGCGACGAGCGAACGGCGGAACAACAAACGCTCCCGCAATAAAAGGAAACCTCACCAACGGCAATGAAGGTCCAAGAAAACTCAGAACAAAGAATGACCAATTCCATTTTTACATGGCCTTTCAAACTTTTATAATAACAATGCTATTCTTGAAAACCCACGCAAATAAAAGACGCTTTAGAGCCTCAAGCATCACATTAAAATATAATTACGGTGATGATAAGGTAGGTATAGGTACAATAAAGCTGTAGATGAGTTCCGTTCAAATAATTATAATATTCGGACGTCAACCGACAAAATAAATATACGACGTTGTAAAGACCGCAGAATAACACTGGAAGCAGACCGTTTGTGATCGGTCACTGTGGAAACCCGTAGCCGTAGGCCTATGTATGTTCAGCAGTGGAAGTCCTTTGGCTGATAATAATTAATGATGATATAAAACATAATTATTAAGACACATTATCTTATTCTAAATTATGTTGTAACTAGGTTAGGAAATCAATTATAAAAGGTTAGAGAACAGACATATTAAGATACATAATTCTATGAATTATATACTTAAACTAGCGGACCCAGCGAACTTTGTTTCGCCCCCAGCCCCGTCCCGCCCCAGCCCCGTCCCGCCGAGTCCCGTAATTTTAAAGTTAAGCTTTCCCAGCGAATTTTGTTTCGCACTTAAATTACTAAAATGGCTATTAAAAAATAAGGGTTGATCGTAGAAGGGTGAAAATTGAGGATTGTATGTATTTTTGTATGTTGTATCATAAAAAAATAGAAATTAAAAATTTTGTCCAAAAAAAAAAATTAAAAAAAAATAGGGGTGAACATTTACGGGAATGAAAAACAGATTTTGGCCGATTCTCAGACCTATTGAATACGCATATAAAATTTCATCAAAATCGGTCAAGCCGTTTCGGAGGAGTTTGGCAACTAAAACTGTGACACGAGAATTTTATATATTAGATAAGACGCGAAACTCATGGACAGAGTTTCGAAAAATCATTTTAAATGCTTTATCTTCATGTCTATCATGATTTATTAAATCTTTTGGTTAATCATCAATATTCGTATCAATGAGAAAGTAATGCGTGTCGAATCGAGGATATAAGGTCATACTCTTTTTATTTATTCAAACCCTTAAGGATAACACATTTATTATTATTTTTTATATAGGTACAGTCTGATCCACGCCTTTGCCGAGACCTATAGGTGCAAATACAAATTGCTGGGTTGAGCAATGTTTTGTTCATTTCGTTGTTGGTTTGCAGTGAACATGTGTTGCACAGTGCGATTCTGCGGTAACCGGGCCTAGTTACCGCAACCTCTATTTACCAGTATTTATTGCTCTGTGAGGTGATGTGCATGTGTTCGATACATATCCTTTGCACGTGCTCATGAAACGCGCGGGAAATATAACGCTAAGTTTATTTTTTCTGTGACAAACTGATTTCCACACGAGTAGAGCCGCGGAAAACGGCCGTATTAAGAGAAGTTAAAAAACTCAATACAACTTAATAAAGTAAAGCATCCAACCTAGCAGGATACCCGATTTACAAATATAATATTTGGCTTATCTTCTGAAGTGAGTGGGCGTTTTAAAGAAAACAGATTATAAATAAAACAGATTATATGTATCTTATAATCTACTAGTGTCAATCAAATATTATTTACTAAATGCGATGGCTATGTGAAAAGGTTCCATAAGTAGACATTTCATGTCTACACGAAATGTCTGCGACAACGTGATCATCATATTCAAGAATCTTATTAGCAATAGCTATAGCTAATAGCTACAATAATAAGATTATTGTGTTATTTAGCTACTTAATCAATTTAGTTCAGCTGGTAGGTGCTGTCGTTCAAATCAAATCAATAGATACCTATTTATTTTGCTAACTAATTGTTACAACAGTTCTTAAAATAATACCTAATCATGTAGGTACATACTTAAGACTTAGTATCCGCTATGGTATTGCAAACAGTATTTCATATATAACATACTACGTAACAACAAAACTTTATTAGATTTTGTAAAATGTTTTTAGGAACCCTGTCTATGAGGCAATCAGTGTCAGGTGTTAGGTAATCATTTATTTAGAAGTGATTTTATTTAATATTTTTTTTAGCGAGTTTGAAAATGTTTTAAATTCATTTTTTATATATGCAGGAAGTTTATTAAATATTTTTACTGCCATATAGTACGGACTGGAGTTAAACATTTTAATTCTAGATTGTGGTAGGTAGAGTCTATTTTTATGTGTGGTATTAAAGTTATGAGTGTCTTTAACTTTAAGAAAAAATTTCATGTTTTTGAAAGTACAAATGCATATATCGTAGATATAAAAATATGGAAGTGTCAGATTTTTCTGAAAAAAAAAACCGGTTTACAAGATTGTGTGATGTCTATTTGGGCTATATCCTTACTACACTAAACTTCTGAGAAGTATCTTCGGACAATCACTCACGTTGATCTACCTATAAGAACCTTACGCCGTTAACATTATTATGATTATACGCCTTACTCGAAAAACTTCCATCGAATTTGGTACTCGTTACCATTCGGGGCAAACAATAAGCTGAGCTAGTCATTTTCCCGTGTTAACATTCCCCACTTTTTTACGCTTTATATTCGTGAAAGCCCCTTCACGTCAAAGAGAGTACTTTGTTGAATTTACGGACGCACACTGCCACAGACGATTTGACACTTTAATGCCGGGCTCTCTCTGGGAGCAATATAACTTTACGGCGATATCCCAGGCCCTCGACGCTGCAAGCAAATCAAAAGCAAAGCAAGGCAAACGAAAGGAAATACATTAGACTTGTTCAGGATATCCGGACCCGACCGTACTTGATAACGCGTTTTGTTCAGACCAAGAGCATGGCTAAGGTATTTCCAAGTTTCAAGATTGTAATAGGCATTTATATTCTGTAGTAATTCAAGTGGATTGTTAAATTCAAAAATAAACTTTATTAAAAAGTAAAAACCGATTTCAAAACCAAAATGCACTAAAAAGTCTTAAATAAACTCTTCACCATTGAAAGGAAAGGAATCCGTTTTAGGCAAACAATTTCTTTTTGGAATCGGTGCTGTGATAGTTGATGCTTGATGGTCAAAGTGATGGCACCGACTCCAAAAAGAAATTGTTGTTGAATGGGACCAACTAGAAGGTATACTATCTAAGTAGGTGAAAAAAATTTTCGATTCGGTCGACAAACGACTGAGATACGAGGTAACATACATACAAAAAAAAATAATGATAAAAAAAAACATACAGTCGAATTGATAACCTCCTCCTTTTTTGAAGTCGGTTAAAAATAAGTGGATATATTTATGGGCGAAAATGTATTCTATATCGTATAATTTGAAACTTGGCGGTTCTGAAATAAAAAAAGAAAATACACCAAAACATCCATAAAACGTAAAAGTGCCGTTTTCCTCAAGAAAAAAAACTTATTATAGACGCTTGTTTCGCGTGAAGTTTCCCTATAAAGTTGTTCTAACAAACATTTGCAAAACTTCACTGAGTGGGTGTCATTTGGTAAAATAATTTATATTTTGAGCAAAATTACGAAACTTAAGAAATGAGTAAGGCAAGTCAACGTTTCCACGAGTGAAGCCTCACGCAAAATCATAATCAACTTGCGAGATGCGATGACAGATTGTCGGGTGTCCACGCACGCACGTAATACAAACGACATTGCCAAACGTGTAGAAAGGTTAGAAAGATTAATAGTAGATATAAAGTTACAAGAAAATATCAGAGATAGAAAATGCATGCCATCCTTGTCAAAAGCACAGGTGAAAATAAAAAGCGCACACAACTTAATAACGCAGCACCGCGTCAGGCTCTGCAGTTGGTCCTGAAAAAGAAAATCTACGCTTATAAAAAAACTTACTGCCAATGAAAAGGTCCGGTAATTCCTTCTCTTAGGCGATCTCTAAGCGAGCGTTGGCGGGAAGGGCCGGGGCCCGGAGGCAGCATGGCGGCGCCCGCCGGGACCGCCGCGGGCGGGGGCGGGGGCGGCGCGCGCGCCGGCGACGACATCCCGCCCAAGCGCGCGGGCGCAGGCTCCGCACTATCAGCGCTGCGCGCACTTTAACATCACCCCACCGCGCACTGCACCGGCGACCACCACTAAACACTTCAGCTGCAACACAACAGAAACAACCAAAGCCACATAAATAAACATAAAGCCAAGCGCGACATCGATGCAAAACAAATTATGCTAAATTGCCAGAAAGCTACAAGAGCGTAACGTGAGAAATAAATAGGCACATGATTCGCGTGACAGAACAAAAGAACGAATTGCGAGCTACGCAAGAATATTCGATTCCCACAGGAGAAACGATTGTCACTTTTCTCACCCACGCACGCCATCCACAGATTTGCAATATATTATGTGGTTCCTTACGAGCATAACAATATTTTAAAACAAGAGATGAAGCTTATTATAATATATAATTATAATAACTCATATTAAATAATAGTTAAATTATTTGCAAGAACTGGCAATGCAGTCCTGCCAGCCATCACGCCGAAAATCAAGTATTTGTATGCAACTACACATAAATGATATAAAGCGAGGATGTCTTCGAAAACGAATGATGTCATGGGGAATAATTTATTGCTGCCATTTTACTTTAATTACGATTGCGGCAGACGCCCCTGAAATGAAATGATGACCGAAGTCTTTACTATGTATAAATGGTAATGACAAAATGGGTCAAGTATTCATTTTATTAAGTTTGCATTTATACAGTTACGGTCGTTTGAACTACGGCCCCTGTAAAACATTTCATTATTTTGTCTCCATAAGTATTTCTCTTAAAAACGCCTTAGGAAGTTCAAGGTATGAAGGAAATAAATACTTATTAAATAAAAAAAGTCTAAGCGTTACCTTTGAGGTGTAAGTATAGAAATATTTAATAAGTTTTATACACGAAATATTTGCACTATGATAAACACATTCAAAGCAACTGGTTAATTAATAAGACCTAAACGGATTCGGACTGACCTGTTAGATGTGCAATAAAGCGTAATTATAATATTTGCGAGTCTCATAATTACAAATATAAAAACTCTTAACGGATCGATGATCATCATAATACATTTACTTCTTCACACGAAGTAACTCAATACGCCTGTAAACTGTTTCAGAGCAAAATTTAATCTAGGCGCCACGAGAACAGTGTAAGGCGTCACCGTTTTCAGTACGGAGAAACAAACAACGTGAGTTCGTAAACGAACATTCAGCAGTGCCAACTTCCAACATTTCTAAATAGCACAGCAATGATAAAAAATAAAAGATAAATATTAAGAAAACCAGAGGTGGAATTGTGTAAAGCAATCGTATTCATTTGGCAGTTCAAAACGTACGGTATGATCTGTCAAAAGAACAAAGCGATTGACAGATCATACCGTACGTTATGAACTGTCAATTGAATACGATTGCTTTGCACAATTCGACCTCAGGGTGCTGTATAACTCGAAACTTTTAGGTAATTCTAAAAATAGAAAAGAAATGAAAAAAGGTTAGGAACCGTTTTCTCACTTTTGAGTAACACCTATTGTTATGGGGCTTACTTGAGATAGTTATAATTTTCGGCAAGTTAATATATGTAAAGCGAGCGAGTGGATATCAGATACGACTCTATATCAAGTAGTTCACCTACTTACTTAAGAGGGACTGAGAGGGATTGAGATGTGGCTTTGTAATAAATTTATGATTTTATAAATTTATATGGATCCTCAATGGTGCATTGCATAATTTGAAACAGGAACTGTCAATCAAATTCGAGTAAAAGATGAAAATCAGTTGTCAATATTTTCCCTATAAAAACATACAACGCATTAAAGACATTATTAGTGCTACTGTTTCCCTACTACTGATTAAAACCAACGTTATTATGGAGCGGCGACGTCATTTAAGCAGGGAAGAAATGCTCAGAGCCGTGGGAATGATAGAAGCTGGTTTCTGGCAACGTACTGTAGCTTTAGCTCTGAATACAAGTCAGAGTGTTATCAGTCGACTTTGGGCACGTTACCGAAGCACTGGTGCCGTGGCTGAGTGCCATGGAGGACGGTATCGCTGCACCACACGGAGACAAGACCGATACATTCAAATCACAGCTCGAAGAGCTCCTACAATAACCGACATGATGTTAGCCGTGAGGCTTCATCACTCTTCAGGGAACTTAATTAGCGACCAAACAGTCAGAAACCGCTTGCATGAAGTGAACCGTCATTCCCGAAGACCGCTACGGGTACCACCTATAGCAATGCACAATCGTAGGATTCGATATCAATGGGCTCTTGAACACAGAAATTGGGCAGAAGAACAATGGCGTTTCGTGTGCTTTTCTGATGAGTCTCGTTTTGGTATGAGACCGGATACAAGACGTATACGACACTGGAGAACCCCTGGACGCCAACAGCGATTAAAATCCTGCCAGGAAGTCCATCCTTATAGTGGTGGAACCATCATGGTATGGGCGGGTATTTGATCGGCGGAAGAACTGATTTGATTCGGATCAGAGGCAACCTCAACGCTCAAATTTATGCTGAGACGATTGTATCAGACGTCATCGTTCCTCTACAAGTGCAAATTGGTCCCTTATTTCAGTTAATGCATGATAATGCACGACCGCACACCGCAAGAGTTGTAAGACAGACTCTTGCCGCAGCTAACATCAATGTCCTGCCCTGGCCTGCTCAGTCGCCAGACTTGAACCCAATTGAGCATGCATGGGATATGCTAGAAAGAAGAGCTCTGCCGAATATGGAGGGTATCCAGTCGCGAGAAGACCTTTTTTTTGTTGTTGCAACGAACATGGGCGCGGCCATTCCACAGAGTGATTTGGATGAACTCATTTTGAGTATGCCAAACCGATGTTCTTGTGTTGTTAGTGTTCGCGGTAGAAACACGGATTATTAATTGTTTAAGTTACCCAATAAAAATTTTAAGAAAACTGTTATTTCAATCTTTTTTTCGAACTTTAATGTTAGTGGTTCAAATGTTAAAAATCCCTTTATTAGGAAAATTGAAAATTTTTTTTATTAATGCAAAGGTGACTTGGTTTATCGTTACTGTAGACAAACGAAAACACTTTATTTGATGAATCCTTAAAGACAATTTTAATTAATATCAATCAGGAGAAAAGTTACTGCAAAAATATATGTTGATCCCTAGACACTTTTGATGTGTGTAGTTACGTAGTTAACTACTAGGAATCTTTAAGATTACTTCTATTCGGTCGAAGTTTTATATTTTACCCTACAACAATTGTGGACTAGTGTTAAATTAAACTTAGAGCCGATTCTACCGTCAGATTAGACTTATCTGACGAAATAACTATAAAACGACTATAAACGATTTTAAAATGATATTTACATGAATGATATCACACACTTAACTTATTACAATCGGTGCTAACAGCCTGCATATCTTATTATTACGTACATGAAGTTTTTTTTTCCTCTTAAACATAACAAAGCGTAACGCAATTTCATAAGATTTTCTCAGAAAGATGAGTAACATTATTGAAATCGAACCTAATACTAAAGAGACGATACGGATGACAGCATTCGACTCAAAAATCTAAATCCAATGATACCTATACCGATTACCGATAAAAAATACTTATCGTGTGTCTCACTAACATTTTATAAATATGCTTTTTTGTTTATTAAGAACACGCACATAACTAATGTGTAATTTATTTCTAATTTCTGTGCGATACTTTAAAACAAGCCTTTTGAATAATGTAAATTACAGATAGAAAGTCTAACTACCTATTTCATCCTGTCTGAAGATTTAAAGGACAGCCAGTTTAGACAACTGACAATAGTTTATTTTTAAATAGTGCTTTTTTCTTTTTATTCATGTGTTAAACTTGACCAGAACATCTCCTTGTAAATACCACCTTTAGTGAATATCATCTTATTTTTACAAACAAATGCAGTTACATGCCTATGTTAATTTAACAAACTTTGATTATATACGGATTTAAAAAAACTTGAAATGCACTCCAGTGAGAACAGCGTATCAGCAGCTTCACAAACGTACCAAATATTAGACCACCTCACATAGTATTCGAGTAACATGTCCCAAACAAGCGTCGCCAATCAACGTATTCATATATGCATGAGAACAGTACGTGCAGTCCCACGTATGTTCCGCCAGACCACTTCTCTGTCGCAGGCGTGCAACAAATCTAAAACTGTATTACAAACATAGTCTACATTATTCAAGCCAAATGTCCCTACACAATGTTGCCGTCTACAAACTACAACTTTGCTAGAACTACCATGTCTGATTGACATAATAAGGCTTCACGTATCCGTGTCAGTTACAACGCCTCTTCCATACTCAACGTGTTGATTTAATTGTCTAATAAAAATTGAACTCTACCTGTAGAAAAACGCACTGCAGTAAAGATGTGCATTGATTAAAAATTATTACTTAAATAACAATACCGTTGACAACTCAACATAATGTTTAATGATCGCTATTATGTGAAAAGGTACACAAAGCACGTTCAGAACTCGTAAAGTGTCAGTTATTGAAGTAAGATTGATCATTGTTTCAATCAGTCCGCAGCTAGAATTAAAAGCTGATTGCTGTCGCAAACAAACACTCATTAATCAGCAGGTAGTTCAAAACGCGATTTGGTCGCGTCCCGGCCCCAAGTGTACTACAGCGGTGGATAAATTCTTGAATTTGCATAATAGAGAGATTGAATGATATTGTACCTTGACCTAATTTAATGTTGTCTAAACTGATTCGAGCCAAGGATAATCGATATAAACGACTTGCGAGGCTCTATCGCGTGGTATACCGGATACCGGTGTCCTCCCGTCACGATTTCTAGTAGCAAATGTAAAATTTATAATGATAGGTATTTATTGTTTCATACTTTGATAATTACTTTCAGCAAGATATTTTTTTCAATCTTTATGTGTCTTTAATTAAACTAAGAACAGGAGTCCCAGATGTTCCTACTGTTCCTTAAAAGACACAGCTTAGTTTCCACATAAAGTTAGTTCAAAAATTAACTATTCTATGTTCTTAACACATCAAGCCACACATTTATTATAAATATGATCTTTTGAAAATATCCTAAAACTATGTAATAACTAATTTAAAATAAACAAGTTTTGTTCCTATTTGGCACATAGTACCTTATGTATGTAAAACATATTTTTTCCGGAATATCTGGGATAATTTATCAATATCATAATAAATAAGGGAGAAAAAAGTATTTTGGTAGCTAATACTTTACTGTTTTTGTAACATTTCATATACAGTAGCGTATCCATACCAGATAGAAGTTTTTTTTTTTTTAAGGAAACATACAGTGATGCACTTCAACTTATCCAACACAACTTTAAGAGTGACCGCTGAACAGCTATTTTTTTCATGTATAAGCCAACGCTACAGTTTCAGAGTAAATATACAAACGGTAGAGTGATAGCAAGAGGCAAAAGCGGCTATCGATCGGCCCTAACCTCCACCCGCCTCGCCCCTTACCCCCCCGCACACCTTACGTAAGTCCAGCTGATCGTACCGACCCGTAACCTTGGCGACGAGCCCTATGCAACCATCGGAAACCCTACCCCTTATCGTGTCAATAGTGACAGCGAACACCGTCAAACAAACCCCAGCTGAAACCGGGTCACTAATACCTTATCGGTATCAGGAAAATTAATATTAACTTCAAAGTCGGAAAACTATTTAGGCAGGTTGGGAAGTATGATATGAAAGGATTCGGCCCAGGAAAACTTTTTAGGCAGGTTGGGAAGTATGATATGAAAGGACTCACGGCCCAGACTCACTTCTAACTAGACGCACCTGACCTAAACAGATGGCAAACCCTACCCTCGGCTGTTTGCGTTTCCAGATGGCACAACTGGCGATGGCACAATGGCGACATCTGAATCTTTTAGTTAGTGATGCTATTATAGAGTAAGACGCTTGGTACAATTGATACTTTTCAAAAGAGAAAAATCATTAATTAACATATGAAAAACGGTCAAAGCTTCTTTTTAAATCAAAATATTTCTCTCCGACCCTGCTCCCACACAATGACGGTGGTTGGACAGTCAGTTAATGTATTCCACCTTTATTTTGCAACAAAAAACCAACGTTAAATAAAATAGAACCTGCACGAACGGCGGCCTAGTTTCGAACAGGACAATATCCGGCGTACAGTCCTCAATACATTTCCCCGGCACGTAGACATGTTAATTTCCTAGTGAACTGACCCTCCAGCACCTGCCAATAACAAGTTCCTTCAGTATACAAGAACTTGAGTTACGTCAAGAGTCCGGATATTGCAAAATCTTCATTCGTTACTACGCTGCAGAATAAAATGTTTAAACAGCATTTTATTCAACTTGGAATTAATCCAGTAAATTCTAGTAATTAATCAAATCTAGCATGTCAGCGACGGATGGCGCCCCGGACTTTTTTTTAACTGTAAACTTCTATAACAATCGAAAACAAAAATATTTTTAAAAATAATAGGTAGGGTTTTGAATTCCTTAATGTCATAAATACCGTAAGAGCAAATGTTACTGCTAATTTAGTTATTTAGTTAGGTGCAAACTCTTATTTACAAAATAATATTTTATTAATTTTCTTAAATCATAATTTATTCTTAATAGTTAAGGGAAAGATCTCATTTGCAGATATAGTCATCAAACCAAAGAGCTCTGTGCTGCATGGGAATAAGCTAAAGCGGAAACGGACGAGAGTGAGAGAAAATGAAAAAAAGATTCACGCTGCACTGCGCCCAACAACTCACTGCATGAACGGATATTTCACTCGGGGTTAAATAAAAAAGGAAAACCACGGATTTTCCGTTATTCAACACACCGGTAGAAACGAAAATGCAGATGGATTTATGAATTGTTGTTGTCAAAGCGAGTGTCAGGAGGGTATAGCTCGTTAAATATTTGTCCGGTACCGCTCGATACTCGGATCGACCTTGCAACAGCGACGCGCTTGCTCGCAGCTTAGTGGCGCCCAACGTGGGGCTCGTGATCAGCTGTTTTACTAACACATTCAAACAGCTTGTCAACATTACGCGATGTATCTCAGAAAATACTTTGCAATAGCCTCATTTTATCGTGAATTTAAAATTTTCAATAGGTAGGAATCCTTAGAATACCTTGTACAGGTATGAGGAATACAAAATCCAGAACGCTCTGTTAAAGAAAGTGTTATCACGATTCAAAACGATTATTATTACAAACGAGGATATTATCATATTGTACTGTAAATCTAATGGAAATATTCACTGCCTGTGTATTCAAACAAGATAAACCTTAAGATAAATCAAGAATAGTTCAATAACGTTATCAGACACGGAACCACTTGACTCACTTGGCTTTCACTAATTAATGTCTACATAAATGATTATTATGACAGCTGTTATTATTACCATGATCAACGTTATTTATGTAAAATAATAAATCAATATTATGATTTTGGAATTGATAAACAACCGATATTTGTTTACATAATGCCGATAGCACGAACGATCGTAACATTTTGTTGTAAACTTAAATGATTATAGTATGAGTACTTCTAATTAAAGTGATATCTAATGAAACAAAAAACTGTTCAATAATGACTGCATCAGCTGGCTTCCACTACGCGTGACAATGAACTCCATGACAGACATATACCTCATGATTCTAGCTGCTACCACCAAATTTTTGAGACCAGACCTTCATGAAACTATGAGCGTCGTCCAATGTTTACGTTATGAATAATGAATGATGGAGTGCAGGTAAGCATCTATATGGTGCGGTCCATGCATCGATGCAACGAACCGAGGAGGAAGTGCGAGGTTCGTATGATGGAGCGGCAGGCGGGTAATACGGCATAACGCGCACTCGGCCTGCTTTGAGGACTGGAAGCGTGCTACTGATCCGGAGATTGGAGCGGGGGCAGCGCGCGGGGGGCGGCAGCGCACGACACTGGCGCCCGACGCCCGACAGCCCGGCCTGTGGGGGCTGACACCCTACCACGCCTCTATATAATCACAGTTTCTCGACACCTACCAATGGAATACTTGTACATCGGGACAAACGTACATAACACGATATTGACTAAATGTTAATCAAACTATAAGCACAGTGCATGGAATACGGTTTGATAGCAGCACAGTTGGGCGAATTTCAATCACTTAGATATGGCGTGCTCATTTAAGAAAATACCATTCATAAAGGTGAAATTTCGCGCGGTCGGACCGACAGCACGGTAGGTCAATTGGTAGAGCGTTTGGCTCGGTTAGCCAAGAAGTTGCTGGTTCGAGTCCCGCCCGTGCGCAATTTTTTGGTTTCTTATTTCACCTTTATGAATATTAAATATGACACTGAGTGTTAAAAATATTCTAAACCATTAAAATACCATTCCTCACCGCGAATGGAAAATACACAGATACCGAGATAGTATGCGATGCACTACAATAGGGATGTGTGTGTGTGTGTGTGTGAGAGAGAGAGAGAGATCATGCCTTAGACAAACCCAACCACTTCATACGTTTTGACCAGCCCAAAGTAGTGTCAAAAGAACGTCTGTTCGTTCCACGTACTCTACGCGACGCTATAGAAATCAGAAAACATCCAAATTTCAACGGAGAAGATGGTTGGAAAATTCCACCAGCATGGGAAAGTTCCAGTGCTAGCGAGGACCCAAGCTAGACCACTGACTGCAAGATCATTTCTGCGTGGATAGGATGTTAATAAATATTATTGTATTTTTATTAATTAATATGCTATATTTTACAACAACTCTGTAAATGACAAATAACATCTTAGTCTACCCGTGACCACGAACGCTGTAGTGTTCAAAACGTCGGGATAAAATTTAATGAATTCGCGTAAAGTAAATCCGTAAAATAGTGGTTTATTTCGATGAGTAATATTCGCGTAAACTTCAGAAACAAGTATAAGTATAGATGCTTTGTTTATTTCATCATTATTAATGTAACAATCATATCAGTATGCGATTTTGCAAAACAACACCACAAACATAGATTATAACATATAATTACAGACATTCGTATTAAACCCGCCTAGCGTGTTGACCGAGTCAGCAATTACAACTTGGAATTAAACTTTAATCGGCCCTTTCTATTTTGAGGTTTACTTAAACCTCATTTTTGTGAATGTACTAAGAGAGCAGAACATATAAGCGGTCCCCTGCGGTGTTGCCTGCGTCCATTTTGGATTTACCGTAAAATGTTTCAACTTAGAATACTATACCTATTTTCATAGATATAACGATCGAAGTAACCGCCGCCTAATCACCTCAAGAACCAAAATCGCTTGCACCACGCGTCATCTATTGCTTGAAGTGACGCCCGTTTTTGTGCGAGACCGCGTAGTCCTATGCAACGTCCATAGTGACTGGCAAGCGCGCGACGTACGTAACTACTTGAGCTATGAGCATTATTTTGGAGTTATTATTCAAATCTGATCAGTTGTATAGAGATAAGCGGGTTTAAACAAACAAACTCTTTAGCTTTATAACAGTACTACCTGATAGTAGGCGTCAGTGTTATCAATCTCGCTAGCACTTTCAATGGGCTCCAAGACTGGGTTGCCAATGGAGCTGAATAAAGACAGTATGACTTGATATCGCAGCAGAACTTATCCTCTTCCGGATACGCAGTCCTCCAAGCTAGCATGCTATATAGCACATCGACGCGGTATAGTCACTTATCACTTAGGGCGCATGTGATACCAGAAGGTCCGGAGCCAAATCGATGCAAATAAAGAAACAAACAATCATATCTTCACTCTTTGTAATATTAGTACAAAGGTATAGATGGAACAAGAAAAAAATGTGTTTGGTTAGCTGTGCGGTTACTTAAAATTAAAATCTATATATTTTTAGTGTATTCCAAACTCGATTGACAACCACCCCCTTGAATTTGGTTCGTACTTTTTTACACCCTGTAGGTCTTCGCAATAAACTTTTTATCATTTTTTATTTATTAAGGAATAATAAACATTTACACATTACATGTTATAAATAATATGTTAACTAATAAATTATTAAATGTATAACCCAGTACGTTATCCACTAATTAGGTAAGTAACAGAGTTTACGCAAGGTCGCTAAGTGTTGAAACATGCAGAAGTAGTAAGAGAAAGAAGAAAAAAAACATTAATATAGTAGGTACAAAATAATACATACAATACGGTGCACTGTCATTTGCCTGCCTATAAACTATTGTTGACTAATTCCTTAAACTTAGGTGCAGTAACCGCAAATATGTCTATATTTTCAAAGTGATTATTATAAATGTCTACCAATCAGCGCAATGGCGATCTTTTGCCAGCATTGGTTCTGCAAGCCTTAATGAAAAACAGTTTCTTTGTTCGGCATACCCGACGGTGTACAGTTCTGGGGACAGGTTGGTTAAAGCGAGGCAATCGAAGTATCCTTTGCATATCTTGAAAAGTAAGACTGCTTGTAAAAGGATTCGTCTAGATTTTAGCGTAGGAATCTTGTAAATTTTAAGTAGATTGGTGTAATTTAGGCGGTTTCTGTAGCATCTATAATGTAGAGTTATTAGAAATTTACTTTGAGCTTTTTCAATAAGTTCAGTGTATTTTGTATTTATATATACGGACGATGGTATATCATGATATTCATGATGTCATCCGTGGTTCAGGGCAATTTTTACAGTCAGCTTGATAAACGAGCCGAATTCCTGGTCTAGGATATAATTATTTTTATTGTTCAGGTTCTATCTAATTAATAGAAAATGTGCGCAATAAGCAGTGTCGCACATACCTGTATTAAACATTGCACATTCTGGCGATGATACCTATTACGGTTTTGCGGAATACATAGAACTAGGTCAACCCCGGCTCGGAATTCCGCTAAGCGTGGAATATAGCAGTTGGCTAGACTCCTATTAGCATAGTTCGTTCGTTGTAAAGAAAAATAAGCACATACGTGTGACACCAAACTTACTATGTGATACATTTTAAATGAGACTGAAAACTGTACCGAGTACTTTTAATCATTTATACAGATTCAATTAAAAGCAAAGACAGCCTGAAGCCATATAATCCACAATGGGGGTTCAGTGCGGCATACCGATTTAGATAAGGATTTTTTTTAAAAGGTCAGGTACATTTTGAATGTCTAAACAAGTTATTTCTCTGATTTTTCAATAGATGAGCTCCGGTAAACGTTGACAAACACATAGCTCTAAGTCAAAAGTGTATGAAATGAGTATCATTTTATCTACTTCCTCATAATTTAATTTTTTTTTTCAGACATAACGCGTATTTTTTTAATTCGGGGAATAAGAGAATAACGCGTAATTACCTAGTCAACGCTATTTTACAATTTAATATTATAAGAAGCAAGTCACTTTTGTTATACGAATAGTATTAAATTTGTATCATCACAAAAACAAATGTAACGTTTTTCATTATGGATAAGTTTCAGAGTAATCTAATATTTTGCATTATTTTTAAATAATTAAATTTAAATCCAAATGGAGAGGATTTGTGTCTTCTAAACAAAGTACCTATGCCGCAGTTACGCGATCGAATTTCCGCCGCTGATTTTTCGTTCTGTATTTTTTATTTAAAACATAACAACGACATAACTATAATTTTATCGCCGGTCATTGCACTGTGCGAGAATTTGTAGTCTGTTGTCCCACCTACATATAAGATAAAAGTCGATGCATTCAACCAATCAACCATTTATGAAGAGCAACTGAGGGATACAAAAGGGGACAGCATAGATTTTGAGATACGGAAATTTCAAATTACTAATTTTAGATTGTTTATCCAAATTTCCTAATATAAATAATAGGTACATCATATACATATGCCTGTAAATAAAGAGAAAACATAAGAATGATAAGAGCTTGTACTGATAACCTTTGTTGAGATAAGTCACAAATCTGTTGAATGTTCACAACTTATATTGACACACTCTGATGAATATTATTATAGGATGTATTTATATCTGATGTTGTAAAAACTTGATTTTGAAAAAGTGGAAAGTATAGAAAACCATCTTATTTACTTAGTAAACATTATATTTGGGAGAAGAATAGAAGGGGTTACAAAAGATAGCACTTCAGAAAATGTTATAGGAAGCCTATTTACATGGGCTCGAATTTCCCGATTTCCCTCAAAACCTCTGCTTTTGACGACGCTACATTGCCATCGTCTGTCGTAAACTTTGTCAACAGACTCTGCCCAATAAACATGTTGATGTCCCTAGCAAACGTTCCCGTTAAAGGAACGAATGTCGTGTCGCAGAGACTTAAATATTCGTCTATTAAGTTGCCTTTAGTTGTCTGCAGACAGTTTCCACAGACCCATTGTTCATTACGTTCACTGAAACGCCATCCTCTTGGCAATCAAAGCGGATTGACAACTCGAGTAAAAAGTTCACGGGATTTTGGATATGGGGACGAGTAGGTCGGAGCGTGGACTACATCGGACGGGACCCTTCCAATTGGACATTTATATTTAAATAGCGGATACAGCGAACTTTGTTTGGCCCCCAGTCCCGTCCCGACCCGGCCCCAGCTCCGGCCCAGTGGAAAGGGATAAAAAGTATGCTATGTATTTCTCCTGGTTCTAAACTAACTCTCCACCGTTTTGCCCCGGCCAAGTCCAAACTCCAGCTCGAACCATACCATACCATGCATATGCATACATACCAGACCATGGTAACATTATCACTTGCTGATAAAATTGTCAATAACGTTAGGTCAATTTTACGGTAAAAGGTCATCCAAGGTATTGTTACCATGCATAATTTTACCTTTGCCATTAACATTATCTTCATCTGGCGTAGGTAACTATACCTGACTTTTAACGGTATTCAAAGCCCTGGACGGACCTCCTCTATTGAAGTACCTATTAACCGGCATAATGCTGTAACTGGCAATGGCAGCACTGTCTAAAAAAATTGATTTCTTTCAAAACATAGTGTTTACATTCTCTTTTTAACTACTCTAAATATCTAAAAATCTGTGGTGAGCAAACTGAAATTATAGATTATAATCTGTTTTGATACTTTTACTTATATTAAAATGAATGTGTGCAAATGTTTTTCTTTTCTTTAAACATTAGATTATACTTTAAAGTTTTTTATTTATTCACATTCACATCTTAACAGTAAATGTTTAATATAACTTAGATCTTATATGATCTATCCAACTTAATTTATTGGTGTTGAAAACAAGACAAAATATCGATAAATTATTGATATATCGGGCAACTAGACTTTAATATATATTGATATATCAATATTTTTCAAAAACTTGCATCCCTACTTTCAACAGACAAGGCTTTATTGACTGACTGATGTTGGAATAACTATCCAATAATTGATGCAATTGAATGTAAATCTGTGTAAGTAATGATAAAAGTATCTATACTTTTAACATTAATTGTTGACATTATTATACTGGATACAACACTAAGCTACCATTACCCGAGTGATGGTTAAAATGGTAACTTTATAAAAATATTCTAATTTAACAGTAATTCAAGTGTGAGTTTGGTATCTTTAACATGTCCTGGCTTTATAGAATTTTTTTTATGATATAATAAGTTCCATGATACTGATATTTATATTGATATCGGCTGGCTTGGAGACAGGTATTGCCAAGACATTAATATTCAATATTTTAAGACTTGAGACCAGGGTTGATATGATTTAAATCACTTGATTTAAATCACTGATTTAAATCGTGATTTTAATCAAGTGATTTTTTTAAATAAATCATTGATTTAAATCAATAAATTTTTACTGCTACCAAATCAGCCAAAAAGTGTCCAGGGACTTGGGAAAAACGCGATGTGGTTTGCTTTACGCTCTTGTCATTTGTTATTGATAAGTGGAAGAGGGAATATGGCAAAAATGTCTCGAAGAAAAAAAGATGCTGTGTGGGTTTATTTTAAAGAAAAAAAGTCCGCTTGCGGAAAGTTTAACAAACCTGTGTGTAAATGCTGTCATAAGGAATTAATGGGCTTTATTTCATTAAACAATATAAACCAAAATACGTTTTTTTCTTTAAATTAATAACTGACTATTAAATTAATAAAAAAGACAAGAAAGTACAAAAAAATCTGATTTTAATCAAATTAATCCGATTTAAATCAAATAAATCCGATTAATTTGATTTCTTTAAAAAAATCATGATTTTTATCAACCCTGCTTGAGACTGAGACTTGCATTTCTTATTTCACTAATGCTTGATCACATTGATGTGCACTAAATCTGACTGAAAGGCAAAATATGTATATTGGATTCTGAATAAATCTTTCTAGGAGATTATTACTTGTTTTCTCAATTATCTGCCAAATAACAGGTATACCCTAGCAGTTGACAATTAGAGTATGAAGTGTTTTGTCATTTGTACTTTTTTATCCCTTTGCAATAAATAATATATAAAGGGTTGGATGTATCTTAATGAGAACGTATATTTTTTAAAATTATATTATACTTAGTTACAACAAGGTTGTGCTAATTACACATGATTGTTAATACCTCAACACCCGAGCGGTCGCATGAGACCGCATAACAATAGAATATCTATTGTGTCTCTTTCACATACGCTTGAGGGATAATAACAATATTTGAAACTTTAAACGTAAACTATGTTATAGCTAACATCGAATCCGATCACATTGATCCAATGCGAGTTTACAGTTATTGAAGTTAAAAACATATGTTGGATTACTTACATGCTTCCAGGTTCTATGAATCAGGCGCACCTCAGCTTCAGTTCGTAGATAATTAGTTTCTTCTCATGGCAAGATAAACGACGCAAAAGTTTTTGAAAGGGTTTATCTTTATGTATCACCTGATAGAGCAGTCAATAGTGTTGTTAATTATGACACAAAAACAATTAAATGATAAGTCATACAGATTTTATGAATCGATCTGCACAAGAAACCAAAATTATTGAAAGTGTAAGAGGCCTGTTCTTCGGTGAAGGATTACAAAGTGATTTTAATCAGATAAAAACTATCATGAGAAATGATTCCTTCGCCAAATAATTACCACTGTTTCAACAAGAATACACTGAACGGCGAGTTATTGACAAGAAATTGAAATGTACAATGCTAATCCCATAAAAAACGAATAAAAAGGCGTTTACTGCTATGCGCATCTGTCAATTTTTTACGCTTCAAAACAATGAACAGCGACATCTACCTACGTTTTCTTACAATTTTTGACATTTTTAATTTGAAATCTGGCGTAAAAGACAGTGGTCTCTCCACACCAGCTCACCTAGACGTCGTGACCTTCAGCTCCAGCATGAGGTTTTATTGATAGGATGCGGTCGCGAGGGTTTGATGGCTTGGAACCAGAAAAGAAAGGTCTTTGTTCCTTAATTTTCTTCGATGGGTTTTTCAAAATCATTATTATAAGTGTGAGAAGTAATGATCATAATAATATGTACTTTTAAGGGATCCGTAGCCGAATGGCAAAAAACGGAACCCTTATAGTTTCGTCAAATCTGTCTATCTGTCTGTCCGTCCGTATGTCACAGCCACTTTATTCTGTAACTATACAGGGTGTAACAAAAAGGCGAAATAAAATGTAAAGGTCGTGTAGAGTCATAAATGTGTAATTCCTATGCAAAACCACAAACTCGTGCTTAAATTATTGAATATAAATTACTAAAGTCATATAGAAATTCAGCAAATTCACATCCGTGTGGAATTAAACCCAAACTTACATTCATTCTTTCTAGATCCTGTTGTAATGAATTATAAAACTCGTCAAATGTCGAACTGTAAACTAAAATATAATTCTAATAACAGACTACACATAAAAAAAAGAATATAATTTAAAATCCTCGTGTTCGTGTCTAAAATCCTAGCGTATGAAATATAAGTGTACAATTTATAAATTAAAACAAATACTCATCTGTATAATCCAGTATAGTCCCTTTTATTTTTTTCGATAATATGTGTTTATGAAATTGTCTAATATTTTATTACATACAATATTTTGTTATTACTCGCATCTTGTCAAACATTATTTCAATAACCTTTTACCTAAGATAGTGTCTGACAAATCATTTATACTACTGTTTTTCAAATGACTCAAGTCGACTCACGTTATCACGTAGCGTAAGTACCTCGTGTTCTGCAGTGCGCGGTTGTATTGCGTTCCGATGCGATCATGCGAACCTACACACTCGAGGACGTCACTGGTGATGGCGATGGACGGTAGCTGGTGTTAAAACCTGTAACTGCTTTCTATCTGTGCGGTGCACTCATTGTATTCCAACTTTTCTTAAATGACAATAATACCTGTTTCTTCGTGACAAGAAAGTTATAAATAAAATAAAATAAGAAAATTGCAAAATCCGTTATTAATTTAAGCAGGGCTATATAACCTGCAACCTTTGGCAACTAATCAAGCTGCGCTCTTACCATAAAATTATTATCCCTTTAGAATAGAACTACAAAAGCGAGATGTCACTAGCAGCAAACTGTGTGATAAAAAGAGATGGGTAGCAGAACCATTTTTGTCAGATGTCAAACAGTTGACCGCCCGGCAGAAGCTCGCTGAAAATTACGTGCATTTGATTTTTTATATTTAAAAGTGAAATTGTGTATATTTTGAAGCAATAATGCGTCTGAAACATTGTGACTTGATAGGTGATTGATTGTTATGCATTACAGCGGCATACTACAAATATGTTTATCTTAGGAACGTTGTTTTTAATAACCTGATCGAAAGGTACCTCATTTAAAGCTACAAATGTTACTTACTTAAGTTAGTTACTGACATCTTAAATCGGTTTCCTTTGACAGCTTTTACTTGTAATTCTATTCCGATACGAATATTAATTTTTAATTTTATGGCTCTTACCAATCGAAATAACACTATCAAAATTGTTAAAACCATTATTAATTATGTAAATGGCATTTGTAAAGACAACGGTATCAGACAAGGAATCAACCCTTGTGTTCGATGCATTTTTTTAAGTTTGCTTAGTGTCACTACTAAACAATATATAGGTAGTTTCATAAAAGTACCTTGTAAAACTGATTTAGAAACTGCTTTGGTAGTTTTCGTTTTTTTTTTGACGGTAGATGTAAAATAAAATGAAATACTGATGAATGGTGAAACTGCGCGTCGCACAGTGGGCGAGGACAGTGGCGTGAAATAAATATTTCCGCATTCGTAGCCAGATTTGGCCGTGTTTAGATAAACACTCACAAATAAACAGCGATTTGTGGCGATTTTCTTGCTAAGGTTTTCGTCTAAGGATCGGTCCAGAGAAAATGTCTAAAAGGTTTAGAATAGAAACTTTCCATGTATTGCAGGATTTTTAATGACTCGCCGGATGTATCTAGATTTCTGGTGGTGTCGTTGAGACTGAGGAATCCAATCTTGAAAGTTTACTAAAATCACTGAAATCACATATAAAATATTCTGCACGGAACGAATATAGACGTGCTTTATTGACGAAGCACAATTAGCGAATGAAGAATTCGAAAACTATGGCATGGAGGATGTGACGGCACGGAAGTGATCATAATTCATTTTAGCTGAACGCCCACTTATTGGAGCTGAGGTATTTATTCAGATTCAAACAGATTCAGAGGTGCGATTGTGTTATGCAATCGTATTCAATTGACAGCTCAAAACGTACGATATGATCTGTCAAACGGCGAAGAACAAAGCGTCTGACAGATCATACCGTACGTTATGAACTGTCAAATGAATACGATTGCTTTACACAATTCCACCTCTGAAAGCCGAGCAATCGTATTTATTTGACAGTTCAATTGTCAAACGGCAAAGAACAAAGCGTTTGACAGATCATACCGTACGTTTTGAACTTTCAAATGAATACGATTGCTTTACACAATTCCACACGCCGAAGTAGAGAGCGAAGAGCCGAACAAGAAACGAATTTTAGAATTCTTTAAATGAAATCTCATGAAACTTCACACACTTATCAGCGTTAAATCGTCCGAATCTGGAAGAAACCAGATAAATTCGGATGACGTCGTCAGATTCGGTGCGGCTATTTCGATCGACTTGGACCATTCGGACAACTCGATTGATAAATTTAATTACCTTGCTCCTAACATTAAAATTCTGAATTCTGAATCAATTTGCCTTCTGGAATCTTCTCGAAACACCTGAATTCACACATTGCATTTACTATACTTAAATCATGTCTTTTTGTGCCTAAATTTACATATTTCCTACGTGCTAGTCATATCTGAAAAAAATATATATTTAAAACTATTTAACACCACACTTAAAAATAGTTTGAAAAAAAAAAACATTTCGATAACAATTATTGGGCTCAGGGCTTCGCTTCCTATTCGTTTTGGTGGGATCGGAATTCGCGAAATTTCTAGTATAGTCCGTCCCGCTTTTCTCTCCCCTCTTTGCATAGCACTTGCGTTTTAGCCGGATAAATCTTTGAGCATCCTCGCCAACTTTCTGAGGTGAGAGAGGCGGAGGAGTTTTGGCAAGGTCTCTGTCCTAGAGAAGACATCCTGAAGGAACGTCACTAGCAAAAACTTTGAGATATCCCTGTTGCGAGAGAGACCTTCAATTCCTTACTTCAAAATTCCGTCAGTGACAGTAGTCGCGCAAGGCTCTTGGCAGTTTCTTGCAAAAATTCTGGTCACTGGCTTCATGCTTTACTGTCGAAAAATTTGGGCACTCTTTTCGATAGTAGGTAATTCTTCCGGGTGTGTGTAGGTCTCCGCCTTGGTACCCGTATATGTGAATTTTTTACGTGTCCAAGGAGGTTGACAAATTTGGTCTCCACTGCCTTTGTTGCCAGCAAAGCGCTGGGTGTCTCGCCCGTCACGCTACCATTACACCATCAAAAGAGCCATTGCGAGCGACCATTAATGTTCCTTCCACGTTGGAACCACGTGGTTTGGTCCGTGATGATGGCAAGAGACCCGATGGCCTCAAGCTTATTTCCTGGGAACGTGGTCGGGCCTTACTTTGGGATGCAACTTGTGTCGATACTTTGGCCCCCTCCCATAGAGAATCAGCGCTTAAAGCTGGTGCAGCAGCGGAGTTGGTTGAAAACACCAAGCGTCGCAAATACCTCTCACTTGCAAGTGATTATGTGTTTGTGCTGTTTGGCGATGAAACGTTTGGGCCTCTGCTAAATTGCTTTTTAGAAAAATTGCGCTAAAATTAAATTCTGTAACAGCCAATAATAGAGCTGGCTGGTTCCTAGCTCAAAGAATCAGCATAGCTATCCAACGCGGCAACGCGGCCAGCATCATAGCCTCCTTGCCGCAATAAAATGGTTTAGTGTTTAATTATTTTTTTTAAGTTTCATGTCTTAGTTTTATTTTTTTCTTGTTTGACAGTAATAACACTCGCCGTATAAAATCTTCATACTCACTCCCACCTTAAATGTCGCTCCTAGTGCTATCCCATGATTTCTTCGACGCGGTCGATTCGTCCGAGTGCGAGGCCTCCTTTACTTTGATTCGTTCGGCGCGTTCGGCTCGGATAAGTGTGCGTTTACCTTAATTTCCTTTTACCGGACACGGATATTGTTTTTTTTTTGTTGTAATTTATTTTTTCTAGCTCAAAAATTGTGCTATGTGGTGATAAGTGCGAGCGATACTACATGTGTACAATACTTATATCGAGGACGAATACTGAAGTATAATTGTATGTAATGTAATGTAGCGTTAGGGTTTAGTGTGGATACACACATGATTTTGTACATTTTTCTACTAGCAGCATTCTTTATCCCTTCTCCTGTCCTGTTCCATTTCGTCAAAATAAATTGTGTTGTGTTAGTGTCATCGTCGTTAAACGTCAAAGTTAACATTTAATTTTATCTCTGTTTCTTCAGCTATATTTTGTTCGACGCTGGCGCTTTACAAGTTTTTTACCACAAAAGAACTTGCTTTGACCAGCAAAAAAATGGAAGATACATTTTGATAGAACAAAATATATATTTTTTATTATTTTTGAGTAAATGAAATGGTTTTCAACTTAAATTAATACAAATGGTGACCCCAAAAAGAAGTTCCTTTATCATGTTTATTACGTTAACATGCATACCGTTCGCGAAATTTTAATCTTATCTAATTGATGATTAGATTAGCAAAATTGTTTCTATTCTTTCCAATAATTATTATTTAGTGCCAGTGATGATTTAACGTGATTCCATGCGAAATGTCTACCTCGAATTGCAGTGATGAGGATGAGACGTATCCTCTTCACGAATGTGTGTTCATTGGAGATGTTCGAAAGCTGTCATCGCTACTGAGATACAACGATGTGACGCGTAAGGACAAGCATGGGAACACGGCACTACACCTAGCCGTGATGCTAGGGCGCAAGGAGTGTGTCCAGCTGCTACTGGCTCACAGTGCACCAGTTAAAGTGAAAAACCTGGCAGGCTGGTCTCCACTGGCAGAAGCTATCAGTTATGGCGATCGACAAACAATATCGTCACTGGTACGCAAACTGAAACAGCAAGCTCGCGAGCAGATGGAACGTCGACGACCTGACCTTATTCGAGCCCTTGCACAAATACAAGACTTCTACATGGAACTCAAGTGGGACTTCCACTCCTGGGTGCCCTTAGTCTCGAGAATATTACCATCTGATGTGTGTAAAATCTACAAATCAGGATCTGGAATCCGACTGGATACAACATTAGTTGATTTTAGTGACATGAAATGGGAAAGAGGAGATATATCATTTATATTTCAAGGATTAAAACCACCAAGTGAGTCCCTGACTGTGCTGGATAATAAAGCTAAAGTATATCAGCGGGTGCGCTATGAGGAAACTGAAAACGAAATTGAAGATGAAGTTGATATTCTTATGTCGAGTGATATTTTGGCAGCCCAAATGTCTACCAAAGGTATATCTTTCTCAAGAGCTCAATCAGGCTGGATATTTCGAGAAGATCGTAAAGAATTAGTTGCAGGATTGTATCGGAGTGACATATACACTATAACAGGGCTTGTGTTGGAGTCTCGTAAACGCAGAGAACATTTGTCTACAGATGATTTACAAAAAAATAAAGCCATTATTGAGAGTCTAACAAAAGGAAATACTCATAATTTAGATACGAATGGAGAACCTACTCGTAGGGCCTCCTTGAATCCACCACCTGAGACTGGAGTGGACTGGACTGCATACATATCATCTCCACCTGGGCAGTACCCTAGTTTGGGACGAGAACTAGTATACAAAGAATCTTCAAGAAACTTTCGAGCTACACTGGCTATGAGCGATGACTTTCCTTTGAGTGTTGATATGCTGTTAAATGTATTGGAAGTAATAGCTCCCTTCAAACATTTTGCAAAACTACGTCAATTTGTGGCTTTGAAATTACCAAAAGGTTTTCCTGTCAAAATAGATATACCAATTTTACCCACAGTTACAGCAAAAATTACTTTCCAAAAGTTTGATTTTCGTGATGACATACCTGAAGAGCTGTTTGTTATTCCAGAGGACTTTATAGAGGATCCTCTCAGGTTCCCCGACTTATGACGCTTTGATATTCTAACACTGTTTGAAATAAGTGAGAGGCCGATTTGGCGACGTGAAGCGAAGCGGAGTCGCGCGAAGAAGCTGGGGCGCGGGGCACGCTGCCGGCCGATGGCCCCTGGTATGCTCACTATTGAATTTCCGATGATGTTCGGCCTGGGCAGCTCCTACTCCAGTCACTGTGTCCTATTTGTTGAGTAGAAAAATTTTGGTAGATGTGTGAAATATATGGTGAAGTCTTGTGTTGTACTGATCCCATTATTTAGACAGTGTTAGAATGAATATTATAATATTATGCAGTAGTAACTGAAACAACTAAACTCCGTTTTTCTTGGCTAGTCCAATAATGTAAACAATCTTTTTATGATTTTAGAAATAATATTAGTGAATAAAATTAATTAACTATTTAATTAAAAAAGATCTCAGTGTACAACGATAAAATACCCTTGTAAGCAGTGAGTATGTGTTGATCTTTTTTAAAAATTAATTAATTTGTTAAAAAGGAATGTCAAGTTTGTTGACATTATTCAAATAGCAAAGAAAAACAGACTGTATCTACAAACACTTACCAATATAGTAAGCTAATTTAACTGTTTAAAGTTTTATTTATTGCAAATATTAGGAAATGTCTTGATGACCTTCACATTTGATTCCATTAAGAAATACAGTAATTGACATAAATTTGAGATACTACAGTTACTGTAGTATTTTATACTTTAAATATGTTATCAGAGAATTCCTTGCTCATTCACAGCATTGTGTCCAAGAAAATGCAAAGGATTCTTATTTGTACTGTTTTATTTATTTATAAGAATTAGGAAATAATTTAATTTTATAAATATTTACCTATTAATTATTGAAAATAATTATGTAATCCAAGTGCTGGCACTATGTTGACTACCAATTCATTGGCAGGATAGTCTATTCCTCTTTACCTAATGGCCTATTTTCTATCGAGATTCTAAATTACCTAATGAATATCTACTATACACTTAACATTCACACTACCATGACATTAGATTTTGCATGTAATAATTAACAAAAATATTATTCAAGATATCTTTATTTCAAAATTTCCACATACATTTTGTGTTTCAAATCAACCTGTGTAAAAATATAATTAAATCCTTGTGCCTTCATTTCTATGTACTAGATTTGTAATAGAACTAGCATTTGGTTCTGATTTATTTACTGTTTGTGCAAAGTCTAAGGTATATTACCTTCAGTATAATGCAAAGGCACATAATCTATGTACTTACTTCAAATATACATAAATAAGGTAAACATTCTCTATTCTAGGCACATAGTATAAAGTAGACTGCTTCTGTAGTGAGTACCTGCGCAAATAGTGATTTAATTATTTTAAGCACAGACTTAATATGGACATGTAACTGAAATTGTAAGTACATTTGACAATAAAATATAAATCCCACCTTGAAAGTTTATGTTATTATGATTATGTATTAATAATGTTGTTTTCTTGCCAATTCCCTAGTTGTTTTCATCAAAATATTTATTATTAATTTTATAAAATGTACCTCAACAATGGAAAGTAAATTAAAATGTTGTAATTAAATATTGAAAACAATAACATGTGTGTTTTCCATACATCCTCACTCCCCCTTTAAACTGACAATGAATGGTGACTGACCGATTTCTTGGCACCTTAATTTTTCGAAATTCGCCCCTTCCCCATACAAAATACGCGCGAGTCGCGACATGAGCCTTCCTAAATGATGAGACGCACCTAGTGCGTCGTTGGCCAACGTTAATGTTATTGCGCTATTTAAAAAAAACAGGGTGATTATTTATATAGATTTGGTAGGCTGGATTTCCGGCTCTGTTTTGGGACTTTGCAAAAATATCTGGATGCAGTTTGAATTATTTGGCAAATTAACCGATGAACATTAACTTAGGGCACTTTCGTGGTCCATGCGGCCATTTGTTTTAAAAAAATAAACTTTATTTTTTTGGGCAGGAAACTTTCTAGAAACTTGTTTATTAGTTATTGGCCTTAATAAGCTATTGCATGCAGTAAATAAATAGGTTACTTTAAGTTGTCTATCAAATCAATACAATCGTTTATTGTGAGGTAACCTATGTTACACCCGCTTCAACACCCGAAAGGTTGCAAGCAACCGCATAACAATAGCATATCTATTGTGTTTCGTTTACATACGCTTGAGGGTTTAATAGTAATAATAAGAATAAAGGGTTTTAGGCGGAACGATATAGACATTTCCTGGTACAATTGAGGGAAAATGATTGGATAGGTGTCCTCTATCGGCCCAAGAAATATCTACATCCTTCCGCCAGACACCCTGTACATTATTATTATTCTAACAAATAAGGTGCCAAAAAAATAATGTGTCAAAAATGTGTTAATTTTTGTATGAGGTAAAAGGATTTTTGGTTTAAATTGCATAAAAAAATGAATTTCAACAAATTGTCTAATAATGCACCTGCCGCGTCGTTGAGCTGTTAAGTAAAAGTCACAATCTTTTAAAAAAACAATATATGCTCAAATCCACTCTTACTTTGATTTACATAGTCTAGGCACTCACGCTTCATATGCGCGAGTGCATTTTAATGTACATATCGCACATGATAATCAACATGGTATTAAACGCTAAATACGATGTGTTGAGTTTATCTCAATTGATTTATGTTTAGTTCAGACTGGTAGTGAATGCCATTCAGCGTCAAGTCCACCTTTTGGACAAAGATTGTGCATTAACGTTTATTAAAATCAGTAGTGTTTCTAAAAGTAGTCAAGACTACATTCAAATTAAAAATATTTTTTAAATAAAGACAGTGTGAAACTTATGAAACACGACAATTTTTTAAAGAATTTTTGTTACCAGGGCCAAGCCAAAACCATTCTGGCGATGGTTCATGTCATGTGCGATAGGTAAATAAGTAATATATGTATGACGAGACGAAAGTTTTCGTAATCTTCTGTTATTTGCAAGTAAAAGTTATATAATGCATAACATCTACTCTTCAATATAAATCAGTAAATATATGTTACTCGAAATATAAAAGTTATATCAAAAGTTACACAGTGTATGTAACGTGTCAGCTTCAATGCAAGGACTTGCGTGAGCGCGCCATGATCTGGCTGGATTTGGGCGGTAGCGTGGACTGCTCCAGGCCCAACGACACTACGCGAAGCGACACCGTGGAGCGACGAGCTGCAAGTCATAATTAAAATATAGTTTATTATAAGTGACACTTGCTTTATTGATTATCAGCTGTGGAAAGTTCTCGAATCGGAAGCGAAGCGAGCCCTACGGCTGAGCTGGGGTTTACATGAGTGATTCCGTAACTCGAAAATATCAAAAAATATATTATAAAATTATTATTTTTTTATGTCGTAAGTAGTAAAAGTTTTAGTAAAAAAGAAAAAACTTTTTTTACCATACTAAGGAAATAAATTGTTTTTTACCGAAATTGTTGACAACCCTGAATCTGCAGTCATTCGTTAGTGAACCCCCGCCCGCAACCCTCGCCCGCCGCGCGCACACACACACAAACTTATCAGCTGATATTTAAGGTTGTCACCGATAAGTATTTGTTAAATCTTTAGCATCAATTTACTCAGTAATTTATACTCGCACGAGTTTGTAGTTTTGCATAGGAACTACACATTTACTACTCGTACTTTAAATTTTATTTCGCCTTTTTGTTACATCTTATAGATGGTCGTGGGAATAAAGTTTTAAACTTATATACGGGGTGTTGATTTCAATCCGAGCGGTATTTAAAAATCAACTCATGATTACATATAGAACAGGTATCAGGTACCAAACCATTCAAAAATATGAAACTGTTTTTTTTTTCAAAACCTAACTGCTCTGTGGCGTCAGGCGCTGCGTTATGTTTATAAGTACCTACACTGTAATCACAGCACGAGCTAATCGCGTAGGCACATGTCAGGTAGGTACTAGCTACAGAGCTGACTTTGCTGATTTCTCTATAACTGCCGTTTGCATTATTCCGGTGGTAATCGGGGGCCTACTACAAAAGTCGATCGAGTCTTCTTTGAAAACCGTGATTCTATAATTTTTAAATTATTATTTCTTCACATAGTTTTTTTAAAGTGATAAATGATCCAAACAAGGTATAGATAATCGCCTTTCGAAAATCCTGCTTAAAAACCCTGTATAACTCGTTGATGTGACGTTTCGTAAAACGCTTTATCTACTCTCATATCGTTAAATTCAAAATACAAAACTCAAAACGAGTTTATATAGACGTACTTTATAAATAGTATATCGAAATGAAATTAAAAAAAATAATTATGACACTATTTCTCTAACAAAATAATGTTATAATATTTTTTTTTTCATTACGATACAGATTACAGATCATAGATACATCTATTTAATTTTTTATCTGTGGCTGCGCGCGCTTTGGCGCATGCGCGGTGATAACGGGGATTTTGGCGTCATAGTACGTTTGTGTTTCGGTAGATAATTATTAGTGTTTATTAAAATGTCTGATAGTGAAAGTGCAGAAAATTTGACGCCGCCCGACATTTTAGAGACTGCGACAGCAGTCTGTCTTAATCTACTACCAGTAAAGTCAAGAAAATTATACGATAAATGTTATCAAGACTTTTTAGCATGGAAATCTTTATCTTTTATTTGATATGTTCGTGTTCAATGAGAGTAGATAAAGTAGTGTATGAAACTGCACATAACTAGGTATTATACACTCGTGTGATACTTTTAAAAAACTCGCTTCGCTCGTTTTTTAAACTCACACTCGTGTATAATAACTCTCATTATGTACCAATTTCATAAACTACTATTAAGGTTTACACACACATCGAGTATGCTAGGTTGCATTATTTCATTTGCACGATAAGGTTTCTTGAATTTCAATTAATTATAGTAAAATTGAGCTGAATGTTGTCATGTAAAACAGTATAACCTTACGCAACTCGACCCCTTTGGGACTGCATATATGCAGGTACAATCTGTATTTGCAACTTAATGACAAATTGCAGTATATGATGTTGCTCGGGTCTTCGGGAGAATAGGATCCCATCAGGTGGAACTTTCCAACCATCACCAGCTTGGGATCCTTTTCTTCATTACACCTTAGTCTTGCCTGAGACCACGGATGTTGTAAAGCATTCAAAACGTCAGGCATATAGTTTTAAGAAAATTTGCGCGAAATAAATCCGGAAAATCTTTCATTTCAATATTTTTATAATTTATATAATATTTTCTTGAAATTTTCGACTTCGCTCATTAGAAATCATGCCATGTAGAAAAGGTATATTCTTTTTCAAGAACTTTTATATTTTTTATAGTAATTGCTAAATAGAAGTTAATTTTTTACATTTAAAAATTAGCAGTTACTGAGCAAGGAGTTTTCCCTTGGCACATTTTCTGCACCAGTCTAAAAAAGTCTGATGAAAATGAATTCAATACCTTTTAAAGGCTAATTAAGGAAGTCCTTGTTATTTTATTTACTAGGTCATAATTTGATAATATAATTAGCAAAGTTGTTGGCATTAGTTTGTTTCCAAAATTCCGCCGAATCTAACAACATATTTATTGATCGTGTTTTCTCGCTCTCGTATTCGTGTGCTCTCGCTCGCACTTGTTTGGCCTTGAACATGAAAAATACAGCTGTTTTGATGACTAGGAAATATGCTCGAAACAAACACTTGCCCCTGTTTCTTTAATTAAAAAATAGGAAGAAAAGTTTGCAAAAAGTTCTGGATTGAAGACCGTTCGACCACATGAGCAGCGTAGGATGTCCACCGACAAGATGAAAAAACGACTATCGCTGTAGAAAACTATGGGAAAGGCCTGTGTAACTTCCCTGAGAAAAAAAATATTCTAAGGAATACACCAACTTTCTCCTCGAGAGCAACATCGAAACATCAATAACACATTGAGTTTTCAGACATGTTAAATGAATGTCAAAAACCTATGACAACACCAAACAAAGACGACTTATGCTGAGCGGGTGCTTTTTTGATACAAGTAGCCTGCTTTTAGTATGTAAATAAAAGGATGATCAGATAAGTCTACTTGATAACCCTATTTCTTTTCATACTAATTAAAATGTTGTGGTCTATAAAAGAGTGAAAAAATAGTAAAAAAATTGGTCGTGCTCCTAATTACCTTGTTCTGGGATGTCCTCAGTCAACTAGAACAAAAAACAATAACAATTATTTAGACGGCAATAAAAGCTTTATAACGCTTAAAGTTACTTGTGTTGGTCAACATCAGAAGATATGACTAGTAGACATGACATTGGATATAAAGCGGCATTTGTATAGTAAAATCATTTTTTTTTAAACTGACCAAGTGCGAGTTAGACTCGCGTACGAGGGGTTCGACTTATAAAAAAATTCAATGACGAACAAGCATGGCTTTTAACATCTTATCTATCAGGCATTAAATGTTTCAATAGCGTCAAGCCATAAATCAGTGCAACCCAAAAACAAGACCCTGCGTATCCAAATTCAGGGACAATGTGCATATTTGAACGGAGCTCCCATACATTTACTCTTATTTTTAATTAGATAAACCATACTGACTGCATCAATCGTATTTTTTTTTGTTGCAAGCGTAGAGCTAATTTTGTTGTAAATATTATAATTTTCAATGACAAGATTTTACTTATAAGGATAAAGAATACTTGCATAACATTATATAGAGCTATAAATAAACTTGATACATAAAAAGGTCAAAGGTATGGGTACACAATCTAATTCTGTTCCCTTGCAACACCCACACTCTTGTAAGTTAATACTTTTACTTTTTGTTATATTGTAGGGTAACACGCGAGTTGCTTGTCGATTTTTATTGCAGTGTATGAGCGGTAGTGATAATATAAAAATCTAACGGCTGCTGCAACAGTCGAATAAACGAGTTACTACGCATCGGTTGTTGTATTATTTCGGCTTCCACGTACAGTTATAACAGTTGGCGAACGAGTAAAAAGTGCAACGCGTGCAGTTTATAATGGCCAAATTAGCGGTTGGCATTTTAACTTCGTTTAGTCATGAAGTGCAAGAGTGGTCTGTGTACAGGGAAAGATTAGAACAGTGGTTTTTAGCTAATGACGTTGCAGAAGACACAGACAAAGCTGGTACAAAACGACGGGCTATATTATTGAGCAATTTGTCAGAATCAACTTATAAGCTCGTACGTGACTTAGCGTTGCCGAAGGAAGTCAGTACACTAAGTTATACAGAAGTCGTAGCATTATTCGATGGGCATTTTAAGACGCAGAAATGTACCTTTGCCGAGCGGTGGAAATTTCACAGTGCCACGCAGCATATAGGAGAAAGCCTAGCAGATTGGTCAGCGCGAGTTCGAAGCTTAGCTACTCATTGTGGGTTTAAGGCGGAGTGTCTAGATGAGCACCTTCGTGATAGATTCGTTCTGGGCCTAGGGTCCGGACCGGAGCGAGACACACTGTTTACTAAGGACTTGGCGGAGTTGACCTTGAGTTCGGCTTTGGATATGGCAGAAGGAATACGCTGTGCTCGGGCGGGTGCTCGCGAGACCTTGCAGCGGCGAGAGGAGCCAGCGCCTATGCAGGTGATGAAGGTGGCGATGGCGAGCGGCGCGGGCGGCGTGCAGCAGCGCGGCCCGGCGGCGCCAGCCCCGGCCGGCCGCTGCTCCGTGTGCGGCTACCACGGACATCAGGCGTCTACGTGTCGGTTCTCGCGGTACAAGTGTAGGAAGTGCGGTGTTCAGGGCCACCTAAAACGTGTGTGTAACAAGCCATACGGGCATCACTTTGTTGAGCGCTGTGAGAATGTTGATGACGATGGTAAGCAATTATGTTGTAATATTCGTACTTTTCGTGGAGAACCTTTGCGGGAATCTGTTGCGGTTAATGGAGTGGAATTAATGTTTGAAATTGACACGGGGTCTCCGGTTACTGTCATATCTGAGCAAATGTATAAACGCTATTTTTCTAAAATTAGCTTAGAACCTACTAACGTCATTTTACATAGTTACAACGGCGATCGACTAAACATATTGGGAGTGTTAAAATTACCCTTTACGTATAAAAACAAAACCAACGTAATCGTCGTTTATGTTGTTGTTAATGGAGGTCCCCCGCTATTAGGCAGAGATTTTTTTTCGCGTTTCAATTTGCAAATTTGCTCCATAAATAGCTGTAGCAATTTCATAGAAGAAATTACAACAAGATACCCAAAATTGTTCTCGGATAAGTTAGGCTGTTTTAAAGAGATGCTGGTTGATTTAAATTTCAAGCCAGAATCGAAACCGATTTTTTTTAAAGCTAGACCTTTGCCGTTTTCACTCCGTTCTAGTGTGGAAAAAGAATTAGACCGGTTGGTTAATTTAGGTATTATAGTACCAGTGAAATATTCGGAATATGCCAGCCCTATTGTGCCTGTATTAAAGCGAGATGGTTCTATCAGAATCTGTGCAGACTTTTCAGTAACGATCAATAAACAGTTACTAGTAGACAAATATCCATTACCAAGGCATGAGGAACTTTTTACAAAGTTGCACGGTGGTAAATTATTTAGCAAACTTGACCTGTCACAAGCATATAACCAACTGATGTTAAACGAAGACTCACAAATGCCTACATGCATTAATACGCACAAAGGGCTCTTCAAATATACCAGATTAGTATTTGGCCTTGCCAGCGCTCCTGCGATTTTCCAAAGAACCATGGAAACAGTACTAGCGGGCCTGGACGGTACACTACTGTTCATGGATGATATTTGCGTTTGTGCTGAAACTAGAGACCAGATGATTTCAAGGTTATGTGCAGTGTTCCGTAGGTTAGAAGAGGCAGGGTTTGTTTTGAATAAGGACAAGTGTTCGTTTTTCCAAGAATCGGTTTCATATTTAGGATTTGTTATAGATCGTAATGGTATACATAAATCGCCAGACAAAGTAGAAGTGATTTTACAGGCTCGTGTACCAACAAATACTTTAGAACTGAAGTCATTTTTAGGTATGGTAAATTACTATAGGAATTTTGTGAAAAATGCTTCCTCTGTTTTGAGCCCGCTTTATCATTTACTTCAGAAAAATGTAAGTTGGGCGTGGACTAAGCAGCACGAGGAAGCAGTTGCAAATATTAAGCGTCAGTTAGCATCTGACAACATTTTAACTCATTTTGATCCGGAAGCTGAGCTAATATTAACCGTAGATGCATCGCCTTATGGCTTAGGGGCTGTGTTGTCACAATTAGAAGACGGTTCAGAAAAACCAATTTCATATATGTCGCGATCACTTACTTCAGCTGAAAAGAGATATAGCCAGATTCAAAAAGAGGCTACTGCTATTATATTCGGGGTGCGCAAATTCCACCAATATTTGTATGGTCGTGAAAAACCGTTCGTACTTAGAACAGATCATAAACCACTAATCTCAATATTTAATCCAGATAAAGGCATTCCCGAGATATCAGCAAATCGGTTACAGCGTTATGCAATCTTTCTCTCGGCATACAACTTTAAAATTGAATACATTAGCAGCGCGCATAATTGTGCTGATTTCTTAAGTAGGTCAGTGTGTGAAGAGGCCAGCGATAGTGCGCGCGCGCGCTCGGGAACATGCGACGAACCGATCGACAAATCTGCTTATGTGCGTTTTGTGTACGAAGGCGAACCGTTCTTATCGTTTTCAGACTTACAGGAGGCTGTTAGGCGTGATGAGATATTGTCGTCAGTTGCACAATATGTTTTAAATGGGTGGCCAAGTAGAGTAAACGATAGGTACAGAACGTTCTATAGCCATAGACTAGAATTATCCGTGGAAAATAACTGTCTTATGAGGGGCCATAAGTTAATAATACCAATAAGTTTGCAAACAAAAATATTGAATGAATTACATAAAGGTCATTTAGGTATTACGAAAATGAAAGAGGAAGCGCGTCATAGGTTTTGGTGGCCGGGCATGACAGCCGCGATCGAGAGGCACGTCGGCGCGTGCCGGGCCTGCTTCTCGCAGCGACCTGCGCCCCCTCGCGCTCCGCTCACCCCCTGGCCCTACCCGAATGAGCCATGGCATCGAGTGCATTTAGATTTTCTTGGCCCAATTAGTGGAAGGATGTACCTAATAGTGGTGGACGCCTATTCAAAATGGGTAGAATGTTTTGATGTATCTACCGGGTTCAGCTCACGTGTGGTTATCGAAAAACTATGTGAAGTTATGGCTAGGTTTGGGTTACTTCGTGTCATTTGCTCAGATAATGGTAGTTCCTTTGTATCCACAGAGTTCAAACATTTTTGTTCATGTAATGGCATAACTCATTTGACTTCTCCCATTTACAATCCAGCTAGCAATGGACAGGCTGAGAGCTACGTTAAAATATTAAAGAAAGTTATCAAGTCAATTTTGATTTCAGGGCATAATTTAAAAGATTTAAATGTTAAGTTACAGGAATTTCTCCTGAGCTATAGAAATTCTATTCACACTACTACTGACAGATCCCCTGCCGAGATCTTATTTGGCCACAAATTAAGATGCCGGTTAGATCTTTTAAAACCAACTTCTTCATTACCATTCGACTTAGCGCTCGACAATTGTGTTAAATCTAAACAGTGCTTACAGAGTAATAACTATAATGGAAACCGGAAAGTAACGTTTAATATAGGTGACCTAGTGCTAGTTAAACTTTTTAACCAACAAAAACATTACTGGACTCGTGGTGTGGTGGACAAGGAGATCGGGAAATCACTGTATCTAGTACGCCTCGATGACAACGAACAAGTCGTGAAAAGACACGCCAATCAAATGTTGAAATATAAAGGGGGAGAAGGTGGTGGTTGTCAGAAGGACACTACTTCTTTAGAAACGAGTGTTCCTGCTTATATATTACCGGCGCAAAGCAGCAATGAGGAGCTACCTTGTCAAACAGAATCATCCTCTGATTTCGAACCGCAAGCGGAGCGTGTTGTCTCCCCTTCGAATCAAAACGAGATCAACCCTGACGACTGGTTTGATTGTGGCGAGGAAGGCGGGCAGGCGAGTGGTGTCGCTGCAACGCCAGCGATTATTGAGAGCGAGCCTTGTAGCACCATGCCGCAAGAGGAAGACACCACACGTTCTAAGCGCGCTAGGACAGTTGTTGATTACAAGAAGTTTTTTTTAAAATTAAAGGTGGAGGGATGTTATATTGTAGGGTAACACGCGAGTTGCTTGTCGATTTTTATTGCAGTGTATGAGCGGTAGTGATAATATAAAAATCTAACGGCTGCTGCGACAGTCGAATAAACGAGTTACTACGCATCGGTTGTTGTATTTGCTAAAAGTACAAATTACAAAAAATAATATTAAATATAAACTTAAACGTTACTTTTTGGATCTGCAAACAACACGATCTGATTAAGTACACATAAATCACCCCGTGTGGACCCGCCTAGTTAAAACCGGTACTGTTTGCGAGTGCTATGGCGCGCGAGTCGGGTGGATCGGTAACTCAATATGCCTATTCTGGCTGACTATGGCGTAAATGTTATCGAATTTGCATGCAATTTATTAATTGTCATTTTCTGTTTTTCTTTTTTTTAGTATAGAGTATATATTGTAAGCACGAGTACGATGACGACTCAACAAGCGCAGCGTTCGGTAAAACCACAGATGGTTTATGTAACGCTGTGAATAGCATAGTTTCCTAATTAAGTTTTTATTGTAAATTCATTATAAAAAAAAAAAAAAAAAATTATTTCGGCTTCCACGTACAGTTATAACACTTTTTAAGAATGATAACACTTGTAGGAAACATGGTCTTAGACATAATTTATTTTTGAAGATTTTTGACATAATATCTCGGTCACAATTCATGCTTTTACACTTCTGCACAACACAAATTCAAACTACAACTTTTTAATTATAACCTTAATTTTACCACAACAGAACTCGGTAGAGGAAACAAAACCATGGGAATATTTGTTGATTTAGCAAAGGCTTTCGATACAATATCCATTCCAATACTTTTAAAAAAACTTGAAGCACTGGGTGTAAGAGGAACTCAGTTAAATCTTTTCTCTGACTACCTAAGCGACCGATCGCAATGTGTTAGAATAGATAAAATAGTTAGTGAGGAGCATAGAAGTTCTGGCTTCGGTGTTCCTCAAGGAAGCATCCTGGGCCCTACTCTGTTTCTCGTGTATATAAATGACCTGTGTAAATTAATCTAGATCATGGGAAAATAATATCTTACGCTGACGATACTGCAATCATTTTCACGGGGAAAACTGATAAAGATCTGTATGATAATGCACAAAAAGGATTTGATATTGTTAATAACTGGCTTCGCTGTAACTTACTAACATTGAACGTCGACAAGACCAAATACATTCGCTTTAGCATGCGCCGAACACACAACAAAGACGCACACACGTTGCATGCACACCAATGTCATGACCCTAAAGTCGACACTATATGTTGTTGTCCCTCTATTGTTAGCACTTGCACCGTAAAATATTTAGGAGTAACCCTGGATGAAACCCTTTCATTTAGACCGCACATACATAATTTAGCTCTTAGGGTCCGTAAATTAATATATATTTTTTAAAAATTACGATCTATCGCTGATATAAAACTTATTACTCAAGTATACCAAGCCTTAGGTCAATCTATAATACAGTACTGTATCACATCCTGGGGTGGAGCTGCCATAACTGTTTTGATGCCTCTGGAGCGTGCCCAAAGAGCTATTTTAAAAGTCGCCAACTCCTTACCTTTTTTATATCGAACAGATTTGCTTTACAATTTCTGCAAAGTGCTTACTGTGCGCCAGCTTTTCATCCAGCACACCATATTAAAACAACACGCACTACTCCCTTACAATGCCGAAGTAACTAACAAAAGAAGGATGGATAAGTCTGCAATCCACAATGGACTTCGAAATTTACTTTTACTAATAGGTTCTTTAGTTTTATTGCACCATTATTGTATAATAGATTAAACGGTTTACTAAACTTATACGAACTTAATTACCTTAACTGTAAGTTAAAATTAGATCTGTATCTTAAGAAACTGTCATATGATGAGACTGAAGACCTGTTTGTCATCATCCAGTAGGTAGAAGGGTATATTTATAATTAATTAATAGGTTTATTTGTGTCATCTTAGTGAGTTTATTGTAATTAGTTTACTAACATAGTTCTTTTTTATAGTCTGAAACACAGATCCAACCTAGTTCAGACAAATACTATAATAAGACTCTAAGCTTAAGTCCTTTTTTGTAACCATAAATACCTTTTGTTTATTAATAAATAATTTATTATTATTTATTAATCATCAGTAATAGGTACTATCTACAAGATTTCTATTACTAATTGATACGGGCTCTGCCTGAAATATTTTTTTATTTATTATTTATAATCAACTACCTCATAGTTGAGGTAAGGCCTTTGCTCAGCAGTGTGATGTTACAGGCTAACTTAACTTAACTATTTACAATCAAATATTAAAACCATTTGAATAAAAGTTGAACCTGTCGATTATTAAAATAAATCACAATTTTTGAATTACGAGAAAGGCATTACACCAAATGTCATTTTGGCCTATCTAATTACAAACCAGAGTGTACTCATATACATGGTCATATTTTGGTTTGGTTGCACTATTTAAACTCAAAAAAATACCGAATACAGTTTGACAGATATCAATAAAATATCTGTCAAACTTTACGAACATGGGTATGCTAAATGGTACAAGTCGGCCGAGTACACAATTATGTATCGACGTTGAGACGAGATGACACGTGTATACACGTTTAAAATATAATGAGGGTAATTACCGCAGACTCCTGCACTTTAGGCGCGAGGCTCCTGCGGAAGGCCGACAGCCGCTTCGTGAACCCGCTGGCGACGCTCACGCCGCTGTGGTTCGACTCCGACGACGTCGAGAACACCGTCTCTGAAATATCATTGATTATATATGCTCACGGGGGTTTACTCACTACAAACTTTTTTTATGTTCATAAATTTTATAAAATTTATTCTTCTATTTCTAAAGGTGTTTGATGCACACGGGTATAATATTCTTATCAAAATAAATATTCATAATCGCGAGCATCTCATTTTGAAAAAAATTGCCCCTTACATCATTTGATTTCAATAAATAACCTAGAAGCTATCCCAGTTTAAAAATATCCCCACATCAAAATAAATACATTAATCAGAAATTTACTAGCTTATAAAAATATGTATGAGAGAATCAATGCTAAAATAATTTAGTTACCATCCAATTCAATGCCATCAGCCGATTCTTTCGTAAACTCACGAGCACTCTCCGTAATGATTCTGAAGGCAAAAGAGAACAAATAAAAATATTTAAACAATATGTGAAAAATGCTTTCTATTTCATTCCTTCCAAGTGTATTACGAAACGACAGAGAGTCATTCAACAAACGATGTATTCGTGGTTGCGACGCCACATCGCTGACCGAGTTTATTATTTATACAGAATGTTGTTTTGGTCAGTGTATAGTAGTATGCAAGTTTTATAAAAGAATCCCGCTTCACAACATTCTAGAAAAAATAAACCAAATGGGGAAACTCGCCTCCTCGCGCGTATCTACTTAATAATGAGCTGTAGCTCGTAATCTTCGAAGAGGCGTCCTGGCGTTGGTAGTTTTGACTCACACGCTAGTATCACAATAATAAATTGATTTTGTGAGATTTTTGTCCCCCAAGCCGATTTCGACTACAGTGGCCAGTCACAACTACTAACCGACTGTGCAGGACATTTTATAGTGCACAAGAGTGTGCGCAAACACAGGTTCACTCTCAATTTCTTTCACTCTCATAGCCCGATGGGCAATAATCTGTCACGACGGAGGGAGATATGGCGCAGGACCAACGGCTTTACGTGCTTTTCCGAGGCACGTAGGTGGAACACTGCCAATTTTCAAAATCCGGGCTATTCTAAGAATTTCTAAACAGAAAAACCGAGGTATATATTTTTGGCCCGACCAGGGGATCGTACCCGGGACCTCTGGCACAGCTGTCGCTTTAAAGTGAGATCTCTTACCGTTGCGCCACCGAGGCAGTTAGTTGGCATCAGTATCGTATTCACCACCCCCTCTGAGTCGGGCGTCGCTGACACAGTAAAGACAGCTACAGGAACAATATTTCACTTATGTATGATAACGAGGGAAACACGTTCAGCTGCTATCAGACCAGGTAATAGCTACTGGTAATGTTACAGGGACTCCAGGAAGGGTACTACTCACGCATGTATGAATACATGCAGCAGCCGCCGTTGGCACAGTACATCATTGGAGAAGAGCAGTGCTGGATCCGGTCCCGCTATTTAGAAGTAAGTCAAGGGGAAGGGTATCTCACTTTTGTATAAAGGAGTGCAGTCTTCGCTGGTGGCGCGCTAAGTGCCGCTGTACGTCTGTGGACGAAAGCAGCGCTGCGAAGCGCGACGCGTGTTCCGGCGCGCCCGCGCACGTTTCTGAAAGAGCTTGCAGCGCGTTCTGCGCCGACTCCGCGTAGTCTCGGATCCAGAGCGCCATCTGTGAGAAAATCAAAAGTCAAAGTCAAAGTCAAAAATAATTTATTCAATTTAGGATACAAAATGCCACTTATGAACGTCAAATATTAGTTAATAATATCAATTAATTATGACCCATAGAATTATAGTTATTTGTATATTGAAAAAAAAGCAAGTCTAGCTAAAGGAACGCAAATCACCTTTTGTCCCGGAGGACCAAGGGCGAAAAAACACAAAAGCCGGTTCAAAAGACCCAGGTCCTATGATAAACCGATGGCGAGACATTAGGCTGCAGAGCAAAAATTTTAACACCTGATACGGCGTCCAATGGGTGGTCATCAGTCCTTGAGAGGATAACCAGTGTGGTCACCATTGTTATAAAATAATTGCATGTTTCTAATGGAATAGTATTCTATAAGAATACTACGACTATAAATCTCTCGTGGAGGTAAAGTCTGAGTGCCGGTTCGTTTTCTTCTTAACTTTCTATTGCTCCATTGAGCTTAACTTTAGTCTGTTTGGGGGTAATCTCATATCGCCAGTTTGTGATGTTCCTAGGAAGAAGAGAGTTGAAAAAGCTACATGCTGACAGCAGGATAGTAATTTTCACTAAAAAATACCCCTTTTAAGTTTCTGTAGTGACTAAGACGCAATTAGTTGAATCGAAGCTTGTAGAAAACTTGTAGCGAATACTATGAGAAGTAGCAGTGCAATCTTCATTGGAAAAAATATATATTGATAGCAAGTACAAATTCCTTTTATTGCTCAATAAAAAATATGAAACAGATGTTTATTAAATTGTTCATAGAGAAAAAAATCTTCAAATCAGGGTTGAAGGAAGCCCTAAAATTGTCTATGTTTTTATATTGTTCCTAATTAGATGGCTATGACTGTATATGTGGCCGTTATATTCGCTACGGGCACGCCGTTGAACTCATTAAGAGTAGCCAACCTGGAATATGCGCCACTCGTCGCCGCCCTCGACGAGCTTGTGCGCGCGGCGCGCGTTGTTCCGCACGACGTCGCGCGCGTTCTGCAGCCGCGCCTCCTGGCGCGACACGCGCTCGCGCACCGTCTCCAATTCGTTCTCCCTCTCCGCCCTGCGACATTCAACCGTTGAATGTGAGCACAAGTTCCAAATGGGTAAGTAGGATTTGCACCTTAAACCTGAACAACTTAAAAAAAAAGTTAATTTAGCCTGCAAAGTCCCACTGCTGGGCAAAGGCCTTACTTCAACTATGAGGTAGTTCGAGCCATACTCCACCAGGCGGGCTCAGTGCAAAATGGTGGAGAAGTGTTCGCAAGGCAAGCGACTAACCCTACTGTCAGATGTTATCAAGCTGCTTAAAAGGTCTCAGACTAGGCTAAACGACTGATATCAACCGATATTAGCCGGGACCAACGGCTTAACATGCCTTCCGATACGGCGATACTCGTGATATGCGTCACTTATATGGTCGGAATGATCACCCATCCACATACGACCGCGCTGTGGTTGCTTCACTTCGGTATCACTACCAAAAACACTTAACATCACATCGCAAATGTTTCGTAATGATTGTATTGATTGATGGCACATCTCATTATCAGACGTAGGACTTCTACTAACTACTACACAACTGGCACAAGCATTACAACGCTTAAAAGGAGTCCCCTGCCACTAGCTAAATGTATTTAAAATGTACTATGTAATTGTTTTTTTTTGAATCCCTAAGATTTTCATAGCAAACTGAGGTCTGCGGTGTTTAACTTAGCCTGTAAGAGTTCTGTCTTCGCCTAGCGTCGTCCCCGTCCCTCATAGATCGATATTATAACTCTCAGCAAATTGCTTTGCTAGAATATTGTCAAATTAATACCCTCGAATCTTCATTCGCAACAGAAAAACGGGCCAAGTGCGAGTCGGGCTCGCACATGAAGGGTTCCGTACGATTGACTATTGATATCGATTAAAAAAGAGCAAAAAATCGCGTTTGTTGTATGGTTATAAAAACTTTATTTAAATATTTATTTTATTTTGTTTTTAGTACTTGTTGTTTTACAATGTGTAACGTTATACGCCCAAAACCGAAAAATAGTTTGATTGGAATAACGAGTAGAATTCATTAAACAACATTTTAATATACGAGGGTCAAACTGAAAGTTCTTAGAACTGGCCACTTATAAACAATATAATAAAAAAAAATCTAAAATTTGAAAATAGAACTCTTTGCCAATATTACTGAGTATATATTTCATTCATTTGTCATTTGTTTTACGATTTGGCGGCAAATTGAAAATTGTCTGTGTCACGTCAACATGAATTTAACACGAGAAAATTTTCGTGCAATGATTTTTTATGACTTTCGATGTCATTTAAGTCAACAAGAAAGTTATGATAGACTACGATTGGCCTTCACGATGAAGCCCCATCTCGTGTGACTGTTTACAACTGGTTTAATGAGTTTAAACGTGGTCGCATTAATCTCACTGATGATGTACGTGAGGGACGGCCTTCTACGGCGACGACTGAAAATAACATCTGTGTTGTGCGGCGTATGATAGAGACTGACAAAAGAGTGACCTATCAGCAGATTCGGACAAGCTTAGGCATCGGTATGAGTCAAGTGCACAAAATCCTCCACGAACATTTAGCGGTCAGGAAGCTTTGCGCCCGGTGGATACCTCATAATTTGACTAAGGCTCAAAAACTCCATCGTGTGGATTGGTGCCGTAAAATGATTGAAAGATTTAACGGAGGTGACTCAAATGCTGTGTTCGACATACTAACAGGTGACGAAAGCTGGATTTACTGTTATACTCCTGAAACCAAAAGACAATCTGCTCAGTGGGTGTTTCCTTTCGAGGAGTTGCCAACTAAAGTGAAGAGAGATCGAAGTGCGGGAAAAAAAATGGTGGCCTCGTTCTTTGGAAGGATAGGTCATTTCGCAACAATTGTGTTAGAGGATCAAAAAACAGTTTCTGCAGAATGGTACACTACCAATTGTTTGCCACTTGTCTTGGGAAAAGTTTGAGAGAAACGACCTCGCAGTAGGATCCTCCTTCACCACGACAACGCCTCGTCGCACACCGCCAAGCGAACGATCGAGTATTTGGCGACATCAAACGTTGAATTACTGGGTCACCCGCCGTATAGCCCCGACCTCGCGCCTTGTGATTTTTATTTATTTCCAAAAATTAAAGAAAAACTTAAAGGAAAGCGGTTTATGAATGCTGAAGAAGCGGTGGCTGCGTATCGCGATGCCATTGAAGAGACCCCTAAGGACGAGTGGGCAAAGTGCTTTTACCAGTGGTTCCATCGCATGCAGCGGTGTATTGACGTCAATGGACAATATTTTGAAAAGATATAATAAAACTAATAACTGGCTAATGTAATCAGTTTTTGATTTTCTAAAAACTTTCAGTTTGACCCTCGTATTGTCAATTTTTTCAAAAATATTGTGCGCACCAAAATACGTAAAGCAATGGTCGGTTCTTTATTAGTGTAGATAGTAATGATGATAATGATGATGGCAGCACGGCGCAGCGGTCCTGTGATATCTATAACTACCTACCGACTCCTCTCTCGACAGAGCGTCGTCCGCAGAGAAAGAAATGATCTGATATGGAATTGTGCAGAAGTGCCAGTAAAACTAAAACACTACATAAAACCTACAAGTATTATTTTTTTCCCCAAAATTAGGTCAGTTGAGTTAAAAATCAATTAGGGTGTCACAGGTTTTACGCATTTAACAGCACACGTTGTAGACCGGCAGCAAAAATTTCAACTGTCTAACTATTGAGATACAACATGATGACGGACAGACAGACAGCAAAGTCTTAGTAATAGGGTCCCGTTTTCCTCTTTGGGTACGGAACCCTAAAAACATCCCTAAAATCTGAATGAGTTTAGTTTAGATTTTTTTAAGTTTTTGTCAAAACGAAAGAGTTAAAAACTTTCAAAACAAAATAACAATAGAATCAACTACGACATACTAATACTTCATAACGCGAAGAACTGATGGCCGTTCCTACATTAGAGACCCTTTGAACAAAGGCCTGCGCCTTTTTTTGCGTATAACGTCCACTGACAAGATGAACAGACGATCTTGTAAAGATCGCAGGATCTCACTGGAAGCAGGCTGCTGTGGAAATCCATGGGGAGGCATGAACATAGGCCTCCCCCACAGATTTCCGGATTTACAGCAGTGGACGTTCTTTAGTTGATAATAACGATAATGATGATGATAAAGTAACAAACGGACAAGACGCATCGGAGCCGTGGTAAAGGCGGCGGTTTGTAGCGAGTGTCACACAGCGATAAAAAACAAAAGACGTAATGAAATCGCTTTAAATGCTCTCATATATTCTAACATGTTTGACTTGACCACGCAAACCCTGCATCTCCGCTAACGGAGCTAAAAATTTTTTTTTTCGAAATATAACGCTTAGCGGCTAAGGTCCAAGGGTACTAGGGTACTCACTGCCTCGCCGCCAGCTGCTTGTTCTTATCGGCGAGCATGGTGAGCCGGCTGCCCGAGTCGGCGATGGCCTGCGAGAGCTCGTCGATGCACGCGTTGTGCATCTTCAACTCGTCGCGCATCTCGTAGTATTGCTTCGTTAGTTTGTTCAGCTCGTCTATTTCGGGCGCTGCGCGAGATAAACAATATGTTTAGGTACACATTGCATTTTAAAGATCAATCTAAAATATAAAATTCTCGTGTCACAGTTTTAGTTGCCAAACTCCTCCGAAACGGCTTAACCGATTTTGATGAAATTTTATATGCGTATTCAGTAGGTCTGAAAATCGGCCAACATCTATTTTTCATTTCCCTAAATGTTAGGGGTACCCCTAAAATTTATTTATTTATTTTTTGGACAGAATTTTTATTTCTATATTTTTTTGATACAACATACAAAAATACATACAATCCTCAATTTTCACCCTTCTACGATCAACCCTTATTTTTTAATAGCCATTTTAGTAATTTAAGGGTGAAAAAAAATTCGCTGGGAATGCTTAACTTTTAAAATTACGGAAGTCGGCGGGACGGGGCTGGGGCGGGACGGGGCCGGGGGCGAAACAAAGTGCGCTGGGTCCGCTAGTAATAAATATATTTGATACCAATATCATAGGTTACTGATCATAATGGCGCTGCACGTTCAGTCGCATCGCGGTGCTATTTCGTTTTGCGTTGCTCATTTACGATCACATGATTATATTGACGACCTATATTGTTATTATTCTGCAATACACACATTTGGTGTCGAAACGTTCTTTTTATTTATACGGTGGCATACACACTTCTGTTGTCAAAAAACGTTTCATTTATTTATACGGTCATCAAACAACTGATTTCGAGAGACCATTTGGTCCTTCGAGCCGGATATCTTAGCGGATAAGGGCGACTTTGTTACGGCCGTTCCCTATATCCATTCTAACTGTGGTTTTGCCCTACTAGAGTTAGAAATGGTTATCTACCTTTAGATTTTTTGTTTCTATAAACCTACTGGCAGTAGGGTAAACTATCTCTGGATGCATCTTATCGATGGGAGGACGGATAGCTTACTAGGGATAGGCATTTGTATGAAATTGACATTTATTGCGTTCCTATAATGTTTTTCATCTGACTGTCAGTCAGTTTGACTATCTCTAGTAACCCCAGAATTCAATCCTAGGATTTTGGAGGATAACGCTCTTGTACACCCTGGCAAATTACTAGTTTTAAATGTTTCATTGATTTATTTATGTAAAAGTCCTGCTGCTCACAAGGTTAAGATAGAAACTTTCTCCCTAGTGGCAAAGATGTTCCTTTACCCTAAGAAACTGACCCTAGCCATAACCCCGCCTAACAAAAGATACTTAGATATAATAAGGATGATGTGGTAGGAGAGCTGCGTTCAGGTCATCCAGGGCAGCAGCCTTAAGATGGTAGGTAGGTGGTGGGACCCGCTACCAGTCTGACAGACTGCCCAAACTGATCATAGGGACGGATAAAGGTGTCTGCTGCAGTGAAGGGAAATAAGACCAACAAGGACGGATAATATCTGATTTATTGGTAGTAAATTAGTTTATTTAAAATATTAACAGATACATTAATAGGTGGGCCGCCAGTGTGAGTTCCGATGGTGCAGGATTCCGCTATGTAGGTCACTGACGTGTTCGTAGTTGTGGAATGTAAGGTGCTACCTCATACAATTAATGAAAAACATATAAGTTTCGGGTGGCGAACAATATTGAATCCAAGTTCAAGCAGTCAACTTTTTCTCTGGGAACAGCTGAGTGACTGGGAAGGTACCCGATGCTTTGCATAGCATTCCATGAGCCTGAAATAATTCCACCAGCATCATCATCTATTCCTTTGTCAAGGGAAGGTGGACTTTTTGCTGTGGCTGAAAGAAGTAAATAAAACAAATCAGTATAACATGAAAACAACTGGTATTTAAGCGAAGGATATTGACCAAAACTATAGAAACTCTGCACACTTTGCGGCAGCATGCGTCTTTACAAAATGTTTGGATAAAATATATACCTAAATATTTGAAAGAATACACACAAAAAATATTTTTGATAAATAATCAGGTTTACAAGAAATTCAATGGCAGATTAGGCATTTTAGGTTATGTTTTGTGATTGCAGAGTTAATGCACCTCACCTACATTCATTTTGATATATTCAGAAGGTAATTGTTATATTTTACTAAAGTAATTCAATACTTAATAACTTAGTTACCCTTAAAATACCAGTACAATTATAACTCAAACAAGATTTTTAAAATATAAACTACAAAGACGCAATCTGGACCCGGCTTTGGTCAATATCCTTTAAAAACCGTAAACGACTTGTTTGTGAAAGTACAATTGATACTCACTCACTGCACTTTTATGGAAATTTTATGGAAATAAAGTCCTCCTTGAATACATTGTTTACCAGCTGGACACATTGTTTTTTCTAAGCAATCGGACTGATAGCATTCTGAAACGTTTGCGAAAATAAACTGGAACTATAACTTTCTATTTCTTTTCAATCGGTCGTTTTGAATTTTAAAATTTATAAATACTTTTTACGTTAAAAAGTACTAATTTTCAATCAATTGACGTAGGTATGATGTCAATCAATCGGCTGTCTGTCAGAGCTCAAAAACGTTCCATTTTACGTAAAGTCTATGCATGCTTCACATAATATTTTTACCCAAAATAGAACATATATATAATTAGGTACATAGCAATAAAAATAAATATTATTTTAAACGTATTATATAAATATTATCCTTGGTGTATCATAATGACCACAAATATCGTGAAAACGTTGACGCGACGTAACTGAGAGGGTTTTGTACAACTGCGTAATTCGAAACGTAAGGGAGGGCTTGGATAATGTGGCCTATCTTCTGCTAACTGGAGATAAGCAAAACCTATCTGTAATATAGAAACTGTTTATTATGGTCGATAGCTGGTGACAACAGTTCGAGGATAGCTATCTATCTTTGATCTTAGTTTGCATATAGGGAACGGCCGTTAGAGTGCATCGACCGCACACGTCTCGTGCTCGTCACTGACGTGGCACGCGGCCGTGTGAGTAACACGTACTGTCGTCGGCGAGCGGCGAGATGTGGTGCATGAAGTGCCGGTGCGCGGCGTGCACGACCCGCAGCGTCGCTTCCAACGCGGACACGTCACGTTCCCGTCGACCGATGTCCGCGTCTAAGGCCGCACCCTTCGTCCGCAGCTCGGCTCGTTCCGCTGCAAACTGTAGAAACATACATGGATCAATAATACAATAAATAATAACTTTTGAAACGAATAAACAGGTAAATAGTAAACTCACTTTGATCTTGAAGAATGTAACGGACAGTTGCTGTCCAGAGTCGTCTTTGCCCAGCGATCCGATGAATATTTCGTACCTGTAATTTTTATATGGATTTATTTAAAAGAGCTCTCAAGACGGCATCGCGAAAGGAACATGAGTATCGCAGAACGTTTGAAACATGGATGGATATTGCTATTTAAACTCAAACCATAGTGTCTTAAGAGGTCAAGAGAGATTGCTATCATATAGAGGTAGAAAGATAAATGTAAGTGAAAAATGGTCCTACGCGTGCTTCTACATTTCCGCGCGTCGCAGAATTATATTCCGTTTTACAAATCACGTTTTTAAAATCCGTTTTTCTTTGCTAGTCTAATAAGTTAAGCAATATTTAAAAAAGGTCTCAGTGTTTAACGGTGAATTACCTATGTAGTCAGTGAATTTTGTGGTTTCGTGAATTATTTTGGTAAAAAATTATGTCACGATTGTATACAATATTCGACAAGCAAAAAGGAACGGATTTATTTGTTGTATCAGGCGTGATTATGGCCACCGCTTAACCATCGGATGAGTTCATCTGAACTGAGCTTTAATAAAGCCCTAGTCCAACATTACCGCTTCTTCAGCTGGTCTATCCTCTGCTCGCGCTCGCGTATCTCGGCGCGCAGCTTCCCGCAGTCCTCGAGAAGCGCGCGCTTCTGCACCAGGAACATGTCGCGGCGCGCGGCGATCTCCACCAATCGCTCGTTCATCGCCTACAAAATGTATAAAACTTATTATCGGACACATTGACGTTAACAAAGAAAAATAGCATTTCATCACCCACTGTACGTTAAACTCACTGCACTGAGCTCCAATCGCTGCTAGAGATTGTGAACTCGAAATCCGATACCGCGTGCGTCCCTTTGAGCTATCCGCTGAATTAGCAAAGTTTAAAGACGCGCAACGGTTAGATACTAACATTTCTAGCCTAGCGTCTGGATACGGCTGCCTACATTTAATATCATTTCATTTCATTTATTCGTGCATGCTTACTAGGTGTTATAAACTTACATAGGTGATTTATACAGGGTGTGGCGTAAATAGTGGTCCAAAGCAAAGGTGATACACTGTACACTGAAGCACCACATAATTTCCAAAAATGACGGTATTTTTAATGCAGTTTTTTTAGTATTATTGCTTATTACATGTACTTAGTGTTTCATTTGGTTTTTATTTACAAACTGAATTAAATTTTAAAAAAATAAGTGTTTTTCAAAATTCAATACTCACTGCTAGCAAATCGTTTGACTTTAAATGCTTTTGGTGCAAAAAAAAATGTACCACACTGTCAGTGCCCATTATTTTTAAAAAATGACTATCTTTTGCAGATTTTAAAATGGTGCAACAATAAGTGTTACGCCTTATAGAAAAAAAGTTATTACTTTTCGAAACAAAAAGGAACCTAATTAAGGAAAACATTTTTTTAAAAAGTTAGGTACATTACAAGTGTTGTAAATTTTTCTGGACCTATTATTCAGTTCTTTCTTAAATTTTAGGTTACTTTAGTGACAAAAAAACATTTTACTGAAATTTGTAAGGCAAGGTAACGTTTTTTTTTTTTTTAAACCCTGTACATACATTTTTTTTAAATACTGGTATGTGGTGCTTCAGTGTACAGTGTATCCAACCCTTTGCTTTGGACCACTATTTACGCCACACCCTGTATATGTGTTCATTAAGTCTAACCAGAAGGAATAGCACTTTGAGGCAGCTTAAAAGTAAACATGTATAAACAGGATTTCGTTTTCTCTTTTGTTGTTTCTGCAGTGATTAATTTATTAGAAGAAACATTTAACTTGAACAATGCCATTCGCATCTGGATTAAGTATTAATAAATCAAATCTCATCTGAAATGTGACATGTGACACAGCAGTGGAATAGGACGTATTTAATTATGTATTTATGAGAAATAATTTGAAAATATGAATTTAACCGTAAAATTATAATAATAATAAAATCTGAAATAAGTTGTTATAAATGTCTCGCGGCGGGCCATTTAGTCAGTGATCGCCCGCTGACGCATTCACCCCCGCATGCCCCGCGAGATACCTGCGTTAATGTAGCAGACATACCTATTCTCATAATCTTTATACAACATCACATAAACACAAACTTTGATTCATAGTTTCCTGTTCATCTCTGAACATAGTAAGTGCTACTGAGTAATATAAATAAGATTTTAACAATGAAAAAACTGGCTAAGTCCGAGTCGAACTCGCCCACTGAGGGTTCCGTGCCAACTTTAACTGAATTAGGGAATAGGGATCCACTTACTTACACTAAGCCAAAATATCACATCGTTTTTTTGACAGCAAACATAACTTTGTTTTTCATAGAGTTTGTATGAAGAACATAGTTTGTTTGCGGTTGTCGAAAATGTGAAAAGAAACTACTAGCTCAATCTCGTGCAAACGAATTTTCGTTGTTTTTATAAAAATGTACGTCATGCCATATATTTTTTTGCCAAATTTTACACTCGCTTAGTTTAAAAGTTGGAGCGGGGGGGGGGGGGGGGGGGCGATACCAAACGTCGCGAAGAAGCACGATGGTCCTTGTCGCTGCTATCCACGTTCAATACAACCCTACTGTATAATTTACTTACCGCATCAAGTTGCAGGCGTTGTTTATCGATCGTGAACGCCGTGTCTTCAAAACCAGCGACCGCACGGGCCGCGTGAGCAACCCGCAGCCGCAGCAAAGCCTCTTCGACGCGCAGACGACGCCAAACGTCACGAGACGCGCGAAGGTCCTTGTCGCCGCCTTCCACGTTGAGCATAGTTGACTTTAGACGACTTTGCTGGAAACAGAAAGATTTTATGTAAGCTAGTGGGTAGAGTAGGTGATTCAATCAAATAGGAACGTCTCTGTTACGTGAGTGTAATAATGACATGAAGTACGAAGATAAACAACGTCCCTCACCGGTTCCAAAATGCATTCATATTAGCCAATCCTGCTCCAGCGGGTCAGGTCAGGGTACAGTCACCATGTTCGTTTTATAGACACAGTTGTGAGCTTTAATATACATTATTTCTTTATTTATATATACTCTATTGCACTGTAAGTTGTGTATTGGCGGACTTAATGCCTCTACTACCAGTTAACCGCTTGGGATTGCAGACAGTTTGATCAGTGGCGGAATGTTTACAAGTACTGATAGGGTACCTTTTTTTTTTAAATGTTTTAATAATGTACATATGAATATTATATGATATAAATAGGGTCAGATGAACATGCATAAAATACATATATTTAATAGATACGAAATATAAAAGGGAAAGTCAACAACAACATGTTATGAAATCTATAAAGATAATAGCGATAGCAGCGAAAAAAAAGGTGCTTAACTCTGGATTACAGTCAAAACTTCAGTTATAAATATAATACACACAAAAATATAAAAATGCGAAAAGATTTGAATGTGAAGGATGGGATGGACACAGAATGTATTTATTAGAAACAATTTAAAGAGCATAGTGTTACCAGTTTAGTGTGTTCAGCGCTGCGGGCTTCAAGGTCCCTGGCGAGGCGGCGCATGTCATCGTGCAGTTTAGTGGAGTGCCGCTCGAGAAGCGCCACCCGCGCCGCGTGTCTTGCGCATACGTCTTTTAGTCTGAAAACATACGATAGCTGTTTGATATTCATCATCATCATCATTATCAGCCAAACCACGCCCACTGCTAAACATCGATACTGATCCAATATATAGTACAGTCCCCCTAGCCGATTTCGACTACGGTAGCCAGTCACAACGACTAACTGACTGCGCGGGACATATTATAGTGCACAAGTGTGTGCGCAAACATAGGTGCACTCTCTATTCCTTTCACTTTCATAGCCCGATGGGACAGCGAGCTGTCACGACCGGAGAGAGATCAGGCGCAAGACCAACGGCTTTACGTGCTTTTCCGAGGCGCTGGAGTGAAACACCGCCAACTTCCAAACTACGGGCTACCCTAAGAATTTCTGAACAGAAAAACCCAGGTAGATTTTTTCGCCCGACCCGGGGATCGAATCCGGGACCTCTGGCGCAGCCGTTGCTTTAAAGTGCGAACCTCTAACCGCTGCGCCACCGAGGCAGTCATTCAATCCAATTATTAATCAACCAATCAACTGATAAAAACTCCAACAATTCACTTATAACTGTTTATTACTATACAATTAAACTAGAGATTACACTTTTATTATACTAGTTTACACTTGTAGTCGCACGCACAGAGTTACCACTTGCCTATTCAAGCGATCGAAAAAGACTGCCCTTCCAACCGCGTGCCGCCATTTTATATTCACGATTTCCCGCCAATAATTCCCGCCAAAATCTCCCGCCATTTTAACGACCGTCATAAAAAAAGTCATAAAAAAGTCATAAAAGTCATTTATTTATGCAAATAGGCCCTCTGGGGGCACTTTTACACGTCCCAATATAAACCCTACCACAGCTTCGGGACAATTGTGGGCTAGTGCTGAGAAGAAGCTGCGCAAGAAACTCAGTCACTATTGTCAATGCCTCTTTTCAAAAGGTTTACAATGTTTGTAGTGATCATGCAAGTCCATACATTATTATCATTTAAATAATCATCTACTTTATAATACCCTTTCGTCATAAGGGTTTCTTTAATAACAGTTTTAAATTTATTAACCGGTAAGTTAATAATGTGTTCTGGTAGTTTATTGAAAAATTTTATACCTTTCCCCATGAAAGAATTACCAACCTTTCGAAGCCTAAATTGTGGAATAGCAAGCTTATCCTTATTTCTAGTATTATATTTGTGTATGTCACTATTTTTCGTGAATAAATGAAAATTTTTCCGTACATACATTAAATTTTCGTAAATATACTGAGAGGCTAGAGTTAATATTCTAATTTTTTTAAACACCTCTCGTAAGGAATCTTGAGGTTTAAGATTATAAATAGCTCGCACGGCTCTTTTTTGTAACACAAAAATTGTCTCTACATCAGCAGCCGCGCCCCACAGTAAAATGCCGTAGGACATCAAGCTATGGAAATAACTAAAATAAACTAACCTAGCTGTTTCAACATCAGTTAAACGTCTTATCTTCCTTACAGCAAAAGCAGCTGAGCTTAGTTTCCCTGACAAGGCCTCTATATGAGGACCCCATTGTAGTTTGGAGTCTAAAGTGATTCCCAAGAATGTTGTGGAATCAATAGTATCAAGCGGTTTGTCTTTTATCTTAACCTGAGTTGATGCCTGTCGGACATTAGGCATCGTAAACTTTACACATTTAGTTTTACTTCCATTAAGAAGAAGATTGTTAACAGTAAACCAATGTAATACTTGTGAAAGAGTATTATTTACATCGTCAAAATTTCCTTCACCTCTTGGAATTTTAAATATAAGTGAAGTATCATCAGCAAACAATACTATATCACAAAGATTCCCTACAAAATGCGGGAGGTCATTTATATATATTAAAAATAAAAGAGGTCCTAATATAGATCCTTGGGGCACACCCATTGTTAGAGGTGCTCCAGAAGACTCAGTTCCGTTTATACACACTTTTTGCATTCTACCTGAAAGATATGAATTAATTAAATTTAACGAGTTCAATGATGCCCCATAGTGACATATTTTTTTAAGTAATGTTTCATGATCCACACAATCAAACGCTTTCGATAGATCACAGAAAATCCCTAAAGCATCATGCCTATTATCATAAGCATCGAATATATGTGTTAAAAGAGCAACTCCTGCATCCGTGGTGCTTCTTCCTTTAGTAAAACCGAATTGTTTGTTATGTAATAACTTGTTCGATGAAAAGTGTGCTAAAATTTGATTGAATATAATCTTTTCATATATTTTACTCAGGACTGGCAGAATCGATATTGGCCGGAAGTTTGAGGGGTCACTTTTGTCACCCGCTTTGAAAAGCGGTATTATTTTACTAATCTTCATTAAACAAGGAAACTGGCCGTCATCACCGTTATGGGCGGCACGCTGCCGGAAATGGCCAGTAAGTATTTTAAATTGACCATTATTTTACTGCCTATCTTTAAAATACAGGACTTAACCAAGCTATCTAAATATATTTTAGGATAATAACAAATAATATGAAATACTCCAAATAAATTAAACAAAGATGCTATACACAACTTCCGTTTCTATTTTTATCAGCCGGTAGAAGCCAACTGATGTACTTCTTATGACAATTATTTATTAATGCATTTTAAAATTGTAATATGTAACATAATTATCTCTAATTATTTAAAAATGAATTACAGTGAAAACAAAATATTAAAAATAAATCATACGATCAAAAGATTTATTATGCTTTTATTTCTACAGGTGTTTACTAAATGCGTAGGCGGATATGATGGAATTTAATACCTAGTATTACGGTGTCTTTAAAGTAATATTAAAACTTAAATTATCCAGAAATGTTCCGAGATGTGTAAATATATCGATATAAATTCTAAAATCATAACATTCGGCCATCCGACCTTGTGGTGCCTCCTGGCATCACACAAACATAATCATCCTAAATAATTTAATTCTAAAATCATCAATTTAATATATCATAGGCTAAATTGAAGTGATTTTATTAATGTTAATGATTAATTCATAATTCACTAAAGCAGAACTTATAGATATCAAGACCATATAAAACTAAATGTTATATATATTTAATCACTCTCTGAGCTACTAGAACTACTCATATCACTTTTATCCATTTCAAGAGCCTTAATGTGAATCCAAGGACGCATTCTATCGGCTGCAATAACAGTTTTATATGGTTTACCCTTCTTTATGAATCCCGGAACATCAGCTATTCTGTACCTATCGTTACCCAATATCTCAGTGATTCTATATGGCCCAACAAACCTTGACAGAAGCTTTGTGCTTTTGTTATTGTTATCAAAATTATTTCTCGAAATTTTTACTAGATCACCCATTTGATATTTAACAGCTGGAACCCGGTGTGCATCATATCGTTCTTTAGTTTTAGCTTGCTGTTTATGAATATTATCAGTGACATTTTCTCTGATCTCTTGTAAATTTGAATTACTGCAACTGGTTGGAGGCTCGACGCCAAGTTTATTTGTTAAAGTATCGCGCATTTTTACTCCGAACAAAGCTTCTGTCGCAGATTTTTGTGTAGAAGCATTAACTGTGTTGTTAATGCCCCACTGAATCTTACCCAGGCACTTGTCCCAGTCCCGCTCGTGGCAAAAAGCATTTTGTGTTGCCAATGCGTTCAAGATAGTTTGGTTATACCTTTCGGCTTGACCATTAGCCCTAGGACAAGCGACTGCGTTTAAAACGTGTTTTATTCCCTGAGAATCACAAAAAATCTTAAAAGCTGCAGAAGTAAAACTAGTCCCACGGTCAGACACTATTCTAGCTGGAACTCCGAAGTCATAAAATATCTTTTCAAGGGTCTTTACTGTGGTCTTGGTTTTTAAGTCTTTTACAGGTTTCACAAAAACGTATTTTGTAAAGGCATCTACAATAGTAAGGATGTGCGTATTATTATCTTTACTTTTGACAAACGGTCCTAAATGGTCGATGTGAATAGTGTGAAAAGGTATATTTACCTTTTCTATTGGATATAAGTACCCAGACTTTTGTTTTGAGGCATTGTCTTTATTGTAAGCACATTCCAAGCAAGCTCCTACATATTTCTTTACGAATTTCCTGAGTTTTGGGAACCAAAATTGTTCTTGTATTCTTTCAAGCGTTTTAGCGTACCCGTGATGACCGATCTCATCGTGATTAGCGCGACATATTTGCCACCTAGCACTTCGTGGAACTACTAACCGCAATTTGTCATCTTCACATTTCCTATAAACTGAATGATTTTTTACTGTATAATTTTTGCGGATATCTCGACATTCACTATCATCGTCTGGTTTTAAAATTTTAATGATACGTGATATGTCTGGGTCAGCGATTTGGAGGGACAAAAACCAGTTATCTTTTTCAATACTGTAAATGCTAACGGAAGGGTTATCTTCGGATTGTCCTGTCAGTGTTGTGTTTCTGCTCAAAGCATCTACATGAGACATCTGAACTCCAGGTCGATATTCAATATCAAATGAGTATTCACCTATTTGCAACCACCAACGAGCTATCCGAGGAACAAGGTCTCTTTTAGTCAAAGTTGTTCGTAGGGCAGCACAGTCGGTGAATACCTTAAACTGAAGCCCTAACAAGTACACTCTAAACTTTTTTAAGGCACACACGACAGCCAGCGTCTCTAATTCATAGGAGTGTAGATGTTTTTCCTCTGGGCTTGTCTGGCGGCTAAAATATGCAACAGGCTTCAACACCCTTGCATCTTTTTGCCACTGCATCAGGATGCCTCCTATGCCCAACGAACTGGCATCAGTGTGTAGCTCTGTTTCAAGAGTGGGGTCATACAATGCGAGAACGGGCCGGGAAATAAGTCTATCCTTTAAGAGTGTGAAGGCACGATTTTCAGTTTCAGCCCACTGCCATTTAGCCTCTTTTCTGAGCAGTGCAGTTAGTGGTCGAGCAATTTCCCCGTATCCTTGAACAAATTTTCTAAAATATCCTGTTAAACCTAGAAATTGACGGATTTCATGAACGTTTTGTGGCTGGGGAAATTCCTTGACTGCCAACACTTTTGCTTCACCAGGTGTGATACCTACAGAAGATATATCGTACCCGAGATAACTTACAGTTGTTTCAAAAAAACGACACTTTGCCAGTTTTAAAGTCAACCCGTATTCTCTGAGAAGCTTTAATATATCTCCTAATCGTTCAAACATCTCGTCAATACTTTTTGCAGGAATAAGTATGTCATCTAGATAGGCCAGGGCATATTCAAATCTTCTGTTACCAAGAATTTTGTTGATCATTCTTTGAAACACAGCTGGTGCGTTGGCGAGACCAAAAGGCATCCTTTTGAATTCGTAATGCCCATCAGGCGTCACGAATCCGGTGAGATGCATACTTTCTTTGGCCATAGGGATCTGATAGTACCCTGACGCAAGATCTAGGGTAGTGAAGAATTGGTTGCCACTAAGATTAGATATTTGGTCATCTATAAGTGGTAAAGGGAATCTATCTTTAATGGTTTTATTATTTAGGGCTCGGAAATCTACACACAGTCTGTGTTCGCCCGTTTTTTTTTTAACCATTAAGATAGGACTCGAATAGTCTGATTTTGATTCCTGAATAATGTCATTTTGCATCAATTCATCTATTGTCTCTCGCACTTGTTCACGCTCATAATGTGACAGGCGATAAGGACGGTAAACTATAGGCTTATTATCTACTAGCTCTATTTTCATTTCGACATCAACCGCTTGACCTATTTCTCCCAGATTGGTAGCGAAACAGTCACGATAGTTTTGCAATAAAGAATAAAGTCTATTTAACTGGTCAGATTCTAGTCCCGGCCCTGTTTTAATCTCCGTTTTATCCAAAGGATCTAAACTTGCTACTTCTTTGACTATGCGATTAACATGACATACTGGTCGTTCTGTGAAAGGTATAGACCTAGCTATCAACATATTCTCTTTTAGGGTTATTGATTTAGGCGACAGGTTGGTGACAACAACTTGGCCTTTACCGTTACTAATACTAAAGGCCCCAGATAGTACGCGATACTCTACCCCCGGTTGAGCCGTATTATACCCATCGATAATGACGTCACCATTGAAAGAGTGATTAGCATGGACCGGAACGATGCAGGTTTTGTTAATTTCTATTGTATTAGTAACATAAAGTTTTAAAATATGTTCATTGTTTTCTAAGAGATCGTTACTTGGGCTATTATAAAATATTAGCTTAGAACTGTTTTTCAAGACAGTGATGAAGGGTAGCTCGGTAAAGTTTTGGCCAATTATCAGTGAGGTTTGCATGTATTTGTCATCGACAACTAATACTTCAATATCAGCTCCAACATCATCAATATTAATGTGAATTGTTGACTTATAAATTGGTACAACTGATGATTGACCAAATCCCTTAACTACTGGTACTTTCTCAAAATTCTGTGGTAATTTTAATGATTCCGCGTCACTTTTACGTATGAGGGTACATTCGCTACCGAAATCTATGTAAGCGGTAAGGGGTTCATCATTTGCCAATACGTTTTTGAAGAATTTGTCATTTTTGTTACTGTATGAATCTATTTTCAATGTCTTTTTCTCGGACTCGTTCTCATTACGACTAGTACTAAATGAAGCAAGAGGTGATAATTTACAAGAATCAAGATCGTGTCCAACTCGATTGCATTTTCTGCACTTGGTAATAGGTTTAGAGCATTTGAAATAGGGGTGACCCTTTGCGTGACAGTTGAAGCACACAATAGCTTTAGAACTGTTACTTGCGTTTGTGGTATTTGATTCATTAAATCTTGAAGTTACTCGTTCACGCACCCTACTATTGTTGAAGGGGGAAGGTTTTTGAGAGGAAAGAAAACTAAGCAAGTCTTCGGGTTCCGAGCTATTTAGTGCCTGTGCTCCGTTCCTAATTGCCCTATCACTTATCCCGTAAACTATACAGTCAATGGCCTTTTTACCAGTTATTTCGCATCTATTTAGTAAACCTAATTTGTCATAAAAATAGTCACGGAGACTTTCGTCGTTACGAGATGTGCGATTCAACATTTCTTCGAGCAATTTTCCGTAATTCTCTTCACTAGGAAAAGCCTTACGGAGCTTCTCTTGCCATTCATTCCAAGTATAAACAACGGTCGGCAAGGCCTCAAACCATCTCTTAGCCAATCCTACTAATTTTTGTAGGGAAAAATGAACTACTTGCTTTTCATCCCAGCCATATATAATGGCGCATTCGTTGACTTTTCGTAGCCAATTCTCGATGGTTTGAGCCCTATTTGACGGGTCGAAATCGGGGACAACATTGTTTAAATTATTAAAGGAAGTACGAGAAGATTCTCCCGTTAATGTCTTAACTAATTGCAGAACATCCTTAGTTGATAATCTACTTGCGGTTTTGCGAAATTTCCGTGGCACCGCTTCCTCACTTGAAGTGGATGATGAGGATGAAGGTGATCGCCTCCGTTTTCGTTTCTTGGGTCGATGCTGTTGCTCAGCATTGCTTTTTACCGACGGCGGACGGCTCTTTCGTTCAGTCCTCTTGAGTCGTCGCCTGGGAGGTGTAGCCGGTGGAGTACCAGCTTCATCTTCATCAGACGTCATCGTAAAGTCTCCTGTAATCCACAACATCATCGACATAAAGTGTCCACACATGTAACCGTCAGATCAAAAGTTTCATCTATGTTAATCATATACTAGCATAAATGTAGCATATTCTTAAGCATTATGAATTTCAATAACAGATGTATATTTATTACAATTTACTAAATATTAAAAAAAAAATCTAAGACATCCTAACAGCGAAATACTAGGGGTCAGAATGTTTCTGGATATTCAAACCTTCAATCGAAATCAAGTATCAATCTCAATTTTAACAATGTCTTAGGTTTCAATATCTAAAATGACATCATACACACAATAGAATGCACTCACAAGGTTTTTTTTTTTTTTTATAAAGTCCTGCTAGTTCGCTTGAAGAGATCTTCTAAACCAAATACATTTCAAGCAAGTAAAATAATTTAAACTGAATCAAGTCCTTTAAGATAATGAATTCATTCTTGTGATAAGCTTTTTTCGTGGGCATACATAGTGCTCCTATGCCTAGACGCCTTACCCAACAAACCAGCAAGGTCCCGCCGGTATGTTGGCAAGCACGTCTATAGCGACCCCCAAGTGTGGACATACAAGCCAGCAAGGTCTCGCCAGCAAGTCAGTAAGCACGCCTAGCACGCCCTCTACGTGTGGACATTCATAGTCCTCAGACGCCTAGGCGGCTCACCTAACAAACCAGCAAGGCCTCGCTAGAAAGTCAGTAAGCACGCCTAGTGCGCCCTCTACTTGTGGACATTCATAGTCCTCAGACGCCTAGGTGGCTCATCTAACAAGCCAGCAAGATCTCGCCATCAAGTCAACACGCACACCCAGAACGCCCCCTACGTTTGGACATACATAGTCCTCCGACGCCTAGGTGGCTCATCTTACAAGCCAGCAACGTCTCGCCAGCAAGTCGACAAGCACACCTAGAGCGCCCCCTACGTGTGGACATACATAGTCCTCCGACGCCTAGGTGGCTCACTTAACAAGCCAGCAAGGTCCTGCCAGCAAGTCAGCAAGCACACCTAGAACGCCCCTTACGTGTGGACATACATAGTCCTCCGACGCCTAGGTGGCTCACCTAACAAGCCAGCAAGGTCCTGCCAGCAAGTCAGCAAGCACACCTAGAACGCCCCTTGCGTGTGGACATACATAGTCCTCCGACGCCTAGGTGGCTCACCTAACAAGCCAGCAAGGTACTGCCAGCAAGTCAGCAAGCACACCTAAAACGCCCCTTACGTGTGGACATACATAGTCCTCCGACGCCTAGGTGTCTCACCTAACAAGCCAGCAAGGTCCTGCCAGCAAGTCAGCAAGCACACCTAGAACGCCCCCTACGTGTGGACATACATAGTCCTCCGACGCCTAGGTGTCTCACCTAACAAGCCAGCAAGGTCCTGCCAGCAAGTCAGCAAGCACACCTAGAACGCCCCTTACGTGTGGACATACATAGTCCTCCGACGCCTAGGTGGCTCACCTAACAAGCCAGCAAGGTCCTGCCAGCAAGTCAGCAAGCACACCTAGAACGCCCCCTACTTATCTCTTCATCAAAGTTTAAGTAAAACGAATGGGCTGTGATAAGCAGTAAATTTCAAAAAAAGGAAAAACACGTGGGCGTGTTCAAAAGGTACAGTTACTCATAAAACATGAATAATCACATTCCGAATAAAACAATAAATCACTCATTACGTACCTTTTATTTTTGGTGACTCCCTCTTCTGAGATGATAAAAACTCCAACAATTCACTTATAACTGTTTATTACTATACAATTAAACTAGAGATTACACTTTTATTATACTAGTTTACACTTGTAGTCGCACGCACAGAGTTACCACTTGCCTATTCAAGCGATCGAAAAAGACTGCCCTTCCAACCGCGTGCCGCCATTTTATATTCACGATTTCCCGCCAATAATTCCCGCCAAAATCTCCCGCCATTTTAACGACCGTTATGGGCGGCACGCTGCCGGAAATGGCCAGTAAGTATTTTAAATTGACCATTATTTTACTGCCTATCTTTAAAATACAGGACTTAACCAAGCTATCTAAATATATTTTAGGATAATAACAAATAATATGAAATACTCCAAATAAATTAAACAAAGATGCTATACACAACTTCCGTTTCTATTTTTATCAGCCGGTAGAAGCCAACTGATGTACTTCTTATGACAATTATTTATTAATGCATTTTAAAATTGTAATATGTAACATAATTATCTCTAATTATTTAAAAATGAATTACAGTGAAAACAAAATATTAAAAATAAATCATACGATCAAAAGATTTATTATGCTTTTATTTCTACAGGTGTTTACTAAATGCGTAGGCGGATATGATGGAATTTAATACCTAGTATTACGGTGTCCTTAAAGTAATATTAAAACTTAAATTATCCAGAAATGTTCCGAGATGTGTAAATATATCGATATAAATTCTAAAATCATAACACAACCGACCTTCAGATACTTACCGGCTGCGTTAGTATTGATTGTTTGTAAACAACGACGTGAATTAAGTGTTAAAAAAGGCTGAAGCTAAGAAATTATAGTGATATCGCACAACTGACGCACACATTACCCCAAAAATTTATGAAAAAATATAAAATATTTTTATAAAAGTCTTTTGAGTACCATTAATTAATTTTATAACTCTCCACATGTTCCTGTCTACTACTTCCTGGTTATTACAGAAAATGGACCTGTCACTGTCACCGCGCGGCGGGATAAACGTGTAAAATATTACTGTATTGACACAAAATGGACGAACGGGGGTAGGTAAGCGTGGAAGCGGGGGGTACATGACATGATTGACAGGTCCATTTTTATGATAACCGGGTAGTATACACAACTGACTCACCTATACTCTCGTTCAACAAGTTCTGCCGAGCATTCGCGTTCTGCCTGGGCGCCTTCCATGTGAGATGCGCGGGCGCCAATCGTCTCCACTTGATAGCACTACAAAAAACATGTGTAACGTGGATAATTTCATATCTACATAGATGATATCACATGACAATATATGAGTTGTCTTAGACGCTCGCAACGACGGAAACGCCCCTTTTGCCTTTTTTTATGACCACCGCGATTGTGACAACGTCATTGATGACGTCATGACTAACGTTCACGCGAAATTCACGTCTCTCAAAACTCATCACAAGAAAAGGTTCGTTACACTTGACATAAAGATTGCAACGCTTGGGACTAAGTGGAACGAGAAAACGCGTGGTCGTGAGCATGGTAGTTGTGAGTTCCTATTGGAACGGACTCTATGTGTAATGAAACTATAATGACTAAATCACTTACGATAGAATATAACGTCTCCTTTTGGCTTAGCAGATTCTTCTCGACATCGCGCTGTTTTGTGTCCAGTTTACTCATCACTGCCTTTGAAGCTGTAACAAAAAAAAAACTTGATGCTTAAGTGAAAATCAATACTTTTCCAAGTGATGTAACATAACAAGATCTACGAATGGAATACAATAAAACATCAGTGCGATGTAACTACACATTAATATAATAACAATATGAAGTGCTTCCCTTACTTGAACGTAACTAAAATAACCTTCACCAAAAATATTATGAATGTTCTGTAGTTACTAAACACTTTCTAAAAACAGTGCACAGATTTAACAAACAAAGTCAAGTGCTGGTGAGGCAAACGCCTGTACCCTTAAGTTGCATATGGAACAGTTTTTCCTCGTTCTTGAGGGCGAGCAGTTTCTGCTGCTCCACGAAGGAACAATGCATCGCGCGCTGTTGGTTCACCGTCAGTTGGGTGGCGTAACGCTCTTCTTCCTATAAATAACTTCATTGTGATTTCCTTATCTATTTCTGTATTTGAAAAATGAGTAAACATATTGTGCACGTAATCTGTGCAGGATAACAATAACGACTGACATCATTACTTTCATGATTAGAGTTATAATCTAAAAACGTCTGCCTGCAGTTTACTTTAAATTAAAGCGCTGTTAAAATGTATGAAGTAAATACTTACGTTCAGCATGTCTTCAAGCTCTTTAGCCCGTTTTTCAGACGATTTGGATTTGTCCAAAGAGTCTGTCAATTTCTCTTTGAGCTCTCTGATCTGCAAAATAAAATATTACTTAAATATAGCAAACAAACAACGTCGTTGTATGCGTCTTGCTGCCACGACTCACGCTAAGCCGGTGCTTTTTCGACTCAAGCATTAAATTTTCATTTATATTGTACATTTTGTGGGTCAAAGTATTATATTTTTATTTATATTGTAATTGTTATGGGTCGAAAAGAAACACATAAATATTGGTACATAATCATTGTAAATTACTGGTTCCCCACCACTTTATCTGCGAGAAATCATAAGAAAATGAGTAAATAATCGGTACAATCGTTCTTTAATTCTGCAGTATCTATCTAATTGTAGGCACACATATTATGCACTACATATAATCTAATATATAAAATTCTCGTGTCACAGTTTTAGTTGCCAAACTCCACCGAAACGGCTTGACCGATTTTGATGAAATTTTATATGCGTAGTCAGTAGGTCTGAGAATCGGCCAACATCTATTTTTCATCCCCCTAAATGTTAGGGGTAGTCCACCCCTAAATATTTATTTTTTATTTTTTGGACAAAATTTTTAATTTCTATTTTTTTATGATACAACATACAAAAATACATACAACCCTCAATTTTCACCCTTCTACGATCAACCCTTATTTTTTAATAGCCATTTTAGTAATTTAAGGGTGAAACAAAATTCGCTGGGAATGCTTAACTTTTAAATTACGGGACTCGGCGGGACGGGGCTGGGGCGGGACGGGGCTGGGGTGGGACGGTTCTGTAGCGGGACGGGGCTGGGGTGGGACGGTGCTAGGGGCGGGACGGGGCTGGGGCGGGACGAAGCTGGGGTGGGACGGGGCTGGGGGCGAAACAAAGTTCGCTGGGTCCGCTAGTATATAAAATAAATAAACTTACTTTGTCGTTGAGAGCCTTCAGCGCCGTGTCCTTGCGGTGCTGGTTGTCCATGATCTGGCGGTTCTCCATGTGAAGCTTTTCAAGTGCCGCGCGCATGTTGCTCAGCTCGCGTTGGAGGCAGTGCATCTAGTAAACAATAAATTAGGCATGGGTTGTACTTGTTAATTCAAGTACCAGGGCTTACAAGTACGTCTATAAATCAGCACCAGGGCTCAAACCCAGGTATAAAATACTTACAAGTATTTTATTAAAACGTTGAAAACTGAACCTTGCCTGCGTTGCAATAAGGAACACTATCACGTAATCGCGTTTGCGTACCGAAAAACTTTACGTGCATCGTTTATTTATTGTGTAATAATCTGGTTAGAAGATAAATACCTACCTATCAATCTGTTGCTTTTAAGGAAATACTTTTCTTTTGAGCCCCCAAGTTTTATGGGCACCCTGGTGCCGCGGCGGGACGCGGCTGCCTTGTGCCTACTAAATTACGTTGAGAGTATTTCATAGAAAATGCATCCCTATTATGATACGCATTAGGCGCAAAGTCACACTAGCAAGAAAAATACTTTTAAACGTTGTTATTATTTCTTTTATTTCTAGCAATTTTAGACCTATTTTTAATAAACGTAAGGTTTAATTTCATTACTACGGGTTTTTAAAAAATATTTCGGGGAAGCGGGTGCCGCTCCCTGTAAGTAAAATACTTTCATGATCTTGGAAGTATATTGAGCCCGTACCTGGTATACGTACTTTGTAGCAAATACTAGGTTTGTAAACCTGGTATGGTAAATACGTCCCATCCCTACAATAAATGGATCTGTTAATTAGTTACACCAATATGTACATGAAAGCGTCGAATCCGGGTCATGAAAGACATTCGACTTTGCATATAGATACAAAGTGAGTCCTTACACTGAGGAGTTGGTGGACCAGACATCTCTCCAACAAGTTCAAGGTCATTTTATTAAGATTACATACCCTCTGCTGCCTGATTGCTTTTCTGTCCCAACGGCAAACAATGCATAATAATAACAGGTAGGTGTTATTGATTTATTACAGTTTGGGTAGAAAAGTTTTGGATTGGAAACCCTTTGATCGATAGCGCAGCGACGGACAGACGATGTCTTGGTGATTCCGGTCTCACACTTGATGCAGCCCGCTTGCAATCATGCCTATGTTCTCGCACTTAGCGTGGACCTTGTTACGTTGAAATAGGGTATATATTAGCACTCACCTCACTGTCCAAAGTCATGTTCTGTTCGCAAATCTGTTGATGAGCGAGGCGTATGCTGCTGAGGCGTTGCATCATGCCCATGTTCTCACGTTCGGTGTCGAGGTTGTTTCCTCGCTGTTGGTCGTAGAACGCTTGTTGCTCGCGACACTGTTCGACTAGGTTGTTCGCCTCCGTTTCTAGTACTGCGTAGTCCTGGAGTTAATTTGACAATTAAGATTTAGGATTGCATTAGAGTTATGTACTTCCTGAATTAATGCTTCAATTGAAATACTTCAGCAATCTAGTTCCTGCACTCACTCGTTCACTATCGTCCAATACAGCTCAGTAGTCCAGTCCTTTAGTACCTAAGTGATAAGAGACTAAAGCGTACGGATTGCGATTGGTTAGTAACTGCAAGAGCGAGACAGTTGTATGGCTCGGCTCGAGTGGGTTTCGCGCCAAATTATTGTTTTAGATAGCGAAAGCAGAAATGTTCATTAACTTCGTTGCAATAAGACTAGAGAAATGTTGATGTAAAAGGTGATTTTCAGAGTAATTTATGTATTTTTTTTTTTGTTGTAATTACAGACAGATATTTTATAATCGTAATTTTAGACTGTCGAATTTTTGAAAGATGTGTTGATTCTTCAGTCATAATAATAGCTCCGTACCCGCTTCATCAACAATTTAGCTTAATGAATGTGAAGTACTGAGTGATATTATGATAGTAGAACTACATGAACTTGATGTGTGATACATATCTTTGGCTTCCACTGAACTATATCACCCATTTCACTGCAGTAAAAAAATTGCGCATGTTTATTGGAACTATAAATAAAAATTGCCAAGATAGGACTTGGTTAATAATTGTAGGACTGGTTTAAAACAATCATTGTATAAAGTCGAAGAATTATCATTCTCCTGAAAAAATAGTGTTAAGTTACATTTATTGAGTCGGGACCCAGCCACAGCACTCGTAAGAGGAAAAAAAATTATACATGCTAGGATCGATATTTCTGTGCATTTGTAAACTCGATAGAGTAGCTACAATCATAAAATGTTCTGAAGAATACGTTGCATCACAGAATATTACTTTTTGCATTTCCAAACATAACATTTTCTCAACTTATCCTAATAGGTACAGAATAAAATAACCAAATTCTAATACAAACAAAACAACACGATATCTGTAAAAAATATAGACGCAACTGATTTGAAAATGGCGATTAGGACTCTATTTTGCACCTCAACTTGACCATGAGACATTACTTTAGAGTTTAGACCAATTTTCCATCATCATGTCAATTCATCCAAAAAGAGCGTACTAAGCCAAGAGACGAATCGTTTAAGCGGGGACGTAATACTGGGGTTCTGTTGTATTGATAATAGCTGACGTCTTGTAAATATACAACTTATTGTTACAAACAAAACAATGTACGAGTATGTTTGTAATGTACAATTTATATAGATAATCATACCTCTCTTATGTGCCGTATGTCTGTATCGCGCTGTCGCAGGTTCTCGATGGCGCCGGCCCACATCGACATCATGTGCTTCCTCTGCTCCATACCTTCCATCACCTGGGGAATTTAATATTAATTTTATGCCATAAGGGTTCATAAAAAAAAATCTTTAAAAAAAACTAATATTTAAAAAACACCATGCTCAGACAAACAAAAGGTTCATATGGCGGACTCAATGCTAAAAGCATTCTCTACCAGTGAACCATAGGTATATAGAGAAAATACAGGCGACGCAAAGGACGCTATAAAATCAAAAAGTATTTAAAAAAAATATACATTATACTGGGTTACAGGTTAATTTCTTTTATTGTAATATTTCAAAAAAAAAACCATGACAACTGTGCTTCGCAGATGTGTGTTATGATATCTACAGTTATTCAGCTTTCTGATAAGGTATAACATGCTAGTGTTACATGTTTTTCTGGACTGTTGGATTCTATTCGGGACTGTGATAGTTGACTGGACTTTATTTGTGCTTCTGATTTAAAACTGTTTAAGATAACAAACCTTTACGAACGCAGATTATGTCGATATTCTGATATGTTACGTGTGCTGTAACTGAGTATCTTTACGAGCTCGTGAAGAATACATAGTACTTTATCCAGGCCACCGAATACCGGATATTAGTGTCTTCGGCGATTACCGACGACTTAGAGAGACTGGCGCTGTTTCGAGGCGACGAACCGACCTGGGACCTAAACCACGTATCGTTAATTATTGTGCATGCTGGTGGTCGCACCGGATTTGTCAATAATGGTTTATTGATATTTAAATCACATTCCAAAACGGGTGACTATCATGGAGACATGAACTCAGCAAATTTTGAAAAATGGATTAAAGAGCAACTTCTTCTAAATATTGCAAACGTAAAAGTCATGGATAATGCAGCTTATCACTGCAAACAAATTGAAAAAAAAAACAGACCGTGAGTTCTACAAAGAAGACGATGCAAGAGTGGCTAACGAGACGTAATGTTCCATTTGAAGAAACCTTGCGAAAATGTGACTTAATGCTAATAATTAATAGCCAAATGCAAGCAAAACAATATACAATTGATCAAATAATAAATCAAGAGGGACACACAGTACTTCGTTTACCCCCATACCATCCCGACCTCAATCCAATCGAGATGGTATGAGGTGATGTTAAAGGATATTTAGCACGAAATTACGTCAATTCAACATAGGATCAGAAAAAAGACGCCCTTGTTAGCTTGTTTGCTAATTAAATTGCTGAAAAATGGGAACAATGTGATGATCACATAATAAAAAATGAAGATAAGTACTATAAAGAGGACATGATATATGATGAAGAGTTTGATAAGTTTGTAATATCTCTAAATGATGATTCTGATAGCTCCGATTATGACAGTGAGGATAGTTCTGAAATGGAATGTGACGATAGTGATTAAGTTTTATATTATGCAAATAAATTAAATACTCATAAAAGTATGTTTCATTATGCGTTGGTCAGATATCCTGCCTACCAACTCACAGGTTTCGGGTTGAAATCCCAATAGGTACACATGTTTATGTTCAAATATTTATTTATGTATGTAATATCTATATTATTTGTTATATTATTTATACACGTATTAAATATTTATACAATATTTTTTACTTCACTCATAGCTGAATAATATCCTTTAATATCCTTTAAATATCCTTTGGACATTCCCACACATCGCCATCTAGCCCCAAAGTAAGCTACTCAAAGCTTGTGTTATGGGTGCCAGACAACGGATATAATAATTAAATACTTTTGTTTGTAAATACATACATGATATACATAGAAAACACCCAGACCAATACAAACAGACATGTTCATGCACACAAATGTTTGTATTGTGCGGGGATCGAACCCGCAACCCGCTGCGTAGTAGGCGATTTCTCGACCACTACACTAGACGGGTCGTCAAATAAAATAACACAAGTAAAATAAAAACATTGTAAAATAGAAGAACAATTATAAACACACTAAAAATATATCTATACATATTTATAAATATATATTGTAATGTTAATTACTATAAACTTTACATAATATATTATGTACCTACATCAAATTATGGTACGCGAATATATGGAGATATCTGCAGATATATCCGTTACGCATTAAGTTACGTGTGTAGCGGTCCCCTTCCCCCGACCCTCCGCGGACCATGGGAGTGTCACGTACGAATTTGCCAGACTATACATCACTAACTAAGCGTGTTCTACCCATACCTATCACTACCTTTTGAGAGTTATGCCGCGGCGGTCGACAGGCTGTTCTTATCTGTTTTGTGTGTTTTATGAACATAACAAAAACTAATTATCATTGAAAGTAAGAGGCAAGTATTGTAAGTATGCTTCGAGCATTACTTTGGTGCGTAGTTATTTTAAAACTATGACATCCTCTAAGCTACCTTTTGAGAGTTATGCCGCGGCGGTCGACAGGCTGTTCTTATCTGTTTTGTGTGTTTTATGAACATAACAAAAACTAATTATCATTGAAAGTAAGAGGCAAGTATTGTAAGTATGCTTCGAGCATTACTTTGGTGCGTAGTTATTTTAAAACTTGGACGAATAAACCACTGGACGCGCAATGACGGGCAATTTCGCTTGTGCCCCCTTAGCCATGAAGCGGGCTTTTTGGCCTCACTTACAGGTGACGTCTTGTCAGTACGGTGATAGAGCTCAGTGAGAAACATTGACGGAAAAAATGGTAAATGTGGCTTATTTTTATGTAAAAATTATAGCGGCAAGACAAAAAATATTTATTTTCATCCGTAAGTAACGTTTTATCCCAAAACAGCTGTTATTTTTCATGAAAATGTTGAAATGTTTTTTTCAAGAGAAAAGTAAAGTTGCCATTTAAAAAAGTGGTGGTAAGTTACTACAAAATCAACAAGATAACGTATACTTTATACGGTAGGATTTTCGTGTGTTTATCATTCGTTCTCTTGTCAGTTCCATTTAAATTGTGCTTGACAATTGTCGATAAATCATATCGATAAACATTTATTATAAATTCTTTTAAAACAAAATAATAAATCTGTAAAATGTTTCACTCGAGAGTAGATTAAGGTAATCTTAAAAATACAACAGTTTAGTTTCAAATTTTAATCTTTATATTTGACAATACATCTTTTTAATATTATTTCAGGTTTCCTGTAGATCCATTACGGAAAATAAAGAGAAGAGAGGCAAAATGGATCCCCACAAAACATCACCGAATATGTGGTATCCATTTTACGCCAAGCGTGATTGAATGCCAACGCAAAAAATCTACTGCTTTAGCTTAATTATCCCATAGGAGGATTTTAATGGTGCAAGGCTATATTGTGTACTTACGGGCTGTTTAAAAATGTCTTAGGAAGTTTACACTAAGTGATACTTGCCAGACCGTTCATATAAAACGACGTTCTATGTTTCAATTGTTCATTTGATAGTTTGTGCATTACTTGCCCATAATGTATTTTTTTTATTTATTGTTTTGGTCATAAAAAATATATGTCTTTTAACAAAAGATTTGTTCATTCATTCGTTCCACACATATCGATAAAAAAATATCGACACTTTCATGCACTAAATGTCAAAAATTGACACGACAAGCTCCCCCCGCCCCGCAGAAATTGGCTAATGATGTTTTCATACATTCACGCTTGCGTTTCATATCCAGTGGTTTATTCATCCAAGTTTTAAAACTATAACATCCTCTAAGATATTTATTGGAATCAGATGATGTAAAGGGAAATTTTGTTCAAAATGAAATGCTCGTGATAATGAATATGTTCATTTTGATAAGAATAAATACCATAATAGTGTGCATCATAGCTTACATACATAAAACACATCTTTAAAAGTAGAACATTATTTTTTATCAAATGTATAATCACAAAAAAGTATGTAGTAAGTAAACTATATTAGATAGACATTGTTGATGTGGACTTTATTGTAGATCTTTTAAAGAATGTGTGTCTTGTGATTTGATTTGACACATGATTTTTGTGTAACTGAAACGGTTTACGCTGCGTACGCAATGAAAACTCTCAAAAGTAATATTTTCTTCCCGTTTTTGCAACATTTTTCATTGCTGCTCTGCCCTTGTAAGTTTTATTTTAATGTTTTATATCCTAAAACCAGTCCTGATAAATAAGCTATCCAAAACAACAAAATAATTTTCAATCGGTCCAGTAGTTCCTGATATTAGCGCGTACAAACAAACAAACTCTTCAGCATTATAATATTAGTAGAGATAACTAAATAACTAATAACTTATTGTACCCGGGTCGGCCAGCACATACGTCACCGACATGTCGCGTGCGAGTGCTTACAAAAATAATTTATTTACGAGGTAAACTGACGAGGTTTTAGGTGATTCGTTGCGTTACTGCCTTGATCAAAAAAAAATAAAAAGAAAAGAAATTCGTCAATAGTGCAAGTAGGAACTTTTTTTTGTGTCGAATGTTCGGCATTGGCCGAAGTCCGGTTTAAGTTGCCGTAATTCGATTGAATTTGGGCCCATCCCTCATTAATACTGATCTATGTTTTTGAATAATCGCCGTTGTCTTTGTTAGTACTTTTTAGTAATTATTTTGGATAGTTACATAAACCAATTATGTGACAGGTTTTAACTATTTTTTATTGAAAAAATTTTCTAATTACCGTCTTGCCAAAAATATACTGCTCAATAATTCCAAAACTAATATAGCTATTGAAAGTGTAAATGTATGAAATCGTGTCCTTTATGAAACTTTCAAGTTTTTTTTTTGCTTAAATCCTAAATTTAGTGAATAATAAAAATTGTGACGTAAATTACACGAAAAACACCTTGCCCTGGGAATGAGGGAATTTTTATTGATGATTAGATTTTTAGTTCTCGTTCATGTGAATTACTTGAACAATTAGAGGACAACAAATATGATTCCGTGAAAATTTTACGAGAAATGAATGAATTTATAACGTGACTATATAGGTCATATAGGTTAGTTTTAATGTTAAATTATTGTTTGAAGGCATATGTTTTTTATGTGGAAAAAATGAAAGCTTAATAAAAGTAATATGCCGATTATGGAGGTACTGAAGGTCCTTTATACTACTTACTACCTAATTATCCAAATACTTAAAATTGATTTTAAGAAATTTATATCCTACCTAAATTAGTACCTAAGTGTTTTATATAGAAATATACCTATACATACTTTCTTGTTACTATACTCTATAGGTTAAGGAATAAAGTAATGTTAAACCCACATCGGACGAGCAACATCCTTTTGTTACATTTTCAACTTTACGAAAGAAGAAAAAGAACGTATCGTTGAATTTGGCCCGCGAACCACTGAATTGTATTTAGTATATGCTTCAAAGTATGTGAACATTCGAAAATTGGGTGGATAATTGATAAAACTGTTCTAAATAATAATAAAAAATAATAAAAATTGATAAATATATAATCAAATAACCAATAGATGTATATAAGAATGGACATAGTAACTATTCTCATTACGTAACAAAGCAACAATAAAAATAAAATGTTTCACACTGAAAAACTGAGAAAAGCTATGTATTTGAACATACAAATCCATATAAAAAATAATAATCAGCAGAGCAATTATTCAGTAGAAAATATAGTGCAAAATGTTCAATTATATTTTGGGTAAAATATTTCCTTCGGATATTGTGCGTACATTGATGATGCCACGCAGCCTACGAATTAAAGAAAGCACTTGCAAAATTCAACAGGCTTGCAAATGTGACGGTGGCCAGTGTTATAGGCCTACGCCCGTAAAGCGTAAGACACGGAGATCGATTCTTCGTCTGTCAAAGCCAAAGTTGCATTATACAAGTGCAATTTATATTATTAAGTTTGTATAGTGACAAAACAATATAAAGACAAAAATATTTTCATTCGATAGATATTTTTAATAAGGATTTTAATTATTTGACATCGTCTGCTTTTTGTACTCTGTTTTCATGTATACGTGCAGTGCTTTTTAATGGTGTTGGATGTATTAGTACTGTAAATAACTGTAATTTATGCAAAATCTTGAGTTATCATCTCTCGTTAAACTACATATATTTATTTATTTATTACTATCATCATAAGAAAAATATACACATATTAGCTTAATTAATAGTATATTAAAGCCTATTACAGGTTTGTCTAGATACTAGTGTTCTCAGTGATCGTTGAGCATCCATACTCGTATAGCAATAAAAATCATTAATGAATAAAAAATAATACAAATTACAAAATAACTATAGATTATTTTAGTCACACAAGTGTTCAACAAAACGACTGCATATCTGCGAGTATGTCTGCTATTCAGTGAACGCGCACATCGATCTACTCGACGCATCGATTGTACCGGTTGCATTATGCGACACGGTGTGCGAACTAGCTGCGTTTGCATTCACATCTACAATACACATACGTAAAGGTTTTGCCTAACAAACGAAATTAAAAATAGTATGTTTAACTCAGGTGAAAGCACCCATTTCACTCAAGAACTAATGTTGCTCTCACGAGTGAAGTGAGTCGCTTTGCATGACAATCAACTTTTGTTTGTGTTGATGTCTGTATTAACATAAACTTTTTCTGTATTTTTCCTCATAATTACCTGTACAGAGATCCTCTCACAGGCCCGCTCCTCGGCGCTGAGGTTGGAGACCAGCTGTGCGAGCCGGTCGTGCATGCGATCGTGCTCCAGCTTCAACTTCTGACGCTTCGTCTCCAAAGCCTGGAGAAAACAAGAGTTTGTAAATGCATTAAAATTGATTGAGTAGGTACTTCGTTAGTGTACATGTTATGTATTACTAGCAACAGTTTCCCACGGCTTCAATAGTGTGTCTATCTGATCTCATAAAATATTATTAAGAATTTTAACCTATTTGCTATTCTAACATATAAGCTATATTATGGTAAGGTTTTATGGAAATTTACTGGTTTTTACTCGAATGAGTAAACAAACATCCAACACATCTTTACAAACTTGCGGCAACAGGTAAGGTTTTCATTTCGTTTTGTCTGGAGTCAAAATCAAATTCATTTCAAATAAATAATAACAATAGATTTTAGTCTGAATTTTATAGGAGTGCTACAGAATAATAGTATTAACTAAAGAGTTAGTAAATAGGTACTATTTTTCTACTAGCTGTCTACAGAAACCTATAGTCTATCAAAATCATACTCGCCTTAGCTTTAGACAGGTCCTGCTTTGTGAACTGCTCTATAGCAGAGATGTCGCCTGCGCTTCGCTCGAGAGCCGCCCGCCATTCCTGCAGTGCACCGCGCTCTCCGCATACTTCGCCCTTCAGAGTGTCAGCCTTCTTTAGAAGACGAGCTACATTGGCTAGAATGGGATTAAAAAGAACCATAATGGAATGTTCATAGTAACAATCCAATAGCAGTAAAAAAACTACATAGTAATAGGTAATACAACAAGCTTTATTTGTTCTACATACAATCCTACCTAACTTCTAGATTCTTTTCTCTCTTCTAGATTTCTTACTTGTAGATTCTTCTAGATTTCTTCTAGATTACAAAGTATATTGTAATAGTCATTTATCAAATCATGTGGATACCTGATTGAGTCAAAGACGCTTCCACTCTTGTGTTGCAAATATACCTTTCAAATGTAGAGTCAAAAATGATGGTGTTCGGCAACTATATTCTGACGACTATCCTAATTACGTCAGGGAGCTTGACTAAGACCTAAAGCTTCAAGGCAACCTAACCTTCACGTGGTGCGGTATAACCACCTAAATATAAGGCGCAGCTAAATGTTGGACTATGACGAGTAGCAACGTCACAGTTTACAGGGGCTGCGCTTCTGCGCTCGCCAACCCTGCCAAGCGTGGCGAGTATTGGCAAAATCCCCTCATATGGAAGTACACGTAAAAACCAGGCCCCCAGACTTCGGCAGCCCTGCTTTTCTTGACTTTGGTAGCGGTCACGGAAACGGCGGGGCAGGGGGTGCTAAAAATCCCCGAAGGCGATCGCGCTGCCACCTTCGACGACAACTGGCCCTGGTAACGTATAACATAGTGTACAACACTGAAGACAGATGAGAAGTTGCTCAAGCTGGAGGAAGATTTGAGCAGGTTACACGGGGACATAATGGGTTTATCAGAAGTCCGTAGAGAGGGTGAGGACACAATAACTCTGCAGTCCGGCAACCAGCTTTACTAATGTAAAGGCAACCAACAAAAGTCCCAATGTGGTGACGGGTTTCTTGTTCACAAGTCCCTCGTCAACAATATCAAGACCATCGAGAGTGTGGCCAGCAGGGTGATATACCTTATACTCAGAATGTCCAAGAGGTATTCGCTGAAGGTCAAAGATCGCAGGATTAAACTGGATACAGAGTGCTAGTGATCGGTCACTATGGAAAGCCGTAGGGGAAGCCTTGGTTCAGCAGTTGACATCCTTTGGCTGATAATGATGACGATTCTAATAAGCATTCAATTACTTTTTTATTTTGAATTGATTTTAATCACATTTTGGCCAGAAGCATAGGCTCTACTATGTCACAATTAAATACATGAATCACAAAAACTATCCAACTAAGTAATACAGCTTTAAATACTACATGCTTGCTGCTACATTCATACAAGCTCCAATTATGTTATGGGTTTGTTAATGTATGAATTACTTTGCATGCGATCAATTCGCAAATTGATGTCCTTGCTTTGTTTGCCACAGTCTATGACGTCTCGGTCTAGCCGGTCTGCTTCATTGCATGATAGCTGTCGCAGTTTCACCTCTTGTTCCAACTGCTGCTTGTGAGCAAATAGGAGACGCTAAAACAATAAAGATACAAGTCACTACTAAATCATTTGTTCAGGATATGACATAATCATGCAAAATTAGCTGGGCTCATGGGAAATTTCGACGAGCTTATAAGTATTAACACTTCAAATATATGTTTTATACACTTACAGTATTCTCCTGGTATTCCGTATGAACATGATCTTTATATTTGTTGAGATCATCACGTTTTTGTTTTTGAAGGATAAGGTCTTCTTTCAAACGTTGTATCTCGTTTTGCCTGTAAACATAAAATAAATTGAATGCGTTTGGTGGGAAATAACAATGTAACGTAAATAGAGAAAACAATAGTCTTCTTACCTAGATATGAGTAAAGTTTCCAAATTCTGGTTTTCTGGATTTGCTAAAGGAATCCTCGTTCCCTGATTCCATCCTAACTCTTCCAATAGTTGCGCCATATACCGCGGCATATGGCCCTGTTCACTCATTTTGTTCACGAAGGATATCAAAATCTTTTATATCTGAATTGAAAAGTGCTTTTGTGTTTGATCAATTTTCAAAGAACAACAATAACATCGTAACGACATAAACAAAATCGCCGCCATTTTTTTAACAAATGACAAACAGCTGATTATGAAATAGTGAGTCAAGCACCGTAAGCTTGTTGAAAAACCGAACTAAAATTACTATTAGGAATAAAGTAAAGAATCTTAAGAATTATTCATGTGTGTGTGCTCTATTTACAGATATATTATATGTCTAGATATATTTTAGTGAAAATAGAAAATTAATATTGAAATAACATTCTCTGAACGGTTGGTAACGTTACAAATATACATGTTTATATAGTGTATATTATTATAAGTACATACATTCATTTATATATCATTACAGCTTTATTTTTGTGTTTTGCAAATTAATTGGTTTTGTTTATAGCTGCGTAAAAAACGCCACAGGCATTGCACTTTCGAGTCCAAATAAAACAAATATGAAAACAGTGTATTATGGAAACAGTTATGTTTAAAGAGCTACCTACTGTCATAAATAATTTTGATTTGTCTGATTAAATCTTAATACAAAACATAATATTTGCCATCGCTTGCGCATAAAGAATAAAATAATAAAAGATTCCATAAGATCTTAATATTAAGAATATTCGACTGGTTGAGACAGATGGATTATACTGAAACTGAAAAAGTACTTAATTCTGAATATTGATACTGAATAAGCTGTGCGTTAACTTCTTTTATCTTTTAGAGATTTTTAATTTGGTTATTGATCGGATTCATTAAGGTGTAACTTAAATTAGTAAAAGCTGCTAGCTTAGTAGCTAGTCAACAATATTGTACCTATTATATATTTAAGACAAAGTTTTTTAAGATCTCAATACTCATAATTTTACTGTTTTACTAACACGTTCGAGATAAAAATAATCCGAAGAGCAGCTTTATCCTAGCACTAGTTTTAGGAGCTTAAATGGATAAGGCTTATTTTTTAATGAAAATGTAACGTGTTTATAAAATAAAATATATTGTATTCGTATTTATGATTTTATCAAACCACACACCAAAGGGTTTTGTCATTTTCACAGTGTGCTTGATTCAGTTGATCTTGTAAAATATTTTGAAATCGCGCCAAACATATAATGTACGCAGCCTTCCAAAAATAACTCAATCGCTTTAGTTTCGCGCTAACGTGATAGCATGAGGTTGACGCAGTTCGTAGTGAACATTTCGAAAATCTTTTTAAATTCGCGAAAATGAGTGCCACTGCAGCCTCTTTGCCATGTCCAATTTGCACTCATTGTGGAGTATTTGAATCTGCTGAGTCTCTAAGAGACAGATTGATTTATGTGTCAACAAACAACGTCCTGTGCCCAGTGTGTCAAGAGGAAGTAGCAGGTCTTGATAAACTCACAATACATTTATTCAGTCACGTCAAAATATTAAGCTCCACGACTTCAGAAAAGACATCAACAAAAGATGGAAAGTGCAAAACAATAACGGAAAACAAGGCGTCTGTTTTGCCACCACAACCTAAATCATCGAAATCTTACGTTTCTAAAAATAAAACATCTACTCCGACAGCTGCTGCGCCGATTAAGTACGTGAAGATATTTCCAAAACTGCCTATTATCTCCTTGAATACTTTTCCAGTGATAGACATAGCTCGAAGTCAATTGGAAGAATGTGCTGAACCTGGTTCGGAGTCACTTTTGAAGACGGAGGCGGAAATTATACCAGCCAATACCACCTGTAATGTTTGTGGGTTGCAGTTTGTGGATGCTGATATTTTAAGAATGCACAAGTGTCTAATTCACAACATAAATGATCCATCCAGTAATAATTTTACAAGATATGAGTGTCATTTATGTCCGAAATTTTTTAAAATGAGGGGATCTTTGATGGTTCATCTAAGAGTTGCTCACTTAGGTTTTTTGTCGGGAAATTGTGAAACATCAGATAAGGGTAAAGATAAATTGCCAGAAAATTCTGAAGAAAAACTGGAAAATATACAGAGAAATGACAATAAGCAATGGCAGTGTGATGTTTGTCGGAAATGTTTCACAACCAAGTATTTTTTGAAGAAACATAAGCGTCTGCATACAGGTTAAAAAATTGGTGTTACTTGTGGAGGTAATTTGTACTAACAAGAAATAATCCTTCTTGCTTCTAGATTTTGCAGCATAGCAGTAATAATTTATTAACGAAAGTTTCAGCTTTTTAGCTGCCTTGAATTTTTGCAAATCCCAAGAATTATGAAAAAAAAAAAAAACTAGTAATTAACGCATATCTGTTAAATGTTTTCAGGAGAAACACCATACGCGTGTACGCAGTGCAATAAAACATTTACTTTTCAACAGTCCTACCATAAACATCTTTTATATCATAACGATGAGAAACCTCACACGTGTAACTATTGTGGTCGAGCTTTTAAAGAACTGTCCACTCTTCATAACCACCAACGTATTCATACAGGCGAGAAACCATTTTCTTGTGAAAGTTGTGGTAAGTCTAAGAACATTTAAAAAATAATAAAGAATGGCGAATGTACCATTCACTAATTGTTATTCTATCAACTGTTTTAACGCTCCAATCTTATAATACTAATACCAAAATAATGACACTGGGTAATGCTATTTTCAGGAAAGTGTTTTCGTCAAAGAGTGTCCTATCTGGTTCATAGACGTATTCACACAGGTGTCATGCCATATAAATGTACAGCGTGTGAAAAAAGCTTTCGCTACAAAGTACGTTGCACTATCTATATATATTATTATGTGTAATATGTTATTAATGTTACGATATATAAGTAATAAAAAACTTTGTTTTTTCAGGTCTCTCAAAGAACTCATAAATGTCAAGCAAAGCCACCAGGTACTGTTGTACGGCAAAGTGGAAATTTAGTTGAAAAGCTGAAAATGAAACATGGAAGTTCCGAGATAGTAGTAAACGAAGAGCAAAGACCACCTACCACGAAAAGCAATTATCCAGAAATTTCAGATGCAAACGCTGAGTTAGTCCGTACAGGAGCTAAACTTTCACTTGAAGATATGGAGTCAGAAAATTTTACTTTACTAGCAGAAAATTGTGAATTAAATTCAAACAAAGTTTCCACTAGTAAACCTGAACCAGAAGCTGTTGAAAATCTTAACGGCCTTAAAGTAATTGAGAATAACCTCAATCAGTTAATTGATTCCATACCCATAATCGACAAAAATGTTCCATCGCCATCTGATATTCTAAAGAATTTATGTTTATCGCAAGAAGATGATTTGCCAGACATACTTTTAGATCATCAGTCTGATGACAAAAGCTATGATCTTTTTGAAGTTCTTATGTAATTAACTTAGTAGTAAATAAAATATAAGATAAAACTTTACATTAGCAAACATGTTGTATTCTTAGTTTTGAATTTACACTGTATTTTTAACCGACTTCATAAAAGGAGGAGGTTATCAATTCGACTGTATGTTTTTAGGGTTCCGTAGCCGAATGGCAAAAACGGAACCCTTATAGTTTCGTCAAGTCTGTCTGTCTGTCTGTCCGTCCGTATGTCACAGCCATTTTATTCTGTAACTATACACAGTTGAAATTTGGTAGGAAGACGTATCCTGTTAACCGCTTACCTACCGATTCTCATACAAAAAATAAAAAATACTGTCATTTAAGGGGGGCTCCCATACATGAAACTAAAACCAAAAAAAAATTTTTTAGTCAAACCTATGCGTGTGGGGTGTCTATCGATAGGTCTTTTAAAATGATATTCCTAAAACCATTTTCTTTTAAAGTCTAACGTTTCATAGCTATCCGCTTCCAAAGTGGTAAAATGGGCGTCCCCCCCCCATCTTACTTCTAAACCAAGAGAGTGTAAATTTTGAAAAAAATATATAATATAGATCGTAACAAATACTTTCAACAAAAATTGGTTTGGACGAGATCGAACGAGTACTTTTTGAGATATAGCATGTTTTCAACAACCGCAAACATAACTTTGTACTTCATACAAACACTATGAAAAACAAAGTTAGGTATGTTTGCAGTAAACATTTTGTGGTATTTTACTAAGTAGAAGTAAGTGGATTCACTAATTCAGTGAAAGTTGGCACGGAACCCTCAGTGCGCGAGTCCGACTCGCACTTGACCGGTTTTTTTTGTATCTATGTTACCTCATATCTCAGTCATTTGTCGACCGATTCGAAAAAAAAAATCACTTACCTTGAGGGGTATACCCTTTTAGTTAGTCCCATTGTTGCCAATTGGGGATCTGATGATGGAATCTTTGTGTGATCGAGGGAAACCCTCAAATTTTAAAGGCACGTGTAGTGCTTTTTTACTAGAATCTTGATGACGTGTTGTTACGTCTGATTAGTCAAGATCTTGGAGGAGTAGAGGTGGAGCTGAGCTGATGGTGGAACTCCTTAACGCTTAGAAGTTCAGTCATTTTATAATGACATAACTTATGATAGGTAATTTGTAAATTCTTCAAGAACAGAGTCATAAGGTGCAACTCTCCTCCCCCCTTAATGTACAACCCCTCCTGTAATTACTAAAAATGAAGAAATAAAATTAACTTTTAAAAAGTAAAATGCACTAAACAGTCTTAAATAAACTTTTGACCGTTGAAAGAAAAGGAATCCATTTTAAGCAATCAATTAATTTTTAGAGTCGTAGCCATCACTTTGACCATCCAGCATCAACTTTCAGAGCACTGACTTTTTAGTGCAGTTTGGTTTTGAAGTTACTTTTTTAAAGTTATGTATAAACCATAAAATTATTATCCCTTCCGATAGGAATATTAATTTTATGGTATAAACTTGTCCTTGTGATTGTTCAATGTTCAAATCGTACGATTTATCCAAATTATTGTTAAACGATGTTGGCAAATTATTTTCATAAATTTAAATGCAATTTTAAACTAAATAGTGATTTAGGGTTTCTTAGCCGAATGGCAAAAAACGGAACCCTTATAGTTTCGTCAAGTCTGTCTGTCTTTCTGTCTGTCTGTCCGTCTGTATGTCACAGCCACTTTATTCTGTAACTGTAAGCATCACACTGTTGAAATTTGGTATGAAGATGTATCCTATTAACAGCTCTACAATTCTCATAGAAAAAATATATAATGATGTTTAAAGGAGGACTATATTGTATTATAATAACACACCCAACTATTTCTATCAAAGAATTATTTAATCAACTATCTGCCCCTCCAATCCACTGAATATACTATAACCCGATCCAATGAATATACCTATCCCTGTCACTCATACCAGGCCGCGTACGTGTGTGACAGGGATGGATATATTCATTGGATCGGGTTTTGTGTCCAGAGTAAGGGGACGGTTCTGCTGTCTTCAGCCTCCTTTCTAGACATTTCTCCTTGTTTTTTGTTTATTGATATTTTTTTAAATAACAAACGATATCAGCGCTCTTGTGAGCTAAATTGGCAACATTATTATAATAATTTTGAATGATTTTATCGGTTTTCGCAAGCTCTTCGCGTGACTCTGTGTGCAGGTGTGCGTGTGTATATTTGTGTAACAAAACACAAAGGAGTTTTGAGCAAAACCAGCTGTTTTTGTTCTCTTCGCAGTGCTTGAAAAATCAGTGAAAATCAGTATGGATCAAAATTGAATAGTGTCATTTCATCTTGAAACAGTGACATTTTGTGAACTGAATGTGATTTCTTTGAAATTCAAGCAGTGTGCCCAAATACTCGATTTGAATTTCTGTGAAACGTCACATATGATAAATGGACTGAGTTTTTAGCCATTTATTACGTCTTATTTGAAGTAGATGCAATGTGTGTAAATTAGGCCAGCAGGCGAAGTTCCATCCACCTCACTGCATATCATCTGGTTGGTTTCTCGGTTTTGCAATGTAAGTATTGATCTTGCTTCTACTAATTAAATATACATACCTACCTAAATAATATATATCGGTTCACGTTTTATGGCAGGATTGCTCTGTTTGTTAGAAGGTCATGATGTAGTAGTGGGTTTTCAAATACTTCCCTCTTCATTAATTACTTCCTGCTTTTTGTCCTATGTAACAAGTAAAAGTAGGACAGCCTTTGGAAATAATATTTTTGATCTGAGTTTATTAAGCCTATTTATTAGTCCCTATTTACAAATGTTGTATGTAATACATATTCCATCGTACTCATTTTATACAGTTCTTTTTGGAAGCCATTTGATTTTAAGAATAGAATTCTTTTCTTTGTAGTATTCTACCTACTGTAAAATGAAGGTAGACAGATTTTTAAACAAAATCCTCTTTTTGAAGCAATATTCTATACTGAAAACAAGCAAGCAAATAATCTATCATCTGTTGCATTATCACTTACTGCCTGCGAAGTAGTGATAACCAGAACTCCATTTTTAGCACAAATACCCTTTCTTTATATTAATCCCTCAAGCATATGTGAACGAGACACAATGCAAATTCTATTGTTATGCGGTTGTCTGCAACCGCTCGGGTGTTGAAGCATTAATGTTGAACACAAGCTATATCTTTAACTGATGTAACACATTAATTAAATGATTACACTGACTTTGTTCTTAGAATTTTCTTTAATTGTACATAAATTCAACCACTTTTATTTTAAACCAACTTCAAAAAAGGTTGAGGTTATATTATACTTGTAGTATATGGCTGATTTATAACATTTTTCAATACATTCGCTAATGGAATCAAAAACTGCAATTCTACCTAGGGTTCCTGTTCTTTATCTCACAGACATGTAAAATAGTAAGCTGTCAACACTAAGTAGCATCCCATACCAAAGGCCTGCCTATCTTGAGAATCTCTCAATTGGAACAAGAATCTTTTTTAATTAAATAAAATATTTTAATGATGACTAAAGACCCATTTTTGTATGGACACTGAAAATGGGCGACAAAAAAAAGTAATGCCGAAATGCCCTTGACCTGCCACAAAACCTGTAATAGTTTTATGAGAATACCGACATTGACGCGGGTGAAATGGCGGGGTACTACTAGTCTAACAATAATGTAGCTTCAGCCATCTGTGCTACTTTTTCGGGAATGCTAGAAGTATCAAGCTAAAATTTATATCAGGTACTCAGATCTACTGTCCCGTAAAACTGTGAAAAAATCATACTTCTAAGCCAGCGCAATCAAAACTTAGTACCACATTCCTAATGAACATGTAGAGGTATTAAATTGAAATTCATATCAATTACTCTAAGCTGTAACAAAATCAAACTTATAAGTCAAATTGTCTACTATTGTCTAGACTCCAAAATAATGTTTCCCCTAAATAAAAGACGTATGTGCTATTTCAGTCTTTTTAGTCAGTTTAGAAGGCGGTTTTTCGTGTATTTTTTTTCAATAATGCTAAAGATAATATAACTCATGGAATAAAACTCTATTTTATGGATTTATTTTGCGTGAATTTATTAAATTTTATCGCGACTTTTCGAACATACGAACCTTCCTTACATGCTGAAGTTCAGCAGCCAGGTGTTACTACGGGACAACCAGCTTCCAGTAGGTACCACGTCTTTGCAGATGCAGACCCCGTGCCATTGCCAAGCCAATGACAGTTGAACGCTCACCATATATAAAGAAGGTCACTGACAAGATTAGAAATATCTTGAAGCGCGCTTCCATCAATGCCTATTTCAAGCCGCCAAAGATTATTTACCAATTTTACCACCTGTCAATTGCACATCAATACCTCTTCAAGATCCAGAGTTGTATAGACTGGAATGTGACTGTGGCCTTTCCTACATCGGGCAAATCAAACGAAGTATAGGCGTGCGGATAAAAAACATATCGACCCGCTAACGTAAAACATATACGGAACCTAAAATCTGCATTGTGTGAACATGTCAGACCAGTGGTATTAACCGGTGGTCCGCGGACCACTGGTGGTTCCTGGAGGCATTCAAAGTGATCGTGACGGTAGGAAGACGATCGTAAACAATTGACATTACGTGATGAGACGAGTAGAGTCGACATACAACGAAACATTGATAAAAAAAACCTTTCATTGTCAAAGTTTCCAACGTAGGTATCTGATGAAATTCAAAAAGAAGTTATAAAAATGAAACACGATAGTAACTTATCAGATACATTTGAATCAGGAACTGATATCAAAGATTTTCGGAGCCAAAACGCAATTCCTTGCTATTGATCATTGACATTGCTATACGTTACTTAATTTAATTTTCATCCACGTTATCTATGCAAGCAAAGATTTTCGCCGCTTCTGATTAATTATTGAAAAACAAACACTGAAATTGTGAAATTGGTTGGATGCCACTGCCGGCATGCGATTAGCTTGGAGAAGCACTGAACGAAGGATTCAGAAGTTAATAAGGAGAATGCAATCATAAAAATCTCATTTTCTTTTTAGCGTGTCGATGGTAAACGACTTAAATTTGTTGTATGTACTCAGTAATGGGCGACACTGAATGCCTTCGTATTTGCGCACATGAGGTATTTTAAAGAACAGAGGTTATGGCACGAAAGACAAGACAGAAGGTGAGCCATGTCCTGCGGACTGTAGCCACAGATGCAGAATAGGTCGGTTCCGTCAGAAGAGCCCTACCTGAATATGTTGGCTTTACATCCAGAGTCGGTTGAGGGACTTCCACGTGGCTAAATGCAGTCCGTGTTCTGGTGGTGGGTGTTCAGCAGGAGGTACTAATGGTAGAAAAAACTTGTATTTATTTACATTTAGAAAGCGCATATTACCAATAAACCAACTGGTTGGTCCTTGGCCAGACAGGATTTTAGTAAAATGGTCCCTCGTGTTTAAAAGGTTAAGAACCACTGTCTTAGACGAACCCAACCACTTCATACGTTTTGACCAGCTTAAAGTACTACATCGAAACTTCAACAGAGAAGATGGTTGGAAAACTCCACCAGCATGGGATCCAGTGATGGCGAAGACCCAAGCTAGACCACTCACTGCCAGATCTCAAGACATAGTTAGCTCTTTCTGCGTGGATAGGAACGTTAATTAATGTGATTGAGTGTCGGTCGTTTAAAACACTGTAAATGATAAATAACATCTTAGTCTATCCGTGACCACGAACGTTGTAAGTATAGTGTTCGAAAGTCGGGATAAAAATTAATAAATTCGCGAAAAGTAAATCCGTAAAATAGTGTTTTATGCCATATTTCAATGCGCACTATAAAATTGCCTATCCCTTTTGCACTACTATTCATCATAGGTTATAATTATAAGAACAAAGTCTGATTTTTTACAATTCAGTTCAGTTCTGTCACTATTTGTTTCGAACTATTCTAAATTACTCAAAGCATGCACGGTTTATGGAGGAGATGAGAGATTCATAATTCTGCTTCCATAAATTAAAATAACAATCAAATTCAAGTCAATCAGACAGTCCGATTTACAAAAAGTTTATCAATAATTAATATCAGAGTTCGGTAACAAAAGTCACAATAATTTGAATATTACTTAAATGAATTGCTGGTTGTCCTGAACCAAGGTAATCCTGTCTTATAGGGACTTGAGTTTGGCGAAAACTAATTAGATTGTTAATATAGTTTTAGATCGTTTTGAATATGTACATTATTAGTTTTCCCTCAAGCGTATGTGAACGAGACACAATAGAAATTCTATTGTTATGCGGTCTCATGCAACCGCTCGGGTGTCGAAGCGTTAAATAAAAATAAATAATGGCTTGTTGGGGCAACTTCGCGCATTAATAAATTTAATTATTTTTTTATTTACGTACGTAATTGTAGCTTGTATACTACACCATCAATGTCTGTCCTTAGATATAATAGGGCTAATTAAATCCCAACTATTCAGGACCTAAACAGTTAGCGACATTCAACCCAATCTATTTTAATCCGTGGGTCCCCCATTCATCGGTTTCGTTTGTTAGCTGTGTATATAAAGGTGGTGGCGATGCGCGAATCTATGTGGAATTGGCAGGGGTACAAGGTGGCAGGGCAGCGGCAGGGCCGCGTCTGTATCGATCCGTCGCGGCCCGCCCGCAAGCCCGGCACCTTTCATTACCTTCAGCTTCACTGCAACATCATTGTTGCCAGCCAGCCACGATATGTTTAGAAAACCTATTCTATTAAGCACCTCACTTGAAGCGCTAGGTATCCGCTAGGCCTTGATATCTTTAGGTCCTTTATCAATTTGTTGTCATGTACCTATTATTATGTCGACCAATAAATTTATTCTACCTCTTTTGATTCTATATAATAATAAAAATGTTATTTGGAAATTATGCCCAATCAAGAATAATCGGTGGTTTATTCCATTCGGGAATTCCTGTAATTTTAATACTAAAGTATTATTCAAATGAACTAATGTTAAGTCATTCATTAGTCTATTTACTATCTGAAAAATTAATTATGGTTTACTTTCTTCAGTTATGGCACGTGGTATTAGGTTTAGGCAATCGTTTACGTAACACGACGCCAGCTACCTCACAGAAATAGGCACACCGACGATGAAAACATGTCCGCAGTCTAACGTTTTAGCACCTCGCCGCTGCAGCTGAACGAACAGACGGTTACTACCTATTTTCTATCGATTTTTTACTACATTATGAATTGATTTTATTTTTATTTTACCTTTATATAAGAAGACCGTTACATTCGTTGTTTGTATTTTCATTCTGTAAATCTAAACAACTAAAGCAGCCGAGTTATCGTCGCGTCAGTCTTGGCATGTTTACCTATCATTGTCGGTTATCTTAATGCAACACGGACGGATCGTATCTACGAATAGGTATTAAGCCCGCAGAATGAGATACAATATTGGCCTAGTTGCGCACATTGCGTAAACGGCCGTAGACTTGAACTCATTCTTTCATCGACTGACATACTTTGACTATATGCTCATTAGGGTGGGTCACTAATGTATGAAGAAAAAAAATATGTTTTGTATTGATTTGTAATAGTGACAGAAAGGCGCTATAGCATCAGAATATTATATTCACAAATAATTATTAGTTTTGGATATCATTTTCAGCCTCCGGATCGACCTTGAAAAAACATTTTTTTAAAAAAAAAGAAGCGTTTCTATCTTCAGTTCCAGCAACTGTGCCTAATTTTTATTGAGTGTATTTTATAATTAAAACACTAGCACTTAAAATTATTAGTTTATTGAATAAAAAGAGAATTACAAGTAGTTGCCAACATTTTTAAATTTATTTAGTTATTTAACTAAAAAATCCTTTTTAGTTAAATAACTAAATAACGTGCTGCTTCAGTGACAGTCTTGACAGCCCTTTCAACTGCTTGTGTGTGACACGGAAGTCGTAGGATAGGAAGTTCTCGTTCTCCTTTCTGTGCAACAAACAACTGCAACTCCTCGTCACTTACAGCCTTAAGAATAGGAGGTTCGGTGATGTGCTGCTGCCAGTCGATGAGGTCAATATAAGAAGTTGCATTAAGGTTCAGTTTGGGAACTTCAAATAATCGGACATTAGGTTGTGTGTTTGCCCGAGCCTTCAAAATACGACGTGCTGCTAACTCAGGAATGTGGCTTTGGGGGTCAGTAAGCATTGCCAGTAATAAATTCTCGGGATGAGCGAAATAAGCATTTCTTTGAATGACTGGATCAATTTGAGCTTTGTAATTCGCCGGTAAGTATCTAGAAGTAGACACTAGCTTCCACAAGTGTAGTGCTCCATCTTTGCAAGTAGGATGAGTTTTGATAGCAAACCAAGTCGGAGCGTAAACTTTAACAATATATGTCGCTAAACTTTGTAGTTTTTCAGACGGAGCTTTTGTAGAAATGTACAGACGAAGAATACGGTTGGCTCTAGTCAACCACCTGGCATGTGACATCTTGCCAGGTGATTTATTAGCTAAATCATCAGGGCAATATCCCGTCGTAACAGCTAATACAATGTTATAGAGATAGGATTGGTCGGTACTTAGATCTTGTGCTGTTAAATTTGGTAACTCTGAAGGGATCGGTTGAAACTGAACCACCGGCTTATTATGACAGTTTTCTAATTGTTTTCCGATTGGGCCTTTAAACGTTTCTGGTCCTGATGTAGCACCGTCAATATATGCAAATAAATGTCGAAACGGTAATTCGTTCATATGTAGCAGACAAATAATCCATTGCAATGGTTTGTTTAATTGTTTTTCTAATAAACGTATGACACCTCCGTATTTACCGACATTAACGTTCGTGCCGTCGCATCCAACCGCCAACAAAAAGTCCATTGATATATTTTCTCTTAAAAAATAATGAGTAATTGCTCTAGCAATTATTTTAGCTGAGCCAGAACTTGGAGTGATATGCCCCAAATACTTAGAGCCAGGTTCTTTAATTAATGATATGTGCTCTTCCATTAGAAGTTGTCTGTAACTTTTACTTCCCTTTTTTAGCAGCACAAGAGATTTGTCTTTGCGACCATCGAAATATAAAGCGGGTACTTGCGAAACACTGTCATTGCTAATAATGTTTTGTCTCGTTTTTGTTCGTTCTCTTCGTAACTTGTTTTTGTCAATTACTGATTGAGAGGAGCTTGTACTGCTGGTAGCCTGTAAAACTGCTGAGGCTATGGCTGCTCCAGCTCTGTCAGAAATTCCATATCTGTCGCAAGTTTTGGCAATTATGGAATAATTCATACTGGCAGTGGTAGTTCGCGGAACGGTACGTTTTTTTAATTGCAGTGTTTTGTCGTCACAGTCGTGCTCACTGGAATCGGTAGAGGTGGAAAGGTCAAGTTGAACGATGGTGTTTGAAATATTATGGCATGCTGCTTGGTGCTTTAGTAGGTGTTCTTGCTTTCGTATATTCCTTTTTAAACTTTTTGTAGCTTCGTTGGTACAGGCGATGTCGATATTACCAATGAACATTTTTCTAGAACCACGTTGATCCATTAAGAACTCGCATTCATTTCTCGGTACCTTTCGCTCTTTTGGACAAGTGCAATTCATTAATTCCTTACATTTGCAGGCACTAATATCAAATAGGCTTTTACTAGTAAGCTGAAAATCTTCCAGTTTATTTATTGGTATTTTGGGATGTGATTTCAAAAGATTCTTGCACTTAAGGTGGTAAGCCTGCAACATTTGTGTCACTCTAGTATGTGAAACAACAGGAAGAGATGCTTTTGCCCACAGTTTTTCAATTTTGTCCGTCAAAATGATAGCGATTTCGGGAAAAGTTGGTTCTTTTCGAGTGTCTTTCATCGATTTTAGCTGTCGTCGCGTCCACTCATAACACTTCATAACTTCTTCATAAGTTGGCAAAGTATTGTCTTTAAGATCACATATTTCCCCAAACAAAGGACATCGCGTCGCATTTCGCGTGCGCTCCATTTTTAAAACGGCCTCTCAACTAACTTACCGCGACGCAACTGGCGCGCGAAATTGTTGCGACAAGTGCAATGGACGCCTCACGCCCCCTCCCCTCACACCCAATATTAACCAATCAAATGCCTTTCTTGGTTTGTTTTAGTAAACACGCCATATTTGCTTTCCTGTGATGTAATAATAATGTTAAAACTCGAACGCACGATAGAACTATCGACACCTGGAGTAACATATTAAAATTATTTTTTCTGTTTTTTCAATGTGAATCCGGAGGCAGTTAATGACATTACAGACTAATAATATTTTAGGTATAGTATTTTTAACCTACATGTCACCTTTTTATCACTATTAGATTACAAAAATAAAACAAAAAATATTTTGACCCACCCTAATGCTCATCCATCAACAATTTGTTGAACAACAAAAAATAGCAAACACTTGCAGAAGAACATGCATACTCGCATTAATTATTGAGAACTTATAAAATATAGCATACTTATGTTTGTAGTTCAGTTCAGGGTATGTTGTGCAACAGACATGGCGAGACCGTCACGAAACCTTTTGGCTCCACCACGTTCGTCGTCGTCGATGATTGCGACACCATAGCTTTCACCGCTCGATCGGTCGAATGGACACTTTTTGACTTTTGAAAAACAATAAACCATAGATTTTTCTCCGTTTTAACGAAACATCAGAATCCGAGTACCTATCAATGGGCAAAAAATTTGCTGTAACAACGACACGTTGAACCGATCGGTTCTTTGTTCTCCCGCTACGCTATAGCCTATATTTACTGCGTTACGTGTTATTTCAGTTAATTGGGTCACCTAAATTGTGTTACTACGACGATAACATGTCTGCGCGTATTAAAAAATATGAAGCTTTCCTTGTTTGCTAGAGCAATAGATTTCATACTGTGAGTCACGAATATTTTGACAACAGCTCAAATGACTTTTATTAATAGCGTCGCGCTATATAAGAGCTGTATCCAACCATCCAGTCGCGTGTTGCTATGTTGCGTTGAAGCTATTCAATGCATCTGCGCTGGGAAGTCCATCCTCCGTTAAACACGCTCTTGCCTAGCAATATGTTGGTGTTTCACACAGCATATTTATTTTCCATACAAATTTCCTTATAGAGAAAATATAAGGAATTATTTGACAACTCTTTCCAGCCAGCTATTTGATGATATTGAATAGCGGTCCCCCGTGACTGGGACCGCACGTTTTGAGATAAGTTCCGCAGCGCGATGTTTTATAGCCTAAAGCGATAAATACAAATAAAAATCAATCCAACACAAACCATTTTTCAAATCGATTCCAGTAGTTCTCGATGTAAGCGCAACTTCAGCTTTGTAATATTAGTATACTAGCTGGTGCCCGCGACTTCGTTCGCGCTGAAGTATTGAATAATACACTTTTAAAAATCAAAGAATGTCTCTATAAACTACATTAGTAGTTTTTCCCGTAGGGGCTAAAACAAACAACTGCTCAGCACTACTCACTCGTGAACATACATACAGCTGTCCATGAGAAAAGCAATTGGATCTTAGATCCACCCCAGTAGCCTTGAGAGTTTGACCTTGGGATTTATTGATGGTCATTGCGAAGCACAGACTGATGGGAAACTGAGTGCGCTTAAATTCGAAAGGGAAGTTGTTGGGAATGAGTGGAATCCTTGGTATGAAAACAGTTTCGCCCGCGCCACATCCAGTGAGAATCTCAGCATGGATTAAATTTCTCTGCAAAGCACTTACTTTAAGTCGGGTGCCATTACATAATTTGGGCGGAGTTAGATTTCTCAAAAGCATTATGGGCACTCCGACTTTCAGTGTGATTTTATGTGCAGGAAGACCACTCGCTGTTAGAGAGCTCAAAAACTCTATTGGGTAGTTCGTAGCATCGTCCTCATGTACAACGCTGTTATAGGACGTGTACACCACTTCATCTCCACCAATTTCTGCCAAAATTTTTGCATTTAATGCAGCAGCTTGTTCGTTTTTGGGTGTCAGTATGGCGCGTTCACATAACCAAGAATTATCAATTTGAATAATACTTGAAACGTCTCCAAACACTGAATTTATTAGTTCATCTTCAGACGACACAACTTTACCTAAAATGTCAGGAATAACAACTTGTCCTTCATCTTCAGGAAGAGTACCTTCTCCAATTTCTAAAAGAATATTCGAGAATGTTTGTGCCTGGGAATTTCCGCCTAGTTGTGCTCGCATGTTGATTGTTAGACGCATTCGTATTATTTGAGGCCATAGATATGAACGCTTCAAGGATGCATTAATTTCATCGGCTCTGGTTCCCCGAGTAACAACCGGAAGAGTTTGCCGGAAATCGCCAGAGAAAAGAACTGTCACGTTCCCCATTGGAATATCGTTTCGGCGAATGTCCCGCAGTGTTCTATCCACGGCTTCAACAGCTTTTTTATTTGCCATTGTGCATTCATCCCAAACGATAAGACAGCAATCCTGAAACACCTTTGCTTTATCGCAATTTCTTGTAACTGCACATGTTGGTGTTTCAGTGCTATCTAAATCGATTGGGATTTTGAACATTGTGTGGGCAGTTTTACCACCGGGAAGAAGTGTAGCTGCGATTCCAGAAGATGCTACGGCCAGTGCTATCTTACCTTGTCGCCTGAATTCAGCAAGAATCGCTTTTGTTAGGTAGGTCTTTCCAGTACCACCTGGAGCATCTAGGAAGAATATCTTCCCTTCATTATTAAGTACGCTTTGGACGACGATGTCAAATATTTCCCTTTGTTCTGGTGTAAAATTTTGTAAATTGTCATTTACTATAGCGGTTAGATCAGTGGAGCTATAGTTTATCTCCGAGGCATACTCACGGTTGATACGCGGTTGATCGGGTAGAATTTGAGGAGAGGGAAGACTGAAGTCACTCAAAGATTTGCCACCAATTGATAAAAGGATCTCCTGAATAGAACAAAGGGAACTATTAATTACTCTTTCGTCATTTGGATCAATATCTTGATTTAAATTGCGCCTCAAAGAATGATGGAAGTCTTCAGAAAGATACGTCTTATACTTCTCCCACAAACTTAAAGGGTCTGAAATACCACAGAACACTAACATGACAGCAAATAGGTGACGTAAGCGTTTGGGACTGTCGCTGACACAGGCTTCTTCGAGAGTCGCATCCCAATGTTGATCACCTTCAAGCAGTTGAAGTGCTCGGCAAGCTGATTGAAATGTGGGATGCACAACATCATGAACTGTTTTTAAAAATTGGAAAGAAGTTGGTCCTTGAACGTTGTGCAAAAGCAGCCGCAAGTAAAAGCATTCCCCGCTACTGGGGTGAACTGTGTACACTCGACCTAAAGCAGAGTCCTTGAAAACGCCAGGGAATCCTTCAACTGGCTGACCACGTCTACGTCTGTTAAATACTCCTCTTTGCTTATCAAAAGTGTAATAAGAGGGTACTTCATCGTAGGTTAACGTTTTAGCGAAATCGTCTTCTTGGCACAACCTGAAAAACGCTAAAAGTGTTGTCTGGCGTGGGTTTTCTACACGGTTTCGAGCGTTATCTGCGTCAAAGTATATTCTCTGACCATTCTCTAAGTGGACATCAAGATGCATTACTGTAGGATGCCTTTCATGAATGCCAAATCCCAATATGCGCCATATAGCTTCAGAAGTGCTAATGTATCGTCCGGTTTGGTACCTGGTAACTTCGTCTCGATCGGTTCCTTGCAAAGCGAACGTTGCTTGGTCGTTGCCTTTATTGACATATTTGCAAATATATTTTATTGCCTCCACACTATTGCACATCTCAACGTTTATGTGGGCGCCGAATATTTTGGACAATAAAGGTGAGTAGGGAACAACCCAACTATTATCAATTATTAGCTGCTGTCCGCGTAATCTAATTTCAGCTGTATATCCGCCCTGCTGCGGTGATCGACGTCGATATGAAGGGTACCCATTCTCACCTGTAACTGTCTGCTCTACTAAAGCACGGGGATACCTTTTTGTACAATGGCCATCCTTCATGCAGGGAGAATTTCTATTCAGGATACCGCAGGGGCCATGTACCATATGTGTTTTTATTATTTCATACAGTGCAGGATCCTCTTCGGGGTTCGGAAGCTCAGCGCTTATTAAGGTGTCGACATCGTTGGGTCGTATTTTATTCTGCAGCCACAGCAAGATGTGCGCGTGAGGAAGGCCACGCTTTTGCCACTCAACGCTATACATAAAGCACAGAAAAGGACCAAAAACGCTTTCTTTCGTAAGAAGGTCGATCATTATTTTTAGTTTCAAGTGAAACACCTTTGCAACCACGTCATGTCGGTCATAAGATGCTTGACCTGCAAATAACTCTTGGGTGATCTCGTTCCATTTCGGGTTAGTAGTAAACGTGATAAATAAATCCGGTCTTCCATACTTTCGGACGTAGCAGAAAGCATCCTGCGTGCGTTCGTGCATATAGCGCGGTCCGCCGGTGAAACTGGATGGAAGAATGACTAAGCGGCCTAAGTTTTCAGAATCAGCATCCTGCTGCATAGCGTCACGTAAATGCACATATTCTTCAGCACGTAATCGTCTCTGGTTGGTCCGTATGTACACTAAGCGCTCAGTTTCAATTTTCGCGTACATATCAACAATAAACTGACTAAACAGGCCACGGAACCGTTGCAAATATGCAAAACGATCACGTCGTATTTGCAGAATGGCAGCATAAAACTGCTGGGCTGACACTTTTTTGTTTAAGTTAGGCTCTCTTGTGGTGGGGTTCACTTGATGGATCCCAAAGTTATAGCCATCTTCCCCTCGGCTGTAAATTAGTGGGTATTGTAAGGCGTCATATGAACGATGCGTTTCGTAGATGCGCTGTAGCCGGTCATCTCGAGTGCGCAAGACTATATCTCGACGTTCACATTCTTGGTCAACTAAAACAGCGGCCACTTCATTTGCAACAGGTGTATTGTGCCTACCACGATGCTCAGCTGCGGGTCGTTTTTCTGCGTTAATGACAAATTTGTAATTATTGTTCTGACCTTGCGGAACAGATTCTAATGCGGCTTTGAAACTATGCACATAAGGGTTTACCTGGTGCAGCATACTTTGAAGTACCGTGATTAGATTGCCATTAAGCTGTGGATAAATTTGGTTTCTTATGTTTGCTTGCTCCTCATAATTGGACACAAAATAAATCTGAAGAAATTGGGGCTGATTTTCAGGCAACAGGGAACCAATTAGGTGGTAGACCTGACCCTGGATCTTAAATGTTGGCATGAATGGCCCTTCAGATATTTGTTTTGCACCGAAAGACGTCATTTGAAAGGCATTGTTATATGCTCGAACATTGTCCAAGAAATGTTTGGATTGAGGGTGGTCACCATTCAGCAATGATTTTAAAACTTCAGGTGGATTTTCAAAAAGATCAATACGCACTTTCCCACCGGAGCAACACATCCCATTTGCTTCTTTTTGCCATTTGAGAGCATCACAAAATGGACAAATTATAATCATTCCTCCAATGGAACTACATTCAGAATAATTTACCATAGGTGTATAATTAAACGCACTTCTTTCTTTATTAATCCATGGGAGGGTGTCATGCCCTACTTGTTGGGCTTCGTCTGAGTCTTCAGAGGAAATCGAAATTCTGTTGAGAGAGTGCCGCAGCCGATCAGCATCCAAGCGAGCTTGAAGTTGTTCTTCTGTCTCTTCACTACGCGTCACACCTACCCTCAGCCGCTCATTATCTAAGAAAATTTCATTATTTCTGCGTAAACGCTCATAATTTTCTCTCGCTTCTTCCAATCTCTGTTGGTGCTGGTCATCGCTTTCTAGAGATCTCGCCCTGTTATGCCGGTCTCGATCATTTCTTAAGCGTTCTTCGTATTGAGATAAGGTTTCAGACGCGCGCGATAATGCATGCCGCTCACGATCAGTGGTCAATCTGGAGTCCCTTTCTGGAGAAGTTTCGGAGGCGCGAGACATTGCATGCCGCTCACTATCCGCTGTCAACCTAAGGGACCTCTCTGTAAAGGTTTCAGATGCGCGAGACGTTGCATGCCGCTCACTATCCGCTGTTAGCCTAAGGGACCTCTCTGTGAAGGTTTCAGATGCGCGAGATAATGTGTGACGCTCACGATCAGCTCTCAATCTAGAGTCCCTTTCTGGAGAAGTTTCGGAGGCGCGAGACGTTGCATGTCGCTCACTATCTGCTGTTAACCTCAAAGACCTCTGTGTAAAGGTTTCAGATGCGCGCGACAATGCATGGCGCTCGCTGTCAGCCGTCAGCCTAAGGTTCCTTTCGGTAAGGGTTTCTGAAGCTCGAGATGACGATTGGCGTTCACGGTCATAGCTAAGGCGTGCATCACGATCGGAAGGAGATTCCAAAGAGCGCGCCATAGCTTGACGTTCTCGAGCAGCCTCAAGTCGGACCTGCCGTTCGTCATTTGATTCCTGTGATCTAGCTAATCTCTTTCTTTTGGCTTCTCTACTATTTTTAGAGAGATTGGGTCGTTTTCGAGGCATTGCTACAATAAAGTAACTTAGCCACTTAACGACAATAAAAAGCAACCAATAACCTAATCGCAAAGCAAAAACAAAAGTCCGTTTTACTAACCAAGTCAAATATAGTTTTAATAACTACAATAACAAAGCAACAAATAACCAAATCGCGAAGCAATAACAAAAGTCCGTTTTAGTAACCAAGTCAAATAATTCTATAAGTAGGTAAGTATTTTTTTCCAGAAACAATCAAAATCTGAAAGAAAGCGCTGTGGTTGCTCCTCTGCGTTACCGTCTGCACAACAACACAATGACCAAAATACACGACAACAATAACATAAGCCCGAAGGCATCTTTACATCACAATAATAATGGGAGTTTTAGCCAGTACTTTAACTGTTACCGCCTTCACCGCGTGGAGGTACTCCCAGCCTATGCTACTGTTTAACATGACCCAAATGCAGGCATACCTGCGACTCTATAACAGGTACACACAATGAGTTCCCTTAGTTAGGTAGGGTGATTAATTCATCCCAAGTTTAGGCCAGTTAACACTTAGTCACTTGGCGTGAGTTATTATATATTTCACTGTCTAGGTAAAACTCAATCAAATGAAAAAATCCCATCAAATTCAGTCCTGTAGTTTCTGATATTCAATTTCCTGCCTACCCTCTTAGTCTATTGGCGTGATTATTGCAAGTGATGCTGAGTCAAATAAAAAAAGTCCCATTAAAATCGGCCCAGTAGTTTCCGAGATTCAATTTTCTGCCTACCCCCTTAGTCTATTGGCGTGATTATTTCTATCCTTCTTTACCTTCCAAGTAATGTTGAGTCAAATAAAAAAAAGTCCCAATAAAATCGGTTTAGTAGATTCTGAGATTCAATTTCCTGCCTGCCCCCTAAGTTCATCGGCGTGATTATTTATATCCCAGTTTACTCTCCAGGTGATACTGAGTCAAATAAAAAAAGTCCCGTCAAAATCGGTCCAGTAGATTCTGAGATTAGCCCGGACAAACAGACAGACAGACAGACAGACAAAAATTTTAAAAATTGTTGTTTTGGCTTTTATTACGGTAATTAAGACCCCCTGTAACAATTTTTCATAAAAATCTTCAATGTACAGAAATCGATCTTTTACAGTCTTATTATATGTATAGATAGATGAGTATAGATTTTCAACGAAGTAGATATAATTATTATTCGGAATCGTAACAAAGAATTGCCACAATGTCATGTAAGGAATCTCTTTACATTGGTTATATGCATTACCTTTGTCTCATAAATTACTCAACAAACAGACACTTGCTCTCGTTACTATTGGATACTGCTCTATAAAAGCATATATCGTTATCTTCCTGATCAAAGTTTTACCAATCTAATCAAGGTACTAATTTGCTAGTTGTACAATATAACTAACCATACACAAAAGAAAGACAGAGATTGCAGCGTTTTACTACACTTAGCTCCTATTATATTTAAGACTGTTTTGTCTGTCTCGGCTCTCGAGACCAGAGTGTGTTTGCAGGGGATTTTGGTCGAAGGGTCGCCGTAGGGTTCGTTGAACCTCTAGGGCTCCGCACGGCGGGGGCGCGGGCGCACTGGGACGGTCGATGACTCCTCCTGGGGTGCAGTGTGCACCCCGACACAATTATTATCTACAGATTGATTTGGTTGAACGCTGACGTGTACAGTACGTACGATACACGTAAAACGCGTATCTCTTGAGCGAAATGGGTGCAATAAAATATCGTTCTTAGATGACTGCATTTTTACAATGTTTGTCGGAACGGAATTGTGAAAATGATATCACGCCCGCTTGCTTACCATGGGTAGTAATACCACACGGGGTGAGTACACCAGTGTGGTATTACAACGTACGTAGGTACTTACCTACTTTATTTATTTTATTATTACAAATCATAAGGAACCAAAATGTTTGTTGATTACGCGATTCGCAAACAACTTGGCCGGGTTTGATGTTATTCGAATAATATCTTCTTTTTATAAATGCAGCTTTCATTTCTTTGTCCCGCAATCACTACCTGGAACATCCGAAAAAACTGATGTTCTTTTGTCATATCGGTACTACTTACACGGGAATAAATACACATTCATACACCGAAATGTTCTGTCGCCAGCACATCAGGGACCAACTTTTGTTGCAAACTAGCCATTATTACAACAACATAAGATATCGCAGTGTTTTTACCTTGATGTGCTGTTGTCCGTTCAATAATTGTAGTTGAACGCATACGATATACAAGAAGACAACATTCAAGTGGTTACTGGTAATCATTTCCTTACCCAACTCGGGTAAGTTAAGGTGCGTTTTTGGATAGGCTTTGGATAGTTTGGCTGGCTAATTGGCAACAGAGCGGAGTGTTTACAGCAGTGTTGCCGAGGCGAGCTGGTTTCGCACGTGGCCGCTGCAGCACAGCCGGGTTGTCGACCCGCGGCCTTGGGGCGCAGCCCCTCGCACTGAACCGCTCACCAAACTGCAAAAAGCACCTTACTGACCATTCTTACAGTCCAACATCAAGTAAAACAAATTCGGCTTTTGGAACAAAAACTTGCCAAAGTATAATCTTTACTGTATCGAACAGTGCTATCTATATAGTAGAAGGTTAAGTGCTCGGTTTGGAACTTGGTCTCAAAATAAAGGTGAGTTAATAATGAATAAATATTATCTCGTATCGATAGAAGTTTATCACACCAATACAGCATAAAGGCTATTATTTGCGACCTACTTTTATATTATTACAATAGTAAGACCGAAATTATGAAAATGTAAATTTCATGAAAAAGAGCATTTACCATAATTCAATTTATTATTTACCAACAATCCGATAGACAGACTAAAATATTAAGAAGTCCCTTAACAAACCGTGCGAGTAATACAAAATCACACCATATTGCCTAGCAGCAAAAGAAATGAACTTATTTAATTCTAATACTATTCAGACATCATTTATGACACGAGGATAAGCTTTTGTATTCCGGAGTCAAGGAAGGTCACTTTGGAATAACAAATCGGCAGGCAACGCTGTGATTTGTTGTTTTTTATTCAACTTCGCTTCGGTCCACTCACGCGCAGTTAAACTACACAGGGTCACGTGACTGTATGGGAAATTTTATTGTTTGCCACCAGTAATCGCGGGAAGCATGTAAGTGCAACAGTTGATTCTTTCTCCATTATCAATAATGTACTTGTCTACCTGAAATTGGATACTTTATCGGTAAATACGTGGTTGTTTTAAATCTACCTGGCCAAAACACCTGGTGCAGGGCGTTGTGTGTGCAATGTCCATCCCATAAGGCGGGGATTGTTTGAATTGAGCGGACAGGTTTATTTTAAACAGGTTGGTGTCGCTCCTCGCTCGGCTAGAACTGCTGTACCGTTTTCTTTGACTTTCTTAGTATCGCATAATTATGACGAGACATTATAATGAATATTACCAACAGAATCAACGCTAAGCTAATAATTTACAGGGGTTGTTTATATGGATTTTTTATTTGTTAAATAAGAGTAATTACTTACAAGCACACTATATTAAAGCTTTGGAAATATTTTATAGTCGCTTTCGTTACCTCGTAACTACAGCAACATAACAAACTAAAAGCTAAAGAAGGTTTCACATAACGGTGCTGTTTCCAGACAAAACGTAAGGTAGTCGAGTCGAAACTGAATTGGGAAATCGTTGATTAAAATGAAGGTAGGTAAAGAAATATTCGGAAGGACCAAAACAGAAAGCACCTTATAATTATTTTTTTTACTTAATACAAATTGGAATAGTTATTTGATCCCCTGAGGTTCCTTCCATTAACCAACTCTTCAAACATGTCTCTCGCCTAATAATGAGTTTTGACGAGTCTCGCTCGGCATTCTATATAGTTATAAAAAAATAAAATATTTTTTAGGATTCGACTTACTAGGAAAGTACAACGCAAAGCAAACGGTTCCTTACTTTAATCCCTATTTCACAATTAATGTGTAGGAAGTTTGTTTTACACCAAATACAAGAATATTTAGGTTGATACATATGTTCGTACGATGGTAGCTATCATACCTATGTGGTAGATCCGTAGATAGGAGGCAAGCAAGTGGCAAGGCAAAGCGAGCCACAATGCGGTAAAGGCCTGGCGGCGCGGTCGTTCACCGGAGTCCGGGCCCTTTGCCCCGCATACGAGACATAGATATACTGCCCTTGATATGCGTATGCGCATTAAAACTTTGACTGCTGCTAATAAATAACGCATGCATGCGACTTTAATGACATATTGATGCTTAGCATATAATATACCTTTATTTGAAACTATTGTTACTAAAACACTGTCCTTATTTACATCACCACCGCAATAACGGTACACTCCCACTGCAACTCTCACTTTATTATATCTTATTTATATCATAGTATATTATTTTGTTAGGCCTGTTAAACCGTCGTTCAAGCACTAACCAACGAATTAAAGTTATTTATTTTAAAATCTTTGACAGGTAAAGCTAAATAGAACTTAAAAAAAAGGACTTCAAAACCAAAATGCACTAAAAAGTCTTAAATAAACTCTTGACTATTGAAAGGAAAGGTGGGTTCTAGGGGAACAATTTCTTTTTGGAGTCGGTGCTGTGATAGTTGATGATTGATGGTCAAAGTGATGGCACCGACTCCAAAAAGAAATTGTTTGCCTAGAACCCACCTTTCCTTTCAATAGTCAAGAGTTTATTTAAGACTTAAGTGCATTTTGGTTTTGAGGTCGGTTTTTACTTTTTTTAATGTTATTTTTATTTCTTTATTTTTAGAGATTATAGAAGAGGGGGTGGAAGGTGCAACCCCCCCCGGGTTGCACCTTATGACTCTGTTTTTTAAGGAGCTACAAACTTCCTATTATAAGTTATTTAATTATAATTACTGAACTTCTAAGCGTTAAAGAGTTCCACCGTCAGTTCAGCCCCACAAGATGTTGACTATCAGACGTAACAACACGTCAACGTTAAGATTCTAGTAAAAAAACACTATACGTGCCTTTAAAATTTGAAAGTTTCCCTCGATTACACCAAGTTCCCATCATCAGATCCCAAGTTGGAAAATATGGGACCAACTAGAAGGTATACCCTCAAAGTAGGCGAAAAAATTTTTCGAATCGGTCCACAAATGACTGCGATATGAGGTAACAAACATACAAAAAAAAACATACAGTCGAATTGATAACCTCCTCCTTTTTAGGGTTCCGTAGCCGAATGGCAAAAAACGGAACCCTTATAGTTTCGTCAAGTCTGTCTGTCTGTCTGTCTGTCTGTCCGTCCGTATGTCACAGCCATTTTATTCTGTAACTATAAGCATTACACTGTTGAAATTTGGTAAGAAGATGTATCCTGTTAACCGCTTACCGATTCTCATACATAAAATAAAAAATAATGTCATCTAAGGGGGGGCTCCCATACATGAAACTAGAACCAAAAAAAAAATTTTTTGTCAAACCTATGCGTGTGGGCTGTCTATAGACAGGTCTTTCAAAATGATATTGAGGTTCCTAAAACCATTTTCTTTTAAAGTCTAACGTTTCATAGCTATCCGCTTCCAAAGTGGTAAAATGGGGGTCCCCCCCATCTAACTTCGAAACCAAGCAAGTGTAAATTTTGAAAAAAATATATAATATAAATTTTAACAAATACTTTCAACGAAAATTGGTTTGAACGAGATCGAACGAGTAGTTTTTGAGATATAACATGTTTTCAACAATCGCAAACATAACTTTAGTAACATAACTTCATACAAACAATATGAAAAACAAAGTTATATTTGCAGTCAACAAAATATTGTGGTATTTTACTAAGTAGAAGTAAGTAGATTCCCTAACTCAGTTAAAGTTGGCACGGAACCCACAGTGCGCGAGTCCGACTCGCACTTGAACGGTTTTTTAAGTCCGTTTAAAAATAGGTTGGTATTATTTTTATGCTTTTTATTTTATTCTTTTCGCTTTGCCATAGCCGCCGCCGGTAATTAATTAAATACCGATCCACTCAATCGTCCCCCACCGTCACATCACATGACTATATATTACATTAACCATGAATATATTTATTAATGATTAAAATAATAAGGTCTTAGCTGTGCTTTTTATACAGTACGTACCTACCAAACTACGGTAATCGCTTGCACGCGCGATACGTGAAAAGTATTCCAACTAGCACAAAATTGCTGTAAAATAGCTGATAAAAAGATTTTCCGACTCCTAAGGCTGGTTTCGGATGCTGTTTAAGTGCTCGCCAAGCGCTTATGCAGCTGTTTTAAGTGTGAAGGAGGACCATATTATACAGCATTATTCCTTAGAACGGCTGGTTTAAGTAATTATGAGGGCTAATTATTAGCTGTACTGGCTGGTTAATGACTTATTTTTAATCTAAACGCTAAATTTGTTCCGCAGTACATCTGGTATACTGGTGTTAGTTTGATATCTAACTTTAATTAATATTTTCATACGTATAAAGGATAAAAGCTTGATGGAGCAGGTACCCAAACTCGAACCCGACGTTTCAGCTCATCCCTTAAGTGTTCTATCGTATTCAAATCCGGGCTTCGAGCTGAGCATCCATTATTGACCGAAAAAATGCAAATTAACAGGAAAAAAATCAGCTAGAAAACGAACAAAAAAATATTATGATTATCACTCAGTATTCCCTCCCCTTGCTCGGATATAATGGCAGCATTATCCTTGAATTCATCGACCTCACGGGCCTGACTTGAAATATAAATTGCACTTGTTAAAAGCAACATTAGCTGTGTGACAGACGAGGAATCGAACCCCGTGTCTTACGATATCCGGGCGAATGCCAATGTGACGGTAGCCGAGTGGTATACGGGGGTGGACAAGGGGTTCGATACCTCGTCTGTCACACAGCCAATGTTGTTTTTTACAAGTGCAATTTAAATTATTAAGTTTGTATAGTGACAAAACACTTAAAAAACAAAAATGTAATTATAAATTGGCTTCTTTCATCTTGAGCGATTGTTAAAATATTTCCTTAAGATATTGTGAGAGCAATCTCGCAACATTGATGACGTCACGCAGCCTACGCGTTGAAGTAAGCGCTTGCAAAATTCAACAGGCTTGCTAATGTGACTGTGGCCGAGTGGTATAGGCATATTAGGCATACGCCCGGATATCGTAAGACACGGGATTCCTCGTCTGTCACACAGCTAATGTTGCTTTATACAAAAGCATTTTATATTAGTAAGTTTGTATAGTGGAAAAACACTAATGAAAAACAAAATTTTAATTGTAACCCCATGAAATCTTGAGGGATTGCATTCCATTACTATTCAATTACGATGTTCAGCTTGTGAAGGCTTGTTGGAGCAGGTACCCGAGCTCACCTTTTTTTGTGTATGTTGCTTGATTATAAAGTGATTGGACGGTACTATAGCATAAATTAGTAGACATTAACATTAACATGAAACGATTTTTTGTAGGCATAACTTTGATAGTTGTAAATTGATACCTTTTGAGATAATCAAATCAGAGTTTTGGGGTAGCTGGTAGCCCGGTTTATTTGCTGTCCAGGTTATGTAGGTACGAGTAGTTACTAATTATCTTCTTGAGTTTACGAAAAGCAATAAAAATTATATATTTTTATTCCCGTTCCAGATTCTCCTTTTGTATTTATGCTGTCTGTCATCCATCAACATTCTACTTATCTTTTGCTACATCTGCTTTTCACTTAACTAAATCGACTAAATATAGGAAGTGATCATAAAAAACAAGTTAGGTGGGTAGGTATACATTTTTCATTGGTAGTGAAAACATTGACTAAAATAAAGGTAATGAAAAAAAAATACTTACCCATAAGTATTTTAACATAGAGGTCGTTGGGTGAGACTAGGAAATTCCATTCAAACGCTTTTGCCTATGTATGTACCTATCCGTTCCGTGAGTAGGTAGAGGTAGAAAAGTAGGAGATGAAGTGCTGGCTTGCTTGTTCTTCGTTTGCTACTTTGCGTACATAGTCCCCACAACCAATCCCATAATATGGGCATGTCCGCATCTGATTCTTGTTGTGTTGGTAGAATTGATGTTAAATGTTGCCATGTTTTTATTTAAAAATAGAAATGGTAGATTCCTGTATATAAGGTAACTATTTCATCGGAAAAAAAGTAATTAGTCATATTAAGTCTCGTGCAAGATTACGTTACACTTGAAAAAAAAACAACCTTCATAATTAAAAAACATAAACTTACTTAAACATATGTATATATGTTATTATAAATTCTTCCACTCTCAAAGTAGATTGCAAACTCTTAATTATAATAAATATTATATCTAAAATTCAAGGGTATTTATTTTCTAATATTATTAATAACAGACAAGAAAAAATAAAACTAAGACATTCAACATAAAAAAATAACTTAAAGTCTACTTATTCAAAAACGAAACCATTTCCTTGAGGCAAGGAGGCTATGATGCTGGCTGCGTTGCCGCGTTGAATAGCTATGCAAATCCTTAGAGCTAGGAACCAGCCAGCTTTATTATTGGCTATTACAGAATTTAATTTTGGCGCAATTTTACCAAAAAGCAATTTAAGTAATGCTTATTGTAAATGAACTGTATGTTTTTATGAGAATGAATGTCTTTAAACCTATTCCTAATATTACTAAATCTTCGGGAATTATATCCTTTGTGGAACAAGTTATAAACTTGATCAGCTCTTGATTCTCGCTATACCATCCAACGATTAATAGGTCCTGCAGTGTACCGCCAAAGATGCTAAGAAATATATGTTTTCTCATGTAAATATTATAATAATAAAAAAATAAAAATCTTTTATTGTAATAAACAAATTTGAGTACAATATCAGTGGCAAGTCTGTGACAGGAATCACCGCTCTTCAGTAATACTTTCGTACATATGAATGTACTAAAAAACAGGTAATTTAAGACCCACTAATAATAATTCTAACTAATAATTATAAACAGTTTTTCTTAAAGTTCTACAGTTCAAGAAGTGCCTCTATTTCGTTGTAATTTCTAATTTGTAACCAGTTACTTACAATTTTCTTAAATTTATAGAAAGGTTTACTATAAATATTTAATTTCCTATTGATGAGCTTGTACAGATGTGCTGAACGTTTGCAGTACTGCTGGCTTGCTAATGTAGTGTTAGTTCGTGGTACTTAAATAAAAATATATTTCCTTATTTTATTTCTTACATTATCATTATATGGCATACTTTGATGTTTTTTCATGACTGTATTCAATATAAATAAAATTCACGTATAAAGAACAGATCAGTTATGCGGTAAAGACTTACAGTAGAAAATCTCAATTTTTTATAAAAAATACATTGTCAATAGATTTCGTTGAGCACGTTTTGAAATAATTTCAATTAATTCAATTAAACTTCAACAATTTTGTAATCGGAAAAATCAAGCAGAGCATCGCGTTTATCATCACGAACAAATTTCTCCCATTACTTTATAGTTCTCACTACATGGCGTTGGGATAGCTTTAGAAGCATTTATTTTTCACCCTTAAAATTATTATCCCTTTGGAATAGAACGACAAAAGCGAGATGCCACTAGCAGCAAACTGTGTGATAAAAAGAGATGGGAAATGCGATGTAGCGGAATCGTTTTTGACGGCTGTCGGTCAGTTTGGAAGCCCATAGGCTCGCTGAAAATTTCTTTCATTTGATTTTTTCAAGTGAAATTGTGTATAATTTGAAAATATAGTTCTCCTGAAACATAGTGTCTTGATCAGTGATTGAATGTTGTTCATTACAGCGAAATAACCCAACAAATAATCATTCAACAGGTAAATTAGTCCAAATCGAAGCCTCTTAAAATAGGACTTATATTTACCAATGCACTTCAAACTTAAAGTAAGAAGTTTGATTATATTCTATAAACGTTTTTTTACGTAAAAAGTAAAGACAGTATAACACAGGTAATGCATATCTACGAATATATTGTATAAAGAAATAATATTTAGTTAACACTCGATGTGCATGTTCGATATTTTGTGTTGACTGTTTATCATGCGGTAAACTAATATGTTTAACTTAGGAAGATTTATATAAATCTTCTGTACGAAAGGTAATTTTATTTTAAGCTACAAATGTCACTGACATTACGACCTTCGTGGTGTAGTGGCTAAACACGCTTATTTCAAGGCGTCGCCGCTCCGAGGTCCCGGGTTCTATTTTTTAGGAATATTTTGTTGGCCGCCAATATAACTTTGTTTTTCGTAGTGTTTGTATGAAGAAAAAAGTTATATACATATTTCATGTATAATTATTTTATTACTCTAAAAAGAATACTATGAAATAATATATAAACTATTTCAATAGGAAGGAAAAATCTTCTTTATATTGTAGATTTTTAGAACTCTATTTAATTTAATATTTCGACTTTTTTATACTTACTTTGCGATCAAAAAGAAAAAAAAAATGGCTTACAACATGGCATCCAATAATATGCTTATCAAACATGTAGTTTGTTAGTCAAATGCATCAAACTCAGTTGCAGACTTAAGAATTTGATCGTATGTGGGGCGCTTTAATTCGTGCTTGCTATTCATACCCTTAATCGCGCGAGCTCACGAGTCGCGAGGCATGTCACGATGCGAATAGCGAGCGTACCTTTCACAAAATCGTGCTCGTTAGTAGTCTCGCCGCTCGCCTCGCGGTTCGCGCGAATAAATCCATATGAATCCTGCATGAGAGAGATCTCCCTACGTAGCATAGAAGTACTATCCCCTATCGGAAGAGAACAACAAATAAAAGGTGTCAAACGAAACCGATTTCGGATGACATTTATGTGTGTAAAATTGTTCATGTATGCGTGTCAGTGATGTTTGCCATACCGCTTTTTACATTAATATCAATATCGATATATTTCATTGGTATCATTTATAGTAGGTATCAATATAAAACACCGGCTAAGTACAAGTCGGACTCACGCACAAAGGTTTCCGTATTCGTAGGGTCCGCAATTTTTTTAATAAAATAAAAACAATATATTTTATATTTAAAATTTTATTAAATAATTCCACTTATACCATACAACTAACTACTTATATGATTAATGCAAAATGCAATGAAAATTATTCCTTTACTCAAAATATTCGTAAATATGTATTAAATGTTATTTGATCTTTACTTTTTACGTAAATAAACGTTTAAAGAAAAGAGTTATCATACTCATTACATAAAAATTGAAGCACATTAGCAAAAATAAGTCGTAAATTAGGACGAGTCGATTTGGAATATTTTACCTGTGAAATGAAAATTTGTTGGAATTATTTCGCTGTGTTGAATAACAATCAATCACCGAACAAGGCACCATGTTTCAGAAGCATTATTTCTCCAAAATATACACAATTTCACTTGATATTATAAAAAATCAAATGCAAGTAATTTTCAGCGAGCCTCTTCGGGGTCAACTGTTTGACATCTGCCAAAAATGGTTCTGCTACATCGCATATCGCATCAATTTTTCTCACACAGCTTTCTTCTGGTGACATCTCGCTTTTGTCGTTGTATTCCAAAGGGATAATAATTTTGTGCTACGTAGCTAGTAAAATTCATCAGTGGTAGCATTGGTAGTATTTAAAAATTTAACGCTGGCAACATTACTCCCCAATGACAGTTTGCCAGCTGTGTGGAGTGGACTGAAAAATAAATCGAAAAGCTTGTAGCTCCGTCCTTGGTGTGTCATCCATTACATTCAATAATTTCTACGAATCTGCTCAGAGAGCTCGATTATCCTGTTGCAATTAGTCAAAACGTGTATTATTTTACTGTAAGTGAAATCGAACTAAAGATAAAGGTGGCAGATCGTGCTAATTATTAAAATGTTTATGTAACGTTGCATTGTTCAGATCATTGAGTATGCTTCATCTTTTGTTCCAGATAGTTTCGCTGTGAGTGTTCCGTGCACTTTCCGTTCCCGTGATTAATGAGTAGTTGATAGTGAAAGTGTGGATAGTGATGTGCTTGTGAGTGATAGTGGTGCTGGGTGCAGTGGATGCAGAGGCAGCGGTGTAGCGCTCGCCCTGGCATGGTGCCGGGCAGGTAGCGCGCGCGGGCGGCCTGCGCAGGCCCCACACAAGCAGCTGCGTGTGTCCCCCAGCGTCGTCTATGGCCGAGCAACACATCACACCGTCGTCGCACTCTGCACTCACGAGAGAGTCCAGCGGGTAAGACCTTTTTTTTGCAGTTAAAACCACTAATATTATGGTTCGACAACAGTTTTAAAGCTTGAGTTCTGTATATAAGGTCCTGGAAATGTAAATATTGATGATGTTCTGGTACTCTTTTTTCTTTGTTGTACACCAGCATTCTGTCTGAAAGTCTTGAAAGTGCAGCGACCCTGCGGGGCTAAGTGCTAACTTGCTAAGTATGTTAAAGGCTGATTCCAAAATCTTGAACAAATTGAAACTTGCAAAATAAATATGGAAACAGGTTTCATATTTATTTTGCAATAATGTCTAATATTGGATAATCTGACTGCAACAAAATAAATGTATTGAATTTTTTTTTTCTTTTATATTCAGTCTAGATTTTAATGTACATATTTATGATAATAATTATTTGATTAACATTTTCTATTCTGTAAATGAGGATAAAATTAGTTAGGAATAAAACAAGAAAGGCTATGATCAGTTGGTATGAAATAAAGTAAAAATGGCTGCCTTTTGTCAACAAATTGGTTATAATACATTAACATGTGAGATCATTAGTACTCTCTTACTAACTAAATCATAAGGACAGCATAGTACTATCCAAAGCACCTTAACAATGTGTTGCGGCGACACTACTTCTATGTATTGCTAATATGAAGCTAGAGATGCATTGTCAAGCAGCAGAAGACTGTCACCTGACCGCAGATCAGTAGTGAGCTGATTAGCTGATGCTGTACTAAAACAAGTTTAACAAGACATCATCATCCTCTTCCCTTTCTAACAACAGATAGAAGAGGCACTAAAAGCTTATGACATTTTGTAATAATTTATCATTAGGTTTTTTTTTTTCATTAATAAAACTACAGTCCACAGACTCTTTGGTCCGTGCCTTTTTTGATTTAGGTTTTTGTTATGTTGGGTTACTTTTTATTTTTGCTCTGCGCAAAAATTTACAGTGCTTTTTACAATACTTATTACTAGGGATGTTAGTTTATGCTATTACTCTCTTATAAGTTAAACATTGTCTCTTATTTCTACTTAAGATAACTTGATATTTATTTTTTCTTGTGTTGTTGTTATAATTGCTATTTTCTTTTTCTATATTTATTTGTACATGTGCATATATTTTTGATGTATTGTTTTTTTTTTTTTTTGTTATTATTACATATTTGTATTATTCTATAAGGTTTTGGAATTCTATTATCCTTGTGATTTTGCTATACAATATTAAACAATATTGCTCTTATTCTATATCATTAGGTTAAAATAGTGTATGTTCAAAAAGACTAACCAAGTAGGCTTTTCATAGAAAAGCTGCGTTAAAATATAATTAATATGGCTAAATAATAAATCTTTAAATATTACCAATACTTAAAACAAAATAAGACAAAAGTACCTCTATAATTATTGCTTGGAACATAAAATATATATATAATAGTCTACTGGTCCAAAGTATGTGTCTGTATCACAACACCTCTATCTATGGTTATTACCACATGGTTTTATATTATGACTCAGACACAATTGTGATTTTGATTAAAAAGTAATCGTCCCCACCTGGGAACTTGGAGGTTGGTGGGTATTCTAAATATCATAGTATTTGTTTATATGAAAGAGATCTATGGCATGGGCTGATATTGAGTCCAACATCCTTTACTGTTTCTATTACTTTGTTTGGTCAATGTTATATAATTTCAATCTTTTATTTAACTTGCAATTGATGTTTGTCCTGGTGAAATTTAGCAACTTAATTTTGAATCAGTTTTACAGCTTGAATTATATTGCAACAGGTCTTCTCCTAGCAGGGTGGTGGGCGGTCGGTGGTTGCGTCAGGTGCGTCAAGTGAGCCACAACCGTAGAAACCGTCACAACGTAACGTCGCCTTTGCCGCGTTCCACCAGCCGACATTCGTCCAGCCGTAGCCTAGCTGACAACGAACCTCAGGCCCACGTCGAGCTACGCAGAAGCTCCCGCCTCATTAACTCACTGCCCAGATCCGACTACTCCATCACAGAGCGCTGGTCCTACGGAGCCGACGTCTACGAGACGCGCTGCGATACCACCGACTACAAAAGTGGAGACACCGAAAAGTCTTCTGCTAAACTTTACACAAAACGTGGAAGAACTTCCTCGCATGACAGGAAGAAACGTAAAAGCCATTCCATATCAACCAATAGCACTGACGAGTGCGTCGCATACTGCACACGCTCACGGACTGCTCTTAAATCTACTGAGAGTGCTTGTGAGCAAACACCAAACAATTTGAAGGTGCATACGTCATTACAGTTATCAGTGAACGAGGACGCCACAGCCACCTCGACTCAACAGTCGCAACAAGATAATTCGGAAGGTGGTCTGCTCCCCCTCGAAGAGAGAGATTTTGCTTACTCACCGTTTAGCTCATCTACTGTTACTGAACTGTTAGATTCTGACTATTCCGTCTATAGCCCCACAGCTAATAGAAGAAAGGGAAAAAAGAGGAAAAGGTCATCACATCGTTCGTTATCGAGTAGGAAGAGTAATTGCTTGATTAACATAGAGGATTGTAAAAAGAAATTTAAAATAGATCCACACAATAAAGACTTGGAAGATCCAAGCAAAGACGCCCCTGTGGACACTCAAATAAAGCAAGAGACTGACAAAGTAGAGCAGCCGTCTGCGTCACATACTTCGTGCGCCTATTTGCTGCGGAATAGATACAATCGTGACCTTGGGCCGTCTACCTCAACCGTTATTCGTGAACATTCAGGTAATTAAACTCCACACGTAACTGTAATGTACGATTTTACACTTAAAATATGATTACTGGTATTACGAATCGAATTCGTAATTGCATTCGCTACCAAAAGGTCCTAAATACATCACAAGTTCCACAATAATGCTTATCATTTGTTATCGCTTATGTGTATCATAAGTGCAGCCATTCATTGAAGATAATACCACGCACACAAATGTTTAGTCGTGTTTGTGTTTGCATTGCAGCAAGCCCGTCTACTAGCGACGTGGTCCACAATCAAGCATTAGCGGAGCGCAAAAGTAACGCAGACAGTCACGGAAGGACTGACACACCGCCGCCTTTCAAAGATATACAAGGTACGTTCTAACTGTAAACACTTTCAAAGAACAATAACATTTGTTAATTATACAATAAATTACATTGATATTCTTCGTATTGTTTTCCAGAACCAAGTTCGTCCAAAGCGCATAGTTCTGCCAGCAAGCTTTTAATCGTTCCCCGAGACCTTCCCTATTTACGCCAAACTAACGCACGGAGGGTAAGCTTTATTTTGTAGATTGGTTTAAAAATATTTGAAAACAACAGAAAACGCATTTGCCATGTTTACAGTTTGAATATATCAATGCAGACTGTCACGCAATTTAATTTCGCATGATAATATTATTGTTCATTGGGTTTATCTCAAGTTTGATAAATTATGCTTATAAGTACAATGTTTATTCATGCAAACAAGGTAAATGTACTTTACTAGTTGTGTCTCGTTCTCGTGCGGACTGATTATTGAAATGCGGAGGTCTATGTATTTGTGATTAGTTCTTGTGTATTGTATCGTCTAATGTGATGTGCTTTGTGGTCGCAGAGTATCGCTGCGGCGACGGGCGCGACCCTGGGGGCTTGCTTGACGCGAGGAGCCAGCACTTCGCAGCGGCAGAGGCAGGAATCTGCTTCGAAAAGACAAGTAATTCGCCCTCTATTATATGACCTTTTTATGTTAATCACGATTCGGTTCGACTTCTTATTCAAGATTATTATTCTGACCTTTTTTCGCTTGAATAATGCTTACGTAAATAAATATATTGGTCATGATTGTTTTTATATTTTATTTACTGCTTGTTTGTGCTAATCGTCATTTTGACATTTTAATTTAATTGACCTACATGATATGATATGACGTCATTGATAAACAGATCAAGTGTAGAAAATATGTGACTTGATAAATTTCTCTAAATAGTTAATTAAATCTTATCATGATATTATCAACAATAAATAAATATGCATAGAAACGTGCTTCCATGTTCCAAAGACAGCCACATCAATATTATCTATCATCACGTTAATCCATTGTAAAAGCTGATAGTGGGTTAGGTTGGGGTAACCAAACCGGTATTTGTCCATCTTTTGCAAGTGTCACACCAAACGTTTATTTCCGTCTAAGTTAACGTTTTTATACGGCAAAGTAACGTACAGGATAGAAAAAGTGTTGTGACGTATCTTTTCAATCTCACTTTCATTGTATCTACGAGTATCTTCTCTATGGAGAAAGCAAAGTTGAAAGTGTTAGCCTCTAACATCCCGTTGCTGGACAAAGGCCTTACAATAAGTATGAGGTGGTTATGAGTCCACTACACCACGTGTGTAAGACGTGACTTACGAGTATATGATTCGAATGGTCACCCATCAAAAAATAACCACGCCGTAGGTTTCTTAACTTCGGTAAAGGTGCCTCTGTGAAGTGTTAAGAGTTGCTATAACACGTGTATGTGTTGAAACAGGTATCAGGCAGCGAGGGCGCAGGCACCAGCGCGGCGGGCGGGCGGCGGGCGCGAGCTCGCGACATGCCGCAGCCGCAGCCGGCGTCCACGCGACGAGACAAACGAGGTGACCATCTTTTTAATTAACCTTTTTTAGGAAGCTTAAGGCCGGAGACTGACTTAAACGTGTTTCCGTAACATTTGGTCCTGTTTCACGAAAGCGTTATCGTCGCGTAATTAATTGTCGGTCAGTGTTTATGCGATGGTAAAACAGGCCCTAGCCTCGCTGTAACGTTACCTTTACAATCTTGCAGGTCTTTTTGTGTCTAGTGAAATGCAGAAAACAGCCACTTCTTGATACATACTCGTTTATTCCATGCACACAAATCTTTTTTCTTGGTGTGTTCCGTGTCGGTAAAATAAAGTTTAATCCGCTTGAAATCTGTTAGGACACTGCCCAACTAGCACAAAACCGTTCCTAAGAGCTTTGGAGCCAATCCGATTATTACCAAAGGCGCCAAGCTTTAGCGCCAAAGCGTGCACTGCAGAACTAATGCAGCCGCTTTGCAGCCAAAAAGGCACAACTTTTTGCAACCTGCAGTTCCATTAGAACTTCAAGCTAGTGGCATAAAAGGGCTGCAGGAGCTGTAACGAATAATTATTACCACACTCAAGCTCTTGTGGAGCCTATTGAATGAATAACAGGTTTTTGTGAACGGATTAGATCACTGATCATTCACCTTGTCTCTCATTTATTAAATCTTACAGCTGTTATTTGTCAGACATTACAGAATGTAAATAAATAATTAAGTAAAGTGAAGTTAGTATTTTTGAGCTATATTTCGTATTATATGCAAGTGGCTAAAAACGCAGATCAGTTTATCGTGCAAATAGTTGATATTGTTAGAGTATTTTTTACGCGCCTCAATAATTATCTCATAATATCCTAAAATATGTGAAATTTCATTATACAAATAATATTATGTCACATACCTACACAATATAAAAATTACATACTTGACTACATTTGTATTTTGTAAGTTTCTGGTTCTATATTTAGTGATATTTTACTACAAATTGCGATAAAAACCTATAAAATTCTCAAATACTGATATAAATATTGTCCTGAAAACATGGCGTTTATGAGAAGCAGCTTTGAGTTGCAACTACAACCTCAATACTTCCTCTCTGCGCGTCAAAGCGTTAAGTTTCACTCTTCTGAAGGTCCAAGTAATAACTGGACCACTAATGCAGTTCAAGCCTTTACAATAACTTTATTCCATACTTACTGCAGCTATGGAACTTCATTAATGGTTACTCGATTGGAGATCCGTAAAACTCGTTGCAAACCGTAAAATACGATGATCGTTTGCAGCTGCTTCTAGAGTTTTCGCCCTATGATTTGTTTAACTATGTCTTACCATGTTTTCAGAATGAGTATATGCATTGTCCATTACGCTTCGTCTGCTTCTATTGTAAAGCCTTAATGCCACTATAAGTAACACAGTTGATCAAATTTCTACTTAAATCTGCGCAAAAGTGCAAATAACTTCTGCAATGAAACTTTCAGTAGCAGAACAGTGATAAATATATCTTTTTTACAGTTCCGTCAAAAAGTCTGCAATTACAGTCTTTATGCAGTTATGAAGCGTACAACAGCTGCACTAGAAGCTTTTTAGCAGCTTTAAGCTGTAACATACATGTTTGAACTCTGTTTTAAAGCTAGAGCATTAAATGGGTTGTAAAATGAACTCTTGTAAAGCCTAGAGTGGCATTTGGTTCAGCTTCTGCTTCCCCTAGTGATATTTACAGCTATGGGCAGTAACGGAAGCAATAGTAGAACTTAAAACCACTTTCTGAACCCCTAAAGCGCTACTGTACAGTTGCGAGTTGCAAAATAGGCTGCTATTTCCACTAATGTGCTAGTTGGGTGTGAGGGATGTTGAATAACTCTGGTTTCTTTTTGCAGGCAAAAGCAGTCTGGGTTCGTGTGCCAGTACTGGTGGTGCGTCCAGCCGGTCCCACCCCCAGCCTTTAACCACGGTATAAATACATTGATTTATATAAATATAAATACATTTATAAAACGACTCGTAATTATAGTGATGTTTTTAATGATATTTTGTAACTCGTGTGGTATGTTTGCGCAGGGTGCCGTAGCATCAACGTCTTCCACACCGCCGGCGCCAGCCTCGGCCGCATCCATGCCTGACAACGCGTCCGCTGATGCGAAGCTTAAGGGTAAAGGTAACTTTATATTTAGGTTTTAAAACTGACATTTATCTTAGTCATAATCGAATTATTTGATGAAATGGTTGCTTATAACTTTTCTCAAGTGAATGTGTTACGGCCGTTCCCTATATGCAAACTAAGATCAAAGATAGATAGCTATCCTCGAACTGTTGTCACCAGCTATCGACCATAATAAACAGTTTCTATATTACAGATAGGTGTTGCTTATCTCCAGTTAGCAGAAGATAGGCCACATTATCCAAGCCCTCCCTTACGTTTCGAATTACGCAGTTGTACAAAACCCTCTCAATTACGTCGCGTCAACGTTTTCACGATATTTGTGGTCATTATGATACACCAAGGATAATATTTATATAATACGTTTAAAATAATATTTACTTTTATTGCTATGCACGTAATTATATATATGTTCTATTTTGGGTAAAAATATTATGTGAAGCATGCACAGACTTTACGTAAAATGGAACGTTTTTGAGCTCTGACAGACAGCTGATTGATTGACATCATACCTACGTCAATTGATTGAAAATTAATACTTTTTAACGTAAAAAGTATTAATAAATTTTAAAATTCAAAACGACCGATTGAAAAGAAATAGAAAGTTATAGTTCCAGTTTATTTTCGCAAACGCTTCAGAATGCTATCAGTCCGATTGCTTAGAAAAAACAATGTGTCCAGCTGGTAAACAATGTATTCAAGGATGACTTTATTTCCATAAAATAAGTGCAGTGAGTGAGTATCAATTGTACTTTCACAAACAAGTCGTTTGCGTACGGTTTTTAAAGGATATTGACCAAAGCCGGGTCCAGACTGCGTCTTTGTAGTTTATATTTTAAAAATCTTGTTTGAATTATAATTGTACTGGTATTTTAAGGGTAACTAAGTTATTAAGTATTGAATTACTTTAGTAAAATATAACAATTCCTTCTGAATGTATCAAAATGAATGTAGGTGAGGTGCATTAACTCTGCAATCACAAAACATAACCTCAAAATGCCTAATCTGCCATTGAATTCCTTGTAAACCTGATTATTTATCAAAAATATTTTTTGTGTGTATTCTTTCAAATATTTAGGTATATATTTTATCCAAACATTTTTTAAAGACGCATGCTGCCGCAAAGTGTGCAGAGTTTCTATAGAGTTTTGGTCAATATCCTTAGCTTAAATACCAGTTGTTTTCATGTTATACTGATTTGTTTTATTTACTTCTTTCAGCCACAGCAAAAAGTCCACCTTCCCTTGACAAAGGAATAGATGATGATGCTGGTGGAATTATTTCAGGCTCATCGAATGCTATGCAAAGCATCGGGTACCTTCCCAGTCACTCAGCTGTTCCCAGAGAAAAAGTTGACTGCTTGAACTTGGATTCAATATTGTTCGCCACCCGAAACTTATATGTTTTTCATAAATTGTACGAGGTAGCACCTTACATTCTACAACTACGAACATGTCAGTGACCTACATAGCAGAATCCAGCACCGTCGGAACTCACACTGCCGGCTTACCTATTAATGTATCTGTTAATATTTTAAATAAACTAATTTACTTCCAATAAATCAGATATTATCTGTCCTTGTTGTTCTCATTTCCCTTCACTGCAGCAGACACCTTTATCCGTCCCTATGATCAGTTTGGGCAGTCTGTCAGACTGGTAGCGGGTCCCACCACCTACCTACCATCTTAAGGCTGCTGCCCTGGATGACCTGAATGCAGCTCTCCTACCACATCATCCTTATTATATCTAAGTATCTTTTGTTAGGCGAGGTTATGGCTAGGGTCAGTTTCTTAGGGTAAAGGAACATCTTCGCTACTAGGGAGAAAGTTTCTATCTTAACCTTGTGAGCAGCAGGACTTTTACATAAATAAATCAATGAAACATTTAAAACTAGTAATTTGCCAGGGTGTACAAGAGCGTTATCCTCCAAAATCCTAGGATTGAATTCTGGAGTTACTAGAGATAGTCAAACTGACTGACAGTCAGATGAAAAACATTATAGGAACGCAATAAATGTCAATTTCATACAAATGCCTATCCCTAGTAAGCTATCCGTCCTCCCATCGATAAGATGCATCCAGAGATAGTTTACCCTACTGCCAGTAGGTTTATAGAAACAAAAAATCTAAAGGTAGATAACCATTTCTAACTCTAGTAGGGCAAAACCACAGTTAGAATGGATATAGGGAACGGCCGTTAGCCTATGTACTTATTTTTTATCATATGCCAAAATTATAGCCCCTTAAATGCGCGTTTCAACTTTCCAAACTCGGCGCCATTATTCTTCGCATCTTGGAACACCTTCAGTGTTTCAGAAGGGAATAAGAAAACAAGAAAACTCCCATGTATATTTTGGAATACACAATACCACATGCCCCGCCTCCTCGCAAGTGAGCTCTCAATGAAACAGTCTACCTATACAGGGTCACTGGTTAACTCGACCATAATCTTTTAAGACGTGATAGTTTACGTTATTTCTGACTGATCAACTATGGCATCCAAACTAAACCATTTTCAGCCGTTGATATGATTTTATAAAAAAAAAAGATTTATTGTCTATTGCCCCCTTTTTGTGTTTTGTATATTATTTTTGATTTGTCTTTGCTTTTTTACGAAGAAGATAAGTTATTTCATTATTTTAAATACTAAAACTGCAAGAATCTGTACCAACTGAGTTGAAGGAGACGATCGAATGAAAAAAAAAAACATTTGTGAAACAAGTTTTTTTTCTTAGTAAAATAATTTAAAAAACGTATACAACAATGATGCTGCAAATGTGCGTTAAAATATTGACCGATTTTCAGTTTTCTGTAAAGGTATAAGATGCAAGGGCATTATTAAAATGATTTGATAAAAACATTGATGTTTTACTACCAGGTGCATGTAGTAATAAAAAATAACTATACTTAAGCGTCAAATTTAAACATAAGAACTGATTTAGAATGTTTTTAACAGTTACAGTGTCATATTTTATATTCACAAGGATGAAATAAGAAACCAAAAATTCGCAAGGTCGGACAGACGGCACGGTAGCTCAATTGGTAGAGCGTTTGGCCCGGTTAGCCAAGAGGTTGCTGGTTCAAGTCCCGCCCTTGCGCAAATATTTTTGGTGCCTTATTTCATCTTTATGAAAACATACGAAATGTTAAGTTTCGGATATAAGGTTCCATAGTCAAATCAGTCAGGAATAATGTAAATTACCTTTTTTAAAGGATTTAGGTCGAGTTAACGTGTAACCCTGTATACATGTTATTATGCATGTTCAGCAGAAGAATGCGCCGGCGGCGGTGCGGGCAGCGGCGCGAGCGCTGCCGGCTCGGGCTCGGGCTCCGGCTCGGGCGGCGCGGGCGCGGGCGCGCTCCCCGCCGAGGAGTCCTCCTCGGAGGAGGGCGAGGTGGGCCGGCTGCAGGCGCTGCTGGAGGCCCGCGGCCTGCCGCCGCACTTGCTGGGAGCGCTCGGGCCCCGCATGCAGCATTTGCTGCACAGGACCGTCACCGCCAATTCGGGTATGTTGACGAGTTGAGTGTTGCTATGCTTAGATTTATAATACAGTAAATAACATAATGTTGTGTTAGGTGTTTTACATTTAGAGGAGATGCTTCTGTAGACAATTACTATTCATAAATTTTATTTGGTTCATATAAAAGACAAACTCCTGTGTTACCTCTCGTTTTATATTAAAGTGATTCTAGTATGTTTTTGCGGGATACATTAAATAAGCTTGATAGTGTTGTTCTTGGAACGTAACAGAATTGTTTTTGAGTCGATGTCTAAATTACTTAATTGATATGATCATCATCATTGTCAGCCAAAGGTCGTCCACTGCTGAACATAGGTCTTCCTCTCGGTTATCCACTGCGACCGATTGTGAGCATTTTGCATCCAGTGTAATTGATATATGTCGACTCTTTATTTAGGTGGGAATCCGGAACCTAGTTACTGATTTTTTAATTCTCCAATATTTGTGACAGCGGCATCAAAAGCGGCCCAGCTGCTAGCCGGCCTGCAAGCCACCGGCGACGAGGGCCAGCAGTTACAGGCCGTGATAGAGATGTGCCAGCTGCTCGTGATGGGCAACGAGGACACGCTCGCCGGGTTCCCTGTGCGGCAGGTGGTGCCGGCGCTGGTCAACCTGCTCGCTGCTGAACATAACTTTGATATGGTATGCTTACACACTGCGACCTTTCGCATCGATGCGATCGCGTATTGGAAACGCGCGACGGCATCGCTTCGCTTCAGGTTTTATTCGCAACAGATTTGATTTGGCATCGATCCTGTCGCGCGTTGGTGTCGATTCAGAAGCGCGACTGCATCGATGCTAACGCACGTTAGTTATGCAGTCGCCAATATACAGTACATAATTTGTCAAAGGCCAGCTTTGCATCGAGACCGCATCGATACTTAAGCGCGTTAGCATCGCTGCTGCATCGATACTAAAATTAGTGCAAGTGTGTATAAGTTGACGTTTTGCGACTGCATCGATGCTGAATCGCGACTACATCGCTGTTAAATGTCGCAGTGTTCAAAGAGTCTTATTACAGTAGGGTTTTTTTCCTTTTTGTGATGACTTTTTATGTAAGTTACCATTGGCCAGTATCATGCTGTAAGGATTTAATTAAGGTCCAAACATAGTCCGATTTTCACATGTTATCAGTACTTGCAACAATACGCATCTCTCTAATAGTCACTGTAACTAGTTGTTACTACAAACCAGCTACTACTCTCTTTGTATATTTCTCAAAATTGCTAGTACATTTATAGAGCTAATGAGTATAATTCTTTGCCAGGCGAAGCTAAAGTGACTAGTATAATTTCCATGTCCAGTCGACTAGCCAGTCACATTATGTTAGGTTGAAAGATATTTTTATTCTCATAAAAGACAATATACAGTCACTTACATAAGAACAACATTTGTTTCGTCCGAGCTTAACCTGATGCATTAGTTATAGACAAATAAGAAAAATCAATTAAAACTTAAAAGTACTTTACGACAACATTGACGGCCAGTTTTGATTTAAAAACATTATCAGAGGTTTCACTTTTAATATTAGACATTACCTGTACGTTTGCCTTTAACTTAAACGTCACCTCTCCTCAGATGAATCATGCGTGCCGTGCGCTCACATACATGCTGGAAGCGCTGCCGCGCAGCAGCGGCGCCGTGGCGCTGGCGGTGCCGGCTTTCCTCGACAAGCTGCAGGCCATCACCTGCATGGACGTCGCCGAGCAGAGCCTCACCGCGCTCGACATGCTCTCCAGGCGACACTCGAAGGCTATACTGCAAGCGGTAAGTGACGCTCACCAAAAAAATAACCAACAAACTAAAAATCATTAAAATCCGTCCAGCCGTTCTCGAGTTTATATAAGTTGTAACTAACCTGACTATTTTGTACATTTTGATTAGAATATGTTTAATGAAATGTCGCGCCAAGTTCCTAGTGCAGCAAAGGCGTCATCGTAATCATTGCGTAACTTATGAATTTATGACTGTATTAATAGTCGCAATCCTATTTTAAGTACTTGCTATATTCGATCATGATTGCACTTTATATTCATGTGTTTAGTTAATCAGATACTGTAACATATATTACTGCTCAAGGCTGAAATCTTTAATCGATCCAGGTTGTAAACAGAAATCTTGAATTGAAATATTCAATTTGATATTTTTGCAACCTCTGTAAGCTGTTATTTCCTACTATTCTTCCTTCTTTCCTCTATTATGATTCTTATGAAGCTGTTGTGTTGTGTCAATCAGTTGTTTCCATCAGTTTTTATCTTTTCCTTAACCATGTTCAACCATGTTCATACTTCTTCATGAGTTTTTTTCTTCGTCTAGCTGATTCTCTTTATCGTGCCTCAAACGCTTCCAATCTCTCCCCATCTATCTTAGTTAATGTCCACGATTCACATCCATTGAGTGCTACACTCCAGATGTACAATTTCACAAGTTTTTCGCGAACACTGCTGGATATCCTGGCCTTTGGTAAGTGCTCTTTAAAATCAAATGCTTGTCTTCTTGCCATAGCAAACCTAGCTTTTATGTCAGGTGTACATCTGGAGTCGTTTGTAATTAGGACGAGAGGAATCCGTAGAATAATCTATATGCATCAATTAAAGCAAAAGTTAAATTAGTTAATCTTGCGTCGTATCAAGAGATCAAGAGAATGGCGGAAGAGCGTAAAGAATAGAAAAAACTCCATCGCGGTTATTTGAGAAGCGCTTCATGCTAGTAAAAACCTTAGTTACTTGTTTTATCTTTATATATCCTTGTTTATGTCTTTGTTTCACAATACCTTAATAAGTTTTGGTTAGCGTTATCTGTTCAAATCTTCATACGAAATTTAAATTATTCGTTGTTCAGTGCTTATTTGTCAAAAGTGAAAGAGGCCTTATTCAACAATATGCTAGGTAGAGGGTAAAAGCATTATATTTTTACCTGACGACAACATTATTGTTCCACAGCGTGGTGTGTCCGCGTGCCTGACGTACCTGGACTTTTTCTCAATCAACGCGCAGCGCGCCGCGCTCTCCATCACGGCGAACTGTTGCCAGAATCTCACGCCGGACGAGTTCCATCTGGTTAGGGACTCGCTGCAACTACTCGCCAATAGGTAAGCTCAATAACATGATGTCCCTTCTGCTGCTGACACGAAGAATGCTGTATGTTCCAGGGGCCGTAGACGTAGATAAATAAATAATAAATAAATAAATAAATATTTCTTCACAAAAAGTTTTACATAATTTGTACAGTTTGGTTATATGAATGGTGTTACAAATAAACTTTTGTGAAGACTGGTGCTTGCTATGGATTGAGACAATCTGTAATACAAGACACCAGGTATCCACCTCCAAAATTCAAAAGCTCCTTTATAATATAACAGTAGTACATTTTTATGTATTGTATCTAAACTACTAACAACGATAAGTATTTTAAGTATAGCCAGATACATAAACAAAAAAAAAAATTCAATTCAATTTACATGTAATTTAGGCAAACTTATCATAATACTACGACATTGTACATTCGCTGGCTGGGGGTAAGCGTGTGTGTCAGTGAGTGTAGTGAGCAAAATTTTGCAGTTATGTATGTTACACACGACGAATCATTTCGAAGTAACTGAATTGTATGGAATTCACTTTGTTTTGTGATGTGCCATTGCCAGCAACATTCCCGCGCCATAGAAAGGAATATTAAACATCCCACGAAGTTAGCAATATTAGGGAAAATTACTAAGTTTATCATGTTTGCATTGAAATATTAATCATGAATATTCACATTTCAATCAAAGATGAAATTTTGCTTTCATACACAAGAAGGTTCCCGTGCGGCACATCTATAGGCCCTCCACTGTCCGTTAGACGTCATGAACGACCCTTTTTGTCGCGACGACAAATTTGGTCAAGTGGAACAGCAAAATTAGCATCGCGGTTCTTGCGGGCCTTGTGGAACCGTGCCTTGAAGATACTCAGCTGTCGTACACTATTCTAGCTGTTACTGTGATTGCCCGAATACCCACCAAGTCTTTCTGACTTCGCTGCTACTGACTTAAAGTGCCCCGAGGAACCCCGAAGTCATTATAATCACGAAAGGCCTACTCCTTTGCAAGTTGTAATCTGTTGATCTTACTCAAATGAATTTATTTTACCATATCAATGTGTAAACAAAATTTATGGTATCTACTTTTTATAAAGTCAACAGGAAAAATACTCTTTGAAAAACAAAACATTACTTCTTAAATGCTTAAATACAACAACAGGGAAAAGTTAAGCGAAATGTATTTATTTACATGAAACTACGTACGGATATCTAATCTGGACGCGCATAATTGCATCGTTAAGCATTTTTATTTCCATAAGACTGACGATAGCCGGATAAAAATCGGTAAAGTTATGAACATACGTTTTTATTATGTATTGTGATGGAAATTCACACGTAGTGGTATTTTTACAGATTGACTCAACAGGATAAGAAATCTGTGGAATGCGTCTGCCTCGCCTTCTCGCGACTCGTGGACAGCTTCCAACATGACCCGGCGCGTCTCCAAGAGATCGCGACCCCTGAGTTGCTGACAAATCTGCAGCAGCTTGTAAGTCTTCTAAATCTAAATAAAAACGGCCAAGTGCGAGTCGGACTCGCGCTCAGAGCGTTTTGTGCCATTTTTAACTGAATTATAGAATCCATTTACGTCTACTTAGTATAATACCACAATATTTTTGTTGACAGCAAATATAGCTATGTTTTTCATAGTGTTGGTATTAAGAACAATGTTATGTTTGCAGTTGTTGAAAATGTGCTATATCTCAAAAACTTCTAGTTTGATCCCGTCCAAACTAATTTTCGTCAAAAGTATTTGTTAAAATCTAGATTATATATTCTAATGGGGGGACGCCCATTTTACCCACTTCAACCCCTCTCCCCCCCTTAAATATGATTATTTTTTATTTTGTGTATAAGAATCGTAAAGCGGTTAACAGGATACATCTTCTTACCAAATTTCGACAGTGTGAAGCTTATAGTTACGGAATAAAATGGCTGTGACCAACGACCTCTATGTTACACTAGACACGCTGTTTAGAACAAACTTTGTTCTACAGTAAGTTAAGGCCAAACGGAGTATCTGTGTTTAGTCTGTTGCCATAAACTACCATGTCAAAACATCTCTTACGTCAAAAGAAGAAATAAATAAATTACTTATATATGTGTTATAGCGCCCGTATTTTAACCTAATTTGAAAGTAATGTTTGAAATTAAAGTGGTTCAAAGATTCGTTGACGGCGTAAAAGTATTAATTTTCGTTTTCTCACAATTTTCTTAGAAACCCAAAGATCAACATAAAACAGACATGCCAAAAGTCTTAGGTAGAATATGAATAATCAATGTGTACCCTTTAGAATTATAGGGCCAAGTTATATCTATGAAGTATGAGTTTTATTTCAATTGACTTTATCATTAAAGTCCAATTTCAGTAGCAAGTCCAAAATTGTAAACAATATTTTAAAACTTTTATAATAATATCAGTGACTAATTTAATTTACTATCTAATAAAAATTATTGCCTATGTAAAATTTGAGTTTTGTGTTTCTTATTTTTAAATGAATAATTTTGTTAAAAAGGTATGTCTAGCAAGATTGTTTACAATTTTCGACTAGAAAATAAAAACGGACTTTAAGTAAATATCTGTCTGTACAGGAGTAGTATTGTAAGATAATTGGTACAAATTATGTTGATATAATATTGGTAGGAATATTATTACCCTTTTTTGTGGAAACATCACATAAACATTATCATTAAAAAATAATAGACATATTATGTAATAATACCAGTACATATATCGAATGATAGGCAGAAAACTAAACACCAGCAAGGTGTCATATCTGTTCGATTACTCTTTGCTACCTTTGACAACTCAGTGTTGTTGTTGTAATGGCTATTGTCATGTTTGGAAGAAATGGGGAAAAATTATCGATGTGATATCTTTTTGGGTTTTGATTATTTTTTAAGTGATTTGTTTTCTCTATTGCTTGAACACGTTTTCAAATATCACGATGTTGAAATGTATGTGCTATAGTAGCTTAAGATTGATTGTCCATGAAGAAACACGACAATAATCTGCCTCAAACAGGAGAAATCAAAGAGATAAAATAGCAACACTTCATACTTCTGTCATTTTAAAAATGTGACACAAAATTTGTTCTGAACAGCGTGTCTAGTATAATACATATACGTCTATGGCTGTGACATACGGACGACAATACGGACAGACAGACAGATTTGACGAAACTATAAGGGTTTTGTTTTTTGCCATCTTAAAAACAGTTGCAATTAGCAATCAATGTATGAGCAATGAATTATTTGGTGTTGTATGATCACAAGTAAATTATTTGTTGAGAGGTTGAAAGGTACTTTATATGTACTATGTTCTTCTTTGTATACTTCTGACTGAACCATATTAACATAATACATAGAAACATGGAAAACTGGTGAAGTCATTGGGCTTGTAATCTGAATCGCATCTTCTTCTCCCGGAAACGACGTCGTAATATAAAGATTTACATAACAAGAGCATATGTTATCCGATTATCTGATCTTATATATAAAATTCTCGTTTCACAATGTTCGTTCCCTGTATTTCTCCGAAACGGCTTTACTGATTCTGACTAAATTTTACATGCGTATTCAGTAGGTCTGAAAATCGGCTACTATCTTTTTTCATACCGATAAATGATAAGGGTTGTCCACCCTTAAATATATTTTTTAATTATTGGTCGACATTTTTTTATTTTTTTATAATGTGGCATTAAAAATATATAGGTACAATCCTATTTTTTTTCTTTTTTATTACCTACCCCTATATTTTTATTGCCATTCTAGTAATTTGATAACTTTATAGTGTTTTTCTTAACTTTTAAAATTACTAGGCTGGGCGTGACGGGGCCGGGGCGGGACGGTGCTAGGGGCGAAGCAAAGTTCGCTGGATCCGCTAGTGATTGTTTTATAATTTCAGCTGGTGGTGCAACCGCCGCTGATATCGGGCGCGACGTTCATCACGGTGCTGCGGCTGCTGTGGGTAATGTGCGCGGCGTGCCCGCAGCTGGCGCTGGCGCTGCAGCAGCGCTCCATCGCCGACACGCTGCTGTGCCTGCTCACCGGCGCCGGCTCCTCCATGCATCACGAGGTATTGATAAATAATAAATAAATAAAATATTTCCTCACAAAAAGTTTTACATAATTTGTACAGTTAGGTTATATGAATGGTGTTACGGATAAACTTTTGTGAAGACTGGTGCCTGCTGTGGATTGAGACAATCTGTAATACAAGACACCAGGTCTCCATTCCATATTGTTCGCTAATGCTGGATAAATTAACGTTGCTATTTCGCCCTCGTATGTTTCGTATCAACTATGGGCGAAAAAGATTCTACCACTCATTCCATAGCATAGAAGCCGAAAGGATACTTGCAACAACAAAGCGCCGTAATGGCAAAGAAAATGAAAAATCAAAAGAATACTTCATGAGTTCAGTTTTCGAACTTTTCCCAATGAATTATCACGAACTGTAACAAGTTACTACTACAAAGTTGAGGTTTTTTTTTTACTGAACTACCTATTACAATACGTTTCATGTACGAAAACGACATTTAAAACAATCTTCTTGAAAACGCATTATTATATATCTGAAAGACAATCGAAAATCACCCTATTTCTGGGGAAACCTCCAACAACTATATCACATCAAAATGACAAGCAGCTGTTATACTCAATACAATAAGTATAACGGTAACATTTACGGAGACAGTCATTCGCCGTTTCGTGTCAAGTGATCTCAAATAAAATAAAAATGAAATTTTACAGTGAAGGTGTGCTTTAACGTTCTGACTATGCTTAACTACTAATATCAACCGTTATCGCCCAGTACCATTTTCTTAACGAACCTTGCGAAGCACGGAGACGCTCGTGATATACGTCACTTATATGGTTGGAATGGTCCCCCATCAAAAACCTTGGTTGCTTAACTTCAGTATCACTACCAAAGCTGCCACCGCTGCGCTACGAACATCTAGTCTCAACCACTCATTATTGTTATTTTGTTCGTACAGCAAGTGGAACTGCTCCCGCGGCTGCCTCAGGAGCTATACGAGATCACGTGCCTGATCGGCGAGCTGATGCCGCGCCTGCCCACCGACGGCATCTTCGCGGTGGACGCGCACCTCGACCGGCCCTGGTCCGCGCCCGCCGACCGCGCCGCGCACTGGCAGTGGCGGGACGACAGAGGTGAGAATTTATTTCAATAGGTAACATAACAGACATTGATCAGAATAGTAAAAATGAGGGTAAAATTTAATTACAGGAAGAACTATACTAATGTACTAGCGTAATACACGTAACCATTATCAAATTGCGTAAAAAAATATAAATAGGCGAGAGTAACAAACAATAAAAAAATAAACTAAGACATGCAACATAAAAAATAACTTAAAATCTACCTATTCAAAAACGAAACCATTTCCTTGCAACAAGGAGGCTATGATGCTGGCTGCGTTGCCGCGTTGGATAGCTATGCTAATCCTTTGAGCTAGGAACCAGCCAGCTTTATTATTGACTGTTAGAGAATTTAATTTTGGCGCAATTTACAGACTTTAGCAGACACAGCAATTTAGCAGAGGGTCCTCACGGCCCAAATGTTTTAACGCCAAACGGCGCAAACACATAGTCACATGCAAGTGAGATGTACTTGCGACGCTTGGCGTTTTCAGCCAAATTCGAATTGGACTAGAATTAATTATTAATCATTAAATTATAAATTAAAAACATACACAGAGCTACAGCAATCATTCAGGTATGAGTACAATGGGTGACGCTTGGCTTAGTTAGGTCATCGAGGGATCTTATTGCGTTCTTGAACAAAGTACGTCCGGCATAATTATGTCGAGCTTATCCTGCAGTTGATTGTACAGACGACTTTGAGAAGAACTGCTAGGTCTAGTTACTGCCTGCGTGCACTCAAGCCGAAATGGTTAATTTTAAAATACTCACTCAACTACTTACACAGTTTATTTATCATTGAATACTGAGATCTTTTTAATTAATTAAATAAATAAAATAAACAAAGAATACATTTATACAGTTTCAATAGAACAATAACCAATCAAAAGCTAGGTTGGACCTGTATCTCAGGCTGAAAAGAGCTTACACATAAGGGTATTAGGATCTTAATAAATTGAAACTACAAAAAAAAAGAAGTTTAATCAGTAATTACTTTTTATCGGCGATAATATTTTAAAAGTTATGAAAAGATTGTTTACATCATTTACTAGCAAAAAAAAACGCACTTTATAGGTAAGTCGTAAACTTTAAAACGTCAGTTCTTGCTTCAAAACTTGTTCTTACGCTCTTTTAGAATGGAGAGTTGCTGAGTAATTTATTTTAGGAAAAATAGTAAAAGAAAATACCTGGGTTTTGGAAAGCTTAGAAAATTATGGTGTCTATATGTGATACTTAGTATTTGCATTAGCGAAATACTATTAAAATTTCTGGACAGCGTCATCAGTTGCTGATCACTCTAGTAACCCTGTCAAAGCAAAAGTTCATCTTTTGCTAAAGTCACCAATAAACGTGTCATTTTCACACGGTACTAAAATGACGCCGGCTATGCAAAGTTGTTCGGTACCGTTACCATGAGTTTACGGCGGTATCACTCGCTAGCGACGGCGTAAAAAAACTATGGAAATTGCACAGCCTGTATCGGTCACTTTTTCCATACATAAAGTAACGTCGTCTGTAGCGAGTAAAACCGTCGTAAAGTCACGGCAACGGTACTGAAGGTTGGGTAAAACGTACAGGCGTGTGGCGTTGTTACTCGTGGGCAGAGAGCCGCGCGCTGGAGGCGGGCGCCGCGGCGGGCGAGGAGGAGGTGTGCCTGGCGACGCTGGGCCGCTCGTACAAAAACATCAGATCTTGCTTCCAAACTTGTACTTACGCTCTTTTGGAATGGAGAGTTGCTGATTGATTTTTTTAGGAAAAATAGTAAATAGAAAATACATGAGTGTCTTCATTTTGGAAGTTCTTTAAGATAATAATTGATGATGATCACTTCAGTAACCCTGTCAAAGCAAAAGTTCACCTATTGCTAAAGTCACCAATAAACGTGTCATTCTCACACGGTACTAATTTCTTCAGCGACTTCTGGCGCCGTCTGTGCAAAGTCGTTCAGTACCGCTACTATGATTTACGTCGGTATCACTCGCTAGCGACGGCGAAAAAAAAGTAACGTCGCCTCCAGCGAGTAAAACCGTCGTAAAGTCACGGTAACGGCACTGAACCTTGGATAAAACGTACAGGCGTGTGGCGTTGTTACTCGTGGGCAGAGAGCCGCGCGCTGGAGGCGGGCGCCGCGGCGGGCGAGGAGGAGGTGTGCCTGGCGACGCTGGGCCGCTCGTACACGGTGGACCTGACGGCGATGCAGCAGCTCAACGACCACACCGGCACCGCGCGGCCCGTGCAGCGCGTGCCGCCGCCGAGCCACGCCGACCAGCCTGCGCATACGCACACGCCCGCGCCAGGTGACTATACTCTGATTTTCAATTAGTTTTTTTTTTAATTTACAAGTTTTACGTCCTCTGACGGAGCCATATGGACAATTCTTCAGTAATAAGTTCAATATTTACACTTAACACTACTAAACTAGCCTAGCCTAACCTAACTCATTGAAAGGCGGGGCTGGTTTTCGAATTTCAATGCTCAAGAAGGAAGTTTAGCACGAGAATAACGATCCGAATCAGGGGGCGCGATCTGCGATCAGAGCACGCTTTACTTTGTTTCCTCCTTTGTCTTCATTGTTTTCTTCAATAGCACACATTATTATGATGATTCCAACACAAAATCACAATGAATTACTAGAAAAAACCAATTACTATAATGAAGAAACAAAATCCAACTTCCTCTTCTCGTTTCCCGCGCTAAACTCATTTTTAATTAGATAGACCACGATGACAGCGACAATTCGATTGTGTGCGATTAATTAAACTTGTGATATAAGTTTTCAATTATCAGATTTTATTTATTTTGATGAATAATACATTTAAACGTTGCAAAGAGCTATTAACAAATGCAATACATAAAACAATTGTTCTTATTAGTAAAACATCTGTCTTTTCCCTTGCAATAGCAATATTATTGCATGAATTTTACCTATTTTGTCACTTTACTACTTCCTCTAATAATGATGATACTTGTAAGGAACATGATTTATAAACTGTTTATAATTTTAAAGATTATTTTAAATATTTTTTTTTTATAATGTATGCTTATAGTATTTCCGCACAACACACATTCAAAATATAACAATTTAATCATTCTATAATCACATAAAACAAAGATGGAATAAATTTAATTACGACAAACTGACCACCCACCAAACGTCATTTTGGTCTATCTTATTAAAAATCAGAGTATAATACACATACTGATCTCCAGATAAAACAGAAAGAACTGGATCTTAGGCTGTTTACACATTACTCCGCGGCGGCAGAGATAGCGAAACCTGTATGCAACTCACTCCGATTAAACAAACGCAGCACTCTCCGACACCGTCGCGTCGCCTGTTAATGTACACCAAACCATACCAATCCGAGTGTGGCTGCTCGGTGAAAAACCGTTACCGCCGCGGCGTAATATGTAAACAGCCCGACTACACTCTATTACAACACCACACTCACATTATAATATCATTTTCACAGACCCTCGCATCGCAATGGTCCGCAGCAACCCGCTGCTGGCTCGCGCTTTACTCGCGGTCTTGCATGAGGTGTACTGGAGCTCCGCTGGGCCGGCCGTGCGCTCACAAGCGCTTAAAGCAATCCTGCGCTGCGTGTACTATGCAGACGCGCCGCTGCTGCGGCAAGTGTTGAAGATGCAGGTCAGTGGATACGAAAGGTGGTATGGGTGAAAAAGGATTAGTGGAGTGATGACAATATGAAAATGATTCATGTTCTGAAAGTCAAGTGCTAAAGTTGTCAGTTAAACTAATATCATAAAGCTGAAATGTGTTAGTATCATAAGATTATTATCCCTTTGAAATAGAACGACGAAAGCGAGATGTCACTAGCAGCAAACTGTGAGATAAAAAGAGATAGGAGATGCGATGTAGCAGAACCGTTATTAGCTGTCAGTCAGTTTGGAAGCCCATAAAGGCTCGCTGTAAATTTCTTTCATTTGTTTTTTATTTTTATTTGAGTGGAATTGTGTATATTTTGAAGAAATATTTCTACTGAAATCATAACGGTGATTAATTGTTCTTCATTACAGCGAAATAACCCCAACAAATAATCATTGAACAGGTAAATTAGTCGAAATCGAAGCCTCTTAATATACGATTTTGCTCATGGACGATGGACTCATGAAATGTGATGTATAAGTAATCCGCTAAAGGATGATTAAGTCTACTTTGGACCGCCATTGGTTCCTTACGTGTTGAAACAATCTCGATGTATTCACGCAGGTGATATCGTCCCACATCGCGGGCATGATGGCATCGAGCGACCTCCGCATCGTGGTCGGGTCGCTGCAGCTAGCCGAGATCCTGATGCAGCGGCTGCCCGAGGAGATGGCGGTGCAGTTCCGCCGCGAGGGCGTGCTGCACCAGGTCGCCCAGCTGGCCGCGCACTCGCACGCGCCGCGACAGACCGACCTCAAGGTACTGTGACTGACACCCTGTATGATAGACCTGCCACTCTTTGTGATAGATCTACCAGCGATTGACTAAGGCTAAGAACTCACGGCGCGATTTCCTCCCACGCCCGCCGCGGTTGCAAGACCGCAGCCTCTGTAGAATGCAGATTTGAATGTTAAAAGTTAAAACAAAACTCACGACGCGGTTTTTGCTTGCGGCGAGCGCGGTTTGATTGCGGCTCCCACCGCTGCGGCGGGCGTGTGAAAAACCGCGTCGTCGCGCGGTTTAGTTAAAATTAACTTGAAAATAGCAGCAGCTGCGGGGTCGAAAAACCGGCGGGCTCGTGAGTTATGAAATAAACCCGTTCTCATGCGGCCGCGGCGGGCGCGGGTAAAAACCGCGCAGTGAGTTTTTAGCCTAGTGTCACTGTGCAGCCGAAAGAGGACAAAAGCATCTACTCATTTTGATCTTCCATGAATCTTTCAGAAAACGTACACACAAAAATATATAAATTCCTTTAAGAATGTAGCATTAATGACAATATTTTTGTATTTGTTGCAGTCCCCAAGCAACACAAGCGTCCGATCCAGTGGCGGTTCCTCGCCGCCCGCCTCGACTTCTGCCACATCTCTCGATCACAACTTGTCTCTGGCATTCTCTGCGTCGAGTTCATTCGTCGCTACTACTTTGCGTGAGTTTCTACCTACGATCATTTATATTTTCAATTTTGTTGTGGGTTTTGTAATGCTAAAGTTGTTGTTTCTGTTCAATAGCAACTAGCAGTGATGCTTCAGAACCTGGACCAGCTTCCGCCTCTACACATCAACAAGCTACAACCACAGTGCACAGGTATGTAATAGAATATGTTTGACTGATTTTCTTAGGTAATGTACTGTGTTTGTCTGAAGATCTATCGGTCGATATTTTTTTACTGAAATCTGTAAGTCGTGTCACGACCCTTTATTTTAGCCTATAATGAATCGCTTGTCTTGCTCAATCTCCAGATCAGGCAGCCCTCTTCAACTAGCCGAAATGCTGAAGCGTAAACGCGCTATGAAGAGGTCGGGCGGCGCTAGCGCAAGGCACGCGAGACGTCGCGACGACGCCGCGCATGCCGCGCCTGCGCCCCACGCGCACCAGCCCGCCACGCATGGTGAGTAATGACGTCAGCGGTACACTGACGAAGCGAAGCGTTTGCGCGGATAATCCATCGCAGACGCATCAAAGGAATCAATCAACTCAATAAGTAGTGAAAGATAAAATAAGGATAGTTGTCACTGCATTCAAATCTACCTTAAATGATTTAGTCAAATAGTTTTTCGTCTGCTGAAAGTCTGTTTTTTAAAACCACCGTAATATGTAATTTCATACCTTATTTTATTTTACCTTGTTTTCAATTTTGTAGTGATAAATTGCACTGAACCTTCATTACCTTTTGAATGGTTTATCATTCAGTCCGCATTTGTACACTTACGTTTGTATAATAAAGTTTTTACATAAATAAATAATGACGTTAAAAAATCACAAAAGTCATTTATTTATGCATATAGGCCCATTGAGGACACTTTCACACGTCCCGATTTACACCCTACCACAGATTTGGAGAAGATGGTCAAGAAACTCAGTCACTATTGTTTATGCCTATTTTCAAAAGGTTAACATTGTTTGTAGTGATCATGCTAGTCTATACATTACTATCTTTTAAATAATCATCTACTTTATAATACCTTTATATCTTTGGTCTACCTAATCTAAACCCTAATGGTTTCTTTAATGACAATTTTAAATTTATTAACCGGTAAGTTTACAGTGTGGTTTGGTAGTTTATTCAAAAAATTTATGCATTTTCCTCCAAATTGTATACAATTCATTATTTACTAACGGCTCACCTTATTTCGCAGCATCGAACGTAGCCGGTGCTGCCCGCTCAGCGAATCGCGTCGGCGCCGCGTCTAAGACGTCCTCGTTCCTGTCATCGCTGAACCCGGCCCGCTGGGGCCGCGCGCCGCACGCGCACAAGGACTCTTTGTTAGCTTCGCCGCACGCCTCCACCACGCTCACCGTGCAGAACAAGTGAGTTATATACTTCAGCACTTCTCTACTAAGAATAAAGTCGCAGTGTTGTGTATATTGTGTGTCTTTTTTTTTGTTTAAATGCAATAAAATGAGGAACTACTGGTCCAATTTAAAATGTGTTTGTTAGCTTATTAGCCGCTAGGTACCGCTAGTTTAATCATGTCGTATCGCAACTTAGCGACTAACGTGATCACGTCGATTTTAATGTTTAAAGCACACAGACATTTTTATGCATTTATTGATATCAGATAGGGTTGGATAGTTCCTGATTGGATGCTTTAGTTGAAGCATTTCAGCAATCTAGTTCTTTCATTCACTCGATTATCCAATACAGCTTAGTAGTTCAGTCCTTCAGTAACTCTGTGATTAAGCATACGGATAAAGTGGTTAGTTGCTGCAAGAGCGAGGCAAATGCACGGCTCGGCTCGCGCGGGGGAGCCCAGTCTAGTTTTGCTAGACTGGGACAGATTAGTTGCAATTTTGAGTGATATCTTCTGTATCATTTTAATTATAATTATACAGTCCGTTTTTATTTGTAAATCGAATTTTGTAAACAATCGTGCATTCCTTTTAACGAAATTATTTATTTTAAAATGAGATAAACACAAAACTCACAAGTTACATGGGATACTAATCGATTTATACTGAGATTTTATGAAATCAAATAGTTAATTATTTTTTTTCACTGATATTATTTTAAAAGTTATGAAAAGATTGTTTACATTATTGGACTAGCCAAGATAAACGGAGCTAAGACTACTGATTTTCTTTGAAATTATTTGTTTGTCTTATGCATAGGACTGTTCACACATCGTGAACGGTCCTATGCCATTAATATTTGACCTATATGATTAAGAAGTAGTGAGTTAGACTGTTATAGTAGATCTACTGAGCTAAATGAACTGGATATGTGACACAAAAATGTGCTCCCGCTGAACAAAATCACTTATTTGACTTCAGCGAACGTTTTTTTTAATTTGTTTGGTGCACACAACAGAATTACAACCATTACAAAATAAAAGTATCCATTTAATGCTGTAATATGAGTTGTTGCAGCTCCAAGGGCGAGTGCACACAGCATGCAAATTAAGTTAACACTTTAGTGGACAGTGAATGCTTTAGCATCCCATAACAATAAAATTTTGATTCAGTCTGGATTACGTCCACGAAATTGTTAATATTGGAAATCAAGTTAAAATTGAATTGTGCTCATGTTGTATGTGTTGTATCAGGGAGAAGGTCCGCGAATGGATCCAGTGGACGGCGGCTCGTCTGCAGCGCGAGTGGGGCGCGCTGGGCGGCGGCGCGGGCCCGCTGGAGCAGCTGGCCGCGCTGGCCGCCGCGCTGCCGCACGCCGCGCACCAGCGCGCCGCGCTCGAGCAGCTGCGCGACACGCTGCTGCAGCACGACGTGTCGCCCTTCGAGGTGACACTACTTACCACTCAACTACGAACACTTTAATCCAATGATATTGTATTACGAACTAGATCACCGGTGAGACGCTAAAAGTTAGTCAGGCAAACACCACCTCACGTCAAAGTGAAGTCCTAACTTTGACTTAGGGCTGATTTTTCAATAGTAAGATAAGAAATATTCGTCGAACAAAATACAATATGGCTAATTTGAAAACGTCACCCAATTGTCAACAATCATAGGTACCTGCCATTTTTGAAAATCTGTCGCTTTATAATTTATCAGTCTGATAAGTTTTATCTGACCATTGAAAAATCGACCCTTAGTCTGCTTTTGACGGAGTCAGCGTTCATACGTGTGTCAATGCCTCAGCGCGCCTTTAAAAACTGCAGAAACAACTAACTAAATAAAAATATGCAGTCCGAATATGACATTTTCGTTATTTTATATAAAGTATGTAACAATTGTATTTAATGATGCTTATCATTCATGATTGCAGTTTTTTCCATAAAATTATCAAGTTTTGTTTCTTAGCCAACCTACGCACCAACATGGTCGATATTTGGTCGTCAAAAGTCGATTTTATAAGACAGTGCCATACATGGAGTCGTTTGGTACTATCATTTTTTTAACAATAATTTGACGACCGTCATAGTGTGGTGTTTTATGTTTCGGACAACAAATAAAAGCAGTTGCGGGTTCGAATCCAGATCTTAAAATTTAGGTCAACGATTCTATTGTAATGTACCTACATAATTTAAATTATATATTAAGAAAGCTACTCTATTAAAACTCTATTCCGAAACTGATGACTGATGTGATGGATGTCAATCCATTGACATCCATTAATCAGACGGTGCCATGTTTGTGTACTCTTTTAGTTCGCGAGGCGTCATCTAATTTTAAATACAATATCATTGCTTTAATCATTATCATCAAAGGATCTTGACCAAAACTCTATAGAAACTCAGCCTACCTTACGTCTGCTTGCGTCTACAATATGTTCAGATAAATTATATAAATATTTGAAAGAAAACAGACAAAAAATATTTATGAAAAATAATTAGGGGTTTACGAGGAATTTGAATGGCAGATTAGACATTTTGAGGTTATGTTTTGTGATTGCAGAGTTATTGCACCTCACCTACATTCATTTTGATACATTTAGAAAGTTATTGTTATATTTTACCAAAATTCAATACTTACTTCCTTAGTTACTCTTAAAGTACCAGTGCAGTTATAATTCAAACAAGATTTTTGAACTATCAACTACAAATACGCAATCTGAGCCCTGCTTTAATCAATATGTAGCAATGCTTTCATATATTTATCTATACTAATATTATAAAGCTGAAGAGTTGAGCTGTTTGTTGAACACGTTTTTTTTTTTGTGTTTGTGTGTGGAAAGCTTATTCATTGAGGAAGGCTTTAAGATCAAACAATCTACACGCTACGACTTATAAGAGCAAAGAAACAATGAAAAATGTTGCAAAAATATTGTTTTTGAAAGCTTCCGTTGCCTATGAAGCGTAAAACGTTTGAGATACATAAAAATAAAGTTTAACAGTAAAGTTAAAGTTCTGCAATAAAGATTACGACAACATATGTCTATCTAAGACTAATTGATCTCATTCAAGTGTCAAGATGGTCAATAACAAAATCCTTTCCTCATGAATTGCAAACTTCTATTATTTTCTAGAATGATTAACGTTAAAGAGTATCCGTTCCAGGTGAACCATTCCGGCGTGTTGGGCGCACTCCTTCAGTTCCTGACCGCCGGCGAGGCGCAGGCGCAGGCGGAGGCGGAGGCGTCGACGGAGCGCGAGCCCGAGGGCGAGGCCCGCGACGGCGACGAGCTGGTGGTCGCGTGCGAGGCGCGCCTGCGGCTGTTCCTGCACGTGTTCGCCGACATGCCGCTCGTCGCAGAGTGAGTACTATTCAGAATGAAGCGTTTAGATTTAATGTGTCTGCCTATTAGTGACTAGACTGTAGAATAACATGACCGTTCTAGGGACGTGTGCGGCAAGAAAATTATTGTGATTAATGGCACTGTTCGCACTAGAGCGTTTAGTCACCGACCAACACCGTCGCGTCTCATGCATGGAGCGTGTCAATACCGTCAAAATACGCTCTTTATGTAACGATGAGACAGAGCGCTTTATCGTGTTGCTTTTCGTGTCTGATACGCTCCTAAACGGTAATAGTATGATATGGTGAAGTGTTGTTGTATGGTATGGAAAAGGCTTGTTTCTGCATTGACAAATAAGCAATAACCAACCAATAATTCAAATATGAAATGTCATTTCATATGTAGTATCGGGCAGATAACGTTAACCAGAACATATTAGGAAACAGGCCGTAAGTAGGAAAAAACAAACATTAGACCTAGGGCATTAATTTGACTTCCTTCTTTCGATTGCTTTCGATAGACATCATCATCATATTTGTGCCGGATAACACGGCACGGAGCTGGATTTGGTGCGAAGTCAGACGGTCGGTCGCCCGTTTGTGTCTTGATGTTGGACGCGTAAATGAGAAACTCCTATGTCAGGTTTCAGAGTAACAGCCAACCCAATGTTCTAATGTGGACTGTATTGTGTGCGGTGAGGTGGCCGTAAATTGTTCCAAGTGTTTTCTTCAATGTTCTTTCTTGAGTGTTCTTTCTTAAACGTTCTTTCTTGAATGTTCTTTCTTGTGTGTTCTAAGTCTTCCTATGTTGCTCAGGAGAGATGTTTCTTCTAGCCGCTGCTGGATCGAACTCCAATGTGTTCTTCCTAGAATGTTCTTTCTTGAATGTTCTTTCTCCTGTGTTCTAGGGCTCTTCCTGTTCCTTAGGAGAGATGGTTCTTCTAGCTGCGGCTGGTGGGGCTCGTGGAACTCATCGAACTCTAACTCATTTTCTACGTGTTCCTGCCCGTCTTATATACAATTTTGTGTCCAAATGTGTGAGCAGGAAGTCAGTGGGAGCGAGAGGTGAGATAGCACGCGCGTGATATTCGCGGTCAAAAGACATTACCGTAAGGAAAGCCGCGTGCCATCTCATGATCAGAAAGAGAGGGGAAATGGCCGCGCGTGATATTCGCGGTCAAAAGGCATTACCGTATGGAAAGCCGCGTGCCATCTCATAATTAGAAAGAGAGGGAAATAGAGCGGGCTTATGTTTAATAGCCTATTTCCCTATGATTCTTCTAGTCCTCGCTAGTCTATACGAGGGTGTGTGCCTACTAAATGTGTTTCCTATACCCCCGGCTGTTACTTTATTTATTAATATACAAATATTTACAATAAGTTTTTAAAACAAAACTAACAAATACATTATTTTACAAATTACACATCAAACAATAAATGTATACTATTTTACATATAGACGCCGTCCTGTACAATATTTTAATTAGTATACCCATCAAATAAATTAATATCTGGGTGCGTAAGTTTCACAAGACCACAATGGCCCTTGCAGGTAGCGATTACTGGTTAATGAATAAAAAATAAAATATATGCAGTGCATACTAAACTAGTTAATAGAAAATTTGCATACACGCTTCCTGAAAACCTTCAAAACACGGCGATACACGAGAAAAGAAACATTATATCCTCTCATTTCACTCTTATTCTAGCAACGAATGGGACGAGAACGACAGCCTGCTCGGCGCGGTAGGCAGCAGCGGCGCGCTCGCGGCGCTCGTGGCGAAGGTGAACGCGTGCGTGTCGCACCTGGAGCAGTTCCCGGTGCGCGTGCACGACCTGCCCGCGCGCCCCGCCACCTCCGCGCTCAAGTTCTTCAACACCCACCAGCTCATGGTATGCGCCTGTCGTGTCCCTTGTCACTGTTCACCGCTCGTGGCGAAGGTGAACGCGTGCGTGTCGCACCTGGAGCAGTTCCCGGTGCGCGTGCACGACCTGCCCGCGCGCCCCGCCACCTCCGCGCTCAAGTTCTTCAACACCCACCAGCTCATGGTATGCGCCTGTCGTGTCCCTTGTCACTGTTCACCGCTCGTGGCGAAGGTGAACGCGTGCGTGTCGCACCTGGAGCAGTTCCCGGTGCGCGTGCACGACCTGCCCGCGCGCCCCGCCACCTCCGCGCTCAAGTTCTTCAACACCCACCAGCTCATGGTATGCGCCTGTCGTGTCCCTTGTCACTGTTCACCGCTCGTGGCGAAGGTGAACGCGTGCGTGTCGCACCTGGAGCAGTTCCCGGTGCGCGTGCACGACCTGCCCGCGCGCCCCGCCACCTCCGCGCTCAAGTTCTTCAACACCCACCAGCTCATGGTATGCGCCTGTCGTGTCCCTTGTCACTGTTCACCGCTCGTGGCGAAGGTGAACGCGTGCGTGTCGCACCTGGAGCAGTTCCCGGTGCGCGTGCACGACCTGCCCGCGCGCCCCGCCACCTCCGCGCTCAAGTTCTTCAACACCCACCAGCTCATGGTATGCGCCTGTCGTGTCCCTTGTCACTGTTCACCGCTCGTGGCGAAGGTGAACGCGTGCGTGTCGCACCTGGAGCAGTTCCCGGTGCGCGTGCACGACCTGCCCGCGCGCCCCGCCACCTCCGCGCTCAAGTTCTTCAACACCCACCAGCTCATGGTATGCGCCTGTCGTGTCCCTTGTCACTGTTCACCGCTCGTGGCGAAGGTGAACGCGTGCGTGTCGCACCTGGAGCAGTTCCCGGTGCGCGTGCACGACCTGCCCGCGCGCCCCGCCACCTCCGCGCTCAAGTTCTTCAACACCCACCAGCTCATGGTATGCGCCTGTCGTGTCCCTTGTCACTGTTCACCGCTCGTGGCGAAGGTGAACGCGTGCGTGTCGCACCTGGAGCAGTTCCCGGTGCGCGTGCACGACCTGCCCGCGCGCCCCGCCACCTCCGCGCTCAAGTTCTTCAACACCCACCAGCTCATGGTATGCGCCTGTCGTGTCCCTTGTCACTGTTCACCGCTCGTGGCGAAGGTGAACGCGTGCGTGTGCGTGAGCTCATGGTATGCGCTTGTCATGGTCACTGTTTGCGGTATCCGTGTACCATGAATTTTACGGAATCGGTTTGAGTACTCTTGATTATCTCTTCGCTTCTGAATCGCTATAATTGAGACTGCGTTCTTGTATCTGAATTATCTAGCCGAGATAATGATGAGAAAACAATGATTTTTAAACAACTCTTCTGTCGCTTTGTTCGTATGGTTGATTGTACAGTTTGTTTGTGCATGAAGTTTAAATACATAAATACAACTTCCTTTAAAACCTAAGAAAGAAATCAATATTTTAATGTACTCTTAGACCATGTTGATATTTCGCAATGGAATGAATAAGGAATTACATAGATGGCGCCATTTACACATTAAATTAATTTTGTCATCTATCCTGATACTTCTAAATTCACAAATTCGAATTCTTCATCTTATAACATTTGTTATTTCTTTTCCAGTGTGATCTCAAACGTCATCCTACCTGCACCAACCTGAAACAGTGGAAAGGCGGTATAGTTCGGATAGACCCCTTAGCTTTAGTTCAAGCCATTGAAAGGTAAGTACATTGTTTTTTCAACATACACCCTTGATGTAATTTTACATTTCAACATTATTTTCTTAACTTACCATTGTGATCATTGAGAAGTTACGTCAATTCATCACACCACTCCTAGTTAAACAGAAACTCGACTCCGTGGCTTAACATTAAAGAAAGCATTTGTTTTTGTCTATTGTCACTCATGTCTTTTAATTTATGATAGGTTTCCTATTAATTAACTGTTTAAGCAGCTAGCTTATGAGTAATGAAATGAAATGCAATGAATATTTTATTTGCCTTTGGAAAGGGCTACTTTTTTGAAGGTGTTATAAATATTGCGGGGTTCAGCTTTTCCAGCTATCAGAAATAGCATGCAAATATTTAACAATCTTTCTAAATTATTAACTACGAATAATCCAGGTATTTTCTCGTATAGTTCAAACAAGTGTCGAAACAAGCAGGGCTGTTCCTATGCACACGTTTATAATCTGTTGTTTGTTGTTGTCAGATATCTAGCTCAACGCGGATACGCGAGCACTCGTCAACGCGACGGGTCCGCGTCGGGCGCGCTGTCGGACGACGAGGCCGCCTCCGACGACGACGTGGACGACTCGCTCGCCACGCCGCCGCACCACCACCCCACAGAGTAAGTGTTGCCCACTGAACGTTACTATGTGGTAACTCCTTATTTAAATCGAACCTAATATCTGATACTAAATTAATATCACATATCTTTACATATAAAAAATATTCTATAATTTCCTTGGTCAGGACATCGTGCGTGAACGTCGGCAAAATATAAAAAAATTATCGGCTCTACCGATTTTCATGATTTTAACTTTGTTGGATTCGTCGAATTGGATAATATCTATTAAAATTACAGGGACGGGACGGGACGACTAGGGGCGAAACAAAATTAGCTAGGATCGCTAGTTTGCTATAACTTCTTGATAACGTCTGACCACAACATTACGCGCCAATGGCGTGCACGTAATCCACTCTCGCGAGTGTACTTGTCTCGCACACTGATCGCATTATTAATATTCAGTCGCAGTCGCACAGTGCATTTAACACAGCTAGTTATACCGAATATGCCATAGGTATTTTGTGGGGGGTAAACTGTCACTAGTTTGTTTTGATCTAGCTCAGACGTGCCACGCCCCATTACATAGCTCTTCTATGATTTGTGCATAAACTCAATGTGCTTTTCTTGCAGCTCTGAACACAAATTGGAATTCCTAATCGGCGACACAGTGTTGCCGTACAACATGACAGTGTACCAAGCCGTTCGGCAGTTTGGCGAACAGACTGACGCAGATACCGACACTGAGACTCCGCTGGGTATGTGTTTATGTTATTGATGTACCTCACCGTGATATGACTATATTAGTCAAAGGGAAAATAAAATTTTGTATAATTCTTCGCTTGAAATGTAAATATTTATGACTTTGTAATTCTCCCTAATATTGCAAAATTTGTCTACTTTTTAAGCTGTGTTGGTTAAATATTCCTTTCTATGGCACAGGAATGATGCCGGCAATAGCACATTTATTATGTAGTTTAAAAAGTTTTGTTAATACCTCAAGCGCATGTGAACGAGACACAATAGAAATTCTATTGTTATGCGGTCTCATGCGACCGCTCGAGTTTTGAAACTAGCAAACAGTGAAACAATTTTAAGCAAAATATACCTAAAACTTTTGTGTTGCAAAAGTGCTAGATTTATGTTCAAGGGGTTCTAGTATCCCAAAAAATTGTTGTAACTTATTGTGTTTTCTCACAGCGAACGCGGGCATCTGGATCCAGACGCACACGATCTACTACCGCGCAGTGGAGGCGGGCGAGGCGCCGCGCGCGGACGCCGCGGCCAGCCGCAAGGGCAAGGGGCAGCCCACCAAGCTGTCTTCGCGCCGCAAACCCGACATGCTGTGGAACGGTACGCCTATAGGGTTTCACCGCCATTATCTTCATTATCGTGCAATCTGTACTCCTATTATAAAACGTTTGTGTGCCTTTTTTATTGACGTATGCACACATACGCGTATGCGCGTATGCGCATGATGGCCGACCGCCACAGATTATAAAAACATTGTCTATGGCCGCCGCAATAAAGTCAAACCAAACTTTTTTTATTTTATTTTATATTTTATATTATTTAATACACATCGATAATATTATAATTTATTTATAATCAAATGTTGTGTTACTATTATTTTATTGTTAATTTTGTGATATTTCAAATTATTAACACCCACTAAGGCACCCGCTGAAAATCAGCGTCGTGGTATGCGTCCCGCTGCCACGACTTATGCTGAGCGGGTGCCTTTTTGACTCAAGTCGCCTGTTTTTGTATTATTAATATAATTGATGTAATTTTATTTGAGTCAAATAAATGCATTTTCTTTCTTTCTTCTTACATTGCCCCACGTATTGTGGCGTTAAACGTTGCTGCTAAGTTGAAAACCGTTCCGAGTACTTAAGTTATTCTGTATTTAAAAATAAATTATTTATTTGTTTAAAACTTCATGCACCAAATAATTATCCATGTGGCGTACTTAATGCCTAAATCATTTTCTACCAGTCAACCACCATAGACCCAATGGGAGACAAAAATCACGAGGCCGCATAGCCACCACACGTGGCGTTGCGCGTTTGTAATGAGAAAACCGTTTTATAGTAGAGCTGGCAAAAGTGTCGTTTCATAGAGAATGCATCATTTGTATCTGCATCACTGAAAAGATGCGACTTCGTAAAACGCAGAATCATTTTGAACAGTGACTTGGAACAACGTATCACTGTCTCATCTGCATCATGATGCGCATGATGCGCTCGCTATGCGCGTGGATAAGATCGGGAATGCATTCAATCCAAAAGATACGTTTCACAGATTAGTAAAAGTATGATTAGTGAAAGATACGTCTTGTGCGATGATTGTCGGATGTGGCTACCTCAGTACTTTATGAAACAACCTCTCTCTGTTAGCCTCTTTTTTGCAAATGTGAATGTCGAATGAATCAAGTTTTTCGCGTCAATCAAGTTATCATTTTAATTGATTGCTCAAAGTGCTCAAAGCACTTCCGCAAAGTTAAGACGACTGAAAAATAATTACATTGTGTCATGCGTCCTCCCTCTCATCTAAGCGCATCGGTGCGCCAGTGTGCGAGAGAGAGAAGGCAAGCGTGCGCGCTAGGATCGCTCGAAGCGAACAAATCAAAGCGCGCGCGCGTCTCTCTGTGTCTTAGCGACATCATCAGATCTTTCGCTTTCTTAACGACGCGTGCCGAACTCGATTTCAAGTTGCAAATGATGCAGATACTGAAGTGGCGTTGAGGTTTCGGAACAGTGGAACATTTTGAAATAACGACTCAGTGAGAGTCACACAGGTCTGTTTTACAGTCTTTAACTTCCGTTACTTGACCTCGGTGTACGCAGGGTTTTTTTTTTTATATATTGGACACCAATCACATATATTGCTCTGATCCCAAAGTAAGTAGCCAATGCACTTGTATTATGGAAATCGGACACAACGGTGGTACCACAACACACAGACCCGAGACGATGTAGAAAATATTTTTCTACATTGTCCTGACCGGTAATCGAACCCGGAATCTCACGAGATGGCGATGCTTGAAATTAGCGTGCTGGCCATTCGACCACGGAGGTCGTCGAGAGAGGAGCGTATTAACGAGGCGTTCGTTGGCAGAGGGCGTGGTGCCCGCGCGCGAGTCCCCGCTGGTGGTGGTGCTGCGCGCGCCGCTGGTGGCGGGGGGCGGGGGCGGGGGCGAGCTGCGCGACGCGTCGCTGCCGGCGCTGGGCGTGCTGCGCGCGCTGCACGCGCTCTCGCGCCACTGGCACACGCTCTACCGCGCCGTCTGCCTGCCCGAGCCGCGCCCGCTCGTGCCCAACGCGGACTTCGTCAACGCCAAGGTACGTACAACACACACACAAACAAATATCATGTGTGATATGACAATCGTGGCGATCATCGTGTGCACTAAAAATCATTATCGTTAGCAAATTAATTATAACATTTTTTTTAATTATTATTATTAAGAAACCATACAGCCATAACCAAAAGTAAATGTCTATAATATATATATAAATAAGAACTGTTTCTCAGAATAACTTGATTCATCTTTAGTTATGTACAAAGTTACGTCCATGCATAAGCCTTACGCACGTGCAAGCTTAAGGTATAATTAACAATAGTAGATTGTTATACAAGGGGAGATAGTGACCCATTTCTCGACTCGAGAAGTTCTTGGCGCTCAAACGAAGTGAGAGCGCTAATAATTCGAGAGTGAAATGAGTGCTTTCACCCGAGTTATACATACTATTTTTCATTTCGACTGTGAGGAAAAATAAATAAATTTATTTTGATATTACGTTATTTGGCGAAAGATGAAAACATAAGTTTTTACATCACAATCAGTTTGTTTACTGTCGTTATACATAAAACACACCATTAGAAGGACAGTAACGGCACAGAAGACAACCGAGTACATAAAACGTGGACGATATCAAATATTTCAAATCATTGTTTAAAAATATCGATCGAGTTTTTTTAACAGACAATGTTAATAGTAACAGAACGCAACTTTAACCTTGTCACCAAAATTACCACAGGTTATGTCAAATTCCAGATTCAATTTTGCCACATGAGATAGCGCTATGAGTGACAGCTAAAGGTGGGAGTGAGTAAGAATGAACAAAAAAATCGCGCCAAGTCGCCTCCACCTGCTTAATAATCTGTGCAATAATCGACCAAACTAAAAAATATACTTTCAAAGACAAAAAATGTGACAATTTAAAATTAAAAAAAGTGACACTATGTATGGCGGGCAACCAAATATTATATTAGTAAATTTTAAATTGTTAAAAATTAGACCAATTGTATTTTTTTAAAATCAGTGACCATAATGTAAGTAAGTAAGTAAAGCATTTATTCCTCGCCATTTCATTACATTTACAGGTAAGTACATTTTTCATTTTGCAGAAATACGTAACACGGTAATTAACATGGAAATTAAATATACAATTAAATACACAAATCAAAAAGTTAGTCAGTTAAGAAACAAAAAAAATACAACACATCTTAATATTAGTACAGAATAAACAATAAATCATTTAAAAAAAAAATCATTAAAATGCTATACGAACACGTCACTTAGTGCACGATGTTACGATAGGCCGCTTGCGGAAACACTTCACACGAAATAAGGTCACACACGCGTGTAAGAGGTCCCGCTACGGTAGCTCGAAGGACCATGTACGGGGATGCCGTAACAGTTTGATGGGGTTGATTTGAAATGATAGAGAGATTTGTTAAATGTAAAAAACTTGTATATTGAACTTTAAATGCTAGAGATGGATTTTGATGGTAAATGAGAACGCGCGACTGAATGGTTTGATGGATGCGAACGAACTGAAGTGTTTGTACAAAAAATAATAAAATGTAAGTACAAAAGTAGGGCGAATTTTTGCTGACGAAAAGTGTTGTACGTGCTTGCCCGTACAGTGGTAATCCAAAAAGGTGGTATAAAATGTGAAAATAAAGGAAGGTTTTGTGTTGCAGTCTTAACTTTCAAATAATACATGTAACAGTTAAAACAAATTGCTAATAATATGGCTGGCTGTCACCTGAACTAGGAGATATCCTGTATCTCAGGATGACAGCCCTCCACCCCAATAGTGGATTTTTAACTAATGATCATTGTGTGGATCAGACTACTCAGCAAAGCTATAATTGGATTGTACTACGAGGGTCAAACTGAAAGTTCTTAGAACTGGCCACTTATAAACAATATAATTAAAAAAATATTCTAAAATTTGAAAATAGAACTCTTTGCCAATATTACTGAGTATATATTTCATTCATTTGTCATTTGTTTTACGATTTGGCGGCAAATTGAAAATTGTCTGTGTCACGTCAACATGAATTTAACACGAGAAAATTTTCGTGCAATGATTTTTTATGACTTTCGATGTCATTTAAGTCAACAAGAAAGTTATGATAGACTACGATTGGCCTTTCACGATGAAGCCCCATCTCGTGCGACTGTTTACAACTGGTTTAATGAGTTTAGACGTGGTCGCACTAATCTCACTGATGATGTACGTGAGGGACGGCCTTCTACGGCGACGACTGAAAATAACATCTGTGTTGTGCGGCGTATGATAGAGACTGACAAAAGAGTGACCTATCAGCAGATTCGGACAAGCTTAGGCATCGGTATGAGTCAAGTGCACAAAATCCTCCACGAACATTTAGCGGTCAGGAAGCTTTGCGCCCGGTGGATACCTCATAATTTGACTAAGGCTCAAAAACTCCATCGTGTGGATTGGTGCCGTAAAATGATTGAAAGATTTAACGGAGGTGACTCAAATGCTGTGTTCGACATACTAACAGGTGACGAAAGCTGGATTTACTGTTATGATCCTGAAACCAAAAGACAATCTGCTCAGTGGGTGTTTCCTTTCGAGGAGTTGCCAACTAAAGTGAAGAGAGATCGAAGTGCGGGAAAAAAAATGGTGGCCTCGTTCTTTGGCAGGATAGGTCATTTCGCAACAATTGTGTTAGAGGATCAAAAAACAGTTTCTGCAGAATGGTACACTACCAATAGACTGCAACTTGTCTTGGAAAAAGTTCGAGAGAAACAACCTCGCAGTAGGATCCTCCTTCACCACGACAACGCCTCGTCGCACACCGCCAAGCGAACGATCGACTATTTGGCGACATCAAACGTTGAATTACTGGGTCACCCGCCGTATAGCCCCGACCTCGCGCCTTGTGATTTTTATTTATTTCCAAAAATTAAAGAAAAACTTAAAGGAAAGCGGTTTATGAATGCTGAAGAAGCGGTGGCTGCGTATCGCGATGCCATTGAAGAGACCCCTAAGGACGAGTGGGCAAAGTGCTTTTCCCAGTGGTTCCATCGCATGCAGCGGTGTATTGACGTCAATGGACAATATTTTGAAAAGATATAATAAAACTAATAACTGGCTAATGTAATCAGTTTTTGATTTTCTAAGAACTTTCAGTTTGACCCTCGTATACTACTATTCATTAGAGCTTAGGTTGAAGAGCGATATCACTACTTTGAGACTGTGTGTGAGTGCGCGCGCGTGTGTGTGTGTACATATGTGTGTGTGTGTGTGTGTGTGTGTGTGTGTGTGTGTGTGTGTGTGTGTGTGTGTGTGTGTGTGTTTGTGTGTGTGTATGCGTCTGAGCGTGTTTGTGTGTGTGAGCGCGCGTGTGTGTATTAATGTGTGCAAGTGTGTATGGGGAAGTGTATGCGTGTGCATATGTAGGTTTTAACGCAGTGGGTGCAGGAGTTGTTCAGTGTCAGCATATGAAAGGTCACTCAGCCGGGTCTTTAGTGTTTCCTTGAGCTTCCCTCTATTCATTTTTGTCACTTGGCATAGGTTGCTGAAGTGTCTGTACAGGAAGGGACTACTTAAAACCTCCTGGCGATGACCGAACGCTGTGTGCATGAAAGGTACAGGGATTCGAGGTCTTCTTCTGTGAGGATCAATTACCCTAGGATCTATCGTTTTATGGTATCGGAGAACGGAACTGTAAATAAACAACTGTCTCACCGTGAGCAGGTTTGAGTCTGCATACAGTGTTTTGGTTGGATATATCCTTGGTTTCCGCAGCATTACTTTAATGATCGCTCTTTGTGCTCTTTCTAGCTAGATAAAGTGGGTTGCAGCTGCACAACCCCAAACCGGAATGCAGTTGGTTAGCAGAGATTGACATAGCGCTAGATATATTTTTCTTAACAAGTTGACGTCAGCTGCTTCTCGTAGGCTTTTGAATATCGGTAAGAGTTTTCTTACCCTCTTGCTAAGGCCGGAAATGTGAGGTTGCCAGTTCAAATTTTTGTCAATTGTGATTCCTAGGTATTTGTGAGTATCTGCCTCCAGAATGTGTGGACAGCCGCAGCTGTACTGTTGACCGTACGATGAACAGGAACCAGAAATAATAAACACGCTTTTAATGTTAAGCTAATCTTTAAAAATATGAAAATCTTGTTTATTAACACGCTACGCTTTTATTAGCTTGACCTGTATGTATGTATGAATGTATGTATGTATGTATGTAACGGAATCTTTGAACTTCATTTTCACCTAGGGGCCGTCCATTAATCACGTGAGGCTCAAAAGGGGGGGAGGGAGGGGGTACGGAAAAAATCACGAAACATCACGAGGGGGAGGGGGGGTCTCGTTAGACATCACGTGTATTAATTTTATTTATTTTTCGTCAAAAAGCTCTATTTCTAAACCGAAAATTTGAACGATTTGTTGTCACAAACCTCTTTGCCAATAACAACTGCCAGTGAAGAAGAAGCTTTACCAGTTGTAACCTTAAATGAAAGTCTTGCAACTCCGTGTGACGAAGACAACATTAATTATTTATTCATTAATTTTATTGCAAATACGTATAAATGTATTTCGAATCCCCTATTTTTTAAATATTTTTTCCAGTCGCAAATAGCCTTTACATAGACTTCCAAAAAAATACACGTGATCCAGGGGGGGAGGGGGGGGGAGTGGTCGTAAACCTCACCAAATATCACCAGGGGGGAGGAGGGGGTCAAAAAATGAGAAAAACGACCTTACGTGATTAATGGACGGCCCCCTACTTCTAGGAGTCTGATTAACTTGGATTTTTGCGCAGGGGTCAAGGACCGATGACAATACAATAATCTCATAATAACTTTTTTAGCTTGGGTTGTATGTATGTATGTGTGTAATGGAACCTTTGAGCATAAATTTGACCGATTTCCAGAAGTCTGATTAATTTGAAACTATGCACACGTATCAAGGACCGATGACAATGCAATAATTTAATAACAGTTTCTCAATATCCTTATAAGGACCGCCAGGATTAATAAATTCTTTCGTGGATCCTCTGTAAGGGAGTAAGAAAGATAGAGCTATCGCATATCGCATGTCCGCAAATAATTAATTGAAACATCGAACTAAAAAATGAAAAATAAATTATAGTTAAAAAAAACTAAAAAACCACGCTTTTATAGCTAACCGAACTAAAAAGTAGAAAATAATTTTTAATTACAAAGAGTTAGAGAATAATTCAATTCAGAGTAAAAAGCGTGGGGTACAACATTTAATATATCAAGCACCCCACGCTTTTTACTCTGAATTGAATTATTCTCTAACTCTTTGTAATTAAAAATTATTTTCTACTTTTTAGTTCGGTTAGCTATAAAAGCGTGGTTTTTTATTTTTTTTAAAACTATAATTTATTTTAATAATATGATGTGACTCAATTATCTTTAACTCCATGTCTGATCGCGTAGCTATTAAAACTAAATTACTTTCCACCCTAGGGATGGAAAAGCTGTTTTCCACCCGTCTATCTTCACAGGCTCGAAGACCTTGACCGAGTATCCCAACAAGTGGGTCTTAAAATGAACATGGAAAAGACGAAAATTTTGTCGAACTCCCTTGTCGTACCCACTACAGTATCCGTTGGGAACTCAACTCTCGAAGTTGTCGACGAGTACGTCTACCTGGGACAAGTGATCCAATTGGGTAGGTCCAACTTCGAGAAAGAGGTCAATCGACGAATCCAACTCGGCTGGGCAGCGTTCGGGAAATTGCGCAAGAGTGTGTTCTCATCTCATCTACCTCAGTGTCTGAAGACGAAAGTCTTCAACCAGTGTGTGTTACCAGTGATGACATACGGATCCGAAACATGGTCTCTTACTATGGGCCTTATAATGAAGCTCAAAATCACACAACGAGCGATGGAAAGGGCTATGCTGGGTGTTTCTCTACGGGATCGAATCAGAAATGAGGAGATACGTAGAAGAACTAAGGTAACGGACATAGCCTTGAGAATCAGTAAGCTCAAGTGGCAATGGGCAGGGCACATAGCGCGAAGAACTGATGGCCGTTGGGGTAGGAAAGTTCTAGATTGGAGACCCTTCGACCAGAGACGCAGCGTGGGACGTCCACCAACAAGATGGACAGACGACCTTATAAAGATCGCAGGATCAAACTGGATGCAGACCGCTAGTGATCGGTCGCTGTGGAAATCCTTGGGGGAGGCCTATGTTCAGCAGTGGACGTCCTTTAGCTGATAATGATGATGATGATGATGATCTTCACAGGAAAGTTCAATTTTCCGAACACTGCACTCTGTCTATCTTCTATCATTGATTGATTTATTATATACGGCTTTAAAGGATTTGTCACACTGCCTCCGTTCAGTGGGTAGGTCTATAAAAAAAATACCAGATGCGTACTACGTTTTTATAGGCCGAACCGCAGACCGCATCCGGTGTGTCAAAATCTTAAAAGCTGTATGAAACACTGAACAGTTGTGTCAATGCACTGTTCAGATCCGATAATCTCATAAGATAGAAAAATTAAAATTTGTACACAGTTTATAATCAATGATCGGATAATCGAATGCATATTTACCTCAAATTTACTTTAGGCTAAGATATTATGGAGATTCGATTGGGTTCTTATAAAAAGTATTTTTTAATATAAATCCCGGTATCCTAGAAAATTCGGATACCCAAAACTAGTCACATGGTGAAGAAAAAACGTCTTCAGCTAGTGGTATTAAAAAAAACATCGTTAAATCGTCGTCACATCTGTTTGTACTTGAATTTAATTATAAGCTTGACATCATACATACATACTATAATAGTACTCACCGGATTTGGTTCTATAACAAAAACACTAAGCTTTTCGAATTAGAAATCCTTGGATTTCTTCGATTTAAAAGTGAAGAAAACGTCTCAAATATGTAATTACACCTACACCCACCCGATTTGAATCTATTGTAAAAGAAACTTATTTGGCAATTTCGCAATACTGAAATTTTTCGATTCAAAAGCGCACTTTATATTTGCCTACACCTCAACTTTAAGTAAATATGCATCCAATTATTCGATCACTATTTATAGTTGATAAATAAATTACATGTTGTTTCAGCTCGCTGCCAAAGCTAACAGACAACTCCAAGACCCACTCGTGATCATGACTGGCAATCTTCCAGCATGGCTGAAAAAGATTGCGTATGCATGGTAAGTCCACTTTTTGTACCTATACATACTTTGGTTAAGTAATAATTTAAATCTTTGTTTTTTAACCACATTTTTTTTTCTACTTGCCTCGCTCTTTATTTGTGGTTATGTTTACCATTAGGGATGGAACGTATTTATCATACCAGGTTTACAAACCTAGTATTTGCTTCAAAGCTGCTACGTACCTGGTACGGGCTCAAAATATTTCCAAGACCATTAAAGTATATTACTAACAGAGAGCGGCCCCCGCTTCCCAGAAATACTTTTAAAAATGCCGTTGTAACTATATTAAACCTAACGCTTATCTACTATATAAAAATAAGTCGGGTTTTCCTTCCTAATGCTATAACTCCAGAACGCACGAACCGATTTCCACGGTTTTGAATTCATTGGAAAGGTCTCGGGCTCCGTAAGGTTGAATTTTCTTTGCTATACAAAGAAAATTCAAATATAAAACAAAATAAAATCTTCTTTTAATCACCAAACGAAATGTTACATAAAACGAAGCCATCCCGGTGGCGAAACGGAGTTCGCGGGGTTTACTAGTTAATCTCTAAAATTCCGAGAAATTAAAGAAACAATCGCAATCTTCAAAAGTATTTGTCTTGCTAGCGCGATTTTGCGCCTATTTCGTATCGAATTAGGAGTACATTTCCATGAATTACTTTCATCCTAATTAGTAGGAACTAGACAGCCGCGGCGCGCCGCATCACTGGGCGCCCAATAGAAACACGAAAGGTTCCAACAAAAAGTAATTCCTTCCTATCTTACAACCAGATAATTACACGATTCACATAAAGTATTTCGGCATGCAAACGAGATTACGCGATAGCGTTCCTTATTGCAATGTAGACAAGGTCCAGTTTTTAACGTTTGAAAATACTGCAAGTATTTTATACCTGGTTTTGAGCATTGGTGCTGATTAATGGACGCACTTCTAAGCTCTGGTACTTGAATTAGCAAGTAAGTCTCATGCTTATTTATCACATTTTATCTTGTCTCTTTACCAGCCCGTTCGTGTTCCCGTTCGAGTGCCGTCACCTGCTGTTCTACGTGGTGTCGTTCGACCGCGACCGCGCGCTGCAGCGGCTGCTGGAGGCGGGCGGCGAGCGCGGCGCGGCGGGCGCGGCGGCGGGCGCGGACGCGGAGCGCGTGGCGCCGCGCCTGGACCGCCGCAAGCGCACCGTGCAGCGCCACAACGTGCTGCGCCAGGCCGAGCATGTTATGCACGAGTTCGCGCACTCGAAGGTATTGTGCACGACGACACAGATGACGGTGGAATGCGTTCTAACCAAAACTCTGAACATTGCCTGTTTGTTGACGAAAATTGTTTCGTCAGATCTGTCCGTCCGTATGTCACAGCCACTTCATTCAGAAACTATTAGCATGGCACAGATGAAACTTGGTAGGTAGGCGCGTTCTGCCAACCGATTTACGATTTCCATACAAAAAATAAATAAATAATGACATTTAAGGGGGGCCTCCCATACATGGAACTTAAACAAACGAAAAAATTCTTTTCTCAAATCTTTGCATGTGGTGTCTATAGATAGGTCTCTTAAAATGACATCGAGGACACTTCCAAACTGATGAAAGGGGTGAAGATTTTACAAACACTTTCAACTAAAATTGGTTTGAACAAGATCGAATTTGAGCACATTTTCAACAACCGCAAACATAACTTTTTCCTTCATACAATTACTATGAAAAACAATGTAATTTTTTATTTTAACTAAATATTGTTGTGTTTTAGCTAAGTGGACCCCTAGTTTAGTTAAAATTGGCGCGGAACCCCTCACTGCGCGAGTCCGACTCGCACTAAGCCGGTTTTTTAACTTTTTTTTTCTGAAAAATTTTAAACAAAACACTATATTCTTCAAGTGGAAATCCTATAAAAACAGAAACAAACTAAAATCCGTACAATGCTGCTACCCATTTTATTCCACGTCAACATTGTCCGCATAACATAAAGTAATGTGGTTGGGTTAATATCCGTATTTCTGAATATCAAAGCCTAATACACTTGGCAGATAGCAATCTTTTGTGTCTTTGTTTTACCTTACCTTATCAGTGTTTTCTCAATCTGTTTAATTAATATAAAACTTCTTTTCCAGGCTCTGCTAGAGATTCAATACGAGAACGAAGTGGGTACCGGTCTGGGCCCCACATTGGAGTTCTACGCGCTCGTGTCGCAGGAGATGCAGCGCGCCGACCTGGACGTGTGGCACGGCAGCGAGAACTTCAAGCAGAAGGCATCTTCTTTTGGCGGCGAGATCGTGAAGAGCCAGCCGCCTGTTGTTACTGATCGGTCAGCTGATGCGGCTGCTAGGCTTGCCTCGTCGGTCAGAGATGCCTTGAGCTTGGATGAAGATCGAGCGCCGGAGCCGTCTGAACTAGGTATGTCACTGTTGTTGCATTCGCCCAACGTCAAGCCGAAGGCTTCGTCGTAAAAATAGTTTAGAATCTCGATGCTGGTACACTTTTGATCGATGTTATTTTTTTATTTTTATTATATTTATTTCGCGTCCTTCTCTATTGGATGGCTTTATTGATCTTCCTGACTTGTTACGCTATGCTAGTATTTGTCACTTTATTTGTTAAACTCTTGTCAGTTTATTTGTTGAACACTTGTTACTTAATTTGTTCAACTCGGTACCAAGTGTTTACCTCGGTAACAGTGAACTATTTACTATCTACCAACGTTTCGATTTTAATGTCAGGTTTTATTGACAACTAACGACCAGTCCCGGCTTCGCATAGGTGCAATGCTAATACTGAAAATGTGTTTCGTAAATTATCAGTGTTTCTCTACTATATTATGCATGTGTTTTACATATAGGGTGTTGTTTTGGTCAGCGACGTTCGATTCCGGGGTAGTTGTACTAACGATACTGATACTACTGATATTTTTTTCATGAAAAAAGCACAAAATCAATTCATTTTTGCGATACTAACGAGCGAGTCAAAACTACTAACGCTAAGTCGCCTCTTCGTAGCTTACTAGCTACGGCGTAGTATTTCGTAGATACAAGCGAGCAACGCGTTAGGGTGCGAGTTTCTCCATTCGTTTTTTTTTAATATTGTGAAGAGGTTTTCTTGTTAGTCCTTATAAAACAAGTAATTGAGCGAACTTATTCATATTGTTTCCAGAGAAAGAGACATCGATCCCGATGCCGGCGCCGGACGCGACGTACGTGTCGTGGCCGTGCGGGCTGTTCCCGCAAGCGGTCGGTCGCAACGTGCGCGCGTCGCACCTCTCGCGCGTCAAGGCCAAGTTCCGCTTCCTCGGCAAGTTCATGGCCAAGGCCGTCATGGACTCCAGGATGGTGAGCCATTTATATACTTATTATATATGTTATAACTTTATATTTTGAAATATATACGGGATGTGAAAAAAGTACGAGCCAAATTCAAGGGAGTGGTAGTCAATCGAGAATAGAAATACAGAAAAAAAAACTCATATTTTTTTAATTCCAGGATTGAATTTTAGGGATCCGTGAAAATTTTATCTGTTAAATACGGTTTTTCTTTTGTTATACATAGAGTGTGGTTTAGAGTCGAGCCTAGAATAAAGGAAGAACATAATAAAAAAATATTATTTGAATAACTTTCTTACAAAAAAATTTTTTCATTTCTCCTGTTCGGAAAATTGAACTTTTATGTGAAGATAGCCGGTTGGAAAATAGCTTTTCCATCCCTAGGGTGAAAAGTAATTTAGTTTTAATTGCTACTATCAGACATGGAGCTAAAGGTAATTGAGTCACATGTCAGACATGGAGTTAAAGATAATTGATTCACATCATTTATTAAAATAAACAAGCTTTCCATATTTAAGGATTAGCTAAACATTAAAAACGTGTCACTGATTTTACAATTTTACAATGGGTCTAATTTTCTACAATTTAAAATCTAGAAATATATAATATTCGGTTGCGCGCCATACATAGTGACACTTTTGTTTTCATTTTAAATTGTCACATTTGTGAACATGTTGTTTGTATTGGTCTGGGTGTTTTCTATGTATATCATGTATGTATTTACAAAAAAAAAAGTATTATATCCGTTGTCTGGCACCCATAAGCTTTGAGTAGCTTACTTTGGGACTAGATGGCGATGTGTGGGAATGTCTAAAGGGCCATCAGCTCAGCTCCACACAATGTTGACTAAAAAACTTACCGATAAAAAGAAAACCAAAGATTTAAATGTAGTTCTAACTTGTGACCTATCCCATGTCAGATTAGTATCCATTATATTATATATTGTTCTTCTTTGACGATATTTTTTTTAGTTTGGTCGATTATTGCACAGATTTTTAAGCAGGCGGAGACGACTTGCCGCGATTTTGTTGTTCATTAATCTTCTTACTCACTCCCACCTTTAGATGTCACTCATAGCGCCACTTCATGAGGTAAAATTGAATCTGGAATTTGACATAACTTGAGGTGGTTTTGGTGACAAGGTTAAGGTTTCGTTCTATTAAATACCATATTATTGTCTGTGAGAAAAAATCAATCGGTGTTTTTAGCAATGATTTAAAATATCTTATATCGTCCGCGTTTTGTGTACTCTGTTGTCTTCTGTGCCGTTACTGTCCTTTTAATCGTGTGTTTTATGTATAACGTTTGTAAACAAACTGATATGTGTTGTAAAAACTTGAAGTTTCAAAAATAGTATGTTCAACTTGGGTAAAAGCACCCATTTCACTCTCGAATTATTAGCGCTCTCACTCCGTTCTAGCGCCAAAAACATCTCGAGTGAAATGGGTCACTTTCTCCCCTTGTATAACAATCTACTATTTCTGCATTGCAAACTCGTTTCACAACCACCCCCTTGAATTTGTGTGTTTTTCTCACTTTACGTAGCGTGAAACAGTCCCAGTACAGCGCTCACTCGTGGGAAGTTGATGTACTCATTTTAGATAAATTTTGTATGATTTTTGATATACATAATTTGAAATCTGTATGGTTCACTAAAGCGGTTGCTATCCCTCACTAATCGTCCGTTGTCTCCTACCAGGCCTATCATAATGTTAAATATCTGTGTGTTCAGGTGGACATCCCGCTGTCGGTGTCGATGTACCGCTGGGTGGTGAACGAGCAGCGCTGGCTGACGCTGAGCGACGTGCGGCACGTGGCGCCCGAGCTGTGGCGCTCGCTGTGCCGCCTGCGCCGCGTGGCCGAGCGCGCGCGGCACATCGCGAACGACGCGCGACACTCGCCCGACCAGCGCACGCAGATGGTCACCGCTCACATATCTTATTTGTTACCACTTGCAGCGGCGACGCAGTATCTATGCGATCGCTAATTGATAACCTTTACACGCTAATTTTAACATCGATACAGTGGCGATGACATTGACAGTAGTGACTGAGTTTGTTGCGCAGCTTCTTCTCAGCACTAGCCCGTGTTGAGAAGAAGCTGCGTGTGAAAGTGCTCCCAAAGGACTTTTATGACTTTATGATGCTAACGTGGGTTAGTATCGGTACAGATGCGATGTAAAAGCTGGAAATTGACAAATGCATCTGTATATTGGTGACTGCAACCATACTGACGCTTCGTAGTATCGATACAAACGTGCCACGCCATCGATACTAATTCGGTACAGGATCGATGTCAAAATCTTTTGTGTGAGTCGCGATGCTATGCTGAACGCTGCAGTGATACTAAAAGTCGCAGTGTGTAAAGGGGTCTCAGATGAACTATAGCTGAGGTTATCGCTACAGCTGATACTTGGCAATGGCCGCCGACTAACCATACCACCGACAGTACACGTCGGCGAACAATCGTTCCTTTTCAGTGATACATTTGGCGTCGCAAACCGTCGCGGATCAGCGTCGTCTTGTAAGCCTTCAGTATCACAATGTCGTGAAACTGAAATCTGATATTATAAACATCTCCATTAAGCAATATGGTCGGAACTTACATTAACCTCAGCGTTGTAAATATTGCAAGTTATAGAAAACCATTGTAAGTGTATGATTAATTGCAGATAAGCGCGCTGGAGCTGGACGGGTGCCCCATCGAGGAGCTGGGGCTGGACTTCATCCTGCCGGGCGACGGCTGCACGGAGCTGCGGCGCGGCGGCCGCGACCTGCCCGTCACGGCGCACAACCTGCACAACTACATCGACCTCGTCACGCACTGGCTGCTCTACGAAGGTAACGAACTCAACACATTTTTTTATATTTTACTAGTGATCCCCCGCGACTTCGCCCGCGCGTTTTTCGATTTTTTCTCGCCTTTTAAACCTTCCCTAGACCTCCACGAACATTTCAAGACAAAGATAAGTCCGTTCAACCGTTCTCGAGTTTTAGTGAGACTAACGAACAGCAATTCATTTTTATATATATTGATAGATAATATTTTACAAAACACAGCACATAGCTATATTTGTATGAATAAGCTGTAATATCATAATGTTTAATTAATTTTGTATACGTTTTGTTAAATTAAGTAGTAGTTTGTGAAGTAACAATCTTCCATCCTCACAAATTCTTGTGTAATAAAATATCTGTAAGTCGGTCTATACAAATATCAACGATCACATAGGTTTATGATATCGTGCCCACCCCCTCTCAGCGCCCACATACCTCAGGCGGTGACAGCTTGTGTAGGGAACGTATCGGATAGTGTTCGATCCATTACGCAGCTAGTTAGTATCAAATCATCAATAACTCATATCATCAATAAATAATCTAAACTGACTTCGAAGAGAACTATAACGCTGCTATCATATATCTAACAACCTCAAACTGTGGTTCTTACCTTGGTTATTTTTTTATTAATATATATTATGTGTATATTTATAGATATATTTTTTTTATTTTTAACTGCCTCCGGTGGCGCAGCGGTAAGAGGGTCGCACTTTAAAGCGACGGCTGCGCCAGAGGTCCCAGGTTCGATCCGCGGGTCGCGCCAAAAATAAATACCTGAGATTTCTGTTCAGAAATTCTAAGGGTAGCCTGGAGTTTGGAAGTTGGCGGTGTTTCATCCCCGTGCCTCGGAAAAACACGTAAAGCCGTTGGTCCTGCGCCTGAACTCTCTCTGATCGTGTCAGATTGCTGTCCCATCGGGCTATGGGAGTGAGAGGAATAGAGAGTGCACCTGTTTTTGCGCACACACTTGTGCACTATAATATGTCCCGCGCAGTAGTCGGTTAGTCGTTGTGACTGGCCACCATAGTCGAAATCGACTATTATTTATAGATATGACACTTATGCTGACTATTGTATCTTTTACAGGAGTGAGCAAGCAAATGGAAGCGTTCAAAGAAGGATTCGAATCAGTATTCCCCCTGGCTAATCTCAAAATATTCTACCCTGAAGAATTGGAACAAGTATTCTGCGGAAGCCCGTCTGGTAAGTTCTCACTCCACTTTATACTGTCAAGTATTTTCCAATATTAATCACATCGAAGTGTTTATCCAGCTTATGCGCCAATTAATAAATTTAAAGTTCAGAATACTTTTTTTACAGTCATGGAATATAAAGTATATTTTTCTTAGCTAGTCGAATATTGAAAACAACCTTTATATGCATAAAATTATAAAACTATTTTATTTAAAAAGATCTGTGTTCAACAATGAATGTTCATCTTACTTATTTTATAATAATTCATTACTTAAAAGGATTGTTAAGATTGTTTACAATATTCGACAAGCAAAGTAAAACGGACTTTACACAAATGTTCATGTATCAGCGTCATGTAGGTACCAAGGCTGCATATAAATGTCTCGTGTCATTCTTATACATAATATTGGACCTCATACATAATGCTTTACCGGCTTATTTACCGATCGTGTCTGACGGGATCATTATTTAACTATGACGTACATTACGAAACTACTCTGCCGCAACACAGTTTAATTACTAGTGCGGAGGATAGCTATCACGATCTTTGACAAAACAAACTCACTTCGCTGATAAATATCAAGTGAAATTATATTTTTAAACCTATTGCAGGCGGTCGCGACCAGCGCTGGGAGCCGCGCATGCTGGCCGAATGTATCAGACCGGACCACGGCTACACGGCGGAGTCGCGCGCCATCCGCATGCTGATCGACATCCTCGCGTCGTACTCGCGCGACGAGCAGCGCCTCTTCCTGCAGTTCGTCACCGGCAGCCCGCGCCTGCCCACCGGAGGTATCTCATTACCTATTCCCTATGCCCTCTTTTGTTTTATGCATCGGTTTTCAGTACTAAAAGATGTTTATTGGAAACCAATCACTATATTATAAAGCTGAAGTTTGTTTTTTGTTTGAACTCGCTAATCTCAGGAACTACTGGACCGATTTGAAAAAAATATTTTTATGTCGTACAGCGTATTTATCAAGGAAGGCTTTAGGCTATAAAACATCACGCTGCGACGAGAAGGGAGAGTGCAAGCGCGGACGAAGTCGCTGGGGATTGCTAGTATATGTTAACAGCAGAGCATAGCCAAACAAACATTGAACAAGACATACACCATTCACTCTTACAAGTCTTTACCCACCATTGTAACTCATGTGTAGCTAGGGAACACAACTGAACAACCCACTGAAACTAGCTTAGGTTGTCGCAAGACGAAGCTGAATTGTTCTAAGACTAAACAAAGCCATCAGAGACTATGTAGGAGTTCGAAAGCTAGAAGTACATCCCATCCTGACTATTTACTTGGCCTGCTTCTTGTTTTTAACGCGACCCCTTTATGGTTCAGGCTTCAAGGCCCTGAACCCGCCGCTGACGGTGGTGCGCAAGTCGCTGGAGTCGTCGCTGGACCCGGACGAGTACCTGCCGTCCGTGATGACGTGCGTGAACTACCTCAAGCTGCCCGACTACAGCAGCGCCGACGTGATGCGCGCCAAGCTGCGCCTCGCGGCCTCCGAGGGCCAGCACTCCTTCCACCTCTCGTGAGCGCCGCGCCGCGCCGCCCTGTCCCCATGTGCAATCAGAGTGTTTATTCCCGTACGACGGACACTTTAAGTGCTGTGCGTTCTATAAATTTGTTTTCTTTTGGATTCTTTTTAGATTACAGAAATATGTTAATAATTATATTTTGTGTTAATTTAATGTGATAGCTTTTGTATATTACTTTATCGACGTAGAGGGGACGCCCGTTCTCTACGGATCGAATAGTATATGATATAACCGTGCGACGTCCCCGACGACGCGCCGCTACCACTGTTATAGTTATAGGCTACATATATTATATGATTACGCGAGCTGTTTGATGGACCACGGATTTTCTTCTCGAGTCCTATGAACTTCAATAGCATTTATTACCAAACGGTGTATGTTTTGATTAACTTTAAGTATGATTAATGAGTAAAGAAAAAGTGCAAAATTTAATATGTAACAATTTCAATAAAACCATGTAAACAATATTGATCAACCTTTTGTTTTATTCGATAGCTTTTATAGTCTTCTTAAAATGGGGTAACGTTTGCAGCTGTGACGATCAACGCATCAAGCCAATATTCACTATCGACCTGTTGACAGATATCCAATATGACGTCAGTAAACATTTGATAAGTATACTGCACCAGGGCAGGGGCACGGCGCCGGTACATTGGTTGGTCAGTCTGTTCACTTGGCAGACCCGAGTATCAGAGTTCAAAAAAAATTTTTAACACAAAACTCACACCATGCTTATGTAATTCATCATTAAAATCGAATAGTTATAATTTCATTTTTGTTTTAATAGTGTTTTGTCACTATACAAACTTAATAACATAAATTGCACTTGTACAAAGCAACTTTGGCTGTGTGACAGACGAGGAATCGAACTACATGCAAAATCAAGTAAGAACCACTTGCATAATTCAACAGGCTAACTTATTATGCAAAATATAAATATGCTAGCTTACTCTAGGGTAAACTGGGCTATATTTTAACTTTTTCTCAAATGAAGTGTATGATACCTTACTAGTTAAAGTATGGCAACTCTACAATATAATTAGGTAAAAAGTATGTCTTTCATTCCTTAATTATCTTATCCTTCCCCCAGGGTCAACCTTTTTAACTTTATATGAAGTAAGATAATTATTACAAACCTCATTTGGATACAGATAAATATTTTCCTAAAGAGGGTTCAAAATTTCGTTTTTCTTTGGATTTAATTAATTGTGAAGCTATTAAGAAGATTAAAAAATAGCTCATATAGATAAAAGCATAATTTTGTGAGGAAATTATGACCAAATATACACGCCTGCCCAATTGAGGTCAGATTTATATGTATTTATTGACCCTTTGACCATTTTTGAGGTCCATTTGTCATAGACCAGGGTGGGTTACTGGAGGTATTCTGATAGGGCTTCAAACCTTCTTAAAGTAACATGAGTATGAAATAAGTAAAGAAAACACATGTTACAATTTTAAAATATAATTAATCTAACTTGACACAGTTTGAGTAAATAATGTAGATTTTAAGATTCATAAATGTGATGATATTACATAACATGTTATCTCTATCTATAAAATAAATTACATACCTTATAACCATGTAAAATAATCTTTATAGTTTTTATACTTGATGAAATAAAGATATTATTGAGATAATAAAATAATTTATGATCTTGAATAACATCTATGGAATTGTTCACATTGAAGTAGATAAATAAAAATAATTATGAAGTAGAACTAATGAATCAAATCCACTATTATCCTACACTAATGAAACTTATTCTGATCTTAAAATGACAACCACATAGAGACCCAAGTATAACAGTTGTTTACAGTACCATAGCTATCCACCCCAGTATAAGGCATGATCCGCCAATAGGGGTGAGGCGTCGGAAGCATCTATCGCCAGTGAATGCGTGATAATAGCAGGTGCCGCAGAACAGTCCCATTCCCGCCACAAAGAAAGCCCCAGCCTGAAATAAAAATGATAGTTTTGTGAATCAGCACTAGGCATTTTATCATGCAAATAGCTTCAGGGCTAAGAAATTAAAAAAAAAACTTATAAAAATCAGACCACCTGTTCCTGAGTTCTAAGTAGTGTAACTAACTTTTATTTTATGTATAAGACAAGTAGATGAATGTTTCTTCAATAAATAAGTACATGTCTATCTGACCAAGAAGTACTTGTATTGCCAATAATACAAATATGTCATTGAGGTTCTGGCACCACTGCCAATATTGTTTATATATTTACATTATCATACTTACATTGTTAGGTGAGTTTCTAAATCAGATTAAGACTAATAAACCTTGGAATGTGGTGACAGCCAACAACATATACATATAAGGTTATATATTATTTTAAAAAAAACTTACAATATATGGTCTTCTGCAAAGTGGTACAGTCATCAAGGCAAGTGTATGAAGAAAGTGAAATCTGTTGGCTGTGTCAAATATCTTTCTGAGATCTTCTTTTGTATCTGTTTCGGGGAATGTGCGATGTGCGCCCATAGCGCCGAGAACCACTGCCGTGGCGCCGCTCAGCCCCGCCAGCCTCACGAAAGGCCCTGCTGCCTGTGCGAGCTCCCAAAGAGGCATTTTGACGATTATTGTAGTCGGTGGTGTATCCACTTGCTTTGCCTTAAAGACGCCCTAAAATACCAAGTATATAATAAAACTCGGGTTATTCCAAACCACCTTTGACTTCGAATGGATTCTACAATCGCTACGTGACTTTTAATGCATGCACTGATAAGATAATTAACAACAATGCTCGGCAACAAAAAATATATATTGGATACATTCGAAACTTACGATCTGGCGTAAGAAATTCATAGTCCCGTCAGCCACCGCATTAATCATAAGTGTATCTGCAAGGTTTACCATACCTTTTGATTATCAAATTGCAACAAAAGCAGATTTTTTTTAAATGTTTTTATCGATCAAGTTTTGTAAAAATAATCAATCGTCCCATCTGACATTGACAATCATCAGACATACTCATAATAATCTGTGCAAACAGATGACGTACCTAACGTCAACTAAGGGTGCGTTCCGTATTGCGCTGACAGCGAAAATATCACTGATATCGCGCTTACAAACCGTTCCGATTTGGCGTTAGCGAGTCAACGATAGCTGTAGTGACGTCACGGCTGACGTCACTATCACCGCCATCTTGCGTTCACAGTGCAATCGTTTTGCTGCGTTAGCACCGTGAGCGTCTAAGAGCGGACTGTCACATTGACGCATTTGACGTCTTTTTGCTTCAAAGAACAGCAAATGTGATCTAAAGCCGTTCCGAAATGAAATCGCGTCAACAGCGCTGTCAGCACGCTAATCAAATCGGAACGGCTTTTGACGCTCACAGTGCTAACAGTGATATTGGCGCAATACGGAACGCACCCTAAGTAAAATTAGAACGTTTCTTCTTACGCAGCAGCAGCCACTTTTATAGGATTAAAGTACTCACAATCACAAACATCCACATACACACACACACACAAATTCAAGTCACGTAAAAAAACTATGATTTTATGATTATTCCCGCAGTACTGTTTCTCGTTTACGTATCATATAAATAGCGTATAAAGTATCACATAAGCTCAGTTGTCTTATCGCTAAAAGCGATATCTACCAAAACACATTTGGGTGAGGGAATAAATTATAAGAAAAAATGAGTTTTCAGTTGATGTGTTTCTGCGTAAAGTTCGTTCCTTTTTGCTTGTCGAATTTCGTAAACAATCTTGACATTCCTTTCGCCGAAATATTTAATTAAAACAAATGAGATAAACACCACACTCACCATCTAAATAGACAGTGCATAGGTTAGCACTGAATTCTTTTTTAATTTAATAACTTATAAAAATATTGTTTACGTTTTGGCTAGCAAAGAAAAACGCTCTTTACTTACTCGTAGGCGCGTAGATTCAAGACAAACAGCTCTAGCTTCAACATACCATTCAGTCCATTTTTAGGGTTCCGTAGCCGAATGGCAAAAAACGGAACCCTTATAGTTTCGTCAAGTCTGTCTGTCTGTCTGTCTGTCCGTCCGTATGTCACACCCATTTTATTCTGTAACTATAAGCATTACACAATTGAAATTTGGTAGGAAGATGTATCTTGTTAACCGCTTACCAATTCTCATACAAAAAATAAAAAATAATGACAGTTAAGGGGGGACTCCCATACATGAAACTAAAACCAAAAAAAAAATTTTTGACAAACTTATGCGTGTCTATGGATAGGTCTTTTAAAATAACATAGAGGTTCTTAAAACCATTTTCTTTTAAAGTCAAAAGTGTCATAGCTAGACGCTTCCAAAGTGGTAAAATGGGCGTCCCCCCCATCTAATTTCTAAACCAAGCAAGTGTAAATTTTGGAAAAAATATATGATGTAGATCTTAATAAATACTTTCAACGAAAATTGGTTCGGACGGGATCGAACTAGTAGTTTTTGAGATATAATACATTTTCAACAACCGCAAACATAACTTTGTACTTCATACAAACACTATGAAAAACAAAGTTATATTTGTAGTCAACAAAATATCGTGGTATTTTACTAAGTAGAAGTAAATGGATTCCCTAATTCAGTTAAAGTTGGTAAATGTAATATAAATAGGTAGGTATACTATGCATCATCATCATCATCATCCCGGCGTTAATCCCAGTTGCGTGCGGTGACGCCCGGGGTCCGCCTTCCTACTTTTCCGTCTCCACTTTGCACGTTCTTGGGCATCCTCTGTCCCTCTGTGGACAGTTGATTGGCACGCATATCGTCTTTCACGACATCAAGCCAGCACTTTTTGGGTCTGCCCCTTCTGCCGGGGCCTGGCGTAGGCGGCATGGCTAGACATTTGTTACCCACGTAGCTCGCCGGTTTCCGCAAAACGTGACCGTACCAGCGAAGGCGACTCTCCTGCAACTTGTCCGCTATGTCACGAACATGCAGGCTGCCGCGGATGCGGGAGTTTCTAATGCGATCTTTTCGCGTGACTCCGCACATCCATCGCAGCATGTTCATCTCCGTGACACGCAGTTCCTGCTTGTGTCGCTTAAGCACCGGCCACGCTTCACTACCGTACAAAAGGACGGGTCTAATGATGGTCTTATAGACCAGTCCCTTCAACTTAACCGGCATTTTGGGGTCACAAATAACACCAGTCACCTCACGCCACTTTGCCCACGCAGCAGCAATGCGTGCCTTGACGTCGTAATCGATGTCACCAGACGCGTGAAGTACAGATCCCAAGTATTTAAACTGGTCCGTGCGCTCGACCATGTCTCCGCCTATGCGAACGGACGTGGGGTCTGTGGAGTTGCATGCCAAGTACTCAGTCTTCGCCACGTTTAGTTTCAGGCCGCCGTTTTCTAGCGACTCTTTCCACGCATTTACACGTTTAACCAATCGTCCCCTGTCCGCGTCCGCCAGTGCGATATCATCAGCATACATCAACAACCATGTAGGTAGGTATACTATGAATATCCTACAACTAGCGGTCCCCCGCGACTTCGTCCGCGCGTTTTGAGTTTGCTCCCTCCCCTCCCGTCGCAGCGTCATGTTTTATATCCTAAAGCCTTTCTCGATAAATAAGCTCTACACAGAAATATTTTTTTAAATCGGTCCAGCAGTTCCTGAGATAAGCGCGTTCAAACAAACAAACTCTTTCGCTTTATAATATATTAGCGCAAGCGCACGTTGTACTTCAGCTGCGAACATTATTTTGGTGCGGAGTTATGTTGAAACTGTGATAGCTCCTAAGATATTTATTGAAATCAAATGATATAAAGGGCAACTTGGTTCTAAATGAAATGCTCGTGATGATGAATGTATTTATTTTGATAAGAATAAATACCTGTGTGTATAATACACCTCTAAAAATAATGCATTATTTTTTACAAATTTATTAACATAAAATAGGTTGTAGTAAGTCAACCATAAAAGATAGACATATGCTGTCGCGGACTTTATTATAGAACTCTTAATGCTGAACAATCCTGTCATACATCATTTTTGTGTAACTTAAGCGGTTTCCGCAGCGTATGCAGCGGAAGCTCTCAAAAGGAATATCTTTCTCCCGTTTTCGCAACATTTTTCATTGCTGCTGTGGTCTTATGAGTCGTATCTTTATGTTATATAGCCTAAAGCCTTCCTCGATAAATGGACTATCCAACGTAAAAACAAAATTTTCAAATCGGGCCAGTAGTTTTTGAGATTAGCGCGTTCAAACAAACAAACAAACAAACAAACTCTTCAGCTTTATAATATTAAGTATAGATAATAATATAACACAAAAAATACTTATAATTATTTGTGTGCTAATAAAATTTACCTCCGAAGAAAGATAATATGTTAATGGTAATATTGCTAAGAACTTTACTCTAGGCGTTTAGCAACTATTTCGAAGAGAAAATTTGTGGTACCACATTTTCCATGTATATAAATTCTAGTGAGAATTTGGGGGTCCTCGTTCGATATAGAATTGTTATAGAATTATTTGATACTAAAAAATTTGATTGTACTATGCATAGTAATACCTATATCGTGATGGTTCCGCTTGAAGGATACTCTGCAGCGCAACCACTTTCAATTACAAAATATGGCGAAACCTTAGACATAGTTTTTTTTTTAAATAGGTCTAGAATTTTATAAACATTTCATAGAATTATTTTAGTAACTTATACTACTTAAATCAAAAGTAGGTCCGCCAGGGAGCATGACGTAGGTAACTGATACTTTTAAAACTCTATCAATCGATAATGAAAATTACTTATATTTTCATTATACATATATTTATATAATGAAAATGAATGAAATGATAATGAAAGTGGTGAGCGAATAATCATTCGCTCCCCACTTTCACCCCCCGCATCCATGTGCCCCTGCAGGCGAAGTCTCAATAAAGAGGTTTACCTATAGTCCTATGCATGGCATGGTATACTTGAGCTATTAGTTTACCCACCGGGAACACGGGCACACTCCGACCAGAAAATAAGAGAGGAATCAAAATAATAAAAACCGTCAATTTTTTTTTATTGACATATCAAAAATATTTCACATAAAAAATCATTACATTACATTTCATTGCTTCAGTTTGATAATAACAAACTTTATTACATGGCACTGCACAATGTTTCTTTTAGCACCATAAATATATAAAAAATCGTATCACATTTCGTCACAACAACTAATTGTAGTGGAGTCAGTCATAAAACGCAAAGTCACTTGCACGATTTGTGAACATCACATCGTACGTAAATGTCCGGTCATATCCTAATTCGTCTTTTCCACATCGATACTGTCTTTCGGACAGCACACACCAGCGAATCTGCAACATAAAAAATAATTTTTAATCTAAAAGTTATATCTTTTTCTGTGCCATACCAAATCAATATTAAACTTTTCATAATTATTTTTTGTTTTGTATCGATAGAATTGAATAATCGATGTACGGTCGAGGGAACCGCCGCCTTCAAACGAATATCGCTCGTAGCATCAAAAACGGTCGTCATTGCAAACAAAAGACGACTCGAGGTGCTAACGATTTTAGCTCTTAATCCGTCATGTCGTTGCTTATCCACATACAATTTTTATTGCAGCCGCCGCAGTGACGCTGACATGCGTTTTAAGTATTAAACCGGTAAGGCGGCGGTGCCCTCGTAATATTTTTATTACATTCGTCGTACACATCACAATGGATTAATATAAAGTGTGAAACTCCTCACCCGTCTACACTGCAGTACGAGTGCAGGTACGCGTCGAGCGAGATGTCCCGCGCGGCGGCGCAGCGCGTCAGGTACACGCACGCGCCCGCGGCCCCCGCCGGCGCCGCGCACGACGCGTCCCCGCTCGCTGCTTTCGGCGCCTGCGGTAAACGATAATGTTTAGGTGCTGATTGAACATAGGGTGTAGATGAGATAACGCAAGTCAATCTAGCTACGAAAAAACGGACCAATTATTACTGTACAAATGAATGTTTGATTGAATGATTCGGTCAGAATCATACATAAAATGGCGTCAAAAGAAGTTACAATCATTAGTTATACCTACTTCTGATTGACAGCAATAACTGGTTTGGTTCAATGCATCTTCTGCAGAATGTATTAAAATGCTGTCATTATATCATTTAAATAATGCAGCGTAGAGAACCAAGATCCAATCAACTTATAACTTATAAGCGGTGCAGCTGCGTCTGAATAACTTTAGTAATTTTACTATCACGTGAGCCGCGCCAAGTAGCTATATATATTTTCGACATCTGTAGACATTTTCAGCGCCATTTCCTTAGTGGAGTCGCCGTTGGGATAGTGTCGTCAAGCTGAAGCAGCAACGCCAGTCACGCGAACGCCGACAGCCCGTGCCGCTCTACAGCGGATTTGTCTTCACATAAACCCCGGCAAGTCAGCTAAATACTTACGACGTCTTCTGTGGACAGCTTGAGCGTCACCTCCTTAGTGGAGTTGCCGGTGAGCACGATGGTGTCGCCGGGCCGCAGCAGCGGCGCCAGCCACGCGAACGCCGAGAGCCGGTACCGCTCCAAAGGATCGATCTTCACGGTAGTGCTCAGCGCGGGCGGCTGCGTCGACAGCGGTAATGATTCCAGAACACCTGACAACGTCCACAATCAATAGCTAGCTCTTAATAATCAAAATTGCTGTTTAAATGATACCATGAGTAAAAGGATGTAGATTTTGAGCTTATAAAATAAAATTACATATTTGGGACTAGAAACGAAGAAAACGCACATTCTGATGTATTATGCACAAAATTCATTTAGGTATTTCCTCAGATCATGGAAAGAAGCAATAGGAAATGAAGGCGTGCTACGTGACTCCAAGATATGCTGAAGGTGAACTTTCGAGCGAAAGTATACATTGAACATAGTACTTTACACTATGGGACAGAGTAACGCGCTCACTGACGCGCGAGGCCTGTGGTCAAGTTGCGTAAGATATTGTACGCATAACAGCGTTCTAGTAGTTTTTAATGTTCAAACGCAATCATACATAAATTAGTGACACAGCTTAACACCGGACAAAAACCATAACACTTATCTGCTTTCCATGATCTGAGTTTAAAACTTTTAAGTATGTATCGAAACCTGGGAATATGGAAGGTAACTGACAGATTTTATTCATTTATTTGAAACCGCTGATATTGATTTATACAAAGTAATAAATAAAAAGTGGATCATCCTTACGACGGGTGTGTGTTAGGCTTTGTCCTAATACTAGCGGTAAGTCTGGAGGAGGTAGATACGCCAAAGTCAATTGTGTTCGAGGTATAGCGGCTGAAAATCGAGACATAAACAAGATGATAAAAACAAAACATGGCCGTCTGTTTTAAACTTTTACGATTGTACGAGTATACACAAGCGTTGAAAAAAATATTGCTGTTATTCGTATATAAGTAATTGAATTTATTTACTCATCTTTTGTAATCTAAATACGAAATAGTACAATACCCACAGACAAGGATACAGCAATATATGAATATAAAACCTATTCTATTTCAAACTATATAAAAGCAAAATGCAATGAGCTGAAGTTTTATCGAATCCAGATGTTTATTTAGCGCGGTGGATAGGATGACCACTGATGAATGAGTAATGAAATGTAAACCCACTTATCTGTTCTAACCTAAAACATATTCCCAGGTTTTCAATCACAAAAAGTAGGCATTCGTATTAATAATTAATATCAAACATGCAAGCAATCTTATGCTGTTACACATTCATTTTTCACTGTTCACAAAGGCTCATACACAGGGAATGCTTAAACATCTTCGCATCTATCAATACGGTATCATTCTCAGTAGGAACTTATTCTATGACATCATACTCACCCAAGTAATACGTACTTTATAGGTACGTGTCATTTATACGTTATCATCGCAGTCATAGCTAGATCTTGGGTGTCATTGTCAGTCATACGGTTACGGTTACGGTTTTCATAAGCGTATAGTTACGATTACGATACATAAGTACGTATGTATGAGTTCTACGTGTGGCAAGACGTGCTTCTTTAACCGCCTAAACGAGTGTAAATTCGCGCGTAAAAAAATCGCCAGTGAAACCGCCGAAGACCTGATTTCACCATCATTGGACACCAATCACATACATTGCTCTGATCCCAAAGTAAGTAGCTAATGCACTTGTGTTATGGAAATCAGACACAATGGTGGTACCACAACACCCAGACTCGAGACAATAAAGTTTTTTTTTTCTATTGACCCGACCGGGAATCGAACCCGGGGTCAATATGGTAAAGAAAACGGTGCTAATCATACCTATGGGAGCCGTGTCATAATCAACTTCCTCCGCTTCCTCTTGGGGCGCGCTGAAGTCGGCGACGAGCATGTGCTGCGCGGCGGGCGGCGGGCCGTACAGCGCCGCGCCTGCCACACGGTGCGAGTTCAAGTGATAATGAGAGCGCACTACAAAAAACGCTCTTCCATATTTATAGCTGTCACCTAACTAGCTGGATATCACGAGTTATGAGATTGTTGTAGATTTGAAGATAATTGCACTATCGACGATCAACTACGCAGCTTTATACTAATATTTGACATCAATCAATTCTTTACATTACATTAGAAATAAAGTTACATTGCTTTGATCCTAAAGTAAGTAGCTTATACACTTGTGTTATGAAAATCAAAAAATCATCATCATCATTATCAGCAAAAGGACGTCCACTGCTGAACATAGGCCTCCCCCACGGCTTTCCACAGCGACTGATCACTAGCGGCCTGCCTCCAGTTTGATCCTGCGATCTATATTAGGTCATCTGTCCATCTTGTTGGTGGACGTCCTACGCTGCGTATTTGGTCGAACACATATCATCTGATCCTGCAACTAGGCGAGCGAGTTAAATTTGCTGAAAATGTAATGAAATAATGCGTCTTAAGCATATGAAAATAATGTATCCAAGATTAGCCTGTTGTTACTCGAGGGACTATTTAATGGTATGGAAAAGCATTTTTGTTAAAACGGACGCAAATTCAAAATTCAAACATTATGCAATATAACTATGTGACATGATGCAATATTTGTTCATGCTTGCTGCATCAACCTTAGCATACAAATGCACTATGCAATCGCTGGACTAGATAACTCGAAAGACTTTACGAATATTGGGAATCCAACAGTATTATAGCTTATAATAAGTGTTAACTTGACTATTTCAATTATATTTTCTATAATGTGTAACAATAATATGATCTTGTTGTCAATAAAATCTTTGTATTTGTTGTACCTACTACTAGAGCCGCACCGCTCATTACTAAAGCAAGGTAAAGATCTAGTGGTCAAGCTAAAATATTAAACAATTTTGTTACTAATGCATGATAAGGTCTTACTAGTATCTAGTCCCGGGGCATATAATGGGGATAAATATATTTTAACCAAATATTGTGCTTATTAAAGATTAGTGCAATCTTACCAGGGAATCCCGCGCTAAAGCTGGGGCTCGCGAACATAGGCCGCGCCGCGAAACCGGCGTAGTTGGCCGACATTACTGCAATACACACACACACACTATAATAATAAGCCCTGTATATTGGCAAATACGAATACTTCTAACCAATAATCTTCAAAATGTGTAGCTACTTTAACAAATATTTATTAATTACCTATCTTTGAATAGCAATTTCATTATTACTATGTTTTACTTTAATTAATTATACATAACACATCAAGAGGTATTTTAAATTTGTAAAAAAGTATGTTTCACTTACATGAACCATAACCAACGTCTTGATCTGTAAAAAAACATTAAATTAATTATTCTTTCAAATAGAGTTCTAAGATAAGTAATATAAGAAGTTATGTGTCTACTTAGTCACCGAGGGACTCCTTTTAAATGCAATTAATAATTATATGTCAATCCATAAATATTCATCTAACTAGTCTTCATTAATTGTACAGATTACAGGTTTTTGCTTAATACACCGTATCATACCATGACCGTGCTGGAAAAAGAAAATTTCTATTGAAAACTTGTCACCTTGTCCACTGGACCGTTCAGCGGGCAAAGTAGAGCGTATCGTGTTGCTTTTCGTGCCTGACACGTTCCTAGCACGGTCATGGTACACTTGCCCACTCTGCAATGTACCATACGTTGCAGTGTGGGCAAAACTTAAGCATGCATATAAGAGTTTGCACTTACTCTGTTTGTGGACGGACTCGGCGTCGACGGCGTCCGTCGCGTTGGGCTTCACCACCACCAGGGACGTCAGCGGCGTCACGAACGAGTACTGCGCACGTATATAGCGGTTAATGATGAGAATAGGTTCCCAAATAAAGAGGGTGCGTTCCACTAGACGATCGCAACAAATTTGAGTACCGCGACGCCCATTTTGTCGTACCACTCGACAACCGGGATCACCGTGGTCGCATTAAAAACGTCATTGATGACGTGATCAAATTTGAATCTCCAGAGATAAGTTCGCAGCTTTCATACTATAGGGGCACAATTTGAAAAACATGATTGTTGGGAATTTTCATTTAAAGTCCCTGTATTTTCACAAAATCTTTCATAATATGACATAATCTGTCATAATATGACAGATTTTGTGAAAATACAGGGGCGCAAAAATCTTTAAATGCAAATTCCCAACAATCATGTTTTTCGAATCGTGCCCCTTGACTTAAAGATCGCAACGCGAGAAAACAGATGATCGTCAGCGCGGTCTTAGCGGGCGGCTACGCTAATGGTAAGGCTAGTGGTTCGTAGTACGGTAACGGCGTGCTATCAGGCGGATTATATCAGTACCTGCTAACGTAAACAAGTCACGCGACTGTGTTATAATGGCAAATTGAGAAGGCAACTAAACTGTGCATGCCTTAACTGGTTTTCTCATTACATAGCTAAAAGTTATATATGATAAAAGAGCCAAAGGCTACAGACCGTTTTTCTTAGCAAGTCTTATACTGTAAACAATCGTGACATTCCTTTTTAACGAAATTATCAATTTTAAAATGAAATAAACGCAACTTACATGGGTAATTCATCGATAAATACCGAGATCTTTTTAAATCAAATAATTTATTATTTTTTTTCACTGATATTATTTAAAAAGTTATGAAAAGACTGTTTACATTATTGGACTAGCCAACAGAAACGGAGCATATATCTAAATTACCTTCAGCGCGATGTCAAGCGCCCTCTTGTCGGGCGACGCGTCCTTCTCGTCATCAGCGGGCGGGTCGCGCGCGTCGCGCTCGTCCAGCAGCTGCTTCACGGTGAGGTACGCCCACAGTCGCTCGAGAGGCAGGTAGTTGTCCTTTTGAACTGGTATCGGCGCTTTGGGTACGATTTCCATGTATTTCTGAAAAAAAAATACAATAATTATTATATTATTTAAATTCCTCCTTACATTTTTCTTTGCTAGTCGAATAAAATTCATTTCCTATTCGATTTTTAATAGAGCTCAGTGCCAAACCATTTATAGCTTTTGTTGTTGTTTTTTTTTATATATATTAAATGTTTCGATAAAAAGGAATGTCAATATTCGACAAGCAATAAAAGTTGACTTTTTGTAGTTAAAGTTGTAAAATAATTTGAAGAGCCTTAAGCGGACATCAAAGCAATAGATGAATGCTCACCAACATTTTGTCCATTTTTGATGATTGTATTTTTAGGCTGACCGCACTCACAGGGAGCGCGCTCTTCAAGCGTTGTTTTATACGTTTACATTGTACGTACTTACATACTTACTTATATACGTACACACATAATCGTAAAACGCAACGCCATCATCGTTCATTTACACGTTTGCTCGATTAGCGTACATGCCCAATGTGCGGACAGTCTATTAGACTACGTAGTAAAGACGAAATTAAGGGCCTACTACGAAAAACGATATACGTATTGATTATTTTTATAAATCAAAACACATTACTTATTTTATTAATAAATCATTTGGGCTTTTTTGTCTTAAAAAAATACACATTTTTTTCTACGAAATTGCTAAAATGTGTTTCAAAAGCATAGGATATTTATAATGTCATCCTAAAAGCATATTATAAAATTGTTATCAGCACTACCTTTTTTATGATAAAATACGTTCGAATGATTTTGAGTAGATACGATCTGAATTACAATAAGACAGTAGAACGTAGAACTCTGTCTCACCCGGCCCAGCTTGTCGTTCCCGCAGAAGCCGGCGACGGTGGGCGAGAGCTCGCTGGCGCCCGGCGCCACGCGCCCCGCCACCACGGCCTCCGAGCCCAGGTAGTAGCGGCGGAAACGGTGCTTCGTCAGCGATTCCGCTTTCACCTAAAGAACAAAAAAAATGTGCACATATAAACAAAGAGTGGATCAGTATTACTCCCTGACATAACCCCGCTTGAACACTGTAAAAAGAACAGTGGACCTAGAACTGCTCCCTGAGATACCCCGATTGAGAGTCATATAAAAATACACTTCAACATTTTGCATAACATAACAATAGACTTATATTGAGACCGTGCGCGAATACAACGTCACAAACTATAGGAGAAAGTTGAAATTACAAATGGCTGGCTTTTATTACTAAAAGTAATTCCAATAATACCTACCTATATTGAATTATCCACTTATCCTGGTCAATCACGTTAATCTATATCGATTTTTACTTATTAATAAAGAAATGGTGACAAATGACCTCCAACGTTGTTTTTTTTGGTCACTGCGAGCGCCTGTTATCGATTCAGGTTTCCCCGGCACCTACTTCGCATACCTACAGCGAGTACGACAATTTTAAATTAGTAAATAAGTAAAAAAGCATCGGCAAGACATGTTAATACAGTAACAAACAATACTTGTTATGTACATGACACATGTTTGGAGTGAATAAATAAATTCATCCAATCCTTCCAAAGGACACAGAAGTGTAGCATTTATCACGAACACATAAACGCTTTTGAGACTCATTCAAAAAAAAAAATGAATAAATAATGCTTAGACTGGACGAACTTGGCGTCAGTACCGCTGCGTTCGTCGCCTACAATATAGTAGATGTGCCGCATGAGCCCGATGTTGCCATAGCAACAGCGCGCCACACCAACTGTTCTGTCCAGTTACCTGCTTCTTAGGGTAGACGAACTTGACGTCGGCCAGCAGCGGCGAGGCGACCTGCCGGTAGAAGTCGCGCAGCTGCAGCGCCGCGTCCGCCGCCTCGTAGATGTGCCGCATGAAGCCGTCGTTGCGCAGCGACAACTTGCGCAGGAACTTGCGGTCCGCGTCCTCGCCTGCAATTACATTTTAAAAAAATCAAGCATGAAAACTCATCAGAGTATCATTAACTTATTAAGTCACTCAGCTCTACAACGTCTTTTTGTTTTCCGAAAAATTAAACCATTAAATGGCGTTATGGTAATTTTTGGCAACTTTTTTTTTTAAAGTTGGCACTTTAAGGTTTGGTAGGACTTACTATCGACGCGTCTGAAAATAATTTGTGTCATCATATGGACATCTGCGTTGAATAATGTTATATTGTTCATTTATCAACGATTAAGGCAAAAAGCCCAAAACTTACGAAGCCAGAAAATCATAAAATTTGATTTGACACTTGCCAAATTCGCACAAATGAGTGAACAACAACATTTCATTTTTATATACGTTAAGCGATTCTAGCTTTAGGTTTCACTTGAAGTCAAAAACATTTCCCTTAAAATATCACGAATATGATGTGTTGGTTGAACTGTGAATGGTTTCACTAGTATTATATTATCTGGGGTTTCACAAACCTAGCCCACCTTGATAATCGCAAGAACTTTCTTTGATTAGGAACCCGACAAAAGTCAGCCATAACTTGGGTAGGTCTCAAACAAGATACAAGTTTTTAACTGAATAATCAGAAAACAAAAGTTTTTTTTTTTTACTGGCCATACCAGAACGCATTTTACTACTATTATTGGGGCACATCGAGTACAAGTGGTAACTGAATTATTTTGTATGAAACTGGAAAAAAACTAATTTTAGAAAGATTTATATTCTTAATTTTCCGGAAGACAAAAAGAACACGTTGTATATAGCATGTGATTGACTAATGTTGAATTTCGCATGAAAACCGGAAAAATCCACACAAGAACAATTAAAAGAGGCAACTCGATTTTATCACTACTCATGTCAATATTTTACGTGATATTCGATCGACTATGAATAGATTTTTGAACGAAAATCACTCGTTATACTGACGCGAGTGATTAAAAATTTATTCTTAGCAATGCTCCTGGCCGCACTGAAAAAAAATTATGACAAATCTGGTACGGTGAATAGCCCTTCTGTCATTTTTTTCCAGTTCGTTAAGTTTGAATGCTTGATCGGACTTAAAAGTGTCATGGAATAAAAATGGATGTAGCTGTGTTAAAATTTTAAACTAACCTTAATAGAACAGCTATTCAGGCTTACAAAGCAAAATAAACTGAAAAAACTCAATATTCGTAGCCACAGTAGTCAACAAACCGATACAAGGTGCATTTTTTAAGGTTTTTTTTCAAAAGTCCATAACTCAAAAAGCACATAAGTTATAATTTTAATTATATTTTTCTAGTGACTGTCATGGCTTAGCCTATCACCCCGTTTACGATTTGGTTTTTACTTAACATATTTGCTGATGGCTACATATGAGTATCTCTTGTTTTTTTTTCTATACTGGTCTATTTTTACTTACCGAAAGCAAGTGAAAATATGGTAGCCTTGTTCTCGCCAGCGTTCTTCTCGGTGAGGTGGTTGATGATGCGCGTGGGGTCGGTCTCGCCTACGGTCGGGTCGCCGTCCGTCAGGAAGATTATTATGGGCTCCAGTTTGGGTGTTTCTGTACCAACAAAATAGATAAAAAAATAATCAGTCAAATAAGCCATCTATCTATGTATTTGTCTGTATATCGTATGTTATTTAAATTTGCATTTGATTACCCAATTTCTTGAGTAAGCTCAAACTGGATTAATCCCTCAAGCATATGTAAACGAGACACAATGGATATTCTATTGTTATGCGGTCGCATGCGACCGCTTCGGTGTTTATGCGTTAAAAGGATAAAACGAAAGGTACCTACGGGCTGGTGAAACGTAAAAGTTGGTACTTACAGACTGAAACGTAACACGAATTGCTTAATTCTGCGTTTCATTGCATGCTCGCTGCAAGCATACACTAAAAGAAATTGTTACAAAGTGTCAACTTTTGGTAAAACATTATGTTTACGAAACGACTTTCATTACATGATATATTTAATGTAAAGCTTTACCAGTCCGCATCTGTAACCACCTTAATATGGAAATGTCTTGTCAATATATCAATAGTTGATTTTACGAGTTGAGATTACGACAGCCGATCCCAACTGAGATTAGCCATCAAGTGCTTGCGCAATCATAAGCAATTGTCATCACATTATTGTGGGCCATTCCCCAACTAAGCTCGACTCGTATCACACATAGCTGCGTCGTGCGTTACGACCAAAATACATTGAGTTGTTTATAAGAAAGGCTTGTTTATTGGCCTGTTTTTGCATGATGTAGTCAATCTGAAAACACACCTTCAGTCTTTCCATCTTCAGCTTTCTGCGCTTCAGTGGTGGTTTCCCCAGCAGCAGCAGCGGTAGCCTCAGTGGTACCGTTAACAGTAGAGGGCGCGGTCCAGCCGACTCCTTTGTTGATCAACGCGACGGCCACGTCCAACGCGCTGTATATGTTTGTACCTACAACGTAATTGTTAAGACTGATCAATAAGATTAAGATTAAGTTAGAAAGATATAGTTCAGAATCAAATACAATAATATTAAATTAAATATCTAAGTAGCAGCTTCTTTCATGGAAACAAAGGAATTGATCATGAACGGGGTCATTCGATTCAATATCGCAACTTACAAGGAAAAAGAGAACTTTCAAATATTATCCTACAACATTTCAAGTTATTGATAAATATAAGATAAGGAAAACTTGATTCACGAAATCGATTTTGGCACTTAATATTTGAGATACTATAATCGTTATTGTATCACATAAATTATACTTTTTTTTATAAATTATTATAAAGGTTGTTTGTAAGCCGGATCTAGAATGCAACGACAGACAATAGTCAGCGTTCCTCTTCCTATAGTAATAGCGTAATTATAGATAGATGGCATCATCACAGGGCATGTATGCAGGGTATGTAGTATGCAGTTTCATTACTTTACAGCTGTTGCTGACCTACGTTTACGTTACGAACTAACCAGACTCTAATTAGAGTCATGTGGCCTTGCAAAGAAGCAACATTTTAAAACCTGTAAAAACTACTAATTGGTTTTTATCACAGGTTTTCACAGTGATTTTATTGTGACAAGAAAAGATGGTATGTTTATGATCTAAAATTTAATGCATCTGCCTTATTTGGCCGTGCTCATATAACATTTAACAAGTTACTTTGCTACCGAGCTACTTATGTATTGATAAATATTTTAGGTATTAGTATCTATGCGTGGTGTGGCGTGGACACCAGTCAAACGTGCTTTTAATGTTTTGTGTTCATAATTATCACAACAATGGGCGGTACTGATCATTCCACTTATATTACGCATGCGGCCGGCGCGACACACATTTCACCGATGGGCTGATTGGAACGGTGGGAGTTTCACTTTTTCCAAACACTATTGTTTGCAAAATAAGTAATTTGCTACAAGTTAACGACACTGAAACATGGTTATAAGGGTACTGTAGAACCGATTTAACATTTGTTCTACATTACATGAGGCGAATGAAATCAGAAATGCGTTGCATTGTGCAACTAGTCTGGTAAATTGAATAAAAACAGGTAGATTGACATGTATAGAGGTCAGTGTATAGGACTATACGTTCTTGCTGTAAAGAAGCCTATGAAAATCCGAAAACGCATTATACGCCGCACTAAACGATCTACAGACATTACAATAGTTCAAAATTAACGGCCGTGATAAAATATGGTTTAAAATAGGAAAATTAGATAAAGGACAATGTAAACAAACAAATCAGTGACTTGCTGATTTCAAAATAAACTCATTAGCTTTTCGTGTAACTTAAATAAAAGCTCTTGACAATGAAGTTGCGTTTGACAACAATCTAAATAATTTTATAAACGGGATAAAGTTCAGTGTGTACGCAGAGATGTGGGTTGATTAACCTTGAAGACGTAGAAAACTTTTGTAATACGTTGTTGGTCACTTTACAATAATGAACATTAGTTAATGATAATAATGATGAAACGTTGAAGTTCTACATCTGTGCTGTATTTGCTCCTGGAAGCCTGATGACGACAACCTTGGACTTGGCGATGTTGCGCGGCGTCGCTCACGAGGGGGGCGGCGGGACCAGCCGCGCGGGTTTGTATACCCCGCGACCGTGCAGTACAGCTTCTTATCATAATAATGATGACGACGTGTTCAGTACTCATCCCCCGGCGGCCTGCAGGCGGCTGACGATGACCTTGGCCTTGGCGATGTTGCGCGGCGTTGTTCGCGAGGGCAGGACCAGCCGCGCGGGCTTGTTGTACTCCGCGAACGTGCAGTACTGCTTCCTATCATAATAATGATGACGATGTAGTTCAGTACTCACCCCCGGCGGCCTGCAGCCGGCTGACGATGACCTTGGCCTTGGCGATGTTGCGCGGCGTCGCTCGCGAAGGCGGGACCAGCCGCGCGGGCTTGTTGTACTCCGCGAACGTGTAGTACTGGTTAGATGGAGTGCCGTTCGGTTCTGCGTCCGCCTCTTTCAATTCATGAACCTGGTATAATGGAGAGTAGAAGTGAAATGAGATAAGACTATTCGTTTCGTTCTCAATGACTAAACACTATTCGCAAATACTTTATTTGTTTTAATAAAAATTGACAAAAAATCGTGATTGATTCCATTAAGTTCATAACAAAGGTGAAGCCGTTGCTTCAGCACTATAGCTGGCGTGCTATAAACTGGGTCCTATCAGCTCCTGTCAGGTTCATGTCAATCTTACTTGCACTTACCCATAAAATTTCTGCACTTATTATAATATCCTTTCCCATTCTTTCTTGACATTAGGGCCTCAAGGCTCAGTGGCTAACGAGCTGACTATAGTCACATATGCACTCACCATGACGGAGGACGCGAACTCGACGACGCTGAAGTAGTCGCCGGGGTGCAGTTCAGAGAGGATCGTCTGCATGGCCTCGCGCAGCTGCACGATCTTGCGGTCCATCATGGAGCCCGACGTGTCCAGCACGAACACGACATGCTTGTTCAGCGGCGGCAGATCAGACGGCGCGTAGAAGTGCACGAAGTAGCCGTCGTTTACCTGTATTGGAATGGTTTCAAATCAATCAAGAGTTGCTTAAACGCGTTTATCTGTATTCGTATGTAATATTTTTAATGCATTTGTAAAACTACTGAATGGATTTTGATGAAACTAAACAATAATATAGCTAATACCTTCGATTAGCACATAGGCACACACATTCATAATGATATTTTGTGAGATCATATAAAAGTTGTCCCAAAAATAATGACTAGCCAGAGATAGAGGATGCTCTACCTGCAGAAGTGATTCGGTACCAGCCCTAATGATGTCTAGGGCTGGTACCGAATCACTTCTGTGTATGCTTCGCAGTTTTTGATAGTTTTCAACCCGTAAACTATTTTTTCTAATAAAGACGTGAAAGCTTACTTCAGGACGTATGAAAAGACTAAATTTGTCTCATACCCGAAAGCATTGTTCCACAAATGTAGGCAATTGACAACATTTCAAAATTTTCATATGCACATTTTAATTTTTGTCCTGAAAGAACTTCAAAAATGAAGGCACCCACATTTTTTCATTTTCATTTCTTTTCAGTATTTTCTCTTACGAGGGTCAAACTGAAAGTTCTTAGAAAATCAAAAACTGATTACATTAGCCAGTTATTAGTTTTATTATATCTTTTCAAAATATTGTCCATTGACGTCAATACACCGCTGCATGCGATGGAACCACTGGGAAAAGCACTTTGCCCACTCGTCCTTAGGGGTCTCTTCAATGGCATCGCGATACGCAGCCACCGCTTCTTCAGCATTCATAAACCGCTTTCCTTTAAGTTTTTCTTTAATTTTTGGAAATAAATAAAAATCACAAGGCGCGAGGTCGGGTCTATACGGCGGGTGACCCAGACGCCAAATAGTCGATCGTTCGCTTGGCGGTGTGCGACGAGGCGTTGTCGTGGTGAAGGAGGATCCTACTGGGAGGTCGTTTCTCTCGAACTTTTTCCAAGACAAGTGGCAAACAATTGGTAGTGAACCATTCTGCAGAAACTGTTTTTTGTTCCTCTAACACAATTGTTGCGAAATGACCTATCCTTCCAAAGAACGAGGCCACCATTTTTTTTCCCGCACTTCGATCTCTCTTCACTTTAGTTGGCAACTCCTCGAAAGGAAACACCCACTGAGCAGATTGTCTTTTGGTTTCAGGATCATAACAGTAAATCCAGCTTTCGTCACCTGTTAGTATGTCGAACACAGCATTTGAGTCACCTCCGTTAAATCTTTCAATCATTTTACGGCACCAATCCACACGATGGAGTTTTTGAGCCTTAGTCAAATTATGAGGTATCCACCGGGCGCAAAGCTTCCTGACCGCTAAATGTTCGTGGAGGATTTTGTGCACTTGACTCATACCGATGCCTAAGCTTGTCCGAATCTGCTGATAGGTCACTCTTTTGTCAGTCTCTATCATACGCCGCACAACACAGATGTTATTTTCAGTCGTCGCCGTAGAAGGCCGTCCCTCACGTACATCATCAGTGAGATTAGTGCGACCACGTTTAAACTCATTAAACCAGTTGTAAACAGTCGCACGAGATGGGGCTTCATCGTGAAAGGCCAATCGTAGTCTATCATAACTTTCTTGTTGACTTAAATGACATCGAAAGTCATAAAAAATCATTGCACGAAAATTTTCTCGTGTTAAATTCATGTTGACGTGACACAGACAATTTTCAATTTGCCGCCAAATCGTAAAACAAATGACAAATGAATGAAATATATACTCAGTAATATTGGCAAAGAGTTCTTTTTTCAAATTTTAGAATATTTTTTTTATTATATTGTTTATAAGTGGCCAGTTCTAAGAACTTTCAGTTTGACCCTCGTATAATAATTGTTTAAAAACTGTCCATTCTAAAAGAGCGTAAGTACAGGAAGTAGGATGTTACGAGGTCACGTCTTTGCTATATACGATAAAAAAAATATCAAACGTTTATAGTGTTGTGGTCTGTATCAATTGTAGAATTAAGATGTCGATATAGATGTATATCCATTAAGTATTTAATTTTACTTTATTATGTAATATTACCTAATTTATAGTAAAAATAACCAAATAAAACAACGCAGCAACCTTTCTTATTTAATACTATTATGATGTCTGAAAATTACTCCAATATTTTCTCATAACTACAAATATCAATCATATTTCGAATGAGGAATCTTGATGATTATTTCGTATCTGAACAAAAAAATTGATTGAATGATAATTTATTTCAATATTTTTTAATAATCTTTAATTTACCACTTCGTAATTTATCGATAATGTCCAATACAATACCGGAAACAACAACAAAACCAAACGTCAACTTGACACCTGACAGCAAGCTCAAAGTTCAAAAGCAATTTTTTTCTGCATGAAATGTCATTGCAAAGGCGTAACCTGTGAAATGCCAACATCCATGTTCTTTTCAGTCTATTTCATTTAATTTTAAAAATAAAGCGGAAAAAAATCTGAAAAAATGATCAACGTGTTTAGAAATGCAAAATCTTGAAATGGTTTTCGAATTTTCATACCTTTACAAAAATGAAATGTCCTCAATTCCGCCAATTGTTTCGCCTGCACACGATAGTCTTAAATCCTGTATTAAATTGTGACATAAGCCATTTTAAGTAATGAAACTTTAAGTAAGTAGTACTCACCAATATTTCTCCGTCCTTAGGCCTGTCAACATCATACTGTACAACGAATTGACCAAGAACCCCCTCTGAGTCAGACTTATCATCGTCTTGATCGTAGCTGTACGAATACGACGGAGTGCGGGATTCCTTGGTTTTTTCCTACAAGGAAAATAACAAAAATATCTTGGAAATAGTTATCGTTGTTAAATAATACTTAATGCGTTTTTATCAATAACCAAAATCCCAATTTACCGTGTAAATATCCATTAATCTTTGTTGTTCATTCAGATCCGGTTTGAATGTTATTGTTGCTTCGTTTTCTTTTTGTCCGTGTACAATTATGGCATTTACGTTTTCTGAAAAAGAGAGGCTTATATCAAATACTCGTCAGTACGAGTATTTCTATTCTAAGAAACTCAAAAATATTTTAGAGATCACAGCTCGAAAAAAATAAGGGGGATTCCATTGCTGTAAATAGTATGAAATATTTTAAAAGATTGATGCAGACGGCTAGTGATCGGGCGCTGTGGAAAGCTGCGGTAGGCCTATGTTTAGCAGTGGACGACCACACGGCTGATAGTGATGATGATGATTTCAAAAAAAGCATTTATATGATCCGGTCTCGTTATGAATTAGTTGGGTAAAATTGTAACACCGCAAACTATCCGCCCTTCGGTGTACTTTCGACGTATCGTAAGCTTTTGTAACTGTTGTATAAACAAACTCACGAGGGTCTTCCGGCGAGGCGTCGATCTCATTGCCAGTCCTGATCTCTGGCACTCTCAGCGCTGTGATCTTCTGCGCTTCCTTAATATGCACCGTGACAGTCATCTTAGGCACCAGCGCACCAGGGTGCAAGTTGATGGCATGGTTGTAGACGCCGTTGCGACGCACGAGAAGTTCCTCGTATGTAAGGTTGAATACTGCTACCGTGTCTGGTTCTACGTTCACTGATACGGTAAAGTGGTTGGAGTCGCGAGCCCTGTGAGATTATAAATGAGTCAAAATAATCGAGTATGATTTGAACAGGAAGTGTTTACCGATTTGATTTGGTAGTATCAATTCATGATGTAATGCATTTGTTTTGTGCTTATGAATATGCGCAATAACTTGTCAATGACTTACTTTGTAGCAATATGTGCGGCACCTAGCCCAGCTGACACAGCTTGATTGTAGATTTGTTTGGCTTCCTCCTTCTCCTTCACGTATGCCTTGTACGATTTTCCGTCAAGGGTCCTGTCAAAAACGGCAAATAAGTTAAGCTTAGTCATGGTACAAGAAAGAAAAGGAAACATTATTTCAGGTTTCGTGTAAATGTATAACTTAAAATCCCACTAAAGTCTTACTTTGTTGATAGAATCGTACTTATCTTAATATCCGTATACCATACTACAAGCTATAGAAATACAGTATGCATGAAATTAGTTAAGTGTATACGTCTTCATCGATGATAAGCACCATAAGCTATACAATGCTTGACAATCAACAATGAACGACAATCCAATGACCTAAATGGTGGACCAAAAAAGCTGCATCGATTCGGTCAACGACTCGGCCCATAGTATACCTAGTTGCGGGGCTACACACAGAGGTGACGACGGTGGCATCTCGGACAGCTTTCATTAGTACCTGAGTTCTTTGAAGGGCAAGTTCGTGGTAATAATATTGCCAAACAAGCTATTCTTACACGGTGAAGCTGCTGATGAAGGCAGTCTTAGGAAGCAGGACCCTAAGTGGCCTCCTGCGCGAGTCGGGCGGGTAACGCACGCAACGCAACGCGGTATTAACAACAGCGGTACATAGCGGAGAGCGATGCGCGACGTCCACTGATCTGAGGCGCCGTCACTTCCATTTCTGTCAGATTTAGCACACCCTTACTTATCTCCGCGACAGGATTCACTCCAGTTGTATGTTCTTAATCGTTCTTTTGTGGGCTGATTCATAGCAGATTTAAGTAAAAAGCTATTCTTACATTGTGAATCCGCTGATGAAGGCGGTCAGGCAGCAACACTCCGAAGGTTGCTTACAGCGCACGACAGGGTTGCCACAGTGGTCACTAAGGCGGTGTGCGCGTAATATTAAGAATGTATATGTACGTTCTTACATGGTAAAGCCGCTGATGAAAGCGGTCTCAGGCAGCAGCACCCTAAAGGTGGCCTCCTGCGCGCGTCGAGCCGGGTTGCGCACGGTGGTAACAACAGCGGTATGCGCATAGCGGAGGGCGATGCGTGACGTCACTTCCATTTCGGTCAGCTTCAGCGGCGCTTCAGGCTCGCCCGTGCTCGACTCCGTGGAGGGAGGAGGCGGTGTTGTGCTCTGGTAGTAATATGGACATTTATTTATTATTGATTTTAAACTTCATGCACAAACAAACGCATTCTGTACCAGACAACCATAGGTCTAACTAAACAGATAAAATACAGCGGCGCGAAGAGTGTGATAAATAGACCAAAGAAAGAGCGTAATGCTAATATTTATTCACTGGCTCCATCCATGTAATAATTAACCCCTCAAGCGTATGTGAACCAGACAAAAGATATTTGCCTGCAACCGCTTGGATATTGAAAAGTTAATAAATTATACCACAAATTTGCTAACTGTTCATAAGACGTGCCATACTTGCAAATTTGAGGTTTTATTCTTTCTTGCACGTTAACCTAGATGCCAGTTAATTTCTTTTGGCATCGTTTTTAATTCATTGTTATTTACTGTACCTACATGCAATATTCAACGCATCAATTGAAAATTTTAAAATACATTACAAGTAGCGTATAGCCTAGCAGTTAGCTTAAAGTGGTCAAATGTATTTCATTTCATTGAATGAAATCTTATATGAAGCACCACGCATGTATCCCTGCCGTATCTACTACTACCTTAATTTTAATTTGACATTGCTGTAATTAATAATATATTCGGCAATAAAATGAAGTACTCACCGGGTTATCATCCTCGGACTTGGCCACGACCATAGTGTCCGGAGTAGGCACGGCCGCTGGCATCGCCGAGCCCACCAGCAAGCAGAGGCATCCTAGCACAGGCAGCCAGTGTGGCCCCATTCTGCACCCTGCAAAAGATGCATTCTCATTATCATGATAAAGAAACGATGTAATGAACCGCATAAATAAATACACGCCAGACGACACACAAAGGTCTTGGTTTCGAAATAAGCATTTTTTGCCCTTTTGTTAGCAATACCAGACAACGATTATGATGGAGGCCTCTCCCATAAATACTATAACATGCAACACGGAAACATTTGCCTCTTGCGGGATTAGAGTCCGCGACTGCAGGCTTTGTTAGTCAGGAGCTCTAACCACTACACCAAAAGTGTCGTCAAATAGTACAATCAATAAAGACATCAATAGTGTTCTAAAAACATACGCAGACCTTGAAAATTTATTTCAGCTGCTGCTACCGAAGGGTGTCCTAATTATAAGGTCTCATACTGAATAGAAACAACATCTGCTCAAAGACTTGACATATTTATTAAACTTGAAAGTAAGTTAACTATTCACTACTGATGACATTTATTTACAAAGTATTTCATGTGTTGTTTCGTCGATAAAAATGCAACGTGGAACTGTGGTGGCTATCAGATCGACCCTGCGACCTCATACGAGATTACATTACTCTTTCCAACTACTTAGGGGCCGTCCATTAATCACGTGAGGCTCAAAAGGGGGGGGGGGGGAGGGGGTAAGGAAAACATCACGAAACATCACGAGGGGGGAGGGGGGGGGTCTCGTTAGACATCACGTGTATTAATTTTATCTATTTCTTAACCGAAATTTTGTTTTTTGACGACGACAACATTAATTAATTATTCATTAATTTTATTGCAAATACATATAAATGTTTTTCGAATCACCATTTTTTTAATATTTTTTAGTCAAAAATAGCCTTTACATAGACTTCCAAAAAAATACACGTGATCCAGGGGGGAGAGGTCCCAAACCTCACCAAATATCACAAGGGGGGGGGAGGGGGGGGCAAAAAATGGGAAAAACGGCCCCTTACTCCATTTAAAAGAAAAAGAAAGAAGTGATTTTATAAGGTTTCGATTTCATCGTTTTTTATTCGATCTTGCTCAAACCAATTTTTGTTAAAGGAATATGTTGAGATCAACATCATGTTCCTATTTTTGTCAAAATTTTCACAGTGGGGGGGGGCACATTTTACGACTTTGGAAGCATCTAAGTATAAGGCTTTAAGAAGAAGTGGTTTGAAAAACATGAATGTCATTTTAAAAGAGGACCCACACGCATAGGTTCGAGTTAAAAAATTGGATTGGAGATAAATATGGGGGCCCCCCTTAAACGTATTTTTTTAACTTTTTGTATCTGAATCGGAAAGCGGTTAACAAGATACATCTACCTACCAAGTTTCAGCTGTACGGTGCTAAGAGTTTCAGAATAAAGTGGCTGTGACATACAGGTCCGTAGACGACAGACAGACAGATTTGACGAAACTTGGGTTCCGTTTTTTGCCATTCGGGTACGGAACCCTAAAAATAGATCCGTAATCGTTGAATATTATTAAAATATACATTCTGGAATAACTACATATACTGGTATTTGTAACTATTATAATTAAACAAAAGTTTAGTCATGTACTTCCTTGAATAGGATAAGATTGTTTACACTATAATATCTTTTCCAAGATATCCAAATAGCTTGTATGAATTAATTAGTACCTACCCACAAAGTGTTAGCACAAACAGTCTTAAAAATGTGTGTTCAATCGATTAGCTATCGCAGCGTGAGACTCCTAAGTGACCAGCCGAAGGTTATTTCTCAAACTGGATAAGCTGAAAGTTTATCGACATCGGTAAACAAGTTGCAGTGTTCTAAGAAAACCAGTCTCGGCACAAAAAGATAGCACGCACACCCCAGCATTAACTCTAGCTAGGATACACCTTACGTACTTCTTTTTATTTATTTTTAGACCACTATTACCTGTTATTTGACCATCCGTAGAGCAAGATGTACCTAATACACACAAGGTCTCATACACATTACACAGTAACAAAGTAGTTATTGCTAAACGGCGCATTAACTTTTTAATAAAATTGATGCAGAAATGTTTTTGTGAATTTTGTAATCGAAATCAAGTGGTGACAAAACAACTGACGGCGGTAAACATTGGGGTTAAATAAACACAGGGAAAAATCTGGGGCCTTATTTTTGAATCACTCGCTTCGAAATGGCGAGTAATTTTCGTTCAGCAACGAGTTTTTTTCTATGACTTTAAATTCATCTCCGAACGAAAATCACTCGCCATCTTGAAGCGAGTGATTCAAAAATAGGGCCTCTGCTCGTTATAATAATAAACCCAGCATTAGATTAAAATAAAGAGTTAGGTATTAAATTTGGCTTGGTATTAAATTATTAAATTTGTCTATTTGGGTTTGATTCAGCAGAATTTCTTAATTTGCCGCGACGTCCAGCAGTAACTTGTTTTGCACAGCATAGTCCCTAAAACTTCCAAAACTGTGTTACTGGAGGAGACTACGTTGATGGATCGTGTTTTAAAGTGTGTATTCTATAATAATGTGAAAACATTAATTTAGTTGTTTAGGTTCTCAAAACCCGTAGAGGAATAACCTTTTTTTTTCTTTTAAATAAAAGAAATAAAAATTGTGAGTTACCGTCATTAAAAGATATAATCTTTTTGGTTTTGACTCATAGTTTATGATATTATGTTAAGTGATTCAAAACCTTACCTATAACGCAATTTTAATCATGTTTTACAGGACATATTATTAGGGCAATAAAAGTGCATGTACACACATATACCTAGTATACATTTATGGAACACTTCGTGCGGGAGTCCAACTCGCACTTGGCCGGTGTTTTATATTACCAACCTGACCGAAATGGAATAATTTCGATCAGGTAAGTAATTATTTTAAGCTTTGTATGTGTTATAATATTAAGGCCTACTATAAATTATTTAATTCTTAGTTGCAAATGCCATTAAGAAGGTTCACGTATTGTTTAAAAGGGTCGATGCGTAAAGTTAGTTCAAATTATCAAGTTCCAGTACCAATATGTACTCGAACTACCTATGCGGTCGAAGGTAAGTTGAAATTTAATTCCGCACCAACAGACAACAATTGAGAGCTTCCTGGGAATATCTATAGTACACCGAGGTACGCTGCTATAGTACACTGAGGTACTCTCTTCGGCGTAGTTACCGGCGCGCAGTATCGAACAATAACAAGCTGTGTTACCTAATAAATTGAAGTTTAGCAGCATAAAAAGTCTGCTATGCATTAATCAAGCCTCTTTTATGCAATTGAATCAGGACATGAAAAAAGGATGTGATTGATTCTTGTGCTCCGCGCGCCGGTCGGCCGTCAGGAGTGGTGTTACATAAACCAAGTCACACTCACCAGTTTGTTTACGCTCAACGAGATGATTGCACCAATTGATCCCTCAAACTCTGGCACGTTCCACGTCCTGAATGCTGGGCGGTGGTAAATAATGTGAAATAAATGATCGGCAGAGGAGCGTGTGGTGCGTCGCTCGGTCGCCGCGAAACTCGTCGTGAGGCGGCTCGCGGACCGCTTATGTACAAATATAATATGTATACCGTTGTGTAAGTATCGGCCGCGTATGACGACCAGTGGATTTTCCGCTGTACTAGGTAGGTACTAGCCGTTACGAATCGCCATATTATACGAAGATGCGCACAGGTCTTAGGTCAAAAATCTTGTGTTTTATGTTGTTTCCTATTGATAAGCTTCTTCCCAGTATTCGAAATGATGATTTGTTGTTTACCACTTTAGTTTTGATGTCACGTCGTTAATAAATAGATATACACTATCAATAGTACGAAGTTTGATGAGAAAACACCATTGATTTCTTATTGTACTGTTATTTTAATACCCACCTAATCAATTATAACAATAGATTTTGTAAATAGATTAAGTGAAAAAGGGTTTTCTTGAATTGGTATTTCTAAAATAATGTTATGATTATTATTATCCTACTTGTATTACGAGTAACTACCTAACACTCCTTTGCAACGAACCAAATTTTGGAAATAGTTATCAGGATTTGTATGTGTACATCCGGCCGTCTGAGCCAGGCTTCTATAGAGATCTTGCATATCTAGGCTGATAACGAATCGTTAGTGACGCTGATGTATCCAGGTTACATCGTTTGTGACGCAATAGTTTTCTTGGAAAATCAAAAAAACTAGGCTCAGACAGCCAGAATTTCGCATTTTCTAACTTTCCAGATCTCAACTATCAGAGGGTTTCAGGTCGCTGTTTCTTATAAAATGTGATGTGACGCGTTAGTGACGGTCATCCGAAGTAGTTTCATCCATTTTAATCCAGTACTTTTTGCGAAATCGTGATAAACGTGTGGCTCAGACAGCCTGATATCCGGTCGTCTGAGCCAACTTGTTTTTCTCTATATTTCACGAAATGTTACGTTTCGGACAAATGTTTTTAGGATTTACTGATGTAAGGACGTTAGTGACAGCTCTCGACCAGATTTGAACCTTCGTGACGCACGCGTTTTGGAGAAATTGAGCAAAAACTGCTGGCTCAGACAGCCGGATGCTGGCTGTCTGAGCCACCCAGTTCTACCACTTCCAGGTGTTGTACGAAGCTGAAAACTCATCTAATCTGATGTGACGCGGCCTCTAAGTACAAAAAATCGTAAGTGACGGCTCTTTAAGCCGCCAATCAAAAGTTATAAGCATTTCAAATGTTTTCCATACATCGATGCATTAGGGTGGCCACACTTCGCACTCTTTATGGAAACGTAAAGACAATTTAGTAGAAAATGTAGGCTAAAGCCCCTCATATCAAAGCGGATGCTTTCTCCTGCTATTTAAATATTTAATTACGTAGTCAATAACTACGCCGATGAAGGAAAATATGTTAATTATGTATGGGGTATTCAAGGTTTTAAAATTACTCTTTATTTAAAAATAATCACTACCTCCAGCTGGTTACTACAATATAAGACTTTTTCGGTATTAAATACATACTGAGTACTCATTACTCAACTCGTCCCATATTATAACGGCCCATTTGGGACAAGATGCAATAATTAATTTTAATCATTATGCAAATCGTCTCCTGCTTTTTTGGGTGCAAAATAATAACCATAAAACAGCGCAGAAGGTGAAACGCAGTTCTCTGGGACCGCTTATTATTATTACGCACAAAAATTACTAAGCCAGCCTTATTCACCTTCGGAACACAAGACGCGCGCCTTCTTTGTGTCCATCTTTGTTCGAACAATATTTCTGATGCGGGGGAATAAAGAATGGAATGCGCTACCGGCTGAGGTGTTCCCGAAACCCTTAATTTGGGCATTTTTAAAAGAAGATTGATTACGCTATTACTGATCAGACATGACCAATCCTCGACGACATCATCACTTACCACCAGTTGTGATAGTGGTCAAATGGCTGATCATATATATAAAAATATATAGATAGACTAAAAAATATGCAGGATGGAAAGAAATCATCCACTTAATATCATTTATTTTTATAGCCCAAAATATTGTTGTTGAATTTTACAAGAAAGTTTAAATATGTATGTTACAAAATGTATACATAATAAGTAACAATGGATATGGCGGTAAGAGAGGTGCGTAGAAACCAACTTACGAAAATAATGAAATAAAATGAAAAAAAAATATTTTGTTTTGGACCTGTCATGTTTATTACCACAGCTACAACCTGTGTTTATCTTCTTTTAAAGATTATGTTCATAGGACAAGAAATAATTATTTTGTTTTAATAAAGCAATGATATCAGTTTTGTGCTCGTGGATTTTTACTTAGTTCGCAGACTTTATTGATTTTATGACGAGTATAGTATACCTATTTACGAGGAGTATTATTCACATTTGACTAAAATTGTTTTATCAGATGTATGTTATATTTTACTTTGTAATCATTAAAAGGGTTTCCTTTCATACAACAAAATTGTGTTAACTTTTTTGTAACAATATTACTGTTTTTTTTTTCTGATTATACTCATTTTGATAGTTTTAACTTTTTGATTACATTAAATGACGTTAAAAATCATTTGATTAAATTATCTGCATCTCGTCCAAAATAAGCTGTAGACATGTATGGGATGAATTGATGAACTACTATTTGTATAAATGCTACACCAGAAACAATTCGTAAAATAACTTTATTATTTACTAAAATATCAATAACAGGAGACTTCCACATGGTAATTCTTAGACGTTGGGTGATATCAGAAGTATCAGTAAACAGCTATCTAAACGCCGAGTAAAAAAGTAAGTGCAAAGCGCTGAGTATACCTAGTCAGCCTGGAGCCTAGCTTTTTTCAAGAGAACGCTGACTACGCCTAGAAAAGTAGTAAGTAGTCCAACTAAATACTGCTCTGCTTACTGAAGTCGGAGTCTGGAGCTCACGTCAAAACATGCCTGATTGTTGTCATAAGTCTTTGTGCCCCCTTTTAGTATAACTAGCCCAATATTATCACCATAAATTTCTTTACATGCATTTTTTAATGATTAACTTCGGTAAGTGCAGGTTTCCTCGTCAGTACATCAGTCACTAATCAGTAGTGCGGATTTTTTTTCAGCAACTGTCATCACTGTAAATGTCTACTTTTTCGTCTGACGCTATCTTGCATGTCGAATTAACAGTGATTAAAAAGTGTTTTAATGTTCTTATTTAACATATTTTCTTTAACTTGATAGCATATTCCTGATTTTTTAAATGGTGAATAAAATATGAGCCTGTACAAGTGTACATGGTCTGATAATCTTGGTAAGGTCATCTCTTTAAACTAGAAATAAAAATAAAAGCCTTCTTTTAAACATTGAGAAAGTTTAAGAATTACTCAGGACGAGCTGCAGTTTGTAAATATATCTTTGATTTTCCGCATTTCGTCCCAAATATTATATAGGCATGGTGGGACGAGTCAATGAATTACTAAGTTTTCCATCCAAACAAAAAAGGAAACGACTTGCAGGATTAAGTTAGTATTTATATTGATTTTTTGCATCTTGTCCCAAGTGGGCCGTAAAATCACATGGGAAGAGTCGAGTAATATATAAGTAGTATGTACCTTACCAAAATTCTCTAATATTGTAGTACCTTCGATAAACTAGCGGTTGTTTTCAAATAAATAGTAACGATTTTTTTCCTTGGAATACCTTAGACCATAAATAATTAACATATTTTCCTTCATCGGCGTAGTTATTGACTACGTAATTAAATATTTAAATAGCAGGAGAAAGCATCCGCTTTGATATGAGGGGCTTTAGCCTACATTTTCTACTAAATTGTCTTTCCGTTTCCATAAAGAGTGCGAAGTGTGGCCACCCAAATGCATCGATGTATGGAAAACATTTGAAATGCTTATAACTTTTGATTGGCGGCATATAGAGCCGCCACTTACGATTTTTTGTACTTAGAGGCCGCGTCACATCAGATAAGATGAGTTTTCAGCTTCGTACAACACCTGGAAGTGGTAGAACTGGGTGGCTCAGACAGCCAGCATCCGGCTGTCTGAGCCAGCAGTTTTTTCTCAATTTCTCCAAAACGCGTGCGTCACGAAGGTTCAAATCTGGTCGAGAGCTGTCACTAACGTCGTCACATCAGTAAATCCTAAAAACATTTGTCCGAAACGTAACATTTCGTGAAATATAGAGAAAAACAAGTTGGCTCAGACGACCGGATATCAGGCTGTCTGAGCCACACGTTTATCAAGATTTCTCAAAAAGTACTGGATTAAAATGGATGGAACTACTTCGGATGACCGTCACTAACGCGTCACATCACATTTTATAAGAAACAGCGACCTGAAACCCCCTGATAGTTGAGATCTGGAAAGTCAGAAAATGCGAAATTCTGGCTGTCTGAGCCTAGTTTTTTTGATTTTCCAAGAAAACTATTGCGTCACAAACGATGAAACCTGGATACATCAGCGTCACTAACGATTCGTTATCAGCCTTGATATGCAAGATCTCTATAGAAGCCTGGCTCAGACGGCCGGATGTACACATTTGTATAGCTAGCTCAGGGAGCAATAAGTCGGGAATCATAGATTGGTGCCGGACAGGAATGGGATGAGATGGGACGGACAACTATAGTGCTAGTATAGCATATCTGCGTACTTAGCTTTATACAGACCGACTCTAAATTTGTATAACAGTAACGAGAACACAATGTAGGTACACTTTTGTGAAAATATAATGTAAATTAAAGGAAGAAACTGCAGGTATTCCTCTTTCTACATGACTTGGCTGGCCAAACATGCTCCATTCCATGATACATGGTCTACCTCGGCATACCTCTCATAGTCCATCCCATACCCACTAACTGGCCATATATTTGCACTAGTTAAGGTAGTTATTATTACTTAAATGTTATCATGCGTATTGCGTACACCCAGTTCAAAAAAGCATTTTTGTAACGCCTGAATAAATAAAACTGCAATCTCGCAAGTAGTATATTGATTATTATTAGTTTATGGCAGGGATGCACAGACCGCGGCGACCGCGAAATATTGAATTCTATTCCAGAATAAAACCAAAAAAAATATGTTCGAAAAGTAATTTGAATCTCGCGCGCGCGCTCTTAAGTGCACGAATTCCCATTGCTCGCGTAGGTAGATACACGAAGCTTCCAGAGTCGGTTTCGAGATTTCTCCAGACAGTTTTCGACTCTATACGCGCGGTATAAAAGCCACGCTAACCGCAGCGACCCATAGTTCGGTTTTAATTTGAGTGAAGTGTCAATAGTTCTAGTGTAGATTTTAACTCGACTAGCCGGTGTCATATATTTTGATCCACATTCAACGTAGATTTCCCGTCAAGTGCCGTGTATAATTGTGTTGTAAAATCGTAAGTAAAACCCTGTTATTAATAAGTGTTTCCCTACCTATTTAAATCAATTATTTTTGCTAATTTAAAAAAGGATGGGTAATTTAAGTAGGTACTGTAATTGTTTTTAGGTGCTGTGTTAATCCTAGCCAGGATTAGAACGCAACATGGACAAGCCAGGACCTAGTAAAAAACGTAAGGTTAAAGATGAAAATCGGCAGTTTCAAGAAATTTGGACTGAGAAATACTTTTTTGTATGGTCGCATAATAAAGTCGTTTGTTTAATTTGCAAGAATTCTGTTGCGATTGCAAAGGAATATAATGTAAAAAGGCACTATGAAACGCAGCATCCTACTTTTACCAAGTTTACAGGCGAATTAAGAAAGCAAAACATGTTGTCTTTAAAACGGGAGCTTATTGGTCAGCAAGCTATGTTTACAAAACCCATCCAAGATTCAGAAACAGCTACAGAAGTTAGCTATGAAATTTCTCGAATGATAGCAAAGCGCAGTCGCCCCTTCAATGATGGGGATTTTGTAAAAGAATGCATAGAAATTGCCGCTAAGAAAATGTGTCCAGAAGCAGCAAAAAAGTTTGAGAAAATTCAACTGAATCGTATGACTATCCAAAGACGTATTATGTCTTTGTCAGGTAATATTGCGGAACAATTAAATGAAAAAACTAAGATCATTGAATTTTTTTCATTAGCACTCGACGAATCCACTGATATTACTTCCACAGCTCAACTTCTCATATTCATACGAGGTGTTACTCAAGATTTTGAAGTCTTAGAAGAGTTGTTAGGAATGTGTTCATTGAAAGGTCAAACCAGAGGAGTTGATATACTCAATGTACTTTTGGATGAGTGTTCAAAAACTGATTTGGACTTATCAAAATTATCGGGAGTTGCCACTGACGGTGCTCCTTCGATGATTGGTGTCAATTCTGGGCTAGTTACTTTGCTGAAAAAGCATCTGCAAGAAAAAAACATAAACGCTGAAGATCTCATGCAGTTTCACTGCATTATACACCAAGAAGCCCTCTGTTCTAAAAAAATTGAATTTCAAAATGTCATGAAAGTGGTAGTTTCGACTGTAAATTTCATAAAATCACGAGGACTCAATCACAGGCAATTCAAACAATTCCTTGATGACATCGAAAGCGAATATGGAGATTTACTGTATTATACAGAAGTAAGGTGGCTAAGTCGTGGATTGACCCTGGAACGATTTCTAAATTTAATAGAAGAAATTGGAATATTTCTGGCGGAAAATCAAAAGGATGTCCCGGAACTTAAAAATCCTGATTGGTTGTGTGATTTGGCTTTTTTAGTTAACATTACAAATCATTTGAATGTCTTGAACACACGGCTTCAAGGCAAAAATCAACTGATATCCCAGCTCTACGCTCACGTATCATCCTTTCAATGCAAGCTGACACTTTTCAGATCGCAATTGAATTCTGGAAATTACAATCATTTTCCGAATTATAAGAAAATGGCTGAAAAATTCAACAAAACTGCGATTAATTTCAGTTATGTAGAAAAGCTAGATATTTTGATTCAATCTTTTCAAGAAAGATTTTCGGAGTTTAAAAAAGTGAAACCTCTGTTGGACATATTCAGCAATCCTTTCACGATTTCAGTTGAAAATGCGCCAGAGTCAATGCAGTTAGAAATTATCGACATTCAAAACGACCAAGATTTACGCAACAAATTCAACGAAGGAGACTTGCTGAACTTTTACCGCTGCATTGATAAAAATACGTACAAAGAGTTGCGCATAAACGCTCTGAAATGTGCCAGCTTATTTGGTTCTACCTATATATGTGAACAAACCTTTTCAATACTAAATAATAATAAAACAAAAAATCGAAACCGCCTTGCAAATGAAAGTTTGGAAGCAGTTTTACGTGTTGCTACAAGTAAATTTGAGCCAAATATAAAAAAGATTGTAAGCACTATGCAGTGCCACGCTTCAAATTAATAAATTCTTTTTCAATTTTATTACATAATTATCAATTCTTTATTGTCTTTAATTACCTATACTTCTGGCGGCCCGCCATCAGTTCATAATTTGCCCGAGTGGCCCCTAGTCTTAATAAGTCTGTGCATCCCTGGTTTATGGCATCATAAACTTTGCACAATCTGAAATATATGAAATTATTTTGTGAGTCATCATTTTTACTTATGAAGAAAGCCTTCTACAGAGCATACATAATGCTACTCTCCCTATTTTAAACCACTTTTGTATTTCACATCTCATTGTTTTTTGACTTAATTACACTTGTTATAATTGTGACCGTCAGGTCTGCCTGTGAGGTCGCTAGATTTTGATTAAATATATTGGGAAATGTAATACCCAATTGGTACTATTTGATACCTTTAAATAAATAAAGAGTACCTCAGCCCTTTGAATATGATATTGTAAGTCTTATACACAGGCCATCCTGACGTCAGGTTGGCCTGTATGAAATCAAATTATGTGTTTAGCTTTAGGTATCATTCTGGAACCTATGCTAGCTTATAGTACCTAATTGGTACCTGAGAAAATATGTAATACATTTTGAAATATCAAGATATTTTTTTAGATTTTAGATTTTTTAGATTCCATTTAATTCATTTTGGATCCCCTTTACTACTCGTTTTTAATCATTTGTATGCTACTGGCGCAATTCGTTTCCCCTCTATGTCCTATTTAGGGCATCCACGAATCCAACAAATTTAAAATCATGAAAATCGGTCCACCCGTTTTCGAGTTATAGTGGTATATATAAGTGGTGTAACTAACACTACTTTATTTTATGTACATAGAAGTTTAGCAAACCTAGCGAGCTTCGTTTCGCCCTGGTCCCGTTTTATGGTTATTATACTCTTCGGGGCCCAGACAATTCTGTCAAAATAAAAATCATGAAAAGCGGTCCACCCGTTTGAGTTATAAGTGGTTTAACTAATTTGACTTTAATGGGAACCAATGGACACAATTCGATCATCTGGTGGACCGTACAACTGCACTTTTTTTTTTAAATTCCGTATGTGATGCCAAAAGTCCTTAAAGCGTAGGTAAGTATGTCTTTAAGGTTACGTTCGTAGTCCGACAAGGAACTCTATAGTTTCGCCACGTCCGTCTGTCATTCCGCAGTTTCACCCTGAGTATCGAATCCTGAGATGCTAGAAAACTGTTACTTATTAAATTTTGATAATTATTTTTTTGGGGTACCTCTTATACGAGCAACGTGAGGATGTTTTTTTTTCTCTTGCCCAACCTTTGTGGTGTATCGTTGAATGAGTCTTTTAAAAGGAGTATCACAAAAAAAGAGTATGGCATCATATTTCGATAAGGTGACCGGTTTCCGTAACGTTCAGTTGTAAAGGGCTAACTTTTGTAAGAGTCCGATGTTTTGTTATATTAAAGGAATCGCAACCTTATAAGCCAGGACATCATATGATTGAGCTAAATGTGCTTATAAACATTGTAGATACAGAACCTTTCGTCTTTCGTGCGCGAATCCGACTTGCACTTCCGCGGGAATGTATTTTGTGTGTTTATATCTCCAAATTATTCGAACTTGGTTTTATTAACAATCGTTAATTGTATTAATGCGTTTATAGTTTTCATTATTTGTACGATTTCAGAAGATTAACAGTATTTTTAACCGACTTCAAAAAAGGAGGAGGTTTCGACTGTATGTTTTTTTTGTATCTATGTTCACTCATATCTCAGTCGTTTGTCGACCGAATCGAAATTTTTTTTCGCCTACCTAGAGGGTATACCTTCTAGTTGGTGCCATTTTTGCCACTTTGGGATCTGATGATGGGATCTTGATGTAATCGAGGGAAACCCTCAAATTTTAATGGCACATGTAGTGTTTTTGTACTAGAATCTTAATGTTGACGTGTTGTTTCATCTGATAATCAACATTTTGTGGAGCTAAGCTGATGGTGGAACTCCTTAACGCTTAGGAGTTCAGTAATTATAATGACAGAACTTATGATAGGTAATTTGTAGCTTTCTATAGAACAGAGTCATTAGACTTTAAATCAAAATGAACTAAAAAGTCTTAAGTAAAATATATTTTTAAACTTTCGCGTTGCATTATAACTTATAACTGCGGGTCTATACGCGACGTATATAATGTAGTAGTATTGTAACTACTTACACCCTCGACGTTTCGACGGTGTTGCAACCGTCGTGGTCACGAGGAGACTGGCGCTCGCCGTCTTCGTCTGCATCGGGCGGCCGGTTCTTCTGCTACCCTCCAACTATCCGATATTTGTTGTGCACGTGAACTAGAGTCAGTAGGTTCAGTGCGACACACAACACTCACAGTATCCGGGTTAATGTTTATTGATAAAGGCGACACACACGGTTTGCACTTATTAATCACTGGATTCCAGGCCGATGACAACTTAAACCCGTCTTCCCGATTGAAATTATTATACTTCTTGATTTCAATCGCTTCACGTATTACCCTACAATGGTAATGGCGATCCGTGGAAAGGATTTTCGGGTCATGTAACTCCATCCAGTGATTAGTCCCCATATTAAGCAGATGTTCTGCCACCGCGGATTTATTGGTCTGCCGATTTTTCACTGCAGCGATGTGTTCCTTGACTCTTTCGGCTATAGTCCGTTTTGTCTGGCCAATGTACGAACTACCACAGCTGCAGTCTATTTTGTAAACCCCCGGAGTTTGAAAAGGCAATACATCCTTAGGCGATCGTAGTATTTGTGCTATTTTACGTAACGGAGTATATACAGTCTTAATGGAGTATTTACTGAGTACTGATCCAATTTTGTCCGTTACGCCTTTTACATATGGTAAAAATGCTGCTTGACGACTAGCCTCAGAAGCCTTCCCCCTCTCCCTGCGCCCTCTTCTTTCCTTCGGCATCTTGTATCCATTTCGTCGTAGTACCATGGAATCCAGTGATTAATAAGTGCAAACCGTGTGTGTCGCCTTTATCAATAAACATTAACCCGGATACTGTGAGTGTTGTGTGTCGCACTGAACCTACTGACTCTAGTTCACGTGCACAACAAATATCGGATAGTTGGAGGGTAGCAGAAGAACCGGCCGCCCGATGCAGACGAAGACGGCGAGCGCCAGTCTCCTCGTGACCACGACGGTTGCAACAACGTCGAAACGTCGAGGGTGTAAGTAGTTACAATACTACTACATTATATACGTCGCGTATAGACCCGCAGTTATAAGTTATAATGCAACGCGAAAGTTTAAAAATATATCTTACAAACCGTTACGGGCCGGAGATTGTATCACTAATAAAACATCTAGAATTCCTTCGAAAAAGACGTGCGCGTTTGGAAATGTCAATTCGGTTTTTATCCAAGTGTCGGGATAGTGCAGTGTTACCAACTTGTGTGCGGATTAAACCACGTTTGGACATAACGCATTCGAAGAGAATTCTAACGGCCGCGAGTTTTCGTTTGTTAAAACAACTAATCCGTAACAATCACAGTGACCTGAGTAGTGTTTCGAGTGAATTGTACACAGTGCACTAAGAATGCAGTAGGGTTTTGTCTTGTGAGGATTTCGACAAGTGTGATCGGCTTATTTTTCTACAAGTTTCGCGGACGTACGATTTGTGTGAAGAAACTCACGACCGCAAATTTAGAAAATTATGTACCCGCCAGCGTCGTGAGCCGGGGTCACAACTACCCGCGACTGACACAACACAACTCATACGGATAACGAACGCGTAGTGATCAACTTGTCGGATGAAGTTTTAGATGACCCGTCAAAGAATGTGTTGGCTAAGGGAATGAATTTCGCCTTGACACCGCAGCGGATTCCTTACGAAGACATAGTGTGTAATGTGGAGCAGACTATTATCCGTAATAAAATTCCAACCGCAGACGCAGAAGTTCTGAGGCAAGACATAGCGGTTATTTTACGTAAGTCGAAGCTACCTAAAAGTGACATTACAACAGAAGAGCGTCTAGCACTGAAACAGCTACGTGATAACGAGAAAATTTTAGTGTTAAAGGCCGATAAGGGAAACGCAACTGTTGTAATAAACACTGATGAATATGAAAATAAATTAAGGAGTTTGTTGTCAGACACGAATGTTTACAAACCGGTGTCCTACAACCCTACAGCCAGGGTAACACGTCGCATTCGAGCCTTGATCCACGAGAACCAAGATGTATTCACTGAAGACGAGTACAACGAGCTTTATAAACCAAAACCAGTGCAACCTCCTAAACTTTATGGTCTGCCTAAAATACACAAACGCAACATTCCACTAAGACCTATTGTGAGCCAAATTGACTCACCGACATATGACTTGGCCAAACACGTTGCTGGAGTGCTGCAACCATTAGTTGGGAAAACACCGTCTTTTGTGAAGGATTCTTTACACTTCAGGGACATAGTGAAGAGCATTAGGTTGGAACCCGGAGATTTAATGGTGAGTTTTGACGTGGAGTCACTTTTCACTAATGTACCATTAAAGGATTGCATTGAGGTCATCAAGGATAAACTGTGTGATCATGAGTTACCCAAGGAATATATCGTTCTTATTGAAAATTGTTTGGACGGGAACTACCTACTCTTCAGAGATCAGTACTACCTCCAGATCGACGGCGTTGCAATGGGTAGCCCACTCGCACCGGTTATTGCAAATATCTGGATGGAGCATTTTGAAGACCTAGCTCTAGCTACTGGGCCGAGTACTGTAAAACTCTGGAAAAGGTACGTTGATGACGTTTTTTGCGTTATCCATGGAGGCCAACTGGAAATAGAACAATATATTGACCACCTGAATTCCATCCATCCGAAAATAAAATTCACTTATGAGATGGAGAAGAACAGATGCCTCGCGTTCCTTGACATGGAGATCAAGGTGAAGGTGGATGGAACATTGGCACACACTGTGTACAGGAAGCCCACACACACAGACCGATACTTACACGCCTCTTCTCATCATCATCCTCGGCATCTTCAATCGGTTATAACGTCATTAACGAATAGAGCTCACAACCTATGTGACCCTGAGCATTTACATAAGGAGCTTGCACATGTTCAGGAGGTACTACGACGAAATGGATACAAGATGCCGAAGGAAAGAAGAGGGCGCAGGGAGAGGGGGAAGGCTTCTGAGGCTAGTCGTCAAGCAGCATTTTTACCATATGTAAAAGGCGTAACGGACAAAATTGGATCAGTACTCAGTAAATACTCCATTAAGACTGTATATACTCCGTTACGTAAAATAGCACAAATACTACGATCGCCTAAGGATGTATTGCCTTTTCAAACTCCGGGGGTTTACAAAATAGACTGCAGCTGTGGTAGTTCGTACATTGGCCAGACAAAACGGACTATAGCCGAAAGAGTCAAGGAACACATCGCTGCAGTGAAAAATCGGCAGACCAATAAATCCGCGGTGGCAGAACATCTGCTTAATATGGGGACTAATCACTGGATGGAGTTACATGACCCGAAAATCCTTTCCACGGATCGCCATTACCATTGTAGGGTAATACGTGAAGCGATTGAAATCAAGAAGTATAATAATTTCAATCGGGAAGACGGGTTTAAGTTGTCATCGGCCTGGAATCCAGTGATTAATAAGTGCAAACCGTGTGTGTCGCCTTTATCAATAAACATTAACCCGGATACTGTGAGTGTTGTGTGTCGCACTGAACCTACTGACTCTAGTTCACGTGCACAACAAATATCGGATAGTTGGAGGGTAGCAGAAGAACCGGCCGCCCGATGCAGACGAAGACGGCGAGCGCCAGTCTCCTCGTGACCACGACGGTTGCAACACCGTCGAAACGTCGAGGGTGTAAGTAGTTACAATACTACTACATTATATACGTTGCGTATAGACCCGCAGTTATAAGTCTTAAGTAAACTCTTGACCCTTGAAAGGAAAGAAAGCCATTTTAGGCAAACAATTTTTTTTTTGGAGTCGGTGCCATCACTTTGACCATCAAGCATCAACTATCAGAGAACTGACTACAAAAACAAATTGTTTGCCTTAAATGGCTTCCTTTCCTTTCAAGGGTCTAGAGTTTATTTAAGACTTTTTAGTTCATTTTGGTTTGAAGTCGGTTTTTACTTTTTTTTGCGTTTATAAGTCCAGATTGTCTTTGTAAAGAATATCGTAAAATTCATCTTAATGCTGACGAGTATTAAAATGCCTTATCAGCGCAAATACATTTTTACTTGTCATAGTTGCTCAACAGGTACTTTCATTTTCGGCGTAACAGTTGAAGGACGCATTGAAAACACCTCATCATCATCATCATCATAATCAGCCAAAGGACGTCCACTGCTGAACATAGGCCTCCCCCACGGCTTTACACAACGACCGATCACCAGCGGTCTGCATCCAGTTTGATCCTGCGATCTTTTTAAGGTCGTCTGTCCATCTTGTTGGTGGACGTCCTACGCTGCGTCTTTGGTCGAAGGGTCTCCAATCTAGAACTTTCCTGCCCCAACGGCCATCAGTTCTTCGCGCTATGTGCCCTGCCCACTGCCACTTAAGCTTACTGATTCTCAAGGCTATGTCCGTTACCTTGGTTCTTCTACGTAATTAATTATGAAAACACCTAATTAAACTAAAATGACTCCTCCTTCAAACCATTTTAATTTGGCACACGATGATCTGAATAACCTGTAATGAATGTTCATAAAGATGAAATAAGAAACCGAAAATTTGCGCACGGGCGGGACTTGAACCAGCAACCTCTTGGCTGACCGGGCCAAACGCTCTTACCAATTGAGCTACCGTGCTGTCACTCTGACCTTGCGAAATTTGTGGTCTCTCTAAGGATACGTTATTGCGTGACGCGGGACTGAACGTTACGAACATGGCGAAACTATAGAGTTCCTTGTTGGACTACGTACGTAACCTTAAAGACATACCTACGCTTCAAGGACTTTTTTGGAATTGGCATCACATACAGTATTAAAAAAAGGGCAGTTGTGCGGTTATTCCACCAGATGATCGATTTGTGTCCATTGGTTCCCATGAAAGTCGAATCAGTTGAACCACTTATAACTCGAGAACGGGTGGACCAATTCTCATGATTTTTATTTTGTTGGAATTGTCTGGGCCCCGAAGAGTATAATAACCATAAAACGGGACCAGGGCGAAACGAAGCTCGCTAGGTTTGCTAAACTTCTATGTACATAAAATAAAGTAGTGTTAGTTACACCACTTATATATACCACTATAACTCGAAAACGGGTGGACCGATTTTCATGATTTTAAATTTGTTGGATTCGTGGATGCTCTTAATAGGACATAGAGGGGAAACGAATTGCGCCAGTAGCATATAAATTATTAAAAACGAGTAGTAAAGGGGATCCAAAATGAATTATGTGGAATCTAAAAAATCTAAAATCTAAAAAAATATCTTGATATTTCAAAATGTATTACATATTTTCTCAGGTACCAATTAGGTACTATAAGCTAGTATAGGTTCCAGAATGATACCTAAAGCTAAACACATAATATGATTTCATACAGGCCAACCTGACGTCAGGATGGCCTGTGTATTAGACTTACAATATCATATTCAAAGGGCTGAGGTACTCTTTATTTATTTAAAGGTATCAAATAGTACCAATAAGGTATTACATTTCTCAATATATTTAATCAAAATCTAGCGACCTCACAGGCAGACCTGACGGTCACTTATAATTTGTACACATTCTTCCAAACTACTTTTCTGTAATTTAATCTATTTATTTTAACATAAACATCTCACACATAGGTTTGAAGATTTTCATATATTTAGTTACATGCATAAAAACCTCTTTCTAAGTGAAAAATAAATTTATCGAGTGTACGAAAGAGAGATTAGAGGCACCAATCGACGATTATTTTTTGTGTATTTTGCTCTCAATAGAATGCATTTTTATTCCTCTGGTACTCGTTACATATTACATTTCTGACAGGAAATATTTTTTTAACAAATAACCCTAATCCATTTCCTGTAGGTTCAAGTACCGGCCATAAAAAACCGTACACTCAACAGGGGGAGCAGATTTGCACACATTTCACCTTGATCAATTTGCATACCTATAGAAGGAACCAGATTCAAAATATCCTGTCTCATTTGGTATCCCCGTAAAAAAACGATCGAAAGGGAAGAGGACAGAGGCCTGCAACCTTAAAACATACTGAAAAAATTTAACATTTGAATTTAGTAGGTAAGCTTTGATTCTATTTAAATTTAAAGTTATTCATTGAAATGGCATTTCTTATAAAAGGTTAAAGAAAACACGACGTTGTTGCTAAAAAAATTATCAGACTGCCTTGTTGAATCAAACGCAAGCCCTGTCAGAGTAGGACAACGCCAAGGTGTCTCGGTTACAAAACCTTAAATTAACATAAAAATATTTATAATCCGACCAAGTGGGAGGTTGCAGTTCAACTAAAAAGAGCTTTGATTCCCTCGACATTGACAGATAACCAAAATTATGAGTCAAAAACGGTTACATCTTTTGATGGCGTTGACTTACAACTATGAATTTAGGATAGCTTTAAATTATATTAGTTAGTAATTTACTTTAGTTTCAAGGTAATATCTTAACGTGTTCTGAAGAAGCAGTTGATTTTCAGAAATTTTAATTAAGTTCATAATTATGTTTAAATTGTTCTTATTATTAAATTGTAACTCCTTATTTTGATAACACTTTATAGCCGTGATACATTTTACTTTCAATTTATTGTATATTCTAAATCAATTATTTTTTTCATGCATCTACATAGAAACATCCATTTAGCTGGTAGTGGGGTTGGACATTTGACTCTAACAAAAATTACCATTTTCATGCTCAATATTTCACAATCGGATCGACAATTAAAAAACAATGTATGTAGGTTTAAAATGATTTTAAGACATATCCAACGACATCTCACATGTTAGGGTAGACGAGAGAAAATTAAACCCTCCCCACTTAACTTATTGGGGAGGTAGGAAAAAAAACATGTTTTTTTAAATATTTTATTTTACTTCTTTTATGGCGTGATTAAACCCATTATATATGCGAAACTACACCTGTCACCTTCCTAATACCAAAGTCCTGTGAGCTAAACCGAGGACAGACACATGGACCGACGGATATGGCAAAACTATAAGGGTTCTTTGACGGACTACGGAACCTTAAAATTTACCATAAATTTTGATATTTCACCTTTTTTATTTCCAAATTACGACTAATATGCAGGTGAATAAGTTGATATGTCTTCGGTGAACAATTGAATATGTCTTTTTTAAAGAAAACTAAAACAAATTAAGAAAAACCGTTAACAATATTCGAAAGTACGGGGGAAAATACCCTAGAAAAGAGTTAAAGGCATTAAATAAATAAAAATGCGGATTTAGCAGACGACGTCAAACTTTAAAACGGCCGCCCTTTAAAATCACTGTTTTAAGACTTGTTCAACGTATTCACGCGCACCACGGATTTATTACCTACTAGAAGGCGAGAAGAGGATTTGTGTAAGGCAATCGTATTCATTTGACAGTTCAAAACATACGGTATAATCTGTCAAAGGGTAAAGAACAAAGCGTTTGTCAGATAGTATGTACCGTACGGTATTGTTTTAAACTGTCAAATAAATATGATTGCTTTACAAAATTCCACCTCAGGCCAACTTCCACCCTCGAGACTAAGAAGATTGCAATAAAGTAAAAATCTTGAAAACCTGTCTACCCATTCTAGCGTTTTAAGTGGTATTAATAACACAACTTTCTTAAATAAGAATAAAATGATGTATTAAATAATCATAACATAATAAATGTGTGTTTTATAAATTATGCTATTTCGCTCTTAAGGGCTCATGGATTGATTGGCCACCAGTGGTTGTGTTAACAAAAGAAAATAAAATACAAAGTGCACATTTCAAAATAAATTAACATTGAATGGGGATTGTAATACTAATGAATATAAAGATCATTTAAGCTATGTTAGCTTAAGTTAATTTACCTACTGAATAATACCCAGAGCCATCATAAAAATATATTTTATTTAAAATTTCCTGAATGTGTGAAGACAAATTACCTTAATAGCAAATTTGTATGACACCTACACAAAAAAAAAACAATCAAAACATTTGGTAAGGCATCCACCCTTTGCACTTAGTAGTACCACATAAACATTCTGTTCTTTCAATGCCTTCATAAGGCATTTCAGAAGAATTTTACGAGCCATAGTTAAATACTATTTCTGTGTGTGGAGAAATAGATGTACAAGCAAATAGTGCAAGTTTAGGAATGGGGATATTGACCCTGACAGGTATGATAACACAATTTGGGTCACAGCTATGATTAGCATAACGTCCAATATTTCCAAATTTACTGGGATCAATAAATGTCTGTGTAATATCATCACTACCATGTTCATTTAGGCAAAATATATAATTCATCTCATTTCTCAAAATGTTTTTCTGCTGCCTATTATTCGCCTCTGTTTTGGTAATAACTTCCCCTGCATATTCACAAACAAATGTGCCCTTGTAAATTATATCCGAACAAAACAGTCCTAAGCCTTTCTTTTTATTTGGGCAAATTTTAATATACAATGATCTAAGGGGACCTTTTTGTACTAAGCGATTGCCACAATTTGTATCACAAGAACATAAATCATTACATTCTATGATAGGGTAGATAATAGCATTTTGCAACTTGTTTTCATCCAAACAGATCATATCTCCTAAATTTGATAATACATAGTTTCTAGATCCACACTTTGTAAGGCAACTGCAGTTTGGAGGTTCACAAACATCACATTTGCAACTATTTGAAAGCTGTGAATTGAAACATTCCACAATATTTATATAATCAAGTGAGTTTTCCTTTGGTCCTGGAATGTTTTCTGGGGTATACATTAATGTTAGATCTTGATGAAAATAGTCGTCATTCATATTTTAGATAATTTAGACATGCTCTAACTCCTGTGGACGTATGGTAATCACTACAGTGCGATAAAGATTCTTCTTCTTCTTTTTCTTTTGTGGCGAAGAATTTATGTTTACCAGCTGCTTGGTATACCACCGTTCCGCCAAAGAAAAGACACTTGTGCAACATTTACACGTCAGGGGATTTAATAATAACAAAAAAATATAATCGTTAAATTAGCTTTTTAAGCACCACTTAAAACAAAAACACAGTTAATAATATGTAGGTAGCTAGCTACAACAAGGACAAGTGGGACAAACACAAATAGGTACTTAAACACGACTTTTTGGCATTGATAGCTTACTCTTACTAATCTGAGGGTTGACGCCTTTTTTAACCGACTTCAAAAATGGAGGAAGTTATCAATTCGACTGTATGTTTTTTTGTTTGTTTCTATGTTACCTCATATCTCAGTCGTTTGTCGACCGATTCGAAAAATTTTTTCGCCTACTTAGAGGGTGTACTTTCTAGATGGTCCCATTTTTTTCGTTTTAGGATCCGATGATGGGATCTTGGTGTAATCGAGGGAAATCCTCAAATTTAAAAGGCACATATAGTGTTTTTTTTTGTTTTAGTTTTATAATGTTAAGTGTAAATATTGAACTAAACTTATATTAATGAAGAATTGTCCGTATGGCTCCGTCGGAGGACGTTAAACTTGTATAAAACAAAAAAGTTTACCTAACCCATAGATATGACAGATAAGTAGATTGGAAAGCTCTTGGAGCGTTAAGACCTATTAAAGTTTGGGGCTGCAACCTGTATTACGCTAGCGTCGTTTTATTTTTCCTGAGGATTGGGAAGATTTGGCTACACTAGATCTGACAACTGCATTTTTGACAATGTCAGCATTAGTGCTGATTTTCGTTTATTCGAATCGAAGTTATTAAGTCGAATTCGAATATTGTAAACAATCTTGACATACCTTATAAACGAAATAGGTAGTTTTGAAATAAGATAATTACAAAACTCGCAACTTACATAAGTAATTAATCGTTGAATATCGAGATGTGTTCTAATTAAATAGTTAATTAATTTTATTCACTGATATAATTTTTAAAGTTATGAAAAGATTGTTGAAGTGTGTGAAGTAAAGAAAAACGGGCTCTATATAGATAAAAAAAGGTATTTATACTATCGATAATGCATAGGCATTATCGATAGTATAAATACCTTTTATGTAGTATCATAGCAATAAGCAGTTTTCGTGTCATCATGATCATATCATTGAAAGATGGCGCTAAAGTCACTTTAGGAACTAACTTTTTAAAACTTTATTGTAATTAGGAACGTGCTTGACAGTAGCACCATTTTGCAAACGCAACTTACGGGGCAGATGTTAAACGGTGACAACAACAAAAGTGAATAATCAATAATCTTATTTTCTCATCACATACAATCTTATGTATAAATAATGGCAACTTAGATACTAAGTTATGTTAGTTTAGTTACAAGACTTAGTTAGGAACAAGACGTACATGTGAGACTGGTGCCTATGCTAGGTATAGTACCTGTGTTACAGGTCACCAGACTCTCACCACTTCGAACGGCCATAGTTTAATAGGTGTTGTAGATGCTTTAATTATCATAGACTCATAGTCATGGTCTAACAGCCACAGTACAATTTTATTCTTGCAGGAATATCTGGGTAGAGGATAAATTTTGAGGACAGTGTCAAGTTTAGAGTATAAGTAATCGCTCAGAAAACAGAAGAATCTCTGGGCAAATACTGTTCTGAACGGTGGTAACGCTATGCGGTCCACTACCCTCCTACGTCGAATGGGTATATGGGTACTCTGGATTAAAAGGCACTAACGAGTGTTTTCGCAGCACTATCGATAGGATGAACAGTTGTCGTACAGTAAGTACTTTCCAGTAGTTGTATACTTCGGTAGTGGGGCATTGCATGGGAAGGAAAGCAGCAGTTTTTAAGACAGCTCTTTGTGCTCTCTCAACTCTTTTTAGGTGAGTTTTGTAGGCGTCACCCCAGGAGGAGCTGTAGTATCCCAAGAGGGACTGGCACACCGATAAGTAGACCATTTTGATCGTCTTGTTGTCAGCAACATGTCTCAAGGTTTTGAAGATGTAGAGTGTCATCCGGACTCTAGTGGAAATCAGGTCAAGATGGGAACAGAAGCTTAGATGTGAGTCAAGCATCACACCCAAATACTTGACGGCATCGGAGTGTGCCAGGTTCGTACATAGGCAGTGCAGGTTATTGGAGCATGTATTTGCATGAGATATTAGTTGATAGCCGGTCGGTTGTCCACGAACGTTGATGGAGAAAGGTAAGTAGTTTATGCTAAATTAAGGGCCAGAGAGTATGCGGAGAGCCAAGCAGATACCTGGTTCAGTCAATCCTGGGCGAGATAGTAAGCTTTGCTCCAGTCACTGGCACGAAACAGCAAGGCAGTGTCATCGGCAAAGGCTATGAGTTTACCATTCCTTAGTTTTAGGTTACATAATTGGCCCAAGGACATTGCCCTGGGGAACACCATGTGTGACTGGGAGCTCAGAACTAACCAGATTATCAATTTTCACGGCCTGGGTTCGATTGGTTAAGTAACTGGCGAAGAGTTGATGAGCCGTGCCTCTCATACCTACTCTCAACAACTCATCCAGCAGTCCTGGGACAGAAACAGTATCGAACGCCTTGGCAAAGTCCAAGAAGATTCCTAAGACTTTTTCCTTGGCATCCAAACCCCTAGCAACAAAATCTGTCAGCTCATGAACAGCATCATCAGTTCATCAGTTGACCTCCTCGACCGAAAGCCATATTGAGATGAAGATATTATATTATTTCTGTCAAGGAAGCCAAGCAGACGCTTGTTCAGGACCCGCTTCAGAATCTTTGATATAGTTGGGAGGAGAGAGATGGGTCTGTAGTTGTTAACACTAGTCTTATCACCACTCTTGTGGATGGGCGTGATGACAGACCTTTTGTAAATTTCAGGGAAGACTCCTGATTTGATGGAGAGATTGCATATGTAGGTGATAGCTGGGATTAGCACTTTTCGGTGCTGTTTTATTAGCCACCCAGGTATCTGGTCAAATCCAACAACAAAAAGAATCCCTGAGCTTCAGAACAAGGCACTCAACTTCAGCCTCGTCAGTAGGTAAAAGTACCAGCGAGTTTACTGGTGACCTCTGGCAGGGCTATTGCTGTTAGTTGCCCCACAGGTAATGGAAGAGGCGATAGATTTGCCAATATTGGCAAAATACTCGTTGACACCATCAACAAGATCCCGCGGACTGTCACCCGAAACCAGGATTGAGGCAGAACTGCTAGGCTTTTGGCACCGCGTTATGTTTTTATTGGCGTCCCATAGTCTCTTACAGTTTTTGTGCGATTTTTGAATAAGATCACTATCATATTCGCGTTTAATACCTCAACAACCGAGCGGTCGCATGAGACCGCATAACAATAGAACATCTATTGTCTCGTTCACGTACGCTTGAGGGATTAACTTTTTTTAGCAATAGGTTACAAAAGTTTCTATAACGCTTATAAGTTGTCGTTATGACCATATCATCGGGATTGTGCTTGGCTTTCCTGTGAAGATGATCTCTGTTACGCATGCATCTTAGAAGGCCAGGAGTTATCCAGGGTTTGGTGATGACCTTACGCCTAGATGTTCTTACTTCCTTCGTGCACATAATACATTTTTGTTTTTATAGTGTTTTGTCAATATAAAAACTTAGTACCTAATATAAACGAAATTAAAGTAAACAACATACATGAATGATGATGAATGAATGCTGCAATAAATCGTCAGTTAGAATAAAAATAACCAATAATTAAAAAACGCGCAAATACTAACAAAATCATACGGGCCTGTGAGAATAGGGACAAATTATTCAAACAATGGATTGCTGATATCTGAGCTAATGTCTACAAAAAAAATAAATTAAATTACAACACATTTAGGGAACTACGCAAATAAATTGAAAAATACAAATAAAAATATTAATTTAAGACAGGACATAACTAATCAAACAAAAAACCCTAAGAATTTGGGATGGAATGGGAAATATTAAATGAAGTTACTGCTAAAGCTAGGGGCTAGCTGACACATTGCATAGTAGACAATAATACTTCAACCCTCGATATCGCGAACAACTTTGCTACAACTTTTGCTAATAGCGTATAGCGTTACAAATATGTTACCAAAATGCACCACAAAACCCCTAGATAAACCAAACTATGCGTTTTGTCCGAAAGTGACGTGTCGGTACCAAAAATTATCTACCAGAGATGCACTCGACGAAATAAGATCTGCAAGTAGTAACAAAGTACCGGGGATCGACAAAATTAGAGCCGGAGATTTAAAAAAAAATAATACCAAAATTGCTGTTGTTATTCAATACCCAATAGATATAAAAATGGGCATAGTCAGACCAATTCATGAAAAAGGTAGTCACACCTCGTATGACAACTATCGTCCAATTACTATTATCTCTGCCATAGGTAAAATTGTTAAAAAGCAGAAGCTAAGCAAATTCATTCATTTTTTTAAATTAGAAATATAATCACAGAGAAGCAATTCGGGTTTCAACCCAAAAAGAATACTACGCGACTTCTATCCATATTCACAGATAAGATCTATAAACACCTTACTGATAAAAATCACGTCTTGATAGTATTTATCGATTACAGTAAAGCCTTCAACACGCTAAGACGTAATACACTTCTTGAAAAACTCAACGACTGTGGCGTACAAGGCCCCCCTAAACAAGTGGTGTCAAAACTACCTTGAAGATCGATCTTTTGTTGTTAAGGTAGGAAAGCACATAACCACTAAAATTAACGTTTTCAGATGGCACAGCACAAGGCTCTATCCTTGGGCTGTTGCACTACATTACCTACGTTAATGATGCTGTTAACACAGTGACTGAATGTGAAAAGTACCAGTTTGCCAATGACACCTGCCTAATAGCAGTTAGCACTGATCCCACTCTGGCTTTAGCGCAACTGCGAAGAGTTTTCACACAGTTAGCAAAATGGTCGCATGACGCAGGTCTGGTCCTAAATGCTGATAAAACTAAACTTATGTATCTAAGCTCAAGCAAAAATAGAAAAATACCCCCTGACCCCTGTGGAACTTGTAAGTAGGCATTAATATTTAGGTTTAATAATCGACGATAGACTCAAATGGACGGAGCATATCAACCATGTATGTGACAAGCTTCGGGCTATGCTGGCTAAATTCGCCTTGGTCAAGAACAAAAGGCATTAGCTGAAACTACAATATACTATGGACTCGACAGTTATGGCAGAACTAGCAAACCTTACTTAGATCCTATTTACGAACTTCAAATCAGATTACTTAAAACTATTGTACCTCAAAAAATTAAACTTGCATTCCAACATAACTATCATGAGCTCTTCTACCTTTGTGACATTATACCTATACATGACCAAGAATTCATAATACTTAATGAAAGCTTTTTCAATAATATACTTAAAACCTATGTCTACCGTAGCGGCAAAACTAGAAGTGCCTTAAAAAAGAAACTTGAAGTCCCAAAATTTAATAACCTATACGGCAAGCAGCTTCTGAAGTAGGTATGTGGTACCGAAATTTATGAAAGACTTACCTCCAACACTAAAAGCACAAATTACCAAAAAAATAACTTTAAAAAAGTAAAAACCGACTTCCAAACCAAAATGCACTAAAATGCCTTTCCTTTCAATAGTCAAAAGTTTATTGGACTTTTTAGCGAATTTTGGTTTTGAAGTCGGTTTTAACGTTTTTAAAGTTAATTTTATTTCTTCATTTTTAGAGATTACCTACATGAGAAGGGGGGGGGGGGCGAGTTGCACCTAATGACTCTGATTTTTAAGAAGCTACAAACTACCAATTATAAGTTATTTAATTATAATAACTGAACTTCTAAGCGTTAAAGAGTTCCACCATCAGCTCAGCCCCACAAGATGTTGACTATCAGACGTAACAACACGTCAAAATTAAGATTCTAGTAAAGAAACACTATACGTGCCTTTATAATTTGAGGGTTTCCCTCGATTACACCAACATCCCATCATCAGATCCCAAATTGGAAAAAAAAGGACCAACTAGAAGGTATCTAAGTAAGCGAACAAATTTTTCGAATCGGTCGACAAACGACTGAGATATGAGGTAACATGTGAATCATACAGTTGAATTGATAACCTCATCTTTTTTCGAAGTCGGTTAAAAATAATATTAATCATAATCTTAAACGTTACTTTCTGGATTTACAAACAACACGATCTGACTAAGTGCACATAAATCACCCCATTTGGACCCGCCTAGTTAAAACCGGTACTGTTTGCGCGTGCTATGGCGCGGGTCGGGTGGATCGGTAACTTAGTATACGTATACTCAGCGTAAATGTTATCGAATTTGCATGCTATTTATTAATAGTTATTATTTGTTTTTTTAGTATAAAATATAGGGCAGGTGACCCGGTTTTGGCCATTTTAAGAGTTTTGTAGACTTTGAGGCTATATCATTTTACAGTTTTTGTTATCACGAACATATTTCTTGTAAAAAGTTATTAAATATATATAAATCTAGCCTAAGGATACATTTTTTTTCATAATGATTCAATGAAAAAATAATCCTGTTGAAAAGAAGAAAAAATGGGACTTTGTGCCATTTATGGCCAGATTTACCCCATTTCTGGCCACAGTCATGTGCCAGTTCTGGCCATCAAAATTCATCATAAATAAAAAGCAGATAATTCAAAGTAATAAAGAGTTTATTCGAAAATCATATTTTACGACCACCAGTCTTTATTTGGAGAAAAAGAGCTAACATAATATTGACGACAAATATGAAATACTAGCGGTCCCCCGCGACTTCGTCCGCGCGTTTTGAGTTTGCTCCCTCCTCTCCCGTCGCAGCGTCATGTTTTATATCCTAAAGCCTTTCTCGATAAATAAGCTATCCAAAACAGAAATATTTTTTCAAATCGGTCCAGCAGTTCCTGAGATAAGCGCGTTCAAACAAACAAACTCTTCAGCTTTATAATATACTAGCGGTCCCCCGCGACTTCGTCCGCGCGTTTTGAGTTTGCTCCCTCCCCTCCCGTCGCAGCGTGATGTTTTATATCCTAAAGCCTTTCTCAATAAATAAGTTATCCAACACAGAGATATTTTTTCAAATCGGTTCAGCAGTTCCTGAGATAAGCGCGTTCAAACCAACAAACTCTTCAGCTTTATAATATAACTAGCGGTCCCCCGCGACTTCGTCCGCGCGTTTTGAGTTTGCTCCCTCCCCTCCCGTCGCAGCGTCATGTTTTATATCCTAAAGCCTTTCTCGATAAATAAGCTATCCAACACAGAAATATTTTTTCAAATCGGTCCAGCAGTTCCTGAGATAAGCGCGTTCAAACAAACAAACTCTTCAGCTTTATAATATATTAGCGCAAGCGCACGTTGTACTTAAGCTGCGAACATTATTTTGGTGCGGAGTTATGTTAAAACTGTGATAGCTCCTAAGATATTTATTGAAATCAAATGATATAAAGGGCAACTTGGTTCTAAATGAAATGCTCGTGATGATGAATGTATCTATTTTGATAAGAATAAATACCTGTGTGTAAAATACACCTCTAAAAATAATGCATTATTTTTTTACCAATTTATTAACATAAAAAAGGTTGTAGTAAGTCAACCATAAAAGATAGACATATGCTGTCGCGGACTTTATTATAGAACTCTTAATGCTGAACAATCCTGTCATACATATTTTTTGTTTAACTTAAGCGGTTTCCGCAGCGTATGCAGCGGAAGCTCTCAAAAGGAATATCTTTCTCCCGTTTTCGCAACATTTTTCATTTCTGCTGTGGTCTTATGAGTTGTATCTTTATGTTATATAGCCTAAAGCCTTCCTCGATAAATAGACTATCCAACGTAAAAAGAATTTTTCAAATCGGGCCTGTAGTTTTTGAGATTAGCGCGTTCAAACAAACAAACAAACAAACAAACAAACAAACAAACAAACAAACAAACAAACAAACAAACAAACTCTTCAGCTTTATAATATTAGTATAGATTAGCGCAAGCGCACGTTGTACTTAAGCTGCGAACATTATTTTGGTGTGGAATTATGTTGAAACTGTGATAGCTCCTAAGATATTTATTGGAATCAAATGATATAAAAGGCAACTTTGTTCTACATGAAATGCTCGTGATGATGAATGTATTTATTTTGATAAGAATAAATACCTGTGTGTATAATACACCTCTAAAAATGATGCATTATTTTTATACAAATTTATTAACATAAAAAAGGTTGTAGTAAGTCAACCATAAAAGATAGACATATTCTGTCGCGGACTTTATTATAGAACTCTTAATGCTGAACAATCCTGTCATACATGATTGTTGTGTAACTTTAGCGGTTTCCGCAGCGTATGCAGCGAAAGCTCTCAAAAGGAATATCTTTCTCCCGTTTTCGCAACATTTTTCATTTCTGCTGTGGTCTTATGAGTTGTATCTTTATGTTATATAGCCTTAAGCCTTCCTCGATAAATGGACTATCCAACGTAAAAATAATTTTTCAAATCGGGCCAGTAGTTTTTGAGATTAGCGCGTTCAAACAAACAAACAAACAAACTCTTAAGCTTTATAATATTAGTATAGATTAACGCAAGCGTACGCTGTACTTAAGCTGCGAACATTATTTTGGTGCGGAGTTATGTTAAAACTGTGATAGCTCCTAAGATATTTATTGAAATCAAATGATATAAAGGGCAACTTGGTTCTAAATGAAATGTTCGTGATGATGAATGTACATATTTATTTTGATAAATATAAATACCTGTGTGTATAATACACCTCTAAAAATAATGTATTATTTTTTTACAAATTTATTAACATAAAAAAGGTTGTAGTAAGTCAACCATAAAAGATAGACATATGCTGTCGCGAACTTTATTATAGAACTCTTAATGCTGAACAATCTTGTCATACATGATTTTTGTGTAACTTAAGCGGTTTCCGCAGCGTATGCAGCGGAAGCTCTGAAAAGGAATATCTTTCTCCCGTTTTCGCAACATTTTTCATTGCTGCTGTGGTCTTATGAGTCGTATCTTTATGTTATATAGCCCAAAGCCTTCCTCGATAAATGGACTGTCCAACGTAAAAATAATTTTTCAAATCGGGCCAGTAGTTTTTGAGATTAGCGCGTTCAAACAAACAAACAAACAAACAAACTCTTCAGTTTTATAATATTAGTATAGATAATATCTCAGCTTGAATTAAAATTACAATTAAGGAGATCATCAACATTAAACTACACGAGGTAGATATCTATAATATTAATGACCAGTCTTGATAAGTTTTCTTAAGATAATAATCACTAGGTTTGATACACAGTCTTTGTTTAAAATTAAGTAACTATTTTGGTAACCTATCTTTGCAATAAAGTAAACAATTATACTTGTTATTAATTAGATACACTTAAGATAACACTTTTAGTTATATTAGCTTCTTAAATTTAAGTTTATGCTTAAATTGATATCAATATAGTTCTAAATAACAGAAAATATAGGTAGGTATGCAGTCTTTCATTTAAGTACTTCTATTTTAAGATTTTATAAATAAATGTTGGGCAAAAAGTTTTCCATCTCAGTAACTTTAAAGAAGCCTCGGTTATTAACTTTAATAGGCGACTTTATAATTTCCACAATCTCATTAATTCCATACCAAATTTTATCAGTTTTTTCTGGCCATCGGAATGTATTATTTGTAGATAATACCATTGTGCTAATTTCATAAAATCCTTTATCTTTGTTCTCAACACTTCCAGGAAAATATTTTTTAGATTATATTATAAGTAGCTCAATTGGTAAGAGCGTTTGGCCCGGTCTGCCAAAAGGTTGCTGGTTCAAGTCCCACCCGTGCGCAAATTTTTGGTTTCTTATTTTCATCTTTATGAATATAAAATATGACACTATGAGTGTTAAAAACATTCTAAAGCTTAAGTTTTTTTTTTGGCATTTTGTTTTCTTCTATCACTTTTTCAGCATTTGAATCGCTACCATCATCATCATCACTACTTTCTTCAGAGGATGCGATTATTCTACACACTTTCTTCTTCATCTTTTTATTTCCTGGTTCATTTTTTTTCTTAGATAGTTTTTCTGTTTTTTTCTTTTTCAGCTGCCTTTATTATATCCCGCCATTTATTCGACGTGATAACGGAAGGGACATACATTGCTTTTCTAGTATTTTTTGGTATTACTTTTCCTGGGTACAAAACACTATTTTTCACTAAATCTCTAGCTGTTTGAAGGGTAATTATTGCTGGGGGTTTAGCTGTATGGCAGGTTTTGCAGGGTTTGTCTTTGTTTTGTGAGTCTAGAACATCTGTATCAGAATAGGTAGAAGATGGTCCTGGTTCTTCTGCTGTAATATCCTTTGGATTACAGATTTTTAAATCCTTTGAAGATGCGGTTTTAATTAGTGTGTTTTTCACTTGATCCGAATGTAAAGAGCCTTGAACGTCTGTAACAGACTTGCCCGAAGATAGACTTGGCTCTTCTGATGGTTCATTTTCCGCAGACAAAGTTTTGTGGGAGTTGTGTATATTTTCCGAGTCTTGAATGTCGATAGCAGGATAAACGGAAGATGGACCTGGCCCTTCTGATGGCTCTTTTGCTGCAAGAGAAGTACTGGAGGAGCTATCTTCGTTTTCAATGTCAGTTAAGTCATGAATGTACTCTTGTTTCCTTGATATATTATCATCCCTGATAAGCGATGGTGAAGGAGTTTCTATGACGGCATTTTTAATATCATAAGATGCCAAGGTGGGCGTGACATTGTAGCAGTAGTATCATTTTTGAAAGCTAGCCATATATCATATAAAATTGATGCCTCCTTATTGCCTTCCCAGTCTTTACCAGAATTAAATGTAGTATAAAAGTCTTTCAATATGTTTGGGACGATTTTACTTTCCAGGTATGAAATGTAGCTGGATTCAGAAATAGCAACTTCGTGTCGGTTTTCAATAGTTTTTGGATCTCTATCTTTTATAATTCTCTTGTAATTAACAAAGTCAACACCAAATGGAAATAAACCACATGTCTGAAATCCTGCTTGTGTGTGATTTCTTATCCATCGTTTTCAATGCGCCACTTTTTGACCATCTGACGCCAATTCTGTTTCAACAGGTTAAATACAGCAACGTCCAAAGGTTGCAACATATGAGTTGTATTTGGGACAAGAGCAATACCTATAATGCCATTTTCCCTACACAATTCGCTAAGATGCATAGTCAGATGGGACTTGTGGCAGTCAAGAAACAAGATTATTGGTAATTCAATTTCTTTTTCTTTCAGGTAAGGAATGAAGATGTTTGCCACATATTCATAGAAAGACTCGCCCGTCATCCATCCTTTATCGGTTTTACCAACACCCCATCCATTTGGTGCATTGTCAAGAACTTCAGAACTCATTCTTTTGTATTTGTAAATAGTTAAAGGAGGTGCATATTCACCAGCGGCATTAACAGTAAATAGGGTACTTATATTTTCTTTATCGCTGTTTTTTGATGTATCGTAAACATGTTGTCGCTTTTCAGCTAACACAGCATCACAGTTCCACACTCTCGCAGGGTTTTCTAGAATTTTTAAATTTTCATCACCGAGCAATGAAGAAATTTCTTTGAACCAGTTCCGAATTTTCTCTTCAGTTATTAAGGCACGAGCTTTATTAATATACTCGGCATGTTTTTGGCTCAAATCAGGATGTCTCGCCATAAATCCATCGAACCAGGATCTTGAAGGTCTATCATTTATAAAAGGTGTAACAATTTGGCCTTTCACAACAATTTTCTTAACAGAATCCAGTAAACCTTCCTTGGTGATAGGAAATCCAGCGCAAGCGCAATCTTCGATCCATATGACAAGTTCGTTTTCTATTTGTCTTCCAAGAACTGACTGTAGCCCTACATGTCCAGAAGTTTCAAGCTCTTTTACAGAAATTTTGTGCCGCAAAGCCGTTCGAGGTACGTTAAAATCTCTACTAGCAGTGGCAACTGGCATCCCATTCTTTATTGCGTTTAACGCTAATGTATAATCGTTATGTTTTACTGGAACAATTTTCTTTTCAAGACACCGATTTTTTTAGTATTTGGTTTCGATGAAGGCATTATAATCGTAACTCTGAAAATGAATAGATTACTAATATCAAATAAGCTAAGTAATTAAGTTGAAAAATCACGATAAAAACTAAATGGCCAAAAGTGGGGTTCTACGTGCACCACTTGTGGCCAGTCATGTGGCCAAAGATGGGCAAGATGTGGATGGGTGGGATAATTTATTCATTTTGGCTCCATTAAATACCGATAAAATAAGAAACAATTATTAAAAAAATTGCCGGCAGAAGTGAAAACTTGAATATCAACGTTGTGCATTTTTGATTTTTTGGAATAGTTAGGGAATAATTTTGAATGAATTGCTCTTATTATCAATATAAAAGTACTATCATTTTTGTGATAGAATACAATAATAATAATAATAATAATAATACAATAATAATAATAATAATACAATAATAATAATAAAATACAATAATAATAATAATAATAATATATTTTTATAGAATACAATATTTATTTATTGCGCTATCGTACACAAACATTACAATTTATATTATATTAAATTTCATTAAAAAGTTTATCTCTCAGAAAAATCAACTTACATCCATAATTTCGCCAACCGTCTTACGGTTTTTCGATCAGCCCACGTGTCCTGCCTGATGACGCGAGTTTCACATTTTTCCCCCATCCCACAAAAGTGCTCAACGCCGCTAAAGAAGTTTTCACTTCAAAAACATTGAAAATTATAACTTTATATAAGAAGTCAAGATTTACAGTATTTTAAAAGGTTTTTTTTTTATTTCAAAGAAAAAGTGTACACAGAACTTGTACGAAAATAAAACATTAGGGAAAATCTCCTGTAATGTTGGGGAAATTTGGAGCACTAAACCGCATTAGTAACGACGACAGGGTTAGTTTAGATTTTCGCCGTTGGCCAAAAGATTAATGTCGCACTGTTCGTGTAACAGGGCCCGCCCAAGGACAGGCAATAAATTACTGACTATGTGACTAACAGTAACAGCGGTGACATTTTATATGTCGCAGGCGTAATGTATAATTCCGCCGATTACATACGCCTTCGTCAGTTTATAAAAGCTTGCGAGTTTGCAAAATGCCCAAGGCATTTATTAAGCCTAATCATTATTTATAGATACACAGCCACACCATTTCATCTACAATTGAAACACATTATAAATGCATAATGCCGTGAAATTGAAGAATTTAGTTCTTATTTGTAACACGTCACGAGTGATAATTGTGATTTAAAAGTCATTTAATAATAAAGTACAAACATTTAACCATACTCAAACGGAAAGGTTAAGAAATCCATGGAGCAATGACAAAATATTTGTATTAAATAGTCAGGGGGCCATCTTATTCTCGAAATAGATTGACTATTTAATAGTCATTGCTATTGTTTATTTAAAAATATTTGTAACAAAACTGATTCGCTTTCATAATTATACATTTTTGGAAGTCCTATTTGTCTCACCAAACTGTGGTTTATCATAATCACCCTAAATCAAATGATGTGGATTGAATTAACATTAACATTTTGGCTTCGGCATTTTGCAAAACCGCAAGTGGTTATATATACTGCCGACGCCATATGTGAACAGCGGAAACATACGTTTTGCTTGCGACATATTATATACCTAGCACATGTTTATTTAATTTATCTAACAACAACCCCTAGTATCCCTCCGTGTCCATCTTCCTATTATCTATAACTTGCCTATATTTATAAATGTTTATCTTTATTTATTAACGCTTATAATATTAAGTTGTAGTTTATTATATGATTCTACTTTCCCTGATCCTTTCAAAATTATATCTCCCGTAATCATTTTACTCCTATCTATACCTTTTCTCAACCTTTTACCTCGTCGTGGCAAAATGCACAAGCTAGAAACAAAACAAAAAAACAACAACCACAGACAAGTAGACTGTTTGTAAACCGAGTACCGAGAAAAGCGCTTGCATGAAAAATGGCTGTCGCAGCAGCGATTACTTTTGACTGTCAATCAGCTAATCAGCCTTTTTTTCTATCCAATATTATTGTATTATTATTTATTGCTAACTAACAACGATTCGTAACTATCAGCACTGCTTAGTACTAGAAAACGCTTACTACGCTTAAACAAGAATACAATTATTTATCTGTGCAGCATCTGTGACATTTGGAGCCATAGTGATGTTACTCAGATATCACATGATTACATTTGTAACAAGTTTAAGGAGCTAAAGAGAATAATTATTTATTTAAAGAACTTTTTTTTTTTCACAAAAAAATAGTTTTATTTAGAAGCATTACACCTGATTTCAAAATTATACTTTTTCGAGCCCTGGTTGTGGAATTACAACTAATGAGGTCGCTATTGTACCTCATTAAACTACTAATATAAACAATATAAAATCCGTAGTTTGATACCATCCAAAGCTAGGCGAAAATCGTGAATCGCAAAAAAAATGCAAATTCGGTCTATAAATATGAGAATAAACCAACCAATATTTAGTACGAAATCAATGAAATGAGAAAAAGCCTTTAATTTCTTTTGATTTAATGATTTTTATTGGAGTAAAGCCTTGTTATACATTTTGTACCATATTCATATTGTAAGTTTAATTTCAATTTTCCTGATGTTTCTTTTAGCTTGCCAATCACTTAATCACGCAATCAAAGATAAAGTCCGGAACTGCTTATTTTAATAAAAACTTTATTTAGACCAAAAATCAGAAAAAAAGAGGTTAAGACTTTAAAAAAAGCTTTAAAACAGAGGGAAAAATTTGAGCATTTTAGTAATTTTTATTAAGGTGGTTTACTATTTTAAATATTTTCATTAATTCATGATCTTTAGTTATTTATTACCCATATTTTATCTCAAACACTACATGACCGATTTTCATCAAACTTACACTGTGCATCCTAAGTAGAAATATACCTGATTAAATTATCTCGCATTGGCTTCTTGTTTCCGAGAAATCCACGGACAAACATGCATACAATTATTAAATTAAGCACACGTGTTTGGTAGTCTTAATAGATCAAATATTACTTCATTCTTACGATGTCACATACATATACATTGAAATAATAACTTCCTTTCATGACGGCGTTATAAGTCTGTCAATTCCGACCTAACGGAAGTTTAACATAAGGTAAGGTCACTCTAGCACAAATAAACTCGGGGACACAAAAAAAAAGATCATAATTGTTCACGTAATTTGAGCTTGTCGCATTTGTTTTTGGATAAGATATAAAGTCAAAGCAAAAAAATAGGCTTACAATTTAAATATGTTTTATGTTATCATGATTAAATAAATATTGAATGTTTTTTTTATTTATATAAATTTACTAGATATTAATTCTACAGGTTTCATGTACGATTAAAATAGTTTTGTTCTTACTAATTTAAGACGAAATAGTATTTAATAATTGTAGTTATTATTATTATTGTAAAATAGTTCAATATCAAATACAAGAAATATATAAATACAATAATTTGATTACACTTTTGATGCAAACGCGTTATGAACGCACGATTTATGAAAAACTATTTGACGCCAACTAGTACCTAGTCAGTCATTCTATTTTTTATAGTGACAAAATAGTGTTATTTTGTTTTTATAGTGACAAAACACTATAAAAACAAAATAATAATTATAAATTGGCTTCGTTCATCTTAACTGATTGTTAAATTTTTGTAAAAATATTTCCTTCGGATATTGTGAGAGCAATCTCGCAACATTGATGACGCCACGCAGCCTACGCGTTAAAGAAAGCGCTTGCAAAATTCAACAGGCTTGCTAATGTGACGGTGGCCGAGTGGTATAGGCATACGCCCGGATTGCGTAAGACACGGGGTTCGATTCCTCGTCTGTCACAACAGCCAAAGTTGCTTTTTACAAGTGCAATTTGCTATTTATATTATTAAGTTTGTATAGTGACAAAACACTATAAAAACAAAATAATAATCATTCTATTTCATTTTATAAAATGTGGCGCTGCTGTCGGTAATGATATTTTTTTTACGATATACAAAGTAGCAGTTACATTTTGTATAGGATGAAATATTACATTTCTGTGTTTTCCCACCACTTCGTACATATCTACATCCGCGGCCGCGCAGGCGCAACGTCGTGACGTGACGTAATTGTCCATTCATACTTTTTGTTTCATTAATGAAAATGAGTTTTCGAGTAATGTTTCTAGTGTTGCTGTTTTGTTTGCCACATAAATAGAGATCTAGTTCATACGTTACGGACTTGTTGCGAAACATTTGTTATCTTTTCATGATTGTTTAGTGTCCTTTCGAAAAAAGTGCATTCATTCATTGATAGAGTGCAGGTATTGAGCACATGCGCACTGCAATCTACTTGATTCCCCTGTGATATTTTCAATTTTGTGTTAGATAAATTTATAATGTGGCCCCTTCGGGATTCTGTGATGTGAGTGCATGGTTACTAGGATACCTAATCAAGTGATTAAAACAGGAAAAGTGTCTGAAGTAGAACATTACGACACTCCGGAAGTGGCGGGACAAGCTAGCCGGCCGAGCTCGTTCCGAAAGAGATAACAACGGATGAAAGAGATAAACAGTAATGGATTTAACATGGCGGACGATACGCGTAAAGTGCGAGTTGAAGAAAGATTGAAAATAAAGATTGGTAAGCCTCTTTCTTGCTACTTTTATTGTATTTATTGCAAGGCGTTAATGTTACACTTTATGGACTTAATTGCCTCCAAAAAAATTTCTTTAATTGTATTTTTGTGCATTGTTGTTGTCATTGTAGTGAACAGGTGGTAGTGGTGTAGTACTTGATTCTGCTTTTTACGCGAGATTTAGATTACTAACTCATTAAATACTATAATTATTTTATTATTTTGATTGTACATAATGCTTTATTACCAGCACATCTTCTCTCATTCAGGATATAACATAACTTCTTTGTTTTTATGGTATGTGTTTTGACAGTTCATACTAGGTTTATGAATGAAAATGAATCTCTGTGAACACAATGAATATTTTGCCACCCTAAGTAGATTAGATTAGATAAATTTGTGTACCTACATTGTTTACTAATATATTACAAGTGATATTTAGCTTCTAAAGAGAGCATTATATATTATGAATGTAAATGAGAGTGAAACTGTACAATTTTGCCCATGGGTGACAATATTGCCCAAACACGAAATTTAACTAAATCTGCCTGTAGAAATTTTATAATAGCAAATGGAAACTTTCTGAGGTGTGTAACGAAAACTGTAACAACACTCACTACTGCGCTTCGTTCAGTTTTGCAGCCGCCATTTCCAGAAAATGTTTTAATCATGTTTTGATTCAAGTGAGCTTGACAATATTGAAAAAAATAAGAAAATATCCGCAAACTATTGGCTGAGCCTATAATTGTAATACTCATATTGCAAAGTTGAGGAGTTTTCTGTTTGTTTGACTATAAAATACACACTGGCTAAAAGTTATGCACTCATTTTATTTTTGCCTTATGCGTAGCCTTAACCCTAAATTTCCCTTAGTATGAAAGTCTGACTTAATGTAAGGGTAACACTTTATAAGTTGTAGTGTGATGTGTTTTGAGACAGCCTTCCTCAATAATAAACTGTCTAATATAACACAATAATTTTCAAATCAGATCAGTAGTTCCAGAAAATATTTCCCATTAAAGTGAAATAAATGAAGAGTTTATGAGCTTTATAAGATATTATTTAGATTTTTCACTTGCCTGACAAATTCTGCAAAGCAAGCCAGTCTTCAACTAATGCTAGCAAGGTGAACCGTTTCCAAGTCGCACAATACTTTAACCAATATTTTGCTTATAGGCATGATAAAAGACAGACATGGCATACCTGTAAAGCTTAACTTAGTATAGTTCAACTGAACACACAACATGAGCACAGTTCCACCCTTAGGTTGTGGATATACCACTCTTAAGCTAGGCTAGGGAGTGGAATTCACTGCTGCCAGAAGTGTTCCCTACCCACTATAATTTAATCCTTATAGGCCCAGTTGTGCAGGTTGTTAACACACTAACCTCAAAATATCAACTGGTCTTTCTGTCCCTGGCAACACCAAAGAAACATGCAGCAATATAATAATGATTGATTCCATAGTCAGGGTCAAGACTTAAGGGCCAGGTAACTGGTACTAAACTGTACATACTAAAAGTGCTGTGCCAAGTTGTCTTTTTGAAAAATACAATATTTGTAAATTCATTAAAATATAAATAAGTAAGGATAATAATAAATTAGAATCAGTGTCAGAAGACTTTCTTTGAAAAACATTGTTATTAAACAAGATTCAAATTAATCCCTCAAGCATATGTAAACGAGACACAATGGATATTCTATTGTTATGCGGTCGCATGCGACCGCTTCGGTGTTTATGCGTTAAGACTCAAATCAGAAAACTCTTTACAAAAAGAATTCCAAAATATTCCATGTAATAGCCTACTCGGCACATAACTAGTTAGTTGTTACAGGTTGGTATTTGTTATGTCTGTCTTCTGGCGCATTATGTCTTCGACCTTAAGCTAATCCCAAATATACAGTTTGCACTTTAGTCTTGAATTTACCTTTACTACTCTATGCACCATTTGAAATCAAGCTGAGTTGTCTTGATAAGGTGGTTTACTTTTTAATTAAATGAATATGCTTGTGTTAATTATTATAAAGAAAAAGAGGCATGCTTCATTTGTGCTTCATAGAAAATGATTTCATATCATAACCCATGCTTAAATCCCTCTCATTGTTGTTTAGCATGAATATTTTGTAACACAATCAGATTCAGCTGACATGTAGCTTAAGTATCAAGAAAATGGTAAAGAAAATAAGTTAGTTGTTTTGTGTCCCACAGAATAAAAAAACTTATTAATGCTAATAATTAATTGTAAACATTTACGAATGTACCCTGCCTATGTTCTAAACTGATCCTGACAGAGTTTTTGATGAATATTTGAGGCTTATTATATTAATTTATATACAATGTAATATGTACCTGAATATAGATTCTTGTAATGTTTGCTACATTTCAATATTTTATCATGAAATTAGTAGAACATTTTGCAAACTTTGTTACATTTGATGATGGTAATATGGTTTCTGATCGTTGAGCAAAGAGTTGATTGATTTGTGTTGATGATGGCACGGACTCATAAATCCCTGATAAGGCGAAGTGTGTCTGCGATAAGAGTGCAGTACGCCTTCCGGGGCGCGACCTGCGACCCCCTCCCCTTTGCTACTATTCTCTTCTTCGCTATCATCTTAAACAAATGTCCTACAATCTGGTGAAATAGGTTTTGTTCCATTTCACATCTTTGTCCAACTGAGCTGAATTTAAAACCCTCACTTGTCAGTAGATAACATCACCATTATTAATATTTGGCAGTTGCTGTTAATCCCATCCTGAATTATCTATTCACTCATGGAATATTCATTTTAGTAGATATTCGACTTGTTTGTTGTAAGCTTTCCTAATCTAATAGTTAGTTATGTAAACGCTATATTCCCCCATCAGCCAAAGATTTCCTTTAATAATGTATGGGTATATACATTCATCTTACGTGTTAGATTTTTCCTTATCTGCATTACCTTGTTCATTCATATCTAGAATGGTATCACGGTTATCAAAAGCTATAACGCCCCAGTTGCGTTGTACATAATGAAACTTTCTTAGACGACGACTCTAGATTTATAAAATACGTGTAAATCTTCACTTTCAAAATTTTAAACCTTTCATTAAACATTGCGATTAATGATAAAAGTGTTATAGTATTATTAGTATTGAATACCTACTTACGTTACTACATTAACAAAACACTTAGGTACCTATACCATGCGTCACGAGGAGTGATTATATGCTCATTACTCATTGTTCTCCTAAAGCCAATGAGCCGAAGCGAGTTACACTAACAACCAATGCAACGAAGCGCGATGGTGTGGCATTGACACTTTCCGGTACTTCGGCCAGCCCAGCCGGACCACCGCTGTCGTGGATTGTCAAACCGGCAAGCTACGGCGATGATGTGAAACTTTTCTGCGGTACAATGTGATTAGCATTCGCAACCTAGATCTATTTACAAGTATACTTAGGGTGTTGGGCTTATTATAAATATAATCATTAAGAACAGCGGATGTCTACTCAATAAATAGAGACAATGCAACGAGACCCATTGAGGCATCAGTTCGCGCGTCAAGTCATAAATATTCATTTCTAATTTGTTATTGTGAAATAATAATTATTACGATTCATACATGAACGACATACAATAGCGTCTTATGTTTTGCTTATAAGTTCACTTGTATGAATGAAGTTATGTGTCAAAGTTGCCGTTTGCGTTATTACAAGTTGACTGCAACGTGAGGAGTGGAGTGGTGACAAATGAAGTGCGAGGCGTCGATCGAACCCTCCTCCGCGTCGAGTATTTATCTACGCGGCCACGACACGGCGCACAGTGAATGGGGCAAACCGAACGTTTTCCATTCAGCGCTCCCATTCATGGAAACTCGCCAGTCCGTTAATGAAAAACGCGCTTGTTTATCGTCACCGTTATCGCCGACGGTATACCACAACATGTGCTTTTGCACTACAATATTTACATTCAAAACACTCCTACTGTCTAATCACTCGCAATATCGATAAGATAACATCGATAACCATTTGTTATTGAATTGTTTCTTTATTTTCTCAAGTACCTACCTACCTGCCTGTGCTACTTTCTTTTCATGTTATGTACGTGCAAATGATGTCGATTGGATATTTGATTGAAATGTAGAACTTTCCTACTTTGACAAGGTTAGACTCCAATATATAAAAATAAGGAGACTCATAATTGCCTAGCTAATTTCTAAAAATAAAATCATTTATAAACAGCTCGCACCAACTACGCTACGCTTAATTAGGTAATTATTACTCAGGTTCTCGCGAGTTACCGTCTTCTTGTGCAATTGGTAAAAAGTATATCAACTTAAGATGTGATGTTTAAATAGGTATGTTGAATTCAAACCACAATTTTATTAATAATTATATTTTATTAAATAAAAGCATTTTAATTGGTCAATGCATTAGGTGTCAGATCTGGTATTGACGCTATCATCCTTTGTGTTCGCATTGTATGTCGTTCTTCGGCTATTGTGCGAGCAACTATCTCGAGATGAGAAAGCTATAAAGTACCTTTACCGTTCGGCACCGATCTGTACTTTCTACACAGTACACATACACTGATGGCGCCTGTGCTAGCAGAGGATTATCTTTCCTATGCACAGTCAATAAATGCGTATTATGCGTAAACCTATTATGTCTTAACATTATTGCAATAACCAAAAAACGTACACCGCTGATCCACCATCCGCCCACTTGTAATAAACTCGCCTCTGTTACAAAATGTGTCGCCAATTTAAACTTGAACACAATTCGCAAACTAAAGTTCATGTGGGTGAGCGGTAAATGGACACTCAGTTTTAATTTGATTACCTAATGTTGTTGCAAAATTATGTTTAAATGGTTTTTACTCGAAAATTATTATTTTTGTCCTAAATGAAACTAGGCAAATCTTGTGTAACTGTCTTATTGTTCACATTAGGCTGTATTTTTATGATGATGATTAATTAATTATGGACTTCATTGGAAATTCTATAGTATTTTGAATGACGGTCTATGGACTTTGAATTAAATTAATCATTAACTCACTGTACCGTCATTCGAAGCCTATAAAGTGAGAATGGCAACCCTATTTTTCTTATCTGTGGCGGACATAACGTCAGTTTTACACATTTTCTCCCGCCTTTTTGTTAGTTCTCTATTCCTCCACCAGGTGGCGATAGTTTTCGTTTCAGCAAGAAGCATTCTTGGGCCTCATTGGCAGTTTATTTTTCGAACTGTGCGGATGGTTCTAACAAACCTGTTAGAACCTGATATTATCCTAGAAGTAAAAGTCAGTTTTATACACAATAGTGCAGCATTTTTCGGTAAGTGATATTGTTTAAATTTTTAACGGCACTGCCGTTCGTATATAATGAGTGATTCAAGTTCCACGTCGTCATCATCTTCCGAATCGGATCGGGTCGCGAGTCCCACGAGTGAAAAAGATACTCGCCCGTCTAGGAATAGGAAGCGCAAAGCGCCAAATAGGAGTGAGAAGTGTAAAATTAAAACGTATAAAATCGAATAGCGAATTGCGCAAATTCGCAGAACATTGCTTTGAACAATTTACACAAAATTCTTTTAATAACTACCCTCCCTTTGCGCCCGAATTTGAACAAAGGAATGATGACGATGTAAGCCTCAATGTTAGCGGCGAGTTGTTCTCGGATGCCGAACATAACGTAGCTACCTCAATTCAATTACCTATTCATACCGTGCTTAAAGAACCGTCGATTTCCAAATCATCTTCAGATCACATCCAGTTATTAAATAGTATTCAACACTTGAATAATCCCGAGTGGTGCCACGTAAGATATTCGGAAGTCCAAAAGAATTACTGTTCTACCCCCGGTTTTGTTGAACTTGAGTGTAATGATGAAATTAAACCTTTTGACAAATTACCGAACCTGATGGTTGCTGAACGTAGTTATGCCGCCCTGATGCAGGCCTTAATTAAACACAGAGAAGCCGCGCAGGCTGGTTTCGCATCGCTTTTGTCTTGGGCATCCAATATAGATGATTTATCACCCTTGACTCTTAAAAATAAAATTAATGAAATTTTTATCGAAGGCAGCTATAACAAAATTTCATCTGACATACTTCAACTGTGCTGTGGCCACAGGGCCGATATAATTGAACAAAGGCGTGACGGCGTTTTGCGATACGTTAAAGATAAGTTTGTTCGATCTAATTTTCGTAAAATACCACCAACAAGTGAGTCACTTTTCAATAAAGAGTCTTTTTCTGCTACCCTCGAAAAAGCCGGTGGTGTTAGCAAAACATTTTGGCCCATTCGTAATGTGGCACAGAAATCAAATTGGGCAGCTGCGCAAGCTGGACCATCTAGTACGAAACAACCCGCGCAGGGCTACCAAGACTTAGCCAATAAAGGTCAATATGGTCGGCAGTATTACAGTCAGCCTGCGCAAGGCACTTATCCTGGTTTTTACCCACCTCAGCCTGGGCCATTTCCACCAACGATGTATTATCCCCCGCAGGGGTTCGGATATCCGTATCAAAGCAATAACCCAACTAAGCGGTTCACGCAAAACCAGAATAGACAGGTTCGGCCAGAGAACAGGCCATTTCACCAAAGGCCTCAGTATGATGATGGCCAAGGTAAGAACATGCGCCGCACGCAACAAATTAACAAAAACTTTCGCTCGAAACGAAAATCATGACTCGGATCGGATCGCAGGCCGCTTAGCCCGCTTCTTCCCATGTTGGGAAAAGCTTCAAGCGCCAGTCCCTCTCTTAAATATAATAAAAGGGTACAAAATCCCGTTTGGGCAAAAACCTCCACTTTGGATGCCAACAGTCGCAAGCAAAAAGTTAATAACTCCCACATCGCCTCAAATGACGGTCGCCATAGACGAAATTATACTGTCAGGTGTATTAGAGAGCGCGCAGCTATCTCCGAGCTTCATATCCCCCATGTTTCTGACGCCCAAGAGCGACGGCAGCATGCGTCCTATTTTCAATCTGCGAAACTTAAACAACTATGTCATAATTTCAAAATTCCGTCTTATAAATATGCAAAGAATACCCGATTTCCTGCAGCCTTTCGACTGGCTAGTCAAGATCGATCTCTCGAATGCGTACTTCCATGTCCCGGTATCGGTACCACACAGAAGGTTCTTGCGGCTGATGTACAACAACAGACTGCTACAAATGACATGCCTCCCGTTTGGCTTGGCTACAGCACCCAAGGTTTTTGCAATGATCACCAATTGGATCGCGCAGATCCTGAGAGAGAAAAGAATACGAATCGTGACATATTTAGACGATTACTTCATCGTGAATCAAGACAGAGACCTCTTGTCGCTACAAGCGCAAGAAACAATCAACCTCCTAAAAAATCTGGGATGGCAAATAAATTATGCAAAGTCAATCCTGACCCCACAAAAATGCCTAGAATTTCTTGGAATATGTTGGGACCCGTGGATCAACCAAAAATGGCTACCTCTACTGAAATGTCAGTCTCTAATGAGCAAAATTGTGACGATCTTAAAACGAAAAACGGCGAATCTAAAGCAAATACAGAGTTTAGTGGGCCTAATAAATTTTGCCAGTTTCGCTGTGCTACGAGGACGTTTAAATCATCGCAAACTCATGAATTTCCAAAAACGATTGCTTCGGTTAGATTCCTCTCACCGATTTGTAGTCCCAGAGCCGGCTATCGTGGAACTGGAATGGTGGTTGAAGAATCGCACCAATTCATCCCACTTGCATATAACACCGGCCAAGCACTTTCTTACAACAGATGCTTCCGGGATAGCCTGGGGAGCCCGCCTAGACAACATGGAAATGACAGGTTCGTGGTCAGCCCAAGAAAAACTCCTGAACTCCAACGCGAAAGAGATGCTGGCTGTATACAATGCCATCAAAAAGCAGTCACAACTATTGGAGAATTCAACAGTCATGCTTCAAAGCGACAACAAGACGGTTGTGTCATATATCAAAAAAAAAGGCGGCTCAAAATCGACCAAGCTCATGCACCTAACGAGAAAACTATATACCTTACTCGACGAGTCACACATTCATCTGGTCCCTCATTACTTGCCAGGAAAGATAAATTGCGAAGCCGATCGCTTATCACGTTGGCAAGCGCCCCCCGAGTGGCACTTACTACCCGAAGTTACAGCTGTAATCTTCGAGAAATGGGGGACGCCCATAGTGGATCTGATGGTATCCAGCACAGCTCACGTAGTTCCTCGATACGTCAGTTTGAATTGGACCGACCGGAATGCCTATTTTCACGACGCATTCAGTCAGGAATGGGATTATCCCCTTGCGTGGATCTTTCCACCCCCATTTTTAATACCAAAAGTACTGACTCACCTCAACACCTCGAGAGGAGTATTTCTGATTGTAGTGCCCGTGTGGGACAAAGTATTCTGGATGCCGGATCTCAAAAACCGAGCCATCTCTCCTCCGTTCACCATCCGGCGCCTTCACCGGGTGCTAGTGGACACGTCGACCGGCCTGCCCCCGCCTCGAGTTCGCGAGATGTCCCTGCAAGTGTGGAGATGTGGGGGTGGACTACTAGCCTAGCAGATTGGACACCGGAACAAATCGGACTCCTCAGATCAGGTTGGCGCAATTCATCTATCAAAACCTATCATCACGCTTGGCTAAAGTGGTTGGATTGGTGTAAAGTAAACAATGTTATTACACCTGATAATCCCTCTGGGTCAAACCTTGCAAAGTTTTTAGTAGACTTATATCAAAAAAGTAAATTGTCATACCGAACCATTCTAGTTTACAAGTCAGCAGTTTCTACCTTATGTAACCCCGATTCGTCGGAACGCCTCAGTTCTAATATCCTAGTTAAAAAGGTTTTAAAGTCAATAGCGATTCAAAACCCAAGAGAAATTAGCAAGCCCCCTATCTGGGATACAGACATTCTTGTAACTTGGCTCTTAAATAATATTCCCGATCAGAATAATTTTTACCATTGCTCTCGCAGAGCAGCTGTTTTATTATTGCTTTGTTCAGGACGAAGGGTCCATGACCTAACACTGTTAGCTGTGGACAGTAATCATTGTTTAATTTCAGATGACCACATCATTCTGTGGCCCAAGTTCGGTGCGAAGACTGACAATGCAGAAAACAGACAGTCGGGATGGCGCTTAACGTCAAACGGCACTCAACGAGCTATCGACCCTGTATTCTGGACAAGGAGAGTGATCGAGTTATCATCAGAAAGAAGATCTGTATGTAAAGAAAACAACCTGTTCCTAACCGCCTGCGGCCCTCCAAAAGCTGCATCTCGCACTGTGCTGGCAGGCTGGGTGCGGCGCACCCTAATTGAGGCCGGCATCCCTGCGAGCGCCGGCAGTATGCGATCTGCTGTCGCATCCAAGCACTGGGCGATGAATATGCCTTTTGACGAAATTCTCGCGCGAGGCAATTGGCGCTCCCAAAATACATTCAGGAAACATTACTGTCGGGAAATTCGACCTTCTCAATCTCAAACTTACCTGGTATCTGATATGTTTTCCCCCATAGCAAAATAAATGTCGTATTTGTATTTGTTTATTAATATCGTTTTCATCAAATTAATAAGATGTTTCTTCCTTGGTTTTTTCTTTTTATTTGTAAATGAAATCATTTAGGTTTATAGTTTTACTATATAAATACTTTGTGATATTTTACATGTCTGTAATTATAATAGGTACTCTAAATGTATTGACCTGAATAAGGGGAATAATTACATACTTACCATAACTATGCAAATAGGTTATAATTCAATAAATAATTCTGCAAAAATCAATAAATATTTGATTGTCATTCGCTGTTTTTCTTTATCTTTACATACCCTAACATATTTTACTATTATTGCATAACCTTATCTAGGTAGTCCATACATAATAATTAATAACAAGAGGTTCCTACATACACAACTCACACCAGATTAATATAGGTCATATTGACTTTCATCCTGACTGTCATCATACATCTTTAGACATACTCTAACTTATGTGTGACTTTCACCCTCCACCAGGCGATAACAAACACGTCTCACTTTATAGGCTTCGAATGACGGTACAGTGAGTTAATATACGCGTTTTACCTACCAATAAAACGCTTATTAACTACTTACCTCATTCGAAGCCTACTTCTATTCCTGCCTGGTGTAAGTTCGAATGCAATGACGCCCAAGAATGCTTCTTGCTGAAACGAAAACTATCGCCACCTGGTGGAGGAATAGAGAACTAACAAAAAGGCGGGAGAAAATGTGTAAAACTGACGTTATGTCCGCCACAGATAAGAAAAATAGGGTTGCCATTCTCACTTTATAGGCTTCGAATGAGGTAAGTAGTTAATAAGCGTTTTATTGGTAGGTAAAACGCGTATATTAGTAGTTAGCTATTTACACAGAATTGTACGCGTTGCGACGAATTGAGAGGTTCCCCTGCCTGCACTAGATTACTGGTAAAAATAATGAAAATTTGTTCGGAAGAAGCTTTCACACATTCAAAAAAGTTTTATTTATTTATGTAAGATATGAATGTTGCATGTAACCTACAGCTACCTTATGCACCTATGAAAACAGTTAAGAAACTTAATCACATATGTTTCTACCTTAGCTAAAAGCTTTCGCAAATACATATTATGTTTATATTGTCATCATAACTCATCATCGTCATCCCGTTGAGAATAAAGATGGTGTGTCTGTTAAAGTTATTATATTTTTTATCTGTACGTTTTAAAAGAGTAAGAAAGTTGCAAAATGTCATTGTTATAAAAGTTAAATAGAACCATGAGTACCGATATGTTTGCACCATAAATCGTTCCCATGGCTGCCGTATCCAACTACTCTCGATTTCGAAACAATCGCACTACGCAGTGTGGAAACATCTTAATAATCGCTATTGTGGCCACATAGTAGGCAGTTAGGTTCGTGTTCGTTTCCTCGGTAGCTGAATCAAAGGTTCCCGTTTCACTCCCACGATCCACTTTGGTGGCGTGTGTTACTGTCATGTTGATGATGATGACGGTTGTTTTTGCATCAGCAATTATGTACAGTTTGTTGCAAGTTTCTCTCGCAGTCCAATTACGACGAATTTGTGGGAGCGAACGACCACAGGAAGGTCTCTCCTTTGTTTAAATGCCCTAACAATCGCGGCAATAATCTTGCCTCGACTTATGATAATTTACATTCTTTCTAATTGTCGGTGCACGTAATAATGAGAAGTTTACGTTAGGAAATTTTGTGAAAGTTTACGGTGTTGTTTTTTAAGAAAACCCATTGACGATTAATGTGCAGTGTTTATTTTAGATGAAAGTATGCAATTGCCGGCTGAAGCAACTAGCGTGTGCTAGTGCCGGTCACGGTCATGCGCTTTGTTTCCTTCTTGCAGGAAGTTGTTTTCATAACATAATTGACTATTTATAACATTTCCCGAACACACACGTCATCTCTCGATCGATTTAGTCCCATTGTTATAGAATGGTTGATTTATTAAACTAGCTTTCATACAAAAGCATGGAAAATAGAAAAACTACATTCCACTCTTTTCGTTCAAACTTCTGTCGGGCGAAGTTCAATCAAAATGTGCAATCATTTTCTACTTTACTTGTGTAATGACAGTTCCATTACTATTTGATGGGCATCGTAAACTTTCACCTCGTGAAAACTGTGAGAATATCATCAGAAGTATTGTTGTACCATGCAGGGGTAAAGCTGGTTCCAACCTAAAATTACTATTGAAAACTTATAAAACTGCTGCTAGGAATATTGTTGGTACACATTTACATCTCAATAATTATAAAATACTTTTGTTACTACTCTAGCAATTTGTGTTTGAGCAAGTTCTCGATTTTTAGTCCGCCTTCGCAGGCTTAATTTTGTACAGGACTGGGCAAGCGACAGGAGTTTCTTATGGGCCGATAGTTTCACCTTGACGCGCCGTATAAGCGATATCTGGCGAGGTCGAGATTTGTTGCGCAATCGCCGTCACTGCTTCTTCCTTTTATGTCTCATGATTACACTCCTACAAGAGTAGGTAACGCGTCTTGTGAACAATTTGCAAGGGTTCATTATTTACCTGTCATCATCATCATCATCATAATCAGCCAAAGGACGTCCACTGCTGAACATAGGCCTCCCCCACGGCTTTCCACAGCGACCGATCACTAGCGGTCTGCATCCAGTTTGATCCTGCGATCTTTTTAAGGTCGTCTGTCCATCTTGTTGGTGGACGTCCTACGCTGCGTCTTTGGTCGAAGGGTCTCCAATCTAGAACTTTCCTGCCCCAACGGCCATCAGTTCTTCGCGCTATGTGCCCTGCCCACTGCCACTTAAGCTTACTGATTCTCAAGGCTATGTCCGTTACCTTGGTTCTTCTACGTATCTCTTCGTTTCTGATTCGATCTCGTAGAGAAACACCGAGCATAGCCCGCTCCATCGCTCGTTGTGTAATTTTGAGCTTTATTATAAAGCCCATAGTTATTTACCTGTACTCTTTGTTATTTTTTATGTCGGACGGAAAAAATGTATGGTCTAGGACTTATTCAGCGGCTGTAAATTAGCTTTTAGGTTTGACACTTGGTGTCTATTGTATTAAATGACTGATTGATTTTGTTCCAGGTGAAGCAAAAAACTTACCAGGTCGAAGCCATGGCGGGTCGTGCCACCGAGACATATACTGCGTGCTGTCGCTCGACCAAGAGGAAATATTCCGCACCTCGACCATGGAACGAACTCTCAAGTAAGTACTGTACTAGACATATATTTATTTTACAGGATTTTGCTAAAGTCTACCCTCATATTTAATAACAAGTTTCCTTGAAAAAAAAAAACCAATGAAATAAAACAAAATCATCTGATATTGTTGTTTTCATGTGTAATTTTGAAAGACTCGCTTCTCTTATGGAGTTCTTATATGTTAAACAGATGATATGATAATAACTCTATTGGCTGTCCTTGACTGACTGTTACTATTTTGGAACTTCCTGCGTCTACATATTTCGCCACCCCTCGGTATATAGCACGTCACATTTTTAACGTTCTTCGTTTCACTATGGATTTGACATAATAACGGATCCATTGTCCGGCGTCCGGATCGGCTTCCGGTCTTATCGGTTGAGTTGGGAACCGTTCGTCGACACATTAGGGAGGGCAAACAAATTTATTGGGTCAAGGTTTGCCCACTTTATGAATGGTCGGCCGTCTACGCTAGTTGTGTCGAATTGAGAATAATTAGAGCTGGGTACTTAGCTAATAGCGTTTACCTACGTGTGTTGGTGGCAAATTAAAGCGGCATAATAGCCCACAAAACACCTCTAATACAACCGCAATGTTTTTTTGAGCTGGCCTTATTTATTTCATACTCTCAGTTGAAATTATGCGTCGAAAAGATTTAGATATAATATAAGTAGTAATGTTTGCTACTTTCAACTAAGTAACAATCTTTATTATTCATGCAATTTAGTAATCCATAACTATCTGCCGATCCGCATCTTATGAATTTAATAAAATAACGCGGCACCAAAATAATTAAATCGACAGTAGACTGATAGGTTTGTCTGACTGCGACTGAATCCACTTTCGGCGGTGCACTGCAAACATTAAATCGAATACACTTAGTGAGCATTTCTTTGCTGTACTCGTAAAGAGCTTATTCATCGCAATATTAAAGCCATTCTAAGATTATATACGGTGCATAGTCCAGTAAATGAGTAATTTGGGTGGCAACCGTAAGTTTTCCTAATACAGTACAGCAAACCGCAGGAATGGTTTCCCGTACTGTATAACATGTGAATCACGCGACTGATTTTTATCTTTTGAGGGAGGCGTAAGCCTGTGCGGCCAGGGCGGTGTAGCGCGCCGCCTCCCGGATGCATTTCCGGTGCGTGTGCGCCCGCGCGCAACGTCCCTTCCGCTACACCCCCTCGGAACGTTTAATTTGGGACGGAATGACGAACTAGTGCAACGAAAAGTATTACCACCCTGTATTTAATAGGTCGTGGGAACAAGTATGCTAAGTGTTCACGGTTTGTTAACTAGCCCATGAATAAAATACAATTGAGGAAATGACCAACAATAGAATAGCCTTTAAAATTTTGTTGAAATATTGGTTTAAGAAACTATTAGGCATGTTGTTTGTTAATGAACGGAAGCGATAATGATTTAGTGACCCGAGAGGTGAGGAGCATTGGCGGATATCGAAGGAAATGTCACGTCACTCGACGAGTTAACTTAATGGGTTCTTTGTCTTGCGATACCTTATCAGTATCAGTGCACTGCGCCTGTCTGTACCGCTTCTGCATAGGTACTACTTACTATTTAATTGATAAAATGAACTCTGCTATTTTCAGGCTCTTCATAACCGTGTTTCTATGCTAGGTTACATTTTCTTATGCTAGATTCTTAAAAACAGAAATATTTTTAAATCGCTCTGTGCTATTTGTGTATTTCATTCATTCAATATCGGGTGTTCCCATTGAGATTCAACTCGAATACGGTAGCCGATATGCGCTTATTTCGAGCAGCGAGTTCGGATTAAGAGCATCATAAAAAGCGATCCTTAACGTCTTGGTGGTGCAGAGCGGAAGCTTTTAAGTGATAAATTGGGCCCGGAACCTCGTGGCGCGTAAAATGATCATCGCCCGTGCCCGTATGGCCTACGGGTGATTCTACATAAGGACTCGTGTACACTCAATAATACATCATCATTACGGTATCATAAATGCTGCAATTTCTATGAAGCGTGTGCGATTTAAGTCAATAAAGTTTACTGCAGCATTGTCTTCAGCTTTTAAAACAATAGCAGGGAGCGGGGTTCTCATTGTCTTACACTCAAACTGTTTATTTTTATGTGCCTTGAATAACAGATCCGACTGTTGTATTAGTTGAAAAGTACTGAAATACTGTAACTCTAGCAGCAAAAGACAAAAAAACATAACATGTTTTCGGGGCTATACGCAAGATAAAATGGTTAGGTACTTTATCAAGTAAAGAATTTGGAAAATTATTGCATTTAGTATTTTTAGATTTTTTCAAAACTACTAATTGTCACTTTTACACTCACTTTTTCATTCATTTGTTCTACTTTGGTACTTACCTATCTTACAAAAATTATGGAACCGTGCCGTATGGAAATGTAATTCTATTTTCAAAATTGCTTTCTTGAGGTTAGAAATGTGAAAATAAGGTATCGTCTGTGGTTAATTCTAAAAACAAAACATCAGCCATATCTTATCAAATGGAGCCCAAATTAACCTGTACGGTTTTACCCTAAAATTGTACTAGTTTGTCATCCATTATCTAGAGTTGGCTCTATTGATTCACAAAATATTGCGCCTGCTGTTGTGTAAAGGTGTTAGAGACAAAACATAAAAACTACAAACAGCTGTGCCACTATTGTGTAATTATAGGATCGCAACGCGTGTTATCAGTGGTCACGGACGGTTAGCTGGCTATCCATCTGGCGATGTGCAGACGCCTTAAGGCCCTAAGTGCAATGCTCTGGTTTCTCAGCTATTTGTGCGTCTCGATGCGCTCATTGCCGACGCCGGCGCGTACCGTCGTACCGCGTACGAAACGCGTGTAGGTTTGTGTCCTAGTTAGTTAAAAAGATCCGTCAATGGCGAACTGGGTTAGGCGCCGTGATGCTCACCGTACTTATACTTCGCGTGTGTTTAATTATTCTACTTACTTATGCTTGGATTATAATCCGACGAAATCAACCAATCAATCTTGTTTTTATTTTATCACATCACAACGTTGTAATGTACTGTAATGTTAAAGAATGGAAGCTATTATAGTTTGTAACAATGGAATATTCGATAATGATTACATACTTGATGGATGATGAATTATGTTTATTTTAGACTTACCAGGTGGTTTTCCTTCCTCCGAATATGTGTCATTTCTATGAAGCGTGCTAGCGTGTATGAATAGTGAGGTAATGTTTACATAAGTAGTAGTAATGTTTTAAAACTTATTTTCATCCATCACAATATAATGTGTGTTAAACTCACTATATTTTTTTAGTTATTTGATGATAAATAAATATGTAATGTAATATTTGGATCCTATTCGTTGCCGAAGCGATTAATTGTAATTTCATCATCATCATTATCAGCCAAAGGACGTCCACTGCTAAACATAGACCTCGCCCACGGCTTTCCACAGCGACCGATCACTAGCGGTCTGCAATCTGCATCCAGGTTGCTGCGTCTTTGGTCGAAGGGTCTTCAATGTAGAACTTTCCTGCCTTGAAATTTACTTCTGCAAAAAACAATCCAAGTATCTTTAAAAGAAGTCTTGGGATCAAAATATCAGACAATAGTAGCTTGCTGTTATAGTATCTAACGAGCTCCTACAGATGCAGTGAATCACCAGTTCATTGTATTCGTCGTAACAAAGATAGACATTAGATAAGTGCAAGTTGTTGTATCAGTAGTTGAATGTATTGTTTAAATAATATCGCATTATATTGTAATGCTTACAAAATACAACACCGGTGGCGCTAATTTGCGAAGACGAAAAACTGCACTATTGTTTATGCGTTTCTTTATTTGTAACAGTTCTCTTAGCGAGCGAACAATGGTAATCTGAATTTTAAGTTGGTTTATCAGATTTTTATAAGCGATCCTAATATCCTATAGGTGGTGAGTCAATAGGTTAATATATGGGTTGAGTGGTTAATGTTCTCTGTACATATGTGTGTCATGCAGCGGCTGCGCATCCGGCGCCGGCTCGGTATTTATAAACCGGAGGCGGAACCACCGGCCGGGGGCGGCGCGGGCGCGGCTCACGCCTTAATGCTGGCTGTAACAGAAACAATAACTGAATAACTTATATTAACCCAACTTGATGTTGATGCTAAAAACTTGGAGTGATGTAGTTATCCTCATCAACTAGAATTTCAATTTCGCTTTCTGACTCCACTTCTTTTGACTTTCGCTCTTGTCTGCGTAGGTATAGTCCTATGCCAGGCAGGTCGTCAATAGAAAATATTAACCCAGAATCCGCCGGAAGATGTTTAGATTGTAATTAAAAATACATAATAACATGTAAAGTATGTCCGTATACCTTGGTGGGTTTAACGCGTTACAGTCGAAGGAGCAATTTTATTTTAGGAAGTAAATTACGGTATGAATTTTTAACACTTCCCCAAGACGTTTGCAACAAAAGAGGCTCGGTGAAGCGGGAAAGAGCGACTTTCACCGAGGGCCTACGCACGCGCCCGCGACGACAGCGTCGCTTATCGCGCAGATCACCGCGCTCCCCTAGAATTTGAGAATTTGCACTCTACCTACCTGACCCAAAGCCTAAACTACTCCAAAAACACTGTGGCAACGCTTGAAACTTATCGCAATTCGCAATCAATGTTCCGAACATGCAATTCCACACTTAAAAACCCTTAGTAGTCTCTAAACACCTGTGGGCCCTACGATGCTAACGATTCCAGAATTTCAATTTATATTCAGCCCACATTAAATTTTATTGACTATTTTCTTCAGTCGGTGCAGTTAATAAATGCATTTTATCGTTCCATTCGACCGTTCACAAGCAATTTAGCTAAAGGCGAAATTAAAGCACCTGTTTTTATGGCAAGTGCTTCAAACATTACACTTTTAAAGATACTGCGCGTAAATATATTTGTGTGGTATTGTAGTCATATACTTACGTAGAATTTGTATAAGCTGTGTTTTTGTCGAGAACATTATCTTACAATTTGCAACCTAGCTAGTGGGCGCTTGAGATGCAAGGCACCCCACGCATGTAGCAGACGGTAATAAATATTTTACCAGTCGAAAGCTCGATAACGCTTGTTGTGTAAATGTACCAGTCAACGGGAATAAATTAGTTCATGATAGCTCTGACAGTTGACACTATCTGAATACATGATCTATTTTATTCTGCGATGAACTGATAATAATTTTTGTATGTACTTTAATACCTCCTATTTTCTTCAATTTTTATCTTATTTTGTTATCTCTTTTTGTTTCAGTCCATTTTTCGGCGAGGAATTCCAATTCGAGGTTCCCCGAAGATTTCGATACCTCTCAATTTACGTGTTCGACCGTGACAAACATCTCAAACAGGACAAGGTGCTCGGAAAAGTTGCAATCAAACGAGAAGACCTTCACCGGTACAACAACAAAGACCACTGGTTCGCGCTCCGACCGGTCGATGCGGATTCAGAGGTTCAGGGCAAAGCGTATATTGAACTCTCCCTTGAAGATTCAAGAAAACGGTTACGAATGGAGCCGAAGCCGCCCGATCCGGACCTGTCCGCCGACGGCTCGTCGAAGAACAAAGGGCTCGGCAGGTTGTCGGAATACTGTAAAGAGAGCATGAGGTTCGGCTCGTGCTCGAGCTCGACGAGCAAGAAGCTCCTCAGCTCTGTCGCGACGGAACCCTCGTTAGCTTTGTCACGGTCGGAGAGTCTCAAAGATAGAGCACAATGGGGAATCAGAACGAAACCTCCCATGCACACAATGTCCGAATCGGACGCTTCCCCCACACCCACCGCCGCCGACTACTGGTCGGACCCGGAGCGCCACTGCACGGCACGTGTGGGCCCGGACACTTTACGGCTCCGTGTCCTCGAGTGCTCGGAGCTCACCACCAAGAACGGACAGTGCGATCCGTTCGCTCTCGTCACGTTGCTGTACTCGAACGGACGAAGAGTAGAAAGGCGCACAAAACCAAGAAAGAAGACTGTTAACCCACAATTTGACGAAATATTTTGTTTTGATCTCGTTATGGACGCTGATCCGAAGGATAAGGACGGCTCTCAATCGGTAAGTTGTTGTTTTTTAACATTATTATTTTAAATAATATGTTTACTTATGTACTTTTATTTATGAAAATTGCAATTTGTGTACAGGCGGGCGTGGCCTGTGAAGCGAGAGTATCTGTATGGCACGACGCAGCAACACCTGTCTTCCTCGGCGAAGTGCGGTTGCAGTTGCGACAAACCGCGCTCTCTACCCTTCGTGCTTGGTAAGTATTAAATATATGAACTTGCCTGAATTAACTGCGGTATTTATGTGGATGACTTCATAGTGAACAATGATTAATTGTGAATGGATGTGTGGGTCTGTTGCATTATCGAGCAAGCATGCGTTTGCAATCTCTACGATGAGTATCATGTTTAAAACTGCCGGTTTTAGTTAATATCTGTTCAGGGTGCACTTAAAAAAATCGCTCATTGTATTCCGAAAAATATTAAACCTAATTATACATGACTCTCTTGTTAAATCTCACTTGGAATATTTAATTTAAGTTTGGGGTTCAGCCGCACTAACTAACTTAAAATTACTACAACGATCTCTAAACAAATTAAAGTCTCTTTTCTACTACCCACATCAGATGCCAACTAAACAATTATATGAAAAAACTAAATTAATGAATGTAAAACAATTATATAAATACAATACATGTATGTTAATGAAGAAAATAATAACGAAAAATATTAAATCTGGTATAGATTTGAAAGAAAGAAACAATGTAAACAATCTGCGAAATAAAAACAAACTTGAATTAATTACGCCTAGAACAAATTACGGAAAAAAGACAGTATTGTTTGAGGGCGCACAGTTATTTAACGCACTACCAAATGATCTCAAGACGTGCGAAGATTTGAATACGTACAAGAACAAACTGAAACTATCTAAGTGCCAAGGAAGATAAATAATCATTGTAATATATTTATTTCTTATCTCATTTTAAGAGCAATGTAAATTTATTATGAGAATAAAGTTCTTTAACTCTATTTATTCACCAGGTTCTTCCTGACATCCCGGGCAGGCGGCGCTCTATCGCGCGGCGCGACGCCGCCCGGCACGCGGCTTTCGGCCGCCGGCTCGGCAGCACTCGGCTCGCTGCGGCTGCTGCTGCAGTACACCGTCGACCACGTGTTCCCGCTCGACCACTACCGCCAGCTTGAGGAGTGCTTCCTTAGAAGCGTGCATCAGAAGGTAACATATTGTAGATTGCTGTACGTCTGATTTATTTATTTTATTTATTTATACTTTATTGCACAACCAAAAATTTGTACAAAAGGTGGACTTAACGCCATATGGCATTCTCTACCAGTCATACCTTTGGGCTAAGCAGAAATGATTGTAGGCGGTGCGACAGAAAAAAAGAAAATGGGTTACTATTAAAAGAAAAAAAACGATAAATTTCACGCATAAAAAATATATATACATGAAAAAAAACATATCTCATAAAATAAAACAAAATAACTACAATTTACAATAAATACAATATGGTCTAATAAAATATTACATATACATAACGCAAACGATAAAATAAATACATATACTTGTACATACTATAATAATAATATACTATGACGATGTATTAGAAGCTTATGGATTACGCTTTGTTGATGCTTCCGATATACAAATGTAGAAAGTGTAAAGTAGTAAAGTCTGATCTTAAGCTGTTGACATATACGCTTAATATAAGCTGTTGACGTAGTGGCGGCGGTTCACTAGCGTTTGTATTGGGGAATGTTAATAATCAAAACATATTAATCCGGAGAAAAAAATATAACGTAAAATGTCAAGCCTGCCTGCCGTTTTGTCGCGCTTCGTCATTGTGTATTTTTTTTCTGACTTGACAGATGGTTACTAGTATTACTATAGTAAAATAATGAAGTTCTGAACATACTTAACCGTATTGCATACGAAATGAATTAGTTTCACCAGTAGTCATGGGTGGTTAAGCGGTTGAAAATCAATGAATAGTTTTTTTTAGCTAGACCTGAAACAATCCTGTATGTTGAATGCAATGGACAAAAATTGTTAAAATATGTTCTTCTGAGTCTTTTTCATTTAACTTTAAAAATAAAGCGAAAAAATATATCTGAAAAAGGCGTGTTTAGAATCACTTGGTCTCAAAATGGTTTTCGAATTTATATAATGAAATGTTATTGTTAATGAAATTCGCAGTTATCGCAGGAAATAACGTGTTGTTATCGAAGTATTTTTATATCTAGTCAAAGTGTCGACTTTCATTATTGCTTATCATACTGATTGCGTGCTTTATTCAACCAGGTAGTCGATTACCGGATATATTATGAGTATCGATGACACAGTAATATGAATGAAATAATGATAATGCCATCACGGAAAATCATCTACTACACACAATTATTATTATTCAGGGACTCTCGGTCTTTATATTTAAATAACTTGTTTATTTTTAGAAATGTGAAAGGAAAGATCTATACGAATTATAATAACGTAATTTTCTTTTATTAAAAATAATTACCTACAAAACTGATGTTCTTTATACCATGTCTCATACCTTGGCGTATACCTTGTTTGATACCGAACTTTTTGCTTCTTGATTATCATGTCATGTTTAGTAGGTCTCTCTATTCTAACAAAAACATATTTGGATAAAAATTCTCCTTGCAGCCTATAACAGCGTCTGCGGTGTACATCCTCGGCGAGATAGTGTCGAACAAGACGGACGCGGCGCAGCCGTTGGTGCGGCTGTTCACGCACCATGATCTCATCGTGCCCATCGTCAGGGAGCTCGCCGACGCAGAGATATCTGCCCTCACGTAAGTATCGTCATGATTACAAAACATACAAAACTCATATTATTCATAAAGATGAAATAAGAAACCAAAAATTTGCGCACGGGCGGCGGGTCTTGAACCAGCAACCTCTTGGCTGACCGGGCCAAATGAGCTTACCAATTGAGCTACCCTGCAAAATTTGTGGTCTCGTGCGTGCGCCCGTGCGCAAATTTTTGGTTTCTTATTTCATCTTTATGAATATAAAATATGACACTGTGAGTGTTAAAAAAACATTCTAAACCAACTGATATTATGCCAACACTTGCCGAGTTTATATAGAAGACATCATTTAATTTTTTTGTTGAAAAAATACCAATTATTTATTTTTTAAATTATTTTTGGTAGATTCGAAATTATAGTTTATCTTTTGTCGGACACAATCACAAATAGATCTATGTTACCGTAACTAATCAGTAATCATCACACATTGTAATAATTTATCCTTGCACAATCAACTGTTGATAGCTGTTCAGCATTAAATGAGGAAACACGATTAAATTACGCAAATCGACGAGAATTCATTGCAACTTTTTTCTCTGCCTCACTGGTAACAAACTACAGCATTGTTAGTTTGAATTCGACGTTGCAGACAATGAGATAAAAAACCTTTCAATACATGCCAATAAATAAAGCTCAGTATAATCCGTATTCATTATGAATACTGGCTGACATAAAGATTTGTAGTGTGACAGACGCATATTTCTTTTGTCCTATTAACATACATGATAACCTACGGCAAATGTAACGAGTATTCAATTCAATTTAAAAAGTGTCACATTTTTTTATTGATTAATGCAACATAAACCAACTAGGTTTAAGAAGAAGTTGCAGAAGAAACTCAGTTACTGTTGTCAATATAATAAACACCATTTTGATCTCTCAAAGCAACAACCGTTACGATTCTCAATAAAATTCAACTTCAATACCTAATTTAACCCTTTCTGTTCCAGTGACGCGACAACGATATTCCGAGGCAACACCCTAGTATCCAAGATGATGGACGAGGCGATGCGTTTAACGGGCGCTGCGTATCTTCGTTCTGTGCTGCGGCCGACGCTGGCTGCCGTGCTGGCTGAGCGGAAACCGTGTGAGATCGACCCCGCGAGGGTTAAGCCCTCTGCTGCCATCACTGCCAACCTGGCGAATCTGAAAGATTATGTGGAAAGGGTTAGTATAGTTGGCTTTTATATGAAATCATTTCATTCGCCTGCAGCTGACGCAGAGCGGCGTCGAGCATGTGTCGTTCACCTTACCTTTATAACTCCACCGCTGCTATTAGATGTGGAAAATTTAATTAAGCATACTTCAGCGTTTATAAACAGACAAACAGAAAAAAAATGTGATCACTACTGTGCTTGTGCTTTTACAAATAGAAAAAAACCGGCCAAGTGCGATTCGGACTCACGCACGAAGGGTGCCGTATCTACTATGCATGTAAACACTTTGCTCTAACAATAATGTTCTGTTAAACATGATTGAGATTGCCTTACAAGGTTTTGCTTCCCTTGAAATAACAATATATCCGAAATTATGAGACAACAGGTTTGTCTCATAACTTTGATGGAGTTGACATTTTGATTTATTTTTACCTAGAAGAAAAATATAATCTAATATTTGACTACAGGAAACATTTGGAAGAAGGTGGGGACGTAGGACTTTTTAAAATTGCCTTTTAAGCTAAATATAACTGACTGGTAGAGAATGCCATAAGGCATTAAGTCCGCCAATTGTACATTTTACAGTGCAATAAAGTTTAAATAAAAAATATATATATATAACGGAAACAGGCCACTTTATCCAAATTGATGTTAGAAAACTCATTTTAAAAACCTTTTTAACGATACCTCACACTATGAATTAGGAAAGAGAAAAAAATCATCCCATCATGTTATTTTACTAATTTGGTGCGAAGATTAGAATACATACCCGTGCCAAATTACAGTTTTCTAGAACTTAAGGTCTCTGAGCTGGACTGCGGAGAAACTGACATGGTGAAACTATAAGGGTTGTTGAACTACGGAACCCTAAAAACCCGGTTTGTAATTACAAAATAAAATTATTTAGCCGTAATGTAATCTACCATAATAAAAATTAATTTGGTTTTTCAAAGTGATCACATTTTTTTTGTGGACATACCTAGCTGAAATCGTCTGGTGACCAATTGAAAATTTTATTCGTATGTTGTCAGGTATTCGACGCGATAACGTCATCGTACGCGATGTGCCCCGCCGGCATGTGTCGGCTGTTCGACGCGCTGCGGCAGTGCGCCGTGCGGCACTTCCCGCGCAACGCGGAGGTGCGCTACTCGGTCGTGTCCGGGTTCATCTTCCTGCGGTTCTTCGCGCCCGCCATACTCGGCCCGAGGCTGTTCGATCTCACCACTGAGCAGATTGTGAGTAGCGTCGCCATCTGTATTATCCAGACCCATCACTAATAGTAGTCCCCCAAGCCGATTTCGACTACGGTGGCCAGTCACAATGACTAACCGATTGCGCGGGACATATTATAGTGCACAAGTGTGTGCGCAAACACAGCTGCACTCTCTATTCCTTTCACTCTCATAGCCCGATGGGACAGCAATCTGACACGACCGGAGAAAGCTCAGGCGCAGGACGAACGGCTTTTACGTGCTTTTCCGAGGCACGGGGGTGAAACACCGCCAACTTGCAAACTCCGGGCTACCCTAAGAATTTCTGAATAGAAAAACTCAGGTATATATTTTTGGCCCGACCCGAGGATCGGACCTCTGGCGCAGCCGTCGCTTTAAAGTGCGACCCTCCTACCGCTGCGCCACCGAGGCAGTCCATCGCTATTAGGCTTGTATAGTACATATAGTATGTACTATTAGGAACTAGTTCATTCATGTGACCGAGAACGAACTATTCTGTTCTGGACTTTCAAATCGGTCTTTAGTACATTTCAGATAAGCAAATCCTGTATGCCTGGTTCAGATAGGGTTGCGATAGCGAAGTAGGAACGAATAATTACGAGTGTCAGAGAAGAGCGAGTTGATATATTTCATATGCGTGAGCGTGATCAAAGATGTACTAGATTGAGCGTACATATGTGTGAGCGTGATCAAAGATGTACTAGATTGGGCGAGAACGAGACAGACGCTTGTGCTTGAGCGCGATAGAAGATTTACTAGATTGAACGACACGTCCGTACGAACATACGAACGTAATTATGCTCTATGTACGACCGGACCACATATGCAATTAATCGGTGACTATTGAACTAATAGTACTAGAAGACCGAACTAGTTCCCTTGAACAATTGTATTAGTTCGAAGCGCTCCGTTCAGTGTCCGAATAAGTATAAGATTAATCACTATCTGTAGTATCGATACTACCCATAGTATCGATCGTTATCGAAATATTCGGTAGAAATAATTTGACAAGTGAAAGGTGAAAAGGAAAAGAGCGGAAAGGAGAATGCCCAAATCTGCCCCACTCTAATTAAGCAGAGTATAAGCATGACATATAAACCAAAATTCGTTTATTATTTTTATAATTCATATTTGTTTGTTACGAAAAAAACTTTTGCGGGAATTTTATTTTCATTTTAATTGATTATTCAAATGACTAAATCCTATTTTGAATACAGTTAGCAGCACGTCAGGTTATACGAAAACAGCTTTTATTTTGTAAGGAATAGAGGCGGTTTAAAGGTATAGTCTGTCGTGCGGCCATGTAAACATTTACAGAGACAGTTAAAGTCTAAAATCATCACTGTTGCTTTAGTCATTGCGTTGCAAAAACAAAATGCCTATTTAATAAAATAGATAACATTTTATTTGTTTATTTTTTGTAATGAATCTGTGGGTATCGGAAATATAATTATCTTTACATGATGAGGATCTTGTAGGGCAATCGGCAGTATGCGTAACAAGCCCCGTAAATGGTATAAAATAGAACTATATCCGTCCGTCAAGTCATGTCATTATTGATACAATTCAATTAGGTGGTTTATTTTCGTTGTTCATTGCTTTTTAAGAAATGCAAAATGTTTATTCCTCCACGTTAAGATTCTGTACTCTTTTGTGCAAGTGCTGTGCTGTTTTTATGACGAACGTTCATACGTCCACAATGCCAGTGCCTTGCTGTGTAAACTGTTCTCTTGTTCTAAGGCATACGCTGCCTTACCACCAAGTGGGTGAGGCAAGCGATGCTATGCTTAGTATTCTACGCTCCTGGATAAGCATGGCCATTGTAAGTAATATACACTTTTGACTGCTGTTGATAGTAATTGTTAATAAAATGCAGTCTTTCTTGTGACATGCTTAGTATTAAAATATAGTGATCATATAAATGGACCTGTATATTGTTTGTGTGTATAGTATTGTTATTTTTTCAGATCACTGAAGACAATCATCTCTGTCAAGAATGTTTTGTCATACTACGTAACAAATCTGCGACCTCCTCTTCTGGAGGTCCAGTAGTAAAGGCTTATGGGCACCCACAAGTGTGCCATGTATGTGGAAAGTCCATTATAAAAGCCAAGATAGATCAACTTCCAGAGAATAGTCTAGAGAGGGATGTTATTATTTTATGCATAACGTCTCATCAGGTAAATATTTGCTTTGTTTATAAATTAAATGATTTAATTATAGAAATATGTATTTTGAGTTAATTAAAACATTTGATTACAAAAAACAGTCTTTAATTTCAGATTAACCAGCTTGAGAAAGTCTGTTTACCCTATTGAACAAATGTCTATAGAAGTGTGAAAGGACATGCATTAGTCGACCCGAGTAGACAACAAGAGGTTGTACTAGAAGCAGCTTCCACATCTAATCAAAACTTGGATGCTTCTATGTCTTCATCGAGAACTTCCATGGAGTCACCAATACAAATACCACCTCCATTACCAACATTTCAATCAAATGTTATTACTGGTGTCTGCGCCAGCATTACTTTTAGACAATGTTTTTTATAAATATGAAGATGATGAATAAATCATATAATTATAAGAGTTTCAATCATTTCTTTTAATGACTTAACTTGTAATATAATCTAGATACAGCAGGTATTGCAACAAAACTATCAATTATTTTAAGCGTTCATTATACAATTGAAGGCAAAACTATGTATTTCCACACTTTCATTTTGAGTGATTTTATTTCTTAGACTACTCACAGTTGGAGTTGTTGAACATTATTTTAATATGTTTATGCGCTTTTTTTCATTAATACCTATCTTATTTACCTCATATTACCTCATTTAGTACCTAGTCACACCTAACCTCAAAACTGAACTTTGTTTTTAATTATTAGGAAAACCCCACAAACAATAAGTTTTTTTTCAAGTTCATTTTATTTTATAACATTACTTCTCCTATATTACCAATTTTGGTAGTTATAAAAAATCATTTGTTGCGCAACCAAGCTCCATAGTAAAATGGGCATTCTCCTTTAAAAAAAAAAATGTGTAAACACTGTATTTCATAGAAATAACAACTTTATATATAGTAACGAATTTGAATTCGATATTTATTGAGCGACAATACAATCAAAAGTGTTGAAGTGTCTCGGTAATATCCACGCTTACCAGGATACCGGTGGACCTACCGATACTATTGCTTTATTGCTCAACTACCGAGCCGAAACGCTATATCTAACTCATGCAACATCACCCGGCAACCGATCACGCAATGACGTATTCAAAAAGGAACAAGAATATCGCATAAATACGATAGGTTTAGTTGGAAGGGCAATTAATGGCAACTGTTAATGATGTCTTATCCCCTCGCTTTGCCAATGAACAATCTGCCCTGAGAACAAGTTTCAAAATGAATAAAAAAAAAGTTATTATATTTGACGACCTCCGTGGTGTAGTGGCTAAGCACGCTGGTTCCAAGGCGTCGCTGTTCCGAGGTCTCGGGTACGATTCCCGATCGGGTCAATAGAAATCAGAATTAGTTATATTGTCTCGGGTCTGGATTTTGTGGTACTACCGTTGTGTCTGATTTCCATAAAACAAGTGCATTAGCTACTTACTTTGGGATCAGAGCAATGTGTGTGATTGGTGTCCAATATTCATTTATTTATATATGTTTGTTTACCACAGGACCCGCAAACGAACCGGACGCTGACGCTGATCTCGAAGACGATCCAATCGCTGGGCAACCTCGTGAGCAGCCGCTCGGCGCAGCAGGTCTGCAAGGAGGAATACATGGCCGAACTGTACCGCAGCTTCTGCACGCCCAGACATGTCAGTATTATTAGTACTAGCTATAATTTCCCGCACAAACATTCATCGCCATTTTCAATCTTTTTAGAGATGAAAGTAAGAATGATTTGAACCCAGATATTCCGAAAAATATATCTCTGAGACATAAGGTACTATGTGCCAAACAGGAACAAAACTTGTTTATTTTCAATAGGTTATTACGTACTTTTAGAAAATTTTCAAAAGATCATATTTATAATAAATGGGTTGGTAAATGTATTAAGAACACAGAATTGTTAATTTTTTAACAAACTTTATATAGAAACACGTGTAAAAGTGATAAATAGTCAGCTCCTTGATAAAAACTACATGTCATTTCTAATAACTAAGTTGTGTCTTTGGAAAAGTAGGAACATCTGGGTTAATCAATTTGCCTTTGAAAAGAATTACATTTGGGTGTTAATTCTATGGTGATGATTTTCGGGATTCATAATATCCTCTCTCTGTCTCCATACTACTACTCTTTAGTACAAATACCTAGTCCCTATGTTAATATCAATCAAAATCCGTTCACTTAAGAACGTCACATACTATCACCGCTCCACCCTTTCTCATTCATAATATTATTGCGGTTTTACATAGTAACGAGTTGTCTATATTGCACTTTGACGTTATTCCACTGTTTCGTGTTATGTGGACGTATTTTTTATTCTCCAGGTGCAAGCAATAAAGCAGTTCCTTGAAATAATCTCCTCGAGTACAGACACTCAAAATAACAACGTGCAAGAGACACCTGTACTGCTCAAAGAAGGGTAAGTAAAAACTAAATGGATTGTAAGTCATTGATAAAATAAGGGGTAGCCACACGACATAATTTGCTTATAAAGATGTTATTGTTTTCAATATATATATTTTTAATGGAATTTATATGTTTGTGCTTCCATTGGATCAGATATGGGTATGTACACTGATATTGAATATATTTTTGGATCATTGGTTTAGGCTTAATTTATTACAAGACACTTGTTTCTGAATTCAAGTAAAAGATATTCTATGAATATATTCTTAGAAGATTCATTAAAAAAACGGCTCAGTGCGAGTCGGACTCGCACACTAAGGGTTCCGTGCCAACTTTAACTAAATTAGAGATCCACAAGATATTGTGGTATTTTGTTGACTGTGGTATTTTAAACAACTTTGTTATCCAAAGTTATTTTTGCTGTCAACAAGATTTCTCATACAAAAAATAAGAAATAATGATATTTAATGACTAAATGTATTAATATTTGGTGACTTTAATTTAAATTCGTGTACTCAAAATGTCAAGGCCAATTTTAATTTATTCTGTGAATACTGCGGGCTTAAGCAATACAATACGATATATCATAGTCGAGGCGGTATGCTGGACCTCGTGTTGAGTGATTTTAACCATGACCAGGTCATAGTATCGGAGGGCGAGCCCTTAGTACCTATCGATGTGGTTCACCCACCACTCGAGGTAACAATCAAATTTCTTTGCGGTTCGCCAGTACAGCCTCCATCTTGTCCACCTCCTACCAAACGCCCGGATTCAGGACCAAATTATGACTGGCGCAAAGCAGACTTCCAAGGGCTATACGCGGCAGTAAGTAGCTTAGACTGGTCTAATATGTTTGCAGTTGATGACATTGACACTGTTGTTAAATTATTTTATGATCGACTCTATGATTGTATCAGCCAATACGTTCCGATAAAATCTAATCGCATGCAAAGTCAAAAGTACATATATCCTAAATGGTTTAATAGAGATATTATTAATAACATACGTAAAAAGTATTATCACCTTAAACGGTATAAGTTAGAAGGGAAAGAATTTAATAAACAATTATTTAATTATTACAGATGGCACGTCAAAAATTTAATTGACAATGCGTACAAGCAGCACTTAAATCTGACAGGAAAACAATTAATTGACAATCCAACCAAATTCTGGGACTATATTAAGGACAGGAAAAATGACAGGAAATGCATGAATACGTATAGGGCTAAGGGAGTTGAAGTTGTAGAGCAGGCAGCGGCCGACGCTTTTGCCAATTACTTCAGTTCCGTCTATGCAAACAAACCACCTTTGCTGGATCCCAATGACGCCATGCAGGCCGCGAAATGGCATTGTAATGCAACTTGTATTTCAGTTATTTCAATTAACGAAGATAACTTAAAAGAAGCTGCCAAGCGACTCAAACCAAAGTCATCTGGTGGGCCTGATGGTATCCCTGTTTTCCTTGCAAAAGACTGCATATCCGCTTTTGAGAGTCCGCTTCTGTATATATTTAACCTTTCCCTGTCTGCATCTAGGTACCCTGAAATATGGAAAGTCTCTAGGGTCACCCCAGTTCCTAAAGCTGAGAGTGGCAATGAAGTATCATGTTTTAGGCCGATTGCAGTTTTGTCAGTTTTTGCAAAATTATTTGAAATAATACTAAGCCAGCAAATAAATAAACAAACTGCCATGTTACTACAAGATAGTCAACACGGATTTCGTCTAGGTCGCTCTACTACCACAAATCTTGTTTCTCATCTAGACTACATTTATGGGGAGATGGATGCTGGTAGGCAAGTAGATGCTGCCTACTTTGACTTTAAAAAGGCATTTGATTTGGTCGACAATGACATCTTGTTGCGGAAACTGGCTATTATTGGCTTTGAGCCTAATCTTGTCATATTTTTCTCAAATTATCTGCGTGATCGCCGGCAATTCGTTTACATCGGAAAATTCGAATCAAGTCAATATTATACTAGGTCTGGGGTGAGCCAGGGAAGTACACTTGGGCCGTTACTTTTTCTAATATTTATCAATGACCTTTCCGAAAGCGTTATTACTGCCAAATGCCTATTATTTGCAGACGATCTCAAATTAAGTCTCGGTGTAGATGATCCATCTGACTACGAAGCACTGCAGAAGGATATTGACGCAGTTGTGGACTGGAGTCAGAAGAACCATCTTCCATTTAATGTAAAAAAATGTAAAATCATCACATTTACACGTAAGCTCTGTCCGCAATACGTAAACTATAAATTATTAGACGCGCCCCTAGAAAGGGTAAGTGAAATTCGTGACTTAGGATTGATATTAGACTCTAAATTAAACTTTCATGACCACGTGAACACCGTATGTAAAAAGGCTAGTAAAATGCTTGGCTTCGTTATCCGTACCTCTTCTCAATTTGATCGATTGGATGTCGCAATGGTTCTATACAATTCGTATGTCCGAAGTCAACTTGAATTCGGCGCACCTGTGTGGGATCCTTATGAGGATAAATATATTCTCCTGGTGGAAAAAGTACAGCGCAAATTTGCACGTTGGCTGTACAAAAGAAAGTATGGGTACTATCCACACCTATATCCTTCCTTATTTGTTAGCGGTATGGTAGGACTAGAAACGTTAAAATTTAGGAGGGTTGTGCAGACCATTGTACACTATTTATGTATCATACACAATAAGATAGATAGCTCGACGATTCTAAGCCAAATAGGACTGCAGGTGCCTAATCGTTTAAGTTGTAACGCGGAAGGGTTGGTGGCGCCGCGACGGCGCCCGCGCCTGTTATGTTGGCCCGCAGCGCGCACAAAGTACGCCGCGAATGCACCGACCGTTCGGGCTCTACGCCTTATAGGAGATATACTCGCCAACGACTATGATATTGACATATTTGCTGACAGCTTAGGTCAATTCATGCACAAAGCTGTTTTTTATATAGAAAGTTTGTGTTCTGAGTGTTTTCGCAGTAGTATTACTGAACTGACATAAGAATTTGATAACGTTTTATAATTCTTACTGACTATAATGTGTATTTTTTCTGACATTTAATTATTGATGACATATGGTATTGTAATCCTGATGTAGCTTATTTGTTTTATTTTATTGTAATGTTTGTTTGACCACTTTCACTGTGTGACTAGCATACTGACGCTTTGGGTGACTGTAAGTCAGTATGTTTACTGTTAAATAAATGAAATGAAAATGAAATGAAAGAGGTCCAAATATTGTGGTATTTTGTTGACTGATGTTGTTGTTGTGAAATCTTGTCAACTGCAAACATAACTTTGTTGGCAACAAGATTTCTCATACAAAAAAAATATATATTAAAGGGATGCACCCATGATGCTTTTGGTCCCATACATAAAACTTAACCCTAAAAAAAATTTTGACAAACTTATGCGTGTCGGTGGATAGGTTTTTTAAAATGACATTGAGGTTCCTAAAACCATTTTCTCTAAAAGTCTAAAGATTGAGAGATAGAAGTGGTTAAATAGGTGTCCCCTTCATCTAAATTTTAAATTAAGCGAGCGTAAATTTAAAAAAAAAATGATGTAAACCTTGACAATAACTTTCAACGAAAATTGGTTTGACCGTGATTCAACCATATTTTTTTGAGATAGGGCACTTTTTATGCAAACATAACTTTGTTATTCATACAAATACTATGAAAAACAAAGTTATTTGTGCGAGTCCGTCTCGCACTTGGCCGTTTTTTATTTATTTCGTCCGATAAGTTTTATCTGACGTTAGTAAAATCGGCTCTCATTCGGATAGTCTTTCAGTGGCTTAAGGCGCTACCCGGATTTTCAATGCGCACACTAGCGCCACTTTAGTAGAAAAATCATACCTCGTTAAATAACAGACCAATCAAAAATCTGGTAGACACGATTGTAGTACAGTTTCTATAGTTTATTTAGTATGTTTAAATTATTTCTAAAGTAGTTTACTGTAGTTAGAGTTAGAAAAACTGCTAAACATGGCCACTTTTGGGTATTTTTCTAATTGTAACTGCAGATAACTCTGTTTTATTGAACTTGAACATTGTGTCTGAACCACATAACCAGAGTTACAATCGCATCAATCAGATTTTTGATTGGTTTTTATTTAACGAGTTATGATTTTTTTACTAAAGTGGCGCTAGTGTGCGCGTTAAAAGCCCCTTACAGGGCTCTATACGTAAATCGTGGGACTATTTTGTGTCGCAATAAGCAGTAAATAGCGTCGTTGTTCTAGGACGATGATCAAGCGGTCGGAGGGCGCGCGCGGCGCGGGCGCGGGCTCGCCGCGGCGGCGCTGGGCGCGCGCGGCGCACGCGCACGCCAAGCGGAGGCACTTCCGCCTCACCAGGTAACCGCTTTCAAACTCAAAGTCAATAGTAGATTGTTATACAAGGGGAGAAAGTGACCCATTTCACTCGAGAAGTTCTTGGCGCTCGAACGGAGTGAGAGCGCTAATAATTCGAGAGTGAAATGGGTGCTTTCACCCGAGTTATACATACTATTTTTCATTTCGACTGTGAGGAAAAATAAATAAATTTATTAAGATATTATGTTGTTTGGCGAGAGATGAAATCTCAAGTTTTTACATCACAATCAGTTTGTTTACTGTCGTTATACATAAAACACAAGATTAGAAGGACAGTAAAGGCACGGAAGACAACAGAGTACTACATAAAACGCGGACGATATCAAATATTCCAAAACATTGTTAAAAATATCGATCGATTTTTCTCACAGTCAATAATAATAGGAGAAGAACGCACCAAAACTATTACAGATTATGTCAAATTCCAGGTTCAATTTTGCCTGATGAGATAGCGCTATGAATGACAACTAAAGGTGGGAGTGAGTAAGAAAATAATTAACAACAAAAATGGCGGCAAGTCGCCTCCGCCTGCTTAATAATCTATGCAATAATCGAACAAATTAAAAATAATAATCGTCAAAGACAAACAAAAAGTGACAATTTAAAATGAAAAAAAAGTTACACTATGTATGTCGGGAAACCGAAATATATTTGTAGATTTTAAATTGTAAAAAATTAGACCAATTGTACATTTTTCAAATCAGTGACCATAATAAACACGCTTTTAATGTTTAGCAAATCTTAAAAATATGAAAAGCTTGTTTATTTTAATAATATAATGTGACTCAATTACCTTTAGCTCCATGTCTGATCGTAGCAATTAAAACTAAATTATTTTCCACCCTAGGGTTAGAAAAGCTATTTTCCACCCGTCTATCTTCACATGAAAGTTCAATTTTCCGAACAGAAGAAATGAAAAAATAATTTATTCAATTTAGGATACAAAATGCCACTTATGAACGTCAATAATTAGTGTAATATCAATTAATTATGGCCCGTATGGGGCTAGAACGTGTCTCCTTATCTTTTGGACCCAACTAGCGTTTCAACACCTTGATGCATGTTGTTATACAGCGTATTTCAGAAGTAGACTCATCAAACGTGAGATAAATGTTTGTTACTTTCGGAGGTTTTTTTGGCGTCTAAGATTTTGAATTTCTCGGTTGTTTGCCTATCCAACGATACGCGAACGACTGCATCGTTCGATCGGAACCTGTACCGTATTCCTTGTCAATGTGAAGAATTAGAAGTAATTTTATTAAATAATTAATAGTCCCCATAGCCGATTCGACTATGATGGCCAGTCACAACGACTAACCGCGCGGGACATATTATAGTGCGCAAAGTGTGTGCGCAAATACGGGTGCACTGTCTTTTCCTCTCACTCTTATAGCCCGATGGATCAGAATTCTTATACGACCGGAGATATATAAGGCGCAAAACCAACGGCTTTACGTGCATGCCGAGGCACGGGGGTGAAACACCGCCAACTTCCAAACTCCAGGCTACCCTGAGAGTTTTTGAACAGAAAAACCTAGATACATATTTTCTGACCCGATCCGGGGATCGAACGCAGGACCAGCCGTCGCTTTAAATTGCGACCTGCGATTGTAACAGTTAATATTTTATTACGCACTACGTCTATTTCATTCACTTGTTTTTTTTTTTTTATCTTAGTCTTCGTAGATGTAGATGGCGCTGCCGTCACGTACACTTCAGCTCGTGTGATTGTTTTAAATAAAAATAGAAAAAAACCAGTTTGATACTTGTGAACAATGCGAATTGACTGTAAATAAAGTGTAGTTGGAGTATAAGTGTTATCAAGAAAAACAAACTAGAAAAAAGTTTAAATAAATCAGTGTACAAAAAATTGTGTCAAATAGTGCGTTTAAACAAGAAAAAGTCTAAACAGTGACAAATCGCGCGAAAACTTATAAAAAATGGAAAAGAGTGATCATATACTTTTATAAATGATAAACTTTGATTTATTGGTGATGAAGTGTCTCAACAGTGACCCGCAAAATAGCGAAAATTCTATAGACATGACTCATAGTAACCGTCTTTGACAAATTTAAATAAGTAATAAGAACAATCAGTACCATTATTTCACTATAAGTTTTAGAGACACGATAGCTCAGTGCGTTTATCTTTTTGGACTGCCATACTACGTCGTCGTCTAACTCGGACTTCGATCCCTCGCTGCTGTCTTTTTGCGTCATACATTATTTGCAAAACATAACTTACCTCTAACGCCATCTTACGACAACAGCTCAAACTTATACTCCCCGTGATCTCAAATCAATGCTTGCGCAGAGAGGGCGACGTCTGGCGTATTGCATATGAACAATAATAAATATTTCAATAGAACACTACTGCCAAATTCGAGGTAAAAGCGTGAGCGCCGATAACTCAGTTACTTGCGACATCCGTGAAAGAAATAGGCATCTTGAAGTTAGAGGTTCGAACCCCATCAGCACCAACATCTTTTTGGAGTTGAGTTTTGGCTGTTGTTATGAAAAATGTCTTCTTCTAAAGAAAAATCTAAAATAAAAACAACATGTGACAAATGTAACCAAAGAATACCACGGCGAGAATTTCTTACTTGCTCACAATGCAAACTTAAGCTAGATCTGGATTGTGCAAATGTTCCCTTTGTAAGATTTAATATAATGGACGCAGAAAAGAGGATCAAATGGAGATGTGACAAATGCATTGTTAAAACTAAAAAAGTACCCAAGCCATCCGAGAGCTCAGAAACTGTTTGCCTGTCAGAAAATAATAACATTGACGCGAGCATAGAAATAAACGAAAACGTAACAACGCGTCATCGTAATAGAATTCGCGCTTCCTCGGTGGAGCCACAGGAAAATACATTTGAAAATACTATGGATGACAACTCCATGACTTTACTGGAACACAGGCGCATGAGTCTCCCAGATCTCAACGTCACTGAGCACAAAGAACTACGTGATGAGATCGACCTCCTTAAAACACAGCTAGCTAGTGCTCATTCGGAAATAGACAGATTAAACTTACAAGTCACAGATTTACAACGATGTATAGATGAACAGCAAAGACAAAGCCAAGTATTAAAACAACTTATAAAAGATCCCACACCACGGAAACAAACACTGATTCAACAATCAAGCGGCTCTTCTTTATCAGGAAGGAAAAGGAAGCCACAAAACAAGCAAAGTTCTCCATCAACTGTGCAAGATCCCCCATCAACGAAACCTGTAACAAACAGCGTACCTATCCCAAAGAATATAACACAAAAATCTAGTACTAATACCAAGAGAAAACTATGTATTCTAAGCAATAGACATTATTTAGGCTCTTTACGGTTTATTGAAAATACATTTTCAGATGATTTCAACTTCTGTCGATACCTGTTACCTAACACAAGCATTAAAACTCTTTTGACTAACATAAATAACAGATTGCAAAATTTTAATATGAATGACTATTGTATAATTGTATTGGGCGATGCTGATTTAAGGGACATAAATTGTATTGAAATTATAAATATAATTAGGGACTTAATTAAGCAAATTGACTTTACCAACCTGATTATATGTACACCTACATATGTAATTGGCGCACCAATACATAATTACAGAATTGAAATGTTTAATAGCTTACTTTATGTAGAACTGCAGAATTATCAAAATGTATATTTTTTTGACTCGAATGTGTACCTTACTTATGAAATGTTCTCAAGTATAACAGGCAGGGTAAATAACTTAGGATTACGGAATATATTCCAAACAGTACTGAGGAAAATACACTTAGATTTTGAATCATTTCCTTTGAAAGTCTCACAAATTGACTGCAATGTGGCCATTGAGAGTAATTCTGGATCTGACTACATAAGATCTGATCATTTATTTCGTGACTAGTTCGTTACATATCCTTCATCAAAATATTGACGGCCTTATATCGAAATCTGACTCATTAATGGTCAATCTAGAAAATTTTAATGATGAACGTACCCCAATAGACATTATAGGCATAACAGAACACAACATGATAGATAGTGACTTAAAGCGCCTTAATATGGTCAACTTTAAACTTGCATCCTTCTTTTGCAAACAAAAACGTCATGGTGGATCATGTATTCTTATTAAGAACCACCATGAATACGAAAATGTGATCTGTTTAATTAATGAATCGATACCTGGCGTAATTGAATGTTCGGCAATAAACTTAGTACAACATAAAGTCTACATAGTCTGTATTTACAGACCTCCTCGGTCAAAGTCGGAGTTAGTAGATCTGTTTTTTAGTAGACTGAATAATATTTTAGGCTTCATTAGCAAAAATAATCAATATAAATTTATTATATGCGGAGACTTTAATATTGACTTGCTAAAAAATACTAAAATATCCAGAGATTTTAAACAGCTTTTATCCAAATACAATGCAAAATACCAATTTTATGAACCCACTAGACCTCGCAGCAAAACATGCTTAGACAATATAATACATAATATTCGTGGTGCAAAGGGAGAAGTAGTAGAATTGGCGGTATCAGATCACTCTGCTCAAATCCTTAAAATACCTATCAAAAAAACATGCCGACTGAAGTACTGGTATACCTATCATCGAGATTTCTCGCTTGAAAACGTAAGGAAATTTAAAGACAGTATCAAAAGCCTTAGTTTTAGTGAAGCATATCAGACAAGCTGTCCAAATGAAGCATTTAATTTATTTCACAACCTTTTTACACTTTTTTATAACTTGTGTTTTCCGAAAATCAAAGTGAAAATCTTTACTCGCAACAAACCTAAATGGATTTCAAAGGGCATTAAATTATGTAGTAGAAAGCGATGTAAACTTCTTTGGAAATATCGCCTGTCGCCGTTACCAATAAATAAGTCAGTTTTTATTAAGTATAGTAGACAGTACAAGAGAATAATTAATTTAACTCAAAAGGCGCAGAATGACTATTATATAGCGCAGTCAAAAAATAAGTCTCAAGCGACGTGGAAAATTATAAATAAGTATAACAGCAGCCTTCCTAAGCAACAGATCGACACTGTATTAATTAACGATAGGAAGGTAACTGAACCGACCGAAATTGCTAACGCGTTTAATGATTTTTTTACAAATTCATCAAAGACAGCAGACAAGGACCAGTCTGTACCTACTTCTATTTCACATAGTCAAACTAATTCAATTTTTTTGACCCCGATCATTCCCCTAGACGTAATTAAATCAATAGACTCATTGAAAAATACTAACAGTGTAGGTTTTGATGAGGTTTCAACTCAGATTATAAAGACGGTAGGGAGTTTAATAGCTCAAATCTTGTGCTATATTATAAATCTATGTTTAGAACAAGGAACATTTCCAGATGTGTTAAAATTAGCCATTACTATCCCAATTTTCAAAAAAGATGACAAACACCTTCTAAAAAACTATCGTCCTATTTCATTAATTTCAATATTTTCAAAGATAATAGAATACATTATATATAAAAAAATTAACGATTACTTTGAAATCAATAATCTTTTTTCCAAACATCAGTATGGCTTTCGAAAAGATAAATCAATTAATATGGCAATATACGAATTTTTGGAAAAAGTCTTAAAAAATGTTGACAACCGAAAGCCTACACTAGCCCTATTCATGGACATGACCAAAGCATTCGACAATATTCATCATACGACGTTACTAAATAAACTAGAAAAATATGGGATAAGGGGCAACGCCCTTAAATTAATCGAATGTTACATACGTAATAGGAAACAAATTACCCATGTAACCAAAATTGACCCCAAAACTGGCGAAAACAAAACTTACAGATCAAAAGAGAGTGAAGTACATTATGGAGTGCCACAGGGAAGTGTTTTAGGACCTCTCCTTTTTATTATCTATATTAATGACTTTCCCAATGTAAGTGACCATCATATGACAATTTTTGCTGACGATAGTACTGTTTTATTTAATTATGACAATGATTATAATATAAAATGTGACATTAATAATACTTTGACATCTTTAATCAAATGGTTGACATTGAATAATCTGACTATTAATTTAACGAAAACATATTTAGTAAATTTTAAACAAAGAAATAATAATCCCTTGGATTTTGACATACGCTACGAAAGGAATTTAATAAAAGAAGTAGAAAATACAAATTTTTTAGGTTTGACCATAGATAATAAGCTGACATGGAAACCTCATATTGATAACTTAATAAAAAAACTTAACAAATTTTCCTATGCTCTCTCTAAACTGAGGAAGGTTGCCAGTGTCAAAACGCTCCTAACAGCCTATCATGGATATGTTGCATCAACCTTAAGGTATGGGATAATGTTTTGGGCTAACGCTACTGAAAAACAAAGTGTTTTTAAAGCGCAAAAAAAATGCGTTAGGTCAATGTTTGGTTTAAAACAGGATGAGTCATGTAAACCGTACTTTCGTAAATATGAAATTCTTACTCTGCCGTGCCTATATATAACAGAGGTTGCAAACTTTGTTAGGAAAAATCCAAACTATTTTGAAAGGAGTACTATCGGAAGTCGTCGCGAAGGCACACTAAAAGTCAATCAAAGCTTCAACACCCTTCTTCGAAAAATAAGTGTGAATTACATGGCACCAAAAATTTATAATAAAATTCCACAAAATATCCGATCAATTAACGACTGCAAAAAATTTAAAATTGCGCTCAATGGCTTCCTTGCTGGAAAAGTTTACTATGACATAAGATTATTCCTTGATGACAAAATGTAAATAACTTTAATTTATTCATATACCTTTAAGGTGAATCATGGCTGTACTTATAATATTTTTTATTTGACATCATGTAATACCCATGTTTATGAATTAATAAATGATTGATTGATTGATTGATTGATTCGTATAAATAGAATCATCAATTCAAGACTAATTTGGACCAACTTAGTTACTTCTAAAAAAAACTGATCTCCATTAAATGAATCTTGGCACCGGCTCACATAGCGAATGTTTAATGTCCAGCGGCGAGCTGTCGTGGTCGCGGTGCGGCGCGAAGACGGCGGCCAACCGGCTGTCGCTGTCGGGCGTGCTCGCCGTCGCCGCGGTCGACTGCCCGCCCGCCGGCGCGCCGCTCGGCGCCAACAACATCTTCCAGATCGGTATGTAGCTGCACGTTTAAACCATACTATTATTATCTAATACTAGCGGTCCCCCGCGACTTCGTCCGCGCGTTTTGAGTTTGCTCCCTCCCCTCCCGTCGCAGCGTAATGTTTTATATCCTAAAGCCTTTCTCAATAAATAAGCTATCTAACTCAGAAATATTTTTTCAAATCGGTTCAGCAGTTCCTGAGATAAGCGCGTTTAAACCAACAAACTCTTCAGCTTTATAATATAAATTAGCGCAAGCGCACGTTGTACTTAAGCTGCGAACATTATTTTGGTGCGGAGTTATGTTAAAACTGTGATAGCTCCTAAGATATTTATTGGAATCAAATGATATAAAGGGCAACTTTGTTCTAAATGAAATGCTCGTGATAATTAATCTATTTATTTTGATAAGAATAAATACCTGTGTGTATACTACACCTCTAAAAATGATGCATGATTTTTTTACAAATCTATTAACATAAAAAAGGTTGTAGTAAGTCAACCATAAAAGATAGACTTATGCTGTCGCGGACTTTATTATAGAACTCTTAATGCTGAACAATCCTGTCATACATGATTTTTGTGTAACTTTAGCGGTTTCCGCAGCGTACGCAGTGGAAGCTCTCAAAAGGAATATCTTTCTCCCGTTTTCGCAACATTTTTCATTGCTGCTGTGGTCTTGTGAGTCTTATCTTTATGTTATAAAGCTTAAAGCCTTCCTCGATAAATGGACTATCCAACATAAAAATAATTTTTCAAATCGGGCCAGTAGTTTCTGAGATAAGCGCGTTCAAACAAACAAACAAACAAACAAACAAACAAACTCTTCAGCTTTATAATATTAGTAAATTAATAAAAAATTCATTTAAATTCAGAAATATTAGTCCTTTAGACATCATAAAAACATTTAAAGAATTAAAACAAAAGAAAACAGAGGATAAATCGAGTATATCAATAGACACAATAAAACCCATTATACCTCTAATAGCTCCTTACTTATCTTATATCTTTAATGAATGTATTGACCAAAATCAGTTTCCAAATTTATTGAAACATAGTAAGGTTGTCCCTTTATTTAAATCGGGAGACAAAAGTGACCCCAGCAATTTTAGGCCTATTTCAATATTACCCACAATAAGTAAAATTTTTGAAAAACTAATTTATAATCAATTGCTTTCCCATTTTAAACTTAATAATTTACTACACGAAAAACAGTTTGGGTTCTCTAAAGGTAGAAATACAACTGATGCCGGAGTAGCACTCATCAGACACATTCTTGATGCTTATGAAGACAAACATGATGCCGTAGGTGTATTCTGTGATTTATCAAAGGCGTTTGATTGTGTAGACCATCAGACACTGCTCATTAAGTTAGAACACTATGGTGTCTCGGAAAACTCATCTAAGTTGTTAAGTTCGTACTTATCAGGTAGAATACAATCAGTTAACATAAATGGTACCTACTCTTCCGGAGCCCCTCTTCAAATGGGGGTCCCCCAGGGCTCAATATTGGGGCCTTTACTTTTCCTGATATATGTAAACGACCTGCCATTTTATTCCACAAATCTTTGTGAGATAGTTCTGTTTGCTGATGATACTTCTTTGATTTTTAAAATGAAAAGACATGAAGAAAATTTTGACGAAGTAAACAATACTCTCTCCAAAGTATTGAATTGGTTCACCACCAATAACTTGTTGCTGAATGCTAGTAAAACTAAATGTGTAAAATTCACTTTGCCTAATGTAAAGCAACTTACACCAAATATTGTACTAAATGGTAATAATCTAGTTTTAATAGACTCCACTGTATTTCTGGGCATTACACTTGACTCAAAATTACAGTGGGGACCTCATATTGAAGCCCTAGCTAGGAGGCTAAGCTCGGCTGCCTTTGCAGTTAGAAAAATAAGGTATCTGACTGATGTTGAAACGGCGAGGCTTGTGTATTTTAGTTACTTCCACAGTATTATGTCTTACGGTCTTCTCTTGTGGGGTTCTGCTGCAGACATTGATACCATATTTATTTTGCAGAAAAGAGCCATTCGTGCTATTTATAAACTAAGTCCTCGTGACTCCCTGAGAGAGGTCTTTAAGAAAATCAACATATTAACTGTGGCTTCTCAATACATTTTTGACAATATAATGTACGTCCGTAAAAATTTAGATTATTTCATGAAGAAGAGCGACATTCACTCATATAACACAAGAAATAAACACAAGCTTGTCGTTCCTAACTTCAGATTAGTTAAAACTAGTAATTCGTTCATGGGAAATTGTATAAAATTCTTTAATAATATACCACACAATCTTGTCGAATTGCCGGTTGATAAATTTAAGAAACACGTTAAAAACACGCTTATGTCTAAAGGCTATTATAAGGTTCAAGACTATCTGAACGATACGAATGTGTGGTCTGTCCAGCCTGCACCGACTGATGTACTTACCTTTGATGATTTTGATTTTACGGCAGCTAGTGGTGACCGAGTTTGTTCCGGCGTTTCTTCTCAGCACTTGCCTAATTGTCTGTGTTCTGTCTCGAAGCGCTGGTAGGGCCCAAAAGATAAGGAGACATGATTCGGCCCCTTCAGGGCACAATTATTTTTATTTTATTTTTCACTGTACATTTGACGTTCATAAGTGGCATATTGTGTCCTAAATTGAATAAATATTTTTTTTGATTTTTGATTTTTTGAGTATAGATATAAAATTCTCGTGTCACAGTTTTCGTTGCCATACTCCTCCGAAACGGCTTGACCTATTTTGTTGAAATTTTTTGTGCTTATCCGGTATCTATGAGAATCGGCCAACATCTATTTTTCATCCCCCTAAATGTTAGGGGTAGTCCACCCCTAAATTGATTTATTTATTTTTTAGACAATTTTTTTAATTTCTATTTTTTTATGATACAACATACAATAATACATACAATCCTCAATTTTCACCCTTCTACGATCAACCCTTATTTTTGAATAGCCATTTTAGTAATTTAAGAGCGAAACAAAATTCGCTGGGAAAGCTTAACTTTAAAATTACGGGGCTCGGCGGAACGGGGCTGGGGGCGAAACAAAGTTCGCTGGGTCCGGTAGTAATAATAATAAAATAAATAAATATCCTTTGCACATTCCCACACATCGCCATCTAGTCCCAAAGTAAGCTACTCAAAGCTTGCGTTATGGATGCCAGACAACGGATATAATACTTAAATACTTTTTGTTTGTAAATACATACATGATATACATAGAAAACACCCAGACCAATACAAACAGACATGTTCATGCACACAAATGTTTGTATTGTGCGGGGATCGAACCCGTAACCCGTTGCGTAGTAGACGATTTCTCGACCACTACACCAGACGAGTCGTCATTACCTCTTTGGAATAGAACGACAAGAGCGAGATGTCACTAGCAGCAAAGAGAGACGGAAGATGTGATGTAGCAGAGCCGTTTTTGCCGTCTGTCAGTCTTTGCAAGCCCGTGAAGGCTCGCTGTTTTTTTTTTTTAATAAAAAAAAAGTAAAATTGTGACTTGATCGTCGATTGATACGCAGTTTGATTATTCTATTTTGTATACGTTAATTTACGTAAAAAGTAAAGACAGAACACAGGTAATGCATCTACGAATATTTTATATAAAGAAATAATATTAAATTTTACACTAGTGCTGCATGTTCGATATTTTGTGTTGACTGTTTATCATGCGGTAAACTAATATGTTTAACTTAGGAAGATTGGTATAAATCACTTGCACGAAAGGTAATCTCATTTTAGGCTATAAGTGTAATTTACTTAAGTTATCTACTAACATCTAAAATCGGTTTCATTTGACAGCTTTTACTTGTCCTTCTCTTCCGTTAGGAATATTAATTTTATGGTTTAAACATCTTTACCCCCACTATTGACGTATTAACTAGGCCGCTTACATGTGAACGACGCTTTTGAAAGATTTCAGAGATTTCAAGATTTAATAAACATTAACAATGACAGAAATTTGGATAACAATATGAACCGGACTAATCTTAAAACACTCACTAGGGTATGTTACACGTTTGATTTGATTCAAATTCAATAATCGCGTGAGTAAGTTTGACGTGTGATTATAATGTGTGACTCAATTCAAAATCAACTGCCTCGGTGGCGCAGCGGTTAGAGGGTCGCACTTAAAAGCGACGGCTGCGCCAGAGGTCCAGGGTTCGATCTCCGGGTCGGGCCAAAAATACGTACTTGCGTTTTTCTGTTCAGAAATTTTCAGGGTAGCCCGGAGTTTGGAAGTTGGCTGTGTTTCACCCCGTGCCTAAAGCACGTTGCGCCGTTGGTCCTGCGCCTGATCTCTCTCCGGTCGTGTCAGACTGCTGTCCCATCGAACTATGAGAGTGAGAGGAATAGAGAGTGCACCTGTGTTTGCGCACACACTTGTGCACTATAATATGTTCCGCGCTGTCAGTTATTGTGACTGGCCACCGTAGTCGAAATCGGCTAGGGGGACTATTATTATTATAATGTGTATGTATTGCAGTGCACCGCGAGCGCGTGCTGTTCGTGCAGGCCGGCAACTGCGTGGAGCGCGCCGAGTGGGTGCGGCTGCTGTCCGCGCTGTGCCGCGCCTCGCCCGCGCCGCACGCCGGCTACTACGCCGACACGCACTGGACCTGGTCAGTATACGTATTGCAGTACCGCGAGCGCGTGCTGTTCGTGCGGGCCGGTAACTGCGTGGAGCGCGCCGAGTGGGTGCGGCTGCTGTCCGCGCTGTGCCGCGCCTCGCCCGCGCCGCACGCCGGCTACTACGCCGACACGCACTGGACCTGGTCAGTATACGTATTGCAGTACCGCGAGCGCGTGCTGTTCGTGCGGGCCGGTAACTGCGTGGAGCGCGCCGAGTGACTCTGATTTTTTATTTGATAGCCCAGAATGACAGCTTCAATCAAAGTTTTGTTGCTAGCGTTTTTATTTTTACCGACTTTATAAAAGCAGTGCAAATCAGGGCAATAGTATTGTACCAAACTAAATTAGTGATATTTTTGATAGACCTTTCAATATTATTCTTATATTATGGCAACACTTTCGATAGTGAACTATCGATCGGCAAGCAGCGCTTTCTACATGCGCTGGACGAGCACGCGTGACCGTCTCGTTTTGGTAGCGTACGCAGTGTGGTCGCTGTGACGTGCCTGCTGATTTCATTTACCTTCTATGACTAAGTACTGTCTCGGCGCCCATGCGCCGTTTTAGTGCGTAGGCCCTATGTAAATTTCTTAATTTTAATTAGCGATGGGTGTTATTAACCGTAACTAGTTTTTTAACCAGTTACAAACCCTAACAGTGATCACTCGTTATGCTCCACAAAAATAACTAGTTACATTCATAACGCCATTCAAACGATCGAAATAGGCATGAATCTTCATAAGTGCTTATTATCACAACGCTCTGAAGTTAAATTGAATTCACTCTTAAGTAAAAGACATAGAGTAGATGTTTGGTCGGCTTCGATACTCACGCGAAATCACTGGTTTTACGTTATTCGTTATGACGAGTCGAAAACGACGTTTTACATTAAAACTTCCATAGAACGCCAACGTAAGTGTAAACGAAACAGGTGTATTAACATGTTTACTTCAGAATGTTGTGAAAATAACTAGTTACAAAAATCACTAGTTATGAAACCGGTTACTGGAAATCAAGGCTTGAAACCGGTTTAAGATTTACCGGTATTATAACGGTTAAACCGGTTTTATCGTAAAATTCCGTTCCGGAGCGGAACCAATTAAGAGCGATACAGTGAACCTCAATAAACCGGTTAATTCGTAGCCGCTTGCAGATCTTAACGAAGTTCAGAGTGCTTGTCCTGCCTGAACGAAAAGTTGAACCGGTTAATGCAAAATACGTATATTTTTCCAAACCGGTTTAAAGGAACGTAACCTTTTTCAAAAAGTTTCAACTGTATATTCGTCAAACCGGTTCAAAAAAAATACTGGTTTCCAAGCCCTCCTGGAAATCACATAACGGTTACGTTACGTTATCTCAAAAACCGATAAGGGCCCATGATTAATTTGAATCTGTTTGACGCAGTTGCGGAAGAGCAGAAGCGGAGGCGGAGGGGTGCGGGGGCCGCGCGGAGGGGTCGGAGCGGGCGGAGGCGGGCGCGGGCGGGCCGGCGGCGCTGGCGCTGCGGCTGGACCCCGCGCGCGACCTGCAGCGCCTGCACGCGCTGCTCGTGGCGCACGCGCAGCGCCTCGACGTCGCCGTGCTCCGGCTGCCCGGTGAGGACACACCTCAACTTTTTATGCTTCCGTAGCCGAATGGAAAAAATGGAACCCTCATAGTACAAGTCTGTCTGTCTGCCTGTCCGTCCGTATGTCACGGCCAATTTATTCTGTAACTGCAGGGTGTTGTTTTGGTGAGTGACATCCAACTCAGGGATGATAATTTGAGTTAAGCTTATTATTAAATTTTTTTTTTCAACACACTTGCTCAAAACGACGTTTTTATTCCACCGATTTTTGGCTCATAACCATAGATATTAAACACGCGTGCTTTTTCATTATTTTATTGCACTAGTGCTTTTAGTTTATTAACCCGACCAAGTTACATTTGTACCCTAGTACAGTCGCCGTCAGATATATTGGAGCAGACAAAGTGACCAAATACTTCTGAACAGTTTAAAATGTCAATAAGTTCCATACACTACAAGTTACCATTAATATCGGAACATTCATTACATCATTAATATCTGAGCAGAAGCTAGTCAATAACATCTATACACACAACTAACCAATAATATCTGAACACCCCTAACGTCAAATGTATCTACGCAGTCGGTCTTAAATATCTGAGCAATTGAGGTAATTTGCAGAAGGAAGTGCTTCCAACTTAACTATAAATACTATTTAAAAATAGGAACTCTTTTTATAGTTTATATTATAGTAAGATGACGCTGGCAGTTTGTAACACTTTGTAGTTTTCAGCATTGTCATCACTGTCATGAAAGTGTCATGCATTAAATAAATTCAGGCAAGTGAGTGTTCATTATTATTGGTTAGTTGTGTGTATAGAAGTTATTGACTAACATCTGCTCAGATATTTAGTATAAAGTAATAAATGTTCTGATATTAATGGTAACTTGTAGTGTATGGAACTTATAGACATTTTAAACTGTTCAGAAGTATTTGGTCACTTTGTCTGCTCCAATATATCTGACGGCGACTGTACCAAGTCGTAAGTAAATAGAAGAAACGATTCAATTTAGTCGGGTTATACAATACTTTTATTTTAGCAACAAACAGTATTTATGGGAAAAATAACAGTATCTACATATTTATTTCAATAAATAGTAAATCCAGATTTAATACTAAAAAATTGCTCAAATTCATTTAACATTTTCTGTGATTTGTGTTTTAAACACGAATTATTACATTTTTAATCTTGGCTTTCGGCCGATCTAGTTCGCGCCTAAGCCTTGCGCGCGCATCGGTATCGCGGCAAGAAAAAAAAACAACGCGCCATTTTTCGTAAATAATAATTGTCGTCTGTGACGAAGTTTGGAATAATTATGAAGTTTAATATTAATGAAAATGTCTACTTCAAGTGAAGAAAATGAAGAAAACCAATTATTAACTCCGCCGGACATATGTAACGAGGCGCAAAACGCGTGCGAAAGTCATCGCCATCAAAATCGAGTGAAATGTGTTTTTACTAACTGTTTTAATGATTAAAAACTTAGTAAATGAAGAGTCTTGTTTTTCCTCGCAAGTGTGTTGAAAAACGTCATATGAAACACGTGTGCCTGTGACCATTATATACGCGGCTTTCTTATATCGCACTCGCTTTCGCTCGTGCGCACACAATATCGCCTTGTAAATAATGGTCAACTTAGCACACTTGTATCATAATGTACTATTAAAAAATTCTTTAAATTCTGAGCAAGTTTTATACAAGAAAACCTCTTCACAACATTAAGAAAAATTAGAAAATGAATGGAAAAACTCGCACCCTAGCCCGTAGCTAGCGCTTATCTACAAAATACTACGCCAAAGCTAGTAAGCTACGAAGAGGCTACCTGGTGTTGATAGTTTTGACTCGATTGCTGTACCGAATATTTTTTTTTGGGATTTTTCTATTTCAAAAAAAAAAAAAATATATTTTTTTGACACAGAATCGTTTGTACAGCCACCCCTGAGTCGCTCGTCTCTGACCAAAACAACACTCTGTATAAGCATCACACTGTTGAAATTTGGTAGGAAGATGTATCCTATTAACCGCTTTACGATTCCAATAATGATGCAATAAATAATAATGATATTTAAGGGGAGCTCCCATACATGAAACTAAAATCGAAAAATTATTTTAGTCAAACCTATGCGTGTGATGTCTATGGATAGGTCTTTTTAAATGGCATAGAGGTTCCTTAAACCATTTTCTTTTAAAGTCTAACGTTTCTTAACTAGACGCTTCCAAAGTGGTAAAATGGGCGTCGGCGTCCCGCCCATCTAACTTCGAAACTAAGCGAGTGTAATTTTAAAAAAAAGGTAATGTAGATCATAATAAATAGTTTCAACGAAAATTAGTTTGAACGGAATCGAACAAGAGGTTTTTGAGATATAGCATATTTTCAATAACCGCAAACATTACTTTCTTCTTCATACAAACACTATGAAAAACAAAGTTATATTTGCTGTCAACAAAATATTGTGGTATTTTACTAAGTGGATTCCCTAATTCAGTTAACGTTGGCACGGAACCCTCAGTGCGCGACTCCGACTCGCACGTGGCCGGTTTTTTTTGCAGCGATGAGGCCGCGCGTTTGGCACCAGTTTGCGTGTAGTTTATCACTGCTTGTAGGCACCCGTGTGTGGGATTTTCATTACCAGAAAAACTCAAGCATCCACATGTTCATTCTCGTGTTATAGAACTCATCGTTGAACACCTTCGTTTACCAAACAATTTAAAATATCTTTATTGACCACTCAAAAAAAACATGTGTCGAGCTAGCCTTTATTATATAAAGAAAAAGCCATAAAATCTCGCAAGTTACCATGGGCTCTCAGACTAGGCTTTGCCTGTATCTTGAGATACCAGTTACAATTTAACATGCTTGAGTATTGGCACTAATAAGATCAGTGAATGGTGTAAGTGCGTGGTGTGTGTGAGTGGGCATGTGTGTGTGTGTGAGAGAGAGAGAGAAAAATAATAAGTATGTTAGGTAAGCAATTGAAGATCAGATATTCAGTTTGTGTGTAATCGAGAGAATAAAGTAACTGTAGAACGCGTTTTTTTACTTCTTTTGCAGAGCAGTTCTTGAAATTGCATATCGCTGCCATGTTGTTGTAGGTTGCAACCTGGCAGTGTCTATGAAATCGTTCCGAAAACTTGTTCTTAGTCTCATATGCTCTCACTTATATATGCGTGCTAGGCCACAAAGGCGCTGTCCCAATCGCCACTCCTGAATAGAATAGTGGTATCATCAGCGTAACAAATAAGTTCAGCTAAGGGTATATTAATGTAAATAATAAAGAGCCGGCCCAAGTATGCTTCCTTGAGGAACTCCATAGTTGATTGGGAGCCTGTCACTTGCTAGTCCGTCAACGCGCTTCAGTTGGCTCCTACGAAACCGCTTTCAATAAGCCTTGGCGAGGTCCAGGAACATTGCAATACAGTTAAAGCCGCCATCCAAATAAGACGAACCCAGGTTTGTCATTAGCATCACAGCATCCTCAGTTGATTTCTTTTGACGGAAACCGAACTGTCTATCAGAAAGTAACCTATGTGATTCCAAGAAGTCAACCAAGCGCTTATTTACTAATTTCTCAAGCAGTTTTGAGAAGGTATTAAGAAGGGAAATTGGTCTATAATTAGATGGCAGATCAGCACGCCCGTCCTTATGGATTGGCGTTATTGAAGCAGTTTTCCAAAAATTTGGGAAAACGTCTGAAGAAAGACTGAGGTAAAAAATGTAAGTTAACGGTGTTATAATTTGCTTTTCGATGCTTTTACCCGAAGATTCGAAATGCCATCTAGCGCCGTGGAAGTGTTATCCTTTAGCTGAGAGATGAAGAAGCTGATTTCAAAGACATCAGTAGGTGCAAGAAATAACGAGTGCTGAGAACTGCTTTTAACAAACAGTAAACATACTTGAAAGGTCTTCTTCCGTCCTATTGACCCTGGCTGTTAGCTAATTTTGACCAACAGATGAAAAATACTCGTTACAGAAGCTCAGAGAGTCTAACTGTTTTGCCTTAATGTAAGCAAGTTGGTAGCGGCACTCTTTTTTTGTTTGAAGTGACAAATATTTTTAATTGTGTTCCAAAACTTCTTCGGATTCTTATGACTTGACTTCAGTCCATTAGAATTATATTCGTCCTTGACCCGTCTCAAAATAATATCTAACTTAAGAGTCTATATTATTCCAGAGTAGTTCACTATTCCTTTTCACAGGCTTGATTTATAAGACCCCTATGGTGTACCTTGTTGGCAGTTAACCGAAAGAGTTTAACAAGAAGCTCGGAGAGTGTTGTTGATAGTGCGATGTAATTGTGAGTAGAATTTGTGAGTGAGTTGTTGTATGTGATAATTTGACAAACAAGAGTTCTCAAATAAACCGTGCGAATGATAATCAGATTGCTTAACCTTAGACAGTGACTAATTGAAATCAAGACAGTAAACCATAATTAAATGCCAATTCAAAAGTATTTGATAAAAGTAATAAAATGGTATACAATATAGTTGTAGTGGACTACAATTGTTAGGAATACTGTTTGGCAACCGGGTCGGTAGTGTTTTGTGTTATAAGTATGTTAAGTATAGCTTCCGTAGTAACACGTAAAACAGAGCTGGTCTCAGTTCTTTGCATAAAAATGTTGCCATTAGATGTCCATACAAAGTAGAAGTGAAGAGGTTGAAGTTGAAGTTCAACTTCCTCAATAACTACAATAATCCTCTCCGATGGCTGTATGGACACTGTAATCTGTCTTGTTTAGGGGGAAGTCCAGCGACTCCGTTGCCCTTCTTAGTTTGGGGTAATTTTTTTTAGCATCAGTCCATGGCGAGGTTCCTCACGCTAATTCTTCGCAGTCTGCTAAATAGGAATCCCTCATTACTTTTTATTTCTTTTTATTTACAGACGTACCGAACGTCGAGGAGCGAGAGGCCGAGGCGACTACGTTGCGCGACCTGCAAAAGGCGATGTTCGACCTCGAACATCGACATCGAATCTACAGGCGATCCCTCGTCCGGGAGACCAAATACGGCAGCAAGTCAGTATTGAACGTCGCGGCGCGTCGGATAAATGAGATTTGACAAAACGAAATATATTTCGTTTCGCTCCGACGTCACGCATCGAAACAGTCGAATAACGCTCCGTTCCCTCCGCAGGCAAGCGCCCATAGGCGACGACAACTACCTCCACCTGGCCGGCGCCGCGGGCAACGCCGACGCGGACCCCTTCCACTGGCGCGGCTGGCGCGGCGATCCGCCCGGCCTCGACCTCGCCGCGCTCGACGTCGGCTCCAGCGCCGAGTCCCTGCGTCTCGCGCGCCAGTCCGACGAGCGCTCCTCCGGCCACTCGGCGCGCTCCGCCGCCGGCTACCTCGCCATGAGCCGCCTCAAGCGCGAGCCGGCCGACGACGAGCCCGCCGCCGAGCGCCCCGCGCGCCCGCCCAAGCCGGCGCGCCTCTCGCCCTCGCGCCCGCTCGCCTCGCCGCCGCCGCTCTGCGAGTACGTCGAGGTCGAGCCGCGCCCGCCGCCGCGCCGCGCCGACCCCGCGCCCCCCGCGCAGCGCTGCCGCGAGTACGAGCTCATGACCGACTTCATGTCGCACGCGCGCGCGCCGCCCGCCGAGCCCGACGCGCCGCCCGCCGTGCCGCCGCGCGCACACGCCGCCGCGCGCGCGCGCCTCGCGCCCGAGCCCGCGGACGAGCCCGCCGCGCCCGACCCGGCCGACGAGCGCCCGCCGAGCGGGGTCGACACCGTCTCCAACGACGACAGCCTGCTCGACGAGCTGCAGCGCGGCACCTACTGCGTGCTCAAGGTGTGCGAGGACGACGCGCCCGAGGACGAGGCGCCGGAGCCCCCGACGGCCGCCCCGTCCGACGAGGAGGGGGAGCGCGCCCCGTTCTCGAGGTTGAGCATGAAGAGAAAGTCGAACCCGATCAAGTCGCAGACGGCGGCCGCGAAGCCGCTGAAGACGTCTAATTCGACGTCGAACGTGCACGACGTCGGCTCGGGCTCGTCGCGGCCGCTCGCGGAGCGGCTGACGCCGTTCTTCCTCAAGAAGAAGAAGCAGCCGGAGGAGGCGCGGGGCGGCCGCAAGGAGGACAATCTCATCGGGCGCCTGACGCCGCGCTTCGGGCAGGCGCGGCCGTACGGGCGCGGGCAGTCGCTCGAGCTGGCGCCGGACGCGCGCAAGCGCATCGAGCGCTCGGCGACGACGGTGAGCGCGCCGACGCGGCCGATCAACTCGTCGATCGTGGCGAACCTGAAGTTCTTCAGCCTGCACCGGTACGGCGCGCCGGCGGAGGACGTGCAGTGCCGCGCGTTCGTGCGCACGGAGGAGGGCGACGCGGCGCCGGCCGACGCGGACGAGGCGTGGCGCCCGCCGCGCGCGCTGCTCGCCGCGGCCTCCGGCGACCTCAGGCTATAGCCCCGCCGCCCGACTGTACAGTCCCGTCTAAACTACTACTCTAGGTTTATTTATTTATATTTTTATGATTAAACTACTTTTCGTCGACCTGAACCGTGTGCCTCCTTTAGATTTTAGCGGCCTCTCGGATGGAATAACCGATAAGATTAGTGTAGTATGAATACTCAAAAGGTGCCAAGTGTTGTGCGACCTCGCCGCCGCGGCGGACGAACTCTCATTCCTGTAGCACGAAAGTATTGAATTTGTGAAAGTCTAAACGTTGAAAATATCTTTTTCTAGAAATGATGTTTTCGGTCTCTCCTCGAAAGTGGGCGTATGCCGTATTTTTATATATTTGATTTATGTTGTATATTAAGGAGTAATTATTGTTGCATGCTACTTTTTCGATTGTGGCCGATAGGTACCTTCTAAATCTCTACTCTTGACGACTGAAACGACGACAAACGAAAAAAATTTTGACTTATCTGAATTCACTAAACTACTGGTCTCTGAGTCCAAAATTAACTCTGTATGTACTTAACTTTGATATTACCGACACATGCGGAATCTACTCTAATGATAAGAAATCGTATCATGAATGATATAAGACGGCCTTACGACGCGAGTGCCGCGCCTACAGCATGGCCTTGAAGTTTAACACTGTGATTCACTTTACAAACTCAGCTCATAATTTATAGTGTAAATTTAATTTTAGAATGAATGTATATAAATATAAAAGTCAATTGTCAACTGTCTTATATCGAATATTAAAATTGCACTGGAGTTTAATTGATTCTGTATCTTCTTATTAAGTATATGTTTTTGCAATATAGCAGTTGTATCTGATGTGTAGTAGATGTTTAACACAATTTATATTTTATGTGCGTTGTTGTCCTCTCGATAAAGAGGAATATTATGATTTAGTAATAAGAGAGTAAAATAATGTACAAATTAATATTTCTATGCATTATTATATGTTATTTATTCTTATTTTCATTTTGTTAATAAAATTTTCACTTAGCTCAAACTTTATTTACGTTTTTCATTTATGAAAAACAATTATAAGTTTGGCCTGCCCCCTTAATGTAATTCTGTTCTGATTATGCTATTTCAGTATAAAAAGAATGCTTAAAGGATTTGGCACACTGGTTGCGGTCCAGTCCATACAAAATTGCCGGACCGCAGACCGCTACCTGTGTGCTAAATTATTTAATGTTTTAAGTCTTATTGTGGTCAGATTTTTTTATTGCTTTTGACCAGTGATGAATGACAAATGAAGTGACATTCCCGTGGACCTGAAAAAATCAGATATTTTTTTAAACTTTAATAATGTAACGATGGGGGTACCGTGAAACCCGAATACTTTGCCCAAACACGAAAATTAACAAAATCTGCCTAAATAAATTTTATTATCGCACATGGAAACTTTTGAGGCGTCTTGCGAAACTAGAACATCGGTTTAGCAACACTGACCACTACAATCCACAGCTAGGTACCTTCATTCGGGTACGGTGAAGAGAAGGGCATTAATTTCTGCTGCTTTTAATAATGTTTTCGATTAAAATATAATTAATACATTTCGGGATTACCAGGAACACCTACCCTAGATACGAAATAAAAATCATACCAAACTACCTCCATTTAAAATAATGAATTTTGGCTAATTAATACCGTCATAAACTTAAACATAAACTTTCGAGTTTTTGTTGAATTTAGCTGTTGTCTAGTTTGTTGAGTTTTGTTGCTTGGTTTTCGTTACTGTTAAATTTGTCTCATCTATTTTGTAAACTAGACAACAACAGCTAAATTCAACAAAAACTCGGAAGCTAGCGTAGTCACAGATTGATTAGCGAGGACTTCTACACACGAACACAGTCTAGGCACAGAAAATATAATAGTACTACCACAGAAAATATAATAGTACTACGTACAGAAGGATCACTGTGCTAAGAATGATAAAGTAAAAACAACTTTCGCTGCAACGCAATGAAGTGCAATTCACTTCGCACTATTTTAATTCAAGGTTGTTTCATCTACCTATCTATACCTGTCTCTTTCTAACACGTAACGCTCTCCCTGTTTCGCGGCCTTGAATGTGTCAGGGTTGAAAGCGGCGCGTGGCACGAACATACGCGTAGGTACTTAAACAACGCGCTACTCAAATAAAATAAATAGTCTAGAGGACCTAACACATTTCTTGACTGTGTTCTATGGGAGAAAGTAATTGATAGTGTCAGCGTTCGTTTAGTATTAAAATAAGTGTTTACTCTGTCTAATTTAATTATTTGGTACAAAATTACTGAATTCGGAGAAATGAAAGTACAAACCAAACACACAATGTACGGCCAACAGCACGTCAAGGTAAACACTGCGGTATCTTATGCAGTTGTTATATTAAGGGCTAGTTTGCAACAAAAGTGGATGACCTGATGTGCTGTCGACTGTACATCACACTAGATATGAGCGCCGTGGGCTAATTCCACGGCGGCGGCGTGGACTAAAAAATTACGCGGCGGCGGCGGCGCGCCGGCGCGGTTTGTATTTAAATGAGGGGAGGGGGAGGGGGATTAGAATCAAAACAAAACATATTGTTGATTCAAACTGCATATATATTTTAATAAAGGAATAGAAGATATTATAATCGTTCAGATTACTTATTCATATTGCACACATCGCTTTTTTGATGTAAGTACTAGCAATATAATGTCTTCTTAAATTTTAATTTTTATAAACAAAAATAAAATAAAACATTTTTTTACCATAAAAACAAGCATAAGTATTTTTTATGAGATCGATATACTTTTTTTTTAACAGAAATAAAATAAATATAAATTTCTAATATTGAAACGGCTTCAGTGAAAAAAACTGTACAATGCTCGAGGGCTGCGACCTTTGTGTATCTTCTACACCATGTGCATCTTTCAAATGTCTAAGAAGATTACTTGTGGCTATTCCTTTAGAGTAAGCTTTCATTTGGGCTCTGAGAAGTAAAAAAAAATTATGTGTTTTCCATTACGTAAATAAAATGAGCCGATTGAGTCTGGGATTCCGGATTACTGAACTCACTTTACAAATACTAAATTCAATAAACAAACTTACTTTGAAAAGAAAGTATTCTCGTCTTTTCATTTCATTTCGTAGGCAAAATACTTGATCACTTAAAACAGCTCTTCGTTTTCCATTAAATCTACTAATAATTGTCCGAATTCAGTCCAGTAAAAACTATGTGTATGTTTTGTGGACAGATTCTTCAGTGGTGTTATAAAAATAGCTTTTATTTTCGTTGCATAAACATCAACGCTAGACGAAGTCACTGCCGCCATTTTACGTCACTTAACAATAACACACGTTCATAATGGGGAAATATACAACTCGACTGAGCGAGCGCAGGCCGCAGACAGACCAGTTTGGACATGTCGCAGGCTCGCGGCGGCGCGCCGCGCTTTTCGAACGGCGGCGGCGCGCTGACGTTTAGTCACGGCGACGGCGGCGCGCCGGCGCGGCGCTCATATCTACATCACACTTAACCAAATAAAATTGTATAGTAGAATTATTTTCTCCGTGCAGTTTGGGTCATGAATCATAGCTCGGCCTCAGCCCGGTTAGGGCGGTGAGTATGTTGTGCGAGCGCACCGCTGTTTTAAAATTTATATTATTTAAAAATTTTAGTTTATTATAAATAATTTGAATAAATATAAAATTCTATATTAATTTATTTTGACGTGACAACGTCTTAAATTAGGTTGCGGCTGGGAGTCACTTATGAAAAAGTGTAACGCTCGGTAACGTTACGATGAGTCACCGAACGAGAGAGAGGCCCGCGCGCGCAGCACTGAGAGCGAGTGAGAGGCACGCGTAAGAACGAGAGAGACAGACATAAAAAGTCGTTGTCACGTAAAACTTTCGCCCGTATACCGACTTTACAGGCAACCAATTTTTTTTTTATAAAAAAATATATAGTACATTCGCCAGCATCTTAGGTTACACACACTTTTGTTGCAAACTAGACCTAATGTCAACTGCATAAGATACCAGTGTTAACCTTCATTTGCTGTTGTCCGTACTTAACTACTGTTGCTGCGTATCTTGATCACAAATAAAACCACAACTAAAGTAGAACTCAATTTATTGCAAACTCACAGAGATATAAGTAAGACTGAAAAATCCACTATTTACCGCGATTCAACACGCTACATCGCCATCTAGTTTAATTACATGGGACTAATTATACTACGAATATGGCTTGAAATTATAGGTTACTTATTTATCGTGTTTGTAAACGAACATAATGTTTTATATTATGACCTGGACTCAACGCAAAGAACATTTTCTATTAGTAAACATTAGGTAAATATCAATTAAACATTAAACCATTTAAGTCTACTTATTCCGTACTAAACAACTACAAAAAGAGACTTTTGTTTATGTGAACCTTATCTATCGTACCTTTATAAATGCTATCAAAATCGAGATTAATTTTATTGGAATACCTAAAAATTATAAGGGTGATATGATATAGCTAAAGCAAGGCTTGAAACCGGTTCAATATTTACCGGTATTATAACGGTTAAACCGGTTTTATCGTAAAATTCCGTTCCGGAGCGGAACCAAATAAGAGCAATACTGTGAACCTCAATAAACCGGTTAATTCGTAGCCGCTCGCGACGATCGCAACGCGACTTGTTTTTAGACCGAATATTCTTCAAAAGATGTTAAATTTATTATCAGATTCAGAAACAAACGTCAGATGCGCTCACCGCTTGCAGATCTTAACGAAGTTCAGAGTGGTTGTCCTGCCTGAACGAAAAGTTGAACCGGTTAATGCAAAATACCCATATTATTCCAAACCGGTTTAAAGGAACATAACCTTTTTCAAAAAGTTCCACCTGTATTTTCGTCAAACCGGTTCAAAAAATACCGGTTTCCAAGCCCTGAGCTAAAGTAAAAAAATGAACTGTAGCTCTTGGACTATTAGATTTTGGACTACGTAAAATCCTAACACAAAATTACCTAAGTAATTTGGTAGGTACTTATAAATATTATGCTAAATTTAAAATAAGTTTATTGACCTGTTTCCGTTCATTTTAAGTTACATAGACGAAAGTAACTGGGTAAGTATCTTAAACTCAAAACTATTTCTTTGAACAAGAAATGTTGAATACCTACCTACAAAAATTGTTTTGATAAATAATGTCATAATTAGGAACACATATCTCAAATTGTTAATAGTTATTTAGTTGTAACGAAGTCAGTCACAGGCTGAGAAAATAAACACAGTGACAGGCGCGTTGCGCGGTCCGCGAGCGGTTCGGAGTGACACCCCCCCGGTCTAGGCACGGACGAGTAAAAAAAGTAAGGACTCCGTGTCACCAACATTTAAAGTGAAGCACCCAAAGTAGGCCAGCATACGTACGTGTAAATACGAAGCTACACGCACACACTGACGCAAAAGTAAGCCGATCGGCCGCCATTACCCTCTCTGCCATCGTCTGTGACAGTGCAAACCTTCGCGTATAAAAAAATGAAAGAATACCGTCGTGTATTGTTAAACGGTGTAAAATTATTACATTTCTACAAAAAAAGTGCCAAGGAATTTACCTTTCATAGGTTAGCCAGTACCTATTACGTTGTGGCCGGAAAATAATTTATTTTCCGGCCTCACTGGCTGTTACTGTCACCGGCAAATCACGTGGAGTGGAGGTTTTGTGTTACAAAGAAATATTTTTTGTATTTTAAAAAGAACAGAAATTAACGTAATAGGGACTTTACCCGAAAAAACAGGTTAAGTGCAAGTCGGACTCGCGCACCGAAAAACTACAAGCAGTGTTGCCACCTTAGTCTTAGTAATTGGGGCTGTCGAAGAAGCTATAAAGGGCTAGATGGAGCACAAATTACTAAGTCTTGCTGTAAAAAACCAAAAAAAGCACCTTTATACTGATTTCAAATATTTGTTTAATTTGAGTTTTGATAACAATAATATATTTTTAAACTCGAACAAATTTTGTAGATTTAATCAATCAAATAAGTTCAAACATATAAAATTTGATTTAATGAACGAATAAACTAAACTTATTAATATTTAACCAAAACAAAAGAACAAAAAATTAAAAGAATTATTTACCATGTTGGTTATCAATAAAAAACATTAACAAGTAGCAGACAGATATATATAGATGGCTTATTGAAATCTATAGTATCTTTCGACAATTTGAAAGTGTGTTTTAAATTAATCCCACATTTGGAGATAGACAAAACCAATTGTATATCTCTCTGACTAAAAACTCAATGTTTCGTGGAATAGTCTCTTGCGAAGCGTGTGATACAGCCAACTGTATGGAGTGGCAAACGCACCAATTCAAAACCTAATGGGGTTAGTTATATTCTTCTTTCAGAATTTCGACCATCCCATTATTTATTCCTACCATCACAGACGCCTTATCGGTTATTGTAGGTCAATAAATCGCGAAAGTTATGGTAGATGATAGATAATTTAAGATTTTCGTGTAATATTTTCAATTAAATGAAAAGGGCTAGATAGCCCTTTCCGGGCTAAATCATTTAACAACGGGTTCGCATATAGTAAAAAGAGCTAGATCTAGCCCCAAAAGGGCTAAGGTGGCAGCACTGACTACAAGTTGGTTTTAAAGCAGTATTCTACTGCATAAACACAACTTTTTTAAGTTTTTAAATTTGACTTAAGACTCTAAAACCGTTCCGAAATGAAATCGCGTCAACAGCGCTGTCAGCACGCTAATCAAATCGGAACGGCTTTTGAAGCTCACAGTGCTGACAGTGATATTGGCGCAGCCCTTATCTTTCTCTACGGTGAAAAGGCTTAAAAACAAGCCTGGCAAAGTAGTGATTTCCGAGGTTGATGTCAATGTCAGTCATTCATTTCATTCATGGGTGCGTTCCGTATTGCGCCAATATCACTGTTAGCGCTGTGAGCGTCAAAAGCCGTTCCGATTTGATTAGCGTGCTGACAGCGCTGTTGACGCGATTTCATTTCGGAACGGCTTTAGATCACATTTGCTGTTCATTGCAAGCAAAAAGACGTCAAATGCGTCAATGTGACAGTCCGCTCTTAGACGCTCACGGTGCTAACGCAGCAAAACGATTGCACTGTGAACGCAAGATGGCGGTGATAGTGACGTCAGCCGTGACGTCACTACAGCTATCGTTGACTCGCTAACGCCAAATCGGAACGGTTTGTAAGCGCGATATCAGTGATATTTTCGCTGTCAGCGCAATACGGAACGCAGCCCATGTCTAAAGAAAAAAAAAAAGAAACTGAAGAAAAAAAAAACCTAACCTATTTCGTCGGTTCAGTTCGGTTGTTGTATTTCATTTACTTCTGCCTTGATCAGTTTTACTTCAATGTGACTATAATAATTTGCTGATAAATAGATCACCTCACCTTTACTCACTACTAGAAAAACAAACATTTGTTTAATTGTATATCAAAAATGGCAGACTCTGTCTATATGTCTCTAGGTAAAACATTTTTCGTTACCTACGTACTTGATAGTTGATACCCTTTTCTAGGATTTAGAATTTCATAGTTCAACGTTAAAATGTAATTAATTGCAACTGCTAAGTTAATACCATCAATCTGTTTATGTTATAGTGACTTTTTATAAATTAGTATTGTTTGATGGCATATGGCGCCAAGTGTGACGTTACGCGTAAAAATAGAAATACATAATATTTACTTGTGTAATTTTATGCAAATGTACGCTCAATGAGCTGATATTCACGAATTTGCAGATGAAATTATTCAGCAAAATAAACAACAAAATCGGGCTAGCCGAACCCGTGGGAGAGGTGGTGGAACTACTCAGATCCGCGGCAATATACGTGGTGGACGAGGCGGAGGCGTGGGCGGCGGCGGACGAGGACGCGGCAGGGGCCGCGGGCGTGGGCGGGGGAGGTCGCTCTCCAGGTCTGGTACTCCTGGACCTAGGCAAGGGCGGTCGCGATCGCGCTCTCGAGGCCCAGGAGGACGCTCCAAGTCTCGCTCGCGCTCCGGATCACAAGCGCGCTCACGTTCGCGTCAACAGCGTCGTTCCATGTCACGCGCAAGGTCTGCGTCCAGGTCTCGCTCTCAACTGCGCGGACTGACTCCAAAGGGTAGAGCAGGATTGGAAGATCAGCAATATGACATGCCACAATTAGTTAGATCAGGCAATTTCAATAGAGGTAAATATTTAATTCAACAAAAAAATACAAGCATCAGACAAATCTGGAGTTCGTTTCCTCATTCTATAACAAAATTGTTTGTTTTAGGTGGATGGCAAAACAGGCTCCGTCGTTCCAATTCTAATCCAAATCTGCAAGCTGGTATACATAGCAGGCTTGGTGTTACTTCAATTAGAGGTGGTACTAATAATCGTAGACCATTGGCTGTAGCTAAAAGAGGTATTTCTAAACGTGGAAGAGGCTTGAGTACTGCCAACCGGTATAGTGCAGTTGGATTGAGATCTGATCAAATACTGAAAGAACAGCGCCAAAACTATCTCTTGCAAAAGAACATCATTAAGTCCCAGACATTCACAAGATCCAGGAACAATTCTTTGAATGCTTCTCAATTAACAGTCAGTGTAGCCAATGACTTTGCAAAGAGGCGCCGTAACAGTATGGGTAGTGCTGGTTACCTGAATAAGCAAAGTCTAGCGCAACTTAATAATCAATTTGGAGGATACAACACTAGAAGAGGTCCAGGCAGTGTTAAATCCATGGGCTCCAACAGATCTAACAAGTCAAATAGGTCAAGTCGCTCCAATCAATCAAATGCTAGCAGAAGGTCTACTAGGTCTCGGGGCAGAGGAAGAGGTGCTGGACGAGGAATTGGACGAAATTTTGTCAATAAACAAGTCTTGAATCCTAAATTGCAAAAAGAAATAGCCGCAATACAGGGTAAGACTTATGGTAACAATAATTCAGAAGCACCTGGTGGAGTTAATTTTACACCCACACCTGCTTCTACAGCCCAAACTTTACATCAAAGATTTGCTACCACTTAATTAAAATTTTATTTTATTGTGATTTTATATGTGTAAGTAAGAAACTTATTTACCAACTTTCTCCTTTAAAAAAGTGTAATGTTACGATGTGGTGTGAAACAGTATTGGTTAAATATTGACTGGTGATCTTATTATCAAACAATAATGAGGTCATGAAAATATGTTTTGAATTTATTAGTACAAACATCTTTCAGATTAATGTAATGGTCTCCATTATATTGACTTCCTCAATGTGTATTATGCCATTATGATGTGTAATATAAAATAACAAACTGCAGCTAGAGTGCAACATAATAAAAATATTACATACTAAATTAATCATAAGTGACTAAGATTTAGTAACATAAGTTAAGTTACATTAGTAAAGATAAGTTTCTTTTTTTCATAGTTTCTAAACATGTTTTGTTACATACTCAGTCAGTAATTAAAAATAAATGACTCAATAAAATATACATATTGTGTTATTTTTATCAACCTTGATAGGAATTATTTGTGTTTATGTGGTAATGTCCTACTAACATAAGAATTCCTCAAAAATATTACTTGTCATGATGAGACAACTTCAACACACAAAATCAAGATACCTTGATAGGTTTAAACAAGCACTCATAAATCAAAATCCAAATAAATATGTAACATTTAATAAACATTCATCATAAAGTAAATGTCTTCACATTTTATACATTTTGGGCATCATTATAAGGGAATCAGTAACTGAAACAAAAAAAAAATACTATGAGCCATAACTTAAATACTAATTGCAACTTCATAAAATAAACTTGCTTGCATGAGAATTCATTGCAGTTGGTACTTACAATTCTCACCAAGAATATTACTCAAAATGAGTCCATGAAATGATTCTCTCTGGGGTTCTGCTATATTATCTGTTGGTTCAAAAACCCAACCAAGGTGCTGTCCACAATGGGGGCAAGCGCATATGCGCCATGTGAATCCAGGGAACCATGAGTCAGCTCCTTGTGGCTGTTAAATACATTAAATCAGTAAAATCCACAAAACATTCATTCAACATTTCTGTAGCTAACATTTTTTACAACTTTCTTACCAAACCTATTATTTTGCATCTTGTCTTTTCAATGGTCACTATTTCAAATTTGACTCCAAATGGGTTAATTAATGTTTGTATTGTTACATTTTGCCTTCCAAATAAATTTTGCTTTTCTACTTTTTGTGCACCAGGGCTTGATTTGCTAAAAAGATAGTAGGAGTCTGCTATATCTGTTCCACATTTTCGGCACAAAAGGAATTCTGTAAAATCAGATATGATTAATAGTAGTTCCAGCAGTCCTCAATTTTCTTTTGAAATAAATTATGGTGCTATGGAATTATGGCACATGGTAAAGTGTGGATGGAACTAATGCTAACAAAACCTACAACAGAGGTGGACAGGATAGTGCAGAAACAGAGCTGGATTAAGTCATTGTAACAGCAATAATTAATTATAATAACATAATCAGTATGTACCTTTTCCATTGTTCCCAACTTTAGCATGATCTATATTAGTATAACATTGCGGGAAGCTATATATTAAAACAAAACAATATAGTAAAAACATCCCTTCTCTGAGCTGAGAATTTTAACACCTTCTCAAGAAGCTCTTTAAAAGTTTCTCCCTTTGGTTACGTTGAAATGGAACCAATTTACAAACCGTAATAGCCGTCTACATTAATCAGTATCTAAATACGAATTTAACCAGATTGCACATTTTTACCTACATTTACAAAATTACAAACAAACTTTAGCAGAAATCTCACAGCTGAGCTGATCCAAACAGACCCAAACACTAGGGCTGCGTTCCGATTTGCGCCAATATCACTGTTAGCACTGTGAGCGTCAAAAGCCGTTCCGATTTGATTAGCGTGCTGACAGCGCTGTTGACGCGATTTCATTTCGGAACGGTTTTAGATAACATTTGCTGTTCTTTGAAGCAAAAAGACGTCAAATGCGTCAATGTGACAGTTCGCTCAGAGCCGCTCACGGTGCTAACGCAGCAAAACGATTGCACTGTGAACGCAAGATGGCGGTGATAGTGACGTCAGCCGTGACGTCACTACAGCTATCGTTGACTCGCTAACGCCAAATCGGAACGGTTCGTAAGCGCGATATCAGTGATATTTTCGCTGTCAGCGCAATACGGAACGCAGCCTAGGATAGGTATTTTAAGCGGCATCCACACGCTGGCTGTTTGTCACAAACACCGCAAACAGCAAACAAAGTCCCAAAACACCAACCACAATCGCCCAACACAAACAGCCATCCAGCCACATGCTTGGCGAACGTTCACAACATTCCGTATCTGCGAACGTGGCGGACGACGAGCTTGTGGCATCTATTACTTTCGGGTTGATATATTTTTATTATAAATTAAAGCAAGTGATAGAAAGAAGAAAAAAAAGAAGAAAGCAAAGAAGATGGTGGATGATCAAAATACATAGAAATCGTGCAAGGTACTGCTTTAGATCTTTTATTTGGGCTTTAATTCGCCGTGTTATTTAATTTTATTTCAAAGTTTTTATTCGTTTCAGACAATTAATAAAAGAAAAATTTTATGAGTTTCTTTACGAACCATCAGGGGAGTTTCATTACTTCTACTGCCGCATGAGTTTCACAGATTTTGAGTATTTGCTAGACAAAATTTCTCCTCTGATTTCGAGACAAGATACCTACGGGCTTCAGGGAAGCTAAAAGGTATACCAGCGAAATATCGTCTAGCAATAACATTAGGGTTTTTGTAATTTTATTATCAATACCTAATTTGAAATGAAAAATTAATTCATGAAAAATTAAGCCGATTAAACTATAAACTATCTTTTGACGTGTGCTGTGACGTTTGGGCGGTCGATGGCTGGTTTGAACCTAAAACTAAAGTATTTGGCAAAGGTTCAGAATACGAGGTTTTGGAAGAAGACGGTCGGTTTGGAGCCGATGGTGAATTATTTGGCAAAGGTTCGGAATATGATGTTTGGGAAGTTGATGGTCGTATTGAAATTGGTGAAGTTTTTGGTAATGATGGCACAGAATATGACTGATGAAGGGCTGAGTGGAGAGATGAAGAAGGGGTTTGTCGCGTAAAGAGCCTTTCTTTAATTCTATTTATAAACAATGTGTCTATATTATACATAAATAGTTTCCTCTCATCCGGTGAAAGTTCACGCAGTTTTTTCGCTAGTAATTTCCATAAAGTATTTCATAGTCGTCGTCTTCTTTTGGTAGTGGTGGTGGATATTTCCTCTGTCTTTTGCTTAAAATAATGGTCAACTGTCCAAATGCAGACGACATTTGCCGTTCCGCTGTGTCGGTAACTGGACGATCGCCACGGCGCACTGGTTTTGGTGTAGGGAGAGGCTGCTCTAAATCATTATTTTCAACAACTTCTTCGTCCTCTATATCTGTAGTTTCATTTTGTTCTGACAACGCTCTCGGAAATAAATACAATTTTTTTATTAACTTCATTTTTATTGTTTTCAGATGCCATCAACGGCTGATGCTTGGATGAATATAGAAAGCGGGTATAGAAGTAAATTTCCACACTGTCTTGGTTCCATAGACGGCAAGCATATTAAATAAAGTCCACCTCATAGCGGAACTGAATATTTCAATTATAAGAAAACGTTTTGTATCGTTCTATTGGCATTAGTTGATGCGCACTACAAATTTATATTTGTTGACATAGGATGCCAAGGGAGGATTAGCGATGGTGGCGTTTTTAATAATTCATTACTGTGGAAAACCCACTTCCTGGATCGGACGTTAACGTTCCATACGTTTTCATAGGAGATGGTGCTTTTGCATTGAGTAAGTATGCATGTTATGAAACCCTACCCAGGACAGCATAACATCGGTTCACCAAAAAGAATATTCAATTAATGTTTATCTAGAGCTCGGGTAGTAGTCGAAAACACATTTGAAGTTTTAACTTCAGTGTTTCGTATTTACCGTCGGACAATTGATTTAGACCCCATTACTGTATCAGAATTATCAGAAATAACAATGACCTGTGTACTACTACATAACTTCCTTCAAAAAAACTCCCCAGAGAGATATACCCCCCAGGAACGTTTGATACTTTGGTAGGGTTTGGATAGATGACTACCAAGGATTGCGTAATAATAACTCCGTTGAAGGTTGTAGAAGGAATGTGTATTGTAGCCGTCGTCGGGTTTCTTCGCCCTACTGGGCGGCTCGGGTTCGAGCCCTTGCTCCTTCCCCGGGCTTCTTCTCATGGGCCTACTGGCCCACGGTATTGGGAGCCGCTAAGCGGCCGTCTTGTGACGACAGGTCTATTACTTCGTCTTCTGCCAGAGCCGGCTGCACAGTCGCTGCGGGCTGCCCATCAGGTGAGACCCCGTTCGGGGAGGCCCGATGAGCAGGGCAAGCTAACTGCGGCTGACTCTGGCTGGGGAGAGGACGAGAGTTGGGGGGCGGGGGGGGGGTTGAGTTTGGGACTCGGGTAGGTGGGAGGGCGGATTAAGGGAGCAGACCTGTCGTGGGGTTGGCCTCTTGCTCGACTCACTTACCGTGGGCATGGGGGCTATGTTTTGTAGCCCGGGGTGCGGCCCGTGGTCCGCGGCTTCATACATCCGTTTGGACGTGCGGACCACGAATCCCTCCAGGGCCTCCATCTTGAGGTCCCTGTGTAACACGGCATTTCGAACATAGCGCCCGGCCCCCGTTATTATTCGGAGCGCTATGTTCTGCTGGGATTGGAGCTGCGTACGGTGGGCTGCGCTTATCATTGCGTACCAGGCTGGGGCCGCGTATGTCAGCCTGGAGCGCACGTACGTTTTAAAAATGCCCACCTTTGTTCTGGTGGGCAGGCGGGACTGGAGGACGGGGCGCAATCTAGCGCGCGCCCCGCGGCTGGAGTCGACCAGGTGCTTGACCTGGTCTTTCAAGGTGAGGCGCTGGTCCAAGTGGCAGCCTAAGTACTTGGTACTACGCTGCCACTTTATCTTCTGGCCGTTGAGGACCAGCTCGGGCATCTTCCTTCTTTGGGGGCCCGTGTAGATGGCGGCGGTTTTGCCCACGTTTACCGCTATCCGCCATCTCTCCAGCCAGTCCGGCAGTAGGTCGAGCTGTTTCTGCATCCTTTTCACCGCCGCCTTGACCCATGGGGCGGTGGTGTAAAATGCGCTGTCGTCCGCGAACAGCACCAGCTCGACCTTGGGTTCCCACTCATGAAGTTGGTCGTTGATGGTGGGAACGTCGTTGGTGTAGGCAGTACAAGGCGGCCCTCAGGGACCTGACAATAGAGGGCTCGATCTCAACCCCAGACGAGATCGACGCCGCGGTGGCCCTCCTGACCCAGCGGATGAGGGAGGCGAAGGAGGCACACACCCAGAAGGTAGCGCCCCCCTCCCAGAAACGCCCCCAACTCCCGCTCTTCTTGAGGGCACAACTTCAAAAGAAGAAAGCCCTCAAGAAGCTGTGGTGCAATACAAGATGCCCACGGGTCAAAACTGAATTGAATGCCATGACGGCTAAGGTCACCGAGGCGGTGAGAATGTGGCAAGGTCGCGAGTGGGAGGAACTCGTTGTCAGGGCAGGAGAAGACCTGCCCACACTGCACCGCCTCAACAAAGCCCTTACTGGGGACAAGCCCTCCACGCACCCCCTCCTGGACGCGGACGGTCAGAGGAGATTCGCGGCTGAGGACAGAGCCCGAATCCTAGCAGATCACCTGACCGTCCAATTCAGGCCCCACCCGCCAGCCCCCAGAGCCCTCCAGCACCACGCAGATGTGATCCAGAGAGTGGAGGAGTTCCTGGCCACCACCCCACCTCCACTCCCGGGCGACACCTTCATCTCCCCATCGGAGGTGAAGAAGATTGCCGCCCGCCTCAACAGAAAGAAGGGCCCGGGCCCCGACGGCCTGCCTCCCGCGGCCCTGGCGGAGCTGCCCAGGAGGGAGATAGCGGCGTTGACGCGCATCCTCAACGCCGCCCTCAGGACGAACCACTTCCCCTCGCCATGGAAGAAAGGGCGGGTGGTTATGATCCCCAAGCCGGGGCCGCCGCCGCCCCGAGAGCTAAAGGCCCATCACCCTGTTGGACCACGCCGCCAAGCTGTTTGAGCGAGCCCTGCTGCGCCGACTGCGTCCCCACCTCGTCCCGAGGGACGAACAGTTCGGCTTCCGCAGCGGGCACTCTACCACGCTCCAGCTGGCCAGGGTGATCCATCACCTAGCAGAGGGCCTAAACAAGAAGCAGGCCTCGGTGGCGGTATTTCTAGACGTGGAGAAAGCTTTTGACCGGGTTTGGCACCCCGGTCTCATCTCCAAGCTCGCCACGACCACCCTGCCCTCCGCCCTCGTCCACCTGATAGCGTCCTTCCTCCAAGGACGCTCGTTCCAGGTCGCCGTGGAGGACGCTACGTCCGCAGAGGGCCCCATAGAAGCTGGGGTCCCCCAAGGCAGCTGCCTATCACCGACCCTGTATGCTGCCTACACCAACGACGTTCCCACCATCAACGACCAACTTCATGAGTGGGAACCCAAGGTCGAGCTGGCGCTATTCGCGGACGACAGCGCATTTTACACCACCGCCGCATGGGTCTAGGCGGCGGTGAAAAGGATGCAGAAACAGCTCGACCTACTGCCGGACTGGCTGGAGAGATGGCGGATAGCGGTTAATGTGGGTAAAACCGCCGCCATCTACACGGGCCCCTCAAGACGCAAGATCCGTCCAAGATCCCGAGCTGGTCCTAAATGGCCAGAAGATTAAGTGGCAGCGCAGTACCAAGTACTTAGGCTGCCACTTGGACCAGCGCCTCACCCTGAAAGACCAGGTCAAGCACCTGGTCAACTCCAGCCGCGGGGCGCGCGCAAGATTGCGCCCCGTCCTCCAGTCCCGCCTGCCCACCAGAACAAAGGTGGGCATATTTAAGACGTACGTGCGCTCCAGGCTGACATACGCGGCCCCAGCCTGGTACGCGATGATAAGCGCAGCCCACCGTACGCAGCTCCAATCCCAGCAGAACATAGCGCTCCGAATAATAACGGGGGCCGGGCGCTATGTTCAAAATGCCGTGTTACACAGGGACCTCAAGATGGAGGCCCTGGAGGGATTCGTGGTCCGCACGTCCAAACGGATGTATGAAGCCGCGGACCACGGGCCGCACCCCGGGCTACAAAACATAGCCCCCATGCCCACGGTAAGTGAGTCGAGCAAGAGGCCAACCCCACGACAGGTATGCTCCCTTAATCCGCCCTCCCACCTACCCGAGTCCCAAACACAACCCCCCCTGCCCCCCAACTCTCGTCCCCTCCCCAGCCAGAGTCAGCCGCAGTTAGCTTGCCCTGCTCATCGGGTCTCCCCGAACGGGGTCTCACCTGATGGGCAGCCCGCAGCGACTGTGCAGCCGGCTCTGGCAGAAGACGAAGTAATAGACCTGTCGTCACAAGACGGCCGCTTAGCGGCTCCCAATACCGTGGGCCAGTAGGCCCATGAGAAGAAGCCCGTGGAAGGAGCAAGGGCTCGAACCCGAGCCGCCCAGTAGGGCGAAGAAACCCGAAGACGACGCTCGGCTCTTTCTAACGGCGACGGAAATAGTAGTGAGAAGACGTGTGCTAGCTGGGAGCGCGCGCCACGATGCGTGTCGCGCTGCGATGCGTAGTCTTCGTGTGATAACAAAAACAGTTCTTATCAGAACTACCATCTGTGTTTCTGTCGTGTAAAAGCTCTTTTTAGGGCTGTTTACCTCTGTGTTTCTGTGAAAGACGAGTTGCGGCAGTGGTAGTCACAATACAATTGACAGAAATGGTGAATTAATAACACGTGGATCTTGACGAAAATATGAAAAGGAATATAATGCAATTTAGAATATGCCAAACGTAACCCGTAGGTCACCTATGCATGCCAAACAGGTAAGGGAAGAATTTACGTTATATTTTTGTAATAGATTAACTTAGCATTCCACATTATTATTTAAAATTTATCCCTTAATATAGTAAGAATAAGTTAGTAGTAGTTAGTAGCAGGATAAGTATTTAGTAAGTAATATAGAAAGGATACGGTCACACAGGATGTAACAAAAATGTGCCAAGAGGTCATTATAATATTAAAATCACCTTTTAAAAATTTACTGCACGTTTTTGATACACACTTTTAGCTATTCTTGCAAATAGATAATCAAAACGTTATCTGATTCAATCTTTATTTACGATAGTTTAAATTTAATTAATAATGAATAAACCATAATGAAAAAAAAATCGTTTTACTTCTTCTGAATTTACGTAATTTGAGCAGGTATATACCGGATCTAAAAATGACTCCATCAGGTCATAAGCAAACCAGATCGGTGTATAAACATCATTGGATCCTGAAAAATTAAATTAAAATTTTATTCGCAAGGAACATATTAGGGGTGTTTAGACTAATATTTATTGATTATTTAAACTTACCTGCACCAGACCGAATAGAATCTTTTTTTTCTTCAGATGGCTGCGGAACGTAGCCATCAGTATTTCTTTTTTGGTCTTCAGTTCCTTGACACTTTTATTCATTATAATGCTGAGGCGAGTCCATGCATCATTAACCTTTTGCCGATTTCTGTGATCGGCATCTTTGGAATTCCAGAGACATGGCTCATTTTGATAAGCCTCCAAAAATGTCAGAATCGTAGGTGATGACCAATCAGTCATTTTTACGCTTTGCACGCCAACGAAAAAGTGTAGCAAGTAAATACGTCCGCCTCCCGCAAGCTTGCGCGCATTACTGATTGATCGCTGCGCTGCCAAACGTATGGACACGATTTCCGACCCTACCATCAAAGTAATAGAGGTTATTATTGCGTAATCCGTAGTCGTGTATTACGCGCACCGAGTATTTCTCGCTAAGCTTATGTGCGAACGTAGAGATTCACTCCGTCTCTGTCTGACCAAACAAATTTGAGCGCGACGAAGCAAACGCACGCAAACGTAGTCAAACCATATTCATGTAAATGTACAGGCAGGTGTGAGATAGGAATAGGTGTTTGATGTATTACGTAATTTAAAGTCTATTAGTACATAGGTAAGGTTTTAAATATTTTAATTTTTGTTCTCTCTCATCCAGCTCCTACTTAAATAGGTATTTAAATTTTTGTTCTCTGTCATACAACTCCTTGTTGACTAGCCGGTAAAAACCAGTTGATATCTTTTAAATACGCCTACTTTTAAGTTGACAGTCCTAAGCCTGTTGAAGTATGAATAAATACTAGGAATAGGTGCCACTTAGTATCAAATTTACCTAGTATAACCCATCTTTAACATTTTCCCCTAACCAAAAAAATAGTTTATCAGTCAAATTGATGTTTAATATATTTTTCCATGACAATATTGCTTAGAGAATAATTAAATTTTTGTTTTTATAGTGTTTTGTCACGAAATTGATGACGTCACGCAGCCTACGCGTTAAAGAAAGCGCTTGCAAAATTCAACAGGCTTGCTAATGAGACGGTGGCCGAGTGGTATAGGCATACGCCCGGATAGCGTAAGACACGGGGTGCGATTCCTCGTCTGTCACACAGCCAAAGTTGCTTTTTACAAGTGCAATTTGCAATTTATATTATTAAGTTTGTATAGTGACAAAACACTATAAAAACAAAAAAATAATTATAAATTGGCTTCGTTCATCTTAACCGATTGTTAAATATTTGTAAAAATATTTCCTTCGTATATTGTGAGAGCAATCTCGCTACATTGATGACGTCACGCAGCCTACGCGTTTAAGAAAGCGCTTGCATAATTCAACAGGCTTGCTTATGTGACGGTGGCCGAGTGGTATAGGCATACGCCCGGATTGCGTAAAACATGGGGTTCCATTCCTCGTCTGTCACACAGCCAATGTTGCTTTTTACAAGTACAATTTGCAATTTATATTGTTTAGAGACATAAAATATTTGATTTCCAATTCCAATACTTGAGCCTACTAATTAGTATCATTTTTAAAATTAACCAACGATTCTACCAACATTTTAAAATTATTACTTTTTGTTACCCATTTTATTCAATTTATTTCAGTAAATCCACAATATCCTTAAATATTTTCACCACAGAATTCTCCTTTGACCATATTTTTTTCCCCCAGGTCTAGGGAGAGTATCCCTTTTTGAGGTGGGTAGGGACCCAATGCAAGAACCATATAAAGTATATAAGAACTAACATGTCTTTGCTTGTCTGTCAATGAGGGCATTGACAGACAACCAAAGACATGTTAGTTCTTACATTGGTCACCAGAGCTCGCTTCTCTCGACATATTTGTTGCTAAATAGTCTGTGCCAAAAAGTGCATTACGATTTTTGCATAGATTATAAAGCGTTGCCCACTAACTTAAATGTTAAATCTACGTCGTTTCAAATGATTACATGATCAGTGGTTTCCACCCTGGATGTATGTGACATGTGTTAGTTAATCTGTGATGTCGTGTTTTTGTTGTGACTGTGTTGTTGCATCTGAAATAATTGTGAAATTAATTTAGACCTCAAAATCACGGCAATAAACATGTCGTTTTTTAAGAATGTTGCCTCGGGATTTAACATTCGCAGCCGTGATACAATTTTAAAGGAATCCCTGATAAACAATTTGTCAGAGTGCGTAAAAGATATTCAATACAGCAATCAATTTGAAGAAAACTTCCACAGTGTTCTCGGTTCAACTGATTCAACCAACACTTTGTGCGTGGCCTTGGAAGCTGTTTTTCTGCATGGGTTGAAGGACACCTTTTTACGGAAAGCTAAAAATGCCCTTTCGGGTGAATCTGATCATCGCCCGCAGCCTAACTTTTGGCCTTTGATTCTCGTATTATCACACAGACAAAACATCGATCAAATAGCCTCTTTGCCACAAATTAATACCGAAATTGGACAGTGTCGCGCATGGCTTCGAATTGCTCTCAACGAATGCTTATTATCTTCATATATGTCAACATTATTAAGAAACATATCAGCAGTGAAACCATTTTATAATAGAACTGCTTTTGTATGTGATTCTGAGATACTAGAAGTTGCACAGAAGCTTATTGAAGGTTTGGAATCATGTGTTCAGTTTAATCTACCTATAAATTCTAGTTTACTAAATCAATGGCCTGAACAAGTGCTGATGCTTGCAGGTATATGGATACCTAAAATAAGAGTTGCTCCTATAAGTACGGCTTTGGATGTGGCCAGCACTATAACAGATGAAGATGTCAAACCTAAGCTGTTATTGACACCAACACACACTTCCACCATTACAGGCTTAGGCAGGATGCTTGCTTTAAATGAAGATGAAGCTCTTGATTTCATTCTGTCCAAAGATTCAAAAATATTATCTGTCAACATCACAGAAGAACAGCATGAGACAAAAACCAGTGAAGTGGAAGAGCTGCATGACACAAATTATGAAGCTATCCTTCAAACTGACAAACCTTCTGGTAGTCAGGAAGAAAAAGAAACTATTTCTCCAACACCATCTTCACTTGATTTGGGAGAATTTGTTGCTCCTACAGATGTTGTAGTCACTGGAAACTCTTTGTGTGGTAAAGGGTGGTCTAATGACAATGATGACTTGAATGCCTCTGTCAATTCTAATTCTTCTCATGGTAGCAGCATGATTAAAACACCAGAACTAAAGAGTTTATCATCATTAGTAGACAATCCAACTAATTTTGCAGAAACACAAATTTCTTCAAACCTACATGATATAATGAGAGATATTCAAAAAGAATTAAAAATAACTGATAATATAGATATTCCAGAATCAACAGTAGACCCAGTCACACCTGAAGATCCCATGCTGCAGGGATTAGACTTTGAAGTTGTTCCTAACTCCATGTCTGGATCATTCACAGTGCAGGAGTTGCAAAAAATGATTCAGCAGTTAGGTGCTCTCTCAAGAGAACAAGGGCTGGACCATCAGAACTATCAGTGCAAGGGTTGCCAAGAACTACTGGGAAGCACTATATCTAAAGCTAAAGTTTGTGCATACACTGGAGAGTATTACTGTTCTAATTGTATGGATCCAAATGTCTTTATAATTCCAGCAAGAGTCATTCACAATTGGGATTTTAAGAGATATTCAGTCTCAAAGAAATCGGCAATGTTTTTGTTAGAATTCCAACATCACCCATGGATAGATATGAAAAAACTAAATCCGAAAATATATTGTGGTGTATCAGATATGGCTCACTTACAAGACCTACGAATACAATTAAATTTCTTGAGAGCTTATATCTTCAACTGTAGAGAGCCTGTCATTGAAGAGCTACAGAAGAGAGTGTGGCCTCGGGAATATCTGTATGATCATTTGCATTTGTATACAATATCTGACCTTGCACAGATACCAAATGGTTCATTGCTGATGCAGCTAGAGAAAGTCGTCAATTTTGCAAGAACACATGTATTGGATTGCTGGCTTTGTAGTCAGAAAGGATTTATTTGTGAAGTCTGTAGGGATCCTAAAATTTTATATCCGTTTGAAACAAGTTCAACATATCGATGTGATGATTGCTCTAGTGTATTTCACAGCAAATGCCTAAATGCAAACATGCCCTGCCCCAAATGCAAAAGGAAGCAGAACCGTACCAGTGATGCTTCCTTGATAGATGCTGTTCATGCTCACTTCAATAAGTAAATATCTTATGAATGTAGTTTATAGTAAATTTGTACAAACTTATTTTTAAATTGGCTGGGTGTTTAAAATATTATATTTTTCTATTTAAAAATGCTAAATGTCTTGGATTCTGCAAAATTTAGAAAAAAGCTATCTACCTACTTGCAGGAATGTAAATATGTTTGTAGATTTGTTGTTAGCTTTCCCTGCAGTTGGATAATTTATGGGCCCTGCGTTGAAAGTAGAAGTATTTTTCAAGAGAAATGTTTATTTGCAATAGTTTATAATAATAATTTCAAAAGAAAGGGTTTTTTAATAGAATAAAGTGTTACTTTTAATGCTGGACATACAATTAAGTTCAATAACTCGTGTTTACGTTATTAATTTTGATTCGTTATGATCTTATGAGATATGATCAGGGGGGCAATTCTTGCGCAATTCGTATACGTAAAAAGTTCACCGATCGAATTTTCTTTGTCGAAAAAAATAATAAATAGTTTTTGATTTCTCAGGGTCATAATTTCTGTGTCAGATTTTGTTTCTGAGATATTTTTTTACGTGTAGATATTTTACTTGTTTTTTTTTTTGTAAAACGGTTAAACTCGCAATCGAATTACCACACGAAAAAAGTTCGATTGCCGTGAGAATCGGCCTCCAGGTACACACTGAATGCAGACCAGAAAATCAAAGAAGAGGCCTAAGTTTGGGAGTGGCCATGCCGTGGCTGATAATTATAATTAAATTGTATAAATGCATTTACAGCTATTATTCCAGCAGAGAATAGTAAGTGATGGAAAATATGTTTTATTGATAACAAAAATTCTAAAATCTCCAATTTATTTGTGAGATTTGGCAGCTTAAAGGTTCTGTCTTATTATTTAATTTAGGCAGTAGCAGTAAGATGAGGTGTACAATATTTAAACAAATTGTGTATAAAAAATATGTATTTATGAATATACATGCGAAATATATACATAAGTAAATAAAATACATAGGTAACATATTAGTATAAATTAAAAAATACTTTTGTAGATAATTTATATGGATGGATGGAATCAATGAATTTAAATAGTTTGGTAGATAGTAGAACACTTCTGTTTTATACACAGGGTGTAACGAAAGGCTTGACGAAGCCGAAAACAACTTACCTATTCCTCCTCATTTATAGGATTTTTTTTTCGAAAACTAAAATGCGAAGTGACGTGTTACTGAGATATTGACAGTCAAATTGCAAAAATTTTGAGTAAATAAAAATCTTGTATCAGTGCTATCAATTAATGTTTTTCCTTAAAACAGAAAAAAACAGCACTACGCAATGTATCGCGTAGGCACGCTCACAACGAAGCGAGTCCTTCGTTTGGGCGCGCGTCGCCAGATACATTAGGCTAATAAATTAATTATTATAGCTAAAAATAAAAGCAGTCTCAGCGAATAATTTTATTACATACGGTTTGGTTCGATTTACTAAAATGCCAGGTTTAAGGCTTCGTTAATATTTTTGTTACAACCGGTAGAGGTACATGCCCAGCACCAATCTTAAGCGGTGAGAAAAAGTAGCGACGCAACTGGCACCATAGATTTACGGTCGCAGGGAAGGCGCGGCGCCAGGTAGCCAATATGACATAAAAACATTTTAATAACGAGATAATAAAACTGAAAAAGAACACTTGCGCTAAAGATTCGTGGCGGGCCCCTGTGAGAGACTATCCAAAAATTCTCTGAGATTTTTTCGAATGTAAATACATGTTTTTACGTCATTATACACTGTTGTCCTTCAGTCCCTTTTAATTAAAACATAATTACTATAATATTGTCATAAAACATAATTGACTATAATATTGTTGACGTGTTTCAATTACGTTATTCCTATGTAGTAAAAATTTAACCATAGATGATGTATAAACTTTTTAGTAAATCCAATAGGTACGGACGCCAAGGTACAAACTGCGGTATTTTTTTTATCTTAAGCAGTTGTAATAACCTAATGTGTTGGCAACTGTACCTACTTTTGGTTGGATGTTTGTTTTGTGTACGAAATGTGATAAATGAAAAATATATTTAAAACACTACCGTAAAAGGTAGGTCATATCACTTTTGTTTTATATTAACGAAGTATAAATATAAAATAAACAATAAATATAAAGGCGAGTTTTGTTTTATAAGTGTTACCAATATTTTATTAATTAAAAATAATTTGTTACTTACTAGTAATACAATAATCTTATACTTCTAGTATTAATAATACACTGAGTTCGGCGTGATGACAATCACTTTATCTAGTCCTATTTATATTTAATATATCACTCAGATAACTATTATCAACATCTTTCTTGTTTCGTAGCTTCTGTTTGTTGGAACCGGCATCTCTACGCGAAGATTTGTCTTCAAATTCGGCTATGAAGTGTGGATCGTCCACGGAGAACTCTTCGAAACATTGGTTTAGTAATTTGTCTGGCTCGTCTTGCTTCGTTTTACTTTTTTTCTTAGGTTGATAGCTCAGAGAATCTTTATCGAAGTCCAGTGGCACGATGCCAAGGTCACCACTGTAGCGATTCTTTGCTACTTGCAAATATTTTTTGCCGCGGACTGCCGTTAGACGTTTATCCTATAAACAATATTTATTTAGTAGCCTGTTTCACGTAAAACAGAGACTGTTTTTTTTAACCAGAGTTAACCTAACCCTGATATGTGCAAGCGACTTACCCATTAAATAAGAGTAACGGAACAGAGAGGGGATCAGTTTCCTCTAAACTTTTACAAATTTATCATCCTCTATTCACATAAAGTAATATTTACCTGCACAATGAGAACATTGTCCGCCTCTTGTGACGCCTTTGCACTTCCAAATATTGAACTTGTCGACAAGTCTTCAGATTCTCTTTCCTGCAAAGAAATAAATAAAATGTTGGTTCCTTTTAAATTAATTTTCGCGTCACCTAGCATCTATCTTAATATTTGAAGAGTTTGTTTGTTTCAATGCGCTAATATCAGAAACTACTGGACCGATTTGAAAAAAAATTGTTTGTGTTGAAACAGACGGTTCCGGAAGCATTCCGATGCGGTTTTATGTAATTTGTAAGAAAACGAGATGAAAAATATAGATTATGCGATGAAAAATATGATGGTTGCGTTGGTCCGTTGGCCTAATCAAATAATACATTTTGTCTATAAAGGCTCAGTCAGTCTAATTAAAACTAAAGATAAGGTTAACCCACAATAACGTATACTATACATGTATACCTACGTTACGATCAAATTACAGATACATTGCGGGTGCATCACGAGCGTATCAAACAGTCGCAGCGATGAGATGGCGTCCTGCCAATGGTAGCGGTCTAGAACTGAGGTTTAGCTTCATTAAAAAAAAGTTAGTAACCTTCCGCGGGTGCATGACGAGCGTGACGTGGCAGTGGCGCGCCGTCGCGAAGGTGCGGAAGGCAGCGATGACGGCGTCCTGCCGGTGGTAGCGGTCGCCTTCGCGCTCCTCGCCCAGCCCCAGCATGAACTGCACGTTGTCTACTATCACGTGCGCGATGTCGTGCATGTACCGCGCGTGCTCTACCGCCTGAGGGAACGACGTTGGATAAGTTATGTCGAAGTTTTTCAACCGCGCCCTGGACTTCAATACAATACCGTAGCAGTGTAGGTCTATCTGATATTTTAAATGTATGTTTATAGCAATACAAGGTTAGCGTTAGCGCCATAGCGGTACCAAAGTGTGTATTCTATTTCTACAACTACTTGTATAAATATTTATCTTAATTTAACATTTTAATAGCATGAAATGGTGAATATCATGCGTATGTAGGTAATGCGTTCAAATGCGCAAATCGATATTGTACAAGATAGATTTTACAATGACTTTTGTAAACGCTACAATCACAGCAATTAGTCCTACATTTAGATATCACGTTATCTTTAGCAGCTGATACCCTACATTGTACAAAGAGCATAAAGGGTGACTAATTACAAGAGTGCACAAATATAATAGAGATAATTAAGTAGGTATACTAACTAACACATTGTGTATTAGGTATTTAATACGACATATGAACATTGACGAGATACCTAATCAATTTAGAGTGACTATAAAAAGTAATTTAAAAAGTTAAACAAAAAGAAAACGGATGCGTTACTTTCACCAAGTTTTCATGGCGGTTTATCTTTTAAATTACAGCACACGTCTTTGGAAGGCGTATAAAAATCAACATACTCAAATAGTATAAAATTCCAACGATATCACATTTACAACGATACACCCTTTTTTTAATGCAGGTAAAAAGTTACGTATTGGTGTATGCTGCCTACGTGTGTATGCCTAGCTACATACTTTTAGTTCTATTTACCACAAAATTCCTCGTTTACTCCTAGACTATGTTTGCAGTAAACGAATTTGCATAATAAATATGGTGTATCATTTTCTATACAATAATTGTCGATTTAGAAAGTAGGTACACACTCAAAGCCACACTGTTTCGAAAAAAGCTACTTCTGTTATCTTACCGTACTTTGGAATATAGCCATCCCTCTCAAATGTAATATCAAGATAACATGAGTCTCTTTGTCGACTGTAGTTTAAATAACAGTTTGAACGAAACAAAGATTTGTGTAACTTACTTCCATAACCACCTTGATTGGCTGCGGTCCGTGGAAGGCCAGATAATAAACTGGCAACTTCTGGAAGTCATCTGCGTACTTGTGGAAGTCCTGCAGGTTCTGTTCCAGCGGCACGCCGGCGAACTGCTGTAGCATGGTGCGCGCGAGACGCGAGTTGCGGATCTCAAAACTACCCCACAGGGTTTTTACCTGGTGAAAATTTTATTCGCAAGATTAAAAATAGATTATAACCTACATAGTACGTTCTAAGCTAGGTTAGCCGATTATAAATACTTACACGCATGCAGGCAGAATACACTACCTTTTACCTACTTTTAAGACCTGGAGAATGTAACTTTGTTATTTTTTGTGTACTCTGGCAAATCGATGATTGATTGATTAGAAGAAGCGGTTTATATCGAATTAAGGACCAGGGGTTAATGTAATGAGGGCACTGCACCCTCGTTAGAAGTCGAATATTGTTAAATTACTTCCACCCAGGGGATAAAGGAGTCACTTAGGGGTTCAATAGGTAGGTAGATATACCTCCGTCCTTTTTAGGTTGGTGGAGTCACACATAATCGTCCTCTTTTCTCTCCCGAAATAGAGGGTTCACACACATCCATACTTATTATCTGTCTTTGTTGGTAATTTACAATTATAAAGTTTTTTAAATATTTATACTTTAACTTATGTAATGTAACCTTTAACGTGTCACGATTCGAAATCGTGTAAACCAAAAGTCGAACAGCGCTTTTAAAGTATTGCAACATTTGACATACCCCTTGCTGCGCCAGGTCTAGGGACATCTCGGCGCAGAGCGTAGTCTTGCCGCAGCCGGTGGGCCCCGTCAGGACAGTTAGCTCGCCGCGCCGGTGACCGCCGAGAAGCTTTGTTAGAGCGGGGAAGCGACGCCATTTCAGACCTCTGACCTGTTGAGTAAGCAAAATATCAGTGCATTCTTCTTTATGTCTTGCTTTCTTAGTTAGATGTCTTTATACTTTTACCGAGCTTTCCAAGGCCGGGCGATTGATTATATTAAACGTGTCATCCGATATTGCTAAAGATGGTGACCTAAAGGGTGAGGGTGGTGGTGGTGAGGGGTTGCTTGGTTTCATGCATACAAGCTCGTACATAAATGTTTAATAAAATAATCAAGCAACTAAAATATGAATAATAAAGCCACATCACTGTAACTATAACTAAACTAAACTTTAATTACTGTTAATGTGCCTCTACAATAACGCCACTATGTCGGTCTGAGTACTGGAGCAGAACACGAGGGCGATTCCACTGCGGAAAGGTGTAAGACAGGGAGATGTTGAAAAAAAGGTCAATCGACGAATACAAATCGACTGAGCAGCGTTCGGGAAATTGCGCAAGACTGTCTTCTCATCTCATTTACCTCAGTGTCTGAAGACGAAAGTCTCCAACCAGTGTGTGTCACCAGTGATGACATACGGATCCGAAACATGGTCTCTAACTATGGGCCTTATAAAGAAGCTCAAAATCAAATAACGAGCGATAGAAAGGGCTATGCTGGGTGTTTCTCTACGGGATCGAATCAGAAATGAGATGATGATGATGACTGTAACTATCTTCTTAAATATTTTTGGCATTTTTTGTATTATAACTAAATTTAATAAACACAAGAACATAGATAGAGATTAGGTACCTTATCAAAATTAGTCAATTCCGCATAGACGTCGTCACGAAGAGCCGCAAATGTAGTTATAGAACGATGTGCGGCCGGTTTTGCTTCAGAAACAAGACTCTTCAATGAAAGTTGTGCATTTGCAGCCTCTGACGCTGTCACCAGTCCATCTGTTGGTCTGTAATTAACAATAATGTGAAAGTAATTTATTAAATTCAATTTTTAAGTTTCTCAAATTGCAACAGCTGAGTTAAGTTGTAATGTTTAAATGAACACTTAAACTGTTCAATGTTTAAATGAGCACTAAAACTGTTCAAGACTTAACATGTACATATTTTTATGAAAAAAAAAAATTAAGTTGAATTGAATTGCCAGTTCATTTTGTGATGCCAGCTGGTTCAAAATTACCTCACAAAACGACACCTATCTTCGCCCAGTTTTTCTGCAACAGATCTCATATTGTCCCAGTCTCCCCATAGACATAGTTTTTGGTAGTTTTCGAGAGTTGGCAGCACTATTGGAGGAAGGCTGCAATTACTTAGCCAAACCAGAGTACCTGGAAAACGAGAATATAGAGGTAATTAGTAACTTTGTGGTCAATAAAATAATGATTGAAAATAACCAAGCTACAGCACATGATCTAACTAAATCAACATACAGTCATGCATGCTAGAGGATGTTAATTGTAGGTATTATTAAAAAGTTTCAAGGATACACACCAGGTATTTTTTGTGCTGCTAGATGCAGTACATCTTGTATACTAGGGACAAGGATGGCTTGGTCATTGCGGCTCACCTTAGGAGCCCGGCAAGAAAACAGCCCTGCAGTATGCAAACCATAGGTTTCAGTCTCATCTTCTCTACCTGCTTGGATCTTGCGGTAGCCCACTACATTATCTAGAGAGTTTTTCAATGGGAAATATAATACTGTTCGGTCTTGTGATACTCTAACTTCAGACAAAACTTTTGTTGCCTCTTGGTAATACTACAAATAAAAACAGGTTAACATTTCAATTTTAACATAATTTTAATGACACAATGTTATGGTCAATGAATTTTACTTACAGGAAATTCAAATAATCTAAATAAGTCCAAAACTTCAGCCTCTTTTAAATCAGTTATAGAGGTAGAACTGCTGACAACATTTTGCCAATCTTTTTGAAAGCTATCTGAGGTATTTTGACATTTATCTATGAATTCTTTGAGAGATGCATCCATTTTTGCCTTCTTTAATAACCTCTCCATAATATTCCAGTCCCCATGAACATTACATTTAGGGCAAATAAAATATCCTGAAACATTTGCAATTGAATATACTGGTGTTATGTTATATTATATATTTTACAACTGCGGCGTAGTTAACGTTTACATCTATAGGTACCTGTCGTTTTGTTAATAAATACTTTGCATTCTTTGCTTTTATCATCTCCTTGACACAAAGAACATTTTGTTGAGATAGATGTAAAACCGTCTTGCACGGCAAAGCCTTTTTGCCTCAGTAATTTACGAATATCGGTCACTGTTATCTTAGGAATATCATTTAACCCTACTGTATGTATGTTTTTAAAATTACATTCACATTTATTTGATTGAAAAAATAAGCTTAATCCAAAGCTTCGATAGAGTTTCAAATTATAGTACATTTTATACATTTTTCATATAAAATTAATTAAAAACTTAAGCCAAACATAACCTCCAAAACAAAAACACCTGATTTGAAGTCAAAACAAAAGTTGACGTTTGATTTGAATAAGTTTTTTTTTCAAACGCTGGATTTTATGAATGAAACGTCGTTCCGTTACACAAAAAGTGAAAAAACAAAATATGGTGTAGGTATATTTTTCTTATACTGATTTCAGCCCGCAATCACAGCCGCAATAATTTATGTTAATCGTTCAAACGCAAATTATATTCAAAAATCAGGCTCGTAAATATTTGAATATTTCAAATTATTTTTATATGAAATAGTGTCGATTATTTCCTTAAAGTTTTTTTTGGCGTATTTATCGATTACAGGAATGTCGCGCGCTCTCGCGCGGCTAGCGGTTTACTCCCGCGAACACAACAGTGTGCTCGTTTCGGGGCTTATTGATAAGTTTGAGATTATTGTACTGACTACCTACATAAAGTTAAGAAGTTATTAAATTATTTCATAGAAGACTCTTTTGGGAAATTATTTCCCATACAATCTTCCCTTCCTCTTCTTACAGTCTTCTAATATGTACTTTATCGGGATTCAAACTATCTCTATATAGTGAGTGGTTCGGTTCAGCGGTTTTATGCGTGAAGAAAGAGGTAACAGATAAGACAAGACACACTTTCACCTAAAGGCAATCACTATGTTGTAGAAGGGCAAGAAATAAAACATGCTTGTAAATTGGTCTAAGTTGTATAATTCATTATTTTCCTACTATGTAACAGTATTTACATTAGCTAGCTGTTGATAAATTATAGGTCACCGTGTACTTAAACTAAAGGATTCATAAATATGCAGCATATTTTTAAATGATTTCAAAGCAAGCAACAAAATTTGTAAAATACATTGGTATAAAGAGTGATTTATAAACGTAATATTAAAACAATATTAACATAAAAGTATAAAGTAAACTTTTAGTTAGTACCAAATGTTGTTTTAGGGTGAAGACAAAGCGTCGACTTATCGGTACCGAATTGCCTGGAAGAACTAGTTATGTATTCACCCATAAACAAGAATGATACAAATTTGTTACTTATTATCAAAAAGCTAAGCCAAAAAATAAAAATGAAATCGAACCTAAGTGCAATTATTCGGGTTTATGTAAGGTCTGATTTTATTATTTTTTCGTTTTGGTACCATCTTCTCGATTGACAATGAAACACATTGAAACTAATCAACTTGGGTTTACAATTAAATAATCTATACTTATATAATAAAGCTGAAGAGTTTGTTTGTTTGTAAGCGCTAATCTCATGATCTATTGGGCCGATTAAAAAAATCTTTTAGAGATTATCGAGCAATGCTTTAGGTTAAAAAAATCACGCTGCGACGTAAAACCGCTAGTGTCCGATATAATTTACATCTACTTAAAATTTAAGTATTTTTATTTTTATATTTAATGTAACATTGATTATGCTTATTTACTATACTGAAGGCCGTCCGATGGTATAGGCATAGGAGCTTATTTAACTTTTGTAAAAGGGCACCACTGGTGAGTGATCTGTCAATCATTGAAACATTCACGTATAAAAATCTACAGTTATAATTGTCTTCTGGACCTGAAATTAAGTTGTCTCTTTTAGTATTCATTATGCATTATCGATTGCTTGCTTTCTATAAAAATCTTATTTGTAGGTTCCGTTTGCCTTTTATATCTATTGTATTACGTAAAGCAGTGTTTTAGGCGCCTTCAGTTGGTATACTAGGCGTCTAGCAGATCGGATAGTTCACTCAAGAACAATATAGGTAGACCGTTTCATTGAAAGGCGCGGCGCGGGCGGGTGCATCCGCGCCAGTGCTGCCAACTAGCCTTAGCGAAAACTTGCTGTCAGCGCTGTAACGCGCAAGAACTCGCTAAAATGGCTGTCCAAAGTCCGTTTCTCTTTGCCTGTAGAATATTGTACAGCAATCTTGACATACCTTTATATCGAACTAATTCATTCTAAAATAAGGTAAACACAAAACTCACCAACTGCAGAGGTAATCATCATCAATCATAAACATCGTTTAGCAGTGAGATCTATTTAAATCAAATATTAAATGATTTTTATTTACTGACACTATAAATATATATGTTTCTACTATTTGCTCGTTACAATGAGTACATTTTTATACTAAAATATTTTTCAAAGATACACAAAATCAATATTTTTCATAATATAGTGCTTTCAAATGCGAAAATTATGTTTTACGTTGTAATTGTATATCCACACCACCCGGCGGCTTTGCCGGCAGCATACGTCAACTGTCTGTCAGATACTATGGAAAATGCCGCAATAGCATTAGCGACATGGTCGCCAGCCAGCCGGCATAGCCGGAAGCCTAGGCGGTAGAACGCGCTTCGAGAAAAAAAGGCGCTAGATCTAGCGCGAACACCGCTATGTTGGCAGCACTGATCCGTACCTAATGCACCGCGCTCGCTTCTCCCCCCGCGCCCCACCGCCCCGCAGCGGTGTACCTATAGGAGTGTAGCAGTTCGGAATGTACACGCAGCCGTGTAGCAGTTCGGCTCGTCTAGTAGGGCGGCTGGTAGGGCTGCCGCTGCAGGTGCTGCACGAGCGGGCCCTGCTGCTGCTGCATGGCCATCATCTGCTGGCGCATGCGCTGCTGCGTCATCTGCTGCTGGTACTGCGCGCTCTGCTGCGGCTGCATGCCGCGCGGGTACGGCGGCGCCGGGCCACCCATGCCGCCCATTGTTACGTTCGGTGCCTGCAATAATGACGAAATAGTTTCCAATAATATGTTAACAACTGGCGACCTCCGCGGTGTAGTGGCTAAGCACACTGGTTTAAAGGCGTCGCCACTCCGAGTTCCCGGGTTCGATTCCCGGTCGGGTCAATATAGAAATCAAAATTTTCTATATTGTCTCGGGTCTGGGTGTTGTGGTACCACCGTTGTGTCTGATTTCCATAACACAAGTGCATTAGCTACTTACTTTGGGATCAGAGCAATGTATGGATTGGTGTCCAATATCTATATCATATCTATCTTAACTATAAATCTAAATACTATTTTAGTAGCTAATCCCACGGTGCCTCATTCTCTTGATCAAAAGAAGTTTGCGATCACTATGAGTTTTTTTTTTTAAGAGTATCTTTACTTAATATTGTAATCATAATACTATTACATATTTTTATATTTTTGGAAAACATACAATAAATATGTTTTCTTGACACTGTTACATTTAAAATAAAATAATTACTTTATGCTAGTGGTCACAAACCTTCTTTGATGTGTGTAGTTACGGATTTGCGTGTACTAACCTGCATGTATTGTGGACGAGCATTTTGCCTCTGCTGAGCGAGGTACGCTTCTTGGCTAGCTCGACCTCCCATCATATTCTGAAAAAAAGTTTCATCGTTTAGATACGTTCTCGATAATAACGTGTATTTAATTAACTGTACATTTTGTACGATACATTTACCTGTTGGAATGACTGTTGCCCAGGGAATCCACCCATCGCGTTACCCCCTTGCGGGCCCATGCTTCCGCCTTGGGTGGTCATGCCGCCCATGCCAGCGCTCTGGCCCATTTGTCCCATCTGGCCCATCGGTTGACCCATTTGCCCCATACCCTGGCCCATCTGACCCATGCTCTGGGGCATTTGGCCTGTTTGCCCTACGCCTTGACTCATTTGCCCGACGTTTTGGCCTATCGTGTTGACTTGTTGCGCCATAGGGTTCACTTGCTGACCCATCTGGTTTACGCTTTGACCCATACCCTGGAAGAAGAGGTAAAACGATTACGAATCGGCAGCAATTCAAACAATGTTGTTTACTTGTAAGATGAAATAAGAAACCAAAAATTTCACACGGGCGGGATTCGAACCTACAATTTCTGGCAAACCGGTCCAAAGCTCTTCCAATCAAGCTACTGCGCAGTCCATACGGCCGCGCGAACTTTCTGGTCTCTTATGAACACGTCATTATGCGTGACGTCAGCGCCATCTATCCGTCTGTATTGCAAGCGTTGGCCCGGTTTGCCAGAGGTTGTAGGCTCGAATACCGCCCGTACGCATTTTTTGGTTTCTTTTCTTATTTCATCTTATAAATTATTTGTGCATGATGATTTAACCTAGGATTACGCTTATCCTGAATTAAATCATCATTCTGTCTCGGTCAGTTTATTTGACGTTGAGAGAGACAGAATGAAGATTCGATTAAAGTTTAGCTTAATCCTGGGTTAAATAATTATGCGCAAGTCCACCTAAGAATACAAAATAACACTATGAGTATCAATAACATTTTAAATCAATGTTGTATCTGAATATGTTGTCCCATATGATGACTTTAGTTAGTTCTAGGTATACATGTGACATCGAGAACGATAGTGTATCAATAGTCATATTGCTATTTTTACCTCTATAACCTGCACTCATTTACATGCTTCATAATTTAATAATAATAATAAATAATAAATATCCTTTGGATATTCCCACACATCGCCATCTAGCCCCAAAGTAAGCTACTCAAAGCTTGTGTTGTGGGTGCCAGACAACGGATATAATACTTAAATACTTTTTGTTTGTAAATACATACATGATATACATAGATAATAAGATTTAATTAATGAATTTACCTGATTCATCATCTGTTGCTGCCCTCCCTGCATCATCTGTTGTCCGTACCCTCCATACCCCTGCTGCATCCCGCCGTACTGGCCCCCAAACATCTGGCCACCCATGCCGCCCATCTGGCCCTGGTTCATTTGGCCCGCACTCATTTGAGCAGCCCCCATCTGGCCCCCGCCCATTTGGCCGGCGCCCATCTGGCCCGGCATCTGAACGCCGCCCATTTGGCCCATCGGACCCATCTGGCCCATGCCGCCCATTGGGTTCATTTGGCTGTGGGAAGAATTCTTAATGAGCCTTTTTTTGCATAATTTGATTAGATATTGAGCCGCGATGGCACCGTACTTATAAATCTACCCTTCATTTTTGTCTGTCGCCCAGTTCAACGTGTCTTCGTTAGCGAAAAGGATGGCTACTTTCGAAAATGCAGTCTAATGAAAATCGGACCCATCTGGCCCATGCCACCCATTGGGTTCATTTGGCTGTGAAAATAAAAATCTTAATAAGCCTTTATTTGCATAATTTTATTAGATATTTAGCCGCGATGGCACCGTAGGCCTTATTCTGTCACATGAACTTATAAATCTACCCTTTGTTTTTGTCTGTCGCCCATGTCAACATGTCTTCGTCAGTGAAAAGGATGGCTACTTTCGCAAATGCAGTCTAATGAGGTATATATGCTTTGTAGTAACATGCACTCATGGAGTAACATAAACTTGTGCATATTGTCCTTATTGAAAACAGCAGCACACAGAGTTTTTCACTCGACCTGCTATCATTAGAAGAGAATCAGAGACGCTTGTTAAAGTACGGGATGGCATGTATAACACTTCCTTAAAAAATCAAATTCAAAGTATATAATAAGATGTAGTGTAGTAGTCAACTCACGCAGGCTGCATCTGCCCCATCTGGTTGGGTTGCATCTGCCTCATGCCCTGTCGCGGGAAGGGCGCTCTCGCGTGCGGCGCTCCTGGGTAACCGGTTCCTTGCTAAAAGATATATTAAAACATCAGTATTTATGGCTGAACTTTAGATAACGAGTTTAAGGAATACAGGGGGCTCGATTCTCGGTATGGAATGGACTAAACTATAGTAAAAATATAATATACTTTTACTTTAGTCTTTTTCTAAGGGCCGATTTTACCAAAGTCAAATAAGACTTAATTATCAGGCTGAATAAGCGTAAAACGACAAATTTTAAAATTAAATTAGTTAAATCATTGCTGACAAATAAGTGAAGTTTTCAAATTAGTATTTAAATTAGTTTTTAACGTATTGTATTTTTATCTGACGTCAGAAATTTCAGACCTAGGTAAATAAATAAAAGTACACAACTACAATAATTTAGAGACGTCAAATTAAACAGCTGACAGTTGATAAGTAGATTTAGGAGACCATAGACAGTTAAGAGGCTGAATCAAGAGATCTATTCTTTTCTGAGCAACTGACAGCTGTTTATTAAGATGTTCTAATGCATAGATATTTACTTAATTCCGTCGCATTATGAAAATACCTCAATGTGAGTATCGTATTTGTATTGCCTTTGAATGTTTTCGCTGCTGTTGCGAACTTCAATTGTTCGAATGACTCAATTAGTTCCGGCTACGTTACCTGCATTTGCGACATCTGGTTGAAGGGCACGCGCTGCCGCAGCATGTTGCTGAGCGCCTGCTTCGACTGCGTGTTGGACGGCGCCGGCACGCCACTGCGCGGACTCACGCCGGCTGGACAGAGTGATTATTTATTGATTTTTATTATTGATAAAGGTACACAAAAAACGATACATAAGATACGTTATTCTTACTAACACAACGACATCATAATTATAAACATATATACACAACATTCGAAAAATACACGGTAAATATTAAATAGAGAATACCAAAATTTTTAATTTATCTTTAACAAACAGTAAATAAAAAAGGTAGGTACTCTTAAAAATTTGAAGAAGCCGTCACTAAAGCTATAAATTTACTAGTATATGTTTTGTAGAGATAAAATTTAAGAGCAATTGTACACATCTACTGTAACAGCATCACTTAGTGTTACGTTTATTTTTGTAACTGTTTAATGATTATAAAAAACATTCTCAGCCAAAGGACATACACTGCTAAGCATATACTGAGACAGCGATTATAAAAAAAAATATACATAATCAATCTTTATTTTCTTCTAAGCGGCGAAAAGAATTCTCGGCCAGTATTTTTGGTTGGGACGTAAGGGAGCTTAACCAAGACCCAAAGCTCCAATCCAACCTCACCTTCACGCGGTGCGTCCTGTTTCAACAGACGAGGCTCTGGCGACCGACCGATGGCGGGATAACCATCCAACAAAAGGCGCACTAAAATGGTGAGCTGTGATGGGCAGCAGCGTCACACTTAAAAGATACTGCGCCACTGCGCTCGCCAACCCGCCTGCCAAGCGTGGCGAGTACTGGCAAATACCCCCCTAAATGGTAGGACACAAAAAAACCAGGCCCCCAGTCTCCGGCAGCCCCGCTATTCCTGATTCCGGTAGCGGTCACAGGGGGTGCTAAGAATCCCCGGAAGCGATCTCGCTACCACCCCCAACGACAACTGGCCCTGGTAACTTATAACGCGTGCACACTGAGGACAGACGAGAAGTTGCTCGAGCTGGAGGAAGAATTGAGCAGGTTACACTGGGACATAGTGGGTTTATCAGAAGTCCGCAGAGAGGGCGAGGACACGATAACTCTGAAGTCTGTCAAACTGCTCTTCTACCGGGAGGGTGACCAAAAGTCCCAAGGTGGTGTTGGGTTTCTTGTCCACAGGTCCCTCGTAAACAACATCGTAACCATCGAGAGTGTGTCGAACAGGGTGATATACCTTATACTCAGAATAACCGAAAGGTATTCGCTGAAGGTCATACAGGTATATGCACCGACCTCGAACCACCCGGATGAAGAGGTGGAGGAAATGTATGAGGACGTAAGTAGAGCCATACACACTTCCAAAACCTATATTTCACTGTTGTTATGGGGGACTTCAACGCAAAACTCGGCAAGCGAGGCGAGGATGAGTTGAAAGTGGGACCTTTTGGATATGCTCAAAGGAACGCCAGGAGAAATAGGCTGGCCGACTTTCTGGAGAAGGAGGGACTCTTTGCGATGAACTCTTTCTTCCAGAAGCCGCCTCAAAGGAAATGGACCTGGCTGAGTCCGGATGGAAAGGCGAGAAAAGAGATAGACTTTATCATGTCCACCAAGAGACGGTTATTCAATGATGTCTCCGTGATTAACAGGGTGAAAACCGGTAGTGATCACCGTATGGTCCGAGGCATATTGAATATAAATGTCAAATTGGAAAGGTCCTGCTTGATGAAGTCCACGCTCCGACCTACTCGTGCCCATATCCAAAATCCCGAGAGCTTTCAACTCGAGTTGTCAAACCGCTTTGATTGCCTAGAGAAATGCGTATCAGTGGACGAAATAAACAACGGGTTTGTGGAAACTGTCCAAACGGTCGGATCTAAGTTTTTTAGATCTGGCCGTAAAAATAGACCTCAAAAACTCTCGGTCCACACTCTCGACCTTATGGCAGAACGTCGATCTATGGCACTGCAGACCTCCGTTAATGCTCAAACCTACCAGCAGCTTAATAGACAAATATTGAAGTCTCTGCGACATGACATTCGTTCCTTTAACACGAATAGTGTTAAAGAAACAATAGAGCGGAACCAAGGCTCCAAAGTGTTTGCAAGGGACATGTCTATTGGGCAAAGCCTGTTGACGAAGCTTAAGACGGAGGACGGCAGTGTAGCGTCGACGAAAGCAGAGGTTTTGAGGGAGTTCGAAAGGTTCTATGGGCAGTTGTACACCTCAGTAGCCAAACCCGTTGATAGCTCGGCCGGAGACCCACGAGCTATCCTGACCCGACACTACACTGAAGACATCCCGGACATCAGCCTCTACGAGATTAGGACGGCCCTGAAACAGCTTAAAAACAATAAGGCACCTGGCGAGGACGGAATCACAGCAGAGCTCTTGAAAGCGGGTGGAACACCGGTACTTAAAGTCCTTCAGGGACTCTTTAATTCCGTTCTGCTAGAGGGCATCACGCCTGAGGCATGGAACAGGAGTGTGGTGGTGTTGTTCTTCAAAAAAGGAGACAAAACCTTATTGAAGAACTATAGAACCATCTCACTCCTGAGCCATGTCTACAAGCTGTTCTCAAGGGTCATCACGAATCGTCTCGCACGTAGGTTTGATGACTTCCAGCCTCCCGAACAAGCCGGATTCCGAAAAGGCTACAGTACCCTAGATCACATTCATACGCTAAGGAAAATTATACAGAAGTCTGAGGAGTATAATATGCCTCTATGTTTAGCTATTGTGAACTATGAGAAGGCCTTTGATTCGATCGAAACTTGGGCGGTGCTTCGGTCTCTTCAGCGGTGTCACATAGACTATAGGTATATAGAGGTGTTAAAGTGTCTATATAACAACGCCACCATGTCGGTCCGAGTACAGGAACAGAATACGAGGGCGATTCCATTGCGAAGAGGTGTAAGACAGGGCGATGTTATATCTCCGAAACTGTTTACAGCGGCATTGGAAGACGCCTTCAAGCTCCTGGAATGGGAAGGATTCGGCATCTCCGTCAATGGCGAATACATAACACACCTCCGGTTTGCCGATGACATAGTCGTTGTGGCAAAGACGCTGGATGATCTAGGCACTATGCTCGAAGACCTCGACCGAGTATCCCAACAAGTGGGTCTTAAAATGAACATGGAGAAGACGAAAATTATGTCGAGTTCCCTTGTTGTACCCACTCCAGTATCCATTGAGAACTCAACTCTCGAAGTTGTCGACGATTACGTCTACCTAGGACAAGTGATCCAATTGGGTAGGTCCAACTTCGAGAAAGAGGTCAATCGACGAATCCAACTCGGCTGGGCAGCGTTCGAGAAACTGCGCAAGAGCGTCTTCTCGTCTCAATTACCTCAGTGTCTGAAGACGAAACTCTTCAATCAGTGTGTGTTACCAGTGATGACATATGGATCCGAAACGTGGTCTCTAACTATGGGCTTTATAAAGAAGCTCAAAGTCACACAACGAGCGATGGAGCGGGCTATGCTCGGTGTTTCTCTACGAGATCGAATCAGAAACGAAGAGATACGTAGAAGAACCAAGGTAACGGACATAGCCTTGAGAATCAGTAAGCTTAAGTGGCAGTGGGCAGGGCACATAGCGCGAAGAACTGATGGCCGTTGGGGCAGGAAAGTTCTAGATTGGAGACCTTTCGACTAAAGACGCAGCGTAAGACGTCCACCAACAAGATGGACAGACGACCTTAAAAAGATCGCAGGATCAAACTGGATGCAGACCGCTAGTGATCGGTCGCTGTGGAAAGCCGTGGGGGAGGCCTATGTTCAGCAGTGGACGTCCTTCGGCTGATTATGATGATGATGATGATGATGATTTTTGGTTTGGTTTTAAGGTATTTTTCCATTGCAAAGTGCCATACCATGACCGTGCTAGAAACGTCTCAGGCACAAAAGCAACAAGATACGCTCTACCTTGCCCATTGCACGGATTGACAACGTTCTGTCTCGCGGTTATATGGAGCGAGTGGGCAATGTATCATAGTTTTCAATACGAATAATATTTTTTTGCCGGACAAGTTCCCAGCACGGTCATGGTAATGGTCTACGGTGTACTGGGCAAAGAGCTGTAGCGACATCTATGATCAACCGCTGTCACTTTATCTCCTCGCAACGCGCTGACTCGGCTCGACGCGACTAGATGGCGCTATAGTTGATGTATGAAGACTGAACTACGATATTAAAGATTTAGAGCGGACTAACTACATTATGTACAAACCAAGACACTGATCATCGGACCTTGGTCCTTGGCCATAACACCCGGTCGGTAGGAAGCGCTTGCCTTTGCCTTCCTAACACAGTTGAGCCAAAGAGCTTTACACTCAAGTTCACCCGAAGAATCTAGTGATAATTTTGAATATTTTATGTGGTATTTAGTTACTAATATTTTCCGCTGTTTGTAACAAAATCGCAAACGGTCATATAACGCCTTATTTGTTACAGTTCGCAATGCAACCTTATGTTATTTTGCGTCGGACCATACCTGGCGGGTTGTAGTAGTTCTGTCCGGGCGGCGGGAACCACTGCTGCTGCTGCTGCTGCTGCATGAACTGCGGCTGCTGCGCCGGCGCCGCCGCCATGCCGTTCGCGCTGCCGTTGCTGCCCGGCCCGCTATTGCCCGCCGTCTGAATCACATTCGATTGTTTAAGGAGACGTTCCGAATAATACAATTTAATTAAATATTAAAAAAATGCATTAAAAGTGAAACGGTACCAGATATAAGGAAGTTAGCCGGATCCCCTCATGAACTATAATAGAGCTGATAATCTTCAAACGTCTTTAAAAGACATGGCACTCGGGTTAAAAATGTATTATCTATGACACAAAAGAAACTAAACGAAAATCGATTCATCCGTTTGGCAGCTACGATACCACATAGACAGACACGTTAAGCTTATAAAATCCCCTATCTTTTGCGTCAGGGGTTTAAAACAAGTCGACTTAATGAGCCGGTAATAATATAACCGGTTCCTTGCTGAAAGTATAGTTAGACATGCTTATTTATACAAGGTTCTGAAATATACATACCGGAGTTGTGACCTTTTGTTTCTTGATTTTCTTGCACGGTGCGGATCGCGATCTTCCTTTTCCAGCCCCAGTGGGACTTGAGTCCAGGCTTCCATTGTCCTGTATAAAAAATACATAGAACTCTTAACATCATTTTTTGTTTCATAATAGTTAAAAGTTTACTTTCAAATTAAAGTAATCGTGTTTTTGTTTAACTTACACTAACTTGCTTGCTGTCATTTGTCTCGAGATCTTCAGGCGGCAGCGGCAGAGGTTCCAGATAGTAACTGAGCGGTTTCACGAGGCTGTGAGTGTGAAATTTCAGTAGCCTGAAATAGTTAAAAGTTAAGTTAGAAGTCTAGCTTTTTTGTCTTGTTTTTTGTTCTTGAATGCATTTTAAGGTCGGCACAAATTCGTTCCATACTTGCACAGAGTAAATTACAGCGAAATGGTTAATATAATTATCTTAAAGATGTTAGGATGGAAACAAGGCCGCGGGCAAGTTTTGTTGACATTATCGATCTTAATAATTTTGTTAATTTTTTGAACGACGGCCACGTTGGCATTATTCAAGTTAGTTTCTAGGAGAAAGATACTGATACTGAGTAGCTACCTTCTCCCTTAATTATTTGTAAATAACTTAGGGCCAATTTTCCAATGGTCAGATAAAACTAATCAGACATAAATTATAAAGCGACAGATTTAAAAAATGACCGTTACGTATGATTGCTGACAATTTTTTTAAAATTGCTTAGGTGACGTTTTCAAATTAGCGATATTGTATTTTATTCGAGGCATATTTCTTATCAGACTATTGAAAAATCAGCCCTTAATGGTGTAAATGTGTACCTGTGAGCGTTCTCGTAAGTGAGCGGCTTCCTCTCGATCTTGGTGGCGGCGAACCACGCCCAAGAGAGAGGCGCGGGGTTGCGCCCGCCCTCCATCAGCTCCCACGAAGACACGCGTTGCTTGTCCGTCAGCCGGAGGCCCTGTGAGGGTTTGTGTGTTATCACTAAGACACATGTCTATTCCTATGAGAGCAGATTAGAGGGAGGAAAGAGGGCTGTTTGTCAAGAGTGTATACGAGGGTCAAACTGAAAGTTCTTAGAACTGGCCACTTATAAACAATATAATAAAAAAAAAAATCTAAAATTTGAAAATAGAACTCTTTGCCAATATTACTGAGTATATATTTCATTCATTTGTCATTTGTTTTACGATTTGGCGGCAAATTGAAAATTGTCTGTGTCACGTCAACATGAATTTAACACGAGAAAATTTTCGTGCAATGATTTTTTATGACTTTCGATGTCATTTAAGTCAACAAGAAAGTTATGATAGACTACGATTGGCCTTTCACGATGAAGCCCCATCTCGTTATTATCATCTCTGGTTTAATGAGTTTAAACGTGGTCGCACTAATCTCACTGATGATGTACGTGAGGGACGGCCTTCTACGGCGACGACTGAAAATAACATCTGTGTTGTGCGGCGTATGATAGAGACTGACAAAAGAGTGACCTATCAGCAGATTCGGACAAGCTTAGGCATCGGTATGAGTCAAGTGCACAAAATCCTCCACGAACATTTAGCGGTCAGGAAGCTTTGCGCCCGGTGGATACCTCATAATTTGACTAAGGCTCAAAAACTCCATCGTGTGGATTGGTGCCGTAAAATGATTGAAAGATTTAACGGAGGTGACTCAAATGCTGTGTTCGACATACTAACAGGTGACGAAAGCTGGATTTACTGTTATGATCCTGAAACCAAAAGACAATCTGCTCAGTGGGTGTTTCCTTTCGAGGAGTTGCCAACTAAAGTGAAGAGAGATCGAAGTGCGGGAAAAAAAATGGTGGCCTCGTTCTTTGGAAGGATAGGTCATTTCGCAACAATTGTGTTAGAGGCAGGGACCGGAAAACCCCTTTTTTGATTAAGCCAATTGTTAGGGAAAGCCTATTAAAAAGGTTACACAAAGATAGGGTTACCCTATTGATATGCTTACCACATTAAATAAGGTTTCAGTAACTTTAATATTTAAGCACTTACCAACGAATAGGGTTACCATATTTCTATCTTTTTGCCACGCATTTTATTTCTTTCTTTAAAATGACGTGTCCAGATATTTATTTTGGGCTTGCGGAGATTCGCGGCTGGTGTTTGCTTGTTCCCGTCAATAATTATTTTCAGCTGCTTTTTCTTTTTACATGGAACCTAACAAAATTAAACATGATTCTGATGAAGAATTAAAAAAGTGCATTAAGCGAACTTTGAAATCTAATTAATAATTATATTAGTATCAACTTAGACATATATTTTTATTAATATATTCTTTAAATATTATTATTATTAATATATTATTATTATATTTAAACGATAAGTTTTTGAGATTAAGTTTTTCATGAGAGGTAAAAGAACTGATACTCACGGGCCTTCGCCAATAGTCGAATGTAGTAAGCGTGATTCCTTGATCGATTTTTAAACCCTATTCATAGGGTAAGCCTATTGATAGTGTTTTTGGATTTGGTAAGCGATTACCCGAATTAATTGTATTAATTTGGTAAGCCTTTCGTTAGGGTAAGTTGACGATTAGGTTACCGAATTGATAAGGGTTCTTGGAAATAACTTTAAAAAATACCCTATCAAAAACCCCTTTAAGGGTAAGCGGTTCCGGTCCCTGGTTAGAGGATCAAAAAACAGTTTCTGCAGAATGGTACACTACCAATTGTTTGCCACTTGTCTTGGAAAAAGTTCGAGAGAAACGACCTCGCAGTAGGATCCTCCTTCACCACGACAACGCCTCGTCGCACACCGCCAAGCGAACGATCGACTATTTGGCGACATCAAACGTTGAATTACTGGGTCACCCGCCGTATAGCCCCGACCTCGCGCCTTGTGATTTTTATTTATTTCCAAAAATTAAAGAAAAACTTAAAGGAAAGCGGTTTATGAATGCTGAAGAAGCGGTGGCTGCGTATCGCGATGCCATTGAAGAGACCCCTAAGGACGAGTGGGCAAAGTGCTTTTCCCAGTGGTTCCATCGCATGCAGCGGTGTATTGACGTCAATGGACAATATTTTGAAAAGATATAATAAAACTAATAACTGGCTAATGTAATCAGTTTTTGATTTTCTAAGAACTTTCAGTTTGACCCTCGTATTATAGTGTTGGGATTGTAAAAGAGAGAGAGATGGAGAGTGACAGTGAGAGATGAGAGAAAGCGGAACTAGAGAGAAAAGAACAAAGCAACGGAGGAGAGAGAGAGAGTGGAGTAAAAAAGATAGATAGGATAAATAAGATGCGTTTTTAGTACAGGCTAAATTATGTCAATGAAATGATGTCGACAGGAGATTAAATATTCGCATGAACCTAACGAGACGTTTGTTTTTGCCAGTAGGAACGTAGGTATAATAATAATTCATATTAAGTTTTAAGGCTTTCTTACTTGCTTTTTGTCGCTATCAAATCCAGGTATCTTGTTTCCTTTCTGGTCTACCAGACATCCAAGCGGTTCACAGGCGATGACCTTAAATAAATAAAATAACCTCGATTAAAACATTTACGCAAAAAAATATATATTCTAAAATATAAACAGTTTGATGACGATACCCAGTTTTTTTCTGGAGAGTTTAGAGTCTTACAATGCGAGAGCGTACATCAATTCTTTAGTTTAAGAGTACAATTTCGCGATATCAACCTCTAAGAGTGTTCTTTGACAGTGGCAGCAGTTGCCAGACGGGCTGTGTCGATCGCCCAACTCATTCTTAAATTTCTTCATTCAGTTCTGGTGCTAAGTTCTGGGCTGCAATGCTTCAATGTTGTTGAATAAATCATATAACTCGCTGCCGCGTTAGTTCCGACCACTTTCATTAACAGTAAACACAATTGCGATAGCAAAAGACCATACAGGAGCAAGTAAGTAACCAATCAAGAGCTCGGAGCAAGCCCGAACTCTTTCAGAGCTAGTTGCCAGATGGAGTTTTCATAGTTAAAATTAAATTATCCGTCTACAGGATATGTGGTCGATGGTTCTGGATCTCATTGACGAACTAGCTAAAATAGTATTAAGATTATGCAATCTTTACCTCTATAATGGTGTTCTTTGACAGCGGCAGCAGCTGCCTGACCGCCTGCACCGAGGGACCGTGTCGATCCCCCAGCTCCTTCTTCAACTTCTTCATCAGGTTCTGGTAATGCTTCCTGTTGTTGTCATCGCCTCCGTCAGCCAGCGTCGAGTGGATGAGCGTCGCGAGCATGTCGATCAATGTCGTAAACAGGTTGCTGCGACACAAACTAAATTAACGTTTGTGGTAACACCGCCCGGTCAGCCATGCTACGCAGCAAGTCGTTACGCCACGCACCATTGGCGGACCCAGGGCTGGTTTTTGACGTTGTTAACAGTATTAAGTTATTCTGTGATGTTTTAAATGTGATACCACAATAGAGGCGGAAAGTAGGCTCACTCCTACCTTATGAAATCTAGAAGAAATAAAAATATTGAGTGGTCTTAAGACTGTGTGTTAAACATGTCTTGCGAATTGATATTGCGATTTAAGGGAGCGTAGATACCGAGATAGGCTTGTTACGAAATGCTAAGGTTAGCAAAAGTTTTATCCTATTCTGAAATAACAACTACACATGTTCATGTCTTTTTAATTAAAGATTTGCCTGTATAATTGACGCAGTGCACAAAAAACTGTATTAACATATTGTGATAACCGAAGTTCTCACTGAAAGAAAAAAACAGAAAATATAATAACAAAACAATTCCATGTAGGTAGCAATTATGCAGAAATGAAACACAACTTGACCGACAGACAATATTAATAGTATTATTAAGTAACAGTACATTAAGTGTGCGTGTTACTATAAGGAGTGAGCTTACCATCCACCTTTATTCACCATTATTCCATCAAGTGCAAAATCATTTCAAATGCAAGTGAAAACGAGTCCACATTCAAGAGTATACCAAAAGCCCGGTGTAAAATGATAGTATGTGACATGTAATGTTCGTGCCCTGAATCCACCCGCACCAAGCGTTATGGTATGAACGCGAAGCGCACGTGGTCGACTTGCTCTGTAGGCCGTGCGGTTAGCATCCTTCCTCCGTGAAAGCGTATGGAGCTGCACACGAATAGATGAACGCATTAATACTCACAATCACAAATGTTTTCACAGATATTTACAATGACAGGACCGTCAACACGGTTTATTTTACTAGGATAAAAATGATTGATAAAATTAATGTAAGCAATGGTTTTTGGCTGTCTGGCAGATCATGCTATTTAGCAAACTTTTTTGAGTGTTTTTTAAGATCAGTTATTGGATAGAACTGTCAGAAGATGTAAGACAATAAGAGCAATTTGCATCTTAAATATTATTATTTTTGCTTTATTAAACCACTATCTGCCATCTCTTGTATCTTGAAATATGTTACAATTTCTTTCTGTACATTTTAAGCCCTAATTTTTGCCTTTACCTTATTATTCAAATTTAATATTATAAAATGAATGGTTTATTTAATTGTTTAATTTGATAGCTATGAATTATTCCGAAAAATGAAATTAATTAAACTCCGACAACGTAACCCAACCTCCCAACACAAACCACGATGCAATTTCAAACCTTCCACCCCCACTAGTTACCTATTGTTGTACGCGTCGACGACCTGATGCGCGACGAGCTGCGTCAGCAACACCGCCCAGTCCGAGATCAGCTGATACGACCGTCGGATCGTGTCGAACATGCCGCCCGCGAGCGAGAAGCGGAGCTGTAGCGCTTCGGGCGCTGCCTCGTCCTGCCACGTGTCGCTGCAAGCGGAGCGCTCGTGGTCCCGCGCGTGGGTGAGGTAGTGTTGGAGTTGCTGGTGGATGGAGCTGAGCAGACTCTCTTGCTGTATTGGGGGTGGTGACATGTTAAATGTATGTAGGATTGATTGAAAAATGCATTACAAGTAACTTTGAAGGTTAGTAGAAATCCATGTAATCTATTTACAAAATTTATGATTCTTTGCAAGAAGTCTCAGTACCATATCATGACCATGCTAGGAGCTTCTCATCAAACAAAAAAAATAACACGATACGCTTTACTTTGCTCACTGAACGGAACTAGCGAAAGCGAGTGAGAACGTGTATGACACGCGACGGTGTTAGTCAGTGACGGAACGGTTTAGTGGAAACACCGTCATAGTTTTTAATACAAACAATATTTTTTTGCCTATAGTATTTGTCACTATACAAACTTAATAATATAAATTGCACTTGTAAAAGGCAATTGTGTCAGATGAGGAAATATGTCACGCTTAGTTAATTCACCGTATGTGAGTATGTAAATAATAAAAAAATGGTTTCTTATTTCATCTTTATAAATATAAAATATGACACTGTGAGTGTTAAAAACATTCTAAACCATTAGATAGCGAAGCGTCATCGATTTCCAAGTTGAATTTATTCTGTAAAGAATAACTACTTGGCCCACTGTAGCATAAACAGACGGGTATATGGCGCTAAACGTCACGCATAATGACGTATCCGTAAGAGACCTAAAATTTCGCAGGGCCCGACTGTCAGTACGGTAGCTCAATTCGTAGAGCGTTTGGCCCGGTTAGCCAGAAAGTGCTGGTTCAAGTCCCGCCCCTGCGCAATTTTTTGGTTTCTTATTTCATCTTTATAAATATAAAATTTGAGACTGTGAGTGTTAAAAACATTCTAAAACAACTAAGACCCTTCTCGTAACTAAGGCCTCTTTACTTAAGGTTAGTTATTGCAACTGAAAACTAAAACAGCTTCTTATTCTTGTGCGTTCAGATTGCACAGCGCACAACACAACACCTATATTTCTACTAGAACAACAACATATAACAGTCTATTAGTAGTATAGCCAGACAGTAAGAAGAGTACCTTCTGGTCATCCTGATGGCGCAGACACGTGAGAACGAGCGACAGAAGCGGCTCGTTGGCGAGGCGGACTTGCGCGCCGTTGCCGCAGCCGCACGCGCTGCCGCAGCTCGCGCCGCCCACGCCGCGTTTGCCGCCCGGGCCGCCGCTTGACGAACTGACGGGTTGGTTCATGTTTCAGAATATTCAGATACAGATTCATTTATTTGATTGAATTGTGGGTCAAACATCATCATCATCATCATCATCATCATCATTATCAGCCAAAGGACGTCCACTGCTGAACATGGGCCTCCCCCACGGCTTTCACAGCGACCGATTACTAGCGGTCTGCATCCAGTTTGATCCTGCAATCTTTATAAGGTCGTCTGTCCATCTTGTTGGTGGACGTCCCACGCTGCGTCTTTGGTCAAAGGGTCTCCAATCTAGAACTTTCCTACCCCAACGGCCATCAGTTCTTCGCGCTATGTGCCCTGCCCATTGCCACTTAAGCTTAGTGATTCTCAAGGCTATGTCCGTTACCTTAGTTCTTCTACGTATCTCCTCATTTCTGATTCGATCCCGTAGAGAAACACTCAGCATAGGCCACTCCATCGCTCGTTGTGTGACTTTGAGCTTCTTTATAAGGCCCATAGTTAGAGACCATGTTTCGGATCCATATGTCATAACTGGTAACACACACTGGTTGAAGACTTTCGTCTTAAGACACTGAGGTAAATGAGATGAGATCTTCTGAGTCCAAGAATCAGACTGAGAATTGAGAATTCTGAGTCTGATTTTTATGGCCATGCAATGCAATACACATTCTCGCTATAAAGATCTGTCGACTTTGTAGGAATGTTCAATTTCTTTAGGAAGCGTGTTATAAATGTGCATATTTTGTCAAACGTTTGCGTGCACGCCTATTGAGCCTGTTGATGAAATCACCATTTGTTACGTATTTTCTAATAATTTTAAAATGCTTCTTTTCCATAGATTTACTATGGTGATGCAAAGTGTGTATTGATAAGAATCGGATCGATTCTGTGTATGGCATTTATATGTGGACTCACCCTTTATAGCTGGGGCTCTGATGGCTCTTGCAGTCGCGATGCGAGCCGCCGCTGCTGCCGCCGCCGCTCGAGCAGTTGCCGCTGCAGCCCGCTCCCCATCCGCTTTCTAGTATCTGGAGGCAAAGTATTTGATATAATCTCATATAAGGAGATCAGGAGGTCCGAGATAAAAGTGTGTTTCAGAATCATACTGTGAAAGTTTCTGTTTCAATAATTGAGAAACATGTAATATGTATGTATGTATATTTTTAACCGACTTCAAAAAAGGAGGAGGTTATCAATTCGACTGTATGTTTTTTTTTTGTATGTATGTTACCTCATATCTCAGTCGTTTGTCGACCGAATCGAAAAATTTTTTCACCTACTTAGAGGGTGTACTTTCTTGTTGGTCCCATTTTTTCCATTTTGGGATCTGATGATGGTATCTTGGTGTAATCGAGGGAAACCCTCAAATTTTAAAGACACGTATAGTGTTCCTTTACTAGAATCTTAATGTTGACGTGTTGTTACGTCTGATAGTTAACATCTTGTGGGACTGAGCTGATGGTGGAACTCCTTAACGCTTAGGAGTTCAGTAATTATAATGACGGAACTTATGATAGGTAGTTTGTAGCTTCTTAAAAAGCAAGCATCAACTATCACAGCACCGACTCCAAAAACAAATTGTTTGCCTAAAACGGATTCCTTTTCTTTCAATGGTGAAGAGTTTATTTCAGACTTTTTAGTGCATTTTGGTTTTGAAGTCGTTTTTTTTTGGTTATTTATGTTTTTGGTAGTTATGTGAACCTAAACTTATACGTATATTATGCTGATTTAGTTTAGCACCACACACAAGTATCAAGGAAATGGATGAATTTCTTATGACATGCCATTAACTGATACCCATAGTGGCTATGATACGATTTTAGCCTTCCTTATTTACAAGAAGAGGTTTTGCGTTTTGTTAGGAGGAGATCAGCAAACAACACAACACGTTAAATCTTTCAAAATAAAAAGGATTCTTCTTTCGAACTGTCATCACACACAAAATCACTTTTATGGAGCCCATGAAAGGAACACAGCAATGTCACTTTCGTTTTTAAAACAAAACAAACCCCGAAAATACTTTCATTCAATCAAAATACTAAGTAAAACTGTTGCTTGAAATTTTAGATTTCTCACACTCGCGGGAACGAAGCGAAAAGCAAAACAAGAACTACCTAGAAAAAAAAGGCTGTCGCAATCTTTTCATGAAAAAAAAAAAGTTGTTTGCATTTCTTTTAAACCAAAACTAAAGCTGGCTTGACTTACGAATTAATTAAAGAATAAAATGACGAAATTTCCTGCGTTCATAATATCATTCGTTTGAGATTTATTTCTTTAGAATTTATTTTTTGTGAAATAGGTAAAAATCGCAGGAAATAGCAACGTCGCGCCATTTAGTATCGGGTATACGATAAAAAACGAAACTCCCGCTAATAATTAGGTTAAAAGAAACCATGATATATCAGTTTAAAACCATGTTTCTAACTTAATTCCAAACAAAACAGATGTGTTTGGATTAGACTCCGAAGTACTCGTATTTTACGTTTTTAGAGCGCGAGTAGGACAAAAATACTCTTCAGTAGGAAACTGACATAGAAAGAAGATAGTATGCATGCCTACTTTAGGGATCTGTAATGCGAATAGTCATCATATAATAAGTCACCTTAAGTTGTCACAGGGCGTCATTTTCAATTTGGTCGGGTTTTTATGTTCACTGTGTGATATTGTAGGTATGAGGTGCGATTGCAAGAGTGTGCGTGTATTTAGCAAGCAGCCGCTGGGCTGCCTACTGCCTAAAATATTTTCTTTTTAAAGTTGAGCGTACTTAATCCCTCAAGCGTATGTGAACGAGATCAATGACGTAAAAGTATAGACACGTTCTTCACCAACATTAAAGCATTTTAAAGTAGCGCAAGGCTTACTCTATATACGAACGTATAGTTGTGTATTACGACTCTAAGCGCTAATAAAGACAACAGATGGGGCATGCCTGTTGATAGAAAGAGATAAATATATAACATTCGTTACGTATTGATTGCTACTGAGCGCTCATTGGCGCGAGCGCGTGACATCTCGCTTATAGCCTAATGTCAGCCATTGCTAAATTATGGTAAAGCATAAATAAGTGTTTTAAGTTTTAATACTTTCAAATGAAAAACTATACTAATGAATGTAATGACACGTTTTTCTAGTCTCTAACAGTTGCAATGTAATTGGTACTAATCCTAAACACACGGAAAGGCATTTTTACAAGCAAACGAGAAATAATTTAAGGCGTTGTCGGGACGTATAGCCATAAAGAGAAAGCGTGCCAGACTGAATGCACTCCGGGCAATTACCTGCCTTTCGTGTAGCCATTTTCGAGCGCATAGGACGTATCTATACAATTTAAAAACATCTTAGAACGAGATCTTCTTCTTTTCGAGTCGACAGCAAACTATACGGTCTCGGCCCAGAACTTTGCTACGAGGATAGCGTTGTCAGTAGCTTTCATTAAATCCTCCCGCGTACAGTTATAAGGGCAGGCAGGGCACGATATAAGGTGTTCCATCCTTTGGGGAATAGCACCACAAATGCACTCTAGATTATCATCATTTATGAATCCCCATCTAAACAAATTTTCCTTGCTGCGGCCGACCTGAGTCCGAAGTCTATTTAAAGCCTTCCAGGTCAGCCATGGCAGCTGGTGTCCAGGAGGGGGATGTTCAGAGAGGTAGACAAAGGGGTCGGTAATTGAAGTGCTATTCCGCCAAAGCACACGTCTAGCCTTCGGAGGATCACCAGTGAGAGGGGTCACACACTTTATAAAGTTATTACGACTTTTGAGTCTTTGAGGCACAGGCTTGTGGCCGTAAAGTGGGTGCCGACTGTCACTCATCATTTTGGCTCTTTCTGAGGAGCTAGCGACAGCCCTGCGGACCGTCGGCGGCGCTATACCAGCCAGTGGGTACAGCATTTGAACAGGTGTCGGCTTAAGACAACCAGTAATAATCCTGCATGTTTCATTTAATGCTGTATCCACCAACTTTGCATGGGCAGAGCGGCTCCAAACTGGACTAGAATACTCGCCCGCGGAGAAAGAAAGCGCCAATCCGGTAGTCCGCACAACATCAGGTGCAGCTCCCCATTTAGAAGAAACTAGTTTCCTCAAAAGGCTATTTCTGGAATGCACTTTCTGCTTGAGGTTTTCGCAGTTTTTCCTAAAATTTAGCAAGCGATCCAAGAAAACTCCGAGGTATTTTGGGTTATCGCAGTGCTCAATGAGTACCCCACGCCACTGAATGTAGAGCTTACGACCCGCTTGCCTATTACGAAGGTGGAAGACACAGGATTGGGTTTTACCTGGTTGGTTTTAATGCATTTGCATCGTAAAAATGACCCAAATAGCCCAGAGCGGTTGATAAGTTGGCTTCTACCTGTTCGAAGCTGACAGCTTGAGATGTGAGAGCCAAGTCATCTGCGTACAGAAAGCGGGACGTGTTGGGAGAAGAGGGTTGGTCGTCAGTGTATATGTTAAAAAGAAGAGGAGCTAGGACACTGCCTTGAGGCAAGCCATTCTTCTGAGCTCTCCAACGACTTTTGTCCGAGAGGAGATGAACTTGAAACCTACGATTGTGTAGAAGTTCGCGGAGTACGTTGACAAATTTGCTGTCACCAGTCATGGTCTGTACCTTCCACAGTAATCGTTTTAGGTTGACTGTATCGTACGCCGCTGATAAATCTACAAATACGGCGCCGGTTAGCATCCCCAGCTCAAACCCGTCCTCTATATGTTGCACAAGTTTTAGGGTCTGGCTGCTGCAAGATTTCACAGGTCTGAAACCTGCAGCAGTCTTTCGAATAACTTGAATGTGTGGCACAAAAGGGATATTGGCCGAAAGTGTTTTGGATTATCTGCTGACTTTCCCGGCTTAAGTATGGCGATCACCTTAGACTTTCGCCAGAGACGAGGAATCGAAGCATGATCCAGACAGTGGTTGAAAATTTGCAGCAACCATGACACTGCAACTGGGCCAAGGTGTTTAATTTGCTCAATTGAGATATCGTCTACCCCCGAAGCCTTACCACATTTAAGCTCTTTTATCGTATCAACGATATTCGAAAGACTGAAGGCTTTGCTGATATCATCACTGCTGGTCTCACTGTGATTTAATTTTGGTACCCTTTTAAGCCGGCAGGGTGGTTTGCCATTTAATAGAAGCTGGTGTGCGATCTGGTTGGCAGTGACTTGACCAGGCGAGAGAGGCTGAGGTGATTCGCCAGTGAGTTTGCGAATGGTTGACCATGCTTTTTTACTGTTATGGGTCATATTTACCCTAGTACCAGTGTCAACCCACCTTTCCCTCAGCTTTTCACTAATTTTTATTAAAAGTTCATCACCAACCAGATTTGTTTCTTCTGAGAATGGGTTCAGTTCATACAGTGACTCGTACTGCTTCAGTAATTCCACAGATTCTTTCGACAGCCCCGGGATGTAGGAGCTCCTACAACCTCGGGGAATACATTTCCTGGAAGCAGTGGATACAATGTCTACGAAGCAGTCGTAGTTTTGCGTAGTTGGTAAGACGTTCGATAGGGCATCATCGATAGATTGCGCAACCAGTTCCCAATTTCCCTTGGTAAAGTTGAATCGGCGTCTGAATGGGACCACTGAAGGTCGGACCACAGGCTGTATAACGCACTTGATGGGTCTGTGCTGAGTACGGGGTATAGGCGGACATACAGATTTAACACATTGTGAGCTGACATTAGACGATACAAATATTAGGTCTGGATTATACCCCCTCTTCCATCGGCCACTATTAAAGGTAGCCGGTAGTTTAGAGTTATGAATCAGGCATAAATCGTTATTATCAGCCCACTCCTCAACCGCATGCCCACTTGAATCCGTGTTCCTGTGAACGAGATACAATAGATATTCTATTGTAATGCGGTCTCATGGGACCGCTCGGGTGTTGAAGCGTTGTATGTAAGTTGTTAATAAAAAACTTTTAATTTCCAGCTTTGTTTATGGAATAATGGTAATATTGATTTGGCATTATGACTATGAGGTAGGCACTGCTTAACTGCCTTTATGGAATGCACGCCCCTGCAACTTAGATAACATTTATTTACCTGTCCAGCCTGCTTGAGCACGCGGCCCTGCACAGCAGGGGGCAGCTTGGCGACGAGCGGCGCCACCAGCCACACAGACTCCGACCACTTGCTTGTACTGACCACGCTGCGGTCAGTGCCGGTCCTGGGGGAAAATGTACTCATTATTCCCCTGAAGCTAACTCGCAAATGAAATGATGCGACATCTATACAATCGCACCGTGTTTGCCAGAACAGAGTCATATAAAAAAAAAATCGAATATATAATTATTTTTTATAGTGTTTTGTCACCATTCAACCTAATAAAATAAATTGCACTCGTAAATTGCATCTTTGTTAGACGAGGAATCGAACTCCGTGTCTTACGCTATCCGGGCGTATGCCCATACCACTCGACCACCGACACCTCGGCAAGCATGTTGAATTTGACAAACGTTTTCTTTAACGCGTCCGCTGCGTGCCCTCATCAATGTTGCAAGATTGCTCTCACCATGTCACAAGACACGGGGTTCGATTCCTCGTTCCACACAGTTGCTTTTAACAAGTGTAATTTATACAATTCCAATAGTCACCATCTCGCTTAAATATTTGATATCGAGATTGAGATTCCGTATTATATCTACAGCGCCATCTAGCCATTGGCAGCGGCGTTATCGTGTATCTATCTATGTTACGTAGTACTACTAGCGGACATTGGTAGATCTCACTATTGTAAGCTAGCTAATGGACACACGAGAAATGCGATTGGTATGTAATTAACTAGGCAGTTACGTGAACAATGTTTTCATAAATAGGGAGTCATTTAGCTAAGCTCTCACCTGGTGGTAAATGATGATGCTGATTAATATGGATTATGTTATAGCAAAATACACAAAAGCTACACAGCAATCATGGGTCATCTTATACTGGACACTATGGTACAGATAGTTTAAATCAGTTGTGCGCGCGGCCCTATGTGTGCGTGGGCTTGTAAATATACAACTTTCATTCGTGTGGCAGTGACGCGGCAGTCGTCGTCCGAGCAAGACGTGTCCTTATCGCTTTTTCTTACGGGTACAGTCGTTTACGAAAATGTCTAGTTCTTCACGGAGAAAATGTTTAAGGAGTCAGGTAAATATTAAAAGATTTTTATTTTATTTATTTATTTTTTTAATTTAGATGTAATTAATATTTATTATTCAGAGATCGGAATTGGGTGTGTGAAAATACCTAAAGTTTGCAGCGGGACATAATATGGAGCACGTGTTATATTCTCGATATTTTGTATTTTCACACACCTAATTCCGATCTCTGATTATGATTCTATATAAGAAAAAAATTTTCCTTGTTGACGTTTACGTATTATTGTTTTAGACTCGAGAAACCATTGCTAAGGTATACGAATTTCTGAAAATAGATGCGAGAGATATATTGGAACTAGTAAGTGATCCAGTTTGCAGCGCAAGTCCAATTTTAATATCGAAATTAAGTGAACATTTAAATAGCGTACGGAAAAGAACAGCAATGGCAGTGGGGGTATCAGAGAGAACAATTACTAATATATTGGCTGAAGGAAAAGAATCTGACTCTAAATTTAAATCTCCGCATAAAGACCGTAAAAAACGTTTAAAGAAGTTAGAATTAGACAACTTTAACGTTGATGTTATACGTTCCACTATTCAAAATTACCATTTAGAACATCGTGAATTACCTACGTTGCTAAAGTTGAAAAGAATATTTCAAGATAAACTTAACTATGATGGAAGTATTTCGACTCTGCGTACAGCTTTGTTAAAGTTGGGATACAAATGGCGAAAAACTGTGGATAACAGACGTGTTATTATAGAGCGGCATGACATCCAAAAACTACGATTTTCCTACCTAAAAAAATTACTCAGATACCGTCAAGAAAATAGGTGTATCGTATATACAGATGAGAGCTACATCTTAACTAGCCATGTGCAAAACAAAGGATGGGGTAATAAAGATGGACCACCTTTAAAGAGAAACCTGTCGAAAGGACAAAGAATTATCATTGTGCATGCTGGTTCAGAACAAGGTTTCGTACCTAACGCACTATTGACATACAAAGCAAATAGTGTTTCTGGTGATTACCACTCTAACATGAATGCAGAAAACTATGAAAAGTGGCTGAAAGAACGTCTAGTACCGAATCTTCCACCTAACTCTGTGGTTGTGCTTGATAATGCCTCATACCATAACGTTCAAAATGACAGAGCCCCAAATTCTAATTCAAAAAAAATAGAAATGCAGAGATGGATGACAGAAAAAAATATAGCTTTTAATCAAGAAATGAAAAAAAATGAACTGTATGATTTGATTAAAAAAAATAAAGAAAAATATATTTCTTACAAGATTGACGACATACTTCAGCCATATGGCATAAAAGTTCTTCGATTGCCACCATATCATCCTGAACTAAACCCCATAGAAAATGTGTGGGGAATTTTAAAAAAATATATTGCTTCACATAATGTCGATCAAAATGTGACGGAAATAATGAAACTCATAAATGAACGTTTAAGTCAAATTGATGAAGGGATGTGGGGTAATACTTGTCGACATGTACAAAAGAAAGAAGAAGAATACTATAGACATTTTGACATGGAGTCAGATATCATAATTAACCTTGGTGAGAGCAGCGAATCCGAAAATTCATCATTAGATTTTTCAAGTAGCGATGCAGAATAATGTTCAATAAATAAACATTAAATTACGAAATAACTGTTTTTTTTTAAACCCGTATATTATAACCCGTAAATAACAGTATTTGTATTTGTACCCGACTGTACCTCTTGTCACGCACACAAAGTCACTGTATATGTACAAGGTTTACCCACACATAAGGCCGCGCGCACAACTGAGTTAAACTATCTGTATGGATATCTATCTAGCCACGACATACGGGCGACCACATGTACATACTAGATACATACACCTCGAGACACAGTATAACAGTTAAATGAGCCCCTAAAAGACCTCTTCGTCATAGTGATCCGCTTCATGTGTCAACAGTGCATTCAAATTACAGGGAAAATAGTTACATTTGGCGCGCTTGTATCGACTTAAATAAAGTTGTCAAAGATACTGGCATTGACATATTTAATACGAGTGTTACAGCGGTAAGGCGGCTGTTAAGTGAACTTTTTTTTCATCAAATAGCAATTGCATAAATAAAGCATTGTAATTAGTTTTTCTTTGAATACTTAAGCTACCTAAAATTGTTATTCCTTTAATAATGCATAATATTACTATTTTGTTTTAGTGTACCTTGGATTATGTTCGATTTGTGCGTTCGTTTTCTTTAAGTTATTACTTTTTGTGGGTACTAATAAGTAGTTTAAATATTGTATAATGTGTAGCTTACTGTTCATTTGTAAACCCTGGTTATCCTTATAAATAAAAAATAAATTTAAAAAAGTTTATATACCTATCCTTGTCCGGCGGGGGCGCCGCCGGCTGCTGGAACACGTTTATGACGGCACGAGCGACCGTGTCGAGCCACGCGCTCAGCTCCGACGACCCGCTCGGGAACTGCTTGAACATCAGCTGCAGATCCAGCCACGACATACGGGCGACCACATGTACATACTCGATACATACACCTCGAGACAGGTATAACGGTTTATATACCTGTCCTTGTCCGGCGGGGGCGGCGCCGGCTGCTGGAACACGTTGATGACGGCGCGCGCGACCGTGTCGAGCCACGCGCTCAGCTCCGACGACCCGCTCGGGAACTGCTTGAACATCAGCTGCAGATCCAGCCATGACATACGGAGCGACCACTGCTCCAAGTTCTAAACACAAATAAGCATACGCAACGTTTACAAATCTTAAATCAAGTCGATTAAAACAAATGATGCAACACAAAAAACACACAAATATATGTATTCACCTCTAAAAGTCGAGTGATCATCGTCTTTTGATCAAGATCAGGATGTGTATGACTCGCTGAATCTGGATAGCATATCATGTGTAGCAACCTGAAACAGAAGTCCATTACACAAATTATACGATAAAAATCCGGGTAGCGCCTTAAACATACTTATTTAAGGACGCTACCCGGAATTTTAACGCGCACACTAGCGCCACTTTAGTAGAAAAATTATTACTCGTTAAATAAAAGACCAATCGAAAATCTGATTGATGCGATTATAGCTCTGGTTATGTGTTTTAAATACAATGTTTAAGTTCAATAAAACAGAGTTATCTACATTTACAGTTAGAAAAATTGCCAAAAGTGGCCATATTTAGCAGTTTTTCTAACTCTTACTACAGTTAACTACTTTAGAATCAATTTAAACATACTAAATAAACTATAGAACCAGTACTACAATCGTGTCTACCATATTTTTTATTGGTCTTTTATTAACGAGTTACGATTTTTCTACTAAAGTGGAGCTAGTGTGCGCGTTAATAATCCGGGTAGCCCCTTAAAGTAAAGCAATAAACATCGTCATCATACCTTTCGATTGTTAGGCAGGCCCAAAAGTTCGGGCGCTGAAACCGATTTAAATGAAGCTTACTGTTACAAAGCTTGTATACCTCTGCGCCTGCCGCGGCGTCAGCATCGAGTCCAGCAGCATGTCGGGCTGGTACAGCTCGTCGGGATTCTGCAGACACTTCTGCAGCACCCACTCCTCGGAGCAGATCTCCGCGAGGACGCGCCTCGCGAGCGAAGACAGCGACTGTGACGAGTCGAGCAGGGTTGAACCAACTCCGCCGCTGCCTCTGCAATGGTTGAGCAGCGGGGTTGGAATTTAGACCGTATTGATAAAGGTATAGAGCGTAAAGTCGAGGAACAGACTTTTATAGATCTAGACTTGTTGGTTGTTTTCCCTTAGTCACTTTTTTAGAGGCTCTGTCTTGATAGTTGTCTTTTGTGTGCAACAAATGATAAAGTTAAATAAGACTGGCAGATGAGCTAGAGCTACATATTAAATAAACAAGACAAGGCTTTTATGTGTCTGATCTTCGAATTAACGCATTGTAAAGATGTGTGATACACACGACAGTCAAAGCTTGCTGAACACAAGTGCTGATATTTTTAATTTTACAGGTGTTTCTTAATTACAGGGGAAAATAATAAGCCGTAAGTGTATCACATGAGTTTAATACGATACTTCAATGTTATGAACTATTAAATTAAATTCCATTTCACTCGTTTTTGAAACGACGCACATACAACATTTAGAAAAGATTGACAACAGTAAATCCAAATGCGTAGGATATCCACAGTAAAAATATAAAAAGTTTTACAATGTCAGGTAGTAGCACAAATTCCCATTGTTATGTCGAAATGAGAACATGTAGTATTAGTTTTGTTTATATACAAGTTTTAAGGGATGGAGAATTATGTTGAATTTGGTGACATCCACGGAAGCTTTTTAGGAGTATGAGATGAGATGAAATAAGGAAGCTGAGTGGAAGTGTTTGTATATTAGACATCTGACAATGAATAAGCAACACAACATCTGACAAAGCGAAGCGGGTGTCGTGAAGGGTGGCCCGCGGGGAGTGAAGCTAGAGGGAACCGTGACAGTGCGACCGTGAAACTCAATAGTAAAAAAAACAAACCTAGGAGTTCTATGGCCCCCACTTATCTCTGACTCTACCATCCTAAGAATAAAAAATAGTTCGTTTAAAACAAAACTATAACGGCGTCATGATTTCTGTAAAAAATATTGATCAGATCATATTATTGTAGAAATGTTAATGAGTCTACTGATATATAAAAAAACAAATACAGCGAAGCCAAAACCTCATCTCGAAACAAATTACGGCAGAATTAGAGATTGCAAAAAATCAGAATTGAAGAATATGGAAACGAATTTGATTGTAAATCTCAGTAGAATAAAGAGCCGATCACACGTAGTGAGTTAAGAGGCGAGCCAGTATATTGGCACTTGTTTGTTTCACTCGTGTTGTACAAAAAATGGCAAGAGAGTGCTCAGTTTCATAGCAAAAACATGTCTAATCATGTGTTCCTTTGTTTGGCAAATAGATAAAATTAATTGACTATTCAATTTGAAAAGATTACAGTGTTCGATCAACGATGAACTACGTTGGTTGTGAGTTTTGTGTTAATCTCATTTTAAAATGAATACTTTCGTTAAATATTCGCCAAGCATTTTATTTCTCTCCACTGTACTCGCTGTGTGTGATCGGTCAATAGATGCGGTATAATGTATGTTGGGCGCGGACTCACGACATCAGGTCGAGCTGTGCGTCGATAGGGACAGTGTCGCTAGTCCCCAGTATGTGGGACAGTTCGCAGGACTTCTTCCCGCCGGGCTTGCCACCGTCGCGAGCCGTTGAGTCGCCGACCACTGTGGAGTGAATGGATTTAATGAGTAGAGATGATAGCTAGACTATTACCACGTACTAAAATACGTTTGATAAGGTTTCAAAACTCAAATTATGTGCGCAATTTCAGAACCTATTTTTTTAAGCATTATTTGTATTTTCTCTGTTTAGTTGGACCTATGGTTGACAGGTAGATAATGCTTTTGGCACTGCATTCGCCTTTTGAACAGATCAAGATTACACTTCACTCTTAATTACCTACTTTAAAAGATAATTTCTCTTGTTCTATTTTTAAGTCTGTTCTGAAAGTTAAAAGTCGATTTACTTAACATAGACAAAGACAAGTTACAGTAATTATTTAGGGTAAAGTATATAGGTATGGATCACTTAAGGGTGTTGCAAAAGCATAATGACCACTTCATTCATAGTATTTTGTTTTAGACCTGTGTAAATCTTTTCTGAAATGACGCCCTGAGTCGTAACTTCAAGGTTACACTGTTACAAAACCCAAACGCTATTTCAAATCGTATCTGCAACATTTGCTACTTGAGATCAAGTTCGGCACGAGTCGCTCAGGAAGCGAAAGATCCGAAGATGTCGCTAAGATAGAGAGAGACGCGCGCGCTTTGATCGGTTCACTTTGGGCGGCTCTAGCGCGCATGCTTGCCTTCTCTCTTTCACACATTGGCGCACCTACGCACTAAGACGAGAGTGAGGACGCTTGACAGTGGCTAGCACATCAGGTTACCCACTTATGTTGCAAACTAGTCCTTTTTACAACGGAATAAGATACCGCAGTGCTTACCTTGACTTGCTGTTGTCCGTACTTTAAGAAAATTATTATTTTGATACAAATACGTAATTTATTTGTTATTATCCAATCAATTTACACAATTTATGAAACACGAAAAACTTGATTGAATCGACATTCATAATTGCTAAAGTAAACCAAAAAGACAGAGGTTGTCTGATGAAATACTGTGAGGTGCTTAGGTGGTGTTATGCTGTTATTATTTAATGCGGCCGGCATTAGATAATAACAGCACAAAACCTAACTTTTTAATTTAATGCATCAGCAATCCTTTCCACGCGCGTAGCGCGTAGTTATACGCATGATGCAGATGAGACAGTGATAGAGAAAGGTTGTTCCGAGAGTCGCTGTTCCAAATAATGCCGACAAATGATCCATCTGTTTCGAACGGACATTCTCTGCTTATTTTCCTTCATGTATTGTACTCACTAAGTATAGCCTTGAGCGTAGCCAGCACGGGCCCCACGCCGATGTTCTTGTGCGCGGCGGCGAGCAGGTGCCGGTCGCACGACAGGCGCACGCCCGCGGCCGCGCCGCCCGGCCCCGGAGACGTTGACACGGAGTAAAGACCTGGTCATAATGAACATTTTAGTACAAATATAAGAACAATAAAGAAGGAGATAATTAAGAATGAGGGCATTAGCAGTATTTTTTGTAATGTATGTTACAATTCAAATAATTAAGTATTGATCAAATTGTTTACGAAAGACCAGCGCCTCAGAATATTTGATTCTGCGGCATACGCTGAGCCTTTTCATTCATGTACCACCTAACCTACCTACGCGTCAATCTTTTAAACTGTAGTTTTATTTGTTGTAAGTGTACATGACTTGAATAAATAGTTTTCTATTTCTATTTCTATTTCTATAAATAGAAATAAATAAAAGATAACATTTTTTATATAAGCAAGGACTATGAAATGATGACTCTTTAGGTTAATGTTCATAAATATTTTTAAATACAATTATGTTTTAAATAATAAAATTAGAGGGAAATTCAGATTACATGAAAAATGGTTCCGGACCATTGTAAACAAGTAAATTGCGCCAAAATGGCAGTCATTGAAAATTGTGAGCTTCAATTTTAATTATTTATTTTGAAACAATGAGTATTTTTTTATTGTTGCACCTATCTTCGTTCCTACAATCAATAGCACACGGAGCGTTTAACTACTGCATTCCCAACAGTATTTTAAAGGTTGTGACGGGGAGATGTGATAGTGTCCTGATGAAGTACTAATTTACTATGCAAATTAAATAATTTATTGTTAAATTGATTGGCTTTTTGTTTATTATTATTTCTGTTTTTTAAATCAAATTACAATTCCACTACTTCTAGACGAAAGAACTCTGTTACTAACACTACGGATCTAAAGTTATCTGAGATCAAAAGAAGTATAAAAATCTTCATCCTTTCATAACGCACGTTCCCTCCATCGAGTGTTAAGACGTGTAACCTACCGGGCTGCGGCGTGTCGACGGTCTTGAAGAGCCGCAGCAGCAGGTGGCAGGTGAGCCGCGCGCCGGTGTCGGGCGAGGGCGCGTTGGCCGGGTTGCCGGTCACGCCGGCGCCGCCGCACGCCTTCACCAGCGACGGCAGCGCCGCGTGACGGACGAAGTCCTCCAACGAGAAGCAGTGGCGAGCTGGTCAACGATACCAGGTTATCAAAGTGTTCTATACTCTGTTTTTTTTTCTTCGATAGACTAGAATGATAGCAATTGTGAAAAAGTGGCCACCCACCAAATGTCATTTTGGTCTATCTAATTAAAAATCAGAGTATATATTGATAACCACCAAGTTATAAAGCAGTTGAAATGAAAGACTACAGATTTATATGGCGCAATTTTATTAAAACTAGATTGCCTGCCGTTTAGATCTTGCAGTATGTGACCAAGACACAGTAAGCTCATTCTGCGTGGATAGGAACGTCAATTAATATTAATGAGTGATGGTGGTTTCATTTTTCATAACTATTTAATGACAAATAACACCTTAGTCTTGCCTGTGACCACGGATGCTGTCGAGCATTCGAAATGTCGGGCATATAAGTTTTAATAAAATGTGTGCAAAATAAATCCGTAAAGTCTTTTATTTCAATGAGTAGTATTTGCGTAAACTTCAGAACCAAATATATTAAGCAGTTACACAGGCCGCGTTTGTTTAGAGTGCTAAATGAGTAATGACCTGGCCGTAGTGTCAATCCAGGGGCGAGTCACGAAGTCGCAAGAATTCAAGATTCAGCGGTGACTGAGATTGCACATATTCCTACATTATCCTCATCATTGTCAGCCAAAGGACGTCCACTGCTGATCATAGGCCTCCCCAACGGTTTTTAACAGCACCAATCACAAGCGGTCTGCATCCAGTTTGATCCTACGATTTTTACAAAGTCGTCTGTTTATCTTGTCGGTGGACGTCCCTCACGGACGTACGGCATCTTTGGTCGAAAAATCTCCAATCTAGAGCATTTCTGCCCATACGGCCATCAATTCTTTGCGCTATGTGCCCTTGCCACGTAAGCTTACTGATTTTCAGGGCTATGTCTGCTACCTTAGTTCTTCTATGTATTTACTCGTTTCTGGTTCGATCTCGTAGAGTATAACATCGAGCATAACCCTCTCCATCGCTGAAGAAAAGACTCGTGCTTTTGCCGAGTCACTGAAGTTAGTGCTGCATAGCTCCACTATAAATATAAATACGATTAGTTGCTGAATCCTTCACTCAACTCACCTACGAGAATACACGTGAACACGGCCAGCGCATCATGAGCCGCCGCGTCATGCAAGTCGCGATGATGCAACAGGTCAGGATATAATGGCGGAGGCGCAGCGTGAGGCGCGGACTGAGGATAGTGTTGCGCCCCACATAGCGCTACTAAAGCGCCCAGCCACTCGGCCGCTAGACCGCTGCACCACGCTGTCATCTCAGCGCAGAGTACACCGAGCTCGTTCACTCTATACAAAAATTATAGGTATCTTGAGATAGCAGAGTTAAATCGTCATTCGGATTCTGTACTAAAATCCATTTTTCTTTGCTAGTTGAATATTGTAAGCAATCTTGACATTCCTTTTCTACAAAACAAGTAATTTTAAAATAAGATAAACAAAAAACTAACTACTAACATTGGTAAGTCATAGTTAAACACTGACATCTTTTTAGATCGTTTATTACTGATATTATTTTAAGAGTTATAGTTATGTAGAGTAACAGAAAAATGAATGGATGGTGTTACTATACGAAGCGATGAATCAGGCGGGGCATTGATTGTGCGTTTGGTTCGTTTATTGCTTTATTAATTTAATGAAAGAATGATGAAGCTTTTCTTCATCAAATTAATAAAGCACAAGCATATGCTCGAATTTTAGTGGCAAGAAGTCACAGTCAGCCTATGTATTTTGCAACAGTAGTAAGATACTAAACTTACCGATCGTTGTCGACTTCACGGCAAACGGCCAGCATGGCGGAACACACGAAACTGTATCTGTTTGCCGGTGATTCCGCCACTTGACGCGCCCATGCTATCTCGATTTTGCCTATCACGAAATAAAAAATATATTTAATGAATTGTCTGTAACACTGGCAACCCATAAAGCTATGTTTTACATTTACCTTTACGGGGATTCGTGAAGAATTCGCTCAAGAACTGTGGATTGTAGGTATAGTTGGACGGAGTCGGCTGCAGGGGAGAATAGAGAGCTTGTCTGTAACAAAAAAAAATAGTAATCTCTTAAGACATGGTCAATCCGTTGCAGTATGCTTAGTGTACGTTCCACTAGACGTCCTCAACGCCCATGACTTTTCTTTGAAAGTAACTCGACTCAACTGAGGAACCCTTAAGGAATGTTTCGAAGCTACCCCGAAATCGATATTCTAAGTCAAAAAAGAACGACTATTTTCTCTCCTCACTTTAAACTGGTTTGTAGCATTTGAATACAAATAAGTATTTTTTAAGGTAGCTTGCGCGACGGGGCAAAACTTAAGAGGCAAGGATTTTTTTGTAATTTAAGAATACTGATTAAAATCGTTAATTACTGCCCACCTCGTTGGAGTAGCGGTTAGCTCACTGGTTGCTACCCAAGAGGTCCCGGGTTCGAATCCCGGGTCAAACCGATTTTTTCCTGGGTTTTTCTGTTTTGAAAGTACTCGTATATAGTGCAGAATCAGAAATGATGGTGATGACACCCCCGTGTCTAGGAAAGCACGTTAAGCTTGGCCTTGCGCCTGATCTGTTGGACATGTTGGACATTTGTCTCATCGAATAATGAGAGTGAAGGAAAAGTGAGTGCCTTGTTTTTTATTGCGCACAATACTTGAGCACTATAAACAATGTCCCACGCCGATGGCAAATATCAGCTGAGATTAAATGAGTTAAGATTGATATATGTGTGGATTCGAGGATACGTCTTAACATACCGTGTTAGTTCCACTATAGACTACGATCGTAGTGGTAAAAAGTCATTGATGCCATCATGACTACTACACACGCGAAGCTCCTGACGATATATCTCCAGAGGTGGGTGGACCATTATGAGTTTTCATAATGGTCAACCCACCTCTTGAGCGCGGTCGTTGCGGTAGTCAAACTATTTTTTTAATGGATAGTATCTAAACCTTATAACGGAGGCGAACTAACTTGATCTTTGGGTACGCGTTGGCGAAGGTGTCCGCATGAGGCGCGTGGCAGAGGTGAGCGGCGGCCTTGTAAAGGTCGTGTAGTTGAGCCAGTACGCAGCGCTCAGCGGATCCGCAGTCGCCAGGATTCACTACGCACTTCACTAGCCGGCATAGTTGTTCAAACACGGCTGACGTTTGCTCTACGCACACTGCAATGCAAAATATATTTAATTGGAAATGAATAAAAATTATACTCTGATTTTTAGTTAGATAGACCAAAATGACATTTGGTGAGCTGCCATTTTTTCGTAATTAAAAAATAGTGTTTTTCCTAAATAATGGACAAATTTTATCCATTCGTTGCTTTTAAATTATCAAATAGATATAGTTTGAATTTGTGTTGTGCAGAACTTTATTAGCATTAAAATAAAACAGTGTTATTATGAAAAAAGTATGAAAAAACACCGTTTTAAAATCATGTATCCTACAAATACCATCATAATTTCTAATAATGTATTTGAATAAAGTAGCAAAAAGTTAAAATAGGTTAAAATCATGCCATAATATTGCTATGAAGTGAAAAGACTCATTAGAAAAAATTATAAGTATTTTATATAATTATACCTGTATTAAACGTTTAACATGTGTTTTATATCAAAAAAAGGTAGAATCACATTATTATAAAACTGCACACAAGTTCAATTAATCGCTCACAGTTGAATTATTACAACACTATTCCACTATGCTTGCAACATTAAAAAATAAAAAGTGCAGTTGAAGCTGTCATTCTGGTCTAATTCAAAATCAGAGTATAAATAATATGGTGTGCTGATTAAAACGAAATATATAAACTAACCAAACATGTAAATTAAGTAAGATAAAAGTAATGCCCAATAATTATTGTCAAATTTCAGTAGACACGACTCACGTTGACAACAAAGCTTGATGATAACGTTGGTTAAAAGGCTCCTTAATAACAGAACATGAACCTATGATAGAATTCGCATAAACATTTATTCATAAACAGCGCAGATCACTTACACAACAAGCAAGAATGATATCTCCTCAGAGCGCCGACCGTGTACAGCGCAAGCGCAGACGTATACGTCCTCGGCGCGGCCAGGCCGGTTGGAGGACCGATTCTTGTGCTGAGCGCGCCTTCCACTTCCGACAGCTCTTTGAGTATCTGCGAAATAGTACATTATGATACAGGTAAGCTAAGTTGACCATAACATACAAGGCGACATTGTGTGCGCACGAGCGAAAGCGAGTGCGCCACAAGAAAGCCGCGTATATTATGGTCACAGGCACACGTGTTACATACGACGTTTTTCAACGCACTTGCAATTATTCCTAACTTTGTCACAGCCGACAATTATTTAGGAAAAATGGCGCGCTGTTATTTTTTTCTTGTCGCGATACCGATACGCGCGCAAGACTGAGGCGCGAACTAGATCGGCCAACAGCCGAGATTAAAAATTTAATAATCATGTTTAAAACACAAATAACGGAAAATTTTAATGAATTTGAGTTATTTTTTATTAATAAAGCTGGATTTACCATTTATTGAAATACATATGATGCGAAAAATAACAGTGTTTTTCGCATTAATACTGTTTGTTGCTAAAATAAAAGTTATAACTCGACTAAATTATATCCCTTCTTCTTACTTACGACTTGGTACTAGGGTACAAATGTAAATTGGTCGGGTTAACAAACTAAAGGCACTCGTTCATTAATATACTGAAAAAGCACGCGTGTTAACAAGGATTATGAGAAAAAATCGGTGGAATAAAAACGTCGTATTGAGCAAGTGTGTTGTGAAACAACATTATTCATATATTTGTGTCCGTAATGATAATATTTATTAATTACAGGGGGCGCTAGCATTTAATCAGGGTGGCCATTGCAAAAAATCTCCCTTGATTCAGTGAGTTTAGAAAGCTGTTTAAAAGCTTAGCTTATATTATTTTACCCAACCATGGCAAAGTGAAAGAGCACTTTATGCATACATTTATGTATCATGTACGTTCCACCGATTCGCAGCGCAAAATAATGGTGTAACAATAACAACCATCGAAAATTATAACTTTGTAGCAGTAGTTTAGTTTCGCGATTTTTAAACATGATTGTTTTTATTTTAGTTTATATATTATTTATTAGGGAAAATCTGTTAATTCATATAATTGTGTAAGAGACTTGGCTCTGACAACCGTATTTTTCTAAATGACGTCGTCAATTCTCGTTTTCGCCGTCAGCCAAAAGAACCATGTCGTACTGTACCTTCAGATACGAGGTCGCGCCCGCCGCATACGCTGCTAAGGCCTCTATGAGCGTTGCTAGTAAAATACCTGTATACAAGTCTCGATGAGGCCGTGCACGTTGAGCGCGATCTCCATGAGGTCGAGCGCGAAGGCGACGTGCTCCGCTTGAGGCAGATACGTGGTCGCGCCCGCCGCGTACGCTGCTAAGGCCTCTATGACTGCGCCGCCCACCGCCCATGATACTGCTCCTTGCTCGTACATGGACATCGCCTAAGGAATAAATCGGGTTTTTAAACAAAATCATGCATCAAAATAAAAATAAACGGTACGTAATTTCATTTAATTTATTTAGGGCCGATTTTTCAATGGTCAGATAAAACTAATTAGAATGATATATTTTTTATAAATTATCATTCTGATTTAAAAAAATGACAGTCACATATGATTGGTGACAATTAAGTGACGTTTTCAAATTAGCCATATTGTATTTTGTTCGACGAATATCTCTTATCAGTCTATTAAAAAATCAGCCCTTAGTATAATTGATATACAAGCAAAGGATTAGCATAGCTTTTCAACGCGGCAACGCAGCCAGCATCATAGCCGCCTTGCCTCAAGGAAATGGTTTCCTTTTTGTATAGGTAGACTTTAAGTTATTTCTTTTTATTGTTGCATGTCTTAGTTTTATTTTTTCTTGTTTGTTATTAATAAAGTAATGTCAAAGCAAAGCCTGTTTGTAAAATGCTATTTAAATAAAATCTAGTAAGAAACAATAAGGATATTCTGCAACATAATTGATACGCTAATTTTAGTAGTATATGAGGTGGTTGTATTACCTGGAACTTTTGTGTAACTGCTTCAAAGTTAAATTCACTGCGAGAGTGTTTCTTTATCTTGCCTCCTTCGGCGACGTCAATTGAGAACTTTTTCGAGAACAGTTTGCATATTTCTGAAACAAATGTTTACTTACAGATCCATATAAATTATAAGTCGTTATAGGACCAATCTTATATAGATTTAAAATTATTATTTTTGTACAGATATGTTTTAGTATTACCTAGTTATGGAATAGTGTCAAACATGTCCATTCGTCCGTTTCATGACAATACAGTTAATTTTCGCACACTTTTCCATCGCCACCGCGCGCAGTGACAGAGCTACACTTAAAATAAATGGCTGTTTGCCTTTGGCAAGCGTATTAAAATGCAAAGTGCAATTTCAAAATTCAGCTCAAGAAAGAGTTAATACTTATATTTATTTACTGATTGACTGAAAACCTAAACCAAACAATAATTTTCCTTTTTACAAATTAAATAAGTTAGCCCGCGAGCGAAGCGAGCGTGAGGTTTTATTTTAACAGCTAATACACGAGCGAAGCGAGCATTTATAACTATAGTTTTCAATATAATTCATGACCGCGAGTAGACAAAGTTGACTGAACGTCAAAAACCAAATGAAATAGTACAATTGCGACCGAAACGAGTGCTATAACATTGTTGAACTAATCAAACAATTTGGGCACTTCTAATGTTTTCGGTAACCTTAACCTAGAACGATCTAAGTCAGTAATAATTTACCTTCAAACGTAATTCAAATAGTGCACGCGGACCGCAGTTTGGTCATCCTGATCTCACCTTTAGTCATCTTCTTGACGGCGTGCTTGGCGTCGTCCCTCTGCCGGCCGACGCCGTACAGCAGGATGTGGCGCTGGTTGGCGTCGTGCGGCGTGTGGTCGGGCTCGGCGGGCGGCAGCGGGAAGTGCATGGTGTAGTGGTAGTGCCAATTTAACTTCCAATTTGGTGGCGGGCCACTCGAATAGTGCACGCGGGCCGCAGTTTGTTCATTCCCGATCTCACCTTTGGTCATCTTCTTGACGGCGTGCTTGGCGTCGTCCCTCTGCCGGCCGACGCCGTACAGCAGGATGTGGCGCTGGTTGGCGTCGTGCGGCGTGTGGTCGGGCTCGGCGGGCGGCAGCGGGAAGTGCATGGTGTAGTGGTAGTGCCAATTTAACTTCCAATTTGGTGGCGGGCCACTCGAATAGTGCACGCGGGCCGCAGTTTGTTCATTCCCGATCTCACCTTTGGTCATCTTCTTGACGGCGTGCTTGGCGTCGTCCCTCTGCCGGCCGACGCCGTACAGCAGGATGTGGCGCTGGTTGGCGTCGTGCGGCGTGTGGTCGGGCTCGGCGGGCGGCAGCGGGAAGTGCATGGTGTAGTGGTAGTGCCGCGACACGCTGGCCGGCGCCGCGCACGCGCTAGACGGGCCCGCGCTCGTTGTGCGTATGCCTGGACGATAATTATTGATGTTCCATAAGATTAGGTTGACGTATTGTTCAGGAATTATTGTCTTTACTACTTTGTGATAAGGTTTGATTTCAGAAAATGCATTGGCGGCAAATCAATTCATTCAACTTTGAATTATTTGTTTTTGACACTAACAAGGATAGTGAGTAAATAAATAAATATTAGACACGAGACACATAAATTGCTCTCATCCCAAAATAAGAAGCTAATTGCACTTGTGTCATGGAAATCAGACACAATGGTGGTACCACAACACCCAGACCCAAGACAGTATAGAAAATTATGATTTCTATATTGGCCCGACCGGGAATCGAACCCGGAACCTCGGAGCGGCGACGCCTTGAAACCAGAGTGCTTAGCCACTAAACCGCGAAGATCGTAAATAGCTAGAATATAATAGTATGGATAGCAATAGTAATATTAAACACTCTTCCTTTGCGGCAATAAAACGTGGGACTCCGACAGCGCAAACTTACCTCTTTTTTACACTCACAGGCTTTATGAGTAGGCCTAGTGTTGCACTGCACACTTCACAGTTATCTATAAGAGCGTGTGCGCAAATGATTGCATGGCTTGCTCTCTAGCGCATCAATGATTTAACGTCGTAGAGGTAGCGAGTGTTTAATATTACTTAATATGGTATTGACTGTAATTATCATGACCAAATGAAGTAAAATAAGTTCGAATCTCTAGTCCAAATCCATTTGTGCAAATAAAAATGAGACAGTTGAAAAAAAAATATTTACCTGGAACAGACATTGGTCCCATACCCATGGACTGCATTCCTGGTATACTCATTCCACCTGGGCCCATCATCGGTGAATTAACGCTGTAATAAAATACTCCGTTACAGAAAACGTTTCACTGCAGCATTATGTACATATTATGAGTATGTATAACAAAGGATCTTTAATAACAAGTTACCTATGTGATGGTTCCCCAGGGTCCTTTGGGCTGTCAGGAGCATCCATAGAGTTCTGTTGGTCCACTTTGATATGTTGTAAAAGCTTATCTAAGTCATCGTCGATTTTCGAGTCGTCCAAATCCATTCGCACGTTCTCCTATTAAAAATACATGCACTTCAGTGAAATACATTATACGTTTAAGCTTTCTGAATGTAGAATTAACACTGATTGTTTGATCAGTATACTACATTGGCTTTGTAATGTGATTGGTAGGTGCACTACAGTTAAAACAACTACAGGCGGCTAATTGGTAAGTAAATCGAGGTGGTGTAGTAGATGAATAGTTTATGGTTTTGACATTACTACAGCGAGTTTTCTTTGTCTATATATCAATAGACTTACAGACATAGACAATCATCTCCACATTGAGTGCCACAAGGATCTTCTGGCCGATATAGTGCGACATGAAAAATCAGAACCAGCGCTGTCATCTTCAAAAATGCTTTTTGTCAGATCTAGTGTAGCAAAATCTCCTGTAAGATTGGCTTACAGGATATTACCCAATTTTTTTTCTGATATCTCCCTGATGTTCAATTTTCAATAAACTTTTTGTTTAAAATAAAAGGATTCTTAAACTCCTTAAATAAAAGTTATAATTTTCAATAGTTTTTATTGTTTATACAATTGCTTTGTATTTCAAATCGGTGCTACAAACATGATAATATAATGAACCATTATGCTTATTACTGGTTTAATTTAGTACCCTTATCTAAGACTTTGTCATGGTTGGGTAAAACTTTCTGAACTCTCTGAATCAAGGGAGATTTTTTGCACCGGCTCCCTTGATTAAATGGTAACGCCTCCCTGTCAATGTCATCTATCAGCCGAAAGATGCTCATCGCACTGTAGATGAAATTGATATGGGGCCTTAGCATTCAATATTAGATAAAATGGAAATTCCTCTGTAACATCGGGGAGATTTAACTACACTAGATCTGACAACCGTATTTTACAAGATGAAAGATTTAGTTCAGATTTTTTCCGTCGGCCAAAAGATCATTGTCGATCTGTAGCACACAGTCCGAGTGTCGTGTACTCACCTCGTGCGTACGGCTGCCAACGTTTATACCTCTTAGTTTGTACCTTTTTGATATCTATCTGTTGTATTAAGAGGCATAATTTGTACCTTGAAAGAGAAATAAAGTTATTTATTATTATTATTACCTCCATCTTGGGCGGCTTGAGGTCGATCCCCGCGAATATGTCGTCGTCCATGTTGTGTTGTGACGCGGCGTTGGAGGCGGGCGGCACGCTCGTGTGCCCGCCCGCTGAGCTGGACGACGTTGGCTCCGTGGGCGATATAAGGTCCCCTAAAAAAGCATATCATTCATAATGAAAGCTATAACAGTACCGTTACCATGTGTTTACGACGGTTTTACTCGCTAGCGACGATGTAAAAAAAGTCAATGGAAAATTGCACAGCGCCTCTAGCGGTCACTGACAGAACTAAAATTTTCGATACAAAAAGTTACGTTATCGCTAGCGAGTAAAACCGTCGAGTAAACTCATGGTAACGGTACAGAACGCTTTCACATTTATGGATTAACAATCTGGCAAGGCTGTAGTAGATAGTCTTTCACGACCTAGATTTAGAGTAGAGTAGCGTGTCGAATTGGACTCTTTGACTGACAAAAAGCGTATCGGGTAGTAAAAAGAACAAGTCATGTCTCACCGAGACGCCATGGCGACGTCGCCGGCTAGGTATCCAAACAAATAATATTGGTATAATATGGTACCTAACTCATTTGGTTACCATACATTTCAATAAAATCTCCTTGGATACGTCATGGCGTCTCGATGGGGTATGGCCCTAAGATAACCTTTTCAATTTAAAAAAAAAACCTGAGTGCTTATTTTCTTAAATTATGCTATTAAACGTTTTTAACTTACCTCTAGAAATAAGAGTGCACATGTACGCGTCATGTGAGAATACATCTCGTCGGATGAGCTCTCCAAATAAATGAACTAAATTAGCAAACTGCTGTCGATTGCCCGGAGGCGCGTTGGGACTTTCATCTAATGAAGAAGAAAAAATGTTTTAAAAATGCATGAATGTCTCTCTATACAGGGTGTTGTTTTGGTCAGTGACATTCAACTCAAGGATGATAATATGAGTTATGCTTATTCTACAAAAATATTTAAAAAAAAATCAAAACGAGTGGGGAAACTCGCACCCTCACGCGTATCTACGAAATACTAAGCCATAGCTAGTGAGCTTTATGACTAGCTATAAAGAGCAGTTCAAGACCGCATCGGTTTCTACATGCTGACTTTCAAACTTCAATTTGAAAATGGCACCCCATGATGATGACAAAGCTACGAAGAGGCTACTTCCATTTTTTTTTTTAAAAAAGGCATCGGTATCGTTTGTACCCCCGAGTCGCTCGTCGCTGACCAAAACAGCATCGTGTTTGTATTTTAGTATTTGATCCCGTGATTACTTTACCTAATACAGGAGCGTCGTTATCAAGAAAACGCAGAAGAAGGTTTTGAAAGATGGGAGGTCCGTTGTAGAGTCCGGTGCCGGAACTTATGGATTCTTTGTCGTCTGAACCTGAAACAATGTTCTTATTTAACAGCTATAATTTTGATTCAAAAGAACGATTTTGCCATAGCAAACTAGAAATATTTTATTTACAGAATGGAATCAAGCTTTGAAGAATACAAAGGTGTTAAAATTAAAGAGATGCCACATCACTTGGTAGAAGCAGCACGTTAGTCTGCGTTTCATTGAAGTACTAATGGTATGGATAGAGAAGGAGCAAGCGCACATTGGAATATTAGCGGTGGCTTCTAAGCGCCACGATCAGCGGCATAATGGCCGCGTTAGTCAAACGCGTCGGGCGCACTTTCGACCGGTTTTTTTAAAAGTAAAGTAAAGTAGTGTAGTGGTGGGTCGTCGTCAAATATTTTGACGACGGAACGCAGCTTTTTTTTTTAAGAACGAAAACTAGTCTTCGAAACGGTTCTCGTTCGCAACTGATTTGATTGACGGAGGACGAGCGACGGACGAACGAAAGTGAAACGTAATCTTCAAAGCACACTTATGAAATTTCTTCTACATTCTTCTCGACGAGTAAATTAAATGCAGTTGCGTCTTTGGAATTTTAATGTTATTCTTTTGTAATAAAGGTATTCTATTGTATCAAAACTCATAACGAACGGAACGAACTTTGACGTCGCATTGCTCTCATTGCTTTATAGACATTATGTAAGTAGTTTTTAAGTACAAATTCGCGTAGAAACATCCGAGTACTAGTTGTGCGACGAAGACCGTTTTAGAATAAAACGTATAACAGTTCCATCGTCGCGAAACATAAAACGGTCTTCTTTCGGTTCGTCTTTGCAACGCCCACTGCTAAAGTAGCGATGACCAATCAGCCACTGGTTGACACGTGGCAGTTGTCGGTTAACCTGTGGCGTGGTGGTCGTGGTGATGATGCAGCAACTGGTGCTGGCGCCGGTCCAGCAGCGCGGCGGCCGCCAGCGCGCGGTGCTCGCCCCAGCGCGCGCCGCACACCACCCACTCGCATAGTACGCGCACTACTGCGTACGAGCACGCCCACTCCTAAAGCAGTGGTGACCAATCAGCCACTGGTTGACACGTGGCAGTTGTCGGTTAACCTGTGGCGTGGTGGTCGTGGTGATGATGCAGCAGCTGGTGCTGGCGCCGGTCCAGCAGCGCGGCGGCCGCCAGCGCGCGGTGCTCGCCCCAGCGCGCGCCGCACACCGCCCACTCGCATAGTACGCGCACTACTGCGTACGAGCACGCCCACTCCTAAAGCAGTGGTGACCAATCAGCCACTGGTTGACACGTGGCAGTTGTCGGTTAACCTGTGGCGTGGTGGTCGTGGTGATGATGCAGCAACTGGTGCTGGCGCCGGTCCAGCAGCGCGGCGGCCGCCAGCGCGCGGTGCTCGCCCCAGCGCGCGCCGCACACCACCCACTCGCATAGTACGCGCACTACTGCGTACGAGCACGCCCACTCCTAAAGCAGTGGTGACCAATCAGCCACTGGTTGACACGTGGCAGTTGTCGGTTAACCTGTGGCGTGGTGGTCGTGGTGATGATGCAGCAGCTGGTGCTGGCGCCGGTCCAGCAGCGCGGCGGCCGCCAGCGCGCGGTGCTCGCCCCAGCGCGCGCCGCACACCGCCCACTCGCATAGTACGCGCACTACTGCGTACGAGCACGCCCACTCCTAAAGCGAATACATACGTCGATAACGTAAAAAAAATGACTTAAAAACCAAGATGCACTAAACAGTCTTGAAAAACTCTTAACAACCCTTCAAAGGAAAGGATTCAATTTTTGGCGATTACATTCATTTTGAAGTCGGTGCTCTGATAGTCGATGCTTGAGATGGTTAATGTGATGGCACCGATTCCAAATATAAATTGTTCGCCTTAAATGGTTTCCTATAAAGGGTCAAGAGTTTATTTAAGACTTTGAAGTGCATCTTGGTTTTTTAAAGTCGGTTTCAACTTTTTTTAAGAGTTAATGATTTATTCATTTTAAGTGATTGCAGGAAGAGAGAGGGGGGCCCTCTCCTTCCTTCCTTCCTTCTAGGTTTCCTTCCTTCTAGGTTTCCTCCCTTCCTTGTGATTATGGGAGGGGAAGGGGGGTTTGCACCTTATGACTCTGATCTTTAAGAAGCTATAAATTACCTAACATAAGTTCTGTCATTATTATCCCTGACCTCCTAAGTGTTAAGGAGTTCCACCATCAGCTCTGTTCCACACAATGTTGACTATCAGACGTAACAACTTGTCAAAATTTAAGATTCTAGTACAAAACCACCGCACGTTTCTTTAAAATTTAAGTGTTTCCCTCGATTGCACCAAGATCCCATTATCAGATCCCAACTTGGAAACACTAGGACCAACCTAGAAGATATAACCTCTAGGTCTAGAAGGTAAAACCTCTAGGTAGGCGAAAAAAAATTCTAATTGGTCTATAAATGACTGCGATAAGAGGTAACACAGCCACAAAAAAAATGAAGTCGGTTAAAAACAAAAAGATGTGTACGTGCCAAAGAAGATATTATAAGTAGATCGCATTGCTGTTGAGGTGTGCACTGGACTTAGGTAGAACTCGGAGCCGTAGATTACGCCCGCCACGTCACGCACGCGTAAGCATGTGCCCAGAACGAAGTTCGTGGAAATAGTAAAAATAATATGATGTTATTGTGATTTGATGAAAATATTTTTGAGACTTTATTAAACTTGTGTTAAGCATTTCTTTCTTCGTCTACCTTTATTTTGTTTCTGCTTTCTCCAAGATTTCGCACGTTTACATAACGGATGTGTGCGTTATTGTGTACTTACCGGATCTTTGGTGTCAATGTTAGAGTCTTTGGTTGGCGGCGTGCAGTTCGCAAACACTTCCTTATACAGCGTGTCCAGATTGTTGTTGGGGTCCACGCGGTCGAAGCAGTGTCTGTCTAGCGCTTCGAGAACTGCTAGCACGCGAGCTGGTCACGAGAAAAGGGATCGTTTTAAAACGTAATAAGGTTGATATTTGATTGCAAACAATTTGCAACTCTATTTAGGTACAGACGACAGAATATCAAAATTAATACTGGAATAAGTTATGAAGTAATAAAAGCGATTATTCAGCAAAAATAGCCTGATATGCAGTCTACTTAACCACATATTTACCAAAATAAACGAATAGTTAATTTGATGTCTACACTCAAAACTTTTATGTATATTTATGAAGACAGATCGATTAAGTTCGAGAGTAGTAGCCCAAGTAATTATTTTATTGGTATCACCTGCATACAATTTAAAGAATGTTATGTGGTTGACCATACCTTGTGAACTGCTCTGCCACTTGTCAGTACACCATTTGCTTTCAGCTTTTTTACTTCTGGCAGCAATTTCTTGCTCAGCTTCATAGACCTAAAAGCATAGATAAGCATTTTCAATTACCACTTCACAAACAAACTTTTTAACTTTCCGAAAAACACATTAGATGTATATTGAGCCCAACTAGCACACAAGCGCTATAAGAAGCTCTACAGTGGCCGTTAAGAGGTTGTCGATTACGGCATAAGCTTTATAGATAAGCGCTACAGCAGCCGTATAAACTGCTATAGCGCTAGTCTAACCCCAAAATAGGCACTTTTTATAACGGTATAAGCTCTACAACCGCGCTATAGTAGCGAAATAAGAGTTAGAACCGCCGTATAACGACGCTACAAGAGTGGTAATGTACGTTAATGTTTGTACAATGACGCTACAAGAGTGGTTGTCTACGCTAATGGGTATACAATGACGCTTAAAAAGGTGTAGCGAACGCTGGAAGAGTAAAATTATGTTTTGTAGCGCTATTCTGCAGGTCTTGTCGTATTTGACCGCGATTGTGTGACTAAAAACTAAATACATATGGAAAAATAATAGTTGTGATTTTAAATCTGTGCAATGGAAACAAGGTGTTGTCTGTCAGAAGTTTTCCAAATACATAAACTCAAAAGGTAAGTTTGAATATATTATTACTGTGCCATATTTATTGCGAGTATCAGTTTACTGTGAATATATACATGTATTTTCGCTTAGATTTTAACGCGCCCACAAGATAATACGTTTTTAGTGTTATAATACTTTTATAATATTGGTGACATAGTTTTATTTATTTTATTAAAACCACTTATTAAGACTTCCCAATAGATGTTTAAGTCATTTATGAATAAATAATATCGAAACTAAACCATAAAGTAGTTGTAATAACTCGATATCAATGTGGGCGTTGTTATTGTTATTGTTGAAAATAGTTGTCATATTATTAGGTATAACTCAAAATGGACGACAACGTTTACGTTTTTTAAAGCATTTGAAACCGCTCCTGTCCCACTTAAAGCGCTACAGCAACGCTATAAACGTATTACTCATCGTCTTAAGTAATTAAAACCACTACTATAACGCGCTTAGCGCTACGAAAGAGTTCATTTCCTCAAACATAGCGCCTTTAGCGCTACTACAGAGTAACCTTAACTCTACTGTAGGTAATGACGCTACAAGAGTAGTGATAAACACTATAATAGACCTTAAGAATCTATAGAGACTCCCTTTTCCACTCAAAGTGATTAAGTAGCATCCTATAGCGCCTTTCAAACACTCATACCTTCCAAAAAAACATTTATAGCTCTACTAGTGGTTAAGGAGTGTTCACAACGCTACTATACCTCCATCACCTGTAGAATGACGGAACAAGATACCATTGTAACTGCTTTAGTGTAAATGATTACGATTGTATGTCCACTGTATCGCCTACCTGTATAGTGGCATTAGAATACGTTGCTATACAGGCTGAGGAGTTGGTTTAAGCTTTTCAACGGCCATTGTATCGCTAAGAAGCTCTATAATGGCGGTGAAAGCTGCTTGTGTGCTAGTTGGGAGATGACTTGAAGTCCATGTGCGGCATGGGCTGCGCGCAGGGCGGCAGCGGCAGCAGGTCCAGCGAGGACCCGTAGCCCGACCAGTCCATGCTCTAGGTACATCAACACTCACCAGGCACCTGTGCTCCTCAGTGACTGTGGAGTTCATCTGCGGCATGGGCAGCGCGGAGAGCGGCAGCGGCAGCAGGTCCAGCGAGGACCCACTGCCCGACCAGACCATGCTCTAGGTACATCAACACTCACCAGGCGCCTGTGCTCCTCAGTGACTGTGGAGTCCATCTGCGGCATGGGCAGCGCGGAGGGCGGCAGCGGCAGCAGGTCCAGCGAGGACCCACTGCCCGACCAGACCATGCTCTAGGTACATCAACACTCACCAGGCGCCTGTGCTCCTCAGTGTGGAGTCCATCTGCGGCATGGGCAGCGCGGAGGGCAACAACAGCAGCAGGTCAGCGAGAACTCGCAGCCCGACCAGACCATACTCTAGGTGCATCAACATTCACCAGGCGCCTGTGCTCCTCAGTGAATGTGGAGTCCATCTGCGGCATGGGTATCGCGGAGGGCAGCAGCGGCAGCAGGTTCAGCAAGGACCCGCAGCCCGACCAGACAATGCTATAGTCTAGGTGCATCAACACTCACCAGGCGCCTGTGCTCCTCAGTGACTGGAGTCCATCTGCGGAATGGGCAGCGCGGAGGGCGGCAGCGACAGCAGGTCAGCGAGAACTCGCAGCCCGACCAGACCATACTCTAGGTGCATCAACATTCACCAGGCGCCTGTGCTCCTCAGTTAATGTGGAGTCCATCTGCGGCATGGGTATCGCGGAGGGCAGCAGCGGCAGCAGGTCCAGCAAGGACCCGCAGCCCGACCAGACAATGCTATAGTCTAGGTGCATCAACACTCACCAGGCGCCTGTGCTCCTCAGTGACTGTGGAGTCCATCTGCGGCTTGGGTATCGCGGAGGGCAGCAGCGGCAGCAGGTCCAGCGAGGACCCGCAGCCCGGCCAGACCATGCTCTAAGTACATCAACACTCACCAGGCGCCTGTGCTCCTCAGTGACTGTGGAGTCCATCTGCGGCATGGGCAGCGCGGAGGGCGGCAGCGGCAGCAGGTCCAGCGGCGACCCCTGCAGTGAGGACCCGCAGCCCGACCAGACCATACCACTAGGGCACTCTATACAGATAATCTGTAACATTATGATGATTAGTTGATCATCATCAATACATGGTCTTCCAGAGGGAAAAAAATATTGCTATACTTTTTTAATCAATCATTGGATCTATACATGCTGTTTCGTACATCATGTACCAATATATTCCTGCCCTAAAAAAAATATATTGACATTTCTAGATTTTAAATATCACTATAAGCCATTTCAATTTGGTACACGACGTATAAAACATTCTGTATGTAGTTAACTCACCTGCAATATCGTCGACAGCTGAATAATGACATCTCTATGATACAAGCAGTTCAGTATTTCCCCAAAGCCCACTTGCACGGGGTTTAAAGACGCCGTTATGACCGTCGTCAGCGTCGTCTTTTGGTCTCTTGGCGGCGACTCATTTTCTTCCTTCACTTGGACGTCCATTGGCTGACTGGGGTTTGGTGTACCCATTGGGTTCGGAGTCCCCAAAGGGTTTGGTGTACCCATAGAATGGTTGGGGTTGGGTGTTCCCATTGAGTGGTTCGGGTTTGGCGTCCCCTGGTTTTGGTCGGCGGGGGTGGTGGAACGTTTGATTTGAGATATGTTCGGTTTAACGTCACCGTTCGTCTCTGGCGCTGGTGACATTGGAATGTTGGTTTCTGTTGAAAACGGATTTCCCGATTTTATTATGCACAATACATAAGGTAGGATAGTCGTCTATATATCAATTACTGTTCAGTTGTGTAATAAATAAAATTTTTGTATTTCTAAATTTTATTTATTTAATATTCTGCGTCACTCACCGGTACACACATACATACAAACTGTAGGAGTTCAGATACTAACCATAACATAAATTTAAAAAATGTGTTATACTAAACCTTGGACGAATAAACCACTGGACGCGCAATGACGGGCAATTTCGCTTGTGCCCCCTAAGCCACGAAGCGGGCTTTTTGGCCTCACTTACAGGTGACGTCTTGTCAGTACGGTGATAGAGCTCAGTGAGAAACATTGACGGAAAAAATTGGGTAAATGTGGCTTATTTTTGTGGAAAAATTATAGCGGCAAGACAAAAACACTTATTTTAATCCATAAGTAACGTTTTATCCCAAAAAAGCTGTTATTTTTCATGAAAATACTAAAATGTGTTCAGTTTCTAAAGAGAAAAGTAACATTGCCATTTCAAAAAGTGGTGGTCAGTTACTACAAAATCAACAAGATAATGTATACTTTATACGGTAGGGTTATAATATGTTTATCATTCGTTCTCTTGTCAGTTTAATTTTAATTGTGCTTGACAATTATCGATAAATCATATCGATAAACATTTATTAAATTTTTAATATAAATTCTTTTAAAATATAATGATAAATCCGTAAAATGTTTCACTCGAAAGTAGATTAAGGTAATCTTATAAATACAACAGTTTGGTATAAAATTTTAAACTACATATTTGACAATACATCTTTATAATATTATTTTATATTTTCTGTAGATCCATTTAGGGAAATGAAGTGGGTAGAAGCAGTCCAAAGAGAGGCATAATGGATCCCCACAAAACATCACCAAATATGTTGCATCCAATTTACGCCAAACGTGATTGAATGCCAACGCAAAAAATCTACTGCTTAATAGGAGGATTTTAATGGTGCAAGGCTATATTGTGTACTAACGGGCTGTTTCAAAATGTCTTAGGAAGTTCACACTAACTAAGTTATACTTGCCAGATCGTTCATATAAAACGACTTTCTATGTTTCAATTGTTCATTTGATGGTTTGTGCATTATATTCCCATAATGTAATTTCTTGTTTTGATGATAAAATTAAATATAATTTTACAAAAGATTCGTTCATTCATTAGTTCCACACATATCGATAAAAAAATATCGACACTTCCATGCACTAAATGTCAAAAATTGACACGACAAGCTCCCCCCGCCCCGCAGAAATTGGCTAATGATGTTTTCATACATTCGCTCTTGCGTTTCATATCCAGTGGTTAATTCATCCAAGTACTAAACCCAAAGACTCGTGGCACTCCAATCCATTACTTTTGCAACAAGGATGCGCAAGCGCTATACAACGTGTAACGTTAAATGCGCAAAACCTGAAATCAGTTTGATTAGAATAACTTGTCAATAAAACCACTTTTGAATATAGTTTACATTTTTCAAAACATCATTATTAAAATGTTCCCCAGTCTATTTATTAATAATACAAGCCATCACGTGCCAAAATAAGTAGACAAACAATGGATTGTTCTTGATGAACGTAGATAGAAATAACAATAATGACAGCGCGCGCAAAGGCTCGATGGATACCTACCGAATCTTCTCTCGACAGAGCGTCGTACGCAGGCAGAGCAAGAAAGGATCAGAATTGCCAGTAAAAATACCCCGTAATAAAACCCTAAATCAATTTTACTTTTATTTTTTCTTGGTCAATTGAATTAAAAAATATTTGAGGTGTCTGAGGTTTTGCGCATTTAACATAACATATCGTATACTGTATTATAGATAGTACAAAATTAATTGGTATTTTCAAACGTATTGTTATCGATAAACGCACTTGACAAACAACATGCATCTGTGTCTGTGTGACATCACCTATAAACAGTGCAAAAGAGACAATGATATGCTGTCTCACTGCACGTTTTATTGTTCGGCCTGCCGCAAGTCATTGGGTTTACTAAAGCAGCGGCGGGAACAGTCAGTACTCACCGCTGTTCCTCTCGGGCGCCTTAGTGAACAGGGCGGGCTGGCTGAGCGTCCGGAGCGTGCTCTCGGACAGAACAGAGCAGATGGCGGCTGCCTTCTTGGCGCAGGTGGTCGCCAGCCGCCGCGACAGGCCCTCGCAGCACACGAACTCGCTCATGTGCTGCAGAGCGAGCGGCAGGAACAGTCTGCAAGAGTTGTGATGAGATCAGATGAGATTGTGTTAACTGCTCTTATTATCACCATCTTTGAAGAACATGCTTGCATGTTAAGACAGAGAGTTGCTGATCTTATTATTATGCTATATTTGTAACAACGAATCGCACATGCCACGTAAAAGGAATAATATTTATAGATATAAATATTTTGTATTTTTGTAAAAAGTTACCACTCGTTACATTTACTGAAAATTTAGAAAGCCTCAATTTACACAAAGAGTGGATTAACAATAATATTTGTTTAAAACAGATTATTTGTGACAGGTGTTCCTTTCCAAACTCGTCCTTTAACAAAAGTCCTCCATTAATGCATTACCTACTTCTTTTCTTTCTCTAGCTGTCATTTACCATCTTGGCCCAGCTGTTTTGCGGCGTTCATCTGACCATTATGTGTTTTCTTCCTCTTTTCCTTTTAGTTTTACATCGAGGTGTCCGTGTTGACACTGTACATCACTACTTTACATGACAGTTATTAGACAGACATAACATGACCCTAAAGTAAGATTATTTTCAAATACCTTAAAATCCCATCATCGGGCGCCCTCTTATCGAGCAGTTCGATGATCCAGGTAAGAAAGTCGTGGCGGTCGAGCAGACCCTCGTCCAGCAGGTACTTGGCCAGCCGGCAGCAGTAGTTCCACAGCTTGAGCGACTGCCGCCAGTCCGTGCCTTCGCCAGAGCCGGGCGTTGATGATCCTATGCCTAGACCTGAGCGTATTTCGTTTTTTAAATTCAACTTTTCACGGTATTGGACATATGTTATAGTTGGCGCGTTAGAAACTATGTCGTTTATTTATCGATAAGTGTAAGCGAGATAGACATAAGAAAATGACGATTTAGTTCATAGCACGCCGACAAGTAACATAAATTAGTCATGTTATTTGAAATAAATCATTCTCTGGTACCAATTATTCAAAATATTTGACTAGTAGAACGCTAGACTATTCCTAAGTGATAAAGGAAATATTGGACATGTGTGCGCCCGCAACCTCATCCGCTTGCCTAGAGACAAACTACGCACAGTTATAGGCACTATAACTGGCCACACTCTTTTAAACTAGCACCTTTTCACAATAGGTGTCACAGACAGCCCCCTATGCAGAGGTTGCATGGAGGCAGAAGAAACACCACACCATGTGGTAATGGAGTGCACAGGAGTGATGCAACAACGGGCAAATATTCTCAAATCCCCAGCCACTTTCCCGGACGCCATTAGCAATATAGGCAGATTGCTGGCCTTCTGGGAAAGTTTGGGGTGGTTAGTATAAAAAAAAAGAGGGACATACGTACAATAGCCCGATCGTGTGGCTAAGTGCGGACAAAACCCCAGCCAAACAAACTAACTAACTATGTGTGCAGACTAGTATATAACAAATTCTACTTCAATTATTTGTAGATCCATGCTTTTAGAATACTTGATAATCTAACATACCACTAGAGTTCCCTGGGGAATGCATGGAGTTAGGAACTGTTGAATTTGGAGTTGATCCTCCAGGTGGGTTTCCAGATGAGTTGTGCCCTGGTGTCCCTTGACCTAAAACCATAAGCAAACATTTGATGCAAAAATACTAACTTATTGGGTTCTAGCGGTCCCAGCTTACTTTGTTTGGGGTCCTGTCTCGTTTTTTGTAAATACCCTATTCAAAAATCATGAAAATTGGTTCACCCATTCTCAAGTTATAAGTAGTGTAACTAACACAACTTACTTTTATGTAATAGAAGATTTCAAAACAATTTTTGACATTCAAAAAGGTTTAGAGGATTTACGTGTATATACTGTTGCAAACATTCTGTAGTTCAATCAGCATATCTCACTACTAATATTATGAAACATAAGATTTAGGGTTTACCTGATTGCGATGGAGGAGTCTTATCAGAAAGATTTGCTGTTGTTTGGCTATGATAATATTCAGTCAGTTTAGGAATTTGGTCCTTCAAGAACTTTATCAATGTTGTTGTCCATTCTGAAGAAAAAAACAATTAGTTGTACAAATTAAACAAAGAAAAATCTAAATCTAAGGAGTTTATTCAACACCCTTAAGTTGTTACTAATTATTTTTTAACATTTTGTATACAGGTGTAACAAAAGGCTTAATGAAGCCAAAAACTACAGACAATTTGTATATGGATGTGTCTCTATGCCTTTGGGCTCTCTGCACAGATACATTGTGGCAAATAAATAGAGTCAGGATTGTATGCAACATAATTTAAGCATGAAATATGGGCGAAAATTAGCAGAATATATAAAATTTATTAAACAATTCTAGAAACCCCCTTCTATATCAGCATACAATGAGTTTTTTATAGGTGATAAAAGTACTGTAACTGATAAAAGTAATTTGAACTTGGGAGCTACAACTATCATTTGACATAAACTATCAAAACCTGTGTTATTGATGAATTTGTTTTTAAACAAATGTTTTCATTTTGATTTAATGAGCAGGATGCGAGGTTGAAGGCTTGGTTAAGCCTTTTGTTACATGTTTAATGTCGTTTAAAACCTTGATGTGAAGAAATAAAATAATCATACCTGTAGTTGGATCAGGAAGTTGTCTCTTTTTGATTTTAGCCTCTGAAACAGCCACTGTGTAGGCAGAACTGAGCTTGATAAACCAAGCTGCTCTCGGCATGGACACTTGAAACTCTGTCAGGGTTATAAAAATATCTTCTTTTTTGTTGAAATTGGGAGCTTTCTTTGCTAGCTGTGACAATGGTTTGTTTCCTGAAATGACACATTAGTTCAATTTCAATAATTATTAGGTAATTTGTAGATGCTCACAGATCAATAGACTAAAAGAGATTGCATAAACAAAAAAGAATGTTGATAAATACATCCATAAGTTGATGGTTTTTTTTCTGAAAACATCTGGTCACTGAAATCTAATTAAAATCTGGTAAAACATGTATGCATGTATATTTATACATATATAACCAGATTTTAGAATGATGATTTAGATGATGTAGGTAAATTATATCAATTAAATCACCTGCTAAATCCTTGAACCAAGATTCAATCTGTGGTTTAGTGCGAGCTGTAGCTGGCCAAAAGTTGTCTTTAGGGTTCACTTGTTGTCTTTTACGACCACAATCAGGTAATGTATTTAACTCCTCTTTCTTGGACAATATTGATGAGAAGAATTGCCCAATCTACAATCAGAACAGAAAAAAGGTGAATGATATTAAAACAATGAAATGTGTAATATTTATTGATACTAATTTTATAAAGCTGAGCCCTTTCTTTGTTTTTGTGAACGCACTAAACGCAGGAACTACTGGACTGATTTTTGTTTATCGAGGAAGGCTTTCAGCTATAGAACATCACTCTACGACGGGAGAGGAGGTAGAAAACACAAAACGCGCGGACGAAGTCGCCGGGAACCACTAGTGTGTCCATAAAAGAGTATTGAGCATTACCTTGGCGGCTGAATAGTTGAAATTCCTAGCTGTTCCAAATTCATCGTTGCTAGAGGGTAACAGAGGAGTCGTTGAAAATCCTTGTTTTACGTTAGTCGACGTCAGCTCGTCTTCCTTCTGCTGTGGTTCTTGAGGATACACATCAGGCGGACCCAGGCGAGACCGCTTCAGAGGTCTCTTCTCGTACATAATGCCCATGGTGTTAGAGATAGATTATCAACCTATTGGACACAGCAAAACAAATTACACTAATTGGAGATGACGACAATAACAAACGATCCACTTCACTTATTACTGGTAAGACCAAGTTCTTACCTTTTATCTAAAGAATATCAAGCATATACATGATTTTACTATAGGTACATTGCTTTAAAATATTGTTTATTTGTTAAAATTTGCAGTAAATCGTGTCTCAAAACTCAATAAACGTAAAAGTAAAATGAAAATGACGTTAAGAATGTTGTGTTGCTGTCCTCAATAATTTATATTTCCGACTCCTATACTTTTATAAAATGAGGAAAAATATAAAATATTAATAAATGAAGGCGGATTCGCTGGTTAAATACGTTTACAATTTTTTTAGCTTTAACTTATTTTAGAACTAAATAGGCTTAAATGCACAGAAACTTCAGATATTAAACGAGAGTATTAATTAGGTGTACTCTAATATTTAAATATTCCCCAATTCATGGCACAGCAGCCCTTGCAATAGCAGTACTGATTACTTTTTTTTTATTAGCAATGATATATCTTATGATTTTTATTACGGTGTACCTACACCGTCCGTCGACATAGCCGGCGGCATGGCAGTAAAGAATGCAAAGGAGAAGCCGCCGGCAATTGCCGCGGGCGTGCGCGGCAAGCGTCGTCGCTCTTTATCGTGTTCACGGCTGTCAAAGTTAGTGTTGTAACACGAGAGCCATTATTTGAGAACCGTTTTTGATGGTCACACATTTAATGTATAATTTGAGAATATTTTTTGTATGTTTTATCATGTATCTGTCTATATAAATACACTTTAAAATGTGTTTGAATATTTATAGTTTTGGAGAAAAAAAATTGACCATTGGAAACGGGAGAAAAACTGCCGTTCTTCGCGCGTCACACTGAGTTGGCGCTCCGTTTAAACATTTATATGTTACTGGGTTCTTACATAACATCATAATATATGCCGAAAAAAAATTGTATTTAGTCAGGATTAGTTGTATTGAGAGGGAAAATAACCGTCTTTGTATTTAAATGTAATATAAATTATTATGTGTCAGTCACACGATTTTACCATTTTAGAAAATGTGACACATAAACGCTCATCTTCAAAAAAGGTTCAACCTATCGACACAAACCATAGGTCCGCAGAAACTTCAAGGCAAGTTGAAACACCAAAAGAAGACTGAAATTGAAATTTGAATGAACCGATTTTCATGATCTTAACGGAATTTGTTAAAATTGTATAGCCTATTTAAAGCAGTATTATATAATAAATATCGTACAGCTATGACGCAGCTAATATAGCCCGATGATTTTTTTTTCTTCAGTCCCTAGTTTATGCAACCCTACATGGGTGATCTTTAAGGTAATAAATTCAGCGCTAGGAATAAATGCCTGCCAATGGAATATGAAACCCAAAGTCAAGATTTCATTCATTTGAGCTAATTGGATACACATAGATGTTAGTTACTTAATTCAAAAATTCTGAAAATGTAAACTATTCGTCACATGCGTGGCACAATTTTCGTGGTCAGTTGCCCACGAAAGTTACGAATCATTAAATAACCGCCTTAACCAGCCAGTTTCTAGAAGCAGACAAGATTTATAGAAATAATATAGCTTATTAGAAAAAAATGTACAACATGACGTATAAAATCTTGATATTCATTTACCTTAAATCACCTGACCTATCTATTTAATAACTATATAACAACGGAAAGTAATTACAATAGAAGACTTTACTCTCACAGCCATTCGACTTTGGAATGGGCTTCCAAAAAGTGTCCAAACATCTACCTCGAAATTTATCTTCAAAAAGGCATTACGAACACTATATAGAGACGAACTCACTGACCCGTCTCAGTGACATTAATTTATCTATGTGTACCATATTATGTATATTTAAATGATGTGTATGTTTATATAATAAATATATTATTTCATTATTTTTATATAATCGTATATAAGTAATAGGCAGTATGTATGTTTATTATCGTATTATAGTTATCTCTATCGCTATTCTCTTCTCTTTTATTGCCTCTATAACTTTACTTGCACCGCCTGTATATATATTTATCTCTGTCCTGACCTATGGTTGACTGGTAGAGAATGCTTTTGGCATTAAGTCCGCCATATGTACCTACAATATATTGTTGTGTGCATGAAGTTTTTAAATAAATAAAATAAATAAATAAGACTCTCATACAACAGCATACTTATTAATTAATTTATTTATTTCCGTGCATTATTCGTAATTGCCCAAATTTGTGAAGTTTACATGAGAAAACAATGGATTTTACAAAACCAAACCTTGATAATATTTTTTTGCCACTAATAAGAATGATGACAGTTTATGCTAGTCCTCTTAAAACGAGTCAACCATGCGGTATAGCTAAAATTTTAACCTGGTCAAAAAGCTGAAAAAATTACCACTAGACCGATAAAAGAGTCTACTTTGAGGCTACTAGATGAAGATTGAAATCTTGAGTTTGCTTTCTGAAAAAGAAATTACAGTGTACACTGACACTATAATAACCAAGGTTCTATAATAAGCGTGTGACGTCTGGTATTGATTTCTAAAGATGCTAAAGAAATATTTCAATTCTTTTTTGATAAGAAAAGGTGATATTTTACACGCTCTCCGAACTATAATCAAGCAACTAGTAGTCTAAATAGTCACACTTTAGGCAAAAAAAAAAACTGGAAGAGCGAATTTATTTCTTGAAAATTTTATGAACGGTATATAACCTGATGCATTTGACTTTGAAAATGAATTGATCTCTTCTCATAATAGCCGGCAAATATCTAACTGCTAGAATTCAGGGTACCCATTTGTAATTTGAGGCACTACTTTGGAAGGGTAAAAAGCTTGAGTGCTACCTTTTTTGCTACTATTTACCTTATTTTTATTAAGGGTTTCTTATATTACGGCACTAGTGCACATGCATTATTCAGATAGATAATATTCTATTGCTGACAGATACTGTCACATTGTCAGTGTTGTGTGTCGAGAACAGATATTGTCAGTGAATTTTTGGTCAGAGATCCCGCAAGTGAGTGCAACAAAAGACTTCGAAGGAGGGTAGAAAGTCTTCAAATAACAGCTTACTCGCAACAGTATTAGTTACCCCTTGATCATGAAACTTGCAACAGAGCCGAAATATCAGATATTCATAGATAACTTGGTACATGATAGCAATCTTGTAGGTAACAAACTATTCTAATGTTAGTGATCATCATGAATATTTAAAAGTATACATTATACTCAACCACAATCATTTTTGTTTCATCCACATTTTAATTAGATTTATTAATCAATCCCTGTGAAATAAACACTCAATTTTTTTGTAAATGTACTAAGATTTTTATTATTTTGATGTTTGTAAACGCTAATGAACCGACGATAACATAGGTAATATAAAATGATTTTTAGCAGCTAGTATAATAAATGCAGGAATAATAATGTATAAGTACAATATAGGGTAATATTTTCTGTAATGATTGATACTTTTGGTACCAAATCATATATACAAAAAGACACTGTGTAACTTTCATGTCACAGTGAGTAACTTTCGTGGCCGATGAAATTTCAAGATTAAATATCTACATTAATAATTAACCGATTTTCATGATCTTAACGGATTTTGGTAAAATTTTATAGCCTCTTTAAAACAGTATTTGATTCATTTCAATAATATCAGAATAAATTTTCGCCACGAAGGTGACACGAAGAACACTTTCTGAAGAAATGCCCACGACAGTCATGTACCAAGTCGATAGGTTACCTACCAGAAGGATATGACGGTAGGCTTTGGTGCCTAGTAGGCAACTATTAAAGATTGTGTTTCAACCTGAATTTATATCTCTAAAAATATTAAGGGAGAGGGGGAAGGGACAACGGGAGATGATTTGTAATGATGATTTATAAAGATTTTGTTTTTGTATAATTCAGAGAAAATAAATTAAAGTTTTAAAATATTTAAAGTCACGGATTTGAAGATTTTGCAGAATATTTCATTTGTAAATAATGTAAAAAACGACGTTTCAGGTTGATACGACGTGCATGAAAAGACCTTTCAAAAATGACACATCCTACCTGCGCTTGCGTTTAGTGTGCAAGAAAGATGGCAATTGCTGCAATTTTTTTTTTCAGGAAATCTACGGCGATACAAAGTAGGTTTTACAATAATTTTCAGTTATTTATACAGCACAGCTAATAACAGATTTCCACTAATTTACAATGAAGAAGTTACTCGGAGGTTACTAAAATAAGAATACATAACTCTAAAATAAATTTAACATATTTATAAAGCAATTGTTACACTTAGTTTCGAAAGCGCGATACGTCCACCCCCGAGGACGACTCAACGACGAAATGTAATACTCATCTACGAACAATCGACAAAAAATTACAAATCCATTGCAGAAAGTTGCATGTCAATCGGTCAAACAAGACGTTCTGCAGATACATGGAAATATTCGTTTGCGAACACATGAACCTACAAACATTCTCTCACCCTAAACGCATACACCTTCTCCGTTCCCGCGTATAGAAAAGAAAATAAATTAGAAGAAGAAAAATATATTTTTTTTGTTTTCGAGCATGAGTGGATATTATTTTTGCATAGACACCTACCTACCCCAGATGTCAGCGGCCGCACACACAATGCCGCCGGCTATGTTGCTAATGTCACTGCGGCACTTGCGGCAAGTGCCGCCGTCACTTCTCCGGCTAATGTCAACGGGCAGTGTGGATACACTGTTAGATAGACCATAATGAGAGCTTCAATCGAACTTTATATTATTTAATGTTGCAAGTGTGGTTGTGATAAGATTATTTAATAATGCATTTTGATTTGACTCATTAGGATAAATAATATACGTAAAACGTTACATAAAGCTTGACATAAAAGTAATACATAAAACAGGTTTTGTATAAGAAATAACAACCAATATTCTTCTCGTTTGATATAACCTATTTTGTATTTTTAATATGTTTTAAGAAATAATGATGATCTTTGTAGAAAATATGATAAAAACAACAATCGATGTAGGTAATTGCAATTTTCGATTACTAATAAACATCACTTTTTTAAATTTCGTAAAAGTGTCTAGCCAGTTGCCACCGTAGTTGCCATCCATTGTCATTTTGGTCTTGTAGGAGTTACGTAGTAGTACAGGTCACCACAGATTAGTTAGAGCCCAGATAATACAATACACTAGGTAGGTAGGTATATCTAGTATAGGTTCAAAATAGCGATGGGTCGTTATCGGATTTTGAGATAACATAACGTAACCGTTAAGTGATTTTAAATAACCGGTTTTATAACTAGTAATTTTTGTCACTAGTTATTTTTACAACGTCCCAAATAAAACGTTCATTCACGCAATATAGCTATCACAAGTTATGTTACGACCGACGAGAAGTTTTCATGGCGTTATGAATAGACATACTCTTACTAATCTGTGTTATGAATGTAACTAGTAATTGTTATGGAGGATAACGAGTGATCATTGTTTAGGCTCGTAACTAGGTAAAAAACTAGTTACGGTTAATAATGCCCATCGCTAGTTCAAAACCGGTAGTGAAAAATAAATTAATTGAACATTCAATGGAAATCGATTAGGTTTATTTATAAACATAAAGTAAATCTACTGTCTGTCTCAAAGACAGTTGTAAAGGAAAAAGAAAGTCATTGTCAGTAACCTGCTGTCAAATAATTACCTTAGTCCGTGTGGTGTTTTTTTGTTTGACCTAATCGGTGTTTTACTATATTTTCTGCTAATACTGCCAAATAAATGCCACCTAAAAAACAACCAGAAAAGGGAGGTAAAGGTGCTGCCGGCGGTAGTAAAGGTAGTGGCGGTAAATCTGGTGGGGATTCAAAAGGTGAGGATTTGTTTCCATTTCATCTTGGTTAGGCATGAATTATAATACACAAATCTTAACAAATACCCTTATTTTAATAGAAACTGCCAGTATTAAACCCTATTCTGGTGGCGCTGTAAGCGCTGGGAAACCCGCTGGTACCGTAAAAGCTCATACTTTTATAAAACCACCGGTGACTCGACCTGTAACTTTCGGTACGTGAGGATGGTAAAATATTCGGCTTCCTCCTCTTAATTGGAAAAAATGCCTAAGCTGGTGTTCTCGTTGTTTGCCAATAGCCACAAAGGCCGCAAGTGCTAAAAAATTGGGGAGTTCTTTTGTACATGTTGTATTGGTTTCACTAGGTATATCATATTGTGTGCTCGTCCAGACAGATGAAAGCTTAGCATCTGTATATAATTTATATATGTACATGCTTTTTTACAAATTTGTTTTTTTGCACATTTTTATTTTTTTCCTGAAAGAAATTCAAAAATGAAGGCACCCTTATTTTTTAATTTTCATTTATTTTCATCTCTCCATTATAAAAGAGTGTAAGTTCATGAGGTTGGATGTTATGAGGTCACATCTTTGCTATATTTGATTTAAAAAATATATGTTTATAGTGATGTGGTCCGTATCAATTGTAGAATAAAGATGTTGATATCAATGGTATATCCATTAAGTATTTAATTTTCCTTTATTATTAACATTACCTGATTTAAGTTATGCAAACAGTAACCAAACAAAGCTCATTAGCTTTGTTTGGTTACTGTTTGCATCCTTTCTTTTTTAATATTATTATGATGACTCACAATTACTAAAATATTTCCTCATAACTAAAAATATCAATCATATTTAGAATGAGGAATTTTGATGATTATTTCGTATCTGAACTAAACAATAATTTGGATGCAAAATGTTTTTTGTACTAATCTTCAATTAACCATTTGGTAATATATCAATAATGTCCATCTAATACAACAGCGGACACATCAACAACACTAAATGTCAAAGTAACAGCTAACACCTTTTTTTTCTGCATGAAATTAATGCAAAGGTAACCTGTGAACTGCCAACTTCCATGTTCTTTTTAGTCTTTTTTACTTAACTCGAAGAATAAACCCTAAAAAATCTGAAAAAATGTTTAATGTGTTCAGAATTGCTAAGTCTTAATGAAATATTGTCAATTATGCAAGGGACCAAGTCTGCTCAAGATCAAAACTTTCAGTAGAAAACTATAATAAGGCGTTTAAAATTTGGTTAATAATTGTTTTAATGCTTCACCCAAGCTGTTGCAGGCAACCGCATAACAATAGAATTTCTATTGTGTCTTGTTCACATACGCTTGAGGGATTAAAGAGAGATTAAGTACTTTTGGGTCATCTTTAGTTGGATTCGTAAAAAAACCTACAACTATCATTTTTATCAGAGTGTAATTATTACCTTTATACCTTAGTAAAATTTCACAAGGAGGATTAACTCAACATTGGAAATATTTCTTGGGATTGTGATAACAGACCTGCTTTTTGCGAGGCTTGGATCCTATCAATGTTATTGACTAGAGTGAGTGAGAAGAGTGTATATGACTTTTTGAGTAGGTAAATGTTCTTTTTCTTTTGCTTTGGGCTGTCACAATTATTAGTGAGCAAATTATTCAATGTTCCATTTTTGAGCTTAACCCTTTCTAAAGATGAGTAGTTTAAATTTATAAAGTCTTTTTTCTTTCTCCTGTCTTGTAAAACAACCTTTCTAGGTCTAGTCTGTGTTTTTAAAACTTTAAAAAATTAGATATGAATAGTTTAAGCTATGAATTTTGGTTTGGGTTTAATATTGGGGCTGAGTAACTTATTTACTCCATAGCAAACAAAAAGTATTACATAATATTTTTGTTAGCCTAATAAGTAGTTGTGATGTGATGTTATCTTAAAGTGTACTTGGTGCTTGCTGTTAATTTTATCTGCAAAGGAATCTGTTATAACCACATTTTATTAAGTTTGCTGTCATGAAACCTTTTTTGTTTTTCTTTATTTAGAATCTGGCGCCAAAGAGAAAAAAGGCGGGACAGCTGTCAAAGTGCGTCACATCTTGTGCGAGAAGCAGTCAAAATGTTTGGAGGCATTGGAGAAATTAAAAGCCGGTCAGAAATTCCCGGATGTAGCAGCTGCATATAGCGAGGACAAGGCCAGGCAAGGCGGCGACCTGGGTTGGATGACGCGCGGTTCCATGGTGGGCCCTTTTCAGGATGCAGCCTTCGCCTTGCCAATATCATCAGTCACGAGTCCTGTGTACACAGACCCACCAATAAAAACGAAGTTTGGCTATCACATAATAATGGTAGAAGGGAAAAAATGACTGCCATGGTGTTTGAGTTTGAGTACTTCTGGGCGATACTTTTGCTGTTCATAATGGAACGGATATGTTGCCTCCAAGAGCAGTTTGACAGGGACTTCACCAAGTTACCTGATCCTGAAAGGTCGAGTGAATCTATTAACACTGACCTTGAGGAATTTTCTAATAGAGAGTGAGTACAATATTTCTTAATTTACGAAAAAAATTAGATACGAAACATATCATTAATATGTATTCTTGCATATTAATGATATGTTTCGTATCTATTTTTTTATCTTTTCGACTGCTTAGATTTCCGGTAGCGGTAAGTTCGCTGGTTGCTACCCAGGAGGTTCCGGGTTCGATCCCGGGTCGCTACGAAATTTGTTCCTGGGTTTTCTGTCTAGAAAATACTCGGAAACAGATCGAAGTCAGGGAGTTGGTGGTAACAACACCCCCGTGCCTCAGAAAGCACGTTTAACCGTTGGTCCTGCGCCTGACCTCTCATCGGTCATGTTCATGTCGGACTGGCCGTCTCACCGAAATAATGAGAGTGAAGGAACAGAGAGTGCACTTGTGTATGGCGCACACATCTGGGCAGTGGGCACTATAGCTCCTGCGTACCTGACCTATCTCTGTTGAGAGGGGCCGCCCTTACCAAAAATCGTTAGGACGATATTAATATAATATCTTTATGCTTGCTTTTAGTTTATAATATCTAAGCATGGAAGGTACTAGAAAATTTACGTTTCTAAAATAAACTGTATTAAAATGATTGAATGCTATAATTGATGTTGTCACTAATGCTAGGAACTCACGGCGCGGTCTTCTTCTTTTTCCGCGGGAGAGCTGTTTTATTTCAAAACTTACGAGCCCGCGGGTTTTCGCGGCCCCACAGCTGCCGCGGCTACGATTTTCAAACTAATTTAAACTAAACCGCGCGACGACGCGGTTTTCACCCGCGCCTGACACGCCGCGGGCTTTAACCGCGTTGTGAGTTTTGTTCTAACTTTTTTCATACAAATCTGCATTCTACAGAGGCTGCGGGCCCGCAACCGAGGCGGGCGCGGGTGCAAACCGTTCCGTGAGTTCTTAGCCTTAACAAGTTCGCTAATAACTTATACACAACTGAGATTTATTTTAAAAAAATATAACTTTTTCCAAAAAGCTGCCGGGCGACATTTGACCTGTTGCACTCATAACTCTTACTCCTTTCCAGTGGTGGTCTGAAGCTGAGCTTCCTTCGCCTCTGCCGCCTGATGCACGTGACCATGCTGCTCAGCCTCGTCTACTTCTGTAACATCTGCCTCTGGTTCATCATGACCAAGAAGAACTCGCCCAGAACCCTTAGATACACCTTTAAAGTTTCTATACCATCGTGATCATGCATTTGATAATAAGTTTAAATTTTTGTTGATAAGTGAAATTTAATACAATGTTCATATTGTCTTATGTAAATAATTTCTTTATCTCTTTATATATTTTTTACAACTTCGGACAAAGTATATAATTTTTCGGATTTTATTTTTCCCCTTTTCTAGTATTTTAGGCAACTTAAGATTGTGTATGTGATTGATCATTTATTTATTGATAAACCACCGGATTTAAATAAGGGATTATCACATGGTGTCCACCGATAAGTAGTGTGTTAGATTGATATTAACCTGATTTTTCCAAGGAAGGTAAGGTTTGAAAAACAATACATTAATTTGATAATCACCCATTTTTCGCTTATCATTGTGTATGTATGTGTAAATGACATTTGATCGTTTTAAATGAAAATCGGTCGTTTAAGGTGAACGCACATATCCAAGCCGAACGCGTCGAACGAATCGAAATCAAGCAGGCCTCGCACACACAATATCCGCATCGGACGAATCGACCGAATCTGATGAATTGACCGCGTCGAAGAAATCTTGAGATAGTACTATGTACGAGCGACAGCTAAAGGTGGAAGTGAGTATGAAGATTCTATCCGGTTGAGTCGTCCGCATGAGCCGTACCGAATCTGTCGACGTCATTCGAATTCATTTCGTCATTCTAGGGTTCTTCCAGATTCGACGCGGATAAGTGGGCGAGGTTTCATGAGATTTCATTTAAAGAAAATTCTAAAATTCGTTTCGTTCGACTCGTTCGGCGCGTTCGGCTCAGATAAGTGTGCGTTCAGCTTTATACATATTCAGGCCTGATTTTTCAACATTAGTTGGATCGGATTTTGTGTCAAGAGTAAGGGGGCTGACGTTGGTAACTTGTCTTACATTTTTTATATTCGTGGGGGCTCCGGCAAATAAAGTGAAAAAAGGTTTTATTAAACCAGTCTTTATTGACAGATCTTATAAACTTAATACAACCGCTGTAACGGTAACTACTACCGTAATAAAACAATACTGAAATAAATATGTTACGTTGAGGTAAACTTAAAGCTAGCACCGCTTGTTAATTTCGAAGATGGTTACATTAAATTAATTGACTTTAGGGCAGTGTTGATAGCATGATTGCCATTGATTATCTTCTCTTTATTCACAATACAATCATTTTGCATCTTCTGCTACACACCAAGGATAATCGGTACGAGAACAGCGTTAAGTCGCAAACCAAACGCTGATCCATAACGCGTAAAAATAAGCATTAAAAATAAATTAGTATCTCTTGATATTAACGGCTTCGGCGCGTGTGGGTTTTGACGTGTTAGATTATATCACAATGCGTTAGAAATAATATCTTTCAGCTTGTATTGTGAACAAAGAGTAAGAGATCCTATTAAATTCAAGGCTTTGGAGTTGCTTCAGCATTTCAGACTCGTAAGTTCGGGTTGGTGTAGCGCACGTATTTGAGGAGGGCGTCGTTCTCTTCGCAAACGAATGGCTTTCTGTGGTGGCAGGCCACGTCGTGCCAGTGCACGCCGTCGTTGTAGAAGTTATTCAGGATGGCTAGGCAGTGCTCGGATGCTCCACCCTGGATCAGCTCCTGGTATAGATTAATAAAAATAAATAAATACTTAAACATGAGTGTCCAAACACTCATCGCATACTTTGCTCTGATCTCAAAGTAAGTAGCCAATGCTCTTGTGTTTGTGTTATGGAAATCAGACACTATGATGGTAGGTACCACAAAATCCAGACCCGAGACAATATAGTAAATTATGATTGACTGGAATCGAACCCGGAACCTCGGAGCGGCGACGCCTTGAAACCTAGCGTGCTTAGCTACGGAGGTCGTCGAAAGTTTTAACGATTTAGTAAGTTAAAGCTAATGCGATTAGATAACTAGGAAGTTAGAATGCAAACGCATCAGCAAGTTAAACAAACGTTTATCCTTCACGATAAAAAAGGACGCGAAAACCAAACTATTGAAGACGACCTTACTTCAAGATAATTTTCGTATTTGCCAACAATTTTGTATGAATGGTCACGATTGCTGTTACATCACACAATAGTGCGAATCGCCTTGAACGCTGATAACCGGATGCGGATGATGCTTCGACCGCGAAGGGTTACGTTCTGCGCGTAAGTTACGCATTGTTTATTTCGTACGAGGCTGCGTCTGCGCCGGCGAAAGTGCGATCAAACAGCCGCGTAGTCGTCGCGCACGCACCGCGAATAGCGATGAGCTTTTTGTTGTTACAAGCTGCGTTTGTAGAAAGCGGCGCGACATGCGGGTACGCCCTTCAGCGAATATTTCGCAGGCCCATAAATATTCCGTGTCACTTTCGTTTTCATTGCGCGATATCGGATGCCCGAACAGGGCGCGTCGCGGTGTTTTATGACAAACGTTACTTAACTGTTCGCGGAATCGGTTCCGTTGCATCACCGTATGTATGACCGATTTCGTAATGCACTCACTTACGCGACACTATTGTTTCATGGCTGAATAAGGAAGTGTCTGGAGTTGGGTGGGCTCGCCCTGTAGTCAACCATTGTCACTATACTCGTTACGCCTACACTTACTAGCGTTGACTTTACTTTTGACATGCATCAACCTAACTAGTGAAGGTTGGCTAGCCACATAGTAAATCAATAGATCTATTATCTAACTTCCGAGGGACTTATGAGACTGTTTAACTATAATTACCCGGTTGTCAGGCTGGGGTTTGCCGATGCCGCCGCCCTCGGACCAGTCGTTCTGCTGGCGGTTGGTGGTGGGAGCAAGCTTCTGCAGCTCAGCGGTCCAGAACCAGCCGTTGACGTCATTGGGTAGCAAGTCCGGGCGGTTGCAACCCTTGAAGTCACAGAGACGACCCGAAGTCCAAATGTATTTCACCTGAAAAATATAATGCATATGAAGATTCAAAGTTACATTAGAAAGGCACCAAAAATATAACTAAAAATAGTAAATGGAGTGATCATTCAGACGATTGCTAATGATGCGCGGATATAAGAATGAGGTCAATTCATATAAGAACCCAGTATATACAAAAGTTGGTAACTGGAGGCCACAAAACCTCTATGGTGGACAAGAGTGTAATTGGAATGGCTCCCATTATATTCAATAAATTGCCGGATGTTTTAAAAAAATTAGATTCAGTGACATTTAAAAACAAATTAAAACAACTACTGATAGGAAAATGTTATTATTCAGTTAAAGACTTTTTGAATGATATTTTATTATAAGCAATTTCATTTTTAAATTAATTAAATGTATTTTTGTTGTATTTTATTTGTAAACTGAATGACTATTTTATTGTACTAAAATATTGTATGTCTAATAAGGCAGGTCACAGTGAGACGTCATTTTTATTAAGATCTTATGTACCTGTGTTCCACAATAAACGAATTTGATTTGATTTGATTTGATTTAATTTGCTATTTTCCTAATTCTCCTAATCTTAACGCATTAACTCGTTAGCGTCGTCGCGGCACTAACCGACAATCAAATAAATCATTTCCTTATTTATTATGTGGTCTTACGCCACAAGTGCAGCGCTAAGCTTGCTTCTGTAAATGATGATGTTTAGATATGCATCTGAACAGACAGTGCCTCGTTAAAAAACTAAGACCATTAGTGCAGTGAGTGAGTCAAAACAATCTGGCGATCGTAGACAATAGTCAGAGATACGAGGCCTGAATACGACAATTTGTCACAATTAAAAGAACAAGCCCTGTGTTTTGTAAAGGTCTCGAGTTGACGCCTCTTCATTACCATATGAATGGGCTGTCGCCGGTGCAATGGCCAATTTGGCATCCAGACAATTGAAATAACTACTTACTCATAGGTACATAAACATGTTAAACAAATGAAAAGTGAAATTATAGAATTCGTAAGTAGTTTTCACTATCACATAATATCCTCATTCCTCAGAGCTTGTAAGGTCAATGTTGGGTTGTGTTGTGAATTTTGACGCAATCCTTGAACACAATCAAACAAAGTTTCTTCTTTCTATTCTCATTGTTTGTTCTAATTGTATAATAGGTGGAAGCGTGAGTTATTGACAGCACATGGTGCTATTTGTTAAGTATAAAAGCCAAACAAAAAACCATTAAAATTCCCACGAAATAAGAAACCTATTCCGCGCCTGTAGTGAAACTCCGGAGAAATTGATTCAGTATTCTATTGTTGCTATATCGTTGGCGCGATTCGACTGTGTCAAATTGTAATTGTAAAGTTGCCTAATTGGTGGTTCCATAAGACAATGCTTTAGGCTCGGTAGCGTTACGAAAAGACGCATTACGAATTTGTTTAAGATATATTTAAAAGAAACGGTCGCTTTCTCTTCGGGTCCGCTTTTGACACTGACTAAGGTTTTGTTTCGTCGAATTCTCGTTCGTGACACCCGTGAATGTTTTGCTAATTTAAAACAAAGACGCTGCATGGTAATCACATGTGTCAAGGATGCGGATTCACGCTTCTTCGTCGATGCAGGATTTTACGAGATTTTAAACTGTTAGTCATCAACTCTCATTACATATCATTAAATCTATGCAAATAAGAACAGAAAACAAGAGGTAGAAGTGGTGACGCCATCAGTAGAGCTTAGAACCTAAGGACAACACTTACATCATTGGTCTATTGATAGCATGTTCCTATTAGTAATGCTGCTTTTTTCGAACAATCATCAATGAAGGTAGTAACAGAAAATCTGTTAGTGATGTAAGCGAGATACCTTAATACTGAAAACAAAAATTTAAGTCGATTATAACTATCGTTCTTCATTAGTCTATTACGTATTTCCTACTTCTAGTTTTTGTATGCACACTGAATATGTTTGTACTTACTCAATTCAGTGAATTAATCGTGAGTTGGCATGACATAAGCGATGCACATTGCTGTAACATGGCGTGAAATGAGGGTGGGTGATATGGCAAAATGCCACCATGATATAAAGGACCTAATGTAAGTCAGTCTAGCTAGAAAGTAAATTCCTAAAGCGACCTTTTAATTAATGAAATAGCGTGGAATGAAACGTTCAACCAGCCCAACGGTCATTGTTTAAAATGCTTTGTGTCACGTGAAGGATGATCAATCCCAACAGCCATAACTTATTTAAAAAAATGTGATGCCTAGATTATGCTTACCTTGTCCTGCACGATGCGGGCCTTGACCCACTCGTTTTCGTCGCTGGTCTCCAAGGAGACGAGGTCCATGCATCGCTGCCGACAATAGTTGCGCGCGCTCAGCCAGTCTTCCTCGACGCCTCGCAGCGCCGGATCCCGCCAAGAGAAGAAGTAGCCTTTATCTATAAGGATAATGAACTGGTTAGTGAGTGTTTTGGACGATTGATTGTCTAGTTACTGAAACTGAAAGTATTGGAGAGTAGGTATTTAATATATGCACATGGTATTGTGCTCGAACAAACCTGAATAATCTTAGTACATCTGCTGCAGCTTATAAGACAGCAGATAGAGTTTTGTTTGAACCATTGAACTGAGTTCGAATCTAGGAATTCATTATATTCATCATGACAAAAAATGGTCGTATATCCTATAATAAACTCTCAAGATCTGCCCTGCCGATCACAAGCATGTTCGAATCGCTAGATAAAACTGCAATAGTCACTCGAAAGCGAGTAATAACAATAATGCATCAAGTACAGGTACCAATGTCCGTGCCAATGTGACCCATAACACTATTGACGTAAGGATTGATATACGAGCATAGCTTGGATCTTGGGAAGTGCGAAGTTGCAGGTGTGTGTAAGTATGTGCCATGGGAAAATGTTGAGATAAGAGCGAAATAGTAGAAAATTATTGCTTTCCATCCATATTATCGCCATGGAAATCAGATAATAGATTACCGCAAAAAAATAATCCGCCTTCAAAAAACTGAAAAACGAAAAGGTTTAAATAAAGTATTCGTCTTATATTTAAAAGAAACAAATTATTTTGGAGACAGTGCGTAATGTCAGGTTTACGTAGGTACACCAACAGTCTACCTACACACCTCATCCGCCGACTCCAAAAGAATTTGTTTCTTTTGGAGTCGTCTACTAATTAGAAAACGAATACATTATTAATTAAAGCTTTTCATAAAATTTTCGGAAGGCGGTTTAATTTTTAGATTATTTCTAATTTCATAACTTTTAGGTTTAACTCATAATCTCAAAAACTACTAGAATATTTTTAATGAACACACTGCACCCATCGTTTTCGAGCAATCCTGAGACAATTAGTCAAATATACAAAGACAGACATACATACGAAATTTTGAACACGTCTTAGGAAGCCTAACTAGATCAACATACTAAAATATTTATCAAATTCTGACGAAATAACATCACATATCGGCAGCCCGAATTGATTACCTCCTTTTTTGAAGTCAGTAATAAGAATACAGTCAAATAATGCTTAAGGATATGTATAGGGTTGAGTTTATTTTTACAGAATCTCATAAAATTAACGCCGGAATATTATAACAAAAAAATATTTTCCGTGCAGGGGGTAATTTAAAGCAAGGGTTAAAAATAAAGGAGTGATAAATCATAAATAATTATATGAAAAAACAAAATAACAACAACGCAAAAAGAGCCGCCCGAACAGGGACTTGAACCCTGGACCCTTGGATTAAAAGTCCAATGCTCTACCGACTGAGCTATCCGGGCTATATAGAAGTTGGCGAAATCATTCATTATAAAATGGAATGTCCTAAATCCTGAAAGCAGGACAATAAGAAATGTAGTTGCGTAGAAATATTTTTTTAAATATTATTATTTCGGAATGTATTGTCAATATGGCATAGCCAGCATGCCTAAATACATTACATAGACGTAATACATTTAGAATATTCAAGGTTTTTATTAAATACTTCAGAACAAGCCAACTGTGTAAATAATTTTATTTTATATTATAACAACATAAAAATACCGCAAGTAAATAAAAAGAAAAATACCACTTCCCATTCCCTGACGATCTGGACGCAAACTTATTATCGTGAAGTAGTAGGTAGGTAGAGCGATAAGAAAAATACTTGCTAAGATTTGCCCGGGCATTCTTGTTTTTTGTGAGTCGTCCTAAATTCCAGTTTTATCCAAACTTGATCTAAGCTCGTGTCATTTTTACGTGTCCTGTTTGTGATAGTAGCTTTAAAGATGGCATTTTGTTTACTGCTAGCCTAACTGTTAAAGTGGTTTTATTAAGAGGTAAATGAACTATGCCTACTATTCAGTGTTATAAAAAAATGTGAGATTATTTTATTATTATAGTAACATGAAATGACTATTGTTTTATGTAGAGCTCGACTCCGTGTCATACTCTTAAATAAACTAAATAGATACCTTTTTAATTTAAAATTACTGGATTTGAATTGAATTATTTGATACAAAACGTTGTGATGTTTGTACTAGTACCACCGGGAAAAAGCATCTATGTCCGCTTTTTTCGGTTTTGTGGACTTTATTTAAAAATATTAGACACTTATAGCCACGAACAAAATGTTAAAACTAGGTGGTTTAACTCTTAATAGATGCTGAGATATAAGCAAAAATAGAGACCGGCAAAGTTATTTCCCAAATCTGACAGTTTTGTCTACCCTTAATATCTCAGCAACTTTAGGGATTTGATTGTAAGATATATTATTAGTTAATGCTAAACATTGTATGGCCTCACTGTTTCAAGTAATTAGAAGCCTTTTTTTAAAAATATGGCAATAGGCAATGTTATAGGGAATTATGGGTTAGGGCTGTGCATCAGATGATAAAAAAATAAGTACCTAACTCTGAGCCAGTGTGTATTTTTACTGTCAAATCAACTGAAAACTCTTCAGCTTTGTAAGATTAGTATTAATGGTTATGACAAATCAATGTAGAATGTTTTCGACTGAAACTAAGTACCTAGGTATTTTTAGATAGTTCTTATTTTTTCCAATAGTGTCAACCCTAGTAACATTTTGGAGCTACGCAATGTTGTTAACCTCTGTCTTAAAATGGTTGAAAACATTGCACACCCAAATTTCTCTTTAGTTGAGGCGAGTATTTATGACAAAACATGATTAAAAGCAGCAGCAATTAATGCCCTACACGTAAAAAATGCATCCTGTCTGCGCATTATATTCTGGAAATGCGGGACGCAAAAGTGAATCAACTTTTTGGCCCACTTTCGACGAAGGCACTTTGACAGTAGCTGACACATACCCGAATGAAGCTAGCTGCGATTGTAGAAGTCAGGCATACTAATCAGATGTTCTAGTTTTCGCAAGGCACATCAAAAAGATTCAATTTTCTATAATAAAAAATCTATAGGCAGCTTTAGTTAGTTTTCGTGTTTGGGCAAAGTTGTGTCATGGGCAAAGTTGTCAGGTTTCACGGTTGTATCATTTACTATCTATTTATTTTAGATTTCCCTACAATAAACTTTCCATACGAAGTCATAAAAGTCATTTATTTATGCAAATAGGCCCACTGGGCACTTTTACACGTCCCAATATAAACCCTACCACATGAAATGAAGTACAGGCTGCTCTCATAGGCATCGCGCTTATCTACTATTTTTGATAATGTGATTTATTTTATTTTATTATTTTGACCAGGCAATACCTGGTCATAATGCAAAATAACAGGATTGGGTACTCACTGTCGGCGTATCTCTCATGGATGACTCGCTGGACACATTGCGAGGGCACCGGGGGCTCTAGGATGCGGCCGTTGGGGAACTGCGCGTGCGCAACCGCTAGCACCGCCGCCAAGAGTAAGGAGCTGAGGTACTTCATCTTCTGGGGGAGAATAAATAGTTTGGGTTAGACTTATTCTAGGCGATGGAGCGAGCGTCTTCAACTATGTCATACAACGCTTAGTCTAAATCTTCTTGAAGCCCCATCATCGTCATTATCAATCTTAGCCGCAACGTTCACTGCTGAACATAGACTTCTCCCCATAATTTTTATCCAGTGTGAGTGATCCTGCAATCTTCAGGTCGTCTTTTGGTAAAAATCCGAGAACTATTTAAAAACCAGATTTTCTATCTGTTTTTTTAGGATCTGGTTAGGATCGTTTTCAGGATCACTCAAATAACAGGAAGATAGTACGTTGTTAAATAAAAGTTCAATGCAGTCAAGCAAGGGTAGCTGACCATTATTGTGGCATATTCGAATATTAATTTCTTTAGTGAAAGCAAACACCATCTATAGACGTTAGCTTATGAAATTATCAACCCTTCGCCTCCTACCTGTGAGCTTACTTCTCAGGAATGTCTTTGTTGTGTCTCAGAGAAAGCTATCCAAAGTTATCTTATCTTATCACTGAGTAAATGAGGAAACACTTGAGAAACTTAACAAATTATTATTTATCTTTTCGTCATACTTATTAAGTAAGTATTTTAAAGCATCTGCATCCGTCCGTCAAAGGCTTTTCTCCAATATTCGGCAAGTTTTTTGAAGAGCTTTAGCTCTTTCTTATATAACAAGGCAGCTTTTACTTAAATCGAAAAAATATTTAAAGTGGGTAGTTACTATGGAGTGACCCACATAATCGTTAATCAATCAATCATAAATGGTCAAAAGTTGTGTAATAAGGGAAAAGTCAAAGTTGCTGAACTGGGCGAGATAGGCATCTTTGTGGGTGGGTATACCTGATTCTTATATAATTTACATACAAGGCAAAAATAATGTATAGGTCGTGGCACCAAACAAGTTTAACAGTATCATTAATACGGGTATTTCCATACATTAACTCTTACACCTATTACGAGGAGTTCAAAAATGTCTTTGTGAAGGTCATTAACTTGTTATGAATAGAATTATAATAAATAAAATATTAAAAGAACAACGAAAAAACTCAGCTAAAAGTACTTACATAACTACTGATCAAACTCGTTTAATAAAAAAAGGTACCTACCTACTTATCGGATTGACCTTTGCTTGAAATAGTTCTATTTGTCTAATCTATAGTGCCATATGACCAAAAATACCACGATTCGTCAGATATGGAATATTTTGACTAAACTAACTTGACTTAACTAAGCTAATTACATAATCTTTTAGTTAAATTCGCTACGTGGTTACATGTTTTTATGTTTTGTTAGAAAACCTACTAAAAAATAAATTATTCAAATGAAAGGAAGCTCTACTTCTAGCTAGAGCTTTGTAACGCGTTATCGTTGTTGGTCTCCTGCCTCCTTTTGCAGTTTACATGGAAACGCTATGTTACTTCGACCCTTTTCAACAGTTCATTTGGCTATAATATCTTCACGTCAGATCTTTTGTGTAATTATCGGTTGGTTTGTTTACAAACTTTCCCCGGGATGGCTTGGACCGGTCGGGCTCGGAGCTTATAGAAAGCGACCTTGCCTGGAGGTCGGGTCATTCCTCCCGGTGAGCCTCGACTTATCAGGACCGATGAAACAATCAATAGATACATGTTTGATTTAAATATTTATGTAGGTATTAAAAGTGTCGCTGCGGCATTTTTTTATAGCATAACTCCGAGTTCGGATTGTTGAGCTCATCAAAATGTTGATGTTTTTTTAAGTTTGTGTGAATGTTTTTTGATAGAGTTGTTGATTTACTAGCTGGTAACTAGACAAGTAACTTATTTATAATTAGTAGTAACACATGCAAAAAGTTAAAGGAACTTAGACATGAAAGCTCTGTATAAGGTGGCTAGGAGCCACTTAATATCCTAGGCCAGAAGATATATTAGTACTACGTCTAGTTAGTTGCAGTTCCTAGCTAGTTCGGGTCTAAAAAGATATAAAAGCACAAAAAGTTTTTTTTTTAAATCAAGAGCAAAAGTCTAACTTGGAATTGAATACAATTAATGATTGAAAGGAGCTATAGAAAATTTCTGAATATTATTGGTTTGAAAAAAAATTATTGGGTAAGGTACCAAAAAAGCACTATTTTACTGCTTGTAATATACTCTTAAAAACTGATTAAGCTGGTATTTAACCTACGCTAAACTTAAAATATGTACTTACAGTATTGTGCGCGCGTCCCGTGGTTCCGTCACTAACTGATGCGCGGGCGGCGCGCGGCTGTTTTATATGGAGGAAGTCGCCGCGCGCGCACCCTCGCAGTCGCACCCTAGTCTAGTGCGCCTGGGCTTGCAGTTGAACCTCCTTTAAATCTTATTTATTATGGCCCAATAAAAATAATCATTTAAGTAATTTTCGTTTATTTTACATTTAGTTTTTATTAATAATTATTAAGTATACAAACGTCAAATAGTTGTCAAATCCCCTAAAATAACATGGCTAACTAACGGCAGGTTAAAGAATGATTGTTGTTGCAACTCCGAGTTGGTTGGATGTAGGACTCCTACAAGAAAAATATAAATCTGCAATCTGCAATACAATGCTTCCAACCAACCCTGCTGCTGCTCTAATTTTGAATCACTCGCCAGATACTGAATGATTTTCGTTAAAAACAATTAGAGATCAACGGAATACACGTAAAATATTGACGCGAATACTTACACAAATCGAGTTATCTTTTTACAAATCACTGCCGCGCTGTGGTGCACTGATTTTCATCCGAAATCGAAACTTAATAAATAAAATCACACGCATATAACATAGAACTCCTGGATCCTGGGATCCAAGGATCCTGTTCACAGCCTTTTTTCTCAAAATGAAATGGAATTACAACAATTTTAAAATTGTTTTTGTATTAAAAACTATAAAAACGCGTTTGGCCTCTTGCGATACTTACGAATAAAATAACTAGTTAAGTATGTTGATTGAGGGATGTTTTTATGCTTAGTTTCGTCATTCTTGAAACAAAATGAACAAAAATCAATAAGTGGGTCATTAACTTAAATAGTTACCGGTGCTTAAGACGTGTTACTTATTTATGGAACCAAAGAGCTTACTTCCTTTAATTTCTACTCTGTCCAAAAAAGCACCCGCCCAGCACTTAAGGTATTAACTTCCAAAAATTAGCTCCCAAAAATGCTGCTGGTTTAATACCCTGTACTTAATAAATTTTCAATTATTCAGTATGGTATTGTACAGGTGTATGTATGATTAAAAATAATAATGGAGGTAGAGCTAAATAATTATTCTGACGACAGACTGACTGGATGCAAAAAATACTTTTTCCTGAATCCTAAGTTCTTGAATATTTTGCCTTCTTCAAAAGTAACAATCGGGACAATTAAATAAGCGGAGATCGATGTACTCAAGCAATTAATGGAATGGACCTCGATGTCCACAATGACTCAGTTTGGAATTTATGCTATTTGTAACACTGCTATATTGTCAGCTTCTACTGGGATTTGAACCCAGCACTGCTAATTTGCCTAGTTTAGTACGCGTCTTCTGCGTATGTATAGAAACTATTTTGGATTTTAATACTTTGGACTTGTGTCTTATGATCTCGATCACTTAGTGCCATTTTGTTTTGATTTACCAAATCGATATTATTTGCTTGCTGAAATTTTAATCAAAATACAAATAAAGTCAGTCTAAAGCCTTCCTTCTGAGCATTCAGTGCTACAAAAATAATTTATTTATTTTATTCTTTTTTGCAGTGACAAAAAATAAATTAGAAATAATCACAGTTAATCGTGTACCGATGCTATGTATCGATGTATTAATGCATATTTTACAATGTCTATTGTAAGATTCACCTTCAGCTGTGCTTTTGACCCATAGAACAAGCATAAAACTTAAACACTGACTGATTACATAATTTTATGGTGTGCAAAGAAGGCTTTTATGCACACATCAATCATCTTGGAATTCCAAATGCTACTCACTCATTCTTAGGAAGTATCTAGGTTCCATGTTCTAATAACTTTCATTTGCAAAATTGATGACGAAGTTGTTATGTTTCAATTTAGAGAATCTAGTATTTATAATTTCTTCCGTTTCAGCAAATTGTAGTATTTTCCTAAACAATCTGACTAATATGCGGACATGCGTCTCTCTCGGTATTTCTATTCTGTGTTGAATGGTTGCGTGGTGGAAACGAAGAAAATCCTAAGCCTGTTTTTACGGTAAAATCGCAAACAATACGTGTTACAGCACCTACCCGCGGTATTACATGGTATCACAGCTAGAACATTCGCGGAGAGAACGTGATAGTTTTGCTAATGTCGGCTTTCCTTTACGCTTGCGCCGAGCACAGGCATTCGTGAAAAGCAGGAGGTAGGTTTGAGAATTGATGATCCATTTTTATTGTTCTGTAGTCGAATGGCGAAAAATAGAACCCTAATAGTTTCGTCAAGTCTTTCTATCTGTCTGTCCGTCTGTATGTCACAGCCACTTCATTCTGAAACTATCATAGTATTACACAGTTGAAACTTAGTAGGTAGATGTATCCTGTTAACTGCTTTATGATACCCATACAAACCATGTATGCATGTAGGGTGTCTATGGATAGGTAGGTATTTTAAAATGACATCGAGGTTCCTAAAACTATTTTCTCTAAAAGTCTAAAGTTTGAGAGATAGACGCTGCTAAACTGTTACAATGGGAGACTCCACATTTAACTTTTAAACTAAGCGAGTGTAAATTTAAAACAAAATACATGATGTAGATCTTGACAAAGACTTTCAACATAAATTGGTTTAAACGAGATCGAACTAGTAGTTTATGAGATAAAGCACATTTTCAATAACCGCAAACATAACTGTTCTTTGTACAAATACTATGAAAAACAAAGTTAGTTATGTTTGCTTTTAACAAAATATTGTGGTATTTTGGCTAAGTGGAAGTAAGTGGATCTCTAATTCAGTTAAAGTTGGCACGGGACCCTTAGTGTGCGATTTCGATTCGGCCGGCTTTTGGATTGCAATGCAATAAATACATTTATAAGAATGGAATAGCAATATTTGCAAAAAAAAACACCCAATAAAACATAAAAATGAAAATAAAATTAAGAGCTCTTCTTTCCACTACAAGTATCTCGCCGTAAGTTAGCTAGTCCAGTCTTATAATTCAACTTAATTGCATGTAAGTTGTGCAATTGGTGGACTGTCATTATTTATGCCTTAACGCATTCTCTACCAGTCAACCGCTTGAAAATGCAGAGAGTTCAATCAGTGGCGGAACATAACAATTATTGAGAATTATATTATTATGACGCTTAAAGCTTCGTTTAAAAATGTTCGGCTCGGCGTTCACATTCGTTGATGACATAACATAAGATAAACAAATCAATGAAAGAATTCCTCTTAGGCTAATCTAATTATATTCCACATCATATTAAAAATCAATAATTGTGTAACCCAATTAATGTAAGGACAAATATTGATAAGGCACTCGCATTGTTTGTTCGATTATGAATAAATTAAATTGAGCAAAAAGTTTGCAAGGAAAATCATTTAGTAGAGTTTGCCGAAGCTAATTACTTCAATGTAGGAGCAAAAATTAATATGTAGTATAGTATAAGTACCTATGCGTTAGTAATAGTACCTATGCGTTAGATATGAAGGTACATATGAATTTAAAACATTTTTTGACATAGGTATTTTACTTATTATTCAACGATAATATTACAAATTAAACAGTCTTCAAATCATAATTAAAAAATAAAACAGGTGTCTTCTATTTATTAAAATAAATTCATTTGGAGTCATCAGTGCTTGATGTGGCAGTGCGTAGAAGGTTGGTGTACGTACGCTGACATCTCTATGCACTAGCGCTTTTTACCCGACTTTTTCCGTAGGTACTAATTACCTACTTGGTTACATTTTTGTGAAACCTATCTACAACTCTGACATTCTCTATGGTGTTATATTATTTGGAAAACAAATACTAAAATAATTAATTGTTCAGGATGCAAATGCAAGTAATTTATTGTAATATTTAGAGTTTCAAATGTTTTGAAAAAGCAAAGGTATAGGAGTATATATACATATGTAAGGATGATACCTACATAAATTTGCAATTTTATTTACCATAAGTGGGCGGTTATTAACAACATATGTTATTGTTTGTAAGTCAATAACGCAATTTTAATATTTTTAGTTGTAAGACTAATATATATAGAGAGGTGATGATACCAGGCTTCTGATTGATTAAAAAATAATACATTCAGAAAATATAGGAATGGGCCAAGAAATAGAGATATGGCGAAATTCCATACTTTATATCATGTTTATGGAAGTGTGGATCCTTTGCCAATCGGACCAACTATTATCCTTTCCTCTGTTAAATTATTATTAAACCTGCTTTTAACACACTCCGTCCGTAACTTATTTATTTATTTAATTTTATTTCACTGTAAATTGTACAATTGGCGGACTCAATGCCTTATGTCTTATCTACCAGTCAACCACTTGGGGATTACAGAGAGTTTAATCATGGCTTAATATTTAAAATACTGAGAGGGACCAAAAATATATATTTATAAATGCAGTCACATAAGCATAAATAGAATTCACAAACGAAATTAACAAACAACATATTTTAACGACAGAGCAGTGGGTGCGGCGGAGAGACTTTTTTTTTAGTTGTACGAGCCAATTCTAAGGTTTTCTGGATTCTTTTTGCGGAGAGACTTCAGAATTAACAGTTGTTAAAACCTGAATTGATTGAAAAATCTATTTAATAAACGATTAAGTAATGATGATACAATTTGTATCGACTCAATAAAGGAGAGGTCCAATGTTCACTTTTTTTAAGAAAAAAAAACTTTTAAGTTGCTGTCACATTATTCAGGCTTTATGGCTCTGTTTCATTGCCTTTCCCGTATGAATGGGATAAATTCAACTACCTACTACTGCTGTTGGAGGTTTAGCGCGGGAAACGAGAAGAGGAAGTTGTATTTTGTTTAGTCATTTTAGTTATTGTTTTTTTAATAATAATCGGTTTGTGTCACTCAGCTTTTAGATTAATGTTGTCAAACGGGCCTCTGCGTGTTGGCTTCGTCCCCATGTACGCCTTTCAGAGGTCCGGGACCCTGTGGTCCCGAGAAAATGACCAACATAATAATAATAATAATAAAAATACTTTATTGCACACCATAAACATATTTTTTTTTCATACAAGTTTTACGTCTTCGGCTCTATGCCATACAGACTATTCTTCAGTAAATAATGTTCATTTTTACACTTATTGACTAAAACTAACACTAAACCAGCCTATCTTAACCTAACTCATTGAAATGCGAGGTGGTTCGCATTTCAATGCTCAACAAGGAAGCTTAGCGCAGGAACAGCGATCCGGGTAAGACGGCGCGATCAGAGCTGGAATTGTGTAAAGCAATCGTATTCATTTGACAGTTCATAACGTACGGTTTGATCTGTCAAACCCTTTGTTCTTTGCCGTTTGACAGATCATACCGTACGTTTCGTACTGTCAAATGAATACGATTGCGTTACACATTGGCACCCCTGATCGCTTCACTTAATTCCCCACTTTAATTGCATTGTTTCCTTCAAAAGCACAAATTATCATGATAATTCCACCACACAATCACAATAATTGACCCGAAAAAAACAATTACTAAAACGAAGAATTAAGGTCCGTCCTTCCATTTTCGTTTCCCGCGCAAAAAAACGACCCACCATAAACATAATAATTACTAGTGATGCAACGATTACGATTATGATTAATCGTAATCGACGATTATTGCTATTTCACGATTAATCGCAATCGTTCAATCTATCGATTATTTATGAAAATTAATTATTAACTTTTATTTAAAAAAAAATGATAATATACTTCGTAAATGCGTCTTTTATTCATACGTGCGTGTATTCGAACGTTACCCAATTCGGCTGGCCTGTCTGACATTTCGATTCGGGGATTTCCCGCGCCGTGCGCGATCTTGGCAATGTGTGCGGTCATTGTTTAGTGAGTTATTGCAAGGAGAGTAATTGTATCTTCTGAGGTGTATTTTTTTACGTTGGTTTTCTCTTAGTTAGTTTCAAAGTGTTTTTTTAGCCAAAGTTAAAGCTAAAGTTAGTAAAGTGTAGTTTAAATTAATAAAATACCTAAGTACTGCAAGAAACGATAAAAATGTCATCGAAACGAAAGGAACTAGTAATATTTGGCAGCACTTTAAAAAGTTAGCAGAATACACTCAAAAGTCGAAATGTAAGTACTGTGACGCAAAAAACTCTTGCATAGGAAAGAACACTACAAATACGTGGAACCATGGTAACTGCCGGATTGATCTAATCCGAAAAGCGGAAGAGAAATGTCTGAAAAGCTACAAATGTTATGTTTTTTGAACAAAATTTGAAAATACTAACCTTAATTTTAAAAAATTCAAAGAGGTATCAAAAATACCTCTTTGAATTTTTTTCATCTGATAATAAATGTTATGTTGATTCATGGAAAGTAGGTACATTTTTTATTTATAAATCCAAATAATCGAAATCGAAATCGTAATCGTCGAGTAATAGGTCCAATAATAGTAATCGCCATCGTAATCGCTAAGTGATAATCGTTGCATCAATAATAATTACACAGGAAAGATCTTATATATTCGCTTTAAATACAATTTAGGCGGTCTTGTGTAGGAAAAGCATGAAGAATGAAAGAAGAATGAATGAATGAAGATAACAAATTTGAATGGACAGGTTTTTATAAATCTAGTAATTAATTGTGATTTTGTATTGAAATCATCATAATAATGTGTGATATTGATGAAAACCATAAAGACAAAGGGGGAAACAAAGTAAAGCGTGCTCTGATCTTAGATCGCACCCTCTGACTCGGATCGTTATTCTCGTGCTATTAAGATTCCTTCTTGAGCATTGAAATGCGAACGCCAGGTCCGCATTTCAATGAGTTAGGTTAGGTTAGGCAATGGTCTGCAAGGAAAAGGGTTTCGTTGGTGAATAGGTAGATCGTTAATTATTTTTTTATGTTACATGTCATATATATTTTTTTTGTTTGTTTTTAATAACCTTAGGCTAGGCTAGTTTAGTGTTAGTTTTGTAGTGTTAAGTTTAAATATTGAATTTATTAATGAAGAATTGTTCGTATGGTTTCCGTCCGAGGACGTTAAACTTGTAAATTAATTAAACTACTGCTTTCAGATTTTTGTCAGTGTCAATGTCAAAGTTGGACATCTGTCTGAATATTTACGTGAGTTTTTTGATACCTACGTACAACAACAAATTAGATTTTCATGTTGTATTTAATTATTTTAATTGCATAATATTATAAGTATCTAGTCCGAATTCGAAATGTTCTGTTGTTTAAAGGGATGCCTTAATGGCTTTAGCCTCACGCCTAGCGTGCCGATACGAGTCAAAGAAAATCCAGTTCAGTTGGATACTTTGCATATGGGTACGTAAATGTATATTTCATCGTAACAGCGTTTGTTTAGGTGTACTGTTAATAATATTATGTTTGTTTTTGGTTGCAACAAGGTCAATTCTGTGCATAATATATGGAAAGACCTGTTGCATCATTGTCATAATTTCTGTGACTTTAACAAATGCATCTACTGTGCTACTTGCTCAGCTTGTAAATCTGTTTTAGGACACGAAGTGGTGGTCGTGAAAGGCGGTCAGCGTGTCTGCGGGTCTGGTTGCGCACTAGGGAATGCTCCCCTCGTTCAAAACAAGGCTTATTTTGAAGTAAAACTGCAGCAAGGTGGTGTATGGGCTGTTGGTTTGGCTACCAGAGAAACAGATGTGAATAGAGTCCATGGTAAGACATAGAGGCATTTTTAAGCATTATAAATAAAAACTTCAGTTCCTTATTTGATAATTATCTTCTTATATCTCTATTAGAATTAGACAAGTAAACAATGAACGTGGATTGTGTTGTAGTTAGTACCTATGTAAAATACTGTAGTAAGTTTATATATTGTAGCCTAAAACCCAATCCCCATTCAACAGCGCCATCGTGGACTATTTAGTGACAAAGTGATATTTATTTATTTATTTTGTTTATTTGGTACATAAAACATTTTACAGGCATGAAAGGTTAAAATAGTGATATCAAATAATATGTTCTAGATCGTAAAACTTAACATGCATACACAGAGTTACAAAATTTATATTTGAGTAGAAAATATAAATTAATTACGAGTAAAACATAAGGGTTCTAAAACAATGCTGGTGTCAGAAAAAAAAAAATAGTGTATATTTTTAAGGTAAGCTAAATGAGACTAAACAAAGCCAAACATAAATTACAAATGGGTGAAGGTAAAATAAATTTAAAAATGAAATTAATAAAATACAAGCAGCATGTAAATTAAAATTATGTATGTAATTAAATTTACAATCCAATCTAGAATCTTTCTTTTAAATTGATGAGGACTTATGTGGAAAATATCGATCTCCTTATTAGTTGATACAAGCTCATTATAGATTTGACACATCCTGACAATTGGATTATAATGGGAAATGTTGTTTATATAGACATCAATCGCAAATGGTTTTGGGTTACGGCATCTATATAAGGTATTAAAGTTAATAAGTGAGAGCAGTGTTGAAGAGTCGATATTAAAATTGATAATTTTGTATAAATTTAAAAGATCAAAATAATGGCGCCTCCATTTCAGAAATTGCAAATTGAATCTTTACAGTCTGTCAGCGTGACTGTCGCATCTCCTTCGATAACCATGCCTGTAACAAAGCAATCAAATGTACCTGTTCTGGATTCTCTCCAATTTCTCGACATGTACTCGTACCTTGTAATAATGCGACCACCTAACACAGTTGAATTTGAGAATGCTACGTATGAGTGTTTTTTATATAGGTATAACAGACTTTTATAATCTTTAAAGTCCTTCGTACTACGAAGTATAAAACCGGCAGTTCTATTGCACTTGTTGACTTGTCGTAATGGGGGATGAAAGTAAGTTTCTCGTCAAAATGTACACCCAAATCCTTCACGACATTTTTACGTTGCAAGATATGGCCATGTAGAGAGTATTCAAAAGTGATTTTATTTTTCCGATTAGTAAAAGAAATAACGAAACACTTATTCGTATTCAAATGTATACAATTATCAATACACCATTGGCCAATTCTGGTGAGATTCTCTTGCAAGATGATGGCATCTCTCTCATCATTAATTGACATATATATTTTAAGATCGTCTGCGTATAGGAGACTAGGACATAATTATTGATCGACAAGATCATTAACAAAGATTACAAAGAGAAGCTGGCCCAGATAAGAGCCTTGGGGTACCCCAGAGGGAACGACCTACGGAGCTGATAGATGACCTTGAATTGCAACCAGCTGATTTCTCCGATTAAGATAAGAGACTACCAACGATGTAGTAGACTACCATGAATTCCGTAGAACTCAAGTTTTTTACTAAGGATTGTATGGTTGACCCGTTCAAAGGCTTTAGAGAAGTCCGTGTAGATTGAATCAACTTGACCTCTACGCGCAAATACATTGCATAAGAAATGGTTATACTCTAAGAAACTAATAAAGTTAGTAGTGGTGGATATATTAGAAACAAATCCGTGTTGGTTAGGGGTAAAATACTGTTTAACCTGATCATATAAGAAGTCATAAACCAGTGACTCCAAAAGCTTCGAGAAACATGACAGTTTGCTTATTGGCCTATAATTCTCGCAGAGTGATTTGTCGACTGACTTGTGAATAGATGTCACATAAGCAATTTTCCACTCATCGGGAAAGGTACCAGATGATATTATCGTTTTATTAAAAAGTATGTGCAGTGGTACAATCAGTTCCCGATGACAGTCACCATTCTTATAAATGCGGGAGGTATTCCGTCGAGACCTGCACCTTTATTTATGTTAATTCTTTTTATTTTGTTACGAATTTGAGGAACAAATTCGAAAAGGCTACCTTACCGTGTCATGAACCATAGCGACAATCGAGGTTCGGGTAGTTCACATCTTTACATTCAGCGTAGACACTTCCGAAATACTTCGAAAACATGTTACTAACGCCTTCCGGATCAGACGTTTCTTATATCCGATATTGTAGCATACGAGTAGGTACATCTTGTACTACACTCTCCACTCTCGTCAGTGACAGTGATCACTGAATGTCTCTATCACTAACATTAATCGTTAATGTGTTTTCATAATTTGTGACCATAATAATGTTTTAGCTCATTTAAATTCAGTAAATGCATTTCTTTCAAAGTGATCTCAGTGACTCATGTTGTGTAAGGTCATGGTTATTCATTGAATTCATTTTTGTAATGTAATTCCCAACCTTCAGAGATTCATTTGTACTCCAAGCGCATTGCATAGGTTTGATATAGGTTTTCCAAATTGGTAAATAGGGCATGCATGACTGTGATGCTGATCAACAAGTAATGAATAATGAAAAGCCTTGACTTTTCAACCATGTGATTTCATGAATCTGCCAAGAAGTATTGATGAATCTGAGCCATATATAAAATATTCAGTAGGTACATACTTTATCTTTCTTTTTTAATTTAGTCCACTTTTTACTTTCGATAAACTGATTCTGCAGAAATGTAACCTAAAATAATATATTATTTGATTTTCAGGTGGAGTGGACAAAGATTCCTGGTGTTTGAACAGTGATGGAACAGTGAGGAATGCAAATGTGGAACTCTATCACCTTGCAGCCGCACCCCGAGATTCCCCTACAGCAGACCTGCTGGTGTCCACCGGCTCACCAGACCACACAGAAAATGAAAAGCGAGACGAGACCACCACCACAGCTGCCACCATGCCCGTGGAAGGTGATACTATTGGAGTGTCATATGATCACGTAGAACTGAATTTCTATTTAAATGGAAAAAACATGGAGATTCCTGTCACAAATGTTAAAGGGACTGTATATCCAGCCTTATATGGTAAGAAACATATATCAATTTTTAATTTATTAGGTAGAGACCTGGGTGCCTTGTATTACAGATTGTTTTAATCCCATGACAAGCACCAGTCTTCACAAAAGTCAATTTGTAACACCATTAATATAATAAACTAACAGTACAAATTTATGCTATAAAACGCTATTCCTTTGTATTTTTTCTTGGACCATAATATACCACTTCGATTCTTAGCATTACCAATTGTGTATTACAAAAATATGATCAACATTTTACTTGCCCCTAAAAATATATTCAAATGCTACAAGCAGTGGTTAAAATTTTATAATTTCTTTATTTTCAGTTGATGATGGTGCAATTCTAGATATAAACTTAGACAATTTTCTGTATCCACCACCTCCTGGTTACGAGAAAATAATGGTGGAACAGAGCCTGCTCTAACAAAAATCCAAGGATCTTATAGTATAAGGACATGTGTGCTATGGACAATGGAACTGTAAACGCGTGCTTATGTCTTGTGACTCTTAACCTGCAGCTTAAATGTTGTTTAACCTGATCTTTAAGTCTTGAGAAATTTATAAACAACAACTACCACTTTTTTGATTGGCCATTCTCAGACCGTATTTGAAGACACACATTATATTGATATAATGTGTGTCTTCAGATACGATATTTTGATATTTTGACGACCTCCGTGGTCGAGTGGCTAGCACGCTGGTTTCAAGCGTCGCCATCTCGTGAGGTTCCGGGTTCGATTCCCGGTCGGGTCAATGTAGAAAACGATCTTTTCTATATTGTCTCGGGTCTGGGTGTTGTGGTACCACCGTTGTGTCTGTGTCATTTCCATAACACAAGTGCATTCGCTACTTACTTTGGGATCAGAGCAATGTATGTGATTGGTGTCCAATTTATTTATTTATTTAATTTTATATGTGCTTAAGAGATTCAAGCTCACTTATCATTAGCAAATTAATTAAACTAATGAAACCATTGTCAAGCAAGAATAGATTTTGTTTATACTGGTATATAAAAGACAACTATCTATTGAGACTGCTTATGTAAGATGTTACTCGAATGCTGTATTTAATTCTTACTAAATGTAAACTAAATTATTCTAAATTTAAAGGCAAAACTGCAATGACTTTGATGTAAACTACATATGAACTGATTCTAAGTGATGCTCATATTGAATGACTTTTTGATTGGGATGAAAAATATTTTTTAACGAATATAGTACCGTGAGACCGTACATCTTTGCCAACTTTTTTTCGTTTATTTAACTTTATTATAAAATAAATAATCTTTATTTGATTTTGCTAAACCTTTAAGTTGACACTTATAGCCACAAACAACCTGTTAAAACCAACTGTTATAATTCCTAATAAACAAAACAGACAGGAAAAGTTATATCCCATTCCTTACGTCTTTGCCCACCCTCATTATCTCAGCAACTATGAGCTTTGATTTTTAAGATATATTGTTAGGAAATGGGAACCATTAAATGCCAATACTATTTCTAATAAATAAAAACCTATAAATGGTTTAGAATATTTTTAACACTCACAGTGTCATATTTTATAATCATAAGAATGAAATAAGAAACCAAAAATTTGCGCACGGGCGGGACTTGAACACCGCCCGTGCGCAAATTTTTGGTTTCTTATTTCATCTTTATGATTATAAAACCTATAAAGTTGTTTATGGCGGTGAGCAATGCTACCATCCCATTTATTCGACCTTTCATACTAAGGGAACTGAATGAATAAAGCTGCATCAGATGAAATTTAAATAAGTACGTAACTTCGAGTCAGTGTGTATTTTTACAGTCAAACAATCAAAAAACTCTTTAGCTTTATAATATTAGCATTATTGGTTATGAAACATCAACGAACAGAGCTTAGGTGGATATTACAGATATTTTCTTATTTTTTTCAATAGTGTCAATTAGGGCTGGGCAATGTTGTCAACCTTTGTCCAAAAAAATGGCTGGTAACATTACCCATACAAATTTCTCGTTACCGACAGATACCCGAATAAATCAGGTGCGATTGTAGTGATCAGTGTTGCTAAACAGATGTTCTAGTTTTCGTTAGACACCTCATAAAGTTTCCACTTGAGATAATAAAATCTCTATAGGCAAGTTTAGTTAATTTTCGTGTTAAGACAAAGTTGTCTCCCATTGGCAAAGTTGTACGGTTTCACAGTATATCGTATTAGATTGTTATGATTTTTTTCGCGCCGACTGTATCTCTTTTTTTATTTATATTTTTTTATTTGATGCTCAGCAAATATTTGACCTCGATCGAACCTGATGTCATGTGTGGATGAGGTCTAGGGTGGCGCATATCTGCTTAGTAGCAAGCAACCTATTGACTCCTGCCTAAAGAGGCTTAGGTCATACTCCTGAGAGAAAACTTCTGCAGGATGCGAGTTCCACACCCTAGCTTTACGCATTAGAAAGGAGTCAGCAATGCGCTTTGTACGAACAGGCGGAATGTCCCAGGCGCGGTCGCAGCCCGAAATTTTGGTGGGGGTCACTTACTCACTACACTAATAAAAAACTGGCCAAGTGCGAGTCGGACTCGCGCACTGAGGGTTTCGTGCCAACTTTAACTAAATTAAGGGTCCACTTACTTCCTCTCAGCCAAAATACCACAATATTATGTTAACAGAAAATTTAACTTTGTTTTCCATAGTATTTGTATGCAAGACAAAGTTATATTTGCGGTTATTGAAAATGTGCTATATCTCAAAAAGTACTAGTTTGATCTCGTTTAAACTAAACTACATTTAAAGTGTTTGTTAGTTAAGCACTACATTGTCGTATTTTTATTTTTTCCTAGTTTAGTGAATAAGTTAGAGGGGGACGCCCATTTTACCACTTTAGAAGCGTCTATCTTACAAACGTTTGACTTTCAGATAAAATGGTTTTAGAAACCTCAATGTCATTTTAGGAAACCTAACCAGAGACATTTTTTTTTTGTTTTAGTTCCAGTCATCATTTTTTGTATGGGAATTGTCAAGCGGTAAACAAGATACTCCTACCTACCAAGGTACATCTGTATAAAGCTAATATTTTTGGAATAAAGTGGTTGTGACATGCGGACGGACAGACAGACAGACTTGACGAGACTATAAGGGTTTCCGTGTAATGTCATTCGGCTACGGAACCCTAAAAATAGGTATCTGGATTAAAATAATAATAAGACAGCCTTTATTTTGAATCTTTATCATAGAACAATCTATATCATAATTCATAACAACGCATATCGATTTTGCTAGGATTACCAAAACAACGTAGTTCGGTTCTTGTTTCTAAACTAGAGGTCATTTTCAAGATTTTTTGGACATCGTACATCTACTATATAAAAAAAAATAAGTCTTGTTTTCCTTCCTGACGCTGTAACTCCAGAACGCACGAGCCGATTTCCACGGTTTTGCATTCGTTGGAAAGGTCTCGGGCTCCGTGAGGTTTATAGCAAAGAAATTCAAATATAAAACAAAAAAGAACTTCTTCTTTTAATCACCATACGAAATGTTACATAAAATGAAGCCATCTCATCATCATAAAAACAGTACTAGATGTCAGCAAACTAAAAATTTATTACTGTTTCCCTAACAGTAGCTAGAAATTTCCTTTTGTTATTTGGAAAATTTCTAAGATTTTTTAATTAGGCCTTAGATTTTGGGGGGGGTCATGTCCCCTGTGACCCCCCCCTTCGGACCGCGCCTGGAATGTCCACAACATAGGGATGGTACGTCAGCCTACGTTTGATCCCCCTGTGACGGGAAGAAGCTGACGGGACTAAATTGTGCAGTTCACTTGCACAGTGACCGAAGTGCAGTCTTTAGAAAACCGACAGGGATGCTACTCTGCGGCGTTGGTCGAGTTCTTGCAGCGAGGTCCCAACAATTGAGGCTTCGTTTATCATCTTCCTCGCTTGCTTTTCGACCGAGACCAAAGTAGTCACTTTGCTGAACCATCCTAAAGCTTGCAGCAATATTTCATGCACGGTCGGATCTTTGCTTTATATTTAGGTGTGAAATAAGGGCTAAGCAGCCCTTGAGAGGATTCCTAGTTCCCTGGCATCAGTTTTAGCTATGGACTCAATGTTCTCGCCAAAGTTCAGGGTGGAGGCCAATTCATTGCCCAAGAGTTGCAGTCGATCGGTGACAGGGAGGGACATACCTCGAAAATTAGGTCTCCGTTGGAATGGAGTGCGTTTAGCAGAGAACAAACACGCCTGTGCCCGGAAAAGCAACTTTTTAGCTTTTTAGGGGTCACTTTTAGGGTCTCGAGGTTAAACCTACGGAAGCGAGTTGCAGTAACTGTTTAGTTAGACCTATGTTTGAATGGTAGAGAAATCTTTTGTCATTACGTCCGCCATATGTACGGTTTGTTTTCGCATGAAGTTTAAATGAAGGATATGCTGAAATAATGTCATGTTTTGAGCTGATTAAAAAGTGGTCTAACTAAGATCCCCAGTAAAGTGGGTAAAATAAATTGTATGTTATAATTTAGCCACTCAGAAAAAAACATTTTGACAGAAAAATTACAGCAGAAATATAAAATTTAAAATTCATTCCACAATACATTTTGTATCAAATTTGTAAACATCTTATTATGATTCTATTTGCATACTCTAAACGGGTAAAAACTAGAGCTCTGATACGCGTTGTCAAGTGAGCGAATGTTACGACATATGGATTGATAGGATATATTTTTATGAGTTCTTACTGACAATTTATTGTCTATAATTTATATTTTAATCAATTTTGGTACGTGTGTCGGCTATATAGCGGTCGCTATAGAGAGATATACCCCTCCGAGTTCACTACGCACTTGCCGCTCGTGGCGTTAATGTGGATATCACACTACAGGGCCTCTATTTTTGAATCACTCGCTTGGATATGGCGTGTGATTTGCGTTCGAAAACCAATTAAAAATCAATGGAAATCATGCAAAATATAGACATAGGTACTCACAAAAATCAGTTATGATTTTTCAAGTCACATTTGCGTGAAATTATACTAGTTTTCATTGGGAAATCGAACATTAATCAATGAATTTCACACGCCATCTTGACGCGAGTGATTCAAAAATAGGGGCCCTGGTAGTAATATGAAGCGCTCGCTTCTTCTGCGGCAATAAAACATGGAACTGCGACAGCGCACACTTATCTCTCTTACAGACTAACAGGGTCTTAAGGGGAGGCGGAGAGTTGCATCAGTGTAGTGGGGACATTAAAAATCGCGTGCGTCTACGGCTCCTTCCCTAGCGCTCGGATGATTTATGGCCGCAAAGGCAGCGAGTCTTTAATGTTGCTACAGGACCTGCCTAAATGGTGCAAAATATCAAATAAACTTTTACTTCTAAAGTGTGATTTTCAAAAGAAATTGAAACTATAAACTTGTAATAAGCTTTTTGGGTTCGAGGTTAATTTGAGTCTCGCGATCTCAGTTTAGTTTAGTAGCATACCAGTGCTATGCAGCTTTTATGCTAAAAAAAATAGTGTTAAATCATCCAATCAACAATTTGTAAAATATCTTACGCCAGCTAGATTCATGTGGTATCTTCAATTGTTACAGTTTCGAAATATGATATCATAAGGTAGAAATGAAAAGTTTTAAGAAAAATAGCATTAATTGTTTAGAATTATTTGTATCGTTTGTGTAACTTTTATTGTAGAGATGAAAAGCAGGTGTTGGAAATGAATAAAATGTGATAATAATGATTGAAAGCGTTAAAGTATGAGGACCTAAAGTACATAAGGCTAATGATTTTATGTTTTATTTTTACGATATTAATGTGTAATTTTTGTACTATATTTTCAGTAAGGCTCGGTCTCAAAACCCTTTTTTCACGAGAAAACGCTGTTCTGCTTTATAAATAGAAGTTCTTTAAACACTGGGATATAACCCTATTCTTTGTTTATTTTGTATGACATGGCAGAGCAGCATTTATCAAGTCAGCTAGTACTAACTAAAATTATACACTAGTATAACTTTAATATGTCTATAATAAGCTTGCATACAGTTCATCGTTATAATCTCGTGGACCTAAATATGTTTATGTTGAGAAATTGTAATAAATTAAAATTATGTACTTACAGGATATAATCGAATTATATTTTTATATAAAATTGTAAACTTTCTGAGATAGAACAGTATTCGTTGGTTTAACATTAGAATAGAGTGATCATTGTTGCTAATCTTAAGGCGGCGACATATTTATCTGACGTGTCGTGTCGTGACTCATCAGAACGGAATCGGTGTCATAAATTTACTATGGTAACGTTTACATTATTGTGATGTGACGTGTCATGATGGGATCTAGGCCCTTATTTTTTAATAACTCGCATCAGATGGCGTGTGATATTCATTGATTGATGACCAATTTTTCAATGAAAATAAGTATAATCGTACGCGAAAGTGATTTAAAAAATATAACTAAATTTTGTGAGTACCGACGCCTATATTTTGCGTGATTTTCATTGATTCTTAATTAGTTTTTGAACGAATTTCACACGCCATATTCAAGCGTGTGATTCAAAAATAGAGCTCCTGAACATTTCCATATTAAATGTATGAAACCAATAGCGTTCTGATGCGTCACGAACTCACGACACGACACGTCAGACAAATATAAATCCACCTTTAGGCTTCTAAAATGCTCCTTTGTATCAGAAGCCTTAGGTAATAATTTTACTTCGAAAAAAACTGGTCTCTAAATGCATGATTTATCCAATTTTACATTATTGTTCTTCAAAGTGAAATCATCTTATTGCCTATTGAACTTGAAACCCTTGTCTTATATTAATCATGCAATTTGCTAAATAGACTTAAGGAATGTAATCATCAAGCGGCGTTTGTGTACAATTTAAAATTTAATTACAGAGCTATAAAAATCATATCTAATGTATAAAAATGGCATAATAGGCGTAGATTAACTTATTAATGAATTAACAAATAAACCAATGAAATATGAGAATGAAATCTTTTTATTTGTAATGCAGCCTGATTTATTGATAGCGCATATGTTTTGGCTATTACCTATCAACTAAGATAGCGTTAATTACCTATACTTATTTATTGTTAATTTCAAAGAACAACTGGACTGTGAGACGCTTCCTAGAATATCTTAAGCGCTCTAATCAATCAATGTATTTATTACACTGATATCAATACGTCTAAAAATAAGTCTCTAATAATTTAAGCCTTTTTAAGTACATAACTACTTTATCTGTAAACTAGTCGTTTCTCGCGGCTTCACCCGCGTTAATGTCGGATTTTAAATAAAAAATATTCGTTTATCTCTTTATCCAAGTTCATTCTACCGTTCGATAGTGAAAATGGAATATTATATATAAATCTTCCGTATTCTTTTTTTTATTAGTTACTAAAGATAATGTATTATTTATTATACATTATTGTGATTGATCATTATGGTGGTGATTTTAATTGTTGTGCTGGTTTGAAAGCTGGTTTTTAAGCGATGGTTCTTAGCTATGTGGTGGAAATCAAAGCAGCGCTGGTGCACGAAGTTTTTTGTTATGTGCCTAAGTTTTATTTTAATGCGTAAAAAATGTACAAAAAGTCGACTTAACAATTATGCCATATGGCAGTTATCAGTACTTTTAGGCTGAGCAGAAATGAATAAAGGCGGTTCGACAAAGAAATAAAATGAATGATTGCGAAAAAACATTTTGAAAGACAACTACTAAGAACGGAAAAATAGCACCCGTAAAACGGTCATGCTTTAAGCCTACCAGCCTTACGTAGCAGCATGGTACCTCCTCCTTAAGTCGTTTCCTTAGTGTTGAGGACCGTGAGGACTTCAACGAAAGCGTTGTAGCAGTATTTTCCACCTGTTTTGTGGTCTTTAGCGTGATGGAGAGCATGGGATATCATAAAATGTAGTTTCTAAGACAGGTGATCGGACTACCTACTTCTTCCCAGAAGCAACGACTTTTATGTGAGACATACTTAGTCTATGCTTGGAAGTTGCTATCTTCATTGTTGAAATTTCTTCGATTTTAAGACGTAGGCATGCTAAATGACCGAAGTAGTAGTAGTAGTAGTAGCAGTAGTAGTCCCCCTAGCAATTATTATACATTATCATACACATTTTATAGTCTATATTCCTTTCACTCTCATACACCGATGGGACAGCAATCTGACACGACCGGAGACAGATCAGGCGCAGGACCAACCGGGGCACGGGGGTGAAATACCGCCAACTTCCAAACTCCGGGCTACCCTGAGAATTTCCAAACAGAAAAACACAGGTAGACATTTTTTGACCCGACCCGGGGATCGAATCAGGGACCTCTGATCCGCGACCCTTTAACAGCTGCGCCACCTAGGCCGGTTATGATCGAAGTACTATAGTAGTCAAGGCAAAGTATATAGAGGCGCCGCTGCTGTCTATTTTGATTTGCCGTTAATATCGAGACGTTAGTGCGAGGCGCTGTCCTGGGGATACGAAGCATTCTTCGGTAGGACCACACTTCGGCAGCGTCGACTCGTTTCCTATCTACCGCTTTTAGTTCACATCCGTCGAAGTCGTAAAATTGGAAAGACTAATAATGTCCGTATGATTTTTTATCGCTTGTGAGAGTGTGGTCTTCGTTTTTCCATATCTATCATGCGTGGATTAGTTATCTATCTTGGTTGCGGAATATACTCGTAGCCCTTGTGTGGTCTTGGCCATGCCTATCAGTCGCCAAATTTCCTGTACCGTTACCATGAGTTTACTCGATAGCGACGATGGTTTTACTCGCTAGCGACAACGTAAATTTTTTAATGGACAATTTTAGTTCTGTCAGTGATCGCTAGAGGCGCTGTGCAATTTTCCATAGACTTTTTTGCGTCGTCGCTATCGAGTTAAACCGTCGTCGCTATCGAGTAAATTCATGGTAAAGGTACTGCTTAGAGCCACCTTTTTCGGTGATGTATGACAGGATGGGACAGGACAGAAAACACTAAAAGTCAAGTAGGTATCATTTCATAGATTTTAGGAAATCGGTCGCTATTGTGCTAAAACGTAGCGGAGTTATTTTGAAAACTGTGAAATCTAATACCATACTCATTTCACGATATTTTTTTCCATGCATCTATTATTGTATACATAGTCACTTTGTTATAACAAAAAATATATATTTGCATGCTATTCATAGATGGCTGGAAAAGCTGAACTAAATGAAATAATAACAAACTAAATGTACCCTTTTCCAAACGCAAATAAACATTCATTTCATTTCATTTATAGGTATAGCTCTTACAGTTTTTGTAAACGAAATATCTCGAAAATTACAGTTTTCGGCTTCCTTAACACTTATCGTCATATATTTGCTAATTTACATCTTTTTTGTTGATATAACTTTAAAAAAGTGAAAACCGACTTTAAATCCAAAATGCATTAAAAAGTCTTAAAAAAACTCTTTACTCTTTAAAGGAAAATATTCCATTTTAGGCTAATGGAGTATTTTTCTTTAAAATCGAATTTAAGGTTGATGCTTGGCCATTTCAAGCAACAAATATCAGGTCTTTTCTTTAAAGAGTGAAGAGTTTATTTAAGACTTTTAAGGGCATTCTGGTTTTGAAGTCGGTAGGGAAGACCGGGTACAAAAGTACCACGGGGCAATAGTACCATTGCCAATATTTCCAAACACAAACAATGTTTGAATGTGTTTGTAGCGTCAGTTCACGCGCTCGATTTGTCCCCTCCCGCTCCCCAGTCGGCGGCACGGCAGTGCTGAGGCGGACGCGTACACGGAAGATTTTTTGTTTTCGGTCAGTCACAGTAAGAATTCTCGTAAAAAGTTTTAGTCTGTAATTCCGATTAAACTCGCTTTCTTATCAAATCATTGCTTTCATTAGTTTACTTACACTTCAATCTTTGTAAAAGTGATGAATTATTGGTATATTTATTAATAAAATGCCGTGATTTGTTGTTTAATATTTAAACTGTCCATTTGGAACAATTGTACCACTGAAGGTGGGGACAATTATAGCGGTACAATTAACCCCATGGTAAAATTAACCCCGATATTATATTAGTTATGAATTATACTGATTTAAACTAATTTAATTAAAATGAGTTGAAATTAATTAAGGTGAATAATTTTAGGCACATACTTATTTGGACTTTTTGGCGAAGAGCGAAGTTAACTGATAGAGGCTCCAAGGACCTGTTCCTTTATGAAGGCATTTCAAGAAATTGAAAATGGGCGATCAATTCGGGCTGCAGCTGCGATGTTCAGTCTTTGTCACGTTTCACTAATAAAATATACAAGGAAAAAGGAAACAAATCCTGGTGGTGCCATAAGTATGAGATATAATCCCGCAATGAAAGTTTTCTCTGAAGAACAAGAGCAACAACAATCAAAGTTTTGCATTTTGTGTATGGAACCTTATAGTGCCAGCCGTCCAAACGAAGTTTGGGTTCAGTGCATAATTTGCGAAATGGGCACACAAAGAATGTACGGCACAAGAAGCCAATTATGTTTGCCATAACTGCGATTCTGATTAAAAATTAAAATATAAATATCATAATATTAAAAACTGCCTGTCAGGGTTAATTATACCGGGGGTCAATTGTACCCTCATACAAATTGATAGTTTTTGTTTTTTGTGATTTGAGAGATTGTTAGTAAGATAATAACTTAATGTTTGAGTCAAAAGAATAGTATAATATGCAAGAGTTGACTATTGTTTGTTATTGGAGAAGAATATTTGTTTTTATTTAAGTTAATTACGTGTTGTCTTTTTCGACTGATTACTATTAAGTATTTTGATTCCTAAGAGTAAAGCCTGTTACTGTAGCTTTATTACAACGTAAAATTACCAACCATTAATAAAAACATTATTATTAACACTTATAACAGAGTTTTATTACTAAATTTATTTCTGGTACAATTAACCCAAAGTAGGGGTCAATTGTAACACACGACACCATTCTGTTCAGATATGGTTTTCATTGACTTTTCGGTACCGTAGGTTTTATTTAAGTACACACATTTGCAGCTTAAGAGTGTAGATAGTGAAATTTAAATGCAGAATAAAATATATTTCAGTAGATTTGTCGCTATTAACCAATGTTTAAAAAATGGTACCATTGTCCCCGGTCTACCCTAAGTAATAACTTTTTCTTTAAAGTTGATTTTATTTGCTATTTTTTTGCGATTACAGAGGGGGTTGCACCTTGTAACTCTGTTCTAAGCTACAAATTACCTGAAATTAGTTCTGTCATTAAAATCACCGAACTCCTAAGCGTTAAGGAGTTTCAGCACAGCTCAGCTCCATACAATGTCGACTATCAGACGCGATAACAAGTCTTCTTTATGATTCTAGTACGAAAAAACTAAATGTGCCTTTTAAATTTGAGGTTTTCCCTCGATTGCACCAAGATCCCCTCATCTGATCCCGATTTGGCAACGATGGCACCAACTAGAGGGTATAACCTCTAGTAGTAGTAGTAGTTAAGTTAGCCTGTAACAGCCCACTGCTGGGCAAAGGCCTTACATCAACTATGAGATAGTTAGAGCCATACTCCATCACGCGGGCTCAATGCGGGTTGGTCACGGTAATATTATGTCTACAGTATTGTAACTTCATACAAACGGACGACGCGCGAGCTATACCTACTCGCTCGGTTGACGGCATGCGCTCGGCATGCTACAGTCGCGGACGTGCCGCAGTGACGACCGGACGGTGTGTTGGTTTTTAATCAGTAACCGCGCGAATTTTTACTTGAAATAAGTACAAGTAGCTATTTAATATGGCAAGTAGAATATATTGTGTTGTTTTTGGTTGCATGAATTCTTCAATAACGCACCCAGAGATAACTTTTTTTCGATTACCTGGAAACTCCGAAAGGTAAGACTATAAAATAAAATTACAAGACTTACTATTAGGTAAGTAGGTACCTACCTACTACGTAATTTGTGTCTTGTGTCTTAATGGATTGGTATTTCCTTTTTAACCGACTTCAAAAAAAGGACGTTATCAATTCAATGTATGTAATGTAATATTGTTGGAATTGTACCATTTTTGCGTATGTTAATCTATACTACCTTCTGAACACGTGTGCCAAATATTATTCATGTTTGTATGTATGTAATATTTGTATGTATGAATGTATATATGTATGTTTGTCCACGAGTTTCTCGAAAACTTTCTATTCAATTCACGAAGTATTTTATGTTATCATATTAATATTTCATATTGTTTTTATTTATTTATCTATTAGTATCTGTACTAATACATAAATAAATAAAAAGTAATAAATTTACAATCTCAAAACTAGATAGAAACTCAAAGTAGGCAGATGCAATAAAATAAAACGCTGTAGGTGGGCGCCAGCCCTATCGCATGCTAACGTACTGTGCTGCTGTAGGTACTTATTTCAAGGACACGGGCCAGTTACAATACTGATAGACATAATATTACCGTGGGTTGGTGGAGGGGTGTTTGCAAGGCAAGCGACTAACCCTGCTGTCAGATGTTATCAAGCCGCCCATAAGGCCTCTGATTAGGCTTAACGACTAATATCAACCGATATTAGCCGGGACCAACGGCTTAACGTGCCTTCCGAAGCACGGAGATGCTCGTGATGTACGTCACTTAATATGGTCGGAATGGTCCAAACACGACCGCGCTGTAGGTTGCTTCACTTTGGTATCACTACCAAAGCGCTAAGCTGCTACCACTGCGCTACGAGCACCTCAGTAGTAGTAGGCGAAATCATTTTTTGATTCGGTCGACAATAAACTGCAAAAAAACAAACAGTCGAATTGATAACCTCCTCATTTTTTTGAAGTCGGTTTAAAATGTAGCCTCTGTGTTATTTCAGTGTATACTGTACCGTTGTACATATTTTATGTGTAATAAATTGAGTACCTTAATATATTTAGTATTCATCGGATCCACATTAACATTTTCATCACATTATCTTTGTTTTTCCATGCTTTCATCCAAAGATTGCTGGTTCGTTTGCTGTAAACACGAACATAAGAGTTAATCATAGATTCTATCTACCATAACGCAGTTCGTATTTTCTCCCTAAAAAGTCGTACTGTAGACATTAAACTATAGGCATTACCTGCCTTTCTACTCTTCTTATTACTATTACTCTGTATTTTTGGATTATTGATGTTTTCTAATCCTTTTTGAACAATATTTATTGTGAATCTAAAAATGTCAAACTTTCAAAGCTCTGTTATTCTACTTTTCTGTACATAATACTGTAAAAATAGCTGTGTTTTACCTTTGTTTGCAATTTTCCTTTAATTTGCATTGGGTGATGATTCATTTTCCTGTTTATTTATATATATTGCTTGATTTCTGAAATATTTTTATCTTTATTGACATGGTTGTTATGACAATATCTTTCAAAGTCTGACAACTTCTATCAAAGTTTATTACTTTTTCGGGTTTAATCCTCTGTAAACCACCAGTATTCATGTTCTATTTTTGAACCTACCTCGATCTAAATTTGAACGGCCCCGGCCCCCTATATAAGTCTTAATTTTTTTCATTCATTTCATTCGATTCCGAGTTCTAAGCTCGAACAGTTCTATTACACTCCAATAAATAAATACTCTACATCTTCCCTCAAGAAGTCTTGAAGAACCGCCGGTGACTACTGAAACACCTCCTCACGCTAGGGGAGGGACCGGACACCGGAGGAGTATCCAAGCACATTGACTGCAGTAACACCTCCTCGCTCTAGGGGAGGGACCTGTCTCCTTCTCGGAAGAGGATCCGAGACCAAGTACTTCTGGCACTCCAACTGATCATAACATTTTCTATATAGTGCCCGTTACCCTCATTACTGCACATCGGCGTCTCTGCTCTTCACGGCGCCTGTCACCGCTGCACATCGGCGTCACTGCTCTTCACGGCGCCTGTCACCGCTGCACATCGGCGCCACTGCTCTTCACGGCGCCTGTCACCGCTGCACATCGGCGTCACTGCTCTTCACAGCGCCTGTCACCGCTGCACATTGGCGTCGCTGCTACCTCCGCTGTGTCGGCCCTGCACTCCTGTTAAAATATGAACGCTGCCATTGCTTATAAATATTTAATGTACTGAATGCATTCTTATCATATTTTTTTTAATCTGTGACAGCCTGACAGCTCTACTGTTAAATTTGTCTTCTGTCTGACCTCCTCGGCTCGCTAGGCTAATTAATTTATAATTTTATTTTAATTTAATAATGTAATTACTATTTGACGATGTATTGCAACTTTATTTCATGAAGAAATAAATGCTTGTAATAATCAGCGTGCGGTCTTTTCAATTCCACGAATCCTGCTGCGCCACTTCCACTCGCCCCTGGATCAGCTCTCGCAACAGGTTATGGGCCCAGTTTCGAAGACAGGAAACGTGGAAGGTGAAAAGGCTAAAACCAAGAAGCACGTTGGTTATCCTCAGAAGCTCATGCAAAGGAATTCCAAAGCGGTGAGATTTTTTTTTTGAGAAAAAGTGACCTGCTTTTACCCTCTAAAAGTCACTTCACAAAACCGCATGGTCATGGAGAATTCTTCGAGTACATCTGCAGTAAGTTATGTAATCAGCGGCGGCTTTAATTTTGAGAAACTAGAAGGCGTCTCAAATTATGTCAGCTGGAAGTTTGCAATCAAAAACGCTTTGATTCTAGAAGGATTATGGAATGCCGTCCTAGGCACAGAGGCTGACGAATCAAATGTAGCCAAAGCACTAGCGAGAATATCACTAAGCCTTAAACCCTCTTTATACCAAATTTTACATGGTATTACCACAGCAAAAGCAGCATGGGACAAGCTGAGAAATGTCTATGAAGACAAAGGATTATTCAGACGGGTTGGTCTACTTCGGCAACTTCATAGGGTGGACTACAATCAACATCAAAATATGACAAAATACATCGACACAGTTTTCTCCTTAGTACAGCAATTAGCGGACATTGGTAAGGTCATTGAAGATGAAGAGATTGCGGAGATACTTTTATCTGGGCTCCCTCAGGACTTCGACACACTTGTATCGGCCTTGGAGACAGCATCGTTGACCAATTCTCTATCTTCAGAAGTTGTCCGTGCTCGATTAATTCAGGAAGAATACAGAAAATTGCACACCGAGAACCAGCAAATACTGCACAGTAACAGTAATTCATCAAGTGCACTTATCGTCAAGAAGAAGATCGTCTGCAATTACTGTAAGAAACCTGGACACATTCAGTCGCGCTGTTTCAAGCTGAAGCGCCAAAAGCAAGAAAAGCGTAATCAAGAGAACACTGCATACGCTTCATCGTTCTACGCGTCTGATAGTGTGGATTTTATAGTGGATAGCGGATCGTCTTCGCATATGTGCAAAAAAAAAAAAAAAAATTACTTGGACAATATTAGACAAAATAAGACTATAATTACTTGTGCAGATAAAGAAACTAAAATGAAAAGCTCTGGTGTTGGAGATATTCACGTAAGCATTAATGGTTGTAATAAAATTTTGAATGATGTCATGCATGTTCCACAGTTGACCGAGAATTTGCTTTCTGTGAGTAGATTGTGTGAGAGGGGTATGGTTGTGATTTTTAATAAGGATGGGTGTTCTGTCTATGATAGTTGTGATATTCAAGGCAAGCCTATTATGTCTGCTAATCTAAGTAAGGGTGTTTATAGAATGAAATGTACTTTTGCAAAGGAGCGGTCGATGGCTGTTCTACATGAAGTGCAGAAAGCACAGACCGCAAAGTATGCTGGGTCAAATGGTTTGAATGCTAATTTATGGCATAAAAGGTTAGGGCATCTGAGTCTTCAAGGTATGTATACACTTCAGAAATGTGCAGCACGTAAAGTATCTTTTCAGGTTGACAAGGAGAATCTAGTCCCGTGTGTCGCCTGTCTGGAGGGGAAGCCGGTGGCCAAGGCTTATCCGAAGGAAAATACAAGACGTGCAAGCCAGCCGTTAGAGTTGATACATAGTGACGTCTGTGGCCCGATGAAAGACCCCAGCTGGAGTGATGCAAGGTACTTATTAACACTTACTGATGATTATTCTAGAAAAAGTTTTGGATATTTGTTAAAGAAAAAGTCAGAAGTTTTAGACTGTTTTATCCATTTTAAGAACTTTGTTGAAAAGCAGACTGGATTGCATATAAAATGCCTGCGTTCTGATAATGGCGGTGAGTACTGCAGTGACAGTTTTAGGAAATTCCTTGAGAAAGAGGGAATAACTCACCAGTTGACTGTACCGTATTGTGCTCAACAGAATGGCGTGGCAGAGCGCCTTAATAGAACTTTAATGGAGAAGGCTAGGTGCATGTTAATACAGGCAGGTCTCTGTAACCGTTTTTGGGGTGAGGCTGTTATGACGGCAATTTATTTGAAGAATAGATCCCCCACTGCGGCGTTAGCAGGACAGGTGCCTGAAGAGGTCTGGTCCCGACACTCAGTTTGTCTCGGACACCTCCGTGTATTTGGTAGCATTGCCTATTCATTAATTCCTGAGCCTACTCGTACAAGTAAATTGAATGCTAGGGCAAAGTTATATATTTTTGTCGGTTATTCAGAACGAACAAAAGGTTACCGACTCTTAGACCCATCTAATCCGAGGAGAGTAATTATATCTAGGAATGTTAATTTTATAGAGGACAGATTTTATAAGGATTTTGAAAATAATGACATGAAGAACAATTTAATAAGCGATAATTTAAATGAATTTATAATTTTAACAGAATATAATAATGAATTAAATTGTAATAGAACTGAATATAATAATGATTTGAATTCTACTCAGAATAATAATAATTCTAGTCAAAATATTAATAAAAGTATTAATTCAAATGATAAACATGATTTTTCGTATGAATTTACAGATGTTGAGTCTGGCGATGAATCCGACGAGTACCCAGATGCAGAGCAGGCCTCTGCTGAGCCTGAGTCTTCAGTTCGGGAGCCGGAGGCGCAGCCGGTGACTGGCGAGGATGCAGCAGCTCGAGGGGAAGGCGCGACTAGTACAGTAGGTCCTGTCACTGTCAGCGGCCGCCCCGTACGCAGTACACGTGGTATACCGCCAATTAGATATGGCGATTATGAAATCGGTATGTACGCCAACTCTTTATTTGAAGAACCCCAAACATACGAAGAGGCTATGACGTCATCAGACTCCTCCGAGTGGAAAAAGGCAATGAAAGAAGAGTATGAGTCACTTGTTCAACATAATGTATGGGAGTTGGTTGATCGTCCTTCTGATGCCAATGTCATTAAATGTAAATGGGTGTATAAGAGGAAACATGATACGTCAGGAAATTTTGACAGGTATAAAGCTCGCTTGGTCGCTCGCGGCTTTAGTCAAAAGAGAGGACTGGATTATTCTGAAACTTTTTCGCCAGTTGTTCGACATTCAACAATGCGTATTCTTTTCTCACTTGCACATGAATTAGATATGTCTATAGAACACATAGACGTAACTACAGCATTTTTGAATGACGACTTACATGAAAGAATATACATGGAGCAACCACAAGGTTTTGTCAGTGATGAGAACAAGGTGTGTATGCTAAGAAAAAGTCTGTATGGATTAAAACAGGCTAGTCGCATGTGGAATCTGAAGGTGCATGATTTACTGTCGAAGAATGGCTATGTGCAAAGTAAGTGTGAGCCCTGTGTATATGTCAAAAAGTGTGGAAGGGATCTCACCATCATAGCTTTATATGTTGATGATTTATATATTTTTTCGACTTGTAATACAGAGGATTTATTTAAATTATTGAATGAAAATTTTTGTATAAAGCATCTTGGTTCACTTACGAGTTGTTTAGGCATGCGTGTCACTAGAAATAAGAATGTTTTAATCTTGGATCAATCTGAATATATTAGGAAATTACTTCAACGTTTTAATATGACAGACTGTAAGCATGTATCCACACCTATGATAGCAAATAGTAATTTATCTAAAACAGACAATGAACCTTTAGATGATAATGTTTATCAGTTCAGGCAATTAATTGGCTGTCTAATGTATTTATCGGTTTGCACGAGGCCAGATATAGCTTTTAGTTGCAGTCAGCTCAGTCAATACTTGACCAATTTTGATAAAAGTCATTGGGTAGCTGCTAAACGAGTATTGCGATATTTGGCGGGTACCATTGATTTAGGACTTTGTTTTTACAAGAGTAAATCTCTAGATTTGTTGGCATATACAGACGCTGACTGGGCTAACGATAAATGTGATAGGAAATCATACACGGGCTTCGTTGTGAAACTAGGTAATAATACAGTTAGCTGGGAAGCTAGAAAGCAGCGCTGTGTGGCACTGTCCAGCACTGAGGCTGAGTATGTAGCCATAAGTGATGTTGCGAAAGAGTTATGTTTTATTCAGAATTTCTTGTTGGAAATTTATGATAAACATATAGAGACTATTATCTATAATGATAATCAGAGCGCACATAAACTGTTGCTGGCAAAGGAGTACTGTCATAAGCGTACCAAGCATATTGACCTACGTTACCATTTTGTAAAAGATTATGTATCAAGACGTAGAGTTACAGTTAAATACTTACCAACTGACCAAATGACAGCCGATCTATTTACCAAGCCCTTATGTAAAACTAAACATTTTAATTTTGTCGAAAATTTGAATTTGAAGCATCTGTGATATTAATGTTTAGAATATTATTGTGAATGATTTTGTTTGTTGTTTTGCCTGATAATACTGATAATTGCCTAATAACTTGTAATAATGTTATGTACTGACTGACATAAGATAATGGTAGTAGAGCAAATATTGTACATTACTAAGATAGAGTTTGGTAGAGACTTATTTTGTAGAGTCTTATGATAAAAATGAGGGGAAGTGTTAAAATATGAACGCTGCCATTGCTTATAAATATTTAATGTACTGAATGCATTCTTATCATATTTTTTTTAATCTGTGACAGCCTGACAGCTCTACTGTTAAATTTGTCTTCTGTCTGACCTCCTCGGCTCGCTAGGCTAATTAATTTTTAATTTTATTTTAATTTAATAATGTAATTACTATTTGACGATGTATTGCAACTTTATTTCATGAAGAAATAAATGCTTGTAATAATCAGCGTGCGGTCTTTTCAATTCCACGAATCCTGCTGCGCCACTTCCACTCGCCCCTGGATCAGCTCTCGCTACAACTCCGACGCCGCCCTTTGCTGCCCCAGGACAATACTTATTGAAGATTTGAAGATACTTACTCACGCCCACTGCACTTTACTTACATTCATACAGACATCACCTCATCTCATTTTTCGGTACTGTATTCTTTTTGTTGTAATATAAATTCTATTCCCTCTTCTACCTCTTTCTTTTACCTTCTTCTACTTCTCCACATTTGTCGCTTCACGACAATACCTAAGCATATTTTTTGTAAAGTTTCATCAAAAACTAAGTCAGTAGATTTTGCGTGAAGAAATATCAAACACACATCCATCCTCACAAACTTTATGATATTCGTAGGATTATCCACCATGATTACAATGAAATATTTGAGTATTTTCATTTTCAGAGAAAACCATCGCCATATTTCTTGAATGAAAATCAGTGATAAGTTTAGGCGCATTATCAGTGTTTCACGGGCCATTTGACTAAATGCAAGGTCGGCGAGCAGACGCTCCACTCCGGAACAAACTCAGCCACCACTAGCTGCCTCAAAAATGATACAAATTAAGATAAACAGGTAGGTACATCAGTTTGGTGCGGGCTGGACTGTCCATGCATTTTACCCGGCCAGTCGGCAGTGGCGTGCGCTGCATAAATCTGCAACCAAATGTCCAGAATCTAATGCGGAATTCATAATCCTCCTGATTTAACTCCACCTTAATCTATTGATTAAAATTTTACTATTACCTATCTAATGTGTAGCAGAGCGATATCTTACCAATTAGCAGACAATATTATTTATCGTTACGTCATAGATATGCTGGTAAATATCAAATATAATATCATTGTTATTATCCATTTATTTACAATGGTTTTTCCAAATACGTTAATTCTGCACGATTTTTAGATAACTTATCGACTGTATCATGTAGATTGGTATATATACAATTGCTAGGTTTAAGTGATATGATTTGCATAAAAAAAGTAAAATATTCCGACGAGGTTGTATAGTACCTAATAATGTGCTCTTGGTGTTCGTATAGGCCAGATTTTACACCAAACAAGTAATAATAATAATAAATATTATTTATTGCAAAAGTAAGGACACAAGAAACAATAAAATTTCAGACAAATCATTTGTACAATATTGGCGGTCTTATCGCTGGAAGCGATCTCTTCCAGACAACCATTGGGTAGAGGAAACAACGTTTATTTCTGAGGTAGAAAGCGGTGTGCAAAATATGGCTAATATTTTAATAAAACACTATAATAACATATAAATAATAAAAATATAATATAATAAACACGGTATATTACAAATACAATATAACAAATAATAAATACATATAATATACGTACGTGTACAAGTATATTCCAACATTACGATAAAATTGGATTCACAGAGTCTTTTCAGGGTTCCGTAGCCGAATTGCAAAAAACGAAACCGAAAAAAACAGAACAGACTGTCTGTCTGTCCGTCCGTATGTCAAAACCATTTATTCTGTTACTAAAAGCATCACAGTTTAAATTTGGTAGGAAGATGTATCCTGTTAACCGCTTTACGATTCTTATACAAAAAATAATGATATTAAAAGACATGAAACTAAAACCGAAATATATTTTTTTTGTCAAACCTATGCGAGTGGGGTGTCTTTAAATAGGTCTTTTAAATAACATAGAGGTACGTACAACCATTTTCCTTTAATGTCTAACGTTTGATGGATAGACGATTCCAAAGTGGTAAATTGGGAATCCCCCCCCCTCTAACTTCTAAACTAAGCGAGTGTAAATTTTGAAAAAATATACAATATAGGTACTTTCGACAAAACTTAGTTTGGACGGGATCGAACGAGTAGTTTTTGAGATAAAGCACATTTTCAACAACCACAAACATAACTTCGTTCTTCATACAAACACTATGAAAAACAAAAGTTATATTTACTGTCAACAAAATATTGTGGTATTTTAGCTATGTCCCTTGCCGAATTGGCCGCCACCTTTATGATACAGACTTATTCAGAGCTATATTGCCTTGTGTTTTCCACAACGCCGAAAGCCTATTTCGGCCGCTGTAGGTATGTGCTGTAACGATACAAAAACTGCCTATTGGAACCGAGATTGCAATATCGGCCGATAGCAGCTTTCACGCTTTTTGCGGCCACCGACCATCACGATTCACGCCAGATATTTCCCGCGGTAAAGTGGTAAAATGTGCCGCGCTTTTATTTTGGTTCGAAACTGAAAATTATTTTACAATCGGTATGCTGCACATTACCGTGTTCGCAGTAAATTATATGAATATTGCATTCATATTCACATAAACTCTAGCATTCATAATCTATTAGGATCGCAATTCGCAAACAATTTTGCGTTCGCGTTTGATTTGAAAAACAACACTTGAAAACTCAATCATTTTCTCGGACTTGTTTACCTCTATAAAGACGGGTACCTACACAAAAACGGACCGGCACACAAGATAAGATTAGATAAGATTAAAAAAAAAACATTCCAAACTTAATACCTAGAACAATGCTTGTGGTTGAGAATACCTACCTAGTAAGTATTAATATAACACTAACACACACACCCGCTCTTTCATATCAATATTCGGTACATCAAGATTTGAAATAAATAATCAAAGTACCAAAACAGAAGATACATTACACTTATCTATTATATTAACAAACAGTAACCAATGAGTTTTATGTATTAGGTTTTAACAGTTTTTATTACATCGTATCATGCTACTTTAATAAATTAATTAAACTTCATTTACTCTGTTTTTCTTTGCATTTATTTTTACTATATTTTATTTTACTTTTGATACTACCTCAATAATACTTAATGTTATTATTAGATTATACTAGTACTTAGCCAAGTTTTAATAGTATATTATGATACAAGTGTGCTAAGTTGACCATTATATGAAAGCCGCATATATTATAGTCACATATATTATGAAACACATGTGCCATGTGTTTCATACGACGTTTTTCAACACACTTGCGAGAAAGAAACAATACTCCAATTATTTACGAAAAATGCGCGCCATTTTTTTTTTTTTTCTTGTCGCGATACCGATGCGCGCGAAAGGCTGAGGCGCGAACTAAATCGGCAAACAGCCAGGGTTAAAAATGTAATAATTCGTGTTCAAAACACTAATTACAGAAAAAAATAAATGAATAAAGGAGTTATTTTTACCACGCTTTTATTAGCTTGGGTTTTATCTATGTATTATTGAAATAAATATGTACATACTGTAATTTTTCGCATAAATACTGTTAGTAATAAAAGTTATAACCCGACTAAATTATATCGCTTCTTCTTCCTACTTACTATTTGGTACTAGGGTACAAATGTAAATTGGTCGGGTTAATAAACTAAAAAGGCACTAGTGCAATAATATACTGAAAAGGCACGCGTGTTTAATATCGAGGATTATGAGCTAAAAATCGGTGGAATAAAGACGTCGTTATGAGCAAGTGTGTTAAAAATATTTTTTTTAAGATTTTTAGTTGTAAGCTTATGAATTTTAATATCAAGTTGTATATGTGGACTGATTGTGTTTTAAACTGATTTCTAGCCAGCTTTGTTTTTGTAGGATATTGATCTATCATTTTATCTTTTAGATATTGTAGGATTATATGGTATTAATTTATGTAATTTAAAAATAATCTGATGGACATTCTAGTCTTATATTTGTGATGACGGGCCGCACAGAAACGTTTGGTGGGCCGCAGGTTCAGTATGACAGCAATAGCCCAAAATATATTGAACCAATGCAACCGTTCAACGGCAGACATCTTGGAACTTCGATGACGTCAACTGCACCGCGCCCCCCCCGCTTTAATGGCCATTGACGACTCCGGTTACAAAAACAGGGATAAGTGGGCACCCATTTAGCCTGTGTGCATGTAATTTATGTCGTTGTGTTCCTCAAAACACAAGCTACCTTGTTGTATCATAATATAAACATGTGCACCTTTGTAATTTCAACAATGTTTTGCTCAAATTGCTGGTTCTACCTTAGTTCCACATGTTTCCATTTAAACCCTAAGATATAGTAAATAAAACCCTTTTATAAAGAAATAGTTGGTTATTTTACTTAAAAAAAACATTATTCTTTTGTGTTTTATTAAAAGTAGTTAAGTCTTCATACATTTTTTTAACAAAAAGAGCATCTGAACATTTAGGCTGATAACGGCGGCGCCAGCGCCCGGCAAAAAGATATGTATAGATTTGTGGGTATTTTTAAGGTTAAATAAGAGACGAATGTGATAAAATTCAGTTTTTATTCCAAGACCATGCTGTTGACATAATAAATACAAAGTTATAGCAACTACAAGTGTTTAGTTTATGAATTATGTCCAAAAGCCTTAGAACGCTTGAAAACCAATACCTTCATAGGTCGGAGTATATTTTGTGTTGTAGAAACTAATGTGATCTACTTTCTAGAAACGTTATTGTAAATTCTATATTTAGAATGTATTGTTTTATCAATTTTATGAAAACAATACACAGTTATGCAGAAAAATATTTCAAAATACTTTTACAAAAAAATGCAAAAAGTACACAATTTCACCACAAAATGTACCTAGAAGGGCTAACTTAGTATGGATACGACTTTTGGACTTTTTTTGACGTTTCGTACAACGTTTATGGTCACGTTGTATATGACGTATGTATGTTCCATTTTTACACTAAAACGGCTGAGCTGATTTTGATGAATTTTAAAAATATTAAATAATGGACCACCGACACGAACATAATTCTAAATTAATGACTAACTAAATAAATAAATAAATATTGGACAACATCACATACATTGCTCTGATCCCAACCAAAGTAAGTAGGTAGCTAAAGTACTTGTAATATGGAAATCAGAAACAACGGTAGCACCACAACACCCAGACCCGAGACATATACAAAATATCAATTTCTATATTGACCGACCGGGAATTGAACCCGGAACCTCAGAGTTTTTTTTTTTTGGACGTACGTGCTGAAACAGCAGCGGCAAAAATGACTAAGCTAAATTTGATGATTAGTGCCTGGCAAACCCTAGCCCTACGTTTTATAAAACTTGGGTTCGGTATCTGTAATCCACTAGGGCATGCCAATACACAGCCCAGATAGAAAAACGACGGGGTATTATAAGTCTGACGTGTATGGGTGTATATGCGCGCGTGTGTGTGTGCCTGCATGCGTGAGTGTGTCTGTCTGTCAGTGACTTGATATCATAGCTCTCGAAAAGATGAACCGATTGTGATATTTATTATTTAAAACTTTATTGCACAAACAAAAGTGTACAAAAGGTGGACTTAATGCTAAAAGCATTCTCTGCCAGTCAAACCTTTAGGTCATGCAGAAAGATGGCAATGGGTGCAGTGAGAAGTTAATAAAAGAAAGATCATAAAGTATCCAACAGTATGTTTTTTTGTTTCAAAGGTGAATTAGTCGGGAGTGTTTTTATCTAGCTAGCTATGTTTGATAAAAATTGGTCCTAGATGGCCGCCAACAAAAAAGTCCCAAACGCCTTGCTCACCCTTTGGTACATTCCAACCACTAAAGTGCAATGTAATTAAAAGTGACATTCAAATAATTAAAAAAAAATGTACCGCAATTTAGAAAAAATCCGGAAGCCCTATCCATACTATTCAACCCCGGACCAAAATGACGGAATCACCAACTTTTACCGATCTGCAGAGCAGACATATTATGTTCGCTTGATACCGGCGATCGAATTTATGCTTAATTTCGGTAATTTTGTTGATATTTTGACATTAAAACACTTATTCCAAATAGAATATTAGTAGAACCAGATAATATAAATAGTTTTGGAACAAAACACTACAATTTTATCACAAAACGAAACTCGGAAAGATACCGGGAATTTCAAAAGTTTTAGTTGGGTTAAGGCATGCTAGTTAATTAGCAAATTTCTTATTGGAATCTTGTTAGTTAGACTGTTTAACAATTAAATACAGTTTATAGTTTACCTGTTCATCGTTTTCATAGTCAGGAATCCACAAAATTCACTGCAAACACAAAAACTGACCGGACAAAATTCTCGCGTCGCGCTTACAAATCGTTCGCGGGAATGATTGAATTCTAAGAAAAAGTATAATGGCAGCCGGTCCGCTAGCGCCAAATATGCCGTCCCACAGTATTTCAGGATTGCTTGGGAGGAGACATGATTTAGTTAACATCATAGAGCAATACAGTAAAATGTTCTAACACAAATTGTAAAAGAAACCCTAGGTCAATTATTCTTAGTTTTCGAGAAAAAAAATCATGAAGTTGTCTATTGAGACCAGGTGCCTAACAGTAAAAAATACTTTTTTTCTTAAAGAGTGGAAACTTAAAAACAGTCTTAGTATCCATGTCTTCACGCGTAAAATATTTTGCTATATAAGCTTTACAGCACGCACGAACTGTCAATAATTACGAAAATATGAGCAAAAAATCGAATTTTAGTTTTTATTTTTTATTTATTTTATTACGTCATTTCCGCAGCTAATTTTAATTTGAAGAGTTAGCTGGACCTCTTCACCTGCTCCATAAAAAAAATCAGGTGCATAATCCATGGAATTACAAAGTTATTTATAATTTTAGAAAACCCTGTGCGCCTGTGTTTTTTTAAAGAGCAATGTTGACTGTTGACTTTGCTATTAGATAAAACAAAGGCGTTTTGTTATGAAATGTCATGGGTTATATCGCTGATTTCGGCTATCATCAGCATTACTCCGTGTTGCCTACCAATACCGCATGGAATGAAATGTGAAAAATCATACCTCGTATGATAAAAAATATTGTCACGTCATTCCAGAGACTTAATTCCAAAGTCTTTCCTATGAAGGGCTACTTGTGACGCGGGAAGGGGTCCACCCTCGTTAGGCATTTGCTGAAACCCCGCGTCAATACAAGTAGCCTGGAGGAGCGGGGGCCCTTCATAGGAAAGACTTTGGAATTAAGTCTCTGGAATGACGTGACAATATTTTTTATCATACGAGGTATGATTTTTCACATTTCATTCCATGCGGTATTGGTAGGCAACACGGAGTAATGCTGATGATAGCCGAAATCAGCGATATAACCCATGACATTTCATAACAAAACGCCTTTGTTTTATCTAATAGCAAAGTCAACAGTCAACATTGCTCTTTAAAAAAACACAGGCGCACAGGGTTTTCTAAAATTATAAATAACTTTGTAATTCCATGGATTATGCACCTGATTTTTTTTATGGAGCAGGTGAAGAGGTCCAGCTAACTCTTCAAATTAAAATTAGCTGCGGAAATGACGTAATAAAATAAATAAAAAATAAAAACTAAAATTCGATTTTTTGCTCATATTTTCGTAATTATTGACAGTTCGTGCGTGCTGTAAAGCTTATATAGCAAAATATTTTACGCGTGAAGACATGGATACTAAGACTGTTTTTAAGTTTCCACTCTTTAAGAAAAAAAGTAATTTTTACTGTTAGGCACCTGGTCTCAATAGACAATTTCATGATTTTTTTTCTCGAAAACTAAGAATAATTGACCTAGGGTTTCTTTTACAATTTGTGTTAGTACATTTTACTGTATTGCTCTATGATGTTAACTAAATCATGTCTCCTCCCAAGCAATCCTGAAATACTGTGCGTCCTTGTTTATCTTAGAGTGTTCCGTTTCATTCTTACACGGCTGCGTTCACAGGTAATGTAATTTAAAGCAGAAATTTGAGATCACAGCTGAGCGACCACATTATATCTGGTCTGCAGTTGGCAACTTTTTGACAGCAGCCACAATATGGCTGCGCTGCAGTGGAGCGGTTAAAGATTTGATTTATTAGATTTTTTGTTGTGATATTTCTAAGACTCTTGAAAAGTCAGATGAGTTCCTAATTCTCGTGTTAATTCAATTTGAGGATGCCAACAAAAACGTGATTTATAAAGATTCCAGGATGCTTGTGGCGGTCAAAGATAGTTTTGGTCCTATTTAGCGTTAGTAAGTTCAACTTATTTTAATTACACAAACAAATGTTGTAGTTTGTCGTCATTCTAGACTAGACAGACTGATCAGTTGGTGTTCATAGAGATAAGGTGCAATAATCCCCAAAAAGAATGATTGATTTACCTGATAATATTATTTATGTTTGTACATAGGATAGCTACTATATGAATTTGATGACCGGACACGGCGTTGCAGGTAGAATGTTCGTCATGTGCCTAGGTAATTTGCATTGATGCATCAGTCCCGGAATCTGACCGCGTTATCTAATGAACGTGCTGTGCGGCTCACGTCGGTCAGGCGTCGAACAAAGTGCGCATTCAGGCAGAAAATCGCTCTTTACATATAGATGGGCGTGTGGGTTAATTTTTTGGGTAAGTTTTACCTACTAACGAGTGGGTATAAATATTTTTTTACCCATTTGGTAGGTAAAGTCTAACTTAATTTCTTCTTGTTCAATTTAAGAGCTGCGCTCTTGTTGGTTTCAGGAGTTTCTCCTGACTACTTTCCTCTTGACTTCCTGATATGACGTGGCATTAATTTTGTCGCTCACTTCGTCGAAATAGCTTATCCTAGGCCGTCCTCTTCCCCTTTTCCTTTCTATTTTTCCTTCTATGATATTCTTTAAAAATCTATTATGTCGTATCAAGTGTCCTATCATTATTGCCTCTTCGATTTACAATTGTTTTCGAAATATTCCTTTCTTCGTCTACAATTTTGAGCACTTCTTCGTTTGTTTTTTTTTACTTCATTTAGCAAGGTATAAATTTCGAGTGCTGGGTATAAATATAATTTTATGAAATTACCGTTGAATACTAATTTAGCTTTATTGAATACCTTACCCTGCAAAGTGGTCAGAAATATCATTTATGTTATACGGTCTATTGATATGGTATATTTATGCCTTATAATCACTTAAAATCATCAATCGAGTTTGGAAGTTGGCGGTGTTTCACTCCCGTGCCTGGGAAAGCACGTAAAGCCGTTAGTCCTTGCGCTCTATCTCCGGTCGTGTCAGAATGCTGTCTCATCGGGCTATTAGAGTGAGAGGAATAGAGAGTGCTCCCGTGTTTGCGCACACAATTGTGCACTAGAATATGTCCCGCGCAGTCGGTTAGTCTTTGTGACTGGCCGTGGCCACCGTAGTCGAAAATGGCTAGGGGGACTATTATTATGTGATTGAATAAATGAATGATTTATTTGACACACAAGAGATAAGATACATCAATTTGCTATTTTAAAATAGCAAGGACGAAAATAAATATATAAAATTTGATTGATTGAAACCAAAACATAGGGTCCCAAGGTGTGCCAAAAAGATCCCCGCTATGTAATTTATCATAATCACTACTTGTATCACTACGTAGTATGAAACAAAGCCGCGTCCCGCTGTCTGTATGTATCTATGTAAGCTTAAATCTTTCAAAATGCAACGAATTTTTATGCGGTATTTTTAATTGATAGAGTGATTTAAGAGGAGGTTTACATGTGTAATACATGCATAAGATAGAAGTAAAACACTGATAATTGTAGAGTTAACTAAGTGAAGTCGTAAATAGGTAAACATTTTTTTTGCGCTTACATTGCAAACGCTGACTGAACCCTACGAGATGGATCAAAATAATGTATTACAGTTTTGTATACCGTTTCAATAGTTCTGAAGTCAAATAGATGCAAATAAACAAACAATCAAATCTTTGTTCTTAATAATATTAGTATAAATGAAATGCTTGCTTACACTTTGCTACGCACTAATATCTACGATCTACAAAACTCACAATGTATTGCACTGAATAAAATTATGTTCTCATAAATTAGGTGCTCGTAGCGCAGTGGTAGCAGCGCTTTGGTAGTGATACCGAAGTGAAGCAACCTACATACAGCGCGGTCGTGTTTGAATGGGCGACCATTCCGACCATATAAGTGACATAATCACGAGCATGTCCGTGCTTCGGAAGGCACGTTAAGCCGTTGGTCCCGGTTATTATCGGTTGAAATTAGTCGTTAAGCCTAGTCAGAGGTCTCATGGGCGACTTAATAACTCCTGACAGCAGGGTTAGTCGATTGTCTTGCAAACACCCCTCCACCAACCCGCAGTGGCACATTACGGGCTAACTTTACTTTACTTTTTAAAATTATGTTATATAAGATTATTGAAAACTGGTATAAATCAGTTGAAAACTGTAGATTGTACAAACGAAAAGTGATAATACCATACACACTCTCACTCTTTCCCGTTGGGATAGCCAACACAGTTTTTGCAACCAACTGTTTATAATCGAAAATATACTTTTTATTCTTATAGATCGGTATAATAAACTACGCCAAAAGAGATTAAATCACACCATAAAAGTTACAATTTTTTAGAAAAAATATTTAGTTAAATTAAAAAAATACTGTCTATAATTATACCCGGTACAATTGGAATTGGGTGGGTAAAAATAAGGCGTAAATGCATATTTAACCAGCGGTTGGGTTTTTACCGGGTAAGCGCCCATCTTTATCTCTGCCCCGATAGTAAGTTAGCGGATCCAGGATAGTAAAAGGTCTCACCTATATTATTAAATTTTAATGGGAAAGTATGACTATCTGTCTGTTACTTCTTCATACTTAGGGCCGATTTTTCAATAGTCAGATAAAACTTATCAGACTGATAAATTATAAAGCGACAGATTTAAAAAAAAATCAGTTACGTATGATTGCTGTCAAGTAGGTAATTTTAAAATTAACCATATATTATTTTGTTCACGAATATTTCTTATCTGACTATTGAAAAATCAGCTCTTAATCGATTAAGTTAAGATTGTAGATAAAGACAAGTTTGAGTTTCGTTAGGGCAAGGTTAAAGGATCGTTTTTTTTAAATGTAAATCTTATTATAATTTGCACATTAGCACGTAACGTAAAATACAACCTACGAAGGCCACACTCAAAGTTTTGTTTAACTCTATAATATCATCTAAAGAACATCTAAATTAAAATATATATATATATATATATTTAATTTTGAACACTTTTTTCAGTCAAACCATTATTGAAAACATGAGGACCATTCATAAAGATGAAATAAGAAACCAAAAATTTGCGCACGGGCGGGACTTGAACCAGCAACCTTTTGGCAAACCGGGCCAAACGCTCTTACCAATTGAGCTACCGTGCTGTTAGTCCGACCCTGCGAAATTTGTGGTTTCTTATGAAAACGTCAATTGCGTGACGCTTAAAAAAATTTTGATTTCTTATTTCATCTTTATGAATGTAAAATATGACACTGTGAGTGTTAAAAACATTCTAAAGCATGAGGACCATTGCTCTGAGGCCACATGTTTTTGACGCGCTGGTTGAAAGCTATCACGGCGTCTTCCCTTTCTGTAAATATGAAAACTCGCATCAATCTTAGTTTTTTGTAGGGAAAATAATAAAAAAAACCGGCCACGTGCGAGTCGGACTCGCGCACTGAAGGTTCCTTGCCAACTTTAACTGAATAAGGGAACTCACTTACTTCCACTTTGCTAAAATTCCACAATATTTTGTTGACAGCAAATATAACGTTGCTTTTCAAAGTTTAAGTTACAAGGTTAAACTAAAAAACCTTATAGTTACAAATACTTAAGTGAAAATCGCCGAACACGAGATATTCGCGGACAAATATAAATACCTACATACAAACATACAGTTCAAAATGAAAACCTCCTAGTTAAATTCGGTTAATAAAAAAATTTAAAAATTCTTAATTCAAACATTCACAGGGGACCAGAGCGCAAACATTCAGTGTGGTGCCCTCAGGGTGCCCTACCGTTTATAGATATAATATTATGGCAAAAAATATAATTATCCTTTATATGCCCTCTACTAAACACACCGGAATTCAATATTATATAAAACGGAACATTTGTATGTGTAAGTGAACCTTGTATGATTGATTGATTACAGACAGTAAATCTTGCGTCAAAACTCGTCTTATCAAACTGAGATTATTAATTATGAAATTACCACTGCTAAATGTCAACGTAGGTATACTATACGTAGGTACTATTACTTTCTGTAACATAAAAAATATATAATAACAGTCCCCCTATCCGATTTTGACTACAGTGGCCAGTCACAACGACTATACGGAACATATTATCGGGACATATTATAGTGCACAAGTGTATGCGCAAACACAGGTGCACTCTCAATTCCTTTCACTCTCATAGCCCGATGGGACAGCAATCTGACACGACCGGAGAGAGATCAGGCGCAGGACCAACGGCTTCACGTGATTTTCCGAGGCACGGGGGTGAAACACCGCCAACTACCAAACCCCGGGCTACCTTTAGAATTGCTGAACAGAAAAACTCAACTATTTATTTTTTGCCCGACCCGTTGATCGAATCCGGGACCTCTGGCGTAGCCGTCGCTTTTAGGTGCGACCCTCTTACCGCTGCGCCACCGAGGCAGTTTAACATATTTTCAAAGAGCAAATTATGACATATGTTCTATAAAACTTTTTAGGTATACTATAGGTATTTTTAGGTGAAGAGTTGTTTGAAGTAAATTATTTTTTAGGGACTACTGACAAGCTTTCGACGAAGGTTATTTGAGACTACTACAATAGAAGTGGAGTATTACAATGCAACACGTTGCAATAAGTTCTGGGAATCGCTAATTTTGATCATAAAAAAAAACTTAATATGCATTGCAGGATCCAGCTACTTGTCTAATTATTCATTTTCAATTTTTAAGTCATTGTAAAATTTCAAAGCATTTCATGAAGAAAGCAATACTAGAACAAAAAATTTACTAACACTAGTGGATTGCGAGCGTCTTCTAAGCGGAGTGGGCACGCAATGAATACGTTGCGGGTGCGTACGAACCATAAAATTATTATCCCTTTTGGGATAGAACAACTCTTTTGTTGTCCAGGCCATTCGTCTCTGGAATGCCCTTCCGCCAAAAATTCAACAGACTCCCAGTAAATTTTCATTTAAGAGACTCGTCCGTGCACACTTTCTACATTTCTATATCGGAAGCATCAACAAAGCGTAATCCATAAGCTTCTAATACATCGTCATAGTATATTATTATTATAGTATGTACAAGTATATGTATTTATTTTATCGTTTGCGTTATGTATATGTAATATTTTATTAGATCATATTGTAAATTGTAGTTATTTTGTTTTATTTTATGAGATATGTTTTTTCATGTATATATATTTTTTTATGCGTGAAATTTATCGTTTTTTTTCTTTTAATAGTCACCCATTTTCTTTTTTTCTGTCGCACCGTCTACAATCATTTCTGCTTAGCCCAAAGGTATGACTGGTAGAGAATGCCATATGGCGTTAAGTCCACCTTTTGTACAAATTTTTGGTTGTGCAATAAAGTATAAATAAATAAATAAATAAATGACAAGAGCGAGATCTGAGAAGCAGAAAGCTGTGTGATAAAAAGAGATGAAAGATACGATGTAGCAGAACCGCTTTTGGCGGCTGTCAGTCAGATTGGAAGCCCATGAAGCCATATCAATACAATTTTATAAAATTTAAGTAAAAATAAGTATATTTTAAAGAAATAGTTCTACTGAAACATGGAGACTTGATCGGTGATTGATCGTTGTTCATAACAGCGAAATAACCCTAACAAATAATCATTCAGCAGGTAAATTAGTCCAAATGGGAGCCTCTTAAATACCATGTACTCGTATTTACCATTGCGCTTCAAATATATTATAGCATTACATCGCTATAAACATTAATTAACGTAAAAAGTAAAGACAGAATAACACAGGTAATGCAGATCTACGAATATTTTGTATAAAGAAATAATATTTCGTTTTACACTAGGGCTGCATGATCGATATTTTGTGTCGAGTGTTTATCATGCGGTAAATAATACTATGAAAACTTAAAAAGATTTGTATACCTAAATCACCTGAACGAAAGGTAATCAAACAAATGTAGCTTAAAATGAGAAAGTTCGTTACTGTCATCTAAAATCGGTTTCGTTTCACAGCTTTTATATTTTCTTCTTTTTCGATAGGGGATAGTACTTCTATGGTATGTACACGCCTCAGATGCGCATCGAATTCGTTGCGAATGTGCAACGTGATCGCCGCGAATAGCAGCGGTGACTATTATTGATGCAAATTGAGGCGGTATCTATTAACTGATAACAGGAAAAACGTGACTAAATAAGTACATTATTTATCGATGGTGTAAGTAAAACAATTAAAATGATCGATATTTATTATAAGATTAGTTTTATCTATGTACGGACAACAGCACGTCAAGGTTAACACTGCGGTATCTTATTGAGTTGCAATAATGGCTAGTTTGCAACAAAAGTGGGTAACCTGATGTTCTGGCCACTGTACGTTACTCTCTGTAAATAGAGCGGGAATTTTAATTGATTGCTTTAAAGTTGAAATGATATCTATTTTATAACATCAAGATACGTAGATAGTTTTGACGAATTGACTTCAACTACGTAAGATATCAGTTTTTACGGCAATGTTCCGTATAAAAAAGAGGTTATCTATACTAATATTATAAAGCTGAAGAGTTTGTTTGTTTGTTTGAACGCGCTAATCTCAAAAACTACTGGCCCGATTTGAAAAAAAAATTTTGCGTTGGATAGTCCATTTATCGAGGAAGGCTTTAGGCTATACAACATAAATATACGACTCATAAGACCACAGCAGAAATGAAAAATGTTGCGAAAACGGGAGAATGATATTCCTTTTGAGAGCTTCCGCTGCATACGCTGCGGAAACCGCTTAAGATACACAAAAATCATGTATGACAGGATTGTTCAACATTAAGAGTTCTATAATAAAGTCCGCGACAGCATATGTCTATCTTTTATGGTTGACTTACTACAACCTTTTTTATGTAAATAAATTTGTAAAAAAAAAGGATTATTTTTAGAGGTGTATATACACGCAGGTATTTATTCTTATCAAAATAAATATATTCATCATCACGAGCATTTCATTTAGAACCAAGTTGCCCTTTATATCGTTTGATTCCAATAAATATCTTAGGAGCTATCACAGTTTTAACATAACTCCGCACCAAAATAATGTTCGCAGCTTAAGTACAACGTGCGCTTGCGCTAATATATTATAAAGCTGAAGAGTTTGTTTGTTTGAACGCGCTTATTTCAGGAACTGCTGGACCGATTTGAAAAAATATTTCTATGTTGGATAGCTTATTTATCGAGAAAGGCTTTAGGATATAAAACATGACGCTGCGACGGGAGGGGAGTGAGCAAACTGAAAACGCGCGGACGAAGTCGCGGGGGACCGCTAGTTTTATTTAATAAAACTGACAGAATGTTGATTTACTTGGTGATGTACTTGGATAACTGAGATATGTATAAAAAATCTTTCAGTTGGCAACTAGGTATATACTTTATTAATAACAAACAAGAAAACAACTAAGACATGCAACATATAAAAAATAACTTAAAGTCTACCTATTCAAAAACGAAACCATTTCCTTCAGGCAAGGAGGCTATGATGCTGGCTGCGTTGCCGCGTTGAATAGCTATGCTAATCCTTTGAGCTAGGAACCAGCCAGCTTTATTATTGGCTGTTACAGAATTTAATTTTGGCGCAATTTTACAAAACAGCAATTTAGCAGTGTTACCCCACGGCCCAAATGTTTCAACACCAAACGGCGCAAACACATAATCACTTGCAAGTGAGACGTACTTGCGATGCTTGGCGTTTTCAGCCAACTCCGCTGCTGCTCCAGCTTTAAGGGCTGATTCTCTGAGATGGCAGGGGGGCAAAGTATCGACACAAGTTGCATCCCAAACTAAGGCCCGACACCGTTCCCAGGGAATAAGCGTAAGGCCATCGGGTCTCTTGCCATCGTCACGGACCAAACCACGTGGTTCCAACGTGGAAGGAACATTAATGGTGGCAAGAGCTCTTCTGATGGCGTCATTAAGGGTAGCGTGACGGGCGAGACGCCCAGCGCTTTGTTGGCAACAAAGGCAGTGGAGACCAAATTTGTCAACCTCCTTGCCACAGGGACACGTAAAAATTTCACATATAGGGGTACCAAGGCGGAGACCCACACACACCCGAAAAGACTCACTATCGAAAAGAGTGCCTAAATTTTTCGACGGTAAAGCATGAAGCCAGTGACCAGAATCTTTGCAGGAAACTGCCAAGAGCCTTGCACGACTACTGTCACTGACGGAATTTTGAAGTAAAGAATTGAAGGTCTCTCTCGCAAGAGAGATATCCCAAAGTTTTTGTTGATGACATTCCTTTAGAATGTCTTCTCTAGGACAGAGACCTTGCCAAAACTCCTCCGCCTCTCTCACCTCAGAAAGCTGGCGAGGATGCTCAAAGATTTTTCCGGCTAAAACGGAAGTGCTATGCAAAGAGGAGAGAAAAGCGGGGTAGGCTATACTAGAAATTTGGCGAATTCCGATCCCACCAAACTAGGTTATGTAAACATACTTACTATAATTTCACCTACAACTATTTGGGCGGGAAGGACAACTTTTTTGCGATCACAAGTATCACAACAACGAACACACCAAAACAACGAACGTGACTCAAGCCTAGAGTTTATTTATTTACAGGCCCCTAATTATTTTGGAGATAACATTCTAAAACATGGTTATAAAAATATAAAATGGGTGATGATTACGTGTTTTATTGCAATTGCGAAGATGATGTGGAGTTTGTTGGTGGTCTGCGCGTGCGCGTTTTCGTTGGCGGCTGCACAGGCGCAAGACCGGGTGGTGAATACGGCGCAGGGGCCAGTGCGAGGGTACAAGGTCCAGAATACCGGTGTCTACGCCTTCTTCAGCATCCCATATGCCTCGGCACCAACAGGTGTCCACAAATTCAAGGTATGTTTAGAAATTGATTTTTATTTAAAATACATATTTAGTTATTTCTAAATGATAGTGTTTGGTTCATTTGGTCAGTTTGTTATGATTCAGAAAGGTTGGCATGATAAAAAACCGTGTTAATTGTAACACATATTTTAAACAGATTTAAATAAAACCATATTTTATATAAGTTTTTGAAACAATGTTTAAAACATGAAAAAAAAACAAGGTTTAAAACTACCTTTGCAAATGTCTATGTAGGAAAATGAATATGTAGGAGTCTAGCTTAAAATACATATACAAGTTGAGGCTTTAGTGTAATTTTTATTAGACAGACAGGCTGTGGTATTTAAAAACGGCATAGGTAACTCCCGTCGAAAGAAAGTAATTCACTGTATTAGTGGGCTATCCCCGCTTGTACGTATACTGTTTTTTATTGATTGATAATCATAATATTTTTTAACAATTTGATCACCTGATTGATACGCAACAAAAATTTATATTATTTACCTACCATTTTCTAAATTTTTACTAATGAGAATTATGAAACAAATAAGACACTTGTTTTAAACATTTTGAACTGTTTGTCAAAACAAATAAAAAACAACAAATATGTATAAAAACCGTTTTTTTTCCAACCCTGTGATTCAGTCAACAGTTTCAGCTGCATGTATATGCATTTTTATTTTTCAAACCGCATGGAAATAAGAATATCCTTTATCGTACCTCGGGTTAACAGTTTAATAGTGAGAGTTTTTGACGACCCGTCTGGTGTAGTGGTCGAGAAATCGCCTACTACGCAGCGGGTTGCGGGTTCGATCCCCGCACAATACAAACATTTGTGTGCATGAACATGTCTGTTTGTATTGGTCTGGGTGGTTTCTATGTATATCATGTATGTATTTACAAACAAAAAAATATTTAAGTATTATATCCGTTGTCTGGCTCCCATAACACAAGCTTTGAGTACCTAGCTTACTTTGAGACTAGATGGCGATGTGTGGGAATGTCCAAAGAAAGAATATATATATAGAGTGCTTTGAAGATTTACTTACCTCTTCATAAAGCTTTCTTTTTTGTAGCAAGTAGTTTTTTTGTACATGTTTTAAAGAAACATTGACTTTGTCAAATGTGTCTAATTTCACTTGCACAGACCAGAGAGTTAGGTACATCTAACTCGAGGTCAAAATCTAAGCGTTTTTCTGTCTGGTCAACTTCAATCAAACTAGTAAAATAATAATGAATTTTAGCCCATATTTAACCTAGAGGTTCGCGTAAATGGCTCTTAGGCCAGCTTGTGCAAATCATTATTACCTTTTTATTGATTTGCGTCTTTCTTTATAGCCGCCTCAACCGCCTCCAGTGCGGACTGGGATATTCGACGCCATAGACCGCGGAATACGATGCCCTCAATCCGCCCGCACTCGCAACACGGTGCAGGTCGAGGACTGCCTCGTGGCCAACGTATTCGTGCCTGAGACCAGCTCGCCACAAACCAGGCTTCCAGTAATGCTCGTCGTCCACGGAGGAGCTTTCCAATTCGGCCATGGAAACTCGGACAGCCCCGTCACCCTTGTCGACTCGCAGAAATTGATTGTAGTCAACTTCAACTACCGTGTTGGCGTCCATGGATTTTTATGCCTGGGCACCGAAGATGTACCCGGCAATGCTGGCATGAAAGATCAAGTCGCCGCGTTGAGGTGGGTGAGAGACAACATTGCAGAATTCGGCGGAAACCCACAGGATATCACCATTGCCGGTTGCAGTGCCGGTGGGGCGTCCGTGGATCTTTTAAGAGTTTCTAGAATCACAAAAGGACTATTCACAAAAGCGATACCTGCTAGCGGAGGTAATGCCGGTGCTTTTGGCATACAAATGGATCCCATTGCTAATGCCAAATTATATGCAGGATATTTAAACTTTGAAAACGTCGACGACTTGGCAGCTTTGGAAGAATTCTACAAAACATCTCCATTGGACTTCATTCTATCTAGAACTGACATGGTCAACAATAGGCACGACTCTAATACATTGTTTGTGCCATGTGTAGAGAGAGATATCGGAATCGAGCGATTCCTCGACGATGCCCCGGTCAATCTAATAAAAGAGGGTTCTAATGTCAACTTCCCTATTCTATATGGATTCGCAGAGATGGAAGGCATAATGCGGGAACCGCTGTTCAATTCTTGGAGGCACTTGATGAACGAGAAGTTCTCAAACTTTTTGCCAGGCGATCTACAGTTTAGCAGCGATGCAGAAAAGGAAGAAGTTGCCGACAGGGTGAAGAAATTTTACTTCGGCGATAAGCCCGTCAACGAGGAGACCATTTTGAGTTTCATCGACTATTTCACGGATGTTTTGTTTGGATATTCTATGCTCAGATCTGTCCAATTGACTAACAATTACGGGACTAACAATCCCATTTACTTGTACGAGTACTCGTTCGTGGACCAGAATACCCCAGTGATAATCCACACGAATGGCACCCGCGGTGCCACTCACTGTGACCAGTTCAGGGCTCCGTTTGATGAAAATGAATCCCGCTTGACTCCGGAGTACAGAGAAATGAAAGCAGTTATGAGGAAACTATTCATAGACTTCGTGACTACAGGGTAAGTTTAAAATAGTCATTATTATTTAAAGTTAAATCGATTTTAGTGATAATATTTTAGTTCTGTCTCTTTTTTATAAGTCACCGTCATATTGTAAAACCCACGTGATTGCTATCGAGTGGTTTTAACTCCGTTAAATTGTAATCTGACGATTTATTGTGAACTGTACCAAACTTCATGCCTTATAACGTTCATTGAAATGACCATGGCAAAGTGGTGGGTCAGGGTAGATGATAGGTTGACACGTAAATACCAATAAATGCTTAAATTCTAAACCGTTAGATTTACAAACGTTAGATTACAATCTCGCGGTTTTCTCAATATTACTGTAACATAAACATCATAAAAATAGGACACTTTCTAGATTTTTTATATTATTTTCTCTAACAAAGAAAATATCGTTTTTTAAAACAGCACCCTCATGGTTTTGAAAGTTATCTACGTCATCGATTTTGCCTCTCTCAATTCAATGCCCATTCTTTTTTTTTCTCTAATCTTAACCTTAATTAATAAAAAAAACCGGATAATTACCTTAATTTTTAATTTTCTCAAAAGCTAGTGAAAACTCAAAGTGTTTTCTAATATTTTTATCTTTCATTTATTGTGTTGAATCGTCCCTTTAAATATTATCACTTAAAACGAGATGACCTTAAATAGTCATAAGTAATTGTATTATGGAAGTTAAAAGTTAAGGAGATAGTCTTTGGAAAATACTCGTGATATTCTAACTAGCCATAAGTTAATCGTTTTCATTCATCTTGATAATGTTAAGAACTACACAACGTTTTTTCCGTGCATTATTACACAACTAAACACTCAAGCCATCCGGCTAAATATGACGACTATGACAAGCGTCTTAGTCAATACATATATCTAATTTAGTTTTCAGCATCACAAATACTTAAACATCTTCTATTTTCAGAAATCCTGTATCTGAAGGGTCGACCCTACCGGTCTGGCCGGCGGCCAGCGCTAATAGGGATCCTCACATCAATTTCCACGTCAACTCAACTCTTCGAGGCCCACTGATCAAGGAGCGAGCTGATCTCTGGGACAGCATCTACGAGAAACACTACCGGCTTCCCATTCCTCCTAATTCATCTAGAACTGTTTTAAGTTCGGCTTGGACCGTGTTCTCTTTAATAACAATTCTTGTGATTAAATATTGATAAGTTAAGAATAGGTGTAAATATCACAGTTACTTTATAAAAAGTATGTTATCTCAGAAGTATTCTATGTTTTGTCCGCCCTTGTAAATATGTACTTGTTACGTACTGTATTTTTTGTGTTATAGCTTTATCAAAATTATGTATTGCGTTTCATTTAATGGTGTCAAGATAAGAAACAAGGTTTGACAAAAATCTATTAGAAAAAATAACCAACAATGTCATCGTAGAACCAATTATTAAATTTAATTATTATTATAATATATTGGCAAAACCGTTTAACCATTTGTTCTTCAAATCCTGCTTTTAGGTTTCTAGAAGACTAAAAAAGAAACACAAAATTATTTTGGACATCATCATTATCATCATTATCAGCCAAAGGAACTGCTGAACATAGGCCTCTCCCACGGCTTTTGACAACGAACGATAACAAGCGGTCTGCATCCAGTTTGATCCTGCGATCTTTACAAGGTCGTCTGTCCATCTTGTCGGTGGACGTCCTACGCTGCGTCTTTGGTCGAAGGGTCTCCAATCTAGAACTTTCCTGCCCCAACAGCTACCAGTTTTTCGCGCTATGTACCCTAGCTGCCCATGGCCACTTGAGCTTACTGATTCTCAAGGCTATGTCTGTTACCTTAGTTCTTCTACGTATCTCCTCATTTCTGATTCGATCCCGTAGAGAAACACCATACGTTCCCTCAACATAGCCCTCTCCATCGCTCGTTGTGTGATTTTGAGCTACTTTTATAGCCCATAGTTAGAGACCATGTTTCGGATCCGTATGTCATCACTGGTTGAAGACATTCGTCTTCAGACACTAAGGTAGATGAGATGAGTAGAGAGACATTCTTGCGCAATTTCCCGACGCTTCTCAGCCGAGTTGGATTCGTCGATTGACCTCTTTCTTAAAGTTGGACCTACCCAAATGGATCACTTGTCCCAGGTAGAGGTAGGTACTCGTCGACAACTTCGAGAGTTGAGTTCCCAACGGATACTGGAGTGGGTATAACCATTTTGGACATCACAAACATATTATAATAACCACTGTTCTTGTTGACAGTAGAGAAAATACACACATTAAAAAAAGTTTGCGATCAGTTTGAAAAATGAAAATCGTTTTTGACGGTAAATTGACGATGATGCAAACGTTACATATTTTTATTATTTTACTAGCGGTTTTTACTTCGTCCGCGCGTTTTGAGTATGCTCCCAACGAATGTGTTTTCTAGATAAAGTTACATTCAAAAAAAACAATGTCTCATGCTATGATCACAAACTTTGATGTGTGGATATCAATAGTCCATTTATTCATGGTCAAGATTGCAAAAGACCGGAATTCATTTAAAATTATCGTAAAATTGATGCAAAGTGACCCGCCAATTTAAAAATGCATGCTTATCATGATAAAGAAGTAGAAATCTCAAATTTATACTTCTTTATCATGATTGATATTATGTAACGATCAATTTTAAATATCATAGTTAAGCATCTTAATTTTTGTAAAAAATATAATCATCTTTTATCTAAGTGTGAGTGGGTAAGAATGTGATCTTTTCTTATTATTTTTTTAAGTTTCATATATTCAGATTAGGTACTTTAAACTTTATGCGTATTGTAAAAAAACTAATGTATAGTTTTATCTGTAGATTTTGAATTTTATTGAAGTAACGTTATACATACGGTGAACAATATAAATTATATCGTATTCAAGGTTATCTTAGTACATAAACAAACAAACTCTTCAGCTTAATAATATTAATATAGATACTAGCGGTCCTCCGTGACTTCATCCGCGCGTTTTGAGTTTACTCCTTTCCCTCCCGTAGCAGCATGTTGTATAGCTCAAAGCTTTCCTCGATAAATAGGCATCACAAAAATATTTTTCAAATCGGTGCTCCTGAGATTAGCGCGTTCAAACAAACAAAGAAACAAAAAACCTCTACAGGTTTATACTTTTAATATACATATTTAAATTATGACGAAAGTGGTAAATAGAATTATGGAGATGATTCCGACATAACATAGTAGTATATTAGGCAGTTATGTTCAGTTTAGTAGGCGGTCTGTCAAGACAAAGAGCCTCAACAGAATAGTCAACTGAGTAAGTAGGTATTATCACACTATGTGATTTGTGCACCGAGTAGTATAAATAATTAGTCTGCGTTTCCACCAAGTGAGCAGCTCCAGATTCAATTAAATGTATATTTATCATTTAGATACAGGTTTCAAACAATTGTAGAAACAACGTTTTCTTTTTGTAATGCGATTGAATGAAAGATATTTCGTTAAATGTGTGCTCACTCAATCCTCACAAGCGGTCAGCCATATTTTCATACTGAAATGAGTTGGTCGAGTCATTCAGTGTTCTTTTCTTTGTTACACCTCTCTTTAATCGGAGCCTGTAATTTCAGCTCGTCAAGTTTCGTATTACAACATTTACTATTAATTTATTGTACTCACTCCATCCACACGCTATTGTATCTCTATGAACCAACTATAGATTCGCATTCCATCGTTTACATTGTATGAATTGGCTAGAAATAGGACTATTCAGCATAAAAACAAACCACTTTTACTGTGCGTTCATGAGTAAAACGGATGCCTGGTGCTCACTTCGTCCGCCATCGCTAAATACTTAAATCTTTTGTGCTAAGATGACTTAAAAGAATGAGTGAACATACGATTTTTCTGTACAAAAATACTATAAAATATTCGGCAGTACACAGTTTGATATTACTTTTTACTTTTATAGATATACAAAACTAAAATTTTGGTTTAAATGACATATAATAGGGTGTCTTCACGTGATTTAGAGGACATAAAATAAGACTGAAAAATGAGACGGTTCAATCCTTAACCAATTCTCGCGCAATTCGTATACGAAAAAGTTCACCGATCAAATTTTCTGTGTCAAAGAAAAAAATATTTTAAATTTCTATATATTTAGTTTTTGGTCGTGTCGTGCGATAGTTTTTTACATGTATCTACATTATTTCATTTTTTTTGATTTCTAGGTAAATAAGTTAAACTATAATTATACCTCTATTTTTGCATAAAAACTCCGTCTATGACTTCATCTTCTTCCGAAACATATTTTTATCTTGCATAGCTTATTTATCGAGGAAAGCTACACATCAAAAGTGTCTAGTGATCAACATATATTTTTGCAATAACTTTTCTCCTGATTGATATTAATTAAAATTTTCTTTAAGGAATCTTCAAATAATGTGTTTTCGTTTGTCTACAGTAACGATAAACCAAGTCACCTTTGCATTAATAAAGAAATTTGCCATTTTCCTAATAAAGGGATTTTTGACATTTGAATCACTAACATTAAAGTTCGAAAAAAAGACTGAAATAACAGTTTTCTTTAAAATTTTATTGGGTAACTTAAACAATTAATAATCCGTGTTTCTACCGCGAACACTAACAATACAAGAGCATCGGTTTGGCATACTCAAAATGAGTTGAAAACTCAAAACGCGCGGACGATGTCACGAAAGATCGCTAGTGTCTATACTATTATTATAAAGCTGAGGAGATTTTTTGTTTGGGCGAACGCGCTAATCTCAGGACCTACTGGGCCGGTTTGAAAAAATATTTTTGTGTTGGATAGCTTATTTATCGAGGAAGGCTTTAGGCTTTAACACATCACGCTGCACACGGCAGGGGAGGAAGCAAACTCAAAACGTGCAGGCAAAGTCGCGGGGGACCGCTAGTATAGTATAATACAGGATGCTGTTTTGGTCAGTGACATCCAACTCATTTTAAAAAAAAATATATAATATTTAAGTTTTATAAAAAGAAAAACCTCTTCACAAAATTAAAAAAAAAAAGAATGGAGAAACTCGCACCCTCGCGCGTATTACGAAATACTACGCCGTAGCTAATAAGTAACGAAGAAGCTACTAGGTGTTGGAAGTTTTGACTCGCCCGCTAGTATCGCATTAATACATTGATTTAGTACGTATTTTCCTATAAAAATATACATTATATCATTTTGAACAGAACATTATTTTTAAACATTTTTTGGCATCAGTGTCGTTTGTACCACCAAACCACCCCTTAGTCGCAAGTCGCTGAATAGTATATATTACTATATGTTTTTATTATTGATATATTTATTTTATAGCATGTAATTATTTATTTGGTCTTTATTTGTATAAAATCTAAGTATGAATTTTATAATGGTAGTTCAATGATATAATGAAGGCATTTAACTTTTTTTAAATAATTAATTTTATTTCTTTGTCGCAACGCCCACAATAATAAAAACCGGACAAGTGCGAGTCGGACTCCCGCACTGAGGGTTTCGTGCCAATTTTAACTGAATTAGGGAATCCACTTACTTCTACTTAGCTAAAATACCACAATATTTTGTTGACAGCAAATATAACTTTGTTTTTCATAGTGTTTGTATGAAGAACAAAGTTTTGTTTGGGGTTGTTGAAAATGTGCTATATCTCAAAACCTACTAGTTCGATCTCGTCTGAACTATTTTCGTTTTTATTGGAAGCGTCTTGCTATGCAACGTTAGACTTTAAAAGAAAATGGTTTTAGGAACCTCGATGTCATTTTAAAAGACCTATCCATAGATACCCCACACACATAGGTTTAACAAAAAAATATTTTTTTGGTTTTAGTTTCATGTATGGGAGCCCCCGCTCAAATGTCATTTTTTTTGTATGAGAATCGTAAAGCGGTTAATAGGATACATCTTTCTACTAAATTTCAACAATGTGATGCTTATAGTTACAGAATAAAACGACTGTGACATACGTTCCGGTTCCGTTTTTTGCTATTCGGCTACGGAACCCTAAAAAAGGCATCCAATAGAACTTTTTCGGCATATATTACGAAGTTACTATCTATGACATAATTAAAGTATTAAAAAAAACACAATCATTATGCAAAATATATAAGATATTATGGATTATGAAAACTAATTTTCAAAACTCCCGGAAAACATGTAATTAACTCACACTAACAACATTAAATTAATAATTGCTTGTATAAAATAAAGAAAAATGTTAATTTGTTTTATTTCACAGTCTTAAAAATTGTAATGTCCACAGAACTTGTTTCTGAAGTATGTATACGCGAATATTACTCATCGAAATAAAACACTTTTTTACGGGTTTACGTTTCGCAAATTTATAAAAAAATATCCCAAAGTTTCGAACACTTTACTGCGTTCATGGTCACGGGAAGACTAAGTAAAGTAAAGTAAAGTAAAGTTAGCCTGTAATATCCCACTGCTGGGCAAAGGCCTTACCTCAACTATGAGGTAGTTTGAGCCATACTCTACGCTCAGTGCGGGTTGGTGGAGGGTGTTTGCAAGGCAAACGACTAACCCTGCTGTCAAATTTATAAGCCGCCCATAAGGCCTCTGACTAGGCTTAAAGACTAGTATCAACCGATATTAGCCGGGACCAACGGCTTAACGTGCCTTCCGAAGCACGGAGATGATCGTGATGTTCGTCACTTATATGGTCGGAATGGTCACCCATCCAAACACGACCGCGCCGTAGCTGCGTAGGTTGCTTCACTTCGGTATCACTACCAAAGCGTTGCTACCAATGCGCTATCAGCACCTCAAGAAGACGGGAAGACTAAGGTGTTATTTGTCTTTTATAGAGTTTTGAAAAACTGATAACTGATTCAATAAAGCGGTTTTGAAAACTGACATCAGGGACTTTCTGGGTCAACTGACCTTCCACTCGGATTTTAATGTGGGATCCTTCAAAAGACGAGCTCTATAATAGGTTGGAATTAATTGAATCCTCTAAAATCGCATCTCAAATTCCTTAAAGTCACCTCAGTTATAAATTCCTTAAAACACTCAGTTTCGACTAAACGATTGAGTTTCTAATCAGTCCATATCGGTTTTGACTGGGCACGTTCGTCAAAACCTATATTGACTGAATACCTATGTATTTATACTTATGGTGAGAAAATAAACTATTTATTATTATAGCAAAGCTCGATGGAAACCATTATAAGTTACTCCTCACTTAAGTTGGTCACCTTTTAAAAACAAACATGTAGGTACCTACATTATGAGATAGATAACGTAAGATTAATTAAATCCGATACTAATTAGTGACGCATTGAAGTATAAAAAGGCGATTATCATAAATGATTTGCATAATACAATAATGTTCATGTGGGGTGGAGTACATATAGCGTGCGTGTGCGCACTGGCCACGCTGATCAGGGCCCAGGCCACTCATTATCTAACTGTAAATATAACACAAGGACCAGTTGTAGGCTACAAAGTTCCAGGCTCTGATGTGTTCGCGTTCTACAGTATCCCGTACGCAACGGCGCCTACTGGACGAGACAAATTCAAGGTAAGTTTGATCCCTAACAATAGTAGATTATTTCAACTTAAGAATAGTGTGTTTACGGCACTGGCGCCATCTTGAATTACGAGCGAAACGAAAGAATGGGAATCGTGGGACGTATTAGGTTTGGTAAGAGGAGTTAATAGAAAATCCTGAGTATAGCGAGAGATTAAAGCTCGTCCAAGCAAAAGACACCTTTATTCCAGAGTTGAATACCTACTCTGCTTTTCAAAACTACTGTGTAGCTATTATTAAATATTAGGAACAAGAAAAAAATTAAACAAAGACATGCAATGTAAAAAGTAAACTTAAAACCTAGCTATACGAAGACGAAAAACCACTTTTCCTGCGGCAGGGAGGCTATGTATGATATATTGGATCACTTGTCCCAGGTAGACGTACTCGTCGACAACTTCGAGAGTTGAGTTCCCAATGGATACTGGAGTGGGTACAACAAGGGAACTCGACATAATTTTCGTCTTCTCCATGTTCATTTTAAGACCCACTTGTTGGGATACTCGGTCGAGGTCTTCGAGCATAGTGCCTAGATCATCCAGCGTCTTTGCCACAACGACTATGTCATCGGCAAACCGAAGGTGTGTTATGTATTCGCCATTGACGGAGATGCCGAATCCTTCCCATTCCAGGAGCTTGAAGGCGTCTTCCAATGCCGCTGTAAACAGTTTCGGAGATATAACATCGCCCTGTCTTACACCTCTTCGCAATGGAATCGCCCTCGTATTCTGTTCCTGTACTCGGACCGACATGGTGGCGTTGTTATATAGACACTTTAACACCTCTATATACCTATAGTCTATGTGACACCGCTGAAGAGACCGAAGCACCGCCCAAGTTTCGATCGAATCAAAGGCCTTCTCATAGTCCACAAAAGCTAAACATAGAGGCATATTATACTCCTCGGACTTCTGTATAATTTGCCTTAGCGTATGAATGTGGTCTATGGTACTATAGCCTTTTCGGAAACCGGCTTGTTCGGGAGGCTGGAAGTCATCAAACCTACGTGCGAGACGATTCGTGATAACCCTTGAAAACAGCTTGTAGACATGGCTCAGGAGTGAGATGGGTCTATAGTTCTTCAATAAGGTTTTGTCTCCTTTTTTGAAAAACAACACCACCACACTCCTGTTCCATGCCTCAGGCGTGATGCCCTCTAGCAGAACGGAATTAAAGAGTCTCTGAAGGACTTTAAGTACCGGTGTTCCACCCGCTTTCAGGAGCTCTGCTGTGATTCCGTCCTCGCCAGGTGCCTTGTTGTTTTTTAGCTGTTTCAGGGCCATCCTAATCTCGTAGAGGCTGATGTCCGGGATGTCTTCAGTGTAGTGTCGGGTCAGGATAGCTCGTGGGTCTCCGGTCGAGCTATCAACGGGTTTGGCTACTGAGGTGTACAACTGCCCATAGAACCTTTCGATCTCCCTCAAAACCTCTGCTTTCGTCGACGCTAGACTGCCGTCCTCCGTCTTAAGCTTCGTCAACAGGCTTTGCCCAATAGACATGTCCCTTGCAAACACTTTGGAGCCTTGGTTCCGCTCTATTGTTTCTTTAACACTATTCGTGTTAAAGGAACGAATGTCATGTCGCAGAGATTTCATTATTCGTCTATTAAGCTGCCTGTAGGTTTGAGCATTAACGGAGGTCTGCAGTGCCATAGATCGACGTTCTGCCATAAGGTCGAGAGTGTGGACCGAGAGTTTTTGAGGTCTATTTTTACGGCCAGGTCTAAAAAACTTAGATCCGACCGTTTGGACAGTTTTCACAAACCCGTTGTTTATTTCGTCCACTGATACGCAATTCTCTAGGCAATCAAAGCGGTTTGACAACTCGAGTTGAAAGCTCTCGGGATTTTGGATATGGGCACGAGTAGGTCGGAGCGTGGACTTCATCAAGCGGGACCTTTCCAATTTGACATTTATATTCAATATGCCTCGGACCATACGGTGATCACTACCGGTTTTTACCCTGTTGATCACGGAGACATCATTGAATAACCGTCTCTTGGTGGTCATGATGAAGTCTATCTCATTTCTCGTCTTGCCATCCGGACTCAGCCAGGTCCATTTCCTTTGAGGCGGCTTCTGGAAGAAAGAGTTCATCGCAAAGAGTCCCTCCTTCTCCAGAAAGTCGGGCAGCCTATTTCCCCTGGCGTTCCTTTGACCATATCCAAAAGGTCCCACTTTCAACTCATCCTCGCCTCGCTTGCCGAGTTTTGCGTTGAAGTCCCCCATAACAACAGTGAAATAGGTTTTGGAAGTGTGTATGGCTCTACTTACGTCCTCATACATTTCCTCCACCTCTTCATCCGGGTGGTTCGAGGTCGGTGCATATACCTGTATGACCTTCAGCGAATACCTCTTGGTTATTCTGAGTATAAGGTATATCACCCTGTTCGACACACTCTCGATGGTTACGATGTTGTTTACGAGGGACCTGTGGACAAGAAACCCAACACCACCTTGGGACTTTTGGTCACCCTCCCGGTAGAAGAGCAGGTTGCCAGACTTCAGAGTTATTTGGATTTAGGGCTCAAATTTTATTTCACAAGTGTTAATGATATATTTTTTTAGGGAATTTAGTTTAAAACTTAAGCATGGGGCCAAAAATTTCTTAAACGTAAATTACAACTATTATGGATAAATAACTTGGGCACTCAATCCAGATGGTGGCATAGCCTTAATCTTAGTAGGTACAATCGAGTAATCTAGTTTAATAAATTACGACTATTACAAATTTTAATAAGATAGTCTCTGTGAATTAGCAAAAGGAAACAATGACTCAAAAGTTAATTGTTATGAAGTACAGGAAGGTCGAAACGTCTGAACTGAGGACCCATTTTTTTTTACTTTATTGACTAGGCACAACGCCATAGATTAACGCAAAGTCAGTCAGTAACATATCGTCCGTTTTTGTAAATGATATATATTTCAAGAGCAAAACGTTCAACTTCCTTTAGGAGAAATTTTTTTAGGGTGACCATAGTTTATCATAGTATACGTGTACATTTGGAAAAGCGCTGTCTACGGATTCTATAGCATCAGAGTCGCTGCAATGCACATATGAAACAAAATTATTTTAAAAAGTAAAACACGATCCGTCCAATTGTATGACGTTTTCATAAGAAACCACAAATTTCGCCGGGTCGGACTGACAGCACGGTAGCTCAATTGGTAAGAGCGTTTGGCCCGGTCAGCAAAAAGGTTGCTGGTTCAAGTCCCGTCCGTGCGCAAAATTTTGGTTTCTTATTTCATCTTTATGAATATAAAATATGACACTGTGAGTGTTAAAAAAAAAACATTCTTAAGCATTAGATAGCGAAGCGACATCAATTTCCAAGTTGAATTTATTCTGTAAAGAATAACTGCTTGGGCCATCTGTTTCATAAACAGACGGCTAGATGGCGCTAAGCGTCACGCAATTGACGTTTTCATAAGAAACCACAAATTTCGCCGGGTCGGACTGACAGCACGGTAGCTCAATTGGTAAGAGCGTTTGGCCCGGTCAGCCAAAAGGTTGCTGGTTCAAGTCCCGCCCGTGCGCAAAACTTTGTTTGTATTATATGTATTATTTTTATCCCCAATACAAATTGCTTGTTCTAGACAGGAAAATCAAAAAAATAATAATTAAACTCTACATTAATCGGCATAAACGGCTCCGGTAAATTGAACGGCTAAAGTTAGATCGCAATCCGCTTCCCGGACTCTTATGTTTAAACCGTGTTATCCATTCTCGACAACAACGGTCTAAATCAAGTTGTCAAATCAGCAACCAACATGATTAACATAGCATAACAACATGTCAGGTTATTCAAATGAAAAAGATAATAATAAAATGATGTAGGTACATACATCGATATCATAAAACAGAAACACTGATAATGTAATTACTAGATTATTTAATTATCCCACTACTACACAAAACACAATCGCTTCCGACAGTTCAAACAACACATATGTACCTAGTAGCTTAAAAATATCTATTATGACGGTATACTGATCAGTCTATAAAAGTAAAAAAAATGTCTAACTTACAAACTTTTTTTCGTAGAAAAAGCTGAAAACATCCAACATCTTTAATAGTTAGGGAGGCGAGGTAGCTAAATGGCATAATTCAACGGCGCCTGCGCGGAGTAAAATAATTTCGAAAAGAAAAGCTCGTATGGTAAAAACCATTTTAGCGGTGGGTTTGGCGTGTACGGTTTTTCAAAAATGTAAAAAAAAAACAGTTACTTGGGCATTCTCGAGCGCGTCAGATATTCATACTACGTATGCCCCAAATGCCTCTGATAACAACGGTATACTAATCTGCCGGTTTGCGTGGTGGGGGTAGGCATATAAAGTAGTCAAAAATGCAAAAAAAAAAAAACTCGAGCGCGTCAGATTTTTGGAAGGGGTGTTAAGTAGGCCCCAAGGAAGCTCCCTTAAAAAAAACTGACGATTTTGGCGTGACCATAAGTTACGATGAATTTTTGAAAATGCAAAAAAAAATAGTTTTTTTGAAATACTCGAGCGCGTCATATTTTCATGGGGGAGGTTCATCTCGGTATCCTGAAAGCATATTTTCTTAATCTGACAAAAATGTTGGTGGGTTCTCTTAATCTGACCGGAAAGGTTTTTTGGTTTCTTGTTTTTTCCTTTCTTCTTTCATTTTAATAATTCTTCACTTCGTTTCGCTGACGGTACGTCCAAAAAACAATTTGAGGATCAACAGGCTATTGAATAATATACATACATGAAACTGTACATGTTAATAATACTTTTGTATACAGATACGCGTAACCTTTTCCAAGTCCACGAAAATTGTCGAGAAGCTTTAGAATTTTTTTTTTTGAGATTAAAGTAACATAATTTAATCATCGTTATTTCATATCATTTTTTTTAACACCCTCAGTTTTCAAGATATACTCAAAAAACCGGGAGTTTGAGTTTTTATGAAGCTTCAAGTCAAAAAGTTTTAACTTTGGACAAAAATGTAAAGAGACCTTTTTTGTGTAAAATAAAATTACCTTTTTTGTTTATTTAAACTTTTTTTTTGGAAAATGTATCGTTCGCGACTTATATGCCGCAACGCGTTTTTCGGAAGACGAAATGGCTCCTCCACACTCCTGGTCATGCGGAAACCGGCAGATTTTGTATTTTTAGTAAGTTTTAGATTATATTCTTCAAAATAAAATTAAAAAAATCGCGCTCGAGAATGCCGGATTAACGTTTTTTTTTTACAAGTTCGCGACCCTATAACTCGGCGGCGTCAAGGACTTATCGTCAGATTAGTTAAATTTAGTCTTAAAACACTAAAATCAACCCCCAATATCTTAATCTGACGCGCTGGAGTATTACAGACTATAGATTTTTTTTTACTAATCTGATCGTCTATCCTAGGCGCGCGTCACTACATATAGAGCTAAATACTTTACAAGGTTGTTCTATTAGGTCCAAGGTATCTCTCATATCTTAAACTGCCACGCTCGAGTATTACCGAAAATTCCCCTATTCGCTTTCCTAACTATAAGTTTGACATTTAGGAGAATGAATTATATGTTACATAAAAAGTTTATAAAATAAAAAGTTAAAAATCATATAGAATTTGCGTTAATGTCATACCTTTGTGCCTAGTCAATGAAGCCAAACATATTGGACCATACCATCAGTTCAGACGGTTCGACCTTCAAGTACGTCTTACAAATTAACTTTTGAGCAGTGACGTGCCGTTCCCAATAATTTTGGGAATATTACCGAGTAAGTTTCCGGCAAAATTATAAACTGAAAATATTGGGAATATTACTTATTGTGTGAATTAATATTTTATAATCGCCGTGTCGTACTCCTATTTTTACCGGAAACCAAGGCCCAGCTGTCTCTAGTTTGACTCTACTTTTGCTGTTATTGTATATGCTCTTTATCACTAAAATATATTCTTTTTCTACCCCTTGTGTTATAAGGGTTTCCCATATGCTTTTATGTGCTACACAGTCAAAAGCGTTTTGGTAATCGATGTATGCCATGTAGAGTGATCTATTTTGCTCTCGGTACTTTTCAATGAGAAGTTCGATGGTGTGTATGTGATCAATCGTTGAGTATCCTTTTCTGAAACCGGCTTGTTCAATAGGTTGACACGTTTCTAATGTATTGTTTATTCTTTTATTTATTATTGAAGAAAAGAGCTTATAGATGGTTGGTAGCAGGCTTATTGGTCTGTAGTTCCCTATATCATTTGGGTCACCTTTTTTGGAGATAAGAATAATATCAGATTCTGACCATTGGCTTGGTGTCTCTCCCGTTTCTATTATGAGGTTGAATAATTCAGTCAGGTGGGTGATGAAGGTTGCTGATCCGACTTTTAGTATTTCATTTGTGATGCCGTCAGAACCTGGGCTTTTGTCTAGCTTAAGAATTTTTGTTGCACTTAATACTTCGCTTATTTCGATCTGAGGTACAGGTGGATCGCCCTCGGTAAGGCTTCAATGTTGAACTCTATTATCAGTGTTTGGCGATTCTTTGTCTCTGTATAGACTTTCGTAGAAGTGTGTTGCTACTGTGATAATGTCGTTCCGGTTGTAATGTATTTTCTCGCCATGTTTCAAGCCCTCTATCTACGATTTATTCGTTCTCAGCTCTTTGTATGCTTTCCTTGTGCCTCCCGTTTGAGCTATGTGTTTTTGGATAGTGTTGTCTCTGTAATATGTGTAGTCTTTTTTAATGTACTTGCTTATGAGCTTGTAGAGAGCAGATATCTCATTCTTCATTGACCTGGATTTGTTTTTTGTCCTCTGAAGTTCCCTTCGTCTATCCATAAGTCGTAGTGTGCGCTCTGATAAAATCTTTATCGCGATCGCGTTAATTCCCGTATATATGAGTGTATTTAAAATCTTATGTGATTTGTGTTCTTTATTTTCTTTTTTGATTGCATGCAGGCTACTGGTAATGGCCATGATAATATTGTCGTAATAGGTTTGAACTGATTTTGTCTGCGATGCATGTAGTGTCTTATCTAAGTGCTCATTAAATTTAGAGATATCGTCTTCGTTAGTTATTTTTCACTTTTGATGACTAGTATAGTTCGATCTACTTTTTTTCGTTTGTTTAAGTGTGATTGTGGCTCTAACTGGTCTGTGATCCGAAGGGTAGTTTATGTTTATTACTTCTACATTCTGGAATATTTGGGGGCGGATTGGGAGCTGTCCCCTTTCGTTCCTTTTACCGTAGCCATTTGGTTTCGTTATAAAATATGCCTCTTTTTTAGGGTTACCAATTTGGGCATTCCAGTCTCCCATCAGTATGAGCTTTTTATGCGAGATTTCAATTGCTTTGTTCAGTGTGAGGTAGAAGTGGTCAATTTGGTCTTGATTTGCCTTTTCCGTAGGAGCATACACTTGTATTATTGATATACGAATATCTTAAAATACCAAATTCAGTATTGCAACTCTTTCTGAAAGACCGATGTAACTTTCAATGTTATTTTTATGGCATTTTTGTACTATAAAGCCTACACCATGTAAACTAGGCGTTTCTCCAGTGTGACACAGTATAAAATTGTCAAACTCTTCTATTTTATTACCCATACGTCGCGTTTCAGTCAGTCCTATTATGTCGTATTTAATGTTTGATGAGCTTCGTTTAATTCTATTATTCTTTCGTATGATAACAGTGTTTTAACATTATACGTTAGAATGTAGAGTTTTTCTGATATAGTTGTAGTGGTAGTAGAAATATAAGTTATTGTATACCTACTCTGATTTTTAATTAGATAGACCAAAATGACAGCGACAATCACACTTTTTATTTTTTTATGTTGCAAGCGTGGTGCTTACAGTGTTGTAACCATTCAATTGTACGCGATTAATTGAATTTGTGATATGAGTTTTCAATAACATCATTTTACTCATTGTGATAAAGAATACATGTAAATCAATACATAGAGCTATAAATAAACGTAATACATAAATTCTCTGGTAACTAAAACTACTAAAATAGCTCCGGTATGAGTAAACAGTCTAAGTCTTGCAATAGCAATACTCTTGTATATTTTAAATACTTTAATTTTTACGACTTTATTAAAATATACTGTTAGAAATAATGATAATACTTGTAGATAATATGTTTTAAAACATAATTGAAATTCGTCTTTTTTGTCAAAACATAATTTCAATTCATGCTTTTACAGTTTTGCACAACTAAAATTCAAAGTAAAATTATTTATTTATACCACAATCGTATTCTAAACCCATTTGAATGAGTATTGAATTCATGGTTTGTTTAAATACATCACTATTTTTGAATTATGAAAAAGTGGCAACACACCAAATGTCATTTTGGTCTATCTAATTAAAAATCAAAGTTTAGATGTGTTTCCGTGATTATTTGTAGGGTTTTGGTCGTGATCTTCCTCGGTGACCAGCCGGCTTGGAAGATTTTGTATTTTTTCTATTCTATTTTTCCTTGTGTTATTAATGTAAGAGAGGCGCTGTAGTTGCTATTTGTTTTCTCTGCTAATGTCTTTTGGGCCGGGTGTATTACTTGTGGTTTTTGCAGTCAAGAAGTTCAGGATTCCTGGTTTAACAACATCTTCTGATTGGCTAGAAGATTTCTTTCGTGGCACCTGGGTATCTCTTTTTTGAGTTTTGTTTTTCTTACAAGCTTGCGTGATACTTTTGTCACGCCCGGCAGTATTCGTTTCAGGGGATGTTGATAGCATTCTTTTATTTTTGGCTGTCGTATCTTTTTTGTCCCGTATCACTAGTTTATCATATTTTGTAATTACAGATTTTCCTTTCTCTCTATCAATTCGTACCTGCTCTTGTAGCAGTTTTCTTTTTTCATGTATATTTTGTGGATAATCTTCTGTAATATAAAACGCAGTGTTTTTTAGGGAACTGCTTCGTTTGAAAATTTTGACTTTTATTCTGAGTGTGGAAAATGTTACTATTATTGGTCTGGGTCTTTCCCCCTTTTTACGATTATCTTTATTTCTTGCATGTCTCTACCGTCCAACTCCAAAGCAAAGCGTTCCTTCATAAAGTTGATCATATTTTTCTCTAGATTTGAATATGATGTTTCTGTTTCTTCTATTCCGAAAAATACAATATTATTTTTTCTTAGCTGTTTTTCTATGAAGTATAATCTTTTCTTGATTTTCAACCTTTTCCTTTAGATTTTTATATTTTTCATCTAATATTTTAAACTTTTCTTCTAATATGCAGTTAATATTTTGTGTAACTTGCTCGGTAACTCTTTCTCCATTCTGTAAAATCGTATTTTTTTTGTTCATCAAGTTCTTTTTGGATATTTTTAAGTGCATTCATAACTTCTTCCATTTCTACTGCTAATAAGAATATATTGTTTAAAAATACAGGTAACGCCCTCTCTTGGCAGCTTTCCGTAGTTCTTGCAAGGCGAAGCGCAGATCTTTAAATCGTTCGATCCGTCGTCGCGCGACGTCGCCGTCGTTCCTAGAAGTAAATAAAACAAATTATAGTTTAAAAAAACTAAAAAACCTCACTTTTATAGCTAACCGAACTAAAAAGTAGAAAATAATTTTTAATGACAAAGAGTTAGAGAATAATTCAATTCAGAGTAAAAAGCGTGGGGTGAATTTTACTATATTTTCATATCATTTAACTATTTTTTTTTTACATAACTCTCCGCACATAGATAGTTGCATGTAGAATAATTGTAACATTTTAATATATCAAGCTTTTTACTCTGAATTGAATTATTCTCTATCTCTTTGTAATTAAAAAATATTTTCTACTTTTTAGTTCGGTTAGCTATAAAAGCGTGGTTTTTTAGTTTTTTTAAACTATAATTTATTTTTCATTTCTTAGTTCGATGTTTCAATTAATTATTTGCACGCGATAGCTCTATCTTTCTTACTCCCTTACAGAGGATCCACGAAAGAATTTATTAATCCTGGCGGTCCGGATATTGAGAAACTGTTATTAAATTATTGCATTGTCATCGGTCCTTGATACGTGTGCAAAGTTTCAAATTAATCAAACTTCTGGAAATCGGTCAAATTTATGCTCAAAGATTCCATTACATACATACATAGATACAACCCAAGCTAATAAAAGCGTGGTAAAAAGTAACTTACATTAGATCAGTCCAGCCATGACACGCTTAAACTATGCTTACTTGACAATTCGTTTACTATTTTTCAGGCACCCTTGCCCCCACCAACATGGACGGAGCCTTACGAAGCCACAGACAAACTGATTACTTGTCCACAAAGCTTCTTTACCTTTAGAAATATCACAGAAGACTGTCTAATTGCAAATGTATACGTCCCTGATACACCAGCTTCCAATCTACCCGTCATGGTATCCGTTCACGGCGGTGCTTTTCAATTAGGAATTGGAGATATGGATAAACCAGTAAGCATGGTCAACACAAAGCGATTGATTGTAGTGAACTTTAACTACCGCCTTGGGGCTCACGGATTTTTGTGTTTAGGAACAGAAGACGCACCAGGTAACGCCGGGATGAAAGACCAGGTTGCACTTTTACGTTGGGTCCACGATAATATTGCGGCTTTCGGTGGCAATCCTAACGACGTCACGGTATCTGGTTGTAGCGCTGGTGGTGTTTCAGTTGACCTATTAAGAATTTCGAGCACTACCGACGGCCTGTTTAACAAAGCCACTGTTGGCAGTGGTGGTAATGCTGGATCTTTTGGTATACAGCTCGACCCGGTGGCAAACGCAAAACTCTATGCTCAAGCTTTGGGTTTTGAGAACGTCGACGATATTGAGGCCCTAGGAGAATTTTACAAATCTGCACCGATGGAGCTTTTGCTATCTAGACCGGACTTGATTTCTGGTCGGCCCGATTCGAACGTATTGTTCTCTCCGTGTGTCGAGAGAGATATCGGTATCGAAAGGTTTCTGGATGATGCACCAGTCAATATATTGACTAAAGGACAACATAAAAGTATTCCTTTACTATATGGATTTGCCGAGAAAGAGGGATTGATGAGACAGCACGAATTTTCTACATGGAAAGATCTAATGAACAATAATTTTTCGGCCTTTTTACCTGCAGATTTGGAATTTAATAGCATAGAAGAAAGAAATGAAGTTGCAAACAAAGTAAAAGAATTTTACTTTGGAAATAAAACGGTAAATGAAGATACGATATTGAATTACATAGACTATTTCACTGACGTGCTATTTGGGTATTCTATGCTGAGATCAGTCCGGCTAAATTCATTAGGAGGAAACAATAGTCCAACGTACTTGTATGAGTATTCTTTCGTAGACAGCAATACTCCTTTAATTCCTCATACAAATATAAGTGGGGCAAATCACTGCGATCAGAATATGATTTTGTATGACACAAATCAGGCAGCTGTGACTGAAGAGTACAAGAACATGATGGAGGTTATGAGGAATTCGTTTCTTGACTTCGTCACTACTGGGTAAGTCTCTTATTACATCTACAAATAAAATTTCATGTAGTTAAAAAAATATCCCCCCAAAAACATTATGAAAAATGACAGCCAAGTCCAATACGAAGAATGTGTTTGATTATGGACTTCCCGAAAGAAGTATTGAGATCTAAACAAGTGCCAACTTTCACAATAAGTATGAAACTCTATTTCTTGTTTTATCATAATCAAAAATGTGTTAATTAAAAATATGTTATTTTAAAAATAATAATTTAAATGTGCTCATTAGATATTACTAATGATGAAATTGACAAAACTCACGCGGACGCAGACGCGGGGGACCGCTTATACTACTTACTACATAATCACAAACAAGAAAAAAAAAATGTAAGACATGCAACAAAAAAAATAACATAATCCTAGTTATTGAAAATCGAAACCATTTCTGGCTGCGTTGCCGCGTATCCAATCTAATCCTTTCAGCTAGAAACCAGCCAGCTTTATTATTGGCCGTAACAGAATTTAGTTTTGAGTAATTTTTCTAGATAGACGACCCGTCTGGTGTAGTGGTCGAGAAATCGCCTACTACGCAGCGGGTGCGGGTTCGATCCCCGCACAATACAAACATTTGTGTGCATGAACATGTCTGTTTGTATTGGTCTGGGAGTTTTCTATGTATTCATGTATGTATTTACAAAAAAAAAAGTATTTAAGTATTATATCCGTTGTCTGGCAGTTCTGGCACCCATAACACAAGCTTTGAGTAGCTTACTTTGGGGCTAGATGGCGATGTGTGGGAATGTCCAAAGGATATATTTATTTATTTTTAGATAGCAATTATTTTTTTGTATTATTTTCCAGGAACCCGATGTCCGAGGGACTCGGCCTCACGTCTTGGGGCCACGCCAACGCCATCAGAGACCCTCACGTGAACTTGGATGCCCTTGTGACCCTCAGAGGACCGCTCCTTCAGGAGCGAGCAGAGTTCTGGGACGGAATCTACGACCAGTACTATCGCACACCCATCCCGCCAACCAACAGAGCTACTTTTCTCATGATTAGCTCTATGTGGGTTATGTCGATAGTTTTGATGTTTCTCAATTTATAGAATAATTTGCACGTATGTTTAGGTATATGAGTGAGAGAGTGTGATTAGTATAAGCAGTATTTGTAAAAGTTTTATTAGATATTTAAAAATGTTTTCATCGTATTAGGTAAGTTTTTATTGGTTTGTGCCTAAAGGAGGGCTGATTAGTAAAATTGCATCTAAAAGTTATTTATGGTGTTTTTTTTATTAGTTTATGCCTAAAGGAGGGCCGGATAATAAAATTGCATCTATTAGTAGATTGTTATGCAAGGGGAAAAAGTGGCCCATTTCATTTGAGAAGTTTTTGGCGCTCGAACGGAGTGAGAGCGCTAATATTTCGAGAGTGAAATGGGTGCTTTCACCCGAATTATACATACTATTTTTCATTTCGACTGTGAGGAAAAATATATAAATTTAGCTATGTGATTATGTTGCGATGATTAGATATTATATTGTTTGGCGAGAGTTGAAACCTCAAGTTTTTACATCACATATCAGTTTTTTTACTGAAGTGATACATATAACACACGATTAGAAGTCAGTAACGGCACGAAAGACAAAAGAATACATAAAACGCGGACGATGTCAAATATTTCAAATCATTGTTTAAAATATTGATCGATTTTTCTCACAGACAATAATATTACTAGAAGAACGCAACCTTGCAAAAACACAGAATATGTCAAATTCCAGTTTCAATTTTGTCTCATGAGATAGCGCTATGAGTGACAGCTTAAGGTGGGAGTGAGTAAGAAGATTAATGAACAACAAAATCGCGGCAAGTCGCCTCCGGCTCCGCCTGCTTTATAATCTATGCAATAATCGACCAAACTAAAAAAATATATCGTCAAAGACAAACAAAATGGACAATTTAAAATTTAAAAAAAAAGTGTCGCTATGTTTGGCGGGAAACCGATATATATTTGTAGAATTTAAGTTGTTAAAAATTAGACCAATTGTATTTTTTTTTAAATCAGTGACCATAATAAACACGCTTTTAATGTTTAGCTAATCTAAAAAATATGGAAAGCTTGTTTATTTTAATAATACAATGTGACTCAATTATCTTTAACTCCATGTCTAATCGTAGCAATTAAAACTAAATTACTTTCCACCCTAGGGATGGAAAAGCTATTTTCCACCCGTCTATCTTCACATGAAAGTTAAATTTTCCGAACAGAAGTGAAATGAAAAAGTTATATAAGGTGATAATTTTAGTTTTCATGATAGAGAACACAGGTTTCCTACAATCAACAAGAATCCCTGCCTTCAATATTTATAGGAAATACCCAATTTAAGACTAAATTGGTCTGATCATATATTATTTAAATATATATATATTTTATAACTAGCTCTGTAACACTTAAAAAAGGAGTAAGTTATACACAGAAAACGATGACTTCATAGCACCATAGCTTCAAATCACCATTGTACTTCTATAAAAGAGTAGCGTTTTGACAGTTAATAAAAAGTACGTCAACGATTAGTTGTGTCAACTAGCTTATGAATAATATTAATTGTTAAACTTTTGGCCCCTTAACAAATGGTGTTGTAGTAATTTATATTATTAAGTAACTTTGGCCTCTCGGACTTGGAAGAAACTTCTTGGGATCGCCCCGGACTGAACGGGATTACCGGTATTAGACAAACTTAGATCGGGTTCGTGATGTATGGGCTGAAATAATAAGCCAATTACAGCGATCCCCAATAATACCAGAACAATTAATAACGCTAACTGATACCTAAATACTCGCGTAAATTCTGTGGGCGTAAGGAACGCCGAAATTACAACTATAACTAGCGGTCCCACGTGGCGTCACCCGCGTAAATAGACCCGCATATCATTTCAACACAATACATATATTTTCATTATAAGTAAGAGCTCAGTTACCATAGCGGCTAGCGAAAGTGGTTATGGAAATTAAATGATGTAAAGGGTCTCACTATGGCAAAAATATCTATTTTGATAAAAAATAAATGCCTGTGTGCATCAAAACACCTTTGAAAATAGTACATTATTTTTTACCTAATTTATGAACATAAAAAAGTTTGTAATGAGTAAACCATATAGGCTGAAATTTTGATCAGTGACATTTTTTTTTGAAAAAACTTCACTGATGAATATGATCAACTTTTACTATGAAGGCAATAGTAAATCGATAAAAAGAACTGCTGTTCCATACATTTTGACGCGCGCCAATTGAACACAAAGTGTCCTTACTAAAATTTGGTCACTGATAAAAATTTCAGCCTATATTAGATAGATATTTTGTTGTCACAGACTTTATTGTAGAACTTTTAAAGCGGAATAATCCCGTCATACATGATTTTAGTGTATCTTAAACGGCTTACGCTGCATACGCAACGGAAGCTCTCAAAAGGAATATTATTCACCCGAATAGCGTAAGATACGGGGTTCGATTCCTTGGCTGCCACAGTTGCTTTTTTCAAAAAAATATTTTTTCAAATCGGTCCAGTAATTCTTGGGATTAGCGCGTTCAAACAAACAAAGAAACTCTTTAGCTATATAATTTTAGTATACATAGTATTAGTATAGATATAGAAAAATATGCAATTATTACCTACCCTGTTTAGGAGCCCTACCTACCTATTTCCGTAAGTAATTAATTTAAGCATACAGGCTGTCTATCACATGAATAATGAAAACTACTAATTAATAGAAAACTGCTGAGCTGGTTTTATCTTTGTTTTTTTTCTTTCGCCGACGGAATAAAACGGAATATAGGATAAATATGTGGTTATTGTATACGTTAAATCTTTTATTAGACCATGGACCATATACGTACAGTTAGGAGGCAGGCAAGAGTGAGTAAATAAAGTAAATAAAAGAGCGAGTTTAAAACCTGAGCTATCAAGAAATCAGAGGAATCGGAATCACGTAGTATTTGTTAGAGCAAACGCACAAATTCCAATGAAAAGCCGGTGGCTCGTTCGCTCCATTATATTAAATTGATGGCAGCGATATAGGGTTGTGTTTGCATTTTTTTTATATAAGTAAAACATCTTTAATGGATTCATTCTATGTTTAGAGTCTTTAGTCTTACAAGAACGTCTTACTTCTCCCTTTTAGTTACTAGTAAAGTCAAGCACTACTGTGTGATAGTATATTGTTCATATATAGTGTTCTTTAGAAGAGAAACCATATCATGAGGATATCATGAGGATTTACAAGTCTTAAGACCCCATGCTTTCGATTCTTTCAGTTCTAGGTGTAAGTAGTTTACTACCTATTAATAATAATATAAATATTCTTCATTGCACGGTAAGGACAAGAAACAATAACATTACAGACGAAAGACGAAGCGATCTCTTCCAGACAACCGTTAGGTACATAAAACAACGTTTAGTGAGGTAAAAAGCGGGTGTGCAAAAATATAGCGAATATTTTAATATTACACTTTAAAGATAGTTAAATAATTAAAATAAAAAACATATAACTAATACACGTTATATCACAAATACCATAAAACAAATGAAAAAGAACATAACAAATTTATAAATACATAATGTGATAGGTATACGTACATAATATAATAGATCCATTATAGTAAAATTCCGTCAGTTTTTTAAAGCCAAAGGAAGTGCGCCTTTACCCTAGCTTTAAACACTGGAAGTGACTGGAAGGAGAATTCCACAGTCGAACGGACTGAACAGTAAACGACTGTGATAGCAATGGGAGGAAGAGGACGTATAGGAAGCCACTTAAGCTGAGTACGGAAGTCGGGAATATGATCATACTTACCTATGCCGAATATAATGCGAATGCAGAAGTTTTGGAGGCGTTCAAGTTTATCAAGGAACTTTTTACTGAGGTCTAGATAGCTACAGTCAGTGTAGTCAAGAACTTGGAACAAGCAGTGCATGTACAACAGCAATTTTGGTAGGTATCGGCAGAAAATTGCGTAGTCGATTTAGAGAACTAGTTAGGTATTGCATAGATTTTCCTGCTTACCTTGCTGATCTATTATTAAGTAATTTTATTTGAAAACTTATCAAAAATAAGAGACCGTTTCTAAAAAACTAGATGTAAACTCCGTTTTTGTTGGCTAGTCCAGTAATGTAAACAATGTTTTCATAACTTTTAAAGTAATATCAGTAAAAAATAATAATAAATTATTTGATTTAAAAAGATTTTATAGAGGTTTGTGTGTGTATCTCATTTTAAAATTAATCATTTCGTAAAAAGGAATGTCACGGTTTTTGACAATATTCGCCTTGCAAAGGAAAACAGACTTGTAGACTAATTCTACTGCAATATTTTTCTTCGTAGTAGCCCTGCCCGGCTGCACGCGGCCGGCGCTTTTCCAATTTTCCGCGTGTCCGCCGCATTCGTCACGCGCGCTACATCGCGACGCCGCGTAACGGATCGCCGCAATAACGCATCGCGAACAATACGCTTACGATGAAAAGCTGACGTATTGCCTGCTTCGTTGCAGTTTGATTTTTTTATACGCAATTGCTTCAATTTAGGTAGGTTTGTACGGTGAAGTTGCTGAAAGAAAGCAATTTACTTTATTTATTTTTATTACGCTAATATCTTTAAAAAAAAAACACTGTTTCACAGTGCTTTAGAATGTTTTTAACACTCACAGTGTCATATTTTATATTCATAAAGATGAAATAAGAAACCAAAAATTTGCGCACGGGCGGGACTTGAACCAGCAACCTTTTGGCAAACCGGGCCAAACGCTCTTACCAATTGAGCTACCGTGCTGTCAGTCCGACCCGGCGAAATTTGTGGTTTCTTATGAAAACGTCAATTGCGTGACGCTTAGCGCCATCTAGCCGTCTGTTGTTTCACAGTATCAAGCTTATTGATTAACCAATTAAATATTTTATTTTTCCTATTATCTCATGTTGATTTTAAACTACCCACTTTTTAAATTTAAATTTGTTTAATAAATTTCTACATGATACTGAAACGAGTAAAGAGTCGGGTAACAGCATTCGTTTTCTTCGTAGTAGCTCTGTCCGGCAATTATCCGTTTTTTTTTCCAATTAGTTTTACGGCGTTGGACGAATTTTTCTTGCCAAATCTTAAATGTTGCTACCTTTTCTTAGCTTTTTTACCCATAATTACTGTCTAGCCGATATAGTTAAGTGATGTGAGGTGCGAATTAATATTCATCACCATATCTTTTAAACGCGTGCATTACTCGTTTTGAAATGTAGAAATCACGTATTTAAATATTTTTTATATGTTTCCGCGTTTTTTAAAAAAGATGGCATTAGGCGGGGAAGTTTTTCTTGTTATATATCTTCACTAATCATTGGTGTAAAAGTCACAAATATCTGAACGTATGAGATTTGCCACGTCTTACAGTCTATTCAATGTTATGATGAGTTTTCATCAATCATCAATTGTGGGCGAATGTAGGTTGAAAAAACCGGCCAAGTGCGAGTCGGACTCGCGCTCTGAGGGTTCCGTGCCAACTTTAATTGAATTAGGGAATCCGCTTCCTTCCACTTAGCTAAAATACCACTATAATTTGTTGATAGCAAATATAACTATGTTTTTCATAGTGTTTGTATGAAGAACAAAGTTATGTTTGCGGTTGTTAAAAATGTGCTATATTTGTTTGGTTCGATCCCCTTCTTGTCGCCAGTTTTCATACATTCTCATATTCAGGTGTGAAAAGTAATCCGTAAATGGCACGGGTGGAGCTGGATATTGCGAGTGAAAAGATGGTATTTGAATTTCCATTAAGCTGTCCACAGTTTCATTTCCTAAATTCCTTGATGTGCTGGCACCCATAGAAATTCTATGAATTGGTAAGGATTTACTAGAATGTACAATACATATAATTGAATGTATAATACTTATCATGGTTATGTATAAATTGTATTTGAATGATATGTAAGGATTTTCCAGTGAACTCAATACACTCAGTGAATGTTATTATAAAAAAAATGTAATCGTATTCAATTCTACTGAGATATTGTAATGCCGTATTAATGGCATATGCTTCTGCCGTGAAAATTGATGCATTCCTGTCTAAGGTGAAGCATCGTCTGAACTTTCTCTTTGAGTCATAGTATGCTGCTTTAGTGCAATCAGCAGTCATCTAGCTATCCGTATACAAATATCTGTATTGTGGTTTTTCTATGTTTATAAAGTTAAGGAACTCTTCATTATACACGAACGAATAAAAAAAAAATGTAATAAATTAATTAATAAAATGATACTAAAATAGGTTAAGTCCTTTATAACTAACAAATAATGAGTCATGTTACCTGATTAAATAAAACACACTCTCTCTCTTAAACTCACAACCTGGTTGCAACAAAATCTTTTAACCGTCAACATATCCAAAACCTCTTATATTATTTTTAGAGCCAAAAACAAGCCTATACCGCCGTACAGTCCACTGAAAATCGTAAATACACCTATACACGAAAAAACTAATGAGAAATACCTAGGTCTATATTTAGATAATATGCTGACGTGGAACGTACATATTGATCACATTAAGAAAAGACTTTCCTCACTAATGGCGTCTTTGCGTCCAAATTCGCTGCATACCACGTAAAGCAAGATATGATATATATAACTCACTTGTAAAGTCTCGCTTAATTTATCTCATTGAAATTTGGGGCAATGCATCAAAAACAAAAATTTCGGAACTCCAAACATCACAAAATAAAATAATTAAACTTCTTTTTCATTACCCATACCTTACGTCCACTTCAAAAATTTATGCTGAAACTAACTTAATGAATATAAGACAGCTATTCGCATACAGCACTTGCTTGCTTATCCGCAAAATATTGAATACGAGTAAAACCATCCACACCTCAATCACGCTCACACAGACACATCAGGTTACTACGCGCGCGACACGTCGTCGAGCGAGTTATTTGGTTTTACCTAAAACGCGTACAAATTACGGCAAGCGCATGTTAACTTTTGAAGGAGCACAGCTGTTTAATAAACTACCTACAGAATTAAAAAATGTCGACTCGACGAGTGCTTTCAAAGCGAAACTTGCCAAATAGGTACGTTTTGGAGGTGTTATAGTAAATAAGTTTCATGTTTTTTTTTTGTTTGTTTATCTGGTTCGCTGTGATTGACATTTATTACTTTTAAAATGTAGTACGTATGAGTAGCATAGATCGGCGCGAACGATGTGTAAATAATGAAATACTTACTTATTTTTATGTTATATTTGTTCTCTTGTAAGTGACAGTGTCTTCGTTTGAGAAATAAATAATCTTTAAACCTAACCTAATAAATAAATAATTATTATTATTATTATTATTCAATACCTTAATCTCTCAAATCGAAGGTTTCGTGGTCTGAATTTCTAATGGACTAAGATCCCATTTAACACTTTTGTATATGCTTTTGCATATACATTTAAAATCATTGATTTAATCACTTTTTACAATTGAGTTATTTTAAAACCTACAAGTATAATTTTGATTGCCTAGAACTTTAACACATTTTTTTTCTGCTAAGTACTTTAGTCTAATAAATATGAGAGGTATGTAAGCCTCTATATCAAAAGAATTTATGGGAGTAGAACACAAAGCTCGTGTAGTAATTCGAAATACTTTGTTTTGTAATACTTCAAGTTTTCTAAATAGAGGCTGACTGATGAAGTTTCCATAAATAATCAAGCCATAGTCATAATGACTTCGAACAATATATTTGTAAATCATATTAAGCAATTTGGGATCCATTCCCCAGGACACACTAGCTAGATATCGCATTATATTAACACTCTTTTGCATGCTATTAACAATTCTTAAAACATGAGAATGGAATGTCAAAAATTAAACCGAAAAACTTTTTCTTCTAGACAAAATTAATATTTACAGAACAGTAACGTAAACTAATATTAACCGTAGGAAAATCTATTGTCTTGCTGAAGATCATAGGCTAACTTTTCTGTGGATTTGTTTCCAAATTAAGTATACAATTAAAATTCAAATAAAGTTTGTGTAAGGCTTCGTCGTATATAATGCGTTCTTCAATGGAGACAAAGTGGCCCCTCGCATAACACCTTTATAAGCCAATTTGGACCAATTCATAAATTGTAAAATTTATATTTACTTTACGAGCATAAGAAAAGTTGAATATCTACCCACAGGCTTATTTTGCCGGAAAATTGAAGCCATTTATATTTTTTTATCGATGCTAACGCGCGATTGCATCGATGCTAAATTAAATCCGTTCATTGCGTGAGTCGCTAAACTAAAGCGCGCTTTCAAAACGCGCAACTGCATCGATGCTAAAAGTCGTAGTGTGTAAGGGGTCAAAGACAAGAAAATCATGCACATTTGTTTGCTTAGTTGTCCACAGGGAACATAAGAAGAGGCTGTCGCATGCCAGCTAAAAGTCGCGAAAAAACCAACGATCATTTGACACGAGATTTTTCACAAGGATCGGCCCCGGGAGACAGGACCCTCATCAAGGCGCAAAGTTACCAGCGTCAGATATCAGGGGACTGATGCTGTTAGAGAAAATTAAAGAAAAGTGCGGTATACTATATCTGTGGTTAGTATACCTCAGGCTTCAATTACTAGAACGGCTCTAGATAACACTGTTAATTATTTAAAAAAAAGTTAAGTTAGCCTGTAACATCCCACTGCTGGGCAAAGGCCTTACCTCAACTATGAGGTAGTTTGAGCCATACTCCACCACGCGGGCTCAGTGTGGGTTAGTGGAAGGGTGTTTGCAAGGCAAGTGACTAACCCTGCTGTCAGATGTTATCAAGCCGCCCATAAGGCCTCTGACTAGGCTTAACGACTAATTTAACCGGGACCATCGGCTTAACGTGCCTTCTGAAGCACTGAGTTGCTCGTGATGTACGTCACTTATAAGGTCAGAATGGTTACCCATCCAGTCACGACCGCGCCGCGGTTGCTTCACTTCAGTATCACTACCAAAACGCTGCTACCACTGCGCTACGAGCACCTCACTATTATCATTTATATGGATTTATTGAGTGCATAACGGTAGTTTATAAATATTGGACCGTACGCGACGACAGCGCCACAAACTATCGGCGGACGTTGAAATGACAAATGGTTGGCTGTGATTGTTAACGAAAATAAATTAAACCAAAATCTTATTTCAATGAAATATTGTATTATCCATTTATTCTATCCAATTACGTTAATCTAGTGTCGATTTTCACTTATGAATAAAATACAGGGTCTTTGGTACATCGTGTGCCAAATGAATATGGCTTAGGTATATACCTAAATAATGGAGGTTCTTGGTTGGTATCATTCGTTTTTTTCAGCCCAGTGGTTTTCATGAAAAATATCCGGAATTCGACATTCTTTTATGGCATACTTTTACCACAAGCACAGTCAGACAAAAGAATTCATAAAGATCGAGGAGTCCAGTCATTTGTTTTTGTTACAGCGATATACAGTTGTTGGTAAATTAAAAAAAAAAGTTCATTACAAGTACTACCACAACTACTTTACAAATATTTTTTTAAAAACCTAGATGGGTTGTGTATTTTGTGATGTTAACAAGACCGTACCATAACATACAATTAGTAACATGTCAAAAAACTAAAATAGTTTTCAAATAATTATGATTATAATGACAAACGAATTTTTTTAAATTAAAACCATAAAAAACCACTGGGCAGAAAACATTTTTAATGGCAGCTAATCATAGTAATTAAGTTGAGCTAGAGCTATGTGTTCAGGATCTCCTCGGCAAAGTAGTAAAATAAAATTTTCCTAAAATAACTTTTTCGGTGTGTACATGTAACGTCGGGGTGTTTTTTTTCTCTTGCCAAATCCATCGTGTGTTTTATATGTCTTATAAAATGATAAATAAAGATAAATATTCGATAAAGTAGTCTGTTTCCATAACAGGCAAATTTTTGACAGACTCCAATGATGACCCCCTGTAGTTGAGAGACAACCAAACGGTAGTAGTAGGTGGCTACTTCCGTTTGGTTGTTTCCAGGTAAGCTACTTACGGAGTAAATCCTGCAATAAAAAAATTATGATTGTTTTAACGTTATAAAATGAACCCAGAATTACATTTAAGGAAATGAATGCAACTACCTATATAAGCTCTTCGATGTAAAGAGGAATCGATCCGGGTAATATCATATTACAGATTTATGGGATAATTTTGAGAGCTAAAATTGAAATGCACTAGTTGTGTTTCATAGTACCTATTTTGTGGTGTAGTGGCTAAGCACGTTTCAAGGCGTTGCCGCTCCGTGACAACTAAACCTGTGTCGGAAGTCTCGACATAGTTCCGTGTAAAACCACCAGGTGGCGCTCGAAAAATGCTGAGACTAAATTGGTGTTTTCGTGTATTTATTGATTGAGAAGAATTTTTGAATGATGCTTAAAAAACTACAAGTATTTTTTAATATTTATTAAAGACATAGCTACGTAAGTTAAAACGATATTTGATGAAATAGAAAATCATAAAATTGAAATTGTCGACGCGAAATGTCAAAAATTATGCATCAGACTTCGCCCGCTGGTACCTCCACGTAAACATTTATTCATTTATGAGCGAAAATTTACATGAATATTATTTTTCCACATACGTAAAAAAAAACACAGCATTAGCATATACCTATTGTGATGTGTATTAGTGTATTATGATGAATTAAGAAGGAAAACTATCACGGCTATCTATGCTAAGTAAACAAATAAAAGATTTGTAGTCAAAAAAAATTATAGCTAAATAATTAGTGTAAATTTTCGCTCAAAAAAGCGTTAAGATATGAAACTGAAACTGTAGTCAAATATTGATTGTGTTTGTTTTTTGGAGCTGTAAAAAATACTAAACTGTGAGTTAACTTTTTAAAAAACCAAGAAGCCCACACACACAGACCGATACTTACACGCCTCTTCTCATCATCATCCTCGGCATCTTCAATCGGTTATAACGTCATTAACGAATAGAGCTCACAACCTATGTGACCTTGAGCATTTACATAAGGAGCTTGCACATGTTCAGGAGGTACTACGACGAAATGGATACAAGATTCCGAAGGAAAGAAGAAGGCGCAGGGAGAGGGGGAAGGCTTCTGAGGCTAGTCGTCAAGCAGCATTTTTACCGTATGTAAAAGGCGTAACTAATAAATCCGCGGTGGCAGAACATTTGCTTAATATGGGGACTAATCACTGGATGGAGTTACATGACCCGAAAATCCTTTCCACGGATCGCCTTACCATACTAGGGTAATACGTGAAGCGATTGAAATCAAGAAGTATAATAATTTCAATCGGGAAGACGGATTTAAATTGTCATCGGCCTGGAATCCAGTGATTAATAAGTGCAAACCGTCTGTGTCGCCTTTATCAATAAACATTAACCCGGATACTGTGAGTGTTGTGTGTCGCACTGAACCTACTGACTCTAGTTCACGTGCACAACAAATATCGGATAGTTGGAGGGTAGCAGAAGAACCGGCCGCCCGATGCAGACGAAGACGCCGAGCGCCAGTCTCCTCGTGACCACGACGGTTGCAACACCGTTGAAACGTCGAGGGTGTAAGTAGTAACAATATTACTACATATTATAATATGCGTCGCGTATAGACCCGCAGTTATAAGTTTTAAGTAACCGCCATTGAAAGATATGACCGGTTATGTCTCATAATTTTGGATAGTTTGTTATTTGTTAATCAAAACCCTATTTTGCCTTACGTACATACTATATACTGACATACATATGATAAATGGAACCCTTTGTGCGCGAGTCCGACTCGTACTTGGCCGGTTTTTTGTGGTCACTGAGAGCGCTGTCATTGATTCGGGCTCCTCCACCACCTACTTCGCACAGAACGGATAGCAGGAATACTGTGCCGTTACTATGATTTTAGGGCGGTTTTACTCGCTAGCGAAGACGTAACTTTTTGTATGGAAAATTTAAGTTGCAAGTGACCGTCAGAGGCGCTGTGCAATTTTCCATAGACTTTTTTTTACGTCGTTGCTAGCGGGTAAAACCGCCGTAAACACTTGGTAACGGTACTGAGAGCCAGGTGTTCCATGTTAACAAACAACTTGGTACAAATAAAATGCCCCAAATATTGATTGACCATCATTACTGTCATTTTGACCACCATTATTTTCGTTCTACTATTTTCATTTGTAAAATGTTTTTATCGTACATAGTCCGGTCATAAGTTCTGTCACACAATAAAAACTTTTGAATTTAGAATGCTAGCCACAAAAAAGTTTATTAAATTCGAATTTGGAATTTTTCATGAACATAAATATGTGTACTTTTTAGAATTTTCCTGATTTTTAAATATGGAGTGGACACTTAAAGAAGACCGTGTCGCGGTTATTGCGTTGCATCGTTGTGGTAACGCGCCAATTCAGATTTTCGACTTGCTGAAAAATTTGAACTTTTGGTTATAAAAAGAATCATTTATCGTACCATAAAACGATACAATGCAGACTCTAGTGCAGATGACAGGTCAAGAAGTGGTCGCCCTCGCTCTGTTAGGACTCCAGCAGTGATAAAGGCTGTTAAGGCGCGAATTCACAGAAATCCCATACGTAAGCAGAAACTGTTGGCCCTTCAGATGGGGTTAAGCAGTGAAAAGGGTGTTAAATGAAAACTTAGAAAGCACACAAGACTGGCTGACGGCGCTTGAAATCGACTTCATCCGGCACGAATACTGGCCCTCCTCCAGGTCAGATTTGAGTCCGTTAGATTACAAGATATGGCAACACTTGGAGGAAAAGACCTGCTCAAAGCCTCATCCTGATTTGGAGTCACTCAAGGCATCGTTGATTAAGGCAGCCGCCGATATTGACATAGAACTCGTTCGTACTGCGATATACGACTGGCCACGCAGTTTGAAGGCCTGTATTCAAAATCTCAGGGGTCATTTTGAATAAAATTTATTACCATATAAATCTACGTTTTATTAAGTTCGTTTTGCTATACAAATGGTAACATAAATAATAAACATGTCTAAATTATTTCATATTACACATATGACAGAACTAATGACCTGACAAGATATAAACTTATATGTAGTACTTTATTGCATGAAGGCAGTTCGCCAAGACTTAGATAAGTAGGATTGTATGGCCCGCTGCCGTACATTAAGTGTATGCTGAAGCTAGTTTAAATAGTAGCTAAGGAAAGCTGAAGGGCGGTACTCCGAAGAGAGCTAAATAACCAAACCCGACGAGTGTTGATCGTACACTGATTTATTGTTCCACCAAATAATTGCTACGTAAAGGTTGACAAATGTGCATCGCCTGACGCAATTGCAAGACAAGCTAAACTTATTTGGGTCAACTTAAAAATGAACAAATTATATGTACGATTGGCTCGTACATCTTGCCAATCAGGAAAGAAAAGGGATAAAATTACTCATAGTGATAATAGTAGCTAAAGATTACCTTACAAAATGCTTAAACTGCTAAGATTATATATCGCAATGTATAGATAGCAACTAAATAGGTGAAACAAGCGCTAATGCTAATAAATTGAATATTTAATTTCGTTGTCGCTACAGCTAAAAATTATAATCAATGCTTAATGCTTAAAAACTATACGAGTCCATAAAATCACACTTAAATGTTTTCACTGCCGCTTGGCGTGATTATGTCACCGAGGGACTCACACGGAATAGAAATCGACACTGCCCGCGGGGGCTTAGGCGGCGCCGGACGCCTGTCTACACTTAAAATGCCCATGCTCACTGATTTTCGTAAATCACTACACTCAGATTGCACTTGATGACCACCAGACTCTTCGCCGACCGACCGACCGACGCTCGCTGGGGTCTCCCAACGGGGAGCTGATATGCGACTTGAAGATCTCACGTGCGCAAGCTTAAGTTTCTTCCTTCGAATTCGCAGAATTACTGCTGCTACTACTGCTATCAGAATAACAGCAATAACACCATAGCTGATGGAGTACTGATGGATGTCATGTACGCTTAAGTCCGCCGTTGACTCCTGTTTTAAGTTGTGTATTTCTTTCATAATCTCATGATAGGCTAGAGTGTGGTTCTCGGTGGTAAACTCGTAGGCAGGAGCTGAAGTGTTGATGAGTCTGTTCAAAAATGATAGCTGAGGGGCTTCGATACTGGGTTGCATATTCAACCGTCTCACAAAGTCGTTATGAGCGTGTATCGTAAACGATTCTCCTTTAAGAGAGCAACCTTGACCTATTTCGAGTAGACCATTGCCCGCTATTGTGTTGATTGCAGTACCAGCTGGGCAAAATGTGCGAATGTTGCATTCCTTGCAACACGAATACAACCAGACGTTCTGTCTGTGTAACTTGACCCATCTATTATGACATGTTGATCGCTCATAAGTACACGGTGAAGTATTTTTATTTAGATTTAGCAGATTTAGGTCACATATGTTTTGCTTGATGTTTATGTCATAAATAGGTTTATTCAAGGTACAAAGCATTTTGTCACTGGATGCGTGAAGACAAGTTTGTAGATCAAATTCAGATATAAATATAGCTGCATCTTTACGTAAGTTAAACGCTAGATAAGGGTAGGTTGGTACAGTTAGGTAGGACGTCCCTTCTTTGTTACGAGGAACGGTAATGATTTTGTTAAGCTCGTATACTTCATTGCTGATTAATGGCACCTTTATTTCAATTATAAGGTAGTGTTTGTAGACTTTTGCGAATACTTTTAGAAGCTTGTATAGGTCCCCGATGTTTTTTAATTCAACGGGTACCTTGAGATCACCATGTAGTTGTCCCGATATAAAGTTAATTTGCTGTTCTAATTGCTCGCTCGAGAACAGATGAGCATCGAGGCGGCCGTGAGTGATATCAGTAACAGTATCTATGAGAGATGTTTGTATGTTCCTTAGGTTCTGAAGGATCAAGCTGGCTGCTAAAGCTGATGACGTAATGTAGAGGTCATTGTTGACGTCATGTTGCAGTCGATTTAGTTCTAGAGATATGTCCCTCATGTGAGTGCTAATGGAGAAAAATTGATGATTCATAACTTCTTCGTTACGCTGTATTATGTTGTACTCTGCTTCAACTATTGTTGTCTGATTTTTAATGAGCTGTTGGAGATGATTTTCATTATAGCTGATCTTTTCGATATCTTTGGCGTATTGCAGAGCGAAGTCGTCATCTAAGATACCGAATAAGTAGTTAGCTGCGGACCCGATACCGTTCACTAAGCCTCTCTTCTGGCGTTTTTTGGTGGGGCCCTGTAGAAAGCGATTGTAATGTTCAATCTCGGTTAATTCGTGTGCTAGCTGATAAGTGACTATCTTGTATTGCGAATTAGTTGCTTTCATAGTCATGCGCTTTAGATGTCTGACGTATGTCTCCAATTCGGTTAATGCTTCCCAGTAGCCTGTAAGGTTGTAGTATACTACTAGCTTCCATTCATCTCGAATGTGCTGAACAGTAGAAATTCTATCGAAATATAATGCTGTGCTGTCAGGAAGTGCTGTTGAATTTATACTCGTAATATCTTGCTGTATAGATGGAGAGATAAGTAAGGCAAACAGAAGGAATATTAATGAGAAGCAGTTCTTGAGATTGACACCTTTCCTCTTTTGACCTTTCTTACCCGTGGTTGTAGATGCTGGAGGTTCATTCGAATTTGTAGCGTCTTTAGACGTGTCGATAGGGAGGGGTATGAGCTTTGTCACAGGGCGCTTGAGAATATTGCTTTCGGTTTTGACGGTTACGACCCTGACGTAACCGTCTTTCCCAGGATGCAGTTCTTGAACTCTTCCAAGTGCCCACTTTCCCGGAGGTAAGTTGTCCTCTTTGATTACAACAATATCGTCGATAGCTAAGTTTTTAGTAGGCTGTCTCCATTTAGATCGCGTCTGAAGGTGTTGAAGATAGTCAGCGGACCAAAGCTTCCAGAACCGCTTATTCATTGCTTGTATTAATTGCCATCGGGCTGGCAAGCTTATGTTATCTGGGTCAGCTTGTGGTCTTGACAGTAAAGAGTCTCCTATTAGGAAATGGCCTGGAGTCAGGTACGCATCCTCAGGATTCTCAGTTAAGGGCAACAAAGGACGCGAGTTTAGGCAAGCTTCAATTTGCTGAATTAGAGTTGTAAACTCTTCGTAAGTAAGCTTTTGCTCACCAATGACTCGTTTTAGATGTCTCTTAAAGCTCTTCACAGAGGCCTCCCATAACCCACCTGCAGTAGGCCAAGCTGGGGCATTGAACGACCATTCGATGTCCAAGTCACTGATGTTGCTGAAGAAGTCTGTGTTGATGGTTTGTAAAATCTCTTTGTATTCCTTATTCAATGCTCGCTTTGCTCCAATAAAGTTTGTACCGTTGTCGCTGTACATACGGCGGGGTGTCCCTCGTCGTGCGCAGAAACGGCGGAAACAAGCTAAAAATGCTGGTGTCGACAGATCTGACACCAGTTCTAAGTGGATAGCTTTCGTCGCTAGGCAGACAAATACAGCTACATATCCCTTGTAAGTCTTTGTTCCTCTACCTTTGCTCAGCTTTACATCGACATGACCTGTAAAATCCACACCTGTATGTGCAAAGGGGCGTGAGGGGGTAACTCTGGCTTGCGGGAGGTCAGCCATTATTTGATGGTTTTTTTCAGAGCTGAAACGTCGGCACGTGACGCATTTTCGTAGCTGCCTCTTGATAGTTCTCATTCCGCTCAAGATCCAGTACCTTTCCCTTATATAGGACAAAGTCAGCCTTGGTCCCCCATGCAAGGTGGACATGTGCGCTTGATTTATAATGAGGTCAGTGAAGCGGCTGTGGCTAGCTAGTATGATGGGATGCTTAGCTGTACTGCTGACGTTAGATTGGCTGAGGCGGCCTCCCACTCTTAAAATTCCTTCTTCATCTAAATAAGGATTTAAATTAGCTATTTTGCTGTTTGATTGAACATAACCCTCCTTTTTTAAGTAATCTAAATCGCTTTTAAAGTCGTCTGCTTGAATATGTTTTATTACCATTGAGTAAGCTTTGTTTATTTCTACAGCTGATAGGTAGGTATCATGTTCAAGAGCTCGGTGTCGAAGTGCGGCAGTGAAACGTAATACCCATGCGATTATCTTTATGGCATGTGTGATAGAGCTATTATTTATTAAAATTGTATTTATAAACGTCGATGAATCAGATTCTTGTAAGGCTACGTTTACACTGACCTTTTTTTCTTCGAGTTTTGGTGCGTCATACGAAGCATTTTTTAAGCTGGAGGGGTCAAAGGTAGCTAGTGATTCCGGTCCTTGCCACCAAAGTGAGTTACTCTGAAGCTTCGAGACTGTGAGCCCTCTGGTGGCACAGTCGGCCGCGTTCTCCTCAGATCGGATGTGATTCCAATTTGTAGCTGGTATTACCTCAACTATTTGCTGAACTCGATTCGCTATAAACTGTTTCCATCGAGATATGTCGCCATGTATCCACCCCAATACTACCATAGAGTCCGTCCAGGCATATGCTTGGAATGTTGTGTTGGAAAATGATGACTTGACGACTTTCATAAGTTGAGCTAACAGTAGAGCTCCGCATAGTTCAAGGCGTGGTAGTGATACCTGCTTGTTAAGAGGTGCTAGCTTTGTTTTTGCTGCAACGAGGCGTGATGTGCACTCACCTTTACTGTCGCGTGCCACTAGATAGACCGCGCAAGCGTATGCCTTCTCTGACGCATCGCTGTAGCCATGTAATTGGAACTCTCGCTGTGTGTCACCTAAGTATCTAGGTATATTGAATTGACTTACGTTTTTCAAGTCAATTTGGAGCTCAGACCACTGTTTTGAAATATTGTCTGGAATCGCGTCATCCCATGCTAATCCAGCTGACCACGTTTCTTGAAAAATAAGCTTAGCTCTGATCGTTAGCGGCGACAGCCAACCTAACGGGTCAAATAGTTTAGCTATAGATGAAAGTAATTGCCGCTTTGTTTTGCAATTATCGTTGAATTCAGGTTTGCTAGTAAATGAAAATGAGTCGGACGAGGGTGTCCAACGTAGTCCTAGAGTTTTTCGGGACTCTGAACATTTAAAGTCAAATGGTTTATCTAGTTGTTCTGTAGATAATGTTTGTAAGAGTTCTGGATGATTAGCTGACCATTTTCTTAAGTTCATACCTGCGCCCTTTAAAATATCGATAAGCTGAGTCTGCAATTCTTTCGTAGCTGCTAATGTATTTTGACCGCTGAGAAGGTCATCCATGTAAAAGCTTTTTTCTAGTGCTGCGGCGGCCAGTGGATATTTTGATGCGTCATCCTTAGCTAGCTGTCTTAGAGTTCTCATGGCTAGGTATGGAGCCGCTTTGGTTCCGTACGTTACAGTTGTGAGGACAAACTCTTGTAACGGCTCGTATAAGCTATCTCTCCAGATAATAGACTGAAGATGCTGATGGTCTGCGTTGATTAAAATCTGGCGAAACATTTTTTCTATGTCCGCTGTAATTACGTATTTGTACTGTCTCCATGTCAATAATAACGTTTGTAAGTCTTGCTGTAGGTTTGGACCGCACTCCATTACGTCATTGAGGCTAAGTCCTGAGCTGCTTTTCGCTGAGGCATTAAAAACTACCCGAAGCTTGGTAGTAGTAGAATCTTGCTTTATAACCCCGTGATGAGGTAAGAAGCATTGAAAGTTGCTGTTTTCGCTAGTAGCTTTCATATGACCCAGTTCTATATATTCGGATACAAATTGCTTATAGCTTTGAGAATACGCTTCATTTTTGCTTAATTTGCTTTCTAGATGTTTAAATTGTGCAATAGCTTTAGATTTAGTTGATCCTAATTTTTCCTCGTAATTTTGTTTCATAGGTAGGGCTACTTCATACCTGCCGTCTGCCAGGCGTTTAGTTGTTGAAATATAATGTTCTTCACAATATTGTTCCTCTTTTGTGAGTTCAGGAATAGTGTTAGGGATCTCTTCTATCTCCCAATATTTAGCTATCTCCTCTAAGTTATTTATAACGACATTACAGCTGAAAGTTTTTACGTTACCCGATAAGATCCAGCCAAGTTTCGTTTGCTGAGCTATGGGCGCGTTGTGCTCACCTTTAACTAGTCCGCTCATAATGACATCGGAGTAAACAGATGCGTCTAGCAAGATATCGATAGGCTTAGATACATTGTATTCAGGATCTGCTAAGTTCATATGATGGAGATGAGGCCATTGGCGCTTAGAAAATGATACATTCGGGAGATCGCTGATAACACGTGGTATAACAGATGCTTCGGTGTAAAAGTCGTAGTCGCCGTAAATAGATTGACACTCGAGCGTCACTAGACTCTTACTTTGTTTAGGGCTCATACCTACGCCGGAAACGGATGCGCTGAATTTTCGGCGAGGCAGGCCTAAGAGCTGAGCTGCCTTTTCGGATATCAAAGTAATTTGGGAGCCCTGGTCCAGTAGGGCTCGTAATGTGACGTACGTACCGTCAACGGCTTTAATTTTTAAAAGTACCGTAGCTAGCAAGACTTCTTCATCACTAGCGCTGACATGGTTGGCAACGTACGGCTTCTTGTTGAGTGCTTTACTAGTTGGTGGTAGAGAAGCTGAAGGGAGATTTGCTTTCATATCGGCTGTAGTCGGGGTCACCGAGGTCGACGACCCTGTACACGCTTCATGCAACGACGTATGATGTTCGTTATTGCACTCCTTGCATCTTTTGACGGACGTGCATTTTTCGCTGATATGTTTAAATAAGCAATTCTGACAAAGTCTGAGTTTTGCAACTGTCCTCAATTTAATTTCCGCTGGCATGTTTCTATACTTGTGGCATCGATAGAGCTCGTGATCGAAATTACACAAAGGACATTTACACGTGGATGTAATAGCTGCTTGAAATCCTCTCGGAGATAATTTGTTATAGCTAGGTTTAGAGGCATATTGATTCTTAAGCTGGTAATGAGCTGGAGCTGGCTTACTTGTATATGTGTGGTCCTTTTCTCGCTTATGAATTGGTTCGAGGGCCATGAATTTACTCTCGAGGAACGACATAAGTTCTTCTAATGAGGCTAAATCTCTAGGAGACTTACGTGCTTCTTTATAGGCGCTGTAGGTATCGCTATCAAGCTTCTTAGTTAAAAGATGTACGAGTATTGGGTCCCACGAATTGGTGTCCACGCCAAGGTTGTGAATGGCATGGATGCACTCCGTGGTGGTGTCATACAATCGTTTTATCTCATATGACGTCTGCTTGCTAATGCTAGGCTGATTGAGAAAAGTTTCAATGTGCGTTGTGAAGAGCACTTGTGGGTTATTGTAACGATGGGTCAAGATCTCCCACGCCACATCATAATTTTCCGCTGATATGTTTAAATGTTGAATTAAACGCTCTGCTTCGCCTTTCACTCTACCTTTTAGGTGCTGCATCTTTTGCGCTTTTGATAAGAATTGACTGTTATGAATAGATTCAGTAAACAAGTCGAAAAAGGTTGGCCAGTGAGTGTATTTACCTGTAAATATAGGTATCTCCAGTAAAGGAGTAGCTTGCTGAATGTGGGCAGTAGCACATAGCTTCTGATTTAGAGCTCGTTTTATATGACGAAAAGTCGCTTCTAGCTCGTAGTATTCGCTTTGATAGTCTTCATCCTCACCTTCAAGAATGTTATCTATCTCTAGATGTAGCTCGTCGATTTTCTGCCATTTCGCTTGAATATTGTGTAACTCGTCTTCGAGTTCCCATTTAGCTGATATATCACTCACCTTGATGCTAGAGATAAGTCTTCTAAAAGCTCGAAACTTAGTGCGCTGAAGAGATAAAAGTCTCGCTATGTTGCTCGAGGAGTCAGTGCTGGTATTTTTTAATATGTTATCTGCTGTAGAGGTGCTATCGCTCATTTTAACCTTGTCTGCTGTTGTACCTAACTCTGTCCCTACCGGCTTGTAAGCTAAAAGTTTTGCTCTTAATTCATCGTGATAAGTTTTAGTTCTCTCGTAAATAGACTCTTGAAAGTACCTTTGGGTCTTATTTTCGACAGCTTGTAGTAGCTCGTTATTTTGGTCGAACTCTCCCCAAAGACTACCTAACGACTCTATACGTAGCTGAAGATATTGATTAGTTTTACGATACGCTGGATCCTTCCCGAAGTTCGTTCCGATGCGCTGGAGTTCGGTAAGGATTTCACCTTGACGGTTGAAGAGTGCTTCAAATTCCGCCATTGTAAGCTCGAAGCAAGTAAAATATAAACGATCTTACTTGATAGCTGCTGCAAGGCGAGTCTGCTGACTCACGCTGAAGATGATGTTGCTCGCTGTTGTGAGTTTTACAACCCACGAAAACGCTGCTTTGCTGTCTTCGATATACTCGCACAAAATTCGCACTGATTTAGACTAGTGTTCACAGATGTAAGCTCACGAAACACGAGTTATCACACGCGAACTGTGCTGCTAGTTCGTTAGGCTCGAATTTAATGTATGGCCCGCTGCCGTACATTAAGTGTATGCTGAAGCTAGTTTAAATAGTAGCTAAGGAAAGCTGAAGGGCGGTACTCCGAAGAGAGCTAAATAACCAAACCCGACGAGTGTTGATCGTACACTGATTTAGTGTTCCACCAAATAATTGCTACGTAAAGGTTGACAAATGTGCATCGCCTGACGCAATTGCAAGACAAGCTAAACTTATTTGGGTCAACTTAAAAATGAACAAATTATATGTACGATTGGCTCGTACAAGGATAGTAAATATAGGTAATTCACATAATATTGTTTATATATTTAGCTAATGGGTCTGTGTGTCTAGTAACTAAATACAATTGACATGAATCTTCTAATAAAGAGGCAAAGATAAACCTTTAACTTTAACGGACACGTATTAAAGCACGAAGTCATTAAAACGCTAAAAATAAGTTGTGTTTTTTCACGTCATTGCCTTTGTGATAGTTTTCAATATTAGAGGAGATGGGTACAATGGTCCCACGTCAGACAACCCGATATCCTGTCAAAGTTGGATACAGGTCAGACTACTTACGCAATAGATCCTGCAATAATAAATAATGATTGTTATAAAACGTCATTTATAAAATGAACCCTTCTTTTACTTAAATGCAGTTCCATTGAAGTAAAAGACAACTACACCCAAGAAAAATCAATCCGGGTCATATCATATTACAGATTTACGTGATGATAAACTTGAGAACTAAGATTGGCATGCATCGTTGCTGCTCCGAGGTGCCGCGTTTGATTCCGGTTGGGTCAATAAAGAAATATCAATTTTCGATATCGACTTGGGTATGGTTGTTGTGGTACCAACGTTACGCTACTTTCTTTGGGATTAGAGCAATGTGTGTGTTTGATTTCCTATTTTTTTTACCTTTGAACTACATAATACGAGGGTCAAACAGAAAGTTCTTAGAAAATCAAAAACTGATTACATTAGCCAGTTATTAGTTTTATTATATCTTTTCAAAATATTGTCCATTGACGTCAATACACCGCTGCATGCGATGGAACCACTGGGAAAAGCACTTTGCCCACTCGTCCTTAGGGGTCTCTTCAATGGCATCGCGATACGCAGCCACCGCTTCTTCAGCATTCATAAACCGCTTTCCTTTAAGTTTTTCTTTAATTTTTGGAAATAAATAAAAATCACAAGGCGCGAGGTCGGGGCTATACGGCGGGTGACCCAGTAATTCAACGTTTGATGTCGCCAAATAGTCGATCGTTCGCTTGGCGGTGTGCGACGAGGCGTTGTCGTGGTGAAGGAGGATCCTACTGCGAGGTCGTTTCTCTCGAACTTTTTCCAAGACAAGTGGCAAACAATTGGTATCCTTCCAAGGAACGAGGCCACCATTTTTTTTCCCGCACTTCGATCTCTCTTCACTTTAGTTGGCAACTCCTCGAAAGGAAACACCCACTGAGCAGATTGTCTTTTGGTTTCAGGATCATAACAGTAAATCCAGCTTTCGTCACCTGTTAGTATGTCGAATTCAGCATTTGAGTCACCTTCGTTAAATCTTTCAATCACGCGATGGATTCACACGATGGAGTTTTTGAGCCTTAGTCAAATTATGAGGTATCCACCGGGCGCAAAGCTTCCTGACCGCTAAATGTTCGTGGAGGATTTTGTACACTTGACTCATACCGATGCCTAAGCTTGTCCAAATCTGCTGATAGGTCACTCTTTTGTCAGTCTCTATCATACGCCGCACAACACAGATGTTATTTTCAGTCGTCGCCGTAGAAGGCCGTCCCTCACGTACATCATCAGTGAGATTAGTGCGACCACGTTTAAACTCATTAAACCAGTTGTAAACAGTCGCACGAGATGGGGCTTCATCGTGAAAGGCCAATCGTAGTCTATCATAACTTTCTTGTTGACTTAAATGACATCGAAAGTCATAAAAAATCATTGCACGAAAATTTTCTCGTGTTAAATTCATGTTGACGTGACACAGACAATTTTCAATTTGCCGCCAAATCGTAAAACAAATGACAAATGAATGAAATATATACTCAGTAATATTGGCAAAGAGTTCTATTTTCAAATTTTAGTTTTTTTATTTTATTATATTGTTTATAAGTGGCCAGTTCTAAGAACTTTCAGTTTGACCCTCGTATGTATTTCTGAAACAAAGCCATGTGGTGAGTAAGATGGCGATTGTAATGCACTTGCATTACGGTCGTGTTTAAGTTAACAGTTGTTTAAGGCTAAGTTTCATCAATGGCCTTGAGCGTTTGAGCTCGAATCTCTGCGCCACCGCCGTACACCCCGCACGAAAATCTCTCAGGCGCACAGTGACTTTTCATATAATACCTTACCTATTCATTGAACTGGAGTTGATGCACCTACTTTTTGACATTAGTATGACGGCGTCCGTATATTGTATAAACAATAAATGCCAGCCCCATAACGCATTTGTCTTCTATTTAGGAAAAACAAATTGTTTTTGAGTAGGTGCATGATGTGCTTAGACTGTTGGTGTACATAAGCTTGACATCATGCAGCGACTCCAAAAGAATTTGATTCTAAATAGAGGACAAAATATGCGTTATTTTAAGCTTTTACTCAGTATTTGAAGGTGGTCCAATACAATAGAGAATCATCTCGCAATGACTTCTCGTTTTTAAGAAATCCGTAGAAAAACCTACAAATATACAAACATACATACACTTACGAAATTTAAACAAGTAATAAGCATGACGGTACAGTATATCATGTATGTTCCACCGATAAGAAACGCAAAACAATTGTATAAATTATAGTAGTCATTGAAAATTATAAATTCATTTAACACTACACTAGATCTGACAACCGCATTTTTGAAGATGACAGCTTAATTTCTAATTTTCGCCGTCGGTTAAAATATCCATGTCGCAAAATTTCAAACTCATATCAGTTGTCAAACTTTTTAATACTTCGTCCATAATATTGTACTTCTAAAAAGCAGATCCCAGCTATTTAGTCTAAGCGCATCAATATATTTTATTCCCCTGAATCATATCGTGATCTTTTCAAGCCTATCTTCTATTTTTCTTCACAATATTTTTAATGTGTATTTTAATCTTTAATTAATTTAATTGTATATGTTTCTTTTTTGAAAGATAAAGTTAAAGCCACTTTATCTTCACCGATAAATATGCAAAGTGCTGCGTTCAAACAAACAAACAAGATTTATAAGACAAACATGTGCATAGTTACATAGCACTTATATACATTATCACTAGATGTTAAAATTAGTTAATTACATTTTATTGGTATAACATATCTTAGCGAAGTTACACATGTGAAAGTGTAATAGTCGAATAAGCATAATGAAAAAGCAAACATATAAAATGTAGTCTAAAAACTGTTGCTTCACATATCTTTCTCAGCTATTCTTGACTAGAAATCCGGGCTTAAAAGGATAATAAATTATCACGGTAATTATTGTAATTATAACATATGGATAATTACAATAACAAATAATGCGCTCGGAAAAGTGAACTGTATTCGAAGTATTTGAACATTTGTATTTCCGCACACACGGCTTGTGGTGGGTGCTATTCAGCATATATAGTTACAAACTATCTGTTTAGTTTGACAACGATCACCAGATATTGCGCCAATATAACTTTATATTTTCCACAACGCTTATTGCGACTACAAATCGAAAACTTGACAACAAGCACCAAAAACATATTATAGCATTCGCAACTGTTTTCATTGTTTCTCAACTATTTTCTGTTATAAAACTAGCATATAATTTATTTTAATAAGCATAACTCATATTATCTCTAAATTGGATGTCACTAACCAAAACAACACCCTGTAGTATACATTTATTTCAATCAAAAATGTATAATTAAAATCATTTACTGATGTGGTTGTTTAGGAGACACTATGATAACATAACCATTTTACTAAGGCGCTAAAGTCCGTTTTTCTTAGCTGATTGAATATTGTAAACTATCTTTTTATTTTTTTAAAAAATATAACTAATTAACTATTTGATATAAAAAGATCTCAGTGTCCAATGATGAATTACCTATAGATGTTGGTTGTGAGTTTTACGTTTATTAAATTTTAAAATGTATTATTTTGTTGAATAGGAATGTCAAGATTGTTTATATTATTATACTTGCAAAGAGAAACGGACTTTAGCATAGAAGACACTTACACAAAAGCTGACATAGTAGTCTGGTGGACACTTTCCTCCGGCTACGCTAGCGAGAGCTCACTACGACCGTCCGCTGCACATGCACACTGACCAACGCGCAATTTTAAGTTTCGTGGAGTCTGTTTGACTACCAAATCTGTCCTACAGGGTTATGTGCGCCTTATGAAAAGTTTGATTGGACACGGAGTTTACAAAAATAGGTACCCATTTAATAGATGCTGCGGTAAGGTATTCCACCTAACAGCAGTACTGCTTGCATTGTATTTATTTATTTGTAGCGTAGCGCAATAAATATGATTTAGTGCTTGCATTATTACCATCCCGAAAAATAATATCGCACAGTAGTCCCTACTAAACTATAGGAAAACCGTGACACTGAGATCTTTCTGACGTCATTTTGTCGTCGTCTCCTCTCATTTCAGCTCTTCTTTTAGGTAAAAGAAAGATCGTTTGATACACAAGGATGATACGGAGTACATTAATTGAGAGGGAACTAAAAACGAAGGCGACAAAAATGGCGTCAGAAATGTGTCAGGTTTGCGCTCGACCTATAACTGACCAACATAACCTTAGATGCGGCATCTAGGGAAGCAGTGATCTAGCTGGAGAGCCAATATCGGAGCGTGTTTCCGATATACAGTCCAATTTATTGGCTAAAAGAGTCCTTCTAGGAGGCCCGTCAAAAGGATGTCCTATTGGCCTCTCTCAAAGTGCTATGAAAAAACGGGAACCAGGTAAATAAATATTTTTTGTTTCGTTATTATTGCCATGAAATCGAACTTACCGTCACCTAATAAAAACTTCTGTAATATGACTCAAAGGCCAAAACTTGGTTGTAGGCAAACTTATTTCCTGAATACCTCGGCTAATTATAATTTGGTATACAAATTGCATTCTTTTTCATTCAGTCACAAAAATTATATCACTTGGATTTGATAAAGAACTTAGTGATCGAGATAACTGCTTACTTGATTCAGATATAAATGAATTAGTACCAAGAAATTATAAAATGATCGATCGTTATGTCAGTTACATCAGCAGTATTAACTTGCTGGATTTTTTTTTATGAAGCACATTTTACGCAGGTGTTTATACCCACTACCTACCTAAATACTCATAATAAGAATAATATAAGAATACAAAAATAACATTGCTAAAATAAAGCAATTACAATAGGACTATAAAGTCATTGCAGGAAGTCGAAAGAACACATTCAAGATAATACTACTTCTCATTTTATAATGCGTATACATAAAATGTATGATATCCGTCATGTATAAAATACTTGTTTCGTACTCATTCATTTTACTAAACTGCGAATTTCTAATTGTTTATCTCAAAAATTATTTCAATTTAAAATATGTCTATCAGTATGACGTATTAAAATACAATAAAATATAAAGCGTGTATAATAACTAGTCGGTAAATTTATAATAATTTTAGCGGAGACTATTTTCTTATTTCGTACTTTTTATACCGTGTTTTTAATAGTCGGGATTAACTTTTTTATAAGCTTTTTTCAGAGTTCTGTCTGTAAAATATCAAACCATGGTTTGATTGTACTTACCACCAACATCCACTGATCGCAACAGACCATTGCGATCCATCGTATCAAAAGTTTAACTTGGGAATATCTTCCCATATGAATACGAATAATTCTTATGCCGCAGATCGTTCCGGACCAAATAAGAAGCTCGTAGTTAGTTTCGCTCAATCCGATTACACAATAAATGCGCTAGTGCCGACATCATTTGTTTACCTTTACAGCAACGTTTTTGCTACACACTGATAGTGCATGATGATTATAGCGATTATGCGGTAGATATCAAGTTTCCTTAGTCTTAGTTGGTCAGCCATGTGGGGCGGACTGTTTGTGTCCTTGCTGATGTGTCTGGGAGTGCTCGGCGAGGGTCGGGAGGAGCGGATGGTGCGCTCACACCAGGGGCCCGTAAAGGGTTATAAGGAACCTGGGGACAGCATCTTCGCGTTCTATGGCATTCCATACGCTACGGCACCCACTGGAGCCTACAAGTTTCAGGTACAGTTGAAGTGTTCACACTTCAATGGAAATGGTTCGGTGTGTATTTTTTCAAAACATTTTTTAATTAATAAATGTTTTCTTTTGAAAAAGTGTTCCTTTTTGGTAATAACAAACACTATAGGGCAGCTTATTCAGCTTTTAAAAATAATATGCAAATATTTTACAATCTCCTTTATAAAATTATTAACTGCATAAGAATAATAATAATTATTATCACAGTGTCTAATGCCTAATATTTCACACATAATTTGAAAACGTTACCTATTTGTCAGCAATCGTCGTATATAAATAATCCGACTCAATATTTATAAAACGACCGATTATAATTGACATTTACATACATTATTGCTGACAAAAAGGTGACGCTTTCAAGTAAGGCGTTTTGTATTATAATAATAATAATAATAATCATTTATTTCAGATAAATTACATCCATATTATATTCGAAGAATACTCCTAGTTTGACGTTAGTAAAACCGGCCCTAAGTAAATTAATAGCAGTCATAATATTTGAATTTAAGTCACAAATCTTACTACAATTTTATTCAGTTTGTTCTGGATTCTTAGCACTAGAGCACCGCCATTATTTCTTTATTTCGTTTATCGTCGCCTTATCAATTTGCTTTTATCAGCCTAAAATTTAACACTTAAACATTATTCCATGTACTGGGTACTATATTGGAAACATAAGTTACTTTTTAATTGCAATAAGATTCAATGTAATTTGAAATGCTTCCCATTAAATTAATTTAACTTAGGTATCTTGGTATTGAATAACATAAATACGAAATTATAACAAGTTGATATCTACGAGAAACTACTTGTTATTGAATATAATGATAAAGTACTTTTATAAAATGCATAATTATGTAATTGTAATAATAAGTATTCTTAGCTCTCGTAAATAGTAGATTATTCACCCAGGGCGTAAACTGGTGTCTTCCGGAGCGGGCGCCACCTTGAATCACGAGCGAAGCGTGAGGATTGTAGATTAAAGGTCCGAGCGAAGCAAGGGCATTATTGGGTTTACTCTCGAGCGTGAGCGAGGGAATATAAAAATCTTGAGTGTAGCGAGGACTTTAAGTTCGCCCAAAATAAAGACACATTTATGCCCGACGTGAATACTCTGCTTTTCACGCTTTCTGTGAGGCAATAATGAAATATGTATGCACCGGCGCGCTACGATGTATGAAATCTTTTCAAAAAAGTATATGAAAATTCTCGTGAAATTAGTTACCCATCTTTGCAGTTAATCAATCAAGCCATACATGTAAATATTATTGTACTAATAATCACGCAATGTTTTGTTTTCTCTCCGGTGCGTGGAAGCCGATTTTCGATTATCTCCTCTTTGCTGGGTGCTGGGGCCTGAGTGCGGGAGCGGCCCGGGCCGGTCATGGGCTAGTCGGTAATGAATGTGGCAAAATTCGCCTGCACTGTGCACTCGAATTGTGCCACATTACTGACTAGCCCATCTTTATTATGTTTGTTTGAGTATTGTCATTCTTTAACAAATATTATTGTACTAAGTTACGCAATATTTTTTCCACCGGCCGGCGCGTGGTGGCGTCAGATTTTCGAACTATCTCTTCTTCGCAGCATGATGGTGCAGGCGAATTGTGCCACATTACCGACTATCGCGTAATGGATTTTCATACAATATTTCGGCCCGTGAGACGAGATGAGGCACTTTAATTTTACATTACATGACTCGTCATCGAACGTTGCCGATCAGATAGCGTGAAAAAGTATTAACGTGTTTTATTATTCAATTTCAGGCCCCTCTTCCTGCCCCCGCGTGGTTAAACGTCTTGGAAGCTGTAGACGATAGTATAATATGCCATCAAGCTACACTCGGAAATTTTACGTTTGATAGCAAGACCAAAAAAGAGAATTGTCTCATAGCAAATGTATACGTTCCTGATACCACGCAGAAGAAACTGCCAGTCGTAGTGTACGTGCACGGAGGCGCCTATCAGATGGGATTCTCTAATTTGGCTTACCCTAAAAATTTGGCAAGAAGCAAAAAAGTTATTGTTGTAACATTTAACTACCGCCTTGGTATTCACGGTTTTCTGTGTTTGGGCACGGACAAAGTTCCAGGTAATGCTGGAATGAAGGACCAACTGGCACTCTTGGATTGGGTCAAGAGACACATATCAAGTTATGGAGGAAACCCAGACGATGTAACGATCGCAGGGTACAGTGCCGGTTCTTCGGCAGTTGACTTATTGATGATATCGCCTGCGGCTCGAGGGTTGTTTCATAAGGTTATACCTGAAAGCGGTTCAAATATGGCTTCTTGGTCCGTTCAAGTAGATCCCCTTGAAAACGCGAAGGTATTCGCGAGGGCTAACGGCGTCGAAAATGTTGACGACGTCTATGCTCTAGAGGACTTTTACACCACAGCGTCATATGAACTCCTGACGTCTGATTCTTTTTGGGGTAGAACAGACTTCCAGTTTCTAATGTCTCCTTGTGTGGAACGTCAATCTCAAGACGCTTTCCTTACTGAATCTCCATACAAAATTTTAAAGAGTGGAAAATATCCTAAAGTTCCTATGCTATACGGGTTCGCTGAAATGGAAGGTTTGCTTCGCATTGACATGTTTGAGATGTGGAAGGACAAAATGAATGCAAACTTTTCCGCATTCCTACCACCGGATCTAAAATTTGAAAGTGACGATGAAAAAGCTGTAGTTATCGAACGAATTAAAGAATTTTACTTCGACAATAAACCCGTTGGCGAAGAAACTGTTATGGGCTACATAGACTTCATGTCCGACTTATATTTCGCCTATTCTACTTTGAGAGCGGTGAATCTGCACGTAAAGGCTGGCCATGAAAAGATATATTTATATGAGTATAATTTCGTCGAGCAGTCTACGCCAGTCATTCCTCACACTAAAGACCTTCGAGGGGCCACACATTGCGCTCAATCTGCTGCTGTACTTGACGGCAATCTATTTATGAATGAAGATGAAAGCAATTTATCGGAAGAATACAAAAAGATGAAACAAGTGTTAAGAGAAATATGGATAAACTTTATAACTACTGGGTAAGTTAGTTACTGGATATGCAAATATTATTATAAAGTATGTATTAGTATATTCTAAAATATGTCGATTGGGTGGTGGATTCGTATTTGCTACGATAGTTTGAGTTTGACAGAGTGTTTCAGTGAGGTTGACGAAAAGGTTTTTTTTTATTTATTGAGAATTTTTTGCAAATGTGCACCATGAGTTCAAGAAGTGAGCTTCATAGATGGCGTGTTCAATATACCCCTTATTACGTTTCAGGAGTCCAATCCCGGCGGGTTCTTCGCTGCCGGCGTGGCCGGCGGCGGGTGCGACGGGCTCGCCGCACATGTCGCTCGGACGCACACTGGAACTGCGCGGCGCGCTGCTGGAGCGGCGCACGCGATTCTGGGACGACATCTACGAGCGCCACTACCGCGAACCGCAACCGCCGCCTGCGCCGCCGGCGAAGCACTCGGAATTATAAGCGGGCTTAAATATATACACTCTGTTACTTTATTAAATACCAGTTTTATTATGAACTTCTTTGGAATGGTGGGTGGCTCTGGACTCTAACTCAATAGACTGAGCCAGGCGTGTTATACGTGTCATAGACAGAGTCGACTATTGAGTGAGCTTACCCAGAAGAAGCCTGTGCACTCTGAATTTGAAACTTTTTAAGTTTCGCAAAAGTAGGCCACTATCTCTGCATCTACTCTTTTGTTTCATATTCTCCATCATTTACTGCGCCTGAAAACGACTCATCATTTCAACAGCAAACCGCGTCACAGGTAATTGTAGGTTGAGGTACAATTTAAAAAAAAAATAATGGTAAATATTATTGATTTTTACTAAACATATTTAATTGAGTGATATTTATGAATCCAACTTTGTCATGTCTCATTACTTACTTAATATTAATGAAATATGTGTACCTACATTACCAAATACTTCATAACTTTAATCACCTGCTACTTATCTCAATTATAATCATCTGTGTCTCGATATCGCATTAGGGTTTCAATAATTAAAACCTTACCACAATAATAATTATTGTGTTTATTTTTTTGGCTTCAAAAAGAAATTGTACGTCCACATCAATGGGATTAACTACAAGGTAAAAAACACAGCCACAAAAAATAATATACAGCCGAATTGATAACCTTTTTTGAAGTCACAGTCAGATTCCAAACACAGTAGGCATGTAGACATCATTATAAGAGTAACCTTCGACGCTACCTAAATTTGGTTGATGATGACCTACATCCGCCGCAGTAATTCTGCAAGACTTGCTTCTCGTATAATAAAATTAGTTATGAACCGGGCAACCTACTGTTGACTATCTTTAGGAGTTTTTGTAGGTTTGTGGGTTATCACAATGTGATGTTATCGAACAATTGTAACGTTATTAATATTTTTAATTTTCATTTTTATAAATTAAAACCATTTAGGACATTGTTCGAGTGTTTTTTGTTTAACTCCGTTTCCATAGGTCATAGCGTAATGTTGTATACAGCCCATACATACCCAATGAAGTACTCCTATTTGTCCTATTAAAGATACTAGGTACTATTGAAGATACTAGGTACTCCTATTGAAGATGTAGCGTGTCTTCCGAACTCTAGTGGAAATCAGGTCAAGATGGGAACAGAAGCTTAGATGTGAGTCAAGCATCACGCCCAAATACTTGACGGTATCGGACTGTGCCAGGTTCGGACATAGGCAGTGCAGGTTACTGGAGCATGTATTTGCATGAGATATTAGTCGGTGGCCGGTCGGTTGTCCACGAACGTTAATGGAGAAAGTTGAGTACGTTGTTTTTGCTACATTAAGGGCTAGGGAGTTTGCGGAGAGCCAAGCAGATACCTGGTTCAGTCCATCCTGGGCGCAACGGTAAGCTTTGCTCCAGTCACTAGCACGAAACAGTACGGCAGTGTCATCGGCAAAGGCTATGAGTTTACCATTTCTTAGTTTTAGGTTACATAGTTGGTTCACATATATCAGGAACAGCGTTGGCCCAAGTACACTGCCCTGGGGAACACCATGTGTGACCGGGAGCTCAGAACTAACCAGCTTATCAATTTTCACGGCCTGGGTTTGATTGGTCAAGTAAGGCGAAGAGTTGAATTGTAGTGGTTTACTTGCCGGATTACAAATATAAGCAGTCGCGGGTTCGAATTCCGCCCGCACAACCCTAATACTTATATCTATGTACATGTATGTCATTATCTGTCTCTGTGTTATATTAATATAAAGTACATTTTAAATTTCTTCAAAGCAACAGTGTAGACGCTCACGGATCAAAAGGTCACCGACTCAAGACATTCGTGAGGGGTGATACTCACCATTAGATCATTGTAGAAAAAAAAAGTGCGAATTATTATTAGTAACTATTTACATATAGCTACATGAATAGTATTAATAAATATTTTTTGTTTATTCAAAAAAGGTCTGTTAATATATTTTTAATATATAATGTATTAATCTTTTTATTAATTTAATTTGTAAAAAATATACATATGATCGTGAATGCCAAGCAGTAAGCATGACTATGATGTTGGCGCCATGACATTTCAAGCATTCACGAGACCCATGCAAATTGCATTTATTAGATCATGACTTAGTTAATATTGTTAATGCTATGTTCATGTTATACTCGTATGTATGTTGTTGTGCCTACATACTTTAAAAGATATATTAACAAAGCTACTCTATGACTCTGTTCCGAAACCGATGTCAGACGTGACTGATGTCATCCATTAGGAACACTTAGCCAAAATACAACAAAATTTTGTTAACAGCAAATTTAGCTTTGTTTTGACGACCCGTCTGGTGTTGTGGTCGAGAAATCGCCTACTACGCAGCGGGTGCGGGTTCGATCCCCGCACAATACAAACATTTGTGTGCATGAACATGTCTGTTTGTATTGGTCTGGGTGTTTTCTATGTATATCATGTATGCATTTACAAACAAAAAGTATTTAAGTATTAAATCCGTTGTCTGGCACCCATAACAAAAGCTTTGAGTAGCTTACTTTGGGGCTAGATGGCGATGTGTGGGAATGTCTGATGTTTATATTCATGCATCATTCAACTCCTTTATTAAAGTTTACGTTTTAATATCGTTAGTTAAATATGATGAAATAAAATTGACCACATTTTTGTGTTGTGCGTGATGGTCTGGACTGACCTTGATTTATGTAATGTACGGACCACAGCACGTCAAGGTAAACACTGCGGTATCTTATACGGTTGTAATAAGGGCTAGTTTGCAACAAAAGATGGTAACCTGATGTGCTTGTGCTGTACAAAAACCGTCGTAAAAACACCAGACAGTGTAGGCCGTGGTGTATGTACACTATTTGCAAACTCACCGTGACTGACTACAATGTTATTACCGCTCGTGTAGACTATGCATATCGTTATTTATACAAATATTAAGTCTAGGATTTTTGGTACATTGAAAAATAAAAATAATTATTTTTTCTTGAATTTATTACGTTTCTAGTGTATTTGAACGAATTTAATGAGAGCTTTTTTTAATGTTAACTGATTGTATACCTTCTTAGCCATGTGGATCGTTAGATATTACTAAATAAATGAATCCACTCGGACTCCAAAACCAAAAAATAGCCTGATTTCTTATAATGGGGATATTTTTTTTTAAAGGGGATTTGTCGATACAATTAATCATATTATTGCGCCCTAACAACGGGTCGGACAACGGAGACCAGACACACTGCATACATAATATTATGTGTGATTTTATAGTTTTGTTTGAAAATGATCGAATTGTGTTGCTAAACCCACGTCGTTTAAGAAGGCCCAACTAAGTAGTTACTTGGGCCTTCCAAGACTCAACTGGGCTTTTCAACCCTACTTCAGACTAGTGAAGTCCATCAGGTTATAAATTTAGCCTTTGGTGATGTAAGTTCTCAATAAAAGATAAGGGAAATCTGTAATTGGCCATACCCTGTGTGTTAAAACTAAACGTAAGTGATAAAAATGTATGTGCTGTTGATTTCCTCAATAAACAATATACAAAAGAATAGGTACTAATTTGTAAAAAACTTGTTTTTTTTTTACTTTTGCGTCAACTAGTTTTAACTAAATTAATATTAACACAACAGAGACTTACACTGCTTACATTTCGGTGATGATTTTATTTATTTATTTAAAGACTTTATTGCACAAATTTAGTGTACAAAGGTGGACTTAATGCTAAAAGCATTCTCTACCAGTCAAACCTTTAGGTCATGCAGAAAGGAATCAACGGGTGCAGTGAAAAGCTTCTAAAGAAAAAAGGAACATAGTAACAATAATCCTATTCTCCTATAATAATAAATATTCATATTATAATATATTATATAAATAGATAAACCTACATTTAAATAGTAACTTTAACTATAAACATAATATATAATTATACGTACATAAGCATAAATAAAGCAATAATACATACATATAATAATAATATTAGTATGCAATTATTCACTCTTTCAGAAATGTGCGAACTTTATTCTTGAAGGATAACCTCGAATCAGTCTTCCTTATATCTAGGGGAAGAGAGTTCCAGAGTCGTGTAGCTGTCACTGTAAATGACTTAGAAACATACGAGGAGCGGTGAGCCTGCGTACCTCCTAGCCGAAGGTTGTCAGAGGAACGGAGAGAACGATCATGAGTTTGACTTAAAAAAGGGAACATATTTCGAAGGTAAGAAGGGGCAGAGGGGTTATACAGAATAGTGTGAAGAATGCAAAGAATTCGAGAGTCTCTACGTTGACGGATGGTAAGCCAATTCAGTTGTGCTCTGTAACTGGAGACATGGTCGTATTTACGGAGGCCGAAGATGAATCTAATACAACTATTTAGGAGACGTTCAAGTTTATCAGTGAAGGCTTCAGTGAGGTTAGTACAGCACGAATCAGCATAGTCGATGATAGGAATGACTAGACTTTGCATAAGCAGAAGTTTCGTTTTAAATGGGAGAAAGAATTTAAGGCGGTAGAGACTTCTCAGACATGTGATAACCTTACGACTTACTTCTGATATGTGATCAGTCCATCCCAGCGTAGAGTCAATGATAAGACCCAAGTTCTTTACATTGGTAGAGTAAGGAATTGTCGTACCTTTATACGCTATCGGATCCAGATCAACGGTATTAAGCCTAGAGATCAGTCCCGGACTACCCACGATGATAGCTTGACACTTGGTAGGGTTAACTGAAATACCAAAGTTGTGCGACCAGGAAGATATATATTCTAAAGTCTCGTTCATTAGGTTTATTGCAGCAGATATTTCAGATATTTCAGTTTGAACATATAATTGAAGGTCATCGGCATATAGATGATACAGGCAGCGAAGGTTGTAAGTGACAATATTTATAAAAATTGAAAATAGTAGAGGGGATATTATTCCACCTTGCGGTACACCAGACGTCAGCATGTACCAGTCAGACATTGAGTTCGGAGTTTTGATTGACTGCTGGCGACCACGCAGGTAGGATGAAAACCATTCCAAAGCAGAAGGAGAAACTTTTAAGTGGGATAATGCAGCCAGAAGGAGGTCATAATCAACAGCATTAAATGTGTTAGAGAAGTCTATTAAAACAAGAAGTGTTACTTTGGAGGAGTCCATCCCTTCCCTAATATCTTCAGTGACCTTCAGCAGAGCGGTGGTAGTACTATGACCCGCTCGAAACCCAGACTGAAAAGGAGTTAATAAATTGTTTTTAACACATTCGCGCGAGCAACGTCGCGTCGCGTCGAGGGTAAATGTTGATGAAACGGCGCGACTTCTTCTCACGTCCCATAGATTATTATATGTATTTAGGCGGAACGTTGTGTTACGTCTAATTTAAGCGTGAATTCGTATACCGTGCCTCCTTTGCGCCGCAATACAGCCCATTTTTGGAGTTAGTTCCGCCGCCTGACATTGGAAATCTCGTTTTTCTATGATCGTGAACACACACACAGAAAGGTCCCCCGTCACCCGCGCAACGCCATAAGCCGCCCTCCCCGCCCTACTACGAACTTCACGCCAGTTGACCTGCGCGTTATCAGGTGACCTATTGTGCGCGTTGCGAGTGCGCCGTGCCAATAATTTGGATTGCGTGATATTTTGTCATGAAAGGTACGTGAACTTTATGAATTCTAATAGTTATCTTACTAGAGATAATCACTGTCATGATAACAAGCAACTAACAGCATCCTAAATGGCATGAATCTGAATCAATTTTGAAAGATATTAGGTAACGGTTTTTGGTCTTTGTTTTTGTCAACTTATATCGTGTTAATGGGTAAAAAATGTGCAGAAAAGAATGAAAATATGATAAAGATTTCTTTGTATTGCTGTGCTAACTACGTGGTAATATAACAATTTACAAATAACGTTGTTTTTAGCATCTTCTAAAATAAATACTGTTGTGTTGTGCGAAAGAAATGCTGGTTTATTGTTTCATATGAAACATAATGATTATTTTGCTTATGGGTTTTAGTCTGTAGTAACGGTATAATGTCTCTTTCTCGCAGATGGATAAGGAAGAAGAACGTATTATGAAACTATTTGAAGAAGCGTCGAACGAACCGTCGGACGTGATAACATGTTGTGCCGTGTAGCTTGTTGCATTGTGCATGTGTTACGGCGGAACGTCTTCACACGTTGCTTTAATTAGTATGGAAAAAAGTTGCGCCTTTATGCAACATTTTGGACATGAGATTGCTCACGCGAACGTGTTAAATAGGTGCGAGGACAATTGTTTATGAACACATGACTCTAAAATTTTCGAAAGAAATGGCAAAATAGAAATTGGCCGGAATTGTCTTGGTGAAGAGGGATTACGGACTTTGGGGAGTGGAAAGACGATAGCTTTACGCCACACATCTGGATAAGTGCCAGTGACTAAGGAAAAATTGATAATATGTGTGATAACAGGTAAAATAAATTTTAGCAAAGGCACTATCATCAAGCGGCTTACGCCATCCACTCCGGTCGCTTTGGAGGTTATTGCAAAAATGGCCTTGCTGATATCAGATTCAGAGACAGGGGTAAATGAGAAGGGATTGACTTCAGGAGCAGGGAGAGAACGCAAGTATGCTAGAGTATTAGCTTTTATGAGAGCGTCAAGAGTCGGCAAGTTCGTAAAATGCTTGTTAATATCATTGAGATTCAAAGGAATATGAGTGTCGTCGGACTTTGATCTGCCAACCCCAAGCGAATTGAGAAAATTCCAGACGTTTAAGGAAGAACACTTATTGATCTCAGCATGTATGTGACGACGTTTAGCTGCCCGTATCATCTGATTGCAGCGATTCCGCGAAGCTTTGTACTTAGCCCAGTTCTCGTCAGATCTATCCCTTTTAAAAGTACGGAACGCCTTATTACGTTTGGACATAGCCATATAAACCTCTTTAGTTAGCCAAGGGGCCGGCGGTCGCTTGATGCGCACTGTATGTACGGGTGCGTGGTAGTCAAACAAGTTAAGGATGTTGCTGCAAAATAGTTCCACTTTAAGGTCACGTTAGCTGCATCTACTACGGGGCTCCAATCAATCATAGCAGCATCTTTTACGAGGTTTTCATAATTGATACAAGTATAGCTACGCAGCTGAACCGTCTTGGGCTTAATACGACACAACAGGGCCTTGTTGAAAGAAAACAAAATAAATATTCGTACCATTGAAGTATTATAATAATATTGTTTGTTTTATTATAATATATTATAATTATCATGCAAGATCGTTTTGATACGTAAGCGCCTCAGTTTTACTGTCAAATTAGCAATTCGTATTGAGATTTCGCATAATATTTATAACATTATTTTGATAAAAGAACACAAATATACATATTCGTACCATTTTAGTATTATTATTTTGATAATATTCGTATCCTACACTGAGTCGGAATTGAGCTGCCTGAAAATTGAACGGCTAAAGTTGGCTCGCTATACGTCCTGGGCCTCTATTTTTGAATCACTCGCTTGAATATGGCGTGTGATAATTGTTCGAAAACGAATTAATAATCTACGATAATCACGCGAATTATTGACGTAAGTACTTACAAAATTAAGATGTATTTTTGCTAATCCCTCCCATGTGGATTTCAACTGATTTTCATTAGAAAATTCGACTTTAATGAATGTTTTTCGCTCGCCATCTTGACGCGAGTGATTCAAAAATAGGGGTCCTGGAGCTCTATTCTTAAATCACACGCTTTAAGATGGCGAGTGATTTTCGTTCGAAGATGAATTAAAAGTCATAGAAAAAAAACTCGTTGTCGAACGAAAATCACTCGCCATTTCGAAGCGAGTGATTCAAAAATAGGGCCCCTGGGCTGTTTACTTACACAGTAGAAAAGTATTTAAAAAATACACTATATTGATAATATTAGCTTCGGCTAGCTGTTATAAAGTTTATAAATTAATTCATGAGTAAGGACTGTAATGCTTACTTTTGCGACAATCGCTTTAGAAACCACATGGGCTTTTTATAAATTTTAGAAAAATATTTTTTTCGGTACCACTCAAAAAAATCATCCCCACGTTACTTGTATAGTAATTAGTAACGTGGGGATGATTTTTTCCTTGCCATACCCATCGTGTGGGATATCGTTGAATAGGTAAATGACTTTTAAAATGATAATGAGTTTGCTACCACCACTTTCCGATAAAGTAGCCTGTTTCCGCAACATTCAGTTTTAAAAGACTAAGTTTTGTAAGAGTCCAATGTTCCCACCCTCTCCCAACTAAATGGTACTTGTATTAGATGGACCCCTACGTAAAAACATTACAGTAGTAGCACATATGATCAATTTAGAAGAAAGGCTATCACGGCTATGATAAGTAAATAAATTATGGAGTACTAGTCTATAAACTAAAAGCAACATCATTTTCTTGTAATGTTTACCTCCAAAACGCGTTAGAATAAAAATAAAAAACTGAAACTGCACTCAATTATTTATTTTGATTGGCTCTTGTGTTGTAAAAAAATCAAAATTTTGAGTGCGCCATCAAAAGATATAACCGGTTTGTCCCATTATTTCGTATATTTTGTAGGGAATCAACACCTTATACAAGGAATCCTAATCATGTTTTAGGAAAATAAAAGTGTTTACATACATAGACGACCTCTGTGGTCGAGTGACTAGCACGCTGGTTTCAAGCGTCGCCATCTCGTGAGGTTACGGGTTCGATTCCCGGTCGGGTCTATGTAGAAAACGATCTTTTCTATAATTGTCTCGGGACTGGGTGTTGTGGTACCACCGTTGTGTCTGATTTCCATAACACAAGTGCATTGGCTACTTACTTCGGGATCAGAGCAATGTATGGGATACGGAACCCTTCGTGCGCGAGTCTGACTCGCACTTGGCTTTTCTTCTTTCGGAGTTATAAAATAAAGGTTTTATTTGAATTTGACAAAATGTGGGCCTTGTCGCCCGGTCCTACCTTATGTGTATGACTTGTACTCCTACTCTATGCCATAGTAGTTTATAAGGCAAATGTAACTAATATTGTAATAATAAATCATAAAATATTTTGTTAAATAGTTAACTAGTAATGGTGAATCCGCAATATCATGTTAAAATTGGTAGGTATACCTGTAAGACGATTGTCTATTCATTGTAACTATTTCTATTATCTTGTCTCGCTACAAAAAGAAGTAGCAAAAAATCTGGTAGTAGGTGTCAGTCAGTGGACTAGCCTATTCAGATTACTATACGATGCGGTCGGTGTGGGTGGTGTGTGTCACGGCGCTGTGCGCTGCGTCTGCGCAGCCAGCCGAGCGCGCCTCGCGACTCGTGCGCATACCGCAGGGGCCCGTGCGCGGGTACAAGGAGCCCGGGCATGACGTATTCGCCTTTTACGGCATTCCTTATGCCACCGCTCCTACTGGACAGCACAAATTTAAGGTATTTACTCAATTACTTAAGGCGCTACCCGAATTTTTGATGCGCACACTAGCGCCACTCAATTTAAATAATTATTACTTCTTAAATACAAAAACAATCAAAAATCTGGTAGACACGATTGTAGTACAGGTTCTATAGCTTATTTAATACGTTTAAATTGTTTCTAAAGTAGTTTACTGTAGTTAGAGTTAGAAAAACTGCTAAATATGGCCACTTTTGGCAATTTTTCTAACTGTAACTGCAGATAACTCTGTTTTATTGAACTTAAACATTGTATCTGAACCACATAACCAAAGCTACAATCGCATCAATCAGATTTTCGATTGGCCTTTTATTTAATGAGTTATGATTTTTCTACTAAAGTAGCGCTAGTGTGCGCGTTAAAAATCCGGGTAGCCCCTTAATCAATCAGTTCTTTGTACCTACTTTCCGTATCTCGGAGTATCATGCTGGCCAGCATTATTAATCTTATTTATGTACTTATACCTAACTTGAGAACGGGTGGACCGTTTTTACTATTTTTACTTTGTTGGATTCGTAGAACATAGGAGAGGTTAGGAATTTCGCCAGGACCATGCTTAAAGTAAATCTCATCATCAAAACCAATCATACATAAATATAAACCGAATTGGATGATTTGAACGTACCAAATCAAACTATATTATTTGTTCAACGAAACATTTTGTAAACACTGTTCAAGGTTATTGTGTTGAAATAATGTGTACCTACAATCTATTAAAGTTATCTTAGCCTTGAGCTTGACTTTAAATTACTACCTGTTCTCAGATTACTAGTACTCACTTCTTCCAAATCACGTCATAGGTAGCTTATTAAAACTTTACGCCTAGGGGTCATTAACGTTTGTTATAACTTAACTAAAACATGTTAAATCTCGAAAATAACGGTATAAAATTTTAAAACTATTTTTGATGCTATAATATTCGTTTGATCGTCTAACAAGCTTTCAACAGCAGTGCTATTCTCTAAGCGCAAACATCGTAAAAACCTTGATTGCAGCTTCTGTCACAGTGGAGAACGTGCGTTTGGTATTCTCTAATTTACTTATCAACGCTGTTCAAAACTAGCGCCGCACGGCTGTGAACGGCGCGATTAGGAATCACAAGTTTTACATTGTTTCTATGAATTCGGTATTCTCTAAGTTAAACAGCCTACAGTTTCGACAACATCTTCGACAAACGCCTACGATTTTTAATGTCAAACGAAAAGCTAGTATTTTGTTGCTGCTATCGAGGCTGTTCATAGATTTTTTTATAATTCAGTGTTAATTACAGGCTCAATTGGATAAACTATGTGTCTGCATATAATTTCTTTGTTTTTGCGATCATAAATGTAAAATTTGACAGCATTTCAAAATTTCGTGAGGTTACAAATTACAGCAGGAAAGGTTATGTTTCTAATACCGAATGTAAGTATATAATAAATGATGGGGATGTCATAATGTATTACAATCTTTGTCACTTATCTGTAAATACAGTGTATATATCGCAAATATAGAGTGTAAGGTATTATAAATACCATAAACATCATTTAAGTTTATACAGTTGAATGTTAGGTATTGGAAATAATAAACATTATTTTATTTCAGCTGATAGACAATACACATAAGCATTGGTTTTATTTCATAACAATCCCCTTGCAACCCTAACCCTGGAAATCAAGCAGAGTACCAGCATAAAATGGCAAGGAACAGTGTGGAACAGAATCATGAGAAACCTTTTAAGGGCAGCTTTTGATGTTACAATAAAGAGTTTTTTATTTTAAATTTTGACTTATGTTCTACAATTGAATTTTATTAACTTATTAATGTATATTTTTTACATATTTAAACAACATTTAAGTTGGCAGGTACTATAAATAATCCTTGAACTAATAAACTAATAGTAAGTTAAAAAATTGAATATAATTTCCTTCAGTATTAATGAAAATAAAAATTACGTTATTGTGTAATGAATTTTGCTTTATTGTAATACATATAACCTACATAACAAGTCCAATTCACTACATTATTAATACTATCACATCATAATGGTGCCCTTGAGTAAGCGGTAGTAGTTTGCATTGTAAGGCCACGAATTAGGGGGGGAGGGGGGATGAGGGGGGAGGGGGGAGGGTTGGGCTACCGCCCTGCACCACTCCCCCCCCTCGATCGGGCCTAGTTTGGGAGATATGAATTTTTGAAAAATACATAAAAATGACCTAAAAATGCAATAAATTCACCCAAATATCCCTCTGAGGCATGAAATGGGGGGGTTACAGGGTTACCACCTGGGAGGGGGGGCTCCCCACCTCCCCCAGGGGGGTACCCAACTCATGTACCCCTTCTCCCCCATACAACACGCTAACGAAGCACTAGGAAATGGCGCTCGGCGGCCGCTGCCGCGGCACGCTCGCTACGCTCGCTCGCCTTCGCGCGCTGTATGGTCGCAGTTCTAACCTAACCTAACCTACATGTTTTTTATTAAGGGGGTAATGCAAGCAATTTGGATTTCCTCGTCTCCGGCGCTGCGGGAAGAGCAGCCTCTTCGCCCTTACGTAACAAAACGCAGTCACCCATGCTCGCCTCCGCAGCTTCGGCTTGCTGGTCGCCTCTGGCGACCAGCCTCAGCCGCTCCGGCTCGCACGGGTGCCTGTGCTTTGTTACAGTGGGCGGAGGCTGCTCTCCCTCCGCGCCTTCGGCTTTGGAATTACACTCTAGTATCGGGCAGACTAGTACCACGGCCAAAAGACCACGGCAAGTCGGGGTTAACAAATGATTTATTCATTTTAACCCTGACAAAAATGTAAGAAATTCTTAGTATCGAAAACCTGCATAAAAATAACGAAACGCAATGACAGATCAATCGTCGATAAAAAAAAAACGGAATTTTTACAAAATTCTAGTGATTTTCGAAAATAAACTTATAACCAGAACGAGAGTTAAAACTTCGTGATTAGATGCAAAAAATACCTGCCTTTCCAATGATAGTAGCTGTGCATCAAATATCGTGGCCGTACAATGTAAACGTGAGCCTAAGCATTTCCTGCGACCGATCATTGGCAAGCTCAGCAACAACACAACATTCTTCAATGGCATTTTAACATTTCGGTAACCTCTATTATCTCACCATCCATATCGAATCCATAGCTGTAAGTTTACAACAGGCAAATCGCAGAGATTTAAATCGTAGCTCATCTCCATGATCCTAATCAACTTGCATCCTGCATCACGCAAGAGTCACTGGAGGCAAAAAGATTCAAGGTTAATAACTATCATCACCAATGAATGTTAGAAAATATGCTTCGTTTGGTATACTACTTACATTCTGTTCTATTTATACACATTCCAAGACACTTAACTATTTGCAGCTTATAACCCGGAATGCGATGCATTTGTAAAAAACTCAAGTGGGTCAAACACATTTCAATCATTCATTTCTTGGAATTTATTTTTTTGTTGTGAGCAAATTAACTCCAAGCTGCAAGTGAGTGACATTAACTTTTTTTAAATTCATAGTTGCAATGACATACAGCCTTTATATTTTACACTAAATATCCCTCTATTTTAAGAAATATACCTTAATATCAACACTTTTCAGTATTATACAATGGAAGCATTCTTTTGATGTTTTTTCTTAATAATAAATCGGCAAAATACGCCAGTCGAGAATGTTCGATTATCCCAAAACAAACACACGTCACCACACTAGCACAGCCTTACGCACAGTCAAACAATCACACAGCCAAGAGATCGACAACGAGCTAATACGAGGGTCAAACTGAAAGTTCTTAGAACTGGCCACTTATAAACAATATAATAAAAAAAAAAACTAAAATTTGAAAATAGAACTCTTTACCAATATTACTGAGTACATATTTCATTCATTTGTCATTTGTTTTACGATTTGGCGGCAAATTGAAAATTGTCTGTGTCACGTCAACAAGAATTTAACACGAGAAAATTTTCGTGCAATGATTTTTTATGACTTTCGATGTCATTTAAGTCAACAAGAAAGTTATGATAGACTACGATTGGCCTTTCACGATGAAGCCCCATCTCGTGCGACTGTTTACAACTGGTTTAATGAGTTTAAACGTGGTCGCACTAATCTCACTGATGATGTACGTGAGGGACGGCCTTCTACGGCGACGACTGAAAATAACATCTGTGTTGTGCGGCGTATGATAGAGACTGACAAAAGAGTGACCTATCAGCAGATTCGGACAAGCTTAGGCATCGGTATGAGTCAAGTGCACAAAATCCTCCACGAACATTTAGCGGTCAGGAAGCTTTGCGCCCGGTGGATACCTCATAATTTGACTAAGGCTCAAAAACTCCATCGTGTGGATTGGTGCCGTAAAATGATTGAAAGATTTAACGGAGGTGACTCAAATGCTGTGTTCGACATACTAACAGGTGACGAAAGCTGGATTTACTGTTATGATCCTGAAACCCAAAGACAATCTGCTCAGTGGGTGTTTCCTTTCGAGGAGTTGCCAACTAAAGTGAAGAGAGATCGAAGTGCGGGAAAAAAAATGGTGGCCTCGTTCTTTGGAAGGATAGGTCATTTCGGAACAATTGTGTTAGAGGATCAAAAAACAGTTTCTGCAGAATGGTACACTACCAATTGTTTGCCACTTGTCTTAGAAAAAGTTCGAGAGAAACGACCTCGCAGTAGGATCCTCCTTCACCACGACAACACCGCTTCACCGCCAAGCGAACGATCGACTATTTGGCGACATCAAACGTTGAATTACTGGGTCACCCGCCGTATAGCCCCGACCTCGCGCCTTGTGATTTTTATTTATTTCCAAAAATTAAAGAAAAACTTAAAGGAAAGCGGTTTATGAATGCTGAAGAAGCGGTGGCTGCGTATCGCGATGCCATTGAAGAGACCCCTAAGGACGAGTGGGCAAAGTGCTTTTCCCAGTGGTTCCATCGCATGCAGCGGTGTATTGACGTCAATGGACAATATTTTGAAAAGATATAATAAAACTAATAACTGGCTAATGTAATCAGTTTTTGATTTTCTAAGAACTTTCAGTTTGACCCTCGTATCGCTTAGAGAATACCGATAAAACAGCCTTAATCACCGCCATCGATGCTGCGGCGGTGACATCCGTGAGCACAGCCTCAAGCGCGGGCACAAAGCGTTCTTAGAGAATCGCATAACAGTAATAGGTACCTAACTCATACCTAAATAAAGAAAGAAACACAGGCAGTACGGCTGCCTGTACTTATCGACCGAAACACATTAGGTACGTTTTTATGACTTGAAGTCAAAGGTTAAGGTAGTATTGTATTACTGTTTCGATCTTTTATTTTAAGGTTGGTCTCTCAATCCGAGTCATTCGTTAACTCGCGGGCAATAAAATCGCGGATACCCGCGAGTTGGCACTGTTGACTTTTTAGGGTTCCGTAGCCGAATGGCTAAAAACGGAACCCTTATAGTTTCGTCAAGTCTGTCTGTCTGTCTGTCTGTCCGTCCGTCCGTATGTCACAGCCAATTTATTCTGTAACTATAAGCATTACAACGTTGAAATTTGGTAGTCAGATGTATCCTGTTAACCGCTTCTTATACAAAAAATAAAAAATAATGTCATTTTAGGGGGGGCTCCCATACATGAAACTAAAACCAAAATAATTTTTTTTAGCCATACATATGCGTGTGGTGTGTCTATGAATAGGTCTTTTAAAATGACATTGAGGTTTTAAAAACCATTTTCTTTTAAAGTCTAACGTTTTATAGCTAGACGCTCCCAAAGTGGTAAAATGGGCGTCCTCCCCATCTAACTTCTACAACAAGCAAGTGTAAATTTTGAAAAAAATATGTAATGTAGATCTTAATAAACACTTTCAACGAAAATTGGTTCGGGTGGGATCAAACAAGTAGTTTTAGAGATATATCACATTTTCTACAACCGCAAACATAACTTTGTACTTCATACAAACACTATGAAAAACAAAGTTATATTTGCAGTCGACAAAATATTGTGGTATTTTACTTAGTAGAAGTAAGTGGATTCCCTAATTCAGTAAAAGTTTGCACGGAACCCCCAGTGCGCGAGTCCGCCTCGCACTTGGCCGGTTTTTATAAAAAAAGCTGCTGTCATCTCACGGGACTCAGAAAATATGACGTATTTTAGTACAGTCAAAAGTTTAATTTAGTATTTTATTTTAATTTATATAGTGTGTTTGGGATCGGACTCCCGATACTTCACCTACGTATTCTACGGAAAAATTCATTGATAAATCAAAGGAGAGTCGCATCCCCACACCTCTGAGTGTGAGGTATTTTAAAAAGCCACTTTGTAAAACTTGTGGTACTTAATAAAACTCGTTTAATCTTCATTGTCTGTAGAAAATGTTAGTTATTTTCGTGCATTTTCTGAAGTATTGAGTTTTATTAAGAATCTAAGTAACCTAACCTAAGCCCAATTAGTGTACACAAATGGGGACGATAACACATCTGCTATGGTCGAGCCTATCTCACACTTGTATATGAATAAAAAAAATAAGTGCAGTGTTATTGACAGCTTAGCATAAGCAGCAAGAAAACAATGAAACATAAACGAATTTGCAACATAAAATACAAAAAAAACTTTGTGCGTGAGCGACCCAAATCTGCGTGATTTTTAATCGTGGATTCCTTTTTCGGCTATCCTAATGATATTAGGATATCCTAATGATATTTTGTGTTTCAGGCCCCATTACCTGCACCAGGGTGGTTGACAACTTTCGAAGCTGTCAATAAGGATTTAATATGCCCACAAGTTTTGAATCCCCTGTTTCCTATATCGGTGAATAAAACGATGCAAGAAAATTGTCTTATTGCAAATGTATTCGTACCAGATACGACTAAGACCGATCTACCAGTCGTTGTTTACGTGCATGGAGGGGCTTATCAAGCGGGACATGGAAATTCTTTAACAGTATTCAACTTGCTAAAAGTGAAACAAATTATTTATGTCAATTTTAATTACCGCCTTGGCATACATGGTTTCTTATGTCTGGGGACCGAAGATGCTCCTGGCAACGCCGGGATGAAGGACCAGGTAGCACTGCTGCGATGGGTCAAAAATAACATTGCCAATTTCGGTGGAAATCCTAACGACATCACAATCCAAGGCAGCAGCGCAGGGTCTTCTTCCGTCGACCTCTTGATGCTATCACCTTCTACGAAAGGACTGTTCAACAAAGCCATACCCGAGAGCGGAGCCAGTCTTGCTGCTTTCAGTGTTCAGATGGATCCGGTAGGAAATGCAAAAGAGTACGCTCGCAAATTCGATGTAAATAATGTAGATGATATTTACGGTTTAGAAAGTTTTTACAAGAAAGCCCCATTGGCTGATTTATTTACGGATGGTTTCATGGATAGAAAAGATTCCACTTTTGTATTTTCACCTTGCGTAGAAAGGAAAACTAGTGAAGAGCCCTTTTTGAAAAACTCTCCATTTCGTATATTAACAAGTGGCCAGTATGATAAATTTCCAATGTTGTATGGATTCGCTAACATGGAAGGCTTACTAAGAATCAATTTATTTAGTACTTGGAAAGACAAAATGAATGAAAAGTTCTCGGACTTTTTACCCACTGATTTGCAATTCAAATCTGACGAAGAGAAAGAAAACGTTGCAAAGCAAGTCAAGGAATTTTATTTTGGTGACAAGTTAGTTAGTAATGAAACAGTTTTGCAATACATTGAATATTTTTCTGACGTTTTATTTACGTATGGAGCCCTAAGAGCTGTCAAACTTCAAGTTCAAGCAGGCAACAATCAGATTTATCTCTACGAATACTCCTTCACTGATGATGAAGAGGACGAATTCTTGGTTCCTCATACAAAAGATGTGCGCGGAGCAAAGCACTGTGCTCAGTCTGGAGCAGTATTTGACCCTTTTTTGAGAAGCACAAATGAGAACAAAATATCACAGGAATACCAACGCAACAAAGCTCTTATGAGAGAATTATGGAGCAACTTCATAATTGAAGGGTAAGTGTTTTCGGAAAATTGTAAGTAATTCTCCAGTAGCCCAGTTAATAAAGTTCGCCCCTGATGCCCCTAATGTGTTTTAAGCATGTCTCAGACTTTGCTTACTTCAAGTTTCCTGTTAAATATGAGAAAGAAAAAAATAGTAATGTAGATATACTACTTTTATTACAATTTTGCCATATCTATACCTACATAATATCATAAAGCTAAAAAGTTTGCTTAACCAATTACGTAGTTGCGGGGGAGAGGGGGAACAGAGGTGCAATTGTGTAAAGCAATTGTATATATTTGACAGTTCAAAACGTACGGTAGGTATGATCTGTCAAACGTATGCCGTTCTGCCGTTCAACTGATCATACCGTACGTTTTGAACTGTCAAATGAATACGATTGCTTTACACAATTCCACCTCAGCTTTTCTAGAGACATGGATTTTTAAAGTAAATGAGATTGACGGCAGAAAACACTAGGACCACTAAAATTAATGCATGATATCTATTTTTAGAGCGCCGGTCCCAGCAGACTCTACGCTGCCGGCGTGGCCACCTGCGGGCGCGTCGGGCTCGCCGCACATGTCGCTCGGACGCGAGTTGGAGCTGCGCGGCGCGCTGCTGGAGCGGCGCGCGCGCTTCTGGGACCGCCTCTACGAGCGCCACTACCGCGAGCCGCAGCCGCCGCCCGCGCCGCCGGCGAAGCACTCGGAATTATAAGCGGGCTCAAATATTAAACACCTGTTGCTTTGCTGTGTTATAAAGAAATCTGGTTTTATCAATTATGTATTAAGGAAACACATTAGCATGAAAAACGGTGTTATTACAATAAATCGACAGAAATAAAATATATTTAGACATCATTTTATCTACAATAATTATCATTATTTCTAATTATTAATTTCAAGAGAGTTTAATAGTGTAAAAGTACATAAAACATACAAGTATATTGCTAATATAAGCAACAAACTTAGATTCTTTACTTATTAGGTTCACTATACGTAGTATTAGTATACTGTACGTAGTAAAGTTATTGAGCAAATAATCATACACTTATTTATAGTCGTTTTTATTTGCTTCTTGTAAACTATCTTGACATTCCTATTTAACGAAATTATACATTTAAATATAAGATTAACACAGCACTTACACATAGGCAATTTATCGTTGAACACTGACATCTTTTAAAATCAAAAAGTTTGTACACGGTCACAGTCGAGGAAATGTTAGGTCGCCATGCTAAATAAAAACCAACCTCCCAGACAAAGGTTTATTATCTCATCTCATATTATATAGATGGTCAAAAATACGTTTCATCCAATTTAATAAATAGAAGAAAGAAAAGAAAATACATTTATTCGACTCCCAAACACAGATGCAATACACACACAATCACTTATTTAGAAGTGGCAGCAAGATGAATGCCACGACACGAATTTTCAGAGGGTGCCTAACACAAAAAACGAAAAACATAAAACAAAAGAAAAGAATAAAAGCAAATATAATATATAATAACAAACAATACACATTTACGTTTTCATTTATATTAACGTTAACAGAAAATAAAGCATCGCAAGCGCTTAATATAAGAGTGTAACCAAAAACTTAGTGACTACTGATTGATCTTACATCTACTGTCCGCTAAGGACAAATCGATATTTTTAGTACTTAAATAATCTAAAATGCTACTTTATGAACCTGATAGCAACATCACAAAGTTAATAGTTTTGGTGTAAAAGCTCCGCAAAGTGTCAAGTAACTAGCGTTTTACCCGAATCTCATTTTGGTGCCGTATTCCTTTACCATTTTCTTATAATAATCAAAATTCAGTTATAAAAATGAATTTCCTATACTTGTGTAGTACGAAAACTACACAAAACGCCACCTGTATGGGCTGGTAGAGCTGGAGTCCTGTGAGGTAGATGAGAATTATTCCTTCCTCTTTACCAGTAAGGAGGCACCACTTGATTCTAGGGCTAAATTAGCTCAGATGACTATCAGGTACGCACGCCTATGCAAGCTACTTCCTTCCTTTACGTTTAATTCTGAATAAAAATTAAACGTCGGTGTCTAGTTTGCACCGTAGCTGCGTAAGTGGGAACACTCATTGATTCAATACCTTCCACAGACAAAAAAGCATTTGCGTGCTTGGCGGGGTGAACCGCGGCGTTGTAGTTGCTAAGAAGATCTTGCTTCTTAAACACTGCTAGTTAATATTTTTTTACTGGGAAATAATCATAGTAAGTAGTAACATAGCTCTCAATCGATGTTTTTATGGGTTTTACTCCGTTTTCTAAAAGAAAAAAAGCAATTACTATTTATGACCTGTGTCGTCCTATTTTATGTTGGCAAATCCTCAGTATAAACATTCATAAGAACCTAATTGTTCTTTTTAATTTGAACTTACAACAATAAATTAAGGTTTGGTTATTATATTATCATATAAAAAAAAGTGTTACCTTTGTCAAGCTACTCCAGTGTTGAGTATCCAAACAAAAGCGTTTTTGACCGTCCGCCTATTAGGTATTCTGTGTGGTTTAAACCTCACTTACGCCTAAATATTAATGATAAAGAAAAATCTTCTGTCATAACAAGGCCAAAACCTAGGACCAATTCTCGCGGCAATGGAAATTTTTTCGTGTGGTAATTCGATTGCGAGTTTTAACCGTTTACCTAAAAATCAAGTACAATATCTACACGTAAAAAAAACTAGCGCACGAACAAAATCTATAGACATAGAAAAGAATAGCCTTGAGAAATCAAAAACTATTTTTTCTTCGACAATGAAAATTCAATAGGTGAACTTTTTCCGTATACTAATTGCACGAGAATTGGCCGCCTGGTAGTTCACATTTTTATTACTCAATGTTTACTGTCAGTCACACAAGACTCATGATTTCTACAGCGGTCGCCGTAGAAATACACCTTGTACGAAAATGATAACTGAAATCACTTCAAACACATTAAGACTCATCAAACAAGTCATAAACATACAAAAGAAATAGAGTTTCATTTAAAAATATTAATTAAAACTAATCAAATCAGAATATTTTTGAATAAGACCCGAACGAAAGTCATGATAAAAATAATCAATAATCATTATAAATCATTTACGACCTCTTTAGAGTAGTGGCTAAGCATGCTGGGTTTCAAGGCGTGGAAGCTCTGACGTCCCGGATGCGATTCCCGGTCGGGTCAATATAGAAATCAAAATGTTCTATATCGTCTGGGGTCTGGGTGTTGTGGTTCCACCGTTGTGTCTGATTTCCATATCACAAGTGAATTTAGCTACTTACTATGGGGTCAGAGCAATGTATGTGATAGGTGTACAAAATATTTATATGTATTTAAGACAGTAAATGACTGTATATGCCGGTTTTTGACCAATTTGACCGTAAACAAACTGGATGCAGACCGTTTGTGATCAGTCGTGGTGGAAAAACGTGGTGCTTATGTTCAGCAGTGGACGTCCTTTAGCTGAAAATGATGATGATGGTGATGACCGTAACGGACAATCCGTCAAATTCAGTCACTATAGTCATTTATATCAACGCTAGTAGAGAAGCTGAAAGTGATCTACGGCCCTGCTAGTTACGAGTGAGCTTCATGGATTTTACAGTTCAATGTGTCTTGAAGGTGGCGCGGGCGGCGGCCGCGGCTCGCGGTAGTGGCGCTCGTAGATGTCGTCCCAGAAGCGCGCGCGCCGCTCCAGCAGCGCGCCGCGCAGCTCCAACTCGCGCCCGAGCGACATGTGCGGCGAGCCCGACGCGTCTGCCGCCGGCCACGATGGCAATGGAGATCCCTCCGGCACCGGACTCCTGTAAAATTTTTTTTATGGATTATGCCCACGATTATTATTCTGCGGCAGTATCGGGATATTACACAATTATGTTATTCATAAAGTTCGCAAGATTATGAGAGGTGGAATCGTAATCTTTCCATGTTCAAATTATTCGTGCCAGTTCAGCATATTTTTGTAACACAAATATCATTTGCTATTTTTTTTGTTTCCTGGTATTATCACAATTATTATTCTCTCGCAGTAAATCTCTCGCACATCAAGTATAAGGTAAGTACTAAATTAAATTGGGAAGCTATCACAAAGCTCTATAGATTTTAAATACTAACTCTTATAATCCTGCATAGGTAATTAAATCACACATTATTTCTGTAGTTGAGTCATTGATATAGAACAAAGCTAAAGGAACATAAAAGTGCGTCTGCTGAAGATTATCCCCGTGTGAATTAGTGGAAATAGGATGACATTTAATAAACGAGTTTTCATAAACTTACCCTTGAATAATGAAGTTACTCCATAATTGTCTTATTATGGCTTTGTTATTTTGGTATTCTTCGGTTATTTTCTTATCTTTGTGAAGAAATAGCATTGTATCAAACACTGCTGCAGACTGAGCGCAATGATTAGCACCGCGTTCATCTGTATAAGGCACTAAAAATACTTCGTCTTCATCATCGGTAAATGAATATTCGTATAAATAAATCTTATCGTTGCCAGCTTGGACGTGTAGTTTAACTGCTCTAAGAGTTGCATATGCAAAAATTACATCAGTAAAATATTCAATGTATTGCAGTATTGTTTCATCACCTATCGGCCTATCGCCAAAATAGAATTCCTTGACTTGCTTTGCAACGTTCTCTTTCTCTTCATCAGATTCGAATTGCAAATCAGCAGGCAAAAAGTCCGAAAAATTTTCATTCATACTGTCTTTCCAAGTACTAAAATAGTGAATTCTTAGTAAGCCTTCCATGTTCGCGAAACCATACAGCATTGGAACTTTTGCGTACTGACCACTTTTTAATATTTGAAACGGAGAGCTTTCCAAAAAAGCCTCTTCACTGGTTTTCCTTTCAACGCAAGGTGAAAATAAAAAGTTTGAATCTTTTTTATCCATAAAAATATCTGTGAATAAATCATCAATTGAGGCTGTTTTGTAAAAACTTTCTAAAGCGTAAATATCATCCACATTAGTGACACCGAATCTCCTGGCATACTCTTTGGCGTTTTCTACGGGATCCAGCTGAACACTAAAAACAGCAAGATTGGCTCCGCTCTCTGGAATGACTTTGTTGAACAGTCCCTTCACTGACGGTGACAGCATCAAAAGGTCGACGGCAGAAGATCCAGCGCTACTACCTTGGAGGGTGATGTCCTTAGGATTTCCACCAAAACTGGCGATGTTATTTTTGACCCATCGCAGCAGTGCTACCTGGTCCTTCATCCCGGCGTTGCCAGGAGCATCTTCAGTCCCGAGACATAAGAAACCGTGTATGCCAAGGCGGTAATTAAAATTGACAAAAATAATTGGTTTCACTTCCATCAAGTTAAACGGTGTAAACATGTTGCCGTATCCCATTTGATAGGCCCCTCCATGTACGTAAACTACGACTGGTAGATCTTTCTCGGTCGTATCCGGTACCAATACATTTGCAATAAGGCAGTTTTCTTGCATTGTTTTATTATCCGTCATCGGAAATATAGGAACCACGGTTTGTGGGCAAATTATATCTTCATTGACAGCTTCGAATGTTGTCAACCATGCTGGCGCGGGCAATGGAGCCTGAAAATAGAAGGTGAGTTTTTAAATGTGTCTCTTCGCGTACCTAATCATTGTTTTACGCGTACAATCATTCATCATTTTTTTTACCGACACCTGACATAGGTGATAGGGATTGAAATTATTTATACTAGTCTTCAACATTCATTGATCTCCGTTAAAAACGTTTTAGCATAATAAACCGACTTTTCCATACATGACACAGTTTCGTGTTGTAATAGTAGATTATTCAATAAGGGTGTAAACAAACTCTTCAGCTTAATAATGTTAGTATTTATATGTGTCATGTTACTATACAGATTATGGCCTGTAATAGAAGAAAAAAAGGTCCTATAGTAACCCGTATACAATTCGAAATGGTGTTAACTTATTAAGACTCCATTTTAACAACGTTTAAACTTATCCGACCGAATAAGTAGAAAATTACCAATTTTAAAATGTCATTTTCATAAATGATTGCTGGCAAACAGGTGACATTTTAAAATTAGGCGTTTTATTCCACGAATATTCCTTATCTGACGTTGCTAAAATCGACTTTAAAATTAATAATCAATTTATAGTTTTCTAAAAAATTCATCGGACCAGGCAATGTATTGCAAACAAATATATACTTACATAAAGGTATAGAACTTGACAATGTCAGTACTACAACGAGTTAGCATATTAGGAAGTATAACTTTGGATTATCTAAGTATGCTCTATTAAGTAAAGTTAAAAACCGGCCAAGTGCAAGTCGGACTCGCACACTATAGGTTCAGTGCCAACTTTAACTGAATTTAGAGATCCACTTACTTCCGTTTTGCCAAAATACCAAAATATTTTGTTGACAGCACATGTAACTTTGTTTATCATAGTATTTGTATTAAATAACAAAGAAATTTTTGCGGTTATAGAAAATCTATACTACTAGTTCTCGTTGAAACTGAGTCTTTGACAAGATCTACATCAGGTTTATTTTTCAAAATTGTCACTCGCTTAGTTTGAAAGTTGGAAGGGGGGGGGGGGGGACGCCCATTTTACTACTTACTTTGGAAGCATCCATCTCTGAAAACTTTGACTAGAAATTGTAAAGACGAGAAAAGTTTCAACTGTGTGATACTAATAATTTCAGAATAAAGTGGCTATGAAATACGGACGGACAGACACACAGACAGATTCCGTTTTAGCCATTCGGCTAAAAAGAAAATGAACAGGACAAAGTAACTACGTATTCTCTGTATAATCATTGTTTACAATTTACAGGTCACATGCTGTATACTCGTACGTCTAACAAATAATCTTATCGCTAAACTTAATAATCATAATGATTTAGGTATAATGATTTGATATGATAACTTCTATGTCCATGAAAATAGTGTTTGTTTGTAAGAAGAGTTATAAAAAAATCAAGATATCTTTAAACATTATCCAGGTACCTACTGTATAGAAATAATGATTTAAAACTCTTTACGAAAAAGTAGGGAGTCAACTGGAGTAGGCAAGCCGAGCATGGAATGCCCAGTTTAATCATTAAAACTTGAAATAATTCAGCGCAAGTTATTTTGGATTTATTAATTATAAACTTAGAATAAAAACCGATTCCGATTATAATAGCAGACCATATGCTTCCCTAGGCTTTTCCCTGAGATGGGAAGCACCTGCCATACCTACATACTTAGCTTCAGGAAGCGAACAGCGAACTTCTCTCAAAGATTTCAGGTTCCTTTTCGTAGTTAACTAAGCAGAAAATATCTAATCTACCATGTTTAACAGCTACTAACCACTGAATTATAGAAAAAAAGTATTTTTTTTTAATTCCGATTTTATCAAAAAAGTACTGAACATATTATAGAAAGACTTGCTCAGACTTGCAAGGAATGGTAATTAATTCACTATTTCTCATTCGGCAAGTACCCACGTACAACTTGCAAGTAGGTACCTTAAATTTGTGAGGTCCAGTAGGAGCTGAGGCGTAAGGTATACCATAAAAGGCGAACACGTCGTGTCCAGGTACTTTGTACCCGCGCACTGGCCCCTGCGGGATGCGCACGAGTCGCGAGGCGCGCTCGACTCGCTGCGCAGACGCCGCGCACAGCGCGACACACACTGACACCACCCAAACCGACCACATAGTAGAGCAGTCGGAACTGAACTGAAATTGAAATTGATGGTAGCAGTCTTTTTACCACGTAACTAATCATGCAGAGATTCGACATGAGATATGGAACGCTTATTTTTCGGAAGATTATTACATTCACTCAGTTATAGAGTGTATTAAAACGTTTTTATATAAGCAGGCCAGGCCGATTCTAGCGGCAATTGAACTTTTTTCGTGTGGTAATTCAATTGCAAGTTTACCCGTTTTACCCAAAAAAATCAAGTAAAATATAAAATATCTACACGTAAAAAAACAATTGCACGAACAAAACGCTTCTAAATACATAGAAATCGTGACCCTGAGAAATCAAAATCTATTTTTTCTTCGACAAAGAAAATTCTATCGGTGAACTTTTTTCGTTTCGAATACGAATTTCACGAGAATTGGCCCCGCTGGGCATGATGAACAAGTGTAATCTTAAATAAATAAATAAATTTTATATTTCCCCGATGATAATACTGTAGGTATGTAGGTACGTGCGATGGATTCACCTCTTCCTTACAGTATGGTGCTAGCAACACTCAGTCTGTAATTATAAGGGTTTGTCAATTTGATACTGGCAAGCAATCCAATCTAAAGGACACAGTTGTAAAAAGGTTTGTACGTTATTTTTAAGTGTTTCTATTTTCCGTTATACAGGGTGTTTAGTACATCGTGTGCCAAATGTAAATTGCTTATGATTTTCTGCCTTTAGTTTTTCTAGGCCCGATGGATTTTTAATGATCGTATTTTTATGTTTTTATAAACAATATCCGAAATCCGGCATGCAAATCTTTATTTTAAACTATAATTGTTTTTGTACATATTATTTTTGCATGATATTGTGCATTATTTTGCGGTTTTACCAACATCACAATCACATACACAAATTATCTGGTTCTTTTTTTATTTCCAAAGCCACGGAGCATAAATTTCTTAAATTTGACCTGCAATATATAATATCTGGACTCGACAGACTTCATAAAAACTTCTTTAGACTGTACTTATAGTAAAGGTATGCCACTTGTTATAAAAAACATTTAAAAAATCATGGATGTATACCACTTCGTATGAAAAATATGGAAACGACATCCCGAAGGAACCTCGTGCGATATGAATTGATGGTCCCGGACATGCGCGGTATCAGTCACTCACTCCCGCTTGTGGTGAAATTATAACACTGAGACTTTTTCAAGACTTTTATTCTTCGAACAGGGTACAACTTTAGATACAACCTCTTCAACTTGATGCCGCAAACCAACTGAACTGCCGGACTACGCGTTCTCCCCGAATACAAAACTCCCCTCCAAAATATATCGGTGTTGCCAGCAAATAAATTTAAATGTAACTTGTATAAATACTAGTTCGAATAAATGATAGAAGCTATTTATGTGAAAATTACGACACGCTCGTAGCGATATATATGCAATATGACATTTGATCAATTAATTCGTCAAAAATGCCGTCTTGCGTTTTAAAAACATGCAACAATAAAACCCGCAAGAAATTAAAAGATACCTGCTTTACTTTTCAACGTTAAGTAAATAAAATGTTAACTGTAACCTACTTAAATTTTTTTTTCAAAAGTTTTAAATGTGTTGTATGAAATTGCCGGCATTTCATACGAAAATCAAAGATTACGAAAAGTGACTCGCATAGTTTGGAAAAGTAGGTAATAAATGAGGTAAGGAAAAGTGATGTTGTGCTACTTCTAATAAAATGTTTTTAAATCGGTAGTTTTTCCCGAGTAATTTTGTTTGAAAAATTCTAATAAAGAAAAAGATAAATTTAAAAATAATAAAACTAACTAAACACTTCGTTTTTAGTTAGTTTTATTATTTTTATAATTTAACGATCCCCTGTGTTTTCAACCACCCTCGTAGGCTATAAATAAATAGCGTAGCGGTTATAAATAAATATTTAACTATTATACATTTAAATTAAATAATACTCATTCAATACAGTCAGGTATAATAGGCAAAAAAGCCTGTGTCACTTCTGTAGTTTGTTAATCAACATTCAAATTTCAAGGAATACGTCAGTCTGTTGACAGTTCACATCAATATCTTGTCATCAAATTGCGCAAACTTTTTGCTTGGCATAGCGTCTCTATACGTAGTAGTAATAACTCGATGCAACAAAAACTCCGAAAATTTTCGCAGGTCGCAAAATGCTGCATACAAAATTCGCACCAAAACTAGTTTTGTACGAAAGTTTGATGTGACTTTCTATTAGAAAAACTGTTATTTCACTCTTACCACATAAATCTAATTACGCTGGATATATTTTCAAATAAAATAACAGAATGTGGACCTCATGCATTTTTTTTTTGTATGCGGGGTTGGATATATTTCATACAAAAACAACTTGTCTTATCAGCGAATTTTGTATGCAGCAGTTTGAGATCTGGGTCAAAAAATGAGAAAATGTTTTTATTACAAGTGGCATGCCTTTATCTCGAACACTTAGGTATTAAGATAATGAACACTATGGCCAGCCATATTCTGGCTAACCGTCGTAGAGTCCTGCGGGCCTAAGCGTTTATTTATTTATCGCAGCAACGGATAAATTTCAAACGTCGCTAGAATCATAATTAAAAGGTTTTTACTAATTTCAATGTATTCATTTGTTTTTAAAAGCATTTAGGCTTGCTTTACTAGTCAAAAAAATGTGGGTAAGCGTGTTGTTTAGGAAATAAAATTATTTATCGACTCGATAAACGGTATCGAGGCGTGCATGTTAGGCCTACTGGTTACTGTCTGATTTAAAACTAAAAGTCATGATGACTGTTATCGATTACTTTCATATTATATTATGTTAACTAATCGGGGGAGTACCTTATCAATCATAACAGTATTCGTCCTCGATATTAAACACAAGTCTGGGCAAGTAACATTGCTTGCACTTATCACCACTTAATACAATTTAGAGCTAGAACAAAAAACTCCATTTATATGTTATTTCAGGAAAAATACTATAAATAACTATTGAAACGATTAAAAAATAAAAAAATAAAACGATTTCCGCATCCGGTTAAAAAAATTAAGACGTCACGTCCTCCACGCCCTTGCTTTTGAAGTCTTCGTGTAGTTTAGATATACGTGTAATAATATGATGATATTTCCTAGAGATCCTTCCTTCTATCCAACAGAAAAACATTTTTCAAATCGATCCAGTAGTTCCTGAGATTAGCCCGTTCAAACAAGGGTAGGGTGCTCGTAGCGCAGTGGTCGCAGCGCTTTGGTAGTGATACCGAAGTGAAGCAACCTCCGGCGCGGTAGTTATTGGATTGGTGACCATTCCGACCATATAAGTGACGTATATCACGAGCATCTCAGTGCTTCGGAAGGTACGTTAAGCCGTTGAACCCGGCTGATATCGGTTGATATTAGTCGTTAAGCCTAGTCAGAGGCCTTATGCCGGCTTGATAACATCTGACAGCAGGGTTAGTCGCTTGCCTTGCAATGCTTTTCTAGTGTTTTTTAAGCTATTACCTCTCAATCTTTGATAACGAAATATTTTAACATTAATAGGATATATATAGCATAAAAACTAGTATTATACAGATATTATTATGATTAAAGATATGGTATTACTACCAGATACATCCTAACTGTTTTGTATGAGTTTTCGATACACAGTTCCAATAGAACGATGACCGTGCGATCTTATTGATTCATACTTTAGTTTGTTTAGAAATCAATCTGTAGGTGTCATTAAAGTTTAAACTCACAAAAAAAGAGCATGCGTTCCTCGACGCTGAAATATCCTCACCTTGCGTGAAATATAGGGTATGTCTGTCGAATTACGCCTATCTAAAGTTTAAGCTTACTCGTCTTTGTAATTATGAAGATAATAAATAAAAAGGCATGTATTTCAATAGTTTGTTTAATGGTTGATTGAAGAAACATTAAAAAATAAGTATTTTTTTCAAAACAAAAACAATAAAACCTAAACTTTAACATGGTGCGTTTGGCAGAATTAAACTACTTCGGTTTAATTTCGCCTACTACACTTTTTCTGAGATCTTTTCTTACTTAATCTTAATCTAATTTTTTATTAATCACAAAGAGAATCAGTCATAATAGTACTTTCAATAATCAGTCTATAAATTTTACACATATTTTTTTTCATAGTTTTATCTCAGCTTAAGTAAAATATTAAATAACTAAGTTATTAACATTAACCCGTATAATTTAACCATGGGACATGATAGAAGATCAATAAAACTATCTTGGAATATACATTTTGAATAAAAAAAATATTAACATAAAAAAATTAAGGTAGGCGTTATTTAACCCAGTCGGGGTAGTTACGCCTATTGGATATCTAATGTTTAATACTATAATATGACTATCAGCGAACAGGAATATGCTCGTGGAAGACACCTAGTATTATTTCTAGTCACACCACCAAGACAATTAATCTCTTCCAAGTCATTCTTGGTCAGCCCTACGCATTCCTCGTGGTACCATTTTGGTTCATTTACGCATGGTCACATGTCAGCAATGCGATTCTCATGACAAGCGTAGCAGTACCAGTTTTCTCTTTCATTCTCTTTACCTTTTTTTGTACTTTTTTCGTCTTTCTCCCTATTTTTGGTTCTTCTGACACTTAACTTAAGTCACTTTGTTTCCATGCATTACGTTATTTTTTTCAGACATATTGGGAACCTTTTAGTAACATAATATACAAGAAAAATATATGTAGCAAATAAAATGTATCGCAGTCGTTACAAGGGGGGAAATAAAGATTCGAACGATACCTCACACAAGCAAGACGGATCAGCCGTTAAGAAGTGATTGTGGAACAAAGAAAATCACAATACATATGTGATTTTCTTTGTTCCACAATTGAATTTTTTGATAGTCGTGTAAAAATGTGGGTAAATTTCACATTATTTGTCCTCAATATTTTTATATGGTATTACTAAAGTTTTTAAATTTAGGCTGCAAGACAGGGTAGCCCCATACATAATGTTAATGACGCCTATGTGTGAGGTAAATCCGCCTACGATAGCATTTGGCGTGGGTAAATACGCCTAGGCGTAATTACCTGTCGTTCCCAGTTTTAAGAAATGTTACAATAAAATTAAATCTAGCCATTTATTATGGTTAACAAGCTAAATATGGATTAACAAATAGTTATTTCAAATAGTGAAAGCAAAATTTTAGGAAAAAATGTACGAAAAGAATAAAATCTTAGCGGAAACTATCCGTTGTTCGCTGACAAAAATTGCACAACGGCCACTCGCGCCGAAAGTCGCTCCACTACTAGATCGCGGTATATGCGGGGTCACGGGCGAGGTGCGCAAGCGCTACCAGACATAATCACCTTTATGCGTGGGATATAAGATTTGTTTATACGATACATTTAACAAGGAGTTCTGAGCTTAGGCGTAATTAGCTTATAGGCGTAATTCGACAGACATACCTCACTTACTCTTACTTAAGTTTAGTACAAATCTAGTACATTACATTAGGGAAAAAATGTGTCTTGTCACTGAATACAGACAGAAGTGTTTTTGCAACATGAGAGTAGGTACCTACTTGTTTTGAACATTGATTATTCAGATAACTCCTTATCATTTATTTATACTGTCAGTGTAGTGTTAGAGATTACATCTAAGACCCCTTACACACTGCGACTTTTAGCATCGTTTTGAAAACGCGCTTCAACATCGCGACTCAGGTCGAAATTTATAAAATTATTTTGCTTTAAGTTTCCGCTAAGCGACGCCGGCGCAGGCAACTAACAACACGAACCGTCACCGCGTTAAATATTAGTTCAGGCAAATGCAGGATGCACCACCTGCCCTCCCTCAATACTCATGCGGCACAGTTGATGCAATTATTAGTACCCAATACCAACGTGCAAAAAACCTCGACGCGTTTCGCCACTGCCCGAAAAATAATTTTATAAATTTCAACCTAATAATGGATTTCCGCAAAGTAACGCCTGATTCAATTAATCGCGACTCACGCAATGAACCGATATATCAGTCGCGCGATAGCAAGCATCGATGCCGAAGCGTGACTGCATCGATGCTAACGCGAGTTAGTACCGCAGATCGCTGCAGTCGCCAATCAGTACATAATTTGACAATTACCAGCTTCTGCATCGCGACTGTATCGATGCTAACGCGCGTTGGCATCGCGACTGTATTGATGCTAAAAGTAGCGCAGTGTGTAAAGGGTCTAAGTAGGTAGGTATTTAGTGTTCTTATTTTACTTACCTACTGCACACTGCACAGTAGGTGTCTGTCACTCTTTGTCTGTACCTACTCAGATTTTTAATTATGGTGTTATTGCACGTAGATCGACATGTGCCGGCGGTAATTCCTCAATGGCCGGCGGTCATGTCGGTCTTGCCGCGATGGCATGCTTCTATTAACTGGTGATACTATGGAAAAATTCGCCGCGGCGGCATGGCCGCCGGCACGTGCCGTTTTTAGATAGACCGAAATTACATTAATTTAAAAATAGTGTTGTTTCTTAATAATCGTGAAAAATTTGAAATCATGTTTCCTACAAATACCATCATAATTTCAAATAATGATTGATATTTATAGAAAGTAGTAAAAAGTCAAAATATTTTAAAATCATTCAAGAATAAAATAATGCTATTGAAAGCACTTAAATATTTTACTCATTCGAAAATTTTATTATGTATTTCGTTTGTTTAGAGCTGTATTGAATGTTTTACATGGATTGTTAATTCAAGTAGGATATCAATATTGAAAAATCAACACTACTGCACTTCGCTTGTAACATTAAAAAGTATTGTACTTTTGCAATTGAAGTCTTATTCCGGTCTATCTAAATAAAAATCAGAGTATAGCGCCAGTATTATTGTATAAACCACTAGTGCTGATCCACAGCTTTGCAGGTAACAAAATTACAGGAGTTTGAAGTGTAGAATGTTTGCTATTGTCGATAAATAAGTACCCATTTTTGATGATAGGTGGCGTTTGGTATTCAATTTGACATTACCATCGTGTAATGTCATCCTTGAAATGCCATATTGCTTAGTTTGAGATTGTTTGATTAACGGTTTTTTAGTGCAATTTTTATCTTTCGTGTCTGGTGTTGCATGATAAAATTGATCTAGAGCAAACCGATCCGTTATTCTTATTTTATTTTTGGACGGAAAAACAAGTGATGAAATAAATGTTATGTTCGATGCTGTTTATGGAACCCTTCGCCGTCCATGATAATTAGATTTTCATTTGACGAAATTAAGGGTGGGGTTAGAACTGTTTCCAACAAGGAATGGACTCCGTTCACGTCGGTTACCGAGGAAATAGACGAAAATGTCTAGTTTATTATTATTGCTGATCGCCGAACGAAAGTGCGCGAAGTGGCTAAGGCCCTATAGGCATTTCGTATGGAACGGCAATCAAAATAATTAATAAGCAATTGGATGTGAGAAAGGTGTCGGCGCGATGGCTGCCACGGTTGTTAACACTGGGCCACAATCGGTTGCGAGGAAAATGTCGACGCAGTATTTTTACAAAAACCTTATTCGCCTAACTGTGTCTTACCTATGGACCAAAAGCGACCCTATGAATGTTTTTTAAAAGTAAACAAAACAAATTTGGCAAAGGTTCCAATTTCATTCCGAACATGGGTAACATGCTTTATCTGTAAAATATCATAGATTTCCCAAGTATACCTCATGCATACCTCATGTAAATAATACTCGCCTGAAAAGTACGTACCTTTAAGGGTCGATTTTGCCAAAGTCGGTTAAGACATCCGACTGAATAAGTATAAAACGACAGATTTTAAAATACCATTTACTTGAATGATTTTTGACAAATATACCTGGGTTCGTTTTTAAATTAGGCGTATTGATTTTATTCGACGAATATTCCTTAGCTGCCGCTGGAAGATATTTTTTTGTATAATATTACATCTACGTACGTTTCATTTTCGTACGTACCTAGGTACTTAAACGTACGTATTTGGTGTGAATCAATGCTTAACATACATACACTACTCTAATCTCATCGCCACAAAGATGAAAATACATAGAAAATATATATTTTTTTTATTAAAATAAAACAACGGATTTCCTTTCTTCTTCTTTCAATGGGTTTCGATCTTTAATTAATTCCCGCATAATCAAGTTTTCTAAGTACCTACTTAGTACTCGTAGTAGACTGTATCAACTTATTAGGTAAATGTTACTATTATTGTGTTACATCGGAAATCGACAACACAATAAAATTGTAATTTATTCCATTTATGATATACGGAGGCAATTGAGAACTACTAGCAGTTAATATGGTGAGGTTCTCATCGGAAACCCGGTCCATAGATCATCTCTCCAATGATTGCGACATTACCAACGCTGGTCAAATCAATACCTACGTGTGACATTCGGATTTCGGATACGGAGATGCAAACGTCCAACAGTTCTCCTATCCTACCTACAGATACAGCCTTTAAAAAGAGGTAATATTGACTGAACTTTAAAGCATCAACCAAAGTACTTTTTGTCACGTTTTAACAAACCGATAATAATTTAACGTGCTGTGCAAATGATGCAATAATTACGGTCAGCAGCATGGCTTTTGCGTACGGCAGAAGTTGGTGTAGTCTTAAGCAAATTTTTTGACATTTCACGTAGACAACGCTGAGACAAAATTGGTGTTTTCGCGTAATATTTTGCTTGAGAAGAATTTTTCAATGAAACTTAAAAAAAATACATTGTTTTTTTTTAATTAATCAAAGAAGCTTTGTTAATAAAAAATATATTTGGTGAAACAGAAAATTGAAAGTGTCGACGCGAAATGTCAAATTTTTTGCTTCAGACTTAAACCTTTGAATTTGGAAGCTTTCAAGAAGAGAGTGAATCTGCGTTAATAGTCAGACATGGTGCATCTAGATTGCATCCTAGCTCATTAATCATTAAAAAGATGTAATCATGGCCAAATACCTTTATAACCTAAACAAAAACACTCGATTGTTTTTATCAGTCTCTGTTAAAAGGCATTTTTCTTAACATAACTAGTAGAAAACACCAATTCCTTTGACTGAAAAAAAATAATAAAAAACATTAATGGTTTTACTATTACGGATTACTGGAGAAGGCAACAGTTTTAAGGCTGAGTCACGTGTTCTCATGCATTTTACTGAGTTTTATCTGAAACGAATCTTGTAAGCACGGAGTCAACGAATGCGGGCAGATGCCTGACTCAGCCTGATATTCTCGACCCCCGTCGCCCTGTTCACTCTAGCTCTCATCTCAGTATGAATGAAAAGGATAGCCCAAAGAACCCTGAACGCACGCAGTAGAACCTTTAACATGCTAGACGATCTTTATGTAGATACGGAATCTACACGTAGAGCTGGCGAAGTGTGTGGATAGCCGACTAAGCGATTTTCGCAAGGTAGTACCTATACTAAAATTCTGTTTTAGCATTTTATTTTAGTGCACACCCTGAATGTCATGTGTCAGACTAGTTTAATTATATCTTTATAAATAAAAATTAATCCATGTTTTCCTTGGTCTGTGTCAGACTAGTTTAATTATATCTTTATAAATAAAAATTAATCCATGTTTTCCTTGGTCACGGCATCACGCGTGATCGGTTGGACCGATTTTCAGGAGAAAGTTCTTATGAAAAAAAGTTGAGCGGGTGGACCGATTTTCATGATTTTTACTTTGTCAGATTCGTCACTGTCCAGAGTAAGATAATAATAATTAAAATAACAGGAGTCGGGGCGGCACGGGGCCGGAGGTGAAAAAAGGCGCTAGTGAACAAAAAAAAACGAAGTTTTAAGTTTAAATACCTACTATCAGGCTATAATTAATATAACTTGTACATTACAACAAGAAATAGTCATGATACTAATAACCACCATTAGAAAGTCCCAAAATCCACTAGTTCAAAGATCACGTATTATGTTATTTAATTATCAACATCCTGGAATAGCGCTTTAACAAAATTTCGCGCAACAACTGTATTCAAATTGGCAGGTACTCAAATAAACAAACCTCAGTTGCCATATTATTGCGTAACTCTTGAGTTTGTAAAACAATAAGATATCCTTATTTATAAATGAAGTTAAATTAAACAAATGAGTTCACAAATCGACGTATACTGCGAAGTAGCAATAAGTTACTGAAAATAAATAAACAGCTGTAACTTACTTTACGCGAAACCATAAAATTAATATTCCTATCGGAATAGAAGGACAAGTAAAAGCTGTCAAACGAAACCGATTTAAGATGTCAGTAACTAACATAAGTAAGTAACATTTGTAGTTTTAAATGAGATAAACTTTCGATCAGGTGATTTATAACAATGTTCCTAAGTTAAATATAGTAGTTTACTGCATGATAAACAGTCGACACAAAATATTGAACATGCAGCTCTAGTGTAAAACCAAATGTTATTTCATTATATAAAATATTCGTCGATATGCATTCCCTGTGTTATTCTGTCTTTATTTTTTACGTAAATTAACGTTTGTAGGATAGAATAATCAAACTACGTACTTTAAATTTGAAGCGCATTTGGTAAATATAAGTCGTATATTAAGAGGCTTCGATTTGGTTGGACTAATCTACCTGTTAAATGATTATTTGTTGGAGTTATGCCGCTGTAATGCATAACAATCAATCACCGATCAAGTCACCATGTTTCAGACGCATTATTTCTCCAAAATATGCACAATTTCACTTTTAAATATAAAAAATCAAATGCACGTAATTTTCAGCGAGCTTCTGCGGGGCGGTCAACTGTTTGACATCTGACAAAAATGGTTCTGCTACCCATCTCTTTTTATCACACAGTTTGCTGCTAGTGACATCTCGCTTTTGTCGTTCTATTGCAAAGGGATAATAATTTTATGCGCGAAACTCAATCAATGCACAGTGGAGCGAGCGAGGAACACAATATTCACATGAAGCTCATAAGATAAATTAAAATTTATTTCAAAAACACATATAGGTACCTACAAATTGATATACAAACATTCTTGCGTAAAATAAGATAGGTATCCCCCTTGTCTATCTGTCTGTCTATCTATCTGTCCCGTATCTGTCAATAACAAAGGGCAACCTAGATGAACATAGATGACCTTTTAATCCTCATAAATCAGACCTTTACGTAGTTTAAAGTGGTACGTAGTGGAAATTTCTATCAGGCAGGTTCTGTTCTTTCAAATACACTAGGTAAATCAACTGACGATTTTCAAAGACAACTTATCTTCGTACCTAACGAACACAGATTATATAGCAGTAGATAAGTGTTTTCCGCTTATGAAGGTAAAAAATCTAGTGAGCCATTAAACATAAAAATGATTTGAATAACTTTATAGTTATCAAAAACCACACACAGAGAGTGAAAATTGCTATTTAAGTTAATTATTCATGTGATATTTGTTTCCTAAGATTTAGAATTTTACAGTAGGTAGCTTAAAATACGCTGCCGTTAATAACTAAATTAATTAATTAATTAACGTCGTCACTTGGCAACGATTATAATTTCCGATATTTTGTAATTTATTGAAAAATGTAAGTAATAATCATGTCTAAAGACACGGAAGGCCGTGTTCACAAACGCAGCGGCAGCTCCGAGGCGGCAGCTGTAGGGGTAGTGTTATAATTTTTTCTTGAGAATCCAGTTATAATTACCCAAAGTATGATTAAATTGATAGATAAATAATTCATAAAAATTTCATTCATCAGTGTGCAATTTAAACTGAATTCTATTATGATTAAAGTACACGGTTTTATTGTAGTTAGGTATAAGAGAATGTATATATTTGTATTATTTTTTATTGTCCCCTATCCTCTTTAAGGGCTTTGTCAAATAAGGTGTAGTCTGCTACTCGGTCCATAAAAGATAATAGACATTAAGCTGCAAACTCACTTCAACTTTCTATATAAATATAAATATATATAAATATAAATATTGGACACCAATCACACACATTGTTCTGATCCATAAGTAAGTAGCCAATGCACTTGTGTTATGGAAATCAGACACAACGGTGGTACCACAACACCCAGACCCGAGACAATATAGAAAATATTGTTTTTTACATTGACCCGACCGGGAATCGAACCCGGAACCTCACGAAATGACGACGCTTGAAACCAGCGTGCTAGCCACTCGACCACGGAGGTCGTCATTTCTATTTACGTATATTTGTTTAAATAATAGTATCTTGAAGCCTATTGCAGTTATTAATTAGCCCATAGTAGCCCACTGTGCAACCGAGCGCGGGAGGCACACGGAACAGCTTACGGGCCGCCCGTAAACAATCGCGTAATTAGAGATACAAGCGGGTGAAACGCTGCTTTACTGCTGAAGCAGCAGAAGATTGCAGCTTTTGCTATTGTTATTGTTTTCGTATCACATACGAGCTCAATAGATTTGATTCCCCGTCCCGGGTAATTCTCTGGACCAATTTTAAGAAAATTTTATTATTTTCGGACCAAAGAAAAAGGGGACTTTAATTTATATTTATTATATTGGTGACAATTATGTACCAAATATGATCACATAGTAACTAGATAGTCTTGTCTTCTTGGAAAACTGTAGTCATTTTCTATTTAGGTATTTATTTTGACGAGAAAGAGACAGTTTCTCTTAGGTGGTGTACCAATAGAATCAGACTCATTGGTGTCGGGGAATCTTGCAAAAACTTGAAAGAAGTGTTAAGAAGTGATTCAAAGCATCAGGAAATAAATAGCAACTTACAGTCTAACTTTTTCACAATGTCCTAATAAGCTCTGGTTATCTGTAATCTGTCGAATAGAAAAACCACACGACTTTAAAAATAAAGTTTGTAATTGAAAAAACAATAAAATGAAATTTCTAAAATTCCCCGGCTTAAATGCGTCAGCATACTAAATTTTATCTACCCATTTATAAATTATTACAAAACATAGTTATTTAAAACGGAATTATGTTAATCATTAAAAATGATCAATAAAACTAAGTTTAAAACGTTGTATTTTCTTTCAATTTTGGGGCTGTTAAATTGTTGGTGATTGTAAGAAACTACCCAATTGTCGATAGTGTTGGCTCTACAAATGTGATATTTTATTTATTTCCTTAAAAAAAGCTCACATAATTCATAATTCATAACCATAAACTCGCATTCTTGTCATGTCAGCTATTTAACGCGCTAACACCGCCATAACTCAACTCTTCCGCGTAGTGAAGACTAATCGGTCGTTGATGAAAGCATTTATTAGCCTAATCAACCAAGATGAGACAAATCTTGAGCGGCGTCACCACCCACTGAGGACTAATAAACAAGGCATTAATTCCGTCATTCAACAAAATTGTATAGCGGCTTTGATAAAGTGCATCCTGACTTGACAAAGCCACAGATCCATTCCTTCAGTTCTTATAAAAAGTCGACGGAATTGTCTGCGCGGTGGCGGCTCGAAGTTTCTATTTACCCTCATATAGTAGTAAGTAGAATCACAAAATATGGATAGTACCTAGTACAGAAGTGGATCTTCATACAAAGCGCGCTCGACCAACGCACATAGGCACCTATCAAGTTGCCGGTTCGAGTCCCGCCCGTACGCTATTTTTGGTTTCTTATTTAATCTTTATGAACTAGTATTTGTTTAAACTTTATTGCACAACCAAGAGCAGAATTTACGCCGAATAGCATTCACTACCCTACCACTTTTGAAATGTTGGCTATTTTAGTGATCACTTCCTTACTCGTTATATAATTATCAACGCCAAAAATAATATGGAAAACATAAAAATAACTAATAATTTTTCTTTCGATAATTTCCAACTATCAATAATGGTCACACTGACTTGTACCGGCCACAATGACGTTATCAAAGTGACAACTGTGACTGTGACGACCTCCGTGGTCGAGTGGCTAGCACGCTGGTTTTAAGCGTCGTCATCTCGTGAGGTTAGGGGTTCGATTCCCGGTCGAGTCAATGTAGAAAACGATAATTTCTATATTTTTTCGGGTCTGGCTATTGTGGTACCACCGTTGTGTCTGATTTCCATAACACAAGAGCATTGGCTACTTACTTTGGGATCAGAACAATGTATGTGATTGGTGTCCAATATTTAACTGTAGTAAAATTTTTGACCATTCTTCAGATAATTTGGTGGCACTATAACATAAATTTTGTATGACGCTATCCGCACTCGTCAGTGACAGTGATCCTGATCACTGGACGTCACTGAATGTCACTGACAAGTCTGGATAGCGTCGTACAAGATATAAGCAAATGCAATATATTTTTTCACTGACACTGATGGATTCGTTACTGATCGGAATAGGTACGGTCAGGAGTAGCTGTTAAGTTTGGGTTTTCAAACACACTTTGATGGAGCTGCTGTCCTACCACTCCGATTCCTCGGGGCTTTGCATAATGGCTAGCAGGACGGTTGCTCTCTCTCTCTCTCTCTCTCTCTCCGGATATTGTCACGATCACATCACAAAAGTCTCAGTCATGTAAAATCGCAATATACCTTTTACACTACGGATTTTGACAATATTCTTCAGAACCTAAGATAAGAACTAAATCAGTAATGAATACATAACTTGTTACAGCTGTCAACCCTTCTGTGGCGTGCAGCGGCGTCGTCGCGACGAGAATTTACTTACCTACTCATTGGTAATCCTACAGACATTTTTATGCCGGGTACAGGCTTAGGCTTATCGGGACAAGGGGGAGGTTCGTAATTTCTTGATTTAATTACCAAGATAGTTCAAGTAGATCGGTCAGTCCATCTTATTTTCATACATTCAACTCGGAGCGAGGCAACAGTACTGCGATTGCGTAGAGTCTCCGTTGCGCTGCGTTGTGTCAGTTTATTAGACACCCATATCCATTGCACGCGCGTTTCGACGATGTAATGCAGTGCAATGCATTTCAGATTTGTATCTAAACGACGGCGTTGCACCGCTCTGACGTCGCAGTATCCACGCAACACAACGGAGACACAAACATGGCCATCCATCGCTCATAATTGTATGAAGAAACAACGACATTATAGGTCGTAGGGGCGTCCAACTTTTCGCGTGTTCGATTCGAGAAATGAAGGTTTTGAAAGAATATTGAAATTGAAACAATATTTAGAAACGGAATGGTTGGTCCCTTCTATCTTGTCTATGGCACTGAAGCCGGGCAGTTGCGTGTTCCACTACCCTTTCTCTGTGCTGCCAAGCTGAGTTGAGTTTAATTTTGTTTTCACTGATTCCCTTTACAAGACGAAGGATTATCTACGTCTTTTGTTCTTCGACCTACTACAGATAGCACTCGAGGGAAATAACAGACAACTGCACGGTATAGTTGTTGTCACGAACAAATAAATAGATACGGATATTTAGAATTTGAGAAAGCTTTCAAAAGTATGGTACAATTAACTATACAATGATTTACATTTTATTATAATAACATTTCTTGTTTATTACTCTGCTGACCGGGTTATCGCGCGGAAGAGTAATCGCATTCGCAAGTACTCTTTTTTTTTAAATGAAGCAATGTGCCATGGCGGCTTTTTTTTAACTTTAATAAAATGTTTTCTGAATTTGAGTAATGATAAAAAGAACGGCTCGATATTCAAGATCTGATGAAAACTGTAGTTTTTTAAACTTTGACCTCTTTGGTGCATCCTCGCGCAAACTGCGGTGTGCATATGAGCTCGTCTTCTAAATTCAAATGTCATTAGTCATTACAGCTGTGGACAAAAAGATTACATGATCAGTGCTGTGGACGTAAATCAAATTGCCTTCGTCAAATGGTCTAACTTTTTTTCGCAAGGTAAGTATATCGAAAAATGTTGCCAGAAGATGAGTTTTGATGTCGAAACAATGCTGTTTTTACGACAGTCGACGCAGCCGGCGGCATGTGGTCTGATACTTTTTCTTACAGACTCTGCAATATTTGGATACCAATATATGAAAACGCAATATCAAACCTCCATAAAACTACATCAAACATGCCTTTTATTAAATACTTGGGCTTATTCATCGGCATTCCTATACGGTATTCGTAACAGGAAAATAAAGGGACATTATCTATACACCCATAGTATGTATGTATTTATCTTCAGAGTAGATAGTCTGTAGTACCTATACTTTTTCTACTTCTCTAGGTACGGTGTTGAATCAAGAAATCTTCGTTGGATAAGATGCGATAAATAAAAACGTGTAATAAGTAAAGTGCCTGCCTATCTTTAATTGCTTCACCAATCGTTTCACTTAGTCACAGCAAATGGAATCAAAGGATGCTCATGGCATCCTGGAGATTAGCATAACGTTCTGAGCGTGAAAGCCTCCATCATGGAAATCGAGTTGGCGTGATGCGGAATTGTCTGGGTCTAATTAAACAAAGGCTCAACGCTAATTGCGCTCAGTAATTAGCTTTACCTAGTCTATGGTTGGATGGATGCACCGTGGATCGTATGAGTGCCAGGCTGAGGCATTTCTTATGAGTCTAACCTAACCTACCTTCTATATACAACCTAAACCTAAAATAAAATAGGATTTAATTTAAAGAAACAAAGACAGACAATTCCATTGACTTAGCGTCTATCCAACGACCTCTATGTTACACAGACAGGCTGTTTAGAACAAACTTTGTACTGCAGTAAGTTTTGGCTAAATGGATCATCTGCGTTTAGTCTGTAGCCAAAAACTACTATGTCAAAACGTCCCTTGCGTCGAAATACGAAATAAACAAATAACCTAAATATGCGTTAAAGCGCCTGTATTTTAACCTACTTTGTGAGTGATACGTTTGTTCTATTGTATGTAGTAAACCTAAGTGATTCTAAGATTTATTGGAGGCGTAAAAGTACTTATTTTAATTTTCTCACAACTTCACAACAAATAGAAAACCAAAGATCAACCAAAAACATACATGACAAAAGTCTTATAGGTAGAATATGAATTATATATATGTGCACCTTTCAGATCTATAGGGCGAAGAAATATCTATGAAGCATGAGGTTTAATTCCATTGACTATTATTAAAGTCCGTTTTTCTTAGCTAGTCCAATATTGTAATCATTTTTTTATAACTTTTTAAAAGTGTCAATAAATAAAACTAATTTATTATCTAATTAAACAAGATCTCAGTGTTTTACGATTAATTATCGATGAGAGTTTTGAGTTTTATGTTTTTTTTAATGAATCATTTTGTTAAAAAAGAATGTCAAGTTAGATTGTTTACAATATTCGACAAGCAAAGAAAAACGGACATAAATTAAAAATCTGTCTGTACTGACAGGAGTAGTATTGTAAGATAGGTGGTACAAATTATGCTATTATAATATTGTAGGCATATTATATCAGAATTAAGATTAAGACAGAATAGAAATAAAATAAATAATAGATGTAAGTACTAATATCGAATCATAGGCTAAAAACTAAAAAAACCGACGTGAAAAATTTGTTCAATTACTCTTTGTCACTTTTGACATCTTAAGTGTTGATGTTTTAGTAATAGCGATTGTCATGTTTGAATGAAATGGCGAAGAATAATCAAAATCAATACGTGATTATATTTCTCTTCAAAATTCTTTATTTGTAGACCAGCGGACTCCCGAGCGTAAATTTCGGATTTCTCGTAAAATATTTCAACACAATGACTTAACACATATTTTACGTTTTCTTTGTCGTTGTACTTAGGCTGCGAGTATTATTTTGGTGCGGAGTCAAAACAGTGTCGGAAGTCTCGACATAGTTTTCTGTAAAACCACCTGGCGCTCGAAAAATTCTGAGACAAAATTGGTGTTTTCGTGTATTTATTGATTGACTAGAATTTTTGAGTAAAGCTTAAAAAAATACAAATATTTTTTAAGATGTGTTAAAGATATAGCTACGTAAGTTATTATGGTATTTGATGAATCAGAAATTCATAAAATTGAAATTGTCTACGCGAAATGTCAAAAATTTTGCTTCAGACTTCGCCCGCTGTTTAGCTTCTTAGATACTTATTGAAATCAAATGACATCATTGAAAGGGGAATCTTGTTAAAGTAAAATGCTCGTGATGATGAATATATTTATTAAGTAAGAATAAATACCTGCATGCATCAAAACACCGTTGAAATTTGTACTTTATTTTTGATTAAAATTATGAACATTAAAAGTTTGTAGTTAGTAAACCATATAGTGAACCATATAGACGGGTTCTATTCTAGACTAGAACTTATAAAGCAGAACAATCCCGTCGTACACGATTTTTGTGTATCTTAAACGGTTTACGCTGCATACGCAACGGGAGCACTCAAAGAGAATTTATTTATTTAAAACACTACATGCACAAACAAAAGGTACATATGTCGGACTTAAGGCTAGGAGCATGTTCTGCTAGTCAACCATAGGTCTATACAGAGGAAATGCTGGCGACGCGAAGGGAGTGATATAGGGGCAAAAGAAAGAGTTTGACGATAAAAATTACAATAGGTATTAAAACAAAAAATACTACTTATTACATAAAAATCAATACATTAATACTACATACAAACACATAATAATAATACTAATAGTACACGTGAGAGAAAGAAAAAACCGGTCAAGTGCGAGTCGGACTCGCGCGCTGAGGGTTCCGTGCCAACTTTAACTGAATTAGGGAATCCACTTACTTCTACTTAGTAAAATACCACAATATTTTGTTGACTGCAAATATACCTTTGTTTTTCATAGCGTTTTTATGAAGAACAAAGTTATTTTTGCGGTTGTTGAAAATGTGCTATATCTCAAAAACTACTAGTTCGATCCCGTTCGAACTAATTTTCGTTGAAAGTATTTGTTAAGATCTACATTACATATTTTTTTCAAAATTAACACTTGCTTGGTTTAGAAGTTAGATGGGGGGGACGCCCATTTTACTACTTTGGAAGCGTCTAGCTATGAAACGTTAGACTTTAAAAGAAAATGGTTTAAGAAACCTCTATGTCATTTAAAGACCTATTCATAGACACCCCACACGCATAGGTTTGACAAAAAAAATATCTGTTCTTTGTGAAGTGCCCGGAGGGCCTTCTTGAAAGAGAATTTGGAGGTGGATGCTTGTACTGCCTTTGGGAGGCCTTTCCAAAGTCGAATGGCTGTAAGGCTAAATGAAAGGAACAAGAAGCCAGAAGAGTGACGCCGAGTAAAAAGTTGGTGAGAGCTACTCGAACGAAGGGACCGGTCATGAGAAGAATGGAGATACTAGCATTTGTCTCTAAGATAGGTACGACGGAGAATTGGAATAGAAGAGAATGGAGTACAACATGCAAAGTGTTCGAATGTATCTACGCTACACTGCCGGATGGGAAGATAGCCAAGCTGGGTGCGAAATTAAGAAGAAAAATAATATTTTTCCCCTGTTTTTCCAACAATTTTTAGTGTTGACTGAAGCTCTATTTTTGAATCACTCGCTTAAAGATGGCGAGTGATTTTCGTTCGAAGATGAATTACAAGTCATAGAAAAAAACTCGTTGTCGAACGAAAATCACTCGCCATTTCGAAGCGAGTGATTCAAAAATAGGGCCCCTGATCTTATAAGTTGTATCTTAATGTTTTATAGCCTATAGTCTTCCTCAATTAATAAACTATCCAACACAAAAATATTTTTTCAATGCGGCTTAGTAGTTCCTGAGATTAGCAGTTAGCACGTTCAAACAAACAAACTCTTACAAACAAGCTTTATTATAATACTAGCGGTCCCCCGCGACTTCGTCCGCGCGTTTTGAGTTTGCTCCCTCCCCTCCCGTCGCAGCGTCATGTTTTATATCCAAAACCCTTTCTCGATAAATAAGCTATCCAACACAGAAATATTTTTTCAAATCGGTCCAGCAGTTCCTGAGATAAGCGCGTTCAAACAAACAAACTCTTCAGCTTTATAATATATTAGCGCAAGCGCACGTTGTACTTAAGCTGCAAACATTATTTTGGTGCGGAGTTATGTTAAAACTGTGATAGCTCCTAAGATATTTATTGAAATCAAATGATATAAAGGGCAACTTTGTTCTAAATGAAATGCTCGTGATGATGAATCTATTTATTTTGATAAGAATAAATACCTGTGTGTATAATTCACCTCTAAAAATAATGCATTATTTTTTTACAAATTTATTAACATAAAAAAGGTTGTAGTAAGTCAACCATAAAAGATAGACATATGCTGTCGCGGACTTTATTATAGAACTCTTAATGCTGAACAATCCTGTCATACATAATTTTTGTGTAACTTAAGCGGTTTCCGCAGCGTATGCAGCGGAAGCTCTCAAAAGGAATATATCTTTCTCCCGTTTTCGCAACATTTTTCATTGCTGCTGTGGTCCTATGAGTCGTATCTTTATGTTATATAGCCTAAAGCCTTCCTCGATAAATGGACTATCCAACGTAAAAAAAATTTTTCAAATCGGGCCAGTAGTTTTTGAGATTAGCGCGTTCAAACAAACAAACAAACAAACAAACTCTTCAGCTTTATAATATTAGTATAGATTAAGTATAGATTCTGTTCGATTCCATAGGTTTGAACGTAACATCGAAATGTGATATAAAGAGGGCTAGATAAAAAGTTATACAAATGAGATTTCGACATTTTCACACATTTTGAACACAATATTATTAAAAAAAGATACTGTAATGGCGTAAGCGTTAACGAGGTACCTATGTGTATTTACGTATTATTGCCTGGTTTATGTGGTTTAAACGCGTATCGAAACGCGATCATAAACTTGTTTAACAAACAGATATTCACACATATTTCGTAATGTAGCCTAGTACGAGTAGAGAAGTTTGTAATAACTTGTTTGTTGGTTTTATTTAGTACCGTACATAATTTTATAATGGTGACTAGCGGTAAGTAAAAAACCAAGTGCGAGTCGGACTCCCGCACTGAGGGTTCCATGCCAACTTTAACTGAATTTGAGAATCCACTTCCTTCTACTTAGTAAAATACCACAATATTTTGTTGACTGCAAATATAACTTTGTTTTTCATAGTATTTGTATGAAGTACAAAGTTATGTTTGCGGTTGTTGAAAATCTGCTATATCTCAAAAACTTCTAGTTCGATCCCGTTCGAACTAATTTTCGTTGAAAGGATTTGTTAAGATCTACATTATGTATTTTTTTCAAAATTTACACTTGCTTGGTTTAGAAGTTAGATGGGGGGGGGGGTGGGGGGGACGTCCATTTTACCACTTTGGAAGCGTCTAGCTATGAAACGTTTGAACCCTCAAATTCTAATAGCACGTATAGTGTTTTTTACTAGAATCTTATATTCTTGACTAGGTATATTATATTCTTGACGTGTTGTTACGTCTGATAATCAACATTGAGTGGAGCTGAGCTGATTGTGGAACTCCTTAACGCTTAGAAGTTCAATAATTTTAATGACAGAATTTATGTTAAGTAATGTAGCTTCTTAAAGAACAGAGTTATAAGCTGCAACCCTTCCCCCCTCCTGTAATCACTAAAAATGAAGAAAAACTTAAAAAAAAAGTAAAAACCGACTTCAAAACTAAAATGTACTAAAAATTCTTTAATAAACTGTTGACCCTTTAAAGGAAAGAAATTCACTTTAGGCGAATAATTTCTTTTTGGAGTCGGTGCCATCACTTTGACCATCTCTAGCATCAGAAATAACTATCAGAAATCTATACTAATATTATAAAGCTAAAGAGTTTGTTTGTTTGTTTGTTTGAACGCGCTAATCTCAGAAACTACTGGCCCGATTTGAAAAAATATTTTTATGTTAGATAGTCCATTTATCGAGGAAGGTTTTAAGCTATATAACATAAAGATACGACTCACAAGACCACAGCAGCAATGAAAAATGTTGCGAAAACGGGTGAAAGATATTCCTTTTGAGAGCTTCCGCTGCGTACGCTGCGGAAACCGCTAAAGTTACACAAAAATCATGTATGACAGGATTGTTCAGCATTAAGAGTTCTATAATAAAGTCCGCGACAGCATAAGTCTATCTTTTATGGTTGACTTACTACAACCTTTTTTATGTTAATAAATTTGTAAAAAAATAATGCATCATTTTTATAGGTGTATTATACACACAGGTATTTATTCTTATCAAAATAAATACATTCATCATCACGAGCATTTCATTTAGAACAAAGTTTCCCTTTATATCATTTGATTCCAATAAATATCTTAGGAGCTATCAAAGTTTTAACATAACTCCGCACCAAAATAATGTTCGCAGCTTAAGTACAACGTGCGCTTGCGCTAATATATTATAAAGCTGAAGAGTTTGTTTGTTTGAACGCGCTTGTCTCAGGAACTGCTGAACCGATTTGAAAAAATATTTCTGTGTTAGATAGCTTATTTATTAAGAAAGGCTTTATGATATAAAACATCACGCTGCGACGGGAGAGGAGGGAGCAAACTCAAAACGCGCGGACGAAGTCGCGGGGGACCGCTAGTCATTTATAAACTTAGTCCCCGCTAATCCCTGAGAGAATTCTTTAAATACAACCTCACTGTCGCTTTTCAATAATTATTTGATAATATCATGTACGTACGCAAAAATTTAGATTTTTTTTGAATTTTTTTTCATATATTCGTTACAAGAAATAAAAACAAACTTCTCATTCCAAACTTCAGGTAAACAATTAAGTCATTCTTAGGAAATTGTGTCAAATTTTCCAATAATGTACTTAACCATGTTATCGAACTACCGATTAATAAATTTAACTCTAATGTCGAAGGGGTATAATAAAATTCAAGACTATCTTAATGACGAGTACGTATGGAAAGTCCAGTCTGCACCAAACTGATGTACCTACCTGACTTGTATCATTTTTGTGGCAGCTAGTGGTGACTGAGTTTGTTCCGGCGTTTCTCAGCACTTGCCAGATTGTCTGTATCTTGTCTCGCGCTAGTAGGGCCCAAAAGATAAGGAGACATGTTCTAGCACCTTATGGGCCATAATTGATTGATAAGAACTAATTATTGACGTTCATAAGTAGCATTTTGTGTCCTAAATTGAATAAATTATTATAGAATTTTGACTTTTGTGCGACCATTTAATTTTTTTAAAGTTATTATTGCAGTTTGATCCTTATGAATTAAATGAACTTATAAAATTATGAGCTAGCTAAAACTAAAACTAACAAAAGTTTAAAAAAAACTCGAAAGCTAAAAAAATTTGGCTATCATTATAAATATGGTAAATTTGGATAGCCCTGCATGTTACGAATCCAAAAACTTTTTTTGGACGTCACTTCCGTGTGAAATGACACTAATTTTCATTAAAAATCGGACATTATCATACGTCATCGTGACTCAAGTGATTCAAAAGTAGGGACCCTGAAATTTTTGGTACCTATTGCTCATAAAATTAATATTCCTATCGGAATAGAAGGACAAGTAAAAGCTGTCAAACGAAACCGATTTAAGATGTCAGTAACTAACATAAGTAAGTAACATTGGTAGCTTTGAATGAGATAACCTTATGATCAGGTGATTTATAACAATGTTCCTAAGTTAAATATAGTAGTTAACTGCATGATAAACAGTCGACACAAAATATTGAACATGCAGCTCTAGTAAACTAAATGTTATTTTATTATACAAAATATTCGTCGATATACATTCCCTGTGTTATTCTGTCTTTATTTTTTACGTTAATTAACGTTTGTAGAATAGAATAATCAAACTGCGTACTATAAATTTGAAGCGCTTTGGTAAATATAAGTCGTATATTAAGAGGCTTCGATTTGGACTAATCTACCTGCTAAATGATTATTTGTTGGGGTTATGCCGCTGTAATGCATAACAATCAATCACCGATCAAGTCACCATGTTTCGGACGCATTATTTCTCCAAAATATACACAATTTCACTTTTAAATATAAAAAATCAAAGGCACGTAATTTTCAGCGAGCTTCTGCAGGGCGGTCAACTGTTTGACATCTGACAAAAATGCTACCCATCTCTTTTTATCACACAGTTTGCTGCTAGTGACATCTCGCTTTTGTCGTTCTATTCCAAAGGGATAATAATTTTATGTCTCTTACAAAAAGCTATGAAACATGTTTTTTTTTAATTCTGCTTTATCATTCATCAATCCCTTAGCCTAAGGTTTCTCGTAGTTAGATGCAAAATTATGAGAGTAACGATTACAACAAAGTTAAAATTAATCGCTTCAGGCAGATAACGTGATTATAAAGTTGCATCTTCATTCAGGTAAGTTACTTTGTAAAATTACGACTGGACCTATAAAATCTTGTAGAAAATGAGCACCGAGAAAAATATTTTCTTAAGTAATATTAGTTTTTACAAAAAAGCAGTTGAGAGATCCTCATGGTTATATCGAATTTATAAGAATGAAAACATACCGTCAAAGCCTTACTAATATAAATTGCCATCCAAGAATAAACGTAATCATCTATGCGTCCCGCCTGCTTCCTCACGGAATCACAGCCTGCATAATAAGACGATCAAATTTCCAGTAAGTGGTAAGCTGACTCTATGCATTAAACTGGCTTGCCAGGTTTTGGGACGTCTTAGATGTTAAACATATTTTTGACTAAAGTTTTGAGATTTTTCTCGGTTTTTCATGATAGAAAGAGAAAGTGAATATCTTGAGGTAAATGGTTGATTGTTCGGGATGATTTACATTATTGCGTATATAAGAGTTTTTTAATGCCTATCTAGTTACTGGCAGTGAAAATAGAATAAGTCAATTTAACGCTGCACAACCTACCAAACATTGTAATATCTTATCATAATACTACATGTTGGTCATAGAGTACGAGTATTTCTCGATTTATTAAAATGGTACGATATCTTGGTTAAAATTTAAAAGGGCCTGGCAACCCTGTATTAAAATGCGCTGAACAAAGATGACCAAAACTCAGCTCGAATAACCCGAACTGACGATGGAGATTCTATGAAAACAGTGTTAGTGATTGTGGAGTCAGCCATTCCCAGAACTTCGGACTGGTCGCCTTTCTCCCAAATCTATTTTGGGCATTTTAATGAGAATTTTATTTCTATTTGATAAATTATTTTCATGCTTTTCGATCGTTATAAAATCATTGGCGTGTATTGATTGGTGCTATTAAAGTGACTGTGGGATACAATATTTTTGCTTCTCATTAATTTTATTTTCACATGTGAACCCCGATTGAGATAGAAGACGGCGAAACAATCTTTGTTAAAACCTATTTGTGTCGGTAAAAGTTATTTTCAATGAGTGAAACTTTGTAATTTGGTAGATAAGAATCCCTTTTACTTAAGGGTATCTACTTACTCCACGTTTGTTGCCTGAACTTGCCTGACGATTGAATTCGTTCCCGAAACAAGACTTCACTCGAAGTAATTAAAACAAAAGCTCGCCCCGAAAGTTTGAAACAAGCGCAAAACATAATACGGATTTATCAAAACGATCCATTGTTTTGGTTCAATTGAAGTAATCGCATTTTAGTTAAAGGGGTTGTATTTCAGCGCGAATGAGGCATGTTTCGAAAGAGACACTTCACAGTTTGAAGTTTCACAATAGGGGCGGGCGGTACATTTGAAAAGCTTTCAGAACAAGTAGCGTTTGAGAGTCCGCCTTACTCTTTGTCTTTCCGTTTCGTTTCTTGTAATCACCATTGTTCCTTATCGGCGACCCGGTTATCGCTTGGAGCACCAATTTATAGTTATTATACGGGCAGGGTACAGTATTATCGCGGTGCGTCTACGTTTAGTCGCCGATAATGCTCCCGGATAATAGGATTGAGTTTGGCAACTTTCAGTGACGTATGGAAATCGAGTGAAAGCAGAGTCGAAACTGTAAATTCGAAGCACTTAAGCCGCGGCGTGTTTTTGAGAATAATTTATTATCGGGTTTGCGTCGTTAATTCAGCCCGCAGAAAGGCGAACAAAGGGGTATTGTTTAGAGGAAGGAAAGACTACCCGGCCCTAATACCCGTGGCAACTCAGTAACATGAATCGTCTGTCCAGCGCTCGTCGACCATAATCCAGATATAATCCAATATCGGGCTCAATGCAGCCTCATTACGACCGACAACGATGCGCTTGTTTCAACTGCTGTAGCATAAATACTTTATTATATCAACTTCCAAGTTTTTGAATATTAGCCTGATATTTGATTTGAGACATACGAAAGTTTATCCTGTATTATATAGGAGCTTTAAAATGGAACATATAGTCACAACCTACCTTTTCTTACGTATAAAGCAGCGCGAATATTTTATTTACCGGCCTACCCCTACGCTAAGTAATCAGATTATAGAAGGCTTAGCGTATAAGCAGGTTTTTCACAGCAGACTTTTGCAAGGTTGTAGTTCTCATAGGACATAATCACATGGGGTTAGAGGGCAAAAGGGAGTAAAGCTTTGCTGTGATATGCGAGTACCTTTATTTAATTTGCAGTGGTAATCTGAATATTTTGATTTGAAGCTTACAACGAGTGTACCTACCATTTACCTTAATATAGCAATAGGCAGAACTACAACGCGTTATGTGTAAATAAAAAATAGTTGAATGATTACAGTAAAATATGCAGATATTTAAAACTGCAATTTCGAAAAAAAAATGTTGTAGTGGATATCTCATCTCGACTTCGTAAGTCTTAATCAACTAAAGATACAATTCTGTATATTTTTTATAAGAGTCTAATTAGTCTTTGAGCCATTCATTACCTGTTAAGCCACGTGCGAGGCTGGAGTGGCTGCAGGCGACGAGCGGTGGCTCTAGTGTAACGGCAGGCACTTAGAGAAACCCTTGCTTTGTAACGAGCAAGACAGAACTTAACAAGGTCTTAGGTTAAAATTATTTAACTAGCTTCTCGGTTTCAGCTATCTTACTTAGCTATCAATCACGGGAGTAACTCCCTATATATATATTTAAGTATTCCAACCACCACCATGATGCAATTTTAAAACACAGTCTAACTAGGTATATGCTATGTAGCTTTCACTCAGGTAGGTTTTCATACACCATGATGCATTAACAAATAAAGCCCACCTGCTGAACAAACGAGCTATCTTATTTATTATCATAAGAAGAAAACCTCGGAAAATAGCCCTTGATTTAATAATTAGTACTGAAGTGCAAAGGTCTTACTTTCAGGAAAAGTAAACCACTTCTGTGTTTGCGAAGATTAGAATACACTCGAAGCAAGATTGCTGCGATACCAGATCTAAGTTATCCGTCAGGCGCGTTAAAACTTGGCTAGGAGTGCGTCTGAGCACAATTAAGCATTGCATTAATATGTGAGATAAAAATCGGTGTAATTAGCTACATTCCTCATGCGTTGGCCCTTAATTATGTTGGGACCGCACACGTCGATTCGAACAACGAGCCACTATGGGTCCCGTTTATGGTTTTAATGTTTCTGGGCAACGCGTTATCGCCAACAAATTCTTTTCGTATGAGTGTTAATTTTTTATGTGTTAAGTTTCTTGATAGATCACGATATGGTCATACGACACTCTCTCTACATAATCGATTCAGATAATAGTTTGTATTTGTCGAAAAATATCATATCATCCCTATAGGTTTTCTAGTCCGAGTATACAAATGATACTAAAGTACCTACTATAAAAACTTTAACTTCAAAAATCTAACAAATAAAAAGTTTCTTTTGGGATTAGATAAGATCAATTGATATATAATAAACCAAAGAAAATAAATCGTTTGTAGAAGTATTGGTTTTCCGTTTCATCCCCAAGTAGTTACTTTTTATTACGATAGTGAATATGATTGTAAATCTATCATATGATTATAAATAAGAATATTTTTTATATTACCGATTGAAGGACTTTTATCACACAGTTCGTTATGTATGGTAGGTCGATAGGTAGCAAAACCAAGATATTTGATAACAAATTAGGCTGAGTTGTAACTTTTCAAATAATGTTTCATTAATTCGAATGAGCTTCATCGACATCCTTAGATCGACTTTAATTACGAACGTCATTCCAAATATTTTGTCAATTGATAAGATTTAAGAGAAATATAATACTTATGTTTTCTATGAAAAAAAAAAACGAATAAAACTAAAAAATATAATTTTATCACACAATAATAACAATAAAAATATTAATAACAGATTAGTCTTCGTAGGTTATTCAACGCTCTCTTAGATTTCCACCTACTATACCTTTTTGTTAAACTCTGTAAGTATTACATATTTTTTTCGCCTAAAATATCATCTCCGTCAAAAGAGTATCTCCATATGTTTTTTTCTATTAACTAAAGTGTCTATTCTATTAGTATTTCACATCCCCTATCTATTTATTAGTAGACAATAACATTATGTCACCATTAAATTCTCAAGTAGGACCGGCGCTGACCGTAAAACACGTAAAAAAGTAATATCGGCCCTCGTTCGGTGTACCGATATTTATTTATATTTATTAGGTATCAGTGAGGCAAGGTAATTGACTATAAATTTTAACAGGTGTTTACGCCGGGAACTTCAGATAAAGATGCGCTCTAAGCGGTTTTTTTACGTGTTATGTTACCGTTCTAGTGGTTGTTCCGAAACTGTTATTTTCTGATTAGGTATAACTTAATAGAGAGAACTTCGGGCGCTGAAAAGCGCAGAACAATAGGACCTTGACAGCGAAGTTATAGAGCTTAAAGCTCAGTAATGTACACATCCATGTACCTACTGGAAATCCTAGATGTTCATCAACTGAAAATAAAGTTGCTTACAAGTCTGTCTAACTAAATCGGTTATTATAGCTCATTTAATTTATCGTACGACACTAGAGAAGAGATGTTTTTTTCCAACCGAATATTAATGTCAAAATATGCAAATAAGCAATTTTATATTCATGTAGCGTTTCGAAAACGGAATAGCCGTCTGTATAACACAAAATATACGAGATTTAAGGGTCTGTCAGATCCGCTTCCTGTGCATTAAGCGAGACTTGTTTTTTTTAAGAACTCCTCCACATAAAATCATATAATCGGTATGAAATCTTTAGTTCCTAACAAACACACAGATATATTTAAAAAAAACTTTAACCTTAACTCTATTTCATATAAAATGGTCGACGAATTAATACAGTCTAGCTAGTAGAAAACCCTAGAGCTGATAAGGTAATATTGAAAATGTCAGCTTCACAGTGACACCCGTGGCCCATATAACGGGTGATTAGGTACCTACATTTCCATAGTGCGGCGTTAAATCAATATCAATTTAGTTTATTAAATGTTGCTATTTTAGGGCCTGTCCAAGGTTTGTCAGGCGGTGTGGGTAATTGAAAGCTGTCCAATAAACGACGGTGGCAAATTTAATCAATCAAAGATCATTGATACGGACAGGGCCGACTTAATGAAATATTAATCTATCTATAGGGGTGGGCGAATGTTGTTTTAGTTCCAATTTAATATTGCGTACCCGAGCCAGTCAAAGTAGACAGTTTTTTATAAAATGTATTTTATTCTTCAGTAACTTCTAGAAGATTAACTACGAGTATCGCAAAATGTGTGCAATATTCATATAGAGCTACTTTTCAAAAGTCTTTCTTGTCGTATAAAAATATTCGGATGTCGCTGAAACTTTCCAATTGCAATATCTTACCTATAAGGATCTAAGTTACGAGTAATATATAGGTAGGCACCTATACATTTATAAGTCCAAAGAAAATTTAAACTTAAACGTGCATGGAAAAATGACATAAATTTTAAAATTACCTTAGCCTCACAAGAAGGCGAGAACACTGGCTAGCTACGTTTTAGTGTTAGTTATGCAAAAGTGCATCAGCTAAATGTTGTAGAGGTGCTTTATGCTGACGACGTTTGCTTGATGGCCGACTCAATGTCTAGTCTACAAGATTATTTACATGAACTAGACGCGTCATGTCGAAAATTTGGTCTAGTAATAAGTGTGTCAAAGACACAAGTTCTTAAGCAGCCTGCAAGAGGTGTGCCTGCGTATGTCAGTTCCCTTATGCTAGGTCAACATCCCCTTAAGGAGGTTTCATCTTTCCGCTACCTTGGATGCATGATTCGTAGCGATAACCGCCTTAAGACCGAGATAGCTTCGCGCATTGCCAGGGCTGCTGCCGTCTACGGAGGTTTGAGTCTTAGAGTTTGGAACTCACACGATCTTCAGCTAAAAACCAAGCTGGCTGTCTATAAAGCGATAGTTCTCCCAATTTTACTTTACGCAACAGAGACCTGGGTTCTTTACAAAAATGACATAAAACGCTTAGACAGCTTCCATATGAATTGCCTACGTGCAATTCTTCGCGTAAAATGGCAGGATCGAGTCCCTAACACTGAGATTCTACAGCGGTCTGGCATGACTGGCATTGAGTCACTCCTTATCAAGGGTCAATTACGATGGTGCGGACACTTAGTGCGTATGAGTGACAAAAGGCTGCCAAAAGCAGTTTTCTACGGAGAGCTTTTCCAAGGAAAACGCAGAGCGGGTGGCCAATATCTACGCTACAAGGATGTCTTAAAAAGGCACCTCACTAATTGCGGCATACCACCAGAAAACTGGGAAAGGCTCGCATTGCAAAGACCTGAGTGGCGACAAAGTATCCGAAAAGGTGTAGAAAAGTTCGAAGAAATGCGCCTCGAAGACCTGGAAAAACGTCGTCACTTAAGGAAGACACGACCGAAGCCTACCTACGTTTATACAAGAAACGACATCGACGAATTATATTGTAACAAATGCAGCCGCATATTTAAATCAAAATTCGGGTTTGCTAGCCACATTCGTGCGCACGCCAGGAGGCAACCCTAAAGTGTCGCTGTCGACGGACACGTCAAGGAGGACATCATCATCAGTGTTAGTTATTCATTCTATTAAAAATTGGCTTTCAATAAAGAAATGAAGACTTGTGCTTATAAATAGTTGCTGAATGTAACTTTAAAATGATCTAGGTACGTTACATTACAACAAAGCATCATTAGCAGTGCTGATTGGTATTCCGCCGAATAATGCGCATACCACGCTCCCACGATGCAACTGTGCAAATGGCGTGCAAATGTGCGCGTGCGCCGATCGCCAATGAGCTGCGCGCATCCCGGACACATCACTAACGCCATTGTTACCGGTTCACTGAGGTTTATGAGCCTATAGGGTGAATATTAAGACTGCTTTTAAGGACATGATCAGTTTAAGCACATCTTGCGCATTACATAATTAGTTATAATATTCAGCTTGAACTTGATCCTGGCATATGCTAGAAGGGTTAATTAAGCTATCGTCTCATCATACAAAAAAATAATTTAGAAGATAATATTTATAAGTATCATTTATTTACTAACTCAAGAAGTACCTACCTGTGCAATAAATTAACTATAATGTCAACTAAATATATAAAGACTAGCTTACGATACTCTTTCTTCACAACTCTATAGAACATTACAGTCATTTTATGAAATGATGATCACAAGAGTAATTGAGGTTCATTTGTCGCTTCTACAGCTTGCTTAACATATTTCAGACCTAAGTGTTAATATTTGAATAACACTATTTCCTTGTTACACTACAAAACTGTAACAAATCCAATCCTTTAAATTTAAAGTCATAAGTGTAACGACTAGGGCATACAATACCAATACTTTGATAGATACTGTGGGCAGTGAGGCGGAGTCAGGCAAGCTAGGGTCGGGAATCTCTGTGGCATCACCTTCATCGATATCAAATTCATGCACCTCGTAGTCGCCGTTAGCAACATCAACAGGCAAGAACTCTAATTCAAATAAACCATCGTCAATATCCTCTTCTTTCATGTAGGCAGTTTCCTGAACCTCACCAAAGGTTGATGTAAGCGCTTGCACCGCCTGCAATGTATGAATAGAAATTATGATTCACGTAGCAACATGAACGCATGCATGAGAAAGGAATAAAGGTCAGTAATTAAGTTAATATTTTATAAACCTGCACGATATGTGTGTATACAGGGTGTTGTTTTGGTCAGCGACAAGCGACTCATGGGTGTCTGTACAAACGATACTGTTGCCAAAAAAATATTAAAAAATAAACTTTTATTTGTAATGGAAAAAACCCACAAAATCAATTTTTAATGCGGTACAGCGATCGAGTCAAAACTACCAACACCAGGTAGCCTCTTCGGTGCTTACTAGCTACGGCGTAGTATTTCGTAGATAAACGCTAGCTACGCGCTAGGGTGCGAGTTTTCCGATTTGTTTTGTAATTTTTTTGAATGTTGTGAAGAGGTTTTCTTGTATAAAACTTCCTCAGGATTCAAAGTTTTTTTTTTAGAATAAGCATAACTCACATTACCATCCCTGAGTTGGATGTCACTGACCTGACCTGTATTTATTTATAGGTGGTTATGTCCCAATTCAGAGATGATACTTGCTGGTAAGAAAAGCTCATACCAATATGAGAGACATGTAAGAATATCACGTACAAAAATTTAAAAAGATCGATCATAAAAGAAAATAATATATTACTTTAAATACTTACATCGACCATTTCCCCTATAGGTGCAGAAGCTTCCAAGCTTTTGTGGAACTTTGATAAATCATATTCCGAGAGAATGTTTCCACTGACTGGCTCTTGACCAGATTGCAAAATCCCTGCATTGACAGTCGCAAGCATTATGAGTGATAATAACATCATATACCAACACATTTCGTTTTACGCTACACCAATAAGGTTTCGGAAAATGGTCCGTACTGACAGCTCTATAAAAAGCTAATGCGATATCGATTAATTCACCGGCCGTTAAATACTAGATAATTAAGTTTCCGCTTATCATATCGATAAGCTATAGAGTACTGTTCTCTTTTATGAATCTCACGATAAAATTCCCTAAATACCTGAAATGGTACAGATTGAAGAGATTGTAACGATTACTGAGTGTTTAATTCATTAATACGTGCCTACTAGTGTTACGTATATTCTACGTCAAATTTATGAAACTACCTATACTGTACGGACAACAGCAAATCAAGGTAAGCACTGCGGTATCTTCTGCGGTAATAATAAGGGCTAGTTTGCAACAAAAGTGGGTAACCTGATGTGCTGTGGACTGTATATTTAAAAGGTAGGTAAAGGTAAGGTATCGTAAATAAAAAATACATTTCGACAACGTCACTTACATTGCCCTTATACAAAAGCAAGTACCTAACGGTAATGGAAATCAGAGGAATGTTTTCTGTAGACGCTCAAAAGCCTAACTGAACCTAGTGCAAAACAGGCTTCAACGTAGGCAATGTCCTCTCGTTTTACCTTTGACAGACCGAATGCGATCTTGCACCCCTCAAAGCAGACCGCCATAACACTGCAACAATCATGTGTCAAGATGCTGTGGCTGTGGCCAATGATAGCTACCTACAATGTGTTGATATTGTCTATGTATTGATAATTGATATTGTTGAAGGTACCTATAACACTATTTAATATCTTTATCATATTAATATGATTTAATTAAACTACTTATTTCCGGTGATAATCTATTAAAATACGTATCATATCAATTTCTTTAATGAGACATACTCATGAATGACGTATGCTTATTATTGAGATTAATTATATTATTTATAGGCATCTACCTACTAAAGAGCTTTGTTGAAGATAATGCTTAATGCCCTCTTGCTCGTATGTTCGATAAAATATCCTTGATGATAGTTCGCAAAGAAAATTATTCAGGTGAGTGCAACTTACAAATATACGCTACCATTAGTAATATATTAATACACACAACAACATGGTCTAGAAATATATAAATCGTTTTTTAAATCACTGAAAAAGTACTGGCCTTACGAACAAAATATTGATGACAGATTATAAAAACATTATTAAGTTCTCTTTTCAATTCAAATTTGTATAAGGTTTTGTTTAAGATGAAATTTCGCATTCATTGAGTTTCTTTCAAACAAGTAAATCTTCACCAACTTCACTGATTCACGCTACACGTGCCGGCGCCGGGCCGGGCTCCGACCGGGCGCCGGCCGGGGAGCGGTCAAACATAATTGTATGAAGTGATTCATGCCTAAACGTGCCCCGTCCGGGCCCGGAATGACTATGGGAATTTTTCCCGGCTCCGGCACGTTGTAGCGTGAATCATCCTTAAAACTCCATAAATTTCTATAAATCGGTCAAACGCATCTTGGTGTTCATTTAATCTTGCCACGTAGACACTTGACCAAGGACGAAATGTTAAGAGCAGTGGGCATGATTCAAGCTGGCGCTACCAAAATTGCTGTTTCTGAAGCCATGAAGACCAGTCAGAGCGTTATATCCAGGCGTTCTCGTGTCACGAAGGAAGTGGTGGAACGGCACCGAGGATCATTACAACACATGTACAGGACTGATTCATAGTAAATGCAGCACTAAGTCAACCAAATGTTGCGGCGATGCAATTGGTTCAAAGGCTACAAAGAGAGTTTGGTTTCTTGGTAAGCAGTCAAACTTTGAGAAGACGACATCGACGACGACCATTTCGATCGCAATCGAGGAAGAAGATTACAATGGACACGAAAACTGGAACCATTTTCAATGGTCACTTGTGCTTTTCACCGATGAATCCAGGTTTGGATTTCATCCTGATTCGCGAAGAGTACGCGTTTGGAGAGAATAGGACGTTGGAATCGACTGCAGCATCCACAAGATTATGATTTGGGCAGGAATTAGTCTAGGCGGTAGAACGGACCTCGTTTGGATACAAGACAATATGACTGCTCTAAAATACCGAAATGAGGTGCTAGAGCCTGTAATCTTGCCCCACAGACAGCAAATGGGACTAAATTTTCAGCTAAGGCACGACGATGCCCGTCTACATACGGCGCGTATCGTTACAAGTTGGTTACAACAGCATGATATTCAAGCTTAAAACTGGCCTGCACAATCCTCTGACTTAAATCCTATTGAGCATGCCTGGGATATGCTTTAGAAAAGAGCTCCTCGGAATTTCCCTGAAGATATTGTGCATGAAAACCAGCTTTTCTTGCACAGCAGGACTTGGGACAGTATTTCAAAACAGGATATTGACACCCTTGTTTTGAGAATGCAAAACCGCTGCAGATGTGTCAGGAGAGTCTGAGGTGGATCCACGGATTACAAGTTTTAAGATTTCAACAATTAATAAAATAGTTGTTTGGTTTAGGTTTTGATGTTTCAAAAATAAAGTTAGTAAGATTGAAATTTTGTCTGAGTTTTTCCTCTTCTTTTAAGTTTATTTTTAAATGTATCTTTATCTAAAAGTTTATTATCATATAAGAAAATATAATATTAAGGCTATTAAACAAGGTTTATTTTAATGAGTAGGTGTAAAGAAAGGTAATAGATTTTAGTTATGTAGGTTTAATTGAAATATCCCTAGACCATGTTGATGTAAGTATTTATATTAATATCGACGGCGTGTACTGTCTGTCAAATGTTCTCAAAGGGGAATTCAATTTTATAACAAAAAGCTGCGCATTAGGGTAGCTACGCCGGAATTCGGTCAGTTAGTGCGAGTTCACAACTGCACAATTTGATATGTATCGGAACTGATCAAATCGAATCCCTATACTATTAAGATTCTATTGAAACGTTGCAATTACTCAAAAATAAATGAAACGAGAATTAATCACTTCCAAGGCGGCTCGCGCTAGCCATGTTTATCAGTTCAAGCACTGAGCGTGCTAGTAGTGCGAAGGGTGAAATTGTCTGGGATTATTTCACTATTTAGAGACGATAGTTACTTTACGGCCGTTTGAGGGCCGTAAACTGACGCATGGCCGGGACCCTATTTAGAATTTGGCCGGTCAAAACAATTCTTAAGGTCAAACCAAAGTTACAAACAAACAATTCTAATAAAGAGATCATTAATGACAGTACAAACAAGATAATACTAAATTGATTAATTATTACGATAAACTCCAGACGTATTGATGTTTTTGTCAAAACAAACAATACAAACAACCTATTTTACCTAAAGAAAAATGCTAACATTTTCCCATCGTAGTCTGTCTGACTGTAAACAACATATAATTCGATTTAGTTGTATGTAACAGAGCAACGCCTGTGCCGGGCATTCTGCAAACATTCTAAGTACCTAAATCTAATTACCTACTGACAGGGGAATGAACTCGCTTCATAATCGTATTAACAAGCGTTAACTGTACCTACGGAGCAATCCTTTATGGTGTCACAGAAAATATTATAGTGTAGTAAATGTCATTTTAAAATCGGTCGTTTTATACTTTTCCGTTAAAAAATAAAGACGTTAAAATCAACTACAAGAGTCGATTTTACCAACGTCAGATGAGGAGTATTCGTCGAATATAATACAAAATGCTTAATTTGAAAACGTCACCTATGTCAGCAATCATTTAAGTAAAATTGCATTTTAAAATCTGGCGTTTTATACTTATACAGTCAGATAAGAATTTATTTGACTTTGGTAAAATCGACCCTTAAACAGCTTTCGTAGGCGATCTTTATGTCCAGCTTAGCAAATGTCTAGTGGTAAGTTTTTCAGATGCATGTATTTAGGTATAACCCCGAATAACCAGCTTATATTCAATCATGCCAATCCATCAACCAATTTCATGAATTTACATATCAACACTTTTTCACAAATCTGCGGGCTGAAGACCTTGAACAAATAAATAACACTTAACTTATTTTACTTAGGTAATAGTGCTTAGGCTACCAGCACGACAAATAAATGGCGATCCAAAACCTAGTCTAAAAATAAATCCAAATCAAGGAATCGGCATAACTGCCCTTCGCAGACATTCCAATACACCGTTACTGAACTACTACTTCTCCAAAAGGAAAGACTGTGTTTGCTATGCGACCAATGCATTAAAAAATACACGCCTGAGAGAATTCCTTTGCCTTTGACATGTAATTGAGCTGGTCCCCTGCGGCCAGCGATGCATAGTCTGTGCCTCGGTAGTGCAGATGCATGCATGCTTGCGACCTACATTCGATGGTTCTTTATTCATGCTCCGAGCTCCTATTGATGACTTAATGTTTCATTAGGACTGCATCGTATGAATGATTAGGTAGGGTTATTCGCATCTAATGTAAATATTATAGGACTGAAGTTTAAATTGTAAGTAGTTTTCATGGACAACTGAGTTTATGATTTCGATCGCGACCCCGTGTGAACCGTTACATATACGAGGGTCAAACTGAAAGTTCTTAGAACTGGCCACTTATAAACAATATAATAAAAAAATATTCTAAAATTTGAAAATAGAACTCTTTGCCAATATTACTGAGTATATATTTCATTCATTTGTCATTTGTTTTACGATTTGGCGGCAAATTGAAAATTGTCTGTGTCACGTCAACATGAATTTAACACGAGAAAATTTTCGTGCAATGATTTTTTATGACTTTCGATGTCATTTAAGTCAACAAGAAAGTTATGATAGACTACGATTGGCCTTTCACGATGAAGCCCCATCTCGTGCGACTGTTTACAACTGGTTTAATGAGTTTAAACGTGGTCGCACTAATCTCACTGATGATGTACGTGAGGGACGGCCTTCTACGGCGACGACTGAAAATAACATCTGTGTTATGCGGCGTATGATAGAGACTGACAAAAGAGTGACCTATCAGCAGATTCGGACAAGCTTAGGCATCGGTATGAGTTAAGTGCACAAAATTCTCCACGAACATTTAGCGGTCAGGAAGCTTTGCGCCAGGTGGATACCTCATAATTTGACTAAGGGTCAAAAACTCCATCGTGTGGATTGGTGCCGTAAAATGATTGAAAGATTTAACAGAAGTGACTCAAATGCTGTGTTCGACATACTAACAGGTGACGAAAGCTGGATTTACTGTTATGATCCTGAAACCAAAAGACAATCTGCTCAGTGGGTGTTTCCTTTCGAGGAGTTGCCAACTAAAGTGAAGAGAGATCGAAGTGCGGGAAAAAAAATGGTGGCCTCATTCTTTGGAAGGATAGGTCATTTCGCAACAATTGTGTTAGAGGATCAAAAAACAGTATCTGCAGAATGGTACACTACCAATTGTTTGCCACTTGTCTTGAAAAAAGTTCGAGAGAAACGACCTCGCAGTAGGATCCTCCTTCACCACGACAACGCCTCGTCGCACACCGCCAAGCGAACGATCGACTATTTGGCGACATCAAACGTTGAATTACTGGGTCACCCGCCGTATAGCCCCGACCTCGCGCCTTGTGATTTTTATTTATTTCCAAAAATTAAAGAAAAACTTAAAGGAAAGCGGTTTATGAATGCTAAAGAAGCAGTGGCTGCGTATCGCGATGCCATTGAAGAGACCCCTAAGGACGAGTGGGCAAAGTGCTTTTCCCAGTGGTTCCATCGCATGCAGCGGTGTATTGACGTCAATGGACAATATTTTGAAAAGATATAATAAAACTAATAACTGGCTAATGTAATCAGTTTTTGATTTTCTAAGAACTTTCAGTTTGACCCTCGTACTAACCGGAGTGAGGAAGAGATTGATAACCGTATCCAAAACGCTCTCAGGTGCACGGCGGCTCTTCACAAGGTTCTAGTGTCACCCTAGTAAGTATCGCGACCCCTTTGTAAAATGTAAAAGATGTAGATTTTGATGGAAAGGCTAACGTTCTCCATTACAACTATTTTCTTTAAATATTGGACACAAAATCACACACATTGCTATGATTCCAAAGTAAGTAGCTAATGCACTTGTGTTATGGAAATCAGACACAACGGTGGTACCACAACACCCAGACTCGAGACAATATAGAAAATTTTGATTTCTATATTGACCCGAACGGGAATCGAACCCGGAACCTCGGAGCGGCGACGCCTTGAAACCAGCGTGCTTAGACACCACGGAGGTCGTCAAATCAATCAATCATTTTAGCGAATATTAAAAATAACAGCTGTATGTTTATAATGACATGTTACTTGTTGGCATTTCATATCTAATAGTATCTATTAAATATGAGCTTATCCAACATCTGCTTCAGTAACTGACACATTCCTGATTCATCTTTAGTTTATTCATTAGTCATTTGGTCGCGCGCTGTAATAGTCCCTTTTCAGTAATTGAGTAATTAAACGGCGGACGAGGTCTCAATCAACCGATAGAAAGCACGATTACATAACGGGACCTCAGAGGAACGAGACTTTGTAGGTACTTACGTGATTACTTCAAAAATTAGTCTTCTCATACGTCTACTTTCTTCAGTGATAGGCGTATTCCCGCTTCATCATAAGTCATTTGGTCGCATTGCAAAAGATAGATCCATTTCAGTTCATGAACCTCTAACAGCAGATGAGGTATCAATAAACAGATAGCACGATTATATGACGGGATCCGAGTGCAACGAACGATGACACCGGGTGCGTTTGCGAGAGCGACCGAGCGCCGAACGCGTCGACGCCGCTCCCTCTGCCAGCCTAGCGGATGCGTTCTAATGACATAAATGCAAATTCGACCATTCGAGCTTCCTGCACGCTCGCACAAACTACACCTACCCACTGTTTATTAAACGGTCAAACCACACTTACTGTCCAAACCATATTCGGTAAAATAAAAGACCATTACTGTACTGTATTGGTTTTTGTGCGTGAGGCTAAGTTTTAATTGGCCTTTAGGCATTTCCGTCGTGATTTAACCACATATCAACAACTATAATCAGGTGTTTAGTATGGTTGGCTAACGCCTGGTAAACCAGTGCCAGTATGTTAGAGGTGTTGAAATAAAACTGAGAAAAAATAATTGATTTGTTTTTATTTTTCGGTGATCGTAACACAACATAACATCTACATTTTGGTTCAGTCGGGAACTTAAAAAACTAAATACTAAATTTTGGTACTGAGACAACGCGATCTGCACCAGTGCGGTGGTGTACTTTAAATACATATGATACTCTAATTATATCGTTAGATTACTAGTTGCTACCATGTCATGTGCCACGATACTTGGCGTGGCTATGGCTAACTTATTATATGGCTTATGCACCCATCGTTCAAGTTATCCACAATATTTAGTCAGCTGCTATCGTTAATATTTACAACCATCAAGCGTGAAATTAAAATTACAATATTGTTCGATACGGACCGTACTAAAAGATGTTAGTTTTTTTTACCAGCGTCCTTAGTAAAACATTGGGTGCAAAATGTATTTTATCACAGGGCTTAGCATACCGTTACACTCAGAAAAATATACTTACAATATAATTGATTCTTACGTCTAAAATATTTTAATCGATTTCGGGAAATAAAGATACGTGTGTATGTACATCGAAAATATAATGAAAACTTAGAACGCTAGTAACTCAAAAGTGAGATTTCCATGTAAATTGCTCTAACTGTAAAAATAATAAGTTAATTGTAAGTCCAAATGCATCTTACTTAATGTAAGTAAACAGAAAATGTGGACTTTACATAAGTTCAGCCGGTTGTACTGAAACTATAAATCTTATTGTCAAGAGCCGGCTAGTACCGCGCACTCACTACGATGAACATTATTTATTTTCTGTGAACACTTAACAGCATAACACTATTTACACTAGAAAACGTATAGGTAACATTCACAGCGTGTACTAAGATAAACATTACAAAATAATTATTCACTTACAAAAATAATTTTACCGAATGAAGATTTCCTGAGCGGGAATAACCTAGATCTAATTTTTTTTTAACATAATTTATTATGTATTAGTCACTATTTGGGAAACTGTAGCAATGCTATGAATAAATGCATATCGGAACAGATTGATTACCATAAATGCTAGAGGCACATTTAATTTTAAGAACAAACAATAACATGCATGATTAGACATGTAGAAAACACCTAGAAAATTTAGGTGGCATTTCATGTACTAAGAATGGGTACGAATTTCCGTAATATTTTGTTGTTGCAGTTGCAATTCTAAAGTGCTCCTGCATCGCGTAAGCACCACTTTAAATATGACGTTCTACTATTACTGTTTGTCGTTGTTATTTTGTCCGTAGAATTAGGCGTACAAGAACGTAGCACCATAGAAATAGAAATGTTTACAGTCCCCACTGTTTACAAGATTCGTCACGTACAGATAATAACTTGTTGCAAATTAGGACATCATTTACCAAGTTTATCGCGAGGAAGCCTCTAGACATTTATAACTCAGGACGTTAATTAGTTTTGCTATTTTACTACTGCGTTCCGAAGATAATAGTTTGTAACAAGTTATTTGCGACTTAAGATATCTTAAATAAACTTTAACTGAACTCGGTAAAATATATCGTCACGAACCGACTCTGATATCAACAGCGTCACTAGAAACACTCTCCAAATAATTAGTTAATATAAGGGAAAATATTAATTAATTTATACTCGTATTAATGAGGCTTTAGGTAGGTACAAAAGTAAACTAACTATAATATTGCTACCGTGTCAGCCAAAATGGCTTAGAATAATATAACATAGTTTTAATGCAAATATAAAAATAATGGGATCACTTGAAAGATTCAAAATAACTGCCTCAATATTAAAACTAAAGGTACAGGAGCCGATAAAAAAAGGTTGCGATCCACGATGTCTTTTTTTTTAATTTTATGCATGTTTAAAAGCAATAACTCGTGTTTATTATGCTGCATGAGTATATCCACATAAATTAAATATGTAACTTGAGCTCATACCGCATTTAAGCCGGAGATATCTGCCGGGCGCCGGCGAAGATTAAGTGGTCATTAAGTTCTATTTATTTTGAATGTTATTACAACTACATACAATGTATAAAGCGTGTGTAAGGTTTATTATGCAATAAAGGAAATTGGGTCAAACTAATTTAATGAACTGTAGAAATGTTTAACGCTGAATCGAGATAACAATGATTGACGATCTTTCGCGGACTAAATTGTGTTCAGATTTTATCTTAGATCTACAAGTTCATAATTTTTATGTCCCATTCATCTCCGATATACCATCGCGATAGCTATAAAATGTTTAAAATTTAGGAAAAAGAAAACAAAGTGGATTGCAACAACTAAATTAGAAATTTTAACCTAAATCAATCCAATATGGAGTAAAATAGTTATAGCACATGTCATTTTGTTCTTTGGCTAATTTTAACTGAGATGAATTCATTACGACTATTGAACCAATACAATTTAAAATCTAAAGTATTTCATCTAAAAATAATAATAATAAAATTATAGAGTTTACCAAAAAAATATCTTTTGATTTTAACACATGCAAAACCTATATTATAATGTATGACATAAGATATATTACAACTCACTATTTACATAGCATGATACATATTTGAGTATTTTACCAGTAGAGTCGCTGACCGAAATGTAAAGTTAATTTACTTAAATGGGTGTACCCAGGTGTGTTTTTGTGATTTATTCGAAATATTTTACACATTTTGAGCAAGCTATATATTTCGACTTACGATCCACTGGTTTGCAGGATTGTTGCGACACACCGACAGACACGTCACTTTTGACGCCCTGACCTTTCCTCTTATCATCCATTTAGTCAGATTTTTATGCATTTTTTTTAAGGTGGTCTACAATTAAAATGTCAGACCAGACATGGTCAGTCGTATTAATTGCGATCATGCCCTACATACTTTCTACTGAAACCTACAGAGCAGTCGGCAATATCTTTATCTGTGTCTGCAACAAATTTTTTACCTTATTGCTGATCGTACAGAGTTTAATGTCGTTTAAGATATTAAGAACAATCGTTGCAGTCTGTACCAGGTGTACAGTTTGACCTCCAATCACACTGGACACCGGAGTAATGAAGCTCCGATTGAATCAGGGGAAACTGACCTGACTAACTGAGGCTTAACTCTACACATCCGTAATTACGAATCTACCTGTCTCTGTTGCTCAGCCAGTATGACATTGCGAGTGAAGGCGATGACTATATAGTCAATGATCAACAGAGTCGGTACTCGTCAATAAATCAATCAAAATCACGTAGAGGTGTTTCGAATAGCTGCAAGTTTCCGATAGATAGACTACAGTTGTAATAGTGCATTGAGATGAGATCTTCTCTCCAGTGCGATTATGACTAAGGAATGTTTGCAGGTTTCACACCATATTCGTGATAGCTACCAATTACTGATATTAGCTGCATGATAGTGTAAAGATTTGTTAGCAGCTGTACTTCAAATTCATTTTTCGTTGCATTTTTCTTGAAAGCTCTTTTCAAAAGTTGTGACTCAGTTAAAGTTGTTGGAAGTTGTTAAGATGATACAACTGTCATATTTTTCTTTTGTATGATATTGTAATCTTAGTATCCATATACCTACAAAGAATGTGCCGTGTGCCGCGACATATTTTAATGTTACATACATAACTACAAGATAAAACTAAAAGCTAAGTTTCGTTGGGCTCATCCTAGATGCATCACCTACCCTGTTACTATCAAATATCAACATTCAGTTTACTCAACAACGTTACACGTAATACGTTATGTAATAAAAATATAGAATATATTATACAAGGGATGGATTTGAAGCACATATTGTGAACAAAAATAATTATTCACATTTTAAATCACTCAAGAGGATTGTTACCAAAACGTGTGCGATTGTGTAATCGGCTATTTATATCTCGTGGGAACTGAGACGAACACATTTTATACATAGACAAATCATGACGAGGGTAAACTTCACCTAAGTATTTGTACATTTCTATTAACAGTATCACGTCTTAGACATGGAGTGTGATATCGTTATTGATAAAAGCTAAAGCTAGTTTTCCACCAGACAAAAGTTTACCTCTGCGTTTTGATAATACTAAAACGAAGTCACAAGTCTGATGGAAACACAGCCTTATTCGTGTATAGTTTTGACTAGTGTTCGCACTAGGTATGTTGTCGTCCCGAAGGTGTTCCATCCAAGTTACTTGCCTCGATACTTCTCAGTCGTGGCATCTTCTAGGTTGCTATCCCAATCAAACTCCGTGACTCCAGTGCGAGACACTTCACCTAAGTGCCTCCACCTGAACTCGAAGTCTGAGTCACGTTTCTTGAGCGCCTCGAATCTGGAACAGAAATGGCGGTGTTATTGACCATTGTGATTGGCTTCGATCAATGGAAGCGCGTGGGATTGGTTGACGTCATCGCGGTGCATACGCAGTCCTTTTGAATACATTATAAACGGAAATATTTAATAATCGTGCGAATAATAACGTGCCTTTACTCTTCGAATGGCTCTTCGAAAGTTGATATATCATCAAATAAGTCACACTAAAGTAAATGCTGAATGCGTTTCAAAAAGGTTATAATATCTAGCAAAATACCTAAATAACAATTAAAACAAGTGCGGAATAGCAACGTTTTAAAAAGGCAACGACATCTAACAAAATACCTCGCAAGATATTCGTCGTTTATACCTTTATACAAGCAAAAAAATATTCGAGCAAAGTTTCATTTAATAAATAGGTTGCATAAAATGTCAGACGCGAAAATAGTGAACTAGTTCATTGGGAGGCCCTGACATAGCCTATACGCGAGCTAGGTCGTCAGCGTCGCCTATTTGTGTACCTTTTACCTCGGGGAAAAGGGGAGCTGTTTCTCTGTTTAATTATGAATTGCCTCTTTAGGCAAGCCTTTATTTTAGGCGATGGCGGACTCACCGGCTTTTTCGCTCTAATTAAAATAATGAAGCGTACCGAGACCTAAATTTTCATGTTCAAACCGAAAAGGATTTTCTGTTAAATATGCTTTTCTAACACTAACATAATTAAAAGTAAGTTATCACTATTTTCCTGTACAGCTTAAATTGTATTTGCTTAAGCTAACGGTACGCTTACAGACTCATGCTGCAGAATTAAGAGTATGTAGCACCTTGATCCCGTGAACAGTAAAGGTATTATCCCACTGACCATGCTAGGAACGCGTTAGGCACAAAAAGCAACTCTATATCATCTACCTTGCCCACTGAACGGATAGGCGTTCTGTCTTACCTTTGAATGGAGCGAGAGCGTATTTTGCCGTTCACATTTCGTACATGGCACGTGACGATTTTGGTCGGTGACGGAACGATCTAGTGGGCAGAGTGTCATAGTTTTCAGTACAAATAATATTTTTTAGTCTGAAACGTTCCTAGCACGGTCATGGTATGTTTTGGTGTAGAAGGCAAAAACCTTAATGCTTACACAGAATGGACGACCCTTAATCTCATGTTTTTCAAGGCGGTCACGGGCAACCCGTATGCCACGAGTAATGTTCCGTGAGCTAACTCTTAGACACGTACCCGTATTGTTGAGCACGTACTTACATGCTCCAAACATGATGTCCGACCGGTCACGCCGACACGCCGGCACACTCAGGTCGGCGTCACCGACACCGTCGCGTTGTGCTGCTTGACGATACACTACGCACTACAGCTCACCTCTTGAACATGAGGTTCTTGGCGAACTCGTAGAGCTCGAGGTCAAACGAGTTGAGCCGCTGGATGGGAGCCACTTAAGCGTCGTGCTACGATACTCAATACTATCTCGATACTCTTGCGAACGCGTTCTTGGCGAACTCGTAGAGCTCAAGGTCGAACGAGTTGAGCCGCTGGATGCGAGACACTATAGCCGGCGCCAGTCTCGCCTGCTGCGTCACGTCGTGCTACGATACACAATACATTAAGCATCAGTAAAACGCTCACATTTTGAACATGAGGTTCTTGGCGACCTCGTAGAGCTCGAGGTCGAGCGAGTTTAGCCGCTTGATGCGAGACACTTGAGCCGGCGTCACCGACGTCGTCGCGTTGTGCTATGATTCACGACACACTGTGCACGCTACAGTACAACGCTCACCTCTTGAACATGAGGTTCTTGGCGACCTCGTAGAGCTCGAGGTCGAGCGAGTTGAGCCGCTTGATGCGAGACACTTGAGCCGGCGTCACCGACACCATCATGTTGTGCTGCGAGACGATACACTACGCAAGCTATAGTACAGCTCACCTCTAGAACATGGAGTTCTTGGCAAACTCGTAGAGCTCAAGGTCGAGCGAGTTGAGCCGCTTGATGCGTGACACTTGAGCCGGCGTTACCGACACCATCACGTTCTGCTGCGTGACTATACACTTCGCACGCTAAAGTACAGCTCTCGTGAAGCTCGAGGTCGAGCGCGTTCAGCCACTTGATGCGGGCTACTTGAGCCAACCCCGCCTGCATCACGTTGTGCTACGATACACAATATACTACGCATGCTACAGAAAAACGCTCACCTCTTGAACATGAGGTTCTTGACGAACTCGTAGAGCTCGAGGTCGAGCGAGTTTAGCCGCTGGATGCGAGACACTTGAGCCGGCGTCACCGACACAATTACGTTGTGCTGCGTGACTATACACTACGCACGCTAAAGTACATACCATAGTCCCACCCAGCCGATTTAGACTACGGTGGCCAGTCACAACGACTAACCGATTGCGCGGGACATATTATAGTGCACAAGTGTGTGCGCAAACACAGGTGCACTCTCTATTCTTTTCAGTCTCATAACCCGATTGGACAGCAATCTGACACGACCGAAGAGAAATCAGGCGCAAGACCAACGGCTTTTACGTGCTTTTTCCGAGGCACATTGGTGAAACACCGCCAACTTCCAAACTCCGGGCCACCCTAAGAATTTATGAACATAAAAACTCAGGTATATATTTTTTTGCCCGACCCGGGGATCGAACCCAGGACCTCTGGCGCAGCCGTCGCTCTATAGTGTGACCCTTTTACCGCTGCGCCACCGAAGCTGTTAAAGTACAGCTCACCTCTTGAACATGGAGTTTCACGGCAAACTCGTGGAGCTCGAGGTCGAGCGAGTTGCGCCACTTGATGCGAGCTACTTGAGCCGGCGTCACGTTGTGCTACGATACACAATACACTACGCACACTACAGAACAATGCTCACCTCTTGAACATGAGGTTCTTGGCGAACTCGTAGAGCTCGAGGTCGAGCGAGTTGAGCCGCTCGAGGCGAGACACTTGAGCCGGCGTCACCGACACCAATATGTTGTGCTGCGTGACTACAAGGTGTTGTTTTGGTCAGGAACATCAAACTCAGGGATGATAATATGAGTTATGCTTATTCTAAAAAAAATGTTTTCTTCAAATTCTGAGCAAGTTTTATACACGAAAACCTCTTCGCAACATTAAAAAAAGGTACAAAACGAATGGGAAAAGTCGCACCCTAGCCGTAGCTATCGCTTATCTACGAAAACTACGCAGTAGCTAGTAAGCTACGAAGAGGCTACCTGTTGTTGGTAGTTTTGACTCGATTGCTGTTCCGAATAAAATAAATGATTTTTTGGGTGGGTTTTTCCCATTTCTAAAAAAATATTTTTGAATCAGTATCGTTTGTACAGCCACCCCTGAGTCGCTCGTCGCTGACCAAAACAACACCCTGTATACACTAAACACGCTAAAGTACAGTTGAACATGGAGTTTCACGGCAAATTCGTGGAGCTAGAGGTCGAGCGAGTTCAGCCACTTGAAGCGAGCTACTTGAGCCGGCGTCACGTTGTCCTACTATACACAACACACTACGCATGCTACAGAACAATGCTCACCTCTTGAACATGAGGTTCTTGGTGAACTCGTAGAGCTTGATGTCGTGCGAGTTTAGCCGCTGGAGGCGAGACACTTGAGCCGGTGTCACCGACACCATCACGTTGTGCTGCGTGACTATACACTACGCATGCTAAAGTACAGTCCATAGTCCCCCCTAGCTGATTTCGACTACGGTGGCCAGTCACAACGACTAACCGACTGCGCGGGACATATTATAGTGCACAAGTATGTGCGCAAAAACAGGTGCACTCTCTATTCCTTTCACTCTCATAGCCCGATGGGACAGCAAACAGACACGCCCGGAGAGAGGTCAGGCGCAGGACCAACGGCTTCTACGTGCTTTTACAGAGGCACGGGGGTGAAACACCGCCAACTTCCAAACTCCGGGCTACCCTAACAATTTCTGAACAGAAAAACTCAGGTATATATTTTTGGCCCAACCCGGGGATCGAACCCAGGACCTCTGGCGCAGCCGTCGCTTTAAAGTGCGACCCTCTTACCGCTGCCCCACCGAGGCAGTTAAAGTACAGCTCACCTTTAGAACATGGAGTTCCACGGCAAACTCGTGGAGCTCGAGGTCGAGCGAGTTGCGCCACTTGATGCGAGCTACTTGAGCCGGCGTCACGTTGTGCTACGATACACAATACACTACGCACACTACAGAACAATGCTCACCTCTTGAACATGAGGTTCTTGGCGAACTCGTAGAGCTCGAGGTCGAGCGAGTTGAGCCGCTCGAGGCGAGACACTTGAGCCGGCGTCACCGACACCAATATGTTGTGCTGCGTGACGATACACTACGCACGCTATAGTACAGCACACCTCTTGAACATGGAGTTTCACGGCAAATTTGTGGAGCTCGAGGTCGAGCGAGTTCAGCCACTTGATGCGAACTACTTGAGCCGGCGTCAGCCCCGCCTGCGTCACGTTGTGCTACGATACGCAATACACTGTGCACGCTACAGTACAACGCTCACCTCTTGAACATGAGGTTCTTGGCGAACTCGTAGAGCTCGAGGTCGAGCGAGTTGAGCCGCTTGATGCGTGACACTTGAGCTGGAGTCAGTGCTGCGAGGGTTGCACCCGACACCGTCGCGTTGTGCTGCGTGAACGGCACCGCGAAGCGCAGGTTGAACGTCTCTTCGAACACGTACTGGGAGATCTATTGAGGAGAATCGTTGGTTATTTCCAGTGTAGGGAAGAAATCGCATATAGTTCAATCAAAAGCCACTAATTGCTTACATCGAATGAACGTCGAATTCGCTCAGTAGTGGTGCGTGACCACTAAAAGCTAAGCCGCCATATGATACTTTTGCAGCCACCAACAGCCAAGACTGCTGGGCTATGTGAATCCACCATCATATTATTATATGAGTCTGTCAGCAAAAGCGCCTGTGTTGATCAATGACAATTCACGGTAAATAAAATAAACCGACCGTCCATAAATAAATAAATATCCTTTGGACCTTCCCACACATCGCCATCTAGTCCCAAAGTAAGATACTCAAAGCTTGTGTTATGGGCCATACAAACTTTGTACACCATTTTTATTTCTGTAATCATCAAAAGGTATTTTCAGCATTTTAATGCGATTACAAATTGTCGACTCGTTGTAAATTCCGCCCGCCCAAAGCCCGAGCCGTTCGATATTTTACAACCCCCGCAATAAAGCTTAATGAATTAAACGCTTCTACTCCGTGATCGGCGGACAAACATTAAAAACAAAATGGCCATAGAACGGCGATGAATATTTATAGCGGCAAGACGAAGCGCCTTGGAGCCGGCACGACAATTCCGACAAATGGCGTTACAGATACGGCACGATGGGCTAAATTCTAAGATGCCGCCAACTAAGAGACTAAAATTTTACGTTTCTTTCTTTACTACAAAAGAACGAATGCAAACTTTTCAGAAGGAACTATCAGAGACGTAAAACTAAACAGCTGTTAATTGAGATTGGAAAAACCTGTAAGTAGTTAAGTTTAGTTTTAGGCGTAAATATTCTAAGCAACTGCTTAGTTTGTGGTGGATTCAGTTTCTGATTAATTAATAAGTATGTTTCTTTATAAAAAGAGAAAGATATTTATTTAATCTTGTACCTAATAGCCTTAGTCACTTCAGAATTGAGCCCAATGATTCAAGTGCGAATAATGGGGGTGCTTATCTTTGGGCGGGTCACTGGGAACGCATCGGGACATCTATCCTCCGGGTACAGCATCCTTAGAGCAACCGCACATTGAGTCACTGGACGCAACAAAAACCTGCGAACGAGTTTGTTCCTACATTTTTACAAACTTCAAACAATAGGAGGTAATCATTTCGACATTTATGTATTTTGGCGACTGCATCGATATTAACGCGCGTGAGCATCGATGCAGTCGCGCTTCTGCATCGGTGCTACATTAAATCAGTTTATTGCGTGAGTCGCGATGCTGAAGTGCGTTTTCAAAATGCGCGACTGCATCGATGCAAAATTCGCAGTGTGTAAGGGGTGTCTTATACTCATTCAGTCACAAGACTTTGGAAAAATTACGACGAACTGACGTTGTAAAAATGGTTGCAAAATTTCATAGAGTACTTTTAAGTGTATGTATGTTTGTATATTTGCATCAATTCAATAGCGCGTTTTGCTTGAATCTATAAAGTCACTATGGTGTCTTCTGATGGCAACCACTAAGCCACTAGCAGCAGGAATTGTAACTTGTCTGAGCGACTACTGTTTGCTTTAAGTGGCCGCGACTCGTGGCTCATTGTGCATATGCTCTTAGAGTCCTAATATAACACTGCCAATATAAAGGCACAGGTGGAACTGCGATTGAACAGTCTTGATATTGCTACTCCACACATAAATCGTGCGATTGTCAGATTCGCAATATATCTATCGGGACCGCTTCCGTGTGGGGTTCCTTTGAAACTACGATCAAAAGGACACGAATTTATTCGAATCTCAATTTCAAAGCAAAGTAAAACTATTTTTGCAGAATACAAACTACGTATATTGATAAACGCAAATATTGGTTCAGTTTCGTTTGCGCTCACAGTATAGTGTATTTGCGTAAGTAAAACTTTATGTGTAGCAAAACTGACGATGAGAAACTCTCCCCACCAAAAACAACCTCAAGGAATTGCAGAATGAAAATTTTATCACGTAATTTTTACGCGACAGAGCGGCTTCGAAACGGCCGTGCCGGTGCTTTAGCTTAAGTCACTTTCCTCTAAGTCGGTGTGTGGGGCTCCTAACAACATGCCACGTCACATTATCCCCGTTATCCCTGTAGAACCTCGCTAGGACATCGCGTCCCATTTATTTTTAATCATAGCTGTTCACGGGTTCTTACAGGCTATGCAGTTTTAAAGCCTAAGCATAGGTATACGTGGTGTCCCGAAAATGAAGGATAATCTTGTAACTGCAAATAGGTCATATTATGACCTATTATATGCCTATCATTTTTTCAAGTTTAAGTCTCACCATTTTCGAGATACCCTCACATTTCATATTTAAATTCAAAATCATCTCATTTCCACAAATGATGGCATTTGTAGATCTGTTTTATTTTTGCACTCACAAATAATAGACACTTTTGTGACAAAAAAAGGGAGAGCCACAAATTTTTAATGTTTGTAAAATCTAATTCAGGCATCAGACTTTCATAGCTTAAGGTGTAAAAAAATGCAATAGGCCAGTTACTTTAAAACTTGCATTGTAACTGCCAATTTATAAATGGTAAGTATTATTTAATAATTACTTTTTAAAATATTTTATAGGCAATTCTAATACACAAAGGTTGTGTTTTCAGACTCAATTAAGATACAGTAATATTTTTTTAAAAGCCATAATTTGCATGCTATTTATAAAAGAAAAACATGAGTGTTATATTTTTAATGTTATTTACACCATCTACACTACACATGACCATGTTTTAGGCAAAAAAACGTTTTCATTTAATTTCATTGTTTTAGATGCCTCAATTATTTATGAGTTCAAAAAATAAAACAGTTTTCAAAAATGACACCATTTGTGGAAATGAGATGATTTTGAATTTAAATATGTGAGGGTATCTCGAAAATGGTGAGACTTAAACTTTGTTTTGCATATAATAGGTCATAATATGACCTATTTGCAGTTATATGATTATCCTTCATTTTCGGGACAACGCATATACGCGGATACATAGAATTCTTTATTTAAGCTCTAAACTCCAAGGTGCAATGCCTTCAGGTTGTCATTTTTAAGAAAGCTTTAAGCACTGTCTGAATCAAAAAATATAAATCGCTTGTGCAGAATCCATCAATTATCTCAAACGTTTGAACGAGTAGCCCTACAAGATTGTTGAAATCTAGCCATTATTTTTCAGGCGCCCAGTCACATAAGTTGATACTTAACGTAATACGACATAAGTAATTGCAGCCATTTCTCATTTGTAACATGAAATTCTTGCACGGAGCGAGCATGCTTCTTTGCCACATGCTAAACAACGAACGCGTAAATAATGATTTGTTGTCCTCACCGTGAGAACTAATTAACGGGGAAGTGTGAAGCTCGCAACCAGTTTGATAAATAGGTACTCGTATCACAGCTTCTCAGCTGTGCAATCGTTATGAGTTCACGCCAACACAAGGGTATGTGGTAACATCTGGGTCATCTTTTTTAATTGTCATCGAAAAGGAGGAAGGAGGCCTTGTTAGTCACGTATGATTTTATGTGTCCTTGAATATCTTCGCCAATTGTAGTCGCACATTTATGTCTTCAACGAAAATGTAAAATAGGCTGCAGGATTCAATACATTTTGAAATCTGTTTAAGAATCAAATTGACCATTGAGTTTGGAATGAAGTACTTACATGTATTTTTTAGTAAAAGTTAATAGTTTTTATTTATAAAATATGCTAATGTAAGTTTTGATGTACACTTGAGGTTGTAAAAATATATCTGTTGAATCGTAAAACAAAGGGCGGAAACCATACTTCTGAGTGTACAGTCGGTAGCAAAAGTAATAAGTCTTCTTTTGGCCTTATATTAAAATATTAGTTATATTATGTAGTATTTCTTAGAGTTAAGTATTTTTTTAGAATTTTGGGATTTACCCTTTTTTGCAACTTTAGGAGGAAATGAAGACCGTACCGTATGAGGCACATATAGTAGAACTAAAAATTACAAATGACAACGACAAAAATATTTTTAATGAATATTCGTCAAATATTTTATATACCATGTACAAACCAACGGCGCAGCATAATCAGTTGCTTTGAATACAATTTTTTTTGATCTGACCAATTTTAGAAAACTACGTATAGCTATTATACTCTGATTTGTATTAGATAGACAAGAATGTGGAGCTTCAATTGCACTTTTGCTTTTTTAATGTTGCAAGCGTACTGCAATAGGGTTGTTGACAGTTCGATTGTGTGCGATTAATTGAACTTGTGATTTGAGTTTTGAATAATCAGATTTTTATATTTACATGAATAATGCATGCAAAACGTTGCAAAGAGTTATAAACAAACGTAATACATATAACAGTTGAATGAGTATTTTTTTTCTTTTCCCTTGCAATAGCAATATTATTATATGATATTTTACCTATTTTGTCATTTTACCACTTTTTACAAATAATTTATAAATGACAATGATAGTATAAATAAACATAATTTTTTAATCATTTTTTTATTTTGTAGCTTATTTTAATATATTTTTATGGTTCATGTTAATAGTTTTTCTTCACAACATATACAACTATTTTATTATTCTATAATCACATAAAAACAACGATCAAATAAATTGAATTCTTCAATTGTTTAGGACTTAGTAGGACCAACACTATTTTTGAATTACGTAAATCTGACCATCCACCAAATGTCATTTTGGTCTATCTAATTAAAAATCAGAGTATAGCTACTACAACACGGCTACGTTGGCAATTGTCTTCAATGAGATGTTTCCCTGATAATTATTTCTGATGAAGTATTCCAGCGATTGCACTTTCCGTTATTAATTATTACACACTGGTTTGTTCTTTCACCACACTCATTATGGTATCACATGGTTTGATTATTGCGTTGCTCTAACGCGATAAAGGCAATTAGGGCGTCAACAAACGAGCGATTTCTCGGCGAAGCGAGATCAGTGTCGCACAGCGTTCTTGCTGCGAGCTGACGGCATGCTTGCTGTGAGTAAATGTTACTCTGCTGAGAAATCGCAAGTGTGCAAGCGTCCTTAGATTTCCCTTCCGTTTGAGCCGGCAATTTATTATGGTGCTGCGGTAATTTGCTGCACGCATGCGTCGCAGATACACTGATAACTATAGTCCGGTTTGTCATTACAAAGAAGCGGCCCGGAAGAGCTGGTTTAGGTCCCGTGGTGCGAAGTGGATTCGAAATGTATGCATGCAGCTATCAAGAATTACAGATTAAATAACTCGACTTTTGTTTTACCAACTATATATTTAACATAAATTGCACTTTTAAAAAGCAACTGTGTCAGACAAGGAATCGTACCCTGTGTATCCCTGTGTATCCCTGTCTATCCGGGCGCATGCATATACCACTCGGCCACCGACAAATTGGCCAGTTGAATTTTACAAGTGCTTTGAACTTATTTTTTTTCAGTCAAAGTCAAAATAATTTATTCAATTTAGGACACAAAATGCCACTTATGATAACTTATAAACTTAATATAACGCTATACCTACTTGACAAATTAAAGGAAGAAAATTCCTTAATACGAAACCAGACAATTGGAGTGTTGTCTGGTCCATATTTATATTTTTTTATTTATATTTAACGACATTATATGGGAAGCGATAACAATTGATTGGCTATTGTGTATGGAAAATTGGTGCTTGAATTACAATAGTAAGACAGTCATTCAGAAGTAATATATAAAAAACTTGCGGAGACAGCACACTTTGTTTTGCCCCACCCCGTCCTGCCCCGGCCCCGTCCTGGCCGGCCCCGTAATTTTAAAAGTTAAGCGGTCCCAGCTAACATCTCCTGGCTCTAAGCTACCTCACCAATGTTTCGCCCCGGCCCCGTCTAACCGGATAAAAAGTATCCTATATCCTTTTCCTGGTTAGAACCAGCAACCTACCCAGTTAGCTTAGAAGATACCTTCCCACCAATTTTCAGTCAAATCAGTTCAGCTGTTCTGGAGTTACAATGTAACTAACACACAGTGTAACTAACACGAATTTATTTTATATTTAAAATATATCGCGTGTCTCTGTTTGTATACCGTTTTTATTTCAATAAAATACCTACGATACTTAATTGATACACGCTAGCGTCCAGCGAGTTGTACAAAACTTTTTGTTATGTTAATATCGTTTCTCGTTCCAATTAAGAGTATTTCAACATTGAGGAAGGATCAGTTTCGCAATTGTGTAAGAACGCGAATATAATGTAAATAATTTAACATTTTCCGGCGTGGGTTCCGCGGCTCGACCCACACCTGCCGGCTGACGGAACCCAGGCGCATTTACTAATTAACATGATATTACCGCAACACTAATAAATCAGACGTTATTATTATTCCCGGTTCGCAAAGGCAGATATGGTCTTGTAAATGTCATAAATATTGAGTTATTTATCTACTATTCTTACGTTTACGTTCTCGCAGAACGATATTGCATAAAAGGTAAGTATTAGGTATTATTGAGGAAAAATTAAAAATATTCTCTCAGCTGCATAAGTACGAGATAAACTTTAAAGTTTCACTTACTTAAAGCACACCTTACAGGAAAAGCGCATTTGTATACTTATAACTTTTGCCGTAGCTTTGCCACCAAAATGCTTCCTGCTTACTAATATTTTGTCATTTTACGACAAAAGCTCCCTCGAATGATATAGGATCGAATTTCATGAGCGGAAGAGAGATCACGTCTAAAGATATCCGCGAAATATAAAACTCGAAAAGAAGCCATAAACATAAAAATATTAAATTGCACTTGCAACGTATAAAAGTTTTCTTGTTTCATTTCTTCCTAATGACCGTCATAATATTAAACTTATGGCTGCAGCGCAAAATTTTTGCAAGTAAAATACAGGATTCCATACAGTTATGATAAAAAGGATGAATAATTAATATCGCTTGCATAATCTTACTGAAACTGGGGTAAATTTCTTGCTCCCTTGTTGTGTAACAGCGTTGGGAAATTACTACTACCTTGGGTTATTCTCACTAAGATACCTGCAATGGAATCTTAACAAAAGTCACATTTATCAGAAAAAAACGTAAATGTTCATGCCATCCAAGTTAACTGCGCCAAAAGTTTAGTTTCGCTTATTATTTTAAAACATACATTTTCATTTCCAGACTACTCCTCTGTAAGACAGTAATTCAGTAATTACAGTTATATGCATTTGCAACCATTTTAATGTAAAATAGAATAGAATAACCATTTATTTGACACACACAAAGTGAAAAAAAAACTCCTTATTCTTGGTGTCACAACAGCAATGCATCCATTTACCCAAGGGTACGCTGACTGATCTATGAACAGCAGGTCTAAGTATCCGAGGCCTCTAAGTGAGGTCTGCCTCAGACAAACCCTGTAAAGGTCCCCAAGACGGCTGGGTCGGAGCCGCCTAATTTCCCGTCCGGGATGAGTTATTGCTCAAACTCTTTTACGACAGCATAAGCGAAGTGAGATATTTTCCACTCAACTTAATGTGACATGTACAACTTTTTGACGGTAACAAGTTGGAACGCGCGTATTTTAAGCCCGGCCAATCGCAATTGGGGGCATAAACTAAATTTACTTTCGACCGGCTTGTTAGAAAATGTAGAACCTACTTTACGACTCAAAGACTTTATGACCGAATCTTGAAGTATCGTGGTCAAATAAATAAATTAAGGTACCCAGAAGCTAATAAAACTACTAACAAATAAATCCACTTAATTCCTCCTGGTCGATTCACTTATTTATTACCTACTTATTATTTATTTATTTCAAAGCGTGGCACTGTCTTACTTCTACTAGTAAATGTCAGAAACCGGTACATAAAAGTTTGTTATTTCGACATGTATACTTTAGAATGCTGTCGTATGTGAAATCTGGCAGGGATAACATTATAATAGTCAGCAGCATGAGTCGGTGAACACTTATACGAGTATATGTACCTATGTATGTAACCCATGTCAAAGTAACAAGAGAATGGTCCATTGGTTGTTTTGATTGTCATATATCAATAAGCGTTCAGTTACTTATTGCCTACAAAACTATGGGAAGAAGGTATCAAAGGGTACAGGTACGTTACCTTTTGGTACTCTGTGAGGCCAAAGTACGCCATCGCGGCCAAGTTCCGCTTGGCCGAAGCCAAGAGCACTCTATCGCTGTCTGCACTCCGATGCCGCAGGGTGCCGTTATAACACCCAACAAGTGCCAAGTCTGCCAGCATTCGCGTCTGCCTGTTGTTCGCCAAGTTCCATGGACAAGACGCGAACTCTTCTAGGGTCACACCACGCCAAGACTCTCCGGTGTAGCATGGAGGCACTTCAGCCGCTGTGAAAAAAATATTTTTTTGAAATATGATACTACCTAGGAACAATAACTTTTTGAAAAAAGGGTTGCATATAAAGAAGGAACCTAAATATGACTATTAAAATCTACAACGTCGTCAAGTATAGTACATTGTCATGTAGGTAATCGAGCAACAAAAGTTTTTTTAACCGACTTCAAAAAAGGAGGAGGTTATCAATTCGACTGTATGTTTATTTTATCATTTTTTTTTGTATGTATGTTACCTCATATCTCAGTCGTTTGTCAACCGAATCGAAAAACATTTTCACCTACTTAGAGGGTATACCTTCTAGTTGGTCCCATTTTTTCTATTTTGGGATCTGATGATGGGATCTTGGTGTATTCGAGGGAACCCTCAAATTTTAAAGGCACGTATAGTGTTTCTTTACTAGAATCTTAATGTAGACGTGTTGTTACGTCTGATAGTCAACATTTTGTGGGGCTGAGCTGATGGTGGAACTCCTTAACGCCTAGGAGTTCAGTTATTATAATGACGAAACTTATGATAGGTAATTTGTAGCTTCGTAAAAAATATATGTAATCACTAAAAATAAAGAAATAAAATAAACTTTAAAAAAAAGTAAAAACCGACTTCAAAACCAAAATGCACTAAAAAGTCTTAAATAAACTCTTCACCATTGAAAGGAAAGGAATCCGTTTTAGGCAAACAATTTCTTTTTGGAGTCGGTGCCATCACTTTGACCATCAAGCATCAACTATCACAGCACTGACTCAAAAAAGAAATTGTTTTCCTAAAACGGATTCCTTTCCTTTCAATGGTGAAGAGTTTATTTAGGACTTTTAGTGCATTTTGGTTTTGAAGTCGGTTTTTACTTTTTTTTAAAGTTTATTTTATTTAAATATTATGATGAACAAAGTGGCTGATAGTCATATTCACCTTCTGGAACGTTGACAAAGAAATACAAATAAATTGTGTTTGTGTAATAGGTAATACAGATTGTTGATATATTTTCTTACATCTAACAAGATAGTTATTAACTCGAGGGAAAAACGTGATTGATATCTTTACTGACAAGAAAACAACGCTTAATTAGAGACAGTTAAGTACACTACTTTTTATACCCTGCACGTTGATAACTACAAGAACAAAAGTAAACTTAACGATTCTTCAGAACCTAGCCTTAAGTAAGCGAAAAACTATAATTAGAGCCAATATAATTAGATGGTTGTCACTAGCAGCCATAACAAAAACAAATAGAGTTAACCGTTTAATTAATATTGATTTATTTCTCAGACTTACATATACTTAACTGTAAACAGACACTGTGAGAACATAATATGTAGTTTAAAAGCCGATTTAGAGTTATTATAATTTTGAATTTCTTTTTTAGAATTAAGTAGTTTCGTTCAAATAGCCTCACGCGATGTGTTCAGTGGTTGTTATAATAAAAAACTAATCTATCTTTTTGTTGTAATGAATGATAATGGAAACAACTAACGATTTAATTCCATTCCATAACGATGGCACGCACTTCACTTACTTTCTACGTGTTACTCGCTCTTAGCACTCTTGGTAGAATATGAGGGCTTACAGAGCGTACTCTAGCATCATCAAAGAGCGTTGTAATAAATTCAAGTGTTGCGACTGCACATCAAAGGAGCAGTAAGAGCGCGCCCGGAACTACTCCTATTTGCCAATATGGTATGGAACGATCCGTTATCAAGCACATGTACCGACGACAGCACGTCAAGGTAAACACTGTGGCGTCTTATGCCGTTGAGTTAAGGGCTAGTTTGCAACAAAAATGGGTAACCTGATGTGCTGGCGACTGTACATTTTAGGTTTGTGCATTTTAGTTTCGATCCTCGACGATTGAAATGAAAAACCATGTTTATTGAAAGTTAAACAAGTGGGGAATACTGAAAGCAACTTTACGGTGGCAGGACCGCGTTCAGTGTTATTGTTTATCGACGTGTACAGAGTACGCTTGTTGTACTTTCGACAGTTGATTGGATGAGTTTACATAGTTGAAACTTTGTGCCTAACCAATAACCATGCGTTGTTTGAAATAAATATTTGAAGATCAATCTTCTTTTGAAGGCACGCGTTTGAAGAGGGAAAGGAAATCGAAAATAATACCTATATAAAAATAATTTAAAATATTAACCGCCGTAAAAAAAACAGACAACAAAGCCTAAAATAATGCATTCGTCTTATATTTAGGAGAATCAAATTATTTGTGATTCGGTGCACGATATCAAGCTTACGTAAACCAACCGTACCTATACACACATCATGCACCGACTCCAAAAGAATTTGTTTCTCCTTAGAAGATTTTATACTGGAGAAAGCTGCTGCGCATTCCTTGGACAGCTATTAGAACCAATGTATCTATCCTTGAAGAACTGAAGCCCCTGCTGGCAACGTGCCAGGAAAGAATCGAAAGTTTCTTTGGGCACATAATGCGATCCCCTTTGCACAGCCTGGAGAAACTCATCATTCCCGGAAAATGGAGGCGAAGCGCGAGGAAGAGCGCCAGCGAGATGGGTGGACCAACTCAAGGAGGTGACTGGAGGCCAGATACAGGGAGCGGTACATATGGCGCAGAACCGGACCGAGTGGAGAAGATTGACACACAGTCACGATCTTCAGCATTGAGGGAACGACCAAAAAGAGAAGATTTATTTTATATTCATACAGATGAAAATAAGAAACAAAAAAATTGCGCACGGCGGGACGTAAGATTTCCAAGTTGAATTTATTCTGTAATGAATAACTAATTGGCCCACTGTTGCTTAAACACAGACGGGTAGATGGCGCTAAAAGTCACGCGTAATGACGTTTCAATAAGAGGCCACAAATTTCGCAAGGTCAGACATACAGCACGGCAGCTTAATTGGTAGAGCGTTTGGCCCGGTTAACCAAAAAAGTTGCTGGTTCATGTCCCGCCCGTGCGCATTTTTTTGGTTTCTTATTTTTATCTTTATGAATATAAAATATGACACTGTGAGTGTTAAAAACATTCTAAACCATTATATAAGGTCAAATCAATTTCAGTGATAATATTTTAACTGCGTCTTTGTAAACATCATAGCAACACGATACTCTCATGATTTTTGGGAAAGTCGAGATTTTATTTTTTAAAATTATCGCCATCAAAGAAAATACATATTTTTAAAAAGCCTCCTTTAAAATTTATCTACGTCATTGGCATAGCCTCTCTCAATTCAATGCCTATTCCCTATGTTTATCTAGTCCTAACCTTAATTAATAAAAAATAAAAATCTGAAAAAAAATATTAACTTCATCCCAAATTTTCTTAAAAACTAGCACATAAAAACCCAAAGGGTTTTCTACAAAAAATGATTATTTTATCGTGCTTTATTTTTTATTATTTCATGATTTTTGGTCATTAGTATACTCATCTCTCAAAAACTACTGAATCGATTTTGATTAAACTTACAGTGTGTCATAAGTTGAACTATGCCTGATTGAAAGAATTATCTCGTTTTGACTTTATGTTTTCGAGAAATCCTGAGACAAACATAGAAATATACAAACATATATACAAATACCTCCCTTTTTGAAGTCGGTAAAAATAGCGTGACTTGCTGATGCGTGTTCGTTAAGTTTTTCGAATATGGCATGTCATCATTCATCTTCAGGAATGGCATCTTCAGGTCAAAATATACCACCATAAATCCTACTTTTCATGTTCCGGACAAAAGAGAATGAATTTTACGCATAACAACCAGTCGAAGTAATACAAACTTGGATAACAGATAAAATATTTACACTGGATTGGAAGCGCGATTGTTTACAAATACCCAAATTAACCCTTCGAAATGCTAATTTAACCAGAAATTAGGGTTACCAAATCATATGATTAGTAAGTCCGTATAATATTCGTTTAATATTTTCGAAACTATTGAGATAAGTAATTAATATAAATGCGTGCCTAATCCATTTCAACAATTAAAAAATCAGTTTTTTTTTATTACAATGCAAAAAAAGTAAAAGTTCTAACACAGTTGAGACGTGTTTATTTTTTCGATTGTACTGTCTGTATCTATTGCATTCACTTAAGCTGTCATACAGACTCAATTGATAGAGCAGTTACAACTTATAGCTTAATCACACACACACACACACACACCGAGCAGAATGGCGAGACAGAAACTCGGCCCAAACAGTTGGGTGGCGAGGATGGGTTTGTATTTTACAACCAACCCGGCTGAGAATACACTTTCGCTACTTCACTCGGTAAGCTCGTGTGACAGCTCAAGCGAATGCAATAGGTAAGAAGAAAACCTCGTTAACAGTAATCGTAGATTGATTTTTGACACTTGCTGTCAATATCATCTTAGATACTTGTACAGTGGCCAGCAAATCAGGCTTCTCACTTTTGTTGCAAACTAGCCCTTATAAAAACGGAATAAGATACCACAGGGCACAGTGTATACCTTGCACTTTTGTTGCAAACTAGCCCTTATAAAACGGAATAAGATACCACAGTGTATACCTTGACGTGCTGTTGTCCGTACATAAAAAGTTATACTATAGGAATTTCATAAGTTTTCGGAGAGAAGAATGTCCATATTGATCCATATACGTTTCAGATTGTAGAGGCAAAATCAATCAACTGGTCATTAATTATTCATCTTTGTGTCGAATTTATTTGTCAGTAATAAATAATTCATCTAAATGTCATTTAAAAATCGGTCATTATATAGTTATTCAGTCGGATAAGTCTTATATCTGACATTGATAAAATCGACTCTTAGTCTTGTCTTAGTAGTTTATAAAGTGTGTGCAACCTACCAGAAGCAGTGCGCCCTTGGCACCAGTGTCGGGAGCCCTTCCACGTGGCGCCGCGTTTCACGTGCCGGTACTCGGACAGGTACCTGCACAGATAACGTACATTTGTAAGGTATTTGTAAGGTCAATGTCGTATTGGAGGAAAATATATTATATAAAAAATATCCACATCAATTACGATAACAGCAGTTCATACAGAAAATATCATAATACAAGTTATTTTTCGTAGAGGTTGCTACGTACCTCGATGAGCAATTCATCATCGAACTAGAAATTAACCTGTGTCTGTCAAGTGGTGCCGGGAATCATGAGGATTTTCTAATTTTTTACGTCTTATTTGTGATTTCAGTAGGTAAATAAGAGTTAAGTAAAAAATAATAAAAGATGAGTATATTAATGTCCACAGTAGTTTAGTAAATAAATTAAAAAGAAACATCGTTCGTTGAAATTGTTATGTAGCGCGTATGTAAACCTTTACTTGTTGACTTTGTAAATGACAATGTCAAATTACCATAAACCAATACAGTTAACGGCGCTGTGGAAACCCAGGGCAGGCCTATATTCAACAGTGGACGTCCTTTGGCTGATAATGATGGAGATGTTGATAAGTGAAGAAACACATATGTTCCATTGTAGAAATATGCGCAGCCTACATCCTTATTACGGTTAACTTATGAAGGTACATTGCAACTAGCCTCGAATAAATGATTTTGAAGTTCAAAAATGAGAAGCATTTATCGTAGAACACCAACTTTTAACTTAATAGCATCTTACGGCCATAATTCACGTTAAAAACCTTAAGTTTTTTTTATGAATTTTTAAAACGCTCTGCTCTTGGCGCGCGTGTTATTATCGTCATTATTTTTTAATTTCGCTATTACCAGTCTAAATATGAAATTAAAAATTGTGTGGTCTATTACCATAATTCAAAAGCGGCTAACCAGTCAAGCCTGTATTGCCTTTTATGTAGATAATAGCGCAATAACTTTAACGCGTGCATTTTATTATCATGTACGGATAATGCTTGTGCGACACAAGATTTAATAACATGCTTATTTGTATTCATTGGAAATAATGAAAAGGTGAACATCTTTAATACTCAAGCTTACATGTCATCCTTATATATTTAATTTTCATATCAGGAGCATTTACACTACTATTATCAATATAATTCTACTGAAGAAATCTATTTTTATTTTCAACAGTTACGTACGGACCTGAAAAGTTCCTAAAAGCCCTAAATAAAGCTTTTTAGTTATTTAGTAAATACACCCATTGTAGGTAGACAAACATTTTGAAAGCACGAGGTTTATTTTTAGTTGTTAATAAGTATATTAATTATTTTAAGCAGTTATTGCGTCAGTGATTTAAGGTTACCGCCTACCCTTGAATGGTACTGTCTTTAACACATCGTAAATACATTTTATGAGCTGAAAATTGCCGAATTTGTGACAGAGCAATAGGCAAGGCAGAAGGCAGATGTTACACCATAATTACGATAACGTTACGATAAACACCGACACAATGTGATACATATTTACCTAGCTACAGGCTCCCTTAGCAGCGTGATATAGAAGTACCGGCGATGGACCGCGGACCCCTCGTGCCGGTCCAGCTCGCCGCCCACGCACGCCGTCAACTCCGTAAAGTCCGCATGGAGACCGCACCTGCGAACAACAGACCAATCACTGTGATTAATGGAGTTAACAGAGAAACAATTAGAGCCGACAGACCGGATAATCGACTAATGTTTTATTGATTTGCACGTAGATGTTAGCTGGGTAAGGATAACGTAATGAAAGCATATCTTAGCTAAAATTGTGCACAACATCTGCGAGATACAATCAGTGCCATAGCAAACAAGAAAGACAGTTTAAAAGTAGTTCCTCAAACAAAAGCTGTTGATTAACCATGTTATTAAAGACAGAACAAAGAACCACTTAATGAACGATCGGAAGTCAAAGCAAGACAAAAACATTTTAAATGTTTAACAGATTCATTACCGGTTGTGTAACAATGTCGGAATCGAGTCCATTTCCATCATCCATCAAAGTAGCTATGGAACAAACTGTTTAAATATATCTCAGTAACTGACAAACTTTGTGTTAGGCTCGTGCTCATTTCTTATGCAATGATCGATGGTCCCTAATTTTCATTATTATCTGTTTTACAAATGACTGAGAAATAATAAATTAAAGATATCAAAGGAACACTGAAACGTTGGGGATTTCGCGGGGTATAATACATATTCCTGGACATACAAAATGTTTGTCGAAGACAGAAGGCGAGTTAAGCGAGGCGTAAAGACACAGATAGGTCGCGTCGGAGACCAAGGCTCCCTCGTCCGATAATACCCTTCTGTTGTTTTGAGCACCAGATTGAAAATTCATAATACCGCGACAAATCTCCATTCATACCTCGCAAGCGGATTAACCGGTATAAAGACTCTATCGGGGCTTGATTAATGCCCGTAATAGTCGTTTCTGTGTTAGCACTACAGCGTTGGCGTCGATTGCTCCGAATATTGAACAATGCTGTTTGCTAGCGAATCGCTTTCACAGACGTGCGATTTAGCAGTTATGGATGTTATTATGCAAATTTTTATAAATATAACAGCATCTATACCTCCGTATCTCATATAAATGGACCGTTCGCTCGTGTTTATAATGTTGATTGCATACGAAATGAGACTAATGAAACCAGATTGGGTGTGTATCAGCTTTTGCATATTCTCGGTGTTGAAGGACGATCGGTATCGAGGCGAGAAGATTACCTTCAGACAGCTTGGCGACGGACGTGAGGCGTTCGCCGTACTTTTTATTTATAAAACGATGCGCGTTTAATCGACTAGAGAGGAATAGATAAGTGTAAACTGGCAGTCAGCCACGGAACGCTTCCCCGTGCAAATTAAACTAATTGCATTCATTAATATTTAAACTATTAGTCGAACCATTAGTTCGCGAAAGGAATGTAATAAGTTTTCTGATTTAAATGTTCGCAACCAAAAGCTTTAGCATGAAACTAAATATTGTAAAGCTGGTAATTACGAGTTTACCTGACTCTTAACCAGTGTGAAATGCACAAAAATAAATTCCTTCAACTCTGGCAAGAAGCCACATGTCAATGGCCCATGGATTCCTAAATAAACTGTATTTAGGAAGTATTGTACCGTGAAATTTAAGCTTTAATTCTAGAACAGAAAACATAAAAATGCACGAGTAATTTATTCAAACTGTGTCCGTTTGAGACATATAAATATTGATTTGACCTCATGGCTGTGATATTCAGGTTCTAAATAGCAATATTAATATATCAAAGCTTCGAACACCATTAGAGCTAACGATGACCAAATTGCGTGGGTTTGTAGACTACCAATTTTATTATTACGTGGATAGAAACAATACATACTAAAATATGTCATATGCTTGGCTGCCTTAGAGGTAATTAAGGTGAGATCCTTCCTTTGTTGTTATAATATATGTTACTCGAACCTATTTAATGGCCCCTTACGAGTGCAAGGGGCTATTTCCGTAAATTGTTCAAATTAATATCAAAAAGTGTCATTGATTTTACGCGTGATCATCACACGAGGACAGCTATAGAATGTTTGAGTGCGCGTTCTTTTAAAAGTATTTTAATTAAAAGTTCAATTGGTGTGGGTAAACAAAATAACACGTATCGATGTTTGTTTATGTTAGGCAAAATTAAAATTGAGGAACTTGATACATAAAATATGATTATTAATATGAGTTCTTAGAGTAACGTCAATAATTCAATGAATACATAAGCGTTGAAGACGTTGACCCAAGCATTATAAAAGCAGCTGTAACCATACATCTTCAATTTCAAGCCAGGACATTGACCAATTGTCATCCACTTTACGATCTAGCTTTCTACATGATAAATAACAATTTGTACTCAATGCAAGCGTCAAATAGTTACAGACAAATGTTTATTATGAAGTAGTGGGTTTAAAGCGGTTGTATAATGTAGTTGGAAGTGATAAAGGCCGGGTCGGGTAATATCGTCCACCGCTCGGGCTGATGACAAACGTTATTGACCATTAGCCGCTAGTACAAAGTGTTAGGCCCCAGTGGTTTCCAAACTTGCTGGAAGCGAGCCCAAACTTATTTCGAACTTTTTAATCAGACACTCCGCTCGCGCTACAAATTGTTTTCCGTGCAAGCAGCCCTGACAGTGAAGTTTGTGTTGCTTGCAGTTTTTAATAAAGGTGTCCAATACCAACAGTATTTTCAAAATCTCGACATACATATATTTTTCATATTTTAAAGATAACAGCAAAAATTCTGTAGTTTAGCTAGCCAGATTATCCACCCACGGAGAAAGCTTTCAAATTTAAGGTAAGGTAACTGTTTTATTACAATACCAGTTTATAAAACGGATGACGTAATAAAATAATCCCTAATTAGGACAAAATCCCTTTTAACGATAATAAACCTACCTACATCAGACCTTTGAATTTAAATTACTTCAGACGTTAACTTAACCATTCATGAAACAGCACTGTGTCCTCTAAAATATTCCGTTTGTCCGGCCAAATATTTAAGGTGTGCTTTGATGGTTCATTAATAAGGCGCGGTTGGGGACATTTAAGCCCCTTGGATCTACTTATCGCCCACCGGGGTTTACCTGGGTTCGCCGGGATCCGCTGTGTTTGATGATAAAAGAAGGTTCACTGTGGAAGACATAACATTTAAGATTTTGCCGTCTCTATCACTACAAGTATTGTCTGTATAAAAGTACGAGTGACAGGGAAGAGATGAAAATACGAGTATGTAGACCAGCACTAGCATAGTTTCTGCATCCAGACTTTTTTGAAAGAGGCTTTAACTAGAAACTATCTATGGCTTATTTCTAGAAACTCAGTGTTAATCTTATAAAATTAAACTATGTTCAGCTACTACTGCTTGTTTTTCTAACGCTAGTTGAAAATTTCCAAATAGCAGAGGAGTACACGTCCTATACGACTTCCTTCATATAATGTGCTAATGGCCGAGCTGTTGACACGGTTTCTTACGATCTGGTGAGCCCTCAGTGTGTCTACTTACAAAAAATAATCACGAACGAAAAGGACGGTTGGAGCCGTTGGTACGGCGTCTAATAGAGTAGGACCTCAGTTCCCATAGGATGCGATGCGACCAGGGATTGGCAACCCGCCACTTTGTTGTGAACACGTTCTGTTTTCACATTAGCCGATACGACACCCGCCACCGCCGATGAGCTCTCGAGCGCATACATTCTAAATTATTGAGCAGTTTGAGAATTTCAGATTTTATACCCACCGTTTTATCAGCTCCCGTCGTTGGGGCGGCGAAATGTAGACCGCGTTATGCAATAGCACGTTGTGGGGTAGATTTTGCTACTATTCAGGACAATGAGATTACGAAAATAATATGTAAAGTAAAGTTTGCCAAGTATAGCTATCTGCATTTTGGATCTTGGTGTTTAAATCAATCTAATAATAAGTGAAGTCATGTGAGTAAATTAAAACTTAAGTAATGCGCCTATTATACATGTAATACTGAAGCAGATTCTGTTTGTAGTAAATTGGCTTCACAAAACATCATCCATTACATTGCATCCAAACTTACACCAAATTTCAACAACCGATCCAGATTATTTATTAGCTCAATATATAACCTCCGATAGCGTGCTATTAGATTGAGCTGTAAATCATCCGAGCATTTTATATTCTGACGGGTATTGTACAGTTCCGTGCCATGTCGGCCCAATATCGGAGAGCTGTCGTGTCGTCGCATACGAGCGTTCATTCGCACGTGACACGTTGTAACATAAACTGGTGTGTGCAACTTCGCCCAGTTATAGCAGAAGTGGGAACAGCAGGTTAACTTGAACGCACGGTGGTAACGTATTCATTACTCGTAAGATCACGCGTTGACTTAGGCCACATGCGCGAATGTTGATGCTAAATTATTAGAGATTTAGGTGATCGCTTAGTGAAATGATTCCTATTCTGAGTGATTAACACATTGCATGCTGTGAGTCATTGACTTAGCAGCTTTCGCATTAAGTTTGCCTTTTAACTAGATATCTGTAACATAGCATAAGGCTGCCTTTGCTGTATGATAGAAAATATGTACTTGGACAATAACACACGCATGTACAATTAATATATCTAACGATGGAAAAAAACAATATTTCTTTAATAAATGTTTAGGCTACAATAATAATCATCACTCGATTCAAAGATTATAAATCAAATGAATGGACAACATATTTCAGATTACGTACCCATATCATTTCACGTACCATGGCATTCGGATTTCCATATTTTCAGACTACTTATGTGTAAACCTTCTTCATATTTCTGCATTGTAGGTCACCGCTGCAGTTTAAAAGGACGATAACGGAATCGGGGATGCGCACTACACCCCGCTAGCATGTGGAAAGCACATAGCCATTCATTTAAATTAACTTTTATAGCGCGGACGAAACAAGCAAAGTTGGGCACGCCTGGCTGAGCCGAGTTCCACAACTTGAAATATTACACAAGAGGAAACATTTACTCATCACTAGGGATAATCTACGAAATTGAACAAGATGTTAGCCACTTCACAGATTGGCTAACGCTAAACGTAAAACCCAATGAACAAGAGAGTAGCTCATCATAAAAATCCTCAAGTGCACGTCGTCACGGCAACCATTTCAAATCATTCAAATACGCATTTTATCGATAAAACACATTAGGTTGGTTAGTATTGCTACTTCGATACGGGAGCTTCAGTGCAACATGAAATGTTTATAGCTGACGTTTGCCAGCGGCGAGCATTTGGTCACTCATCGACACAATTAAGGCTTCTAATTTATGGTGACCCGTAGACAGCTCAAAATTAGTCGCAATGTATTTTATGATATCTTTATATTATATTTTCATGACATCGACGTAGTAAGACTCATTAATTGAATCTTGACAAATATACCACTCCAAGTCCACGGCTCTACATAATTTTTGCCCACATTTCGTGTATCTTTACGAGCCTGATGCTCAATCTACGTTCTTCCTATCGATCAACTTAATCTACCAAACCCTCCCCAAGTTGCAGCAAAATTAAGAGGGTCCGATCTTATCTATTGTACAAAAAATCATAATGACCCACTGATCGATCGCCACCACAAAATGTCAGCCCGCATGATGGACATAAATAACGAAAAAACGCTCGTTTTTTGCTGAGTATTTCGTGATAAGGTCTCTCAAAAATTCAGGTCAGTGCAAGGCTCAATGCAGGGCAGACACACGATCGTGTTTTTCTTGATTAATCGAGCAGTATGGCGTACATTGCAAAATTGCTGCTTACAGCCATCATACATCAAAACCCTCGCTTCATAATTACCAGCGTGCAAGTGTACCTCGAATAGTGGGCGACAAAGACAAATAGCACTCGCTTCCGCCAAACTGAATAAAGGATAGAAGTGCTAAAATAAGTGTTTAGTTATAGCTTTACAACAAAGGCTGTGCTGGCGGCGTGTCTCTGTTTATTTTTCAATGTTTCCACGCGCGTGTTGGATTGTGAAGCCAGAAACTCTGTTTTCAATTTCTTTTCTATTCCGATATTACCTTTTTCGCTTTTTTCCTCAACAAAAACAACGATTAGATCTATAAATGGATCTATGGTTGGTCGACGCAACTGAATACTCATTATTTTGTCAACGACCAAACATGTCCAATATCGGAAGGATTTTCAAGAAATAGATCGAATTAGATTGAAAACAAATCCTCCTTAGTGAAGACAAAATGCCTTCCCGACTAAATCACCATCGAAGCACGCCAAGAATCAATTAAGACAGATAAGAAACGATTGGAAATTCCAAGCTTCGCCAAATAGAATGATCAGATTGTTGGGGACGAAATTCCTGTTGTTTACCTACTTTCCGTAGTTTTAAGGTTAATTCCGACCGCGAGGTACGAGGTTTTAAAACGACGTTTAATAGTAAAATAGACTTGAGAACCTACCCGTTTGTAACGGTTCTAAATTCTAATGAAACTTTAAGATACTGTTTAACGATCGACAAGTAAGCACTAACCAAAACAAATATCGAATATGGTATCTCTTTTCATATTAAGTATTGGACAGATAACGCAAATGGAAACTTATTCAGACATTGTGAAACATGAAGTGATTGTAACGTGTAAGTATAGTAATACTTGTTTACAATTTCTTTCACTGTAACATTTTTGTAACCACTACCACTATTCCACTCAAAAAAAGTCTCGGTAAACCAAACTAATAAAAATAAGCAGTAATTACGTAATGCATACACATAATATACTCTTTTAGTATATTCGTCAACATCCTAATTCATTTACGTACACGGTAAAAAGTTATATTATGTATCAAAAAAGCTAATAAGCGAAATGAGATTAATATCGTCGACAAAAGGGTTCTTGTGTGGACGTGCGACTGAGACAAAAATCGCTGAGCTTCCATCCCTCTCCTCAGGGATGATTAAGAGCTCTTGTACACTTGCCCTTGTAAAGTCGTAGTAGCCCTTGTAAACTAGGTTTAAAATTACGAACATTTTTACACTTATGTTTAACAGAGCAAGGAAAAAATGATGTTCACCTTTGTTTAAATTGCTAGATTTTTGTTTTAGTATAATAAAAACACTTATATTATTTTTGTGCTATCTCATAATTTTTTATCACAATGTTCTAATAAGTTACAGTTTATTATCTGGCTAACACTTTATACAAAATAACGATCCATATTCTGAACCAGCGGTTGCGGGTTCGAATCTCGCAAGGGGCAAATGTTTTCTAATAATTTAGGAAAATAATTTTCTTCCTTCTGTTACAAAGTACTAGACAACGATTATAACGGGGCGTTTCCCATAAATACTTAAATACATGTAACATCCATGACTTAGGTACAAATTTACGTGATCATCACACAAACATTTGCCCCTTGCGAGATTCGAACCCTATACATACCACGAAACCAGACAATTGTTATGTTGTCTGGCGCATATTTATTTATTATTATTTAAAAAAAAAGAAATATTCGTTGGTTAACGCTTATTTGTCGATAGTGAAACCGGCCCAAACAATCGTAAATTTTTACTACTAAAGGCTCGTTTGCACCATCTAACTTTTGGATAACTTAATAGTCGGCCATGTTTTTTGTACGTTTGGTAGCTATTTGTAATGTTTGTAAGAGATAAAAAAAACCAAGTAAATGAGAGTTTGAACTCCAATGCGTGTGTAAAGGGGCCCTTATACAATGTGCTCAGGGTATAATCTCCTAATCCTCCGTGGACATCCTCCTCCTACTAATTTTACCGGTACCAAAAGACTAATACTTACACCCGTTTTTCGAGTTGGATTATTTAATACTTTTTAGTGCATTTTGTTTTCGGAGTCGGTTTGGATTTTATTTATAAAAAATATATTTTAATTGCAATTCGTGATTTATAGCGGATAAGAGGGGGGGGGGGGTTTGTGGCACCTTTTGACTCTGTCTCTCTGTCTATAAGTAGGTACCTAACATAAGTTCAAGCGTCATCATCACTGAACTCTTAAGAGTTAAGGAGTTCCACTAAAATAAGACTAACATTTGAGAGTTTCCCTCGATTGCACCAAGACTTCATCATTAGATCCCGACTTGGCAACAATGGGGCCAACTAGAAGGTATACCCTCTAAATAGGCAAAAATTCAAATGGTTGACCTCCGTGTAGTGGCTAAGCACGCTGGTTTCAAGGCGTCTCCGCTCCGAGGTCGCGGGTTCGATTTCCGGTCGGGTCAATATAAAAATCAAAATGTTGTATATTGTCTCGGGTCTGGGTGTTGTGGTACCGCTGTTGTGTCTGATTTCCATAACACAAGTGCAAATAGCTACTTACTTTGGGATCAGAGCAATGTTTGTGATTGGTGTCCACTATTTATATAAAAAAAACGTTAACAGCTTCAATTTATTGATTTGTTGTCAAGGCAAGTGGCTTAGTCTTATTGGACTCACACTTTTGAGTTGAAGCAGTAACCTCCTATAACTTTGGGCCGAAAAATTTCGCAATATATGTTGTTATTAACAGTGGAACGGTTGGCGTCGCCGAAACAAGCACTGACCTTAAGCCTCAATTAGACATAGCGGCCCCTTTGGTGGACACCAGAGGCCTTACTTTAGACTTTAGTCCGCAAACTCAAAGCAATCGAAAAAAACATCATGGCAAATATGGCAGCAACATCAAGCTGTATCAATCGCTGGCACAGCTTAATGTTGCTGCTAAACTTCACCGCCATCACCAATTTTCTTTCCAGATTTGAAGACATGTAGCAGCGTAGAGTCACTAATTGGATAACATTATCTTTTAGAAATAAATTTCCATATCGTATTCTTTTAATAAACATAAAAAAAATAAAAAGCTAGCATTGAAGAAACAAATACACGATACTCTTTTTAGACAGCCTGTACAAAAAAGCATACAGTCGAATTGATAACCTCCTATTTTTTTGTAGTCGGTTAAAAATATAAACGTGCAGTTTCTACTGTTAGTAGTAATTGACACTCCACTTAAATAGTAGAAAAATGTATCAAACTGTAATTACGAACGATTGTGTCGACGCCCAGCTGCGGCTAATTGGTACTTATCAGAATATTCAACACTTGCTGAAGTTGAAAAACATTATGTTTGTTCTCACGCAATATATTTTAAACGAAGAACTCGCACCTAATCTCAGTCTTCGAACGAAACGCATTTGATGAATCGATGACAAATGCCAAAAACAAGACGAAGAGTGAATAAAAAACTAAGATCAACTCCGTGCCAACTACTTTAAAATTCAATCTAGAAGTTGAAATCCGGCATGAAGTCGCCGTGGAAGATAACTTTAATGATGGCTTAGGTACTGTTGCCAAAAGGCAGAGCATAAAATTAACATTTCTCTGGAAGAATTTTCTGCGGAAAAGTTACACAATTTATAATATTTCAATAGAATTTTCAGATCGAAATTCCCTGGAAGTTCAAAATTTATATCAGTAAAACTTTATATGGATCCAAAATGCCGCATATGGGACCGTAAACTTTTGAAGGTAGATATTTTTCATTTTCAGAGACGGTCAAGTATTAGGCGTTCATAATACCTTCTGTGATACGGAAAAGCTATAGCTACGATGACGAAAACGCGTAGTGATAGTTAAAACTTGAATACCATCAATAGCGATACTAGAAAATTAAATGTCTTGTTTTGCACGGCTCATAAATTAACAAGATTGTGCTTAATACTCAATCAAGTTTTAGGATTTACTTATTTGATATTTTATATGTTAATAAACACCTCAAATATCTACTTTTTATTATTATCACATCGAAAGTTTCAGCCAAACCCTACGCCTCCGGCTAGGCAAAATTACATGACCCAGAAAATCTGTTGATTAGCCATCTCACATGGCCAAACGTAATTCAGGAAAACCCGCTCGCATCTATACCGTTAACACATACTAAGGTTAACTCGATGCCCAGAAAGGATTTCGGCGGCCGACCGTATCAACGCCGACATGAGAACAGAAATACATCCCTCTTTATTTCGCCCTTTTCCCGTAATAAAAATCTTCATTACATAATCCTCGCGTGGAGAGGATTACTCGTACTTCTATGTCACGGCTCTGTCCTTTGCGGATGAAAGACATGTAGTTCTATTATTTATTTACACACAGCGCAATGAAAATACCGCAATGGCCGAGGAAATGATTCACAATTATGAGTTTCTACGACTTTGGGTTTTCATGCTGAATGCATACCAGCTACTTTTATTTCGTGATTAAAATTACTTAAAATTGTAAAGTACAATGTTTGAAAGGTTCCGTTTCATTAATACCATTATTGATTAAGTTTTTCGGGTTGGTAAATGTACATGATTATGAATCAAAGAAAGGTTTAGAAACCAACACCCGAGTGGGTAAAAGCTTTTCCACGAGCGTTCGCCCAGAGCTTTATGTGTCGTTTTGTTTCGAGGCCGCCAGCTTGCAGGTAAGCCGGCTTGCGACGTATTCAGATGTTATTCAATATCTATTACGTCTTTCGATCCACAAGTGTCGGCACAAGTATCAGAGCTTCAAATATCTTACATTGCTGTCATATTTCTAATATCGCAAGATTACAATAGCTGCTCAAACACAATAAAGAATGAGAAAACGTATAAACCTCATCTCAAGTATCAGTCCTCTGCTAAGGTCGGCCGTCATTAATGCCCACTTGACCCGCCTCATCGGCGCTTGCTTAGCCTTGCTCTCTTTCGGATCGAGAGAAAAGATCATTTCAGATGTCAGCGGTTCTATCATGTGACAGTTATGAGTCCATTTATTCAGTTAGCTGCGGTCGAGAGTACCATTAATCTGTACCTTTTATCTATCGAAAGCGTTCAGCGCTATTATGTTATGTATGAATGGGAAAATGTGCAATAAAATTCTCTTATGAATTTCCAATGAGTAGGTTACAATCGAATGATGATAAATGATAATGACAATTATTGTTCAGAATCATATGCAACATGTGAGTACCTACAAAATTTAATTTCAACTGTGATAATTGCTCTTTGTTACGAAATATATTAAAGAGAAGTTTCGATTACTGAAACTCTTGATAAACTTTTGATGTATAAACTTTAATTTATAGTTACGGGAGTAATTATATGAATCCCAATTATCAGGATTAAAGGATGACAGCTTTGGTTAAGTGGTAACGGAATGTTGTGACCGAAATTCTGCCGGCTTTACCAACCACATAGATTAATTTTACGGACTGATGGCCAAATAATTTAACATCCGTCGTGAGCGGTTGTATAAAAGCTATTTATTTTGAAGGCTGGTGATAAGTCGACTTAGCATAATTTGAATTAAAATCTTGCCATAAATGCTATAAGCCGGTATTGCAAAAATTACGTATGCATGTTCTGTAGTAATGTCCACTATAAGCGTACCTGAATCGTGTTGGAGCCACAGGGCAGGTAAAAAAGCCGGATTATTCATACTGACATTTACTTTTAATATGCTCGTTGTATTGTACTAGATCTTAAACAATATCTTACTCATTAACTAAGGCTAACTAAGGCATTCTGTTTCTTACACTCGGACATAATTTTCCTTTTCTACCCGAACTCGATCGGTTTTTACTATTGCTTTGAAATCATCCCTCAGACACATTTTCGTTTTGCAATTCCAAACATTATCTATATATATATATATATAAAATGAATTGCTGTTCGTTAGTCTCACTAAAACTCGAGAACGGCTGAACGGATTTACCTTCTTAGTCTTGATATGTTCGTGGAGGTCTAGGGAAGCTTTAAAAGGCGAGAAAAATCGAAAAACGCGCGGACGAAGTCGCGGGGGACCACTAGTAATGTATAATTATATAGATGGTATGTTGGGTGGCTGTACACTTTGCTCTGGTCTGGCAGGCATAATTCGGATTATCTCAATTGAATGTAGAGAACACACGAGTTTACCTCCACAACGCGTCGGTATGACTGACATCCCGCAAATTTCAGCCCCAATTATTTTAAGCGTTTACTCTGCCTAGACCGCAAACGTCGATTTTACAATGCCGCCGCAAATTATTGTCTGGATTTATTGATGAATACGTTCGAACAATGGAATTATATAGCCAAACGTGAATGTTATTTTAAAATTAATCGACAATAGTTTATCATATCTATAGAGTAAGGAGTGACAGTAGTCAGTCAGTCCTACACAGTAGTGTAGGATTCAGGCAGGTTTTATAGAATATATATTCTTGAAGTAACCTTACAGCATTAAGTATTATCACGACTTAAAATCATAGATGCAAAATTCTGCAAAAGCATCTTTAAATACCAAACTGCAATTAAGAGCACTTTCCAGAAACAAATTGCTTAAAGTGGCAATTTTTTCCGAGTGCTTTCAAGGCACTCTGTCGGCAAAGCTGCATTTGTGTTCAGATGATAGCAGAAATGTAAATGACTGAAAAGCGTTCAGCAATTCGCGAATATGGCAACACAAACATTGCAACAGAGTGGGAGAACCGAGAAATAAGAACAATGTGAGGGCTACAAATGCTACAATAGAGCATATTGAAAGGCAGCGTTGAAACAAAATAGAAGTTTGTTTATTCACACAGCGAGTACGGGTTAGGGATGGGCTAGGGGAAAACGTACCTAAATTGAATACAAAGAATATGGAACCACATTCTATTGTGCTCAGTTTTATTCAATATTTGCCTAGCACTTTTGACTTTTCCATTCAGTTTTTTTTTTACATGAAATGTAAATGCAGATATGGGTCAGTGCGGATCGAGTTAAAAATACAAGAATTTCTGAGCGACTTAATTTTCGTACCATATCGGTTGCGATATTGATTACATAAAACTGTACAATACAGTTCACGTTCATTGATAAAATATGAGAACTGTGTCAATGCTTCGAATGATTGAAGTGGATATAAATAATTGCTCATCCTCTTGACTACTTTTACCGGAACGTTACCGTCACATACAACGGGCTATCTGAAAAGCAGGTAGCGCACTTAATTTATTCACCCATGTGTACAAAGTTTAGTTTTCACAGGACCCGCCACTAACGGGGTCTGTTTATTTTGTGACAGAATCCAGGGTTGTTTTCCGAGCGGGATTCGCATTTCACATAGAAACGGTTTAACGGTCGCATCTGCGAAGTGCCACCATGTAAGTTGTTTTCGTCACGTTTGACGCACGGTTTGGACGGCACCCAACATGGAAATCCTGACGGTTTATTCAGTTGACTACGACTACAACCATAGTGATTTATGTTCATGGATGCAAATGCGTACGCAAACGAGGATTCGCCAACCTCGACTCTTTATTTAGTTTTATTTTATGCAAACGATCGTGTCACATTAAATTGTTTAATCTTTGAACCAATGTAGGTATTCAATGCTGATTCTGTAAAGATAAATTGTGTTCTTGAGTTTTTATCTGAATCGAAAGTTATGTAATAAAATTATAACCCACTGTCTATATAACAAACAACCGATAAGTTACGAGATAAATATTGCGTCAATATAACAAAATAATCTTTTTCAAGACCAATGAATGGACACACTTTCATTGACTATGTTCGCACTTATCTCTCAACTGCAGAGCCATGGGTGTGCGTCGTACATTGAAGAAATATTATTTACAGCGAGGCTCGCTCCGGGCGGCGATAAGACGTATCAGCACGAAATGCTGCGGCATTATCCGGATAATCCCGACAACTTGTCAGACTGTTACTGTCTACCACTCAGCCTCCCGTGTTCAGGATCCGCCGCTCGCTCCTTCAACAAACAACCCACAAAATAGGATCTGTACCGATGAAAAATAAACGGTGAAAGCTATTGCTTCCCGTTGTAAAACTTCGCTATCACCCGTCTATAAATTACGACGTTATCGTTGACATAAAGTTATGTCTGTACCGGCGGCTACTTACATTTTTATGAGAGCCAATAAAAGTGCTAAATGAGCTGTGCCCGCACTCCCGAACAGTATTACAAAGCTTACGTGGCCCCAAACAAGATCGAGACATAAATAGTCGGGCGCCAAAAGAGCGTGGAAATTTTAAAGTCATTGTCTGGTTTGGGCGTTAGTTACGTTACACATACCTGTCGATGGAGCGGACAAAAATACCGAGTTGAATGTGTGCGGCTATTTCGGGCCACGCGCCGTCAGCACTCGTCTGATGCATTGCCTGGCCGAAGGGAACCACATATTTCATCCCGGAGTATAAACGGCGAGCACCTTTGTGATTGAAGAAACCAATTATGTAACCATCAGTTTACAAGAAGCTAAGATAAGATTGGTCTTTCTTCATTGCACATAACATTGGTCAGTTACATATCAGGTTAATGGAAATGTACAATTTCGGGGGTCTTATCGTTCTATGCAAACTCTTACAGACAACACCTAAGTTTATTTCTGGCCTCTTCATTGATTAGAACTAGAGGGCATTGTATCTTTTATGCTTTACGAAAATAACGTATCCTTTATCTGGTGCGCAATCCAGATGATGTTTCTGGGTGGTTGTTACATTTCTTAACTTAACCAGAAAGGAAATGTGCGCAGCCATGACCCAATTGTCGCCGTAGCTTCATTCAAAGATTAAGAAGTTCAGAAAGCAAGTGCTCCAAGTATAAATTCCAACTTCCCAAATCCAAGAACTAGGTCAAACGCACCTTTATCAAAACGGAATAACGCAAGAAAAGAGCAGATGTACTTGACAGCATCTCAATGCGAGTACGAGTAATATTGTAGTCTAGGTTAGGTACAGCACAAGTTATAAACTTTTAATAACAAGAAGCGCAAGCCTCATATTACCCTCGAGACTGGAGCTAACAAACAACAAACAACCAACCCTAGTTCGTGTATAAAATCCCCGATTCACTGCAACTACTTTCGACCGGGCTCGGGTCCAACGCGAAAATAAAAAGGACTTATACGGAACTCTACATTTCGCCGATACATTGATTCAAAGGGTTTCAGGGAATCAACATTGACCGTGCTGGTGTGATATCAAATACTTTTACAGTTCAAAAGGCTAATGGCGTAGCGCTTTCAGCCATAAGTCTGCTATAAAAGTAGTCAATAATATTGGCGATTAATACATATTAGATTCTTGTTAAATATTTGACCCGAAAGAACATTCATTTTCTTTGAGTTCCCTGAATACATAATAATACCTTCATTATTATTGACATTAATTCCATGTCTCATTCTGTTCAAGTGCATACACACATTAACACTTTTATTTGTGATTACTAGCGCTAATTTATTTTTTATGTACCATGTAATGATTTCTATGTAATGACGACCTCCGTGGTGTAGTGGCTAAGCGCGCTGGGTTTCAAGTCGTTGCCGCTACGCGGTCACGGGTTCGATTCCTGGTCGGTGTCTGGGCAACACCCAGAATGGTACAATCGTTGTTTTTGATTTCCATAACACAAGTGCATTAGCTACTTACTTAAGGATCAAATCAGTGTCGAATATTTATTTATTATAATGTAACTGTATAAAGAAAACATATTTGTTGTATGTTTTCTTAAATACAAAAACTCTGTAATAATATAATAATAACAATAATATTATGTAACGTTCGTTTACCGTAACAAAAAAATACTTTGATTTTTCAAATTGTTTGAAAACTTTTTGTGTGTGTCTCTTGTTTGACGGATCCAATATAAAAGTGTATGGGTATGTATATGTACTTGATAATTGATTCTACCAAAATCATATTGGTTCGATTACCTAAAGCATTCTAAAATACCTATTTTAGATTGCTTTATATGTTATTGAATACCCCTAAGTACATAATGACATACCTAATCAACTATTATTACAATGAGTTAGATCAATAACAGAACATTTCTATTGATAAGGTCTCTTTGAAGTTTCGATTCAATGGCACACTCCAGCCGAGCGCTAATTACACTTCTAATCAACTGATAATTGAATATTGATAGTTGAGTTGCGAGTTATTTAACCGTTAGGTGTTCGGTTAAATAGAGACTGTAAAAGCCCCTTTAATTATCGAGCTTTTCAATAGGCTTATTGAGACAGGCTCGACAAGAGAACAACATTATTAGGTGCCTAGAGGTTAATTAAATCTGTATTGTCTATTTGTTACATGATAAGTTTTGAAGGGAGTGTTTTTTCTTTCATTGAGCCAGACAGCAAAACTTTTAAAGAGACTGTTATTTTTATACTGAATACGCACAGCAAAAAATTAAAAGTTTTAAGTCAATGTTCATTTTTATCTTGCACTGAATATGATTCAAATTTAGATTTTACTTAATGATACAATATAACTAAAACACAACAATAATTTAAAATTGAAGGTTAATTGTTCATCAGCTGGGAATCATTCTAAGTATAATATTGCGTGACTGGGTGTCACCATCACAATAGAACAGATTTCAGTTACATAACAAAGCCCATGTGAGAACAGATACTTCCATTTAAAATTCTTTGTAAACACTTTCTGATGTCAAAGAACCAACAGCAATAAATCGTAACTCTATCTTACGCACTAGCATATGAACTCATAGCACTTAACCGTACTGGTAATCTTACCGACTATTTTATTGAGTGTCTAGAAAAAAAGCGAGGGGGATATTTGCAGCAGGCAATAAAATAATATCAAACAGTTACAGGTAGTTTTATTTATCACAACACGATCGTTAAAATGTTTTATCACCCCGTCTATAATGAGTAGTCTACTGACTACTTTTTGCTGTTCTATAAAAAGTTCATACAATTTATTCAGTTATATAGAACACAATAGACTAGCTAGACGACAAGCTCTATTTTTAATATTGCTAGATATTTTGCTGAAATCCCACCTAATCGTAAAAGTCAATGTTGTCGAGAGTGATCATGTTGTTTTAAACTTTCATGGTCACTAACAATACAATAGTTAAATTCTAACTCTTTTTTCGAGTATGTATAGAACCTGTATTTTTGATAATGTTTGTTGAAAACATAATATATGATATGAGGGATTCTATTTTCTACCCCACGACTAATTCTATATTATTTATCCGTTATTATTTTATCATTAATTACATCTTTCTTTGACGACCCGTTTGGTGTAGTGGTCGAGAAATCGCCTACTACGCAGCTGGTTGCGGGTTCGATCCCCGTACAATACAAACATTTGTGTGCATGAACATGTCTCTTTGTATTGGTCTGGGTGTTTTCTATGTATATTATGTATGTATTTACAAACAAAAAGTATTTAAATATTATATCCGTTGTCTGGCACCCATAACACAAGCTTTGAGAAGCTTACTTTGGGACTAGATGGCTATGTGTGGGAATGTCCAAAGGATATTTATTTATTATTTATTTATCTGATGAAGATAAATAGATGTGTTCGTTACGATGATATCGTCCGTAATGGACTGGTTGGCTTATTTGAGCGCTGGCACGCGGACTCGTTTCCTGGGCATAATGAATTCATTAACAAGTTCGTGCTGGAGGTACAGAATGTAACCATTAATGATACCAAATTTGTTTATTGTTGTGTTGATTGCGAGCCATGATCGGGCACGGTCCGACGATAATGGCTCGCATTCACGGCTGTAACTTTTGGGTGCGTCAATACTGGTTCATTGCATTCAATGTGCTAACATACTCTCTAACTGTATAAGTATAGCGACGAATAAGCCAGATGCTTATGAGTTGGAACTGACTTGATAAGTTTGCAGCAAAGAAATGAAGGAATGATGTATCGTCAAGCTCTGTTACCACCCCTGACAACTGAGGTGTTTTGCTTCAAGAAAGTAACTAATATAGCAACTAAGCTAGCTGTTTTGTATTCGATTACCCAAAAAATGATTTAATTACTTTTATAAAAAACATCTTGATTGAAAAGCCAGTGTCATCACTCGCGGTTTTGGGAATTAAAAAACGTAATTTAATACAGTACCCCAATCACGAACTTTAGACGTATTCGTCACGTTATCGTAGCGAGTTTACGCAGAACAACGTTAGTCGGCATCACGAAGCACTCTCGTGTCGTGTAGTAAGCTCGATAGCATTGACGAAGATGACGTCATACTAACGTAAATATGGCCGTTGAATGACACGTCCAGAAACAAGTTAAGCTATCTTTTTTATGAATATTATCGAAATATATCATGATATTTCAGTAAAATCTAAGAAAAATCAATAACGAAACAAAATTACGATCAATATGTATGGCAGGGTTAGCAAATGTAAAAAAATTGGTCTATTAAAATATGAAGATATATGTTTTTCTGTAATCTTAAGATTTTTGAACTGTTTAGTAGACTGTCAATTGACAGACTGACGTTATGCCGTCAAATTGTGACAAATTCAAAAGTTTTACAAAATATTTAGTTAAAAATTATGAAAAAATATTAAAATAACGAGGACAAGTCGTTTGCAGTACAACGTAGATAACAATATTTGATTTTTTGAAAAAGTAAGTATGTATAAGTAATACAAGGATAAGTGATTAAAGTGCTTTTATTCATTGGCTATTATAGCGAGATAAACTCTAACTAGATCTTATTTCTCAAGAAATTGTGATTTATCCAAGCCCTCAGCTCTCCAAGAGGACGCTGTTTCTAACAAATGGAATGAAAAGCATTACGTCAATATAAAATAAATATATATTATTTTTCAGAATGAAGACTGACCAAAGTACAATGTGTAAAAATACGCCTATATATGCCAGCTAGAAGAAATAAAGTGAGTCTAGCAGTTCCGGCGGTCTTCGTTACTCCCATATATATATTTAGAGCAAAGATGAACCCAACAAGATCAAAATCGATACACCTGTTTCAAGTGCCCTGTTCCTGATTTCTTTTAAAGTTAAAAATAAGGTGTATAAGATAAAAAATATTGTAATAAATTTCATATTTCTATGTCATAATTTTAGAATTATAAATATGACCACTAACGTTTTCTTTATTCCACACGTTTCTTTATTTCTCGCCAAAAGCCAAAGCTCTGTCTGTTGTTATATGTGATATTTTGAGCACATAAAGTAAGAAACTGTGTGTCGGATCCGTACGTTCTCACTAGTACACACACACCCGTTGAAGACTTTCGTCTTCAAACACTGAGGTTTATGAGACGTGGCGACGCTCTTGCGCTGTTTCCCGACCTCTGCCTAGCCGGCCGCGTTGGATTCGTTGATAGACCTCTTTCTTAGAACCACTTGTTGTGAGGCTCGGTTAAGGCTTTCGACTGTAGTTCCAAAATCTCATCTATGCCTGCACGAATATTATATTATCAATAAACCGGAGGTGAGAGATGTATTTGCTATTGAAGTTGATGCCGAATCTTACTCATTCCAAGAGCTCGAATCAGTCTTCAAATGCAGCTGTGTGATAATTTTAGAAAAAAAAAAACAATTAAGGCGGTCTTATCCGAAAAAGTTACCTAGTTTCTTTTCGCTATTTTTGACATTTAGAATCTGAAGTAATCTTGTTGCAACTCACGATACTATACGTCAAAGAAAGATTCGTGATCGCAAATCCAGTTTAACACTATAGAAAATGTTTACGCATAATAAATGTCAGGTATTTGAGCTGCCAAATTTAGTTTGTTTTACGTCCGATAGAGGCGCTTTCAGATTCTCATACAAATGATTACGTTACTATACGAATACTTTGACGCAAATTATTCGTGATAGGGGTACTGATGTAAGTCTCTGGAACGTGTGGTAAATAAAAAGAGGCAATATGCAGTTTCAATGGCCGTAAGTTTTTTCGGCTTCCTCTCAAAGTGTCAACGTGCAGAAGGCCGTGTTGACGACGCAGAACGTCTTGCATTTTGATAAGCACAAACGAACGCGACTTGAAATATCATTATGATTATAAATATTATAAGATACACAAATCAAATAAGTTTACATCCATAGATGCTATTCTTACCTGAGTAACAAAAGCCAATTTATAACGAAACACGAGGCAAAAGTTTCGATAACCTTGAAAAAATTATGTAGTTTTTATGACCAAAACATTGTGTGAGTCATTAATTTTAATCACGAAATGTTATAAATATGATAAAAGTAAAAATAAATAGTTACGATTTCAATGTTCAAATCGCCTGTTTGTAGCACTTCATTTTTATGAGACCTTGTGAAAATATAATAAATTGTGTTTTAGACATTTCCTTCTTATTTTAAATAAAACATAACGATTTGAAAGAGGAAAATAAATAACTTCATTATGAAAAGAAAATGCAAATAAACATAAAATATTCCTCGTTAAAAAAGAGCGCGTTTGTGCATAAATGTACAGTAATTGAATACTACGTCATAAGCAACAAGGAGTGTACTAACGATTATTTATATGAATGAGTGGCGTTCTGAGTTGAATGCAGCTTGGCGGCGTACAAGTCATAATTTGCGGAGAGTATTAAGTATTTACATAACTGCTGAAGCTCACAAAGTTTCGAGTGAATCGTCATAATCAGCGCCCGACCACGCGGAAAGTACATTTTCCCCTATTTTCACCCGCGACTCAACGGTCAAGGTTAAAGATTAGTTCCTGCGATGTGGCCTTTTCACATGCAAGAAAACTTGACTCCGCGACGGCCATTCGATAAACAAATTATAGCCCGCGTTTACAAAGCTCATGAAATTCGATATTCGACAAGAAATTCAGTCAAGGCTAACGAAGATGTAATAAATTACTATAATATAAAAAGAAAGCTTATCTTCGTGAATACCTCTTTGTTCTGGTACGTGCTAAGAGAGAAACGTTATTTTATTATTATGAAATACTTGTGCGCTCAAGTGTACGTACGTACACTCACTTCCCTCTAATTTATTGCACTACCGCGGTTCGGAGAATACTTTCATACATATAAACTTTTGAAAGAAAATATATGAAACTATTATAAATGAGGCAGTTATTCTATAAAGTTTTCTATTAGAGGAATAATGTGCGTGAGCAGTATATCACGCTATAGTTTTAATTGCTTTCCAGGTGAATCAATAGAGCTCTAAAATTATTGGCGATACATAACGAAAATCATTAACTACCGAAATGAGGTATCCCGATAGCTATTATTTACGGTTATCCATTAACTTTGTTTAACCCTCAAAGTTAATAGCCTGAACGAAATATCTACGAAAACAAAATTCCCCAGGGCTGTTTGAAAATTTTTAATTTTCTGCTCGTTGAACAAGCATCACGAACAGTGTTTACCGTGGAAAAATATCTTATTATGGGCACAAAAATGGGGTTGTCACGATCAAGAACCCTTCTAACTTCGGTTATGAAAACAGTTGATGAAAGCCGAGGTTAATATTGAAATGTTTTTTTGTATTCCTGAATGAATGGGTTAGAATTGAGACGCATAAGCGTGAATCGTGTAAACCCAATGTCGGGTGGGGTTACACGATTCGATTGAGCCACAGATTTAGGTGTAATCTTGAGACCGTTCGATCGAACGGAAAGCGGCACCGGTTTCGGGCGATTCCCTTTTGCTAGGAAATTTTATGAGTATCAATGGACTCTGGTACTATCCATGGTACTGTACCTTGTACCTTCGTCACTCACACACTCATCTATTTATACTCGAATTCTAGGTACTGATTTATTAAGCACATGTAGTTAAATGAAAGTAAAGGTAATCGCGATGAACAAGACTAGTTTGAGAACCGGGCACCTAAGGGTGGGTCACAGGCTTGGTTTATTATCACAACTTGTCGGATCCTTTTGTGAACGGGCTTTATCTATTTCGTTCTAACTTAGCCAATAGTCAAACTTCGAAACAACGAGATGTGCGAAATTTCGTAATTTACTCGACTCATCTAGTGGGGAGTGACCTTTAGAATGATTTATTGCCTTTTCGTCGTAGAAATTTCTGGTTGCGGAACCTTTTAACATTGGAATTTAGTGTACGTTTTCAATTAGATTCCAACTTTTACCTTTTTACGTAGAAACCAAGCTTGGGTCATAAATATCAATTTGTTGAGAATATTAATGACCGCAAAGTGTTTATATCGTACGTATTGAGATAGTGACAATGGTTGTTTTGTCTAGCCTAGCGTGCTGTCGCAGTGAGATTTGTTAGTGATATAAATAACTCTACAGTCCCGTCTGAGTTTGTCACACTACATTATAATGCATTTTGTAAAAATTGGGATTCAAATAATAGTATACATTCAGCATTCAGTATTTAAATACAGCAATTATTACTTAACGTATTGGTTAATCAATGTGCCTACTATGATCAACGTCGGAGCACAGCGAGCCATAAGCCGAAGACAGCTACAATGATCAACGTTGAAGCGCAGCGAGCCATAAGCGAAATAGCTACAATGATCAACGTCGGAGCACAGCGAGCCATAAGCCGAAGACAGCTACAATGATCAACGTTGAAGCGCAGCGAGCCATAAGCGGAATAGCTACAATGATCAACGTCGGAGCGCAGCGAGCCTTAAGCCGAAGACAGCTACAATGATTAACGTCGGAGCACAGCGAAGCATAAGTCAAAGACAGCTACCAATGATCAATGTCGGAGCGCAGTGAGCTGTAAGTGGAATAGCTACAATGATCAACGTCGGAGCGCAGCGAGCCTTAAGCCGAAGACAGCTACAATGATTAACGTCGGAGCACAGCGAAGCATAAGTCAAAGACAGCTACCAATGATCAATGTCGGAGCGCAGTGAGCTGTAAGCGGAATAGCTACAATGATCAACGTCGGAGCGCAGCGAGCCTTAAGCCGAAGACAGCTACAATGATTAACGTCGGAGCACAGCGAAGCATAAGTCGAAGACAGCTACAATGATCAAAGTCGGAGCGCAGCGAAACATAATCGGAACAGCTACAATGATCAACGTCGGAGCGCAGAAAATAACAGATACAGAAGACCACCATGGCATGACAGCCCAACACTTCGCAGCATCAAGCCTATGGATGATACGCGTCTTCCCTACTCCTAGACTAGTTTAAGCTGGAATAGCTACTTTGATCCAGTTTAAGCTGGAATAGCTACTTTGATCCAGTTTAAGCTGGAATAGCTACTTTGGTTCTGGTCGAAGCATTGCGGCTTGCCGACTTTCCTGTCCCATCCCAAAGCGTGTCCCTCCTCGAGAGCCCTTGAGGCCTGGCTGAGTAACGCACTATCGAATAGAATACTATAAATTAATTTATGCCGGTTCTACCTGAACTCCTTTTGAGGACAACAGTAGATGGCAATTAAATAGCGAATTAAACGAAATAGAAATTGGGTCGTTCTTCTAATTCTTAGCCTTGTAATACGTCATATTAATTACGAACTTTTAACCCAAAAGGTTCACCACCATATTGATTCTCCAGCCTCAACCCTGGTCCAGTACCGTATATCTTGTATCCATAAACATTAACGCCTCTTTACGCTTAGGTCGCGCGTGTAATCACGCATGCCTTGTCAACTACAAAGGGCGGCCGCGTCAGTTCATTCCCTAGGCATTATTTCCGAGTTCCGAGCAGGGCATGCTCTAGTAGGGAAATGCAATAATAGAATATAGCGTTGCCGCTCGATAGTCAACTATTGATAGTCTATCGATACTTAGTTGAGCAAAAGCCAGTTATAGTATCGATATAATTGTTCGACTATTGCTATCACCATCGATACAATAGACAGTTTTGACCTATCTACAGGATGTAAAACAACCGGCCAAGTGCGAGTCGGACTCGCGCACTAAGGGTCCCGTGCCAATTTTTACTGAATTAGGGAATGCACTTAGCTAAAATACCACAATATTTTGTTGACAGCAAATATAACTTTGTTTTTCAGAGTGTTTGTATGAAGAACAAAATTATGCTTGCGGTTGTTGAAAATGTACTATATCTCAAAACTACTAGCTCGATCCCGTCCAAACCAGTTTTTGTTGAAAGTATTTGTTAAGATTTACATTATATATATTTTTTCAAAATTTAAACTTAGAAGCATTTGTCTCTCAAACGTTAGACTTTAAAATCATGTATCCCCCCCCCCCCTTATATATCATTATTTTTTATACATATAAGAATCGTAAAGAGGTTAACAGAATACATGTTTTCCTACTAAATTTCAACAGTGTGATGCTTATAGTTACAGAATAAAGTGGCTCTGACATACGGACGGACGGACAGACAGACAGACTTGACGAAACTATAAGGGTTCCGTTTTTTGCGCTTCAGCTACGGAACCCTTAAAAGAAAGAGCAACGGGGTTGTCAATCTAGTTTAGATTGAAGTTTTTTTTTAAATAATTTATTCTGATATATTTTTCTTATTTATACAGGATATAAAAAAGTACGAGCCAAATTTACGGGGGGGTTTGAGTCGAGTCTAAACTACAAGAAAAAAAGTTGTATTACGAATATTTTTCTTTATTTTTATTTTCATTTTAAGTTTGACTCGTTCTTTTTTTACAGCCTGTAAAGTGACCTTATAGCGCAATAAGTATACCAATAATGCATTCAATATTGAGCTTCGATATTCGACAGTATTTTTTGCTGGTTGCATTACTTAGCTAAATAGTGCAGTAGCAGACGCTTCTACAAAAGCTCACATCAAGAGGTACAATAATACATAAACTAGGGATTCTACGAGGATACTACAATAATTATACATTTACCTAATCCCGAAAACCATGCCACGCCTGAATTCTCACCATTCGATAGGCTCCGTTGCTTTGCCCATTGCCATTAAATTAATGAATAGACCTTACTATAGCACTATCGTGGTAAATCATGCGTGAGTTTAGTTGGAAATACATAGGCTTTCATGCTGAAATGAATGGGATAGGTATAAAGCTTACATCGCTCCATAATCAAAGGTAATCGCGCATGCCACGTCACCTCTAAAGCCTTACTTTATTTCCAGCGAGAAGCATTACTTCCGGTCCTGCGTCCGCAAGGGAACTGAAGGTCTATAACTGTGTGGGTTTTTCTGTATTTTTGAATATAGATGCTCTTTTTATTCGCAAGATACTACGGCGACAAAAAGGCCAGGAAGTTCTATTTTAGATTCATCATCATCATTATCAGTTATAGGAGGTCCACTGTTGAACATAGGCCTTCCGATTAATTATTGTTCAAAAATAAATCAAAAGTCAGCGAACGCTACGCTAAATATAGACGCTGATAGTAAAAAAATTGAAATATCTTACTCTAACGTTATCACTGATGATTTTGATCCAAAAACAGTCACGTGAAAAGAAAATAACATGCAATATTGACGCGAGTGATTCAAAAATAGAGCCCCAGATACTAAAATGTATTATTTTTGGTACAGAGTAGGAACTGCAATATACACAGACAGAAACTATATTATTTCTGTTTGACGAAGGACTGGCCGAAAAGTCGCTGCGAGTATAATTTTATTGAAGCATTTTGTGTATTTTTTGGAGGAGATTAATCTGAGCATAAAGTAGGTCAAAAGTAAACTCTACAATAGCTTATATACCATATAAATAATTAAATACGGCTAGCTGTAGTAAGACAAATAATAAATTACTTGTTTACGGTATACCTTGCAAAAAACTGTGTCAAATATTATGACGTAGTCCCTATCACACGCACAGAACCTAACAACTCATTTATCAAGTTGAGAGCAACGCAAACATTAACTCTCATTAGAGATGATTTATTTACAGAGTGAACATAAAGCCATTTGAATTTGAATGGGAAATTGTAATTTTGTTACAAGTTTCAAACTTTTATTTGGAATGGAAAATTATGGTGGTGTTTTTGAAGACGATTCGTGTGAACTGGAAATGAGATTTCAGCTTTATAACGTTCATAACTCGATGTTGATGTCGTTGTCAGGAAAGAAAATTAACAAACTGACAGTCTTGTGAGTTCTAGTCATCAGCATAATGCCTTCGGATATAACATTGATATAATAACGGACGCACGCAACGGAAGTTGAACGCGTGACTCTTGTCTCCTGTCTCAAGTCTGAACGCACCCCAAAACGTGACCCGGTCGTTTAATGCACCATTCTGAACCCCGCCTTACATCCTACAACACAGGTGCACAGACGTGATAGGAAGCACCCGTAAGATCCCACGACACATTTATGAACATGTACCAAATATTAACACAAGCATAAAATATGACAGCGACAACCTAAACGCATTAACCACGAGCACCAACAAAATCATTTCTCCGTGCGATAAGACAACTTAACGGTGTTTGTCATTAATATAAAACACCTACCGACACCGACACTTGATTCCCTGAGAATTTTTTGTCACGCACAGAAAATATATTCAATTATAAAATCGAAGCTCGTTAGGCTGAGCGGATAACATAAATCTTACCGGCTCTACGTCATTTTAAATCTGGATACTTACTATCATTAAGCAATACTTTGGTTTATTTGTCTATCACATAACGATTCAGTATTATTCTCGTACATACACATAAATTGAATGAGATATACACACTCTTAAAGCCCCAACATAATAAAACAACAATAAATTATCCCAACTATTTCGAAATACGAGTCGACCAAAATGTTTAACCTTTGCCATCTCCAAATACAATAGATTGAATCCAATTATTCGTTTACGCCCGAAACACGATATCATTATAAAACCGTCATTTACGATATTCCATTATCATGGCGTCAAACGCATCAAACACATCATTGGTTTAATTAGTGAAGTTTAGTGAAACATGGTGGTTCGTTTGTGTTTACGGTCGGTGGGCGTTAAATAAATTGATACTTCCTCGCTGGGAGATTATTATAATGGAGAATGAGCGTCGATATCGGCGGAATAGCTGTCTTTTTCAATCGGCCCGTGGGAAAGCAATGCCGGTGCGCGCGCGCCGCTTCACATGCGTGCCGGGTGCCGATCGCATATGGAACGCAGAAGAACTTAATCTTAACTAGGTACCGGTCCAACCTGTCATTATTCCCTTTATTCGATGTTAATGGTAAACGAAACAGTGAGCGCTGCTTGATTAACTTTATTGCATTTTTACACGACATGTTTACGGTAAACACATTTCTCCTTGAACTCGACATGTGCATTTGTATAGCATGAGCTTAATGACGATTCAATTAACGATCTGAAAAAGGAAATTACAATCCTTCATTCAGTATTTTTTTGTTAAATCTAGATTTTGCTGATTTCAATTTGGCGAATTTCTTTAATTTCCGTTTTTGAACACAATCGACGATTGTACGAAACTGATAGCGAACGCTAATGATATACAGAAAAGTTGTAAACAGTAACGATCTCTCATTTAGTTGTAGCGGAAAGTTCGTACTGTTATGTAGGGAGCAATAAAGCGAATTGCTTTCCATCCTGTTTCCGAAACGTACGTATGGGAACGCGTTGCCAAAGCTTAGAGAAAACAAACAGTATCTACCTAAGTCAAACAATAAATAAGTGTGTAAAAATTGCAGCAAACTGATCATACAATTTGGTAATCATTAAGCCAAGAAACCTTATTATGTAATATACTAACAATAAAGGAGCCTAAGTGCCCAACACGCTATACAGACACCAACGTATAAGCTACATAATATCAGAATAAATAAATAATAAATATTGGACACCAATCACATTACATTGCTCTGATAAAGTAAGTAGCCAATGCACTTGTGTTATGGTAATCAGACACAACGGTGGTACCACAACACACAGACCCGAGACAATATAGAAAAGATCGTTTTCTACATTGACCCGACCGGGAATCGAACCCGGAACCTCACGAGATGGCGACGCTTGAAACCAGCGTGCTAGCCACTCGACCACGGAGGTCTTCAGAATGCTGGTAGTCTTAGTCGCTTATTAAAGTGTGTTTATTTCATTTGCCTGAACTGTGGCTATCGGCGGCAGAGGCATGAACCAACCATCACTCGCGGTGAATTTGTGTGCCCCGCTTGATTGATCACCGACATCACAGTATTATCACTCTGCCAGCCCCTATACAATGAACGTAATGAAATTTCTTTCGGCGATCTCTCTCTACTTTTGCGGAAGTATATCTATGTTAGGGTGGTTACAGACAAGGACTCCCTCTAGCGCTCTTGCTCTTGAATAAGCGAGAACATTGTCTATACTAGAATCGAAGAAATTCGTCTAACAGAGTAGGGTTTTGGTTGGGTTTCTGTCTGATGGTTTAGCGACCATAATATGATTTGGCCAGAGACAGATTCTATAGTGTCACAGAAGTTGAAACATTTCGCTCGTTTGTAACATCCCAAGGATGTTACGACATATCCGATGGCATGCTCTACGACTACGATTATCTACTCTCTCAGCCCTACAAAACAACATTTGATCGGGAAGGGTAATGGAAGAACACTGAGAAGCTGCATATAGTTATCAATTTACACTGAAGGTGCTCAAGTAACAGTCGTTTTAGAACTCAATCTATTTACAACATGTAAACATTCACGCAGACTAGTACTAAAATACATTTGACAGTTTAGTGAATACCTAGATAAAATGTTTGCTAACAACAAATAGTGCAGCTTATTACAGGTAGAACAATTCTTACGTGATGTTTGCTGTGTAGTAAATCTTTTCAATGAAATGTCAAGGTTACTCAGACGTAATAATAATATAAACGGTGGCGAGGTAGCCAAGACCCACGAGAAAGTCATAGGATACTTTTATCTCGTTCGACGGGGCCGGGGCTTGGGCGAGACGGGGCCGGGACGGAAATATGTTCGCTGGGACCGCTTAACTTTTAAAATTACGGGGCTGGGTGGGACGGGACTGGGAGCGAAACAAAGTTCGCTGGGTCCGCTAGTAAGTTATAAATCGATCCAAAAAGGTTTCATACTAAACTAAACCGTAAAAGCAATCACGTTTATACCTACATGATCCGTGGGCACCCGCGACGAGATTAGGAATTCAATATCGCTACCAACGCCCGGAATCTACGGAACTAATATCGAACATTGTTCTTACAAATCGGTGCCTCAGGCAACTACTGTTTATTAATCGATTCATGAAGCCCTTGAGCAAGATTTTGCGTTAACGAGTTGCTTGGACCGAAAGCCAGTCGCCATGGAAATCTGACGGCGATATACATATACAGACAAGTTTCAACATGTAGCACCATGTAATTTGCTGACGAAGAAAGTGACAGTACAGCATGATTTACAATTTCAAATTCAAAATAACATTAGAATATGACCGGTGTTAACGCACCAGACAAAACAAGAATAGTAGTCACTCTAGCGGGCGGCAAACTCAAAGTCAAGAGAGGCAATTTGTATAGGCGGGGAATAGTTAGGACAATGATAGATGACTGTAGCTCCAATCTGAATATGCACGAAAGACGCCAAGGTCCCTTTTCTGTGACCAGCTTTCGGCGATCGGTTTAAATTAATCAAGCGCATGTGTTTCGATCTGGCTGGTATCTCCGACAAAGTGGGGTCGGTCCCAGAGGCCCGCCCAGTGTCGTCTGACCTCCTAGCCCCTCCTCTTACTATATTTGTTGACACAAATCCAATATATCGCCTCAAAAGATCCTGCGCGAACTTTGAAAAGACGTTCTTTTACTTCGTTTGCCAAGTTTGTGTTTCGGAAAACAATTGGTCGATGTAAGTTAATAACCGTTTGACTTGTTTGACTTTAAGACATTGTTTTTTTTTTATTGGATGAGGATATTTTAAGGGAAATACATACTATGACGTACAGTATAAATAGCTTCAATGTCAAAAAAGCAAGATATCCCTGCTATACATAGTTTGTAAATAACGAAATAGAGTTTCAATGATCAGGAATTTCGGATGAAAATACGCGATACGTTTAAACATAAATATCCTCCTAACTTGTATATTTTTCATGTCAGTCAAGCAATGAATGATCTACCTAATAAGTTGTTATTAGGCATACAAATCTGCCGACATAATCACTCACAAGCACACAACAAATAACGCATTCCATCATCCGAAAATTCATAAAGCGGAAGAAAAGGCGGAAAACAATGATCCTAACAATATCATAGATTAGGACGGGCCATTAAATAAATGCGTGCTCTTGAAGTTGATACATCGTCGCAATAAAACAAAAAGCGGTTTGCATTGTACCGCTGCGCCGGCGTCGCACAATCATCCACTTAAGTGTGGTCCGCTGGAAGCCGGAACGAATTTTCCGGACCTGCTGTAATAAGCAACCGCGCCCTAAACAAAGACATTTTTCGTCTGAAGCACCAGGAAACATTACCCCCACATTATGCATTTGAAGTCGAATTGAACAAAGAATTACAAAAGAACAAAGGTGCGCAAATTATGTGTGGTCACGATATTTTATGCCGTGAATATGCGATTTTCATGATTCCTAGAAACTCTTGATTTCAATGCACGCTTTTTGAGGGTTGGATTAGATTATCCTAGATACTACTTACAGAGTTACATTATTAAACTAGACTTGACAAAGTAGATAGTCATGTTGAAGACACTATTATCATATTACGTCGATATAAGCTGACACACACACACGTCTCACTAAAAGGACAGGACGTGGCGCTACGAAAAATGTCTCAATAATTCGGCAACGTCTTAAGTGGCAAGTGCTTTAGACCCACGTGTTCGGTGCGAGCACAGAAATAGCGTACGACAGCCAAATCTCAAAGGAGTTTTTTGTCTCAAACCTTATTACCGGAATGTAGACGTGACGTGGCTTTGCTTCGTTGGTATATTTTGGTTATTGGAGGGTCAAATGGAAGGAAACGTTAAACGATGTGTCCTAAGTGAAATATTTCCAAAATAGCCGCAAATAAGACGTTCCACTCAAGGGACACATAACACTCCCCTATCTCTTGGTTCACGTTACATTTTTCATTACCTAATGCCCATAACAACGTTGTTAAACTACTTGACTGTTACGGCCTGTACTAATGAGTAAATGCAATATTCTGGTCGAGACGTTTATGTCTATTCTCGAGAGTATTTACGGAGAAACAACATGGTTAAACAAAAAAAAAGTGGACAGAAACAAAATGAACTGGAGCCACTCTGCACGCAGCCTGCGCACGCACTTAAATCAACCACAGTCCTACAAACTGTTGCCCTAGAAAAACAAACAGTAAACAGGATTGATAACATAAAAAAGTTTATAGGGATGGCACGCGAGAACATTTCGGGTTATGTATTCCTCTAATAATTTCTATTTTGATATAGAATTAATTATGTATTTATGTAATTCATTTTAGAAGTATTTATGTAGTTATATTTCTTATTCCTTTATGTTTTTTTAAGGCACCTCAATTGTTTTCGTCTCACCCCTTGGTTGACTCGTACAGAATGCTTTCACGCATTAAATCCCCAATTTGTACATTTATTTGTTTGTACAGTCCAATAAAATAAGTAATAAAACATTAAAATATTCCAGTTTCGTAAATAGTATTGGTACTTGTAAACAAGGTACTATTAGGTCGTAAACAGTAAATATAAATCGTTTCGTTATTATGTATTTGTTTTCAGAAGCATGATTTAGCTAACCACTACTTAAATCAAGATTTACGACACGAGTACAACCGAAACCTAATATATAACGTAGTTGAAAGTTATAGCCGTTCATGTTAGCACAACCACATACACCAATATAATAAAATAGGTACGAAAGCATCAATATTATACCCGAGAGAGGTCGAGGTTTCACAAATTTACGGCGTCATTTCGCGAGACATTAAACTAACGAGTTCATATCCACTATTGGTAGACAGCCCTATTAGTCGGGCTGCCGCGCGTCGACAACACATGCCGCCGGCGAGGCCCGAACCAAAACAATTAGATCACTGCCGCCGCTTCTTTCGACACGTCCGTGATATAAAACTTCTGGAGACTCTTTAATTGGGTGCACTCAAACGACCCCATTTTCAAATCTCTGTGGGGTTTCAAATTACAAACAGTGAGTCGGTAGTAAATTTTTTGCACATGCTCCGATAAAGGCTCCGATTACATCTCAATCACGAGCGTTGCGATTCTCATTGTGTGAATCACCGCCGTGGCCAATTGATTTACTTGACTCGCCCGAGCGTAATATTGAAACGGATAGATGGCGAATCCGAGGGAGATGTCTGAGCGAATTAATTAACCGCACACATCTCGAGTAGAAACGCACCACGCCAAAGCAAACAACAATATTAGTAACATCGTCGCTACGCACAGACATGAGCAATTAGTTTCGACTGTAATACAGCTTAAGGAATTTCGAAATAAGCAAATAATCGCATATAGTAATTAGAACATAAATTAGAGACGGAGATAGAATAAATCAGGCATTGTACTAAAATAGATGGTGGAGAACGTGGACCGAATTAATTTACAGCAGTGGGAGGCTCATAGCAGGGCTTAATATATTATGAGATATTGCAACAACAGCGACGTAATTGAATGTTTCAATGACCGCGGTCGGCAAGTTCACGACCGGCCCGGCCATTCATCAGCCCTGAAACATGTCGTGTATTCTGCAGACGGCATATCATCAGGATGCAGCTAATTTTGTGCAAGCAGGCGTGCTTTATGTCACAAGGGAATGGCTCTATATGAATTATTTCATTGCCAGAGTTATTGTTGTGGTTTCAAATTGTAAATGGCAGGAACACAATCTGAAGATGTAAGCTATTGTGTCGAGGGTAATAACGTTAACAATAAGGAAACATTGGCAGTGGGAAAGGAAATGTAAGACACTAACGACACATCATCGCGTCTAAATCTCGACCGATCCTTTACTATCCCCATTTGCTTGTGCACAATGTCGCGCCGAGTACTAAAGTCAGCGAGTTTTTAATGTGGCTATAAACTCGGATTGTCTACTTTATAAATCACATCACAGATTGTGTTTCAGTCCTCCCACTCGCAAAAATTCAATTTTGCAAGAAACTTTATTGTCAAGCACTCCATAGGACAGTTCTTTGTAACTAATAGAGCAATTTACAACAAGAAACTAAGAGCAATAAATACGCAATTAAGTTGGCACTGTTACTATTCGTAATAATTAAATGCGAATTGATTTAGAGCAGCGAAGCGTGTCGGTTTTCGTGTCCACGTGAATGAGCACACAAAGTTTAATAACTTATGACGACACGGTTTATCGAATTACGGGAACAGCGAGGCACATGGCGGATTTTCTCCAATCTAAAAGGCATCAATGTTGGTATAGGATGGGGGCGTCCAGAAAAAGCAACATTCGGAAGTTGACGTGACAAATAGTAGAGTCGATATCGAAGTGGGAGGGCGAATTGCGAGGATCTTCATAGTTCGCAATTTATTCGAAACTCGCAGGCTCGTAGATTTATATCGGCGGTAGATTGCTGGTGCCGCACGCGAACTCCACACACTGAAAGCAATTTCAGTATCGGCCACAGGCGCGTCGGGCTTTCCGCCAGGGGAATATAACATCACTTATACCGCCCACGCGAGGGTACAACTATGACTACAATATAACGTTGATTTGTACAGCCGGAAAGGAAGCGGTGTAAGTGGCGCCTCGGAGCATTCATATCACGTAATGCAATAAAGAAATACCGGTAGCAAAATATTAGTATTCCCGGACAACGGGCATTTGGGAAGCCATTCCCACGCGTCAAATATTTCTGGATCGCGCCGATAAATTATTGCTCGGATAGCGAAGCTAGACAATGCGTCACCGAGCGCAGCCATTAGCTGCACAATTAGTGCAATTGTCGTTAATTTATTGTTGTACACCGGCACTGACAGCGGGGAAAGCTGCAGCATTATCCCGACTCGGCACTTGGCATACACTTTTAAGCCTCTTAGCTAAAAGGAAATACTTCAAAATAAACATTTTCAAAGCTTAACCTTGTGTTTTACGGCTACCGTATTTCGGGATCGGAAATAAACGTTTTATTTATTATCGAACAAGACACAGGCATAGGAATATTTAATGGGTAACACTTTTAAAGCCACGCATCTTTAAATCGGTTAAGACTCACTGGTAGATATAATGTTTTGGAATATTTTAAACCTTTATACATATTAGAATATGCTTATCACGGACGCTCTGAGTGATTGAAGTAGCCTTGGAATGTCCTAGATTTAGCCCAGCCATTCAGTGAGTTTCTGTAGAATTCAGATTGTAAAGCCTCTCCGAATGCGTCGCCACGCTTTGCTGAACAGTCTACACTGCACCGAGATCCTTTACAGTGGTGGACAGCCAGCTTAATGCTCTCATCTGTCCTTTGACGTACAATAAAAAGATATTTCTGCTCCGTTCATTCCAAATTCTGCTACAAACTTTAAAAAGCTAATTTAATACAATGTTCCATCGACGGAGAACATTATTAGCGTAATTTAGTTAAGGTAGGCTTAGCTTCAGCTTTATTAGAATTACCTAATTACTAGAGTGGTTTCATTACAAATACACGTTAAAAAATCTAGGACAAACAGTAAGGAAGATTAAAATTTATCCATGTGGTTTTATATTGGATGACGTGCTCAACTAACTAAACTATTCCAATCTAGTTAACGGACGTAAAGCGAGATAAATTTTAGAATCGGTCCGCGCAGACGAGGTCGCGTTAATAGATTAGGCTCCAAATGAAGTTTGCCAATGTCACACCCTCGTTACAACCCTCCGAGGGACAAATCAGGCCTACCCATATGGAGCTTAAACTCATAATTTACCGTACATGATCAATAACAACGAAGAAGCCTTTACAATTTTCGTACAACTAATTTCCCAGCAGGCTTGCGTAGACATTTATCTTTTTTGACGTTCTAATACTTGAGTTTATGTACTGCAAAAATAACACGTTGTAGGCTTTAGCTAGATAAATAACGGGAATAAAACGCCAATCAACGTCGGCGTATATCACTGGAAGTGCTCAAGCAGGATTAAGACAACAATTTCCAAAAGTGTGTGTGCTTAGGGCCAGATTAATAGGCTGTCAAAAACATTGACGTCACGAAATTGGACAAAAAAAATAGGGAGGGAAGTAGATACTTATTAGCTGGGAACGTGCGGGGACTGTTCAACGAATACTTCTTTTGATTTCATCTCCGGGATGTTGTTTTCTATGAATCACAATTTCGTACTAGATTGTATGCTATGCTTTTGTATCGTGCATATGTTTTTGACCTAGAAAGGATACCATCAAATGCAGTCGTATAAACTAAACTTCTATTAGTTCAATAACAATCAATCAAAACGTGTTAGCAAACACATAACCCTAAAGCGTAACCCAGTCCCGTTGGAGCAAATGTCCGCCTTGAAAACGATTAAGGAAACAAAGCCATTGGAAATTGGTCAGGAAGTGACTCGATGGATTTGTTCCGACCGCGAGTACCGACTACCAATACAAACAAGTTAATTAATCACTATCCAACCGCAACTGCTCATAGCCTCTACGACGAATGCAATAGAACGCAGTGTTGAATAGCAAATCTAGTTATCACTGAATAGAGTACACAGGTTTATTCTAAGACCAGTTGACAACTGCTCGGGGGTCATCGAACGATTAATTCTCTTAGTTCTATTTGCTTATCAGACTAATAAAGTTATTTTATCTTGATGTTTTGAAAACAAATTAATTCATAATTACGAACCAGTTGTAGAACTATCCCGCTCGTAAAATCATGATATTGATCTAAAATTAATAAATGTTTAATGTTTATGACATATTTCTTAGTTTATAGCATCCGGTGCGATGTTGACCTTTTCCGAGAATAAAACTACTTAGGTGCGTGTAATAAGAAAGACATTGCCTGGCGTAGATGCTATTCATTTTTAGTATATGAACATCATACAAGGATTTAATTTACCAAGTATGAGATCGTGAGGGGTTTTCAATAACATCTTACAAGCGAATAAACGCCGCGCATGAGCTCTGAATGTTAATCGTGTGGATGTCCTGATATGAATATAATGCATAGTTTAACCCGTCAGACATATCCTGCATAAAGCATTACAATTAGTAGTATGACTTACGTTTTCTCTCAAATCAAGAAGCTGCATTTAAAATAATATTTCTTTCTTACTAAGGTCTTCTTAGATTAGTAAGTGTAGTCTTTTTAACGGTTTTAAAGTGTTCATTAAGTTGTAGTATACATAAAGTTTTTATGTCCAAGGTAAGGTTAGTAGTAATAGTCCCCCTAGCCGAATTCGACTACGGTGGACAGTCACAACGACTAACCGACTGCGCGGGACATATTATAGTGCACAAGTGTGTGCGCAAACACAGGTGCACTCTCTATTCCTTTCACTCTCATAGCCCGATGGGACAGCAATCAGACACGACCGGAGAGAGTTAAGGCGCAGGACCAACGGCTTTACGTGCTTTTCCGAGGCACGGGGGTGAAACACCGCCAACTTCCAAACTCCGGGCTACCCTAAGAATTTCTGAACAGAAAAACTCAGGTATATATTATTGGCCCGACCCGGGGATCGGACCCGGGACCTCTGGCGCAGCCGTCGCTTTAAAATGCGACCCTCCTACCGCTGCGCCACAGAGGCAGTCAAGTTTAGTAGTACACACCACAACATTGCCATCAAAATTGATCTATATCGCACCCTTAGTAATATAAAGGCTTAAAACAAAAAAGTAGTTTTTTGGGAATACGTGTTTAAAGATTGTAAATTATAACATTCCAGCTTATTTTTCTAATAAAATGCTTATAATTTTAGTTATGAATGTGATTTTCTTCAGATTTATTCTTCGATACCTAGACTATAAGTAGCCATCAATTAAAATTAATAATAATAAGAAATTCGATAAATTATAAGTATTTGAAAAAACACTTTCAAGTTAGGCCCATATACTACAAAAATATATAACAGTAATGTGGACCTATTTTAGTTTGATCCAGTGTATTATTAAAAGGCCTGTCACTATTTAGTTTTTAATCATAGTTGGTACTCTATATCATAAAGCCAAACTGCAATTATGAACTAATTGTTTCCATTTTAAAAATAAAACATCAGATAAATCGAAAATAATACTTTAATAATAATCAGTCAAAATTAAAAAAGGTAAGTAACATACCTATAATATCTCCAAAATTTTAATTTCAATCAACAATTAAACATTAGATAGATGAACATTACAATAAAGTTATTAACTCAAAAAATATTTATTCTCAATAATAAAAAATAAGTATCAAAAACTTTCTTTTAATCAACAAAAACTTGAGATATTTTTAAGAAAAATATCCATAACAAAAAATATTCATACTACAAAATAAGCAACATAATATGTAGTACTTTTACGTCGTAATCAGTCTAATCTTAACCAAAATATCTCTAAATTAAAACCAGTTTAATAATTACCATAAAATTAAGACAACATGACATTGTAATAAGAAGCATAGTATGGAATATGGATCTATCAATTGTTTATCAATAAGATCCTTGAGATCATTCTTTTTAGCAGTACTAAGTTGAAGTGGCTCTAAGTATGCCTTTTGCATGGTTATTTCCTCAATATCTGGCAACCTTTTCCTCTTATTACGAACATTAACTTTCTTAAAATCATCCCTGTATGAACACTTGTAATAAAATGAAAAGGGGTCATCTTTGGTAAATTTCAGTGCTTTAATGCTATTCCATATTACATTATTTTTCTGTTCATCGGTATTAAAATTATAGCCCCATTTTTCTTGCAATTTCTGAAGGTCATAAAAAAAACTATGTGTTAAACTGTGAACTTTAAATGGAGTACCAGTTTTCCTAGCTCTTTTGATTGCTGACATGTACTGAACTGGCGAGTAAATTGGTCCGGTTTTAAATCTCTTGTAATCTGCTTTTGAATCAAACTGTGTACATTATCAGCTTCATTCTGTGTGTGACCTTTTATCAAATATTTGTGAGTTATTGATTTCAAATTATTTATATTTGCAACAGCATATAAATATAAACAAGTAAGATATTTATTTTTGTTTTGGCCACAACAGTTATCAGATATGAATGTAATATTTACTTTCCTCTGCCCAGCTTTTTCACACACCATCTGTAAATAATTGAAAACACAGCTACCTATCTCCGTAGCGCCTCTTTTAGCTTGAGTCTCATCCCAAAAATAACAATGAACAGTTTCATAGCTTTTAGAGATATCCATTGTTGACTCATTATCCTCGTGAATTTTACTTAATTCAGTAATAGTGAAATTATAGCTATTAAGTTTTGATTTATAATAGAATGCCGAAGTTTCACCATTCGGACTTTGCATAATGGCTTGCACATCGTAGCATACACAAATATTGCACTCATTAATGTTCTTTCTATCGTTCTTTTTTCTTCTCTGCTTAATTCCTTTTCTTCTAAATGGGGATTATATTTGTCTCTCAGTTGCTGCTTTTTGTAGAATTGTGGAACTGTAGACAAAGATCGCATTGATCTTTTTTTGGGCTGATAAAAGCCTAAATTAAATTTTGGGTTAAATATTTCATAAAACGTGTGATAGAGTCCAGCAGGGTGAGACCTGTCCTTTTGCAAAACTTCAAAATCTCTAAAGAGCTCTGCAATGCTTTTGCCACTGCTGATGGACTCTCTAGACGTAGAAGCTCTTAGGTAGTGTGATTCAATGCGAGGTATGGAGTTGACAAAGTTGATGATGTCATTAATAAGCTCATCACTTGCAGTTTTATGATTTTTGTGTTTGCCGCGTTTATCATCCTTTATGAAACCTCCAGTATTTCTGCTCTCAATCTGCACGGTTCGAATCATCTTATGTGAAATATTAAGAGTATTAATAAAAAACGTTTTACATACCCTTATTTTTTCATCGTCCACTGAAAAATAGAATGCATGGTTTGGATTACGTGGGTTCTCAGCATTGGTATACTTGTACTTAGGTGTAATCTTTGTACTATTAGACAAAATATACATTCTTTGTAATTGTCTATCTCCTAATGCCCAGAAAGATATCCAACCTCCTAGCATCATTTATTCGATCAGTGCATTTTAGTCTACACTTTTGACCACAAGGTGGTTTAATACTACGTGCAGGGACCAATTTCTTCGAATGTACAGCTACATAACTTTGACCCAAGTTTCGTTTAATTTTTTGCGCGTTTTGCATCCATTTATTCTTATCTGGTTTACGTTTCCTTGGTTTGTTAGAACTTATAACTGCTGGGCTTGGTGAACGTTGACGAAGATTTTGATCTTGATTATAAGTGGGATCGTCATCACTGAGGTCTACGTCACTTTCTCCAGAGTGACGTGGCGAAATAAAGTAATTACGAACCTCTGTTCGGGGTCTAACTGATGGCGACTCGTTGCAAATCGGTGTCAATAAGGATGGTGAAACATTGGTTCTCGAAGTACTAGGCTGTGGTTCGGCGTTTTTATCTAAAGATGGTCGCTGATCGTCAGAAGAGTGTCTACTAGAATTACTGCTAGATCTAGAACTTCCAGAGCTACTAGAGCTGGACGAACTTGAGCTGGACGAACTTGAGCTAGAAGAACGACGGCACGTGATGGGTTTCTGAGGAGAGCTCCTATTACTATTTCCTATTACCTCGTCACTTTCTACAGGAGGAACTGATGGGTACTGTGATGGTATTTTCTCTTCAGAACTATCAAAACCAATTGGTTGCTGCTGAGTATCAGCAGTTGTATTTTTTTCTGGACTAGTAGGTTCCAACGGTATGTTTTCTTTTTCTTCGTTACAAATAACCTAAAAAAAACTGTAAATCACTAGGTATACCTACATTGAATAAATTGATATATGACTATAATAATTTACTTAAATTACAAAATAATTACGTTTTCTGTTGCTAAAGATTGATCATTCTCACTGCCGCATTCCAATCTATGGTGACTTGGTGAATTAAGTAGTTTCATAATTCTTCGTGCCCGGGAATCCATTTTTCTAAAAAAGATTTAAGTAATTTAACGTACTTGATATTAAGCGTATCTACTTAAGAAAACACTTGAAAATGCACTATCTACCTATATATTGCATCGGTATAACAATAAAAGTTATAATATTTATACAACGACAAAGAATAACCACCTTTCTAGTAAAAATGATTTGGATTTCTGTAATTTACCTAAACTTTAAATTGTTTAACTGGCACTTTATAAAGGCCGAAGTAATAAGAATTTTGAATGTTTCCAATAAAATAAAGGCCTATCGCAAAATACGTCATCGCACATAAAACAATTTACGTACTATATTGAACCATTCAGATATAATCCCCTTCAATATCTTTACATTTCGACAATATAGCGATCTATTATGAATTAAACCCGAAAATATTAGTATATTTTTATAATATAACGGCACAACTACAAATTGTTCTATATAGTACAAAATGGTTAGAACAAAACTCACCTGTTTTATTGTCATAGAAGGGTACAAACACGAATTGCACAACGTTTGAACGGTCTGCCTTCGGCAAGTATGGACACGTTACTGGTTGCGACCTTATAGCAGTAAGAACGGGAGAGGAACGGGGGGAGTGTGAGAGAGACACAGTTATAGTTACAGAGTCGTTAACGTTTTTTTTCTCTCTCTGTCAGCGGTAGCCGGTAGATAATTTCGTTTTGTGCCCTTAGCATTCAAAATCAAACTTTTCAAAAATTTTGACTTGAGCCCTTATATTATTAAGGGTGCGATATGTATACGATATAGTGTCAAACAATAAATATGTAGAGAAATTTTATAATTTTGGGGTGACAAGCTATTGACTGTACATTTGAAAATGATCATGGGAAATCATTGCTTATTATAAGAAATTATTAACGATGGTAACGATTTTAGAAGGTAACTAAAAGAGAACACAATTTTCAACACAAACTTTGTTCTCAAAAACAGCGTATCTTAAGCCGTTTTCTCAATAAGTGGTCGAACGCTGTACAAGAATAGAGTCCAACTTAATGGATTTAATTTTTGCAATTCTAGGAATCAATATTACTTAGCGTATTATTATGTTTTGTTTCAGTTTGCGGTTAAATCGAAATTGTTGATAATTGAATTTGGAAGTTGCAATGAATCATTTGTAGTTCAAACAAACGAAACGTCCACATAATAATTGTATTAATTGTGGACATTCTAAAACTGCAATAATTACAAAATTTTGGAATCATCACTTGTTATTATTTTGAATTCTAATATAATTATCTTCAAATTTTAATTTTGGCACGTACCAACTGTACGTGTTATAATAATGATGTAATATGTATCATTATGACGAGAAATAATACTTTAATATATTTTTTGGCCATTATTAGAATAATATGCTGAATTCAAGAACGACGGAACTTTTGACAGGACATTTCAAAATATTCATTCGTCTCTTTAGGATGGAATCACCCTTACATATTATAACGACCTAATTGATCACTATCTTTCACACAACCTAACTACTGAGAACAATGCGATAGACGCAGGCGACTGCCGCTGACAGTGTGCTTAATTTACAATACTGACCTAACCCCAGACACTGCTACTAATATCTGTGATTACCGATTAGGGTGGGTGTGAGATAACTAATTTTTAAGCCGTGGAGAAATAATCAAGAACAGACCAGCAATTAAAATCACTTAACAATGGTTTGCTTTGATTCTTCTAAAAATGTGCGATGTTTGATTTAAAAATGTCATGTTCTGAAAGTAAATAAATAGTATCATGTACTTAAGTAAAAAAAAAAGAAGCGTGGAATCTTTTATACAAAAGTTCTATTTAATAAACAATTTACTTTTGTAATTGAAAAGCTTTGACAAAGACATGAACATTTCAATATCTAGCATCCAACCAAATTAAGTTCTATAATGTAAGATCAACGTTTGTAGTTATAAAAAACTAGAATGTTAACGTTACAACCATTCCAAACCTCAGAACTCAACCCAAACAAGAATATTGATTAAAGAATAAACCCATTAACTCCTTACTTAACCCATTCGATCACAATCTCTCCACTCAACCATTCCTCGGTCTGGTACCGAGAACAATGCATGGGCGCGCCGCGTCGAGCCGGCACTGCGACAGATAGTTCCCACTTAATTTACGATCGGCCGATAGCCCACCGCCACCGCTATCGCGCCCGTGATAGATTGGCTCCGAGATACCCGGGACTCGTTAAAACTTAGGATTTGTCACACTGGATGCCTTCTGCGGTCTACAGTTCAGCCCTCATCATGTATATGAACCACCTAATCGGTCTCTATAATTTGGTACAAACATCTAAGGTATGCTCTAATGAATAATGAATTTAATTTAAGGCAAGAAATAGCACGTTTGAACTTCAGTAAAAAACCCCTTCGAGGTCTGAAGCTGAAGTAAACATGACTCATCTTTAAGTGGACCCTACATCTACTACCCAAAAGCCTCTGACAACTTATCTAAAACGTGTTGTTTACGATGCGGGTGGCGTTCACTCTGACCTGACCTCAGGCATCTTATGGCTAATAGATGACATTAACACGGGGGCGCTAGCATTCAATGAGGGTTGCCAGTTTAAGGAAATCTTCACACGAACGAAAATGAAACAAAATGTAAAATCGAAAAAACCTCCGAAAAAGCTTAGGGAGATTTCGCTAAAAATTTTTAATTTGACAGCGTTGGTTCAGATTTTTGCCGTTGCTCAAAAGATACATTCACACTGTACATAATACCAGTGTGGCAAAACCTAACCAAGCGAAATCAAGAACGACCAATATTACATGACAAATATCGCGTCACTAATGACAACCGCTAAAGTTATCAGCGGTCTAATTAGCATAACGAGGTGCTAATGATAAAGCGCGATCAACTAACAGCTGTTGTTCCCGAAAGTGATTTGATTCGGTATGGTTCGCGAGTTCAAATATATATATTTTTGTTTCCTTTTAACTATTATGGAGAGCGAATTTTTCGCGCAAATCGTATGAATCTATAATCAGAATATTCATAAATATTTAATAAAACCATCAGCGTTACACGAAAATCTCATTATGGCGGCTACTGCGATGGCATAATGGAATTACGAACAATCGATACAATAATGATTGTAATCAATATAGGATAATGGATAGCATAAATATTAATGACGATGATAAGCGATAAGAAACGCTATATTCAGCAAACAATTAGATCCATGCACTGAACGGCCTTCAATCTTACCCGACATTTAAGATCTTAATCCGACGTTTATCCTCCATTTAGAAAAGAATAACGTCATCTTGTCCTACCAGTTAATAGTCCGTCTACCATTTAAGGAGGCGTTTACCCGGCCCGTAATGTCTGTTGTATAAGTCAGTAAACACAAAGCACAATGAGGCTAATCTCGCTTTAAAGACTACAAGTTGTCAAATAAGGGGAGGAACCCGACCTCCCGCGGCCGGCGACTTGGGAGGTCTACCGGTGCCGACGTTCCAAGTCGAATTAATAGCTTACAAACAAACAGGCGATAGATAGTGAGGTGACGCCACCTATCACCCCGTGAGAAAGAACCACCGTGTTCACTCACTTACAAGTACAAGCAACGGCTTTAAACACCTTGTTGAAATTCTAAACACTCATTGTGTTGGCAATACGAAAATCGATTACTTCTGATGCCCTTCTGAGAACACTCATACATCTCTTACGATTGTCAAAACGAGAAAGCGTAATGAATATTTTATACGAGGGTGTGGAGTATTTGAATAGGTCGTTGCGAGCCGCGAGACGATCTTAAGAGCTGTCCATCTCACGTATAAAATGACCCTTTGTGACTTCAGTACAAGTTGATGTATCTAGTAAATATCTAGTCGACGGAATATTTTAATACTTGAATGCATGAACTTGTTACTTATGGTCGCCGCATAAACAGCCGCCTCCGAGGCGAAAGCGGCACAATACGAATACATTTCAGCCTCATGGTATGGTAAAAAACAAAAGTCACCCAACGCCAGCACGAAAAGCGGCTACAATTCAAATTTTGTGTACGGGGTGAGGCATTTTTTTTTCTGGAACTCCGAGCCCGAAATTGCTGGGGATTTCGCTAAATCGTTACAAATTGATTAAACAAACGAAACTTTTTGCCGTCTATTTGCCCGGCGCGCTAGCTTTCGAAGACAAACATTTCAAGTTTTAAAACCAATCCCACGTTAATGCGAAAGCCGAAGTTAAATCTCTATAATACCTCAAGGTACTATGAATCTGTTTTTGATGTTCAAGTGCTGAAAGTACTTAATGAATAAAAAGAAAAAGATTTCCTTTCAAGGAGAAAACTCGGGAGGTCCGGCGAGTGCAAGTAGTTATTTCATCGTAGTCGCTAGCTTTATTTTACGAGGGTCAAACTGAAAGTTCTTAGAAAATCAAAAACTGATTACATTAGCCAGTTATTAGTTTTATTATATCTTTTCAAAATATTGTCCATTGACGTCAATACACCGCTGCATGCGATGGAACCACTGGGAAAAGCACTTTGCCCACTCGTCCTTAGGGGTCTCTTCAATGGCATCGCGATACGCAGCCACCGCTTCTTCAGCATTCATAAACCGCTTTCCTTTAAGTTTTTCTTTAATTTTTGGAAATAAATAAAAATCACAAGGCGCGAGGTCGGGGCTATACGGCGGGTGACCCAGTAATTCAACGTTTGATGTCGCCAAATAGTCGATCGTTCGCTTGGCGGTGTGCGACGAGGCGTTGTCGTGGTGAAGGAGGATCCTACTGCGAGGTCGTTTCTCTCGAACTTTTTCCAAGACAAGTGGCAAACAATTGGTAGTGTACCATTCTGCAGAAACTGTTTTTTGATCCTCTAACACAATTGTTGCGAAATGATCTATCCTTCCAAAGAACGAGGCCACCATTTTTTTTCCCGCACTTCGATCTCTCTTCACTTTAGTTGGCAACTCCTCGAAAGGAAACACCCACTGAGCAGATTGTCTTTTGGTTTCAGGATCATAACAGTAAATCCAGCTTTCGTCACCTGTTAGTATGTCGAACACAGCATTTGAGTCACCTCCGTTAAATCTTTCAATCATTTTACGGCACCAATCCACACGATGGAGTTTTTGAGCCTTAGTCAAATTATGAGATATCCACCGGGCGCAAAGCTTCCTGACCGCTAAATGTTCGTGGAGGATTTTGTGCACTTGACTCATACCGATGCCTAAGCTTGTCCGAATCTGCTGATAGGTCACTCTTTTGTCAGTCTCTATCATACGCCGCACAACACAGATGTTATTTTCAGTCGTCGCCGTAGAAGGCCGTCCCTCACGTACATCATCAGTGAGATTAGTGCGACCACGTTTAAACTCATTAAACCAGTTGTAAACAGTCGCACGAGATGGGGCTTCATCGTGAAAGGCCAATCGTAGTCTATCATAACTTTCTTGTTGACTTAAATGACATCGAAAGTCATAAAAAATCATTGCACGAAAATTTTCTCGTGTTAAATTCATGTTGACGTGACACAGACAATTTTCAATTTGCCGCCAAATCGTAAAACAAATGACAAATGAATGAAATATGTACTCAGTAATATTGGCAAAGAGTTCTATTTTCAAATTTTAGAATATTTTTTTTATTATATTGTTTATAAGTGGCCAGTTCTAAGAACTTTCAGTTTGACCCTCGTATTCTCGTTTAAGTGTTGTTGGGATGAAGTCACATAAAATTTTCTTATAGCGGCGCTTTTGTCTATGAGCCTTGGGCAAGTTTGGCACAATAGGCACAGAATTGGATGGAACATAAAAGTATATTGCCTGATGTGGCGGAACAGAAATGTATACATTATCTCATTGGCGAAGTTACGATGAACTGAGGACAGATAAAATTAATGGTAATACGTGACAAGGGTAGTACTTAGCCTTGTCTTTGATTTGTGATGCCAAAGCAATGTTCATCATAAAGGGAATTTCGCTGGGTATCACACTATCAAGAACATAAGTACAACTAACAACTGACACCATTGTTTCGTTTTGGTGATAGAGGAAGACTAATAAATAGATCATGTCCAATAAACAAAAAGCAAGCTCATTTGGCACTGACTACAGTTGAGTTAATTTAGCTAGCTGAGCGATCCATTGAGGTGAAAGGTAAATGTGAACGCGGCAATCAAGGCTCGTCTTTGTCTTATATCTATCTTATTTGTATCTTCGCCTGTACAAACAATAATAATGTAAACAAATACTATTATCGCCGAACTAATCGCCCAACCTGTTCTCAAAACGTTGGTAATATTCGGATTGAAGAAAAATATGTATTCAGTCGTTAGTAACTCCCGTGCTAACAATGGATCCATTAAGGGGTCCGATTATGAATATACGAGGAAAACATACACGTGCCACGGTCGGATAGACCACCGGTATTCACAATTTAGGCTGGTGTCATTACGGCGCGATAATTTACGAGCCACGAACCGGGCATAGCAATGAGCTGCGAGTCTCTAAATTGATCGACGACTCAACACAGCAATTGTTTCACAGACAACTTCCATAGTAATAGCCACCAGGGGTCGCAAAGTCGCTGCCGCGAATAATTTAACAGACCGTTACGACAATAGTGTAAACCCCTTTATGACTCTGTTTATACCTCGAGACATGACGATTCATTTAGGTAAGCCCACATGAGTGATGATAAGAACTTTCCAAAATGACCGTCTAGTTTTATTTGCTAGTGGTTGAATGGGATTTTCATATCGAAAGCCTACAAGCCTTAAATAGCTAAAAAAATACTGAATGTACCATGTAAATGTAATACAAAGTAATACTGGCTTAATCGGACAAGCTGTTTGTTCAATGCCTTTAACAAAACGTTTAGCACGTTCTGAGCGGCAGTTAACATTAATCGAAATTCGTTTATCATCACCAATGCATGCCACGTTCGCGATCGTCCACATAAACCTCAAGGGCGGCGAACAATGGTCATGATGAGATACGTTTTGCATGTTCCAAGTATATCTACGTCGTTTGTCCAGTACTTAAGCTTGTTTCGTACATTAGCATGCCGAAAACGGCGTCCCGATGACAGCCCCAAGGACGACGCTCAGCGGCGCCACCCGCTGATGTAATCGAATGTCCCTGCTCCAAGGCTTGGAACAATAATAATTCATATTCAAATTTTGAGGCTCAAATTGTTACCCGGACATGAATATATTTATAACAATACGACATCGCAACTCTTTGTCGCCGTCTCCGGGCGCGGATACTTACGAGATTGTAATGCGGCACATGTTGCAGTTTACACAGCTTGTTCCCGAACACCGAACAAATGCTTTTACAATTTTCGTGCGTCAACATAAACACTTTACGGATACGTTTGAATAATGAAATACCTAAATGAAACGTTGTGACTGTTGAACAACTTTTTGTTGCCACTCGTGAGGTTAAAATTTATTTAGCTGAACAAAGGGTACTCACTTCCAGCCGGTGGAGTATCTCGAAAAGAGCCATATTTCGTTGCTGTGCGGCCGAAAACAATGGCAGCGTTTTCGCGCCCGTTGACAGTTGCACGGCCTCTGTAAAAATAATTCAATGTTTAATAAAAAGAAGACAATTACAAAATGTGTAAAATTTTCACGTGTTGAAATTTAAATGACAAAAGATAAAAATACAGTCAGTGAGAGATTTAAAACGCGGGCTATTTTCATTTCCTTCGAATAGAAGGGTGCTCTTTTGAGGGGGAGTTCGCACTGTGTGCGGAAATTACTAGTGAAAACGGTATCGTCGAGCCGTCGGCGGATATCCTCTGCGGACAATCGCGCGGACGGGATCCAGAGAAAATCCTCCGAACGAGCCCAATTTACACTCACAATACTGCGCACAAAGGATATTCCGTTAATTTTACAAGTAAAACTTTAAGCGACAATTCGTTTCAGTCGTTTGTTTTTATAACAATAACGTGTCGTTAAAATAAATGATCACAATGACAGTTGTTTAAAATTTTAATAAGAACGTTAACAGATGGGCGGCGAGGAAACGCATAGTGCATGAACAACATCATTGACAACAACTGTTTGTGGACATCAATAAACTTGACTTTATTGCTCTGTTTCCACTTTAACATCTTGTAAATGGGTTGAGTATAAACCCTAAATTCATCGGCTTATTATATATTGACATGGTACGGTTCCTTTACAGCTCCCATAAAAAGAAATAGCGAATGGTAGGTACAATAAAGTCTAATGCAGCTTTCACTCTTATAATAAGACCCCAAAACTTTATTCGGAGACTTTATTATTATAGTTATTCAATAAGCTGGCCCGCAATTTCGTTCAGAAAGGAATTGGAATAAAAATTTATTCGTCGGGGTAGTGCTATTCAGATTCTATTAATAAAAGGGGTTGTAAAAGAATGAAAGTTTTGTTTAAAAATATAATGTTGGACGATAAAAATGTTGGCGGCGACAATGGTCGTCGGATGTGTAATGGCACATTGTAATGCCGGGAAACAAAGCAGTTGGGAGTTAACTAGAAATTTATATACGTGTGTTATGCACATAGAATTAAAGTTGGGTCCGAACCGGAATACATTTATCCTTTGTTGGAGTCGTCTGTCCCGAGCCCAGGAAAGCCCACGATCCCGCGGTGGCGATATTACAGTATTTACACATGCTTATTTAGGCCGATCTGATATCCAGCGAATAAATATACCTTTTTACGGCTTGCGATGAGGCGGTGTTGTGATGATATTGTAAGGTAAAGGTACATTTTATTTTACGTAAGACCATTTTCACGGTATTCCAAAAAGTTGTACCTTGACCTATGACTACATAAATTTTGAGAAATAAACCAACAAGTGAATCTGAATTGTTTCTCAACTACCTAATAGTAAATATTCTAAATGACGAAATAAGCAAATAAATACATTTTGTGGAATAAATGTCTTAGTTAAATAATAATAATAAAAACAAATTACAACTAACATAATTTAAAAAGTCGTAAAAAGTTATAGCACGACTTCTAATTTAATTGTTACGATAATTAAAACCGATTCTATGAAATTAAATCCGTTTATCATAATTCTCGATTATAAAAGAGACAAATGATAGAAATTAACGTCGAAACTTTAAGTATTGTCATATATTTGCTGTCCAAGATCAAGAAAACCAGTTTTCTCATCGTTGTTAGTAAATACAGAATGAAGAGCCACAAACCCAAAACGTAATTTTTAAGTTATCTTATTTCGTTTACCCCAAAAACGTGATGATCGAAACGATATTTACGACTCCTATTTACGAAACGTGATGATCGAAACCATCAATCGCAATCTGTTGATGATTATCTAACAAGAGAAAAAACAAAACGTGAAGGTATTGTTACTTTTGTTGATTTGTAACCGCGGTTATTTATGTTGGCTTCTTCAATATGATATGCAAGAAATAAGGATGAAATAGTGCTTTATATATTGAAGCACTATTTACTTCACAAATAACAAACATACGATCATCGTTGATTTCAATAACGATGTCAGTCGCAAATTGTCTCGATTCTGTCGCGCGTTAGTATCGATGCAGTCGCGATGCAGAATCTGGACTTTGACAAATGTATCTGTATATTGGCGACTGTAACTATACGAGCGCTACAGCATCGAGACTGTATCGGTAGAAAATGCGTGAGTCGTGAGACTGTATCAATAATTAAGTGTGAGGTAGAAAATCGCAGTGTGTAAGACACATGCATTTTCTGTTTCTTATCAATATCGGTGATTTCCAAGAAATTCTAGCAAACCCCATGATTTAAAAAAAAACAAAGGATCGGCGAACACAAACATCGAATACGTATGCGGTACGAATGATGGAGTAAAAAAACAAAGGTAACTTGCAGCGTACCGCAAAAACAACTCTACTTTCAGTCACATTTATATATATTTTTCACAAAAAAAATAAATGTTAGTAAAATATTGAATTAAAGGAAAGTTGTTTTTCGAGTCTTTTAAAAGCTTTTAAGGTTCGGAAGTGTCAAAACTTCGCGTAATTATTGGATTCTTTTGATTGTCGACAAAGATTGATGGAGACGGAGTAAGCATCTGGGAGTTCGCTGAAATGCGAATTATTGTGATTGGCGACATGGATTGATGGTGTGCTAAAAGATTGCTTTCCATTCCAATATCGAAGAAACATAAAACAAACTTAATAAAAGATACCAAGGTCGGCATTTCCCTGCAGCTCCAACGACTTGGGTCTGCAATTGAAAGTCTACAATTTCAGTTGCGTACCGAAATTGAAAACTATTATTTTTACATTTTCACGAATAATTTCATAAAAGCAACTCAATCACGATAAATAAGTACGACTGAAATAACAGTATGAGATACTGATTGGTACACACACACTTAAGCAATACATCACAGCAGTTAAGTATTTATTTGTTAAACAATACGCCCCGTGTTATACAAACCCAATAACTCACTACGTAAATGACATTTCGTACCGTAAAAAGTTTTATAGTTACTAGAGCTAAAATAAAAACCTGTAACAATGTGAAAACTCCTATTCCGGCGGACATTTTAAAACCAAAGTTACGCCGCGCATAAATTACTGGTCGCAAAAGTAAATCCACGTGTCACAGATAAAAAAGATTTTAACGACTACGTGACATTTACAACTTTTCGGCTGAAACCGCAACCGATGTGGAGAGGGCAGGCGGACTAGCTAGGCATTAAAATATTTAGTTAGGCGGAAAGCAGGCCCAGGCTCAGGGGTGTCAAGTTCGAAAAAACTATGCAGTCGCATTTTTATACAACTGGTAGGATTGCAGTAGCGTCAGTAGTTACCGTACTTTCATACAGCCATTATCTATATTAATAATTTCGTCAAGGGGTACGGTAGACTCGATCGAAACCTTATATGAATAACAAATCATAAAAATATATTGATTTCGAGTCGACAACATATATCCGCAAAATTCGGATTATGGAGAATTTCGTTAAATTCTAATAGCACTGACAAACAAACCGCAGTCGCCATTAACAAGGCATATATTGCATAGATATGACAGATATAGATTGGAAAGCTCTGAGAGCGTTTAGAACCCTTATAAAGTTTGGGGAAGCAACCTGTGGTGTCGCTAGCGTCGTTTTGTTTTTCTTTTATGCGGATGATATATAGGCAAAGGTATAAAACCATCACTCATTAATTAAGTTATAATATTTTAATTATCATTAACAACCGGCTTAGATTTTAAATGACTGCCTGTTTTTTATATTAATAATTTCGTCAAGGGGTACGGATAGATTATGGGTACGGATTCATCGAAACCTTATATGAATATATTTTAATTCTCATTTAAAACCGGCTTAGATATTAATTTGTATTTAGGTATTTATAACTGGTAGAGAATGCCATTCGGCATTAATTCTACCTTATGTTATGCAATAAAGTGAAATGAATACTTTTTCTTTTAATTTTTCATCATGTAGTAACAGAGAATAATTAAAAAACCAGAAGTGTTTATTTTGGTAAAAAGCGGAGCCGATTTGGCGCTTTAATGGTTCATGAATATATTTGAAACTAGCGCTTAATGCACCGCTGTCAGCGCTGATTAGATGATTTTTAACTTTTAAAATTAGTAAGTACTCATCTACCCGCCAAAGTAGAGCAAGAGACTGAGTGCTTAAAACAAAGCGGTTCACAGAGAATAAACTTTAAAGTTATATGTTTTGTTAATTTATGTTAGCTTAGTTAGAATGTTGATTTAAAATAAAAAATATTTGTGTAAAAACTATTGCAGTTTTGATTTAACATATTTATTAAACACAATGAATGAAGTTACACGAATCTATGGCTTGCCTTTAATGTTCCTTGAGAACCGATGAGTACAGAAATATTTACCTACATTGTTGACCTATATGTGTATTATGAGTCACATTTCACCTGAGCGGAGCCGGGTTTTCGTCTAGTAGTTTAATATTCCTGATGAGTTGAAAAAATAAGTCATAATAAAGATAAATTATTTAATCCCTCAAGCGTATGTGAACGAGACATAATAGATATTCTATTGTTATGCGGTTGCCTGCAACCGCTCGGGTGTTGAAGCGTTAGAATAATAGACGTACTTTTTATTCATACTTCTTTGGATGAATGATGAATGAATAGATGACATTTACTGTGTATATAAACAAAATTATAATATAACAGTCTTACATCTAATACAGGTTTCACTTGGATCTTTGATCTATTTGTAAATTACTCTGCATAGTTACATCTAGAAATATTTCTTATTGAAGTAAATGTACAAAAATATTACAACGTGAACAAATCCATAACCAATGAATGTATGCGTTACCTACAAAAAAAGTGCTAGTGATCCCTAGACCCACCGATCCCCAAAAGGTCCCACAAAATATTTCCACATTCGTTTAACGACCCGCGGCAATGCGTTTAGGTCGTACCCGCGCATGCGCTCTTTATCTGGCTCACGTCCCCTTGTCTCGAATATTTTTTCATAATATTCGAGGTAATTTTTTTTTAAGAAGTTTTATGTGAGCTTGTTAGCAAACATTATAATTATTAAAATGATCCTCAATAGCTAAAATAGGTTTATTAGACTGTTTGAGTTAAAATGAATAAAGAGGTTTAAGTTTACACGTGACTCACGTGTTGATAAATTTATCATCTGCCAGATAAACAATATGCCAAAAGATTAAATATCCAACAAATTTAACTTTTTTTTTAAAATCACCCGAAAATCAATCCTTGGGCAGCCCTACATAAAACGCGGCCGGTTCGAACCCGCCTTAAGAATAAACCACCACTTTAATCACCCACTGCGCCTAATTATTCACTGTTTGGTCTAGTCCGAGGACCGTTTGAACAGGGAGTAACCAAACAACGGACTAATAATACCCTTGAAGAGGTCAAATGATTAAAAATTAAAACAGGGTTAGGTATTATCGAGGTCCTTGGCAGTTTGAGTGCCAAAATCGCTTCGTCTTTGTTTAAAATACCGTCCGTATTTTTAGTAAAAATTGGAAAGGCGTCAGTGTCCTCGACCGTACCTACGACAAAACTAGTTTATTTTCCGATACTTATGAAGCCATAAAATAATTATGATTTCAATATAAGACAAATTTATTTTTTATGAGTAGAGTAATTTCTAACATTTACCAAACATCCATTGATTGATATAGCCATTATAGCATTATATTTCACAATAACAATAGTATAATTATTGCTGGATAGTAGGGTACTGTGCCATAAACATTATGCTGAACATTAATGTCTTTTTTACTGCGAAACTTCGTTGATTAGTGCTAGCCTATACTAGATAGGAGAATGGCTGTTTTGCGTCTAGGCATAGTGCTAATTAATTAAATAGGCGTGGCCTCCATACTTTGATGGTCTGATGTAATCAGCTGAATATCGTGAGAATAGTCATCTCAAATTGAGGCGGCCAAAAAAAAAACATACATTTCACTTGTAAAGGTCGCAGGATAGAACAGTAAGCAGATTAGAATAACTAACTTTGAAAATGGGACATCTTGAGCAGAGGACATCTAGCGGCTCTACCAAACCATCAGGACATTATGAACAATATCTATAATTTCCGGCTAAAGAGAGTTACAGTGATTCAAAGTCAATGTCAAAAATATTTTGTTCAATTTAGGACACAAAATGCCACTTGTGAACGTCAATAATTAGTGTAATATCAATTAATTATGGCCCGTATGGGGCTAGAACATATCTCCTTATCTTTTTGGCCCTACTAGCGCTTAGAGACAAGACACAGACAATTTGGCAAGTGCTGAGAAGAAACGTCGGAACAAACTCTACCACTACTAGCTGCCTCAAAAATGATACAAATCAAAATAAATAGGTAGGTACATCAGTTTGGTGCAGGCTGGACTTTCCTTACATTTTCGTCATTAAGATAGTCTTGAATTTTATAATACCCCTTCGCCATTAGGGTAGTTTTGACATGTAACTTAAATTTATGAATAGGTAGTCCGATAACATTATTAGGTATATTGTTGAAAAAGTTAAGACAATTTCCCAGGAATGAATTCATTGTTTTGGCTAACCTCAAGTTTGGAGTGACAAGTTTGTTTTTATTTCGTGATTGTTCGTTATACGAATGTATGTCACTTTTTTTCATGAAAAAAACTAAATTTTTGCGTACGTACATGATATTATCAAATATGTATTGAGAAGCGACAGTGAGGATGTTAATTTCCTTAAAGAATTCTCTCGGGGATTCGCGGGGACTAAGTTTGTAAATGGCACGAATGGCTCTTTTCTGTAAATAAAGATGGTATCGATGTTCGCAGCAGAACCCCACAAGAGAAGACCATAAGACATTATACTATGAAAGTAACTAAAATACACAAGCCTTGCTGTTTCAACATCAGTCAAATGTCTAATTTTTCTAACCGCAAAGGCAGCTGAAGCGAGTCTCCCAGCCAGAGCGTCAACATGTGGTCCCCACTGCAATTTCGCATCCAATGTAATGCCCAGAAAAACTGTAAAGATAACACCGCATCCGAAAATCTATAGAATTGTTTGATTGTCTGATATAACGAAGTTTATTTTTATGGTATTTTCAAACTGAATTTTAATAAAAGACGAGCACAATGATAATTCTAATAAGTATGCGTACGTGCCGATCCATCGGTATACAGACAAGAGGCATCTCTTTGGCTTATCTGTGACCCCTGACCTAGGGAGGTCTGACGCTCTTTTATTTCATTAATTATTTAATAAAATGTTATTTCAATTCTGCAAATTCTAGGAAATAAGGTCATGTGGCAATCTCTTAAATGTGATATCAGATAACTCAGACAATAATAACCTAAAAATATGCAAAATAATTCTGACTGTTTTAGTTCTTCTTTTATAAATAAATTTCTTAATCGATTTTACTTTATAATTTAAGTTAAAACAATGAAACTTAGATATAAGCAGATTTAACAGAAAATGTGTTTCATAGGTATAAAATTGCTCAGCAAAATCATTTTTCAATCAATTCACGGAAGCCATCCACAAATCTTGGGAACATGTTAGAATGCGCATTCCGCAAACCTTCAACGATCTATGAAATATAGTTACGAGTACGTTTCCCTTAAGTTATATTTGGTAGCTGAGAAATCCATTCCAAATATAGGAAGGAAAATGACACATTTTACAGCAGAACGGTGATAAAGAGACGGTTTGTTGCTATTTGCATTTAATTTGGGTTCAAAAACCTTTTCATATAACCTTTTTTTATATGTACCCATCCAGTCATCAGTTTAGTATTATTCTAATAGCGGTACGTGATGAAATGTTTAGGCTGTTCTTTTCCAAAATTGCGTTTCCCTTTGTCATTTCAGGCCGTCGTCAGTTCTTTACGTTAGTAACAATTTTCAAAGAGATTCCATCATTACAACGGGTAGATGATTTTTAACATAATTCTCGTGTCATCGCATCATCACATCCTATTCTATTACCATACGTCTTTATATGACTGTTGCAAGCCAAATAGGATTAGGATTATTCGTTGAGACACAGCTCTATTATGTAAATGTTCCATTGATAATGTGATTGTTTCGTGGTGTGAAGATCGTTGAAGGGCAGAGTTCAACAGACTTATAAAAGACACTCGCCCCTCGTTGGTACAACATTTAGATTGATGTATCAATAAAAATGTCAAGCCAATTTCGTTATAAAAATCCGTGTCGGTCTAATATAATAAGGATTAAATAAGACAAGCAGGATTAGCCACGGCTATAACAAACCAAACCTAATTTTCTATACGAAATATATAAGCATGCCATTATAGAAAACTATGGAAATTGTTATTAGATAAGATATGGCAGACGGGCTTGAACGATATCTGATACTATATGAAATCAGTATCTACGAGTACTTAAGAAAGCACAGGTACATTTACTGCGTATTACAAAACAAATATCATTTCATTTGTAATTAACACTTATCCATGGTTTTAAATTTCCGCAGTACAGGGTCTTGGCAATTTCATAAACATCTCCATTAAAAAAATCAACTTTATAATAAAGACCTGCTGAGCGGTAGTACTTTTACATGCTGCACCTAATTCAGCGTAATTAATTAACCAGCTGCGCGGCGGCGAGGTATTCTAAAGAGCCCGCTCAAAGCCGTCAAAAGGCAACAAGGCAGCCTGGCAAACGTGACGCGACGGATTCTTTGAACGAATCCCCCATTTCCATCAATTCCGCGGAGTCACCGCACGCTCACTCTAATAGCCCACTCGCAGCTCCAGCCACTTCAAACGTCTACCACTTTTCTCACAGATTTTTCATGGAGATTTTCACGTTTTAAACTGATAGAGAGGATTCAACCTCCTTTGATCCCCGCTCCCAATCGCGACGGAACAAAAGCCGGCATCACGAAAGTCTACACGCAAATTCAGAATCCAAAATGAAACGCACATTTTTTCCGAGCGCAAAATGTATTAAACTTTATGCGACTACTGCTCAGCTAGTTTAGATCTCGATTCGCAGAGGACGTGATGTCTATAGGAATGCCTAAACTAAATTGGATTTTTGCGCCAGAATAGAATTGGAATCTACATACTTTAGTAAGGTCTATGGAAACAAGGGCTAGAGGCAATCGTGTAGAGAGCCATTGAGCTTTATCATTTGCTGTAATACCATGCGCGAGTATCTTAAGAAAATATACTTATTTTAGCGAAAATTCGGTTATATCATCCGTTTCTTTAGCCTGAGAATACTAAGTAGGTATGAAAAATATTTGCTATCTTTGACGATATTCACTTAAATTTTTGTAATTTGGTGAAGTCTTACTTTTAGGTCCAAATCCATGACGAGGTGTTTCCCGAAAGACGTGCCGCCAGTTTTTTGTATGTGCAAGAAGACCATGACATCATGAGCGTCGAGATCGAATCTGAAGTCATCATGTAAGACTTCGTCATATGACAATCCAGGTTGAGCGATGACGTCGGGAAGCGGCCGCCCGGGTGCCTCAGCGTACGTTAGCGCGAGCGATTCCGATACTCTATCTCGTGCTGATAGTGCGCACACCTGTAAACAAACATCAAAATTAGAACTAAAACGCAAGTGGGTCAGGCCCCGCCTATGGGAGAGCTCCGGACGTACGCTTGCTTATCTAAACTTATCGATACGAAACGACTTTCAACCTAAAGTTGATAAAACTAGGTCTACAATCAAATTGACCATCTGACATAATTTCTTAAACATTAGAGTGTATCAAATGCCTACTGAGCTGGATTATTCTCTTCAGTTTCTTCGAGTGCCGGCCAAATTCACAGAGTTTGACTTGACGAAAATTGTGAGCATTTCACTTGAGCCCTTTGTGTTTGGCTACAGTACCGTGCAAACTGTTTCGTAAAACTCGGAAAATGTTTTCGAATTCCTATGAAAATTCACTTTTACTTCATAAGCAGAGGCCATTAAGAAATATCAATATTGACACGACGTAAGTTATAATAGTTCTGTCTCAATAGGGCTGTTACATGAGGATAGGTACCTAATGTTGAATATAATGGGGCATTCCCTCTGTGACTGGGAGGTGTTGACACAACGCCCTTGGAGTCGTTCCCTCGTCTTCGCATTAGTGAGTCACCCTCCAGACGCGACCCCTTAATAATCGAAATCAATTCGAGGGGACGAGCAGACTCCTTGCAACTCCATTATTATGTAATCACTCTCCAGAATGACTTAATATTGCGATTGCTCGAAATTAACCTCACAAAATCTGAATATCAAAGAAAACACTCGTTTATTATGGAGGGATAATGATGAAATCGATGATGGCCCTTCAGACAATTTCTGACGAATACCGATAAATTTTACTTGAAATTAATAAAGCTGTAGATTTAAGTACGTTTCATCTAATGCTTTAGAATGTTTTTAACACTCACAGTGTCATATTTTATATTCATAAAGATGAAATAAGAAACCAAAAATTTTTGCGCACGGGCGGGACTTGAACCAGCAACCTTTTGGCATACCGGGCTTTGGTTTGGCCCGGTATGCCAAAAGGTTGCTGGTTCAAGTCCCGCCCGTGCGCAAAAATTTTTGGTTTCTTATTTCATCTTTATGAATACGTTTCATCTGTTTAATGAATTCCATCCGTTAATTAATGAGTAACTGGAGATTTGATTTTGTGCGCCAAATGTTGAAGATATTTTAAAAATCTAAGTTGCACGAGTACACTGATAAATTCGTTAACTTGAGAGGGGTGATTTATTCTATAATATTGATTTATCAAAATCTACAGCTTTAAATAATGAAGTAGATAATACCTGCGTTATCATCATTCCGCCTGTTTGTTCAGCTAATGAAGAGGGCAGAACGCCCGTCTTTCGTCATACATTAGTATGCAGTTGGGTCGACTGTTAAATTCCTCACACACATCCATCACAAATTTTATTTTCATAAAATTATTTTGCGTAGTTCAAAAGTACATCGAGGACTCATAGTATAGGGATGAAAAGTTAGGAACAAGAGCAACATAGAGAATGGTTGTGGATACTTAATAGGTGATAATATTGACCATAATGAGTCAGGTGTATTTCATGACGATCGGACATTACCACAAATTATAATCAAAATAAGTATCAGCTTCACACAATTAATTATTTCCTTTAATTCATTCACAAACAGTGTTTGTTTAATTTCAACACATTCCTGTTAATCAATCTATAACCACCAATAAATTAAATATACCTTCTGTACCCAATAAAATACACTAATTGTTTGAGTATAACTTAATCATTGTGCTTTACAAGTAGTGAGTAATTCATAAGCGTCGCAGCATTTAATTACGATGCATTATTACGAGATATTGGTCAACTCAAGTATGAGTAATATGAGCTGGCGCCACAGATAATGCAAATAACACTGTTATTATTTACATAATATATCGGATACAATTACAACCGCAGAATATCATTCCTGTTCACAGTGTAGGTAGTGGTTGCGTTGACAGCGGTCTACCTAATGTTATTTAGGCTTCCTTGTATATATGGAAGACCCTAGATTCACGCAGGATTGCAGGCGAATAGTACCTTCATCAGCCATTCATAGAACTGTAACGTTTTTTTATGTAATACTCGTATTATAAGATACTAGCGGTCCCCCGAGACTGAGTCCGCGCGTTTTGAGTTTGCTCCCTCCCCTACGGGTGCAGCGTTTAAAGCGTAAGTCCTTTCCCGATAAATAAGCTATCCAGAGATTAGCGCGTTCAAACAAACAAACACTGTCTTCAACTTCATAGTATTAAGTATAGATTATAATATTAGTATCGATTAGTTCACTCCACGAGGTCTAACTGCAAGCTACTGAATCAATCTAAAAACGCGCTACTAGGCTTCGTGATCTCGTTTAGCATCCTTATTCTATGCAAAAACATGTGTAAAGGATATTATATTTTAAAAATTTTCTTACTAGCTCTACATGATTGCCTTGAAAATGCATTAGTAGATCAAGTGCGAGGTTATCTACAAGGTTTAATGAAAAATAGCTAATGAACTAAGTTAATGCTATAATCGCGTGCGTTACCAACTATGCGGCGACTACACTACCGTGTACTGAGTAGAAATAAATCTAAAAAAATGCACTGGCAACACTTTCTACTGACACAATAACTAACCGGCAATGTGGTTACGATTTGCTTCACAAATACGATCTATGAATGTTATGACTTCATACGATATCGTAGTGTCGGCGTGTTTATTGAATTATTAGACTGTACCCGTACTCAAATCAATTTGGATAATAGTAAACAATCCCCATATGGTGCACATAAATGATGAGTAATAATAATTGCCCCCCTAGCCGATTTCAACTACGGTGGCCAGTCACATCGACTAACCGACTGGGCGGGATACATTATAGTGCACAAGTGTGTGCGCAAACACAGGTGCACTCTCTATTCCTTTCACTCTCATAGCTCGATGCGACAACAATCTGACACGACCGGAGAGAGTTCAGGCGCAGGACCAACGGCTTTACGTGCTTTTCCGAAGCACGGGGGTGAAACACCGCCAACTTCCAAACTCCGGGCTACCTTAAGAATTTCTGAACAGAAAAACTCAGTTTTATATTTTTGGCCCGACCTGGGGATCGAACCCGAGACCTCTGGCGCAGCCGTCGCTTTAAAGTGCGACCCTCTTACCGCTGCGCCACCGAGGCAGTTGAAATGATGATGATGAGACCCACTGTTCCCACAACGACGCTATGTTCTTGAAATAATCAAGCCCGGTATTTCTAATTGAAAAGGTTAGGTTTATTTTTGTCGTGATAAAACCCGAGAATTTGCGTGTGGCTTGAAGGTAAAGGCAAAGGTAATTGCGCTTGTGAATAATTTAATTAAATATTTATTAAATTAAAAAAGTAAGCGTTAATTGCTGTCATAAACAAAACAAGGGTTGGTTTAGTACGGAAAGATAATTAAAAATCGTAAAAAAATTAAAGCATGCTTATGCAATGGCGTTTAATTTTTATTTTCTTATGCATAAATAGTGAGTTAACTTTTTAACGGTGCTACGATATAAATTATAGTAGTTACTTTAGTATAAAGACCAGCTTATACGATACAAACTGTACGGTAATTACAGGGTATTGTTTTGTCAGTGACATTCAACTCAGGGATAATAATATGAGTTTTGCTTATTCTGAAAAAAAAAACTTAAAATTATATGCAAGTTTAATATAAGAACACACTTCACAAGATTCTAAAAAAAATTAAAACGAATGGGGACACTTGCGCGTATCTGCGAAATACTACGCCGTATCTAGTAAGCTACGAAGACGCGACCAGTACCGTTACCATGAGTTTACTCGACAGCGAAGACGGTTTTACTCGCTAGCGACGGCATAAAAAAAGTGTATGGAAAATTGCAAAGCGCCTCTAGCTTTAGGTCACTGTCAGAACTAAAATTTTCTAATTGATTTTGTGGGTTTATTTTTTAGCATCAGTATCGTTTGTACAAACCCTGAGTCGCTCGTCGCCGACAATAACAACATCAGGTATAGCATGCTATGTATGAAAAATAGTTCTTAAAAGTTACAGCTTTCACCTTGCATGGGATTACCCATAGGTACTCGTACTTTATATTTTGTAAAACAAACATTGTAGCAAGGCTTAATTGAGAAAGTGCGTGCAGACTGAGAGAACTTGGGGATCAAAATAACTGTGCTGATTTATTTTAACATTTAAGAGGTGACTTTTAAATTCGCAACGCTCTTTGGTGGTATCCGTGTGCGTGGCCGTTCTGGTCGATGGTCGGTTAAATCTGTGCGATTTAAAACTAGATAAACGACGCAAACAAATGGAAAAAAGGTTTAAAATATGCGTCTAGTTTGTCTCGAGTAGGCGTCTCTGTCCAGGTGTTATCCTGCGCATTATCAATTCTCACCGCACCCAGAATGATTATGTAGCCTGCCAGCCATAGCAATGCAATACGGTAATAGTGCTAGTTTCCTATAATCACTAAGAATTCTCTGACCCCAATATTTAAAAAAATAAGGACTAAGTTTAATTGTTACATTACTGGAACTTTTGAAAGCTCTGTAAACCGTAAAAAGTGACTCAGTGGAACACAGAAAACTATGACGTCATAGTTTTAAATCGCCATATTAAATGTATGGAAAAGAAGCGTTTCAGTAGATGATACAAGTACGTCGACGATTGGTGGCGGCAGATATACATCACAAATTGACGTGGTAAGCACTCACACGTTTGCCAGTGGAGCACCATCATAGCTGGACAATTGGCAATAGAAAATGCTACGAAGACGAAGCCAATCGAACGTTCTCTAGGCTAGCGCTTCGGTGCAAGAGTTTATGATTGCTAGCCAAGATAAGCATGCGCTTTTTCTTCTTTCATTCAAAAATACTTTAGTTAATATGTTCCGTTCATTTGTTTTACAAACAAACGCCTACATCAAAGCGTTAGTATAGCGAAAATTTCAATATAATCCCAAATCCCATAACATAACGCCCTCTTCCTTGCCTCGGAGGCATGACAATCGCAATGCAAAAGCGAGTTACATAATTACTCTACCGTACAGTGCTGGGCGGACTGGCCTACACGCCACCTCGCCTTATGTGGGCAGCGCTGCAGCGGCTCGCACAAAACGCATCGAATAATATTTTATCCTCTTTGTTTCGATTTTGCAATGGTAAGTGCAACGCCGTATCGGGACTCGTTGAATTTTGAGGTTATTTTTAAATATTGATATTGTAGCTTTTATACGCGGTAGTTTTATTCGATGCAAGAGCTTGCTGTATAAAAACATTAGTCTGGACACTGGATACGCATATAAGGTATTTCTTTTCCCACACAAATTTACTACGACTTGTGGCTGTGTTTTGAATTTTGATAGAGCATGTGATCAAAATATATAAAAAAACGTTTTTTTCATAGTCATCGGACTAAAGTATTCTCATTTACAGACAGTTGGAGTTATAACTTACTACTTACAAAAGAAGCTCTAAGATACAAAGTATTTTGTTCGTCGATTATACAAACAACTAAGTGCAAATTGTCGTTTAAATACGAACGCAGTAAACTTAGATCCACGTACACTTAAAAAACTAGTTATCTCTTAGAACCAAAGTTTGCTTTAAGCTTCATTAGCCGAGCTATAAACACGAAAGCGTTTAACTACAGTAGCGTTATAGCGTAGGTAATCACGCCTAGTAATTTTAATGGTGTGCGCCACTGTGCGCTATATCCGGACGCCGAAGCTATATCAGGTTTTATTTTAAATTTATTAGTTTTACTGCCTGAGAAAACGTACAAGTGCCTAAAAGCATTTTAGTGAGTGCAAAATCCATAGAGTACGCAGTTAGAACAAGAAAACTACGCGACTTGATAAAATCCTCAAAGAATAACGAATATTTCCTGAAAGACCGCATCTAATCGCAACAATAGCTGAGCTGCATTTGGACAACTCAATTTAGGATTGAAACTGAGTAGAACTGAACACAAAGGTTTTGATGCACTGAACCTTTTACGAACACGACTGTCATCTTCAAGCAGCCACGAAAGGTATTTTTGAGGCTGAAATATAGTCTTTCAATTCGTTATATTATATTCGAGATTAACAGAGTACGGGCGCTAATACGCTTCATGACAATTTCCAGATATAAACAAATTAGCAATATTTTGCTCTTGCTGTTTGTACGGGTAAGAGACTACGCCTGCAGCTGTGTATAAGAAGCTATCCGGAGCCCGATCAGTTGCCTAGCAACCAACGATCAGCCCACGCGACACCTGGCTAATTACAATGCCACTGATAACTTTATCAATAGCTGCCCATCTACTGATCGGGATAACACAATACACCGGCATTGTTGCTCGGATATTTTGAAATTAACTGCGAAATTGAAGCACGTTCCGGATCTGATACAAGCTTACCAAAAGCTGCGTTATTGGGTTAAAAAAAACGGTATATAGATAGGGACCTATATTGCCAACAGAATTTTACGAAGAGAGAACCTGAGCGGATAATAAAAAAGTTGGAGTTATTCACTGAACAATTTCATTTTTAATGCAGACTTTGAGGCGAGAACTCCACGACTGAAGGTCTAATTTTCTCTTGAGAAGAAACTTTCTTTTAACGTTTTATTCTTAAAACGAATCCGTGGAATGCTATCAACTTAAAATTTGCGCACAAAGTTGCCAAATCTTCAACAAGTACGCTTCGAATACTTTGCGTGCCGGTAAAACATTGAAAAGTTTCGCAAAGTAAAGTATTCCATTACCCATGTTCGGCATCGAGTTCCAAAACAAATATCAAGCAAAAGAAAAAATCATGTTCTGTTATAATAATTGAATAATACTTTTAGTTTTATGTATGTAGCTCTTCTATCCGGAAGATGGTAGATAAAACGGTTACGATTGGATAACTTTCACATACTAACAAAATTTTAATAACGTATATTTATCCGATCCAAATGTTTTATTTCTTTTTTTATTTTATTTTTTTGCCGAAATGACGTATCGAAATCCGATCAAACTGCGACTTGACGACCCGTCTGGTGTAGTGGTCGAGAAATCGCCTACTAGGCAGCGGGTGCGGGTTCGATCCCCGCACAATACAAACATTTGTGTGCATGAACATGTCTGTTTGTATTGGTCAGGGTGTTTTCTATGTATATCATGTTTGTATTTACAAACAAAAAGTATTTAAGTATTATATCCGTTGTCTGGCACCCATAACACAAGCTTTGAGTAGCTTACTTTGGGGCTAGATGGCGATGTGTGGGAATGTCCAAAGGATATTTATTAATTTAAAAAATCTAGCCGAAACCAAAGCCTAATGGCTTATCGACCGTTCTGAAACGCCGAATATGAAAGTGTTGAATTTAATTTATTTTCCTGTTTTCAAACGGACAATGGAGTCTGTGTAAGAACGAATTAAAGTATTCACTTGCGACAATTCCGTATAGTTACTTTAGACTTAAGGACACAAAGCTAAACATACGGCATACGGGTAAAAAAAATCGATCAAGTAAGCTTTTTAAAATGTATGATCATCACAAGGAAAAATAACGTTTAGGACAGATTGTTCTATACTTTACATATTAATGTTAATTTATAACTACTATATATACGTTTAAGAATCAAATAACATTCTACATATTGTGTAATACTGCACAAACAATAAAACAATTATAATAATTAAAATTAAACATTAACAACAAGCTTCAGTAAGTAAACTTAACTAAACTTTTCTTATTAAATAATCGTAGGCCTGACTAGTAAATCAGTATACCTAAATAAATTTATCCTCCATAAAATCCTTAATATTGTAATAACTTTTGTTTATAAGAGTGTTCTTCAGTGTATTTTTCAGGGTTGATATGATTTAAATCACTTGATTTAAATCACTGATTTTAATCGTGATTTTAATCAAGTGATTTTTTTAAAAAAATCATTGATTTAAATCAATAAATTTTTACTGCAACCAAATCAGCCAAAAAGTGTCCAGGGATATGTGAAATACGCGATGTGGTTTGCTTTACGCTCTGTCATTTGTTATTGATTAGTGGAAGAGGGAATATGGCAAAAATGACTAGAAGAAAAAAAGATGCTGTGTGGGTTTATTTTAAGGAAAAAAGTCCGCTTGCGGAAAGTTTAACAAACCAGTGTGTAAATGCTGTCATAAGGAATTAATGGTTTTTTTTTCTTAAACAGTATAAACCAAAATACTTTTTTTTCTTTAAATTAATAACAGACTATTAAATAAATAAAAAAGACAAGAAAGTACGGACAACAGCACGTCAAGGTAAACACTGCGGTATCTTATTGAGTTGTTATAAGGGCTAGTTTGCAACAAAAGTGGGTAACTTGATGTGCTGGCCACTGTACAAAAAAATCTGATTTAAATCAAATTAATCTGATTTAAATCAAATTAATCCGATTTAAATCAAATAAATCCGATTAATTTGATTTCTTTAAAAAAATCATGATTTTTATCAACCCTGGTATTTTTACATAGTGATCTGATGAGTAAAAATTACGTACCTAGCGGAAATATATATTTTTATGATAACTTTTATTTCTATTTTTTGACTTATCGAGACACTTTGCGTCCCAATCAGGTACCAATCGGGACTCGTCCCCAGAGTCCTGAAAATTGAAACGTACCGCGCAATTCGGGACACCAGGCAACACTACTCTTAACACACTATTATGTAAAGTACTATTTATAAAAACGGTTTATATTATAGACTCTATTAGTTTTGAAACTATAGAGACGAGACGATACGATCTTTGCATTTAACAAATAACCCTGTTTAGAAATGTAACAAAATAAAGTTTTATAAAGTGAAAATCCAAATGGTATTCTAGTATTAAAATACCGTACGTACATAAAGTAAACTTAATATTGTTACGCTCTAAAATCATCTCGCTCTGATTGTTACACTTATTCCTTCCATATTAACATTCAGAGGACGTTTCATACGTGAATACTGATGATAACCGATGTCTATATAGATTCTTTGTTGCAATTCTGTCGCGTGCATAGACCGGGTGTCAATAACTTTCAATTGAGTGCAATGTGGGCCGAAGAAACACAAGGCAGACGATACAATCGTAACTCTCGATTGATCTCAATACGATAATAGGGCCAATTCTGAAGCCTGTGTGGACTTGCCTTAAGCGAATCCAGCAGAACTTGTGTATCGGGTATCCGTATATGGTGGCGTTAGTTCTTATATTGCGCCAATCTTGAACACAATGCGAGAGGTTTCTGAATTAAGGACAATTAAATTTATGCCGTTCGAGAACATCTTTTGGCGATTGCATTTTTATTTCAATTAAGAACTGTTATTGACAATAAAGAGTTGTATGAAAACCATTTAGGTACAGGTGAATCGGGCCAATCAGTAACATGCAGAGCCAGAAAAAAACATATACTTGTTTATAAATAATCCTATGTCACGCCTTTCGAGTATAGAAAATTATAATAACAATTATTTTCTGTGCTTTTGAGTCTATTTAGGTAGTTGGCTGTCCAATTTTTAACTTTATTGCACTGTAAGTACAATTAGCAGACTTAATGCCTTAAGGCATTCTCTATCAGTCAAATGATATCAGGGTTGATAAAAATCATGATTTTTTTAAAGAAATCAAATTAATCAGATTTATTTGATTTAAATCGGATTAATTTGATTTAAATCAGATTCTTTTGCACTTTCTTGTCTTTTTTATTAATTTAATAGTCAGTTATTAATTTAAAGAAAAAAAAGGTATTTTGGTTTATATTGTTTAATGAAAAAAAGCCCATTAATTCTTATGACAGCATTTACACACCGGTTTGTTAAACTTTCCGCAAGCGGACTTTTTTTCTTTGAAATAAACCCACTCAGCATCTTTTTTTCTTCGAGACATTTTTGCCATATTCCCTCTTACACTAATCAATAACAAATGACAGAGCGTAAAGCAAACCACATCGCGTGTTTCACAAGTCCCTGGACTCTTTTTGGCTGATTTGGTTGCAGTAAAAATTTATTGATTTAAATCAATGTTTTTTTTAAAAAAAATCACTTGATTAAAATCACGATTAAAATCAGTGATTTAAATCAAGTGATTTAAATCATATCAACCCTGAATGATATTATGCCTAAGGCTGGAATTAAGTTCATGCCTGTGCGCCATGGCAGTAAATAACCTACTACAAATTCTATGGCAGTTTTCTTTTGTGTGTAACTTAAAATTTGATCGCACAAGTAGGAGCCAAGCAGATGCAGGTTGAAAGCTAATCTTCCAATTAGGCTCATATAGGTATGTGGCCAGACTGAATACAATTGTTAATGAGTTTCAGTTCTGTGAGCTAATTGAATCAGTTTCATGCTAGATCCCGAGTCCATTTGCATCATGAGTAACTTACTGCTTTAAGTTCATTTGTTTTAAATGATACTCATAGTTAGGGCTGAATGTGTGAAATGCCCATCTCATAAAAAATGTGATAATAATGTAAAAATTACTTCCCACTTTAAAAGCCAATTTCTTAATGAATTCTGGTTAGTGTTGTTCCAGATAATTCATACAAAATGAATTTTATTTATTCATTGGTTAGATCTTATCTGTTGATTGTGAAGAAGGTTCTTAGTAAAGTTTATTTATTTATAGTTTTTTTTTATCTAACTAACATTCCTGTTATTATTTATTTTGCTAAGAGACTACTGGCGGAGTCAGAATGAAGGGAAAAAGAACTTTGTTCAATTCTATAATGAATACAATAAAAAAGTTACAATTACCTACTACTACCCAGTAAGTATAAAGGTAGTAAGATTAATCATAACAAATAATAGATTGTTTTAATTAAAGTCTCATTGATAGGTAGATTGCCGGTCCCACAAACAAAATAATGTTGATAAATACATCACCCATATTAAGTAAAATGTGTTTGTAATGTAGTAGCAATGTCTCTGTTGATCAATATTTTATGTAGATATACTATTTTTTTAGTACCATAAGACCACACAAAATAATTATTTTTTGAAAAACTATCCTATTAACTATAACTATGAAAAGTAATACTTTTAACAACAATAAAGCATGATATTTGAGTGTTCCTCATTCTTCCTAAACAGATGTCTATAAATGTGTAATTAGCCTGAGGAAAGTGATATCATAATATTTTTTAATTGTGTAGTAATCTCGAAAAAAGATACTGCACCTATATTACTGCTTAGTTATCTTAGTGCTTACCTGATCTGGACAGAAATATCCAAAAGCAACCATCCCAAACAGAGAAAGTAGTAAACAGAACAGTATCACTTTCCGAAGCTTTGATCGTGGTTCCATTTTCTTAATTTCATAAGCACCGCTGGGCAACAGTAACGCGAAATCACTATCTACTTGCACGGATACACTTTTTTGCATTTCGGTCGAATGCATGTCTCATTTTTACAAAAATATCCACAGCTAAACACTGCCACTGATTCAGTTGACGGTTCATTTATTTTATATTGAGTCTATTTACGAATCATAGCTCTAAGAAAGTTCACATTCTCGTTATCGTCTTGCAGTTATCTCTATGAATGAGTTCGTTATCATTGTTTTGAAGATATAACTCGACGTGTGATAAGCCACAAACAAAACCGAAACCCATTTAGGACTTGAGAATTGGATCGAGCAAACGGCTGTCCGCGATCCAAAACACGACAACATTGGCGTTTACAATACGGCGGCCAAGAAATAATTCGAGCAAGCAACTTGCTTGGAAATTGACACAATGAATTTGACACTGACAGCACAAGACATGCGCGCCCTCTACTTCAAACGAAAGTTACACTTATTTCCGAATCTAGTTAAATCCGTACAAAAGTAAAAATTTACATTGTAATTAAATATGTATGATGATAAATATCTCGTCTGAAAAATATACAATGATTAGAACAAAAAAAAACATTGATTTAATCTATTAACTACATTCATAACAAAGTTTTATCTATAATAACAATACTTTTTCTTATGTTATTTGTATTTACTTCGGACTACGAAGAAAGTTGCTGGTAGTGAGTGACAGACAACCAAAAGTAAAGCTTGACGAGCATGAACTTATATCAAAGGTAGCGATAACGTTTAAACTAATTTAATAAGATAAATTATAAAACTATACAGAAAATATCTCCAGAGGATGATTTCTTCGTTATCCATACGTTAGAGCAACGAAAAATATGTTTTCCGGTTTTTTATTTCTAACGTAAAAATACGACATTTAGGTATTTGCATAAATTTGCAGAATGGCAACACCGTATTTAGCAGCCATTAAAAAACGTCCATCCGTTTCGGACTTTCGGTGGGTTGTTATTTGTACGGACATTTCATCATATTAAGGTGAATCTCGGACACTTTGGACAGTGTGCAGTGAAACTGATGTGATTTATAATATTAGTGTCGTGAGTAAGGACATAGCTGAGTGCTCAATATTATAAATATCGTGGCCAATGTCAGCAGGCGTGTCAGATCAGGTATTTCGCATTTACCTTATCTTTTTTCTTTATTTACGTTTTCAATACAAGTTTTCAACTCATTAATGTTCGCCTTATCTCTTTTTCCATGTCCTTGGTGCGTGTAGCGGATGAAAGGGCAAGGGAATCAAGGTAAAGTTGGGACCATTATGACGTTGCAAGGTGTTTTCTCTGTATCGAAAAATCTCGCACCGGGCGGCTTTACATCCGATCCGGCGCTCAGTTGGCGATGCCATGATTAGCGTCATAGTTGTTGCTTTCACCTATTTTCGCTTTCTATTAGGTCCTCGTAAAATCCAATAAACAATCTTGTCATGAACTATTTCATACAGTTTGTCATTATCTATTATAATGTATATTCCTCTCTTGTAGTAGGTAAAGCAGTAGATTAAAAAATGCCAGCTGAGTCAGCTGTAGGTGTTCCTGCCCACACTCTAAAAGAACTTTTTACTCCCACACTAACATAATCAATAATGAAGCTATTGACAAAAGTTATTAACTGGGTACATTGATGTTATCATTACACTTCACTCTTAATTTCATAATGGGTTTTTATTATTGAAGCAATTTCTTTCAAATTTGCCCTATGGTAAAAAGTGAGTATAAAAGCTTGTAAATTGCATGGAACTCTTTTAAGTTCAAGAATTTGTATTAGTAAGAGACCAGATTATATAAAGAAGATTGAAATATCTATATATATAAAAATGAATCCCTATTTCCCTTGGTCACGGCATCATGTCTGAACGGCTGGACCGAAATCGCTAGTGCATAATAAATGTTTAAAATATGCAACTATTGAATATGAAAGAAATACAGCATATAGATCAGTGTGTAGCAGTCAATAAGCATATATGACCAAAAAGCATTTTTATTTGTTCAAATTTAGCCTTACAGGTTTTTATTATTGCATTCTACAATATTATTAATAAATAATAGTAAGATTGTATTTTGTGTCTAATTGCTAACTCAAACAAAGTTAGAGGGTTTCTTATCAAGTCTTAGTGTTAAAAATATAGGATTGTTTTCTACCCAGATTCCAATTTATTATCACAGCAGAAATAAGTAAATCTGTTAGAAAACTCAAGTCATCATTGTTGCTCAAAGATTGATTGTAAATTTATAGGGTATATAATTGATTCCTTGATGTCTTACAGTGGTCATCTTCCATCTTATATGGGTGAGATGTAGCAATAATGGATATTAGAAAAACATTGATTGAAGCAAAAGTATTGATGTTCCATTAATATTGATTAAAAACACATCAATGATTTTGGTAACAAGTAAAAAATGTTCTTTTTATCTTTAAAATGTTGTTTATGGAAAGATAAAGGAAAAAATATGATTTCCCAGTGTTTTTGTTCAGACTGTAAACAAATTGCTTGGACAGGAGTTTTAGCTTTTTAGCTTTAGTCTTAAGTTACAATGCAGGATTTGATAGTGTCTTAAAGAGAATACCAAAGTCCTTTACCTAGATGTGTTCTAGGCAAACATCATCAATGAATATGAATCATCCCTAATCAAATCAAAACTATAACAACAATGAGATAGATACATGAGTATGCTAGTTTGTGCTAAAAAAAATTCAGTCTTTGATACCATGGTCAGATATTTCATACTATTTTTTCACTGAAAGAGGTTATTGTGGACCTGTTATGTATATATGTATCTGTGCAGTAATGACAAAATTTTTAGGGTTTTTCAGTAAATCTTTGATGCAAAAAATGTTCAAGTTAACTGCACCCATTCCACAATTGCCATACCTCCATACGAAAACCTCTGGCATATTTTCCCAGGAATACAGTCCCCATAGATACATAAAAAAGTCATCTTTTTAATGTACCAAATTTTAAAATTAAATATTTTTAGAAAAAAATATGATTTATGTTTTTGATTCTTGGAAAGATATGGGTTAAAATAGTTTGGGAATATCAATCTTCCAAATCAATAACCCTTTTCGTTTATGTCTTACAGGGAATCCCTTGATTGTATTGTACATAACTTATTTTTTATTTCCTAATCTGGTAACCCTTTAGTTTGTTTCGGGGAAACCCTTGACTGAGTGCACTATATTTATGCTTGCTCTCAGAAGGGCAAATGAGCTGCTCTGCATTGTGCGCCATAGTAAAGCATTGTATAAAAATGAAGTTGATGCAAATGATTTAACTATTGCAGAACCTTCAGAACCTGCAGAAAGAGTCTGAGGCTGGCAAACCCATGGATAGAGCATTAATAAATTGCAATTTAGAAAAACATTGTATGGTGTGTTACATGAGTGGATGGAGTTTCAAAAAATTTCAAAAATTTTGTGGCATCATAATCATCTTTTTTCCTATTAATTGGTATAATAAGGTAGCTAGTAGGCATGGCAAATTTCATGAATAGCAAATGAAATATCACATGAAATGAAATTCATTATTCACAGCTGCTACTTTTTTTTTCATACAGATAAACAAATTGAACGAAATTATAATATTATACGGATTTCATTTCATTGATGAATGAAATGTAGCGGCCGAAATCCTTAAGCGCGAGTGAGCGAAAAGGAATGAGCAAGATTTATCAATGCGGTCGTACGTGACTAGCTCAGCAGTCAAAAATTGAATTTTAGCGTTAGTTTAGTTTTTAGCGGGTTGGTACAAAAATCGCATTATTTGTTACACTAAAATCCATATGAAATTCATTAGTCGCGTTCTCGCGTCGCGATTCACACTGCAAAAAAATTGGCAATGAAATTTTGCATGTAATTTAATATGAAAAAAAAAAAACATCATTTCATGAAATGAAAATGAATAAAAAGTAGCAATTATTTCCATGCCTAGTATTTAGTGCCTAAAGTTGAACTAAATTTTAGTACACAAGTATGTGTGTTTGTTTGATTTGAACAGTACAGAACAACAGTATGAATGTTTGATTTGAAGCTAAATTGTTTGCTTATCTCGTTAACTTATCCATTTCCTTACATTGATTTCTTTATCTATTTTAACTTTGTTAACAGTGACAAATGCACCGAAAGAGCAACAGTTAGAGAGTGGCGGAGACGAGTTGGCTGAGGTGTCATGGCGTCACCAACAGCAACCATCGTACGCGCCGCCGATATCGTCAGCAGCCGACCCCTACAGCGCGGCAGGTAGGTACATATTGTTTCAAATCTTTACTCCTACTGCTTACTTACAAATTAGGGTGTTTGAATAGTGATAAGAGTTCTAAGTAAAAAATAAAATTGGACTTACAAGTACTGAATAAGTAATCATATAATGTGTTTACTTTGTTGTATAGATATGACAATGCATTTATAAAGTATTAAGGTTCATTATTGAAACACCCTTTGTCCAGTATGTGCCTCATTTATATTAGCAGTCTGAACAATACAATCCATTTATTACCATGACATGAGGAGATGCTGTATGTTTGTAATGAATAGCTTTTTGGCTAGTATTTATGGTATTATTCTTAAAATATAATTTAATTCTTTTACAGGTTATTACGGTACAACAGCACTTCCTTACCAAGCTTTTGGAGTCGGGGATGGGACATGGTCCAGCAATGGAACAGACCCGATGACTTTCCTCGGAGGATACAATCCTCACGATTCTTATGGAATGGATGGTAGCTAGTATTTATTCAGTTCTTCAAGAACAACTTATCACTCATTAGCATAATGAACACGCGTTAAATAATGAGGTTCGGCTATTGTGAAATTAGTCACACACTTCTTTCTTTCGGCCATTGTTCACTCTAATTATAGTAATTTATGGTTTGGCCACTATTATTAGAACTCATTTTTAGTACACTGTTTACATACAAAGTCTACCATCACAAACATTTCATTCGGTTTACGTAATTGCATTGGAAGTTTTCATATATTAAGGTAATTACCTAACTGGCTAACAATGATTTCAGGTGTATTCGGACACTCAACTACGCCATTCTCGACCGCCGCATTCGGTCAGCCGGCGTCGACTTTCAATTATTTTCACGGTAACGGCGATTACTCCACGTGGGGTCAATTAGGTCGCGCCAAACAATATGACGATTACTACAGGAACGAGGGGATCTACGTGCCGGACGGCATCAAGGCGGTCGAGAGCGGCGTGCAGGCGCTCGCGCTCGGCGAACACAAAGCGGAGAAGGACCGCCCGCCCGAGCTCAAGGAGGCCGGCGGCTCGCAGCCGAAGAAGATGACGTGGGCGTCGATCGCGAGCCAGCCGGCCAAGCCGACGCCGGCCGCGGCGAGCGGCGGGCCGAAGAAGAAGGGGCCCGGTATGCCGCCGCCGCCGATCGTGCCCGGCAAGCACAACATGGACATCGGCGCGTGGGACGCCGGCAAGGCCGCGCCCGTCGTCGCCGCGCCCCCGCCGCTGCAGCCGCCGCCCGCGCAGGCGCCCCCGCCGGCCCCCGCGCCCGCGCCCGCCCCCGCGCCGCCCCTGCCGCAGCACCAGCCGCCGGCCTCCTGGACGCAGCCGCCGCGCGCGCCGCCGCCGCTGCAGCCGCGCCCGCCGCTGCCCGCTCCGCCGCTCGCCCCCCCGCCCCTCCAGCCGCCCCCGCCGCCCGCCGGGCCCGCCCCGCATCCCGTGCTCGACGAACTGCGCGTCAAGAACGACTACAACCCGAAGGAGTTCGATCTGAGCGCGCCGCTCGCGCGCTTCTTCGTCATCAAATCGTACTCAGAGGACGACATCCACCGCAGCATCAAGTACGAGATCTGGTGCAGCACCGAGCACGGCAACAAGCGCCTCGACGCGGCGTTCCGCGAGCGCGAGAGGGAGGGCGGCGTCGTCTATCTGCTCTTCTCGGTCAACGGCAGCGGCCACTTCTGCGGGATGGCGCGGATGACGAGCGCGGTCGACTACAACTCTAACTCGAGCGTGTGGTCGCAGGACAAGTGGAAAGGACAGTTCCGCGTGAGGTGGATCTATGTTAAGGACGTTCCTAACGTGCAACTCCGTCATATCAAATTAGAGAATAACGAGAACAAGCCGGTTACGAATTCGCGCGACACCCAGGAGGTGCCGCACGCTAAGGGTCTGCAGGTGTTGCGTATCATGCACAGTTATTGCCACTCGACGTCTATTTTCGACGACTTCATCCATTACGAGAGGCGTCAGGAGGAGGAGGACTCGCGCAAGGTTCCCGTCGCGCACCACGGCAATCAGGACAATAACCGTGACGAGCACGAGGGTGGCCGGGGATACCGTAACAACTACCGCGAGTATCGCGACGGAAGGGACGGCCGCGAGCATCGTGACGGGCGCGACCCGCGGGACCACCGCGACTCGCGCGACAACCGCGACGGTCGTGACACCCGCGACCCGCGCGACCATCGCGACCACCGCGATCACCGCGACGACCGCGACGGCAGGGACAACCGCGACCACGGATACCGCGATCGCGACTCCAACTATAGACCCCATCATAAGGTAAAATTCAATTTATAATTTCCGAACTTCAAACTACTACTTACTTATTGTAATCATAAAGATGAAATAAGAAACCAAAAATTTGCGGGACTTGAACCAGGAACCTCTTGGCTGACCGGGCCAAACGCTCTTTTCAATTCAGCTACCGTGCTGTCAGTCCGACCTTGCGAAATTTTGTGTTCTCTTATGGATACGTCATTGCGTGACGCTTTTGGCCCGGTCAGCCAAGAGTTTGCTCGTTCGCAAATTTTTGGTTTCTTATGTCATGTTTATGATTATAACATATGACACTGTAGGTGTAAAAAACATTGTAAACCATTACTTTTTGTATTTCGTTTCAGGACCGTGATGGTTCACGTGGCCGCGGACGTCCGCGCAACTGATCGTACACGAATCACGTGGACTTTTGAGGACTGGCTTCTCTCCATAGACGACTAGTACTGGAGTAACTAATTGGTACCGTATCACAAGGGCACATGTGTGCATAGAGGCATACGTGAACAGAATGGAGAAATTGTCCTTCAAACGTAACCGTTGTTACGTTAAAATCTGAACAATTTAAAATGTAATATAGAATATTGATTGTTTTAAACAGTGCATCATAAAAAAACTCTCAACAAATTAAAATGTGCTAAATATTTTGTACTGGAAGAACGTTTTATTAAACAAACGCATAGTGAACCGAACATTATACTAGTAACAACATTCAACATGTGCCAGTTTCGTGTCACATGACATTGAGTGGAATTGTGGACTTTGTTTCAAATTTGTGGACTGAATCAATGAAATATACTAATTTTTATAACTAGAAAATTCTGTGGTGAGAGGAGTTGATCCTTTTATTAGGTAATGGTGAAGATATATGAAATTAACACCAGCATATTGTGCGCTGACTGAGTGTAAGTGTTATATAAAAGGTACCACAGTCATCAAGTGTTGATTAAAATAATATAAAAAATGTTAACAATATTGTATGTCATAATGGATGACTAAATGAAATTTTGTATTGCATAAAAAAAATGTAATCAGACTAGGTGTGGAAATTTTGTATAAATTTTTTTATCATCCAAAAGGACAGCTAGATTCTCTCGTGGCATTGAGTTCAATTTTATTTTTTATATTTTGTTTGTTTAAAAACACTATTTTATGCGACAGGTATATGTTTTGCAACAAGGACTTTAACTAGTATTTGTAAAACGAAGTGAAATGCCCTACGAATTGTATGCATTTGAAAACTGTTATTGTTCCTAACACTTTTTTTGTCTGCAACTTATTTTTATGCCATTTTAATTTTTTGTTTCATTTCAGGCAATGGTGAAATATGTAATAATTTTTAACAAAAATTGTATTGTGCTATATTATCCCAAGAAACAAAATGCAGTGACAGTTGAATTTATAATTTTCATATAGTTTTAGGTGGATTAAACTATTCAATGTTGAATTTTTTAATATAATTGTATGTATGTACATTATATACATTTTAATGTTTACTACTTTTAAGAGCAACTGCAGTGTGACGAGAGAAATTGATGATCGACAAAATAAAATATCAATTTTACTGTTTAATGTTTGTTACATTATATCATATACAGTCTCCCCACCTTAATTTTAAAGTGCCTTTTTATTTTAAACATTCTTAATTTAAAGTAGATCTTCTGTAGCTCTAGTGCCACATTAATGTTTTTATTTTCAATTTAAATGGTTTGTAGGTAAGTGTTTGCTGATGCATTCTATTTTTTGTTTTATTACTTTTAGTTTGTATCCTGATTTAAATAGGAAATTTATTTTCCTACGAAAACACACGTGTTGATTTATAAAAATTATGTCGTACCTTTATAAAGTTATAAAATTCACATAAAAACTGATAATGGATTAAAGCCTATCATAGAAAAATCCCAAGTATTATTTAACCTGTGTTCCTTAATAGGTATCCTTTTGTTTTCATTTCCGATTTCTAGTGCCTACATAATTTATTTCTTAGAAAATGGGATGGTATAACTTTTTCCAATTACAAAGTAAATTATTTTTGTATTTTATCACAGAAAACGAGGAATTTGGAACTAGTTATTTGATTGGCCTAATCTTGAATTTTGAACTGTTCAGACAGATTTACTGTTCGGTTATTTGGAACTGTTCAGATTTGCCACATGATAAATACCTACTTATCCCTTTAGGGATAGTACTTCGATAGGTTTCCAGAAGCAGTTGCGCTGCGGCTATTTTAGTCATACGTCTTATGACTTACCCTCTCACCCTTACTCTCCCCATATGGGGTTCATTTTCACATTCGCATATGTCGTAGCGCCTTACTATCCCCATATCGGGTTCCCTGTACTTTTTCGTCACGTTTTACTCTCCCCATATGGGGATCGGTTGAGTAGTCGATTTTAAATCGATGATTTAGCTATGTGGTGCGGACAATTGAATACTGGGAAGTCTTCAACATGTAAACGGTAAAATGAGCAATCTATAGATACCAAAAAGTTGGGTGTTCCAACTAGTATTTAGAAGATGGGTCTTGTGAATAGACCCCATGTACTAAAATGTAGTCATTACGATTTTTATTTATCCTGTATTTATAAAATTTGTTCTATGGTGATAAGTTATCTTTTTTATATGAAAAATATTATGTTTCAGCTTTGTTTCGAGGTATTTGAAGGTATAATTGAAAATTTATAACGTAAACATTTATTATAAATACGATGAGTCATGTTTTTTCCCGCGCTACCTTCTTTTTCGCCTCAGTATTAATAAAAATATTTCAGTAACGTAATATTTAGTAAAACAGTGTGATAGCTAATACAATAAACAACAAATCCCCGTTTACAAAATGATGATAGCTCATTCCTACCGCGAGATATTTATATTTTTGTAAATTGCGCGGCCCGCCCGATGGCGGGCGCTTGGTACCAGACAGAGTCGAGGCCACGCGCGCGTTTGTCTTACGACAGCGGCGCGCACTTCTCGCGCTTCTCGAAGCAGATTGACAGGTTAAAAGCTGCATTTTGTGATTAAAGCAAGCCAGACAGTGATAGTAAGGACCGAAATAAGCAATTTCACCCGCAGCAGCGACAGTTTCACCCCTTAGGAACAGAGATGGCGCCACTTTTTTAAAAATAACATATAGAAATTTCTACAGGTCTTTTTCACCGTTTTTTATAAAATAGGTGTCAAATGAAAAGTTATTATATCATCTATCATAGAAAAAATCATTAACAAGATATTACCTTTCTAACAAGCACATTTTTTTTTACAGTTTATAAAAAATAGTTTCCGTCACTTTTTACTTAATTTTATAAAAAAATATATGGCTGGGTATGTTTTTTGTTAGTTCATATTATTGCCTAGTAAATACGGTATTTAGTTAAGAAAACCGCACTTAAATAGCTTTAACAGTTATTGAGATATATATTTTTTAATGTGGGAATTAATTTCTCGGGCGCACTAATAACAATGATTTGTTATGTTATTTTTAATAAATATGTACATTGAAAAGAGCAATTAGCGACCAAATTTTGCTAATTTCAATTTAATTTCATTTGCAGTAGCGAAATTTTTATCCCAAAGGAACATAGATGGCTTCTGACTTTCTTTGGAAATAACAAAATCTAAAATCTAAACCACCGCACCGATTTTGATAAAAGAGGTGTCAAATGAAAGATAAATGCAGAAAATGATCATACAAAGAAATGATTTTAACCTCACGACCGTATAAATTGCCCATTTATTATTTTAAGTTCCGAAAATAATATGACGTTTAGTTGCTTTTACTTTATTTTATAAAAAATAATAAACGTAGGGTATTTTCAGGGTAATTTATATTATTGCCAATTAAGTGCAGTAATATACAAAGAAAACCGCATGTCAATACACTTAACAATTATTGAGATACAACATTTATCATTGTATGCGCCCGAGAAAATAATGCCCTCATTAATAATTTTATATCTCAGTAATTATTGAAAATATTGATATGCGGTTTGCTTTGTATAATACTGTACTTAATGGGCTATAATATGAATTACCCTTAAAATACCCAACGATTATTATTTTTAATAAAATAAAGTAGAAAATATCTAAACTATTTTTTCTGTACTAAAAAAAATATATGGGCATTTTATAATGTCGCGAGGTTAAAATCATTGCTTTCTGAGATATTTTTTTGTATTTATCTTTCATTTGATATCCTTTTCATCAAAATCGATGGTGTGGTTTGGCTTGTAGAATTTTTTGCTATTTTCAAAGAAAGTGGCGCCATCTATGTTCCTTTGGGATGAAAATTTTGCTACTTAAGATGAAATTAAATTAAATCAAGCATGATTTTGTCGCTAATCGCTCTTTTCAATATACATATTCCTTTAAAATGATAAAACATAACATTTGCGACATAATTATCATGGATATTGGTGCGCCCGAAAAAATCCTGCCAATATTAAAATATATGTATCTCAATAACTATTAGAGATAATGAAGTGCGGTTTTCTTTACCAAATTCCGTATTTACTAGGCAATTATACGAACTAAGAAAAAAAAATACCCAGTGATATAATTTTTTGATACAATGAAGTAAAAATTTACTAAAAGTATTATTTCTAAACATAAAAATATATTTGTGCATGTTTAGAAGATAATATCTTGACAATGTTTTTTTTCTTTTATAGATAATATAATTATCTTTCATTTGATACCATTTTCATTAAAATCGGCGTCGTGGTTTGACTTGTAGAATTTTTCAATTGTTTTTTATAAAAGTGGCGCCATCTCTGTTCCTAAGGGGTCAAACTGTCGCTGCTGCGGGTGAAATCGCTTATTTTGATCCTTACTATCACTGTGCAAAGTGGCTTGCTCTAATCACAAAGTGCAGCTTTTCGATGAAATTTCGCCATAACTGACGCCTGAACTAATATGACTATTTTTGGAATTGTTCACATTTAGAAATAAAATTAGTTTGCCAGGTTATCCGGAGCAGTGGCGCTGCCCAAGCGGCTATTTTTGGAATTGCTCAGATTTGGCAAAAATTATGGTTTGACAGGTCCCTAGAAGTAGAAGCGCTTTCCAAGCCAACTCGAACTTAGAACTACTCAGATTTGATACATTACGATTTGGCAGGTCTCTACAAGCAGTGGCGCTGCCCAAGCGAACATTTTTAAAATTGCACAAATAATTACTGTAAAAGGGTATTTAAAATATAAATAAACATACGTGAGGTCGAACAAAAATTGGTGGCCCACATTACAATATTGCACAACAAAATGGGTAAAAGCTCTTTTTGCTTAGTGGATAGGTAGTGGTGTCCTTGTACAGTCAACAGCACATCAGGTTACCCAATTGTGTTGCAAACTAGCCCTCATTACAACTGCTTAAGATACCGCAGTGTTTACCGTGACGTGCTGTTGGTTGTCCGTACATAACGGCTTAGAGTAAGGGCTTAAAAATTAAAACAGTCATGCAATATTAAGATTTTAATTTTTTGTGAAAAAAGAAGATATGGTTTTCGTACCACTAGCTGCTTTTTGTCTGGCCTTTTCTTTAGCTGTTAGTGGTTTTTCTTTCTTCACCTCACTAAAACTCTGATTGGAACTGAAGACATTTTCAGACTCTGGCTCATTTTTTATTTTTTTGTTAGTACCATTGAGTTCTACCTCAGATTTTCTTTTTTTTCCAATGGATTCAATTAAATCTTGTTTAAAATCAAATTGCTTTTCCAATAGCTCTGCTAGATCTTCAGTTAGGTACTCTGATACTATACCAAATGCATATTTCAAGTAAAATTCTGTAAAAGAAAGAAATTGAGGGTTAAAATTTTTTTTTATTATTCACTAGAAATTAACACAATACAATAGACAGGTATGCATACATATTAAAGGAATCAATAATTAATATTTTTTGAAATCCTTATTTCTTTGAATCACTACCTAGTGTCCATTCATATGCATGATTTTTAAAGGAGGTTCTGTTTGGCCTGTATGTATGTTTGTCCACGAATATCTCACGTTCGGCTGGACCGATTTTGATGCAGTCTTGAACTTACTATTTGATACATTGAGGAGGAGGTTTTAGCAACTATATTAGTTCAATTAAGTATATTGCAACTTACAAAAATTACGAAATGATTTTTTAAGATTTGGTGCATGTCTTAACGGACAACAGCAGTCTACATACTCGCATCATGCACCAACTTGTGTTATTTTTGTGTTTGTTTTTGAAGGCAGATCAATTTTTATGTTTTTTTTTCATTGATGCAGGTTGTTATGCAGTTGCCTGCAACTGTTTAGGTGTTGAATTGTTAAAGTTTAAAATACATCATTACATCAGCTTAATCCCTCAAGCGTATATGAATGAGACACAATGCAAATTCTTTGTTATGCGGTTGCCTGCAACCGCTCGGGTGTTGAAGCATTAATATTACCTTCATCAATAGTGTTATTGGTGATGTTGCTAGTCACAAATGTAGCTGAAGCTGCTCCTGAGGTAACATGAATATTTTTTTGCCTCAAAACTTTGGATATCTTCATGACCCTCTCTTGCAACCACATCATAGATTTCTGCTCATTGTACTTATATGCTTTAAGATCAGGTGAGCCCTAAAAGAGTAAAGTTAATTGTGATCCAAATATCACTCCAAAACATTCAACAAATCAAGGGAAAAAGGGAAAGTACATACTTTCAAGTCCCCTATACTTTCTAATGTTGTGACAAAGTCAATCATTTTATCATAGCCTCGTTCAGATAAGAGATCTTCTAAGGGCATTGCTCTGTCAGAGCAAAGTTCTTTTAATCTTGGTAATACTGTAATTAAAATGAGTCTATGAGATCCATATATTATTAGAATAGTAAATGTATTTTGTTTCTATCTGTAAGGAGAAAAGGCTAACCTAGAAAAGTTGGATTTATTGGAGTCAGTAACATAATGCTGCCATCCGATTTCACAGTTTCATTAATGAACCATGATCGATAAGGCTCGCTAAAGCTTACAACCTCGTAAATTTTTCTGTTTATATGGTCAAAGCAGTACTTAGCTGGTTTGCCTGTCGCTGGATGTGGCAATGAGACTATACTGAAATTATCGTTCTCAAATATGCATTCTGAAAAAACAAAACAATTTCATTTATCTGTGCAACAAAGTGATAAGTGAATTGCGTTTGCGATGCCAAGACTCTAAAATACCTTTGAGTAAAAGAATCCAAGAGTTTTCAACGCGTTTTGATGTTGGGGTTTTAGGTTTGTCTGGTGTAGACTTAGTTTTTCTTAAGGATCTAGAGGTCATGGTTATATAGTACCTTTATGTATGCCTTAATTTAACTAGCACAATCTTAATTCCAAACCGTATTTATTAAAAACAAATAAACAACACGCAAAATCACCGGCGCCCGTCGTTGCCGCTTCTTTGTCTGTCAGTGTCATCTATCAATCAACTGACAACGTCAAAATTTTGTCTCTGGTACGTTTTGTTTTTTTTTTCTGATTAAAGGAGGCTTTGGTTTTGCGCCAAAGCATATGTCCATAGATAACCAGTATAACAGTCGTTTTGTAGAGTTTGGCCATCAAAAGCTGAACCTAGCAAAACGCGGCAAATTTAAAATATGAAAACTAGGCAACACCGTCTATAATAGGAAGAAACATATTTGATACTTTTTTAAAATTCACAAAAAGTAGATTTCAACTGTGGCTTTCCTCATATGAAATACGAAGTTATAACACGTTTCATATATGTACTATGGCTGCTACACACAATGTCGGTGGTACGGCTGGTGGCCATGTCACCGGCACCGCTAGGCTCGCATTTTACTATCAATAAGTAAGGATATTCATTGCGATTATACATCTGACATGCTGAACTAGGTATTTAAACCAACAGAAGTTAATAGTATTTGGGATGTCGGGATGAGAATTTCAAAAACAAAGTTTACTAATATACATAGTTATTTATTATTCACTATAATCAAAGTCTGATTCCAGATACTCCACACCCATCGATTCTTCTGAATCTGAACTGCTAGATTCGTCACCTGAATCGGTTACATTTATAATGAAACTTTCCATTTCTGCCACTATTCCATCTTTTTGTTTATAATTCTCTTCAATATGAATGACATGATTAACCATCTTATTCCATTCCTCAGAAGTAATGCTATCGAAGCATTCTTTTATTAAATTTTCCATTTCTGATAAGGATCTTGAAATATTTTTACTTGCCACTTTTCTCTTTCCTGTGCTCCAAATAAGCTCAATGGGATTGAGGTCACAATGATACGGCGGAAGTCGCAACACCTCATGGTCATGTTCTTCAAGGATCTGATCAGCTTCATAAATAGGATCAGGTTTATGTTTATCAACCAAGCACAGCAGTTCCTCTCTTGACTGAGTTTCTTCAAATGAAATATCATAACAACGGAGCCAATTTTGTATTTCTACTTTGCGAGTACTAGTGTTTGGTGCCTTATTCACTTGTATGGTATGATAACTTGCATTATCCATGACAATAATGCTGGGTTCCGTCAAATTGGGAATTAATTTTTCACGTAACCATTTGTTAAAATTTGAGGCATTCATGTCATGATGATAGTCAGCTTTAGTTGATTTTGTACTAAAGACTAATAATGCATTTGGTATAAATCCACTTTCTGATCCTGCATGAACAATCATAAACCTTTTCCCCGAAGAAATATTATCAATAGCGCCCTGAGTTGAAGGTCCCTGCCATGACTTTTTTGGTTTGTAATTCTGATGAATATAAGTCTCATCTAAGTAGACAATTTTCTTCCCCTGTTGTCGTTTTAAAGCAATAGTTCTTAAGAATCTATGTCGCCACGCTGCGATATCATAGCGTTCCACAAGTACAGAACGCTGATTTTTATTTTGCTTGAATACAAATCCGTTGGTTAATAATATTTGACGTAATGTTTCTCTACAGCCTGTAAATGCAGTACTCTCTTTTAAATCCGTCAAAAGGCTTCTTAATGTAGGCACTTGCTTCTTGACAACATAATATTCATTTATTTTGTTTCTTATAGCTTGAATATCAAAACTGTCCAGGTTAGACACTGTCTTTTTATGAGGGCGTTTCTTACCTGGGGTGCTGAACACCCCTTTGTTTTCTTTACTTTCATTATTAATCCTTTTCAATGTTGAAATACTAATATCTGAAAAAGAAACAGCAATATTTTTTAAACCTATTTATAATTTTAAACTAATCACTCCTGTGTATTTTTGTTGCATATAAATCTATGTGAACTTATACGTAATCTGAAAAAAAAAACATTGTTTATATAAGCCTTTTATTTAAACGATGTTTTTTTTCTCAGTCTGTAAAATACATCTTGTATTTAAAACAAGTCTAGAATTTGTTTACAAATAGTGTATGTTGGTGTAAAAATCTAAGCAAAGGAAAAAAATTACACGAACCTATTACCAAAAATATGTATTTCTGACATTTTATATCAATAATTTTGAGCTTGGTTGGAACTTACCAGTCATTGAAGAGATTTTCTCAAAATATTTATTCTGTGAGAGATACTCTTCTTGATGAAATTCCTTTATTTTTTTGAGATTTGCCAAAGCAGCACTGGCTCCTTCAACACTCGAATTCTTTTCTGTAAAATTGGTAAAATTGGAATGTACTAATTATAAATACCTATATATTATTATGACGTGAAAGTCTTGATAAATATGAAAGTATCTAAGTGAATAAGTTTGTATACGTTACCCCAGCCAGATTTTGTCGAAAATCACATTTTTTTTTAAGTAGATAATTAGAAGTCCAACTTCTTCAATTGTTGTGCTGATTTTTAAATTTGTTTTGCTTATGGTTTTTTAGTTATTTGACAAAAACAGATCTGGCTGGCGTAACGTTACCCCAGCCAGATGTTTTATTAATTAAAGGGTTTATTGAAATAAACTTTAGGTACATAATTAGTATTCTGAACGAGGTAAATGTTGCCACAAAATTTGAATTTGTATCGTTTATGGTTTCGGAGATATTCAAAATCCTGCTGGTGTAACGTTTACGTGTTCGCTGTAACTCCGAAACGGCTAAGCGAATATGTATAATTTTTTGTACACAGCTTCTATGAATTTGTTATAATTTGTTTGCCAATAAAGAAAAACAAAATAATGCACCGTTTAGAAGTATTTTAATTAATAAAAAAACTCAAAAATAGCTCCTAGCTCTTCAAAAAAGAGCTCTAAAGCCTTATTTGAAACGTCATTTTGTAGCTTACAACTGCCTTCAAATGTTTGTAAATTTTCATTAGAATCCTGTAGGTATTTATTAAGTTACAACGATATTTAATTCAGTTCTCGTAACGATGCGCTCCGGAGATTTTAAGCCTCCGATTTACTGAGTTCCTTGTGGATTTAAAAGTTGAATAAGATATCATTAATTAGTATTTTAGTTCAATTTTCTACCTGTAAAATTTCAGCGTAATACGATTTGTAATTACTGAGATAATTAAAAGAAAGACATTAGGTAGTGCATGATCATGGCAACCCGACCAAGTATAGATGGTTACGAAAAAGCGGCCGCGTAGTACTTTATGCCTACCTTTTAAAACGTATAGTATAATAACGCTACATGCTCAATACAGTCGCGTACAGAATTAAACTATTCAGCCTATAGCATAGTATATATCTTGAAATGAATTAAATTATATATTTTTAATTTGTGTCTACTTATTTATGTTACCTACTTAAAATACTGTACCATTCATTACCTATCTTATTTAACCTGTTGTGACGTAAGCGCTAAACTTATATATTTATTAACAAAATAGTGAAATATTTAATTGGCACAAACACGGTCCCGTTGCAGTTTTAAAATAATATAGATAGAGAGATAGAAGACTTTGTACTTAGCGCGCTGCATTCGCGCGTGTTCTATGTTCTTCACAGTTATGCACATGAGACGACATCATTGCAACTTACTGAAGAAAGAAAGAGAGCGTCGATAACGCGTCCTTGGGACGAGGGACGGAGGGCGGATGATTGTTTGTCGCTCGATAGAGTTAGTCAAAGATTTGGTTTCGTTGAATGAGTGCGCATACGCTTCCTTCGCAATTTCGTTTAATTTAAAGTGAACTACTATGAAGTACTTCTATTGCGGACCATAATACCTGAGTTCGTGAGTTACTAATGAAAAAGGTAAGCTACTTAATGTATAAAAATAATTTTCCTTTTTAATCATTACATAGTAAAAATAAAGTCGCTTTATCTGTCCCATATTTCCCCTTGAACGCTTAAATCTTTAAAACTACGCAACGGATTTTGATGCGGTTTTTTTGATGATGATGATTGATGATTAAAGAGGAAGGTTTTATTATAACTATATTAGAGCTGTATCTATGTCCGAAAGTTTATTTTGATATTTAAAATCGAACATTTTACTAAGTACAATGTGATTTAATTTAGTTTTAATAATGATCTGTGATTTTAATAATAAAACTATTTTTATAAGAATACTAGCCAGCCAGTCATCGTAATGTGCTCTTAAAATAATAATGTCAGTCAATAATTTATTATGTGATTGTTAGTTCATGATTTGAAAATCAATGTTAATCTTTTGGAAGTTAATTTATAATTATGTTGAGCCAATGAACATTTATTATGCTGCTATAAGAAAATATATAACTAAATTAAAGTGTTTAGGTACTTCGCATTTTTCTTTGTAAGTTTATAAGACATGATTTGTAAATAAAAATACTCAAATTAAGATGATATTGTTTTCGTTTTACACTTCTGTACGTAACTGTACTTTACGTTTAAAACTATCCTATTAATTTCAAAAGGTAGGCATAAAGTACTACGCGGCCGCTTTTTCGTAACCATCTATACTTGGTCGGGTTGCCATGATCATGCACTACCTAATGTCTTTCTTTTAATTATCTCAGTAATTACAAATCGTATTACGCTGAAATTTTACAGGTAGAAAATTGAACTAAAATACTAATTAATGATATCTTATTCAACTTTTAAATCCACAAGGAACTCAGTAAATCGGAGGCTTAAAATCTCCGGAGCGCATCGTTACGAGAACTGAATTAAATATCGTTGTAACTTAATAAATACCTACAGGATTCTAATGAAAATTTACAAACATTTGAAGGCAGTTGTAAGCTACAAAATGACGTTTCAAATAAGGCTTTAGAGCTCTTTTTTGAAGAGCTAGGAGCTATTTTTGAGTTTTTTTATTAATTAAAATACTTCTAAACGGTGCATTATTTTGTTTTTCTTTATTGGCAAACAAATTATAACAAATTCATAGAAGCTGTGTACAAAAAATTATACATATTCGCTTAGCCGTTTCGGAGATACAGCGAACACGTAAACGTTACACCAGCAGGATTTTGAATATCTCCGAAACCATAAACGATACAAATTCAAATTTTGTTGCAACATTTACCTCGTTCAGAATACTAATTATGTACCTAAAGTTTATTTCAATAAACCCTTTAATTAATAAAACATCTGGCTGGGGTAACGTTACGCCAGCCAGATCTGTTTTTGTCAAATAACTAAAAAACCATAAGCAAAACAAATTTAAAAATCAGCACAACAATTGAAGAAGTTGGACTTCTAATTATCTACTTAAAAAAAAATGTGATTTTCGACAAAATCTGGCTGGGGTAACGTATACAATAAGTTTTACTAACCTACGAACTCTATCGCAACATGTAAACAATCTTATTTTTGCTTGATTATAGCCATTTGCTCATCTTGTTTTTCTTTATATTTACTTATCATAGTAAATAGAATCTGCCGCACTGCACTCTTTATAGTTTTACCCATATTTTGAAAGAAAAACCAAGGAATGCACAAAATAAACTTAACACAGTGACAACCAACTACGCAGATACGCCATGATGGCGGCCATGAACACTTTTTTTTTCACAGTGGTAGTGTTGCCGCTATAAAAATCACCGGGTTCAGCTTTTATTAGCCAGACTCTATCTACGATTTGCGCCGGTAGTATAAACAAAATGTCTTCGCTAATATTTGATGGACCTTCTACAAAACTACAGTGTCAGGTCAGACATGACATTGTCATATGAGTTTTGCGCGGGAAACGAAAAGGGAAGGACGGATCATATTTCTTCATTTTAGAAATTGTTATTTTCGGGTCAATTATTGTGATTGTGCGGTGGAATTGTCATGATAATTCGTGCTTTTGAAGAAAACAATGAAGTTAAAGTGATAATTATGGTGAAGCGAGCTCTAATCGCGTTGTCTTACCCGGATCGCTGTTCTTGCGCTTAGCTTTCTTGTTGAGCATTGAAATGCGGACCACCTCGCATTTCAATGAGTTAGGTTAAGTTAGGCTAGTTTAGTGTTAGTTTTAGTTTAAGATATTGAAAAAATGAAAATACGATAATGAAGAATTGTCTGTATGGCGTACAGCCGAGGACGTTAAACTTGTATATGTAAAAAAAAAGACATTGTCATATATTTTTTTTTTAATACAAGTTTAACGTCCTCGGACAGAGCCATACAGACAATTCTTTATTAATGAGTTCAATATTTACACTTAACTACAAAACTAACACTAAACTAGCCTAACCTAACCTAACTCATTGAAATGCGGGGCTGGCGTTCGCATTTCAATGCTCAAGAATGAAGTTTAGCACGAGAATAACGATCCGAATCAGAGGGCGCGATCTGCGATCAGAGCACGCTTTACTTTGTTTCCTCCTTTGTCTTCATTGTTTTCTTCAAAAGCACACATTATTATGATGATTGCAACACAAAATCACAATAAATTACTAGAAAAAACCAATTACTAAAATGAAGAAACAAAATCCAACTTTCTCTTTTCGTTTCCCGCGCTAAACTCCGACATTGTCATATTTCTGTTTTGATTGACATTGACAGCAAAATACAATACAAGACATACAGACTGCCGCGCGTTTTTATTGTTAGTTTTCGTGCCTTCCAATTTTACCAAAATTTTAAAATCTGGTTTCAGGATACGTTAGCTACTCTTTATATTTGTGAATCTGGTCCTTTCTAATTCAAAGGACCAGTCATATAATAGCTAAAAATGCAGGCTTTTCTAAAAACTGGTAAAATTTCGGCTGGCGATAAACCCTCTCCATCCGGTACTAAAACTTCAACAAAGAAGAAGCCTCCAGCACCATGGGTTGAGAAATAGTATGGAAATTTGACTCTGCTTTAATATATTGCCAAATTTTCTATTGGACACAGTTCTATGGTGTAATCTTGATTTTTTTTAGTCGGCCTAAAACGATCGAAGATATAGTAGACCAGGGAGAGGTTGTGCAAGTTTTACGAGAGTGCTTATCAGGTGGAGACCTGCCTCACTTGTTGTTTTACGGCCCACCTGGAACGGGTAAGACCAGCGCTATATTGGCTGCTGCTAGACAGCTGTTTGGGGACATCACAAGAGACCGGGTACTGGAATTGAATGCCTCTGATGAACGTGGCATCCAAGTCGTCAGAGACAAAGTGAAGGCGTTCGCCCAGCTCACAGTCAGCAGTACCAGGCCTGAGTAAGTTATTATACAGTAACAAAACTTCAAGGTACCCAAATAGAATAAATATTATCTAAATTGCTTTTATTTACTTTTCTTTGCTAACACTTATATTTATAAATAGAAGTACATAATAGAAATAAATATTTTTAGGTTTAGTCAGTACTAATGGCTAAAGTAATGTTTATTCATAAAGTAATGCTATTTTTTATTAAGTAGTAAATAATAGTTTGTTAGTGTTAATATTTCATTGCTTCTTGTGATTATGAGAGTGTTTTTTTTTGTTATTGTAATGTTTGTCAGTAACAAGGACAATTAGATATATGGAACTGATACTTTGTACTTGATTTATTTCCCTTACAATTAATTTATGATTATTTGAAACTTAACCAGTGGTCGACCATGTCCACCCTACAAGCTGGTGATCCTAGATGAAGCGGATTCCATGACCAATGCTGCACAGGCTGCTCTCCGCCGCACGATGGAACGAGAAACCCGTACCACACGGTTCTGTCTCATCTGTAACTATGTGTCGCGCATCATACCACCAATTACTAGCAGATGCTCCAAGTTCCGCTTTAAACCGTTGGCAAGAGAAAATGTTATCAAGAGGTATGTGTACAATTGAAATAAATTTTGCTTTGTGACAATAACTTGTAATAATTATTTATTTTTTAGAAATTAATTATCAACAAAGGTCAATTACCACATAATGATATAATATAATGCTATATGTATGTATTGTAAACTAAGTGAAATCATGCAAATGCTAAGCAAATCCAAGAAATTAACTGTAATTTACGTGTTATAAGTCCTACGTTTTTCTAGCTAAAAGACAAAATAGCCAGCAGGCTAAAATAAAAAACAATGTCTTTATGAAGAACAGCATTTCTTGCAATGTGTGTATGTTAATGTTTTTTCTTATTTAATTCACCCAAAGAACAATTTGAGGGGTAAGATTAAGGGTTAAAATTAGGGCTTATTGATAAAAAACCCATGTACCCATGACAATTGCGCTAAATGCTATTGCTATGTAAACACCCTAGAATTATTTGATAATTAAAGACAATAAAGTGAATTTTCTCATCAACTTTCATATTGCACACAGCAAAAGAGTGGAACACTTTACAACCCTGTTGTTTAAAAAAAAAGAGTGAACAGGTTTCTTTTGGGTGAGCTCGCTTCATCATTGCCCCTGTCTATGCCTCGTCTGGTATAGTCTAGAGACAAGAGCGAACCCATTTTATGTTAAAAAAACCGCCCAAGTGCGAGTCGGACTCCGGCACTGAGGGTCCTGTGCCAATAATAACTGAATTAGCGAATTCACTTGGCTAAACTAAATACCACAATATTTTGTTGACAGCAAATATAACTTTGTTTTTCATAGTTTTGTATAAAGAACAAAGTTATGTTTGCGGTTGTTGAAAATGTGCTGTATCTCAAAAACTACTACTTCAATCTCGTTCAAACCAATTTTTGTTGAAAGTATTTGTTGAGATCTACATTATGTATTTTTTTCAAAATTTACACTTGCTAAGCTTAGAAGTTAGATGGGGGGGGGGGGGGGCATTTTACCACTTTGGAAGTTTCTGTCCCGTTAGACATTAGACTTTAAAAGAAAATGATTTTAGGAACCTTAATGTCATTTTAAAAGACCTATCCATAGACACCCAACAGGCATAGGTTTGACTATATTTTTTTTTCGGTTATAGTTTCATGTATGGGAGCGCTTTAAATATCATCATTTTTTATTTTTTGTACAAGAAACGTAAAGCGGTTGACAGGATACACCTTCCTACCAAATTTCAACAGTGTGATGCTTATAGTTACAGAATAAATTGGCTGTGACATACGGACGGACAGACAGACTTGACGAAACTATAAGGGTTTCGTTTTTTGACATTCGGCTACGGAACCCTAAAAAGAACTTTTATCTCTTCACCAGACTCCGTGAGATATGTGAAACGGAAGGCGTCGACGTCGGCAGCGGCGAAGTGTTGCACCAAGCTGTGGACACGTGTGAGGGCGACTTGCGACGGGCCCTCACCGCTCTGCAGTGTTGCCAGCGGCTGCTCGGCAAGATCACTGCTGATGGACTCATCGAGGTTACAAAACTTTTTTAATATAATTATATTTTTTTGTTTTTGTAGTATTATTTCACTTTGCATACTATTAATAACATAAATGGCACTTCATAAAGATGAAATAAGAAACCAAAAATTTGCGCACGGGCGGGACTCGAACCAGCACTTTCTGGCTAACCGGGCCAAACTCTCTACCAATTGAGCTACTGTGCTGTCAGACCTTGCGAAATTTATAGTCTCTTAAGGATACGTCATTATGCGTGACGTTTAGCGCCATCTACCCGTCTGTTTATGCAACAGTGGGCCAAGTAGATATTCTTTACAGAATAAATTCAACTTGGAATTTGATGACGCCTCCCTATCTAATGGTTTAAAAAGTTTTTAACACTTACAGTGTCATATTTCATTTTCATAAAGATGAATTAAGAAACCAAAAATTTGCGCACGGGCGGTACTTGAACTAGCACTTTCTGGCTAACCGGGCCAAACGCTCTACCAATTGAGCTACCGTGCTGTCTTTCAGACCTTGCGAAATTTGTGGTCTCTTATAGATACGTTATTATTTGTGACGTTATGCGCCATCTACCCGCCCGGTTAGAATGAATTTATTCTGTAAAGAATAACTACTTGGCCCACTGTTGCATAAACAGACAGGTAGATGGCGCTAAACGTCACGCGTCCATGACATATCCATAAGTTATGAGACCACAAATTTCGTAAGGTCTGACAGACAGCACGGTAGTTCAATTGGTAGAGCGTTTGGCTCGGTTAGCCAGAAAGTGCTGGTTCAATTCCTGCCCGTGCACAATTTTTTGGTTTCTTATTTCATGTTTATGAACATGAAATATAATAATAATATAAATAAATATTGGTCACCAATCATATACATTGCTCTGATTCCAAAGTAAGTAGCCAATGTACTTGTGTTATGGAAATCAGACACAACGGTGGTACCACAACACCCAGACCCGAGACAATATAGAAAAGATCGTTTTCTACATTGACCCGACCGGGAATCGAACCCGGAACCTCACGAGATGGCGACGCTTGAAACCAGCGTAGTAGCCACTCGACCACGGAGGTCGTCAAATATGACACTGTGAGTGTTTAAAACATTCTAAACCATAAATGACACTTGTAAAAAGCAACTGTGTCAGACAACGAATCACTCTACCACTCGGCCACCGACACATTGGCAAGCCTGTTGAATTTTGCAAGTGCTTCTTTAACGCGTAAGCTGCGTGACGTCATCAATTTCGCGAGATTGCTCTCTCAACATTGATCACGTCACACAGCCTACACGTTAAAGACTTGCACTTGCAAATTTTAACAGGCTTGCCAAAATGTGTCTGTGGCAGAGTGGTATAGGCATGCGTCCGGATAACGTAAGACACAGGGTTCGATTCCTTGTCTGACACAGTTGATTTTTACAAGTGCAATGTATGTTACTTTTATACTATTCATGGAAAGCTTTTCAAGACGTGGCGTCGCGATATTAGCGCTTTACACGTACTAGGGTGTTCTGCGACCAGCCCTCACCCCTCTGCAGTGAAGATCACTGCTGAGACTCATTGAGGTTACAGGATTTTAGTAGTGTCATTTCATGTAGTATATTTAGTAGTATTGCAATGTGTTTAGATACTCAAAAGTTGTCTAATAGAGATTGCTTCTGATGATAAGGCTGCTTAAAATCTAAATTGTGCATGCTTTCATTATATTTACTACCTTCTAGGTAAGCTCATTGCTCTTGCTATATGCAGAAGTTTTTTTTTAAATGCAGGTGAAACTTCTTTTCTCTTTGGCAGGTGACTGGATTGGTACCAGAAAAATCAGTGCATGAATACATGAGTGTCAAGAATTACACGGAATTGGAGAAGTTTGTTGATAAGTAAGTTATTTGGTTCTTAAAAGTTTTATTTTAATAATAGCAAAAAAAATAGACAATCTCTGAAATCTTTAAATACATTGAGTTACATCTTTGGAAGTACAGTAGATCAATGAGAGGTGACCAAGCTTTTAGTGGTCACCTGGTAGTGGTACTTTTAGTAAAGTGTTCAGGCTGAAGGACCCAAGTCTCCGCCGCCTGAACACTTTCAAGCGTAAATCGCACACACAAGACAAAAAAAACGGGTAGCATTCCGAAGAAAAGAGGATCTGACGTCAAGCGATTTTGGCTCATAAGATGGTCAAGCGGAGGTGACCTCGAAAAATACATGATTGATTGTGCTTCTATAACCGTATTTAACTTTATTCACACATAATATTATGATTTCCTGCGATCAAAGATTATTATTATTATAGCTTTTTTATTTCACTTAACAAACATGTATATTTATTATAAGTTAATTTATATATTTCGCGTTATAAGTGATCCCGCTTTGGGTAAAAGCCTCCTCCATCTTTTTCCAACTTTTCCTATCTTTTGCTATAAGCATCCAGCTCTTCCCAGCTATCTTTATTATGTCGTCTGCCCATCTCTTCTGTCTTCCCACATTTCTTATGCCATTTGGCGATCAAAGACTAATACAAACAGAGGTCAGAGACGAAACTGTGTTTCAAAAACAAACTGCGAAGGTTTCTGTTTCAATGATTGCGAAATATGTTAAATATGTATGTATGTATATATTTAGTTAGGTATGCTTTTGGAAGTTATGTATCTAAACTCTTTTATTCTATATATTTAGTTTATGTATATTATGGTATGTATATAATATTATTATTTTACACAATAGTATTTGTTGCAATTTTATTGTCTATTTACAATATTCTCCTGCACCCATAACAATCTCTCTGCATGATCTAAAGGTATGACTGGGAGAGAATGCTATTAGCAATAAGTACATTTTTTGTACACTTTAATTTGTGCAATAAAGTTTTTAAATTAAAAATAAATAAATAAAAACCATCAATTCCAGTTTCCTAATGGAAGCGTACTCAGCATCCCAACTTCTGGAACAGCTGAGCGCAGCCGTGGTGACAGCGGGCCACCTCACCAACAAGCAGAAGTGTGCGATCAGTGAGAAGCTCGCGGTCTGCTCCCATAGACTGCTGGACGGAGGGGCAGAGGTCATGCAGCTGACTGACCTCGGCTGCACCATCATTATGGCCAATAACGACCCTTGAAATAAAGTGACACTAATCATTTGCATCTTTTATTGTTTTACCTTAAGGGGCTACCCGGATTTTTAGCGCACTTACTAGCGCCACTTTAGTAAAAAAAACATAACTCGTTAAATAAAAGACCAATCAAAAATCTGGTAGATACGATTGTAGTACAGGTTCTATAGTTTATTTAGTACGTTTAAATTGTTTCTAAAGTAGTTTACTGTAGTTAGAGTTAGAAAAACTGCTAAATATGGCCACTTTTAGCATTTTTGCTAACTGTAACTGCAGATAACTGTGTTTAATTGAACTTAAACATTGTGTCTAAACCACATAATCCGAGCTACAATCGTATCTACCAGATTTTTGATTGGTCTTTTATTTAACGAGTTATGATTTTTCTAGTAAAGTGGCGCTAGTGTGCGCGGTAAAAATCCGGGTAGGGCCTTAATGTGTTTACCTTAATTATTATTGTATTATTATCTGTATTTAACATGTACTATCATATCATTGTACGCCCTAGCTAGAGGCAGGACACGGCTAGAACTTTACTATTGTACAACTTTTTAACCTGTGATCCACAATAAAGATTATTTTCATTATATATAAAACGGATACCAATTTTGTTATAATTTTTTTTCTGTATGCCATTTTAAGACTGTTAACTCTGTTTACAAATTGAATTGATAAGGATAATGAATTAAAAACTTTTAATAGAATGACGCATATTTCGATTCCATTTTTGCAAATGATTGATCGATTGTATTATGCTTTGTTGAATCACGTAAGATTGAAGCCAAAACATTTTATTTAATACTAAAGAGATTTGTGGATCAAATCTAAACATCTCTTTAATTTTTTATTGTCATGGTAAACGTCTCTTTCAATGTTTATTGTATTGATTTAAATTCGCTCGCCTCTAAAAATAAAGAAAAAAAAGGAACCGTCAACTCCTGTAACTTCGCCTTTTGTACCATACTTCGCCTAAAATTTTAAAACAGTTATAACTTTTTTATTATGGTGGTAGCATTCCTTCGTGTTTATTGGTAAATTGGCAAATTTAACTATGGTAATATTGCAACTTCATTTTTTAAAATCAAAGCCGCCATTTAGTCAGTGTAAGTCAAAACGTGGAATGAGGAGTTTGTGTTTTTTTCGTGGAGCCCAGAAAAGTTACCTACAGCGAGGAAACTACCAAAGGTAAAGGTTTAATATTTTTACAGTAAGTTATATATATGATTGACTATCCGTAGCGATAATTATTATTAAGGTGTCTTTGAATAGAACAAAATTATCTAGACAGGCAATGTTAGGAAGGGTATCTTCAACTAACAGCCACCATACTTCGCCTACCCTTAGGGTTGGCACTTTTAGAAAAACATATCAATAATAAAATTAATAATGATTTGTATGGTTGCTTTCGTGATTTCATTGTTGTTTGCAAAGTATCGTTCAAAAACATCCATATATATATTTATTTATTTTTATATTTTTTTATATACCTATATATTTTATGAACAAGTATTTTATTAAATTACCTACTGCAGTTTATATTCCGAGATATAATTATAAATCTAAAATAATACAACGTTAAAAGTACCGACTACAGTGTCACCGATACGCAGTTTTTGTTATTTTGGTTTTTTAGTTATTTTGGCTTAAAAACTAAACTACTGAACCGATTTTGATAAAATTTATATGACAATGAAGTAAAAGTAGACTCTCTCAAATAATAAAGATTTTCCAAATTGGTTCATAAATGACAGTTCTAGGTTAACAATCACAAAAAAAAAATCGCAATCGCAAAATAAATAAATAAAATATATTTTGGATTTTTTGCCCAATACTAAATTCTACAAAAAAAATTGGTTTTTAGCAACCCTATTCTTTGTTCCCAGTTTCGAAAATAGCTAGCCTAACTTCGCCTAGGTAAGATTTCTTTAAAAACAAGCACTTTCTGGTTCTTTTATTTCAATCAAACTGGTGCAGGCCTTATATCTAATGTAATAAGTGCTTAGGTAGCGCAATAAAGTTTGAATTCATAGAGATGAAACTACCAGGCGAAGTTAGGTTCAATGCTCTAAGTTCGCCCACATTTTTCAACCACTGAATATTAACGTATAGTGCTTCGTATCAATTCCTAACACACACACCCAAAAAGACCCCACCCTATTGGTCAGGTTTGCAGTGTGCCGATGTTTCAGACTATCTTTGTTTAGCGGGAAAATTAAAAAAAATGCAATTTTTTATCGAATTTAGGCGAAGTTACAGGAGTTGACGGAACCACATAAGATAAAATAGAAAGTAAATTTACGATCGAAATCTGGCCCAATCCCAATAGCTAGATGGCGCCACCTGAATTGAAGTGAAAGATTAGATCATAAAATTATTATCCCTTTGGAATAGAACGACAAAAGCGAGATGTCACTATCAGCAAACTGTGTGATAAAAAGAGATGGGAGATACGAAGTAGCAGAACCACTTTTGGCAGACGTCAAACAGTTGGCCGCCCCGCAGAAGCTCGCTGAAAATTACGTGCATTTGATTTTTTATATTTAAAAGTGAAACTGTGTTTATCTTGGAGAAATAATGCGTCTGAAACATAGTGACTTGATCGGTGATTGATTGTTATTCATTGCAGCGGCATAACCCCAACAAATAATCATTCAACAGGTAAATTAGTCCAAATCGAAGCCTCTTAATATACGACTTATATTTACTAAAGCGCTTCAATTTTAAAGTACGCAGTTTGATCATTCTATTCTACAAACGTTAATTTACGTAAAAAATAAAGACAGAATAACACAGGGAATGTATATCGACGAATATGTTGTATAATAAAATAATATTGAGTTTTTAACTAGAGCTGCATGTTCAATATTTTGTGTCGACTGTTTATCATGCAGTAAAGTACTATATTTAACTTAGGAACATTGTTATAAATCACTGATCGAAAGGTTATCTCATTTAAAGCTACAAATGTTACTTACTTATGTTAGTTAGGTACTGACATCTTAAATCGGTTTCGTTTGACAGCTTTTACTGTCCTTCTATTCCGATAGGAATATTAATTTTGTGGATTAGATAGCATTTTGGAATAACTGCCATAAAAATAATGTTTAAGGCACATTACATAGATTTAAAAGAAATTCATTCCCAGTAATCAATGCGAAATTTATCGATAATAGTAATAAAGTTGTGAATCTTGTTGTAAGTTAATAGTAAGCTGATGGGTTCTGTTTATATAGTAACATTAAAAAATGGTTATATAAAAAGCAAAAAAGTTATGAAGTGTTTCAGTATCATCCGAAAAATGAAATTTAATTATTTCCCTAGGTATCCACTCATTTATTGCGGGTTCTACCAATGTTTCTAGCTAGATGGCAGCACCAGTCATGAATCTGTCGTTCTCATAAACTGATCAATAAAATAAAAGAGAATAAATTGTAAATACATAGATATTAAACATTAATAAAGCAATTTGTATTATGTGAAACCTTGCTTGAACTTGAAGAAAAATTATGTGCACATATTATTATTTTTTCAAGACGTAATAATTAATAACTTTATACTTTTTAAGTGTATTGCCATACATACATTCATTCATCACAAACTATCTTAGAATTTATATGAAAGTTTGATGAAAATCTCCTACTCATTATTTTTTTGACAGTTCTAGGTAAGAAAATATCATAAACGCATGCAAGGTCTCATACATTTTAAAAAAAAATTACGTTCAATATATATATTTTGCAGAAGTATAAAACAAGTTGATTACAGAAATTATTGTTATGGCTAGAGCTATTACAATGTAGGCATAAGGTGAGCAAGATATGTTTTCCTCATTTTGATGTTTCTTGAAAATATTAGTCTACCGTGTTACCTTTTATTGTTGTCATCAACTCTCTACAACCGTAACCGTTTTTTTTTATCGCCATCCATAGATGATGGAACATTGTTTGTCGTTATGATGAATATTAATGGTTTTAAGAAAATGTACCTTTTAGCAATCAATGTTTAAGTCCTTATTTTAATTGCTGTAACGTGATTTATTTGTGTATGTATTTGCATGGTAATTTTGCTATTGTTTCCTATGTAGGCTAGGACCTCATAAATATGTGCCTTGCGTGTAATAATGGTTGTCAAAGTTGAAGATTCTAGTTTTAAACTGTACAATTGCCAAGCAATGTCCCTAAATGGTAAGATTCTACAAAATAAAGTTTTTAAAAAACATGATTATGTGCATTTCACTAAGTGTCAGGTACGTCCTAGCTAGTACCAGCAAGTCTGCAGTTTACGCGCGCGTTCATTTCACTTCCGCTGTCGGTTGAACGGACGGCCGAGTAGGAAAGAAAGAAAATAACGTTCTTATAGAAAAGATAATATCGGGCGGCTCGGCTCACCGCGCGGCGGTTCCCCCACCACGTCACGGTTTGCGCGCGCAGCGATCCCATTGGCCGGCGCAACGCCGCCCCCCCTCCCCGCCGGCCGCACGCGCAGCGTCTAGATTCCAGATTTGAAATCTCGACCGTTTATTTCGTTCCGAGCGGTCAGAGTGCGCGCGTCTCCGCTGCCGCGCGCCCGCGTTACACTCAACTTGTTTAAAAAACACAGCAACGTGCTCGTAAACGTTCGGTGCTACAACGTGACGTCGCGGACGATAAGTGCGTGCAGTGCGACGATCAAGAGGGACGGCGGTCGGCGGAAGGTCAATTTCTTTCGATGAGTGGAGGTTTAGTGCATGTTTTTGTACATCATGACTAGATCCACACTCATCCATGGAAGTTGCGTGGTTCGGCGCCGAAGGAGCGGGCATCGACGAGCGTGGGACAGGACGCGGGCGGTGATTACGGGCCGCCGGCGCGCGGTAATGACGGCCAGGTACGCCGCTTACCTGCGCGCGCGCCGGCCCGCCCAAAAAATGTCGTTTAGATACACTTCGCGCTGCTTAGCTATTGGCTATTCAGAGTGAGTTTTTGCTGTAGTTTTTAGAGAGAATCTGAAGGTAAAGAATGGTAGTTTTTTACGCGTTTAGTCACGGTTTAGAAATAGACGGGGGAATTTTTGGTTGTATAGTTTATCGCGGCGATCCCTAAAGTCACGTGCGGGGAGCGCGCGGGTGAGGGGAGGGCGCGGCAGATAGCGGCGCAGGCGCATCTGCTCCTTCTGAGAAAGGCCATTGTGGCGGTCCCGAAGTGGTCAGTGCGGTGACGTCACGGGCTGGGGCCGACAACCTTTCCCCCCGTTCCTTACCCCCGCTAATACATCCGCCATCGCGCGTTCATGTTTTTGCATCACTGTGTTAATTATTAAGTTTGTCCTTGTAGGTCTGAGCAGGTAGGACTAGCTAATATCTCTTTACAAGCATACCTAGTCAAAATAAGTTATTACTTAATGGTGCTGGATATTCACTGAAAAATTACCGTGTACAATCATGTACATGTCATAGAGAACCATCTGATGAATAATGTAAATATATGATAAATGATAGACCTAAAAATGCCACGCTACGTTTTTTTATATAATGTACTTTTTGGCGCGAAATGTGGCACGCTGAGATTGACTGAAGAGTTGAAGGAATGGCAATGGCACTTTGAATCACCATGGGTGATCCAACACGGGTCGAATATTTAACCATGAACTGCTTTAATTTACTTGGTAATAATAATATTGAACACAAAGGTTGAAAACTTTACATTGAACCAGAAAAAAATCATAGATCGATCATTTGAACTCGTCTCAAGGCTAGCATAAAATTGGGCTACTGGATTATAAACAGAAAATATAAACTAATATATACAATGAGGTGTACAAAACTACAATATTGTAAATATTCGTTTATTATAAAATAACTAGCTAGATCTGATAAAACTGTAAATATTGGTCATGTTATTTCTCAAATTTTTCAATGATTATACTGTTAGTCACTTAGGATTGTATGCATTGTACCAATGTACAAGTGGAAAAATCACCTTATTAAGTGATTTTTTATCTAAAATTGAAAAAGGTAAACATTGGAGTCCCAAAGATGTCCAATCAAAATTTTAAGACGTCAAGATGCAGATACAACTGGTTGCTACATAAAATATCCTTGTGATTTGCACTAGGATATTTAAATATTTATAAACCATAAACACAGTTATCTTGTATGTTGTTATTATAATGTGTAATAATTTAAAAAAAAACATGTTCAATAGAAAAAAAGCCGGCCGCTAAATTCAAATTCTACAAAACTTAGTGTCTATTCAAACGGGCAGTGTTATAAGCGTTCCTCTACCAAAATTCAAATGTTCCGTCTCTTTCTCGAAGATCGGAATGGTCAATTACCGTGGTAATTTGTTACAATGGGAATAGAAAATTTCCCCAAGAGCAATTTCTATTCTGTCCATCAAGCGATGATTTTGTTATTTCCCCTTGTTTTTTATGGCTCGCGGAGCTATTTAATAGAGTTCCGCGCAGTGGGTTTAGTGGGGCAGGTATCCGTCCCAGGTAAAAAGAAAAAATGCTATTTACTAAAATAATATGCGTTCCTTTGTGTCGGATGCCAAAGAATGCCTTTTTCAAACCGTGAATTTGGGCGTGGGTACACAAATGGGTACCTCGCACAACAAGCTAAGAATATAAACGCATTTGGGCTGCAAATATACTATTCACTACTGCTACTTCATTTTTAAGAAGTGTTTTATCTCAAAATTAATTAACGTTTAATTTAAAAAATTATAGCGCAATAAACAAACCGCACAACGATGAAATCCTCCACCGTGAAGCCACACATATTCCTGTTATGTTGAACACGATACAAATGTGATGCTGATGGCTCATCTACACATAAATCATCCTAATTTAATTGTTAACACTTTCCTTGTTGTTATTCGGGATTATTGTTATTTTACTACTTCACCAATGAATGGAGTGAATCGCTTATGCAAATTTACAGGAAAACGCAAAAGAATTTGACTGGCTGATATTCCCGAAACATGATGTCACAGTTTGAAAATACTACTCAGCATATACTTTCCTTAAAATATTTGCTGCATGCAATAGCTGACACGACAAACTCCTCACGTTTCCGCTGATTTAGATGTTACCTGTGACCTAAGGCTCTTTTGAAACTCAAATTCGAATAGAAACACGTTTAAAAGTTGCAATATGCCTTCATAGGACGTGTCGGACATAGCAATTGTAATATCTAAAGATCATATCTATTAGCGTGTATTGTGTTTGAGTACGTCTATGTATAGACCACGTATGTGGGCATAGCAACGTGGCGATAAAAAGGTGACAAATGAATAACCGATGCAACGTATTCTCGTAAAGAGCGTGTATTGTTAGAGCAGCCATTTTTTGTTGGTACGCATCGTTTCCGCGTGGAGGGCGTGCGAACCGAGGGTCGAGGGAACCGTTCGACCTAAGGTAAGTTTCTTTTGTTTAGCGAGCGAATTAACAGTCGCGCCTTCGCAGTTCGCACGTACTAAAGCGTATTCACACGTATACATTCTGTTCTGCCAGCTCTAACGGCCGTTCCCGTCGATCGGTCGTGACTCGCGAGATTGATGTAAGTTCGAGTAATGGCTTCACATGTCAGTATTAAGGGGCTCTCGAGCAAGACCTATTGGATAAGGTAGGTAAATTATCGAATTTTCACTTGGTCTTGTTAAGAAAAAGGATGAGGATTGACTGTTAAGATTCCAATTGAGAATAGAGTTCATTCATAATTGAGTTAGTAATACCTAATAAATAACCGTCGTTTTGATGTGTATTTTGGTGCAAACTTATCACTATGTCGGATAATACATTAGAAAAATCATCGACTGCAAATTATCTCATGGAGGTTTCCTCCAAAAGCAATTACTTATTTAATTAGTCAGCTAAATTATGTGGAATCCGTATTGATAGCGGCTTCTGCTGTTGGTATGTTTGAATACGACGCTTTTCAATCTAAATTCACATAATAAAAACAATACGATTCCCAGAGTTCATGAATGACACGACAACAGATCGCAACAAAGCGAAACGTCGAGAAAATTCCTCTACAAAGCAGTAGCGGCTGATTGTCACCAATTAGTGGTAATAGCGGCCCTCGCTCGGATAACGCGCTGTAATTTGTAACCGAACAAGATTTATATGTGAAACGCTCGAGGTTGATACCTTTAGGTGCTACTTACACCGGTGTGTTAAACTGCATGACGCTGCTGCAATCTGCAGCTGTGGTTAGAGCATTTTTTCATCATGTTTTTCCTGCCAGCTTCAATTCAAATTCTTTCAATATCTTCGAAGTAAGTAATAATTCTATTTCGCCAGCGTCAGACCATACAATCCGTATGTGTATTTTATTATACGAGTATATTATCCAGTGTAACTTTTACTCTCCTCTCTCTCGTATAACCTCCTGTTTTAAGTTTTTTAAAAACAAAAGAGACAACCAAATTTTAACTTAACGAGTCTTTTTTAAGATTCTTCTTTGTGACATTTGCCAAAGTCTTTGGCAGCTAAAGTGTAATAAAATAATGTAATCTATAACTAAACCAAGAAAAGCAATTTGTTGAATGAAATCTTGATTTGAATACGTACTTATATTTGTGAGCGTTCAAAGCCGTAAGCGTTCACAGGAAATATTTCTTGCATTCGATCATTTGTAGGGGATTGAATGTTGAAACTCGATTTTTATTTATTTCGCTTGATAAGCTGCTATTTCTATTTATAGGATAATATGAAATTAAATCTGCATCTAAAGAGGGAGGCAAACTAGGTATGTATCATAATTTTTCACTTCTTCGTAAGCAAATAAAATTCTAGAAAATATATTCCCTTCTTAAGAAATATAGAATACCTACCTTTTTATCATACTTGATTTTTTAAATAAATTAAATTAAAATAGTTATAGTGATCAATGAAAATATGAAATACATGTTTATATTCTCAGGACATAGCTTGCTTCTAAATTACTTACATAATTATAATACTTAGGATATCGTGGGATGTTCAAGATGTATTTATTGTCACAAAAACTTAATCTAGGGGAGCTTATTAGAATTAATTGAAGAAATTCGGTCGAATAATTCCCGCAGCGCTGGCGCATTGATCCACATGGCTGATGAATATTGATTGTCTCTTATTGCCGTTATTGGTTGGTCCGTCCACTGCGCAGCGCATCGATTTGTGTAATACAACGCGGGCACTAACATGGTACTGTTCTAGGGCTGCCACTGGAAAAAGAAATTAAAATAAAAAGTTTCGTGGGCGAGAAGAAATAAGAGGTTTGAACTATCTGGCTTTCATATTTTATTGTTCTTTGAATGCTTTGAGCACAAGTTCTCTCTCACACGTGACATTGGCGGAACAATAATTGCGGAAACGCACATTGCCCTTACCACCAAAGAAAAGAAAGACCAAGGTCTAACTACACCGCTCTTTTAAGAAATCTTGCTAGCTAAAAGCTCAACGCTTTACCTAATCCAGATTAATTTTGCTTATTTCATTATACGCTATCTGACAACTGTATGCCGCATTAATTGTATGATCATGAGCTGAAGACAGGCATCTGGCTATACGAGTAGAAAATACATTCATAATCATAAGTTTATAAATATTTCTAGTCCAAAAGACAACCTGGACAGCCCTACCCTCCGGTAGGTAAGAAAATCACCGATGTGGTATCGCGTTGTAATTCAATATTTTTGACGCACGTTTTTACGTTGCATTCGACGTGGCTAGCGAAGATTACGCTGGCATATCAAAGTACGGAATACGGAATCAATACATTTACTTTATACCAATATTCTCATCTAGAAGTAAGAAATGCACGATTATAGGTTTATTTGTACGAAAGACTATCATAGTAGACTACGGACAAATAAAAACGCAAATAAATTCGTGAGTCCCATCTTGTCTTTTGAAAATGCCAGTAGGATTTGTTCATTTTAGTTGCAAGGAGGCACCTTTGCTTCAGATATTGTGCAATGCGTTTGACTGATGCTCTAGATACTAGCACTAGAACTACTGTTAGTAGACTTAGCATATTTTATTTCTGCAAAATATTCTTCATCTATTCAAGATACCGATCGCAATCTCCGGAGCAATATTAAAGCCATCAGAAACGTCAACAAAAACAATATTGGTCAGATGAGAGGACGCACACAACCGCGATTTAGTTCACGTCACATATAGATGACAAATTTTGCAAGTGGAACGCCCACGCCACAGATTTAGCTTATCGGATAGCCTCACTAAACGTGTTAATCGAAATAGTAATGTGGGCTTTTATTCCTCTCTGTTGCAACGTTGTGCTAAAACAGAAAATCACGCCGCAAAATAATTTCATTTGTGGTTGGAGGATAGTTAGTGGAAATTTACCTAAATTTTATGCTTAAGGTTAGTTAATAGTACAGTTGCCAGCACATCAGGTTACCCACCTTTGTTGCAAACTATAGCTCTTATAACAACTACATAAGCTACCGCAGTGTTTATAAATTTTTACATAAAAGGGTATAATATTTTTTTCCATATGGAAAAATATGGTGATACCGAAGATGAAACTGTGTTCCTACTTTGCTACGAAAACACGTAGCAAGCAATCTTCTACGACAGTCCCGAAATCTTCGTAGCACTTTAGCGTAGTTTATACGATACGAGTATCTACTATAAATATCGTTTTAATTTTAGAGGTGGTTTATTTTATCATTTACCATATAAATCCACAATGCGTTTTTCAATGAAGGCATCAGATACCTATTTATATATACGATACGAGTAGGTATAATATTAGTAATTATTGTTCAAAGCCACGTATCTTTTATAACGGGAACATTTTGAAGCTGCAATTTTTTAACATGACGAGTAAATAATTCGCCTTGTAGGTATTGCAGTCGTTAGCCTATTGTGTTTTGCGGCTCGTGTATTTTACGTAATAGTGGAGTGATTCATGCTTGTTATAAAGTTACAACATCGGTCGATTCGTGTTTTTGAATTGTGCGTTTCCTATCAGCTAAATCAGCTTTTTGGTTGGTGAAACTATCGAATATCATAATAAGAATCAGGGTTCGTATTAACAGACCCTCTGATGCGGTCATATTTCGTAAGTAATCATGACTTTTAACTTTCTAACTTGTCCGAAATGGACTGGTCGTATTCAGACGTCACTCATATCAGTCATGTTAATTTGGTTACAATTTAATTGAGACACCCTCAGTATTATTTTTAAACTCTTATGTGATTGCTTGCTTTCTTACCAAATTTAAGGAAGCGTTTCATCTGTACAATTTCATTAAGAATATTTGATTATTCAGCCATTAAAGTACACATTTTCTTTACCTCTGACTCTGACACTTATGAAATAAACTTACTGCAATCATTTCTGCCTCACCCAATGCTTGTCTGGTACCTAGAGAAAAAAATCTAGCATTAAGTCCGCAATTAGTACTTACTTCCCTTTGTATTGTGCAATATAAATTAACGTTTGTTTTTACAATCTACCTTAATGAAAATCTGTTTACCTATAGGCCTTACTCGTATTTTGCAGACTTACACAGTGTTCGGACAGATACATAAGTACAACTTCTAACAAACTTGTTGCACAGGTATTTAACCATACTATTCCTCTTCTCACCTACCAGAACTCCCCTCCCAAATAATAAACTGAATTTAAAAATGATTTGTAGTTTTATTCCATTCCTCCTTTCAGGGAATTGAGCATTAACAGTGCAATAACATGGTGTCACTGGCTGACAACATCGTGACCGCGAGTGCGCGCGCGGCGGCGAGGCAGGCTGCGCGCGCGCATGTAATGACAGCCGCGCCATTAGCCCTCATTACCCCGCAGTCACGTACCGCAGGCAGAAATGGATTTGTCTTTGCAAAAATAATGATTGTAGATTGCAGACCGCCTTCAAAGAAAATTGGATTCGAATGCGAGTAAACAGGATTCAGGGCAGACCTTGAGGGAGCGGTGTCGTTCACCGCACATCGCGAGATGAAATTGTGAAACAATCTCGGTAGAACGAGTTTTCAGCCGTCGGTTTCACACAGTAATATTTTGTGATGAACTCGTGCTGTTGTCTGACATTTTATTTATTTATTTAAAACACTTCATGCACAAACAAAAGGTCATATGGCGGACTTAATGCTAAAAGCATTCTCTACCAGTCAACCATAGGTCTGTACAGAGAAATTGCATCACAATTCAGTTTAATTTACATTAAAGGTAACTTGCTTTTTTCATATATATTTTATAATTAATTACCTAAACTTACAAGTCAACTAAACACTAGATTTAAAAGTAATCTACGTTTTCAAAAACAGAATATGCATCATGAAGTGATGAGGAGTCGAGAATCCAATCCAATAATTGTTAACTTGCAAAAATACGCCTAAGTAGCAACATATGTGTATATATAAAATAAATGGTCAGCCGAAGTTTAACTACGTAATGACAGCATTTTCAATATTTACTGCTTACTTTAAAAACTTACTACTAGGCCGTAAAGACGCGGCGAGTGGACATAAAACCCACTATGTTGCTGTAAGAGCTCATGAAATTTATAATATCCCTTCTATAACTGCTCTTAATTTGTCTTCTTATTCGGCTTATTTCACTCCGACATGGCTTAGTTAGTCCATAAAGTTAAAATACGTTATTTAAACAGACCATCTATTTTAAGGCTCATTTGCAATATGCGTAGTATTATGGAGGCGTTTAGATTGCCATTTTAAATTGTGCAAAATTCATTATAAAATAATTTATAGATATTCCCCGTAGACAAAGAGCAATAAGTTAAGCGTTAAGAATAAATCATTATAGTACCTACCTACGTACTATTAATTTATTACCGTGACTGTTGACAGGACAGTTGTATTGATTATAAAACTTTTTAACCGAATTCTAAAAGGAGGAGGTTAATAATTTGACTGTACCTTTGTTGTCTTTTTTATTATATAATTATGTTACTCAAATCTGAGTCATTTTGCACGGATTTGAAAAAAAAAACATACCTTTTAGTTGGTTCCATTGTAACCAAGTCGGGATCTGGTGATGGGATCTGGGTGTGAGAATCCCTCAAATTTTAAAGGTACGTGTGGTGTTTTTGTACTAGTATCTCAATGTTGACATGACTTTACGTGTAAGTTGATGGTAGAAATCCTTAACGGCTAGGAGTTCAGCGATTATGACGCCATTTATTATCATTTTCAAGATAGCTAACTATCTTTCCATAGTTAGATACTTATGTATTCGTCTCTATAGTAATGTAGTGTGGTAGGTCTTGTATTAAACTCGTATCTACTTAAAACCTAGTGGAAAAAGCTATGGCTTTAGTTGAATGTACAATTTCTATGACAACAATCATCATTTATTTATTAAAAAAGTTGAAGCCAAGACGAACTAAGTTGGTCTGTCTGTGGAATTATTCACTTGACCTGCCCCAACAAACAATCGATCTATTTCACGACTGGCCTAGTCTCAATAGTCTTATCTATTCCAGTATGTAAGTACAGCAAATATATTAAAGAACTCAATATGTTAAGTACTTACTCACGACGCATAAATGCATTTCACAGGTATAAATCAACGAGAAGGTAACACCAATCAAATAAAATGTTAAGTGAGTATTTAATGTTAAATGAGGTTATAAATTTTAATGTTTGAAAAATCTTTTGCTATTTTAGTTTAATATATTGGTACCTAAGTTGGTACAGACAGAGCAACCTAAGTATGTTTCCTTCCAGCCAGTAAACGATAGTTGCTACCGTTTACTCACAGACTGTACACATACGGCAAGTAATCTAATATAATAAATTGAAGTATCGACACAAGACAAGTGGGGCAGAATGTCTGTCTAATAGATTAACACAGCGATTGGGTGCTCATTCACGCAGCTGCCATTCACAATGACTACAAGGCTAAAGGACTTAATTGCCTTACGTACCAACATTTACATTGTACCTAGGTAGATGAATAGTGTGGTGACCGCGTGTGGAGTGCTTGAATAACGTAGTAAAAATCTTCAGGTTCTTCTCCAATAGATTTATTCCAACAAAATAGTACAAAGATAGGGCACTAAGTGAGAGAAAGTACAAAAAGAGGCCATATACTGGCATGCAGCTCGCTTTTATAGAAATGAAAACCCTTACTTAACAACTGTAGAAAAAAGTGGGGACGACATCTGCTTCCATATCTGAACATTTAAAAAAATATTTATTTGTAGGGATAAACAATCTGCTAATTAAATATGTAAATTCATTAATTATTTATTAATCGTACTGAATTTAGTTAAACTTTTAGATTATTATTTTAATAGTAACCAAATTTAAAATAAATCACCTCCACCATCCGATCATGTCAACTTCCTTTAGGCGCCAAAATGAACATTTGTTATACGGCAGACATAAAAATCGAATAAGTCCCAATAATCTTTAAATAATTATTAATAATAATTAAACCATGATTAATCTAAGTTATTCATAAATCATAGCCGAATTACATTCAACATGGTGGACACTTCCGGCATTTCCACAACGAATGTTAATTATAATATTTATGTCAAATCTAGATAGGTGTAGGTACAAATTATGATGTATTGAACATATGACAAAGAGAATCTGCAATTATATGAATTAAGTGGGGTTACATAAGTCACACACATACTTACTATGTGGTTTAGTGCTGAAGAATACTATTACAGAACTAAGTAAATATGTGAGGCAGACTAGGATCGGGAATCATCGTGTAACACTAGAATACTAGCGAACTGCCATGAATATAAAATTATTGTGGGATAACATCTGTTCGTATGCTTATATGCGCTTTGAATCGTGAACCAAAAAGCACTAAGTCAGACATACCCTTACTAATCTGTGACTAGGTCCTAAATTCTCGCTTATTCATCTTTGATAGGGACAATGTGTTTACCTACCTTATTTTATTTATTCACAAGCATACGTGGGACACTCAGAAAGTTGTGCGACACAAATAAAAATCTCTCACAATTTTTTATAACATTTATTCAAAGTACTCTCCACCAGCCTCTAACAAAGATGCATGCGTCTGAACCAAGAGGCCGTTTCTCGCGGCAATCGAACTTTTTTCGTGTGGTAATTCGATTGCGAGTTTTACTGTTTTACTTTATAAAACAAGTTAAATATCTACACGTAAAAAAACTATCGCGCAAAAAAACTCAGAAATCAAAAACTATGTTTTCTTCTATAAAAAAAATTCATCGGTTAATTTTTTTCGTCTACGAATTTCATAAGAATTAACCCCAGTTTTGAAAACACTTTTTCCAGTCCGCCTTGGACACCTTCCCTGCTCGAACGCAGCCAGCTCACCTGCCGGCGACGAAAATTGTTTCGCTTTGAGCAGTTTTTTTTGGAAATATAAAGAATTCACACGGTGCTAGATCATGGCTGTAAGGACGGTTATTAGACTGGCGTGCCGTCTAGGAAGTCCCTCGTTTTGAGCGCAGTGTGCGCAGGCGCTTTGTCGTGGTGGAGCTACTGCTCCGTAGTAGTCCGCAGAGCCCAGTGTTTGGTCGCTTGTTGCTCACAATAGAGAAAACTTCTGGTCAACATTTGATAGTATACCATTTGGCATTGATGCTTCTTTGATCTCGTAAGGGAATCGACACCAGGCCAATCAAATTAAAAAAGCTAGCGATCAAAATCTTCCCCCGCTCCGAGATCGCTTCACTTTGGTAGGCGATGGTTCATTTTGAAACACCCAAACTGTCAACATGCGCTTGGTTTCTGGATCGTATTGATAAATCCAGGACTCATCACCTAGGCTGTAACGATGTCGTAAACACGCCGAGACGATCCTGCTTCAAACTTTTTCAGCGTATTACGGGGCCATTGCACCCGGGCCTGCTTCTGAGCGTCGGTGAGATGCCCATGTAGAACCTCGTAAAGGTTTTCCGATTCAATCTTCAATATATGTAATTCGCATATTATCTTGGATAAAACTTTTTACTGCTAGCGATTTCTGACGTAGGTAATAGCCGTCAAAGGGCGACCGCTTCGTTCTTCATCCCCCAAGGTTATACCAACGATACACGGTGACCTGGGAGGGGCCTTCATCGTATTAGCTCCAAACGGAAGAATCGTTCGATAGACTTCAAGTGCCGTTTGAAGTCTATCAAACGATTCTTCCGGTTTCAGGCGACACTTGAAATCGTAAAAATCATAGCTCTGCGCAGATTTATTTTTCAGTCAGACTCGATACTTTGAGTTGGCTCGCAAAAAAATTAAAGAGAAAATTTTGAAAATGGAACACATTTATTTTTACTTATAAATAATCATATTTTCGAAAGATTCTAACCGGCAGGCTTCCATAGACATTGTATAATAACTTTTTTTCGCAATACTTTTTGAGTGCCTTGGTATATCATTGTGAGATGAACTCAAGTAGCTTTTTGTAAAAATACATGCTATGAGTACCAAATACCTCATAAAACCACGTACGATGGCGCCAAAACGGTATCCTTTCATTAATGCCTTTTACATGACTCATTTAATTAATGAGATGCAAATCGGCCATTGTAAGTAAGTTGGTATTTGTAAGGCGTTAAGTTTAAGCATTATTTATTCACAAGCATACGTGGGACACTCAGAAAGTTGTACGACACAAAGAAAAAAATATTCTATCTATATTTTTATAACATCTATTCAAAGTATTCTCCACCAGCCTCTAACAAAGATGCATGCGTCTGAACCAAGAGGCCGTTTCTCGCGGCAATCGAACTTTTTTCGTGTGGTAATTCGATTGCGAGTTTTACTGTTTTACTGTATAAAACAAGTTAAATATCTACACGTAAAAAAACTATCGCACAAAAAAACTCAGAAATCAAAAACAATGTTTTCTTCTATAAAAAAAATCATCGGTTAATTTTTTTCGTCTACGAATTTCATAAGAATTAACCCCAGTTTTGAAAACACTTTTTCCAGTCCGCCTTGAACATCTTCCCTGCTCGAACGCAGCCAGCTCACCTGCCGGCGACGAAAATTGTTTCGCTTTGAGCAGTTTTTTTTTTTGGAAATATAAAGAAGTCACACGGTGCTAGATCATGGCTGTAAGGACGATGACCCAGGAGTTAGACTGGCGTGCCGTCTAGGAGTAGGAAGGAACATTTGGTAGTATACCATTTGGCATTGATGCTTCTTTGATCTCGTAAGGGAATCGACACCAGGCCAATCAAATTAAAAAAGATAAAATAAGATCAAAATCTTCCCCCGCTCCGAGATCGCTTCACTTTGGTAGGCGATGGTTCATTTTGAAACACCCAAACTGTCAACATGCGCTTGGTTTCTGGATCGTATTGATAAATCCAGGACTCATCACCTAGGCTGTAACGATGTCGTAAACACGCCGAGACGATCCTGCTTCAAACTTTTTCAGCGTATTACGGGGCCATTGCACCCGGGCCTGCTTCTGAGCGTCGGTGAGATGCCCATGTAGAACCTCGTAAAGGTTTTCCGATTCAATCTTCAATATATGTAATTCGCATATTATCTTGGATAAAACTTTTTACTGCTAGCGATTTCTGACGTAGGTAATAGCCGTCAAAGGGCGACCGCTTCGTTCTTCATCCCCCAAGGTTATACCAACGATACACGGTGACCTGGGAGGGGCCTTCATCGTATTAGCTCCAAACGGAAGAATCGTTCGATAGACTTCAAGTGCCGTTTGAAGTCTATCAAACGATTCTTCCGGTTTCAGGCGACACTTGAAATCGTAAAAATCATAGCTCTGCGCAGATTTATTTTTCAGTCAGACTCGATACTTTGAGTTGGCTCGCAAAAAAATTAAAGAGAAAATTTTGAAAATGGAACACATTTATTTTTACTTATAAATAATCATATTTTCGAAAGATTCTAACCGGCAGGCTTCCATAGACATTGTATAATAACTTTTTTTCGCAATACTTTTTGAGTGCCTTGGTATATCATTGTGAGATGAACTCAAGTAGCTTTTTGTAAAAATACATGCTATGAGTACCAAATACCTCATAAAACCACGTACGATGGCGCCAAAACGGTATCCTTTCATTAATGCCTTTTACATGACTCATTTAATTAATGAGATGCAAATCGGCCATTGTAAGTAAGTTGGTATTTGTAAGGCGTTAAGTTTAAGCATTATTTATTCACAAGCATACGTGGGACACTCAGAAAGTTGTACGACACAAAGAAAAAAATATTCTATCTATATTTTTATAACATCTATTCAAAGTATTCTCCACCAGCCTCTAACAAAGATGCATGCGTCTGAACCAAGAGGCCGTTTCTCGCGGCAATCGAACTTTTTTCGTGTGGTAATTCGATTGCGAGTTTTACTGTTTTACTGTATAAAACAAGTTAAATATCTACACGTAAAAAAACTATCGCACAAAAAAACTCAGAAATCAAAAACAATGTTTTCTTCTATAAAAAAAATCATCGGTTAATTTTTTTCGTCTACGAATTTCATAAGAATTAACCCCAGTTTTGAAAACACTTTTTCCAGTCCGCCTTGAACATCTTCCCTGCTCGAACGCAGCCAGCTCACCTGCCGGCGACGAAAATTGTTTCGCTTTGAGCAGTTTTTTTTTTTGGAAATATAAAGAAGTCACACGGTGCTAGATCATGGCTGTAAGGACGATGACCCAGGAGTTAGACTGGCGTGCCGTCTAGGAGTAGGAAGGAACATTTGGTAGTATACCATTTGGCATTGATGCTTCTTTGATCTCGTAAGGGAATCGACACCAGGCCAATCAAATTAAAAAAGATAAAATAAGATCAAAATCTTCCCCCGCTCCGAGATCGCTTCACTTTGGTAGGCGATGGTTCATTTTGAAACACCCAAACTGTCAACATGCGCTTGGTTTCTGGATCGTATTGATAAATCCAGGACTCATCACCTAGGCTGTAACGATGCAATGTCGTAAACACGCCGGGACGATCCTGCTTCAAACTTTTTTAGCATATTACGGCACCATTGCACCCGGGCCTGCTTCTGAGCGTCGGTGAGATGCCCATGTAGAACCTCGTGAACGTTTTTCAATTCAATCTTCAATATATTTAATTCGCATATTATCTTGGATAAAACTTTTTACTGCTAGCGATTTCTGACGTAGGTAATAGCCGTCAAAGGGCGACCGCTTCGTTCTTCATCCCCCAAGGTTATACCAACGATACACGGTGACCTGGGAGGGGCCTTCATCGTATTGGCTCCAAACGGAAGAATCGTTCGATAGACTTCAAGTGCCGTTTGAAGCTATCAAACGATTCTTCCGATTTCAGGCGACACTTGAAATTGTAAAAACATAGCTCTGCGCAGATTCATTTTTCAGTCAGACTCGATACTTTGAGATGGCTCGCAAAAAATTTAAAGAGGAAATTTTGAAAATGGAACACATCTATTTTTACTTATAAATAATCATATTTTCGAAAGATTGTAACCGGCAGGCTTCCATAGATATTGTATAATAACTTTTTTCGCAATACTTTTTAAGTGCCTTGGTATATCATTGTGAGATGAACTCAAGTAGCTTTTTGTAAAAATACACGCTATGAGTACCAAATACCTCATAAAACGTTATGAGTACCAAATACCTCGTACGATGGCGCCAGAACGGTATCCTTTCATTAATGCCTTTTACATGGCTCATTTAATTAATGAGATGCAAATCGGCCATTGTAAGTAAGTTGGTATTTGTAAGGCGTTAAGTTTAAGCATTTTGCGTAAGGAAAACATTTTGTATAAATAAACGATTGTGTAACTCTAATAAAATGGAAGACTAAGACGTATGTTAGTTTATACCTATTGACGAGTATATCCTTGTGTTTTATAACCTATAAATAGATTCAGTATACAAACTATGAGTCCTTTAGTAAGCTATTTTTAAAATAAGAAGATCCTATGTCTGTCGTTTTAATCGAAAGATTTAAATTCGTTTATCAAATTCGGCTCAGTTTTTTTCTTGAAACTGAACATACCAACACCAATACACATCGCACTTAAAATGTTTAGTATTACATAACTTAGAAGTAACAGGTCGCTAGCTAATTTTGTTTTGAAGTGGCTTGCCTCTAGAGTTCGGCAGGTAAAAAAACAAAATGGTAAGTAATGAAAAATACGGTAATTTATGGTAAAAATGGTAAAATACTCGTAATTTACCAAATAGACCGTAAAATACTCAGTTGCTATATTTATTTATTTTATAATTTTTGCATGATTAAAGCTTTAATCCAAACAGTTGTTGGCGGTGTTGATGGTAGAAAACACTTCAAAAATTGATTATTTTTTACGTTACTTGGGTCACCATATAAAAAAGAAAACAAATATTCGTGCGCATTGCGTAAATTATTAAATGGCATTTAACATTCGCGCTCGCTTCTTGTCTGGTTATTGACGAAACGTTCGAGGAAATATTCGTGCACAGGAGCTGAAGCGAGCTTGCTGTTCACATTGATGTTCACACATCACCATCATCATTATCAGCCAAAAGACGTCCACTGCTGAACATATGCCACCCCCACGGCTTTCCACAGCGACCGGTTGTGAGCGGTCTGCATCCAGTTTGATCCTGCGATCTTTACAAGGTCGTCTGTCCATCTTGTCGGTGGACATTCCACGCTGCGCTTTTGGTCGAAGGGTTTCCAATCTAGAACTTTTCTGCCCCAGCGGCCATCAGTTCCCTGCTATGTGCCCTGCCAAAGTGCCCACTGCCACTAGAGCTTACTGATTCGTAGGGATATGTCCGTTACCTTAGTTCTTCTACGTATCTCGTCGCTTCTGATTCGATCACCGAGCATAGCCCACTCCATTGCTTGTTGAATAATTTTAAGCTTCTTTATGAGGCCCATAGTTAGAGACCACGTAACGGATCCGTATGTCTTCACTGGTGACATACACTGGTTGAAAACTTTCGTCTTCAGACACTGAGGTAATTGACACGAGAGGACGTTCTTATGCAGTTTCCCGAACGCTGCCTAGCCGAGTTGGATTCGTCAATTGACCTCTTTCTCAAAGTTTGACCTATCTAATTGGATCTTTCATCTAAGGTAGACGTACTCGTCAACAACTTCAAGAGTTGAGTTTCCAACGGATACTGGAGTAGGGGAACTTGACGTAATTTTCGTCTTTTCCATGTTTTTTTCAAAGACACACCTGTTGGGATACTTGGTCGAGCATAGTGCCAAGATCATTCAGCGTCTTTTCCACAACGACTATATCATCGGCAAACCAGAGGCGTGTTATGTTTTCGCTATTGACGCAGATGCCGAATCCTTCTCATTCCAGGAGCTTAAAGGCGTCTTCCAATGCCGCTGTAAACAGTTTCGGAGATGTAACGTCTCCCTGTCTTACACCTCTCCGCAATGGAATCGCCCTCGTATTTTGTTCCTGTACTCGGACCGACCATGGTGGCGTTGTTATACAGACACTTTAACACCTATAGTCTATGTGACACCGCTGAAGACGCCTAAGCACTGCCCAAGTTTTGATCGAATCAAAAGCCTTCTCATAGTCCACAAACGCTAAACATAGAGGCATATTATACTCGTACTTCTCGGACTTCTGTATAATTTGCCTTAATAGATGTGGTCTATGGTACTGTAGCCTTTTCAGAATTCGGCTTGTTCGGGAGGCTGGAAGTCATCAAACCTACGTGCGAGACGCTTCGTGATTCACACATGCGCGAGATTAATCATAGCATTTGTTGTACATGAAGATGCCGAAGGTTGAATTAGTTGTAGCTTGCGCTCTGCAACTCGTTAGTTTGTTTAAATACTTGAATATCTTGAGTAAGAAAGTAAAAAGGAACCGGCGACGCAGACGATGGTAAGGTGAATGTTAAGCTTAGTTTTTAGGTCAGTATGATAAGGAGGCATTTTTTTCAAAAATTGTACCCTTTTTCGTGATTTTCAGTTATTAAATTAATAACCTATAAAACGAAAACTACTGGTTTTGATGGAACTTACACTGTAGGTACCCTAAGTAGCAATATATCTGATTGAACAAAAAATAATCATCTCGCTATGACTTCTCGTTTTCAAGAAATCCATGGTGAAAAAAACATCAAAACACACATACACTTACGAAATTTTGAACACGTGTTTGGAACTTTGGAAGCCTTATTAGATTACCCCACTCGAACAATATAAAATTCTAACAATATCACATACCTTATAGGTCGAATTGGTAACCTCCTTTTTTAAAATAAACATTATTATGTTTATATTACAAACACAATATCACTCATAAATCACAAAGTACAAAACAAAAATAAACCTAATAAATATATTTTTGTGTGATGTGAATCCAGCTCAAAAGTTCGTGTTCGTATTGGCATGTAAAGAAGTATCATCATGCTAAGACAGTAAAAATGAGTGAAATGTTATTCATGGTAATTTGGTAAAGGATTTAAGTATATTTATACATTAAGTTTTGTTTATTAAAATCATTTGAATATTTTCCCTGTCATCGGTAATTTTACCGAGTAAATTACATGTTTTTGGTAATTTACTCGAAATTGAGTAAATTACCGGTCACAAACCCAACGCTACTTGCCTCACAAGATGTTATTGTAAACTTTTGTATATGTATGTAATGTAGTTCAATACAATACAGCATACGATAGATTCTGCGCTGAATGCTCAATTGGTCGGACTAATTGGTGAGCGGCCACAGATAACCCTAAACAGGGACGGAATCGAAGCTAGACTATACACAAGATAGTCTTTGTCACCTATCATCCAATCTAAAAGACGGACAACAATCTTATTATTTTTATTTTAAAAATGTAATTATAGGTACCTACTGATATTCTTGTGCAGTGCCCAAGATAATATAATACTACGTAGTGCTATATGCTACAATCTTAAAGGTATGATTAGGTAGTTGGTGTCATAAGCGGTACTCCATCAAATTTATCCCCTACTTCTTGGGATCTTTATCTACGGGTTATTGGTTATGGAACCAGATCCTTTTATGGGGTCATTTGCAACTATTTCATGATTATCCCTAAGTTCTTCTCATTGCTTCTTATTCTGTAACCGTTTCACTAAGTGCTGACTTTTAATACCTCGTAAGGTAGCTAGAGAGTTGTAGATGTTTAATCGATAACTTGCAGACAAAGTTCACTGGGACATTTTTGCGAAAGTTTTTTTTTGCAAATAATATTTGTAAAAACTAGTTTCATTTTTTATTCTAGAGCCTGTACTTTCTGTTAGGTTTCAAAATAATACGTTTTTAATGTAATTTATTATGGATTGGTATGTGGTCTCTTCAAAACTTTACATAAAGTCAGAATATGAACATCACTTTTTTTTAAATCGATCTTCGAACATGGAAAACGGGAATTTTCAAAAAAAAAAATTGTAACACGAAACTGCTTCACTTTTGCCTGATACATGTTATCATGAAATAGTTGCAAATGACCCCCCCTATGACCCCTTAATGCTTCAACACCCGAGCGGTTGCAGGCAACCGCATAACAATAGAATTTGCATTGTGTCTCGTTCACATACGCTTGAGGGATTAAAAGGATCTGGTCCAATATACAAAGTCAAGTATAATAAACAAATCAAACTTGTCTAGTTATTTAGTACCTCTTTAGTACCCTCCGATTTGAGAACAAAAAAATAAAATAAACATGCTTAATTAAAAAAAAAACAAGTATTTCAGTACTACATAACAAATACGTTTCACACTAAATTTCAGTGTTTTTTCGGTATTATAATCGTATTTAACAGAAATATAAGAATACTTAGTTTGAAAGTTGTAGTAACGGTAAGTATCCCAAATACAGCCATTTTATGGGTGATCCTGAATTTTTACTGACTTCAAAAAAAATAGGTAATCAATTCAATGTGTATGTATGTGATATCGTTAGAATTGGATAATATTTGAGTATGTTGATCTAATAAGACTTCCATATACGTGTGCTAAATTACGAAAGTGTGTTTGTATGTTTGTCCACGGATTTATGAAAAATGAGAAGTCATAGCAAGATGTTTTTTTTAGTTCAATCAGGTATATTTTAACAGGGTAGGTACAGTTGTACAGTGTAAAATTTATCAAATTGGTACCCGTACTTTAAGAGATACAGTTAAAACTAAAAATCATGAAATAAAAATAAAATAAAAAATGCTTACAAAAACTTAAAAAGCTTAAATAACGCATGTACCTTCTACCTAGGAGAAACACATTCTTTTGGAATCGGTGCATGATCTCAAGCTTACGTACACCAACAGTCAACGCACATCATGCATTGACTCGAACGAAATAAATTTGTTTCTCCTAAATAAAGTTAGTTGAGAAGGCTTTTATTATGAATATAGGCACTAGCTATAACACAGAAAATATAATAGTACTACATACAGAAGGATCACTGTGCTAATGATAAAGTAAAAACAACTTTTGCTGCAACGCAATGAAGTGCAATTCACTTCGCACGATTTTAATTCAAGGTTGTTTCATCTACCTATCTATACCTGTCTCTTTCTAACACGTAACGCTTTCCCTGTTTCGCGGCCTTGAATGTGTCAGGGTTGCGAGCGGCGCGTGGCACGAACATACGCGTAGAGTTCATTCGCCAGCATCTTAGGTTACACACACTTTTGTTGCAAACTAGCCCTAATGTAAACTACATAAGGTACCAGTGTTAACCTTAATTTGCTGTTGTCCGTACTTAACTACAAAAAGAGACTTTTGTTTATGTGAACCTTATCTGTCGTACCTTTATAAATGCTATCAAAATCGAGATTTATTAGAATACCTAAAAATTAAGGGTGACATTATATAGACTATTAAATTTTGGACTACGTAAAATCCTAACACAAAATTACTTAAGTAATTTGGTAGGTACTTATAAATATTATGCTAAATTTAAAGTAAGTTTATTGACTTGTTTCCGTTTATTTTAAGTTAGATTGACGAAAGTAACTGGGTAGGTATCTTAAACTCAAACCTATTTCTTTGAACAAGAAATGTTGAATACCTACCTACAAAATTTGTTTTGATAAATAATGTCATAATTGGGAACACATATCTCAAATTATTAATAGTTATTTCGTTGTAACGAAGTCAGTAACAGGCTGAGAAAATAAACACAGTCACAGGCGCGTGGCGCGGTCCGCGAGCGGCAGCCCCGCGCTCATTTATGCTCGGCGTACCGAGTCGCTCGAACGTACCTAAACTTCGGAGTGACACCCCCCTGGCTATAAACAAAGCCTCTATGTCTCACTTTTTTGAAGCGTCGTTTTTTAAAAAGTAAAAAAATGGTAAATAATAATTTTTGAGTAATAAAATGTCGTTCTTTCAATCAATGTTTAAGAATAAAATAAGAGCTTCAAAATTCTATAATTTTAAGATACGTTTCGCTGATGTTGAAATACGTAAACAAAGGAGATTATTTGGAACAAAACGAGAGAAGTAGTAGTTCCTAATGAGATTAAATAATAAATATCTTTCACAGATGACAATTGTAAGGCGCGAACACCGCGACCTAACAGAACCTAGCCTAAGTTTTATTTAAGGCAGATGACATATTATAAGAAAAATGTAAGTAGGATAATAGTCCATTATAGTGTCTCATAGTTAGTTTATGAACCGCCTTAGTCCGTCTCTGCGGTGCGCACGCGCATTGCTTACGTCTCACTGCGACGAGCACGAACGAGCGCTACAGCTGCAGTTGACAACTTGCTGGCCTTATCGTTACTTCAAGCTATTCAGTGTGCAACTAGAACTGGTACAACATTTATGACAGTTTTGGCCGTTCTAATATAAACTTCGCCTAAAGTCCGTTTTATTCAGCAATTTCAATATTATCCAATCATTTCATAACTTTTAAAATAATGTCAGCGAATAAAAGTAATGTGATATCTAATTAAAAAAGATCTGAGTGTTTAACAGTTCATTGCCTAAGTAAGATTTGAGTTGTGTGTTTATCTTATTTTAAAATGAATCATTTCGTTTAAAAAGAATGTCAAGATTGTTTACAATATTAGACTAGCAAAGAAAAACGGACTTTATTTACTTATCGTTTGCATGATTGATTTGACGCACAATTTTGTGTCTATTTAGGTAGGTTTCTGCTATTACTATTTACTTACACGTACCTACTTCATAAGAGTCAACTTTACAATGAGAGTTAGTTTCCTGTTTTGAATAAATAATGATGCATTATTCATTTGCTACAATATTATTCAGGATGTAGCACTTTCGATAGAACTCTTCTTGGTCTATCTAATGCCATATTTTGACTGCAGAAAAAAAATCAAGGATTTCAATATTTTCAACTTTTACACACAACGACTCTTAGCATCGATGCAGTCGCGCGTTTTGAAAACGCGCTTCAGCATCGCGACTTACGCAAGGATCAGATTTACTTAATTTAGTATCGCAAGTAGCAGTGTGAAAAGAACCTTAGTGTATTAAAAAAAAACTATCTGTAATTAGTTTTTCTCACGCCATTTTTACAAATGAAGATTTTAAGATATCTAAATAATAATATTACGCACTACTATATGCTAGGTTTACTAGATCGATCGACCGACCACGTGTCGTAAAGTGATTTATTATTGCATGATTTTCATGACTTTGTTTTTGGCATGTCATTTCTATTCCACCACAACTCCCTCATTCCCACAGTCACCATCCATAAATAAGTACCAAACACGAAAACAGTGCGTTACGTTACTTTTTACATAACCCTGTGACAGGCTGCGCGCAACGCTGGGAAGGCAATTCGCGGGCACCGCGCGTATCGCCGTTTCATTCACGGGCCACGCGGGGTTATGGGGTGATTAACCTGCAATGTGCTAACGACCTGCTGCAGGATAAGTGTGATTTTTAAATAATATGAGTTTTTACGCTGTGTAGGATAGTATTTTCCTTATGCGCAATTTTTGTGTACTAGGATTAATCAGCATGGCGCCTCCTAACCGAAAGTGACGGTCAGGAAAGTAGCCTTCACTTTGTGAAAATAAAGATTGATAGAAATAGAATTCCATTTCGAAAACCAAACTTGTAATTAAAATAATCAGTAGTTTAACCGATTTAAGGCTATTGGGCGGTTTGAAAAACTTGATTTCGATTACGCACATATTTTCTGATTATTGATGCTCAAATAGCACGGCATATTTACGACACGGCACCTACGTAAAAGCAGCATTTAGATTCGATTTTTCAACTGCTGTTTCAATCCGAAATATGAAAACAGTGAGGTTCGTGATACTAATTTTCCGCTATGTGCACACTGCCTGACTACTTTGCCTATCCACCTGCTGCCTAATCACAGAATAGTGAATGTACAAAAATGATTCAATGCCATTTGGTACTAAACGCGATGTTACTATGCATTTTTTTACCACCAAGTATCCACAGGTATAATATAAAAAAATAATAAAAATAAAAAGGATTTGAGACTGTCTCGTTACCACTTTACGCACGACGACACGTATCTACTATATAGTCCAATCGTAACAATACGAACGCACAATGACCCACCACTGAACATCAACACTTTTCGGTAAACACACGTTTCCGTTCGGATAAAATCTCATCATTTGCATGCGCAAAGTTCATAAAAGCTGTGGCTGTGCGCTTGCGCCGGATGCGCGGGCTGCAATTAAATTGGACAGCAAATCAGACAAATGCTTGCCATATGGCAACCTTACCCCAGGCCTAAGGTGTGGTGACGGTCACGCGCGGTGCCCACTGCATGGGTGTCCATACGTTTTGAATAAGGGACTGTCTCTTATATCGTCGGCGACAGCTTTACCCCAAAGTCGGGACGCAAAAAATATCGATTCATACGCTCAAAAATTACGTTTATATTTTACATAGTTGTTCGAATCCCACTTCTGACACCAAATATGTTAAAGGCAAGTAAAACCAGGGCTCTTAATGCAGCAAGGTGAAGTTTATTTTTCTGACTGGTATAAAAAACAAATGTTTGATAGATTATAAAAATACTGATAATTTTGAATTAGGAAGCGAGAAAGAAGGATTATAACTAATGCTGGTGATGCTGGTCACTAACAAGAAACCAGCCGCCCAGAAAATTCACATTTGAAGTTTTCAGTTTCGACACAAAGTAAATGAATATCAAAGGACATTGCTTAGGTCCCATAGGTACATTGTGGGTCTAAGAACCAACGGTGATTAAATCACCTTTCGGGTTTCATGTCTCGGATTTTTATGTAAAATCAATCATTTATTGATGGAGACTGAGAAATTAATTATTTAGAAGTTATAATAGCGATTTTCAGGTTATATCTTATTGACATGAACTATAGGATGGCGCTAAAGTTATCTCTGTCTCGGGAGGTGGTATAATTTTTGCAGTTGGCCTATTTGCAGATACTATTGCCAGTACGAAAGAATAAACGTCCCGTTTCGTGTTTTAAAAATATGGTCATAGATGGGCAGAATAGGTACTCTTTGCCAAGCAAATGTCCACCTTCCGTAAAGACAACAGTTAACATTGTAGTAATAGCCGGGTACGCGTCGCATGCGCAGGTTCCTGTGCGAATGAGCAGGGAGTCAATGCAATCAATTTGAACACGCAATGTTCAATTTAGGAAAAATTAAACGATGATGTCAGGCAGATAGCGGTTAAAATAGTGGTAGACAATTGAGAACATTGTCGTAGTTTTTCATTTTCAATTTTGTTAATTGTTGATATTACTTAAATATAATAGTATGTAACAACCATGCTGAAACTCTTACTCCTTCTTTTTTAACACGCTAATCTCTGGCAATTACTGGAACTTTTTTTTTTGTTGCATAGCTTATTTATCGAGAAAGGCTTTAGTCTATAAAACATTCCCCGGTACGTGAGGGGAGGGAACAAATTCACAACGCGCGGACGCAGTCACGGGGGACCGCTAGTAAATTGATAATTATGAGCCAGATAACACACCAATTGTGTTAGTTTCGAACTTAGGTAGTTTTTTTTCTTGTGCTACGAATACAGAAACCGAGTATGTATGAGGAGAGCGTCTCCCATTAAGCGTGCCTTCACATCAGAGCGACAGCAGCGCGTTTCTCAAATGTGAAGGGCTACTGTCATTTTATGTATGAAATCGACAGCAGTGCGACTGTCGCGCTGCTGAAGTCGCCTAAGTGGAAAGCGCTCTAATGCTTAAATATATGTAAACACTCATGACTTAGGTTCTAGTTCATGCTTTTTTTACACAGCACATTTACCCCTTGCAGGATTTAGAACCCGAACCGCGACCGCTGGCATAGTAGTTAGAACCGCTAACCGCTACAACAAATGTGTCGCCATTTTGAAAGGTATTCAATTTATAGAACAATCAAGTTGTTATAACTATCAAATTTCCACCAAAAGGAAGCACGACGTAATATGTAAGGTGTCAGGCACTGAGAGGAGGCAATAATTTTACCTTACGAGTTAAACAGCTACTTTTTCGTGGGAAATGTCAAAAACGTTGAGTTTAAAATAAATCAACTTAACTTACCTTAATTACTTCCTAAAAACTGGTTTTACTAGTTAAGCAATAGTAACCTAGTTTAATCGTTTACGGACAAAAGTATATAAGACATTATTCGCTTACATAACCTACCTCTGTAGAACCTTGGTTCTATACACACTAGTCAAAGTCTAGGACTACTTTAAGAATGGAATTCTTTTAGCAATTAAGGTATAGCCAGTCCTTGACCATTATCATGGCATTCGTGGCTATCCGTCAATAACGTTACTATTTGGAATGGGTGTTCGGATTAAAGATATTTACTTACGTAAATAATAAATACGCAAGTCCCATTGACTTATATGTTTTGCAGTCCCCCGCGACTGCGTCCACGCGTTTTAAGCCTGCTCCCTCCCGGTGCAGCGTATTGTTTTATAGCCTAAAGCCTTCCTCGATAAATAAGCTATCCATCACAAAAATATTTTTTCAAATCGGTTCAAACAAACAAACGCTTTAGCTTTATAATATTAGAATAGAAGACAGATATGTTGCCTACGAAGTAATCGCTACCTACGTTTTAATAACAAGCCGAGTATTCTGTAGATACGAATACGAGTAGAAAGAACTTTCATCACAATGTCAGTACAATTATTTATTTATTTTCATATAAAAAAGAACATGTGGATACAATACAAAAATAGCATGGTTAATAAATAAACACTAAGGTTTGTGTTAATGCTTCTACAACTCACATCGATACTGATTATAAATATTGGATAACTATTTTCAATAATATACTAAATAAAGGAAAATAAGAAACAGTTGAGATAGATACAATATGATTTATCTTCAAATACAATTCAATTAACTCTTATTACTTAGCCGTCTATTAATTAACATGAACTATATAAATTTTTTAGCTAAAGTAAAACAAGATAATTGTCCAACATGTTTTTTCTCTATCTAATTAATATAGACACTAGAATGTATCTGGATTGTATGATACATAACTTAAACTAACGATTTATGGATGTGGTCCTTGTTTTGCCACCAGCAGCACATGCCAACAGCTAATACTTTACTTTTTGCCATTTATAACTTAACTATGCGACGCTATTTTTAGCGAAACCACTTTATAACAAGTTACTAGGGCTGTGAATCATATAAGCTAAAATATAACACATCTAATTAAATAAAGTTTTTTTTTTAATTTTACAAAAAATATTTAAAAGGTATAAGTCGAAATACTCATGAAATTCCACTTATTAGGGGTCCGTAATCCAACAAGGAACCCTTATAGTTTCGCCATGTCCGTCTGTACGCAGTTCAGCGCAGAGACCTGGGGCCCTATTTTTGAATCACTCGCTTCGAAATGGCGAGTGATTTTCGTTCGACAACGAGTTTTTTCCATGACTTAATTCATCTTGGAACGAAAATCACTCGCCATCTTGAAGCGAGTGATTCAAAAACAGAGCTCCTGAGTTGCTAGAAAACAGTAATTTGGCATAGATGTGTGTTTTAATCTGTCCGCCGAAGCGGTGAAATAAAATTAAGGATTTCGTTTTGGGGTAGGTATTTCTCATAGAAGTAACGTGGTTTCTTTTCCTTCTCTTGCCATACCCATCGTCTGGGGTATCGTTCAATAGTTTTTTTTTTTATGTTATTGTGAGTTTGCTCACATCATTTTCTATGAAGTGGCCTGTTTCCGTAACATTCAGCTTTAAAGGCAAATTTTTGTTAGAGTCCTATTTCCCCACCCTCGCCCAACTAATACTTAGTAAGATGGATGCGTCAAAACATTCACAGTAGTAGCACATACAATGAATTTAGAAGTAAAGCCACAGAAAATATAAGTAAAGCTATCACGCCTATGATAAGTAAACAGATGCCAGAGTTGTAGTCCATAAACTTTAATCGAAATAATTTATATGTAAATTTTCGTTTATTTTCCCTTCCAAAAACCTTAAGGTTTGAAACTAAAACTGTAGTTAAATATTGTTATTTAGTTCCTCTTCCAGCTGAAAAAATGCTAAGTTGTGAGTATCGTCATTAAAAGACTCACCGGATTTGTCTCACCATTTCGAACATTTCATTATTTATGGAATCAATTCTTATTATATAACAATCTTAATCATGTTTTACAGGTCATTTTAAGACAATTCAAGTGCTTTCATAGTAAGTAAATACAGAGTACGACTCGCACTTGGTCGGTTTAAATATATCTCCATATATTAGATTACAACGAAATACAATGATATTTCGTAGTATAAAACTAATACTAATCTACGCCGTAGCTACGGCATCAAGAGAGTAATATTTAACCGCTCGTAACGACGTTTAAACATTAGTTGAGTTTAGAATGTTTTTAAAACTCACAGTGTCATATTTTATACTCGTATTCATAAAGATGAAATAAGAAACCAAAACTTTGCGCACGGGCGGGACTCGAACCAGCAACTTTTTCCACAAAGCAGACCACAAATTTCGCAAGGTCGGACAGACAGTACGGTAACTCAATAGGTAGAGCGTTTGGCCCGGTTAGCCAAAAAGTTGCTGGTTCAAGCACAGAAAATATAATAGTATTCAAGTCCCACCCGAGCTCAAATTTTTGATTAGTTAAGTTAACTAAGTATTGATCATGAAAACGAACCTAAGCTTAAACTATCTTCAATCAACGATTACATTTTATCTCGTATACGAGCGACCATGCCTTCTATCACTGTCTAGTTAACTATCTTCATAGTCCTAGCTAGTCTTGGTGAATTAGCAAAGCAACCAGTCAGATAAAATGAAAAAAATAAGTGTTGTTGAGATTGGTGGCCTAGTCTTAGCAATCTTCTTTACCATTCTTAAGGCTAGACGATATTATTTGTGGAAGTTAATTACAACTTACGTCGAGTAGCGCACCTCAATGGTGTACCTCGATGAAAGCAAACTAAAGAAAAATTTGAATTCGCTTTAAGCTCAAACAAAAATAGGTATTTTAGCTTCTATTGAAGAATGGGACTTCACACGCTTTTATAACGATTATTCTTTCGGAATTTGGACGCGATTTCGTTGAAATAAAAGAATAATAATCCAAATACATGACAATTAAGATCAAATTAGTCTTATTTTTCAAAAAGTAACATAGCATTTAAGTATCAATTTCCTTAATAGATCGTTTTCATTGCATGTAGCGTCCACAGGACTAAACGAAAGTTTAATTCGTCCATAGAAGGTATATATTTTTTACATAGCTCTTTTGGACTTAAGGTAACCTTTTGATCTCCTTTTTTATTCATATGTGACCCTGTCCGCAGCTATCAAAATTGCTTGAAGTCGAGTTAGGTACTTAATAGCTGCCATCTTAATTCTTGGAAAAGCCGTTTACTGTTAAAGCTGGATTCTCTTGCCAATTCCTAGCTAGTCTCGGTGAATTAAGAACTGCAATCTTAGAATATTTTATATTGTAGTATAAATAAGGTATACAATTAATATAAAACTGTACAGAAAAATAGTTAAGTTTCGCATTGTTTTGTAACCAATTTTATGGAGATTTAAAATATATACACATTTTGTAGGACATTGTTATTACCATTAAAGAATGCAACTGTTTCCGAATTTCGGGGACGCTCTTTGGGTGGCTGTCTGGCAACGGAGTGACTTAAGCAAGATGGCCGCCAGTTGAGAAGTACTTACTGCTGGTAGTCTTGTTCTGAAAGTAAAAAAGAACGACGATGTGCAGGTGTAGAAAATCCATAATGGCAACGGGGCTAGGTCAAATCGAAAGACAGGAAAAGTAATATCAAGAATAAATGTGTCGCAACTTTAAGCCAAGATTGTGACAAATTCCTTCAAATTTTAATGTCGAACGTGATACCTTTTTAAGCGTTGATGACCAGTACCTAACTTTAATTCATGGAGCACGAAATTTGCTCGTGGTGTCACTTCCATACGCTAGTAAAATTTCAATGCTTGGTAGGTAGCTGTGTTTTCATATTTCAGCATTTATTGGTAATGGAAAAACGATATTTGATTTCTTTCACATTCATAAAATCGACAATGGTCAATTTTTTTTAATATGTGATGTTAAATGACGACGACTCAAGAAGCGCAGCGTTTGGTAAAACCACAGATGGTTTATGTAACGCTGTAAATAGCATAGTTCCTTAATTAAGTTCTTATTGTAAATTCATTATAAATAAAATAAGGTTCTACTCCGATATTAAAGATACGTTAAATATTACTCAGCGAAATTAAATGAGACCGCTAACTTAAAATGCTACGTTGATATTCAGAAATGCCTATCAGAATATGTGCATGAATTATTCATATCTGCAGAAATGTCAAACACATGCCAGGATATGATATGTTGTAGTTATGAATGACTGATGCGGAGCTCTTGAATGCCATTTCCATAATAAAAATTTAATAAAAATCGCTGAGGTACACACACAAAACAATAATAGCGTAAACAACAATACTGATAGGTACTTAATTATGTCGCTACAATCAATCCGTAACTTCAATATAATATTTCATCGCTTTATTATGTACAGTGGTCAGCACACTAGGCTACCCAGTTTTGGTTGCAAACTAGCCCTTATTACAACTGGATAAGATACCGCAGTGTTTACCTTGACGTGCTGTTGTCCGTACCTACCTGCTTGCAAGTTTTAGAAGGTCTTTAGAAACTTTAGACTTTTCTTTAGACCTTCTGAAACTTGCACCCTTTAAGGTAGGAAGGAATTTATCCTGGAATTTATGTGTACCTAACATAGACTTATATGTATTATAGAGGTCGTCGTAAGTAGGTACTTATAAAATATGTATTGCTACGAAAGTATTATTTATTATTTGAATCAAAATTCTAGATTTTAAAGTTTTGCAGTTTCGCAGCTAAGGGAGGTAAAGGAAAAACACGTGAGTGTGATGACAAGTAGAAATCCCTAAAGTCCCTTTTTCTTTGCTAGACGAATAATTTAAACTTTCCAATACTTTAAAATAATATCAGTGAATAAAATTCATTTACCTATAGGTTTAAAACGATCTCACGGCTAATCTATAAATTACCTATGTAATTGGTGAGTTTTATGCTTGGGATTTATGTTTACTTTATTTTAAAATGAATTATTTCGGTATAAAGGAATGGCAAGATTGTTTTCAATATTTGACAAGCAAAAAGAAACGGACTTTAATCGCATGAGATTATTACCGGGGCCTCTATTTTTGAATCACTCGCGGCAAGATGGAGTGTGATATTAATTGATTGATTTCCGATATTCCAATGAAGATTAATATAATTCCACACGGGAGACATTAAAAACAAATAACTTAATTCTGTAAGTACTAACGTCTATATTTCACGTAATTTCCATCGATATTTCATCCGTTTTCGAACGAAAATTACGCGCCATTTTAAGCGAGTGATTAAAAAATAGGACCCCAGGTTCGTAAGATTATAACAAAGTGTGATAATTCCAATTTCACCTACCTACCTATGCCGTCGTTTAATGTCCACATAATTTATTCACCTTCTTCCATTACGCAATCACTCGAGAAGGCACTCACTCGTTATTGTTGGCAATCTAAATAATATTTCGAGTCAAATTGGTCGAATCGGTCCGTGTGAACAAGCCGGATCATGTGCCTCGTGGGATCAGGGGCCCTATTTTTAAATCACTCGCTTGATTATGGCGTGTGAATTGATTTTGAAAACTTATTCAAAATCAATGAAAATCACGTCAAATATAGTTGTTGGTACTCACAAAAGTCAGTTATCCTTTTTCGAATCAGTCCTGAGTTGAATTTTACTAATTTTTCTTGGAAAATCGGACTTTAATCAATAAATATCACACGCCATCTTGACGCGAGTGATTCAAAAATAAGGGCCCAGATCTGTCTTAGTTGTTAGTAGTGATGGGGGCAAAGCAACCAGCCAAATAAATTGAAAAACAAGTGTGGTTGAGATTGGTGGCCTAGTCATAGCAATCTTTTTTACCATTCTATAGTTTTGAGGCTTAAATAAACTATCTGTGGAAGTTCATTAAAACTTGCGTCGTTTAACGCACCTCAATTTTATACGTCGATAAAAGCAAACTTAACAAAGATTTGAATTCGCTTTGTGCTCAAAACAAAAATACTTATTTAAGCTTCTATTGAAGAATGGGACTTTACGCCCTATAATAACGATTTCTTTCGGTATTTGAACGCGATTTCGTTGAAGTAAAAGCACATTTTAATCAAAATACATGACAATTGAGATCAAATAGTCTTATTTCTTCTTGTTATTAAAAAGTAACATAGCATTAAAAATATTAATTTCCTTAAGAAGTAGTTTTATTTGTATGAGCGTCCATGACTAAAAGAAAGTTTAATTCGTCAATAGAAGATATATACATTTTTTTACTTAGCTTTTATGGACTTTAGGTCACCTTTCATCTCGTATTGAATTTGTTCTGTATCCAGGGATACACTGTACAAGGCAAATAGTTATTACTTTGTCTAATACTCTAGTTCGGTCGGCTCGTCGGTCGTAGTCCTATATGTTACACACTGATTGACCTGGATTCTTATTCAATAACTTAAGATAGGTTGACATGTTTTCCATCATAAATAGGATATGGTCAACACTCAAAGTATATTCTATCTTCAGCGTATTGACCACTAGATTTCATTCAGTTGATTTCAATCCACTGCATTTCCGAATGATGGACTGCTCCTGTGGCCCAGTCCATCACTAGCTAGAAAGGCGGTCTTCGGTGTCGCGTGACGATAATTGCAGTCGCGATCGGTGTCATGTCCACTTAATTGAGGTGGCGTGTGCCCCGAGCTTCCTGTCACTTGCCCCTCTCCCCCCTTCCCCCTTCGTTTAGCCTTGATTACTACATCATATCGTACATAAGCGTTAGCTAGTGCAAGACGCATGTTGTACTACGCAAGGGTGCATAGTTTCACTTCTGTGTACGCAATCAGTAAGAAGTACCATACCAGGTTTTACTGAGTAGGGTCTCCCTGGCAAGAGATTTACGGCCTGCTTCACCATGAAATACTTTAAACATGGAACGAATAATTTAAACATCGAACGTTACGTATTAAGTAATGTAGTGGACAACGCTAATAGGAACTTAATCAGACAATGTAAAATAGGACCTATATTAAACAGCTGATCAATAACGAGCGTTGACTACTATAGTTTACTTGGGTTAATTAGGGTGTTTTTCTTGTGCTTGATCTTTCACCAATTGTTCAGTTGTTGCAGTGACTTTGGTACAAGAAAGGCGCTCGCATCCAGACTTCATCGTATGTATTAATTATTTGTACATAGCGAGACTGGTGCTTATAGGGACTAGCCCCTTTATTGACGCGCTTTTGTTTGACAGACCCAAACTTTATTTCATCACAAAGATTGGGTCTTCCAGCAAGACTCAACGCCATCCGACAAGGCAAAAATCACTCAAGCTTGGTTGAGGGAAAATGTGCCCACCTGAATTGCGGCCAACGAATGGCCCTCCTTCAGCCCCGACCAAAACCTGCTGGATTATTCTTTACGGACTGAGTACGAGCTCAGGAGCTCTATTTTTGAATCACTCGCTTCAAAATGGCGGGTGACACTCATTGATAATGTCTATTTTTTATTAAAAACAGCTTGATTCACATTCACAGGAGTAATTGAAATAAATATTACTGAATTTTGTGAGTATTTACTTACATATTTTGCTTGGTTCTCGTTGATTTTTAGTTCGCTTTCTAACGAAAATCACACGCCATATCCAAGCGAGTGATTCAAAAATAAGGGCCCTGGAGCTCTATTTTTGAATCACTATGGCGTGTGATTTTCTATCGAAACCAAACTAAATTTCAACGAAAACCGAGCCAAATATACAGGGTCACAGGAAAAGTCGACCTAGATCCGTTAAGGGCGTGTAGTACACATTATTTCAGAATGATTTTATCATGGAACCCTCCATCCTAAACTTAACCGTTTTCGAGATATTCGAGTTTTAATTTTTTTTTATGAAAATGCCTAAGATGTTTTTAAATTATATAGATACGACCTACGCGCTCGAAAATGGCTACACGAAAGTCAGGTAATTGCCCGGAGTGTATTCAGTTGGCCACGCTTTCTCTTTATGGCTATACGTCCCGACAACGCGTTAAATTATTTGTCGTTTGCTGGTAAAAATGCCTTCCTGTGTGTTTAGGAGTAGTACCAATTACGCTGCAACTGTTAGAAACAAGAAAAACTTGTCATTACATTCATTAGTATAGTTTTTTTCATTTAAAAGTATTAAAACTTAAATCACTTATTTATGCTTTACCATAATTTAGCTATGGCTGACATTAGGCTAAAGAGCGAGATGTCACGCGCTCGCGCCAATGAGCGCTCAGTAGCAATCAATACGTAACGGATGTTATATATTTATCTCTTTCTATCAACAGGCATGCCCCATCTGTTGTCTTTATTAGCGCTTATTGTCGTAATACACAACTATACGTTCGTATATTGAGTAATCCTTGCGCCACTTTAAAATGCTTTAATGTTGGTGTAGAACGTGTCTATACTTTTACGTCATTGGAAAATGCCCAATTTTTCGGCTATTGAATTGAATATTTTGACTCTTATGATTATTATCTTGGTTTTTTTACATGAACAATGAGATGCCTAATGACCTCTATGACTAAAATTGCACGTAAGTTAACTAAATAGGTCGTTGTAGACGATCGAAACTAAAGAAAATAAGTACAAATAATAAAAAAATATTTTTCTTTTCTGGATATTCAAAAAAATATTATGGCACTTGCTCTGCAGATGTGCTTAAAACATCTACATTTTATCAGCTATCCAACGAGGTATAACAACCTAGGGTTGTATCCCAGATAATATAATACTACTAGGTTGTATTTAAACTTATAGAAAAAAATCATAGTTGAAAAGGTTCAGGTAGTAGGTCTAACGGGTCCCTCGGCTATTGTCCTTCAAGTTAATCCGGTGCGTGTGAGCGACAGAACTTACGATTTATGCAGGTGAGAGGGAGAAAAATAATGTGCAAAAACGAGTTTGGGGATACAACATGCCCATTGTTTTGTATTTGGTGGTTTGTTTGCTTGCCATCCATTTTAGTCTGCTCATGCGATTCGTTCATGGTAGATGCGAATTATTGTCCAATTCAGAGTCCAGTAAACAATTACAGTAGTCACAGTTAGAAAAATCAGTCCAGAAACAAAGCCATTTTTTTTATAATTTGTACTTATTTTCTTAAGTTTCGATCGTCTACTGACCTATTTAGTTAACTTACGTGCAATTTTAGTCATTGAGGTCATTAAGCATCTCATTCTTCATGTAAAAAAACAAAATAATAATCATAAGAGTCAAAAAAATTCAAAATATTCAATTCAATTGCCGAAAAACTGAGCATTTTCATAAAAAAAAAAACTCGAATATCTCAAAAACGATTATGTTTAGGATGGGGGGGTTCCATAGTGAAATCATTCAGAAATAATGTGTACTACACGCCCTTAACGGATCTAGGTCGACTTTTCCTGTAACCCTGTAAATACTTACAATATTGAGTATTTTTTTTCATCACTCCTGTGTGGAAATAATCTGTTTTTCATTCGATAATCTGACATTAATAAATGAATATCACATGCCATTTTGGCGCGAATGATTCAAAAATAGAGCTCCTCGTCCGAGAAACAAAACGAATCCCGCTGAAAAAGATTCGTGCCCCCATTGATGACTGACCAAACAGTCTAAAGGCCTGTATTAAAATTAAAGTGGTCATTTTGAATAAGGAATATATTTTATTGTTAGTTAATCAGACCTTCAAAGGCCGTCAGATAAGGCTTTACAGACTGAATAAGTACCTATTAAAAGACCGATTAAAAAATTAAATTTACAAGTGCGAGTTGGACTCCCGCCCTAAGGGGTGGGAGGGATGTGCCAGCTTTAACTGAATTAGAGATCCACTTACTTCCACTTAGCCAAAATACCACAATATTTTGTTGACATCAATCATAACTTTGTTTTTCATAGTGTTTGTATGTAGAACAAAGTTATATATATTAAAACCTATGCGTTAGTTAGTTTCAACTATGTAAGTAACTAATAGTTTCAGAATAAAGTGGCTGTGAAATACGGACGGACAGACAGACTGACGGACAGACTTGACGAAACTATAAGGGTTTCATTTTTCCATTCGGCTACGGAACCCTAAAAATATGTCGTTTTTAAATTAGGCATATTTTATTTTATTTGAGAAATGTTTAGTCTGACGTTGGAAAAGTTCGGCACTTAAGTCGTACGTCGTTTCTACTCCAGTAAAAAGCATAGACAATTCTAAACCCCTTTCTAGGTAAATTGAAGTTACTGGACCGAGCCTTCCGAAAAGAATAGGGTCGTGTAATTACCTGTTAGAGGCGTTTCGGAGATAATGCCCGGCCCTGCGCCCGCGCAGGTAAGCGCAGGACAGGACTAAATTCACAGCAACGGTTGAGCTATGAAGAATAGTTAGAAACTTCTTAGAATTTTCTTACGTAACTCGAAGGTTAGATAACTTTGTTACTTCAGTTCAGGAGATGGACAAAGGATTATAATCTTGTGAATTAAGGATGGTTGAATAGAGTTATTATTATTATGTGTTACTCGTTTATAGGTACTAATATTGCAGTTGAAAAGGCAACTTGCGTCTAAAATATATATAAGTCTATGCTTCCAAAATCAATGCTTGGCACAGACGAACATCACCTCAATGCTTTAAATGTCCGCAAAATATAAACAGGCCGCCTGATACACCCTGTATATGAGTACCTACATTGCCATAAAAAAACTGACTATATTTATTGACTATTGACGACCCGTCTGGTGTAGTGGTCGAGAAATCGCCTACTACGCAGCGGGTTGCGGGTTCGATCCCCGCACAATATAAACATTTGTGTGCATGAACATGTCTGTTTGTATTGGTCTGGGTGTTTTCTATGTATATCATGTATGTATTTACAAACAAAAAGTATTTAAGTATTATATCCGTAGTCTGGCACCCATAACACAAGCTTTGAGTAGCTTACTTTGGGACTAGATGGCGATGTGTGGGAATGTCCAAAGGATATATTTACTAGTGAAATTATAATGTTGAAGCGTCGTCCTGCTGGCCATCATTTTTTTATTTTAATTACAATCATCAACGACCCTGTTCTGATGAGTGACTATCACACGGCGTCCGGCTGCACTTTGTGACTTTCTACGAATCGAGTAATTACAGGAGAGAGTGGGGGTAACAATTGTTGGTCTAATAACCACTAATCTGTTCGCCAGTTGTTTCAACTTTGAATAAGTATCAAACAACTCTCTGAACTCAAAACCCAATACCTTTCTTTCGCTACGTTGTGACGTCGATTTTTCCCGTAGCATTAAACTAATTAGTTAGATCTTTTTAACCATGTTCTACTCAGTTAGTACTACACTGAATCACTTTTATCGCAGTAACTCGGCATATTCATTTCAGTATTAATTCAACGAGCACCCGTTAAACTAGGAGCTGATTATTATATGATAATCTTCAACTCCATATATATTCAACTACTTATAAAACCCAGCATCCTCATATCCAAACATGGCGTTCGATTCACACTAGTTCCTGACGAAACGACGAATCGCATCGCAATAAACTGAGACAAAAGATGCGCAAGCGCCGGTGTGCGGTGTCAATAATGGCGGTTCTCATCGCGTTTCCCTGGAACCGCTAATGATACCACGTGGGAATTTCCCGCGCTTCCGCGTTGTACTTTCTGTGTTCCTGGTAAATGCTGGTGGTGGGATGGCTCCGGGATCGGACGGGATTAACTCCGTTATCTTTTTTTATTACGTATGTGTACGTAGCTAACGCATCTTTCAAATGGCATTCTTTGGTTTAAAATTCACACGTATAGACGTATCCGTAAGAGACCACAAATTTCGCAAGATCGGACAGACAGCACGGTAGCTCAATTGGTAGAGCGTTTGGCCCGGTTAGCCAAGAAGTTGCTGGTTCAAGTTCCGCCCGTGCGCAAATTTTTGGTTTCTTATTTCATCTTTATGGCATTGGTTTCTTATTTAAAGGCGCTTATGTGGCTAAGCTTGGACATAAGCAGGAGTCAGACCACACATTAAGAAAACGTTATAATTCTGGTTTAATTATCGTCCTCACTTTTTCGATTATTATTGTTCGAAGTGCAGCAGTAATAGCGCTTTGGTAGTGATACCGAAACTAAGCAACCTGACGTGGTCTGAGGTTCAACACAATACAGATTAAACAATCGGCTAATTTGTCAATGTTGGGATACATTACCATCTTTGCAAAAAAATATTCACTTTTCAACTAAAGAATGATAAATGTAGTGCTTCCATAAATTGCATAAGTTTCCGGCAACTAAGGCAATGTTGCTTCCATACTTCTGACAGTTGGCAGCAACATTCCTGTGCGGTTTAAAACGAGCATCGTGCTTTGAAAGACACGTTAAGCCACGTCGTCGCCCAGCAGTGTAATGTTTACAGGCTTTACTTTCTATATTTATTATATTAAGTAGATAAATTACGTACTTGGCTCAAACTACGTCATAGTTGAGGTATAAGTTATTCCATTGGCCAACAGTGAAACGTTACAGGCTAACTTGACTTTTTAAATGACCTACTTACTTAATTATTTCATTATGGCTTTTAAACATTTATGAAAATCAGAGACGGACTTTTGAGAGTAAACACAATCCCGCGATCCCAGGGTTTGCTGTTAGGGCCATCACTATAATCAAGCGTCTTCGTGCCCTTGATGGCTTTACAGCGGTAGAAATAAAAACCACAATAAATGAGGCAAGTACGATTCCTACAGTACTTTAACTTTTTACTGCCAAGTTTTTTGAAATTACAATCATTTTTAATGAAACGACAAGAAAAGGTTCGAAGAAATTTTATGCCGCGGAACAAATGTACAGTTAGCGCTTGTTAGTTCCTTTCTTTGATCTCACTGTCAGACGACAAATAAATTCATGTTAGCTATACTAATATTATAGAGCTGAAGAGTTTGTTTGTTTGAACGCGCCTATCTCAGGAACTATCGGACCGATTTGAATATTTTTTTTTGTTTTGAATAATTTATTTATCGAAGAAGGCTTGAGGCTATAGAACATTACGCTGCGATGGGAGGGGAGGGAGCAAACTCAAATCGCGCGGACGAAGTCGCGGGGACCGCTAGTAAGTTATATTAAGGACAACATAAAGCTTTCTTTAGATCGAATAACAATTAATTAAGACAATCAAGCCCCTTAATAGTAGGTACGTCTAGCGGGGAAACATGACTTCGATTGATCATATATTCCAATCCAATACCTGTAATCTAATGAAAAGTGCCAATGAGTCACTCGTCAAATGATGAATTAGTCTGAGTTTTACATATTTAGTTAGATTACTCACCGAAATCGAATGCGGTATGCAGGTGTTTGATGCATTTCCAGTGACCTGTGAGTCAACGGGCAAGAATTTTTAGGAGATTCACATTGAGTGTTAGTACGAATTTTTATTAGCCTTCTGATGTAAGACTTTTTATTTATTGCTTTAACTTACATTCGTTTGCAGTTTTACTCCTTTATGAAAGTACCTACTCATACTTAAGGCCCTATTTCTTCATCGATAGTAATGGTAAAATTTCGTGACCAGCGTTGAGGTATTTTTTCTTCAAAACACACAAAATCATAAATACGAAACCGCTGCTAACGATATTTTAACATTACTACTGATTAAGAAATTAGGTCTAAGCGTTAGTGGTGTGTGTGCTGAACATAGCTCTATCTTGTCGGTGGACGTCCTATGCTGCGTCTTTGGTCGAAGGGTCTCCTATCCTAGAATTTTTCTGCCCCAGTGGCTATCACTTATTCGCGCTATATTCCCTGCCCATTACCCTAAGAGCTTACTGATTCTCAAGGTACCCGTTACCTTAGTTCTTCTACTAAGTAAGTATTAGTTGTGTTGTATGTAAAATACTTAATTTAATTATATCTTGCATCTATTTACATAATAAGTTGAATAGTTCATTAATAGAAAAGTATTTCTGTTAATGAACTATCGGGGTACGTGTAGTACACGTACCCCGATTATTAGTTAACATATTGGCGATATGATATCGCTTTCTTTGACAATTCCTAATTAAACAGTTTTTTGACTTTGCCCAAGAAGTTATAATCACGTAGGTATTTTTAATAAACCCTTCCAACAATAGCAGCAATGGCATTCACATCACTTTTTCAAAGGTTTAACAAAATATTTATCATCTGTTAGTTAATACAATAAAAACAGAGTTTAATGGCCGTTCATGTTTTCACTCTGTAGTGTTATAGTTGCGCTGTAAGATTTATCGCCACACACGGTTACATCTGAACGTAACACTCAAATCACTCTATATTCTCTACACAATAAACTTATGTCTATTGAGATGAGTGTCTGATACATGAACCGCACGATAGAAAGTCAGTACCTATACAAAATACAGTAACGTATGTTATAAAGATCCATCATTTTTATAATTTATTTTTTTGATGTCACTTTACAAACTTAACTCAAATTGCACTTGTAAAAAGCAACTGGACACAGTTACCGCTCGGCCACCGACACACTGGCAAGCCATTGAATTTTTCAAGTGCTTTCTTTAACGCGTAGGCTGCGAGATTGCTCTCTCAACATCCTAAGGTTTTTTACAAATATTTAACAGACTTAGATGATGATAAAACTTAAGATGAATTAAGCCAATATATAATTTTATTTCTTACTTGCAAAATTCATTATATTATTAAATTAGGCTTGCTAATGTGTCAGTGGCAGAGTGGTCATGCATGCGCCCGAATAGGGTAAGACACAGAGTTCGATTCCTCGTCTGACACATTTAATTTTACGAGTACAATTTATGAGATTCATAATTTTATTTGAAATCAAGGCGCATAAGAAAATTTGGATGTATTTTAACAACACTACCATTTGTCTATGTAATGGTTTTAGGGACCTTAACTTGAAGTAACTTTAAAAGAAAAATATCAAAACTTACCTTTCTGCCATTTTGGATTACGGCGTTAAAATTTTAAGTGTTTTTTTATGCAGATTAAGTATTCACATAGCTTTAATATTGAGTCACCCATTTAAAATTCGTGGTATCCTCGCCTGTACCCGAGCAAAAGAAATCTAAACCCTCCAAATCGCAGATTAACAAACGCTTACCTATTTCCGTCAATTCGTCACGCGCTTCAAATACTTTACGCTCGGAGTGCTCGCTCACGAAGTCTACCGGTTCCAGCATCGAAGGCCTGGCGGCCTATTATTGAATCACTTACGTACATAACTATTTAATAGTTAATATTACGAGTGAATTTCTTTCGAAAATCATTTAGAAATCAATGAAAATCAAGATATCGTTTTTTAGTAACTTATCTGTTTTGGATTATATTTAAACTAATTATCAATCGAAAATCAATTGTAAATTATTTTATTAGACAACCAACAAGGCATACACCATATACTTCACAACACACACTACAAGAAATAACAAAAAACTTTATCGTGTAGCATAAGTCTACACATCATATAATATAACAAAAACTAAGTTAGCCTGTAACGTCCCACTACTGGGCAAAGGCCTTACCTCAACTATGAGGTACCTAGTTTGAGCCATACTCCACCACGCGGATATATCAGTCGTTTGGCGGCATAATAACATCTGACAGCAAGGTTAGTCGCTTGCCTAATAAACACCCCTCCGCCAATCCGCATAAACATTTATTTATTTTATTTTATTTATTACTATCATCATAAGAAAATATACACATACTTGCCTTATCAATGGTATCTCAACGCCTATTACAGGTTTGTCTAGATCAGGGATGCACAGACCGCGGCCCGCGGGCCGCTTGCGGCCCGCCGGTCGAATACTGGTGGCCCGCCGACAGCAAAAATAATACTCTCGTACATTCGAAAAATATTGAATTCTATTCCAGAATAAAACCAAAAAAAATATGTTCGAAAAGTAATTTGAATCTCGCGCGCGCGCTCTTAAGTTCACGAATTCCCGATTGCTCGCGTAGGTAGATACACGAAGCTTCCAGAGTCGGTTTCGAGATTTCTCCAGACAGTTTTCGACTCTATACGCGCGGTATAAAAGCCACGCTAACCGCAGCGACCCATAGTTCGGTTTTAATTTGAGTGAAGTGTCAATAGTTCTAGTGTAGATTTTAACTCGACTAGCCGGTGTCATATATTTTGATCCACATTCAACGTAGATTTCCCGTCAAGTGCCGTGTATAATTGTGTTGTGAAATCGTAAGTAAAACTCTGTTATTAATAAGTGTTTCCCTACCTATTTAAATCAATTATTTTTGCTAATTTAAAAAAGGATGGGTAATTTAAGTAGGTACTGTAATTGTTTTTAGGTGCTGTGTTAATCCTAGCCAGGATTAGAACGCAACATGGACAAGCCAGGACCTAGTAAAAAACGTAAGGTTAAAGATGAAAATCGGCAGTTTCAAGAAATTTGGACTGAGAAATACTTTTTTGTATGGTCGCATAATAAAGTCGTTTGTTTAATTTGCAAGAATTCTGTTGCGATTGCAAAGGAATATAATGTAAAAAGGCACTATGAAACGCAGCATCCTACTTTTACCAAGTTTACAGGCGAATTAAGAAAGCAAAAAATATGTTGTCTTTAAAACGGGAGCTTATTGGTCAGCAAGCTATGTTTACAAAACCCATCCAAGATTCAGAAACAGCTACAGAAGTTAGTTATGAAATTTCTCGAATGATAGCAAAGCGCAGTCGCCCCTTCAATGATGGGGATTTTGTAAAAGAATGCATAGAAATTGCCGCTAAGAAAATGTGTCCAGAAGCAGCAAAAAAGTTTGAGAAAATTCAACTGAATCGTATGACTATCCAAAGACGTATTATGTCTTTGTCAGGTAATATTGCGGAACAATTAAATGAAAAAACTAAGATCATTGAATTTTTTTCATTAGCACTCGACGAATCCACTGATATTACTTCCACAGCTCAACTTCTCATATTCATACGAGGTGTTACTCAAGATTTTGAAGTCTTAGAAGAGTTGTTAGGAATGTGTTCATTGAAAGGTCAAACCAGAGGAGTTGATATACTCAATGTACTTTTGGATGAGTGTTCAAAAACTGATTTGGACTTATCAAAATTATCGGGAGTTGCCACTGACGGTGCTCCTTCGATGATTGGTGTCAATTCTGGGCTAGTTACTTTGCTGAAAAAGCATCTGCAAGAAAAAAACATAAACGCTGAAGATCTCATGCAGTTTCACTGCATTATACACCAAGAAGCCCTCTGTTCTAAAAAAATTGAATTTCAAAATGTCATGAAAGTGGTAGTTTCGACTGTAAATTTCATAAAATCACGAGGACTCAATCACAGGCAATTCAAACAATTCCTTGATGACATCGAAAGCGAATATGGAGATTTACTGTATTATACAGAAGTAAGGTGGCTAAGTCGTGGATTGACCCTGGAACGATTTCTAAATTTAATAGAAGAAATTGGAATATTTCTGGCGGAAAAGCAAAAGGATGTCCCGGAACTTAAAAGTCCTGATTGGTTGTGTGATTTGGCTTTTTTAGTTGACATTACAAATCATTTGAATGTCTTGAACACACGGCTTCAAGGCAAAAATCAACTGATATCCCAGCTCTACGCTCACGTATCATCCTTTCAATGCAAGCTGACACTTTTCAGATCGCAATTGAATTCTGGAAATTACAATCATTTTCCGAATTATAAGAAAATGGCTGAAAAATTCAACAAAACTGCGATTAATTTCAGTTATGTAGAAAAGCTAGATATTTTGATTCAATCTTTTCAAGAAAGATTTTCGGAGTTTAAAAAAGTGAAACCTCTGTTGGACATATTCAGCAATCCTTTCACGATTTCAGTTGAAAATGCGCCAGAGTCAATGCAGTTAGAAATTATCGACATTCAAAACGACCAAGATTTACGCAACAAATTCAACGAAGGAGACTTGCTGAACTTTTACCGCTGCATTGATAAAAATACGTACAAAGAGTTGCGCATAAACGCTCTGAAATGTGCCAGCTTATTTGGTTCTACCTATATATGTGAACAAACCTTTTCAATACTAAATAATAATAAAACAAAAAATCGAAACCGCCTTGCAAATGAAAGTTTGGAAGCAGTTTTACGTGTTGCTACAAGTAAATTTGAGCCAAATATAAAAAAGATTGTAAGCACTATGCAGTGCCACGCTTCAAATTAATAAATTCTTTTTCAATTTTAATACATAATTATCAATTCTTTATTTTCTTTAATTACCTATACTTCTGGCGGCCCGCCATCAGTTCATAATTTGCCCGAGTGGCCCCTAGTCTTAATAAGTCTGTGCATCCCTGGTCTAGATACTAGTTATTCTCAGTATTAGTTCGTTGAGCATCCATACTCGTATAGCAATAAAAAATCATGAATGAATATTTATACAAAATAACTAAGGATTAGTTAAATCACACAAAAGATGAACAAAACAACTGCATACCTGCAAGTATGCCTTCTATTGAGTGAACGCGCACATCAAACCACTCTACGCATAGATTATTTAAACAAAATATTAAGTCCATTTTATTACTACTTGCACATACCATATTAATGTTCGTTGTATTTAAATTATTTTAGGAACAAAAATCAATCGAAATACTGATGCAAGTGATTCTAAAATAAGCCCCCTGTCCCTAAATGGTGGGTTCATTGGCCTCGTGGCCTTGCCCTTCACGCCGCGGCCTCGCTGACGGATGGACTCCCAGCGAAGTATTTATTACTCTGGTAAGGCTGTTAACACACCTAAGGATGGACTGGTACGTATGTTTTATTGAGACGAACATCACGTGAATGAAATTGCTCTAATTTTTTAAGCAACGTGAAGATCTTACAAATTGTTTGTGCAAATAGAGTAGTTAGTCTGTAGAATCAACGGAATATCTTACAAATTCGACGTTGTATTGAATGCTTTCCATACTATGCTTTCTTTGCCTTACTATACCTATTTGAAGAAATTGACATTTATGGGAGATTCAACGTTTTTGCAGCTTTTAAAATGTAGAGATATTTAAATTCGCCACATATGATTAAAAAACCGGCCAAGTGCGAGTCGGACTCGCGCACTTGTTGACTGCAAATATAACTTTGTTTTTCATAGTGTTTGTATGAAGTACAAAGTTATGTTTGCGGTTGTTGAAAACATGCTTTATCTCAAAAACTGCTCGTTCCATATCATCCAAACCAATTTTTCTTGAAAGTATTTGTTACGATCTATATTATATATATTTTACAAAACTGACATTCTTTTGGTTAAAAGTTAGATGGAGGGGGACGCGCATTTTACCACTTTGGAAGCGGATAGCTATGAAACGTTAAACTTTATAATGAAATGGTTTTAGGAACCTCAATATCATTTTAAAAGACCTATCTATAGACACCCCACACGCATAGGTTTGACTAAAAAATTTTTTTTGTTGTTTTAGTTTTATGTAGGGGATAATTTTTTAATGACATATTTTTTTACTTTTTGTATGAGAATCGGTAAGCGGTTAAAAGAATACATCTTCCTTAAAAATTTCAACAGTGTAATGCTTATAGTTACAGAATAATTTGGGTGTGACATACGGACGGACAGACAGACTTGACGAAACTATAAGGGTTCCGTTTTTTGCCATTTGGCTACGGATCCTCAAAAGGTAAGTAGTTTAAGTTTATTCAGAATAAAATATAAATTAATATAATCCATCCTATCGATGGCATTAGTGTGTGATGTTCCTAATGATTCAACGCAAGTACACTTAGCTGGAAAAAATATTAAACATGAATCTACAATAATTCTAGCTAACGTTGAGTGAGTGAAAAACAACAGTGAAACTGAATGTGAGAACATAACCAACTCATTTATTAAAATGAATAATGATGTGTATTTTTTTTTCATCTCTTCTGTTCAGAAAATTGAACTTTTCATGTGAAGATAGACGGGTGGAAAATAGCTTTTCCATCCCTAGGTGGAAAGTAAATTAGTTTTAATTACTACGATCAGACATGGAGTTAAGGATAATTGAGTCACATCATATTATTCAAATAAAAAAGCTTTCCATATTTTTTAAGATTAGCTATACATTAAAAGCGTGTTATTATTACAATTGGTCTAATTTTTAACAATATTAAATCTACAAATGTAATATTCACATAGTGACACTTTTTTTAAATTTTAAATTGACACATTTTGTTTGTCTTTAACAATATATTTTTTTAGTTTGATCGATTTTGCACAGATTATTAAGCAGGCGGAGGCGACTTGCCGCGATTTTGTTGTTCATAATCTTCTTACTCACTCCCACCTTGAGCCGTCAATCATAGAGCTATCTTATGGGGCAAAATTGAACCTGGAATTTGACATAAACTGTGGTAGTTTTGGTGACAAGGTTAAGGTTGCGTTCTTCTACTATTATTATTGTCTGTGAGAAAAAATCGACCGATATATTAAACAATGATTTGAAATATTTGATATCGTCCGCGTTTTATGTACTCTGTTGTCTTCCTTGCCGTTTCTGCCCTTCTAATCGTGTGTTTTATGTATCACTACAGTAAATAAACTGATATATAATGTAAAAACTTGAGATTTCATCTCTCACCAAACCATAGAATATCTCATCATCGCATCACAATCGCACAGCTAAATTTATTTATTTTTCCTCACAGTCGAAATGAAAAATAGTATGTTTAACTCGGGTGAAAGCACTCATTTCACTCTTAAATGATTAGCACTTTTACTCCGTTCAAACGCCAAAAACATTTCGAGTGAAATGGGTGCTTTCACCCGACATTTCTACTATAGAATTTAAGGGCCAGCAATTGTATGTTTATCTCTGCAAATCTAAGTAATTGAATATTTGTTTGAAGCAATTCTAGGACCAAAACAAGAACTGAGAAGTGACACTTGGATCAAGACCAAGACACAATAATAGGACACACGAGTAATCGTAAGTAATTTTGTTATTACCTCGTTTGTGATACTCTTTAACATACTTTTATCTAACGACTAAACATGTGGATATAATTTTGTTTCTTATATTGTACTAATTAAATTGTTTAGTCTTTTGGGAAGACACTGGCTTCCATAATACAGTTAACACTAGTTTGGCAGCCAGAGTTACGTACATTTCATGTAAAAAATCTGTTTTAGTGCAAATAAAGTTTTTTTAATTCTTAAAATGTTTTCATACAATTTAGTTGAAGAAGAGAAGAAGAAAATGCTGAAAACGTGTCATAAAATTACGAGTAACCGGGCTATTTTTGAACCACTGGGGAAGATTACGCAAAACTTTTTTGTAGAGGGCGCTGTGTGTTTGTTACATGTCAAATATTGTTGATTTGAATCTTTTGTGGATTTGTGAACTTTTTTGACTCTGGACCCTTGTTTTGTGGAATTTTGTGGACTCCTGGCGTGTGGATAGGCAAAAGAAAGTGTTGTGAAAACGTGGAGCTTCGTTAAAAAGGAAAAAAGCTGACCTAGTCGACAGGTAAGATAACATAGTGTTTTTATACTTTTACACGTTTTGATAGCAAATCTAGGATTAAATTTGATCAAATAAAGTATAAACTAAAAGCTTCTTGTAAAAGAAATCTCAGTTTTTTCATTCCAAAGAATAAAAAATTGTTAACGCGACATAACCTCTAAAATAAAGTTATGTTTTTATCATTCCTAGACTGGAGGTCTACGACAGGAACTTCAACTTTGTAAATCCTTTACAAGAGTAGTCCTGAACCCCAAATGAGTTAATTAATTAATTTTAATTTTAATTTAAAGTTTCCTCTTCTCAATGCCTTTTCCAATTTTTTCCCTTGCTGTGGTGGATCACTGGGCAATTTGTAGGAACCTATTTCTTCACTCACAATAGCTGTACAGCGCCCCATTTTTTTTTAAAACTCACTTAAAACAGCAAAGCAACAAATATTTGTATGGGTTTTGACAGTTCCTGAGTAACAAACATTTGGCGCCCTCTATAAGGAACTAATTTGACAGTCTGCCCCCTTGCCTCTATGGCGTGTGATTTTCTGTGTTTGTTTTTTTTAAATGAAAATCTGTTGCAGTTTAAACGACAGTAAATTGAAGGAATATAACGCAGTTTTGTAAGCTACATACGTCTATAATGAGCGCGATTTCCGTTGGATATTAATTGAATTTCGAACGAACATCACTCGTGATATTGACGCGAGTTTTTAAAAATAGAGCCGGTACCCGTTACAATTCAAAAAGTTATATAAAAAGCCGTTTATTCCAATGTTACAAATAAGTCCTACAAGTTAGCCCGAGGGAACGAATGGCAGCGGTCACTAGACCATTCCTTTCTTTATAGGGAAACGGTTAATTAACTGAATATGCCTTACGTCGACAATCAATTGAGGTTAAAAAGGCGTTGGCAATTTTCCTTGGTATATTTTATTATAAAGCTAGTTTGGTAACGCGAAAAGAGATCAACGAACCGGCTTGACTTTTACTAGTCAGGAATAAAGTGTGTTTCGGTGTTGTTTTATTAGTTAATAAGGGGAGAAACTTACTTATTGATTGACAGCGGCCTGCAGCTAGAAGTGTTCTTTACGTCAATACACTTGAAAAGAAAATACCGGTTTATAATATTGAAATTATCTTTAGACTTAATAGCTAACAACTCTTCTCTTTGATGACTGAGTTTAATTAAGGCTCGGTTGCGCCAAATTTACTTTAACTGTAATTTTGTTTAGGACCAAATATCTCCTGTTTTACCTCGAAAGGTGGACTTTAATTTTTCAACAAGAAACAATATCAGCATGATTATAAAAATAAATATTTAAAATAAGCTACAAAATAAATAAATAAATGAAAATTATGTTTATTACAAGTATCATCATTATCAATTACACATTATTTATAAAAGCGGTAAAATATCAAAATAGGTAAAAATCATACAGTCATATTGCTATTGCAAGCGAAAAGAAAGATTTTTACTCATTAGGGAACGTACCCATACTACGAGACCTATTTTTTAAGATTTTTCAACCCCTCCCTCCCCTCGGTGACCACTCGTAGTATGTGCAAAGACCCCCCCCCCCCCTCCTCCTTTAGTTTTTACGTAGTAATTCATAATTAAGATTTTTAATCATTTCGCAAGCTAAAAGTTAAAAAAAAAATGGCTCATTCTCGTCTTTATTGCATAAGACTGCATGCATACTTATAGAATTTATACTTATTTATATTCAATATTTATTAATATGAAGTACTCAATCGAAAGAAATTCTAGGACTTTTTTTATTGCTATGAATTGAAAACTTCTCTCAGTGTAGATTGAAAAAACATGATATTTCTCTCGGTAAAATCGACTACGTGACGAAAAACCTGAGCCACCCCCCCGCTTCTGTGACTAACCGTAGTATTTTAAAGACTCCACCCCCCCCCCCCCCCCCTAAACGGGTTACGTAGTATGGGTACGTTCCCTTAGACCAACTGTTCATTTAGAACGTTTGTTTATAGCTCTTTGCAATGTTTAACATATTTTATTTACCTATCCAAATAAATAAAATCTGATTATTGTATGGACTGAAGCTTATGTAAGCTTCAGGTTTTCAATGCTTTCGTAAAGATGTTATTTCCAACTGATTGTGTATGTTCCACGCGCTGTACCCTTCTTAAGTTTCATGGCTTTCTCTGTAGTTATCTCAGAAAGATCTTTCTAATCTAAGGGTTTTGCATCCAAATCGCGTGTGGAACGGAGTCCTTTCTCGGAAAACGAATAGCGGGCCGCCTGTCTGTTTTACAAGGAACTACGTATGCTTCAAACCATTCATTAGATTAAAGATACCCTCCAGCTAGGACATGATTATTAGAGATTATCTAACTATCACGAAAATCACACTCAAACACACATATTTTAAAAACTGACGTCGGCTTGTTATATATTTCATTACAGTTTACATTACTTTTTTAAGTAACAGGAGAAATTTGCTAAAGAAAATAATCTTTGGTAATCCAACGAAGTTTATAAAGATCTGGCTATTAAAAAAGGAGATGACTGTTATAGTTTCCAAATTTCTGATATCATTAAATGTAGCGTTTTAAAAATTCCAGTCATCTGCGTTTAAACATTTCTATAAACACATAGGTTATACACCTCATTCTTTGACAGTATATTGACGTTGTACTGTATGGGTTCTTGATATAAATCGGATTGTTCCACATCTACCCTCGACAAACCCCACCAGCAAAAAACGAGGCCGTTGTCCCGTGTTTATGAAATACACGATCGCAAACAGTGGAGCCAGTTCTTGCGCCCGCGCCGCCAGATTACAGCGTTTTCCAGATGCATCGAATGACAGTCGCTGGCTAGATATGATTGAAAATCCCCTTCCAAGAAGCGTGAAATGAGGGAAGCTTGATAGGGTTGCTACGACTGAGAAGAAATATTATAAATATCATTAAATACTCGAATTAAGGCATTTGAAAATCTTAAGCGAGTTTACAATATGAATAATACGATTATATGAATATGAATAGAAAATATGAATAGAATATGATGTTACGATTGAATGAGTGGTAGTGTATTGGTAAAAATCTTTAAGGTTTTGTTTTTCTTATTTCAATTCTTAAAACATTTTCTTTAGGTTTTCATTTTTTAAAGATCTTTCGGTGCCAGCTTATCTATACTAATATTATAAAGCTTAAGAGTTTGTTTGTTTGTTTGTTTGTTTGTTTGTTTGTTTGAACGCGCTAATCTCAAAAACTACTGGCCCGATTTGAAATATTTTTTTTACGTTGGATAGTCCATTTATCGAGGAAGGCTTTAGGCTATATAACATAAAGATACGACTCACAAGACCGCAGCTGCAATGAAAAATGTTGCGAAAACGGGTGAAAGATATTCCTTTTGAGAGCTTCCGCTGCGTACGCTGCGGAAACCGCTAAAATTACACAAAAATCATGTATGACAAGATTACACAAAAGTCATGTATGACAGGATTGTTCAGCATTAAGAGTTCTATAATAAAGTCCGCGACAGCATAAGTCTATCTTTTATGGTTGACTTACTACAACCTTTTTTATGTTAATAAATTTGTAAAAAAATAATGCATCATTTTTAGAGGTGTATTATACACAAGTATTTATTCTTATCAAAATAAATACATTCATCATTACGAGCATTTCATTTAGAACAAAGTTGCCCTTTATATCATTTGATTCCAATAAATATCTTAGGAGCTATCACAGTTTTAACATAACTCCGCACCAACATAATGTTGTACAACGTGCGCTTGCGCTAATCTATACTAATATTATAAAGCTGAAGAGTTTGTTTGTTTGTTTGTTTGTTTGTTTGTTTGAACGCGCTAATCTCAAAAACTACTGGCCCGATTTGAAAAATTTTTTTTACGTTGGATAGTCCATTTATCGAGGAAGGCTTTAGGCTATATAACATAAAGATACGACTCATAAAACCACAGCAGCAATGAAAAATGTTGCGAAAACGGGAGAAAGATATTCCTTTTGAGAGCTTCCGCTGCATACGCTGCGGAAACCGCTTAAGTTACACAAAAATCATGTATGACAGGATTGTTCAACATTAAAAGTTCTATAATAAAAACCGCGACAGCATATGTCTATCTTTAATGGTTGACTTACTACAACCTTTTTTATGTTCATAAATTTGTAAAAAAATAATGCATTATTTTTAGAGGTGTATTATACACACAGGTATTTATTCTTATCAAAATAAATACATTCATCATCACGAGCATTTCATTTAGAACCAAGTTGCCCTTTATATCATTTGATTTCAATGAATATCTTAGGAGCTATCACAGTTTTAACATAACTCCGCACCAAAATAATGTTCGCAGCTTAAGTACAACGTGCGCTTGCGCTAATATATTATAAATCTGAAGAGTTTGTTTGTTTGAACGCGATTATCTCAGGAACTGCTGGACCGATTTGAAAAAATATTTCTGTGTTGGAAAGCTTATTTATCGAGAAAGGCTTTAGGATATAAAACATGACGCTGCGACGGGAGGGGAGGGAGCAAACTCCAAACGCGCGGACGAAGTCGCGGGGGACCGCTAGTTATATTATAAAGCTTAAGAGTTTGTTGGTTTGAACGCGCTTATCTCAGGAACTGCTGAACCGATTTGAAAAAATATTTCTGTGTTAGATAGCTTATTTATTGAGAAAGGCTTTAGGATATAAAACATCAGGCTGCGACGGGAAGGGAGGGAGCAAACTCAAAACGCACGGACGAAGTCGCGGGGACCGCTAGTTATATTATAAAGCTGAAGAGTTTGTTGGTTTGAACGCGCTCATCTCAGGAACTGCTGAACCGATTTGAAAAAATATTTTTATGTTAGATAGCTTATTTATTGAAAAAGGATATAAAACATCACGCTGCGACGGGAGGGTAGGGAGCAAACTCAAAACGCGCGGACGAAGTCGCGAGGGACCGCTAGTAAGGAATACTTCTTTCTTTATTCAGTTAGACGCTTCCTTTTTTTAGTGACATGTCTGTGTATTCAAATAAAAAGTCGTACTTAGAACAACATTAATCGTTTTTCGGATCTTCCGCCGGCAACGTATTCAAGCAGGAATGTGTTTATCTATACTAATATTATAAAGCTGAAGAGTTTGTTTGTTTGTTTGTTTGTTTGTTTGTTTGTTTGTTTGAACGCGCTAATCTCAAAAACTACTGGCCCGATTTGAAAAAATATTATTACGTTGGATAGTCCATTTATCGAGGAAGGCTTTAGGCTATATAACATAAAGATACGACTCATAAGACCACAGCAGAAATGATAAATGTTGCGAAAACGGGAGAAAGATATTCCTTTTGAGAGCTTCCGCTGCATACGCTGCGGAAACCGCTTAAGTTACACAAAAATCATGTATGACAGGATTGTTCAGCATTAAGAGTTCTATAATAAAGTCCGCAACAGCATATGTCTATCTTTTATGGTTGACTTACTACAACCTTTTTTATGTTAATAAATTTGTAAAAAAATAATGCATTATTTTTAGAGGTGTATTATACACACAGGTATTTATTCTTCTCAAAATAAATACATTCATCATCACGAGCATTTCATTTAGAACCAAGTTGCCCTTTATATCATTTGATTTCAATAAATATCTTAGGAGCTATCACAGTTTTAACATAACTCCGCACCAAAATAATGTTCGCAGCTTAAGTACAACGTGCGCTTGCGCTAATCTATACTAATATTATAAAGCTGAAGAGTTTGTTTGTTTGTTTGTTTGTTTGTTTGAACGCGCTAATCTCAAAAACTACTGGCCCGATTTGAAAAATTATTTTTACGTTGGATAGTCCATTTATCTAGGAAGGCTTTAGACTATATAACATAAAGATACGACTCATAAGACCACAGCAGAAATGAAAAATGTTGCGAAAACGGGAGAAAGATATACTTTTTGAGAGCTTCCGCTGCATACGCTGCGGAAACCGCTTAAGTTACACCAAAATCATGTATTACAGGATTGTTCAGCATTAAGAGTTTTATAATAAAGTCCGCGACAGCATATGTCTATCTTTTATGGTTTACTTACTACAACCTTTTTTATGTTAATAAATTTGTAAAAAAATAATGCATTATTTTTAGAGGTGTATTATACACACAGGTATTTATTCTTATCAAAATAAATACATTCATCATCACGAGCATTTCATTTAGAACAAAGTTGCCCTTTATATCATTTAAATTCAATAAATATCTTAGGAGCTATCACAGTTTTAACATAACTCCGCACCAAAATAATGTTCGCAGCTTAAAAGTACGACGTGCGCTTGCGCTAATCTATACTAATATTATAAAGCTGAAGAGTTTGTTTGTTTGTTTGTTTGTTTGTTTGAACGCGCTAATCTCAAAATTTACTGGCCCGATTTGGAATTTTTTTTTGACGTTGGATAGTACATTTATCGAGGAAGGCTTTAGGCTATATAACATAAAGATACGACTCATAAGACCACAGCAGAAATGAAAAATGTTGCGAAAACGGGAGAAAGATATTATTTTTGAGAGCTTCCGCTGCATACGCTGCGGAAACCGCTTAAGTTACACAAAAATCATGTATGACAGGATTGATCAGCATTAAGAGTTCTATAATAAAGTCCGCGACAGCATATGTCTATCTTATATGGTTGACTTACTACAACCTTTTTTATGTTAATAAATTTGTAAAAAAATAATGCATTATTTTTAGAGGTTTATTATACACACAGATATTTATTCTTATCAAAATAAATACATTCATCATCACGAGCATTTCATTTAGAACCAAGTTGCCCTTTATATCATTTGATTTCAATAAATATCTTAGGAGCTATCACAGTTTTAACACAACTCCGCAATAAAATAATGTTCGCAGCTTAAGTACAACGTGCGCTTGCGCTAATATATTATAAAGCTGAAGAGTTTGTTTGTTTGAACGCGCTTATCTCAGGAACTGCTGGACCGATTTAAAAAAATATTTTTGTTTGTGGATAGCTTATTTATCGAGAAAGGCTTTAGGATATAAAACATGATGCTGCGACGGGAGGGGAGGGAGCAAACTCAAAACGCGCGGACGAAGTCGCGGGGGACCGCTAGTATATTATAAAGCTGAAGAGTTTGTTTGTTTGAACGCGCTTATCTCAGGAACTGCTGGACCGATTTGAAAAAATATTTCTGTGTTGGATAGCTTATTTATCGAGAAAGGCTTTAGGATATAAAACATGACGCTGCGACGGGAGGGGAGGGAGCAAACTCAAAACGCGCGGACGAAGTCGCGGGGGACCGCTAGTTATTTTATTTTTTATTTATTTTTTTTTTTTAAAGACTTTATTGCACAAATCATAGTGTACAAAGGTGGACTTAATGCTAAAAGCATTCTCTGCCAGTCAAACCTTTAGGTCATGCAGAGAGATGGCAATGGGTGCAGCGAAAAGAAATTTTGAGAAAAACAAAATAGTAACAATTGACTAATATTTATAGTAACAAATAAACGTGCTTTAATTACTGTAAATTATTTTATATTCAATAAATATACTTAAACTTACACAAAATAAATACAATATATAAAAAAAAAATATACATAAATAATACACATAATAAATAAATATTATTTTGCAATTATCTATTCTTTAAGAAATTGTCGGACTTTCCTCTTGAATGATACCTTCGACTCGGCCCTCCTGACATCCAAAGGAAGAGAGTTCCACAGTCGTGTTGCCGTCACTGAAAATGACTTGGAGACGTACGTGGAGCGGTGTGCCAGCGTGCCTAGCCGGAGATTGACGGAGGAACGGAGAGACCGATCGTGAGTTTGGCATAAAAACGGGAACATATCTTTAAGATAAGAAGGCGACGAGGGGTTATTAAGAATAGCATGTAAAATGCAAAGGATTCGAGAGTCTCTACGTTGACGAATAGGGAGCCAGTTAAGCTGTGCTCTAAAACTGGAGACATGGTCATATTTACGGAGGCCGAAGATGAACCTGATGCAATTGTTGAGGAGACGTTCAAGCTTGTCGATAAGGGCTTCAGTAAGATTAGTGCAGCAAGAGTCTGCGTAGTCTATGATAGGGATGACAAGAGTTTGCATAAGCAGAAGCTTCGTCTTAAATGGGAGAAAGAATTTTAAGCGGTAGAGACTTCTCAGACAGACAATCACCTTACGGCTGACCTCAGCTATGTGAACAGACCAGCTAAGCGTAGTGTCCATAGTTAGGCCCAAGTTCTTGACACTAGTAGAGTAAGGTATAGTGGTACCTTCAAACACTATTGGGTCCAGATCCATTACATTAAACCTAGAAACAAGTCCCGGACTACCCACAATAATGGCCTGACACTTCGTAGGGTTGACAGAGATTCCGAAGTTTTGTGACCACGATGAAATATAATTTAAATTTTCGTTCATAAGATGAATTGCAGCAGGTAGTTCTGCAATTTCACTTTGCACATACAATTGCAAGTCATCAGCATACAGATGATACGAGCAGCGAAGATTAAGGGTGATAAGATTTATAAAAATAGAGAAGAGCAAAGGAGAGATTATGCCACCCTGTGGTACACCAGATGACAGATTGTACCAGTCAGAAAGGGCGTTAGGAGTTTTAATTGACTGCTGGCGACCACGCAGATAGGAAGAGAACCATTCCAGGGCTGAAGAAGATACTTTTAAGTACGAAAGTACGGCCAGAAGGAGGTCATAGTTCACAGCATTAAAGGCATTAGAAAAGTCTATTAGAACAAGAAGTGTGACTTTAAAGGAATCCATCCCGTCTCGTATGTCTTCTGTTACCTTCAGCAGAGCAGTGGTAGTACTATGGCCTGCACGAAATCCAGACTGAAAAGGATTCAGTAAGTTGTTCTGAGAGAGATGGGAGGATAACTGTTTAAGTACACACGACTCAATTACTTTTGAGAGAAAAGGCAAAATGGAAATGGGCCGGTATTGGCTTGGAGAAGTGGGATTACGAACCTTAGGGAGTGGACGGACGAGAGCTTTACGCCAAACATCTGGATAAGTGCCAGAGTCCAATGACCAATTAATAATGTGAGTGAGAATAGGTAAAATTATTTTGAGCAATGGCACTATCATCAGACGGCTGATGCCATCCACTCCGGTTGCTTTAGATGTAATCGTAGAAATGGCCTTGCTGATGTCAGCATCGGAGACAGGGGTAAATGAGAAGGGAGTAATGTCAGGAGCAGGGAGTGAAGCTATGTATGCTAAAGTATTCGCTTTGGTGAGAGCATCAAGAGCAGGAAGGTTCGTGAAATGCTGGTTGATGTCGTTGAGATCAAAAGGAATATGGATGTCATCAGACTTTGATCTGCCGACCCCAAGTGAATTCAGAAAATTTCAGAAATTTTATATAATAGTTGTTTCATTGCCAACATTATAAGGTTTTTTAATATTTTTTATTGTAGGCAGCCCTGCCTGGCGCCGGAGGGCGGCCGGCCGCGCTGCATTCCACCCGACCACAAGCCCTGTGTTTAGCTCTCCGGTTGCCTATCTTATTTACACTGCTTGTTGGAAACGCATTTTAAATCCGTTTCTATTTCACTGTGTAAGGGTGACATGCATTTGTAATGAAATAAGAAGCTTTATATGAAGTAATCAGCATAGCAAGAAAGATCAAAAGAATGAATCTTAATCTGCTTTTTTTTTGTATTGCATACCTATTGTACTTAGCTGTCCAAACGTTATTATCTTACTAAGTACTCTTTCTAATTTTGATTGTGTCGGAGTTGGAACGACAGCCAAATTATTCCAGTTAACAAATCACCTTGAATGCACCAGTCTTATAAAAATCCGATTCGTTTAAGTTAAATATAGTCAGAGATAACTAAGTCGTTCATATGCCCAGTAGACTACGATAAACTGATGTTACAGTATCCAATCCGTCACAAAAACCTGCATAATCTCATCAAATCTATGTATGGTGAAGATAATTAGGATCCGTCTACGTGTTTGAATAATATAGACATCGGGAGTGTTGCTATTCCCATGCCGGTTCCCAGAGACGAGAAGAGAACCTCGGCATTCCCTCACGTAGACGCTTCGAGTTATTACGAGGACGAGGACAAAGGCAAGACACTACTCTACTCGATTCCACATTGGGGAGTGAAAGCTGGAAACAAAGACAACGTTAACCCTTTGAGGTTGGAGGTTCTTGGTTTTTACCGGAAACGATTTGTCTAGACAACGGATCCGAATTCCGGACCACTAAGGGCCATTTGTGCAGATCCGAGGTCAAATAAGTCATATTCATCTGTTGCTGTAGGTAAGATTTTTTTATATATAGGCCCAATTTCTTGATCGATAGTAATGGATAAGTTTCGTTACCAGCAGTTGAATATTTACGATTGTGTGTGTTTTGTAGAAAAACTACAGAATGGAGAGTTTAAACCATTGGTTAAGGTATTTTTCATAGAAACACACAATTGTAAATATTCAACCGCTGGTAACGACATTTTACCATTATCATCAATAAATAAATTGGACTTAAGAGACAAAAAGACTCGTTGACATGTTTACACCGGGTTAGCGAAAGTGTTCTGTGTAAGGAACCTTGGATAGATACATCTTCATAACAAACTTTTATAAGTTCTCAATCAATATGATAATAAAGCTCATAATCTTTGGTCTACCTATTTAAAACAATATAACCTATATGATTATTTGTTACTTCAGCAGGAATTTTCAGTCGAAAACTGTGAACCCCACAGATTTTATCGCACTATTTAACCGTACTTAGAACTATTAAACGGTATAATTTAAATTGCTCTACGAGCTACTTTCTGCTAGGTCCGTCCGTTACGGACACCAATATTTCTGGGAGCCAAAAGTAAAAAATATATATACGAACAGATTCGTATAGCGTTTGCTAACTCAATACTTAATACTTTTATTGTTTCATAATGTACAAAAAGGTGTTACAATTTTAGCGATGTGCGATCATTATGAACCCTTTCGGACACTGCAAAATAGTTAATACAGAGAAAGGAAGCTTTATTATACAAAAAAAAACAAGAAAACCTTAAAATGACTCACACTCAATGTAGGTAGGTACGTACGTAGTAAAGCCTTCGTTCGTTACGTTCTAGTAGGTACGCGTTACCGACATTACGTCACACATAAGACGGGTGGATAGATATACATTATCTACTCAAGAAAAAATGTTGCGCAATCAAATAATGTCCTAGCGACTACTCATCTTCTTAACTAGCGAAAAACTGAAGAATTCGGTTACGGATTCGGTTACTATTTGATAACTGTAACATATTAATAAAATTATAATAACGTGGATTTTTCCGATGAAACTATTTTATTATATTATATTTGATTTCGAACTGACATCATAACGACACCCCATCAAACTGCGACATTAATTTAAAAAAATGTATACAAAAATAAAACTGTCAAAAATAAAAAAATATATATAACTTACTCTAAGCTACTTAAAAAATGTATAACACGTGCCAAAAAAAACACTAATAATAAATACGTACTAAAAAGTAAAAATACATGCAAAGCCACCTGGAAGGTGATACAGGAGGAAATAGACATCAGGCCGCAATATAATAACTTTATTGACATTATTCAACATGACAAAAATCTTATCACTAGCCCTAATCAAATTGCAAATTTATTTAATAATTATTTCATTGAACTGACAAATAAAGAAAATAAAAAATGTAATAATTTAAATGACAAATCAAATCTTATGTTAAATAATTCTATTTTTTTAAACCCTATTGACGATAGTGATATACATAAATTAATAATGTCCTTAACACGTTCACAGCGGCGCTATTTTCTGAGGACTTTCAGACAGTGCGGATGAGGCCTTTCTGGGTCAACGTTGAACTTATTTTCAGTGCGTATGAGACCTTTTCGACCTCAGAAAGTTGTTTTTTTAAAAAAACCTTTATACAGGTCAACAATGATTCTATGTTATTGATATTTGACGTGTGTAAACTTAGATATATACTTCGTTGAAATCTAGCTTCGCCAGCGTTTACGACATTTTGTTTTTGAATAAATAAATAAATAAAATATGTCATCTATTCTGCCTCATAACGCACTGAAAGAAAGTTTGGTTTGTATATCGACTAGTGATGGGAATAAAAGAAAGTTGCAGTTACGATAATCAGAATGTTTTTATTTGAAGAAAAATTAAATGTTTAAAAATGTTTTTCATTAAAACAGGGTAAACAAAAAGCTTTTTCACATTGGCCGCAAAAAGTAAGAATTTTTTTAGTTTTTTTTGCAGCTTGAGTTGCACTTAACGTAAGCCTTAGTTTGTCGTAGCAACCAACGCAGCGTTTTCTTTGGGTGCCTTTTTGAAGTGCATGGTCTGAAGATCTGCTTTTAGGCAAACCTGAAAAAACATTCATGTTAGGTTTCGTTTTATAAGTGCGTCAGTTTGCCCTCACACATTATAAAAGTCAGAATCAACACGCAAAGGAGAAGGTGTATTTTTTTTATTTGTCACCATGATGAGGATGACACACATGTATGATTTATATTTTTTGAAGTATGAGAATGTGTATGTGTATTGTGTTTCGGTGTGTAAGGATGTGTTTGTTTTGTACATGTACTCTTACTCATTTACTATTACTGTGCGTGGCCACGCCATTGCAGGAATGTACTCGAATTTTCCAGATATGATGACATGACAGACATCATATCTAGTATACGATCTGGAACTGTAAAGAAAAGAAAAAGTTAAAAATATACAAATTTAGAATTTATATTAATAAGAAAAACAACATTCGTGTTAAAGCGTTATGCATTTTAAACCCATTGTTAAGACAAGAAAACATACAACAGACAGTTAACATAAAAATATTTTGGTGTAAGCCTTTCAGCAAACAAAATCAAAATTGTGAAGGACAAAAACTGAACTTTAAAATGCTATCTGTTAAGAAGAAATATCCACTGTTCAAAGCAACATCATGATATAGGAAGTGTAAAAAAGAAGCCTGCACCCACTGTGTACGGCCGATTTTTGCAGAAAAACCTTTCGGCAAACAAAATCCAAATTGTTTAAGACAAAAACTGAAATTTAACATTCTTATAGTTATGAAGAAATATCCGCTGCAGGGATATAGTTTCAAAGTTTAAAGCAATACCATAACTTAGGCAGTGTAAAAGAAGCATGCGCCCACTGAGTACGACCATTTTTGAAGAAAAACCTTTCAGCTAACAAAATCAATATTGTTTAAGACAAATCTGAACGTTAACATGACAGTTATGAAGAAGTATCCACTGTAGGTATATATATAGTTGCAAAGTTTAAAGAAACACCATAACCTAGGTAGTGTAAAATAAGCATGCTCCCACTGTACACAACCATTTTTCGTAGAAAAATCTTTCAGCAGACATAATCAAAATTGTTTAATACAAAAACTGAATTTTAACATTCTTACAGTTATGAAGAAGTATCCACTGCAGAGATATAGTTTCAAATTTTAAAGCAACATCATAGTATAGATAGTGTAAAAGAAGCGTGCGCCTACTGTGTACGGCCATTTTTCGTAGAAAAATCTTACAGCAAACAAAACCAAAACTGAATAAGACAAAATCTGAACTTTAACATGCTTACAGTTATGAAAAAGTGCGAAGTTTATAGCAACACCATGATATCATGTAATAAAGCGTTCGGTCACATCAATATTAGGTGCAATGCAAAAGAAGTGATTTGTGATTATTTTGTATGTGTTAGTGTTGTATGCGTAGTGTGCGTAGGCGATGCGTGCATTAAGACAATAAGCTTGAGCGCCAAGAATAACAGCGCCAGTGTCCAGCCCAGCATCGTCAGCCTTCCAGTCCCGGTCACCGTCAGTGTAAACGTCAGCGTCCCCGTTACCGTCATCGCCATCGTCAAGCTTGTAGCTCATTATTTTAAAATAAATTTTAAAAATTAAAATGGAATTATAAAAATAACGAGAGGACTGGTAAAATTATAGAAACATTAAAATAATAAATATAATAATTGTATGTTTAATATTATTGGGGACCTATACAATGAATACGTACCTCTTTCGTAGATGCTTTTTCCTGTGAATGTTTCAATAATGGATTCTGTAAAATCTTTCTTCGGCTTTTTGTTACCAGTGGTAGACATATTGTAGATTATCCAAGCATTTACCAGAGCAGTGCCAAATAAAAATTCTGTCATCATTTTTCGGTACCATTTCAATCCGCGTTTTAAAGTTGTGTAGTAAGACGACATTTGGTCACTGTAGTCTATGCCTTTTTTATTTTCATTGTACAAGAGAACGCATGAAGGCTTTCGAATATCTTCGTTGGTTACTCTTGTTTTCTTGCCTGTGTTTACTAAAACTGTATTGTGATTTTTGCAGGTAGTGATCATCAGAACTTGGCGCTTATCACACCATTTTATTATTTTTACGCCATTTGGCTTCATTTTTCCTGCACATTGTCCTTTTTTCAATTTTGTGGAAACAACGGTCTTAGGCAATCCCCTTCGGTTCGAAAGGAGGGTACCACAATAGAACGTCTTTTTGGTTAAAAGTTCTTCGGCCAACCCAACAGAGGAGTAGAAATTGTCAGCTACAACAATACGACCCTCATTTTCTAGCCCTCTAATTAGCCTCAAAACAGTCTTTTGGCCGTGATTTTGCTCTCGATTATTACCTTCCTTGCCTGTATAAACGATTGTATTGTACGAGTATCCTTCAGGGGTGCACAATTTATATAACTTGACCCCATATTTATGTGACTTATTCTTTATGTATTGACGGAATTTAAGCCGCCCGCGCCATGGAATCATAGATTCATCAATAACCAAAATCTTGCCAGGACGGAGCACTTCTTGATATCGGTTATTCAACATATCCTGTATTTGGCGAATTTTATATAATTTATCCCCAGTATTATCCATGGACTCGTCACAGAAATGCCAAAATTTTAAGATAATCAAAAATCTGTCCCTTGGCATAACGGAGCAAATGAACTCATTTCTGTATATTGATTTTTTAGACCAATAGTCGTTTATATGTGGAACTTTGTTTAGGCCCATCACAAGTATGACTCCAAAAAATCTTCTCATTTCTTCATCATCTGTGGGCTTCCATGCTTTAAGACGAGACTTTTCTTTTATTTCATCTTGATGATCTTCTAAATACTTTTCTGCGTATTTGTTCGTATCATTTACTATTTTACCAACAATTTCATCGGTTAAGAACAAGTTGTATATTTCTGCAGGGGTTTTGTTACGCAAACGGGGAATTATGACACTATTTAGGGTACTTTCGTTGAAATCGATATCAATGTCATCAGATATGTCAATCCAATCGTCTTCGTCATCGACAACTACAGGGTCAGCAACTTCATTTTCACCTTCTGAATCGTTCTCAGTTTCACTTTCTTCATCTTCATCTATAGCGACATCACTTGATTCAGAGTTTTCAACCGAACTTTCATCTACATCAGATGTTGATTCATTATCATTGCTTCTACTCTGAATAATGTTGACACCAATATCATTTGCTACATCTTGCTGGTTACTATAACCTTGTCTCAATTGAACATTTTCCTGCTCTTGACGTAATTCTTCTTGTTCATTATCCCTCTCCTGTGCTCTGCTGTCGGTTTCTATTGTACTTAAATTTTCAATTTCTACATCAGATTCATCATCATTGCTTCTACCCTGGATAATGTTGACACTAATATCATTATTTACGTCTTGCTGGTTGCTATAATCTTGTCTCAATTGGTTATTTTCCTGTTCTTGACGTACTTTTTCTCTTTCATGTGCTTCTTTTTCTCCTTCTTCATTTTCCTTCTCTTGAGCCTTGCTGTCGGCGTCTTTTGTACTTAAATTTTCTTTTTCTTCATCAGCTTCATCATCATTGCTTCTACCCTGAATAATGTTAACACTAATGTCTTTTTCTATGTCTTGCTGTTCGCTATAATCTTGTCTCAGTTGTTCTTTATCTTGCTTTTGGCGTACTACTTTCCGTTCGTGATCTTCTTTTTCTTCTACTTGTTGTTTATTTTCTCTATCCTCCGCTATGCTCTCTGTACCTTCATTTTTTCGTAAGTTTTGTATGGATTTATTTATTTGGTTGGTATTAATATCATCCGTGTCATCAAAGGAGTGTTCAAAAACATAATATCTGTCATTTTTAATTGTCTGCTTTTCATAAGTATATGAGGTATCTTTCAGTAAATCCCGCATGTTTTCTTCAGTTAGTTGCACGGGTAATAAGTTTGATACCGAAATGTTACTTAATGACGAGCATCTGCTTGTTTCACCACCAACTTGTAACGGATCAGGAGAAGATGCTCGACTCTTACTATAATTATTGTCGCGTAAAAATTTTTGAGTAGGTGTGAGCACAATTTGGTTACTTGAAGGTCCTGGGTTGTGTAGGATAGTGTATTGTTTTCCGGTACTGGGACTTAAAAACAATTGGTTTTCGGGGTTCGTCATGTTACTTTTTTTTCTGTTCTTTTTAGAAGGCGGAGTAAAAATTTCAGTGTCTGACTCGCTTTCTGTTTCTTCTCTCGTTGGAGGGCAAATCTGAACATTTTTTAAAATTTTGACTTTTTCTACTGGACTATTTTTGATTGGAACCCTTTGTAACACTTTTCTATATTTTAATTGTTTTGCTTCTTCCGATTCACTAGAAGAATCCGAGTCACACAAATTAAGTTTCTTTCTGCAACGTTTTTTTGCCTTGACGTTCCATTGTTAATATTATTTATACGTAGCAGGTACAACACAAAAGTTAACAGAAAAAACGTGATACGAGCGGGCTGGTGGTAGCGAAACGCAGCGTGCTCCCTTATCGAAAGTTAGCGCGTCACTAAAAGAAGACGACCGGCGCCCGCGCTGCCCGCGCCCCGCTCCGTGCGTCTGTGAGGCCTACAATTTATGAGGCAATTTAAACCTCAATCCGCACTGAACGTGAATAATTTACCTTCAGTGCGTATGAGACCTTTTCAACCTCATTACCAAATAAATGTGCCACTAACATAGACTTCACGAGAGAAGAAAAAATGTATATTTGTCTCAGTCACACCTAAAGAAATACCAATGTAGCAGCTCCCCGCACAGAGTGAAATCGCGCGCTTTTGTGCGCCGCAACAGCAAGAAGACACGGATGGGGCTTTTTCTATCTCATAACGCAACGAACGTGTTAAGAAATAGCAACTCTGAAGGATATGACGGTGTTTGTACAAAAGTCATCAAGGCATGCAGTAAGGAAATATGCCATGTCTTGGCATTCTTGATAAATTTGTCATTGGTCTCTGGCACTTTCCCTGACAAACTTAAATTTTCTTTGATAAAGCCATTATTCAAAAGAGACGACAAATCAATTTTAGACAATTACCGACCAATTGCTTTGGTTCCAATTCTATCAAAACTGTATGAAAAGGTTATGCAAACAAAACTCATTTCTTTTTTTGATAAGTATCATATCCTGAAGCAAAACCAGTATGGCTTTCAGAAGGGCAAATCAACCGCTCATGCCATTTTTGATATGGTACATGAAACTCTCACATGCTTAAATAAAAAACACTACACAACTGCTCTTTTTTTCGACATGTCGAAGGCCTTCGATTATGTTTCACATAATTTGCTTCTGGAGAAATTGGAATATTGTGGTATTAGAGGCAACGCCTTGAGCTGGATTAAAACTTATTTGAAAAATAGAAAACAAGCTGTGGAAGTGAGTAAACCTGACTTCAAAAATGTTTTACAAAAATATCAATCAGACCATAAAAAAAACGAATACGGCGTCCCACAGGGAAGTGTTCTTGGCCCACTGCTGTTTTTGATATATATAAACAATCTTCCAAGTGTAATTAAACACAAATGTATCTTGTTCGCGGACGATATATCTGTGATAGTCAAAACAGATAGCAAGCATACACTTGAAAACCACATTGATGACATAAATAATACTGTAAAAACAATAATTGCATGGCTGGAAAAAAATAATTTACTAATAAATCTTGACAAAACTTATTTTATAAATTTTAATAATATATTATATCAATCAATGAATATTAATTATGATGGACATAAACTTAAAGGTACAAACATGACAAAATTCCTAGGGGTATGGATAGACGACAAATTAAATTGGAAATATCAAATCGAAAATGTCTGCAAAAAAATTAATAGATTCTCATACGCTCTGTACAAATTAGGTAAAGTTGCCACTAAAAATACCGCGCTTACTGCATACTTTGCATATGTCGAATCCGTCTTGCGCTATGGACTCATTATATGGGGTTATAGTACTGATGCTCATAAAGCTTTTCTGGCCCAAAAAAAGTGCATCAGGGCGATATGTGGCACTGCACTGCTGACGAGCCATGCCGTCCATTATTCCTGTCGCTAAATATTCTAACCCTTCCAAGTGTTACTATATGTGCACGCTTATATATAATAAAATACCCCAGAATATAAAAGATTTGCCCTTAAATAGATTTAAATGTGTCCTTCTCAAGTGGTTACAAGAACAATGTTTTTATAAGGTGGATGAGTTTTTAAAAATGACGTAGGTTAGGTATTCTATAATTTTTTATTTGACTTTTTATTAAAATGGTATAAATTTAATTGTAATATAATTTTTATGTAATTGATGTAGCAAACTTGTGACTTAAATAATAATATAATGAAGACATTGTGATGAAAATGTTATAATTCATAGTCAATAATTTAGTAAGATTGTAAAATATTTGCATGCTATTTATGATAGCTGGAAAAGCTGAACCGCAATATTTATAACACCTTCAAAAATGTACCCTTTTCCAAAGGCAAATAAAATATTCATTTCATTTCATTTCATATAGAAAATCTAGCCGAATCGCCAAGCTTATCAACGTTATGAATCGACCTGCCGATTCCGAGTCTTTTCTTAGCCATATAAAATTGGGTACTCTGTTTTATGTATTAGATTTTTGGTACGAGTATTGTAGTGTAGTCTGCCTGTGACCACGCATGCTGTAAAACATTCAAAACGTCAGGCGTTTAATTACGAATATACATACGCGAAATAAATCCGTTAAGTTTTAAATTAATACGAGTATTGTGCTTAACATAGGTCGTTTCAGTTTTTATATTGTACACCACAGTTAAAGGCTAAATTGTAACCTTGTTTCTACCACAAATAGGTATTAACCTGTAGTGAATATCACATAGAGCACTGTGGTCTGACAATTGCTAACTAGCAGTTTCATTGTTCAAGGATAACCTTGCCTCGATTGAATTGTCGTGGAAAACATAAAATCACCGTTTATTTCAGCCGAAAAACTGAACATAACTCAGTGTTTGAACTGACTGAATTTGAATTTTATTAATATTATTACTTTGTTCGATTTTTGAATAAACATCAGCTCTATCAAATGACAGTGATTTTGAAAAAGACGTGATTATGGTACTACTCGCGTCTATATATTTAGCATAACTTGACATTGTCGGACGAAAATTGCGCCCTGCTCCCGTCACATGGGTATAAGGTACTTTTGTCGTAATTCAATAGTTTTCGTCTTAACGAAACTGTCAAATCATGGTAAGTTTGGCTCTGCGTGAGATCTTATTACTTCTAGACACAGAAAGCCATACGATCTCGGCTCGGATTTTGTCAAAATTTACATGAAATGTTTTCACGAAATAAAAGCTTTGCGTATTTTTTTTATTTATTTACGATTCTTTAAATGCGTACCTTACGGACTAAAATGTAGTTAAAATCATTTGTGACACATCGTGAGAGAGTTTTAAACGTTTCTGCGGAACTAATGGTGAGTCTTAAGGGACAAACCGTGTCCGGAGAGAATTTCTTAATCGAAGCATTTTAAAAGACATCACAATTAACGTTGTTTTGTACTCGGTAACAACCAGTCTTAAATGCTAACCGCGTTCGATATGGTTGAATATGTGAGTATGTGAAAGGTTTTGATAATTTACAGTTATAAAAGGTTCTATTGGAATAAACTACTTTAAAATGCAACCAGCGTGTGTACTGTTAGCAGTATTACGGCCAGTTTTACAATGCCAGCTTTAGGTCCCATTTAGCATTATTTGTTTACTATTAAAATTAGCCTGTAACGTCCCACTGCTGGGTAAAGGCCTTACCTCAACTATGAGGCAGTTCGAGCAATACTCCACCACGCGGGCTCAGTGCGGATTGGTGGAGGGGTGTTTGCAAGGCAAGCGACTAACCCTGCTGTCAGATGCTATCAAGCCGCCCATAAGGCCTCTAAGTAGGCTTAACGACTAGTATCAACCGATATTAGCCGAGACCAACGGCTTAACGTGCCTTCCGAAGCACGAAGATGCTTGTGATATACGTCACTTATGTGGTCGGAATGATCACCCATCCAAACAAAACCGCGCTGTAGGTTGCTTCACTTCGGTAACAAAGCGCTGCTACTACTGCGCTACGAGCACCTCTTGCACCATTTGTTCACTTTCGTACTTTATACAAAATGATGTTCCATATTTGAATGATATGATATGCGCTCCCATTAACTGTCCACAGAGGATGTCTTTTTTAGGGTTTCTTAGCGTTCTCTATAACGGAATCCTTATAGTTTCGTCAAGTCTGTCTGTCTGTCCGTCCGTATCTATGTCACAGCCACTTTATTCTGTACCTATAAGCATCACACTGTTGAAATTTAGTAGGAAGGTGTATCCTGTTAACCGCTTTAAGGTTCTTATACAAAAAATAAAAAATAATGATATTTAAGGGGGGCTCCCATACATGAAACTAAAACCAAAATTTTTTTTACTCTAACCTATGCGTGTGGGGTATCTATAGATAGGTCTTTTAAAATGACATTAAGGTTCAAAAAACCATTTTCTTTTAAAGTCTAACGTTTGAGAGATACACGCTTCTAAAGTGGTAAAATAGGCGTCCCCCCCATCTAACTTCTAATCTAAGCGAGTGTAAATTTTGAAAAAAAACTTAATATTCATAAAGATGAAATAAGAAACCAAAAATTTGCGCACGGGCGGGACTTGAACCAGCTACCTTTTTTTGGCAGACCGGGCCAAACGCTACCGCTACCGGGCAAAATAATTAATGTAGATCTTAACAAATACTTTCAACAAAAATTGGTTTGAACTAGATCGAACTAGTAGTTTTTGAGATATAGCTCGTTTTCAACAACCGCAAACATAACTTTGTTCGTCATACAAACAATATGAAAAACAAAGTTATATTTGCTGTCATTAAAATATTGTGGTATATTAGCTAAGTGAATTCCTTAAATCAGTTAAAGTTGGCCCTCAATACGCGAGTCCGACTCGCACTTGGCTGGTTTTTGATTGATTGGTTCGTGCCCATTACACAAACATTTGCCCCTTGCGGGATTCAAACCTGCAACCGCTGTCATAATAGTCAGGAGCGCTAACTACTTATTACACCAAATGTGTCGTCAAAGTTAAGGTGTTAGGAGAATATTAAGAAAGAAATTGACTCTTCTTAATAAAATTAATAACTTAATCTTAAACTTTAATGTAAATTATGATCATTTTAAAAGCAAAAGCTTATTAACGAACCTGCAGTATTTCTCATGTTAACATTTTATTATTCTAGGTAGGTTGGGTTCGACCAAACATAGGCTGCTAACATAGGCTCGCACTATACGAAGGATACCTTTGTCTTCGATTGTATACTTAACACTCTCACCGCCATACGGTCCGCCGACGGGACGTATGTTTTCGAGTAAGTCACGCCATCTATTTAATTGCACTTAGCGACATGAGCAGGCCATACGGGCCGCCAGCGTACCGCATCTTTAGCGCCAAAATCCTAACTAAATGTTCTTTATTACAAACAATATTTACCGAGTCTGTCACGCCACACCTCCCGGGCTTGTAACGGTCGCATTTTCGCGTGCTTTTTGTGAAATCTCTCTGAATTCTTGTGCATTTTAGTACTTATACTAAGTTTTTATTATTATGTTGGACTCAGAGGATGACCCAGATATTTCTGTGATTAATCCCCTAGTAATCCTCTAAATAAAAAGATACAGCCATATTTTTTTTTAAAATTGTAGGTAATAAAGTAAACTTTGCCTCTAGTAGGTTATTTTTTCTGTAACAGCGGGCCATACACTACAAAATTAATAAGAAATTGCGAGGTCATAGCGTACCGCACGGCTTGCTGGTAGAAATAAACAGTAAGTCCGCCAGCCGCCCGTATGGCGCGCTAAACTCGTTACTCGGTAGGTAAACATGCGACCGCCGGCGGACCGCATGGCCTGTTGTACTGAAATAATATATATAAAATTGGCAGTCAGAGTGTTAAATAACTCAAAGTCGTTTTTCGAAGTAAACATGTAACAAGAATTAGTAAACGAATGATTGAACTGTATTTTCATCCGGCAAATCAATTACTGCACCTAAGCAGTATGGTGTGAAAGTAAAAATCCTGTTAACTAAACAATGTCGTATTATACCGTGGGAAAGTATCGAGCTGTCAAAAGTTTTGAGTTTAGCAAAATATTCTGTTATTATGACATAAATCATATAGCAAGCAGACGTCATTACACTTTGATTAGCTCTTATTTCACGCATCACGGTGGGTATAAGTTACTTCCGTATAAACGCGACATTCTGAACAGTAGGTAGATGGTAAAATGCCAAATTGATGTACTCCTGGATAACAAGCGATTTATTCTAAGGTTAACATTTATCCTCGTTTAGTCAAATCCACTCTAGTGATCTCATGAAAGTTGTCTTTAGTCTTTTTCTTTTTCAGTCGAAAACAAAAGAACCTCAATAACTTATCACAACTTTTACCTACCTAAGCTAGTCAATTCCTAGAAGAGCTGGGCGGCAGCGAGGGATGTTCGAGCTAGGGCTGCGTCGTGAGATGGCCGCAGCAGGTTCAACGCTCGTGACTCACTGTGGCGGTGCAGCTGCGGCGAATTTTTTTATTATTTTTTTATTTAGTATGGGTTCGCTCTTGACTCCAGTCCAAGCCTAGTGCGACTAAGACGAAGTCGAAGATGAAACGAGCTCGCCCAGAAGAAACCTGTTCACTCAAACTTTGAAAAGATTCGGATTGTAATCCCTAGGAAACACCGACGCGGGCAGCGAGTTCCACTCCTGTGCCGTGCGCATTATAAATGTTGACGAGAAGCGCTTAGTTCGAAACAGCGGCACATCGTATATGAAGGCTTCGACGATACCATACAATATAAAAGAGGCCGTACTAAGTTATAGTTCCTAGAAGTAAGCTTGGCGGCAGCGAGGGATGATCGTGTTAAGGCTGCGCGTTGCTAGGTGGCGGCGTGGCAGGTTCAACGCTAGTGTCGTGAGTTTCGTGACTCACGCGGTGGATGAGCTACAACGAGCGAATGCATAACCTTTCACGCTTTCATGCCGTTTTATGATAGCTTCATCTGAATAAAGCATTGCTACTTTACCTGAAAATAGCTTATTTACTGTAGGAGTTTAAAAAAAATTGGGACTGAAGTTACTAAATAAACTTTTCGCTGTGTAAAGAACACCGTTTATTTATCTTTAATTTGGTTGGTAAACAAAATCGCAAGTCGAAAATCATGATATGAAAAAAAGAGATGATTACAGCGGTCGACTTTTTGACATTCGACGTAGCTAGACCGCACATGGAAGCAGGTTACGGCCGATTTACTACGACGGTACTCTCGATATTACGTCCAGAGGCACGTAATAGAGCTGCGTTCACTCACCCCTCCTGCGCCTGCGCCTCCCGCCCCCGAGCCTTCCCTTGTGGGACGACCACACCATGGAACTTCCCTGGACAAAACACGGTGACAATTCTGATTACAAGTAAGAGTCGATAACTGAATAATCAATCAACTACTAAACTTGCCTTATTTATGGTTCTATCTCCAATTGAGATGATTTTAATTGAGATAGAGATAAAAGTTTGGTGGAGGTCATTGTCCAGAAGTGTCAGTAACGGCACACAAAAAAACGTTTTCAAAAATAAAAATTAAAAGATTATGGATTAGCGGACGTCCTCCTACTTAGGTACTTACGTGATAAATTACTTATTATGGACAAAAGGGTGAATTTACTATGCATTAAACCGGTAGTTAACTACTTACCTACCGACGACACACCCGCAGATAAACGCTGTATCACAGCTGATCCAACCGTCTCTCAGCATTAGCTTGCCGTGCTTCAGTCATTTACGGTAAGTAAGAGTTTATATAAAGCTGGTCTCAATATAAATTTTATCTTGTCATTAGATGAAAGCCTGGCGACCCTATCCTTCCCTCCGTACCCTGTCAGTACAAGTTTTTAGATAAGCCAGTGAGCACTGCTTGACGAATTGGCCTCGTGCCGTGACGGCAACTACCGAGGCACAGGCACCACGCTCCGCGTACCAATCCAATTCTTTTTTACTTTGCTATTCAGAATTTGGATTAATCTAAATCGGTGCGGTCTAAAGTTGGTTGAGACAGCACTATTATGTGAATAGATAAATCTTTAATCGTAACTGAAGTGCTACTGTTATTATTTGCTGTTTTTGTGTAACTAAAGGATGGGGCATTTTTTATGTCTTTTTATGACAGGAATCTTTTGTCCCAAAAATATTACTAGATTCGGGGTTTCTTCCCAATTCCAAGGACTTCATGAATTACAAGGTGTAGCCATGTTTCTGAACTAGAGAAATAAGAATAATTCATTTGTATGGCATTTCCAACTTGGTGATGGCCAAACCAAGCCTTAAAGCTTTGATTATTTATTGTATAGCCCTTAACGTGGTAACAACAGCATACCCTTTGATATATATTGATATTTTTTTCCATAAAGACAAAGGCGCTTTCAAATATAAAATATTTTTTAAAAGAAAATAATTTCGTAGTCTTGAGAATTGGAACAGAAAGACGTTACCGCCTCTGTAATGACCGGTCTATCATTATGGGTAAATTGTGGCATTACACACTTACAGCATAATCGAGTTCGGGTAGCAATGCGTAACCACGGATTTCAAATGTAAATTGTATCATTTTTAAATGTAATTTTCGATGTGAATCGGTGACGATGTTTATAAGAGGTAGTAATCCAGTGTGAAATGGGTATTTAAAGGAAGTACTTTAAAATTACACTGATATTGGACGCCTTTTCAGTGGTTTCTCGACACAGTTTCGTCTGTCAAACACAAAATGGCGCTCGGAAAAACGTGATGCTTACAAAAAGCTTTAAAAAAAGTTAAAAGATAACCTTGCTTTATTTAGTACAAGCGGTTTCTTATGGCTTTACTTGCGTAAATTTCGTATCTCACAAAATATCATTATAAATTAAAGCCTATATACTATTCTAAATTATGAGCCATAATATTGCCGAGTGGCATCAAAACCCATTCAGTAATTACTACTTGAAACATTTACAAACATCCATACATCCTCACAAAATTTCGCATGTATAATATTGGAAGTAGTAGAATGTAATGTATCCAATTTATTATTGTTTATCAAAGTATTCAAATCCACGTTAAAACTTACATCATGTAGCCATCAGTATTGCAGTACAAACATTGCACCTGCCAGATGTACAGCGCCAGCACATCAGGCTACCCACTTTTGTTGCAAACGAGCCCTTATTACAACTGCATAAGATACAGCAGTGTTTACCTTGACGTGCCCTTGTCCGTACAATGAACTCAAAAGTACTAAAATGCCATAGTAATTGTTAGGCGTCCCTAGGTTCGATTCAATGCTCAATACGAGTCACATCGCAGTGAATTTCAATGATTGCGGCGGTGCGTTTGATGTGGCGATTCAGTGAAGTGTTGATTACTATGTTAAAAGCAACCGCTATGCCACCACGTAATACTAGTCACATTCGTTGCTAGTCGTAATTGAAACCTAGAAGGCACCGAAAAGAAAATACTTGGTACTTAGGTTCGTAGTATCGAGTAAGGAATGTTACTCAATCATGGCATCTTGAATCACTCGCTAGGATATAGCGTGTGATATTCGTTCAAAAACAAAAAAAAAAACAAAGAAAATTACGCGAGTTATAGATGTAAGTACAAAATTGAGTTTTTTTTTAAAATCCCTCCCGTGTGGATTACAACCGGTTTTCATTAAAAAAACGATCACATCGGAACACATTATTTTTTATCATTCATACATTCTTTGAAGGCTTTTACGCATCTGATAGTTCATGAATTTCACGAATAAAAATCAAAACACCAGAACTCGCATGTTTCAGTTTAATTAAATTTTATAGTTTTTCATTATGGAATGGGATTTATTAACGGGTCTGCATGCAGAAGTCAGTCAAATAGAGTTTTTTATTTATTTTTTTGTTTCTTTTTAAACTGTTTTGTCACCATGTCTCGGTGGCCGAAAGGTACAGGCATGCGCCTGGATATCTTTAGACACAGGGTTCGATTCCTTATCTGACACATTTGCTTGTTACAAGTGCAATTTATGTCAGTGATACACCTTTCTTTCTACATCCAACATACGAACTGAATCAATTAAAATAGACAACAAAACTCCATGCAGTGTAGCAACGTTGTACTAACCCATTCGAATGTGAACGCGAGTAATTATTGTGTTGAGCAGGATACTAGCGCACTAGCGCGACCGGTCGACAGGTGCGTACGCGCAGCTCTCCTATGGGGCGGGGAATGGGGAATGGTTACTATAGCAGTTAGATAGAATATGCGATTGGGCAATAATTGTAATGTTACATTGTCCTGCAAAAATGCGTAAGTGAAAGTATTTAGTTACATCCAGTAACATTAAATGTTTATTTGGTGTTTACCTAGCACATATTCATCGTTAGAAATACTGCGTTGTTCTATTCTTATCCTTCTTATCCTAAGGCAGACTTATCGGAAGCCTATTTGCTCTGCTATACTGCGAAGTTTTTACTCGAGTACTGCAAATTGTCGCAAAAAACATTGAACCCAACGATTTAGTGACGACATTTAAACGGCCCTGCTGCCAGTTTTACCCGCTCTAAAATGGTATGTGAATTCATTAGCCACCACTCTTATTACACTTTTGAACCATAGCTCAAGTAGAACATCTTATCAGATTGGATTGTACAGAGTAATCCCGTGTTTGTAAAAGGTGTTGGAAAAGGTAGGTGCCCAAGATGATAAGAACCAGTATGGTGCGTTCAAGAACCCAAAGTAATCACTAGGATATTGGAGAAACTATACACCCTAGAAGGTAATATTGTTACTTTCTAGATACACACGGAATTACATGTTTGTAGTTCAATTACTCGGTCAGTAGAGTTTACAAAAACCTAAATATAAATTAAAAAAATAATATGCCCAGCACCATCTACTGGCATGGGGCAGAACGAATGTTTGTGTAGTACTTTGAAAACTTAGTCACCGCCAGCTAATAATAACAAACGATATCTAATGATAGGTAGCTCAACTAAGTGGTTTACATAATTGTACTGTACTGTATTGTAGAGTCCGAGGGTTCGGAGTTCATCTCATTTTTTTGACGTTTGAAGTTCACGTTGAAATCAAAGTTAAAATTTCTTTTGAGCTGGCTGATTATAATGGATTGTGGCTAACAAGACGTATTTAAATTTTTGGCCATTACTCCGCGATAGTCGAGATAAATAAATTCACAAAGCCACCTCTAGCGTGACTCACACTGACTAGTTCGGTTTATATTCTGGGAAATCGTAGAATTAACGTTGTACAGTCAACAGCACATCAGGTTACCCACTTTTGTTGCAAAGTAGCCCTTATTACAAATGCATAAGATACCATCGTGTTTACCTTGACGTGCTGTTGTCCGTACTTAGTTGTAGGTCAACGTTTTGCGACTGTCCGATAAAAATAGGAACTTGATCTACTTATAAAGAACCCAATGTACTATGTGTTGGCTTTTAACAAAAATGGCAAGATATGCAACATAATTCTTACGTATAGTTGTTAGTTTCACTTATATTATTTAGTAAAATTTTATGTTCAGGAGATTATCGTATAGGTTTTTTTTTTATTATTATTCAGGAAATCAACGGCGATACAAAGTAGGTTTTACAAAAAAAACGACTTCAAAACCAAAATGCACTAAAAAGTCTTAAATAAACTCTTCACCATTGAAAGAAAAGGAATCCGTTTTAGGCAAAGAATTTCTTTTTGGAGTCGGTGCCATCACTTTGACCATCAAGCATTACCTATCACAGCACCGACTCCAAAAAGAAATTGTTTGCCTAAAACGGATTCCTTTCCTTTCAATGGTGAAGAGTTTATTTAAGACTTTTTAGTGCATTTTGGTTTTGAAGTCGGTTTTTCCTTTTTTTTTTAAGTTTATTTTATTTCTTAATTTTTAGTGCTTACATAAGAGGGGAAGGGGGGAGGGGAGTTGCACCTTATGATTCTATTTTTTAAGAAGCTACAAATTACCTATCATAAGTTCCGTCATTATAATTACTGAACTCCTAAGCGTTAAGGAGTTCCACCATCAGCTTAGCCCCACAAGATGTTGACTATCAGACGTAACAACACGTCAACATTAAGATTCTAGTAAAGAAACACTATACGTGCCCTTAAAATTTGAGGCTTTCCCTAGATTACACCAAGATCCCATCATCAGATCCCAAAATGAAAAAAATGGGACCAACTAGAAGGTACACCCTCTAAGTAGGTGAAAAAAAATTTCGATTCGGTCGACAAACGACTGAGATATGAGGTAACATACATACAAAAAAAAAAAAAAAAAAAAAAACATAGTCGAATTGATAACCTCTTCCTTTTTTGAAGTCGGTTAATAACACTTTTCAATTATTTATACAGCATAGCTAATAACAGATTTCCACTAATTTACATTATTTAGAATTTTCCACTAATTTACATTATTTTATAATTAGATTTATCAATTGAATTGAATATTTTGAAAAACGCTGTCTAATATTTACATTTTGCCAGTGCAAAACAATGTTATAGTACTTACCCATTTCACCCTCATTTATTATCCAAAACACTGTTGTACAAATTGAAATGATTGGCATTACGAGCATACTGGTATTTTTACAGGCGATATATTTTAATGGTATTTTCACACGAGTGATAAACGCAGTGTGACGGGGGTGCGCGCTGCGGGCGCGGTCGATATGCGTACGCGCAGGCCTCCCGTGAGAACTAGATTGCTTGGGAAGTTAGTTTCGAATGCTATACCCTCCCTGGACTACCGAAGTAAAAAAAGATTTTGTGATTTACGCGGAGATAGTACGTTTTGTGTTGTTCTGTTTGAAAAATCCAGCAGATTTAGCTCTATTTGTCATTAAATTATATTTACTGCTGAGAATCGGAATAAGCTGCAAGCATTCACTTTTTTCACTAAAGCTGATTCACACGGTGTCTATAGGCATTTAATTTATTCGCCGTTATCATGTCATATCCCCATTTGCGGTGGAAAAACTCACTCATTAATATTAATTTAAATTACGTTACGCATATCACATGAGTAGGAACGAGTAGTAAGGGTGAACTTATATCACAGGGAAATAATAAAATATCCGGTTAAGTATAACCTGCACCCCGGCTTCATCAAGAATATACTGTGCTAGCGGTTCCCTGCAGCTCAACCCGAGTTAATGTCTGATCTCAAAAATATAATTAATAATAGTAGCTGCTGTAATTTTAAAATAATATAGCTTATACATTGGAAGCCATATTCCAATATATGAGCTACTTACATTATTTTAAAATTCATGAAAGTACATCTATACAGTAGTAATTGCGTGCAAGAGTAACAAACATCATCCATAGATCCATCCTCACACTTTTTCATTTATTAAATGGCTATTAGAATCCACAAGAACATAATATTCTTGGGATGAAATAAAGGCTTTGAGATACGAGCGACAGGTGTTAGCTTGTGAAGCTCGAAAAAATCTATGTGAAATTTACTAAGCCGTTCCAGAGTTTACCTACTTACATAGTGTGTTTGATTGACATGTATTGGAACGTCAGAAATCTAGTTATTTTCACACACAGTCACACACATAACAAACCTTGATAGTGATCTACACGGTTGTTTGTGCTCCAAATAAAGGTTCGGACATTCCATCTAAAACCGACCCGTTGGCAACATAATTATCTGTTTTGCCACCGGACTGGTATGTGATCGAAAAAAGTGCGCGAAAGATCCGGGTTGAGAGCGTGCGTAACGGAATTTTAAAGTTCGATATCTATTTAAATATTTAAACGAATAAAAATATCATGTGATCTCTCAAGCTAGGAAGAGCACATCCCTCTGGAAGGCTGATGATGAAATCTGACAATTAAATTGCGTCTTTCTAAATTGAAACCTATGGTTCGACAACACAATGTGATGTCTTATGTATACTTCCATAATAGGTCCCTGTAGTTACCCTTAAGGGGACAGGAAATACTAATAGACCAATGTTAGGTAGCTAGTAGTAGGTAATATGCAAATGCAGGTAGTATACAAAACTTGATTCTGATAAATACTGCCCTCTTTTTTGCTATTAAATAGTTGGAGGGACAACAGGCTTCTTCTGTGTGATCTCGCTCTATAGTCCCTCTGTATTACTCATTACTCAGTAAAAAAAACAGCAAACCTTATGCTATTACTCATTCGTAAGAATTAGACTGTCTGTTCTCCACAATCCAGGGAATGCTAATAACGTTAGTTCCGGGTGTATTCGATTAGTTTTCGGCCGCAGCGTCGTGGGCGCAGCGATGCGCGTGACTTGACGAATTCCTGTCGAGCTCCTTTGTGGATGCGCTTGCACATTAGTGCTGGGATAGTGTAAAATGCCCTTTGTTTTCGATAGATTGGAATTTAAAACTTTGTTTTCACACTATAAACTGTATTCTGTAAGGGGTAAAGAAAGTGCTCTGGACCGAGAGGCCTGCTATGCCTCTCGGTCCAGAGGCATAGAACTCCAGTCCAGATGGAATAAAACTCTATACTTTAACTCTATAATTATGTTGAGTTGCACCTTTGGTACCTTTTATTTTTAACTGTTGTATAAAGTATGTTACTCTACAAATGATTTGTTAAAATCTACTACCACAAGCTACAAGTTATACCTACATTTTAACTTGGAATTTTATTTCTTTTTAGAATGGACTTTAACTTAACGGTCTATTGTTCTCAATCGAATGTTTGGTTATACAATTACGTGAAAACAGCATCCAACTACTAACCCACACCAAAATTCATAAAATATCTGAACGTAGGTTCTAAACATGCCTGAAAAAGAGTCTATAACGTTGCTCTTAATAATCAAATAACCACGTAACTTACGTGTTTGACCTTCATCATTGAACTTGTTCGTTCACCCCGCAACATTTTTTAGCTCGCGAAGGACGTTTTCACAGAATCCAGAGACAAAAATTAGCCGATACCATTGTGTTTTGAGTCTGTTGCAACAATATCTTATAACATGCATTGTGAACGCTTTGCAAACTGAATTTAAATCGATTAGTTGTTATTAAAGTACTAGTTTAGCAAATTTCGAAATATTAAAACAATAATATGAGTCTAAAGTTCACGTTTCCCACCATATGCAATTAAACAAATTTCAATTGGCACTTGAATCTCTATTTGACAACGGAATCACCTCCAAGTTAATAACGTTTACTTGAAAGTTCATAAACGCGCACTATTCCCACGCATTCATTGTTCGTTTTAAGTCGTAAAAACAATACAGTTCTTTGCGAAATCGACAAAATAGAAATAAAACTGTCGATGTTGTTGGCATTACTATCGTAGGCAACGTAAGCGGCTAGTGCCCTACGCCGGTTACTATGGAACCGGTTCCAGCTGCCCTCGGTGTGAGTACACTCAACCTCAAAAACATCCATTAAACTTTGATGTTTAACCAACCTTACTACCTCGTGCTAAGTCTCAGAATTATAAAAAGTAAACTCATATTTTATTCGCCAACTGTACCACGCTCCACGTGCAGATACGATCGTTCGTCTTCGTCTATTTTGCTGTGTACCGACCAAATGCACAAGACCCCTCAATTTTTAAATATCGAACCGCTGAGAACCCCATTTTAGAATCCCCGCGCGTTCAACAGTCCTGCCTTTTCTGGTCGCGTTACTTTATTCTTAAGCCTCCACAGTGCGTACAAAGGAGTACATAAATCACTTTTTACGAGTCCTTCACAGTTGTAGACCCTGATGCCGTATGGGAACGCACATTTTATGGGTCGAACTTCTAATTGAAGCCTTCGGCGACCTTCGAAGGTCGCTTTCTTTCATAGGTTTACTTTACATTGATTTTACAACAGTCTTTGGTAAATCAGAATTCTCAAAATGACGATGGATTTGCTGATATCTGACTACTAGCATAAATATATGTCTCGACACTCGACATTATGTAGCAACATGTCCTACAATCAAACTTAATTATGTAAGTACTTAAAAGTGACTGTTCAGCATTAAAATCAATTCGCAAGTGCGAGTAAATAATTTTGTTTGCGTTGAGTTAGACGTTGGCAGGTGCTAATTTTGTGTTTGAGTTTCCATTACTTTGAACGTTTATTGACAGGTGTAAGGAAAATAACACAAGATCTAATATTTGACCTATACCTTCAGATTATGTTAATATAATATTATGTACCAAAATACCTCATTTAATTACAAGATAATGGCACTAAGTCGTGCCTGGCATTGATGACACATTTTACATTTATTATTCTTTCAAAATCGTCAAGTCAAAAATAATTTATTGAATTTAGGATAAAAAATGCAGAAGTGGCATTTTAGTCTTTACGTCAATGATTAATATCAATCAATTAAGGCCCATATGGGGCCAGAACAAGTCGCCTTATCTTTTGGGCCCTACTAGCGCTTCGAGATAAGACACAGACAATCTGGCAAGTGCTGATCAAAGGTTCAAGTGTAGAATAAAGTCTAACTAGACAAACAATCGAGTTTTCTCTAGAACTTGAATGGCTACACGATTTTACGATAGGAATGCCATCTGAAGATTAAGAAAATTCGGCTATTATTATTACCAAGTAGTTAAAATGTTACCGACAACCAATAAAGGATTGTCAGTTTACAAATTGCTTATTTAAATTAATATCATCGAGCAGTTAAAAACTACTCGGTAATTCGTTAATCAAAAATCAATGAGATGACGTCACACTCCTTACCGACATTATTAAAAATGTTTAATCAGTAATTTAGCTCAGTGAGAGCGGTGCGCGTGCGACCCGCATAACCGCGGGTGCGGGTGTGCAGTGTTATTTTATTATCACCCTAATATTACCGCTAATACCCCTATCGCTCTAGATTTTCACATGGGACGCGCCGATTGAGCACTCGCTCGATTATATTTATGACGGAATGATAAAGATTGACGTACAAGTAAAATCATTGAAAGATTAATTTAAAAAAAAATGTTTTACTCTAGGACTAAGCCAAGCATGGTGTAGTCATAACACTGTATAATAGTGAATACTTTTTACAATGTTTTGACTAGTTATAACACTGTATAATAGTGAATATAATAGTAGGCTATTATCTATTGTTTCGTAACAAAATACGATTTGATTATCTATAGCTTTTACTATAGCAACCACCTACATGATGACATTGCAAAAAATCTAAAACAAACTGTGTGAAATTTTCCAACATGCATCTAGCCCACTGACTCTACGTTCACTTTTGTTCCATGACTGCACTAAACACATCACAGAGCCGTTGATGGTTTTGATGTTATCATCTTAATGGATACTATGAACAATGAAGTGCTCAAACCAAAACCTAAAATATATTATTTCTGACGTACGCTTCATTGCGGACGCTCAAAAATGTGGTAACAGTTCAATTTTATTAGTACATTGATCTCTGCACGATATGGTACATTATTATGTGCAAAATGTGGTGTCATAGAGCCGTTATTAGCATGACAATACGGCCTTTATAAGGCTAGAAGTGTCATCTCAAAAGGCAGTTCCTAATGCGTCTCTATTAGGTCCTTTCAGCGACGGAGTCATCTCTCGGATTTATATGACGGGTGAGAAATGATGCGCCGGCGTCAATAGACGCGGATGGATGAATACACGGCTGAATGTTTGCTTGACACACCTAAGAGTAGAGGCACCATGTTTTTTCGACAGATCAATTTTTATTCATATATTTTATTATTTAACATCAATCTACCGCTCTTAAGACTAAGAAAACAAACAATATTTATTAATATGTATTATCGAAAACCAATACAGGATTGTCAGTTTACAAATTGCTTACTTAAAGTAATAACATCGAATGATCATAAAAGGAACAGATACAATTAGACGTATGTGTATGACATATAGTTTTAAACAACCAAAAAACGTTATAAATTTAACAAAAGTAACATCCATGGAAAAATAAATAAAGTAGCAAAACGCCAAAAGTAAGAAACATTCAGTTAACATTTAACTTATTAAACCTTTTACATATAAAAATGGGCACACACACATTTAGCGTAATACATGCACCGATAACAAAGCATATCAAACATGTAAAACATAAAAAAATATGTAAGTCACCAACTCAATAGGTACTCGTTCCATTCCCCTCACATATAACTGAATTTCTGAATGCCAATTTACCAAGCTTTATTATTCTAAGTAAACGGCATACTACCGATTTGAGAATATTTCATGTCAGTGGGTGCGTGTCCGCTGTGGTTCCGAAAAGAGACTGGTGTGTCTTGTTCGTCCTTAAGAGATTCTTTATTCAATATCCAGTACATAATGACTTATGATTGGTAAGATATTATTCATCTCTCATATAGGACCTACACGATGAAACAAATCCCTCACTTTATAGTAAAAACACCTAAGAGAAGATAAAGTTATGCACGCGCCGACGAATAAGTACTCACCTAAAGTTGCGCAATTGATAGTAATCTGCTTCTTAGCGACGCGGATTGCCTTGTCATATTTGCACACATGAGGTCGTCTAAAGAGCAAGACTCAGTGCACGCAGGACAAGACAGAAGGTGGAGCATGCCTTATGGGATGAATCCGCAGATGCAGGATAGATCGGTACCATCAGAAAAGCCCCATTTATACATGGCATCCTTACATCTACCCACCTGGAACGGGAGTCGGTTTAGGGATTTCCACGTGGGATGGATAGTAATTTAATGTTGTTACCAGCGGTTGAATATTTACGATTGTGCGCGTTTTGAAGAAAAAAAAAAAGCTTAACCAATGGTCATTAAAACAGCCATGCTGACATTTGATGAAGGTATTTTTTCTTTAAAACGAAATTTAACCATTACTTTAGTTAACTTTAGATTAGTTAGATCATCATGACGGTATTATCTATTGGATTCCAATTTAGGAACAAAACCACTTAAAACACTATAGGACCCAAAATATGAACATAATGTTTGTCCTTCAAAGATCAAAGCACTTGGTTACCCTACACATATTAAGTTGGTATACTTACAATGCACATCAATTTGTTTGGATAGCAAACAGCATGCGAATGAACTGACTGACACTAATTGAGTTTTTGGGATGCTAACAAGTAAGAAGGTATTCGAACTAAAATATTACTTTTTGGCTATGGGCTTGGTTAATGACTTGAGTTTGTTCCAAGCCATACTTGGGCACAAGTTTACTAATATACAAATCTGAAATCGAAAATATGTTTTTGGAATAACATAACAGTATGGCTTCGACTTGATTGACTGTATTTATTTACAATAAGCTCGGTCTCTACTTGTCAACCGCTTGGTGTATATAAGGTTTTGGTTTTCACGCAAAATCTATAGTCCTACAAAAGAAAATATTTCATCCCTATTCCATACCCTAGATGCATCCAGTTCTAGTCTATGGCCGATCGATCGCGGTCGGCGACCCTCGCAGCCATCCGCGGTCCGCTGCGCCTGCGCCGCCCGATTTGTTCTACCACAGCCTTCTGTAATAGAACACCGATTACCGGCCGATCGGACGTGGACGGTCATCCACAATCGATTTACGGGATTATAAATTCGAATGCAAACAAAAAAGCAGCGACTTTGTCGTGATGTCCTTGCACTTTACTTGCTCGAGCTGATTTTCAGTTTTATTGCATTATTTATTTAAGTAGGTACCTACCCTACTTCCAGGTTCAGTAATATCTTTTAGATAGAGTCCATGATTTATGTACCATTACTTTGGCTTTAGCAGTTTTGAAACGAAGGTCCGAAAACCATTTTCAAAACTTTTTCTGACGAATAAGCAGTTTTCTAATAAAACTCGACTGTACTTATGAGTATTATAACTGCATTCATCATTAGCTCAGAATAGGCTTCATACCCACTTTTTAACTGAAAAAATAAAGCGTAGCGTTCTCTTGCAGCTTTTTATTTCTTGAGAGTGCTTTGTGTGATGATAATTAATAACAGATGAGCTGACTGATGCTTGTTTTCGTATGTTCACTGAATTTTAACTAGATCGTACGAAATCAGCTTTAGCTCGACGTTATTCACAGCCAGTAAAAGGTTCTTTGAACCTTTTTTTACCAAATTTCACCGAATCGTTTGTTGGCGACACTTTCCCGCGCCCGTCGTGACCGTTGCGCTTGCGCGATGGCGGGAAACGTCAAATTATGAATGCGTTCAAAACGAAGCGGCCGACCAGAACATGACGAATTACGAGCTCTTCGTCGGGTCCCGTAATTATCGAGGACAGGCAGTTTTTTGCCTCCGACGAACGACTCCGGAGCTTTGTGCCCCTGCTAATGACACTAGAGGAGCGAGCTCTAATATTAACTATTTCTTTTGTGCGAGGATGAGGCGTCGTTCGCGCTGAGATGGAGCAACGACCTCCCCTTTATTTGTTACATTACTTGAACGTTAATATGAATCGAATGGACGCCGAGATGGGCTCGAATTTCCTCGGCCCGTCCGGCGGCTTTCTGCTGTCACGCAAGCCTCTTTTGATGGATATAAAATTATTTATGGGCTGTTAAAACATGCACGTACTATAAATTTTACAGGTTTACACACTTTTGAAGTTTCAATGTCTTCTAGTGCTTGAGATAGGTATATACGGCTAGTACAGGCAGATAGACCAATATGGGCAAGGAACCTCGAATTCTAGGACGGTAGATAATCTACTAGTAGTTAGGGAGGCGAATAGGGGAATTTTCGGTAATACTCGAGCGTGGCAGTTTAAGATATGAGAGATACCTTGGACCTAATAGAACAACCTTGTAAAGTATTTAGCACTATATGTAGTGACGCGCGCCTAGGATAGACGATCAGATTAGTAAAAAAAAATCGATAGTCTGTAATACTCGAGCGCGTCAGATTAAGATATTGGGGGTTGATTTTAGTGTTTTAAGACTAAATTTAACTAATCTGACGATAAGTCCTTGACGCCGCCGAGTTAAAGGGGCGCGAACTTGTAAAAAAAAACGTTAATCCGGCATTCTCGAGCGCGATTTTTTTAATTTTTATTTTGAAGAATATAATCTAGAACGTACTAAAAATACAAAATCTGCCGGTTTCCGCATGACCAGGAGCGTGGAGGAGCCATTTCGTCTTCCGAAAAACGCGTTGCGGCATATAAGTCGCGAACGATACATTTTACAAAAAAAAAGTTTAAATAAACAAAAAAGGTAATTTTATTTTACACAAAAAAGGTATCTTTACATTTTTGTCCAAAGTTAAAACTTTTTGACTTGAAGCTTCATAAAAACTCAAACTCCCGGTTTTTTGAGTATATCTTGAAAACTGAGGGTGTTAAAAAATGATATGAAATAACAATGATTAATTTATGTTACTTTTATCTCAAAAAAATTTTTTTTTCTAAAGCTTCTCGACAACTTTCGTGGACTTGGAAAAGGTTACGCGTATCTGTATACAAAAGTATTATTAACATGTACAGTTTCATGTATGTATATTATTCAATAGCCTGTTGATCCTCAAATTGTTTTTTGGACGTACCGTCAGCAAAACGAAGTGAAGAATTATTAAAAAGAAAGAAGAAAGGAAAAAACAAGAAACCAAAAAACCTTTCCGGTCAGATTAAGAGAACCCACCAACATTTTTGTCAGATTAAGAAAATATGCTTTCAGGATACCGAGATGAACCTCCCCTATAAAAATCTGACGCGCTCGAGTATTTCAAAAAAACTATTTTTTTTTGCATTTTTAAAAATTCATCGTAACTTATGGTCACGCCAAAATCGTCAGTTTTTTTAAAGGGAGCTTCCTTGGGGCCTACTTAACACCCCTTCCGAAAATCTGACGCGCTCGAGTTTTTTTTTTTTTTTTGGATTTTTGACTACTTTATATGCCTACCCCCACCACGCAAACCGGCAGATTAGTATACCGTTGTTATCAGAGGCACTTGGGGCATACGTAGTATGAATATCTGACGCGCTCGAGAATGCCCAAGTAACTGTTTTTTTTTACATTTTTGAATAACCGTACACGCCAAACCCACCGCTAAAATGGTTTTTACCATACGAGCTTTTCTTTTCGAAATTATTTTATCTTTCGATTTTGATAGGTCTCGACGGCGCCGTTGAATTACGCCATTTAGCTACCTCGCCTCCCTAACTATAGCAAAAAGTATGTGAGTACGTAGTTTTATTTATTTATTTTTCCGCTGCTTAAAATGGAACTGACAAATCAATATAACATTTTAAAGGGTACTATTTAACGTCAAATCAAAATATATGTATTTAACTCGTGTTATTTTTTTTTAACCATTAGTTCAGTTAGGTATCGATCACGAAACCGGCCTCTTTTTAACATTATTTTATTTGTTATACTTAATTACACGATTCGACTAATACTTTAAGACATAATATTGCTAAGCAAGTTTTTAAAATGCTTATGAGGAATAATGTAGCGAGAATAAATAAATTACCTTTGGACATTCCCACACATCGCCATCTAGTCCCAAAGTAAGCTACTCAAAGCTTGTGTTATGGGTGCCAGACAACGGATATAATACTTAAATACTTTTTGTTTGTAAATACATACATGATATACATAGAAAATCACCCAGACCAATACAAACAGACATGTTCATGCAGACACATGTTTTTATTGTGCGGGAATCGAACCCGCAACCCGCTGCGTAGTAGGCGATTTCTCGACCACTACACCAGACGGGACGTCATACACAGAATAGTTATTTTTTGTCGCGCATTACTGGAAAAAATATAGTACTTAATCGTACCTACACTATTGATGTGTATGTTTTCGATTTTTTAATAGCACTAGTTTTGTTGAACAATTGTTTATTGCTGTGAAATAATCTATTTGCGGTAAAATGTATTAAATTGATGGGCGATAAGTTATTTTATGTGCATTTAAAAATATCTCCATTTAAAACACGTAATAACATTAATAAAAATTAACATAACTGCGCTTCTGTGCTGTGAAAACCGACGTTTATATAGATTTATTCACGGAGTAGACGCGAATGGCACTGTACTACAAGATGTTATCAGCTAACGCATTTGTATTAATTAACTAAATTAGGTATGTCGGCAATTCATGCTCAAAGGCGATAAAATGGTAGTTGGTTTGGTACCACTCAAGACACCTAGGCAGCTTTACTTTTTAGGATTCCGTAGCCGATGGCATAAAACGGAACATAGTTTCGTCAAGTCTCTGTCTGTACGTCCGTTTGTCACAGCCACTTTATTCTGAAACTATTAGCATTTAACACAGATGAAACTTGGTGAGTAGATTCTGTTAACCGCTTTACGATTTCTATATAAAAAATAGTAATAATTGAGGGGATAGGGGGGGTCCCATACATGGAACTATAGTTAAAAAAAATTGCTCAAACCTTTGCGTGTGGAGTGTCTATGGATATATCTTTGAAAATTACATAGATCTTTACAAATACTTTCAAAGAAACTCAGTTCGAACGAGATCGAACTAGGAGTTTTTGAGATATAGCATATTTTCAACAACTGCAAATATGACTTTGTCCTTCACACAAATACTATGAAAAGAAAAAGTTTTTTTGCAGTCAACAAAATATTGTGGCATTTTGGCTAAGTGTAATTAAGTGGACCCTTAATTAGTTAAAGTTGGCACGGAACCCTCAGTGAGTCCCACACTCGCACTTGGCCGGTTTTATTACGACTCGCACTCGTTTATGAAACATGGAAACCGACACCAAGAAACAACTAGTGCTTAGATGAATCATCATACATACAGGCTGTGTAAAAATGATTTTACAAAATAACCTTATTTAGCCTTAATTTGGAACGTGTCTTCATAGCTAAGATTACATAAATTAGTTGGATTTTTGGCAAAGAAAGCATACCTTTTGTTATTGGGGTTAATTTTAGAGTAAATATCATACGCAATAGTACCATGTTGTCTAATGCAGATGCTTTTAGGGTTAATAATAATTCATCAAACCCAAGATCAGTGAAATACCCAAGGTAGTTTTAGGTGGGAAAAAAAAATAACTCGGCAGTTTCCATAATGATTCCATTTCAATGCCTCCAAGAGGTTTGTGGGACATCAACCGTAAAATGAGATAGGCACCACGATTTTTTGTTTGTTTTTAAACTTATACGAAATGACGATTTGTCAATGTTTCGATGTCAAGTTTTGTGCATTACCAACTTTATCAATTTATTTTCGAAATACTGAGGAAGAAACTTAGACTACATATTTATTCTTCACAAATACAGACTCCCTTTACATTCTCGAAAGTTATTTGCTTTCACAAAGACGAAAAATATTTTAAAAAAAGACGTGTGGCACTCGGAGACTGCCGCGGTAAAGCTGTTACATAGCATTTTTTATCAATTTATGCAATTATAATTATTTATTTACTAGCGGTCCCCCGCGACTTCGTCCGCGCGTTTTGAGTTTGCTCCCTCCCCTCCCGTCGCAGCGTCATGTTTTATATCCTAAAGCCTTTCTCGATAAATAAGCTATCCAACACAGAAATATTTTTTCAAATCGGTCCAGCAGTCCCTGAGATAAGCGCGTTCAAACAAACAAACTCTTCAGCTTTATAATATACTAGCGGTCCCCCGCGACTTCGTCCGCGCGTTTTGAGTTTGCTCCCTCCCCTCCCGTTGCAGCGTCATGTTTTATATCCTAAAGCCTTTCTCGATAAATAAGCTATCCAATACAGAAATATTTTTTCAAATCGGTCCAGCAGTTCCTGAGATAAGCGCGTTCAAACAAACAAACTCTTCAGCTTTATAATGTACTTAAGCTGCGAACATTATTTTGGTGCGGAGTTATGTTAAAACTGTGATAGCTCCTAAGATATTTATTGAAATCAAATGATATACTGGGCAACTTGGTTCTAAATGAAATGCTCGTGATGATGAATGTATTTATTTTGATAAGAATAAATACCTGTGTGTATAATACACCTCTAACAATAATGATTTATTTTTTTACAAATTTATTAACATAAAAAAGGTTGTAGTAAGTCAACCATAAAAGATAGACATATGCTGTCGCGGACTTTATTATAGAACTCTTAATGCTGAACAATCCTGTCATATATGATTTTTGTGTAACTTAAGCGGTTTCCCGCAGCGTATGCAGCGGAAGCTCTCAAAAGGAATATCTTTCTCCCGTTTTCGCAACATTTTTCATTTCTGCTGTGGTCTTATGAGTTGTATCTTTATGTTATATAGCCTAAAGCCTTCCTCGATAAATGGACTATCTAACGTAAAAATAATTTTTCAAATCGGGCCAGTAGTTTTTGAGATTAGCGCGTTCAAACAAACAAACAAACAAACAAACAAACAAACAAACTCTTCAGCTTTATAATATTAGTATAGATTAGCGCAAGTGCACGTTGTACTTAAGCTGCGAACATTATTTTGGTGCGGAGTTATGTTAAAACTGTGATAGCTCCTAAGATTTTTACCGAAATCAAATGATATAAAGGGCAACTTGGTTCTAAATGAAATGCTCGTGATGATGAATGTATTTATTTTGGTAAGAATAAATACCTGTGTGTATAATACACCTCTAAAAATAATGCATCATTTTTTACATTAACATAAAAAAGGTTGTAGTAAGTCAACCATAAAAGATAGACATATGCTGTCGCGGACTTTATTATAGAACTCTTAATGCTGAACAATCCTGTCATACATGATTTTTGTGTAACTTAAGCGGTTTCCGCAGCGTATGCAGCGGAAGCTCTCAAAAGGAATAGCTTTCTCCCGTTTTCGCAACATTTTTCATTTCTGCTGTGGTCTTATGAGTTGTATCTTTATGTTATATAGCTTAAAGCCTTCCTCGATAAATGGACTATCCAACGTAAAAAAAAAAATTCAAATCGGGCCAGTAGTTTTTGAGATTAGCGCGTTCAAACAAACAAACAAACAAACAAACAAAAAGACAAACAAACAAACAAACTCTTCAGCTTTATAATATTAGTATAGATTTTATTTAACCACCAATGCCACCTGAAGGCGTGTTGCTAAACTAAAGAGACAAGCGTGATATTTCAAAAAGTCATTAAAAGTTCTGCTATTCATTGATAGATATAAAAACTAAAAAGTATCACCGCTGTGCCGGTCGGAGTGGGGTGTTAGGTTATTTTCGTTACGGAATTTCTGGATTCAGGCTCCATGCTCAAGGCCCGCGATAGAAGCTATGCAAAAGCTTTAAAAAAATGGATTGGCTACAGAATATCTTAACCATTAGGGAAAAGTACTTCTATGATCTAAACGTAGTTACTTACAGACAATAATGTTGTCAGTCACACGGTTATAACCGTTCGGTTATGTAGAAAAGAATAGGTGTTCCACCGCCAGTCCTCTTAATATTTGGCTTAGCAACACAGTTTGCAAAAAGAGCAAGGCCAGTTTTCGACACTTGTTTTAATCTTAACCGCGAAGCCAGCCAAGGTTCCCCGAAGTGCAAACGTAACTCGAGAGCGCGGTATAGGTGGTCGTCAATAGCCCGGATTATTAATATTATGATGATGAAATGAAGGATGACTGAATGTCTTCATGACATTCTCTTTTATAAGGACCAGACTGATATTCAAATAGCTACCTAGCTGATAAAAAAACGGTACAATTGTCAAAGCAAAAAATGAAACACACTAATATTTTCAGTAAAAGAAATAGATACAAGCCCTTTAGTTAAATGTAGTTATTGCAAAACAAAAATACTTAGCGTGCGCGGATTCATGTGAGTTTTATAAGTTACTTAAATAAAAAAACATATTGGTAGAATTTTAATTCTGATTGCTAACTTAATTTACATAAAACTGATGTTATGTTTCATTCCACAATTGTGTGATACGATTTCAAGGAAATAATTTCATTTTTTATTAAATTAGGCACACAATACATAATACAATCATATTAAACAGGTGTTATACCAATAATCCAAGCTTATATAAAACCTCGAAAAAATAATAGAATATGACTTTAGATTGCCAAGTTGGACTATAAAGCAGATGATGGTCATTTACTTTGTCCGGTTAATAGCGGGGCTGGTCTCTATCCCCAAAGTAATCTAGTTTTTAATGATAGTCATTTAGATGTGGCGTCACATCGCATGTAATTACTAGCTAGCTAGGTAGTTTTACATGACGTTAAGGATGGAAGGTATTTTTGTAAATCTAGTATAGTTAGACACATATTTCAGGCAGAAGTAGAATCTTCCAAATAAAAATAAAGCACTTTAAAAATAACCGAAACTTGTAATGACAACTCCACCCAAAAAAAATGTCTCAGTCTTCACTAAATTGACTCTAACAAAAACTTGATCGAAACGAAAGAATCTATTAGTTCCATTTAAGAAGCCGATTCCATCTTTATTACGCGTTTTATATCTCTGCTCTACCAAGAGAGCCTCGTAAAACCGACTACCTACGCAGCACAATGAAACAAACACACACAGAACTTAACACTTGTTACATTATTGAATGTCAGTTACAGTTCGAGCGTGGTATCGATGCGATCGTTAGAACCAGCCAATCAAGAACCATTAGTGGTGGCCGAACTGTCGATAAATTAGATTTTATCGTCTGGAACATCACGTTTATTGACTAGAGATGTAGGTAATATCTAAATCACACGTAAGATACCGCGATGATGTACTCACGTCAAGGTAAACACTGCGGTATCTTATGCAGTTGTAATATGGGCTAGTTTGCAACAATAGTGGGTAACCTGATGTGCTGGCCAGTGTACATATTCTCGGAAGAAGACTGCGTTAATGGGCAACTAACAGAAAGACTTACTGCTATCGGAAAAAATGTTTTGCAGGATTGCGTCATCATCAACAGCATCGCGTCGATGGCTTCGTAATATGATGGTTCTGTATGTTTCGTCACTACCTTATGTCTAGAATTGGGCACACCATGACAGCACCTACCTTAATACAGTGTCCCGTAAGTAGTTTCTATTTTTTTTTACGATTTTACTTTATTCTGGTTTTGACATTAAATAACCATAAAGCTTATCAGACTTATATCGCAAAATAACTAACGAAAAAAATCGTAGTCGTAGTAGTCGAAAACCCATCACAAGATGTCAATTTATTTGCCTAATGACTCTTATTATGTAGTCTATCACATATTTTTTGTTGGACCGCTATTTACAACTTCTTGTGACTGTTCCACAGGGTGTCTCCCTGTATAACAGCCACGAAAAGTAGTCAGCATAACTCGGACCATAAAACACACCTATAATAATATGCTTTTGATAGAAAACAAAACTGACCTACGTGCGTAGATGTACGTAGGTCAAGTTCTTGCATGTTATTTTCGGGACATCCCAGAAATTTATGGCATATCGTGCAAACGCTAAAGTGCTAATTAATACAAGTATGCAAGATTAAAGAGCGCGTACGGCGCGCTCGGGCACGTGGTTACATGATTTATTTATTTTATTCCTATTGCACTAAAAATATTAAGTACAAAATGGCTTAAGCATGCTTGCTTTAAGCATTAAGCACGATTAAGGCGGCGTAAAAAAAACAACAAATTATTTTAATATTACTAATATAAATCTTAAAAATAAACCTCTATAAACATACTTAAATACTAGTATTATCTATACTATTATATAGGTATACTCTATATATATAAACAGATATTCTATTAGGGAAAATAGAGAAGGTCAAACCTTGACTTTTAAGCAACACGTGATATTCTGACTGAAAAAAGCTCAGGAATGCATTTTATAGACTTATCAATCTCCATCGATCCATCGATAAAGCTGACGATGATACAACACTATTCGAGCGTAAACTCGAGAGGTTAGGTCGCAAAGTGGTCCGGCGCTGTGGGTCGATCCAATAAATCAGGTTTGTTGCTAGCCGCGTATTTTTAGAACTCATTCTTTTACACGGCAACAAGTTATAACTTTGAGTGAACAAGCAACAGAGCACCGCATCTTTAACCGCTCTAACCTCGTTAACAATTTTTTTTCGTTGAATATGATGAAAATGTATCGCTCAATTCCCGAAAATTACTAAAAGATTGATTTAAGCGTTTTTTTTTTTAGCTTTAAATGCTTACTAATAATGTAATGTGAGTACTATAGATTAATTGAAAAAACATCAAATTTGTAAGTACTAATTTATTTATTTTATTTTTTATTTATTTAAAACACTTCATGCACAAAGAAAAGGTACACATGGCGGACTTAATGCTAAAAGCCTTCTCTACCAGTCAACCATAGGTCTATACAGAGAAATTGCTGGCGGCGCGAAGGAAGCGATAGAAGGGCAAAAGTGAGAGCTTGATTGAAACTACGATAGGTATTTAAACAAAAATTTTTTGTATTTTTGTATTTGTATTTATTTATTTAACTTATACTATCATTACAGGATTTATCACCCAATGCGACAGTACAGCCATATGCTTATTTAATCACAAAGTATTACACAAAGTTTCTATTTAATTAATTATTATAACAAATTACCGCTAGTGCTACTCTGTTGAATTCACTCAGGGTACAAATAAACAGATCTAATCTATTGTTTATAACATTAAGAGTGCGGAGTGCGCGCGTCAAGGGCGACTCCTTGAGCAGGTTTGTTTTTGCCGACGGCACCTCCAGCAGCGGGGGGCGACGTCGGCGCCAAACGTATTTGTTAGGGACACAGAGCCCCAGCCGCTCCAACAAAGCTGCATTATGCAGCTTACCACGCAAAACTTTGTAAATATAAAGTGTAAGAGCAAATTCCCTTCGTACTTTAAGCTCATTATATCCCACCATGCCTAGAATAAACAAGGTAGGATACATCAGAGGAAAGAACGGGTAGACACCGTACAGTTTTAAATAAAGATATCTGATAAATTTGTTTTGCACACGCTCCACCATAATACTATATTTAGCTTCATGTGGAGACCAGATTACTGCGTTGTGTTCCAACTGACTTCTAACTAAAGCATTATAAAGAGCTATAATTGCCTTAATGTTGAAAAAAATTTTTCGCTCTACGTAGGACAAACCCTAAGTTTCGATAAGCTTTTTTACAAATTTTAATAACATGCTCCTTAAAAGTTAGTTCAACGTTAACTGTCACTCCTAGGTCTTTAACCTCAGCCACACGATCTAAGGGAATACTGTTAATGCTGTAAGCGTATTGCAGCGGAGTTCGAGAACGAGAGAAACTGATAACCACACATTTTGAGTTATTAAATTCCAAAAGGTTATCCTGACTCCATTTTGTCACCCTATCAATGTCGCCTTGCAATTTCACACAGTCATCTAAATTACTAACGGGGAGATAAAGCTTTAAATCGTCAGCGAATAGGAGGCATTTGGAATGCTGTACTACATTTGGCAAATCATTAATCATTAAAATGAATTCCAAAGGTCCGAGATTGCTTCCCTGACTCACCCCAGACAATGTCAGGTAGGGTTCCGAGCTATGATTGGCATATTCTACATATTGTCGTCTATCTCTCATGTAGCTACCAAAAAATCTCAGTAAATGCGGCGTAAAACCAAAGGCTGCTAATTTTCCGAGAAGAACGTCATTATCCACCAAATCGAAAGCTTTTTTAAAATCAAAATAAGCAGCATCAACCTGTCCCCCTGAATCTACTACGGGCAAGATGTCTGACACGTACGTAAGAAGATTACTGGTGGTACTTTTACCCGGGCGGAAACCATGTTGCGCATCCGATATTTGCGCACCTACTTGAGCAAGTATCGCTTTTTGGATGGTCGATTCAAATAATTTCGCTGGGGTAGATAGTACTGCTACCGGCCTGTATCCATCCACCGCCTGTCCGGCGTTACCTTTTGGAACAGGTACAACTCGCGTAATTTTCCATTTCTCTGGGAATACCGCCAAGCTTAAACTAAGGTTGAAAATATGTAACAGCGGGCTAGCTAGTACAGCTCGACAGTCCTTAAAGATGTAAGGTGGAATGCCGTCTGGCCCCATGGATTTTGTGGGCTTGAGTTTTCGAAGGGCATGTTGTACCTCATCTAGATGTAGTCGCTCTAGATGAACCCGTGCTCCTTCGTTTATGCCCCCCAACAGATCTACCGCTGTATTTACATTGAGTTCGGCCCTTTGTGTGCTGTAAACCGATTGAAAATATTCTGCAAACTCCTTCGCGCATTCATCATCAGCAAGTTCTTTCCCATCTTTCAATATTTTTCTTGGTGCACGGCTAGTTTTACTCGACTTTATATAATGCCAAAACGACTTAGGGTTTTCGAGAAACTGACATTGAAGACGCTCTTGAAACTGTTTATAAGCTTTTCCTATCTGCTTTTTAACATCTGACCTACATTTAGCAAATGCCGAATAGTCACTACTAGCCCCGCTCGATTTGTACCTCTTATGAAGAACTGATTTTAATTTAATGTCACGAATTATTTCCTTCGTATACCACTCATCATTAACATAGATACTATTTATTACATAAATACCGTATACCTACATTAATACATAATTATGGAAAAATAAACATACACATAGTACATAAACATAATAATAATACTAATAATACTACTGGTACACATGTGAGAAAAAAAAAGAAGAGGTCAGTGAGACAAGTTCGATATCTCTTCCTTGTAAAGTGCTCGGAGGGCCATCTTGAAAGAGAATTCGGAGGTGGATGCTTGTACTGTCTTTGGGAGGCCATTCCAAAGTCGAATGGCTGTGGGGGTAAATGAATTGGACATGAAGCCAGAAGAGTGACGCGAAGTGAACAGTTGGAGAGAGCTACTGGAGCGAAGGGACCGGTCATGAGAAGTATGGAGATACGAGAATTTGTCTTTAAGGTACGACGGAGAATTTGGATTGAAAAGAATGGAGTACAACATGCAAAGTGTTCCATTGTGTCTACGCTGCCGGATGGGAAGCCAGCCAAGCTGGGTGAGAAATTGGAAGATGTGATCATATTTGCGAAGACCAAACACAAATCTGATGCAGTTGTTAAGGTGCCGGTCCATCTTATTAAGGAAATTCTAAGAGATGTTAGTACAGCAGATATCACCGTAGTCAATTATAGGTAGTACCAGAGACTGTACGAGAAGGGCCTTTGTACCAGAAGGGAAAAATGTTTGAAGCGGTACAGTGCTCGTAAGGCGCCGGTAACCCTCCTGCTGACTTCCTTGATGTGTTGAGCCCAACTCAATGTGCAGTCCATGTAGAGTCCCAAGTTTTTGACGTGAGACAAGTACACTACGACCTCACCATGGAAGACTATGGGAGGTAAGGTGTTCTGGTCAATTTTGTGTAGTTGGGCTGCCTATGACTATATTTTGGCACTTGCTGGGATTTACTTCGACACCAAACCTATTGGACCAGCTACTAATTTCACGAAGATCCTCATTGAGCTGGTGGATGGCGCCGTTGATCGAAGAAGGATCCGCTTGGGAGTATAGTTGGAGGCTTGGAGGTCATCAGCGTAGAGATGGAAAGAAGAAGTAAGAAGGGGATACTAATATTATAATGCTGAAGAGTTTGTTTGTTTGTTTGAACGCGCTCATCCCAGGAACTACTGGACTGGTTTGAATCATTATTTTTGTATTAGATAGCTTATTTGTCGGGAAAGCCTAAAACAAAAAATCATTTATCTAACAAATATATACAGTCTTTTACAGATTCCGGCTATAAAAAGTGGATAAAAACATAATCGCTAGTCAAATCCGGAAAACCCCAATCAAAATTGGCGTGACTCCCAAGTAGGCACTATTATTTCTAGCTACGATATCAAGTAGCCTTGTGAGTAACTGACCTTTCAAAACATGATGATCATTTTTTATAAAAAATATTTGCGTTATATCTAAGTGTGAATATCAACTCCCTTTTTTTGTTGCTTTTAAACGTTTAACTTTTAGCTTAGCTCTGAGTTCAATCATACATGATGTACTCCTCGTCCCACCCCATATATCTTAATCGAGGCGGCAACAAAGTAAAAATCCATGGCGGCCTCCGTGGTGTAGTGGCTAAACATGCTGGGTTTCAAGGCGTCGCCGCACCGAGGTCCCGGGTTTGATTCCATGTAGAAATCATAACTTTCTTTATTATCTCGGGTCTGGGTGTGGTGGTACCACCCACAGAACAAACGACTTGTACGACCTCCGTGGTGTAGTGGCTAAGCACGCTGGGTTTCAAGGCGTCGCCGCTCCGAGGTGTAGGGTTCGATTCCCGGTCGGGTACATATAAAATCAAAATTTTCTATATTGTCTCGGAAAACGGTCCACCCGTTCTCGAGTTGTAAGCTATCACGACTTTCTTTTATGCATAAGATGATAAGAAGAAAAAGACTGAGGGCCGAGGCTGTAGATGACTCAACCTGTTTTGAATGTTACGCGTATCTAACTTATTTTGAAAGGTTTTATGAAGACACTAGCGGTTTCCCGTGACTTTGTCCGCGCTTTTCAAGTTTGCTCCCTTAATAATAGCCTAATTACCTTCCTTGATAAATAAGCTATCCAACAAAAAAAAATTGAATAGCTTATTTATTGAGGAAGGCTTTAGAACATAAAACATTCATTACGCAGCATCGAGAGAAAAGAAAGCAAACTCAAAACGCGCGAACCAAGTTGCAGGGGACCGCTAGTAATATTAGTATAGATATTAAATAACAGACATTAAACGCACTAAAATATAGATTATGTATTATAGACTCCCAGGATAGTCGATTGGCAATAAAATGGAAATGTGTTAATGAATTCATGCGAACAGATAATAACCGGTAACAGATATGCGTAGCTAGGACAAATCAGTCAGTCAAGTACAGCTGTGATTTCAAAAAAACCTTTCCTAAACCTAAATGGTTGTATTTTAGAAATGTGCAGTTAGTGTAATATTAGCTTAATGGATGTACAGACAACAGGAGCTCTTTTTTTGAATCACTTGCTTAAATAAGGCGAGTAAATTGCGTTCGAAAACCAAACAAAAATCAATGAAAATCACGCAAAATAAAGACGTAGGTACTCACAAAATTCAGTTATGTTTTTTGGAATCACTCCCCAGTGGAACTATACCAATTTTCATTGGAAAATCGGACGTTAATCAATGAATATGAAACGCCATCTTGACGCGAGAGATTCAAAAATAGGGGCCCAGAACGTCAAGGTAAACACTACGGTATCTTGCGCAGTTGTAATAAGGGCTACTTGGAACAAAAGTGGGTAACCTGGTGCTGGCGTCTGTACCTTGCTACATCTCTGTAGCTATGAGCACAATACCACAAAGTTTGGATACGGAAGATGATGAGGGTTTAAGGTAATTATTAGAGGCCCTATTTTTGAATTTATATTGTGATTTTCGTTTTATACAAAATTGATTAAAACAAAAAAGATAACATGGGGATGGGGAATTCAAATGGGGTGAGTCGTTTTTAATTATGTCCGAACCGCATTTGTTTCTCAATTTGTCTTTGTCGAAAACCTGTAAGAGTCAGGAAAATGGAAGCGATGAAGAAACCTGACACTTTCCTTGTTTGAAAGCAAAGTAAAGGCTCATCTGTTTTCTCTGTGATAGGCGCCGGCCGCGTTTGACCGGTTCGTATCGACTTGTGCTGGCACTCAGCTGTCTGATACGTAATTATTTTATTTATTACCACCAATACGTAGGAAAACGATGCCATACTACGGATTTGAGAGCCATTTAGATAGGGCTTAGTGCAGGTATACTTACATATATTTATTATTCATATAAGCTACCTAATCCACACTCTTCAGAATTTTATATAAACTTTCCCGTTTATAACATAAAAGGGGATAGGTAGCTTGGTACTAAATTATAAACCAAGTTTTTCGTGGATATTATCAATAATATGTACCTAATAGTAAGTTTTTATAAGTAATTCTACTCAAACCCTATAGGTACTAAATATAGTGTACATTTATGATTAAAAAGCTGTGAAAATTAAAGTCCAAATAACAATTCGTTTCCAATTAAAAGGCTCTCGATGACATCAGATAAGCCTATCTTGCGGTTCGGCGTCAAAACTCGGTAAACAACTTTTTTTCGTCTCTCCATAAGGCAACTGCTGTAGTACATTACAGTTTTTGTGCGAACAAGAATCTTTTTAACGAAAAGAACCAGCTATTTGTATGTTAACAAAGCAATACCACCATGGGTACTTAGGCTGTATAAATATTTTATATAGACAACGCTATAAATATTTAAATGGATGTAAGTATTATCACAGATAATATATTACGTATTATTAAGCGAAGTCGCAGGGTAGCGTTGTTTAAAAAAAAAAGAAAGTCGGAGAGATAAGTAATATAAACCCTTAGATAATGACAGATCTTCATTGGTGTTTGTCATCTATAAATGGGCACCCTCAAAGTTAATTTAGAGTTAGTCAGCTTCTACCGACCGAGCGCCCAATCCGTCTTTGATGTCTATCAGCTGTCGACTCGTAGTTCAAATGCTATGGTTGAGTTCACAATCACGTCACGATACGTTTTTGTTTGGTGAAAAACGCTCCTTAACCTGGCATAATCGTATGTGTACAATTTCTCAATCTTAATGTGAATTCAATTCTTTTTCATTTTCATTCAATTCAATTCTTAATGTGAAGCAAAGTAAGCAACGGAGTACGTACCGTGCCTTACACAGCCTTAGGCAGCATTAGCTGGGTCAATAGTAAATAATAATTAACTGTACATACTGTACATACATACATGCAACAGTTCATGTAAGTACTTCAACTAAACGTGTTTCTCAGAGGGCGCAAGTCTATGATACATAAAATACACTGTCACGCCCCTTAACTCATTTATCAATTCAATGCCAGAAATTATCAGAATTTATGTCTGTACGTTTGGATTTCTAATCCAAATTTTCCGGGTGGAGAAGCAACAAAATTAGTAGGCTCAGACAAAAGGTTCAATTAAGCTTGATCGCCATGTACTTGTAAGTCAAGACTAAACGATTTGTTAAACAAAATGATAGGCAGATATAAATTTTCTTAGGAGACATGGCCTGCAGTCGTTTTAAAAAACCTGCTGTTGTAATCTTTGGTACTAATCACTTCATGATCTACGTTTTCATAAATTTAAGAAGCTAAAATCAATTTTAAAATTATTTTATACTGAAATCCTTACAGCTAGAACATATTGCTTAAAATTCTAAACAAAATGAAGGCCATTATGAGGAGTTAGTCTTCACTGTAAAGCGTTTGTATTTAATAAGCTATTTCAAAGTTGAATCTGCTTACAAACCTTATTTCTTTAGTCTTACTTAATGATGTGCTTTATTTGTATAGCTTCTTTAAGCTCGCTCAAACATACCCGGGGGCGAAGTGTAGTCGGGTGCGCGTACAATAACTATTATACAGCGATCGCTTCCACCGTTACACTCATCAAACCGCCGGCGCAGCCTTCCGGGTTTTATGTTTGAGGCTCAGCAAAACGCTGGCTTCTTTTTCTACTGTCTCCAAGAATAGCTTTTAATACAATAAGGTAGATTGATCTTCTTTTGTTATGGTGTTTACTGAACTCCAAACTTTTTATGCAAGCTACTTAAGCAGCCCAACGTGCAAAAGACTATTATATACCTACTTTATTCTCAGTATTAATGCGAATATACAGTTTGGAGATCTACTGCTGACACCGCCCATTATTTCATAATAAAAATGCAACGGAAACTAACTTGTGCAAACGTTTTTAAAGGCCTAATTAAATATTACTTGCAAACTTGATCAGTTATATGAGACGTAGCAAAAAGGTTTAACTAAAAAAAAACAGATTTTATCGCAGAAAGATGAAACGTAAGTTTGTTGTCAACTGTACCGATAAATTTGATATTCTGGCAAATAGAGCCACTACGGGAGTTACATAAATTGTCGGTAAAACAGTAACTATCCTAAGAAATGATTATAACCAATAACCTGATCTTACAGGCCGTTTATTATGGAGCGCACTTAGCCGGATGTTTCAGAACATCTTTTATGTGTAGGTACTAGACTAAGTATAAGCTGCTGTGCTTAGATAAATCAATAAACTTATAAACTTAAGTCAGCCATGAATTAGGAATTGAAAGGCGTTAAAAATCAGTGTTTATAATGAGTCGCATTCATAAGAAATGAGATGGGACAGCCTCTGATGCGAATTTAGATTTAAAGATAACGAATATAGAAAAGCTTATCCAGATGTATTCTGTACTTGATTTCACTCTTAATTCTTTACTGTGAGTAGTTAAAGAAATTATTACTTGTGAATATTCTTTTGTCTCGTCTTTCCATTTCTTTATTAAACAACCAAAATTTTACTTTAACAAAAGGTGGGCGTAAGACCGTATGGCATTCTCTACAAGTCATATCTTGGGGCTTAGCAGAAATGACTGTGGGCGGTACGACAAAGACATACGCATTTCTATGGATTAGTAGGAGAGTCTCTTCTCTAAAGACAAGAGATATATTTATTTTTTTACAGCAATAAAGTAAGTACCCAAACGCGATGAAAGTTAATGACTCCTCCGACATTAGCAGGTCGTACAAAGCCTTTTACACTCTGTTTAACAAAATAGTTCATTCCGCGTTTGCATACAAGCTGTAATTACCCGTGCATTGTGGAACACAATGCCAGCTTACTATTTCAATTTCACAATATATTGTGTAGGAAACAATGATCCGACGTTCTGTTATAATAAATTGCCCCACCATTATTTACAAGACGTAATTGCCAGATTCGGACTTTTTGTACCATTAGAACTATGTTGTTAGAAAGTATAACACTTAATTAAAGACCCACAATTGATTCCAGACGGCGATAAATGAAACAATTGCGAATATGAAGCGTATTAATTATTATGATATTTTAATGACCGTGAAAATTAACAACGAACAATGTGCATTTCATATTCAGTGAGATTGGTTATGAAATCTAAATATTATTATGATTATACTGCCTGAAATTAAATTTTGGAGCGAGGGACATTGCCAAAAGAAAACGAATATCTAAATAGGCACGTTTCACATTTGCATTTTGTAGTCAAGCCGTGGCAGATAAACTAAACTCACATTGCCTTTTATAAAATATGCTTAGAATTAAAAGACCTTTATCTTCTATATCGGATGTTAATAAATATTCATAATGAAGTACAAAAGCGAAAACCTAACGATCGCTCTTGCTTTTTACGGAAACTATCATCGTATAAGGCCACGGCCACATTTACAAATGAATTAAAAAGAAATAAAGAACAAAAGACGTTCCATATTCGAATAGCTTAAGACAAAAGTGCTGAACCATTTCACAGTTAGGAATATTATGCGCCGAGAGAAAGTCGACTACGAAGTATGAGCGCTGTGTTAGATGTGGTAGATACGCCAGCGAACTTTGAACTCTGCTATATAAGCCTGGTATAGACAATCGAATGTTTATACTTCACGCCAATAAGGGAAATCTCTAGTCCGGTTCCCTTTGCTAGAGGCCTTCAATAAGTGCAAAGCACTTTGAACGGCACCGGAATGATGCAACGTTGTACTTTCGTGGCCTACGGCTGCAACGAACAATAGAATTTGAAATTGTAACGAGGAATCGAAGCAGATAACATGTAAAACCAGGCTTATGTAGACACGTTACAACAAATACTAACTGTATAAGACACACAGACAAAAAGCAACTTTGCCTGTTTGTTCTGCAGTTCTACAAGCGTTTTCTTACTCATTAAAGAACAGAAAGAAGGACTATAAGTAATCAGTTAAGGCTTAAGTACTGTCCCTACTGAATATAATGAATAGCTTATACAAATAAACCATTCTAAAGAAGGCACAAAAAACAATAACAAACTGTGAAATTATTCCACAACTGCTACACAGGACCACGTTCACATCAGTTGGGCGCTCAAGCGGTTCAAATGCGCTTCACATTCAGTAAGTACGCAAAGATAAACGATATCCCATCTATATCATCATGTTCGTACATTAGTCACACATTTTACACCTAGGAAGTATCTACTTAAGTTTGATAGTAGCTACCACCACGGACGGATCTTTATTTACTTTGTGTATACGTTTGTTGTGTACGTCCATAAAATATTAAATAATAATACTGTGCATAGTTTAGGCAAACTAGTTTGGACTTTGGCTACAAGGAAAAAGCCAGCAACAAATAAGACACAAGCACAACACATCGATCATCGCGTCGTTGACAGTTTTAAACCGCCTGTTTAGCTTGCTCTATTCATTCAAAATAAATTATATGCTGATGCATTTGTAAAGAAGAAGGTAAGTAAGTCGTTTAAAAGAAGTAAAAGAAAAGGCTTTTAGATTTTTTTTAATGAAGAGTAAAGGCATAGTGCCATAAGAAAGTTCAAAGACGAAGTAGAGTTTGGTTTAGTTAAGGCCCGATTTCCTCATCGATAGTAATAGTTAAATGTCGTTACCGGTCAGCGGACAATGATTTTAAAAAGAAAAATACCTCAAATAACTGACAGAATGGCAATTTTAAAAACCATTGGTCAAGATGTTTTTAATTTAAAACACGAAAAACTTTAAATATGCAACCGCTGTTAACGTCATTTATAACCATTAGATGCTATTGATCGATCACACAACTGTTAGGCTCAGTTTCTTTCCTGTTCGATCTCTATGGATCTCTAATTGTAAATTCAGCTCTGTTAATGATCAACCTATTTAGGATTTTATAGTTAAGATTACAGTTTCCCTTACAGCAACGACAAAACGCATCATTGCTTGGCTCTGCAAAAGAAAGGGATTAAGAGCTGCTTTTGTACTAGAGAGTGCTTTTGGACGTGTATTAGGAACTTACTAAGGCTTACTTATAAAATAATTGGTTTGTTTAAATTTTAAATAAATGTTTTCGCTGAATTCGCACCAAATCATACCTCGCGACAACCGAACTTTTTCCGTGTGGTAACTCCATTTTACGAGTTTTACCGTTTAACCAAAAAAATCTAGTACTATATCCACACTAAAAAAACTAACACACGGAAGACATAGAAACGCATAGAAATCGTGACCCTTTAAAGAAAAAATGCTCTTTCTTCGAAAAAAAAACGTTATGTGAACATTTTTCGTATAAAACTGCACAAGAATTAGCCCCGGTGGGAAAAGAGCCTAAGAAAATGTAGAAACGTTCTAGAACTTCTAGAACTTTTGCACACATACTCGTATAGTTAATGGCGGTAGTACGCAAGTCTCAACAATGGACTTACAAACACTTGATACAATTAGCTGTTCCGTTTACTCGGTACGCAATAAAAGAGGTTGAACCAAGATGCCTACTTTGTATATTGTAAGTGGTTGTAGCGGGCGTAATACCCGCGGTAGGGATGTGAATGCACTGCCAGATATACAGAAAGTTAATCGATTTTAAAAGTTTTCACTCAATATTTTCGATTTATATGATAAAAATATCATCTATTTGGAGAAGATTATATTGAGATTGGTGATCACGAAAAAGCACTGCCAGATATACGGAAACTTAATCGATTTAAATAGTTTTTACTCGATATTTTCGATTTATATGACAAAAATATCCTTGTATTTGGAGAATATAATATTGAGATTGGTGATCACGAAGCAGATAATCACGTTTTTAGGTAAGATTTTTTAACAAAGACAAGTCACTGCAATACAAGCTATATATCTCGATGCAGCGAAATCCCTAGTATCAAACCTAATTACACCACCGTATCTCCATCACTAAATCTAAATTTGGCAATACGAACAACCGTTTGTCCAGGGGTGGAATTGTGTAAATCAATCGTATTCATTTGACAGTTCAAAACGTACGGTATGGTCTGTCAAATGACAAAGAACAAAGGGTTTGACAGATAATATCGTTTTGAACTGTCAAATGAATACGATAGCTTTAGACAATTCCACCTCTAATGGAAATTAGCAGCATACTGCTTTATAATTTGGTGACTGCAAACCAAATGGCAATAGGTAATCTTCGTCTGCAAAATCTCGTACTCCCCTACCAAAATAATCTCTATAGATTGATTCGTCATCTCAAACTCTCATCTATCCTAATCGGTTGGGGTAAAGCGCAACGATCGTCAAGCAAATCGACTCTATCGAGAACTCGATCCTCAAATCGTTGACACACCACTACTCACGGGGTGAACGACTCAGCAGCCATTACGACAACCGCATCATTACCGCGAGCGCGCCCGCGCAGCGCGTACCGCACTGACAAAAACATTATAATTCCCCGGGAAAGCTGTAGGCTGCGAGGTGTCATTATGGGATAGCCGTGGACATCACGCAGCGGATATGCACTTAGATAGGAGATTGAAAAAGGTTTCAGAAAAAAAAAATGGACAAGATTTTATTTTAAAACTTCTTTGCTATGAGTTTTCATAACTTTTGAAAATAAGATACCTATATTGAACTCTGGAGTAGGTAGGTATTAAACTCCCTATTTAGGTAGGTAGCTGTATCTTAGGATTATGAAGATTTAAACAATAGTACAGAAATGCACCATGATGTTCCAATAGAAACATTAAGTACTTAATAAGCTCTTTCAGTTTCGTTTTTTGGAGTTTTCGATAAAAACTTCAATCCAATCTTTATGTAAAGAATAGAAGGGGTTTCTTCAAACTGTACAAAATATAGCATAAATAGCTCACAAGTCTACTTTCCACGTCAAACAAAAGCAGTAGTTTACATTCATCAAAGAGATTGCCCTCCTCTGCAAAGTGCAATCGAGCGCTCTGATAGTTTATTTAGGCGTATGAGGCCTGGACAAAAGGGCTAACTAACGCAGACGTCAGCTACTATTAAACCTTCTCCGTTTCACTCGCAGCAATCAGTCATGTGCATTGTAATTTATGACTACCGCGAGGGACGGAGAATTGGTTTTGTAAACAAAAGACTAACGAAGCACCCGGTAATAACGTTAAAAGTAAAGTTAAATGTAATACAAAGAACAATGAAGTTCTGTAATAAGGCTTTGGTTACGAGAACTTTGCAAGATTCAGATAAAAAAAACACGCCACCAGTAGTTTTCTGATGGTTATAAGAATGAAGCATGAGACTTTCCTGTAATGAAAAAGAACATAATCCAATATGGTTGAATCGTATTAGGAGAACAGTGGAGTCATTGATATAAATTAATTAATTAAAGATGGTTAAACTAAGTTATCTGGAGAAGAAATAACTGGCCCACAGTATTTCATCGTTAACTTTTAAAAGCACTGAGATCCTAAGATCACAAATCTACCTATACTATATTTTAATATTCATACGAAATAACTAACATCGTTTGACATCATAATAGGTACACAACTCTGTGAATATGCAAAAATGTTTTTGCTGTAGTCGCTGTAATGTAGTAGGTATAAACTATGCTAATTAACAGCGACAGTTAGAGTCGTTTAATTGAAGGAAATCCGTTTTGATTGCATCGCCGCTTGCGTAACTTGTAAATAACACGTCTGGGTGTAGTGCTACCTATGTATTATGTTTTGCCTATACGCTACTTTACTCACCTGTTACGTATATACTAAGATTCTATTTTAACTTTTGTGTGTTTGGATAGTTTGGGCTGAGTTGTGAATGTGTCGAATAAGCAGTTCTCGATCAAATAGCGGCAGGGTCCAGGCTTACCAAAATGTAGTGGGGGAGTCTAGTACGATAAGCTTCCTGATTATACGCTACAATATTCAGTGATGATCCTGTATAACATGGCGAGTAAACAGGCGTTTCCCTGGTGTTGGGTAGCAGCAACATCAGTACTAGTAGAACGCTGAAGATTATAGTATATCAGGAAATGCTTTGGACTTGGCATTAAGAGGCGGAATACCCCCAGATCTAAACTGCGGTTTTGAAGGCAAGAGAGAAACTATTACACTCTTATCCCTTATTTGGAGTTTTGGAAAAAACTCCACTGACAAGAGTCTAGGTCTTAAATTTGATGATAATGATGATGTGTATTGATAGCACGATCACATTAAATACCTACAGATTGTTTAAAATCGCCATAGAAAACCATGGGGGAGGCCTATGTTCAGCCATGGACGTACTGCGACTGATAATAATTATGATGATTGATGAAGATGTGTATTAGAACTTAAAGTTCCGACTTGAGTTTAAGGTAAAAGTTAAAATGAAAAACTACCTGGATTGCTGTGCAATATTTAATTGACCAACAAATAAATTCATTTATCTCAAATTGACTTTAAATAATTTTACATGATAAACTTTAGCATTTTTACAAATAAATAGTTATTAACTTAAGGTACATTGTTATTATTTACAATTACAGTTCTTCTCTCACTACTGGAGTTTTATTCGTGAATATTATTATACAATGTGTTAATTTTACACTTGATCCAACTTTATGGTAGTGCTTTAATGATAGTTTTGAACAACTTTTGCAATGGGACCAACTTAAATCGAGAAAAAATAACAGCTGTTCCATACAAAAACTCATTTCATCTCGAAGGAAATGTATGGAACAGCTGTTTTTTTTCTCTGTTCTCGATTTCGAAGTTGGTCCCATAGTAAAAGTTGTTCAAAACCGTGAGTTAATCACTTCCTGAAAGTTAGATCAAGTGTAAAATTAACACATTGTAGAAGAGTGTGTACTTGTACTTTGAATGAAGGGAAAGGTTACATTGAGCCAGTACTAAGAGACACACGAGGCGAAAAGGCCTAGTTCTCACAAAAACCTGTTACTTCGGTACAACAATATAGCGCTTCTATTTTATACTAGGTAACTCTTTCAATAGTTAAACTGTCCAGGTAATGCTGATTTGAAAATTCGTTGAATATGTAAAGCAAAATTGACGGTCAGAAAGTTTTACTTTCCATTTTTGACAAAATTTCCTTCATAGAACCTTCATATCAACATTTTCTATGCGGCTTAACTTTAATCGAAAACAATCAGCATGATTTCTTTTACCGTTGTAATACATAGATTTATTGTTTAATATTAAATAAGTAGATGGTGGTTATTATAATATTAAATGTATCTTACATCTTACAAAATGTCAACCCTTACACACTGCGCTACTTTTAGCATCGATCCAGACGCGCGTTTTTTAAACGCGCTTAAGCATCGCGACTCACGTAATGAACAGATTTAATTTAGCATCGATGCAGAAGCGCGACTGCATCGATGCTAACGCGCGTTAGTATCGATACAGTCGCCAAAATTCCGTACATAATTTGTCAATTTTCAGCTTTGCATCGCGATTGTATCGATGCTAACGCGCGTTAGCATCGCGACTGTATCGATGCTAAAAGTAGCGCAGTGTGTAAGGGTTGACATTTTGCGACTGCATCGCTGCTAAAAGTCGCAGTGTGTAAAGGGTCTTAGATGAATAGGTATTCGTCTAAGACCGTTAGGTATTTACATAAATTGAAGAAGGCAAAGCGGAGCGGGGGAAGGCGAGAGCGGGGAGCGCGAGGGGTGCGGGCGGCGCGGATACACCCCCGCAGACGAGGTTTCAATTTCGCGGTCAAATAGTACCTAATCTCTTTTCAACTAACATATGTTTTGAGGATGTAAAGACAACATCAATAATCGAAAATTGAAGTGAAATGTGAGTTTATGAGGGAAGCCACGTTATTTAAAATTTATGGGACGCAAGCTTTGCTTAAAGGAAAAATATACACAATTATATTTTATTTCTTGATCCAACTGAATACTTATGATAGTTATAAAAGTAACGCTGACTCTTAAAGGCCTAATACGAAACACGTAACCCGTCAATAAGTACGATCATAGCTTTGCGGATTCAAAGTATTTTGTAGTAAGGATCCAAAAATAATCTTAAGGTTCGCATGATGATGATTCTATTGACGAATTCCGTTGTATGTAGTAGGCCTCCTGTTACATACGAGGGTCAAACTGAAAGTTCTTAGAACTGGCCACTTATAAACAATATAATAAAAAAAATATTCTAAAATTTGAAAATAGAACTCTTTGCCAATATTACTGAGTATATATTTCATTCATTTGTCATTTGTTTTACGATTTAGCGGCAAATTGAAAATTGTCTGTGTCACGTCAACATGAATTTAACACGAGAAAATTTTCGTGCAATGATTTTTTATGACTTTCGATGTCATTTAAGTCAACAAGAAAGTTATGATAGACTACGATTGGCCTTTCACGATGAAGCCCCATCTCGTGCGACTGTTTACAACTGGTTTAATGAGTTTAAACGTGGTCGCACTAATCTCACTGATGATGTACGTGAGGGACGGCCTTCTACGGCGACGACTGAAAATAACATCTGTGTTGTGCGGCGTATGATAGAGACTGACAAAAAAGTGACCTATTAGCAGATTCGGACAAGCTTAGGCATCGGTATGAGTCAAGTGCACAAAATCCTCCACGAACATTTAGCGGTCAGGAAGCTTTGCGCCCGGTGGATACCTCATAATTTGACTAAGGCTCAAAAACTCCATCGTGTGGATTGGTGCCGTAAAATGATTGAAATATTTAACGGAAGTGACTCAAATGCTGTGTTCGACATACTAACAGGTGACGAAATCTGGATTTACTGTTATGATCCTGAAACCAAAAGACAATCTGCTCAGTGGGTGTTTCCTTTCGAGGAGTTGCCAACTAAAGTGAAGAGAGATCGAAGTGCGGGAAAAAAAATGGTGGCCTCGTTCTTTGGAAGGATAGGTCATTTCGCAACAATTGTGTTAGAGGATCAAAAAACAGTTTCTGCAGAATGGTACACTACCAATTGTTTGCCACTTGTCTTGGAAAAAGTTCGAGAGAAACGACCTCGCAGTAGGATCCTCCTTCACCACGACAACGCCTCGTCGCACACCGCCAAGCGAACGATCGACTATTTGGCGACATCAAACGTTGAATTACTGGGTCACCCGCCGTATAGCCCCGACCTCGCGCCTTGTGATTTTTATTTATTTCCAAAAATTAAAGAAAAACTTAAAGGAAAGCGGTTTATGAATGCTGAAGAAGCGGTGGCTGCGTATCGCGATGCCATTGAAGAGACCCCTAAGGACGAGTGGGCAAAGTGCTTTTCCCAGTGGTTCCATCGCATGCAGCGGTGTATTGACGTCAATGGACAATATTTTGAAAAGATATAAAAAAACTAATAACTGGCTAATGTAATCAGTTTTTGATTTTCTAAGAACTTTCAGTTTGACCCTCGTACAAATCCTAAATAAGTTATTTACATAAAAATACATTAACATTTTAGGCCTCTTTGTTTTGGCTCATAATTGCATATGATTTATGAATATAGTAATAAACAACTTAATCACGAAGTAATAGACCGTTATTATCTAGTTACAAAATATTAAGCTATGCCGATGCATGTACCCTGCTTGGTTATGGAATGCATCTGATTAAGTACACAAGATATAGAGAGTTCGTTTATGTAAATTCATAAATAGTGTAGAACAAATACAAATATATACAAAATGTACTTGAAAAAAGCAACTGTGTCAGACGAGGAATCGAACCCCGTGTCTTACGCTATCCGGGCGTATGCCTATGCCACTCGGCCACCGACACATCGGCGAGCCTGTTGAATTTTGCAAGTGCTTTCTTTAACGCGTAGGCTGTGTGACCTCATCAATGTTGCGAGATTGCTCCCACAATATTAAGTTTAAATAGTGTCAAAACACTATAAAAACAAAAATATAAATACAAACATATTAAAAAATTACAGTAGACAATTCATATTTTACGGTAGTATTAAAGAGTTACTTATGTTTATGCAGTGTTGCGTGTATATTAAGACTTATCCGACTGAAAAAGTAGAAAACGAACGATTTAAAAAATACATTTACATAAATGATTACTGACCTGACTGAATAGGTGATGTTTTCGAATTCGGGGTATTGTATTTTATTCGACGAACATTTTTTATCTGACGTTAGAAAAATCCGGCCTCAGTCTGATAAGTCTTATTTGATGTTCAAAAATCGGCCCTTAAGACACAAAATATAGATATTAGTACAGAAGTCAAACTACATTCAAAGCGTGCTCGAGCAACGCACACATAAGCAACCAGAGATCTCGGACCATTTCGGGACAGTTAGAGCGCGAGTGCCGCCGCCTGCTTGAAACACACGTCTCTGAAGGGTTTTGAACGATGAAAATATTAGGTGACTTCAGCTCTTTTTATATAATTGTTTCTTATTGTGCATGATGTGCATATGTATACAAAGTACCTGAATTAATTTTTGTAAGATAAATAAATTCATACCAAAACAAATAATCGAAAACATGTTTTTTTATTAATGTAGATATTGGATAATTTTTACAGTTTTTAAATAGGATTTTGTCTAAGAGTAGATTAAGTAAAAAATGACATTTACATAAATGATTGCTGACAAATAGGTGTCGTTTTCGAATAAGGCGTTTTGTATTGTATTCGACGAATATTCCTTATCTGACGTTGGTTAAATCGAATCTATAACGGACAAGTCCAATAAAATTGCGTCAAGGAGTCAATCGTTTATAAGGTATTATATTATTTTGGTAGTACAAGATGTTATGTTTATACAATACTAGCGGACCCAGCGAACTTTGCTTCGCCCCTAGCACCGTCCCGCCCCGGCCCCGTCTCGCCCAGCCTCGTAATTTTAAAAGATAAGAAAAACACTATGATTGAACAGTTATCGAGCGCGATGAAAAATGTTCAAATTACTAAAATGGCTATATAAAAAAAGGGGTTGGTGATAAAAAAGTAAAAATTTAGGGTTGTATGTATTTTTAATGCCACATTATTAAAAATATAAAAACAAAAAAAAAAACGTCCAAAAATTAAAAAAAGGGTGAACAACCCTTATCACTTAGGGGTATGAAAAATAGATAGTTGCCGATTCTCAGACCTACTGAATACGCATATAAAATTTGGTAAGAATTGGTAAAGCCGTTTCGGAAGAGTACGGGAACGAACATTGTGACACGAGAATTCTATATATTAGATGTAAAAAAACCTGTTCGACCCGAAAGGGTCATATAGGTGCTTTAATAACATAGCCAAAGTCAACAAGTTTAGCATTTATTTATCCTAAAACGGAGTAATTTCCAAAATGCGTTATCACTCCTGTCGCGCTACCTTCGAGTGCCGGCCCAACTCGGCGCCTATCGCGCGTCCCGTCAACCCCCCTTCGGGTTGCCATGTAATGCTTTTTTTAATGTAGTGAATTTTGTATTATTTTCTCTTAGGTATTTTTTCTCATATTTTATGAAAATTATTACACAAACAGAACCTAATCTCGAAACCTAATAATTGGTCGGACAGGATTTTTTACACACGTTATTGTTGTGCAACCTGAGTTTTTTGGTATATAATTTCGTTTCTTCTTTTTTATTCTCAACAAAACATCAAACAACTAGATGTGAGTGCGACGACTACGACAGTTCTTTTGTGTATAAGCCCAAGTTGACATCCCTAGCGCGCCCGGCGTGTGGGTGTGTGTTAAAAGTAAAGTAATGCACGAGTTTGACTTTTGTTACTTTCTATATTTATTTTGTGCTTAGGAGCTTACAATATAACGGTAGATTTACTTGTTAAGAATTATTATTACGATGTCAAGAAGTAAAAAGACTTTTAAAAATGCGAAGCCCAGGTTATAGTGATTTAATAATTGCATCTGAACGATCTAATGTGGGTTTCTTAAATGGCCATAAGTCGTCAGAAACCGTGGCATTCAATACTAAATGGTCTCAAATAAAATTATAATGGAAATTGTAAAAAGAGTATGAAAAGCTTGCATCTTTTTATGTCTAACATTGAATTGATTCTCTAGCGTGGTATATTAAGTTTTTATTTCTATCATAATAACTAACATAAGATCATAGCATAAGGTATTGCACATAAGCCATGAGAATAAAATATATATCAATAAGTGTATTTTTAAAAAGTAACACATAATTATAGAGAGCATATATATTAATTAAAGTAATATAGGACTAAATCGAATGGCAGTCTTTACTTATATCTTATAATGTACTTATTTCATAATCATTGGTGTTTATGAAACGCACCATTTCTTACCTAAAAGTTATTATATATTACACTTTATAAGCCTGATATCAAATTAGATGTCAGAAAGCATAGGAATAAGTGTTAAACGAACATCATAATATTAAGATATAATTGACAGCGTGTAAGCAGACAATTTATTTAAAGAGCATATGCTCTTAACTTTTAAATGTTACCGTAGAAAAGCCATTACATCTATTGGGTTCGGTGAAAACGTAATATGTATATTGGTCGGCAGTACGCACGTACGTTATGTCTAAACCTATTTTCGACTCAATATTAAAACGTTCAAGAGATTATTTGCAGGATAAGATATTTAAAAAATATAACAAGACATAAAAATGCAAGAATGTTCGGAAAAGGGTGACCGTTAATATTGTGGTGTCATATTGGAGCACAATGGAGCAATAGAAAATTTCATAATGACATTTTGTTACTGAAAATCATACGCAATTACATCTTGACATTCGTTGCAATGGCAAACAGGATGTACATATCATTACTCAACCAATATCATTTTTGTTATTTGTTGGTTAGAAACCGACTGTAGAAAAGTGAAGGAAGGAGTATTTACCTTATTTATTAACCACGAAACTACCTCATATTTGAGTTAAAGCCTTTGCCCATCATTGGAACATTGGACAAACTTCTAACCTTTTTTTATAAATCACGAAAAAATGCATCACACGGTCACCCTACGACAAAGCATCAAATTTCATTTAAGAATGAGATCAACTATTCAAATCTCAGTATTTATTCGCGAATTATTATGGAGACCAACTCCTCAGAAATACATAACATCGCTACTTATCTGCCTTCATATCCGTCTTGCCAGGAGAGTAATACTGCTGAGCGATGTCGAAGAGTTCTCGCCTTAACTGTTGCGCTTGCGACCGAAGCTGCTGTTCTTTGGTTCGTATAGATCTGTACTGTTCTTCGCGTTCCTCTGTGTGCTGTTGCACTAGCCAGCGGAGGTAGAGCTCTGAAAATGAGCACAGAATATACAACGTGTCATGTTAAATGAACAAAACCTCAGTTTTCTCAACCTTCATACACCCCAAATGATTTTTAATTTTTTTTGACCTAATCAATAAAAAAACTATCTAATTCAAAAAGAAAAATAATAATTTACATATAATTGAAGATATTAGAGATGGGCTGAGTACTCAGTTAATACTCAGTACTCGGCGTACTCGGCGGGTTTTTTGATACTCGTACTCGGCCGAGTAACTGGGTTACCGTTATTCGGTTTAAGTAAAGCAATATATTGCGGTAGATATCATATAAACAACAGGGGAGATCTTTCACAATCTAAATTATGAAACTAAACGAGTAGTAATGAGACAACATGAGGCGAAATAGTTATTGAAAAAAAACAATATACATTTTAAATTTTATTAAATAAAATTATGATGCAGTAACACAAAGCTACATTTTCTGGTAATAGCCTATTCATTTTTTTCTTGCCCTGCCCACCACTCGAAAGGACTCTTGTCTTTTGCCAGCTTATTCTAAAGTAATGGGGCTTTCTGCTAAAAAGCTAATTAAAGCTAATTCTGCGGGAACCTATTTGTACTTTTTTACACACCCGAAACAGGAATTTGATTTAAACCGAGTTACTCGGCCGAGTACTCGGTTGGAAAAAAATGAACCGAGTAAAACTCGTTACTCGGCAAAAGTGCTACTCAGCGCATCTCTAGAAGGTATTATTTATTTATTTATACTTTATTGCACAATAATAAAATTTTGTACAAAAGGTGGACTTAACGCCATATGGCGTTCTCTACCAGTCATGCCTTTGGGCTAAGCAGAAATGATTGTGGGCGGTGCGACAAAGAAACGAAATTAATTATATACAAAAAAAAGTCCCAAATAAATACAATTAATACTTACATAATATTACACATACATAACATAAGCAATAAAATAAATACATTAATAATACATACATATACCAACATATACTATATATATATATATATATATATATATATATATATATATATATATATATATATATATATATATATATATATATATATATATATATATATATTATGACGATCGTTGTAGATAGATGTTATGGAGATGATTCCGATATATGAAGGAAGTGTGCACGGACGAGTCTCTTGAATGTGAACTTACTGGGAGCTTGTTGAATATTTGCCGGAAGGGCATTCCAAAGACGAATGGCTTGGACAAGAAAATATCATGTGGTGTTTTAGTTTTGCTGGCACTTCTAATCATTTCTTGATCTGCGGACGACGCTCTGTCGACAGAGGAGTCGGTAGTTATATCACCGGGTTACTGCGCCGCGCTGAGATATGTGAGATATATGAGAACGGGCGCGCGCGGGTGTGTGTATCCGCGCCGCCCGCGCTCCTCACGCAGCCGCTCTCGCATTTCACCATGACCATAGAAAAGATCTACAACCTAGTTGATTGATCTATCTAAGGGTACAGTTACAGTAAGACTTATCTTCCCATATGGCAGCTCATGGACGCGACCGCGAGGGACGGCCATAAATGACATTAGGCGTGGGGTCGTAAAAGGGGTTAAATTTGCCGGCAATTCATCCAACTAGTTCATACCGACAAAAGAAGGTAAAGTCTCACCTTCCCATATGACATAGCTCGGAGGGCCATATGACATTAGGCGTGGGGTCGTACAAGGGGGTTATGTAGGCCGGCAGTTCATCCAACTAGTTTCGTCCTGACAAATGAGAGCGCTATACTCTGATTTTTAATTAGATAGACCAGAATGACAGCTCCAATCGAACTTTTTATTTTTAAATGTTGCAAGCGTAGTACCAATAGTGTTGCAACATTTCAATTATACGCGATTAGTTGAATTCGTGATATGAATTTTCATTCATGTGAATTTATTAATTAGGATTAGTAATACATGTAAAACGTTACATAAAGCTATAAATAATTGTAATACATAAAACAGGTTTCGTAAAAATTAAAAAAAAGGTTAGTAGGTTTCTTGCAATTGCGATATCCTTGTATGAATTTGCCTGTTTAAACTTTTTATTACTTCCAATAAATAAATTTTTAGAAATAATAATGATCCTTGTAGTATTCATGATTTTTATAAACAGTTTTTATTTGATTATTTTATAATCGATTATAAACAACAATTGAATGAAAGTGAAATATTCGATTATTTAGGAACAACACTATTTTTAATAACGAAAAAGTGGCCAACCTGCAAAAAAATCAGAGTATATAGACTAACCTTCCCATATGACATAGCTCATGGGCGCGACGGAGGGCCATATGACATTGGGCGTGGGGTCGTACAAGGGGTTGATATAAGCCGGCAGCTCGTCCGGCTGGTTGATCCACGACCACACGCTGGTGGTCTGCTCGTAGACCCCGAGTGTTTGGCGTTCTTGGTCCGAGTTGCACAGGAATGTGCCTGAAAGAAGAGTTATGTATGCAATTTACTAAAGCTATCACTGTCGGCTATTATAGGCTTGATTGAACTGACATGGTAATAATCCGATAGTTCAGAAGTAACGCTTTGCTTGTATGAAACCAAATAATCGACTTGAAGATTATATTGATGTAGGGACTTCGTGCTGTTTTCCAGCAATTTGGTACTAGAAGCTTTGGTAACTTCAGATTGTAAGTTTCCTTTGGCTGATGAAGCGTTTGCAGTCTGTCGCGCCTAACCATCTTAAAAACACCTGTTAATGAGTTATGCATGCAAGCGATTTTCGTTGAATAGTCATTAGGCATGTGAGATCTCGATTGTATCTTCTACTGATAGGAAATAAAGATAATATTATAAATAGCAGTTGTAAAAAGCAACTGTGCCAGACAAGGAATTGAACCATGTATCGAACGCAATTCGGGCGCATGCCAATACCACTCGACCACCGAGCACCGACAAATTTGCAATGCATGCACTCGGATTACAGTTGCAATAGCAGAAAAGTTTTTTTAAATGTGTGTACATCGGCAATACACAATTAAAAAAAGGATAAATAATATTCCGGCACATTTAATTATAACAGGTTTAGAACATTACGATATATCTTTTATTCGTCGACATACTACGACACAGCAACAAAAATCAAATGCAAATGTCTAATGAATTACATAGATATATTAAAACTGTTTTTTGTCTACTAAGTATAGTAAGTACTAAGTTCAGAGCTAAGTTTCCAAATGCCCAAAAGTACTCACCAAACTGACTAGCATAAGAATGCTCAAAGAGCGTAATAAGAAACGACTGCCGATACTCGAAGCTGCAGGGGAACTGCTCCAGAAATTGCCTGACGCAGTCCAAAAACAGTAGGAAGGTGGGTGCGGCTTTAGGCTGGGCCGGGCCGTACGGGCCACATCGATGCCGCGTGCCGAACGGGTGGCCTGCCTGGAGCCATTCTCGTTCTATTAGTGCTTGCAACCTGGGTGGCAGAAGGAGGTATTTTATAATTCGTGCTAAGGTTTATAAGTTGACAACGTCGACGAGACCTGTTGTTAATGGGGAAAAGCTCAACAGGGTTTATCAATTTAAACATCTCGGAAATAGGAATTTATCATAAGGGGCCGTCCATTAATCACGTAAGTCTATGTAAAGGCTATTTGCCTTTACATAGACTTCCAAAACATACACGTGATCCAGGGGGGAGGGGGGGATCCCAAACCTCACCAAATATCACCAGGGGGAGGGGGGGGGGGGGTCAAAAAATGAGAAAAACGACCTCACGCGATTAATGGACGGCCCCTAAAACACCAAAAGCAATTACTGATCTGCCACTAAATTAATTATTAAATTTTTATTAGTTTTTTTTACATTGCTATTTTTAATTTGTTTAGGACATCATTATGATATCACCTATGTTAGTTTGTAACACCTAGTATACATGCATGAATAAATGAATGAATGATTTTATGAATATTTATTTTTATATTTGTTCTTGTGTCCTAATTAACTAGTGTTGGTTTTTGACGCCATTGAATTGATATTGGTTTTTACATAGTGTTTTCATTTTTTTTTGTGTCCGGTTACTAAATTTATATTTGCATGGCTGACATAGACAGAACATGGTGAACTGATAAAGTTTACCACCATAATCTTGACCATGTTTTAGATACGATAAGATCATGTTGATATTGAAAGGGAGGGCTCTCAGTAAGTAAAGATACGCGGTTTAGAGCGACAATGCGCTTTATATGATATACTGTATAAACATACGGGTAGCCTATGGAACAACACGCTAAAATCCTAAAGCGTCCTACGAGTCCTATACATATAACAACGGGATAACAGGCCTACTACGAAATACTAAATCTGTCAATATGATAATTGTTTTGCGGATCCGAATCATTTCGTAGTAAGGATTGCATACCAAAAATGCTTCGGATACGCACAAAGATAATGGTATTGACGGATTTCATTTTTCGTAGTAGGCCCTCAGTGCACTGTTGGGCTTGCCTCCAGTGCGTTGGAAATGTTTGCTCAATCGCATACAGAAGGCTTCTTGACCATGTTCTGCTGGATCGAATACGGGCAAGCTCTAACAACATCCTGAAAGTCGTTGCCTCAAGGCATGACTCCCCGAATGTTTTATTTTGTACTAACGTAAATTTAAAAAAATAGTAACAAAATGGATCGTTCACATGCATAAGCCGCAGGTATTGAACAGATTAGTCAAAACTTGAATTTACTTCATGTACTGGCACATAGTAGATTGCATCGTCCATGCTTTGTACAAAATTTAGGAAGCAAACCTTATGATATGATGTTACTGTTATAATCAAAGTTTATTTCATACCCTCTTATCGTTCTGCAGTCAGGGTTGAGAATAATTTGAACTAGAGAGCAAACGAGCAGAGTTGCGTCTTCACCGCGCGTGCCGTGTATGAGGACTGGTTCTGCTTTCTGAAAATAAAAACGACTTCGTTTAGTACACGCATCATTTCGAATTTGAGAATATATTTATGTAGGGAGTAATCATAAATGTCGGTAAATGATAAGATTAAAGCTCCTTTTAAGACAGAGACGCATGCACAGCATGACGCGTTACGTAATGCCCCGATACATAACGTGTCGTTCGGAGCGCGCTATGTACCTTGCCCATTGTCACTTGATCTTACTGATTCTCAAGGCTATGTCCGTTACCTTAGTTCTTCTACGTATCTCCTCATTTCTGATTCGATCACGTAGAGAAACACCCAGCATAGCTTTCTCCATCGCTCGTTAGACCATGTTTCGGATCCGTATGTTACAACTGGTAACACACACTGGTTGACGACTTTTGTCTCCAGTCACTCTTGCGCAATTTTCCGAACGCTGCCCAGCTGAGTTGGATTCGTCGATTGACCTCTTTCTCAAAGTTGGACCTATCCAATTGGATCACTAGTCCCAGGTAGACGCACTCGTCGACAACTTCGAGAGTTGAGTTCCCAACGGATACTGGAGTGGTTATACCCACTCCAGTATCCGTTGGGAGCTCGACATAATTTTCGTCTTTTCCATGTTCAGTTTAAGACCCACTTGTTGGGATACTCGGTCAAGGTCTTCGAGCATAGTGCCAAGATCGTCCAGCGTCTTTGCCACAACGACTATATCATCGGCAAATCGGAGGTGTGTTATGTATTCGCTACTAACATTAATGCCGATTCCTTCCCATTCCAGAAGTTTGAAGGCGTCTTCCAATGCCGCTGTGAACAATTTCGGAGATATGACATCTTCCTGTCTCACACCTCTCCACAGTGGAATCACCCTCGTGTTCTGCTCCTGTACTCGGACCGACATGGTGGCGTTATTGTAAAGGCACTGTAACATCTCTTTATACCTATAGTCTAGTGGCATCGCTGCAGAAACTGAAGCACCGTCCAAGTTTCGATCGAATCAAAGGCCTTCTGATAGTGCACAAAGTTAAGCATAGAGGCATATTATACTCCTCTGACTTCTGTATAATTTGCCTAAGCGTATGGATGTGGTCTATGGTGTAGTATGTATGTATGCTTATCCTACATGTACCGTACCCATGTATTCATGTCATATATAACCTCATACTCTTTGTAATAAATGTCAGTATTTTACCGATATTCGAGTGTATTATTTCGCTCACAATACGCAACCAATTCATGGCGACCCTGCCGGCGCCGCCGAGCCGGTAACAGGAGCCTGCGCACATACCGTTACCCGAATATGGCACGGGATTCATAAAAATCGGTACCAAGTTGTGATCGAAACTTTACAAGATGATTATTCAATTAATTTCGCTCGACGGAGAGATACAATTATATTTTGGTGTTCCTGTACCCGTAAATCCAGATATCAACCATGGGGTCAACTTACACTAAAGAAGACGAAAAGGTGATTCTGCCCAGAACTCGAAATTAATCAAATTGCTTCCACAGCATATCACCAGCAGAGTATCGGAGCCTTGGAGAACTCGCATAAAACTATGGGTGCGTATTTAAGAACATATTGTCAAAATAAAACAGATAATTGGAGCAGCTGGTTGCCGTATTGGTGTTTTGCTTATAACAACGCAGTACATTGTGAAACGCATTACACCCCTCATGAATTGGTATTTGGTAAGAGGTGTATATTGCCGAGTAACTTCGACAGAGGCATTGTAGACCCTTTATACGCTCATAATAACTATCCCTTAGAGTTTAAATATAGATTGCAATTAGCGCAAAAGGATGCGCGGGATAATTTACTTAATAGTAAACTAAGGCGTAAAAATAAATACGATGGTAATATCAAGCCTATGTATTATAATAAGAATGATATTTTGTGGTTAAAAAATCCCTCAGATAATAAGATGGATCCGATATATTTAGGGCCATACTAAGTAGTTGAAGATCTTGATTGTAATGTTAAAATTATCAAAAATGGCAAAGAAGACATAGTGCAAATCGTACTAAACCATACGTAAAAATGTAATCAAAGGTTAACGAAATGTTTTGTACATAGATATAAGAATAGCGTATATTATTCACATTTATCAATGTATTATGTATGATTTTAGTCATAAGTATATAAAAAAAATATATATGACTATACACATTTTTTTTCTTTAAAAGGGAAGGTGTAGTGTGTATGTATGCTTATCCTACGTGTACCGTACCCATGTATTCATATCATATATAACCTCATACTCTTTGTAATAAATGTCAGTATTTTACTGATATTCGAGTGTATTATTTCGCTCCCAATACGCAACCAATTCAATGGTACTATAGACTTTTCTGACATTCCGACTTTTAGGAATCCGGCTTGTTCGGGAGGCTGGAAGTCATCAAACCTACGTGCGAGACGATTCGTGAAGACCCTTGAAAACAGCTTGTAGACATGGCTCAGGAGTGAGATGGGTCTATAGTTCTTCAATAAGGTTTTGTCTCCTTTTTTCGAAGAACCCCACAAGAGAAGACCATAAAAAAAGTACCATCAACAAACAGAACTATCTCACAGGAGTCCTTTTATTAAATAGTAGGTCATTAATAGAGATCATAACCAACAAAGGTCCCAATATTGAGTCGTAAGGCACTCCCATTTGAAACGGGGCACTTGAGTAGTTAGAGTGAGTGAGTGAGTTAGTTACTGTTTGCAGTCTGCCTGAGAATACAACAATTTTGACGCGTTATTAGATACACCGTAATGTTCTAGCTTAATATATAGATGTCACTCACAGAATACACCTATAGCATCATGATGCGAATGGTGTATTCTGTGACTTATCGAAGATTTTAGAGCTTTTCAAGCATGCTTACTTGGTGTATGTGTTGCGCGACGATGCACGCTGTATGTAGTGAGTTCCTAACGCTTTCGGGCCACCCACACGACTCCAACTTCGATATCCATTTGTCGCTCGATATTTCTCTGTCATTGCAGGCTTATGAAAAGAAAATACATATTTTAAGACCGTAAAAGAAATGAACGGTCGAGGTCCGTCGGCCAAACCACATTTAAACGAAAATCGCTTGCATGCTCGACACGAAAACTGTCGTCACTTCAAACAAAGACGACGCAAGGTGCAATCTATTTTGACTTTTAAGGTGGTTAGACGGAGGAGAACTCGATATTAAATCGCAGTAAACAAGCAGCAGCACGGGTAAGTAGGACTCTGTATGTACATTCTACATACCTTCTATTAATTTGGAATAACTGTCTAAAAGCTGTTGTTGATTGTCAACATCATCCATAGATCTATTGTATATTTTCCACTGGGAATAATTTGAGTTACTTTCTGTACCTCCACCTAAAAAAACAAATAATGTAGTCAAATCTTAATTAAATTTTTAACATTAGGTAGCCTAAGGTTTTAAAGCCAGAACTACTGTTTTGATTGGTTTAACAGAAAATCTTTAGTCTATTTCGACTTCAAAAGGAGATTGATATCTCCTCAAAGCATTAATATGTTCCTAAAAATATTTCCAGAATGATCCTAAAAAGCAGCCGTGTCAGGCATAGTTATGCACAGGAAAGAACATAGCCCAGAGAGAGTAATGCACAGGATTTGATTCCTTGTCTGACACGGTTGCTTTTAACAAGTGCAATTTATACAATTAAGTTTGTATAGTGACAAGACACTATAATAAACCAAGAAATATATTAACACACCTTTATTCTGCTGCTGCGATATTGAGTTGGTGCTGCGCAGGTCGTATATGACCCCTTTGGTGCCAATAGCGACGACTGTGTTCAGAATGGCTTCGTCAGGCCTACAGCGGCGGTGCTTCGGCCCGTATAGAGGTTGACCGGCACGCATCAATACAGCCTGGAATTAATGAATAAAAAAAAAACATTATTTTAAAGCATAATTATATGAAACACTATTATTATAATTAGACACAGAACAAACTCTGCGGGCCTAATATCAGCGTCTATTTATCATTTATCGCGGCAATCGATAAATTACAAACGTCATTTTAACCATATTGAAACAAGTTTTTACTCATTTTAATGTATTCTATTTGTTTTAAAAAGCAATTAGGATTCGCTTCCAAGTGAAACAATGGGGGAAAACATATATAGGAATTGTAATTATTTTATCGACGCGATAAGCGGTATCGAGGCGTGCATTTTAGGCTTACTGATGAATATAAAACTTTAAATCTTCAATTTCTATGGTGATCATCTGCAATTTTCCTGGAGCCAATGCAATCGTGTGACATTCAATGGTTTCACATCAATATATATCATCATTCAATTATAATCAATTTGTGCATTATTTGTAGAGATGGGCCGAGTACTCGGTTAATACTCGGTACTCGGCGTACTCGGCGGGTTTTTTGATACTCGTACTCAGCCGAGTAACTCGGCATAAACCGAGTATACAATATATTTAGGTAGATATCACCTAAACAAAAGTGGAGATCTTTCACAATCTCAATTATGATACTAAACGAGTAGTAATGCGACAAAATGAGGAGAACTAGTTTACGACGAAAATGTAATATGTAAAATTATGACGCAGTAACACAAAATGTCTGCACGTTCTGGTAACTGCCTATTATATTTTCCTATTTTTCTTCGTAAACGAAAATAATCACTCGCTATGCACGGTGCTTGCAGGTGCACGTAGTCACACTCGTGCTAAACGTGCCAGTTCTGGATACCTTGTTTGGTGCCCTGCCCACCACTCCAAAGGACTTATGTCTTTTGACAGCTTATTCTAAAGTAATGGGCTTTTAGTATCATCGCGCTCTAGTGGCTAGATGAAAGCTAATCTCCTGTTTGTACTTGTTTACACACCCGGCCGAGTACTTGGTTGGAAAAAAATGAACCGAGTAATACTCGGTACTCGTTACTTGGCAAAAGTGCTACTCGGCGCATCTCTAATTATTAGTCTGTCTAGGGCAGCATTTAGTAATATAGACTTAATTTTGTATTGACAAATTTCTATATCAAGTTAATGACATGAAAATAGACTGTATAAGCATTTTTTTGGCAAATATTGTAAGCAATCTCGTCATTTCTTTAAGATAAACACAAAACTCACATAGGTATTTTTTTCTTTGAGCACTGAGGTTCTTTTAAAGCAAGTAGTTAACTAGCTTTATTCACTGATATTACTATAGAAGTCATGAAAAGACTGTATTTACATCATTCAACTTGCAAAGAAAAACTGTAATAAAATAATGTGAGCAAGCAGGTTATGCTGCTTATAGATGGCAGTAAAATAGCTCACAGAATAAACCTACCCCATTATTATGCCTATAAGAAAGCACAGGAAATCGACCTCCTTGCCTAAAACTGGCAGCCGCCGCCAGGGTCTCGTCATCAATGTTTTTGGGCACTACCACAGCTTTGCCATAACTGCTACAGACAGTGTAGTTCAGATTAACGCGGGACACACGCCATTCTTCCGTTGCTAGTACCTTTGTGAATTCACCTTCGATACTGAAATAAAATTGTTTTACTATTAATGCTAAGGCAATCTCTCAATTTTGTACATTATAAATAAATATGACAGAAAACACACCAATTGTTGTGGTCTTGAAGTTCAGAATAATCTTCCTTGTGTTACAAATACCAGACAACAATCAGGACAGACGGGTCTCCCATAAATACTTTAACACATATTCATGACTTTGGTACAAATAATTTTGCACATCACATAAATATTGGCCCCTGTGGGATTCGAGCCCCTGACAGACAACGGTGTAATAGCACAGAAAATATAATAGTACTATACTAACCAGAACCAATACACCAAAGGTGTTCTTCTAAAATTTTCTTGATCATTATTATGGTAAGGATCTATAGTGATAATGATAGTATGGAGATTTTGCATAAAGAAGTGTTAGTGATACCACTTTCATTGTTATTAGCTCAAGAATGCATGGGCCAATTTTTATTCTTTGCAATTGTCTTCACCCAGAATAGGATAATAACACAGGACGGGGCATGAAACGACGATAGGTACTGCTAATACATATTTACCTGTAAAGAGTATAACCGTTTTCCACAATAGGATGCATGTGCCTATAAAAGAAAGGGTAGAAGAGCCCTGGGTCTTGCAGGCCAGATAAATTCTCCAATGTCTGAGCCATCTGGTTTAATTCTGTTGTTGTACCAATATCCAACTGAAATATTCTCAGATCTTTACATTTGAGGAATAGAGAGCCTCCTTGTGTCACACCGCTAATTGGCTTATTTTCTTTCTTTTCTATACTATCTATATTTTTGTGAAGAAGCTGAAATAAAGAAAATTGCCTACACATAGAAAAATTCTAAAAAGCCAATGTTATAATAATCATGAATCTGAGGTGCACAATTCTCTAATATGTTTTTGTGGTGAATTTCAACAAGTATTATTTTATAGCAACTTTTTGGCAGAATATCATACCCATAGTTCACGAACGCCTTCTTTTCTAGAACTCAAGATTAGGTGATGTCCTGTTATACACACAGTTCCATCTACATTTTCATGGTGAGGATATTTAAGAATTACTCCATCCAATTTATTTATTAAAATAAGCTCAATAAATTCCATTTTACAATAATTTGGAAAATAAAAAGTGTTTGTAAAAATTTGACAGCAGCTGACTGACTGTAAAGTGTGAGTGAACGTTGCTGCAATGCCGCTCGATAGTCCTCTATCGATAGTACCGATACTGCCCGTGTATTATGTTTCGTAGACGGCTAGCTACCTGGCACCAAGCTGCAAAACAACAGTGCAAACGTAGTGCCCAGAAAACAGTGTTTTCTATAATTAAATTTTGCATTAATGTCGTAAGGTTTCAAAAATTGCTACCTATAGTAAGATCCTATCGATAGTATTGCATGTGGCTGGGCGCCAATGGTAATGCCACAGAAAATATAATAGTACTACGTATGGTAGTGCTACCGATACTACTATCAAATGGCCTATCGATATTTGATGAATTTCGAGGTCCCCCCGGTAATTTCCTGCAATCATTGACAATATGACGAACCCAATATTTAAGAAAAGAACTATATTTTAGGCCAACCTTTTACATTAATTCTTATAAATTTACTCAACTGTATTTTTAATTATTTTGAATAAAGTAAAAAGTACGTCAGTTGAACTCAGAAAACTATGATGTCACAGTATCAATTCGCCATATAAAAGTAATGGAAAAATGGCGTAACGCTTACTGGTCAAAACGCCGCCGACCGTCGCATAAATAAAAGCTTAATAAAATACTGTAGATCAACACATCCGTGCGAATTTATAATTAGTAAAAAGTACGTCAACAACGATTGGTGGTGGATTGTGGTTGGAATCTAGCCTATTGTCGATAGCTGCCGAACTGTCGATAGTTCGGCAACTCTATACTGGTTGCAGGCTGATGACAGCTGCTGAGAACAACACAGGATGCCGATCACTGATCACTGTTGAGGACTTTTTAGGATGATTTATATGACTAAAATTACATAGATAATAAAAATGTATTTAAGATAGAGTTGTTTTATACTCTCAATTAAAAATGTAGGAAACATTATATTAAAAGGAGTCAAATGAAAATTTAGCAATCAAATATGAGCTTTATCAGTGTGGAATAGGTTTCATACTAAGTTAAAGAAATAACACTTCTAGGAGTACGAGCGAAGCTCACTTTAGTTAATTGATTGTTTTGTTGGCTAGCTGAGATAGCAGTAGCATGCCATTTCAGGAAGGGTTGAATGTTTTAAGTGTGTCAAAAAGAGACGCATTTAGTAGGTAATAGAGATGTGAAATCAGGTAGGCAACATTTGCCATTTAGCCAACCAAAATGAAGAAGTGAAGTTAGAAGCAATTGCGATGGCGATGTGTGGATTCTGTCGTTTGCAAAGAATATTTTTTTAACTTGTATTTTTACTAATACAACGTGAGATATATGAATGGTAAAGCAAAGCAAAGTGATACTATTCATAATTGTGAAGTGTAGAAGTGGTTTTAAATAAGTATCATTAGTGGATAATACGCGAGGTGAGTTCGTGTATGTATGTTTTGTATGAATGTACTGAAAGTATGTATGTAGCTGGGTGTCTGAGCTTGGGTAATGACCGGTTCCCTCAATATTCAGTCTATTGTTAGTATATATCGCTCGATTCTAATTCTAATTAATACCAACGTCTTTAACAGTTTAAGAGAAAAATACCATTGTTTGTGACAGGTGATGGAGGAGAGTTCAGAGGCCCACATGGAAACGGACGTGTCTTCGACCACCGAGATGTCGGACCCCCCTTTGGGTCCAATGCTTGAACCCCATGCAAAAGAAGAAGAAAAAAAAGATGATCCTGAAGCCCAGGAGGACACTAGCTCTAATGGTAATGTAGAGATGGTTGTTATTGTCGAGAAATTTTCTGATGATGAAAGTACATGCAACTCTATGGACCAGGGCAGTAAACAATCAACTACCGACTCTGAGTCGCCTGCAGATAGTAATTCTGCAGTACCACCAGCTTCACCACAGAAGACAGCACCTGTGTCAAATTCTGAGAAGTCTCCTACAAAAGACAATGAGACACAGAAGTCATCTTTGGACCAAGAGCATTTATACAATAAGGAAGAAAAAACAGATGCTGCTTCACCTTCAATACTCCAACCGGACGAAACTTTGAATGCTTCATGTAAAGTTGTTGTACAAAAAAGTCCCAAAAAATGCATTATACCTATAAAGCACAGCCCTGTAAAAGATTATCAAGACCAAAAATCTCCTCAAGCTCAAAAAACTTCTCAAACAACACCCACCAAAGAGCAGGCACAAGAAACTATAAAGCCTACACCCAAAAAAGATGTAACACCTGAAAAGCCAGCTGTAAATGGGAAAGTTGAAAACATTAGCAATGAAAAAGATGAATGTAATTCCAGCCAGCCTGTTCCTAGTGACATTGTTACGGAAAAAGAATCATCTAATGACTCACAGATAGAAACAAATTCTGATGTTTCAGAAAAAGAACATAACAAGAGCATCAGCAGAGAGTTGAAGTCCCTAATCAAATCGGCCAAAGAGTCGAAAATTATTAGTGAATGTACTCAACTTACTACTAAAACTCGGAAGTCTAGGGCTCCATTAGATGCCTCAAATTCTAGTCTCAATATGTCTTTAGATGCTGACAAGATACAAGATGTTAGACGCAGCAGCACCAACTCTCTAAAAAGCAACTGTAGTGAGAAGTCAGAAAAAGTCCCGGTCAAAAGGTCTATGAGGTCACAAAATCCTGAGTTTGTAAACAAGGTAAAGCAATTTTTGAACTCTGTTACTTCTAAAGTACAAAAGGAATCTGATGATGGTACTGATGATGATTCAGAAGAGACAAAGGCGAAAGACACCAAAACTGAACCCTCACCTGTATTGTCCAAGAAGAAAAAAGTATCTGAAAATGTGGTAAGTATTTTTAGTCCATTGTTGACCTAATAAAACTTTTTGCTTTTGGCGATAGCTTTTGTTTGACCAAGTAATACATAATGTCATTTTTATTTTAAAACAAAATGCCTACCTCTTGTCAGACATATTTTAAATGAAAAATTTTAGAACTATGAAGTATGTTTTACAATGTTATACTATTATTCAGGAGCAAGGGCCAAACAAAAAACTGAAGACAGATCCGTACTGCTGGCGTTGTCACTGGGCTGTCGAGCAAGCCAATGAGAAGACACATGCACCGTTGGTGTGCACAGTCTGCCCACGTGCCTTCCATTACAAATGCCTGAGCACTGTGGAACGCAGCAAGATCAGTGCTGAAAAGAGCTGGGTCTGTCCAGAGTGTATGACTATCTTGCACGCTGAGAGCTCTGAAACTAGGTTCGTACTTTAAAATTATCAGTATTTTTAGAATTTTTCTCTAACCAGAGACAACTGTGACATTTAAACATGCTCAAAACATCCTAGTTCCTTCCACTATTATGAAAATGTAGCAAGCAATAAGACTATATTGAATGTTTGCTGTTCTTTTTTTTGTGCTTTATGCCAGGAAGATTTTTCTTTGAATCATACCAGAATTAGGTCCTTACTAAGATTTTCTATGTACATTATGATAAAATGATAAAGCATTGAATTCATTGGTGCTAATAAAAATCTCAAGTGAAACATTTTAGGTTATCAAAAAGCATGTGAGATGCCTAATACAGACAAATGATAGCCAGATTTTTTATCTTAATCTGAGATTTTGTATAAGATTTTTATGTAGGCAGAAACGTGATGCAAGACAATTTGGGCATAATATCAGTTTATTTTTTATATGTTTACAGGTCCCTGGCAATGAAAAAGATATCCTTAGGGACACTGTGTGATCTACTAAGGCATGCCGTGGAAAGAATGATGGATCTCAACGGGGTAAATATCTAATTTACTATCATTAAATTATTGCAAGTTGGCGAGCGATTAAACTAACATTGATGTACTCATACTGCTTTGCAATTGTTTTTCTAACCTAGTATGTATGTCATTGTGCTAGTATTTACAGATTTCGTTCGCCATTCATTTGGGGTAGTCAAAAGAAACATGCATCTTACACTGCAGATTTTTATTTGGTTTGGGTGAGGTCTTATCATTATGATTTATTCATACCCAACATAAGTATTTCACGTATCTTAATTTTTATAATGAATATACGAAATAGAATTTTAAGAATGTGATGTGATATGAAGCTACTGATTGGATAATTGTGAGGGCATTAATGGTATCGAATTTCGCAAGTGCCATGCTCAACATTTTATTCAAATGGTTGCAGACTCATAATATGTTTAAACAACAGAATCGCGTCTGTATCTCGTGTACTTTCACCGGCGCCTCGCGGCACAGCAGCCATATTAAAATGTATATTGCGAGCGAACGCGGGCGGGACTCGGATGACCTTGCTCACTTATCAACGTAGTGCGCGAACAACGCTCGGCCCCGTCCCCCCTCTCTTTCTAACGACCCGAATCGATCGCGCGTCGTATACCCGTCCCCCTCTGATCTAATAATAAACACACGTCTATCACACCCGTGTATATGCACAATGTGTTTGTGTGTTCATTTTTCTTGATTCATCATTTTGTCATGCTTTCCTATTAACGGATGCTTCTACAGTAGCACTTTTCATAAAAATCACACGCATTAATGTTTGCGCGATACTAGATGCCATTTTGTTGAATCGATTATCTGTTACAAAACACGCAATTTTTTCTCAGTTTAAACTTAACATGTTTTTAAATGAAATTTTAAATTGTTCATATCTACTTCACTTTTATTTTTACTTACGTAATCAATTTTTTACAATAAATAAAAAAGTGACATATCAGTAAAACAGCATAATTAAAATACTTTTGATTGATAATTTTGATAAAGCATAGACTCATCAAAAGTCCGAACACGTTCTAAGTACATGTTATTGAATGCCCAAAAGAAATGCGTTGGTTGTGACGTCACAAACACCGGGCGTAGCAGGTGTGTTCGCAATATGCCGCTAGTCGCGACCATGTTGCATTTCACTACCTATAATCGTGTGCAGAATTCAGGACAAACTTTCCATAGACCGATGTATTTTATAACTTTTTTAACATTATACATATTTTTTTTTAAATTTTGCTTTCAAAAAGGGCATGATAGGATTAGGCTGTGTAATTCATGATGTTATAAAAAAAAACAAATATAGGTTAAACTCATGCGAAGCTGGGGAAAATAGCTAGTGGAATGTAGACTGTGTACTATAACAGTCGTGTTCACTTGTGCATGGTGAGCACTTATGGATAGACCTACTATTATTTAATAGATCTTGACTCGTACATATTTATTATAATTTGTTGACCCCTCAAATTAATTGTATCTGTTTTGAAATTTGTTTTAATAATAACACATCTTACTTGATCTTGATGTTAGTTAACCATTTATAATGAATGGTTGAAACAAATACCCACCCGGTGCATATTTAATCTTTTTTTAATGAAATCGTTCGATTGGAACAAAAGTCGCTGGTGTTCTCAAATAATAATATACGTACAAGTTTTTACATAATATTTAACTGTGACTTTATATTCTTGTTGTCAATTTTATCAAAAAAACTTTCTACAAAAATGATTCATCCATTCAAGTGTCATATTTAATAAACCTGTATCTAAATGCTGTTCAAGATAGATAAATATGTATTAGTAATGCATTCAATGATTCTCGCTATAAATCATTGATGTATAATGCTTGCGCTAATAAGAACTAACAGTACTAAGAGTTATAGATAAGGAATTAGTTTATATGTATGTAATCATTGTAAAATGTAGTAACGGTATGAATGTACTCCTAAGTAGTAAGAACGTGGTATGTTTATTGAATTACCATTGCAATTGCTGTTTTGACATTAGCTGTCTTCAGCAGAAAACGGCTTTATCTCAGCGCTTTTTTCCGGCGAAACACTTTTGCATAACTTCATTTGCGCTGACTAGGAGTTGATTTTACCAACATCAGATAAGACTTATGCGACCGAATAAGTATAAAACGTCCAATTTCTAAATGTCATTTTCATAAATGATTGCTGTTAAATAGGTGACGTTTTCAAATTTAGGCGTTTTGTATCATATTCGACGAATATCCCTTATCTGGCGTTGGTAAAATCGACTTTAAGCTGAGCATGTTTTGACGTAAGTTCGCTGTCAAAATACGCTTTTGTATTAATTGAGTTTTCTGATGAACACACTCATGGCTACACCTTCCAAGAGAATGACATTCACTTTACTATAGTGGTGTAATTGTAACAAAAGGTTTGTGAGTTATAATAAAAAAAAATACAACCTTGAATGACAATGGCTGTTGCGAACCACTGATCAAAGACAACCTCACTAATACCCTTCCTTCATAAACATTTCAGGTTGAGCCATTCATGCATCCGGTAGACCGAAGCACCTTTCCCGACTACGACAGATACGTCGTCCACCCAATGGACCTATCGCAAATGAAGACTAACATCGACAACGGTGTATACGGAAGCACGGAAGCGTTCCAAGCTGACGTTCAATGGATACTTCACAACAGCATTATATTCAACACATGTGAGCAGGCTTTTGGTCTGTCTTGGTTTTTAATTTTTCTTTAGCTTTACATGTAGACGTGGAAGGCGTGTGAAAGGATGACTGAGTATTTGTGTTGCTGAGTATTAGGTTAAGTTAAATTTTACAATAAATTTATGTAATTCATAAAATATGATATGTAAACAACATGTTATCACAATGATTGATGGATCACTATGATAATTAAAAAAAATAGAGTGTTAATTTCTGTCAATCAAAATACAAACAATAAGTAACTTATTCGGAATAAGTTCAACCATCACTATAACATTTAGCAAATAATATCATTGACAATTTTACGAAACAAATTTTAGATCTAGTTTATATCAAGTGCAAGTATGTATGTGTATTTAGAAATGGATGTTAGCATTGTACTTCTCCAATTTTTCATGCCACATACTGACCGATTCACACTGCCATATTCTTTACCGTCGTGTTGGCGTTTCCAGTCCAATCGAAGCTGACTGCGGCGGCCCGGACTCTGATGCGATCTTGTCGAGCTGAGATGGGTGAAATAGAAGCGTGTCCCGAGTGTTACGCCGCCGCTCATGCGAGGAAGCCTACGTGGTTCACCGATGTCTGCACTACGCCGCATATTCTCCTGTGGGCTAAGCTTAAAGGTCAGTGACCCCTTACAGTGACGCGTTTTGATAACGCGCTTCAGCGTCGCAAGTCACGCAATGAACAGATTTTATTTAGCAAATATGCAGCGCGCGTTAGCATCGATGCAGTCGCTAAAATACAGTACACAATTTGTCAATTTCTAGCTTCTGCATTGCGACTGCGTCTATGTTAAAAGAAGCGCAGTGTGAAGGTTGACAGTTTGCGACTGCATCGATGCTAAAAGTCGTAGTGTATAAGGTCTATGATCTTCTTATTACATTACGTACGAAATTTAAGGACCACGTCGTACTGTTTATATGTATATGGTCATTCCAAGAGGGTTAGACGCGATCTTGTTGAGTGGAGATGGGTGAGATACATACAAGCGTGTCCCGAGTGCTACGCAGCAACACACGCTAGAAAACCTAAAGTCAGTTTATCTTTGCTAGTCCAATAATGTAAACAATCTATTTTAACTTTTGAAATATTATCAGAAAAAAAAAACAGTTTAATTTAAAATATCTCTCTGTATTTAACGATGAATTACCTATGTAAGTAGAGCATTATGTCTTTACCTTTTTTTAAATTAATCATTTCGTTAAAAAGGAATGTCAATATTGTTTACAATATAAGTATATAATAATTTGATTATATAATTGAGATTAGCAAAGAAAAACAGACTACGTGTTTCACTGTTGTGTGTACAACGCCTCATGTTCCTCTTTAGTCTAAGCTGAAGGGTCAGTAATTTTACCCCTAAGATCTTCTCATGACGTGACGTTACGACATCTAAGGACCACGTCGTACTGCTTATAGTAAGCCTAATGACTCGTGGCAGGGCGAGCGTTAAAACGTGCAATTGTGATGGCGCACATCATTTTCTCTTTTGCACTTGCACTGTTTATGGGTGACGTCAGACAAACACTGAGATACGTGTTGTTTGTTACGTGCGTTTATCATAATCCGTTTTAAAATGGGGTTTGTATATTGCGCGTGCGCATCCTTGTTTTAAAAGTGATTTATGGCTTTGAATGCCACGAGTCTTGGTTTATTATAATACGTGGTCCTTCCGAGCGGGAAAGTAAGACGCGATCATGTCGTCTCCCAAAGAAGTTAAATAAATGTGCATATTTTATAGGTTGTTCGCAATTTCAACAAAACCCTTTCAAGTATGGTTACGGCCTCATTCGATTAAACGTAGAAAATTACATTAAATATGATACCTCACTTGCCTAGTATGTGAAATATATCTTATTTACAATAGGGTCCACGCCCATATTCCCTAGGAGGGGTAAATGCGCCCAAATTTTGGCAAGACCCGGTAAATCCTGGTCCTAGTGCCAAGATGAACCAATGAATAAACAAAGGTTTTTATTGATGCACATACTTTACCGTCAAAATATCCTTCTTTTATATTTATTTATTTATACTTTATTGTACAATAATAAAATTTTGTACAAAAGGTGGACTTAACGCCATATGGCGTTCTCTACCAGTCATGCCTTTGGGCTAAGCAGAAATGATTGTGGGCGGTGCGACAAAGAGACAAAATTAATTCTAAAATCTTTTCTTGAGCTATTATTTAGAAGAGGAATCTAGAACATTCTTATAAATAAAACATTATAATTATGTAAACTCACAGGTGCACTCGTATACAAGGTCCTAGTATCTAAGGGTTATTAACTAACCATCTTGTTCCAGGCTTCCCGTACTGGCCAGCGAAGGGCATGTCGGTCAACAACGCGGGTCTTGTTGACGTGCGGTTCTTCGGCGCGCACGACCGAGCGTGGGTGCCTGCTAAAGATTGCTTTTTATACTCAGAGAAGGATCCGAACAATTTCCGCACAAAAAGGCAGGATATACTGGACAGTATGCAGGTGAGAACATGTAAAATAACATTTATAATATTCTATGTGCTTAAGTAGTAACCTGTCTACATTTCAAAAAATAACAACAAAATCGCAGAACATACACAGGGGTGATTCAGGTATATGCCTATACAGTGGCGGCTGTACCTTAAGTGCGCTTGTGCGCTGAACCACCAATTCAAAAGACTTAAAAAATTACGAAATATTAAGTACTTCATCTTTATTTTTAAATTACCATTTTATTAGTTATTTTTAAACTTACAAATACGTATAAAATATTAAATCTCCAACTATGGTAAAACAGTTTGAGCGCTTTACTAAACTATTAAGACTTATTTTCCTGTAAAGACAAATTCTCGTGCGCTTCGGCGCGTGCACGAGGACTGCTAATATTACTTGTAGGAGATACGAGTTAATACGCCTGACGCGTGAAACAAAAGATAGTTCATAGAAATGTACCGAGTAAGGAGTGGGTTTTCGAGCGCCGCACGTGCGAACCGAGGATTGCCGAGAGCACCCGATGTTTGACGAATTGGCCGGCCGGCATGGGCGCGAGGCGACGACGGCAGCCATGATTGACATAATGACATGTTTCACTGTATGTGTGACGCATTAATAATTGTTTATTTATATTACCGTAATTGTTTTTAGTTTTTGCTTCGATTTTCTTAAAGTGCACTACCAGTTCGATAACCCACCAGCCGCCACTGGTAGTCCACCCCTCCTTCCCTCTAACTTTTAAATTAAGCGAGTGTTAATTTTTAAAAAAAAAATTATGTAGATCCTAACAAATACTTTCAACGAAAATTGGTTTGGACGGGATCGAAATAGTAGTATTTTAGATATAGACATTTTCATTTTCAAGAACCGCAAACGTAACTTTGTTCATCATACAAACACTATTAAAAACAAAGCTATGTTTGCTGTCAACAAAATATTGTGGTATTTTAACTAAGTGGAAGAAAGTGGATTCTCTAATTCAGTTAAAATTGGCACGGAACCCTCAGTGCGCGAGGCCGACTCGCACTTGGCCGGTATTTTTTGTTCAGTCAGGTATATTTCAACCATAAAATTAATATTCCTATCGGAATAGAAGGACAAGTTAAAGCTATCAAACGAAACCGATTTAAGATGTCAGTAACTAACATAAGTAAGTAACATTTGTAGCTTTAACGGCCGTTCCCTATATCCATTCTAACTGTGGTTTTGCCCTACTAGAGTTAGAAATGGTTATCTACCTTTAGATTTTTTGTTTCTATAAACCTACTGGCAGTACATACTTTTTACGTTAAAAAGTATTAATTTTCAATCAATTGACGTAGGTATGATGTCCATCAATCAGCTGTCTGTCAGAGCTCAAAAACGTTCCATTTTACGTAAAGTCTATGCATGTTTCACATAATATTTTTACCCAAAATAGAATATATATATAATTAGGTACATAGCAATAAAAATAAATATTATTTTAAACGTATTATATAAATATTATCCTTGGTGTATCATAATGACCACAAATATCGTGAAAACGTTGACGCGACGTAATTGAGAGGGTTTTGTACAACTGCGTAATTCGAAACGTAAGGGAGGGCTTGGATAATGTGGCCTATCTTTTGCTAACTGGAGATAAACAACACCTATCTGTAATATAGAAACTGTTTATTATAGTCGATAGCTGGTGACAACAGTTCGAGGATAGCTATCTATCTTTGATCTTAGTTTGCATATAGGGAACGGCCGTAAATGAGATAACCTTTCGATCAGGTGATTTATAACAATGTTCCTAAGTTAAATATAGTAGTTTACTGCATAATACAAAATATTCGTAGATATACATTCCCTGTGTTATTCTGTCTTTATTTTTTACGTAAATTAACGTTTGTTGAATAGAATAATCAAACTGCGTACGTTAAATTTGAAGCGCATTGGTAAATATAAGTCGTATATTAAGAGGCTTCGATTTGGACTAATCTACCTGTTAAATGATTATTTGTTGGGGTTATGCCGCTGTAATTCATAACAATCAATCACCGTACGTAATTTTCAGCGAGCTTCTGCGGGGCGGTCAACTGTTTGACATCTGACAAAAATGGTTCTGCAACCCATCACACACAGTTTGCTGCTAGTTACATCTCGCTTTTGTCGTTCTATTCCAAAGGGATAATAATTTTATGATTTCAACAGGGTACAGTGTAAATTTCATCAAATCGGTCCAGTAATTTTTGAGATATGGGTAGAAACAAAAAATCTATTTAAATAATTTTTCCGCCTTCATATTTTTTTCCAAAAAGAGTAAAATGATGCATTCGTCTTTTATTTAGAAGAAAAAAAATCCTTTGGACTTCGTGCATGATGTCTGTAGGTTTATGTACTAAGCTAAACATCATGCACCGACTCCAAAAGAATTTGTTTCTCCTAAATATATATATGATTTCAGGAAGCTGAGCAGCACATTCGCAGCATATCGCGAAAGTACGGCAAGTTCGTGTACCCGCCCTTCAAGACGCAGTTCGACCCCTCCAAGCTCACCGAGCAGCTCAAGATTATGGTAATTTATTAACTTTTTATTAAAAGAAACAATTGTCTCCCTAGCTGATTTCGACTACGGTGGCCAGTCTCAACGAGTCCACGACTAACCCTTTCATTCTCATAGCCCTTAGGGACAGCAATCCGCCACGACCGGAGAGAGATCAGGCGCAGGACCAACGGCGCAACGTGCTTCTACGAGGCACGGGGGTGAGACACCGCCAACTTCCAAACCCCGGGCTAACCTGAGAATTTTCGAGTATTCCATAATATGTACATTTGTTCAGAAATTAAAAGTATTTTCTTCCACTAAACAGGCAATTGTAAGAATTACGATTTATTGAGCCAACCTTATGTGAAATTTATGAGGCATGCTTTGCTTGTTTCGTTACACATGGTGATGTATAATGTCTGTCAGTCGATAGTGACACATCTTACTGTAGAATACTGACGACATTTACAAATTCGCTGGAGACCCTTCGACCAAACGCGCAGCAAAGGATTTCCAATCGTTTACCGACAAAATAGACAGACGACCTTGTAAAGATTGCAGGATCACACTGAATGCAGTCCGCTAACAACCGGTATCTGTAGAAAGCCGTGGGGGGAGTGTATTTTAGCAATGGACGTCCATTGGCTGACAATGATGATGATGATGATGATTCACAAATAATTTAACGCTTTCTTTTCGAAAACTTATGTAACCCTTATGTGTATCTGACTTTTATTGGTCAAAATCTTATTTTTTTCCACAGATACCATCGTTTGAGGGCGAGGTCAGGGGCCCCGTGAAAGAGAAGCAAGTGACCGCGTCTCCAAGTTTAGTCAAAGACAAGAGGAGCTCCAAAAGCTCAAAGAGCTCTTTCAATGACGGGTAAGCAACATAAGTTTAAAACAAATTGAAAGGGAATATTCTTGTTTTGTATTAAAATTCTGATTATTAAATCTGCGCTATGGGAATTATTAAAACTGTGTATAGATAATTTCATGCTACACAACATTATTATTCCTAACCATATGAGAAACATGTTTGAGGTATTCCCAATAAATTGAATGTGAGCTTAACATTAAAACCGAGGAATGAATAATTTGCTAAAGATATACTAAAAGCTTTAAATCCTTAGCCGTTGTTTGAAAATTGCCTTGCATAATGCACTTGGAAGTATTACACCAGAAGCAACAACTTTCACTAACATTTAAGGGCTCCTATATATTAACCTTGTCCAATCAAATAAACTAACGTTCATTCATTATAATCGAATTTGAACCAAAATAATAAAATAAAGAATTAATAATTTTGTAACTACCTTTCAGTGATGCCAGTGAGGGCGAAGATGCATCCAACGTGTCCCGCAAAATGGCCGATGGAGCTCATATCGCCAGAATAGAAGACGACGCTAACGATAAGTAAGTCATTATTAAATATAATAGTGACAATACTTAGTATTTTCAATAGCCAGATCTCAAGTATATATATAGGCTTATCTTTTAGTTAATATCTTAATTTGATGATTTAGAAATCATTATCTCTTGTTTTTACAGAGATAAGTCCATGGATGTAGATGTTGTAGGCAAGGATGAAAAAGAAAAACCTCCCGAAAAGACTTCTCGAAAGCGGCGACGATCAGAAATGGAAGAAGCCGCTTTCATCACCATCATGGACACCAAACCTAAAGAAAAGAAGAAAAAAGTCGATGAAAAAGCGGTCAGTGAAAGCGAGAAAAAAGTGGACACCAAGAACGAATCTCAGGCTGCTGCAACTAGAAGCAAAGAAGAACAAAAAGCCACCCTCAAAGAGGGTGACGCTAAAGATAAAGAAAAAACTCAAACTCCTACAATAAAATCTAAAGAAGAACCAATAAACAGCACACCAGACAAAGACAAACCTACCCCCAAACTCACACCGATCAGACTCGTTATATCAGCCAACCAAAAAAGAGTGGTAGCCAAAACTACAGGCAGAGGAAGCCCAAAAGTCCTCCCAATCAAAATAAAGCAAACGAAATTAGACAAATCCGTCATCATAACAAAAGTAAAAACAAACAAAGATGAAAAATCAAAGCAAAAGCGAAGGAATTCTAAAACAAACAAGTCACTAAACAGCAGTACCGCAACTGCTACTCCGGAGAAAATAGTCACAAAAACCGAGAAAATAGCTGAGGTCGATAAAATCAAAGATAAAGATAAGAAAGAAAATGCTACTAACAAAAGCAAAGAGGACGCTAACAAATCGGTCTCAGAAAAGGCGAACACATCGAAAACTAATACGGACAGTCCGAAATCAAAAGACCGCATTCAGTTCGATGACGATACGAGCTTGGCTGAAATTGCTAGAGGTGCTAACAAGGTGTCAGTAACAGATAGCAGCAATCTATTCGGTCTGCCCACCATTAGTAGCGTACGAAGTTTGTCCACTACCGCTCAAAAAACTAACACTACAACTACAAAAACGTCAGCTAAAACGATCGAAGTGACTATTGAGCCGACAGCGTCCAACAGTTTGCTCACACCGGCAACTGTAACCGTCGTCAAAGAGATTGCAAAACCGAGTGAGCCGTCTTTGGTCGGCCGAGTCGGCGTCCGAGCGTTCGCCAGAATGGCTTCTCCCGAACCTCAGAAGAATAAACAAGTCGAGGTTGAAATCAAAGCGGAGCCGATCGATTTCGACGATTCGGATAGACAGATGGAGAAGCTCGATATGATGAAAGCGTTCAGGCTACGGCCGGTCAACCAAACTCAAGCTCAGTCGACGTCGAATCTGCGCGAAGTCAGGATAAATAAGGTTGTGATGACGCCTCTAAACGCTCGTAAGACAGCAACTAAACCAGTCGAGGCGCGTCCGAGGGCACGGAAGACGTTTCCTCAGCCTAAAAAGCCTGATGATGGAAGATCGGAATTAAATAGTAAGAACTCGATGGTGTACATTCCGATTCAGCCGCCTATGACGCCGGGGCCGGTGCGCGCGCGGACCACGGTCAGTACTGCGAACGGGCCGGCGTCGGGCCCGCCCGGACCGAGGATGACCGCCCCTATTATTTCTACTGCTGGTGAGTACTGTTCGTTTATGTATTATTGTAAGCGGTTTCCCGCACCCTCGTAAATAAAAAGAACCTAACGATATTGCCCTTTTCAAGAACTATTTCAGTTCCTTTACTAAAGTTGGATTGTTTATCGTGTTCCTTACACTTGGTTTTTTAACAAGAATCATAAATAGTAATATTATGCGGAAAAACTGTTGAATTAGTCCACAAAAATCTATCAAAACATACAAAAATACATCAGGAAATCCGAGTTTTATACTATTCAAAAATGTTTTTTTCTTTAAGAGCTGTGGACATGGTTTTTGTTCAGGAAAAAAGGCCCTTTGTAGTATACTCCAGCTAGTTTAATTACTGTGCTAATTTTGACGGCACCCAACTCCGTAGCATCCTTAAAAGTTTTTACTTACTTAATTAGTTCAAAAATGAGCATTTGCTAAAAGGATTGATTTGTTGAAAATAATGATTTGGAACTGGTATAGTTCCTAAATCGTTGTAGCACTAATCAGTACCAATTCTTTTCATTTGACATAAGACTGAAACTCCCATTGAAGTACACAAGTAATCGTAATCATTCCCTTGCCCTGTTCTCAGTTTATCTGGGGTCGGCGCAGTATGTTTTCCTCTTCCACACTATTCTATCACCCGTCACTGAATCATCCACACCTTTCACATTCATATCTTGTTTCACACAATCCATCCATCTCTTTTTTGGTTGGCCTCTTCCCTTCCATCCATTAACATTCATACTCATCACTCTTTTAGTTACATGACTTTCTTCCCTCCATGACATGACCGTACCGAGCAGGGCTTGAAACCGGTTCAAGATTTACCGGTATTATAACGGTTAAACCGGTTTTATCTGTAACCGTGAACCTAAATAAACCGGTTAATTCGTAGCCGCTCGCGACGATCGCAACGCGACTTGTTTTTAGACCGAATTTACTTCAAAAGATGTTAAACTAATTATCAGATGCTTCAGAATTATTTCTATTGTCATTATATTGTTTCATATTATAATTAAAAGTTACAAAAATAATTTGAAGAAATACCACTGTACGTATCTGATAGGATATATCAACAAAATACGTTTTATTGAATAAAAACAAACGTCAGATGCGCTCACCACTTGCTGATGTTAACGAAGTTCAGGGTGGTTGTCCTGCCTGAACGAAAAGTTGAACCGGTTACTGCAAAATACCCATATTTTTCCAAATCGGTTTAAAAACCGGTTTAAAGGAACATAACCTTTTTCAAAAAGTTCTACCTGTATTTTTGTTAAACCGGTTCAAAAAAAAACCGGTTTCCAAGCCCTGGTACCAAGACAGACGATTTCCCACCATCTTCTCGGTTACCGGTGCCACTTTGAATTTTCTCGTATATATTCATTTATTATCTTGTCCATTCTTGTAACCCTACACATCCATCTTAACATTCTCATCTCCGCTACATGCATTCGCTTCTCATCAGTCATACTGCAAAAGGTTTCGGCATTATGTTTTTTACAATCGGCCGCCTGCCTGACATCAACCCTCCTTGGGAATGCTGTTGTTAGTGGTACACAAGTAATATTTTTTTTAAAGTAATAAGGTAAAACCGACATCATTGAAACTTAACTAAAACAATAATACTCTTAATTTTTTCATAAAAGTTTTTGACAATAAAATCATAAATAACACGCATTAACGAGGTCTGTCCTCCACAGTCGTTATCAAGAAATCATTCCTTGTATCGAAAGATGCGTTTTATACAATTCTCTTACAGCGAACAACATAGTGAATACAGTGACTACACCCCTTGTGCCGTCGAGCATGCCGCCACTGAACCTAACAAACGCGTCGACGTCTCTGGTCGCGTCGTCGCCGCTGCCGCTGGTGCAGGTGGGGCAGGTGCCCACGACGGTGCACAGGGTTCCGCTCATCACGTCCGTCAACGGACAGTGGACCTTCAGCCTGCAGCCGATCATGTCCGTCGGAGGGCTGGATGTGAGTGATATACTAAGATTAATCAATCTATCTATCTATCTACTATCTTAACGAACGCGTCGACGTCTCTGATCGTCTGGTCTCTGGTCGTCGACGACAGTGGACGTTCAGCCTGCAGCCGATCATGTCCGTCGGAGGGCTGGATGTGAGTTATACAGTGTGACTTTTTTATCAGTACCGAAATTTTGTCTAAGGACTCCACTGATGAATATGAACAACTTTTACTATGGGGGCAATAGTGAAATAGAGAAAAAAAACACAGCTGTTCCATACATTTTGACCGCACGCCAATTGAAGTTTTGTATGGAACAGCTGATTTTTTTTCTCCATTTCACAATGGCCACATAGCAAAAGTTGTTTATATTCATCAGTGGAGTCTGTACGCAAAATTACGGTACGAATTACAATTTCACTCTGTATAATAAGATTAAGAAACAAATATTACATAATCCACATTCATTTATTTTATTTATTAAAAAAATAATAACAGGAAAACAAAATCTAGGTACACTAATACCAGTGTGATTATAAACTAGTATTAGTTTTACCACACTGCGATAGTATACCGACCAGTATACCAGTATTACATCTGTCTCAGTTGAATCTTTTAACATTCGAATACATAAGTACGTACCTAGTTACGCGCGTTCCGCGTTCGATCGATATCAACACATCGCTTATCTATGCAAGGCAGATTGTACGAGTAGTCCCTTTCTTTTTTATATATATGCCAGACAATACACCGATTGTCGTGGTTTCGATGTAAAGAATTTTCGTCCTTGTGTAACCAATAAATTAATAAATTAAGTCTCCCATAATATTTAAAAACATATAAACATCCTTACCTAGGTACAAATGTTCGTGCTCATCACACACAAACATCTAGTTTAGTCTAAACGGACCTCAGGTAAACACGGGTTACTTTTGTAAATCATTTATTTCTTAGAGAACAACACGCGATGCCATTTAACGACACGCGAGAGATAGGCAGAAGATACATGTCACACTTTTAGCGCGATTGCGCGCGCAAGCTGGGGAAGGGGCTATTCTTTTTAAATGCCTTACAAGTCATATTCCCACATCTGAAAATTGTATATCCTAACGTAAATTACATTTAATAATTAGAATAATTACTTTACCCAGCGGTTGTCAGGTAGAGATTACTGTGTCTTAAAATATAAAACCATTTTGTAAACCAAGCTGTGACGGACTTTTTGTGATGCACAATAAAGAGTTATATATCTTAAGTTTCCCAAAAATTTTGGTAATCATGATATAGATTCATGCCCCCTTAATGCTAGAAAGCGAAAAAGAAAATGTCATGTCGATTTGAAAATAAACCGTCTTTTTCTTATTCAAAACTACTCTCGCCCCATTCTTAAGAGCTCAATTCAATCTCATTTCGCAGGACTCTTCGACACCTCCCCTGCTCAACGGTCTCCCAGAGCGTACCAACAGCATGACAGTAACACCGCTATCTTCCGGGCCGTCCTTGCCGACAGTAGTTGGGTCCCCGGTGATCGCGGGGCCCACGGTGGTACCCGTGCCGGGCCCCGGCGCGCCGAACAGTACGGCCCTGACGAGTCTGGTGCCAATTACATCGTCGCCTGCCGCTAAGACGACAGAGTGCGGCACTGTTAATCCGGGAGAGGTATGTTGTTTGTATTGGCAGTCTCAGTGAATTCTCTTTCGCACCAGGTCCCGTTTTATGGTTAACTAGCGGTCCCCCGGGGGTGCGTCCACGCGTTTTGCGTTTCCTCCCTCCCCTCTCGTCGCAGCGTGATGTTCTATAGCATAAAGCCTTCCTTGATAAATAAGCTATCCAACTCGAATGATTTTTTTCAAAGCGTTCCTGTAGTTCCTGAGATAAGCGCGTTTCAAACAAACAAACGCCTCAGCTTTATTATATTAGTATAGATTAGTTTTTCAGAGTCAAGACAGATTCAAAAAGGTGAAAATCATAAAAATCTGTCCACCTTTTCTCGACTTACGTAGTGTACGTTTTTTTTTATTTAACATATTTGATATTGTATTTGTAACTCAAAAGCAAACATTTTTAGATAGTTATAATTGTAAAAATTGTCGGTCTACCAGGTAAAGAGTGAACTATCAACTTTATTTAAATTAAAATAAAACTCAATTGTTATTGTATCCTTAAAAGCCTTCCCTAAAATCTATGTTATAAAATAAAGTTCACTTACATTTAAATTATTTACTTGGATACCTCGGTCGAAACCCTGCCTTTCTACATAATATGCCTATAAGACTAGTCATATCATCATCATTTTAATGGATTGATATCTTCCAGCCGCCCCGACTCCAGCAAAGGCCTCTTATGAATCCGTTCGACTCGCAGACGCCTATAGGCAGCGTGCCGCCGCCTTCGTCCGTGGGGCCTGTCACTGCGAAGCTAAATCAGAACGCTGTTAAGGTATGTAAATAAAGAGGTGAAACCAATCAATCAATCAAATGATGAGTCGTCAAATGATCAGGATAAGTCGTTGGCGCTTTAGAATTGCTTTCCGATACGAGGCGATTTTATTATGATTCCAATTAGGGTTATAGTCCGTTTTTCTGAGCTAGTCCAATAATGCAAACAAACTATTCATAACTTTTATGATTATATGAGTGAATAAAGCTTATTTACTATTTAATTAAACCGATCTCTGTGTTTTACGATTTATTGCCTTTGTAGGTTTAGAATGTTGTGTTTACACTCCGTTTTTCTTAGCTAGTCTAAAAATGTAAGCAATCTTTTCGTAACTTATAAAGTAATATCAGTAAATAAGATTAATAAACTATGTCATTAAAAAGATCTTAGTATAAAATGATGAATTACCCATGTTAGTTGAGAATTTCGTGTTAATCTCATTTTAAAATTAATCATTTCATTAAAAAGGAAAGTCCCGATTGTTTACAATATTGGCTTGCAAAGAAAAATGGACTGTATTTTATTTTAAAATGAATCATTCTCTTAAAATGGAAAGTCAAGATTGTTTACAATTTTCGACTAGTTCCCTTTCAAATTCGATATGTATCTAATACTTTTAAGAGCAAAATTTTCATATTTTTTTGTCACAAATACCAAAGATGTGCAATAAGCAAAAAATAAAGTACCTTCAAATACCCTGTTGATTGATTATCAGAACATAACGTTACAATTAAAATTATCCCGTTTCTTTAGTTGACAGACTTCTTCCGGACACTATTAGAAGATTCCCTCGAAAAGATAGACGATCCGTCGACGCAGCTCGCGACGTTGCGGCTCAAGAGCGAGCAGATGAACTGGAAGCACCAACAGGAGATTGAGGAGTTGAAGCACAACCATGGTGAGGCATATAACCATTTAATGTTTTGTGTTTTCCCAACGAGGTCTGACGCTCTCACCACTTTTATACTTGCACATTCACACCCTACCAATCAGCAAGGAGTTTGCATAGTCGAGTCGAGAACAGGTCACACCTCTTCAAACTTGAGGTGAAGTCTGTTAACCATCAGTGAGACATTACATAACATAGGCATGCTATGTAACATATGTTGTACTATGTTAGATAAAGGTCTTTGCTCATACCATGACCGTGCTAGGAACGTGTGCGGCAAAAAAATATGCTTTGTATTAAACCTATGGGCATAACACTAGAACGTTCCGTCCGAGAGTATATAAATTTTCTATTGTACCATCTACTGTTCTAGAATATCGCATTTATACGAAAGTAACTCTTATACTCAACGTGATGCGTGGAATAAGTGCTGATCGAATTTTATCGTAATAACATCTGCTTGCCATATGAGTTGATTGCGATGTCAGAATGTTTCGTCAAATTGAAAACTTCTGACAGCTCGATACTTTCTCACGATACGACATTGTTTAGTTGACAGGATTTTTACTTTTACACCATGCTGCTTCGGTGTAGCATTGAATTGCCGGATACGGATACGGACCGCATGTTAGCCTATGTTTGGTCGAATACAACCTAAGAGTAGATTATACCAACGTCATATAAGGAATATTCGTCGAATATAAGGAATATTCGTCGAATATAAGGAATATTCGTCGAATATAATTCAAAACGCTTAATTTGAACACGTCACCTATTTTCTGCAATCATTTTTGTAAATGTCATTTTATATATATAAAATTCTCGTGTCACAATGTTCGTTCCCGTACTTCTTGACTCTCTCATGAGAGTCAAGATACTCACAAAATTTCATAATTTTGTGAGTATATTGAGTAGGTCTGAGAATCGGCCAACATCTATTTTTATACTCCTTAGTGATAAGGGTTGTCCACCCTTAACATTTTTCTTTAATTACGTGGCTTGGCGGGACGAGGCCGGGCAAGACGAGGATGAGGGCGAAACAAAATTCGCTGGTTCCACTAGTGTCATTTTAAAATCGGTTTATACTTATTCAGTCGCACAAGTCTTACTTGACGTTGGTAAAATCAAAACTAAAACTGCTTATGACGAGCGTTGGACGCTGAACTACCCTTTGGTATCAAAATATATTTTTGTATCCATCAGAGTTAATCCTGGCGGAGATGCGGACATCGTTCGAGAAGGAAAAGTCTCGATTAACAGCTGAGCTACGACGCACGGCGCAGACGGAGCTCGAAGCGGCCGTGAAACAGGCGAAAGGCAAGCAGTGGTGAGTACAAATACAATTGTTTATTTGCTAGAATGCAATATCATATAAAATTACCGAAAAAGGAAAAAAACCGTCGTCGTAATTGTATCTAGCCTTCATGCAGGCATGCAAATATTAAAAATTAAAGATTAAAATCAAATACAAGTAAACTAAATAAAATATCATAATAATTAAATTGAGGGTGTCATATAAATTAAATAAATTATGTGTGCGAGTGACACATCTGTTTATTTTTGTGTCTGTGAAACCAGCCTAAGATTTATAGTGGCTTTTCGAAGTGATTAGATTGCATTTTAAAGTACGTATGTTTCAAACGCGAGGTACTCGGTTGCTTTTTGACTAAACAAGCACCAACCAATAGAATGGCTAATGAATCTAGCAACATACATATTTTACGCACATTAGTGTGGACTGTACTAAACCCAAAGATTCGTGGCAGAACGTGCCATAAATCACTTTTGAAACAAGGATGCACTATCGATAATAGAATATGCACACAAAACCCCAATTTCAAAGGTATTGATATCGATAAACGCAGGTAACAAACAACACGCTTCTCTGCGTCTGTGTGACGTCACCCATAAGCAGTACAAGTGCAAAAGAGAAAATGATGTGCGCTGGCTCATTTGCACGTTTTATTGCTCCACTTGCCACAAGTCCTTGGGTTCCCTTTAGAGTATTAAAGTAGTTAGATATTATCAATACTACACACGAATATCAGTATATGAATCCAGAAACGTAATTGATTTTCATCCTTACTTTCGTCTCACTCACACAAGGCTTCGTAACAAAACTCTACCTGTCAATTTTCTCGGTTTGCTGTACCTTGTACATACTTTGTGCCTTCTTTGGTTTGTGGGCTAAAACAAAATATCCTAGTCTTCTTCTTGTACTGTTTGGGGCTGAAGTAATAGTTACTGTAACAAGAGACGTCACGCGTATTGACGTATCCATAAGAGACCGGAAATATCGGTCGACTGCACTGTAGTTAGATTGAAAAGAGCGTTGGCTTGGTTAGCCAAAGGATCCCGCCCACAATTTTTGATAAGGTTTAACCCGTCCCGTGATCGCCTTTGTGGAGGGGCGACACGGGTCGTGATACGATTTTTATGATAAACTTGTTTTTGTCAGACTATCGAGCTTTGTACGTTAATATAAGTGTTTATTTCTTTACAAAACCTTACATATGATATATTTTAAGAAAGAAGAAAAACCATGCTATCCTGTAATTTTATCAGTAGTTCGTCTGCTACTTCCTAGAAATAAAAATAAAAATAAATATTTTGTTTATTTTCGTTACCTTATAACCTAAAACTTGCCGCCATTAATCTGCAAAGTATAAAGTAGTTGCGCACTGTTTTTCGGCACAACACAATACACTCACTCTTTGCCTTTCGATTCCACTTATGTTTTTGTCACAAATCACTATAAATCTAATTCAAAACATAATTGTTTACGCAAACGAAAAAAACCGGCCGGCCATGGCAAAAATGGCGATCAGGTCGACTAATATTGCTTTTAATTTTTTTTCTGGTGCTGCTACTACAAAATTCTTTTGACGAGCATTTACTAAGCTAGTAGATAAAACTGCAGAGTGAATTAAATTTTCTACCAATGAAAAATTGTCAAGATAAATCCAGAGACACGACCTCAAATGTCATGTTTGTGTTAGGCACACCACGTGTGCGTAGGACGCTACCGGTACATTTTGAGTTACGCACACGTGTGGTGCGCAGGACGTTTGACGAGACATTTAATCTCATAAAAACATACAGTTCATTTACAATGAGAATTACTTGAACTAACAGTTTAAAAAAACCTTTGTATGTTTGTCATTGTATCATATTTTGTCTTATAAGTGGTGGAAACTCGTTTGGTCACACTCATTTTCTTTTAGGTGTGCAAACTGCTACCAAGAGGCGCAGTTCTACTGCTGCTGGAACACGTCGTACTGCGACTACCCGTGCCAGCGCGCGCACTGGGCGCTCCACTACGCGGTCTGCACGCAGCAGCGCCCCGGGGTACGTGATTCATATACACTACGCGATTCATATACACTACGCGATTCATATACACTACGCGATTCATATACACTACGCGATTCATATACACTACGCGATTCATATACACTACGCGATTCATATACACTACGCGATTCATATACACTACGCGATTCATATACACTACGCGATTCATATACACTACGCGATTCATATACACTACGCGATTCATATACACTACGCGATTCATATACACTACGCGATTCATATACACTACGCGATTCATATACACTACGCGATTCATATATGTACACTACGCGATTCATATACACTACGTGATTCATATTCACTACATGATTTATGTACACTACGTGATTCACACTCATTCCATGAACCACCTACCCACTAACTAACTACCTATAATATAAGCAAGTGAGCCTCGTCTGTCACCGTATCTGACTAATTAATCAGGTAACAAGCCGACGTGTTTAGTTTCGACTATTTCCATGAACCGTTAAGACGATTCCAGCGATGCATCTCACCATATTTCTCAAATTGTTGGCAGACGGAGTTTCATATAATAAACCAAACACTATCAGACCATGGGTGCTCGATGTACTCATAATAATCGATTTGTTTTATTTTCCAGGACGCTGCTAACAACCCGAACGATGCTCCTGGAAGTAGATTGCAACCGCAACCAGACAATATTCCTGTAAGTTTTAATAAGTTCTACTACGACGAATCATAATCATCATTAATTCCTAATTAATGAAATCTTATTTGTTTACAGTAAGTTAACTATTATTAATCCTAACTACACCTCTTGTGTTGTCATAAGTGTAATAAAGTGACGGCAAATTGACTAAAAAGCTTAAAATAACGCATTTGCCATCTGTTTCGAAGAAACAAATTCATTAAGATTTGTTGCGTGATATGCTTAGACATCGATCGATGAAATGTCGTGAGATGCATGATCTCTCACTACACACAAATTATTATGTTTATTTCATGATATTTAGTTATTAGTTCATTACCCATATCTCAACAACTACTTGACCGATTTTGATGAAAATGTCTGTGATTGAACTATAAAAACAATCATCAATCCGTAATACGAAATGGACAAACATACATACACTGACTGACGAAATTTAGCACACGTGTTTGGAAACCTTAATAATCAAGATCTGACTGATCTGACAGAACTGTATTTACAAAAATAGTTTACAAGTTTTACTAACAACAATAAGTCACTGTTAAGGTTCGTGCACATTATGTCGAGCCGCAGCGGGGCGGGTCGCAGCGCAGAAAACATCACAAATCACTCGCATACATTTTATATGAACTATCGCAAACTATGCCAGGCCGCAGCGCATCGCATTATTGCAAGGCGGATTTGCGTCCGTGCAATGCGGCCCGCCCCGCCCCGTCAACAACATTGGATGTATACATATTTAACGTTTTCTCTTTTGGCGAACTTTTTGTCTGTGCTGTTCATTAGCTTCTTCTTCTAACAACACATAAAAAAAAAAAGTTCTTCGTCAGAACTATCCATAACGTACAGTTCTATGCAAATTCTGGCAGTACACTGTTCTCAAAATCCGTCAGTGCGCTGCGCCCCGGCCCGTCACTAATGTGCTAGGGTAACATTTTGCGATGCGCTGCGGCCCGACATAATGTGCTCACACCTTTACTAATGAGAAATAAATATCATTTATCAAATTCTAACGATATCACATCACATTCATTCACATTGAATTTATTACCTCCTTTTTTTAGTATATTAAAGTAGTGATCATATTTGTCGCTTTTTTACAGAAATGCACAACCGCTCCGGCGACGACGCCGACGCTGACGGTGGGCGGGAAGATTGTTCAGCCGCGGCAGGACCCGCCCGCGCAGAACAAGTCATCCTCCATCATCAGTGAGTATAAAATAATGATCAACAGCCGAACGGATGAGAGCAGAAACAAGTTAGGAAGACGATCACATTGATTAAGACGATTTAAAACGTACTGCCGGGGGATGATCGATATTAGGAAAACGTCGATGTTTAGTACCAAAAAAAATTACTTTTATACAATATATTTTAGTTTCCAAATTACATTTCCAGTATATTTTGGGCACATTATGGAAAAATAATGCTGTTAATGCAAAATGTTTTCCTTGAGTCTGTTCCGGTGCTAGTACAGGAGTTAATAGCGTCTTAGAATAATTGACGTTTAGTTATTTTATCACAACTTATTTTATGTATCGATATTATCGAAATCAACACATCGATGTTTATTCATAATCGATGAATATCGATCACCCTTAGTATTACCCGGTTGTCATAAGAATGGACCTGGCATTTTTTTACATTTATAATAAAACACATGTTTATTCGAGCTATTTTGCCAAACTGTTAAACAGTTTGTCGGAAGTTTGATGTCACGCCTCTCCCGCTTCCACGCTTACCGATCTGGGTTCGTCCGTCTTGTTTCAATGCAGTTAATCGTTGCACACTTTTTATTGCGTCACCGCGCATTATTACAATAACCAGGTTATAACTAGAGTTACATTCGGTCACTTTAGCTCATGGCTAATGCCGGCTGTCCACACTTGCCTCTCGCCTCTCGCCGAGAGTCTTGGGCGAGGCGCTCTCGACGAAAGCACACCATGTACACACTCGTGCACGTCATTTGAACAGAGGATATCGGCCACGATGGACCTAGAAACTGCTGCTGCCGTTTGTCTTTGTGCTGTTAGTTATTTAAATACAGTAAGCGGGCAACTAAATGAACGAGTGTGTACATGCTTGCATGTTTTTACCTCGAGAGAGCGAGACAAGGCGAGAGCATCATAAACACACTCGTTCTCGGTCAGTCTCGGGGTGTCTCGGTGAGTGTGTACAGCCGGCATAAGAGCACGCGCGAATTGTTTGAGCCACAAGTCGTGGCCACTATGGCTTCGTCAAGTCTCTAAATAGGATAAGTTTTAAGTGTTTATTGTATCTTGTTTTTCTTAGATTTGGAATATTCGTCAAATATAATTCAATACACCTAATTTGAAATCGTCTCCTATTTGTTTGTGAGCAATCATTTATGTAAATGTCATTTTGAAATCGATCGTTTTATACATAATTATTTACTTGCTTTACTTACAGTCGATTTTACCAACGTCATATAAGGAATATGCGTTAAATACAATACAAAACGCCTAATTCGAAAACTTCATCTGTTTGTCAGCAATCATTTACGTAAATGTCATTTTATAATTGGCCGTTCTATACTTATCATTTACTTGCTTTACTTAGTCTATTTTACCAACGTCATATAAGGAATATTCGTTAAATACAATACAAAACGCCTAATTCGAAAACTTCATCTGTTTGTCAGCAATCATTTACGTATAAGTCATTTTATAATTGGCCGTTCTATACTTATTCGGTAGGATAAGTCCTACCTGACATTGGTAAAATCGACTCTCAGGGTCGATTATTCAATGGTCAGATAAAACTTAATAGACTGATAAATTATAAAGCGACAGATATAGGTAACGTTTTCAAATTAGCCATATTGTACTTTGTCCGACGAATATTTCTTATCTGACTATTGAACAATCAGCCCTTAGTAATTCATACCTTATTTTTACAGTGAGCATGGTAGAGGACAAGAGCGGCAACCAGACAATGAAATGCGTAGGTGTGTACAAGCCGCCTGCGCCCGTCCCCAACCAGGTCACGCCCATCATGATTAACAATCAGGTTTGTACACAGTTTTACTTGATTTAAAACTTGGAATTTAGTATAAAGTATTATCACTAATTCCGTAGAGATATTTGACAGGTGGTAAAGTCACTTTGTAAATAATGTTGACACTTATTATACTAGTGACGTATTCCGTTCATTTGGTCCGTTTCGTTCTTTCACTTCACTGAAAGAAATTCAGTACGAATGAACATTATATTTTATTTAAAATAAAGTACGTATGTATATAAATTCTATCAATGACAAATTACACAAATTTTCATGGAGTAGGAAACACAGATAAGAATAGTTAAAAATATTTATTGTTGTTGTTAATAAACAAAACGTTAAAACCAGTAACTGCCTGTACGATTGATTTATAGGGTAAAGAAAATAAAGAAGTAATTTTATTCGAAGCGTAAGAATGGTTTAGTGAATGAATGACACTTATGGAATTTATTCTTCTGCTCATAACACAATAAATTTTTCGCCAAAAAGTGGTAACACTAAACGTCAAATCAATCTACGGGATTATCAATTAAACTCATGTTGATTTAGCGGCACTAACTAATTAAAGCAGTTAACAGTAGACAGGCATAATGTTAACTTAAAGTTTAGCCTACTGAAAGCTATAAGTATAGTTTTTCGGAATTTTGAGGATTAATGCAGGAGTCTTTAGTTGTCCTTCATTTTGCGTTATGTAAAGCTTAATTCTGTGAAAGGCAATAGTACACCTGGAAAGTTTCAGCGTATGGGTTAATATGAGAAGCTGACAAGCACTGTATTAGTATGTTTTGCAATGGAACTATGTTAATTGCAAACAAAGCGCGTTACCGTATTCACCATATATATTTTTTTACCACAGGTGATCAACACCGACAGCAATGAAAACTCAAACAAAGTGGTGACATCTGGCGGTTACCTCATTGTCGGTGGCGGCAGCTCGTCGAACCAAGTGACCACGCCGCCTCGGCGCGCGCGCACCATTCAATACTTCACTTGAGACATGCTGCACATACCCGCGGAGGCGGGTATAGGAGACGTCATCGTGATCGACTAGGTAATACTATAGACTGCAGGAAACAGCTAGTTTTGTAAGAATAAAGCATGATGCGATTCGCAGTTGAATGATGTCCTCCATTCAAGAATATGAATATTTTTAGTTTAGTTCCCATCCCATTCTAATGCATAATGAATCCGTGCATGTCAATGTCCGTTACATATTGCTAGATGTGTTGTAATGTGTAAGCATTTACCAAAACATCAAATATGTTAAATAGCTTGCTAGCGTTTGAGGGATAAAACGACAAATAGTTGTAATTATGCAACATTTTTTCTTGTCTGCTGGCAACCCCACTTTTGTTTTGACCAAACATTTTACACCCTAACTCGCTGGCCGGAGCAAACGCGTGATTACGCCTTGCATGTCATCATGATGTGTTGCTGTAACACAAACACGATGTTTAAAGTGCTAGTGACTTTTAACATTGTGATTGTATGTTTACTATGCAATCTAGAATCAAATTCTTAGTGAACACACCAGGCAGGCAATAAATACATCTGTACTAATTACCATTTGATCACATAACAATAATTAATAAGTAATTAATAAATGGTGAGAATTAATTATCACTTCCCATAATTTTAACCGTTGTGAATAGTAGTTTTAGGTGGTTTATTGCGAAATTGTTTGTTTCGCATTTTTAAACTTCTTTTAGGTAATAATTAGTGAGTTGAATAACTGACATAAACGTGAACGATGTCCTGCATTATGGCATTTAATGATTAAAACTATGATAGGTATCATCATACATGTATTATGTATGTAAGTAAATCAACAATTAAGCAGTGGCACTCATCAAACTGCAAAGTTTTCATAGTCATGTTTCTACTAATGACTGTAAATATTGTGTAAATTTCATGAGTCATACATACATTGTATATTTTGATACGAAGTTTTGATGGGAATTGTTTGTGGGTAAGCAAAATGAACTGTAGTTTGTCGTTTGGATTATTATAGGGTTTACTTTGTGTTCATTTTGTTTGTGATACTGTAATATTTAGCTGTACCTACCTACACTGACACTACAGGCGAGTGCTCACCTTTAGTTTGCTGTATGTGTCAAGATCAAGAGTCTTTCTCTGAGCCCTATGGTCCAAAAGGCTATATGTACATTACCTTGGAAGTTGTACTTTGATTATGTTTTATATGTGTTCACATAAGTATTATTTTATCATGACAGTGTTTTTGTTTATAACTTTTACGAGTCGTAAAAAGCAATAATTGTATTGACCCAATAGGAGTAGCTTTACAAGCTATTATTTGGCAACATAAATGCCAATTCAGTTTTAAAAATGTGACTCATAAATCTGAAATTTAAGTAAACCCCTACTTATCAATATTTTTTAAGACTGCTAAGTAATTAAGTTTTCTCAAGGTATAGTTTTAGCTTACATATACTTTGTATACAAACTAATAACCATTACCTGGTTTTACTGTATATTTTATGCAGACATGCATATTTCATGAATTATTATGTAATCGTGTATAATTTTCTTTGTTATTATTTTTGTTTTATTGATGCCTGCTGTAGTAAAAAAGTTGGAAGCTCTTGGAATTAGTACATATTATTGGGTAATCTTTTCAGTAAAGATATATTTTTCATACAAAGTTTGTCATGCTAAAATTCAATTCTTTGTATTTGTGTAAATATATTAGTCTTATTATTATTCATAAGAGCTTTTAGAATTAAGGTTGGAGATGTTTTAGTTTCATTTCAATAAAGATGTCAAGGCAAATAATTATTTTCATTTAGTGGTTGTATTTATTTACCCTTTTTGTGAAGGCATATACAAAATTACTGCTTTAGCTTGAATGAAAATGATTAAAATACAGAACAATACCAAAATTATAATTTTACTGAGAGGAAATTTACTTTACACTTTGTGTCAAACTTTCTTATCTAAAGAATTGGTTTACCATAACACAAATCACAGATAAATTATAAAATCCTTAATAGTTTATCATCAGTCTACCATGTGCCTGCAAAACAAGTTTTACTCTTAGTTAACTAAATGATTGGGAAAAACAGACAAAATGAATAATTTGATAACATTCTAATGAAAAATAATCAATAATCACAACCTTAGGTTACTTTCTCATACATCTTTTGACCATCTTTTTATTTTAATTGATAAACAGCTGCACCAGCTTTTGCCAGTTGATCAGCCATTTCATTGCCATGGACCCCTCGGTGGGCTTCTACATAGTTCCATTTTATTTTTAACTTATTCTGTACACTGTCAAGGTCTTTGAAGTCTGTTTCATTCTTGACTGGCTCTCCTGATTTAAGTTTCCATCCTTTTTGTTTCCAACCTGAAAAAAACAACTACCAATTATGTTCACTGAATCAAACATGTTAACCCCTCAAGCGATTGTGAACAAGACAATAGATATTTTATTGTTATGTGGTTGCCTGCAACCACTTGGATATTGAAAAGTTAATTGCATAAGAAGAAATAATTAAGATATTAATACCAGGCATCCATTTGGTCACTGAGTTGATGAGAAACTTAGAATCAGTATTGATGCATAGCTTTGTCACTCCATTTTGAAGAGCAACCTTGATGGCTTTTGTTGCTGCTTGAATTTCACCACAATTGTTTGTAGCTCGGCCTGACACAGGCTCGCTAGCATTTAGTGGGTGTGCTTCTCCCCAGTAAATGCCTAAACCAGCTCTCGCCCCACTGCGTCCATTTGCTGAGCATGCTCCATCAGTATAAACCTGCACATAACCTTCATGGTCTGTTTCAAAATCATATCCTCCATTGGATCTTCTCTTCTTAGCCTGTGGAGGCTCAATCATAATAGTTTTCCTACCTCCACTGCTTCCCTTTGAGCCTTTTTTGATAATCTTGTCGACATTCTTTTCAAAACCTTTCAATCTCTTTTCCACATCATCCAACTGCTTATTCAAAATTGTATTTAAATCATCCGATCCGTCTGAAAACGCGTCCTCCTCACTATTACGTTGATTTTTTTGGTTTGGCTTACTGTAACTCTGTGATTGATTACTGTTCGAATAGCTTCGTTTGAGGTTATTGGATGTACTTGGGTAATTTTGCGTTCTATTGTTAAAAGAGTTATTTTTAAGTAAAGTATTGTGACTAACGACGGAGTTTATGAATTCCTCGGCGGCCGCAGCTGAATCAAATTTTTTATATCTGGCACCAGAAAACCCTTTTACTTGAGCTTCACAGTCTGCCCAATTCATGAAAATCCCGGGGGTGCGACCTCTTGCAACGGCGTAAAAAGGCATTTTGAATAGTTTTGATACGTTTTTGCAAACTAAATAACTAGCAAAAGTCTTTTGTGTGACCGTTTTTATCACAAACATGAATGGAGTTTGTTTGATTTGTTGAACCAACTTTTGATTGATTGTTTGTTTGAAGGTACCTACCTATTATTCAGGAATGATGTCTGTCACTATGACTTTGACACCTCAATATTATGACTTTTTATTTCGAATTTCTGAGCAGGACTTTGAATACCGTTAAAAGTTAGGTATAGTTACCTACGCCAGCCAGACGAAGACAACGTTAAATGGCAAAGGTAACGTTATGCTTGGTAATGATACCTTGGATGACCTTTAACCGTTAAATTGACCTAACGTTTTTGACTATTTTATCAGTAAGGGATAATGTTACCATGGTCTGAGGTGGAATTGTGTAAAGCAATCGTATTCATTTGACAGTTCAAAACGTACGATATGATTTGTCAAACACTTTGTTCTCTGCCATTAGACAGAGGGCTTAATTTGAGTTTTTCCACTCACGTTCGATTGCGAGCGCGTTAGAATTTTGTATGGAGAATTTACAGCGCCATTTACCTTAACTTTGTCTTTCCCATACAAAATGTTTCCAAAATCCTAACGCGCTCGCAATCGAACGTGAGTGGAAAAACTCAAACTAAGCCCTCTGATCATATCGTAGCCGTAGGTACTGATTACGATTGCCTTACACAATTCCATCTCTGGACTAGACAATGATACCAAATGAATACCACTCGAATCGCTAAACATATCGTTATCATTATGTATACTACAATAAAATCAACAAAACTTGTCACCGAACACGGAGCAAGTGTTTGCGAAATCAAACCGTGTGTTTGCTGCTATATGAACCTCTTCGGTATCATTCATAGATCATAGATCATACGTCTATAGAATTTTCTATCTGACAATCTGTGTGTGTCAATGTCTGTCTATAATTATTTATAAACATAGTATATTTCTTTATGTTGAATAAAGCCTAGTTTCCTAAAAGGCGTTTCGTATGTATCAATTTATTCAACATAAAATTAAAATTGCACGATGAGCGAAAATAAAGTACCAATAGTGACAACCCGAGGATCCCGTTACCTAAACCCCGAGAAATTTAGTACGGACACTGGTGAAGTGGGTGCCGAGCTGCAGTGGTATGGCTGCATACTTTTCAAAACTTTATAACCGAAGAAGTTCCTGACGCTTCTACTGAACTGAAGCTTAAGTTACTTGTTAATTATTTATCTCCAAAAGTATATGCTCTTATCAAAGTGTGCAGTACCTACGATGAAGTGATACAAGTTTTGAGGGCATCGTACGAAAAGTCAAAGAATCGTATACTTGCTAGACACATCTTATCATCCAGACAACAAAAACCTGAAGAATCTATATCTGACTATGTCCGGGCCCTTAAACTACTAGCTCAAGAATGTGATTTTCAAGCCGTATCCGCTGAGCAAAATCAGAATGATTTTATGTGTAACGCATTCATATCGGGCATAATTTCAAAAAAAAATTCGTCAAAGACTTTTGGAAAACTTGACATTGTCATTCGATGACGCATTAAATCAAGCTTTGACGTTAGAAAACGCTGAAAAGAGTTTAAATTCGTTTTCATTAACATCGAACCCAACTTCTTTCATGCCCACGCTCAACACTATTCGAGAACACGAAAAAGAGATTGAAACTAATATAGCAGCTGTAAATTTTTCAAAAAAACGACGATGTTTCTTTTGTGGCGGAAATGTACATCAACGCATCAAGTGTCCTGCGTTTCATTCTCAGTGTCAATTATGCTCCAAAAAAGGACAGTTTGTCGCAGCGTCGGTGGTGCTAGCCCCAAAGTTAATACAGTCACTCAAGAAATCATTTTAGAAGAAACAGCATCTGTCATTGCTGCCGCCCCAGGAAGTTTAAGGAAAGCTACTATTCCCATTGTCATAAATGATTATACTGCTGATGCTCTCGTGGACACAGGAAGTTCTATAAGCTTTATCGACAAAGGTTTAGCTGAAACATTAAACCTGAAAAAGAGTCACTGCAACCAGTCAATTACGTTTGCATCACTTAACAATACCTCCGTCGTAGAAGGATCGTGTATTGCTACTCTGAAAATCGATAAGCATACTTATCATAAACAGAACTTGCTCATAGTAAACAATTTATGCGCTGACGTCATTATTGGGCGTGATATACTCAAAACGCACTCGTCGCTTATATTGAACTTTGGTGGCGAGCAAGAGCCCCTTAACATTTGCAATGTCATGGAAGCTACAGTACCTCCGGCTTCGATTTTTACTAACTTATCTCCATCTATCAAGCCTATTGCTGTGAAGTCTCGAAGATACAGTGAGGAAGACGAGTCTTTTATTAAACAAGAAGTATCTAAGTTGCTGGAAGTTGGCGTAATTCAGCCAAGTGTCTCCCCATGGAGAGCGCAAGTTCTTGTCACTGGAGGTAATCATCATCAAAAACGTCTCGTTATCGATTATTCCAGAACCATCAATAACTTTACAGAATTAGACGCTTATCCTTTACCTAAAATAGAATCTATTATCTCCAAAGTTTCTAAATTCAAATACTTCAGCCAAATCGATTTGAAAAGCGCATACCATCAAGTTCCTATACTAAAAAGAGAACAAAAATAATACTGCATTCGAGGCTTGTGGTAAACTATACCAATTTACACGTATTCCTTTTGGAGTCACGAATGGCGTAGCAGCGTTCCAGCGAACACTGGAATTTATAATAGAGAAAGAAAAGTTGTCTGGAACCTACGCTTATCTCGATGATTTGACAGTTTGCGGACTTACCAAAGAAGAACACGACGCTAATTTGAACAAATTTCTAAAGGCAGCTGAAAAATATAAACTAACATTGAATAGAGACAAATGCACTTTTTGCTCACAGACAATCAACCTATTAGGGCATACTATTAGCAACCAGACAATAAAACCGGATAAATCACGAATACAAGCTCTACTTGATTTACCCATACCATCAGACTCTCGTTCTCTCAAAAGAACCTTAGGACTTTTTGCACACTACAGCCCATGGGTACGAAATTTTTCTCATAAAATAAGACCTTTGATTGATATAACCAAGTTCCCTCTTACTGATGAAGCAGTATTACATTTCAATAATCTGAAGAATGAACTCGCTTGCTCCAGCCTACATGCCATTGACCTAAGTGCTACATCCACTGTTGAAACGAACGCGTCCGACTTTGCAATTGGAGCTATTTTATCTCAAAACGAAAGACCTGTTGCTTATTTTTCTCGATTATTATCCGCTCCAGAAAGACGTCACTCTTCCATAGAAAAAGAAGCATGTGCAATCGTTGAAGCAGTTCGTAAGTGGCGCCATTTTCTTCTGGGAAGGCATTTTATCTTGATTACTGATCAACAGTCCGTGGCTTTTATGCTCCAACCGCATAATAGTAAAATCAAGAATGAAAAAGTAGAACGTTGGCGACTGGAGCTATCCTCATAATAGTATGATATTATATATCGACCTAATAATAGAGAATAGAATAAAGAAAATTCTGCTGCTGACGCGCTATCACGTGTCTGTGCTCAAGTTCAAACTAATACTTTAACAGAATTACACAACGCTCTGGGTCATCCTGGTGTCACACGAATGATACATTGGGTCAGGTCTAAGAATCTTCCCCCTCGAATGGAGCACGCCTTGTCGTGGCGAGGGGGCTCAGTAGCCTGTCGCAATCCAGCGGCAGGTGAAGCCAAGATGCTCCGTGGAGAGTGCCGCTGCGTCTGTACCCGTATCGGGCGGCAGTGGCCATAGTGAGTCGCGTCTGTCTCGCATCGAGCGGCGGCTCACTATCAGTCGTTGGACTCCCGGCACCCCTCTGGTTAAGCAGAGGAGGCAGGGGATGTCCCAGGACTTCGGTCCTCTGGGCGAGCTCGGCGTGCGTTTGCCGCCGGGCGTGGATCGCCTCGTCGGGAGGGTCTCGGACAGACGGTGTGGGGACACCTCTGTCCAATCACCAGGGATCCTCCTGAGGCGCCAGTGTGCCGACTGGAGTGGGATCGCCCCACTCCATGGAGATCCGCCCTCCTGATGGAGGGTGGAGGTTGCGCTGGCAAGGGTCGCGGGACTGTTGAGACACCGCGGCCCCTGCTGTCAAAGCCACCAAACGCGGCGGGCGTCGTCAGGTTTTAGTGGGTATACCCGGAGGCGTATCCGGGGGAGTCCCACACACGCCCCTCCGTTCCCCGACGGAGAGGTACGGTGCGTAATTGACATTTCCTGACGTTAAAAAAAAAAAAAAAAAAAAAAAAAAAGGTCTAAGAATCTTCCATACTCAGTTAACGAAATAAAATCAGTTACTTCTACATGTAATGTTTGCGCCGTAATAAAACCACGTTTTCATAAAGCCCAAGGAAAACTGATTAAGGCAACATCTCCTTTTGAACGATTGAGTATTGATTTCAAAGGACCGATACCTTCAAACACGAGAAACAAATACATCCTTACTATCATCGATGAGTACTCCAGATTTCCTTTTGCATATCCATGTCATGATTTGTCAGCAGACACTGTTATCAGATGCCTTAAAGACGTATTTTTTGTGTTTGGCACTCCTCTTTTTGTTCATTCTGATAGAGGATCTGCTTTTATGTCTGAACAAGTACGGAATTTTTTGCTATCTCTAGGCGTTGCGACTAGCCGCACTACACCATACAACCCTCAAGGTAATGGACAACTATTCAGTTATTTTTAAAATCAAAGGCCTTAGATGTGACAGAATGGGAGCGAGTACTTTCTGAGTCACTACACTCGATAAGATCCCTTTTATGTACAGCCACGATAATACTCCTCACGAACGTCTGTTTAGTCACCCTCGAAGAACAATGAACGGACAATCTATACCAACTTGGCTAACGTCTTCCGGAACTGTTTTAATGAAGAAAAATGTTCGTTCCTCAAAATACGACCCGTTAGTGGAAGAAGTTGAAATATTATAAGCGAATCCATCTTATTCGCATGTAAGATTCTCAGATGGTAGATAAACTACCGTCTCTAACAGACATTTAGCACCTTTGCCAGATGGGGATAATACTTGGCAAGATGAGACACCCGCAGCTGATGGAACATCTGAAGATGGATCTGAAACAGCTGATGATGAAATTGCCCTTACTCAAAATTCAGAAGCATCTCAGGTTCGATCTTCTAGCAGATCCCGCAGAAGACCCAGGCCTCGATGACTACGTTTGTAGTAATTAGTTGTTGTGTCTGAATGGAATTAAAGGGGGGAAGAATGCTATGAGCCTCTTCGGTATCATCCATAGATCATACGTCTATAGAATTTTCTATCTGACAATCTGTGTGTGTCAATGTCTGTCTATAATTATTTATAAACATAGTATATTTCTTTATGTTGAATAAAGCCTAGTTTCCTAAAAGGCGTTTCGTATGTATCATTTGCAGCTATCTACTGGCTGACGATGTTGCCATTTCGCCGATCGCCCGCGTAGCGTAGAATAGTGCACGCCGCCGCGTCGGTTGGCAACATCGCTTTCAATAACGATAAAAGTATCAATACTTTTAATGTTAATTATTATAAACATAAGTTAGTAAGTTAGTTTGACTGGGGTTTTTTCCGCACTTAGCCTCACGATCGGGCCATTGTACGTATGTCCCTTTTTTTTATTCTAAGCACCCCAAACTTTCCCAGAAGGCTAGCAATCTGCCTAGATTGCTAATCACAGATTAGTAAGAGTGTTGCTAATGGCGTCCGGGAATGTGGCTGGGGATTTGAGAATATTTGCCCGTTGTTGCATCACTCCTGTGCACTCCATGAGCACATGGTGTGGTGTTTCTTCTGCCTCCATGCACCCTCTGCATAGGGGGCTGTCTGTGACACCTATTGTGAATAGGTGCTTGTTTAAAAGAGTGTGGCCAGTTATAGTGCCTATAACTGTGCGTAGTTTGTCTCTAGGTAAGCGGATGAGGTTGCGCAAAAACCGGGACTGCGTTCTTTGTTTGCCTGCAACCTTCACTGTTTCTCCACTCTGCTTGATGTACTGCTTCGGTTTCTGCACGTAGCCAAATTCTGATTTGGGCCTGCGGTATGGGCAGTAAAGGTTCCGGTCCATATACTGTTGTTGCTGAGCCTCGCTTGGCTAGTATGTCAGCTGCGTCGTTACCTAGGGAGTTGCTATGTCCTTTGATCCATTGCAAGGTAACCTTATTTGTGCTTGCTATGTATTGGAGTGCTTTATGGCACTCTTAAATAAGGACGGATGTTATACTATTATTTTGTAGGGCCTGGAGCACCGATGCACTGTCCAAGACGATTTTAATATGCAGGTCTTTGACGTCTCTGGCTACGACTACCTGTGCTGCCCTGGTTATGCCGATACATTCTGCTTGAAAGATTGTATTTAGTTTGTCTAAAGTGGTTGATATTTTGATGTTAAGGTCATTTGAGAATACTCCAGCTCCAGTACCCTGTGGGCCGTCTGTGTATATCCGATCGTCCTTTATGCCTGAGCTGTCCTTAGGCTCTTCAGTGAGTTGGATATTGTACCTCCTGTCAAAGACATGTTGGCATGGGGTCCTGTCCATGGATGCGTACAAAAGTGGTCTTTCTTTCAGGATCGCATTTAGAATTTTTCAATGAGTGGTCACTGTGTTTTGCTTCCATAGTCCGTTCGCTCTAAGTCTGAGGGCAGCTGTCTTTGCTTCCTCCTGAATTACCAATTGACAACATTTAATTTATGTAAAGGTATGAAAATTCGAAAACCATTTCATGATTTTGCATTTCTAAACACGTTGAACATTTTTTCATTTCTTTTTCCGCTTTATTTTAAAAGTTAAATGAAAAAGACTGAAAAGAACATGGAAGTTGGCATTTCACAGGTTACGCCTTTGCAATGACGTTTAATGCAGAAAAAAAAAATGCTCTTGAACTTTGAGCTTGCTCTCAGTTGTCACTTTGACGTTTAGTGTTGTTGTTGTTTCCGGTATTGTATTGGACATCATCGATAAACTACGATGTGGTAAATTGAAGATTATTAGATAATTATATACAAAATAATAATGATTATTCTTCATTTGAAATATGATTGATATTTGTAGATATGAGAATATGTTGGAGTAATTTTCAGACATCATAATAATATTAAATAAGAAAGGTTGCTGCGTTGTTTTATTTGGTTACTTTTAACATAACATAAATTACCTACCTAATGTTACATAATAAAGTAAAATTCAATAGACTCAATGGATATACCATTGATATCGACATCTTAATTCTACAATTGATATAGACCACAACACTTTAAACGTCAGATAATTTTTTATCGAATATAGCAAAGACGTGACCTCGTAACATCCAACTTCCTGTACTTACACTCTTTTAGAATGGAGAGCTTTTCAACAATTATTATTAGAGAAAATACTGAAAAGAAATGAAAATGAAAAAAATATGGGTGCCTTCATTTTTGAAGTTATTTCAGGAAAAAAATAAAAATGTGCATATGAAAATTTTGAAATGTTGTCAATTGTAGCGGTCTTATATACAGGAGAAACTCTAGTGCGGCTGATGGGATGGAGTGGTTTTAATACATCCTGTGGCTGCGATGCTTGCTAAACGTTGTAGACTTTGAAGTTTTGATTTCATCGTGGTCAGTTGCGTTCTGGGCCACAATACAACTGATCCGTAGGTAAGAGAAGGCCTGATAACTGATTTATATAGCCATAGTAGTATGATCTTAGGGTTAAGGCCCCATTTCTTGCCAATAAGTCGCTTACATTGATAAAAAGCTATGCAGGCCTTCTGCAATTTGTCATCGATATGACTCCCCCAGTTCAATTTACTGTCTAGAGTGATGTCCAGATATTTCACTTGTGATGAGAAAGCTAATTCGGTGTTAAACAGTTTTGGTAGCTGTAGTTCAGGTAACTTCCTTTTGTTTGTGAAACGGATGAGTTCTGTCTTTTTCGGGTTTACCGTCACACCAGTTTTCTACTGTCTGAAAGGCGGAACGCATTATGCCACATAGGAGGTTTTCCGCGTTTCGGTTTATCAGTATAGTTAGGTCGTCTGCATACCCAATGGTAGTGTATCCTCTTTCATTTAGTTTACTCAGGCAGGAGGCTGTCTAAACTCCATTTTTCTTGGCTAGTCCAATAATGTAAACAATCTTTTCATAACTTTTAAAATCACATCAGTGAATAAAATTAATAAACTATTTAATTTAATAAGATCTTAGTATAAAAAAAATAATTACCCATGCAAGTTGTGAGTTTTGTGTTAATCTCATTTTAAAATTAATCATTTCATTAAAAAGGAATGTCACGATTGTTTACAATATTCGACTTACAAATAAAAACGGACTATACTAGTATGTTCCATAGTGGTGGAGAAAGGATGCCACCTTGTGGGCATCCTCTGACAACCATTGCCCGCATGGTGGTATGTGTACTTATTTGGACCGCTCTTTTGCTGACCAGCTCGTTTATCCATTTCGTTATCACTGGTTCTACCCTTAGTTTTCTTAGGTCATGGTTAATATTATTGTGCATGGTTTTATCAAAAGCCCCTTCTATGTCTATGAGGGCGGCTAGGGTTGATGCTTTGTTGTTTATGGCAGACTCTATTTTATGCACTACCATGTGTAGGGCTGATTCAGTGATTCAGTAGGCCTTTCCTGTATGCGTGTTGTTGTGGATGAAGTGTTTTGTTACTCAGAACCTCATCTCTTAGGTGTCTGTCTATTAGTCTTTCTAGCGTTTTCAGGAGCAAAAGAAGTCAGACTGATTGGCCTGAAGGATTTGCTTGGTTGGTTTCTTGGTCTGAGTTTGTAAATGTATCGTCTCCTTTTTTAAGGGATCCCAGAAGATTGAGATCACCTTTCGACAGTATTTTCTTTACCCTTGCGGCTTGGTTCGTTGAATCTATGCTGCTACAGAAGTCGTGCCAAACATTATTATACTAGATTAAATACTAAACTACCGTTACCCTGTTAACTGTTAGAATTGTAACTTTATGAAAATATCGTTTTTTAACGATAATATTATAGTGTGAATTTGGTATCGTTAACAAGCCCAGTAAGCCTAACATGCACGCCCCGATACCGTTTATCGCGTCGATAAAATAATTTTATTTCCTAAACAACATGTTTTGACACATATTTTTCACTTGTATATCAATCCTTTTTGCTTTTTAAAACAAATAAATACAACAATATAACTAAAAACCTTTATTAAGACGTTTGAAATTTATCGATAAATGACAAATAGGCGCGCATCTTAGGCCCGCTGATCTGTGGTAGACACAGCACATGCATACCGTATCTGTCGTATAAATTATATGGGCCCCCGGGGTACGGTAAAAATACATTTTCAAAGTAGGCGCTTAACTAAATAAGACAAGGAACCTCTCATGTAGGTACATTCGTAACGAGCCGCGCCGCGGCCCGCGAATGTAAATCTAGCTTAAAAAATCTGGATAAATAAAAAATAAAAAAAAAACCGGCCAAGTGCGAGTCGGACTCGCGCACTGAGGGTTCCGTGCCAACGTTAATTGAATTAGGCAATCCACTTACTTCCACTTAGTAAAATACCACAATATTTTGTTGACAGCAAATATAACTTTGTTTTTCATAGTGTTTGTATGAAGTACAAAGTTATGTTTGCGGTTGTTGAAAAAGTTCTATATCTCAAAAACTTCTCGTTCGATCCCGTTCGAACCAATTTTCGTTGAAAGTATTTGTTATGATCTACATAACATATTTTTTTCAAAATTTACACTCGCTTAGTTTAGAAGTTAGATGGGGGGGGGGACGCCCATTTTTCTACTTTGGAAGCGTCTAGCTAAGAAACGTTAGACTTTAAAAGAAAACGGTTTTAGAAACCTCTATGTCATTTTTAAAGACCTATCCATAGATACCCCACACGCATAGGTTTGACTAAAAAAAATTTTTTCGGTTTGAGTTTCATGTATGGGAGCCCCCCCTTAAATATCATAACTTTTTATTTTTTGTATGAGAATCGTAAAGCGGTTAACAGGATACATCTCCCTACTAAATTTCAATAGTGTGATGCTTATAGTTTCAGAATAAATTGGGTGTGACATACGGACGGACAGACAGACAGACAGACAGACAGACAGACAGACAGACAGACAGACAGACAGACAGACTTGACGAAACTATAAGGGTTCCGTTTTTTGCCATTCGGCTACGGAACCCTAAAAATGCATTTCTTTTTTCTTTTGTGAGTAATCTTTACCCCGTTAGGGCCTCCAAAAAGTTTTTATACAGGGCCCCACCAAAGCACGCTCGCCCCTGATGCATACAATGTATTCCTGAGTTTTTTTGGTTTGTTTTTGTTCTATACCTATAGGTATAGTATAGGAGCCTCCCAACTCCGAACTACCAAGATTCAACAGTAAAATATTAATAGTTTCAGAAGAAAGTGGCTGTGACATACGGACAGTTAGACAGACTTTATGTAGGTAACTATACTTTAGCCTAAAGTATAGTCTGTCTAGGGTTCCGTTTTGTGCTATCGACTACGGAACCCTAAAAAAGAATTTACCCATACTTAAAGAAGATAGAAAAAACCTTATACATAAGTACTTAATAAAAAAAAACGATGGTAACCGTTGCGGTTATCGTAAAAAGTGAAATGGTCAAAATATGTTTGAAATAGGTAGTAAAGGCGTCCCACCACCAGTTCCAAAAAAAATTGACGTACTTGTTTGTGCTTATTCAGCAAACATTATTGTACGTAGTGAGTGTACCTACTAAAGTATATGAATAACTTTTCTACACTGCAGAAAATACTTACCTAAATTATAAATTAAACCGAAGCTTGTTTTTAAACTTACTGCATTGAGGTTATCGTATTGTTATAAAATAAAACGACTTTATTTAAATACAATGATGTACTTTATTAGGATACTTAACAATAGGTCTGTCACCTTTATTATTTCCATGTTAACACACCATTACTATGTCACCACTATTTTTGTAAAAAATCCTTACACTTAACAAAGATTTTGTAAGTAATCTCGTGTCTTACTCGATAATAATACAACTATAAATGACAGTCTACATCTGGGTGTCTACTAAGTATTATATTTTAATGACAATAACTAAGAGAATTTAGGAAAAGATTGTATAATACTAAGATAACATTTTTAAGAAAGGTTATTATATTACTTGTATATTTGTTTTAGTAATTTAAAATTATCGCCTTTCCATCAAAATAGCACAGTAAAACTGTGTAAATATGTATAAATTATTTATTTATTTTAGGCAACAGAATTTACAATATATGAAATACAGGCCCATAAAATTAAGAATATTTTGATACAAAAACAATCTGCTAATGTCATATTCATACAAATAAATACCTTGTAAAGTAATCGCTTAATTTTTCGGTTCATTCACTCATTAATAAAAGCTAAGCAGGTACCTCTTTACATACCGAAGAGTGGCCAAGGTACCTTTAATATGCCGAATATATCATTGATACATAGAAATAAATTAATTTAGTTTACACATTTTATGAATAAAAAATTTTGTCTGGTAAGAGGTTATCATGTTTTAGATATTAAAAGTATGTTTCCCCTTTAGACAGTACAATAATTTTAATGTAATCTGAACATATATTTTTATTCTGACTAACATCCTATATTTCGACTTGGTGAGATTTTTTTAATGAGAATTGTTTAAAACAACAATGGCACTATTTTTAAAAATGGCTTGGGGTTTCTTAATGGAAGCAATAGTTTTGATAAGCCAATTTTATTTATGAAAAGAAGTGAGAGTATTGAAACAAATCAGCACATTATTTTATTTATTATAGGCTTAAATCAGCGGTTGAGTCGGCACCTACTTTGTAGTCATTCGAGAATAGTTTGAACAGTGTATGTTCAGTGTTCAGTGCATATTATTTATTATACCAACTACTATATAACTACTTTAGAATACTAAAAACAATCATACCTACTACGCGACAAACATGGATTTTCATCCTTTTTAATGTCGTGTAAAAGCAAAATATAGAAAGAAGAACATATTATTGATATAAGCGATTTTTATATTTGTAAAAACATCTGGTTAAATGCATTATTATACTGTAATGATATTGTCAGCCGATGAATATGAGATTTGTTTCAATACTACGAAGACAACATCTTTCTACACTCCAACTTAAACAAAAGTAGGTAATTAATTATCGTAATAATTATTAGGTAACTAAATTACTTTTAAACAGACCTAATTGCTAAATTAACTAAATAATATTATTCTTACCTAAAACAGCTAAGCTCAAAACTGGTAGGTATTTAAAACATACCATAAATTCTAATAAAAATTACACTATGTAACATTACACAACATATTAATAAAATTTAATAAAATGTGAACAATCGATTTGGTTAATAATTGGTAAAGTTAGTTCAGCTGAGAATTGTAAATGAAGAAATTTCGAAATGACTAGTCGTAACATTAGAGGATCTATAGAACCAGAAATATACCTGGTGGTACGTAAGGTTTAGATTAGCAAGCCAGTATACAGAAGAAACGAGAGAATTTCATGCGGAAACCGTAAATAAGGCATAGATTGTTAGTTTATAATGTAGCCTTTAAAAATATTTCTCCCTAAGAATTTGTTAAAATTACTAAAGTTGGGTATACAATGCTTTAAAAAAAGTTACTTTGATATTTAGGTGACGACGTTAGTAAAAACAACCTTTTCTTTGGTTGTGACAAACTGTGAAATCCTCGATAACTGTATGAACCGACACATAATGGTAGACCGTCTTGGCTTGATGCCAGCACCCACAGACTAGAGTTAAATGTAAGATCTACCTAGCATTACCTAAAAGCTTATGATACAGCTGCTTTCGCTAAATTGTCATTATATTAGGTGCTAACTGCCACGTGGGCTACATACCGCATTAAGTTTCAAAGAATCTTTTTATTTAAAAGATCTAAGCTGTCTGGTGGTTATCTGAAAATCATTAGCGCATTAAACAAGGACAACTGTTTATTTCAGCATGAAAAGCGACCTTTGGTCCCTTAACTTTAGTTGTTTTTTTTTTTTCAGATTTTTCTCTCCTATTCTGAAAGTTTTTTTTTCTTTTTTTCTAATGATATCTAAAATCATTATTTACATATCCTTTGAAAACGTAGTGCAGTATGTTTTCAGAATTGAGAAAACTCTTATGATAAGGACCAGTTTATAAAATAGTCTCATCATAACTAATAGGTCGAAACGACAGCCAATTACGGCCGCTAACTATATTTTAAAACGTTAATTTGACACCGCACATTCTTCACTAATAATTAATATACAACGTACATAGACGTACCGACGCCAACCGTACCTTATCAAAAATATTTGATGTCTAGTCACTATTCTATTTTATTAGTCTGTGCGTGTTTATCATACTGATTTTGTTCGTCTTAAACAAGGTATAAAAAGCGTTATGGACGATTTTTTATTCATTTTGACTTTGATATTAATACTGAATTGTTTAATGAGCTGCAAGTCAAGTGAATTATGAGTATGATATCTATGAGCGTACAAATCACACAGTTAAAAGACCTTAGTGGTGTTTATAGATTTACCTAATTAAATTGTCAGTAAAAGATAAAATATTTCTGATAGCGTAGTAATTTATAATGTCCAGTACCAAGCATACCTAAATATATGTAGAATTACTTTAAAAATAATTTGACTTGGATGGAGCGATGATATGAATGATGTTTATTGATCGATGACGGAGTAATGACGGTTAATATGACTTATTAATAATCACTTATATGGAAGTAACAATTACATCAGTGTATATTTAAACAATTCCATGCAAACAAAATAAAACACTTGATATGCTTAGATACTTTGAGACGTAAACGATCAAACAAAACACAAACCTCTGATTATATAGAATTATATTAACTAACGAAATGCTGTCACTAGTCTAGAGTTCTTCAATTCGTCCTACCATCACTAGTTCGATTTAGTCTACACTGTCACAAGGCACGTATCAACCACTAGGATACGCTTGAAAAAATATTCCTCTGTTTCAAATTTAAACACAACGGTTTTACTTTCGAAGTTCTAGTCTAAGGAGGGTAGATTACCTACCGGTATAACGAATTGCACGTTTGCGATCTTTGGTGTACACTGAACTAAGGTATCACTGGGCACGGGGTTCCTATATGGAGCATTCGTCGCTGTCTCTCGCGTAGTCGTCGTCCTCATCGTCGCGGGGCTTCGTCTTCTTCACTTTGCTGGCGACGACGCCCGTATTGACTTTGCTAAAAACGCTGCTGCGATTCAGTCTCGAGGTCTCGCGCTGAGGGCTGAGCCGCTCCGCGATCGCTTTCTCATAGTTGTCGGAGATCTTGTTGACGCCGTTCACGGGACTCGTGACCGGGGACTTGGTCTTGATCGGCGACGTTGCCTTCTTATCCTTATCGAATAGGGCTCCGCTAGTGGCGGCCGTGTACGACGGAGGGTCTTTAGCTCGCGCGCCCCCAGCGCCGGCTAGAAGATGGGAGTATAAAAAGCTATTGTTTCCGCCGAAGCCGGCGTACCTGTTATCCATCTTTCCGTTCACCATCATCAAGCTGACGGGCTTCTCTGGAGGCACCGGCTTTTCGGGGAGTTTCTTATCGGATATGCCATTCTTGGGCGCTTGGTTCTGGTTCCAGCGGTCGTTGCCGCCGATGGAGTATATGGAGCTAAGGTTAACGTATCCGGCGTTGGAGGCCTGGCGAGTGGGCCCCGTGCTCTCGCTCAGCGTGGACTCCTCGACGCTCGAGTCCTCGATCACTTCCGTGCTCGTTATCTCATCCAGGTTCGGCGATAGACAGTCCTCGTCCGTCTCATCGTATGAGCTGCAATTTATACATGTAAGTTAGTCGTATTGAAGTCATTCGAATGCCAGGTTGTGATATATGTACTGAATGCGAGTGGTAATTCGTTGTTAGTTATGCGCCATGCCCGAATGCGGCCGTACTCATTATTGACAAACAAAAGCACTGACTCTGTATGTGACCGGGAGGGGCGATATTTACATGGAAACATATTTTCATCAGTAAGGCAGACCTCGAAGCGAAGCTTGAACCGAGGGTCGTGAGCCGGGAGGACCGTTTGATGAGAGAAATAAACAAAACTGTGAATGTTCACACTTAGAAGCGATAGAACCGATGATTAGCAAGTCAGTCCTTTTCAAAGTCCGTCTGAAGAATCATTCAAGCTCAACTGTCAAGCGATGTTGGTTTTCAAGGACAGTTTATCGAATGCAAAATTCACAATACAGACACTGCAATTCACGAACACATTCTTACCCTAGCATAGCCAGTTCTGTCTTCCTCCCTGATGAAAGAAATAAAAATAAATATCTAATGAACATAAACAAATTACGTGACAAACATATACATAATATTATACAGATAAATACATAGATAAATGGAACTCAAATTAATGGTGTAACAATGAGAAATATTGATGATAATAATGTAATGATAAAAATAAATAGTGATTAAAACATAAGGTGAAGACAGGATAAGGTTTTTATAGATCATACTATTGATTTTGTTATTTTAACTCGTGATTGCATTCAGAACATATCGTACACGTGTAGGTAACTTTTAAATCAATGTGTAGATTTAATCATGTCAAGTTAATCATTGTCAGTGCAAGACCTAGACAGATTTCTATAATCATGATCATGTGCTATCAAAATGCCTCAAAATGCTGATGTAGTCTAACATAACATAGTCATCTAGTGCATATGGGTCTCAATATATTCGTTCCATAGTTACCGCAGTGAAATGATTTATACTATTTGTACAATCTCAGTCCGTAGAGGTCGTTGGTTCTGCATAACTCATAGAATCGTTTCATACACTGTTTTCTTTCCGATTCTTTCATTATCCTATATAATTCCCTGTTTGCGAGAAACAAGAGAGTTATCGGGTGCAGTATAAATAAATACTTGAATGTGAAAATAATGATAAATTGTTAGGTGACGGTTAAAAATTGAACTTACATTTGGTCCTGCGCGTCGCTGCCTCCTTCCTCTGCGACTAATAGTTCGTATTCTTCAGCTGCGAATCTATCCCATTCTGACATCTGTAAAGTAAAAAGTCATTAAATAAGTTCTGATTCATTAGTTTACCAGACGACCCGTCTGGTGTAGTGGTTGAGAAATCGCCTACTACGCAGCGGGTGCGGGTTCGAATCCCGCACAATACAAACATTTGTGTGCATGAACATGTCTGTTTGTATTGGTCTGGGTGTTTTCTATGTATATCATGTATGTATTTACAAAAAAAAAAATGTATTTAAGTATTATATCCGTTGTCTGGCACCCATAACACAAGCTTTGAGTAGCTTACTTTGGGGCTAGATGGCGATGTGTGGGAATGTCCAAAGAAAGGATATTTAGTTTCAATATCTCTATAGTTCTCAAGAGTGATAGTCCATCGCCTATAAAAGATTTTACTTTGGTTGCTATGGGCACGAATTGTTGTTTCTTGTGTTGAATAGACACTATATTTCTATATTGGAGACCCTTCGACTAAAAGCGCAGCGTAGGACGTCCACCGACAAGATGGACGGACGACCTTGTAATGATCGCAGGATCACACTAGATGCAGATCGCTTGGGTACCTAGACTATTAAACTATGCCGATAAGATACCACATGTTAATTAGGTTGTTATACTTGTTATTCGCTATGTGCGAAGTAGGTGTTGGGGTAAACCAGAATAGATGACAGTGCTCGCAGTAAACAAAAAAAAAAACAACGTTAGGGGACATCTGTCACAATGTCTCCAGCAATTGAGTACAAAAAAAACGTATCCATTTTATTGATTCAAACTCAAACTTAAAACATTTTTTTTGTAAATGTTTGGGTACAAGTACATCAGATGTTCTTTTAAATGTAAAGAAAAGTACAAAACAAATGCTATGATGTAGTGCATAAATTTTTAACATTCAAAACTAAAATTTAAAAGTATAATTCGACCTTATAGAATAATATTAACGAAAAGAAAAAAAATAGACGATACTCGTACAATATTTAATTGAAATAACTTTTGTTTTCGTAATGACAGCCAGCCATTCGCCAACGTTGAGCGAACCTCCGCAGATATTTTAGGTATATGATAATATTCGTTTACATTGAGTGTGAATTGAACTGCATGAAAATTGAACGGATTAAGCAAGATCGTAATACGCCCCATTGAAACAGAGGAGGTCCCATAATAATGGAGCTGGTAAGTAAACATCCATTAAACATTTCTTTCGTTTAAAAAACCGGCCAAGTGCGAGTCGGACTCGCGCACTGAGGGTTCCGTGCTTTAAGCAATCCACTTACATCCAATTAGTAAAATACCTTAATATTTTGTTGACAGAAAACATAACTTTGTTATTCATAATGTTTGTATGAAGAACAAAGTTATGTTTGCGGTTGTTGTAAATGTGCTATATCTCAAAAACTTATAACTTATTAACTTATTTTTTATTTTATGTATAAGAATTGCAAAGCGGTCAACAGGATATACATCTTACTATAAAATTTCAACAGTGTGATGCTTTATAGTTACAGAATAAAGTGGCTTTAACATACGGACGGACGGACAGACAAACAGACAGACTTGACGAAACTTTAAGGGTTCCGTTTTTTGCCATTCGGCTACGGAACTCTAAAAACGTTTAGTGTATACTGACCTCGCAATCGGAGTCGCGCTGCGTAGCAAACGGGTCTCTTTGCTCGTGGTCCAAATACTTTTCTAGGTTGAAGAAAGTGTCAAAGAAGATCGGCGTCAGCTTGCAGCGCTTCAGGTCGGTCAGCGTTATCTTGCCGTCTTCTGCCGGGTGCACCATGTCTAGCATCTGAAATGAATGAGATATAATGTTGAATGTTTGTTGAATTAATATTTTCTGTTATGATCCACCTAACTTAATTATTAATACCTACTTTTCACTTTCACGCATCGTGTAGGGCTTCGGTCGTAATGTGTCGGTATAGGTAGGTAGGAAGTCAAGTCTCAATGCAGCGGTTTACTTCTTTATCTAGGTAATTTCACAAATTTGTGACTGAAACTTTTAATACTAATTCTTAAAACAAAATCTTCCGTCTTTTTTTTCTGTGCGTGGGCTTGTAGGAATTTGATTTGATTTGATGATAATATTTTGACGAGAACTGTCAACAGACTGACGTATTCCTTGATATTTGAATGTTGAATACGAGGGTCAAACTGAAAGTTCTTAGAACTGGCCACTTATAAACAATATAATAAAAAAAATATTCTAAAATTTAAAAATAGAACTCTTTGCCAATATTACTGAGTATATATTTCATTCATTTGTCATTTGTTTTACGATTTGGCGGCAAATTGAAAATTGTCTGTGTCACGTCAACATGAATTTAACACGAGAAAATTTTCGTGCAATGATTTTTTATGACTTTCGATGTCATTTAAGTCAACAAGAAAGTTATGATAGACTACGATTGGCCTTTCACGATGAAGCCCCATCTCGTGCGACTGTTTACAACTGGTTTAATGAGTTTAAACGTGGTCGCACTAATCTCACTGATGATGTACGTGAGGGACGGCCTTCTACGGCGACGACTGAAAATAACATCTGTGTTGTGCGGCGTATGATAGAGACTGACAAAAGAGTGACCTATCAGCAGATTCGGACAAGCTTAGGCATCGGTATGAGTCAAGTGCACAAAATCCTCCACGAACATTTAGCGGTCAGGAAGCTTTGCGCCCGGTGGATACCTCATAATTTGACTAAGGCTCAAAAACTCCATCGTGTGGATTGGTGCCGTAAAATGATTGAAAGATTTAACGGAGGTGACTCAAATGCTGTGTTCGACATACTAACAGGTGACGAAAGCTGGATTTACTGTTATGATCCAGAAACCAAAAGACAATCTGCTCAGTGGGTGTTTCCTTTCGAGGAGTTGCCAACTAAAGTGAAGAGAGATCGAAGTGCGGGAAAAAAAATGGTGGCCTCGTTCTTTGGAAGGATAGGTCATTTCGCAACAATTGTGTTAGAGGATCAAAAAACAGTTTCTGCAGAATGGTACACTACCAATTGTTTGCCACTTGTCTTGGAAAAAGTTCGAGAGAAACGACCTCGCAGTAGGATCCTCCTTCACCACGACAACGCCTCGTCGCACACCGCCAAGCGAACGATCGACTATTTGGCGACATCAAACGTTGAATTACTGGGTCACCCGCCGTATAGCCCCGACCTCGCGCCTTGTGATTTTTATTTATTTCCAAAAATTAAACAAAAACTTAAAGGAAAGCGGTTTATGAATGCTGAAGAAGCGGTGGCTGCGTATCGCGATGCCATTGAAGAGACCCCTAAGGACGAGTGGGCAAAGTGCTTTTCCCAGTGGTTCCATCGCATGCAGCGGTGTATTGACGTCAATGGACAATATTTTGAAAAGATATTATAAAACTAATAACTGGCTAATGTAATCAGTTTTTGATTTTCTAAGAACTTTCAGTTTGACCCTCGTATGAAACTGCAGAAGTGACACAAGATTTTGCGCCGATTTTACCTGACTGTATTGAATGGATATTATTTTATTAAATGTATAATGGATCAATATTTAATTATAAACGCTAAAGAAATAAAATTCGATAAATAAAAGAACTGTATTGGAAACTGAAAAGTTTGTGTTTAAACAAAAAGGGTCAGAAAATAAAAGTGACCCTTGACCCTAAAGGCGATGGGTATTATTAGTTCTACGTGTCTGTCTGCAGTAACTCCCAAACGGATGAACCGATTTTTATATTTTTTTGTGTCGCAGATAATTTTATCCTTAGTGTGGAACCCAGAACAACAAGTCACGCTTTATAAAAATCTGTCCATCCTTTTAAAAAATAAGATTTTTTTTCATTTAATGTTATAATTGAATTTTGTTAAGTTAGCGAGGAAGTCTTAAGATTATAAAACATTACGCTACAGCCTACGAGAGTGGTTTAAGTCGCGGAGGATCGTTAAATTATCATAAAACGAAGTGTTTAATTAGTTTTATTTTTTTTCAATGCATCCTTTTTTTAAATTTTTAATACAAAATTAGGTAGGTTATAGTTAACATTTTATTTACTAACCGCTGAAAAGTAACGCTACAAGAACAACTGTAAAACCCACAAGAAATAAAAAGTTACCGTTTTTATTTTTTGTGGGTTTTACAGTTGCATGTTTTTAAAACGTGGACGTAAGGGAGCTTAACCAAAACCTAAAGCTCCAAGCCAACCTCACCTTCACGTGGTGCGTCCTGTTTATACAGACGAGGCTCTGGCGACCGACCGATGGCGGTATAACCATCCAATATTAGGCGCAGCTAAATGTTGGACTGTGACGGGCAGCAGCGTCACAGCTGCAAGGGGCTGCGTCTCTGCGCTCGCCAACCCGCCTGCCAAGCGTGGCGAGTATTGGCAAAATCCCCTCAATGTTAGTACACCAGAAAACCAGGCCCCCAGTCTCCGGCAGCCCCGCTATTCCAGACTTTGGTAGCGGTCATGGTAACGGCGGGGCAGGGGGTGCTAAGAATCCCCGGAGGCGGTCGCGCTGCCACCTCCGACGACAACTGGCCCTGGTAACTTATAACGCGTGCACACTGAGGACAGACGAGAAGTTGCTCGAGCTGGAGGAAGAAATGAGCAGGTTAAACTGGGACATAATGGGTTTATCAGAAGTCCGTAGAGAGGGCGAGGACACGATAACTCTTCAGTCCGGCAACCTGCTCTTCTACCGGGAGGGTGACCAAAAGTCCCAAGGCGGTGTCGGGTTTCTCGTTCACAAGTCCCTCGTCAACAATATCGTGACCATTGAGAGTGTGTCGAGCAGGGTAATATACCTTATACTCAGAATATCTGAGAGGTATTCGCTGAAGGTCATACAGGTATATGCACCGACCTCGAAACACCCGGATGAAGAGGTGGAGGAAATGTATGAGGACGTAAGTAGAGCCATACATACTTCCAAAACCTATTTTACTGTTGTAATGGGGGACTTCAACGCAAAACTGGGCAAGCGAGGCGAGAATGAGTTGAAGGTGGGACTCTTTGGATACGGGCAAAGGAACGCCAGGGGACAGAGGCTGGCCGAATTTCTGGAGAAGGAGGGACTCTTTGCGATGAACTCTTTCTTCCAGAAGTCAACCAGGTCCACTTCCTTTGAGGCGGTCAAAGAAAGTGGACCTGGTTGAGTCGCAATGGCTTCACGAGAAACGAGATTGACTTCATCATGACTTCCAAGAGACGGTTATTCAATGATGTCTCCGTGATCAACAGGGTGAAAACCGGTAGCGATCACCGAATGGTTCGAGGCATATTGAATATAAATGTCAAATTGGAAAGATCCCGCCTGATGAAGTACACGCTCCGACCTACTCGTGCCCATATCCGAAATCCCGAGAGCTTTCAACTCGAGTTGTCAAACCGCTTTGATTGCCTAAAAATTGCGTTACAGTGGACGAAATTAACAACGGGTTTGTGGAAACTGTTCAAACGGTGGGGTCTAAGTATTTAAGGCCTGGCCGTAAAAATAGACCTCAAAAACTGTCGGTCCACACTCTCGACCTTATGGCAAAACGTCGATCTATGGCACTGCAGACCTCCGTTAATGCTGAAAACTACAGGCAGCTCAATAGACAAATATGGAAGTCCCTGCGACACGACATCCGTTGCTTCAACACTAATAGTGTTAAAGAAACGATAGAGCGGAACCAAGGCTCCAAAACTGTTCACAGCGGCATTGGAAGACGCCTTCAAACTTCTGGAATGGGAAGGAATCGGCATAAATGTCAATGGCGAATACATCACACACCTCCGATTTGCCGATGATATAGTCGTTGTGGCAAAGACGCTGGACGATCTTGGCACTATGCTCGAAGACCTTGACCGAGTCTCCCAACAAGTGGGTCTTAAAATGAACATGGAGAAGACGAAAATTATGTCAAGTTCCCTTGTTGTACCCACTCCAGTATCCATTGGGAACTCAACTCTCGAAGTTGTCGACGAGTACGTCTACCTGGGACAAGTGATCCAATTGGGTAGGTCCAACTTCGAGAAAGAGGTTAATCGACGAATCCAACTCGGCTGGGCAGCGTTCGGGAAATTACGCAAGAGTGTCTTCTCGTCTCATTTACCTCAGTGTCTAAAGACGAAAGTCTTCAACCAGTGTGTGTTACCAGTGATGACATACGGATCCGAAACATGGTCTCTAACTATGGGCCTTATAAAGAAGCTCAAAGTTACGCAACGAGCGATGGAGAGGGCTATGCTGGGTGTCTCTCTACGTGATCGAATCAGAAATGAGGAGATACGTAGAAGAACTAAGATAACGGACATAGCCTTGAGAATCAGTAAGCTCAAGTGGCAATGGGCAGGGCACATAGCGCGAAGAACTGATGGCCGTTGGGGCAGTAAAGTTCTAGATTGGAGACCCTTTGACCAAAGACGCAGCGTAGGACGTCCACCAACAAGATGGACAGACGACCTTATAAAGATTGCAGGATCAAACTGGATGCAGACCGCTAGTAATCGGTCGCTGTGGAAAGCCGTGGGGGAGGCCTATGTTCAGCAGTGGACGTCCTTTGGCTGATAATGATGATGATGATGATGATATTTTTAAAACACAAGACGGCATTTTTGACGAATTAATTGACCAATGTCACATTGCATAATATCGTTACGAGCGGGAGTGAGTGACTGGGATGCCGCACATGCGTTGATGTCCTGGACCATCAATTCATTTGGCACGAGGTTCCTGAAGGATGTCATTTCCATACGTAGTAGTATAGTTCAATGGTAGGAAGGCACTTATTTACGTTTCATCATTTTAATAACGATGATATGACTAGTTTAAGTTTCAAAATACTGGCTTATCAGCCAGTTTCTGAGTCAAGTATTTACGTTGAGAACGACCTTAAGCACAAATTAAGTTATGACTCAAAAATTGGCAAACAATTTAGAAAAAATGCGCCAAAATTAAATTCTGTAACAGCCAAAAATAAAGCTGGCTGGTTCCTAGCTCAAAGGATTAGCATAGCTATCCAACGCGGCAACGCAGCCAGCATCATAGCCTCCTTGCCGCAAGGAAATGGTTTCGTTTTGAATAGGTAGATTTTAAGTTATTTTTTTATGTTGCATGTCTTAGTTTAATTTTTTCTTGTTTGTTATTATTAAGACTCAAACTGAATGATGTGACTGAATAAATGTATAATAATAATAATAAATAGATATCCTTTGGACATTCCCACACATCGCCATCTAGTCCCAAAGTAAGCTACTCAAAGCTTGTGTTATGGATGCCAGACAACGGATATAATACTTAAATACTTTTTGTTTGTAAATACATACATAAAATACTTAGAAAACACCCAGACCAATACAAACAGACATGTTCATGCACACAAATGTTTGTATTGTGCGGGGATCGAACCCGCAACCCGCTGCGTAGTAGTAGTATGTATGTATAATTTATTATAGGTACTTAGTCTCTTGATAAATATTACCTGACACAAACAATCGTTGAAAGGCAAGGTTTCGATGCCGATGGCCTCCATCCGCTGCATCTGCTCTTCGTAGAAGTACTCCAGCTCGTACATGGAGATGTACCCGTCGCCGTCCACGTCCATACATCTGAGGAGAAACAGATGAACTTGTGTAAATAAAAAGAAAAAAACAGGAAGACTTATGAATTTAGTCGTATCGTATCAGAATATGAAGAAGGAAAATGATGGAAAGTACAGACAGATGGAACACATTATACCTACTGTCAATCGTTTCGACACAACACTTTATTAAAACTATATAGGAGAAGATGAAAAAGACATGAGAGCCTATAAAAGTTAAAGTGGAAATAAAGAGAAGGGTTTTCTACCCTAGAGTAGAGAGAGATGACAAGAGCCGATTTAATTGATAATGCTGAGGAATCCCTCTCATCCCATTTATTGACAACTACTGCGTTAATTAGAAACTTAACATGACAAAGAAATAAAACTGGGTGGGAAACATGCTGTGTCGTAAACATAATATTCTAAAATAGTATGACAAACGCGTTTAATATAACCTGCCGTGAGCAGTGCAGTCGGTGGAACTTCGAACAAGTACCGATAAACGTTTGTGCACTCGGAATTTATTACTAAAAACATTCCTTACGATAGTGTACCTGGGGGTGTATTCTGCACTCAAACGTAAAACTTAGTAACGGTTAGAACGCTGAAACGTTCAAGTTTTAAAATAGAGCTTCCAATCCCACAGCCTGACTTCAATCTCGGTTTTTGCGATATCATACATATTAAACATATTATGAATAAATCACATATTCATATTTATATAAAAAGGCTACATAAAACAATGAATTAATCAAGTCCATATTTATGTACCTATTACTATTAACATGAGATCAAATCAAATAAGACCGTTTATTTTAGCACAAATATAATAACTACATATTTTTTTATTAAAGTATTCCTTTTACTTTGTAAAGAGTGATTTAATCGAATAACTCCACATTTCTCGCTCGTGAGAGGTCACACGTTTTTTATTTAGTTTCGCAAATCCCGCGGATCCCGCTCCCATAGTTCCGCATCACGAGGGGTTGGAAAATGGCGCGGAATCCCGTAATTAATACCGAGACCCGTATTGCGGGATTTGAAGCCCTGTTATAAATACTTTTATGAGAAATCAATCTTAGTTTACTTAGCATTATAGGCGAATGGTGAGATGAGGCTATATTTTGTGCTATTTTCTAGTGAACTCATTTCGAATACTGCGGTTTCAGATTTATAGAATGCCTGTAAAACGCTGTGCAAGAATGAATCGTCTGCTGACGCGTTTCCGACATCGGAATTGGCGACATACAAGCATGGCACCAACTTTAGACATGATAGCGAAGCGACTACCACATCGCAAGCTGTTGGTAGCCCGGAACTTTAGATTTAATCAGTTAAGTTGTCCAAACTTACGGGTAGTGCTATTAAATAATTATCGCTTGATCTAATTTAAACTTTGCCACGTTTGTTCCAAGTTGCCCGACAAATAATAAAGTAATATGACAGTGGAACATTTCTACAATTATTTTTAAATAAAGTTAGCATTTTCTTCTGTATACCTCTAATTAGCTGCTGTTTAAAGTCACATTGTTATGTAGCTAGGTATTTAACGTTAAGTTTTGTTTAATCTTTATAATACATTTTGTGTTTTTTTTTATTTAAAAGAATTAAAATCGTTAGATTGTAATCTTGCGGTTTTTGCAACATGACGGTGACATATATAGGTCAACTTAATGTTTTGGCACACATACTGGATCGGTGGTAATGGATGGCATAATTGAAAAAGAAAGAAACATACAAATGACGTCCGCTTTTATAAAAATCGATGCTCAGGCCGCAGTCTCCTTCGCCTCTGACATCAGGGGTGCGATTGTCTAAAGTAATCGTATTCATTTGACAGTTCAAAACGTACGGTATGGTCTGTCAAATGGCAAAGAACAAAGGGTTTGACAGATCATATCGTACGTTTTAAACTGTCAAATGAATATGATTGCTTTACTGAATTCCACCTCAGACTTCCATTGCATCCATTCATCTTCTTTGGATCGCACGAATTCCCTATATCCATTCTATCTGTGGTTTTGTCCTACTAGCGATAGAAACCTTTAGATTTGTTGTTTCTACTTAAACTTCTGGCAGTACGAAATCCTATCTCCTATCGAGTTAATTCTATCTCCAGTCGAGGATAGCTTTAATAGATAAACTATAGAGTTTGCATATGTTGCGGCCGTAAGTGTATAGAATCTCTACTTACCTGAACCAGTATTCAATGGCAGTGGGGTGGCTCTTGTCCTCTTCAGCGAGCAAGAACCACACGAACTCAGTGTAGGACATCCTCGGCTCGCCATCCGGCGTGAGTCGGTTCTGGTTGCCCCTGGTAACGCAGCCTGATAGAACTCGCTCGATCATGCGGCTTGATAACGCTGGAATGAGAATAATTGGAGCTTAGAAGGATTGTTGAAGTAGAGCTTGTGGTACGGTCGAAACCTCTGCCGCCTAACCATTTTGAAATGAAAATCGCTTGCACACACGACAGAAAATCGGGCACTCAAAACCAAATCTAAATCAGTACTGCCGTGAAAACATAATTAGGATTAATACCTAGTATAACACGATTATATAAGTTTCCCACGTAATTGAATGATCGTAATCAGTTTTGCTTTCCTTGAATAAATAATAATGAATAAATAATAACAGACGACGGGATGTAAGGCTGCAGTGACTTCGATAGTACGGACAACAGCATGTCAATCAAGGTGAACACTGCAGTATCTTATGCAGTTGTAATAAGGGCTAGTTTGCAACAAAAGAAGGTAACCTGATGTACTGGCGACTGTGCATAAATTCAGGATCTGTTCGTAGATAGTGCTTAATCAAGTAGGGTGTTTTCATTGAGTTGTGTACGAATATGGAAACTGCCAGAATTAGGAATGTCTTCTCTTGAAACATAAATAAGAACTCAAGAAATAAATGTTACGTTTGATTATATACCATCCCACGCTTTGTGTTCCTTGACTATTTATAGTTACACTTTGCTTAGAAGTTTATCAATTCTGTAACCTAAATGTAGGTCGGCAGACGTATCTTTGAAGTTCTCATTTAATTTCGGCTAGGTATCTTTCCCAGAAACTAATTATCTCTGTAGGTTATCTTTGTGAAGAACGCTTGAAATAAACGATATCAGCGAACGGCTTTTTCCTAAGAAGAAAGCCTGAGTGAGCAATATTGTATTCAAGTTCGATAGCCCGTAGCGTTGGCCCGTTTGGTTCTAACGAGAGCCAATTTATGAAAGGGACGAGCTTGGGGACTATTAGGTCAAGGAATGTTGTAAACGGAAAAGGTACAAAGTTTTTGCGGCTAGCGCTTGGAATACCTTTGAATAGTTCTACTTATATCTACTTTATTCTTTTGTTTTGCCAATAATGTTACCGCGCTAGCACATAAGACTGCAATTATTTAAAAAAATATATGATATCTGCAGCCACTGCAAACTACACAGTAAACTTATTTACAAAACATTGGCAAAACCATAAATATTGTCTATCTAACCCATAAAATTAATATTCCTATCGGAATAGAAGGACAAGTAAAAGCTGTCAAACGAAACCGATTTAAGATGTCAGTAACTAACTTAAGTATGAAACATTTGTAGCTTTAAATGAGATAACCTTTCGATCAGGTGATTTATAACAATGTTCCTAAGTTAAATATAGTAGTTTACTGCATGATAAACAGTCGACACAAATTATTGAACATGCAGCTCTAGTGTAAAACTAAATATTATTTCATTATACAAAATATTTGTCGATATACATTCCCTGTGCTATTTTGTCTTTATTTTTTACGTAAATTAACGTTTGTAGAATAGAATAATCAAACTGCGTACTTTAAATTTGAAGCGCATTGGTAAGTCGTATATTAAGATCGATTGGGACTAATTTACCTGTTAAATGATTATTTGTTGGGGTTATGCCGCTGTAATGAATAACAATCAATCACCGATCAAGTCACCATGTTTCAGACGCATTATTTCTCGAAAATATACACAATTTCACTTTTAAATATAAAAAATCAAATGCACGTAATTTTCAGCGAGCATCTGCGGGGCGGTCAACTGTTTGACATCTGCCAAAAATGGTTCTGCTACTTCATATCTCCCATCACTTTTTGTCACACAGTTTGCTGCTAGTGACATCTCGCTTTTGTCGTTCTATTCCAAAGGAATAATAATTTTATGATCTAACCTAATGGGTGTTTTATTGATAGTTACCTCTGCTGGTTCACAAAATAAAATAAAATTTAAACTAAAAACACATGTATGAAATAACATATACAACTTAGGAGATAAATATTATGAACCACAGAAACAAATAAAAAGTATTAAAATAAAATTATAAAAATGATCCTTCTGATAAGGTGCTCAAAATGGCAACATTAGTTAAACACATTAGGTAGCTGCTAGCTCTTGGGTTACCACTGACGCCTGTAGTCGGTTTGAATCGTTATGATTGAAAAAAAAATAACTATGTACATATTCGCTCCTCGAAAAGTTTTATTTTAATGAAAATTAATGAAAGCTCAATGATTTAATAGATGCTATTAGTATCAATGAAACTGCAGTTTCAATTAAACGGAGCGTGAAACTTGATATCCAGTGATTAAATAATTGCCGTATGATGTAGAATTTATTCAACCGTTCTTTTGTTACGTAACATTATACAGACAAAGGTCATTTTAATGTAAGTTAAACACAAAACGCAGTACCTACCTATGTTATTATAAGTATATGACAATTGTGAAAATTAGTATTATTCATATTATTTTGAAATTCTTAAAAATGTTGTTAACTATATAGGACTATCAAAGAAACACAGACTTTTGAATGATGGGCCAGACTGACGTCACACCGAATGGTGTAACAGTTGCCTTACACTTCTGGTATTATTTTTATGAGCAGTCTATTAGTTTGACTATTTAAATTATGATTCATATGTTTATGTCATATGTTTTGAATAGTATATGATTAATTAACCAAGAAGTAGTAAATAATACTATTCTTCAATCCAACCGATTTTCGGCCCTTCGAGCAGGAATAAGCAAGGTACGAAGGAGATATTTTAGTGCCCGGATGTGAGCGCAATACATAAGTGCACTCTATATTACTTAACTCATTCATTCGGTGAGACGGCAGCTCTGACAGGACCGTTGAGAGATCAGTCGAAGGACCATCGGCTTAACGTGCTTTACGAGACCCGAGGGTGTCATCACCACCAACTTCCTAATTCCGAGAATTTTCAAGACTCAAACCCAGAAACAGATTTCGATTCGACCCGGGTTTCGAATCCGGGACCTCTTGAGTAGTAACCAGAGAACTAAACGCTACATCAACGAGGCAGTCAATAAAGCAGTATGTGATCATATAATTAATGCTATGTTAGACGTACCGTGATCATTGTGTCTTGCCAAATCGTGTTTGTCAATAAACAAGTCGTGGTCCCTGTCCAGCTCCCAGAACTTGCAGTAAATTACGTAGAAATGCTCATAACTGTAACAAAAAAAAAGCATATTACAACACTCAAGTTAAGAGGTACCCTTTTACTTTAAGTTGAATTTTATAAAAGCATTTTGCTTCATATTTCCGCTAAGCGACGCCGGCGCAGGCAACTAACAACACGAACCGCCACCGCGGTGAGAATTAGTTCAGGCAAATGCAGGATGCACCACCCGCCCTCCCTCAATTCGCATGCGGCACAGCTAATGCAATTATTTGTACCCAACACCAACGTGCAAAAAACCTCCTTGTTATTACCTTTACGTTTTTACCCGACATTATATACAAAATTTGTTAGAGATATTTAATATTAGTTATTTAATTTGCTGATACCAAAACACAAAGTATGCCTCTAGGTATTGGATATTTGGATTCGGATAAAAAAAGGATTAGAAGCCTCGTTCGTTCCAATCAATTTCACAGAACGACGTTCAGCCACAGAATACTGAACTCAATAACTGTGTGGAATTGGAATTTCAGAACAAAGAATTCTGAAAATGACGTTTAATGGAGTAGCAAAATCCTTCATGTCTCCAGACATAAAACTTTATCACACTTGGTTTTAAGTGTTCTAACTTCGAGCAGACTTTACTTCTTTAAAATGCTTTTTATTTTCCATAAAAAAATACGTGATTATATTTTTTTAATTTCAAGGTAGGTTATTAAAGCTAGTAGTCCAGTACCTATAAATGTAGTAAGTTATAGAGTGAGCTGAGCCAGTTTTTTCATAAGTATTTAGTTAATACGATTTCATTGTTTTACTCCCTTACTCCGTAATCATGACACTTGCAACAGAGCCTAATAATCAAAAACTGGTAATAATATTTTATCTTACTACTTTTCTTACTTAATTATTTGTATAACACTGTAATCGTAACTTACCTAAAGTATTGTGTAACTTGATTAATATCTTCCTCGTCTTCTAACAACTGTATGACTTGAAGGAGGTTTGATCTTCTCAGCTCCGGTATCGTTATTTTGCCCGACCAAGATCGGTTTACACAGTAAAATATCCTAGCGATCACCTGGAACAAACATATTGTCATCAAATATCTCTCAATTGCACGTAAAGCAAAGGGTATATTTATTTTATTTATTTATTTAAAAACTTTATTGCACAAATAAAAGTGTACAAAAGGTGGACTTAATGCTAATAACATTCTCTCCCAGTCATACCTTCAGATCATGCAGAGAGATTGTTATGGGTGCAGGAGAATATTGTAAATAGATATTAATTTCACAGCCTATGTATACTATACATACATAAACTAATATACATAGGTAGATTTAATACCATCGTACAAGATTTATACACAGGTTGTCCAAAAATGTAATGTCAAGTTGAAAGTTTGATAAAAGTCTAAAGTAATTGACCGATCTATGTTAATACATAATAATTTTATAGTCTTATGGTATTATATATTAATCATATAATACACGTAACTCAACCGTAACACGTAACCGTACGTTATTATGACGCAACAAGTCTATCATAAACGTAGTCAGAGGAATTTATTTTTTCCTTTTATGATTTTTAAAGTGTATCTGGTACACCTTTGATCCACTTCCACAAATGATACACTTGTCAGCGATTGTACACAACATTTCGCTATGAACTTTAGCCTTAACACCGAATTATCTAACAGTAAACACATTTCCCGGCGCCACTCCTAAGTGAATATGATTTAATATTGATAAATGAATGCTTTCACGCGTATTAGCGCAACTCATGCCGACTGTACCACTTAGCGAACTGCCAGAGATTTCCCTGGAGGTCTACTATGCCTACCTGTAAGCCAGCTCAATTTGTTTCGGATGCTATTAACTTTTAGCCTTTTATCTTGATAGAATTAAAAAGTTCATTCGATTTGCGACGAATATATCGATTAACAATAACAAGACTGGTTTAGGTTTTATTTATAGCATCCAGCTGCACATAAGTAATTTAGCTTTGTAAGAGACAATCAACAGACATGTAATTAAATAAACGAGACAATTGATTACTGAAACTGGCGGGATACAAACTTTACGATATTTGACAAAGCTATGAGCTACACACTTGTACATCATCATCATCATTACCAGTCCAAACACGTCCACTGCTAAACATAGGCCTCTACAGTTTTCCACAGCGACCGATCACAAGCGGTCTGCATCCATTTTGGTCCTGCGATTGATTTTGAAACTACTACTTACTATAATATTAATTTTACAAATTCGATAAAACATGCAGATATTATAGCTTTTATACATAACAACAGCACATAGGCATTCAAAATTATATTTTGCGCAATTTGATTAGATATGACAAATTAACCAAACATTTTTGTGTCAAAAAAGATATATTAGAATTCTAAGCGAGATTGATCAATTTGAGTCTTGCAGACCCCCCACTTTAGACATTATTCAATAATGACAGTTACATGTATTTATATCTACGAGTCATATAAATTTACAAAAAAGTACCCCAATTTATATACTCCAATCAAAAACACAGGCCAGAAATAATCGTGGTAAAAACAAGTTCAAAACACCGTTCTCAAAAATGAAATTCAATACAAATGGCTCAAATTCTATGTTAATAGAAATATGTAACCATGTACCGAATGATATAAGGGAAATAGAAGAAATATCAATATTTTAAAGAGACTACGATTTTTTATACTGACTTAGTGTTATTATGGAATAGGCGAGGTTTTTGATGATAATAAAGTGAATAATAAATTTAAAATGTAATAATGTTGACATGACGTGCTATCTAGTTAATTAATTTGCTGATATTGTACTCTCACTTGATTTAAAAGTCAGTGCTTGATATTAAAAATATATCGGATTTTTATTGTTAAAATGAATACTAATGTATAAAATAATAATTAATAATGCAAATATTGTAATCATAATTATGTATTTGCTTTGCCCTTACGGAGCGCTACATACCTTGTCTCTACTATGTGTACCACAATGTAGTATGCAATAAAGATGAATCTGAATCTGAACCAATATACGTCGCTACACTGGATGCAATCCATTTGCAACCGGACTCTGTGGAAAACTATTGGGGAATTCTGTCATGTTTTGTGTGTGTATGTGACCTACAAATTCAGAAAATATTTTCTGAAGAAAACATACAAAATAGGATATACATCATTTAAGTTGTTGAAACCACTTACAGTATGCACGTATCTGGAGTGGAACTCCGTGGCCTCCTTGAGGAAGGACAGACCGGGGTGCGTGTCAACGACGTCTTGGACTAATGGGACGAAGTCTTCAGGCGCCAGGGTACTGCTCTTTCCTCGGGTCAGGATGTACACGAACCGAGAGGCTTGATCGTGGCACTGCGCAGTCATTCTGGGAAGGTAGATAAGACGGTGATTTATAGGTTTGTATAAATTATTTCAAATACCATAATTTATTTAAAAAAATATGGTAGCACAATACATATTGAGGCTAAAAGTAAAATTCACGTCATATTCGGTCATTTAGCCACTTATTATAAAATGATATTTATTTGCGAATTGTTGCATAACTACAACGACGTATCCATAAGAGACAAGAAATTTCGCACGGTAACTCGATTAAAGTTTTCAAGTGTTAATTGGTACTTTTTGGTAGCACAAAGTAACTAAACTCCAAAACTGTAACTTGTGTCCTCAAATATCCATTTATCTTTGTTTCAAACTGTGATAGCAGGTGCCAAGTTTGGGTTAATAAAACTTGGAAAAAGCCAAAGCTTTTTTCCACATTAATTTCGGGCGTTTATTTTATGCTGGAAATAGAGCTTTGTGAAAGTTTTCACCACACTATGACACCACGAATAACTTTTTATTGGAAACCAATATTATCTAGGTATTGGTATCCAGAATTTGAAAATGAAGTGAGATTTATAGGAAGAAGGAAGTATGGAAAGAACTTAAGGCTATAAATTGTAACCTAACAAAATGCAACCTATTTTATCTTACGATATAAGTTTTGAATTGATTAACGTCTAAAGCTTTCATTACCGTTTACCTACCTCATATTTAAACCTGGACAATATGAATGCGGAAATGTTACTTATTTATTGAGTGCTCGTTTTTTACCTCTAGAAAAGCTTCCCCTAGCCCCTTCGATACAAATAATATGAATGAACGTTACGTGCGCGTGGGCTTAAGCCCTAAAGGGCAGAACACAGAAATTGCTACACGAACAAAAGTTACGGCGGAGCAATTTGACTAAACTATTCAGGGTTCACAGGAGTGCTACCGATTCCAACAATGTGTGTGGAGAAACTTATGGGCTGATGGAATTTGAATTTTTGTAACATTTGAAATAGTAAGGCTCTTTAGCTATACATTTGGCCTTATTTTAAAAGAAATTAGTTTATTTCTATTTTTGATCCATATTTTATCTATATTTGTTAGACGACAACATTACCCTGCTTCTGAAGCCGTCGATTTGAAAGTAAGCCTACGAAAATATAAATGGTGTTTCCTACGTAGAATACGTAGGGTGGAAGGCTACCTATACATGTGTATTTACAGTCTATATTATAATACTGGGGTTAAAAGAATTTAATTTTCAATGTTATTTTAAAGTTATGATTTTAATAAAAGAGGAATTAGTAAGCATTACAATTTTAAGTTTCCATTTACCTACGCCAATTTTCTCGAAATCATTTTATTATTATGGTAAGAATCCTGGAACGTTTAAGATTTATTTTTTAAATGTATATTTTCTAAAAAATCACTTGAACTAATAAATAAAGTAGTATCAATATTCGCTCTGAAAAAACTAACTTTATTGTTGGTTATCTGTTTTTTTTAGTCACGTCTAAGATGTGTCAATATTGACTGTGATGTCAACGAGTAAAATATAATTATTTATTGTGCTTACTCTCTCCAAAAGTCAATAAACTTGTGTCCATCCACCGACGCATGAAGACTTTGCTGCGTGGCCAGGAAGAGAGGCATCTTCCAATAGAGCGGGCACTCGCACGCCTTCACGATGTGCTTGAAACTCTCTCGAGGGACCTGAAACAATGCAACAGTATTTTAAATTTTAATTATCTTCATAAAGATGAAATAAGAAACCAAAAATTTGCGCACGGGCGGGACTTGAACCAGCAACCAATTGAGCTACCGTGCTGTCAGTCCGACCCTGCGAAATTTGTGGTTTCTTAAGAAAACGTCAATTGCGTGACGCTTAGCGCCATCTAGCCGTCTGTTTATGGCAGACCGGGCCAAACGCTCTTACCAATTGAGCTACCGTGCTGTCAGTCCGACCCTGCGAAATTCGAAACTCACAGTGTCATATAAAATATGACACTGAGTGTTAAAAACATTCTAAAGCATTTAATTATCTTATTAATTAAATCAGGAAAAAAAATATCATTAAATAAACAGTATTTAAATTTTAAATTAAAACATTTCTGATCCAAAATGTGGCAGCAGTTTTGGCGACATCATTTTATAATCTGTCACGCAAGTTCGCGCGTTTTTTTAACAGACTTCAAAAGACGAGAAGGTTATCAATTCGACTGTGTTACTTCATATCTGTCATTTGTCGACCGATTCGAAACATTTTTTTGCCTACCTAGAGGTTATACCTTCTAGTTGGTCCCATTATTGCCAAGTCGGGATCTGATGATGGGATCTGGGTGCAATCGAGAAAAAAAACTCGAAATAAAAAGGCACGTTTAGTGTAATCGAACTAGAATCTTAATGAAGACTTGTTCTTGCGTCTGATATTTGGTATTGTGTGGAGCTGAGCTGATGGTAGAACTCCTAAACGCTTAGGAGTTCAGTGATATTAATGACAGAACTTATGAAAGGCAATTTGTAGCTTATTAAAGAACAAAATCAAAAATTGCAACCCCTCCTGTAATCACTAAAAATTTGCAAATAAAATTAACTTTTAAAAAAGTAAGCTTTGGCTATTTCGAGCATCATCTATCAGGGCACCGACTCCAGAAAGAAATTGTTCGCCCAAAATTGAGTCCTTTAAAAAGTAAAGAGTTTATTAACAGTTATAGGTGTTAATTTTCGCAAATGCAGTTAGTAAAAATTAAAATATTGTTAAAACTCCTTATGAGTGTAACAACAAAAATACACCATTCTATCCGTCTTAAATCATCAACAAAAATGACGTTTTATTTCGGAATTTGTGACTGACTCTTTGATGTCTTAACTGGGTCACGTAAATCATAATGTGTTGAGTTGTATGGATGCCAGAACGTCGTATGGTACTACAATACGGTGTCTTATGCATTAGTACTAAATGCGCTTTTGCAGTGAAAATGTACAGTTTAATGTGCTACAAGCTGTAAATTATTATGCAAGCCACGTTGCTGCACAAACATTGGTTATCAAGTGATCAAACGAACCATTGTTGGGCAAAATAGAAGCAAATTATTGCATTTGTTAATCATCTTAATAGAGGTCTGTGTTCAAAGGCGGAATTTTATGTTTATATTTTAGTTAGAAAATGGATTTTTGTGAGACATATTTGTAACTGATAATTTTTACTAACTGATAAACTATTCGTTTATATTACCTTGGTGAGCGTAAAACGTACATCATGTTATTGTTTAGAAAATATATCAATTACTTTTTCTTAGTACATATTATATAATTATGTAAGTTATGAATTTTCAGCGCCGTCAGATTTTTGCATGTAACTAGCGTATGGAGCTGAAACTACGAACGTCGTGCGCCATGAATTGAAGCCACTTGTCATCAACTCTTACAAATTGTTATTAAATGTAATCTATACTAATATTATAAAGCTGAAGAGTTTGTTTGTTTGTTTGAACGCGCTAATCTCAGAAACTACTGGCCCGATTTGAAAAAATATTTTTATGTTGGATAGTCCATTTATCGAGGAAGGCTTTAAGCTATATAACATTAAGATACGACTCACAAGACCACAGCAGCAATGAAAAATGTTGCGAAAACGGGAGAAAGATATTCCTTTTGAGAGCTTCCGCTGCGGACGCTGCGGAAACCGCTAAAGAGTTACACAAAAATCATTTATGAAAAGATTGTTCAGCATTAAGAGTTCTATAATAAAGTCCGCGACAGCATAAGTCAATTTTTTTGGTTGACTTACTACAACCTTTTTTTATGTTAATAAATTTGTAAAAAAATAATGCATCATTTTTAGAGGCGTATTATACACACAGGTATTTATTCTTATCAAAATAAATACATTCATCATCACGAGCATTTCATTTAGTAGAACAAAGTTGCCCTTTATATCATTTCATTCCAATAAATATCTTAGGAGCTATCACAGTTTTAACATAACTCCGCACCAAAATAATGTTCGCAGCTTAAGTACAACGTGCGCTAATTATATTATAAAGCTGAATTTGTTGGTTTGAACGCGCTTATCTCAGGAACTGCTGAACCGATTTGAAAAAATATTTCTGTGTTAGATAGCTTATTTATTGAGAAAGGCTATAGGATATAAAACTTCACGCTGCGACGGGTGGGGAGGGAGCAAACTTAAAATGCGCGGACGAAGTCGCGGGGGACCGCTAGTATTCGAAATAAAAATTTCAAGGAATGAGTCATAATTTTGCAGTCATATTAGAGACACATTTTTTGCTTGGCATATCTATCTCTAACAACTCGCTGGATTAATTTATTATTTCTCTATCTGTAAGAATAACCTCTATAACTTTGCTTTTATTCATTTATTGTTTGCATTAAATTATACATAGTTAACCCTTTAAGACTACTTCAGGTCCTTGACATTATTACCTTAAGTGCATCCAAAGCGCAGTTGCCCTAAAGATGCCTGGAGGCAATAACTGTCTTAATCTAACATTCAAATATGACTTCCTCTGGCTTAAGGTATGATACCAGCTCCTAATTTCCGGAGTGATGTGTGGTCACCGCCTGAGGCTTCCGCTATTAAGGATGTAGGCCAACCTTACACGTGTCGTGTGGACATTACGTATGTGGGAGGACTTACAAATCAGTTGCAATAAGAATCAGAACGTAACAATAAATGTAACAGCGATATATGTAGAGGTTTGACATTAGCATCATATAAATGGGTTGCCAATGTGTGTAAAATTAATTGATCTAATATTACTAGCGTTTGGAACTGACATCACGAACAAATATCGTGCGCCACATAAATATAAATAAATAATATCCTTTGGACATTCCCACACATCGCCATCTAGTCCCAAAGTAAGCTACTCAAAGCTTGTGTTATGGGTGCCAGACAACGGAAATAATACTTAAATACTTTTTGTTTGTAAATACATACATGATATACATAGAAAACACCCAGACCAATACTAACAAACACGTTCATGCACACAAATGTTTGTATTGTGCGGGGATCGAACCCGCAACCCGCTGCGTAGTAGGCGATTTCTCGACCACTACACCAGACGGGTCGTCACATAGAAGTACTAAAGGGATAATAATTTTATGGTGCGCCATTAATTAACGCTACTGTCATCTACTCATACAAATGATTTCACGTATTCGCAATACAAATTTCAAGAAATACATCATAACATAATCTTGTATTTGCAAAACATTATTTGTTTGGAATAGCTACTCGGTAAGTTGTGATTAAGTACTAGCTAGTAGTACTTAATCACAACTTACCGGCTATGGGTGACATTTTGTTTATAAAAATAACGTAATTTGAATTTAAGTTTATGCACGAAGGTAAACTTGCTCTCGATAACTTTATTTCTGTGTTAATTATTCATATGCCTATGTTAAGAGATAAATAACATACTGGTAATCCCGCTAACTAACGAACATGACATAAATTACAAACATGGCACCGGATAATCTAATTACAATTTGATTTATTTGCCGCACGTATAACCCAAAATCATTTTACGTGATATGGGTTTGACACGTTTAATATTGCTAGGGAAAACTTGACAACAGTTTAGGAATATTTTAATCAAGTGCTAATTACCATATTTTGTTTTAACCGAGACTTTGTTGTTAAAAATACGAAAATCATCATTGTACTTAAATTAACAGATAATAAGGAATATTTGCGCAGTCCTAAGTACCATTTAACTCGAGGTTAAAATGTTAGGCAACAACGAAATAATGTCTTATCCCTCAGTAAGTTAAAATGGGATCATGCTAACACTTCAATGCCCTTTATGCGAAAAAAATACGTCAATTTCATATAAACTTAAAAATTCATCATTAATAAACCTAAAAAGCTACTACGAAAAAACCTAAATAGCTACCATTGGTTAGTGTCCCTCGCTCCCGTATCGACTTTCCTATCCCATTCGAATCCCATAGTCGGTCCCGTGGCGAGGTCATCGACCGCCGTAACTAGGTCACGCCTCCATGGGATATATTTATATCGGTCGATGGACTAGCTCTGACAAGCGCGTCCGGCCTAGTCTGTGCGCGTAGGAATGTCGTGACGAAGCCGTGACGTCGAGGTAGATACGTGACAATTTACACACTACAAAAAATATTTCGCGTGTTTATTCGATATTGGATTACGCATAGGATATCCAGTTACTGCTTATAACCGGTCGCTGTGAAAAACCAAAGGGACGGCCTATGTTCAGCAGTGAACGTCCTTTGGTTGATTGATAATGATGATGGATGATGCTCATATTGGGTGAAATCGGCTCCTTAGAATTTAAACTTCTATTCTACGTGGAAAAATAGGTTCTTCAGCAACTTTTTCATGATTAAAGTCATTTTAGTTATAAAACCAATTTAAACAATTCTATAATGAAATTCATACTGCTATGTTCATACAATAAGACAACTGACAACAGTATTTGGTGAGCATCTTGGATTTAGATTGATGTTTTCCCAAATTAAAACGGGGGTAAGGATTAATGGAGGTAGTGGAAAGGTCATAATGTTGCTTTTGCTCTTTTAAACCATTAAGGGCTGATTTGTCAATAGTCAGATAACAAATATTCGTCGGAAAAAATACAATATGGCTCATATGGAAACGTCACCTAATTGTCTGCAATTATACGTAACTGTTTTTTTATTTAAATCCGTCGCTTTATAATATATCAGTCTGATAAGTTTTATCTGACCACTGAAAAATCATCGGCGCTTAGTCTAAGCTTGGGTACAATAGGACTTGAACAAGAATAGGTTTTGAACTCTGTCATACAGTTCACATCACATCCAATCGTGTAGGCTCTGTCCATATGACCTGGAGGTCGCACGTGTCTTTGTTGCCGGGACGCTCCACCGGAGCGAGACACCTCCAGTCAGCAGTAGAGGCACCAACTTTTGTGTAAACCTAAGTCATAATACGTTCTTAGAAAATTGCTGAATCTGTGATATAATGTAACATATATGCAGGTAGAGTGAGAGCTTTTTAAGTTAGATTCAGAGGGCCTAACACGTTAAATAAAATCAGGAAATTTTATGATCATCGCTTGGTTTTAGTAGGCCACTAGAATCTGGCTTTAAGACTCACTCAAGTCTTCTAATTGTAGACCATTTGTTACACGAAGAGAGCGTTATATGGTGAGCATAATTAAAATAATTAGTTGTTTTTACTACTACTATGTAACACCTGTTTTTAAGTACCTACTTAACTGCTCTAACAACTTTGCTTGATCTAGGATTTAGAAAGAACTTAATACAAGCAAGTAATTTACTTAAATATTGCTATAAAACAGTCGTTGCGTAGGTACTCGTAGTTTATTCATGTGCAACAACGCAACCATAGCATTATTCCTGGTCCATTTATTTTTTATTTTACTCTACTATAAATTCCTCTAACAAATTGAAAAGATTTATCGCCGTGGGAACACTTCGCTAACGAAAGCCCAATTTCCCGCACCTTTTTCTGAAAAGCTAGTCATCCTACGTGATCAATTTAAATTTTTCTAGGTCAGCTCGTACTTAAGGCCAAGTGCCCATCTCCGCAATCTAGCTAATCTCTATATCTGCTTCGTTAGGTTAGTGGTATCAAACTTTAGCTCAGCACGTGGAACCTTGACCTTAAGACCTTATTTATTACTTTCATTTACACTTAACACATTTTTAAAATAATATTAGACTTAATTTCGTCATCATAATATTTTTTTGCCGCAATTTTATGATTCAATAGTATTTAACAAACGAAGTTATATTATTTTATCATCTTATTTATTATTTTTATTTAAAGACTTAATTGCACGAATTTAGTGTACAAATGCTAAGAGTATTCTCTGCCAGTCAGACCCTTAGATCATACAGATTGCAGAAAGATGGCAACGGGTGCAGTGAAAAGCTTCTAAAGAAAGAAGGAACATGGTAACAATAATCCTATTATAATAAATATACATATTATAATATATTATATAAATAAATGAACATCTTTGACGAAGCTATTATGTATGTACCTACGATTCCTAACGGCACAACATTACCTAACTACTGAAAAACGTCAATGCAGAACTCCAAAGAAATCACTTTCCCCTGTCGTAGACCAATAAGTAAAACCAAAAGAAAAATATCATAATGTAAACATTAATAGCATCACAATTCGCTTACATCGGCTGCGATTGACCCAAATAGCCCATAAAGGGGTCGCGAGCCGCCAAATGGGCTCTTGAATAACATTCTCTTTGACGATCCCATGTGACGTCACTTCCGCGGGGCAATAGCCAGCATCATATCACGGTCGTGCTGGTGCCGAATACATTGAAGGTATTTAGGTTAAGTGAATAGCATATACCTGCCCCTATAATAAGTCTTTACAGGCTTGCTTTGGTATTCCCATGCCTATTTGACACTTCTTGAGTAATGGCCAGCTTCAACGGCCATGCTGGCCCCGGTTAAATTGGCAGTTGATTTTGACGTAAAGTTTGTTATGGCGCTTATCTACCTGCCCTCATCATGAAGACTTTTAAGCATATAACTTACCTTGGGTTCTTAAGGCATGCACACTTGCTAGTTCCATTTTGACACTTTTGGTTTTAGCTCCCAAATCCTTAAGTCCTTGCAGGGCAATTCGAAAGTTCAAATACTTTACGGTAACCCTAACCATAAGGTCTTTCAGCGACGGTCAGGTGTATTGTAGGACTCAAAGATCTTAGTTAGATTGAAATTCGAACCTGAACTTGAATTATTATGTGAAAATTTATAAAATTATTTGCTTTAAATTTCCGCTAAGCAACGCCGGCGCAGGCAACTAATAACACGAACCGTCACCGCGTTGAGTATTAGTTCAGGCAAATGCAGGATGCACCACCCGCCCTCCCTCAATACGTATGCGGCACAGCTGATGCAATTATTAGTAGCAACACTAACGTACAAAAAACCTCGATGCGTTTCGCCACTATACGTGGCATCCTCAGGAGATGTTGTCGCCTCGGCGGAACACGGACGACTATTATGATAATTATTATGTACAAGTCCGATTACTTTTATACTTGGATGTAACACATCCGAGCTATGTGATTCCGCAGAGAAATTATGTACTTCACGTATAAGTGAATATTTTCCACAAGTTGTATTAAGATCAGAAGCATCGTTTCCACGGAGTATTTACGGAACAATAAAATCGTAATTGCAAGAGCAGTTTCCTGATTGTATGACGGAACGACTGTATGTATATACAATGGTTATAGTCATTTGCATTATTTAACAACATATTGTAATATCCGTGAGAATATCCCACGTCCTCTAAGCGACAATGTGACCCACAGACAGACAAATGATTGCTGGTAAGCACTGCCGCGCTGGACAAAACTCAATAAGCGCTGACTATATTTTCGGCAAGAGATTCGTAGGTGATCAAGTCTAAAAGACTCAAGTACTCTATTGAAAGATTAGAGATTAGCTCCGTGATAAAAAAAAAAAACATCTTAATGTACACTCAAATTTTTGTTCATTTGTCAATTTCAAAATACGAATTTCCATTCATTCATATGTTTTTTTTTTTAACAAAACCTCTTTAAGGCCAGCAAGAACTTAATTGATTCGAAAGTAATTTGATGTTACATATGATATGATAGAAGGAGTAGGTACATAAACAGTCACTTTGCAAATAAATATGCACCTAGTATTGTTTCTTTACCATTAACCTTACGCATTTAAGCGCATGTCAGCGCCCTTGAGTGAAATAAATTGAAGATAATATCCGCGTTTTTCTCGAATGGCATTTAAAATTCGGTGTGCCAGGCTTCATTAATCATACATCATTTCTTGCGGACATTTCACCAAATATGGTTCTTTAATATCATTACCGTATGGTTCTTATGTCGGGAATGGATTGTGCGCAGACCGCCGTTGACAAAGTGACGCCGTAATTGAAGGCTCGTAAATCACTGGTAATAAATGGGTTTATGGTTTTCGTCGGAACGAGTAGGTACTGATTTTTTATCGAAAATTGTCGGTTATAAACCGACTTCAAAAGGAGGAGGTTATAAATTCGACTGTATGTTTATTTTTGTATTTATGTACCTACCTCATTTCGCAGACGTTTGTGGACCAATTTAAATTTTTCACCTACTTGGAGGGTTACCTTCTATTTGGCACCATTGTAGCCAAATCGGGATCTGATGATGGGATCTTGGTGTAATCTAAGGAAACCATGAAATTTTAAAGGCACTTATACTGTTTTTGTACTAGTATCTTTATGTTAACGTGACATCTTTATGTCTGAATGTCGCCATTTTGTTGAGGTGGGTTCATGTTGGAACTCCTTAACGCTTAGGAGTCCGTGATTATGAGGCCAGAACTTACGTTAGGTACTTTGTTGCTTATTAAAAGAACAGAGTCAAAAGGCTCCCCCGGCCCACTCTATAATCCACAAAAAAATGCAAACAAAATTAACTCACTTTTCAAAAAAAAAAGTATAAACCGACTTCAAAAACATCTTGACTCTTTAAATAAAGGACTCCATTTCAGGCAAACAATTTATTTTTGGAGTCGGTGCCCTGATGGATGATGCTTACGATGACCAATGCGATGGCACCGACTCCAAACAGGAATAATTTGCCTTAAATGGAGGCATTTCCATTAAAAAGTCAAGAGTTTATGTTTTACTTTTTAGTGAATTTTTTTTTATTGAATTGAATTTTATAAAAGGAAAATGTGCTTGTAGTTTTAGGTAATAAATTCACGCGATCGCAATTTAAATTTGAACACCCTACTATTCTTAAGGTAATCTTATTAACTGTAGCTCATGCATTCTAATAAAAAAATAAAATAAAAAAAATGCCTTGCCTAGATAGACTTTATGATACCAGATACAGTGCTTTATTTAAATACGTTTTAAATCGCGTTTCATTGCGTGAAATGGTAAAAAACGTGCTTTATTGGCGCCTGTTTAATATAGGTCCAAGATTGCACATTGCACGTTTTCTAAAGCATGCACTATTTACCTTACGAGTACAGCACAGCTTTACAACTATATTTAGGTGCTTCAGAGACAGGTCCAATATAACCGTTTATCCAAGCTTACAGTAACTCAGGGGAGGTTACAATCTTGTAGGAAGCCGTAATTTAAAGCTGTTACTGCGTTTCAGTGGCACTGGCAAGGTAAGTAAGTGCATCTAAGGTTTTGTGAGATTCGACTTTAGCCCAATGAAATTATAGAGATTCAGAAAGTCTGAGTAAAACTATTGTAAGTATATAGGGGTGGGTTAGATATATTTATTTCTGTCACTCCTCGTCTATGGAATTATATTTCAGTTTAATTGTATAAGAATAGGTTAGGTACTATAAATCTACTGGCGTAATGTTTTAGAATGTTTTTAACACTCACAGTGTCATATTTTATATTCATAAATCTGTTTCATTAACGGACGGCTGGATGGCGCTAAGCGTCACGCAATTGACGTTTCCATAAGAAACCACAAATTTCGCCGGGTCGGACTGACAGCACGGTAGCTCAATTGGTAAGAGCGTTTGGCCAGGTCTGCCAAAAAAGGTTGCTGGTTCAGGTCCCGCCCGTGCGCAAATTTTTGGTTTCTTATTTAATCTTTATGAATCTACTGGCGTAACTTAATGAAATCATAAGTAATTCACGCTATTCGAACTCGGAACACGTCCTTTCTGTGGAAGTTTTACTCGTCATAAGAAGTAAGTTAGGTGCTTAAGCAACTTATTTACCTTCTATTTCAAACTTTATTTCACTTCGGTATATCTCTAGCAACTTTATAAAGTTCTTCAGAGACTAGGAACTCTATTTTTGAATCACTCGCTTGAATACGGTGTGTGATTCTGGTTTGAAATCGAACTAAAATACAACGACAGCAACTTTATAAAGTTCTTCAGAGACTAGGAGCTCTATTTGAATCACTCGCTTGAATACAGCGTGTGATTCTTGTTTGAAAAAGAACTAAAATACAACGATAATCACGTAAAATTTAGACGTATGTAGCCACAAAATTGACTTATCCTTTTTTTAAGTACAATCGTTTGGATTTCAACTGTTTTAGTACGAAAATCGGACAAAAATCAATGAATATCACTCGTCATCTTTACGCGAGTGATTCAAAAATAGGGCCCCTAAGCGCGTATTGCAATGCAATTTTGATAGGTAAGCGGCTCAGCTTTACTATCAAATGGGAAATCGCAATACGAATTTCTGTATTGCGATTTTGCATTTAAAATATTGTTTTAATAAGACAACATAAATATTTACACTGAATCGGAATTAAGCTGCCTGGAAATTGAACGGCTAAAGTTGGATCGCATTACGTCCCCTGCTTCATATGTAAAACTCTAAACCATAGTAATTTTAATAAGTATATCTTACTCCTGACGATGACGAATCTGACGAATTAAAAATCATAGCATTCTGTCCAGTCGCTCATTTTTATATTATTTCTTTTGTAAGAACCTTCTCCTGACAACTACAAACACAACAAACAAAGAATTAGCTCAATCGCTTCAGCTGTTCACGCGTGATGCCGTGACCAAGGGAAATATGGATTTATTTTTATATTTAGAAGAAGATAGGCTACTCAGGGCGGCGATTTTCGCGTCAGTCAAACTTTTATCCTGTGGTAATTCGATTGCGAATTAACCGTTGTAAGTACCTAAAAATATAAGTAATATATCCACGAGTAAAAAACTACCGCATGAAAATCCAAATCCATAGAAAACGTGAAGCTAAGAAATTTAAAACTATTTTTCTTGGGCAAAGACTTTTTTTAAGTGGCAATGGGCAGGGCACATAGCACGAAGAACTGATGGCCGTTGGGGCAGGAAAGTTCTGATTAGTGACCACTTCGACCAAAGACGCAGCGTAGGACGTCCACCAACAAGATGGACAGACGACCTTAAAAATATTGCAGGATTAAAGGATGCAGACCGCTAGTGATCGGTCGCTGTGGAAAGCCGTGGGGGAGGCCTATGTTCAGCAGTGGACGTCCTTTGGCTGAGAATGATGATGATGATGATGATGAAAGAAAATTCAATCGGTGAACTTTTTTTGTATGAGGAAGTGCTCTGGGGGCAGATACTCGTGCTGTTCGTATACGAAAAAAAAACACCGATAGAATTTCCTTTATTGAAGAAAAAAATGTTTTTGATTTCTTAGGGTCACGATTTCTATGGATTTCAGTTTCGTTTGTGCGATAGTGTTTTGGCTTGTAGATATTTTTTTAGCTAACATGGATAAACTTGCAATCGAATTACCACACGAAAAAAGATCGATTGCCGCAAGAATCGCTGCCTTGGTCTCGAGGCGAGGACCCTTGCAGATCTATTTTAAGCGAAATAGTCTCGTCCACTTGAGTCTATGATCTCTACATCAGTCTCAATTCAACGTGATGGCTGGTTGATTGAGCCTGGGAACCGATCTATTATAGAACACTTACGGGTGTATTTGTAGACTCGGGTAAAGGATATACATAGTATAATAAGAAACCAAACCTTTTCTTTTTTACGCTACTAATATTCTTTTTTTGTCACCTACAAATCTCTTGCCGAAAATATAGTCATCAAGTCTGTAAGACTCAAGTGCTCAATAGAAAGATTAGAGATTAGCTCCGTCGCTCCGTGATACAAAAAAAACATCAAATCAAATCAAATCATTTATTGCATGTCACATTACATATTAAGATGGTATAAAAGTTTTAAAGGTAGGTGCATGTGACGCCCTGCGCAGGGCATAGCAACATTATGGGCCTATCTAACTATTATTTTAAGTACATAACATATATTATATTTTTTAACATAACATCTTCTACATACAACAAATAACATTCTTAAGAAACATCTTTATGTAGACTCAAATTTTTGTTCATTTGTCGATTTCGATATTCGAATTTCCATTTATTCATATGCATTTTGATCACTTTTTTTTAACATAAACTCTTTAAGGCCAGCAAGAACTTAATTGATTCGAAAGTAATTTGATGTTACATTAGAGTATGATAAAAGGAGTAGGTACATAAACATTCAGTTTGTGATTAAATATACACCTAGTATTGTTGCTTTACCATTAACCTTACGCATTTAAGCGCATGTCAGCGCCCTTGAGTGAAATAAATTGAAGATAATATCCGCGTTTTTCTCGAATGGCATTTAAAATTCGGTGTGCCAGGCTTCATTAATCATACATCATTTCTTGCGGACATGTCACCAAATATGGTTCTTTAATATCATTACCGTATGGTTCTTATGTCGGGAACGGATTGTGCGCAGACGGCCGTTGACAAAGTACGCCGTAATTGAAGGCTCGTAAATCACTGGTAATAAATGGGTTTATGGTTTTCGTCGGAACGAGTAGGTACTGATTTTTTATCGAAAATTGTTGGTTATAAATAAACCGACTTCAAAAAAGAGGAGGTTATCAATTCGACTGTATGTTTATTTTTGTATTTATGTACCCACCTCATTTCGCAGACGTTTGTGGACCAATTTCAATTTTTTCACCTACTTAGAGGGTTACCTTCTATTTGGCACCATTGTAGCCAAATCGGGATCTGATGATGGGATCTTGGTGTAATCTAAGGAAACCCTGAAATTTTAAAGGCACTTATACTGTTTTTGTACTAGTATCTTTATGTTGACGTGACATCTTTATGTCTGATAGTCACCATTTTGTTGAGGTGGGTTCATGTTGGAACTTCTTAACGCTTAGGAGTACCGTGATTATGAGGCCAGAACTCATATTAGGTACTTTGTAGCTTATTAAAAGATCAGAGTCAATGGTGCAACCCTCCCCCGCCCCCCTCTATAAACCACAATAAAATTGCAAAAAAAAACGACTTTCAAAAACAAAATGCACAAAATTCTTGACTTTTTTAAAGAAAGGACTCCATTTCAGATAAACAATTGCTTATTGGAGTCGGTGCCCTGATGGATGATGCTTACGATGACCAATACGATGGCACCGATTCCAAAAAGAAATGTTTCGCCTTAAATGGAGGCATTTTCATTAAAAAGTCAAGAGTTTATGTATTACTTTTCAGTGCATTTTGTTTTTGAATTCTTTTTTTATTGAAATAAATATTATAAAAGGAAAATGTGCTTGCAGTTTTAACCAATGGATTCACGCGAACGCAATTTGAAATTGAACACTCTACTATTACTTAGGTAATCTGATTTACTGTACAGCTCATGCATTCTAATATAAAAATAAAAAAAATGCCTTGCCTAGATAGACTTTTAGCCAGATACAGTGTTTTAATTAAATACGTTTTAAATCACGTTTCATTGCGTGAAAAGTTAAAAAACGTGCTTTATTTACGCGCGTTTTCTAAAACATTCACTATTTACCGAAGACCTTAAGTACAGCACACAAGTCTTACGTGCTTTAGAACTTTACTTAGGTGCTTCAGAGACATGTCGAATATAACCGTTTATCCAAGCTTACAGTAACTCGGGGGAGGTTACAATCTTGTAGGAATCCGTAATACAAAGCTGTTACTGCGTTTCAGTGGCACTGGCAAGGTAAGTAAGTGCATCTAAGGTTTTGTGAGATTCGACTTTAGCCCAATGAAATTATAGAGATTCAGAAAGTCTGAGTAAAACTATTGTAAGTATATAGGGGTGGCTTAGATATATTTATTTCTGTCACTCCTCGTCTATGGAATTATATTTCAGTTTAACTGTATAAGAATAGGTTAGGTACTATAAATCTACTGGCGTAATGCTTTAGAATGTTTTTAACACTCACAGTGTCATATTTTATATTCATAAATCTGTTTCATTAACGGACGGCTGGATGGCGCTAAGCGTCACGCAATTGACGTTTTCATAAGAAACCACAAATTTCGCCGGGTCGGACTGACAGCACGGTAGCTCAATTGGTAAGAGCGTTTGGCCCGGTCTGCCAAAAAAGGTTGCTGGTTCAGGTCCCGCCCGTGCGCAAATTTTTGGTTTCTTATTTCATCTTTATGAATCTACTGGCGTAGCTTAATGAAATCATAAGTAATTCACGCCATTCGAATTCGGAACACGTCCTTTCTTTGGAAGTTTTACTCGTCATAATAAGTAAGTTAGGTGCTCAACTAACTTATTTACCTTCTATTTCAAACTTTATTTCACTTCGGTCTATCTCCAGCAACTTTATAAAGCTCTTCAGAGACCAGGAGCTCTATTTTTGAATCACTCGCTTGAATACAGCGTGTGATTCTTGTTTGAAAAAGAACTAAAATACAACGATAATCACGCAAAATAAAAGACGTAAGAAGCCACAAAATTGACTTATCCTTTTTTTAAGTACAATCGTTTGGATTTAAACTGTTTTAGTACGAAAATCGGACAAAAATTAATGAATATCACACGTCATCTTTACGCGAGTGATTCAAAAATAGGGCCCCTAAGCGCGTATTGCAATGCAGTTTTGATAGGTAAGCGGCTCAGATTTTCTATCAAATAGGAAATCGCAATACGAATTTCTGTATTGCGATTTTGCATTTATAATATTGTTTTAATAAAACAACATAAATTATTTACACTGAATCGGAATAGAGCTGCCTGGAAATTGAACGGCTAAAGTTGGATCGCATTACGCTCCCTGCTTCTAATTTCTCATTATGGGTGTAAATACGTTACAAAAGCTGTTTGATTAGATTATGTAAAACTCTAAACCATAGTAATTTGAATAATTATTATCTTACTCCTGACGGTGACGAATCTAACAAATTAAAAATCATAGCATTCTGTCCAGCCGCTCGTTTTTATATTATTTCTTTTGTAAGAACCTTCACCTAAAAAAATTATTACAAACACAACAAACAAAGAATTAGCTCAATCGCTTCAGCTGTTCACGCGTGATGCCGTGACCAAGGGAAATATGGATTTATTTTTATATTTAGAAGATAGGCTGCTCAGTGTCGGAAGTCTCGACATAGTTCCGTGTAAAACCACCAGGTGGCGCTCGAAAAATGCTGAGAAAAAATTAGTGTTTTCGTGTATTTATTGATTTAGAAGAATTTTTGAATGATGCTTAAAAAACTACATATATTTTTTAAGATTTATTAAAAATATAGCTACGTAAGTTAAAATGATATTTGATGAATTAGAAAATCATAAAATTGAAATTGTCGACGCGAAATGTCAAAAATGATGCATCAGACTACGCCCGCAGGGCGGCGATTTTCGCGTCAGTCAAACTTTTATCCTGTGGTAATTCGATTGCGAATTAACCGTTGTAAGTACCTAAAAATATAAGTACCTCATATATCCACGAGTAAAAAACTACCGCATGAAAATCCAAATCCATAGAAAACGTGAAGCTAAGAAATTTAAAATTATTTTTCTTGGGCAAAGACTTTTTTAAGTGGCAATGGGCAGGGCACATAGCACGAAGAACTGATGGCCGTTGGGGCAGGAAAGTTCTGATTAGTGACCACTTCGACCAAAGACGCAGCGTAGGACGTCCACCAACAAGATGGACAGACGACCTTAAAAATATTGCAGGATTAAAGGATGCAGACCGCTAGTGATCGGTCGCTGTGGAAAGCCGTGGGGGAGGCCTATGTTCAGCAGTGGACGTCCTTTGGCTGAGAATGATGATGATGATGATGATGAAAGAAAATTCAATCGGTGAACTTTTTTTGTATGAGGAAGTGCTCTGGGGGCAGATACTCGTGCTGTTCGTATACGAAAAAAAAACACCGATAGAATTTCCTTTATTGAAGAAAAAAATGTTTTTGATTTCTTAGGGTCACGATTTCTATGGATTTCAGTTTCGTTTGTGCGATAGTGTTTTGGCTTGTAGATATTTTTTTAGCTAACATGGATAAACTTGCAATCGAATTACCACACGAAAAAAGATCGATTGCCGCAAGAATCGCTGCCTTGGTCTCGAGGCGAGGACCCTTGCAGATCTATTTTAAGCGAAATAGTCTCGTCCACTTGAGTCTATGATCTCTACATCAGTCTCAATTCAACGTGATGGCTGGTTGATTGAGCCTGGGAACCGATCTATTATAGAACACTTACGGGTGTATTTGTAGACTCGGGTAAAGGATATACATAGTATAATAAGAAACCAAACCTTTTCTTTTTTACGCTACTAATATTCTTTTTTTGTCACCTACAAATCTCTTGCCGAAAATATAGTCATCAAGTCTGTAAGACTCAAGTGCTCAATAGAAAGATTAGAGATTAGCTCCGTCGCTCCGTGATACAAAAAAAACATCAAATCAAATCAAATCATTTATTGCATGTCACATTACATATTAAGATGGTATAAAAGTTTTAAAGGTAGGTACATGTGATGCCCTGCGCAGGGCATAGCAACATTATGGGCCTATCTAACTATTATTTTAAGTACATAACATATATTATATTTTTAACATAACATCTTCTACATACAACAAATAACATTCTTAAGAAACATCTTTATGTAGACTCAAATTTTTGTTCATTTGTCGATTTCGATATTCGAATTTCAATTTATTCTTATGCATTTTGAAAACTTTTTTTAACAGAACTTAATTGATTCGAAAGTAATTTGATGTTACAGTAGAGTATGATAAAAGGAGTAGGTACATAAACATTCAGTTTGTGATTAAATATGCACCTAGTATTGTTTCTTTACCATTAACCTTACGCATTTAAGCGCATGTCAGCGCCCTTGAGTGAAATAAATTGAAGATAATATCCGCGTTTTTCTCGAATGGCATTTAAAATTCGGTGTGCCAGGCTTCATTAATCATACATCATTTCTTGCGGACATGTCACCAAATATGGTTCTTTAATATCATTACCGTATGGTTCTTATGTCGGGAACGGATTGTGCGCAGACGGCCGTTGACAAAGTGACGCCGTAATTGAAGGCTCGTAAATCACTGGTAATAAATGGGTTTATGGTTTTCGTCGGAACGAGTAGGTACTGATTTTTTATCGAAAATTGTCGGTTATAAACCGACTTCAAAAAGGAGGAGGTTATAAATTCGACTGTATGTTTATTTTCGTATTTATGTAAAGGGTGTCCGCGAAACAATTTTCGAATTTAAAATTAAATAATAAAAGATTCACAGGTTTTTATATAATCGTTTTTATTTTAAAATAAAACATACAAATGCGGATTTATTTTTTGAAAATAATTGAAGTTAAATGTTTACCACGGAGACGAACACACTCATTTAAACGAAACACCATATTTGTGAAAACTTTTTTGCAAGTTTCTTGCGAAATTCCTCTGATTTCGTTGCGAATATTTCTTCTCAGTTGCAATAAATTTCGCGGTTTGTTAACGTAGACTTTAGATTTAAGAAATCCCCATAAAAAAAAGTCCGCAGGTGTTAAGTCTGGCGATCTGGGGGGCCATGGGATATCACCATAACGACTTATGACTTTTTCGGGGAAAATGCGCCTTACAATGTTCATTGATGCTCGCGAAGTGTGTGGTGTAGCACCATCCTGTTGAAACCATGTCGATCCGTTTACCCATTCATTGTTCTCCAACTCAGCTTCCAAAAAGTTTTCCAACATAGACGAATAGGTTTGGGAATTGACGGTTATTGTTTGGTGTCTATCGTCTTCAAAAAAATAAGGCCCGATAATTCCTTTTGCACTTATTCCGCACCAAACGGTCACTTTTTCTGAGTGCAGCGGTTTTTCATGCAATTCTTCTGGATTCTCGGTGGCCCAATATCGACAATTTTGTTTGTTTACCGACCCGTCCAGTAAAAAATGTGCTTCATCCGAAAAGATTATGTTTTCATAACCCCGAGGACGAGGAAATCTGCCGAGCATGGTTCTAGCGTATGTCAACCGCAATCCATAGTCACTTTGTTTAATTTTTTGAGTGATTTGAATTTTGTAAGGATGAAATTGTAAATCTTTTTTAATAATTTTGTGCACAGTCGTTTTTTTCAAATTCAGTGCTGCAGAACGTTTTCTTAGTGAAAGACGTGGATTTGCAATAACATCACGACGAACTGCTTCAATTGTTTCGTCAGTTCTCACAGTTCGCGATACACCTGGCCCGTGTCCCACTACAGGTCCTTGTTCACGAAAACTTCGCACCCACTTGCCAATAAGTTGCGTCTCATTTCGCAGACGTTTTTGGACCAATTTCAATTTTTTCACCTACTTAGAGGGTTACCTTCTATTTGGCACCATTGTAGCCAAATCGGGATCTGATGATGGGATCTCGGTGTAATCTAAGGAAACCCTGAAATTTTAAAGGCACTTATACTGTTTTTGTACTAGTATCTTTATGTTGACGTGACATCTTTATGTCTGATAGTCACCATTTTGTTGAGGTGGGTTCATGTTGGAACTCCTTAACGCTTAGGAGTACCGTGATTATGAGGCCAGATTACTTATAAGGTACTTTGTAACTTATTAAAAGAACAGAGTCAAACGGTGCAACCCTCCCCGCCCCCCTCTATAAACCCCAAAAAAATTGCAAAAAAAATTACTAATTTTTCCAAAAAAATAGTAAAATCCGACTTCAAAAACATCTTGACTCTTTAAAGAAAGGACTGCATTTCAGGTAAATAATTTCTTTTTGGAGTCGGTGCCCTGATGGATGATGCTTACGATGACCAATGCGATGGCACCGACTCCAAACAGGAATAATTCGCCTTAAATGGAGGCATTTCCATTAAAAAGTCAAGAGTTTATGTTTTACTTTTTAGTGCATTTTTTTTTTATTGAATTGAATTTTATAAAAGGGAAATGTGCTTGTAGTTTTAGGTAATAAATTCACGCGATCGCAATTTAAATTTGAACACCCTACTATTCTTAAGGTAATCTTATTAACTGTAGCTCATGCATTCTAATAAAAAAATAAAATAAAAAAAATGCCTTGCCTAGATAGACTTTATGATACCAGATACAGTGCTTTATTTAAATACGTTTTAAATCGCGTTTCATTGCGTGAAATGTTAAAAAACGTGCTTTATTGGCGCCTGTTTAATATAGGTCCAAGATTGCACATTGCACGTTTTCTAAAGCATGCACTATTTACCTTACGAGTACAGCGCAGCTTTACAACTTTATTTAGGTGCTTCAGAGACAGGTCGAATATCACGGTTTATCCAAGCTTACAGTAACTCAGGGGAGGTTACAATGTTGTAGGAATCCGTAATACAAAGCTGTTACTGCGTTTCAGTGGCACTGGCAAGGTAAGTAAGTGCATCTAAGGTTTTGTGAGATTCGACTTTAGCCCAATGAAATTGTAGAGATTCAGAAAGTCTGAGTAAAACTATTGTAAGTATATAGGGGTGGCTTAGATATATTTATTTCTGTCACTCCTCGTCTATGGAATTATATATCAGTTTAATTGTATAAGAATAGGTTAGGTACTATAAATCTACTGGCGTAATGCTTTAGAATGTTTTTAACACTCACAGTGTCATATTTTATATTCATAAATCTGTTTCATTAACGGACGGCTGGATGGCGCTAAGCGTCACGCAATTGACGTTTTCATAAGAAACCACAAATTTCGCCGGGTCGGACTGACAGCACGGTAGCTCAATTGGTAAGAGCGTTTGGCCAGGTCTGCCAAAAAAGGTTGCTGGTTCAGGTCCCGCCCGTGCGCAAATTTTTGGTTTCTTATTTAATCTTTATGAATCTACTGGCGTAGCTTAATGAAATCATAAGTAATTCACGCTATTCGAACTCGGAACACGTCCTCTCTGTGGAAGTTTTACTCGTCATAAGAAGTAAGTTAGGTGCTCAACAAACTTATTTACCTTCTATTTCAAACTTTATTTCACTTCGGTCTATCTCCAGCAACTTTATAAAGCTCTTCAGAGACCAGGAGCTCTATTTTTGAATCACTCGCTTGAATACAGCGTGTGATTCATGTTGAAATAGAACTAAAATACAACGATAATCACGTAAAATTTAGACGTATGTAGCCACAAAATTGACTTATCCTGTTTTTAAGTACAATCGTTTGGATTTCAACTGTTTTAGTACGAAAATCGGACAAAAATTAATGAATATCACACGTCATCTTTACGCGAGTGATTCAAAAATAGGGCCCCTAAGCGCGTATTGCAATGCAGTTTTGATAGGTAAGCGGCTCAGCTTTACTATCAAATGGGAAATCGCGATACGAATTTCTGTATTGCGATTTTGCATTTAAAATATTGTTTTAATAAGACAACATAAATATTTACACTGAATCGGAAATCGGAATTAAGCTGCCTGGAAATTGAACGGCTAAAGTTGGATCGCATTACGTCCCCTGCTTCATATGTAAAACTCTAAACCATAGTAATTTTAATAATTATATCTTACTCCTGACGGTGACGAATCTGACGAATTAAAAATCATAGCATTCTGTCCAGTCGCTCATTTTTATATAATTTCTTTTGTAAGAACCTTCTCCTGACGACTACAAACACAACAAACAAAGAATTAGCGAAATCGCTTCAGCTGTTCACGCGTGATGCCGTGACCAAGGGAAATATGTTTTTTTTTTTATATTTAGAAGATAGGCTGCTCAGGGCGGCGATTCTCGCGTTTTCAAACTTTTATCCTGTGGTAATTCGATTGCGAATTAACCGTTGTACCTAAAAATACAAGTAATATATCCACAAGTAAAAAACTACCGCATGGAAAAAATCCAAATCCATGGAAAACGTGAAGCTAAGAAATTTAAAACTATTTTTCTTAGGCAATGAAAATTCAATCGGTGAACTTTTTTCGTACGAGGTAGTGCTCTGGGGGCAGATACTCGTGCTGTTCGTATACGAAAAAAAAACACCGATAGAATTTCCTTTATATAAGAAAAAAATGTTTTTGATTTCGTAGGGTCACGATTTCTATGGATTTCAGTTTCGTTTGTGCGATAGTGTTTTGGCTTGTAGATATTTTTTTAGCTAACATGGATAAACTCGCAATCGAATTACCACACGAAAAAAGATCGATTGCCGCGAGAATCGCTGCCTTGGTCTCGAGGCGAGGACCCTTGCAGATCTATTTTAAGCGAAATAGTCTCGTCCACTTGAGTCTATGATCTCTACATCAGTCTCAATTCAACGTGATGGCTGGTTGATTGAGCCTGGGAACCGATCTATTATAGAACACTTACGGGTGTATTTGTAGACTCGGGTAAAGGATATACATAGTATAATAAGAAACCAAACCTTTTCTTTTTTACGCTACTACTATTCAATATTCTTTAATTTTATGTTTCATCTGCCAATTACTGATGTTACTTAATAATAAGAAAAATAGCTCAATTTTTTAATAGTTATGATAATAGCATAATTTGTTATTGGTAGAGCAATGTGAATTAAGCTTGACTAATTTGCGTGTTTACACAAATTAAAAACATTCTTTACTTTAATGAAATATTAACATTTTCTAGTAGCTACTCAATTTTGCACTACTCATTTTGCTTATGAATCCGCTAAACAAGCCGAGTTATCTCGGAGGATTCATATCTGAAAACGAATTGCCGGCTATTTAAACAGTGGCATACTCTAATTACCTGCTTTTCTCTGCCAATATTTTTTCCACGACATCCGAGTTGTTTCTATTGCAGATTTGTATGTCAAATAAGACAGAATCTTTGCTTGAGATTTAATTAGACCAGCCGGGTTTTGCTTATACTGTCCTTCATTATCATAATCAGCTGAAGGACATCCCCTGCAGCACATATGCCTCCCCCAAGGGTTTTCACAGCGACCAGTTGTGAGCGGTCTGCATCCAGTTTGACCCTGCGATCATTACAAGGTCGTCTATCCATCCATCTTGTTGGTGGACGTCCTACGCTGCGCCTTTGGTCGAAGGGTCTACACAATCAAATTTTTTTCTACCCCAACACGATTTATTCCAAAATAATTAGGTACACATTTATTTTCTTATAGAGACACAGAATTTTTACAGTGTCATCGACCTCATTATTTCAGATCATACGTCTTTCATGTCTGAATACATGGGTACTTCACATTTATTTCTGGCGTATGAATATATTTTTGGCTGAGCAAAATCAAAGATATCTCGTTCATTGGAAGTGTTCGATAATAGAATCAAAATATCTCGGAGAGTCGGCTCAATACAAATAGTACAGCAAGTAGTACCAAGTTATGTCAGGGTTGGCCATTGTTGCAATAAACCAACTACCATTAACGTGGTTTTATTAATTTATTATATTTTGTACTGAAAGTGTGGGATTTTTGTCGGCGCCTTAGTTAATTACTTCCGCAAGGCAAGCTTTCTATCGGTTACGCGGAAATGATGAAAGATTTCCACGATTTATGTGACCTTCTCGAGCAGCGCATTTGAACTTTTATTGCATTACTTACTGCCATCGATACATATAATAAAAGAAAGCTTAAAATCTACCCTTATGCAGCGGTGATTACACAGTAAGAACTAAGAATCGAAGAAGTTGATTCGATTCTTTGAACAGTCGTCTGACTAATCTAAGACTAAAATTAATTAATAAATTCCGGTTTAAAAATGCCTGCCATTTGCATGTAGCCCTGCAGTCTCTTAGCAACGCCGCGTTGGCATGGTGCCAGCGCTGCGCTTCTGTCGCGTTCTCGATTTGTGCAGTACACCACTTTCGATGGCCACGCCGTCTTTATTTGCTCAAACACATCTACCCTTCAATCAAAAGCACAGCGTAGGACATCGACCGGCAAGATGGACAGACAATCTTGTTTGCATCCTGGAGGCCGATTCACGCGGCAATCGAACTTTTTTCGTGTGGTAATTCGATTGCCAGTTCACCAAAAAATCGAGCAAAATAATACGTAAAAAAACTATCGCACAAACATAATCTAAATACATAGAAATTGGGACCCTGAGCAACCAAAAACTATTTTTTCTTCGAAAAAGAAAATTCGACCGGTGAACTTTTTTCTAGAATTCTTAGAATTGCCCCCAGGACTGCAGGACATTACTGGCCGCTTATAACTGGGTAGGCGATATGGAGAGTAGCCATTGAAGGAGGCTTATGTTCAGAAGTGGATGTTCAGCGGCTAATGGTGATGTAATAAGACCCTGTATACGTTTAACACTACAATTTGGACTGACCTCACGTTGCGTAGTAACTTATCCCGAGGGAAAAAAAGAATACCAAGCAGCTGAAAGTCACTAAAAATCACTTGAGGATACTCACTAAAAATAAGTTGGCTTAAGGGTATCTCTAGTTACTTATTAGTCAACTACCTCTTGTACTAACGTGAAAAATAATGAATTTGTTTTTAGCAGGGAGTCACATAACTGCTATCAAAATCAAGTTGGTAAATAAATAGCTTTTTCGATAGGGATTACAGGTGCTAGAGGTCGGTACTGAAAATCAATTTCAGTTTAATCTCAGAGATTTTTTCTTGTGAGGCGTCCACTACCAATATCAATAATACCGTAAATTCACTTTTAATTTACTTTGCAATTGGACATAAGAGGATTTTTTGGAATAAATTGCTCCAACACTTTGTATAAGAGCTAAATAGTACTGATTTTATAACTCATTTTAATCTGGTCTTAGCAAAATCGCCTTTTAGGAATAATTTTCTTTATAGAAACAATTAGCATTCACGCAATAATAGTTAGTTTTAATTGTGTAAACGTTATAATTTTCTTGATTTTCATGAAACTAATTTTCATATTACTGCTGTAAAATTTAATAAGGAAAATCAGGCAACCCCTAACATAACCTAACCCCTGAAATGCAATAAAAAGAACGTAAAACGACCATGATTAATTGTGCAAGAATATCAGAAATTCAAAATATAGCACATAACTTCAATAAAGCGAACCGTAGATAGGCGGACGTGGTGTCAGCAGAAAAAATAAAGAAAACGGGTACAAAAATAGAAGAATTAAAGGAACATCGATTGGGAGTTAGCGCAAGCGTTCGCGAAACAAGGATTGAACCGCTTTTACGTTTCCATTTGCGAAATAAATTACCACAAAAAGGGACAGCTTTCAATATAGAAGAAAAACAAAAGGACCGCGTTCAATAATATTAGATTCTTTGACAAATATGAGCGATTTGTCATGCTGTGGGGTCCGGTCGGTCTAATAAGCGTTTGAAAAAACAAACTTTTGGGTGCGCTCCAAATTCGGTCCTACTGCTGACGGGCGTTCGAATAGTACAGTTGACTTTGCATATAAGCTCCGCAACTACTTATGCGCATGGCGGCCATTTTTATAAAGAATTGTCGTTGTTGATTCCTTAGATATCTAGATATGGTTTTATTCATAACATATTTCTGACATATTGACCAAAAAACCGATAAATTCAACTAGTTATATATTTGGCAAGTGAATTTTTAATTGCGAAAGAGCTATTGAGGTTATTAATTTGACAACGATCCAGCGCATTTGCAACTTATGGGGCTGAGTTAGTTAACCTTATTTGTTTTAATAAATATGTTCTACCACCAACTCATTTACTTAAAGAAACAACAACTAAGTACTCTTCTTTCATATAGCCTATTTATTAAGTACTAAAAGTATTAAATTATCACCATCGGACACTCGTCCACTATAAAATTCCCATACCTACTAACACTGATTCCAATAGACAGGTACTACTTATTATTCTAAACTGCAGCTGAAGAGTTTTTGATGAAGATGTATTACTAATTTAATCTGAAAGCATGACCCATCCAATTTTAACGCATGTAACTTTTTAAGTTGGGTTAATCTAATGTCAGTAAAAATGAGAAATTTTCTCGAAGCTGACTGTACAAATGGAAGGGTGTGGGGCAAGGTCGTCAGGACGCCGAAGACGTCCTTATTAACTACGAATTCAGTGCTCCAGGCTGGAATAGGTTTCCAGAAAACTTTGTGGCCTCACCCTCGAGTGTTTTTATTGCCCTAGAATAATGTACTCGTAGACTGTTGTTGTACCGCGAATAAAACGATATTAGTTTCTGTGTATTTTTTTTTAAAGTAGCCAGACGTTTTAGGGCAACAATCTCATCTGTGGTGAGTGAAGATGCGGCCGACCGGTGTGTATGACCACTAAAGCCTATTAATGTGCTATTAACTTTTTCATTGGATGTTTTCTATTTATTTATTATAAGATAAAGAAAACAATTCAAAGATACATGATTTTTTCACTGCGCAAAATTAGTAGGAGTTCGTATATTCACACCGTTAAATAAATTGTAAATACACCGTCCATCGCTCATAGATAACTGTATGAAAGTAATACTTGTGTGATAAGATAATAGTAAAAATAAAACCTTTTGAATAAGTATCACGTCACAACGACAGTGCTTTTTAGGGTTCCGTAGTCCAACAAGGAACCCTTATAGTTTACATTTCCAATGTTTCCAATCTCGCCCACCCTATCCCAACTAAATGGTAGTAGAAATATATATATTTTCTTTTTTTTCTCCAAAACGCTTAAGAAATGAAACTGAAATTGTAGTTAGATATTTAGCTGTAAACAATCAAAGCTGAGAGTCATCCTCACAAAAAAACAACAGGTTTTGACAAAAAAAAACCGAATATTTTGTTATTGAAAGGGAATCGAATCCTTATTATAAGGCACTCTTTATCATATTCTACAGATTATTTTTCGGGTCGAAAAAGTGCTCACATACATAGTAGATACGGAACCCTTCGTGCGCGACTCCGACTCGCTCTTGGCCGGTTTTTACATTTGGTTCCTATCAGGCAGTAGACTATTAAGGATACTAACAGAAGTGTTTATTAAAAAGATGACGTGGAACGGCTGAGCCCTCCCTTATCCCAAAAAGGGCTCCTCATTTATCCTGTCTTGTATCTAGAGCTGAACAATAAATTTATCACATCCTCGAGGAAATCTCACCAGCGAAATATTTATCGAGGTTACCAAAAACTCAAAGAAAAAGTTCTTTGAGGAGAGGCCCAAAATATTGTGATTAAATGGTTAGGTCTAAAATACAAATACAATGTTCAAACGGTAATACTTGGTATCTACTATGTTACTTACATAGTGGATACCAAGTCAAGGGTCTTGAATAAAAAGTTTTTTCTAATGTGCCTAGGTTTAATCACAGATTTATCATTGATGAAACAGTTTTTTTTGCAAATGTCGTCTTATTACTTTTCTCTGCATTCATTCAGATTTATTAAAAACCTAGGATTGAATTCCGTACAAGTCATGCACATAGTCTATTCATACCTCACAGTCAGTCTACTTTCCACTAGAGTGGATTGTGAATATTTCAACAAGTTTCTTTGTCACCGATTTTCTGTGTGACATTGTGGGTTTAAGTTTTATTTAAGGCACATAATATGTGGACAAACTCTGTGAAAAATAAATATCCCAAAAATATACCTACTAATTTTTAAGAGTATTTTCGAATACCGTATTGTTTGACTGTGAAAGCAAATAATAATCAAATTGGATTGTTGCTGACAAGCTACTAATATTTCTCAGAAACGAATATTTTTAGTATTTCTAATCTTGTGCGAATTCCAGCAAAGCTGACAACAAGTTGTAAATCTGTCTGGTGCGCGACGGCTCATATTTGTTCAGCGTTCTGAGTGGATCGGACATGATATTGCATATATTATTGCCATGTTTGTTTTGGACGTCATCGCATCAAACGTGCACAAATGGTTGCTTGATTTGAAATACAATGCCAGTTCGCAAATAGATTGATTGTACCCTAGAGTTTGTTCGTTAAAGTAAAAGAACATATTAGCTTACTACTTGCTAAAGGGTTTTTCATGTTCTAGGAATCTTGTAAAATTACTAGATATTTAGTCCGTATTTCAAAGCAGTCCTCGACTAAACAGGGACTTAAAAAATATAACCAGAATGAGATGGCGAGTCTAGTGCGATGGTCTTCTCTATTTAAAGCTAAGATATTAAGTGACGATCTTGTGTCATGAAGAGTAAACGCCGCCATTAAATAAGCGTTCCCCTATTGTGTAAGCTAGCAGCAACATCAGTACTGTCAGAAGGCTGAAGATATAGTATATCAGGAAAGGCTTTTGACTGCTTATTAAAAGGCGGTAAACCTCCGATTCTTAAACTGCGGTGTGGGGAGGCAAAAGTGAAACCACCACCTATCTTTTCTAATTTGGAGTTTTGGAAAGAACTCTAACGACAAGGGCCTAGTTCTTAAATTGATGATAAAGATTTAAAAGATAACAGCTATTATACCTCTAATATAGTGAACAGATGAGGATCACATACCTGGCTGTTAGGGAAAGTGGCGAACGCGGACTGCACCTTATGCAGCGCGTGATCCTGCTGGTGCGCGGGTGGTGGGCGACCTTTAGGGAAGTGGAACCGAGGGATGACGCGCGCGCCAACCCCGTTGTTCGCTGCACTGCGGACTGTGCGCTGGAGTGTCGTGTGTGGAGGCGCCGATTGAGGCTTTGGAGGTGCTGAGGCGGCGTAACTCTAGAAAGAAGAGAAGAGATTTGGTTAGGAACGTTATTCAAAAGAGATTAGCTATGTTATAAAACATGACACAATTAAGATATGCTAGCGTTCGTGCTAGGCTTTATTAAGAGATGTTAGTCGGCTCGAGATTGCGAAACAAACCTGCCTGAATAAATGGTAAAGGTGATATTTCATTTATTTAAACCTGCATAAATATACGCAGATGTTATGACATCGAATAAAATACTGATTTATACTATTCTAATAACTGGGCTTGATTTCAATATAGGTACGCGCTACATTTGTTAGGTGCCTAGATAGTCAAGCAAACAAAAGTAATGTTTCTATTTCTAATTCGAAACCTTGTATGAAATAAGTGAAGTCAAACACAATAATACTAAATACTTAAAGTATTACTCCATTATAAATACGGAGGTAAGATATCTTACATAAAAATAAATGTACAAAGACGTTTCTAATAAGTGTAGCTTTTCAGTTACGTATAAATCGGTAATGTTCCACGTGGCATCGTTTTCGGAAGAAGCAATACGTTACTTTTATTGAACATCGAGCCGGAGTGCCTGAAAACGACGTCTCTTTAGAAATTATTGCGTTGTAGATCTTACATCAGAAATACATTGGAAGTACGTGTATTGAATTCTTATTTATTCTGTTAGCTGTAACTAAATTCAATGCGGTTTAAGATTGTCTATTATCCTACTTTTACGTAAACACTTAATATTAATAAAGATCAAACCAGGATCAACCATGAGGAAGCTTTAGAGTAAAGTTATTCGGAGTTTATGTATACTTTCTTTGTCGTCTATTGAAAGGTTCAAGACAACAATGTGAACAATTTTAAAATACTTTTATGACGCATACTCGTAAAACAACATCAACAAACTGACACGTGTGGTTCTTCCGTTATAAGACGTTAAAAACAAGTTGAATATAGAACGTCAGTTAAACATCAAAGGTAAATAAAAACTTTAGACAATAATTAAAACTGAAATAGGTAACATAATATTTTCATAAGAACCATCAAAATAACCTATGCCGTAATCATTACCGATCAGGTCGATCGCAAAACTGTAATAATTCTAACGTCACTTTTGTCGCCTAAGACCCTTTACACACTGCGGCTTTTAGCATCGATGCAGTTGCGCGTTAGTATCGTTGCAGTCGCCCGAATTCAGTACATAATGTGTCAATTTCCAGCTTCTGCATATCGACTGTATCGATGCTTAAAGTAGCGCAGTGTGTAAAGGTTGACATTTTGCGACTGCATCGATGCTAACGCGCGTTAGCATCGCGACTGCATCGCCGCTAAAAGTTGCAGTGTGGTAAAGGGTGATGGTGGTGGTAAAGGGTCTTAATTTTCATTTCCCTTTTAATCAACGATAACAGTGCTTATGATATTTTTTCACCTAAAAGAATATTTATTTCATAATACTAATATGAAGTACTTTAATTGGGAGAAGACGATAAAAGTGACGTCAAAAACATCTCTCTCCTCTTTCACAGCTAACCAATAAAAGAAACTTGATTTGAAATCATCAAGTAAACTATATAATCTACCCGGTTTCCATCTTCTGGCAGAATCTTTTTGCTCCGAAAGTCACTTGGCATAACACACTTGGCATTATTTTCTTTAGTCGAATATTATTGAGGCAGAATTTTCTGTTAGCATAATTATTGTTTGGTCGAATATTTATATGCCCGAATTTACAATGGCATACTTTTAAGATAGCAGAAATTTATAAGGCATAATTACCTTTGGCAAAATTTTAATTTGCATACTTTCGCTAAGCATAATGTTTATTAAGTACTATGATTATTTGGCATAATTTGACTAGGCATACTACGAAGAAAACAGAATTTCCTTTAGAATAATTTCACTGCGCATATTGCTATTTCTTTTAAAATAGTATTTTACCCTAAGATTGAATTAAAAAGTCATTAAGTTGTGGTACAAAAGTTAGTGACAGAAACGAATCGGTGCAAAACCGACTCCACGCAGTCTTGTTTGCCCCACCCCTAGAGTGTAATTCAAAAACGGCGTAGGTGCGGAGGGGCGAGGCAGCCCGCGAGCTGAGGAGCAGGTGGTGAGCGAAAACCATCTGTGACGATAAGCTCGCGTGGGACTGCCGGAGCCCCGCAGCGCCGGAGCCGTGACAGAAACCATGCATGTTGCATGCTGCATGCAAGCTGTTGCTTGCTTGCATGCTGCATGCTTGCTTGCATACTGCATGCTTGCTTGCTTGCTGCATGCTTGCTTGCTTGCTGCATGCTTTGCTTGCTTGCTTGCACGCTGAATGCTTGCTTGCATGCTGCATGTTTGATTTGCCATGCATGTTGTATGTTAGTATTGCTGAGATAGAACTACTTGGGATACACAGAGAAATTAAGGTTTATAGGAGAATATTAAATATGAAAAATATGCCAAAAGACGATTCGGACTATTTTCTGCGATAGGATGATTCTGCCTATTAATGACTATATATACGAATTGTATGCCACAAGACGATTCTATCTGTGAACTTTCTGCGTTAGGATAATTCTGCTTTAAGACTGTTATGGATATTAAATTTCTGCCTAAAGATGATTCTAGCTTAAACGATTATGCGTTTTGAACGTCTGATAAATGAGTGAATGCTAATTGATGTTCTGTGAAAGGAAGTTTATGCTATTTGATGGTATGCCAAGTAAAATTATGACAATAAAAATTATGCGAAACAAGGTAGACCCAGTCTACCCATAGCGCGAAGACAGCAGTTTATTCAAGAGTAATAATAGGCTTAAATGTTTTTGAAAGAAGTAGGCGGAGAAATCAATTGCATTCCTGCATACTTGTTGCAACTAAGCCCAATGATAAAGGCTTTTTATAATCATTAGGTTTTTGATTTTTCATATAAAACACGTAAAAGGCATTAGTACAGTACCACATGTCGCTTACACCGCAATAGTTTATCTTGACGACTGTGTCGTATGATTCGTGTGCCCTTCACCTCAACCAGACAATATTTCTGGCGTGTGGAAGGCGAGGAGCAATTCCCGAGATTTATTACCCAAGTGATTGTGGATTCGGATTTCTTAAGGGTTGCCAGGTGACGGACATGTTGGAACTATATGTGATGAGGTGGCGACCAAATGATATACGTTGAAAAACCATATTACACGTACGATAAGGCAATGTTTGAAAAACTTAAGTCATGAAACGGTTATGCAAATTTCCGTAGGAAGCTTACTTGTTCCCGAAATCAACATTGTTGAGTATACATCTGACAGTAAAATTCAACATACTTAATGTCAAATTTATATAAATCAACTATCACAATAATCAAGGCATTTTGCGTTTATTTATGTGTGATCAAAAATTTTACTTTACTTTATGACAAAAAAAAGACACTTTAAAAAGCTCATTATCACAGTTCATCGTTATGACTACTGTTAACTAAAGAGTAAAAACCGCATTTAGATGGCAACCCTTATTCAGCCCGAGGGATACATTTTGTGTTGTAGTAGTACCTGCGAAAATGTTGCCGATAAATGTTTTCGATTTTCGCGATGATCCGATAACCTAAAAGGTCGATCGTCAGCAATTTTTTGATCGAGTGAAATTGATTCGTTTTTCGGAAATAAGAAAGTGGTTATATAATCTTGCGGCTTAACATAACATTTTTAGATTTTCGACACTTTTAGATAGATCCTAGGTGGCATTTTAATGTGGGAGCATTTTTCATTTGCTCTTTACTTTTGAAATACAGCCGCAGATGCATACCTACCTACTACGAATGCTTGCTCTTCTTTTTCTTTCATAGGGTTTGTAGAAATTGGTAAAATGAGAAATCCACAAAGCCTAACCTTTAAGTTTATGTTTTATCTTTACTCGTAAAATTCAAGCAATTCAAACTGCGTAAATTCTAGCCCTACAAGAAACTTAGCCCGCGGATTATGGTTCGTTAGCCTCAATTTATTTAATCAGTTTTAACGATTGTCTTTTCTTGTAAACAGCCTAACGATTTAAAAAATACTCATCAAAAAACGATCTTGTTACGAGTTAAAATAAATTCAATTGTATAAAATGTGCGTCGTTTTCTTAATGAGTCGTTTTATCTCAATCGGGAATAATCGAGTTAAATTTATCGAAAATAAAATAAGGGTTAGAGGCGTTAAAAATTTAATGTATTGCAACTTTTTGTATTATAGCGATACAAACGCAATTCAGATGTGAAACAATAAAACTGATAAACTTGTAGGCTACTGTGGGTATCAAACGCAATTATCGATGCAAAAAGTCACAAGGGCCTTTAAACGCATCAGAACCATGGAAAACGAATGATGCAATGCAAAGTAACTCCATCGAAAAACTAATTCGTCTTCAAAACATTCCATTTGTGCCTACGTGCTCTCGAAATGTGTAAGCTTTCCCAAATTAGAAGAAGATAACCGCTAATTCAACATCTTTGGTCACCTCAACACTAAAAATAACAAAAGAGTTGAAAAATCACCGATTGAATGAAATTGCCACCAACTAATCTGCATTTAAATATATCATTTGATTGTCTCTAATCGCATTCCGATCGCGCTGGCACCCTCGTTACTCCGTTTCGGACTCTCCTTGGCCTATAATTTGGTGAACGTCACATCGTACGCACATTCGTGGTGTCGCCATAAATATATTTTAGCACAGGACAGTAAATACTCAAGTTTTCCCTTGGCAATTTCGGCTGCGCTCGGACTTTATGTAACTTTAGTAAATTCCCAACTAGGGCTATAATTTAGTAATTAAGTTAGTTATAGAGGTAACGAATGTACCCGCGTTGTCTTGGAGTCTCATGCAGCTCGATGTGAAATAATTGTAAGCACGTAGTGTCAAAATATTTTTTAAAACCCTGTTTAACAATAAATACGGTACCTGCCTTTAAAATAATAATAATAAAGACGCCTATTTCGAGCAAATTACAGTTCATTTTATAATTTACCTAAAAATAACTATTATTTAACATGTATCAAAAAATTACAACTTTTAAATAAAATACTGAGTTTTATGGAAAGGCCAAAACGTCTAACCTAAGATTTAATAAGGACTACCCTAACGGAAACACGAAGCGAAGCCACCCGACTAAACGGTATTTTTAAAGTGCTACATCATTAGCTTTCCCGAACCAGGTTCAGTGCACCGGCCAAAATCTCTGGAAAATGGGTGACTTAACTAGCGACGAGGTGCGAATTTTGGCAGCCTGTTTCGGAAACCATGCCAGCGGCACAGTTAGCCTATCGAAGATTGTACGAGATGCGATAACTCGCGGTCGGTGGCAAAGCTCCCTAATTTTGACCGAGCTTGACCCATACATGATATATACATAACGGTACATATTAACGGTTTTAATTTATTATACACTTATTAATAAATAAATAAATAATATTGGAAACCAATCACATACATTGCTCTGATCCCAAAGTAAGTAGCCTAAGCATTTGTGTTATAGAAATCAGACACAACGGTGGTACCACAACACCCAGACTCGAGACAATATAGAAAAGATCATTTTATCATTGACCCGACCGGGAATCGAACCCGGAACCTCACGAGATGGCGACGCTTGAAACCAGCGTGCTAGCCACTCGACCACGGAGGTCGTCAAATAAATGTATTGTTATTTTCTAACAAAATAAATCGAACCAGCAATGTATTGCAAGCTAATGCGTCCAGTCATAGAACTGGACATTGTCAATAAATACAACGAGATAGCGATTTTGATATAAATTGACTAGGGATGATAACTTTGGATTATTATATCTCTGAGTTAAAACATTTTAAAGCACTATGACCATGTCAAGGTATGTACGTCTAATAACTAGAATCATTGATTAAATTTTTTGCTTCTATTACAGGCCGCTACGCTGTATGCATATGACTATCATTATAAACGCAGACGGCTGACGGTATGTTTCAAAAATTACGACGAAAGTATTCACTGTGTTTTGTATGTGGTCAAACCAGCTTTCGACTGTGCAAGCGTTGAGATTGTAGGTACAACACTAGAATTTAGCAAACCCTTTTCGTTATATTACTCCTGAGAAAGCGACAAACCAAAAGTTTTGGAATTGGAAGTCTTGATAAGATTACCTAATTACTCGTAGCTACCTCATACATAAGGTTACGGATAGGTTTATCTTTAAGTGCTGAATAAGGTACTATTAGATCATTATTTGCCTCTTGTTCGTGTCTTAGTTATTAATTTTTTGATAGGTTTACAGAACCGCAGTGACTCAGTCAGGGTTGATATGAATACTTTTTAATTCAAGGTCACATCCAAATAAAAAACAGCTTACGAACATGGCGGACACAAATTACGAGGTCAAATAAATCGAGAAGAACGATAAAGCTGGTGGTACGGTCATAATGACCCCGAGGTTTATTATGTAACAAACGTATTTCCATTGCAATTTAAGGGACGTCGTGCAATATTTTGAAGACATAGCAGTTCTTATTTTGCACTTACCTACTAGCATAAATTTAACAATACTGAAATCTGATTAGACAGTCTTTATTGGCAATTCGTCCCCACGTTTTAATGATAAACCATCCGTTTAAAATCGCTATTATTGTCGTTTACATACGTAATCACACTCACTGGTCATTATGTACTTAGGACTGTTCCAAAAAAGTTTGCGCTTGTACTACATGGTTATTAAAGTCAACGTGAAATTGTAAATTATGTGGCGATTACGGAAAATTGTGAGACGGCAAAAATTATATTCCGACCCGCGGGGGAAAAAAGTGAAAATGAGATGTAGGGTCAAATGGTTGTTATGAATTCATTTTTTGACCTAAATTATTATTTCCCTACAGTAGTGCATTAAGGGTTGATACTTCATTTTATGGTATATTTTTATTAATTGTTATTTTCAATTACTTTTAATTTATTATTTTCAATTACTTTTAATTTACTGGAGTTATGTTCACAGCATAGGTTGAGTCAAAAAAAACATATAACAATCTTATTGCCTCAATCAATTTACATGCCATCGACATTTTTATTTATTTCTTCAAAGATTTTATTGCACAAATCTACCCCCTTATTCATAATAACAGAAATAGTCTAATCAAACAGTTTTAACCTGTTTTGTCCCGTTCTTTCTTGACGCTGACCTCATATGACAGAAACTGACAAAACAGTGTAATAGCTAAAATAGGTTTATTAGAATGTTTGAGTTATTATGAATAAGGTTGTTAAAGTGTACAAAAGTGAGTATAATTCTAAAGCTGCATTCCATATTTAAAATCTCTCAACTCAATATGTGACCGTTAAGTTCGCAATTAGAAACCCATTTGAATCGGGTCTAATGCGAAAAATCCCGGCGGCGAAGCACAAAGCCTCCGCGCGTGTGGGCGGATTCAATCACATCCTGCGGTGGAGCCTCATTTTTCATGCTTTGTCTCATTTGCCCGCGTGACGTCACTTCTTTTGTATTGTTTGACATAGCGAGTGTTTGGACGTAGTGTTCTTATATCAATTTACTTCCAACTTGTTTGTTGTAGATTTATCTAGTATCACCTACATAGTCCATTGCATATCTTTTTTCTGATTTTGTTCTCCAGATGCTTTTCGCAAGGTGTGAAACCTGAATCCTGCTTCACATAAGAGAAAATGTAGTGTTCGGAAAATATAGTGTCCCTAGTGTAGACTATATGAAAGACTGATTAAAAACCATAGAAGTAGTATCCCTTCCAAAGGGATAATAATTTTATGTTAAAAACACAATTGCAACTCAGTGTGCTCCAATTAAGTTAAGTGTGGTTAATTTGAAGTGAAAGCAATGTAATTATAAGACCAAATAGTGCTCGACATAGGTCTCAACTCAATGGAGATATCGTCTTACGGCTGTTCTTTTTAACGGCCATTTCCTTTAACTGTATAATATTATAAAGCTGAAGAGTTTGTTTGTTTGAACGCGCTAATCTCAGGAACTAATAGACCGCTTCTGAAAATATGTTTGCTATGGACAGCTTATTTATCGAGAAAGGCTTAATGCTTTAAAACATGACGCTACGACGGGAGAGGAGGGAGCAAACTGAAAGAGTGCGGGCGCAGTCGCGGGGGACCGCTAGTCTATTTTATCTGTGGTTTTGCTCTACCATAGATAGAAATGATAATCTACCTTTAGATTTCTTATCCCTAGAGATCTTCTGGTAGTGCGAAATCTTATCTCCGATCGAGAAAATCCTATCTCTATTCGGGAATAGCTTTTGACTTACCCTTTTTGACTTTAGTTTGCATATAGAGAACGGCCGTAAGTAAACTGAAGTAAAAGATAGCTATTAAGTACTACTACTACTAAGTTAGGGCAACTCTCTTAACGAGGGTTCAGTGTACACTAATCTTTACAATTGAAAATAATGCTTCTAAATAACAAATGACCAAATCCCACGCGTAAACAAAATAATGACTAAATTACCGCGTGCTATTGTCCGAGCGTTAGTATAGTCAGCAGTTGAAATATTATTAACTTTAACCACTTGGATTAATTTAAGTTAAATAGCAAAGTTTATAATATTTAAGAGCGAAATCGTGGCAGTTTATTGTGGTGACTGTACCTCATGAAATTTGTTGTTTGTTTCAGTTCAACATTCATTCTTGTTGATTTGACACGCAATTCGCTAATTGAAAACAAAGTGACTTGATTTAGTTGTAAGTACTTAATTGATGGTTTTAGTAGCAAATTAAAAAAAAAAAATATTCAAAGGATTAACGTTTCTACTTATGCATTTTAGTACTTTACTTTAGGTAAAATTGAGTAAATACTTTGTTATACATACATAGTATGTTTTTAAAAAAAAACTTATGATTCGGAGTGCGTTTTCTAAAACATTTCGAGTACCTTTCAATTAGAATCTAATTTCTCTTTATTATAAGCAAGCATTATTGAATTGTTTAATGTTTTCCATTAACTCATATTTCAGCTTTTAATGAGTTTTTCAGCCCACGTCTCGGAAATTACCAATTCTTAGCAAAAAATATAATATATTTGCTTAATCTCAGATCTAGTCAAATATTGATTGTTCATTACATTAATTGAATAAGAAGTTCATTACACCAGCAGACAAATATTGATTCACCCGCTAATGTCATCCCAAGGCGGTTCTATGACGTTCATTTGGCGAGAGCTCACGTATTCTCTAGTCTGCTAATCATTAGGCATTTTACTAAACCATTAAAGGACACTGGCAGGAGATATTAAATAAAACCTTTGATTACACGATAGAAAAGCACTTGAATTAAAATAATTCATTTACACACAGTCCATGTTTTACGCCTTTGTACTAAGTATAGTGCCTACTAACCATGAAATTATTATCCCTTTGGAATAGAACGACAAAAGCGAGATGTCACTAGCACCAAACTGTGTGATAAAAAGAGATGGGTAGCAGAACCATTTTTGTCAGATGTCAAACAGTTGACCGCCCTGCAGAAGCTCGCTGAAAATTACGTGCATTTGATTTTTTATATTTAAAAGTGAAATTGTGTATATTTTGGAGAAATAATGCGTCTGAAACATGGTGACTTGATCGGTGATTGATTGCTATGCATTACAGCGGCATAACCCCAACAAATAATCATTTAACAGGTAGATTACTCCAAATCGAAGCCTCTTAATATACGACTTATATTTACCAATGCGCTTCAAATTTAAAGTACGCAGTTTGATTATTCTATTCTACAAACGTTAATTTACGTAAAAAATAAAGACAGAATAACACAGGGAATGTATATCGACGAATATTTTGTATAATGAAATAACATTAGTTTTACACTAGAGCTGCATGTTCCATATTTTGTGTCGACTGTTTATCATGCAGTAAACTACTATATTTAACTTAGGAACATTGTTATAAATCACCTGATCGAAAGGTTATCTCATTTAAAGCTACAAATGTTACTTACTAATGTTATTTACTGACATCTTAAATCGGTTTCGTTTGACAGCTTTTACTTGTCCTTCTATTCCGATAGGAATAGTAATTTTATGCTACTAACAGAGTAGAGACGAGCAAAGATTTATTGTGAGATAGTTGTCAATTTTATGTTAAAATGCTTTATTTTATTTATTTATTTAAAAACTTTATTGCACAAATAAAAGTGTACAAAAGGTGGACTTAATGCTGATAGCATTCTCTCCCAGTCATACCTTCAGATCATGCAGAGAGATTGTTATGGGTGCAGGAGAATATTGTAAATAGATATTAAAATTGCAACAAATACTATTGTGTAAAATTATAATATTATATACATACCATAATACACATAAACTAAATATACAGTATAAAAGAGTTAAGATACATAACTTCCAAATGCATACATAACTAAAAATATACATACATACATATTTTACATATTTCGCAATCATTGAAACAGAAACCTTCGCAGTTTGTTTTTGAAACACAGTTTCGTCTCTGACCTCCTGATCTCAAGAGGGAGCGTATTCCACAGCCGCGTAGCCGTCACTGTAAACGACTTGGATTGATAGGAGGAGCGATGAGCCGGTATGCCTAGCCGGAGATCTTCGGAAGAACGGAGAGCACGATCATGTGATTGACATAAAAAGGAGAACATATCCTTAAGATAAGAAGGTGATGAGGGGTTATTGAGAATACCGCACAGAACACAGAGAATTCGAGAGTTTCTACGTTGTCGAATGGAAAGCCAATTAAGTTGTGCTCTGTAGCGGAAAATATGGTCATATTTTCGGAGGCCAAAGATAAATCTAATGCAGCTGTTAAGAAGACGTTCAAGTTTGTCAGTGAGTGCCTCAGTGAGGTTAGTACAGCAAGAGTCCGCGTAATCAATGATAGGGATAATGAGAGTTTGCATGAGAAGAAGTTTTGTCTTGAACGGAAGAAAAAAAATTAATCGATAAAGAGACCTCAAACACGTGATGACCTTACGACTGACCTCAGCCGCGTGAACAGTCCAGCTCAACGTAGAGTCTAACATCAGGCCCAAATTCTTACCACTGGTACAGTAAGGTATAGCAGTACCATCATATATAACCGGCTCCAACTCTGCCATACCTAGCTTAGAGATGAGTCCAGGACTCCCTAATATGATCGCTTGGCACTTGGTGGGGTTGACAGAAACTCCGAAGTCACGAGACCAGGACGAGATATGGCTTAAACTGTCGTTGATCAGATCGATCGCTGCAGACATTTCTGAGACTTTTATCACTTACAAAAAATCTTAAAATAAAAATTATTAATAGGAATTTACATACGGAAGTGTAAACAATGAAATAAGATAGCGAAGAGTATAAATAGAAACAACCCTAAACTAAACAGTTGAAAAATAGTACGGTCTATATTGAAAAAACCGGCCAAGTGCGAGTCGGACTCGCGCACTGAGAGTTCCGTGCCAATTTTAACTGAATTAGGGAATCTTCTTATTCCCACTTAGCTAAAATATCACAATATTTTGTTGGCAGCAAATATAACTTTGTTTTTCATAGTGTTTGTATGAAGAACAAAGTTATGTTTGCGGTTGTTGAAAATGTGCTATTTCTCAAAAACTACTAGTTCGATCCCGTCCAAACCAATTTTCGTTAAAAGATCACTTTTTTTTTCAAAATTTACATTTGCTTAGTGTAGAAGTTAGACAGGGGCGGGGGGGGGGGACCCATTTTACTAGTTTGGAAGCGTCTATCCATCAAACTTTAGACTTCAAAAGTCACGGCCAGGGCCTGGGCGGCGATTCACGCGTCAGTCGAACTTTTTACGTGTGCTAATTCGATTGCGAGTTTAACCGTTTTACCTAAAAAATGAAGTAAAATATCTATACGTAAAATACTATCGCCCGATCGAAATCGAAATGCATAGAAATCGTGACTAAGAAATATATTTTTTTTGATAAAGAAAATTCGATTGGTAAACTTTTTTCGTATACGAACTGCACGAGAATCTGCCCCCTGAAACTAGAACACGCTAGACGCCGTATTTACGTTTCCACTATCTGACTCATGAAATCATCGATAATGTTCGGCGTACGATTCGCAATGGATTCCCTCGCTATATTTATAATGAACGGGATAGAGGAAGCGCGGGGAGTGGGCGGGTAGTCGGGGGGACCACGTGGTATAAATAGCGCGTGCGCATGGTCGAGCTTGCGTTCGCGCGGACGCCGAGCCAAATCGGGAAATGGGAATGGCCGACGCATTTTCAATAGGCAACTAGGAAATGGTCTCTAACTATGGGCCTTTTGAAGAAGCTTAAAATCACACAACGAGCGATGGAGAGGGCTATGCTGGGCATTTCTCTACGGGATCGAATCAGAAATGAGAAGATACGTAGAAGAACTAAGGTAACGGACACAGCCTTGAGAATCAGTAAGCTCAAGTGGCAATGGGCAGGGCACATAACGCGAAGAACTGATGGCCGTTGGACAGGAAAGTTCTAGATTGGAGACCCTTCGACCAAAGACGTAGCGTAGAACGTCCACCGACTAGATGGACAGACGACCTTATAAAGATCGCAGGATCAAACTGGATGCAGACCGCTAGTGATCGGTCGCTGTGGAAAGCCGTGGGGGAGGCCTATGTTCAGCAGTGGACGTCGTTTGACTGATAATGATGATGATGAACTATGAAATACAGACTATCGCTGATAATCACTCATAACTGAATGCCGTAAGGAAATGCCGAGAAAATTCTCATTTGCATAAAATCGTAAGTATGTACCTACTTAGAACATTCTCATCACTTATCACATGACTCAGTGAATTTGGCTTCAATAGAGAAATTATGTGATTGCATTGTAATTATTTACCCTTCACTTCTTTTTTCACTATGAAAATTACAAGTTATATAAGATATAAATCAAAAGAAGTCGGAAGGCACTGTACTTAAAAACTGCTGCTCTAACATATACATTTCAAGCGAAAACAAAGGCGGCCTTTAAAAGAAATTCGAACTGTTAATTTCAGATGACTCTTATTTAAGAGAGACTTTCATTTTCTTCCCCCGAGAGGTATTCAACAGTAATATGTGCAAGCCAATAAATTTTCAACGTAGCTTTGTAAATAAATGCTTAGTTTGTATTTATGTTTGCTACCACAAAAAAAATCTTACTGAAGATAAGCATCACCAAAAGTTCGATACGCCACGCCACGCTTTCGCAAAAGTCACGTATTTCTGCATTCAATTTAGTTTTATCGTTACCGTGTTTATGGCCCTTTGAAGTCTTGGAACTCTATACCTCTGGGTAAAGTTACATTTATGTTCTTGAAAGTCTTTTGTTTGATCTGCACATATCCGCGTTTTATGTAAAAAGAAGTCAATATTGCCTTTCATTGCGCATGTTTTTGGCCTTGATCACAATGCGTGGTAAGTAAAGAAGGTTTATTAAAGCCGATGCTCGGAAAGAAGGCTTTGTAAAAATTTAATATCAATCTTATGTAATCAGAAACTTTACTGGATTCAAATTCGAAGTTTGAAATAAGAATTAACTCAATCGTACGCAGTCAGGCAGTAGCAGAAAGAGATACGTACTTTTTTCGTGAAACAGTGGCCTGAAAATAAAGCCTTAATTTTTCAAGTAGGTACTGACTTCAAACAAGCAGACCAATAGGTTAAATGGTACAAGTTCTCGGTCTAGGGACCCATTTCCCCTCTTAATCTGAAACTTGCCCTCCTCAAGACAACTCGCAAGTCGTAACAGCTTCGCTTAATTTCCCAGCTATAAACCCAGGCGTAAATCTTGCCACGTTTATAACTCGTTTTATTGTCCTTACATACATTTTACAACTATTGTCCTAGTTCGTGAATTAAGAGTTTATTTCACTAAGTTTTCACTGCGAGTCTATAGAGTCTGCGTCATCTTTGTCCTTCTCTTCACACATCGTTTCTGGGATAATTTAAGGGGAATAACCTTAGCCGACCTAATACTATGATGTTTCTCTGCCGTTTAACAGTTTAAGAATGCATGACCTTACTCTGCTTATACGTACGTATAAACATATAACCTGAGAGAAAATTATTTCAGTACTGTATATATACTTGACAGATATCTACTTTTATCATCTCTTCTATTTTAAAGATGAAATAAGAAACCAAAAATTTGAGCACGGGCGGGACTTGAACCAGCAACCTCTTGGCTGACCGGGCCGGCCGGGTTAAAAACATTCTAAACCATCTCTTCTATTAGACCCCCACCTCCTCCTAATCCTTACACCTAATCAAAAAACACTAGAAAACTATTGCTGGGCTGAAGTCTTAACTACGTGCTTTTTAATATTTGATTGAAAAGCGAGAGGCACTGGAACAAGAAAGATTTTTTGTTTATCTTGCTGAGAAATGAAGTTAAGCGATTTTACGGGAAGCAGGTTACTGAGATCGGCGCTCTTACTGGGAGATAGAGTATGACTAGTGGTGGCTCTACATTAAACAGTCTGTTCAAAGTACCAGGGGGCGATCCTTGCGGCAATCGAACTTTTTTCGTGTGGTAATACAATTACAAGTTTAACTGTTTTACAAAAAAATCAAGCAAAATATCTACACGTAACGAACAAAATCTTAATACATAGAAATTGTGACCCTAAAATACCAAAAACTATATTTTGTTCGACATAGAAAATTGGTTCGGTGATCTTTTTTCGTATATGTATTAATTGCACGACAATTGGCCCCAAAAAATAGTTGAACTCAGAAAAAAAAACATGCGCCGGCAGCGAGCTTCATCATCAAATCTTGTAACTTTATCGTGGTCAAAGTTCATTACAAGACCTTTACAACAAGTCCAAACACGGCTATGATACCGATGTTCCATGATGGAATGCTAGTGTCTATCTTCCGGCTTCATCATCAGATCTTGTAACCTAATCGTGGTCCAAGTTAATTAAAAGACTTTTCTAACAAGTCCAAATATAGCTATGATACGATGTTTCATCATGATGTTCCAAGGGGTAGATATTTTACTTGATTTTTTAGATAAAACGGTTAAACTCGCAATCGAATTATCACACGAAAAAAGTTCGATTGCCGCGATAATCGGCCTTCAGTTCATATCTACCGGCTCCATCATCGGATCAGTTAGACAGTACTATATTATTGTATCTTCATCAGGATTACAGACAGCTGCCAATTTTCATGACGCTACGATCCTTGGAAGATAGATAAATTAGTTACCAAAGATGCAAATTACACCTGGTTACATTTAGGCAAAGAATTAAATATTTTGTATCATTTCCAAAAGCCGAAACTCTCAATTTCAATGACCTCATATTAACCCACGAAATCTCTCTCAGCCCATGTTAATATGTAAAGGCGGTGACTAAATCTGGTGACATAGAATTTAAGGGCATAATCTCTAGAAGGCGTAATGAGCCTCTCGGAGGCAGAGCTAAATTATGCAGCCCTGTGGTGAGAGCACTAAGCGTTAAGAGGTGTCTTCAGGTTAAAAGCAAAGCTTACGAGATTTTCTTAGGCCTTGGGACTTGGGAGAACGAAGGTTAATACGTATAGACCATTTTAATAATTTCTTATTTAAATAAGTTGTTGTAACAATAAATGAATTGACGTATATTATGCGGTACTTCAGTATTTTAAAAATAACAAAAATGATTATCTTAGCACCTAAATGCTTATAATGAGGTTTGCTGTAATAATGGTGCACTTAATTGATCTCAATCTATACTGTATTTTAATACTCAGCAGCGCCGAAGAGTTGCTTTGGTTATTTGAACCTTATAATCTCAGGTATTACTGGTATAAAGCAATATGAAAGAATCTTTTAAAAAGCTTATTTAACGGGAATGGTTAGGTTAGGTTAAGCTATTAAACATCACGCTAGGGCTAAAGGCAAGGCATTAAACTCAAAACTCGGGGATGCAGTCGAAATACTGCAATGCTTGAATAAAAAAGAATAGCTATCAAACTTCATTAAAGAAAACACGGCTGGTTACAGATTGGTTTTGCAGCCGACAAAACGAGAATTCATTACCTTTTCAGTGCCATTTCACAAAATGTTCTTAAGCACAATGCTAGTGCCCTTTAGAAAGCCTTGACACCGACTTTAAATGGGTAATTATTGTTGTTAGAATTTTGACATTCAGTCACTGAACAAAGTTGAGATTTTATGTTATTATATTGTTGGACCAAATGAAAATGCATCATTAAACCTTCGATATCTTAACCTGGTGTATCTCAGTACTTTCCTAATTTAAAATATCATTCGAGGGTCGGACCAAACTTATTTTAATAATCTCATCGACATTAAACTTAAGTCATTATAAATGTTCGGTTAGCAAAGTTTATTTTGCCTGAAGTTTTACTTATTATACGTCCTTGAGAGCTCTATTACTTCGTAACGATAATGAGCCTTTATCGACGGTAGAAAGTGCCAAAAACCCATTTATAGAACAGAGCCCAAAACCGTTTTAAAATAGAAAAAAAAACTTTTCAAGTATTTGTAATAGAAAGATATTTTTTGAACACAATTCTGTGAATAATGTACGCAAACAAAGCATTTATTAATTTAGTTCTAAAGTTATAATAAAAGGGTTATCAAGGGTCAATTGCTGTAAGTAGTAAACTTAATGCAATTGACTTTTTATTTGCTGACCTTGACATTGCTGTAAAAAAATTAGGTTTTCATGATTTTTTTTTAATTTTCTTAAACAATAGAAATGCACTATTGCAGTATTTTAGTATTACATAACATAGTAGCAGAAAAGATGTACAGCTAGCTGAATAACAGTATTGATAAAAAATAAGCTTTTAGTAAAGAAGATAATGGACAGTAATGGACTTGACTTCTTTTAAATAAAATGCTGTAATTTAAGATATTGTTTATTTATATGTATCTAAATTGTGGTTTTGATTCATGATAATAAGAATCTCTAAAGATCTCACTGAATTATCAATCAAGTACCTGTGTCCCTTAAAAATTGTTGATATTAGTTCCGTCAGTAGACATAGGTAGGCTACATATAGGTATGTTAAACAGAAAACAGGTTTTGATATAATAGTTATGCTTAAGTAAGATGACTTACATTAATAAATTTTGCGTGGTAACTTAATGTACAAAGTAGGTACTTAACTATACAAAGAAAGGATTTTTATGTAATTTGCAAATTGCTAAACAATTTCATGATCTCATTTCGCAATAAAATAATAATATTCTTTTAAGAACGATAAAAATATGGTGTTTACTGAATAAGAAAAATGTTGAGAAGATAAATAATATTGAGTGACAAGCACAACGCTGTTTCTCCGTCGTCAGTCGCTAAAATAAAGTTAAAAATAACCTTCTATCAGAAGAGAGAAGTACTATCTCCTTTCCAAAGGGATGATAATTTTATGAAAATAACTGAATTACGATATGCATCGTCATAAATAATATAGAGTGAATTTAGTTTATAAGAATTTATGAAACGATGTAAAAAAGTGAGTTTTGTATAATTAGCTGATTATAAATTGAGCGAATTACACTTAGGTCCTGTTTCACAAACGATAAGTGAACACTAACCAACGAATAATTAAAATTAAAAAAAATATAAGGTCATTTGTATAAGTATCTGTCAGGCAGAACTAACCAGAAATTACTAAGACAGTGTGGAACAGGCCGTTTTCCTTTAAAACTACCTATCGTGAAGTTCATAAAAGACATCTTTAAAATTAATATTTTATCAACAAAAAAAATATATTTGAATACATTTTGTTTATTATATGATTTTTAGTCATAATTCATAGCTCTGAAATTACCGATGGACCGATTTTGATGAACCTTATACTGTACTCTAAGTTGAACCGTACCTGATTGAACTAAAGAAAGAATCATATTGCTTTCTTCTCATTTTCGAGAAATCCTGAGACAAAAATACAAATATACAAACATACATACACTTACGAAATTATCAAAACAACGAGCTGATTGATGATTATCCAAACATTGATATTTTTAATAGCAGTCGATATAAATTCAGGAGAGATATTGCCAGGGTTATAGTTTAGAGATATATAGATTAAGAATTATTTTATTGTTTTTAAATTTACTTTTTTTATTTTATTATAAGCTTTAACGATTAGATTTTACTCCAATAATTATTGTATTTTTGGTTTTACTTTTTGTATTATGTTATATTTAGTTAGCGTATAGTTTGCTTAAATTATTTATAATAGTATGTACACACTAAGGGTTGTAAACTTGTTACTTAGTATGTTCCACATTTGGTTTTTAAAATATTGTTTGTAACCTGTTTTGTACATCGTTTCTATAAAAATAAAAAATAAAAATAAAATAAAATATGTACACGTGTTTGACATCCTTAATAGACCAACATACTAAAGTTCTGTCGAATTCTGACGATATCACATACAAGCAAACTTATGACAGGTCGAATTGATTACATCCTTTTTTGGAAGTCGGTAAAAAATATATTCTATATTAATATAAACTTAATATCGGAAAGTAAGCTCAATGCGCCCAAGCCGTATATGGTTCTACGGTGCGGAACCCTGCACGTGCAGAGTTTGTACAGACAGCATAGCAACAAGTAATATCTTTTCATAATTTCGTTAATATTGAGATTTTATTGGTTCGCATGTTAATACGTTAAAGAAAAAGAAATAGTAACCAATAAAGAGAAATGCTTGCATAATAGTCTAAATCAAATCGAAGTTGTCATTGAAGAATCATATTCTTACTAAGTATTAAGCCCTTCTTTTTAATACGCCATTATTTCTGCAATAAATTCTTTAAATATTAATAAAATAACAAAAAATAGCAATGAACTGTTAAAATTATGAATCATTGATTGATCAGAAAGCAATTTGAAGTTATTTTTTCTACATAATACACAAAAAAAATATGCAAATAAATATTCTCACGGTCCACTTAAAATATGAATCTTGGCACGTACAGCCGACAGCACATCAGGTTACCCACTTTTGTTGCAAACAAGCCCTTATTACAACTGTATAAGATACTGCAGTGTATACCTTGACGTGCTGTTGTCCGTACATATTTGCTAACCGTATACTTATTGAGGACAATCTAAGCGTCAAGAGTTCGTTGATCAGGGCCCGTTTATCAAACAATATTTGATCTTTATTGACACTTACGAGTATTGTGTGCTCACATAAATCTCAGTTGGGCCTCACGCTAACTTTAACTTAATAAATCACAGATTCCATACAACAAAAACTAAGGTTATTATCTTGATAAGTGACCATTGGGGTTTTACTATCAGTTACGGGTTGAGTAGTTATGGTCTCACATTCCCAGTTCATATTAATAAAATCAGGACAATACAAACACAAATAATAAAATCTTTAGTAGACAAAAGTATTTTAGATAAATGTAAAAAGGAATATGAAAAGTAATATAAAAGATGTAAAATTATACCTATCGAAAAGAAAGTAAAATTAATGTTAATTCTGGAGCAATATAACACAAACCTTTTCAAAATAAAACGAGAACATAACTACCCAACTCGAACTGGCTAAGAAAAATAAGTTAAAGGTACCTGAAATTACAAACTACTTTGGTAAAAGAACCAGACAATGGATTATACCTACTTTACATAACGACCTAGATCAGAAATTATTAAACAATGTATCGTCAAAAAATCACTTGAAATCCATACTAAAAAAGCACTATCTATCATTGTGCCCTTAGTGTATTATAATGAATAAATAGCCTAAGTTTAAAAATATCTTAAAACACTATTGTACTCGTATGTAAAATATAAGGAGGACAAATATTATAAAACATTGAAATTTCTTAAATAAGCACGAGAACGTCTGCCGACAACCTGTGTCGGAAGTCTCGACATAGTTCCGTGTAAAACCACCAGGTGACGCTCTAAAAATGCTGAGACAAAATTGGTGTTTTCGTGTATTTATTGATTGAGAAGAATTTTTGAATGATGCTTAAAAAACTACAAATATTTTTTAAGATTTATTAAAGATATAGCTACGTAAGTTAAAATGATATTTGATGAATTAGAAAATCATAAAATTGAAATTGTCGACGCGAAATGTCATAAATGATGCATCAGACTTCGCCCGCTGCTTAGCAGTTTGGCAGTTTAGACTTAAGTTAAACAGTGTAACTTTATTGAATAAAAAAATTAAAAAAAAAACGGTTGGGGACGTCGATTTGAGGCATATCATAACATAACAATACTATTACTTAATCTGTGTTACATCCATTAATGACATTCTAAATACGCATAGAATATGATTTTATTTAGAACAATATTACAATGACTTTTAGTTTTTGATTATTTACTATTTTACCTCGAACTCGTAATTTTTACTCATCATAATTATAAGCCAAAGAACGTCCACTTAACATACATATCTCATATCTCTCATGGCTTTCCACAGCGACCGGTCGTGAGCGATCTGCATTCAGTGTGATCCTGCGATCTTTACCAGGTCGTCTGTTCATCTTGTCGGTGGACGTCCTACGCTGCGCCTTTGGTGGAAGTGTCTCAGAACTTTTCTGCCCCAACGGCCACCCTGCCCATTGCCACTTGAGCTTACTGATTCGCAGAGCTATATACGTTGCCTTGGTTCTTCTACGTATCTTCTCATTTTTAATTGGACCATGCCATTACCCAAAATATTCTGATAAAATCAAAACAGCCTCGCGCTAATGATATTTGAATAGGTTGGTAGTTTTACCGAATTAAGACAAGTGCGAGTCGGACTTGCGCACTGAGGGTTCCGTGCCAACTTTAACTGAATTAGGGAATCCACTTACTTCTACTTAGTAAAATACCACAATATTTTGTTGGCTGCAAATATAACTTTGTTTTTCATAGTGTTTGTATGAAGTACAAAGTTATGTTTGCGGTTGTTGAAAACATTCTATAACTCAAAAACTACTCGTTCGATCTCGTCCAAACCAATTTTCGTTGAAATTATTTCTTACGATCTATATTATATATTTTTTTTTCAAAATTTACACTCTCTTGGTTTAGAAGTTAGATGGGGGGGACGCCCATTTTACCACTTCGGAAGCGGATAGCTATGAAACGTTAGACTTTAAAAGAAAATGGTTTTAGGAACCTCAATATCATTTTAAAAGACCTATCTATAGACACGGATAGGTTTGACAAAAAAAAAATTTTTTGGTTTTAGTTTCATGTCCCTTAAATGACATTATTTTTTATTTTTTGTATGAAAATCGGAGAGCGGTTAACAGGATACATCTTCAATTTCAACAGTGTAATGCTTATAGTTACAGAATAAAATGGCTGTGACATACGGACGGACAGACAGACAGACAGACAGACAGACAGACAGACAGACAGACTTGACGAAACTATAAGGGTTCCGTTTTTTGCCATTCGGCTACGGAACCCTAAAAACGAGGTAATCAATTCAATGTGTATGTATGTGATATCGTTAGAATTTGATAATATTTGAATATGTATATCTATTAAGACTTCCAAATACGTGTGGAAAATTTAGAAAGTGTATGTATGTTTTATATTTGTTCATGGTATTCTCGAACGCAAGAAGTCATAGGGAGATGATTCTTTTTTTATTCAATTAGGTATATTTTGTTTTAGGGTACAGTGTAAGTTCCATTAATATCGGTCAAGTAGTTTTTCAGATATGGGTGAAAAATAAAATTCATAAAAAAAACACATTCAAAAAACTAACTAAAACGCTCAAAATAACACATTTGCTACTTTAAGCTTTATAGTCAGTTTTTTTGAAGGCAGTTTAATTAATAAATAACTTTTGTTTCTTTTCTTTCGTATTGACATAAGTGCTTCAATATACCTACCTTAGCTGTCAAATGACCAACGTTAACAAAAACGTATAACACCATTTCGTAGTTCATGACCACGTGTCATGGTAATTGTAAATTTTACACCCACCCCTGACCTCTGGGCCTTGAAAACGCTCACTGAACTCTGCAAAACGTTACGAAAACACTAATGAGCTGTGAATCAATTAACAAGAGCGCGAGCATAGAGCTACTATGTATTAATGTTATATACTAATGCATCGGAGTCAATGATAATTTCAGTTTAATAAAATCAAAAGCTGCAAGGTTCAAATAGAAAGATAGAGGGATAACACGTCGGAAGTCGTAGGAATTCATCATTAGTATAAAGTGCATGGAAAAGGTGATTGCATACAATACTTTGAAGAAGATACGAAATGTGAGTGTTTAAATGTTTGTTTAAATTTATGTTTAAAAAATTAAATACATACATAATTAAATACTTTTTGGCTATTAATCCGATCAAATCTAAATCTGACCGAAGGTTCAAAAGGTATAGTTTTAGCTGATCTGAAACTAAATATATGTGTAAAAACGAACCATCAAATTCAACTTAGATAACACAGCACCCTGACCCCTTTATCCACCCGACCCAAACATACAATGTTCCATAAATCAGTCAGAGTTCGTCATTCAATGACTGGTTTAAAACATGGCTTTTTGTTAAGCCATTCTGCAACCGTATATCATTGGCAGAGATAATAAGTGATAATATTTACTTTACAATAACGTGTTTTTGCGAGAGCGGCACTTTGAGAGACAAGAAAAGGTCATAGTCATGAACTGACATGATATGGTATAGGTATATCCTTAAATGTGTTTAGTTTACAAGAAGCTGAAATGTATGATACTAACTATGTCGGTAATGGAGGATTTTATTTGCGTGCCCCATCCTACAATTGAAGTAAACTACTTCAGAAAATCATTACTCAATAAGTGTCATTTAGTACGTCAGTTTAATAAAGATGAGCGCATGATAGAAACAAAACATAATTTAAATAATAAACGCCTCCCGCCCGTCTAATTCCATAAATTGTCAGTAACTGTCTTCCTGAAAATAATCATGAAACCGCGTTTCAAACTTATCCCTATCAAATTTATCCTTACTGCATCCTTTTCACACCTTAGTTTTCGCGTGATCCTGTTATCTCTTTCTTTCTCATACTAGACCCCATAGGTGGGTTTCAGCCGTATTTTGGTCGCAGCGTGGTGCACTGGCAAGCAGCTGTAGACGCGTTGTCATGGCAACCATTGATCGGCGGCCATGTTACATGCAGCCGTCTGCAAGGTCTAATGACAATAATAATAAGGTTTTACACGCAGACTGTACTTGTAGACTTGTAAGTTGCATCTTATGTTCTACTATTTCTATAGTACTTTTCATTATTTTTATCTACGTTATAAATTGCACCTGTAAAACCAACGCTGTGTTATTATTTGTTGTAAGTTTTGTAAAATTTCAGTCAGGTTTTTTAGATTAAATTTGTTTCAGTAAATAATTTTCAGTTTCATTGCAACCGGTCGCTGTGAAATATTTTCAGTAGTGGATGTCCTTTGGCTAATAATGATGATGATGATGATGACAGGAACTTCTTTGGTTTAACTCAAAATCCTTGATACTGGTTTTAATAATAAATAAGCTTGCATTTCAAAACAACTTCATGTATAGTAAGTTCGATAGCCGTACCTTCAGTCTAGTGTAAATTGGATTCAGAGCAGCGAGATTGAATCGATAGTCTCCCGGCTGGATAGTTTGAACAAACTTGTAAGAGTTACAAATAGTTGGGTGGAAATCAGGTTAATAATTATTATAGGAAATGCATTTTCTTAGCTAAGATATTGATCTGCTACGGCCCACTTTCCCCATCGATTGCAATGGGTTAATGTCTTTACCAACGGCCATTCTGATTTATGACACCTCCATGGTGTAGTGGCAAAGCATATTGGGTTTCAAGGCGTCGCCGCGCCGAGGGCCCGAGTTCAATTCCCGGTCGGGTCAATGTAGAAATCATATTTTTCTACATTGTCTCGGGTCCAGGTGTTGTGCTACCACCGTGCGTCTGATTCCCATAACACAAGTGCTTTGGCTAGTTACTTTGAGATCAGAGCAATGCATGTGATTGGTGTCCAATATTTATTATTTATTTATTTAACACGTGGGCGGATATAGTGGTTAAAACAGATAAATCACGTTTTAGGTGATATTGCACAAGTTGCAATAACACCAGCATGGTGCAATAAAATTTAACAACATATTTTTTACCAACTCCAAAACAGGAGGTAATCAATTCAATGTGCGTGTATGTCATATCTTTCTAATTTGATAATATTTGAGTACATCAATCCATTAGGGCTTCCAAACACGTCTGCTAAATATCGTAAGTGTACGTATGTATGTACCTATGTTTGTCCACAGATTTCTCGAAAACAAGAAGTCTAAGCGAGATGAACCTTATTTAGTTCAATCAGGTATTTTCAACTTAGAGTGTAACTTAAATTAAAATCGGTCCAGCAGTTTTTGAGATATAGATAAATAACTAAAAATAATGAAAAAGACTGTCTTCAAAGAACTGACAAAAACGCTTGAAATAACGCATTTGATTTCTATTTAGGAGAAACAAATTCGTTTGAGACGACGACATACTAAGTAGTATATCGTAATATTTTAAATGATTAAAAACACGGGCGCTTTCTCACTTATCCGTATTCACTGCAGAAGTTATTTTGATCGAACGAACTAGTCCTGTATATTCTTTCTAATTTTTAAGTGTTGCAAAAACTCATCTAATTAATTGTATGTGTAACGGTTCGGCACCTGCTGTTGAGTTTTGATACAACAATTAATAATCTTGCTCTTAAAACTGAAGTTTTTCCTGGTTTTTCCGCAGAAAAACTAACGTCCACAGCGTGCTAGATTTTTTTTATTTTATAAAAGCAAACCAACCACAGTACAGCTTGAAGTTTAAAGTTTTACTTAAAATGGTGCGTTTGAATTTCCTCAAACTTCACGAGTTTTCGTGAAACATATGACTTGCAAATTTCATAATGTCCGTGTACCTACACGCACTTGTTCGAAAAATGGTAGCCCATCCACACTTTTACGATCGAAATCAGCTTGTACGTATAATTAAGGTCATCAATCAAATGAAATGGGCGATAAGTGCGACATTAATACCTAAAATTGACTCTGTAACCTGACGTAAATTAACGCCCCTCTAACTAAGTTGCAGTCAAAACTTTTCATTAGTTTTGAAATGCAATTTCGCTGAAACCTTATCCGAATGCCACTTTTAGCTTTGGGGGTAGAGCTTAAAATGCAGCATCGCCGCAGTGCCCTTGACCAACACCTCAAAGGCTGGAATTAATTATTAAACATTAGTTCACGTTCAGTAGAATTTAAATGAAAGATTTCATAGTAAACGCGTGCCGTCCACATATAATATTATGAGTTAGACCAACTATTATCATCATTTTAAAACCTTGTCATCGCATATTTGCACGCGAGAAAGTGGAGTAAATATCTGATGGAAACGCCGTTGACGCGAAGTGAACTGACTATCTTGGTTCGCGGTTGAGTTGCTTTGACTGTATATTTATTTTCTAGAGCATATGCTTTCCGCAAACTGTTCAGAAAAAAAACCAGTTACTACTTCTCACTGTTAGTATCATACCAGCAAATCTGTCTCTCGTTCACGGATAATAAGAAAACATCCAAATTTTAACACAGAAGAGATGGTTGGAAAATTCCAACAGCATGGGATCGCGTACTAGCGAGGACCCAAGCCAGGACCACTGCAAGATCATATGACACAGTTAGCTCTTTCTGCGTGGACAGGACGCTAGTTTAATTATCTCAAAACTCAAACGCTGTAAATGTTCGAAACTTCAAAATAAAATTTTATAAATATTCGCGAAAAGTATCCGGTATTTTTTTTTATTCCATTCTCATTCATAGGTTTTACCTATTGATAGAGACTCTCTTGACTACTGCTAGATTTTTATTTCAATTTTCACAGGTCACCTGATATAAGGTAGATGCTTGGTAGATTGTTACGTAAACTGGACATTATAAAAAAAAGTTTATTTTCATACGAATCTTTTTCATCTTACGAAATGTAGTCCTATACTTTAATCATTCCTTGGTTAGTGTTTATTTGTCGACAGTGAAACCTGAGTATTAAGTAAAGTTTTTTTTTCAGTTCCGAAATGTTATTCTCGATTTCATGAGCGAACGCAGCCATCTTTCTTCTGCGGTTGACAGGCCGCCCATTATTATTGAGCACACCACGTATATTTTATACGACTGATTAATCTCGTCATTATTAATACTCGCTGAAGGTATCATTGTTACGCATGGTAGAATGGTATCTATCTACTCCGCTGGAATGTTTTTTGGAGTGGATAATATTTATTTTATGGAAGTCCGGGTTAGGTTTGTTTTTATGAATTCAAAGATGGAAGATTAAGCCTATGTTATGACTGCTAATGACCGATTATGCTTGACTACCGGAACGCTGTGTGCCGACAACTCGGGCCCGAGTGTGCAAGTTTTTTTAAAAGTTATAATTCCGCAAATATTTTTTAACGATTTTTTATTATATTACGCGTGAATCATGTCCTGTGTCGGAAGTCTCGACATAGTTCCGTGTAAAACCACCAGGTGGCGCTCGAAAAATTCTGAGACGAAATTGGTGTTTTCGTGTATTTATTGATTGAGAAGAATTTTTGAATGATGCTTAAAAAACTACAAATATTTTTTAAGATTTATTAAAGATATAGCTACGTAAGTTAAAATGATATCTTATGAATTAGAAAATCATAAAATTGAAATTGTCGACGCGAAATGTCAAAAATGATGCATCAGACTACGCCCGCTGCGGGCGAAGTCGGACTCGACTGAGCGTCCCGTGCCAACTTTAACTGAATTTGGGAATCCACTTACTTAGTAAAATCCACAATATTTTGTTGACAGCAAATATAACTTTGTTTTTCATAGTGTTTGTATGAAGTACAAAGTTATGTTTGCGGTTGTTGAAAATGAGCTATATCTCAAAAACTTCTCGTCCGATTCCGTTCGAACCAATTTTCGTTGAAAGTATTTGTTAAGATCTACATCATATATTTTTTTCAAAATTTACACTCGCTTAGCTTGGAATTTAGATGGGGGGACGCCCATTTTACCACTTTGGAAGCGTCTAGCTATGAAACGTTAGACTTTAAAAGAAAATGGTTTTAGAAACCTCGGTGTCATTTTAAAAGACCTATCCATAGACACCCTACAGGTTTGACTAAAAAAATTTTTTATGGTTTTAGTTTTATGTATGGGAGCCCCTCCTTAAATGTCATATTTTTTTATTTTTTGTATGAGAATCTTAAAGCGGTTAACAGGATACATACTCCTACCAAATATCAAGAGTGTGATGCTTATAGTTACAGAATAAAATGGCTGTGACAGACAGACAGACAGAAAGACAGACAGACAGACTTGACGAAACTATAAGGGTTCCGTTTTTTGCCATTCGGCTACGGAACCCTAAAAAGAACTCCAAATGTAAGTTATCAGTACAAAAACGCGTCTTAGATTGCAAAAAAGAAAAAGTGGACAATGCTGTTTTCACAATTGAGTCAGGCCAGTTCAGTTTTTGTATTATACATTTATTTAGTTCTTTTCTATGAAGTTTTCTTCTTCCTTATGTTTGTCGTCTTTTACAGCCCGCTTATTCTGTATAGGCCTTCCTAGTTTCTTTTCTCTAGTATTTACTTGCGTATATTATTAATTATAAAGACAAACTAAATGATTTTTTTACCTCGATAGCGTTGTTGGGTCCTGTCAATTAGGCTTAGCACGTGGCATGTACTTTTCAGGCCTTATCCTTTAAATCTGAATCATTGTAATATCCTTGCCACCTACATATCATAAGGGTCACGTATGTATTTAATTAAAATAATTATGTCTCTGTAACGTGTTGCGAAAGGATCTCGTTTAATAAAGACCTTTTTAGGACAATTTGGGCACACATTTTCATAATTGGTATAGCAAACATTTCACAGCTTACAATAATCAGTTGAAATATTATAATTTTGGAAAAAAAGGTGATGATTAATAATTTATAGTTAATATTCTGCCACTGATTAAACTCTTTACATTACCAAGTGGTACTAGTAGAGAATGCCATAAGGCATTATTTTCGCCAATTATAAATAAATAAATAAAATCTGTTCTTGGTTATAAATAAATCACTTCAAAAATAATATGTTAAATGCCTGCCCTGAATTAAAAAATACATTAATATTACGAATTGGTATTTTCGAGCCAATGACAAGAATAGGACTTTAGATTAAATTAGCGCCAAACCCTTTTATTAAAGTATTTTTGTGAAGGTAACTGACAAATTTTATTCCAAACGCTCAACTAGTAGATACCTAATGAAGTGACACCAAAGCGACACTTGTTGACTCATAAACGAGTATTTCAGCCATGTCGCAATATTTCGGAAGTGTCACTACACTATCTGCGCGTACGCAACCGTAATTGCGCAGACGATAAGACGTCGTCACGCGATAACGTCGCGGTTGCACAGGTGATAGGGCTGACTGATTTCGTAACATTTTATATCACAGGTTGTAATTAAACAAACGTGATTTATCTAACAAGCAAACAATTTACGCCTTTAGAATGAAAGAAATGCCACATTTAGACAAAACTTAAAAAAAATACGTTAACCTAAAAATATACATAAAGACCAATATTATTAACTGAATAAACATTAAGGTTAGGTAGGTACTTCTTCTTTCTAAGCGACTATGAGGTTAATTAACCGTCTGACTGAGGGACGTGAAAATATAATTATGAAATGAAGAACTCACAACGATAACTCGATTAGCGATTTGGAATTTCCTTCTCGATTACACTAATAAAATAATAAATAAAATCATTACCTAGGTAGTGAAATTACCACATTGCGAAAACCTGTAAGCTGTTCGGAAAGTAGTTAATTATTTTTAAAAGGTTTCTTCCTTTTGTGAACCCTAGGGAGTGTCGTGCAACAAAACTCCGGCGCAGCAGTTCATCGGCCTCGCGCGTGTGCTATCAACGCTAGTGATAGTGAGATTATAACTAGACGCATAGAATTAAAACAGATAACGTGCATATGCGCTTACTTGTATTTTTTCCGCGAATTCGTCCGCGTAGATGTACCAACCCATGGATTGTTATTCTGATGCCTAATAACGACATTATAGCAAAAAACATCTGTCTTCACGTACTTTCAAATCTCAAACGTTGTTTGAATAGATATTACTTATTAATCAGAGAAGTCAGGTAAGTAGTAAAAACTGTAAAATATGGTAAAATTCCACCATATAAAAGCAAAATAAATAAAGTAAAAATAAAGGCAAAATCTCAATGATCGTTGATTAAGCCATCGTTAAAATCCTTGTAAAAATTTAACTGGGTGACGACCCACATGGCTAAATAACAACATATTACAGTCATAAAATCTATAAAAAGAGTAAACCGTAACGGTCGTAATTCGTTTGACATTTACGCTCATAATAAGCTGTGAACAAATCGGTGCAATTATGTGTCAGCTGGTACAAATTCAGTACAGTCAGGACCGAAAATAATATCCTTAAGTGGGCTGGGAATTATTATTTCTTCTCAGCACTTGCCATTGCCAGTCTGTGTCTTGTCTCGAAGTGCTAGTTGGGCCCAAAAGATAAGGAGACATGTTCTAGCCCCATATGGGCCACAATTGATTGATATTACACTAATTTTTATAGTTCATAAGTGGCATTTTGTGTCCTAAATTGAATAAATTATTTTTGACTTTGACTTTGACTTTATTAAGTTTCGAACGGTTGATGCCGTTTGGAACATTTATGTTATCTTGAGGTACCTACTTACTCTATGAAGCATATAGAAATCGCTCACCTACAATCGGTACCTAACCTACACCTATCGCCTAAGCAGTAGTTTAGTGCTTACTTACGTGTTGTCTATGCTTTCATTCAGTTTTGTGGCAAATTATCAGCCAGCCAGCGCATCAGGCTACTCACTTTTGTTGCAAACTAGCCCTTATTACGACTTAATAAGATACCGCAGTGTTTACCTTGAAGTGCTGTTGTCCGAGCAAACCTTTAAAAGTTTGTTGCAATAATAATAATATCTATTGCTGCTTAATTTTAAACGTGACACAAGTTACATGATATTACCACCGACTTATCCATACCTGATTTCTCTCACGCATTTATTTCAAATAAGTATATTTTTTTTTAGTTTGAACGAGCGGTGGACATTACGCAATGTCATTCAGTTCGCACTCAATTCATTAGGCTCATTACCACATGGCCCAGAATCCGAGGACCAGCTGTACATTGCATGGTGTAGTGTTACCACGAATAAAATGATTCAAGAGATGGTGGGATGCTGCAAGGCATGGCAATATCATACTTTGCGTGCTAGCAATGAGAAATAACTTGCGAATACTAATGGACTGATACAAGAAAATATATAAACGGAACTGGCAATGTCATTTAACACTTTTCCTTTTGAACTACATCCATAGAAAAACTTCGTTGTGGGTTTTCTTCAACTACCTATGGATGGAACAAGTGCAGTAGATGTCCACGGATGTCACTCTAACGGCCACTACAGTAAAAACTTGATAACAATATTGTAATCCTGATATAAAGCGTAGTCATGGCAACACCAGCCCACATATTAAATAGTAATCGGTGACCGGCGCCCGCGCAAGTAGGGCACAAATTCAAAGGTCGCCAATTACGTGGAGGGGCCCTTTGAACGCGCCGCCCACGCCTCGCCACTTGCTTTCAAATAAAAGACTGGAGGCTTATTGAAGTCACACTCGAGCGTCCATTGTTTTAAGCAGCGTCTTAAGGCCAAAAAACTGAGTTAAAGTTCAGAAAAAGGTTATGGCTACTAATACTTATAATGTGTTTTGATATTTGTACGTCATATGAAACAATCATTGAACATTAATTAGCATAATGTTTATTTTTCACCTAAAAATACATATTTGTTAAGAGAAAAACGAAAATATAAGCGGGGGTTTCATATACAGGTGAAGCAAAATGAGAATTATTTACGCTCTACGATATTTCACCAAAGCAGAGCGACAGATATCTACAAAAATACGTAAAGTCCCCCTCGCGGAAACACATTTCCGTTACGTCCGTGATGACTCTCAAAATACTCCCCAAAGTCAAGCTCCATAGGGCAATAACATAAAACGATGCCGCAACAAACATTAATACGATTCAGGAACTTTTACCACTTTCTGATTGATGTTTCCTCATCTCTATCCTATAAATATACACTGCGATACCCAACTTTTTCAACTCGGAATGCATCACCAAACTCAAAATGGTCTATTGTGTGCAAAACATTGTAATTCCATTCTCTTTCGGCGCGAATATAAATTTTTGTTAAATTACTAGTTTTAAACGAAAATGCTCTTAAAAAGAAGACGCTGTTCATACAAATGTTCTCATTGAGGATTTTGGAACCACCTACGACGATTGTTCTTTTGGTAATAAACTACGTTTATGGCGAAACCTCATTGTCAAGTCAGGCTGTAGGCATTGGATATGGAGCGCTAGGGAGTTCCCAATAAATCACAATGTCTCTTTCGCAGATACCAAACTAAGTATTGTATTACGTAATGAATTCCATTGTGCGGCGAAATATAAAGTTTTGATTCTTAAGACTCCTACATCCTATCACATGTAGTGTCATGTAAATGCGACATTTAAGAATGGACATACCACCGGAAACCTCCAAACATCGTTATCTCCTCACCTGCAACAAAAAAAAAAACAAAATAAGTTTAACAATACAAAGCAAGCAATAACTCTATTTAATTTGCCATTGTATCTTAACAGCCGCAAACGTAGAAACAAAATAATTGTTGTTGCAATCATATTAATTAATTACGCTTTTAACAGCTAAGCTATTTTTGTTTTAGAAACCTGTGAGTATCTTATCGTACAAATCACACATTTCATGAAAGTAAAGTATGTTACGTCGAAAAAAGATTGCAATCTTTGTGCAAGAGTTTTCTTCATTTTGATAATTAACGAAATATGGAAGTATATTAAGTAAATATGGTAATCATTAATCGACTATACAAAATGGGGCAGTCAACGCGTCGGTCACTTTATAACGCTGTGTTGATTTTAATCTTAAGCGTGAGTATATTTTTTTTCATAAACTTGAATAAAAGCTTAAGTTTTTACTATTTAGGTATGATTTGATATTTTTTGTTCTAGATAGAAAATCATATACTATGCGAATCGTTATCAGAAGAAAACAGTGCCGAGCTACTGGAACCTTCTTTCAACGTGAGATATATGAGAAATGACATACCAAGAGGGCAGTTCACGAACACTCTACTTGGATCATCAATAAATGGTGCTACTAGACCTATGTGGCCACAAAGACCTTTAAAACCGTCGCAAATACAAGAGTCATCGATATCGATAAATACACAGTTACCTCAGTATGGTCTACCGGCAGCGCAACCAACGATATTTTTAGAAAACCCAAATACAAACACGCCATCAAACTTGCCAGTTGTATTCCCACAGGGTATTCAATACAATCCTCAAAACTACATAACAACTCAACCAATACCCAACCGTAAGCTTGCTTTGGTAGAACCGTCGCTCAAGGATTTTTCAAATGATGAACTGAACCTACCATCAAATGGAGTCAGAATTACGCAAGTCTTTAATAACCCGCTTAATAATGGCATTAATCCATCATCATTTGTACCTAGTGAACCATCGTATTTACTAAGTATTCCGCCTGAGTACTTTCCTATCAATAGGGTCTCCTCATCAGACTTGCCAGGAGTCTTTATTGGGCCTAACCCATATGTGCCTGTAACACAAAATCCTTTTATTATTGCGACCCCAGATAATAATGTAATTTTATCCCCTTCACTCCCAAGAACTTCTCCGTTAGCTCCTTTACCATATCAGCCTCGTATTACATCTTATCCTTATTCACCAGCTTCAAACACGATTGAGACAGACGTTGAAGTGACAAATATATTCCAAAATGATTGTCAACCTGATGCACCTCAGTTGATTACAATTCAAGATGATTCTGTTGATCAAGGAAATGAAATTCGGGTACCATACAATTTAGAAATATATGTCCCAATAATGACTAGCTTAATTCCTACCACTGATTCCGGTTCCCAGGTAATGAATCCTCCTTTCCCGTTACCCCCTCCTCCGCCTATCATTGTACAAACCCGTAAATCTAACAAATCTAATGATTTACTCAAACTCCTCTTGATAGCCGAGCTCTTTCCTTCAGGGCTCTTAGGTGGGAGCTGTGGTTGTGGGAACTGTGGCTGTTGTGGAGGTTGTGGCTGTACACAAAGTCCTCGCCCAATACCAAGGTCAGATAATGATGGTTTGACCATTAACATCATCACTGATGAATAAACCACTTTGTGCAATAGCACAGATTGATATGATAAGTGCAATATTAAAATAGAATAGTATTGAGTACAATAGTTAAGAGTTCATGTTTATTATTTAGGTACTTTTAAGGATAAATTATTAAAGCTCAAATAAAATTATTTATGTATTCAAGCCAATGGCTGTTTCATTCATCCGATGTTATGTCTATTTAAATGCAAATCCCCGAATCGCAATTGGGCTGGAAGCATATCAGCCTTATAAGTTCAAGGTTGATATTGACATTACGACGTGGTTGACGTCAAGATTATGACATTAACGACAAAATTATTCCACAAACAATATTTATGATGTTCATGATGATCATAGTTAAGCATCGCAGAAGTTAATCACGGCAATGCGAATTAATAAGTAACGATGATTTAGCAGGCACATTTTAAGTACTACACACAGTTTGGTTAAATTTTTTAATATATTTATTTTGTTTTTAAGAAAAGGTTACGAGATACGACATAAACACACTTCTTTTTAAGGTTTATTAATATCTGAGTGGGTACTTAAATAGTAAATAGCTTTGGATCACCGTACTAACGAATCTTAATGCACTGAGAAATATTTCAAAACATGATACGTTTAGTTAGGCAACCATAGCTCGAAAAGTAAACCGTATTCTTTACGATATCTTATAAAATATTGCTACACCCGCGCACGTGTGATAACGAGCATCATAGTTTTCAAACATGCGATAAGGACAGCTGCAGACACTTGGGAGCAACGTGCTATGCAAGAAAATCAATCATGTACACACAACGTAAAAATTCTTATTAAGTCAAAAGACTGCAAGCAGAAGCCAATTAAATATAAGGTTATCTGTTTAATTCTATTAATTTTGTATTTACAAACATGCATACTATTCATGACGATAGAGTAACATTCGCAAATCGTATTTGTAAAACTAGACAACTATTTTGGTACAGTGATTCAATTATTGCCTGCCAGTTGTTTAAATACTTGAACAGAAGGTGTGTTGTCTGGCGCATGCTTATAAATAGATTGAGGATTCGGGCCACTGACTTCACATAACTCTTTATTGACGTTTGATTGATACCATCCGAGTGATACGAGATCTTTTCAACCGTCCGTTTGCCAATACATCGAGCAAGTTTGCCCGCATCTTAATGTAGATTCGATAAGATTATACTAATCTCAATCAGCAATAGAGATACCTCTATTGCTGATGTAACTGCGACGATATAAAATAATGTCATTACCACAAGTGAATTTATTGTTGCCTCTCATAGGAAGATAAATAAGATAGATTAAGTAGTTATTGATAATCGTTTAGATATGAAAATATTACCGACATATGTTTGTATAGCTTCCCTGTATACTCTTTTTAGCTCTCAGGTAAGGACTTTCAAACACACTGTCAGTAATAAGTGTTAAACTCTTAATTTTAAAATTTTAATGTTAATAATGTTGTTAAAAATAAATTATTTTTCATGTTTCCTTTTTTATAAATAATATTGAGTTCCTAACCTCTGGAGTTTGTATAGCATGAAGTAATATGATTTAAATATTTATTTTCAGATTTCCATCACTACTGCGCAAGTTATGCCAATATTACGAGCGGAAAATGGAGATGATGACGTCGGAGCCCTCCTCACCTTCCTCCTGCTTTCCTCACAAAACAGTAAATGCAACTGTGGTTGCTGTAACAACTTCTGTGGTTGTGAAGGAAATATACCCAAACCTCCGCAAATACCAATATCTTCTATAAACCCAATAATAAGGTGGTACTGGCCCACTTATGATTACGACTATAGCTATGAAGATAATGATGATTTCGAGAATAGTGATGGTTCTGCTGAAAAAGATGGAAGCTTAGCAATGCCAGCTGTGGAAGTAGCTTCAATGCCTCCAATTCAAGTTGTTGAAAATAAACAAGAAGGTGTCTTTAATATTCAAGCACCAAATGGAATTAGTAGTAACAGTAACGCTCTAGCGGAAAGTATTGGAAAAGCTGACAATATGCAAAAACCTAGAGCTCTCAATGTAGTAAAAAGTAAAGCAAAAAGAGATAAAAAAGAGCAATCACCAAATGTTCAAGGAAAGAATAGAAGAACATCATAATCTGCAACTGAAAATTTTTAAGTGCATATTATAATAATTTAATAAGATAATATATTAATTTAAGTGCATATTATATTCATTTAGTAACTTTCCAAAATATTTTTAACTATATTAACTTATAATATAGTTAAAAATATTTTGTACAAAAGATTTTTGTCCATAAACTTTTTATACTGCATGTGAATTTATTTTCCATTACAACCAATACCGTAAATAAAGGCTACTCCTAATATTATTTAACTAGCGGTCCCCCGCGACTTTATCCACGTATTTTGAGATTCCGATCCTGTCACAGCGTGATGTTTTATAGCCTAAAGCTTTTCTCGATAAATAAGCTATCCAACACGAAAACCTTTTTTTCAAGTTTTATTATATTAGTATAGTTTTTAGATTTTTATTAATTATGAAGTTAGTATGAAAATTTTAAAATGCGTAACAATGAGAGGGTTGAATAATTTGAAACAGTTATAGGTAGGTAATGACGACGACCTTTTAAAAATTGCAGCATCACATTGGAAGCAGACCGCTCACGACCGGTCTCTGTGAAAAACCGTGGAGGAAGCCTATGTTCAGCAATAGACATCCTTTGGCTAGTAACGATGATTACTATCAGTTATTAGTTTGTTGCAGCGAGGTGAGACAATTTACATGAAATAAACTTTTATGGCGGTTCCTATGCTGGATTCTGAGATTGAATAAGTTTTTTTTATATCGCCATCCTTTTATTCGCTGCTAAGAAAATGTGTAATGCAAATTTCTGGTGCTTTGCCAGAGCTAACAGGCTAATTTGAATTATAGTAGCTGTTTCTACGTAGACGCCTAGATATGCTAGTAGCTCGTAAACCATTTCTGTCGCAGTAACTATGGCGGGCTGGGTTTAGAACTCATCTTTATTCCTTGTTTTTTAAGTCATGAATTCTTAAGTATTGTATTAAAGACGTATAACTTAACTGAGGATAGGTGATACTTCACTTAATGACTTGATTTCAATGAATAATAAATTTAATAGTCAAAATACTTTTACTTATTCGACTGAAAAATATTGAATAAGTAAAAAAAGAAACACAAAATTGCACTCCGGGAGTGCCGGCAGAAGTGAAAACTTGAATATCAACGTTGTGCATTTTTGATTTTTTGGAATAGTTAGGGAATAATTTTGAATGAATTGCTCTTATTATCAATATAAAAGTACTATCATTTTTGTGATAGAATACAATAATAATAATAATAATAATATATTTTTATAGAATACAATATTTATTTATATTGTATTCTATAAAAATATTATAGAATACATTACAATTTATATTATATTAAATTACATTAAAAAGTTTATCTCTCAGAAAAATCAACTTACATCCATAATTTCGCCAACCGTCTTACGGTTTTTCGATCAGCCCACGTGTCCTGACGCGAGTTTCACATTTTTCCCCCATCCCACAAAAGTGCTCAACGCCGCTAAAGAAGTTTTCACTTCAAAAAACAAGTAAATAAAAAATATTTTAAAAGTGGCACTTGAATAATGTTATAAAGTACAACGACGTAAAGAGACTAGACTACTCGAAATATCTTTGTTAGAAAGCAAAGAGGAATGTCTTTGTTAGCTTTTTGCAGCATATTTCATTGATGAAGAATTTCAGTACAAGTTTGTTAACTGTAATATTATATAAGCATATTTATAAATACGTAATACTTGATTTCACATATGTGTATCTAGTTAACATAGTATTTTCGTATGAATAAATTATCCATTGCAGATACGGTATACGTTTGCAGGCTCCTACACCTGAGACAGTCTCAGTTATAAGCATTAACCTATATTTACCTTGTTCCGATGCAATATTAACGCACTAGCCCCGAAACATCCCATTCCTAACCGTAGTGGACACCATCTGGACTTGTCTGAAGGTGAACATATGTGACCTGCTTTCAGACCGATGGGCCCGAAATGCTCATTAATATAATGGAGATATTAATATTAATGATAGAAGGGACTCCGCTGCTCAAATCATAACATGCTATTGGTTAAGACATTGCTAAATATCCTACACATTATTGTATGTAAGGCCGAGGTCTCACGTCAACCTTACAATGAGAGTCATGTTCGTCACTTAAAACAAAACAAGACAAGAAGTGCGCGACCTTACCCATACAATGTTAGTCACATATGTATATCCTAAGATACTTCTCAAGTAACACAATTGTATTATCACAAGAAACTTTAACTAAAAGCAAATTCGAAAAGATACCTACATGAAGTGACAACTTCCAGGAAACATTCCATTTCCAAAGAAGTTTTCCTGAAAACCTGCAAAAGTTTCTGGAATTTGGAATTTTTAAAAATATTTTTACTTAAAATTTGATAAAATTATAAGTCACTTATAAGGAATACATACAGGTAGGCACTTGAAAAAAGTCATTTACAAGAAGATAAGTAAAATAAAACTACGACAAAGCGGCTTTTTGCCCAAGAAAGAAAGAAATATAGGGAATCGCTTGAAACACAATTTGATCCCAGTTATTGATATTATCCTGTATGCCATTGAAGTTACTCATTATTTAATTAAAGAAAAAATTGAACCTGATTTAAAGTAAAAAAAATGAAATCTTTTAACGTTTCCCCTAAGATTTGGAAATTTGCCAAAAACTTTCCATAATAAGTTCTACCACACAAAAGACAATTCATATATATAGACATAAATAAAACAAACAACATACATAGGTACAACTTAATGAATTTTTATTCCGGATTCCATTCATCAGATGCCTTGTACAGCTACGTATACGTAATTAAAATCTATGTATGGCCCAACTATACAAAGAAATACAACTTTATTGATGTTTGCGAACATAGTTAAAAGGACTTATTCCTCTACCTGATTGTATAATTTTATAAAATGCGACACATTTATACTGTTCAATGATTAATGAAATTAAATAATAACCCATTAGAAACCAAATAAGAAAATGAATCGGTCACTGTCATCCGAGAAAATATTTTAAGTTGAAAATATAGCCTAAAATTAATATTTTTAGGGTTCCGTAGTCTACGAAGAAACTCATAGTTTTGCCTTGTCCGACCGTCCGCGGTTCAGCTCAAAGCCCACAAGTACTAGAAAACAGTTTAACCCATCATTAGGGGGTATCGTTGAATAGGTATTTTAAAATGAGTTTACCTACTTAGATATTTTTTTCCGCTGAAGTGGCCGGTCTCGCAAAAATATTGTACATGTTAATTTTAGCAAAAATATTACCTTTATAAAGCTTTCAGATATCAAGCTGAAACTGTAGTCAAATATTAATTTTGATTGTATCTTCTAGCTGATTTTTATTCCAATCAGCACCATCAAAACATATAATCAGTGATATTTTGTTATTACAAGGGAATCAATCATAATTTACAGAACATAATATTAGGGCAATAATAGTGCTGACATACTACATAGTAGATACGGAACCTTCCGTGAGCGAGTCCGATTCGCACTTGGTTTTTTATATTAATGATCAACTCTCTGAAAATTAATAAAATTCATAGTGATAAACAAAACGGCACCAGGTAGAAATGTAGTTACATAATTATAAGTATTACAACATAACACTCAATAAGCAATCAACGAGATATTTATTCTCTCGGAATAATCGTGATTAAAACTATAAATTGAAGCAACTTTAGATAAAGCCATTATCTTCATAAGATAAAATTTATCATTTCGAAACCAATCCGATATATAATTGTATAAAAGATCTGAGATAGGTCATTAAACATTTTCAACAAGATGTTAGCCAGGTTCACTGCGCTAGCAATATCAATTTTATATTATCAGGTATTTTCACTTTCAAGACATTTTTTTATTAATACAAATGTGTTATTTACACACAAGCTAAAAAGTGTTTCCTTTTTTTCTAGGTCAGCTGCAGTCAAACAAATGGCTCATATATCCCATCCAACTTAGTTTTAAACAACTCTTTCGGAAACCAGTCACAAGGAAATATCATGCAGAAAAGTTTAAATCAGTTTCTAAAGAATCGATTGCTGCCAAACAACTTGCAACAGACGCTGAATTTGCAGAACTCACAGAATGTGCAATCGCAAGGGACACACGGATCAAATTTTCAACAGATGGCTAATTTACAAGCTTTGAACAGTCAACAGAATCCAAATCTTCAGTCGGTAAGCATGCAACAACCAAACAATGTACAATTAGTGACACAACAGCCAGTGCACTTGAGCATTCAACAAACTCCAAATGTCCAATCAGGAAATACTCCTGAAATTATAAATTCACAAACCAATTCTCAACTACCTCTCAATCTGCAACACTCCACGCTAAGCATTCAACCTTTCAGCAATTCAGTACAGACGCCTATCAATCTTCAACAAACTGCATTGGCCAATCAAAATGGTCTCCCGCAAAATTTATGCGTTCCAAATCAGAATCCATCTTTCAACAACGTACAGATCCTAAGACAAGTTTCAGACGTAGCTTCACCAGCCAATAGTGGTCAAGTGTTTCAATCCTTCCAAGGTTCAAATATTCCTCTTACTTCTACAGTAACTTTTACATCTCCAGGGTCAACAACACCTGTGTGTTTCGACAATTCAGGTGTAATAGAGTCGCCGCCAGTGTTCTGTCCTCAAAATCAGCAAAATGCAATGTCTAGTATACCGTCTAGTGTACCTTCATATATTTTTGACAGAGCCCAAAACTCTAATGCTATACAAGCGTCAATGTTACAGACACCTTTCCAAAACAACCAGCCAGCACAGTTCACAGTTGCAACACCATCTCAACATAACCAGCCTATAGATAATTTCGTGCTCAATTCCCAAAATGCGGTAGACACGCCAAATCAAATAACAATCATTAAGTCCGTTCAACCTCAATCACCGGGGTTTCCATTAGCAAACCATGATCAGGATCTAAATAGGGGTTTGCCACAATCTGCAATCCCTATGTCACCATCACCTTACCCATCTTTAATACCGACTCTCACATCTGTATTGGCGTCAAGTTTGTCCAATCAACCTTCAAATTCGCTCAACATAAAATCATTATTACCACTCATTTTTAATCTGATAAAAGAAAGAAATGGTTGTGGTTGCAACCATCACTGCGGATGCCCTCGGAATACAAAATTTTCTTACGAAAATGAGGGTGTCGGATATAGAAATTGTCCACAAAAAAGAATAGACAGATATGAAGATACAATAAGCAGCCCTGAAGAAAATTGGATATATGGAAATGATTATTCTAAAGAATTTGATGAACATGGCCGATATGAGAATAGGAGAAACAAGAAGAGGTATGGAAAGCATAAAAACACCAAGCCTGAAAGTGTGGAAATTCACAAAGATTACAGCGACTACAGTGGAGAATTTTATGAAGATGATTAGAGCAAATCCAGTTTTAATTGAAAGAGAGAATGTTTTAGTATCTACTACCCACATTATTTATGTTTAGTTTATAAATAGACGTAATCGTTTTACAATAAAGTTTTTAAAAAAAATCATAATCGATCATTTTTAGGGTTCCGTAGCCGAATGGCAAAAAACGGAACCCTTATAGTTTCGTCAAGTCTGTCTGTCTGTCTGTCGGTCCGTATTTCACAGCCATTTTATTCTGTAACTATATGCTTATAGTTCACACTGTTGAAATTTGATAGGAGTATGTATCCTGTTAACCGCTTTACGATTCTCATACAAAAAATTGAAAAATGACATTTAAGGGGCTCCCATACATGAAACTAAAACCAAAAATTTTTTTTAGTCATACGTGTCTATGGATAGGTCTTTTAAAATGACATAGCGGTTTATGAAATCATTTTCTTTTAAAGTCTAACGTTTCATAGCTAGACGCTTCCAAAGTGGTAAAATGAGCGTCCACCCCATCTCACTTCTAAACAAAGCGAGTCTAAATTTTGAAAAAAATATGTAATGTAGATCTCAACAAATACTTTCAACGAAAATTGGTTCGGACGAGATCGAACTAGAAGTTTTTGAGATACAGCATCTTTTTAACAACCGCAAACATAACTTTGTACTTCATACAAACACTATGAAAAGCTAAGTTATATTTGCTGTCAACAAAATATTGTGGTATTTTACTAAGAGGAAGTGGATTCCCAATTTCAGTTAAAGTTGGTACGGAACCCTCAGTGCGCGAGTCCGACTCGCACTTGGCCGGTTTTTATTGAAAACTCCATCATTTAATTGAAAAGGAATCGTAACGTTTTCGGGTCGCGTAAATCTAGTATTAAATGACTACAATACAATAGTTTAGAGAATTGCATGACTCAGCTTATCTTTATACGCACATGTGCCTCAAGCTTCCAAACTGCCTGCACGAACTAATTGTGCATAACTGAACAAAACGCAACGTTAAAGATAAAGACCTATATAAAAATGAAACGCAATCCTTGTTCTACCGTTAGTACGATCAAATAAACACGATGGTGTTAGTAGCCTATATCGTTGCACTTGCTCTGGTCTGCTGCAGCGTAAGTATCAATTTTAAACTATTTTGTAACTTATTCACTTCAACATTATCAAAAGTTAGTCATTGTAACTTGTTATTTATTCACTGCGTCGTTAGTTCGTTGATTAATTCAAATGATTGATTGTCCAACAAACTAAGGGGCGTACTCCAGAGCATAGAAAGAATTGAATATTAAGATGTAGGCTTACTTATTTAAAATGAAATCTCTATGACATAAGTCTCAATGCAATACCCTCAGAAGCCTTGTTAGGTCTAAATCTGCTTCAGATTATTACCAGGGGCCAATTAAGTAACTATCAGATATTTTTATTTATTTTAATTAACAATTTTGGAAGACTTACAGCTAGAACAAGATTGCAAAACGATATTTAAAAAGAAGGCCATTTACTTGTTTCTATTGGAAGACTAAAAATATAAAAGTAAAAAGCGCTAGCAAATCAATAAGTTGTCGCTTAGAATTTAATAAAGCTAATTCACAAAAGCAATGGCAAGTTCAAATTTAGATTTTTCCTTAGATTTCAGATGCGATACCTATAGGACCTTTCGGTGGAGCTGGTTTCGGGCCAGCGGGATTCGGCCCAGCGGGATTCGGTCCAGCGGGTTTTGGCCCAGCAGGATTCGGGCCAGCAGGATTCGGGCAAGGGTTCTCGCCATTCCAGCCCCCCATAGTCATCCCTCAGTCTTGCAATAGCTACGGAGGACTTGACGACATCTTGTCGTATTTGCTGCTGCTTTCGATCTTTTGAATGTTAATTAAAGATAAGAGAACGTTTTGTTTGTCTTTGGTGTAAATAAAATGGTCTAAAATCTTTATTCCTTTTGTTTTATTTGTTGTTTTACTAGGGTTGCGTCACCGGCGTCAATTTTCGGATTTCCCTTATATTTTCATTGTAAGTAACCCAGCTAACATAGCAGTTAGCGCAAGCGCACGTAACACTTGAGCAGGGAGCATTATTTTGGCGCGGAGTTTTTATTAAAACTGTGAGCTTCTAAGATATTTATTTAAATTAAACGATGTACAAGGCAATTTTGTTCAAAATAAAATGCTCGTGATGATGAATATGTTTTTTATTAATTTAATTTGGATACAAACAAATAGTCGTGTACATCAAAACACCTTTGAAAATAGCAGATATTTTTTTATCTAATTTATGGACAATAAATATTTTGTAGAGAGTAAACCATATAAGATAGACATATGCTGTCGCGGACTATATTGTTAAACTTTAAAAGCGGAAAAATCTCGTCATATACAGGGTGACTTTTTTATCAGTACCGATATTTTGTGTAAAGACTCCACTGATGAATATGAACAACTGTTGCTATGGGGGCAATAGCGAAATCGAGAAAAAAAAATCAGCTGTTCCATACAAAAGTTCAATTGGCGCGCGGTCAAAATGTATGGAACAGCTGATTATTTTTCTCGATTTCGCTATTGTCCCCATAGTAAAAGTTGTTCATATTCGTCAGTGGAGTCTTTACACAAAATATCGGTACTGATAAAAAAGTCACCCTGTATGATTTTTGTTTATATTAAACGGTTTACGCTGAGTACAAAACGGAAGCTCTCAAAAGTAATCCCCCTCCCCCCCCCCCTCCCGTCTCGCAACATTTTTCATTGTTGTTTTGAGCTCATAAGTCGTATCGTAATGATTTATAAGCTACGTGTAGCTTTTCAACACAAAAATATTTTTTCAAATCAGTCCAGTAGTTCCTGAGATGAGCGCATTCATACAAACAAACAAACACTTCTTTTCTAAATAATAATAGTATACATTATTACTTATTTAAGGGATGAGAGGAATTAACTTTCTCTCTATAGATGAACTAGAAAACTACCTCTAATTTAGTTCGAAATGTATTCTAGTACGCTGGATACCTATGGTAGGTTTGTTTGTAGGATGTTTGAATGAACAAGAAAGTCCCTTTGTCGATATTCTTATGGAGGATAAAATGGTCTAGTATTTACCATAAGGTCTACAATAGGCTATTTCACCATCGCTGAAGAAGCACTAACCAACGAATAATCCAGTTAGAAACGTCATTTTTACAATGAAATTCTACCATGTTGCTGGAATAAAAAAAGATGGTTCCGTTGTGGATATTCTTATGGACGATAAAATGGTCTAAAACACAATTTATTTAACTGCACTATCATTTTCAGTTCTTGAGATTGACCAGGGCCCTTTTTTTTAATCACTTGCGTCAAGATGGCGCGTGATATTAATTGATTAATGTCCGATTTTCCAATGAAAATTAGTATAATTCCACTTATGACTGATACGAAAAAAGATCACTGATTTTTTTGAGTACCAACAACTATGTATAAGGTGATTTTTATTGATTTTTAATTCGTTTTCAAACTCAATTCACACGCCATAATCAAGCGAGTGATTCAAAAATAGGGCCCCAGTACCTTTACCATGAGTTTACTCGCTAGCGACGACGTAACTTTTTGTATGGACAAGTTTAGTTCTGTCAGTGACCTCTAGAGGCGCTGTGCAATTTTCCATAGACTTCTTTACGTCGGCGCTAGCGAGTAAAGCCGTCGTAAACTCATGGTAACGGTACAAATAATATTCCCTAAATGTCTGCAGTAATGGCACAGAAAATATAATAGTACTACGTACAGAAGGATCACTGTGCTAAGAATGATAAAGTAAAAACAACTTTCGCTGCAACGCAATGAAGTGCAATTCACTTCGCACGATTTTAATTCAAGGTTGTTTCATCTACCTATCTATACCTGTCTCTTTCTAACACGTAACGCTTTCCCTGTTTCGCGGCCTTGAATGTGTCAGGGTTGAGAGCGGTGCGTGGCACGAACATACGCGTAGGTACACAACGCGCTACTCAAATAAAATAAATAGTCTAGAGGACCTAGCACATTTCTTGACTGTGTTCTATCGGAGAAAGTAATTGATAGTGTCAGCGTTCGTTCAATATTAAAATAAGTGTTTACTCTGTCTAATTTAATTATTTGGTACAAAATTACTGAATTCGGAGAAATGAAAGTACAAACCAAACACACATGTATGTACGGACAACAGCACGTCAAGGTAAACACTGTGGTATCTTATGCAGTTGTAATAAGGGTAAATAATAAGGGTAAAATTGTATAGTAGAATTATTTTCTCAGTGCAGTTTGGGTCATAAATCATAGCTCAGCCTCAGCCCGGTTAGGGCGGTGAGTATGTAGCGCGGGCGCACCGCCGTTTTAAAATTTATATTATTAAAAAAAATTAGTTTATTATAAATAATTTCAATAAATATATAATTTATATTAATTTATTTTTTTATAAAAAAATATATAGTACATTCGCCAGCATCTTAGGTTACACACACTTTTGTTGCAAACTAGCACTAATGTCAACTGCATAAGATACCAGTGTTAACCTTAATCTGTTGTTGTCCGTACTTAACTACAAAAAGAGACTTTTGTTTATGTAAACCTTATCTATCGTACTGTTATAAATGCTATTAAAATCGAGATTAATTTAATTGGAATACCTAAAAATTAAGGGTGATATTATATAGCTAAAGTGAAATAATGAACTGTAGCTCTTGGACTATTAGATTTTGTACTACGTAAAATCCTGACACAAAAATTTTCAAGTAATTTGGTAGGTACTTATACATATTATGCTAAATTTAAAGTAAGTTTATTGACCTGTTTCCGTTTATTTTAAGTTAGATTGACGTAAGTAACTGGGTAGGTACCTATCTTAAACTCAAACCTATTTCTTTGAACAAGAAATGTTGAATACCTACCTACAAAATTTGTTTTGATAAATAATGTAATAATTAGTAACACATATTTCAAATTATTAATAGTTATTTCGCTGTAACGAAGTCAGTCACAGGCTGAGAAAATAAACACAGTCACAGGCGCGTGGCGCGGTTCCTCAGCGGCAGCCCCGCGCTCATTTATGCTCGGCGTACCGAGTCGCTCGAACGTACCTAAACTTCGGAGTGACACCCCCCTGGTAATGGTTCTGTAACTTGAATTGTAAGTACGTTTCACAGTGGCTTGAAAGTAAAATATTACAAACGCTAGAATATCAAGTGATGTAAGAGGTTTATAGTTTAAACATTAACGTGCTGTAGGGCACAGTAGTATCGTATTTTTTCATACCCTCAGTATTTATGATAAGGTCTATAGATTGTTCCACCATCGCCAAATAAGCAATCACCAACGAATAACTTCTTTACTCAAAGGTTGTCAGGAAGAAATAGCTTATAGCGATAAGACCACCTAAATTGTACATTTCCTTAAATCGAATTTGTAAATCAATTTATGTTATGTGCAATAAAGAGTTGTCTATCTATCGTTTTCAGATATATGGGGGATGATAAGCTCCATAGCTAAGCCAATCGCCGCGAGGTTGCCAGCTTAGCCGTATTTTACAGGCTGTACTTTGGCGAGTGTGCGAAGGAGCTCCATTAGCTCATCCCACCAGCCCCCTTCTTCCATCGTACGTCTAGGCGTACCGCGGGATACCATCCTTATCGATGTGCCGCTGTTTCGAACTAAGCGCTTTTCATCAACATTTATAATGCGCACGGCAAAGGAGTGGAACTCGCTGCCCGCGTCGGTGTATCCTAGGGCTTCTTCTGGGCGAGCTCATTTCATCTTCGACTTCGTCTTAGTCGCACTAGGCTTGGGCTGGAGTCAAGAGCGAACCCATACTAAATAATATTAAAAAAAAACCGTCATTTCGCATGAATTTTTAGACGGATAACGGTAATGGGAATTTATTCAGACATTGCGAAACAGGCCGTAAAACTGGTTATGATAAAAATGCCATTTTGATTGAACCATCTTTTCCTTAATACTTGGACTATATACAACGTGTGGTCATCTAAAACCTATTACGCATTACATATTATTTAATGTGTATATGTATGTAATCTATTTTAAAAAAAAAAACTTGTACAGTTACTGTGAAACAATTCTAAGAAATGCAAGGACTTTTACTTGAGTTAGGCACTCGCATCACAAGAGAGGCTAGTGCCGCCTCTGTCAGTGTCAAGGTCAGTGTCTTGACGTTGGAAATTAAAATAGTCTGCTTGTTATTTTTCTACTTTAAATTGTGATAACGAAATGTTTGTTTACATTTTTTATTGGAGATGGCAATTAACAGTCCTGTCAGTAGACATGTCATAAGATTGAAAATAACAATGACCAACATGAACTTCGTTGCACTATGATATAAATAGAACTACAATTGTGGTCACACAACTAACTTATGTACGTTGGTACATGTTTATAAAAATAGAATAGCGCCGCAGTACATCCATAATTACTTACAGTGAGACGGAAAATTCTAGAAACTATCACAATTTTAGACTTGGTAAGTATGTATCCAAATAATCAAGTATGTGACAGAACGTTTTTGATCTTTACACAGGTAAAGATCAAAAACGTTTTGCATACAGATGAAGGCTTATTTCTGGAAATACTAAACTGAATCAGAATAGTTAAGCAACTCGACCACATTATCGCATTTAATACACTATCCCATCAATCCCTTCAATCTGCTCGAAATAACTAAGGATCAAGTCAAAAAGTTTTACTGGGAGATCTAAGAACCCTTACACACTGCGACTTTTAGCATCGATGCAGTCGCGTGTTTTGAGAACGCGCTTCAGCATCGCGACTCACGCAATGAACAGATTTAATTAAGTACGATGCTAAAGCGCGTTATTATCGATGCAGTCGCCAAAGTTCAGTACATAATTTGACAATTACCAGTTTCTGTGTTTGTAAGTGTGTTTCGTGACTGTATCCATGCTAAAAGTAGCGCAGTGTGTATAGGTTGACATTTTGCGACTGCATCCATGCTAACGCGCGTTAGCATCGCGACTGCATCGCTGCTAATAGTCGCAAAGTGTAAAAGGTCTTAAAGGCTGTTACCAAACAATATCCTGCCTGTCGAATAATTTTAACCTAGAAACCATAAAAGCAAAAACTGTAGCGTAATAACCATTAGTTCTGCGAAGCAGTACAGGGTGCGTCAATACGACACATCTTTGACAATTACGCAGCTCTGTTTTACTGACAAATTAGCAATTCGTATTGCTTTTTGCTTTGTATTACATTTATAATATTATTATAATATAAAAACATAAGTGTTCATATTAACATCATTGTTGAACTATTATAATAACATTGATAATTTTCGTTTATTAGACTGAGTGGAATGAACTGCCTGGTAAATGAACGGATCAAGCTGGATCGCAATACGCTCCAGTACAAAAGATAACATCTTAAATTCAGAATTGGAAAGTTCTTTCATCGGTAGAATGCCTCATCAACTTTCAATTATGTATTGTTTACCTACTTTATCAATAATGATATTATAAAAATAACCTTTCCTAAAAGATGAAATATCCCTATGACGAGATTATTTTTCTTTAAAAGTTCAACAATTCCGAAACAGCATATGTCTATCTTATATGGTTTATTTACTACATTTTTTAATGTTCATAAAATTGATGAAAAACATATATATTATATATATATCTCTTAAAATATTCACCATCATAAGCATTTCATTAAGGGCAATTGAGTCCAAAACTTGATTTTAATAAATATCTAAGAAGCTATCACAATTGTGATAGCTTCTATAATGCGATAGCGATAAATATAATGCTCGAAGGTTGATTACAATGCGCTTGCACTAACTGCTATCCGCTATGTTTGCTGGCCTCTTACTTATAATGAAAATATGTGTTTTGCGTTGATATATTTTGCGGGATATCCAAAATATACGCGGGCGATGCCGCGGGGATCCGCTAGTGTATACATATGCATAAAGTGTTTAAAACTTTTTTAAATGAACTATTTTTAATTTGGGATATTTCTTTAGGCAGAATACGTTAACGCAATAAACCTTACTTAATTAGCTCAACTCGATGATACACCATAAACAATTATTTTTTTGGCCACTAGTCAAACCCCTGAGTGGCGATTCTTACGAACTTTCTTCTTGTGGTAATTCGATAAATAAAAAATCAAGTAAAATATTAACACGTAAAAAAACTATCGCACGAACGTATTAAAAATACATAAAAATCGTGGCCCTGAGAATTTTTTTTTTTGACAAAGAAATAATCTATTCGAAATGTGATCTTTTTCTGTATACAAACTGCACGAGAATCTGCCTTCTGATACTAGACTCTACCAAGTTATATTCTCGTCATTTGGACGAACCTACCAATAAGTGTTATAAAAAATTTCATCAATTAGTTGTACCTACCTCAGGTTTAATTTTCCTTCAGATTTATGTATAATATAAAACTAATGGTTACTTATTCCAATTATCACCTTAATAGATAGATAATGTAACGCAAGGTATTTTGAAAACAATTCCAGTAGGTAACGCAATCGCGAGGCACGTCTGTATTGCTAAATTCTATTTTGATAGCCGTCAGTTCTATATAAATGGAATTTCTTTTGAATTAATTTCATTTTAAACAGTACGAAAGTATCGATACTTTCTCTGTTAGTTTATTTAGTTGCATTCATTGATTTTTACTTCAACAATGGGCTCCTCTTGGTGGATGTTCTGCTTAGTTTTGATTTGCAACGCCAATGTAAGTGGTTATAATTATAATTCCTTAGCATAATTGAAATGATGGGTATAAGTTAGTTAATACTACATTTCAAGGTTCTACATATCCTGAATACAATAAGAAATAAATTAAATATTGGACACCAATCACATACATTGCTCTGATCCCAAAGTAAGTAGTTAATGCACTTGTGTTATGGAAATCAGACACAACGGTGGTACCACAACACCAAGACCCGAGACAATATAGTTTTTTTTTTCTATATTTTTCCGTGTCCGAATCGAATCCGGTACCTCGAAGCGGCGACGCTTTGAAACCAGCGTGCTTAGCCACTACACCACGGAGGTCGTCTTAAATTGCAATCATGATTTCTGAAAAAAAAAACAGATTTTATAAGAATGCATTCTAACTTTTTAAATTTGACCCTACAGATTTTCATGGTCCGCGGTCAGTTCAACGGCTATGGCGGTCAGTACCCGTACCCTCTGGTGGTTTCTGGTGGTGGTAACTGCGGTGGTGGATTCAACAATGGGATAGTTCCCCTTCTTCTGCTGCTTGCGCTCGATGGTAACGGAGGCGGTCTGTTCGGCGGTTGCGGTGGCGGTTGTGGCGGTGGGTGCGGTGGCGGCTGCGGTGGTGGATGCGGTGGCGGCTGCGGTGGAGGCTGTAGTGGAGGCTGTGGTGGCAGCTGCGGCGGTGGCTACGGTTGCGGTTACCAGAACGGGCCTTACGTTATCTAAAGTGTTATTAGTAGAGATGATTAAAATTTGTAGATATTAGCCAATAAATATACGTGAAAATACAGTTCAATTTATTTACATGAACACATAAAAAACTTACAAGAAGTAAATATCCAGTTTTTTGTATCTAAGACGTACTTAATGTACTGGGCCCCGCCAAATCCGAACCAAGCGAAGCGAACCAGGGCTTGGAAACCGGTATTTTTTCTGAACCGGTTTAACGAAAATACAAGAGGAACTTTTTGAAAAAGGTTATGTTCCTTTGAACCGGTTTGGAAAAATATGGGTAGTCTTCATTAACCGGTTTAACTTTTCGTTCAGCCCGGACAACCACCTCAACTTCGTTAAGATCTGCGTGTGGTGAGCGCATTGACGTTTGTTTTTATTCAATAAAACGTATTTTGTTGATATATCCTATCAGATACGTACAGTGGTATTTCTTCAAATTATTTTTGTAACTTTTAATTATAATATTAAACAATATAATGGCAATAGAAATAATTCTGAAGCATCTGATAATTAGTTTAACATATTTTCAAGTAAATTCGGTCTAAAAACAAGTCGCGTTGCGATCGTCGCGAGCGGCTACGAATTAACCGGTTTATTTAGGTTCACAGTATCGCTCTTATTTGGTTCCGCTCCGGAACGGAATTTTACGATGAAATCGGTTTAACCGTTATAATACCGGTAAATCTTGAACCGGTTTCAAGCCCTGATAGGGGCATACTAATGAATTAGTGATATGACACCCATTAAAACATTTCCTTACTATAACCTTTCCTAACCTAATTAACCTAACCTAATTATTTCATTTTTCCTAAATATCACATATTCGTTATACATGACCAATAGAAAATCCGTTTTTTTAATGCCAACAGAAAATAAATAATATTTTTCGACGCAAATACAACTTAGGTGCCTACCAACATTGTCACAAACAAAATAAGATGGCGACGCCTTGCGAGCAAACCAACCGCCCAAATAAAGAGTAGGTAATGCATTTCACAAAGCAGGGGACTTTTCAAATGAGGGTATCTATCATAACACAGAATTTTTTGATCTCTCGCCTACGCAGCTTCGGCTTCGGCGACCAGCCTCAGCCGCTTCGGCTCGCGCGGGTGCCTACCCTTGTTACAGCGGGCGGAGGCTGCTCTCCCTCCGCGCCTCCGGCTTTTGAATTACACTCTAGCACAGAAAATATAATAGTACTAGTATCGGGCAGACTAGTACCACGGCAAGTCGGGATTAACGCAGTTTATTTACTAGATCAATATTTATTACATATTTATATCAGTTATGCTTTAAATTGTCTATTAATAAAGTATGCTATATAACATTATTAACAAATTCGTTTGGAAACACGGACTTTAGAGAAGTAAAATTCGATGTTTCAAGAATTCTGCATATTGAAACTAACGTGGAAATAAAATTATGGGTAACAAATTGAAAGCTAACGTTACTTCGTTAAAATACGTCATTTATGAAAAGAAGTAGCGATGAAGTAAGTTTGTAGATTATAAGCATTCGACCAAATGAAATTGTGATGTAAGATAAGATTCTAGAATTTGTTGAATATTATTTTGAAACATCTGTGAACCGTTTTATGGGAAATGAAAATCGCAGAAGAAAATTGCGATTAAGTGATGGGTTCCCTATTAATTTCTGCCGTTAGTAGGCACATATTCCACTTACACCCAAGAGGGGTGAAATATTCGTTTTTATATCTTATACAAGAAAAGGCTTAAATCTGCAATATAAAAATTGTCGTACAGCAGGACAAATGAAAAAATAAAAAAAAGAAACTGCGACCTACACGGTAATATAAATGCACTTTAATATAGGTGCTATACTGTTTTAGTATCCCCTACCTAAATTTCTTCAATACCCGCTCTAATCTACCATAATCTGTCGAATCTGGCAACCTAAAACCAGTATGTAGAGCACTGTTGTGGTATATTTCGATTCTTATTATTTGGCATTTTTGTTTTTTTTTTTAATTAAACTCGCTCGCGCAATGCGTTGTAGAATTGTATGAATTCACCACTTGACGCCATTTTTATTTTATGCTCAATAGCGACACCCGTGATACGAAAAATAACTGAATTCTACAATTTTCTCGGCATTATGCATAATGCGATTCAATTGTCGATGAAATGTGGCATGCATATTTAATGACTCGGCATTATACATTTTGCCTTCGGCATTTTGCAAAACAACAAAACAATAAACAGACGACGCCATATGTAAACGCCGGAATTATATGTTTTGCCTGAGACATATACAAGTATACCAATGACTGTCATAGTATCAATGTAAACCTGTATTAATGATAGATAGTAATTCGTTGCCTATACTCAGGTAAGTTAATTAATTTCATCAATACCACTTTGCGTTTGCTTTCCAACAAATGGTAATTTTTTACCCGACTACAGGAGCGGTTCAAAGCAAAATGCAAGATAATAATTATGGTCAGATTCTATTTATGAAAATATGAAGTTGATTATTAAGGTATGTAACTACACAGAAGATCCACATTTAGGTTTCCAAATAGGAGTATTAAAGCCAAGTCATTAACTCTTGTCTAACTGCAAATGAACCAGCACCTTGCCAGACACAGATTAAATCGTTTAAAATTTATGGCCGTGACATACGAGTGTGAATGTAGCTTTTGCGTACTTGACTATTTTAATTAGTACGATTGTACAATTTTATTGGGGTTGTTTGGCTGGTGATATAAGATATCTACCTAGGTACGCACTTAGGCCCAATTTCTTCATCGTTAGTAATGGTAAAATGTCTTTACCAGCGGTTGAATATTTACCATTGAGTGTGTTTCGAAGAAAAAAATACCTGTAACACACCTACATTTATATAAACTTATACATTTTTTTGCTACCAGGCAAAAGATGGCGCTTCTTAATATTAGCCCGCACTGATAAAGTTTTTAATCAATATCACAAGTAAGCCCATATATTAGTTCCACTACCTGACAATATATGGCGCTTCTCAATATTAGCCCGCGGTGATTAAGTTTTTAATCAATATCATAAGTAAGCCCATATATTAGTCCCACTACCTGACAATAGATGGCGCTGATCATATGTAACTCGCGCTGAACATGTTTTTGTCCCGTTGGTTAAGTACTCCTGAACTTTGTGTTTAAAATCAATCCAATCCATTCCTTGGGTCTCTAGAAAGCACCTCATTGTTTTTTACCATCTTGGGCATCTAGTAATCCCACATTTTTGAATCTGTAAGGCACTGAGCTCGAATCTATTCGCTGCTTTGTCCGCACCCGAATTTTTGTACCTCAAGACTGTGGAATAAACTCCTATCTTCGCACTTTGGACTTTTACTGACGGTGACGTCACGCCGTGCCCTTCCGCCCGTACTTCGAGCAACAGCGACTACATACCTTAATTTTGTAAGGAATATTTTTCATACACACACAATCGATGAAAAATTGGGCCTTACCAAATTAAATGGAAAGAACTTGGTCAATTAAGTATATTCGTTTTAATTTAACCGGCTGTCTCGAGCCTTTGACAAGGTAAGTCTGTTTAGTTGGAAGAGGGTAGGGACACTGGACTCTAAAAGAAATGAGCACTTAGCATACTTAATATTAAACAAATACGTCGTCAAAACGAATGTTGCTTGAAAATTCACATGGCTATCTAGTATCTTCAAATTATTTTGAATACCTAGACACCCTACTAGATAGCCTACCTTACTAGACTTTGGGCAAAACAAAAAAAAACAACACCTAAACTACATATACATTGTATGTTTATTTTTTGTTTAAATACTCATTGTAGTTTCAATCAAGCGCTCACTTTTGCCCTTCTATCACTTCCTTCGCGCCGCCAGCAATTTCTCTGTATAGACCTATGGTTGACTGGTAGAGAATGCTTTTTGCATTAAGTCCGCCATATGAACCTTTTGTTTATGCATGAAGTGTTTTTAAAAAAAACCCTACAAGCTAAGAGGGGCTTTGCTTGTAGGTGATTGAAATACTTAGCAATGCCAGATTACAGCTTTTCAGTACCAAAGGTCACTGAGATAAACTTCGCATATGGCCAGACTGACATGGCAAACCTTTTATTGATCCTTGCTGGACCACGGAACCCTAAAAACTTGTGTTTCTAAGACCTTTACGTAGGTTTTATAGTGCTCATCTCCTGAATTTCCCTATATTTGAATAATTCGCTTTGTCCAATGATAATAATTAGAAAACTTCTTCAAGCTCCTGGTCTGAGAAGGATTCAGCATCAACGTCAATGGCGAATACATCACACACCTCCATTTTGCTGATGATATGCTGATGTCATTGTGGCAAAGGCGCTGGATGATTTTGGCACGATTAAATTCTATTTATTCATTAACTTGTAGTCTACAAGGCCCATTGTGTTAGTAAAATTGCTTAAACCTAGGTTATTAGTTAATCTTAAAAAGTGTCATTGTGTGGTTGGCTAGTGCCCAAACAATCGGACTGTCTAGCCGATTGGTTACCGCACGCAGAATGATATTGGGGCTGCCGCGCAGCCTACGCAAAAGACAGCCAGTTTTTTTCGCCATGTGGCGTCAAACCCATCTGTGTGAGCCTCGGCGAACATTGACGACGCGCTGCAAAACCGCGGCAGTAATAGCAACGCCCTGAATGCGTTGCTATATTGTTATTACACTGAACACGCAGGCCATTGTAAGACCTTTGGGTATATCTAAACCGCAGGCCCCCCGAATACAAGAATGTACAGTATGCTTTGAACAGAGTTATTTTGACTGCTGCCGTGCACCGTGAAAACCTATGGATCAGCATGTCCGTCCGTACTGACAATGCATACCAGAACTGGATGCAGACCACTTGTGATTGGTCGCTGTGAAAACTGATGGCCGGTGGGGCAGAAAAGTTCTTCAGCTATCAGTTTTGGCTAATAATAATAATAGTAATAATAACTAAACTAATAATCAAAATGATATTGTTCACGTTCGAAATTGACGTAACAGATAATGAAAAAGTAAATTGACAGAGTTTGGCTGTTTGCTAAATATTAGAATTGGTTTTTAGTTTCAACTATATAGATGGTGCATGTTATTCCAGTAGGTAGTCAATATCTAGAACAATTTTACCACATCTTTACAAACTACGGCAGTACCTACCTATTCATTTTATTCAGTTAAGCTTTGAAAATCCTTTACTACAAGCTGCATTCGTTTATTTCATTAAGTGATATAAAAACACACATCCAAAGCATTAATATACTTACCCGTTAGAATGATAAAAGTAGCCAAGTTGGTTTGATGAAACACTTTTACATAAAACTTTACTGCAGCGTTGCTAGTAGCAGTTACCGTTGTAGTAACTAAATCCTTTGATAACCATTAATCGCGAATACGAATAGCTATCAACCAAAACATTACGTGCTTGTATGCGTTTAAAGCACGGTTACAACACGTGGAGTTACCCAGTGACCGATTTGCTTTTGAAACGGCAAGTATAAATAGGAATATTAACAAAGAACGCGGCTATGTGAAGCGATCACCATGGGCGCCCGTACTGCCGCTGTTTTATCTGCATGCCTGCTCGCACTGAAGGTACAACATGTTCTTTTGATGTTCTTTTTATCTATTTTTTAAATTACATATTTTATTAAATCACCTCTGAGCTAAGCCTCCTCAACGATGGCAAAAAAGCATTCCATAAGTTTTTTCTCAGAATAAGTATCTGGTCATAATAAGATGCCTATTAAAACCTTATTCCCCCATTCCTATTATGAACATGAATCTAACTTTACACTACCTCTTTACAGGGTCATGTATGTCAATCCATAAGCACATCATCAGTGGCACTGTCATCGTCGTCACAGCCTTATACTACAAACACTATCACCGTGCCAGCGTACATCAAACCAGTCGTCCAGTCTTCTGACGTCAGCTTCGCAGCACCTTCCGTACCGAGCTATGGTGCTTTCCCTTCTATGCCTCCCGTCATCGTAGCAGACGGAGGAAACTACAACAACAACAACTTTCTCAACCTGCTGTTCTTATTCTACTTCCTGAATAGGAGGGGGTGCGGAGGAGGTTATGGTTACGGAGGCGGCTGTAGTGGTGGATACGGATGTGGCGGCAGTTGCGGTTACAGCGGCGGGTGCGGTGGGTGCTACGGCTGCTATAATAACGGACCTGGTTACTTAGATATATCCATCACGGAATCGGCAAGCTACGCCGGCAATAGCGCAGGGTACGGCAACACTGGAGGGTACAGCAGTAGCTACGCCAACGCAAATGCTGGGTCCAGTAATAGTGGGTACGGTAGCAATAGCTACGCCAACGCCAATTCTGCGGCTAGCACTTCTAATTATGGGTATGGTGGAAATGTCGAAGAAATAGCCATCGCTGAGAGTGTTGTCATAGAAGAAGCGCCACCCAGCTCGTATCCTTACACAACTATCCAAACATATCCTGGCCGGGATCCCACGGAAATCTGTCTAGTACTTAGAGCGTCGGAGTATCCTGGTCCATATTAATTTTTTAGTCAATACTATTCAGATATTTTCTTTTGATGTATGAAGTGTAAGAATTGTTTTACTAGTTTAGGTTTAAACTTATACAATGTTATAAAAAATAAAGTTAACCCAAATAATAAGTCATGTGTTTTTTTAATCTGCTTAAATATCAAATAAATCACAAAAGTTATGAAATTTGTCTTAGGACAAGTAATTGGTTAGTAGCGAGTAAGTATTTCTCAGAGTACAAGTGTCATGACTCACTGTTCATTACAAATTATTTGATCAGCTGTAGCGATAAAAACAAATACGATGAAAATTCAACGAATAAACTTGTCACACCAGCCACATTATAAAAATAAAAATCAGGCTTTTTTGTAGCAAAAATACTTTAATCTGTTTAGTAGGTTTTAATAGACTCTAAATACAAAGTTGGAAATAGTCTCATTTTCGCAAATATGTCCCTAAAAAAAAGTTAAATTCGCATGAATGAATGAAGTAGCAACTAGCAGTATAGCTATCTAGGTATATACATTGTATTGCCCACTGTACAGGGTGTTGTTTTGGTCAGTGACATCCAACTCAGGGATGATAATATGAGTTATACTTATACTAAAAAAAATGTTTTCTTTAAATTCTGAGCAAGTTTTATACAAGAAACAAAAACAAAAAAACAACAACAAAAAAAACAACACAACAACTTCACAACATTCAAAAAAATTACAAAACTAATGGGAAAACTCGCACCCTAGCGCGTAGCTAGCGCTTATCTACGAAATACTACGCCGTAGCTAGTAAGCTACGAAGAGGCTACCTGGTGTTGGTACCTTTAACTCGATCGCTGTACCGCATAAAAAAATTGTTTTGTGGGTTTTAGCCATTTTAAAAAAAAAAAATTGGCATCAATATCGTTTGTACAGCCACCCCTGAGTCGCTCGTCGCTGACCAAAACAAAACCCTGTATAAACTTTAAAAAATTTGAAATATTAACTTTTTTTGAGAATTTTAAACCAAATAATTCCACTACTTTTTATGGTACTACGTCGATTTTTGCATTGCAGTAGGTATGATCCTTAAAAATTTAACTCACTTAGATAAAATTATAAAGTTAGGAATAAAAACAGCCTTCGACATCTAAAATGATTTGGCCATCATTAATCTGTACCAATATTATAAAGCTGAAGAGTTTGTTTGTTTGTTTAAATGCGCTTATCTCAGGAACTACAGGACCGATCTAAAACATATTTTTCGGTTTAATAGCTCATTTATTAAGGAAGGCTTAAACTATAAAATATCACGATACGACTTATAAGAGCAGAGCGACAATGAAAAATGATGCAAAAACGGGGCAAAATATCCCTTTTGAAAGCTTCTGTTGCGTATGTAGCAAAACCGTTTAAGATACATCATCTTCAAAAATCATGTGACGGGATTGCTCCGCTTTGAAGGTTCTACAATAAAGTCCGCGACAGCATTTATGTCTATTTTATATGGTTTACTCACTCCTTTATGTTTATTAATGTTATAAAAAATAATGACCTATTTTCAAAGGTGTTTTGACGCACACGAAATACCCGTGTAATTTTTATCTTACTAACATATTAACCATCACGAGCATTTCATTTTGAACGAAATTGCTCTATATGACTAGGGCCAAAGTGAGCCTCGGTTAGCCAAGAAGTTGCTGGTTCAAGTCCCGCCCGAGCGCAATTTTTGGTTTCTTATTTCATCTTTATGAATATAAAATATGACACTGTGAGTGTTAAAAACATTCTAAAGCATTAGATAGCGAAGCGACATCAATTTCCAAGTTGAATTTATTCTGTAAAGAATAACTGCTTGGGCCATCTGTTTCATAAACAGACGGCTAGATGGCGCTAAGCGTCACGCAATTGACGTTTACATAAGAGACCACAAATTTCGCAGGGTCGGACTAACAGCACGGTAGCTCAATTGGTAAGAGCGTTTGGCCCGGTTTGCCAAAAGGTTGCTGGTTCAAGTCCCGCCCGTGCGCAAGTTTTTGGTTTCTTATTTCATCTTTATGAATATAAAATATGACACTGTGAGTGTTAAAAACATTCTAAAGCATTAGATAGCGAAGCGACATCAATTTCCAAGTTGAATTTATTCTGTAAAGAATAACTGCTTGGGCCATCTGTTTCATAAACAGACGGCTAGATGGCGCTAAGCGTCACGCAATTGACGTTTACATAAGAGACCACAAATTTCGCAGGGTCGGACTAACAGCACGGTAGCTCAATTGGTAAGAGCGTTTGGCCCGGTTTGCCAAAAGGTTGCTGGTTCAAGTCCCGCCCGTGCGCAAATTTTTGGTTTCTTATTTCATCTTTATAGGAAACCATTTTAGGCTATTAAACCTAAGCTATATATAGTTTAAGGGATAAGATTTGTGAGATTTTACGATTATGACTGAGGCTTTTCTAACTAAAGTCCCATCAATAATACCAAAGAAAACTCTGCTCTTTCTCGAAGCTCTTAAAAATGGATTTAAATTGCATACCACATACTTTTAATTTATTATTGCTTTGATTGCGTAAAGGTCAAAGCATATCTTTTCACGCATAACGGGATCGGCGCCGATTTGTCATCAACCAACCGGGAACCTTACGTAAGTAAAGGGATCAGCAATGCCTTGGCAAGGGATCAGCACGGGATAGCAAACGCCTTGTCTCGGATCGCGTTTGCTACATCTTTTGACAGTTCTTCTTGTGAATAACAGCCCGCTTGACAGGGTGGGCTTGGGTGGGCGGTCGACGAACATCTGGCGACTACCGTAAGCGAGTTGATACGGTGCTGTTACCGTTACGGGTTGATAGATGTGCTTCAACCTTAAATGTGCAAAAACTTATACGTGCTCAAACCATACGGCCACAGCGCACAAAATATTTGGAAAACATACTCTGTGGTCCATTACTTACGTAACGTACAGTCGCCAGCACATCAGGTTACCCGCTTTTGTTGCAAACTAGCCCTTATTTCAACTACTGTATAAGATTCTACAGTGGTTACTTTGATGTGATGTTGTCCGTACCTTAGTATTAAAATCAAATAAAAAAAAACGCAGTGCACACAGCTTGCATATTTTTATGATCATCGATAATAATAAACACGTTTTTAATGTAAGGCAGACGCAAACAATTATGAAAAGCTTTTTTATTTTAAAAATATAACGTGGCTCCATTATCGTTGACTTTCCACCCTAGGGATGGTTATGCTATTTTCCACCCGGCCATCTACACATGAAAGTTAAATTTTCCGAACAGGAGAGATGAAAAAATATGATAAGTCTTACCTACTAGAAAACCATCATTTAAGAATAGTTAAGACTTTAACTTCTTTGATCCTTTACCTCAATCTGATGAATACCATTCGGTAGAGATTAATGGTAATTAACATAGAACAACTCAATTCTAGCTGCCGTGAAACCAATTTGCGTTTATGTTTTGTCCCATAACGTAAAAATATAGACCAGGCTTGCTTACTTGCTGGATTATCTACTGATTCATCTATTATGCGAGATTTTGTCATTGTTTCATAGGAGGCGAAGACAACATAAAGATCTACCATCAAAAGGTAAGCTCATAAATAATTGTTCGATAAATAAATAAATTGAATATTGGACACCAATCACATAGATTGCGCTGATCCCAAAGATAGTACCTATCTAATGCTCTTGTGCAAATAAGACACAACGGTATTACTACAACACCCAGACTCGAGACAATATAAAAAAATCTCGAAGCGGCGACTTGAAACCCATCGTGCTTAGCCACTACACCACGGAGGTGGTCATATCAATGATGTTGAAAAACCGGCCAAGTGCGAGTCGGACTCGCGCACTGAGAATTCCGTGCCAACTTTAACTGAATTTGGGAATCCACTTACTTCCACTTAGTAAAATCCACAATATTTTGTTGACGGCAAATATAACTTTGCTTTTCATAGTGTTTGTATGAAGTACAAAGTTATGTTTGCGGTTGTTGAAAATGTGCTATATCTCAAAAACTTCTTGTTCGATTCCGTCCGAACCAATTTTCGTTGAAAGTATTTGTTAAGATCTACATTACATATTTTTTTCAAGATTTACACTCGATTAGTTTAGAAGTTAGATGGGGGGGACGCCCATTTTACCACTTTCGAAGCGTCTAGATATGAAACGTTAGACTTTAAAAGAAAATGGTTTGAGGAACCTCTATGTCATTTTAAAAGACCTATCTATGGACACCCCACACGTATGGGTTTGACTAAAAAAGTTTTTTGGTTTTAGTTTCATGTATGGGAGCCCCCCCTTAATTGTCATATTTTTTATTTTTGGTATGAGAATCGTAAAGCGGTTAATAGGGTTCATACTCCTACCAAATTTCAACAGTGTGATGCTTATAGTTACAGAATAAAATGGCTGTGACATACGGACGGACAGACAGACAGACAGACAGACAGACTTGACGAAACTATAAGGGTTCCGTTTTTTGCCATTCGGCTACGGAACCCTAAAAAGTCATGATGATTTAAAATTATCATATACTTTTTATATGAAGTTGGAATTACCTTACGGGCACATAATGCAACTTTCCCAACTAATGCTTCTCAGATGAGGTCTATACCAAATCAATTTACTAGCTTTGAAAATTGGAAATTTATTTCACTATAAACGAAATACGTCGATACTAATAACTTAAATGCTTATCAGTGCAGCATACGTGCACTTATTGACACATTAATACAATTTCGAAAGTGAACCAAACTAAAGATAATTAGCAATATTGGTGTTACATTCGAGTTTTGGTATAAAAGCGACCTCTAATTCTGAATAAAGTATAGAAATCAAAATGACATCAACCAAAACCGCCGCATTCTTTGCTTTCGTCCTCCTCCTCCAGGTAATTAATTATTTTTGAATTTTCAAACAGCACTCTAATCCCTCACATCTTTTACTTTGTCTTATTATTTATTTTGTGACTTGATTCAATCATAATAAATTAAATTCTAACAGTTTTTTTAAGTAGAATTGGACATTTCTCTAAATCTACGTTTAGGTGATCCACGAGATAACAAGACTGCTCTAGCTGGTAATTTACTTTCGATCAAGTTTAGGTCCTGGCTGAAGATTTAAAGTTTCCATCCAAAAAACCTCTCAACATTTGTCCCTCAAACTAAATTCAACTCTATTCTAAAGAGCTTTGCTTGCCCTCCAATATGACTAGACTTAGTTCCGATCTAGTGCACCTTCCATTCTTAAAATGGTTTGTTCTTCATTCTAAATTTAAATTGTTCTTGTCTAGTGCACCTGGATCCAGTGCCAAGTGATTCCATACGGCGGTGGCTTCTATGGCGGCGGATACGGCGGTCTTCTCGGCGGCGGTGGCTGCAATGACGGAGACCTGGACATCATCCCGCTGATCCTGCTGCTGTCGTTGGCGAACCGTAACGGCTGTGGCGGGGGGTGCGGTGGCGGCTGCGGTGGCGGCTGCGGTTGTGGGCGATGCTAAGGCATACGGTTACAATACATACTTTTAAATTGAAGACTATCTTTAATAGAAATGAAGAACTATCTACTTTGATGTTTCATTCTTTTTTAAATTACTTTAGTTGAGATGATGATACTACCAATCGTAAATGTTTATTTGGCTGACAGCACTTTAGATAGATTTTGCATAGATAATGTAAAGAATTTTTTTTAATATTTGTTTTAAAAAAAATGAAGGTTTATATATTTTCATTAAATTCAATTGAGTCTTAAAGTTTACATGAATTGTTTTCAAATACTGTTTTAGAAAAATAAAAGTCATCATCTCTGAGTGAAAGTTTTACAAAAAATCTCGCTTGAACAACAGTGAGTATCAAAATAATCACTTTGAATTCAGCAAGATTTAATCAGAAGCAGTTTTAAGAAAAATACAGCTGATATGCTGAATTCTGTAAATAAATCAATGTAAATAAAGCTGTTGGAACGCAAAATTCATCTAACCATCAAAAGAATAAAATACTTACAATTAGAGTTTATTATTCGGGAAATAAACTGATTAATAAATGTTTTTGTTTAAATAATAAATCACTCACCCTTTCTAATAGGTAATCGGCTTTATAGAGAATTCAAAGTTGAAGATGTAATAATAGTACATTATGATACAAGTGTGCTAAGTTGACCATTATATGCAAGGCGATATTGTGTGCGCACGAGCGAAAGCGAGTGCGCCATAAGAAAGCCGCGTATATAATGGTCACAGGCACACGTGTTTCATACGACGTTTTTCAACACACTTGCAAGGAAAAAACAAGACTCTTCATTTACTTAGTTTTTAATTATTAAAACAGTAAAAATACATTTCATTCGATTTCGATGGCAAAGACTTTCGCACGCGTTTTTCGCCTTGTTACGTATGTCCGGCGGAGTTAATAATAGGTTTTCTTCATTTTCTTCACTTGAAGTAGACATTTTCAATAATATTAAACTTCATAATTAATCCAAACTTCGTCACAGCCGACAATTATTATTTACGAAAAATGGCGAATTGTTTTTTTTTTCTTGCCGCGATACCGATGCGCGCGCAAGGCCTAGGCGCGAACTAGATCGGCCAAAAGCCAAGATTAAAAATGTAATAATTCGTGTTTAAAACACAAATCACAGAAAATGTTAAATGAATTTGAACTATTTTTTAGTAATAAATCTGGATTTACCATTTATTAAAATAAATATGTAGATGTTGTTATTTTTCGCATAAATACTGTTTGTTGCTAAAATAAAAGTATTGTATAACCCGACTAAATTAAATCGCTTCTTCTTCTTACTTACGACTTGGTACTAGGGTACAAATATAAATTGGTCGGGTTAATAAACTAAAAGCACTCTAGTGCAATAATATAATGAAAAAGCACGCGTGTTTAATATCTATGATTATGAGCCAAAAATCGGTGGAATAAAAACGTCGTTTTGAGCAAGTGTGTTGAAAATAATATATATTCTTTGCACAAGTAAGGACATAAATAGCAAACACATAAAAAAAAGACAAACAGACAAATCACAAGTACAATATTGGCGAAATCATCGCTGCAAACGATCTCTAATGTAATGTCTATTATTTGCTAGAAAACGTACCAAATAACAAAGCAGGGAGGAAAAAGGTTGAAGATGATAAATAATCATAAAAATAGGGCTGATATAAAAGGCAGCAAAGTAACGAGACTCATTATTTGCAGAGCCTATGCAAATTATGCTATGAGGATCCTTAAGCCTTATAGAAGAGGTCTTACACTCTTGAGAAAGAAAAATATGATAAAAATGCTTTATCTTTTCGGAATGAAACACTTGATGTCGTAAGAAAAGTTGAGGTGACATTTGAAACAGCTAAGGCGCTGATAATATTTAACCCGGGTTCGATTCCCGGGCGGGTCAATATAGAAATCAAAATTTTCTATATTGTCTCGGGTCTGGGTTTTGTGGTACCACCGTTGTGTTTGATTTCCATAACACAAGTGTGTTTGGTGTCCAATATTTATATTAAAAAATACCTATAGTTTGTTGTCTACTAAAATGGGATGTGTTTATCAACATTATTTAGGGAATTACATAATGAAGATCCGCCGGTGTCCAACCGATCTATGAGGTTGTACCTAATAAAATTCATTCGACAGCGGAAAAATATTACATGTGTTTACCAAAACCTTGCGATTGTTTCCATTCCTTTATCGTTGCTATGTGACAATATTACTTTTGCCCATGGGATTGCAAGAGTTTCAATTTTACAAGTATGATAAACACAAAAACTATTGACAAACAACGGAGAGACAAACACTCTTATCTATTTCATTACACAACAATCTTCTATTTAACGTATAAAACCATGCGTTTGAGAAATATCGGCAACTTTCCAAGAAATATAATACGTCAAATTCGTTATCTTTTCAATTGTTGCAATGGTTTTTAAGTGGATACTTCCGATTTTAGTGATTACAGTAAGTGTACCAATTATATTGTAACCGCAAAATCTGTAAGCGCATGTATACTTATATTATAAAGCTGAACAGTTCGTTTGTTTGTTTGAACGCGTTAATCTGAGAAACTACAAGACCGATTTATATTTTTTTATGTTGGATAGCTTATTTATCAAGGAAGGCTTTTAAGGCCTATGTTTTATACATAATGCTGCGACTAGAGGGGAGGGAGCAAACTCAAAACGTGCAGTCGCAGTCGCGGGGGACCGCTAGTAATTAGTATTTTAGGAACTCAGTTAATAAAGAGAGCAAACACAGTTTAGGTTACTAATTATTACATGATTGTTGCGGGAACATTAAATTATGTCTCACTGTATTACGTATTCTGACAATCATTCATGTCAATTAAGGTGTTAACTTTAATTATAATACCTAAAATCATTTAATATAAATTTCCTTGTTCAACACATAAACAAAATGTAAATAATTAAGGTTCCTATTAATAGTTTTTTTGTTTTTTTATATCCTTATTTTATTTGTATTAACTTTACTGAAATAACACTTTCAGAACGTCAGTTCCGGATCTAACAGCGGGCTTAATCAGCAAAAAAGAAGTGTATCTGCAACGAAAATACCTCGATTCAATAGTGTTACAGGCAACTTCGAAGGTCATGACTCCCCTGAAAACTATTTCCCGAACGTCGAATACCCTTCCGATATACTAGACGTGGCTAAACCATATTACTTTAGGGCTGGAGAAGATGCTGTCCTCGAGCCGTTTCCGAGTGACGTCAAAAACTCCTTTAAATCCATAACTCATTCAAGTGGAACTACGAAGGCTCCAGTGAAGCAACAAATTGCAGTAACTAAGCCAGGACAAATATCATCTGTATTGAAAACTAGTGGTGATATTATAAAAACTTTGCAATCAAAAACCAACACCAACACCATTAACAAGACAAGTGCAACCAATGAAATGACTGAAGAGAAAATTAACTACTATGAGATAAAAAACTTAGACCCGGAAACCAATAACACCGAAAAATACAGTCAAGAAAGTTTTACTGAGACAGTTGAAGCTCGTGATGTGAATTCCAACTCACAAGAATCAGAGGAATTCAACAATAGCACGGAGACATATAGCCAAGAGAATTTTACAGAAGATACTTTGACGGTGTCTACAATGACGTCAAACTATACACCTCGCCCTCAAAAAACGGATAAGCAGATAGTAAATAATTATGCAAGTAAAAAAATAGTTGAAAAATGTGTTTTCAATGAAGTTCTGAATTCAACCGAAGTATCTGCAACTCTACGTTCAGATGAAATAAATGAGAATCTGGAGGATGAAGATGAAATTGTTACTATTACGTCTGAAGAATGCATTGGTTAAATATACCAATAAAACGTTAGAAAACCAATAATAACTTTTTTTTTGTTTAAATTATTTGTAAAAAGGTTCCGTATTATGTGCATGTTTTATTATATTTAAAAATAATAATATTAATGTTTCGGTAAGTTGAGAATGTTACAAATAAATAATTATTCAAAATGTTCTGAGTTCCATATAATTTTATCATTTATCCTAAATCTTAATCTTACCCAAAGTTAGCGAACATTCAAATTAATGCTGCAACAAAATGGTTTAGTACCTGAAACAATAGAATACACAATTAATTAGACAACACATCAAATTATTGTTTTTATTCAGTGTCTAGACGTACAAAGTTAGTATATTCCCATACAAAGTTATTACATTATTATAATGATAAGAAAACGTATCCGTATTATGAGAAATCAGAGATAAGCCACTAAACTGAAATAGCTCGATCATCACGTGTCTTTAGTAATTCTATCGGACATAAATAGAAGTGTTTACAAGATCAATATATACAAACATAATGGGAGTTCGTGAAAAAGTGGCCTTAATTGTTGCATCCATAGTCATTTCTGGGGTAAGATATTTCATTTTTGTGTTTCATAGACTGTTTGAAATCATGTTTATGCATATCAAACGCTTACAAATTGTATTTAATGAAAAATGTTGTTTAAGTATTGTAAGCTGATGTAATCTTTATTATCTACTTTGCGTCAACGCATTCAGTCCATTCATTTCAAATAGTTTACTAAGGAGGTCAATAGCACTGTTGTATGTGAGTGCAAATTCATAGGAATGCGCGTATTACACATAAGCGCTGGAATTAAATTGTAACCGAAATTATTTCCAGATAGTATGCACAATATGCATGCCGAGATCTACTAAAAAGTCTGACTTTAAGCAGTACTACAATAATTTGAAGAAGTCTAAAGCCAATGCTACGCCAGCATTACTGGCAAAAAAACTTTCCACGAGAAATAGTGGGCTAAATAAACACGATGCCAGCATTGGACAGCAGAATAGACCAATTAACAAACTTTTCAACTTTCCCGAAATCGAGTATCCGCAAATGTCAAATACATATCAGATGCCGACGAGTATTTTGACTGATGAATCAAATAAATTTATAAATTCAAACAAGAATTTGATGAGTTCAAATGCAAACAATGACGATTTAGTAAAATATTTAGATAGCCTTCGAAAAATTGCCAAACAGAAACGCAAAATTGGAAATGCTAACAATTTAAAAGATACTTATGATGTTAGTTTTAAGGATTTGGACTATTTCCCCGATGTGAAATATCCACTGTCAATGTCAGAAATTTGGAAACCAAACTTCTGGAATTACATGCCTTTCAAGAAAGAATTTGCAGACGATTTTAAAGAGGCAAGAGCTAAATTGACGCAGAAAAACAATTCATTAGCAACTGATTTTAAATTGAGAAATAGAGAATTAGTCAAAAGAGTCCTTAGCCCAGGAGATCATTTTAAACCTTCAAATATTCCTAAGCTTCCGCCGTATTATGAAAGTCTAACGAAAACAATCGGGTCTATTGCTAAAAAGGGAGAAGACAAGGTAAGTCCAGTTAAGACACCTCTGCCTGATACCATTCAGACTACTACAATGCAGCCCATCATGGAATCTGATTCACCTCCAACAACAACGCCTAGAGAAATTATTACTACTATCATCCCGGATATAATTGTAATGGTAAATAGTACTGATTTTACTACGAACACTGAGATTCCTGCAAGTAATTTTTCATCTGCATTACCATCAGAAACATTTACTATAACACCGATACCAAACACGTCCACAGCTGTTGGATCAACATTCATTGAAGAATTACCTTTGATGACTAAAACAACGCCTTACTTTACCTATGCATCCACCTTTACTACTAGCCCAAACACACTGTTTACTATTCAAACAAGTACGGAAGCTTATCAGGCTGAGATAGAAACAGCTACTACGCCAAGCCAACCTCTTAACACAAATAATATAAATTCGATTTCTGAAAAAGATTTAGGTACTACTTCTGAACTTATAGAAGATATGACACAGCCAACGGCTACTACCATATTGTCATCTGTTGCAGAATATCTACCAATTGACACAACATTTTATACATCTGAACTAGACATTCAAACTACTACGACAACCGTTTCGTATAGCGCGACAGAAACTGCTGTCAATCCTACAACTCATTATTTAACAACTGTTTCAACTACTAGTGACAGTGATTCAAAGAGAATTCTTCCGGGCAGAGACATAGGATATATGGAAACCTCTACAACAGAAAGAACATTATCTACAACACCACACATTGAGGTTACTTCAACTAAAACTGAAATACTTTCTGATGTGACTACTGCGACTGAAACTTATGTAAGCACTGATGTTTATTCCACTATTTTTAAAGAATATGAAATTGAAATGACTACTCCTATGCCCGGTCTAGGAGATAATGACGTTAATCGACAGCCATATTCAACTGTCACTGTACCCGTGACAGATGTGCTAACAAGCATAATGCCTTTTCCTGAGTCCTCTATTTCCGAGGTCTTTCCTACTGACAATTTCCCTAACGAAGAATCTACGGTAACCTATGTAACGACTACAAAATGTCCTACTGATTTGACAACTTTTTATAAAACAACACAAGTTTTAGAAACGACTAGTACCAGCCCAAAAAGTTCTACTTACCAAGAGCAAATAACAGAAGCTATCCAAACGAAGGTTGATGAATTTACCATTTCTGTGGTAACTATAGCCCCCGCTGTTACACCCACAACATTAAACAATGCTGATAAATATACCGATTCACCGAACCAGGTTTCAACATATTTAGTTACTGAAAGTACATTCTCTAGTACTGACATTTTCGAAAACTCGATAAATGGAAATACAGTTACGCCAAGTTTCCCCCGACAGACAGATGACAGTCCAGAAACGGTTACTTTGACAGATCCAATATCAAACGAAGTAATTTCAACATTCATCAATGAATATGACACATCGGAAACTTCAATGCCTTCTTATGATTGTGGTAATTCTAACTCAGTCGCTGATCCTAACACACCAGAGTCAACAATATGTCCACCAATTCAGTTCAATACTACCTCCCTTGATCCAAATTTTATGGACATCAAGACTGAACGCTACAGCCACACAATTTCGACAATACCCGCTACAGATGACTTAACTTCGGCTTACGGTGACACTTCTTTTACCACTACTGTCTTCCCTTTTACCCCAACGACACAACAGTATGGCAGAAACAGTTTTCCTGAAGATTTTACTCAAACTTCATTTGTTTCTACATCGACTTTGTCCGATAAAATAACTGATTCCGTTACCATATCTTCTACAACACCTAGTCCGGATTCTATAAATTATAGTCCTAGTTTGGCATCAGATACTACTACTACTACACCAGATTTAACCGCAGCGTTACCTTCAAACGCGTTTTCCTATCCAACAGTAGATACAGAGTTCCCTCCTGACACGTCTCAAACTTTTCCAAGTAAAGTTTCAACAGCAACAATATCTAACGAGATATCTGACATCACTGACTATACTAATTATATAAACTCTATTGGACCTACTTCTACTACTATGCAGACATATAATGACAGTGATTCAAGTAGTGTGACATCAACTAATCCAAATAACGCGATATTCACAAATTCGAACAGTTCTAAACAAAATAATACAGAAGACAATGATGATATTATTACCGTCGATGATGATTATCCTGTTCTGTCCAGTATAATAGAGTCTTTGATAGACCAATATTTCTTAGATCTGTATTATGAAAGTTTGTCAGAAAATGCACTAAAGATAGAAAAAGATAGCAATGAAGGGGAAAATACTGAACTAGATAAAGATAAAATTGGCATTCAAGATACGAATACAGATGAAAACGCAGATACATCGCCTTTAAATAGTGATGTAGCAATAAAACAAAGTAATGACTCTCCACCGTCACCACTACCAGAAGATGATAAAATATTATCAGCACTTGCTATGTTTAAAAATACTCTAATGAAGGCTTTACAGTTCATTAATATTTTTGAAAATTCGTAAAAGTCTTACAATTTATGGCATACTTATTTATTTATTTATTAAAATAATTGTAAACACTTTTCAATCGTGTTTTATTGATTTTAAAACCTTGATTTTTTATGAACATACACAGTGCCATAAAATAGAAGCCATATCGTATCTCCTCACAGGGGCATTTATATTATATCTGTTCTGGCGACTTGAATAAAATACTATCATTTTCAATTTTCCAGCTAAAATACCTAGTTTAGCAAGACTTGGCATGAGAAAGTACTATTCTATGCAGATTTGAAATAACCAGTTCCGTGGGGTCTATTCTCAGTGAAAGCGGAGGTCGCTGCAATGAGCGGTATGCATGAGATCGAGCACTTTCTATTGAATCCAAAACTGGGCTCGTTCTGCTATTTATCTAAGCAACCGAGTACTTTGCCTTTGTCTGAAGTACTAAAGTCACACTATGAATTTGTAAGCATCTTGTTTTAAAAGTATAGATAAAACATACGCACATACATCATAACATATGGTAATTTAAAAATGATGTCGTTTATTTTCGTTTTTTATCCGGGATTCACTAAATTCTAGTACATGTGTTGTTTTATATTTGACATCTTTATTCAAGTTTTTGTCGCAGATTTTACTGTCACCTGATAGAGCAGGCATTCTGTAATGTACATGTGAGTTTATGTAACGCAAGTTAGCTTGCACCTTTACGGTTTAAGCACACAAAAGCGAAGTCGCAAAAGGTAGCTAAAGGTAAGAGTTAAAATAAACGTGCGCTGTAATTCAAATGTCTAGCGTTAATCTCGAAGAGAATGCTGATGGAACGACAACGCTATAATTCCTGCTAAGAAGCAGCTTATCCAAATCCTCTTACACATATATATGTACCTATGCACGAATGCATGTCAGGCTTCGCTGCCCGTCTTGACTTGCATGCACTATTAACTCTGCACTTTGCTGTCATCGCTCTTCCACAATAGTTACTGCCTTTTCTATCGCACTATGCTGTGACGATATGCATAGTTGGCTAATTATCTTCATAAAAAAAAGGGTGTTTAATTAAAAGTTTATAATCTTTGTAAACACACTTTCTTATTTCATGGATTTCTACTACCTGCGCGAATACTCAACTTGAGTTTTTAATATACAACTTAAGTATTTTTACTGTTGCAATTCGTTTCATAGAAATTAATTAATAACTTTAGTTTTCGTTTCAATCTCTCAATCAACTCGATAATAAATGATACCAAATCTACTTACGTAATTTAAAGATGTTAACAACGATCGAAAGACAAACTGGTGACGAACGGCCGATTGAATTGATTGAAACTATGTCGCTATTTGATTACCTGTAGATTTTTATTATTATCTATCTACCCAAATCAAAGAATTTTCGCTATTAAGAAACAAGTCACTGGCAACTACGTATTTTAACGGTTGTAAATTCTAAGAGAAATTATTGGTATTATAACATTTTTTCTAATGAATGTATCTAATTAGAAAATGATATCTTCGTTTCAATCGCCTCGATCATGACATGAAAAGATCCGATCACGCAATGATACGGCAAGGATGCGATGTAGACTCTTAGCGCGATCACTTCCCACCGCTTCACCGACAAAAAGCGAAAGATAAACCGGTGACGGGCGATTGACAAAACTAGTCGCTAATCATTGAATTTAATTACGCAGAAAAATGTCGGCGTGGAAACCGGTCTGCTGCAGCGACCTTGCGATTACATCACATGCCGCGGTCCGTTGCGCGGGAGTGCCGGCGCCTGGGCCGCGCTGCGCGTGATCATGTACGTTTACTATAGTGAATGAAGAGTATCTTTTGGTATCTTAAGGGCTGATGGGTTAAGGCTTTCTGGGATACAATTTTACAGCTTGTCAAGTAAATCCAAATTATGCGTGATCACGATTTATCATGGGTAGTTTAAGATGTTTTACTTACGGCCGTTCCCTATATCCATTCTAACTGTGGTTTTGCCCTACTAGAGTTAGAAATGGTTATCTACCTTTAGATTTTTTGTTTCTATAAACCTACTGGCAGTAGGGTAAACTATCTCTGGATGCATCTTATCGATGGGAGGACGGATAGCTTACTAGGGATAGGCATTTGTATGAAATTGACATTTATTGCGTTCCTATAATGTTTTTCATCTGACTGTCAGTCAGTTTGACTATCTCTAGTAACCCCAGAATTCAATCTTAGGATTTCGGAGGATAACGCTCTTGTACACCCTGGCAAATTAGGTACTAGTTTTAAATGTTTCATTGATTTATTTATGTAAAAGTCCTGCTGCTCACAAGGTTAAGATAGAAACTTTCTCCCTAGTGGTGAAGATGTTCCTTTACCCTAAGAAACTGACCCTAGCCATAACCCCGCCTAACAAAAGATACTTAGATATAATAAGGATGATGTGGTAGGAGAGCTGCGTTTAGGTCATCCAGGGCAGCAGCCTTAAGATGGTAGGTAGGTGGTGGGACCCGCTACCAGTCTGACAGACTGCCCAAACTGATCATAAGGACGGATAAAGGTGTCTGCTGCAGTGAAGGGAAATGAGAACAACAAGGACGGATAATATCTGATTTATTGGTAGTAAATTAGTTTATTTAAAATATTAACAGATACATTAATAGGTGGGCCGCCAGTGTGAGTTCCGACGGTGCTGGATTCTGCTATGTAGGTCACTGACGTCTTGGTAGTTGTAGAATGTAAGGTGCTACCTCGTACAATTTATGAAAAACATAAGTTTCGGGTGGCGAACAATATTGAATCCAAGTTCAAGCAGTCAACTTTTTCTCTGGGAACAGCTGAGTGACTGGGAAGGTACCCGATGCTTTGCATAGCATTCGATGAGCCTGAAATAATTCCATCAGCATCATCATCTATTTCTTTGTCAAGGGAAGGTGGACTTTTTGCTGTGGCTGAAAGAAGTAAATAAAACAAATCAGTATAACATGAAAACAACTGGTATTTAAGCAAAGGATATTGACCAAAACTCTATAGAAACTCTGCACACTTTGCGGCAGCATGCGTCTTTACAAAATGTTTGGATAAAATATATACCTAAATATTTGAAAGAATACACACAAAAAATATTTTTGATAAATAATCAGGTTTACAAGGAATTCAATGGCAGATTAGGCATTTTGAGGTTATGTTTTGTGATTGCAGAGTTAATGCACCTCACCTACATTCATTTTGATACATTCAGAAGGTAATTGTTATATTTTACTACGAGACACAATAGGTATTCTATTGTTATGCGGTCGCATGCGACCGCTCGGGTGTTGAGGTACCCTTAAAATACCAGTACAATTATAATTCAAACAAGATTTTTAAAATATAAAATACAAAGACGCAATCTGGACCCGGCTTTGGTCAATATCCTTTAAAAACCGTAAACGACTTGTTTGTGAAAGTACAATTGATACTCACTCACTGCACTTATTTTATGAAAATAGTCCTCCTTGAATACATTGTTTACCAGCTGGACACATTGTTTTTTCTAAGCAATCGGACTGATAGCATTCTGAAACGTTTGCGAAAATAAACTGGAACTATAACTTTCTATTTTCTTTTCAATCGGTCGTTTTGAATTTTAATATTTATAAATACTTTTTACGTTAAAAAGTATTAATTTTCAATCAATTGACGTAGGTATGATGTCAATCAATCAGCTGTCTGTCAGAGCTCAAAAACGTTCCATTTTACGTAAAGTCTATGCATGCTTCACATAATATTTTTACCCAAAATAGAACATATATATAATTAGGTACATAGCAATAAAAATAAATATTATTTTAAACGTATTATACAAATATTATCCTTGGTGATACATAATGTCCACAAATATCGTGAAAACGTTGACGCGACGATATTGAGAGGGTTTTGTACAACTGCGTAATTCGAAACGTAAGGGAGGGCTTGGATAATGTGGCCTATCTTCTGCTAACTGGAGATAAGCAACACCTATCTTTAATATAGAAACTGTTTATTATGTTCGATAGCTGGTGACAACAATTCGAGGATAGCTATCTATCTTTGATCTTAGTTTGCATATAGGGAACGGCCGTTAATCTACCCAATTGTATTATCTGCGATATTTGTGATATTAGATCAGAATATAATCTGTCAACATGGACTCTTCTGGTAGGTACCTAAATAATTATAACCCTATGATGGCTGAAACAAGTTATCCCAGAAATCCCTTATAGGGATCCCTTAGGTTAGGGGTAAAAAAAATGTATTCTGCAAAGAAATCCAAGGTCACTGCAGATAATAATATTTCCTAATACTCTGCACATGCAAATTAAGGCACGACGAGTATATTGCAGCAAAATAGATGAGAGGATTTGAAAGGCGTGCTCGCTGAAGGATTAACTCTCATCACACCTCGATTGCAATTAGTGTGAATCGCGCATTCGAAAACTAAACCCAATATTGGATATACCTACCACAGACATATGTAGCACAAACTTTTATGGCAATACGACTCCTAATACAAACTAACAAAAGATGCGTTTAGCTCGAAGTACTGTCATCATTGCATCCTTAGGTCCTTAGATGAGAATTATTTCGACTCAGTCCCATTAACTACACAGATTATTTTAGGAAATACAATTAATAAATGTTTTTGGACATAATTGTACAGGGAATAAAACTATACACTTTACCTAATCATTTAATACAGATAATTAGTCAGGCACCAAGTTAGTACTTAGACTTAGTAGTTAATCAATTGTTATCGCGCCAAATTGGGTCAATATAGCTTCACGGATAATCTATGTATATGATAAAAGGAACATTAGAAAGCTGAATCTAAATTCAGGTATAAATATTATAAAAATGGCAGACATAAATCTACACTAAAATAAATAAATTCCTTTAACTATGAACTCGTTGGACCACTATACTGTTTGTTTCACTTAATATTCATAACTGTCTGGAGTGTTTGATAGACTCTTGACTCAAGGAGTCATACTGGATTTTTAAGATGTCTTCAATCATGAATAAATATTTGCAACTAAGCCCCGCAAGCATTCTTAGTTCTCTTCACGCACCAATAGTATATCAAGTGAAAATTTCGATTTTTAAAATCAAAACGTCAGCATAATTACTAAGTTGATATTCAAAACAATTTGAAAACAATTGATCTTTGGCGTTGAAACATTTGGGCCGTGGGGACCCTCTGCAGAATTTCTGTTTAGAAAAATTGCTCCAAAATTAAATTCTGTAAAATTAAATAATAAAGCTGGCTGGTTCCTAGCTCAAAGGATTAGCATAGCTATCCAACGCGGCGATACAGTCAGCATCATAGAGTCCTTGCCGTAAGGAAATGGTTTCGTTTTTGAATAGGTAGATTTGTAGTTAATTTTTCATGTTGCATGTCTTAGTTTTATTTTTTCCGTATTGATCTTGTCCTTGGATTAATAACAAGATCTATTACTTAAATCTTCAAATTAACTACTGCGCTGTATCCAATCGATTTACAGATTAGATCAATCGACTGCCTCTTGATTAATGCGTCTGTTTGTCTGCTCAGATCACGAGTTCCATAAGTCACATACTTATTATGATTTATTGCATACCAAATGTATTATATACTCTTTGAACTTGTTCCATTGCAAATTATATCAGGTCCAGTTCAGGCTTATATCTAATGATCTTGTTCAATTAACGAAGATTGACTGTTCACTAAATTGTGTTTCTTAGTTTAAGATTACAGCTATATCACTGCTAGAATAGTTAGATACGGGATTGCCACCTACTGCTATGATCTCGGAGTTACTATCATGGCGCTTGCAATTGTGCCGAAATATCGGAAACTGATAAATAATAAGGTACATGGTAGCAATCCCGTATCTAACTATTCTAATGTTAATGACCATGAAAGTTTAAAACATTATATAACACTGCTGACTTTTTATTTTGTGGTTGCATAGGTTTCTGCAATTGGTGTGGTACCCACATAAGCATTGCAGGAATAATAATAAAGAGTAGATGTTCTCTTCCTAAGCAGTTGTTTGTCACGGCTGGCCGCACTAGCTTCGGGCCGTATGGTATACAAACAGGCATATAAACTGTTCCCGCATCAACGGAGACCTTGTATTGTCTACGATAACAACATAATGACTAAATTGAGCCAATCCACGTATTTAGATGACGGCATCACTTATCATGATCAAGAGATAAATAATAGATATTGCATGTGAACAAACAACAGATTATGAAAGGTAAAGGTAGTAATATCAGGACTACTTAAATGCCATTTTGTGAAAAGTCATTTAGTTAGGAAAATTGGAGTAAGATTTCTGTCCATCACGTTCTCTTATTTTTTCTTTTTCCAAAAAGTCATATTTCTGTAGGGTGTCTCTACTCTATTTTCATTTGTTTTTCGTCAAATAAGACGTCAAATTATTAAATGTTTGTATGTATTGCAAATATGCCATCAACGTTTGATTCTTTTTTTACCAAGCTTCCGAACACAGGATCTATATAATACCTTCCGAAGGGCATCAACTCACTGTTTGAACTGATTTTTTTTAGGTTATAAGTGTTCCTGAACGAATAATGCCTTATTAAGTTTGAAGTATTATTTGTACTTCAATTATGAGAAAAGATTTCATAACTAATAAAATATCCTTTACCAAACCATGGACTACTTGGTCCACGACCCAACACTAAGGTAGGTTAATCTAAAACTTTTGCTTTGCCTTTAATTGAATATTCAGACGCGTAATAAAAAAGTTAAAGAATAAATTGAACACGACACTGACGATATAAGAGAAAATAGCGATGCGAAATGTTCTGTAAAGATGAAATCGGATGATAAATAAAGACACTCATTTTCTTGGAGATCATTTACATTAAGATCAACGCGACGCTTGGTGCTATTAACGTACGTTGACGCTTTTGGGATCAACAAACTCAATATCCTTTTTTTATGAATTATTTAAACAAAACTATATACAAACAGTCGTATTATAAATAACCTAGCTTTTCTGGAGGAATTCTTAGGTCTACGGTTTGTAAAGAATGGAATGGTATCATCGTCCAAAGGGTTGAAAACAAAGATTTAACTGTATGTGTAAAACCGTAAGTGTGACCTACGCAATTTTCAGTATTATTGCTGTAACATTCAAAACAGTAGTACGTACATACCTCTTCTACTTCAACTACTTTCCATAACTACGTGAGAGGAATACGAGTAGTATTTGCATAAATGCAGATATTTTGGTCTTGACTTTTGTGCCAAAGTTATGAAAGTCTGAATTTTTGCTATGATAATGTGATCATGCACCTAACGCCTTGGCTTGCTGCCGAGTGTATTGAGACTTGAGACGTATTATTTATCTGTGGTCAGATGTTAAACAGTATTTTTTCAAACTTGTTAGTACACATTCATCCTCTAGTACCGAGTGCCAACCGATCTTTAAAAATAAGCTGTTGATCGATTTAAAAAAAAGAGGAGGCTATTCGAGTGTATACATATTTTAAAATATATTCACCCTCACATCTCAGTCAATTACGGACCCATTCGGAAAACATTTCGCCTACCTAGGTTATACCTTCTAGTTGGTCAAATTGTTGCCAAGTCGGGATCAGAGGTGGAATTGTGTAAAGCAATCGTATTCATTTGACAGTTCAAAACGTAGGTACGATATGATCTGTCAAAAGGCAGAACGGCATACATTTGATCATACCGTTCGTTTTGAACTAACAATGAAAACGATTCCTTTCCACAATTCCACCTCTTATGATGCAGACGAAAGTAACCCTCAAATTTTAAAGTTACGTTATATTGTTTTTATACAAGAATCTTAATGTTGACATGTTGTTACGTCTAATAGTCAACATTCTGTGCAATGGAACTGATGGTGGTGAGAGTTCAGTGATTAAAGTGACATAACTTATGATAGCTAAGCTTGATGTTCTTTTAAAGGTAAGAAATCCATTATAGGCGAACAATTTATTTTTGGAGTGGGTGCCATCACTTTGACCATCTCAAAAATCAACAATCAGAGTACCGAGAAAGAATTGTTCGCCTAAAATGGATTTCTTTCCTTTCAAAGGTCAAGAGTTTATTTGTGGGTTATTCCTTTTTTTAAGTTAATTTTATTTATTTATTTTAGTGATAACAGAAGAGGGGGGGGGGGGGGGTGCACCTTACGAGTCAGTTTTTTAAGAAGCTACAAATTACCTATCGGAAGTTCTGTCATTATAATTCCTGAGCTCCTAAGCGTTGAGGAGTTCCACCATCAGCTCAGCTCCACACAATGTTGACTATCAGACGCAACAACACGTCAACATTAAGATTCTAGTAAAAAAACACTATGCGTACCTTTAAAATTTTAAGGTTTTCCTCGATTGCACCAAGATTCCATCATCAGATCCCGACTTGGCAACAATGGGACCAATATTCAAATCGGTCTACAAATGACTGTGATATGAGGTAACACAGCTACAAAGTAAAGAGAAAAAAACATACAGTCGAATTGATAACCTCCTCCTTTTTTTCTACGTGAAATGTTAAAAACATTTCCTTCAGACTACACCCGCTGGTAGAAAAAATGAATTAACAATAAATCATGTTTTTGCTCACTGAATATTCTTAACACATCATAAATATTGCCAGTAAGAAGATGACAGGGACGTGTTAAAGTCGCTGCTGCTGACAGGTCTTAAAAACAGTTTTGTAATTATTATTTCTACTGGATAAAAAGAGGACTTCGTTGATGGTATTCTATTCGAGACACAATATGAATTGTTAAAACATGCTAAGAAATATAAATGGGACGGATTGCTAAAGGTCAAAGCAGTGATTATAATTTGTTTGGTCAGATTTTTGGGTACAACATCATTTAATGTAGGTGCAACGATTTAGCAAAATAACTAGGTTATCAAACTTTATTCTCTTTTACACGTTTCAGAAAATTCTGTCCTGTTAATCTTAAGCAACTCTACATCACTAAACCGCCCCGGTTCCTTAGACCCTATCGACGCTAACGCGCGTTAGCGTCGATACAGTTGCAAAATGTCAACCTTTACACACTGTGCTACTTTTAGCATCGATGCAGTCTCGTTGCTACGCTCGTTAGCATCGATAAAGTCGCGATGAAGATGCTGGAAATTGTTAAATTATGTACTGAAGTTTGGCGATTGCATCGATACTAACGCGCGTTAGCATCGATGCAGTTGCGCTCCGGCATCGATGCAAACACGCGACTGCATCGATGCTAAGTTTTAAATTTGTTCATTGCGTGCGTCGCGATGCTGAAGCGCGTTTTTAAATCGCGCGACTGCATCGATGCTAAAAGTCGCAGTGTGTAAGGGTTCTTAGTTTCTTTATCACAGCACGATGCGTAAGTATCAATTGGATTGAATCGATCTGTACAATTGTACGCTAATGCCCACCCACAGCATTGTGTAACGATATAACTACTACGAAGCAGATGGGCTCAAAAGCGGCCTTGGGTATTGTGACTCGACGACATTTTTGTATTGTATTCCCAATTTAGTTGAATCGATTTTAATTGGCAATTTTGGTGCGATCGCTTTCATCGATAAGAAAGTTGAGTCTCGAGTTGGTTTTATCATAATAGATCTAGACACAAAATAGGCGACATATAAAAAGTTTGTACATACTTACTTTATGAATTTGACAGCTGATTTTAATCAAATCTAAGAAATCTAATCAACACCAAAAGGATCCTTTGAGCTCATTACTTCCCCGAAGTCGTTATTCTAGTCTGTGAACCCAATTAGTTGAATTAGAACCCCTAAAAGATTTTAAGCCTGGTTAAATAGAACCTAAAGGCAATTACTGAATTAGTGTGATAACGTGCCGAACAGGTTATTCTGAACAAATAAATTAGATTACAAAGGTGATAGAGCCGCCACGTGTCTATATGGAGCAGAATAAGAAGTTTAATCAAATAATCGTATGTATTCAATGTATTATTATTATTAGCATCGATGTAAAGAGATAAATCCAAGTGACTAACTGTAGAATTACGCTAAACCAAACTTATTATAAAGATTAAAGCCACCGCAAGGTCTTCGAAGACATTTATTTAATCCTAATATCGACGATTAAAAAGCGAATTAAGAACATAACATTAATGCCGATTTTTCAACGGTCAGATAAAACTTATCACACGGATAAATAATAAAGCGTCACATTTAAAAAAAATACAGGTACCTTTGATCGGTGACAATTAGGTGACGTTTTCAATTTAATTATTCCTATATTTATAATCAAAAATCATATGAATATAATTTAATTTCAAATAGCGAATAGCAGCCTTTAAGCGAATTAATACAATATGTATTACTGAACGTGTCGTGATACTACAGGGTAAAGCGAGCTGTAGTTAGTCAGGTTTAAAATTTAATCAGTGAAAACAAAGAGGAAGGTCAAGAGGTAATAGCGAAATTACGGCCAAAGTTCCCGACTCGGCCACGAGCAGAAGTTAACAAAACCAGTCCACATGCGATACGGACATTACGGCCCGTCCTTCGTGATTTAGGGTTGCCAATTTAACAATAGTTTACTCAAAAACTACCATCACACCGATATGTATTAACCGACTGTTGAGTTTGAAAAATCACAGCGGAAATTAAGCTTTTTTTTCTGAGTTCCTATACGAATGCGATGTTAGATAAATAAGTACTTTCCTATCTCAAGATTTTCATCAGTAATTACCCTGTTAGATCACATTTTTAATGAGCAAAAAACGCGTTTTTGAAAATTTTGTCTACACATATCTCATAAGGGTTTATTCGTGAGGTTTACAGCCTGAAGAGACACTAGTTAATTTAGGTTAGGTGCAAGCCCTAACTGATTCTGGTACTGATAGTATCTAGTAACTTTTGCAATATCTTAACAATGTTAATCTTAAGCAACTCTACATCACTAAACCGCCCCGGTTCCTTAGACCCTTTTCACACTGCGAATTTTAGTAGCGATGCAGTCGCGATGCTAACGCACGTTAGCGTCGATACAGTCGCAAAATGTCAACCTTTACACAATGTGCTACTTTTAGCATCGAGGCAGTCTCGTTGCTAACGCTCGTTATCATCGATAAAGTCGCGATGAAGATGCTGGAAATTGTTAAATTATGTACTGAAGTTTGGCGATTGCATCAATGGTGCGTCGCGATGCTGAAGCGCGTTTTCATATCGCGCGACTGCATCGATGCTAAAAGTCGCAGTGTGTAAGGGTTCTTAGTTCCTTTATCACAGCACGATGCGTAAGTATCAATTGGATTGAATCGATCTGTACAATTGTACGCTAATGCCCACCCACAGCATTGTGTAACGATATAACTACTACGAAGCAGATGGGCTCAAAAGCGGCCTTGGGTATTCTGACTCGACGACATTTTTGTATTGTATTCCCAATTTATTTGAATAGATTTTAATTGGCAATTTTGGTGCGATCGCTTTCATCGATAAGAAAGTTGAGTCTCGCGTTGGTTTAACCATTTTAATAGGTCTTGACACAAAATAGGCGACATATAAAAAGTTTGTACATACTTATTTACTTTATGAATTTGACAGCTGATTTTAATAAAATCTAAGAAATCTAATCAACACCAAAAGGATCCTTTGAGCTCATTACCTCCCCGAAGTCGTTATTCTAGACTGTGAACCCAATTAGTTGAATTAGAACCCTTAAAAGATTTTAAGCCTGGTTAAATAGAACCTAAAGGCAATTACTGAATTAGTGTGATTACGTGCCGAACAGGTTATTCTGAACAAATAAATTAGATTACAAAGGTGATAGAGCCGCCACGTGTCTTTATGGAGCAGAATAAGAAGTTTAATCAAATAATCGTATGTATTCAGTAATAATCGAATGAATACAATATTTCTTACTGAACGTGTCGTGATACTACAGGGTAAAGCGAGCTGTAGTTAGTCAGGTTTAAAATTTAAAATTTAATCAGTGAAAACAAAGAGGAAGGTCAAGAGGTAATAGCGAAATTACGGCCAAAGTTCCCGACTCGGCCACGAGCAGAAGTTAACAAAACCAGTCCACATGCGATACGGACATTACGGCCCGTCCTTCGTGATTTAGGGTTGCCAATTTAACAATAGTTTACTCAAAAACTACCATCACACCGATATGTATTAACCGACTGTTGAGTTTGAAAAATCACAGCGGAAATTAAGCTTTTTTTTCTGAGTTCCTATACGAATGCGATGTTAGATAAATAAGTACTTTCCTATCTCAAGATTTTCATCAGTTATTACCCTGTTAGATCAAATTTTTAATGAGCAAAGAACGCGTTTTTGAAAATTTTGTCTACACATATCTCATAAGGGTTGATTCGTGAGGCCTGAAGAGACACTAGTTAATTTAGGTTAGGTGCAAGCCCTAACTGATTCTGGTACTGATAGTATCTAGTAACTTTTGCAATAGAATCAAGCGATACAAAGTCGACCAATAAATCTATATTAGTGACCGACCACGTCTTCCGGGGCCGATTATGTGGGTTTTAGTCGATGATGAAAGAAGAGGCAATATGATATTTGAACCTACAATTTATTTTCCAGAAAAAACTAATGCAATTTAATTTGACCTATTATTCATATTCTGTTTGAAATACCAAGAATAATCATAAATATCTGCACGTTCCTTTTTCCGTTATTGGACTTTTAGCTTAAACTTCATCATTACTAGCTACTCAAAAGCTAATAAATACATATGCGCCTGACAACACACCAATTGTCGTGGTTTCGAAATAAGGAATCATTGTGTTACGAATACCAGACAACGATTTTGAAGGGGGCGTCTCCCATAATTACTTGCATAATAAACATCCATGGCTTAGGTACAAATGTTCGTGCTCATCACACAAACAATTGCCCCTTGCGGGATTCGAACCCGCGATGGCGGCGTAATAGTCAGGAGCGCTAACTAATACACTCAGCGCGTCGTCAAAATATGTGGTCATTTTGCAAATGCAAGCCACAATAGATCAAGCAGGCCTGTCCAGCAAATAAATCTTCATTATAGCTGCGGCCCTTTCATCATTCACTTCATTGCCATAACTAGCCCTCAGAGCCCTTTGCTTGGAACCGTAAGGCACTGAATAATAACCGAATCGTAAAACAAGGGTTGCGCTGGATAAAGCGAATTAATTTTTGCGTTAAGAAATGAAAACTTTCCAACATCTTCTGATACGAACATAAAAACTGTGGGTAGATGTTTATTTTATCTGCACATTTTTTTCCATTGCATAACAAACTGGGACTATAAATAAATGTTTTCGTTTATATGTCGCCCAATTTAAGGCTAATTAAAAATATTAAGAACTTTTCGTCTCAGTACTTATTTTTTGTTTTGAAAAAGTTTATGCACACTGCTACTGCATCGCACTTTCAACGCTCCTTTTCAGAAAAGACCCTTTACACAGTGCGACTTTTAGCAGTAATGCAGTCGAAATGCAGTCGCGTTGCAGCATCGATACAGACGTGCTTCTGCATCCATGCTTTCGCGCGACTGCATCGATGCTAAAAGTCGCAGTGTGTACGGGGTCTAAGACCACGTAATGACCGTACATTGCAGTACCTACAACTAAATGTACTACTAAAGACGCCTTAGATGCGCTTATTTATAATTTATCGCGGTAATCGATAAAATTAAAACATCATTTCAATCACATTTAAAAAGGTTTCAACAGGCTTGCCAATGTGTCGGTGGCCGAGTGCCATACGCTTACGCCCGGTTAGCGTAAGACACGGGGTTTGATTCCTCGTCTGTCACATATCCTTTTTTCAAGTGCATTTTATATTATTAAGTAATATAATTTTTAAAAGGTTTTTAATAACTTTAATGTATTCATTTGTTAAAGCAATTAGGATTGCCTAACATGTTGTTTATGAAAATAATTATTTTAACGACGCGATAAACGGTATCGAGGCGTGCATGTGCTTGTATGTTACACACTGCGACTTTAAGCATCGATGCAGTCGCGCGTTAGCATCGATGCAGAAGCGCGACTGCATCGATGATAACGCGCGTTAGTATCGATGTAGTGGCCAAATTAAGTACATAATTTGATAATTTCCAGCTTCTGCATCGCGAGTGTATCGATGCGCGTAAGCATCGCGTTTGCATTGATGTTAAAAGTAGCGCAGTGTGTAAAGGTTGACATTTTAAGACTGCATCGATGCTAACGCGCGTTAGCATCGCAACAGAATCGCTGCTAAAAGTCGCAATGTGTAAAGGGTATTAGGCCTGCAGGAGCTTACGATTTGCTTTTTACAAATTATACAGGTACCTGTTGGTATAGAGCGGTGTGGAATAAATACAGTTTCGGGCCTTTTCGCAAGTGCTCTCCTGACATTTGGAACGGTCGACTTCGTCCGACACAACGCGGCAGGGGCGTACTTTGGTAAGTAACTTTTTGTTAAGTGAGTCCGTGAACTTAAGAAAGAAAGACATAACACGGTATCTTTATGATGTTAAGTTTTGTGTAAATGTATCTGGCTTTTATGACATAAAAAAGTTGTAACATTTCACCAGCGGAAAGATTTTCAAACCAATTCAGTAACAATATTGAGACTTAAGTACCACCTACTTAGCTTAAAAAATACTTTGAAGATTATACAACCTTTGCTTGTTAAAAATAATCCTTCTTTCTTGCCTTTACTAATGTTGAGGTACGAGTTTGCGGGTGAATGTTAAAAAGACCGGAAGAGATTTTATGAATGTTTAATGCTGGGAATAATGTTATAAATGTTATAAAATGTTAAATGTTCGAATGCACCCGGTCGCGACGGTTCCGTAAAATGCACTGAATAAAGTTAAGTTTAAAATAATCGACGCGCGGCCACTGCTGACTATGCATTGACCTAAAACTACGTGTTAGGTGCGTCGCACCGAACATCTTGCCGGGGGCAAACGATCACAAAGTTAACTAAATCTAAGTTTGCTTACAAAACATTTTAGAAAAGTAAAGACAAAGTATCAATTAAATTTTATCAAATGGAATTTTCCTAAAAATAGGAGATGTTGATTGGTCCGTTCCACGATCTTTCACATCGATTTGATCACACTCGCGCACTAAGACACTTTTCGATTTCGAATCGACATCAATGTTGTCCCGCACTTGCACACGCGATTTTTTCACTTTATCACAAACAACACTGTAGGTATGTAGAGCAACCTCGCCTTGCTCGGGAATAACTCGGGCGGCGGGCTGCGGTCGAGGCCCGCTGCTCGGGCCCTCACCGCGCCCGTCCGAGCCTGCGCCTTCCGTCGATGTTGCAGCTTCCGCTGGTTGCCAACGACATCTTATTCTTCTTATTATAATAATGATGAAAACTAGAGCTCCTACGCCCACCAGTGTATAAATGGCAATGTACTGGTGAACGTCGTGAAAGGAGAAGTCTTCAGAGATAGCTTGACTTTCTTTCATCATCTTTATCTCCTCGCTGATTTTTGATAATGCTTGTTGTTCATTTAATGTTAAGTTGTTATCTAACTTTGGTATTGTTATGTTTATAATGTGATTAATAGGGTCTATCTCGGGTGCATTTATATCTAATAACAGATTCATCTTATTCTCCATTGTTTGATGCGTGTGTATTAAGAAGTTATCATTTTTCACAACACATCCTTCTTGTAATGTAATTATATTCGCGCCAGACATCGTCTGCGCGGTAACTTGACTCTCGCATAATGTTCGTAATTGACACAGTCCGCAACAAAAATAGAAATACTTATTTAATAATGATAAGCTGACCCATTTATTATGGCACGGACTAATGTTTTGTTTACATTGCCGCGTCTCATCTTTCACACAGAGATCCGTGTCTGTTGTCATTTTGTAGGTAGGATTCTTTACGTAGCACATGTGAATAGTTTTGTCACGTGCTAAGCAATGTTGAAGATCACTTTCTTGTAACGGTACAAATGCGTCTTTCTGTATGTTTATCGCAACGTAATTTTCTATTGGGGTGATTGATATCATTTTATCGCCTTCACTGCTTGGCACTGGGATAATGTTATACAGCACGTAATCGTCTCGACTTATAAGTGGGATTCGTATCTCAAATATCACATATTGCTCTGTTAATCTGGCTCTGATCTTTAATAGTCTGTAAATACTGTCTGTGCTTCTTTGAATATTGTCAATAGGGAGTGTCAGATCGCTAGGTAAATGACCGGAAATAATATTAAGTTCTTGTTGCTTATGGGTGTCAGCCAACCTAACGGGTCGAAAAGCTTTGATATTTCAGATAAAAGGTTTCGTTTTGTTGGTTTAGATGTTATTTTGTTAATGTTACATTTAAATGTAAAAGTGTCATCTGTGGGATTCCAGCATAGTCCCAGGGTTTTTGAAACGTTATCTGTTTTGAAATTAAAAACTGTGTCATCACTGTTCTGTCTATTAATTGCGTTTTCCAGTACTTGTTCGTCATTTGTCGTCCATTTACGTAAATTGAATCCTCCTGCCTTTATTAATTTATTTATCTCGTCTATCAGTGACCTTGCTGTTTCTTGGTTATACGTACCATGTACCAAATCGTCCATATAAAATGACTCCTCTATCACTTTCGCTGCGTTTGGATATTTGTGTCGTTCATCAGCTGCTAACTTTCTCAATGTCATCATGGCCAAAAAGGGTGCAGCCTTAGTGCCATATGTTACGGTGTTTAACTGATAAGATTGTAAAGGTTGTTCAGGGCTCTCTCTCCATATTATTTTTTGTAGTTGTTGATCTATTTCGTCTACTAATATTTGCCGATACATCTTTTCTATATCAGCTGTAAAAGCAATCTTATACTGTCTCCATTTTAACAACAAGGATTGTAAGTCCTGTTGTAAGTTTGGCCCTGTGTACATTAAATCATTTAGTGAACGTCCTGTAGATGTTTTCGCAGAGGCGTTAAATACTACTCGATATTTTGTAGTAGTTGATTCAATGCGTTCGACTCCATGATGCGGTAAATAACAATCGAGGGATGACTCACTTTTGGCCGGCGTCATATGACCTAAATCGTTATATTCCTTCATAAATGTTTTATAGGCCTGAGCCAATTGTTCTTGTCTCTCAAACTTTCTTTCTGTGTTGCGAAATTGAGCTATTGCCTTTGTTTTAGATGTACCCAGTTCTGCCTGAAAATTCGGTTTCATGGGCAATCTAACTATATATCTCCCGTCTGCGTTTCTTTTAGTGTTTTCCTGGTAATGTTTCATGCACATCATATCTTCTTGCGACATGTCACCATCCTCTGTTATATCTTCCACTTCCCAAAACTGTTTAATGTCATCTAAATTGTTAATAATCACGTTACATTGATAATATGTTTTCGCATTCCCACACAATAGCCAGCCTAGCTTAGTTTGCTGAGCCATAGGCTGTGTAGAATCTTCACCTTTTATTATACCACCCAGCATAATGTTAGAATAAATGTCGGCTCCCAGTAATAAATCGACAGGGCGACTTATGTAAAACTCTGGATCCGCTAGCTGTATGTTTTGTAGCATAGTCCATGATGGTTTAGTGAATGATTTGTTTGGAAGATTTTTAATTAAATTGTTCATAATTATTACCTCTGTAGTAAAAGTGTAATTGTTAGACATTGAGTAGCAAGTGATGTTCAACTTTCCTTTACAGTTGTTTTCTCGCTGCCCAACACCGAATATTACTCCTTGGCACCTTTCTCGTTTTAAGTTTAACATCTGTGCAGCTTGTTCCGTTATCAGCGAGATTTGAGAGCCTTGGTCGATCAAAGCTCTAAGGGTGTAAAATGATCCATCTACTGCTCTCACGTTAATTAAAGCTGTTGCAAGCAATATCTCGGTACAATCAGTCGGTGAGTTATTCAAAACATTTACGGAATGTTTTATTTCATGTTTCTTAGGTTCAGCTTTTTGACGCGATGGCGTCACGGTCGATGAACTCGGTGTCATGTTAGCATTGGCAACACAAGCCTCGTGAATGAGCGTGTTGTGCTGACCACCGCATATGTGGCACGATTTTGTTGAGTTGCAGGCATTTCCGTTATGTGTAAATAGGCAGTTCGTACAAAGTGCTAATCGATTAATTGTGAAATACCTTTTTTCCACAGGCATTTGCAAAAAGAATTTGCAACCGTAGATCCCGTGTGGATTTTTACAAAGTGGACATTTAATGCCGGATACGTGAAATGATTTCGCAACTGGCATATTTCCGTTGCTGTTACGGCTTTGTCCATTTTGAGTGTTATTATAACTATTATTACGATTTTGAAAATTCGAGAACGTTTTTCTACTTGTTAGAGGCTGCTGTTGAGGGTAGGTTTTTGTGGGCGCTGAGTCTTGTTTACGCTTGGATGACTCAAGAGTGGTAAATTTACTTTCCATGAAGTTTAAAAAGTCCTGTAGGACAGGTAATTCGCGTGAATTTTTTAATGACTCTATATACTCTTTATGTGTTTCAGTATCTAGTTTTTGTGTTAAAATGTAAACCAAAATAGGGTCCCAGGTAGTGATGTCTACTCCTAGGTTTTTAATGGCATGTAGACACTCAGTGGTAGTGTCGTACATTTTCTTTATCAAGCCCAAGGATTGAGTGTGCATGCTAGGTAGCCCAAATAATATGTTCATGTGAGATGTGAAAATTAGCTTAATGTTGTTGTAGCGATTGTTTAATATCTCCCAGCATACTAAGTAATTGTCTGTACTAATCTGTAAATGTTGTATCAATCTCTCGGCTTCTCCCTTAACTTTACTTTTTAAGAATTGCATTTTCTGCGCGTTAGACAATGCAGTGTTCTTGTGTATAGCTTCATTAAATAAATCCTTAAACGATGTCCAAGTGTTATAGTTACCGTGGAAAACTGGAATGTCTAGCTTTGGCGTAGTGGTATCTCGGTGTGCTACCGACCAAATCTTTTTGTTAATTTCTTTCTTAAGGATGTTAAAAGTTTGTTCGTGGCTGTTAAACATAGATTCATATGTAATATCTGGATGTGTTGTTTCACTTTCTATCTCCCAATGTAAGTTATCAATCACTGACCAACGACTTTCTAAAGATCTTAGTGCATCATCTAACTCCCACTTGTCTGTCAATAAGTCAAGTTTTATAAACGATATAGTGCGTACAAATGCTTTAATGTTCACCCATTGTTTGCGATACATTTCGTCCAGCTTACTACTTGACCCTGTATCCTGTTTTTGTACGTTTTTGCCAAACTGTCTGTTCTCGCCTTCATCTACTCGATGTTGTTGCGGACTGGTAGTAGTGTCATAGAAACCATGTTCCTCGTCCTTTGACGGGTATTGTTTGTCCTCTGCTTGACTGGAATGTTCACCAAACGCGGCCTGTTGCGCAGATAAAGTAGCTGTTAGCTTTTTGTACCCTGCGTTGATTAACCTCGTCAACTCCTCATATACTTCCTTAGTTTGTTCATAGTATTCCGATACAAAGTATTCATGCTCCTTAATTTCTTCTCTGTTAAACCTTTCGTGTAAAATCAAAAACTGCGCCCACAACTCATTAAGTTGATCCGAACGTTTTCTAAAGTACTCCACCTTCGATTTCCTATCTGCTCCATCCTTTTTGAAGTTCTCACGGAGTCTCTCTATGCTCTCTCTGATCTCCTGCTGTTGTTTAAATTTATCTGCCATGTTGTATGTTGTAATGTTAGTTTAAAAAGGAAAGATCTTACTTGTAAGTCTTCTTTAAAGTTGATGTTACCGGCCCAGGGTGAATCGAACGACCTCACCCTCACCACGATGTTAAGTGTTGATGTTGTCTCCTCCGTCAATCACTGCAATCCTCGCACTTCAAAGTTCACCAGAATGTTCACCAGTTCGTTCACCTCACCCGTTTACCAAAAACTTTAAGGTCACGCGCGAGGTCCTAGGATCGAAGGACCATATGTTGAGGTACGAGTTTGCGGGTGAATGTTAAAAAGACCGGAAGAGATTTTATGAATGTTTAATGCTGGGAATAATGTTATAAATGTTATAAAATGTTAAATGTTCGAATGCACCCGGTCGCGACGGTTCCGTAAAATGCACTGAATAAAGTTAAGTTTAAAATAATCGACGCGCGGCCACTGCTGACTATGCATTGACCTAAAACTACGTGTTAGGTGCGTCGCACCGAACAACTAATAATCCTTTTCTCGCCTACTCATTTTGTTAATTCGGTACATTTATGTATTTTACTTCAGCAATAATTGCTTTCATTCTACGAAAAATAAGAGGATATGGATAGATCAGTATTGTCGAGCCACATTATAGGCCATTTCGTAAGAAGCCTGACATTTGGGACTCAATTCAGTCTGGCAAAGGTTCGCAAGGGGCGTACTATAGTCTCCTCCGATCACCGGTAGATGGCAAAGTTCACTTGAACCCAAGCCATCGTATTTCGCAAGGACATCGAATCTAGAGTACGTTCTAATATCAGGCAAAACGAAGCCGAGGGAAAATCTACCAGACCAGTTTTTGCTAGTGATTATGAGCTAGTCACCACGAGCGGAAAGTGAAAACAATAATTTAAAGTGAGTGGGCAACTTTGGACGCGTTTACCTTCATAATAATTCGTTTTCAAGAATGAACAGAAATAAAAATGTCATACTTACAAGTCACCTCTACGTAATTTAAGTAAAAATTTAACGCAATCAATATGCAACAATCACGGGTTGGTACTTGGAGAATAGTCAATTAAATAACGCATTGTGATATGAAAACGCGCCATTATAATAATTCCATTAAAGATTATGTAAATTCTCATTCAAGCGCAGCTAACTTTCATGAATTGTTATTGCTTATTGAAAGAAGTGGTTTTGTATTAGATAATAAACGCTAAAGTTACTTTCTAAGCGATCTTAAGTCAATTAAGTTACATACGTACAGGCTGGCCTAGACAGTTACGTCTATTTTTTTTAAATTATTTACATCCAGGGCTATACAAATACTTATACTATTTATTATAACTACATTTTAATAGTTTTCGAAGCTTATTTTTACATTTTTTTTTAAAGTTTTTTAATCTTAGTTTTAGCTAGCTCATAATTTTATCTAAGTTAATTAAATTAATTAGGATCATACTGGAAAAAAACCGACATAGCATCATAAAAAGTGGAGGTATTATTTGTTTCAAAATTCTCAAAATTTGCGAAAAAATATATATCTCGAAAACTACGAAAATGTGGCTTCTATACATAGGTTATTTAAGGATAGCCAGCCCTAGATGTAAGGCTTCCAAAAAATATGTTTAGACTTAACTTTTTGGGCCACCTTGTATATACTAATATCCAAATTATACAATTAGGTACTCTTCCATGATTTCAGCTTTAGTTTTCCAGTGACTCGAACCCAGTACCTAATTAATGAAATGTTTTTGCCACGAATTCATTTAACTCCCACCGAGTCCTTTCCAACCCAACCCGTGTTGGGTAAGAATGGACGCGAACCCGATCCCGAATCAGATAAAAGATTGATCCAAAAACTTTTCCATTTAGGGCACTAATACCCTTGTTTTTGCGCTAGCTGTGTCTGATGAAGACCTCAAATTGAACCGTAATGAAGCAGCAAAGCTGACACGTAATGACAGTAATGACGCCACAAGAAGTACCTATGCAGGGTCGGAAGTCTCGACATAGTTCCGTGTAAAACCACCAGGTGGCGCTCGAAAAATGCTGAGACAACATTGTTGTATTCGTGTATTTATTGATTGAGAAGAATTTTTAAATGATACTTAAAAAACTACAAATATTTTTTAAGATTTATTAAAGATATGGCTACGTAAGTTAAAATGATATTTGATGAATTAGAAAATCATAAAATTGAAATTGTCGACGCGAAATGTCAAAAATGATGCATCAGACTTCGCCCGCAGGCATCGAGACCACGACTAAATAAGGATAATGTGAAGATGATTGCTGACGGTGTCAAGGCTTCCGACCGGATTAAGGGCCGCGTTTGTTCATGGATAAATTAAATCTTATGCACCGTTTGATTTTGGTAGTTACATAATACAAGATTTGTAAATATAAAAGTGGATCGTAATTGTAAGAAACAAATAAACGGTCGTCAAAGTATTTCCAAACGCTAACACGTTTAAGATTGTTTAACATCAATTTATTTGTTTATTAGCGGTCCCCCGTAACTGCATTCGCAAGTTTTGAGTTTGCTTCCTCCCCTCCTGTTGCAGCGTGATGTTTAAATATCAACTACTTTACCGATTTGAAATAAATATTGTTAGTTATTCTATTTCTTACTCCACGCGTATGATTTAATCTCTTACTCTGCCTACGGCCTGGGTGTTAAAAAGTATGCATCTTCATTATTCAACAAAATTAATACTTTGTAAAGACTAAAGTAAAACTCGTAGTTTACCTCCGAACATATAAGGTTGCTTCAAAATTGCTGCTTTAATGGATAATAAAGTTTTATGAATGCAAAGTACCTACACGTTAGCACGTTATTTCTTTCACAAAATATATACAGAAAGCTTTCCCTCTTTTATTCGTGGAAACATTTCCATTGAGTTCGGAAAAGGACGAAGATATATTTATCTATTATCTATGTCGATGTTCTCTAAGCAAAGTGGAGTTTATTCAAACTAAATCAAACAATGCTGAAACATTTAATTTCTGTATTGGTGTATCGAATGTTAAGATTCTTCTAAAGTAAGATTTTTGATCCTAATTCTAAATGTTATTGTATATAAGTATACTAACAATGGGCCCTTAGTTGGCAAAATAAAAAACAAGATAGTTCTGTTACAGAAAGATATGGTCTAAGTACTACGGTTATTTTAGATGCATACGTAGTTGTGTAACTAACACTTACAAAGGAAACAATGAATCGTATACTAGAACTCGAAGTAGCGCTTTTCATTAAAATCAAGTAGATTGTGTAAAGATACTTTATTTACCTTCCACAAATATTTGATATGCTGTCTGCTTGCCCACGACTACGCATTTGACCTTCATAACCCAACTTGTCATAGAGATCAGAATCTACAGGTGAGGCAAGAGATAGGCGGGGGTGGCGTGGGCACGAGGTCCGTTGCACAATTGCAACTGCATACATAAAGCAAAAACCACCTTTATCACCTCAACAATAAGACCACAGATTCTATCAGCACAGGAGTGTTTTGCCGCATTCTACCGGGCGATACTTTAATGGTAATCACGGAACATTTACATTTTGCAATCGATTGTTTAAGTCAATACGTGTGAACTGCAGCCCTCATTCAGACAGCTCAAGTCAAAGTTCTACTCGTTTCCTATTTTTATTTGCTGTATTCTGGGATATGGAAGTTGTTACGTGCGAGTTAGTACGAAGTTTCGCAATGCCACATTTTATTAGAAACTTTTCTTATTTGGTAGGAAGACGCAAAGCTGCAACTGTTCTCGAAACAAGAAGTATAGTAAGTTATGGTGTCAAGAGTCAGAAGACAGATGTAAAACGCAATGTAGGTTATAGCAAACAAAGAAACATGTCATGCATTATAATTTGCTTTGTTCGTGACAACATGCATGTGAAAATTGGTTCTTTATATTGTATGATTACCACTACATAATACGTGACGGTAGACTTTGTTAATTCTATAAAAGGTGATCGCCCTTAAGTTTTTCTTTATGTGTAATAATCTCTTGAGCAAAAGTGTCAACCGGCCTGAATTACTTCCTCTAAAGTCCTTTGAAAGGACTTCAGCAACTTGTCAAGATATTGTCCCACAACTTGGGGAGTTCCAAACTTACAGGATTTTCAGTAGCCTCCAAAACAGGAGGTACTAAGTATTAACAATGCCCTGCTGACAGTCAATAATTGTTCTGCCAAAATATCTACAAAACTTCGAAGAGCACTTAGCCAGACAGTTGATTTTAAAGTGCCTTTGAATGGTCAAATCGGATATAACAACAACGAAGGAGGGAATTTATAAGAATTTGATGTTGCTGTTCACAACTTGTAGAGTTTCTATAATGTTGACTATTTCTTTTATTTTATGACAATAAACCGAGCTATATATATATAGGTTCTTTGAATACAAACTGCAATTTTATGAAAATAAAAATTGCTTTGAAATCCAAGTAAGACACTTTCTGTATAGTCTTATGTCTTTTAGCTGATACGTTTAAGCACCTTCTTTTGTACTGTTTGTGTGTAACTAGCAAAATGTTCGACGTTTAGCTCCCAAAGGGATAAACATAATTATTATTACTACTTATTACTTAAATATTTGATGTTTGCTTTTCATCAATCTGCCAAGAATCCGTCTCACTACTACAAAACAATGACTATGTATAAAATTTTGTAACAAAGTAGATAGTAGTAGGTACGCACTCCGCATTATTTTATATTGCATCTGTTTCTGCTCTTATGGACAGTTGAACAATCTGTTCAGCCTTTAACATACATTTTAACATTAGAAGAGAATAGTAGTAAAGTTTCAAGCTGCTTAGTTCATGGTAGACTACGGGTGCAGGAAACGCCGCGCATGAATGGAGTTGCGCATGCGTGGGCGCCACGGTCAAACGATCGCGCCAATCAACGGCGATTCAACAATTTCATCTGTATTGCGCAAGATTTAAAGTTTAAAGAAGCGCAAGAAAGACTGATGATATATTTTACTTATATTAAAAAAAGTAATTGCAATGGTACTATGGTAATAAATGGTACAACAATGTAGTCAATGAGAGGAAGGGCTCTCCAATCTTTTTTGCCCTCTTCCTATTATTGTGCATAAATATATGAACGTTCTTATTATAGAGCCGCACACAGATTTATTTAGCTGAATTTCGAAGTCAGACTATCATTTTCAAATTTGAAATCAAAGTCGGTCAGCTCCTTTCCATATTATGGTGAAAAATTATCATCAAATCGGATGAATCGTTACAGAGCAATGCGTGGATCTAACAACAGTAAAAACAGCTTCTGAGCTTCCAATTTATACTTACTTCAATCGATCTATCAGAACGTGACACCATTATATAAGTCCTTAAATAAGCAACTCACGTAAATAAATTGTTTATTCAACTCGAAGTTTAGAAGATTAATAATTCAGCGTGAACCCTGAACACCTTGCAATAGCTGATAATGCAGGCTGATGACGCAGAAACCGACCCACTGCAATCACGACGCATTCACCGGTTGTCACCGCGTGTGGGCTTTCAATGCATTTTAGTGCATTCCACACTTGGTAGTTTACATTTCTAATGTTCGCATTGATTATTACTCGTGGAACTTAACCTAATTTTTCGTTAGTACAATCAATCAACATTTATTCCAAAAAAGTTTGCGCCAAAATTAGTTGTTACCTTCCTCGTTTTGTATTTTTTCATCTATACTAATATTATAAAGCTGAAGAGTTTGTTTGTTTGTTTGTTTGTTTGAACGCGCTAATCTCAGAAACTACTGGCCCGGTTTGAAAAAATATTTTTACGTTGGATAGTCTATTTATCGAGAAAGGCTTTAGGCTATATTACATAAAGATACGAGTCATAAGACCACAGCAGCAATGAAAAATGTTGCGAAAACGGGAGAAAGATATTCCTTTTGAGAGCTTCCGCTGCGTACGCTGCGGAAACCGCTTAAGTTACACAAAAATCATGTATGACAGGATTGTTTAGCATTTAGAGTTCTATAATAAAGTCCGCGAGAGCATATGTCTATCTTTTATGGTTGACTTATTAAAACCTTTTATATGTTATAAATTTGTTAAAAAAAATATGCATTATGTTAAGAGGTGTATTATACACACAGGTATTTATTCTTATCAAAAACAATACATTTATCATCACGAGAATTTCATTAAGAACGAAGTTGCCCTTTATATTATTTGATTGCAATAAATATCTTAGGAGCTATCACAGTTTAAACATAACTCCGCACCAAAATAATTTGTTTGTTTGAAAGCGCTTATCTCAGGAACTGCTGGACCGATTTGAGGATATAAAACTTCACGCTGCGACGGGAGGGGAGGGAGCAAACTCAAAACGCGCGGACGAAGTCGCGGGGGACCGCTAGTGACACTATAAAAAGAGAAGTATAGAATTAAAATAACTTGATTCAAGTAGGTACTTTTCTTATGCGAGTATTTAAAGAGTACGGTTAGGTCATTAGCAAAGATTTTGTTTTGAAAATGTAGAAAATAAGTATCAATAATACCCACCTATTCATCGGGACTTTAATCAGCTCTTCAAAACTGTCCTGCATTTGCAAACCTGCTATTTGAATCCTTAGCTCACATAGTTGTGAAATTTCAACAGACGTAGTCGTCTGTTGAAATTTCTGCAGGGCAGTTCAAACACAGAAGCTTGTAGGCAGAAGACCACTATTTCCATTATCAAAGCTCAACTTTCAAGTCACTTGTTTCCGAGCGTTGACGAATTACAATTCGGGAATGTTGGTGATGTACTGAACAGCTGACCGTATTTTCGTGAGGCCGACGCGCTAAAAACGCTTCGTCTGCTATACGCGTCGGAATTTTTATCGCCCACTGTAGCGCGTGGATCACACGGAAATAAAAAGTTTTGTTTCATGTACAATAGAAATAACATTACCCACGGACACAGACGAGATGTCTTTAGACAGAGGTTTTACTGAACGTAAAATAGAAGCTCCTAAGCGTTCGAACTTACGAAGTAATGAGACAATATTTAATTATAAAAAAGGAACACCATTTTCCCAAAATTCAGACCTAACATCTATATTTAATAAAATAAAGTTGAAGAGTTTATTTGTTGGTTTAAACGCTCTAATCTCGGGAACTACTGGACTGATTCGAAAAAAATATTTTTGTTGGATAGCTTATTTATCGAGGCCATAAAACATCGCGCTGGGGGGGAGGGAGTAAACACAAAACGCAGTCGCGGGGGACCGCTATAGTCGATAAATAAATAAACAACGTTTTATAATGCCATTTGCGCGATTAAAATTATACGTTTACCCACAGGTAAATGTTTTCAGCATGAATTCAGTGGCATTGACTTTGTAATGTTATTGTTAGCTAATCATAAACGAAAGTTAATAATACAGCTGTGTTTTGTCGTAAAATGATTACAGGCTAGATGTAAGATTAAACTATTTAGTCGTTACGCAGGAACGGCTAGCATTCAACCGTTGTATTATATTCCTTATTTTCAAAGTGATAGGGACGTTTTGTTATCTTCGTGTGATATCATGCAACCGGTAGTTATTTAATTTGAATAGAAAGTACGTCGAAGGCAATTATCAGAGTAAACCACATTGTTCGTTAAAAAAGGAACGTTCACTTTTTACATCCTGCTTTTTAAATGAATTTTAGGTATTATAGGGTTTTTTTTAAACAATTATTATTTGTGTTTGAAATCTTCGTTTTTACATGATGCAAGTTAGAAAAATATAGACAATATAGGTTTAAAATTTCAATTTTTCTTCCTTTTCTGTGTAAATATTTTTTCAATCTTTGTGTTTTATGCGATTTTTATCTGTGTATATTGTGTGTTTGTGATAAAAACCAATAAACGTTTTTTCTTTCTTTCAAATAATGGACCAATAAAAAAATCGTTCAAACAACTTCGTGTTCTGTCTCATATCGAGTTACTTAAAAATGTTTTAGTATAAAAATGCTGTGTAAGTATGTAAATAATCCATTATCTGGAGCACTTGACATTTGACAAAGGTAAATGCACCTTTACTGATCCAAGGTCTCTAAATAATTTAAATAACTTATTCAAGCAATAAATCAATGCTGTCAAAAGTTAAACTCGGAAAGAGTTTGCTGAATTCAGAATTAAAATCTGCCTCCTACTTCTCGCAATATAGTGAACCGATTCTCAAAAGAAATGTTTACCAAAGCAGAATAGCGGATTTAATAAATCCATACCTAGAGATTTTTAACTACGATTTTTCATAAGTCGAGCTTTTGAAACGATTTGACTGGATGGAAGTTGCTCTCACAATCTTGATTAACATAGTTTTGGCCCCTAGAATAAATTACACGCCAAATTCTTCTTGTTAATTATTAGACATACGAAATTAATACTGTCCATCGGTTATCTATTTGCTGAATGGTGGATAACCACTTTTTTTTTGATATAACCAAATAAACACACTACTTTTTTTACTATAACATGTCTGCCAATTGCTTAGCAGTGTGTCGGCACTAGTCTAATTTTAGTACAAAATAATAAGTATTACATTAATTAAACTTGGCAGGTAGGTGAATCCTGCCAACAGCTTTACGATTCCCATACAAAAAAATAAAAATAATGACGTGCTCATACATGGAACTAAAACAAAATAATAAAAAATGCTCAATTCTATGCAAGTGGGTCTTTAGATAGGTCTCTTAAAATGACATCGAGGATCCTAAACGATTTTATCTGAAAGTCAAACGATTGTAAAAAAGACTCTTCCAAATTGGTAAAATGGGCGTCCCTCCTCTAACTTTTGAACTAACTTATGGAAAATGTAAAAAAAATACACCATGTAGATCTTTATAATACTTTCAACGAAAATCGGTTTGAGATCGAACTACTATTAGTTTTTAGCACATTTTTTAAACCGCAAATATGACTACCCTTAATACAAATACTATTAAAAACTAAGTTATTTTTGCTGTCATCAAAATCTTGTGATATTTTGGCAAAGTGGAAGTAAGTGGACCCCTATAATAGTTAAAGTTAGCAAGGAAAGCTCAGTGCGCGAGTCAGACTCGAACTTAGCCTGTTTTATTGACACAAGAGGTTATCCGTGTGTCCAGTTGGTAAGTCTCAAAATAAGTCAGCATAACTTATGATGAGTATATTTTAATTGTGTTGATTATCGTTTATTTGAGCATGATGATGACTCGGGTCATTTCATATCATAATTGCATCTGGCAATGTGGATGTCTGTTGCTCTGATTGGCGCCATCCAGTGCGGGCCTTCACTTTACTGGGTCATGATAATTCCTCTAATATTTCCTATTTATGTAAAACCACGTGGCAAGCTTATTCATAAATGACGTTATTAATTTCATTAGAGAGTAAGACATGAAGTATTTTTGGAATACCTGCCTACTTTACATAAATTACTTAAGATCTGGTAAAAAACCGGCCAACTGCAAGACGGACTCGCGCACTGAGGGTTCCGGTCGAACTTTAACCGAATTGGGGAATCCACTTAGTTCCACTTAAAAAGAAAATGGTTTTAGGAACCTCTGTGCCATTTTAAAATACCTATCCATAGACACCCCACACCCACACGCATAGGTTTGACTAAAATCTTTTTGCGGTTTTAGTTTCATGTATGTGAGCCCCTCTCCCTCCTCCCCCCCCCCTTCCCTCCTCCTTAATTCATATTTTGTAAATTTATTATTTTTATTCTTTGCATAAGATTCTTAAGCGGTTGACAGGATACATCTTCCTACAAAATTTCAACAGTGTGATGCTTATAGCTACAGAATACAGCCACTTTGGCTGTGACATACGGACGGACCAACAGACAGACAGACTTGACAAAACTATAATGGTTCCGTTTTTTGTAATACACCTACGGCTATAAAAAGGTAGTTGAGTCATAAAAAATGGCTTTTAAAGATTTTTTCAAATGAATTACCATTTCTTCCAGGTCTATTCTTACTTTCAGACAAAGATCTCTTTATTGGCCATTAGATTTGTCATATACTACTGCACACTTTTTAAACAAGTCCAACTTGTTATCAGTCACTCAAGATGTAAATAAGTCACTAAACTTTGCTTAGGAATATGTTGCTTGGTTTCAACTAACAAGGAAAACTCATTTATGGCTAGGCAAATAAGATAGGAGTGTGTACTCACAATGCTGTAACCTGTATTTCTATACTAGTTTTTTTTTAGAACCAACTATAATAAAAGATTCATATAACGATGGTCAGAAACACGTACAGCAAGCGCTTTCAAACATTCGCACAGGCGAATTTTCGATTAGATTTGCTGTTACCGATTAGCGCAATCGATTAAAGATCATAAACAAGTGCGTAGCCCTGAAGAGTACTAAGTTGCAAAAAATGTATCGTGTCATGACCCGAACGTTTCAATTGTAGCCTAGTTTCTCAGCAAGGTTGCAGAGTTGATACTTTCGGCCCTACGTATAGATTATAGCTCCTTTTCGGTATTGTTGCGATCGGACCGATATCGCGATAGAGCAGTCAACACTTTACTTGAGGTCAGTTTAGCCGGCACTCGATTTGTGCAATAAAATATTTTAAGTGCATAAGATAACATCTGAATACTCCACGAATTCCACTACATAGAGTTTGCGAATTCCAATCTAATCTTTCAAATTCAATGTTTTCGTTCAAAAATATGTGCACAATACATTGCAAAATCAACTATTTAAACGATAAAATTAGATTTAAATCTTTACATATTTTAAATGCTGTAAAATAATAACATATCACTACTACGAATAATTTAATACCTAGGTAATTGGCAAGTAAAGGATACCATTTAACACAAAATTAAGCAGAAGTAATTGTATTAGCCCCCCCCTGCAACTCATCGAATGGGAAGGAATTGTTATGTATATGACCCTTGTTTATTTATACGTCTGGTTCGTGCTTAAAAGTAAAGTACAAAATATGCAAAACTTCATTGTTATATTAAATGCCATTAGTTAAAAAAATAATTAAGGGTGTGCGGCTCTAAGGGCTTTCATTTCAAGAGTGAATTACGTTATGATATAAGAAAGCGCAAAAATCCTGAAAATGGGTAATATCAGCTGATTTAGGCCTATATGTCTGAAATCATGACGCAATATTATACGTGAGGATAATCTGATATCGTAAGAGCTATGTATAATAAGCTAAAAAAACAGAAGAAGACCTCTAGAAAAATACCCAAACACCTCCTACCCTACGATTTGTTATCCGCACGCATGAAAAAATTGCTAGCCACTATTCACACACGCACGTCCTACGCGGTCCATTGTTTTACCAAACGGCACCATTTCGCACGGTCCATATACCTACATAGAAAGCGTACCTAGCAGAAGAAAGGTGATAAAGTGACCTTACTTTGTAAAAAATAAAGTATACTTTCAAACAACTCGTGCGCATGCAAAACGCGCAGCATGTAGATTTCAAACAGCATCATACTTGTTGCATGAATGAACATATATGATTCTCGCGGAATGCTATTCATCCGCTGTTATTGTTTGGCTTTCGATTGAAATACGTATTATTTCACGGTAAACAGTGTTGACATACATTCAATGCGGACAGCCTTGTGAAATTACAGCAAAACGTTACACAAAAATGGACTTAAATAAAATTTTCAAATATTGAACTGCTGTGGAATGGAACATCTATCATTCTGTTTTTGTAATGCATAAACTCCTCAACTACCGTAAAAGGGGGAAGGGGTGGTGTTTAAACAAGGTGTTTCGAAACAACCCGTAAAGAAGATAAGGAGCTACCTACTCAGAATTAATAACCTAACAACTTTCTACTACAAACATAGGTCAAATAATGCCAAAAAATAATACTTGCCATACTAAATTGGTCACGCGACCCGTCGCATTTCTATGGAGTTTCTATTTTTATGACACATTTTGACCCATGTTTCTAGGAAAAAAGTTGTTAAATTACTGATTTTGAGTACAATCCTTCATTATTTACGGAGAATTTTATGATTATGATGATGAATCATGTTCTCTAACTTTCAATTATATTTAATTCTTGTAAACTTTATATCAGCATGAACTTATCAAATGGAAGGCAAGAAGGTAATAATAAATAAACAATCTCATAAGTTGTTCCGTATCAAATTCTTATCTCATAAATAAAATAATAAGCAAACTCTTCAAAGATTAAATTACCTTATTCATACAATTCCCTCCTTCCATAAACATATCTAGGTCACCCATAAATCTATGTGATTGTAAGAAATATTTCATTATACGTCAGAAGTCTACTGTATTTGGCAACTCAAACGAAACGGAAAATTAATCTTATAGAATAAACAGTGTTTTAACTTAGGTATTACGCTACCCCTAAATTTAATATTTTTAAGAAGTGTTATATCTTCTATATGCAAAATTACGATGCATAAACATAAAACCTACCTTCATTGATTCATGATCATTATATTATCTCGATTAATCGATTCAAGACATTCTGTAATAATAATTGTCTTATAGACTATGGTCTTATCCATCATCCTATAATTATCTGAAACTGCATTGTTATTTAAGTAACATTTTTACACAGTATATCTCTGTTTTCATCCACTTAAGCTTTTATTTTAATTAAGAGCAAATTTTTCAAGTTTATCTGATGTTACTTATTTTTACAAAACATTTTTTACTTATATATACGAAATACACAAGGCAGATAACTTAAACGTTTAAATAATTAATTAAAAATTGCCCTTTTTTTTTCTCGGATACGATATTTCTATGAATTTTTAATGACCTTTACTCTGATGTTTAAATATTTTAATAATCGCGTAAGCCTGCTTAATGAACTCTGTGATTTTTACGATCTGATATTGCTTTTTAGATACGAGGGTCAAACTGAAAGTTCTTAGAACTGGCCACTTATAAACAATATAATAAAAAAAATATTCTAAAATTTGAAAATAGAACTCTTTGCCAATATTACTGAGTACATATTTCATTCATTTGTCATTTGTTTTACGATTTGGCGGCAAATTGAAAATTGTCTGTGTCACGTCAACATGAATTTAACACGAGAAAATTTTCGTACAATGATTTTTTATGACTTTCGATGTCATTTAAGTCAACAAGAAAGTTATGATAGACTACGATTGGCCTTTCACGATGAAGCCCCATCTCGTGCGACTGTTTACAACTGGTTTAATGAGTTTAAACGTGGTCGCACTAATCACACTGATGATGTACGTGAGGGACGGCCTTCAACGGCGACGACTGAAAATAACATCTGTGTTGTGCGGCGTATGATAGAGACTGACAAAAGAGTGACCTATCAGCAGATTTGGACAAGCTTAGGCATCGGTATGAGTCAAGTGCACAAAATCCTCCACGAACATTTAGCGGTCAGGAAGCTTTGCGCCCGGTGGATACCTCATAATTTGACTAAGGCTCAAAAACTCCATCGTGTGGATTGGTGCCGTAAAATGATTGAAAGATTTATCGGGGGTGACTCAAATGCTGTGTTCGACATACTAACAGGTGACGAAAGCTGGATTTACTGTTATGATCCTGAAACCAAAAGACAATCTGCTCAGTGGGTGTTTCCTTTCGAGGAGTTGTCAACTAAAGTGAAGAGAGATCGAAGTGCGGGAAAAAAAATGGTGGCCTCGTTCTTTGGAAGGATAGGTCATTTCGCAACAATTGTGTTATAGGATCAAAAAACAGTTTCTGCAGAATGGTACACTACCAATTGTTTGCCACTTGTCTTGGAAAAAGTTCGAGAGAAACGACCTCGCAGTAGGATCCTCCTTCACCACGACAACGCCTCGTCGCACACCGCCAAGCGAACGATCGACTATTTGGCGACATCAAACGTTGAATTACTGGGTCACCCGCCGTATAGCCCCGACCTCACGCCTTGTGATTTTTATTTATTTCCAAAAATTAAAGAAAAACTTAAAGGAAAGCGGTTTATGAATGCTGAAGAAGCGGTGGCTGCGTATCGCGATGCCATTGAAGAGACCCCTAAGGACGAGTGGGCAAAGTGCTTTTCCCAGTGGTTCCATCGCATGCAGCGGTGTATTGACGTCAATGGACAATATTTTGAAAAGATATAATAAAACTAATAACTGGCTAATGTAATCAGTTTTTGATTTTCTAAGAACTTTCAGTTTGACCCTCGTAATATATATGCTGGCAGTCGACCTTGTGTGAAATCGTATAGCGTAAAAGATGAGAATGTAAGTAGATTTAGGAGCCTCATCTTCGGGATAATCCATCTTACATTAAATTTACACCTGCCTAAGCTTATTGAGAATCGGAGATTACATAGAGAGAGATGCGATAAAATTATATGTGACGATGACAAATAAGTTCTAAATCTTACGCAATCGAATACTACGTACGAATTCTTCTTCTTCTTCAGCACGTGTTTGCCCACTGCAAGCCATATGCCTCTCCAAACTTCCTACACGCCGCTTTGTCCTGTGTTTTTTGAAACCAGGTTTTTCCGGCTTGGTTCTTTATGTCGTCAGACCATCTGGCTGGAGGTCTCCCAACGCTGCTCTTCCCGATTCTGGGTCCCGACTCTAGCACTGATTTGCTCTACGTACTACTACGCTGTTGAATTTTGCAAGTGCTTTCTTCAATGCATAGGCTGCGTCACCTGATCAATATTGTGAGATTGCTCTCTCAACAGTATAGACATGCGCCCGGATGGCGTAAGATTCAGTGTTGTCTGCCACAGTATTGTTCTGTGAAAATTCACTATAACTAAACACGAAAAATAAAAATTATAATTCCTAATTTTTTTTATTTTACTTGGCTCATTTTCTGAATGAATAAGTTTACAGCAATTGTGGTGAGAAAAATATTATTTATTTATAGAGTAACTGTTACGAGAATGTAAGATATGTACTTGCGTCACTCATAATAAAATAATTCTTCAATTGGCGAGTTCTCACGCCACTACTCATGTTACGTCAATAAATTAGTTACCACACTTTATTGCCTTTCAAAACAGTGACTTCCAGTGGCATAACTTCATTTTACCGTGCACAAAAATAGAAAATATGTGTCATAAACACCGGCTGCTGGTCGGACATGTAGCAATACCGGACCGAGAATGCTAATACTAAATAGCACAGACAATAATGTATATCCCTTTCCGACCGAAGTAGTTAACAGCGTTTGGTATAGGACTTAGTAATTACGCTTCAACAAGACAAATGAATCCAATTGTAGCGTTTTTGGACTTAACTTTACACGTCTGCCAAAATATTTTATTTTAAGTTCTGGAATACATACCGCTGCTAAATGCTGTATGCTAGGCGATGTAACATTAAAATACCTACTTCCTTCTTGTTCTCTTGTCTTATCCCAAACTAGAAATCTCCGTTTGAATATGTTTTTGCATTTAACATGTTTGCTACCTTACTCAGTAAGTAATAAATAAATATATATTGGACACCAATCACATACATTGCTGTGATCCCATAGTAAGTAGCTGCACTTGTGTTATGGAAATCAGACACAACGGTGGTACCACAACACCCAGACACGAGACAATATAGAAAATTTTGATTTCTATATTGACCCGACATTCATTCATTCATTGCATTTCATTCATTGAATGCATTGCATGGCAATGCATTCAAAGCATTCAAACCCGGGACGGAGGTCGTCAGCATACATGAACATAGCAAAATTAATAATTAAAAACATTTTCGTGTTATGGACTTGACTGCGTTATAGCCAGATACGACAATTTATGTTTGATTTCCAAAATAATGCGTCGCAAAATAACCTCTTATTTATATTATGGTCCTTGATCATCAGGCTTGGCGTTCCGTATCTTTCCTCGTTTCTGTTTGCAAAGCGAATTCGCATAATTTACCAGGTGTTAATGAGCGTTAAATGGAAATACGCGTTACACGGTGATCGGGTATCGAAAACCGACAGCAGGGTTGCCGATTCCAATGTGCTTATAAATCAAAGGAACAGGTGAAAAACGGCCATATTGTGTTTCTTTGCACGTAAGCAACGCAATGCTTTAGGATGTAGCGTGAAAAGGAACGTAAAATGTAAGTTAGCGACAAAAGCTGAGAGATTTTAAACAGAGAAGAACCTTTGAATGAGGAATGAAGAACTCGATGTTATAATTAAATGTAAGGAGTGGATTTGTAGAAATTGAATAAAGATAAGCTTTTTGTAGAGTCTGCTGTAATGAAAAGTATTCCCACATGCATAACGATATGTCACCACAACAGGTAATTTAATATTAAATGATACTGTCTAATGTTTCCAATGCGTACGCCAAACACTTTATAATAATCACAGTCCCTGACCAAAGCGCTGTCAGTTAAAGCATGGTATATTGACGATTTCAGTAAAAACCAGGACACGGTTTGTAAAAATTTGCAAAACTGGCTAAGCAATCGTTCATTGGATATCGTGTAACAAGATAAGTATACAATACTTATGGTATAAAAAATGTGCACCAAAATTAAGTGTGATGACCCTACCGTATCGAAATGTCTGCAAGGTCACTTAAACACTTGTCAATACTACAAATGTCGCTGAACTGGTTGTTGTTAATTATTATTTTAGTAAAACCCATTAATTTTAATGTGCCTTTTAAGTATTCCTAAGAATATTCATTTTTATTGAGAAGGTATAATAAAATGGGATGGGGCTTTAATATGCGTATTTATTAGTCTTATAAAGTTTTATTCAATTTTTAGTTGCGCTAATAAATAATGTAAAGTACAAATAGTAAAGAGTTTATATGTTTTTTTTTTGTTTGTACAGAATTTTGTCACTATACAAATTTAATAACATAATTCACAAAGATGAAATAAGAAACCAAAAATTTGCGCACGCAAGCGTCACGCAATTGACGTTTTCATAGGAAACCACAAATTTCGCAGGGTCGGACTGACAGCACGGTAGCTCAATTGGTAAGAGCGTTTGGCCCGGTCAGCCAAAAGGTTGCTGGTTCAAGTCCCGCCCGTGCACAAATTTTTGGTTTCTTATTTCATCTTTGTGAATATAAAATATGACACTGTGAGTGTTAAAAACATTCTAAAGCATAAGATAGCGAAGCGTCATCAATTTCCAAGTTGAATTTATTCTGTAAAGAATAACTGCTTGGGCCATCTGTTTCATAAACAGACGGCTAGAATGGCGCTAAGCGTCACGCAATTGACGTTTTCATAGGAGACCACAAATTTCGCAGGGTCGGACTGACATCACGGTAGGTCAATTGGTAAGAGCGTTTGGCCCGGTCAGCCAAAAGGTTGCTGGTTCAAGTCCCGCCCGTGCGCAAATTTTTGGTTTATTATTTCATCTATGTGAATATAAAATATGACACTGTGAGTGTTAAAAACATTCTAAAGCACTTAATAACATAAATTTCACTTGTTAACAGCCACTGTGTCAGACAAGGAATCGAACCCTGTGTCGTACGCTATCCGGGCGCATGACTATACCAGTCGGCCACCGACACATTAGCAAGATTATTGAATTTTTCATCAGGCTTGCCAATGTGTCCTTGACCGAGTGGTAGAGGCATGCGCCCGGGTAGACTACGACACAGGATTCGATTCCTTGTCCGACTCAGTTGCCTTTTACGAGTGCAATTTATGTTATTTACGTAGAGTTTGTCCAACTGAATCATTTTAATCTATAGATGTTGACCAGTTCTCTGTAACAGTATTCCAGCATTACCGGCTATGAAATATTTATTTGAACAAACTTTCATTCACCAACCATTCATATCGAAAGCTACCTCGTGCCTTCGACGCACAATCCATATGCATAAACCAATCTAGAAACCAACTCTCGTAAAACATAATATCCTGATGTTCTCTATTTCCTTGACATAAGGTTCAATGTTGGCGGAACGTATCTTGTTTTCAATACACGTTTATTATGTGCATAATAGTGCATCCGACTATTCTCCTTGTGGAAATGCGGTTGCATTGATTTTAAATATTTACATCGTAGTGTGAATGCGAGGTAATTTATTGGAGGCGTGGTCCGGTCCTAAATCATTATTAATTTAGCAGTAATGTTATTGATGGTCGGTGCGTTGCCTATTTATAAATTACACACTATAGCCAAAGTAAATATCGTAGTTACACGTATGATTAAGTGTGGAATTCCTCATGTTTTTAATGGTTCACCACACCTATTTGTATAGATTTTTGGTACATCGGCACGATGTGAGGTAGATTAATGATAAAATCTCAAGATGGCTAAGTGATATGAATGCTAGTCAAAATCTACTTAAGCAAAATAAGGTTTAGTTTATTATCAAACTGTGCATGTGCCTTAAGTGGGTATCAAAATATACAGGGTGAAAAAAAATACGAGACAATTCAAGAGGAACATTGTGAATCAAATTAAGAAAACAGGAAAATATTTATTAAAAAAAAAACTTTTTTTTGTGTATTCAAGACTCGACTCAAAGCCACCCCCTTGAATTGGGCTTAACTAATGATATAACATATTATGTATGTCGACGGATCCCTAAAATTATATGCAGGGGGTAGAAAAGTACAAGCCAAATTCAAGGTGGTTAAAAAATCTTTAATTTTTTTTCAAATGAAATTTATATTTTTCCTGTATTCTAAACTCGATTGATAACCACCCCGTTGAATTTGCCTTTTTTTTAACTGACTGTATTTGACTATATACTTCATTTCTACAGGATAATTAAATTAGATAAAACAGTCAGATTCGATTAAACATTAGACAAGGTACACATGGAAACACAGTAGTACAGAATTGGGGCTAACTTAGTAAGACACTTTGAAAGAATACGTCCCAACATTGGGTACACATTGGGTGCGTTTCATAGATCTTTTCGGCATTTGCTAGCTGGAAATATTCAGCCTTGCTAAGTGCGATTATTCGTACCTATCTAGCAGAATATGCGCTTTAGGTTTGATTCGACCAAATATAGGCTTACATGCGGGTAAATAAATATACACAAGGTAAGTTTGTTCCTCAATTTTATATTCGAGTTACGACAAGTCTTTTTACGACGTAATATTTTGATAGGAATCTCTAAACTCGCATCAGACAGAACGAAAAATTAAACTGTATTAGCCGTATAAACGCGATATTTTAAAACAGTAGATGATAAAATGAAAAACTGATATACTCTCGGATAACTAGCGCTTTATTCTAAGGTTAACATTTATTCTCCTTTAATCGAATCCACCCTTGATAATTCCGCTAATTAACATTCAATTTTGCTTCCAAATGGAGGCCGTTTACTACTATCTCTTAAAACTCAGCAGCCAGGGCCTAGCGTCGACCATTTTCATTGCAAAATCTGACCAGCGCTTTTTTCGGCTGTACACCGATAATTTCAAGCGTGACGCGTGCGCACGACGGGCTTGTAACATTAATTCGTCTGCTCGACTCATTTTAGACGCGTTCTCTGAAACGCGATGTGGGTCATGTTGTACCTACAGTGCGTGAATGTATGACTGTTCCCCTTCAATACCGACAATTTATACTATTACTTGTATGTAGAGTTATCAATCTTCATGTTTCTCGTATAGAACGATAGTAAAACTACCGATCTAATAAGACCTTGCTCATTAAAAAGGTAACTTAATGTTTCATTAAGGACCATGGGACAAAGTGTTTTTACCTCATAGGAGACTACAAGATATAATATTTATCAATCCATCCAAATAAAATAATAGAGTTTTAAAGTACCTCTATAAACAGATTATTTAATCATCACTCAGTCTTATTTTAGATTATCTGCTATCTTTGTCTATTATTATTATTTTTACCGTTTCGCGCTTCATTTTACTTTGTGATTTACAGAAACATGTAGAACTACTTATGTGTGAAACATATTTATGTAGTACAGGCTATGTGTACAAAATAAGAATGACGTTATAGCTAAAGAAAATTATGTCATCGACTCAAGAAATAAACATTGAAGATGCATAATACACATTTAGCGAACAATTTTCCTTCTAACAAGTTTAAGCTAAGCATGGAATGCGAACATTTACTCTAATGAATGATACTCGTACAACGAAAATAAACAAGCTGTAATTACAATTACCGTGAATTGAGATTGAGTAATATTCTGTTATTACTCGGGTCACTCATATGACATAAAACAAGGGCATTACAATTAACGTACTTAAGGACTGTACAGTAACATAAATACTTCATGCAAATTATATAAAATTAAGATCCCAGAGAAATTTTATAGATAAAGCCTATTTCCTCACTGCTGGATTTAATTGTTTGCTTGCTTTGCTGACAGTTTATTTAATGAACCATCAAACGACCTCTAGTTTTGCAAATAATAACTCAACGGAAGCGGTTACCTACATTAGACATGAACGCTGAATACATAACACTTCATTTTGTAAATTTTTGGTTCAGTCGTCGCGGAAAAAGTAGCAGACGTATTAACTAATGCGTCTTCTACTCTTTTGCGGACAGTGTAACAATAAAATTTCTATTGTGTCTGGAGTACCGCACGTAAAAGTGTAAAAACTCTAGATCAAAGGAAATCAAGGAAATCAAAGGAAAAAAGTTCTATAACGGCTTTTGATAACACATCATTAGCACACAAAGTGTATTAGAAGCTTTATAACGACAACAACCACTACAATACAAGCTTAACTAATCTTATGTCCCACTACTTTTACCAAATCTGTACGCACAAAAGACGAAAGCGAATAGGCATGATCGTATCTGAATCCAATTATACTTATCAGACGACATTACACGCCTGTTTCTTGACAATAAGGTTCGGAATTGGCGGGTCTTTGTTAATTTATTTTTGTTATGAGTCAAAGGCACGACGTGTCGGCTTACGTATGCAAAGTGTGCGAAAGTGAAAGCTTGGCTTATAAGCTCGCCGACAACGCCTTATGCGATAAGCTTCACTTCCTATCATAATAACCAGCTTTATGAGGAAATGCAGTGGTTTGTGCCAACCACTACCTGTCTACTATCCTGAACTGTGTTTCAGAATCTGAGTTAGACAGGTACAAAAAGAAATTGTGTCAGACAAGGAATCGATCCCTGTGTCTTAAAATATCCAGGCGCATGCCTTTACCACTAGGCCACCAGATTGATTTCTTGTCTGTTACAGTTGCTTTTAACAAGTGCAATTTATAATATTCAATTTTTGTAGTGACAAAACACTATGACGACGCGTTTGGTGTAGTGATTAGAGCTGCTGATTACTATGCTGGCCGCGGTGGGGTCGAATTTCGCAGAGGATAAATGTTTGTGTGATGAGCACGAACATTTGTATCCAAGTCATTAATAATTCTATGTATTTGAGTATTCATGGGAGACGCCCCCGTCTTAATTGTTGTCTGGTATCCGTACCAAAAGGAAGAAAATACCTCACTTACCTGGCACATATTTATATTTTTTATAATATACTATTAATGAAATCTTTTTTTTACACAAGGGTACTGTAGTTTGTTACAACTTACAACCATCTTTTTTTAATTTTCTGCAAAAATCCCTACAATACAAAGTCATAATCTAGATATCATGTTTATGTGTTTGTTTCGATTTTACCTCGTGTAACATCACAAACTCTACATTACTAAACAATAACATATAAAACGATTGCGATTGCGAATGATACAGACTGTATCATTGGCCAACAGACATATAAAGGGCTTTATGTACTGTCGCCAGCACATCAGGTTACCCACTTTTGTGGCAAACTAGCCCTTATTACAACTGCATAAGATATTGCAGTGTTTACCTTGACGTGCTTTTGTCCGCACAAAAGTCATAAACACAATATAGTACCTATATCCCGATTAGCATGCACAATTACATCTAAGGGTCATTGATTGATATCGATCAAGTGTTATCAGCCACGATCGGTTCCGAACAACGGCAAAAGATAATAAAATATTATCAGTAACTTATAACAATGATCCAATTTTAGTTTTAATTTCCTCTGTATTCTTGTACGGCCAACAGCACGTCAAGGTAAACACTGCGGTATCTTATTTAATTGAAATAAGGGCTAGTTTGCAACAACAGTGGGTAACCTGATGTGTTGGCCACTGTAGTTTGGGAACGTATGTTTTTTTACAGAAATTTTCGTCGCTACTATCAACATACCGCTATCTACACAGCCTTTCAGCATTCGTTACCTGAAAATAAATAAAGATATTATTAATGAAATATACACTATAATTAATTGCTTGCTATAAATATACAAATACCATATAATTAAAACTGCAGTGATTCTTACCTATGGTATCACAATGAAAGTTGTAGCAAATAGAAAAAAAACATATCGGATAATCCGATTCACCCATCAATGTCTGAAGGCAAAAAGTCGCAATCACAGTCATAACTACACATAACATGCATGTCAAATGTAAATTAAAAGTAATAGTGAGATTAGACAAGGCAGGGCTACCACAACTGAGTTTTTAGACAAGAGAACATGGCTAGGTATCATACTTTTACTTAAGACATGCATGCTAGTACTTCAAAATTTTGAAAATAAAATTGTGCCCTCGACATTAGAAAGAAATCCTGATAGTTTGTATTAAGTTGCTCGACAATTTATATGCGTTTGATTGGACAGTTTAATAGATTTCATATTTCAGTTTTAATTAAACCAACACCTCTAACTACTAATAAAGCACCTGTGTTAAGAATGTCAGAATAGAGTCGGAGTAAAGCGGTAGGTACATCAGGTAAACAATAAACCGAATATCAGCCATTGTTTGTTCGGTCGTTTTATACCGTGATTCATTCTATTTTGATTTAAAAGGGCATTTTGTAAAAATGTCAATCCTTTGCCTGTAGGTAATATTCATAAACAATGTTTTCCCTCTGTAATAAATAATCTTAGCAATCCATCATAAATCGATTTAAATCCCTAACCATGGTAATGGGTAACTGATAATGGATTAATAAAGATACAAAACCATATAAACGCGTCAGCCCTAGCATGCGAAAGATTATGTCATACGTAACACAAGCGCGCTAACACTTATCTCGGCATCGGGTATCAGACGGCAAACAAATTATACTTTCACCGCTCTCTAGTCTTTATCACTGCGTCCGATGCCCGCGCGCAGGTCAGGTTGGTACGGGGAAGCGGGTAGCAGCGGATGTTATGACGTCATAATGATCTTATAATCCTACCTAGGTATAATTGAAATATGAATTTTTGTCTTACTAGGCATTATCCCATCCTGTTCGGTTGTCGGAATAGTTCTCTCACACTTGAAATGTTCAATGGATTTAAAATATTTCCAGTAAGCCTAACATGCACGCCTAGATACCGTTAATCGCGTCGATAAAATAATTGTATTTCCTAAAAAACCTATTTTAGCAAATATTTTCCACTTTCAAATCAATCTTAATTGGTTATAAAAACAAATGAATACAAAAAAATACTAAAAAACCTTTTTTAAATCTGATAAAAATGTTTAAAATTTATCGTTTGCAGCAATAAATGGGCGCGCATCTTAGGCGCGCTGTAATAAGTATATAATTTGACATGATCAAAATAACACATAATGACGTATTAAGTGAAAAACCACGATGAAAAGTGTAAAAAACCTATATGCGGACAAAATTGTGGTAAAAAGCACTAGTAAATATAAGTTTTCTCCGATGTGGAAACAAAAAATGGCGGATATTTACGTCGAGACTTTGAAAAGTTATACAATCGCAACTGATTGTAGTTTAACCAGAATTGCTAAATAAAATCATTAAGCTTGGCTGTTCTATCGTGAAAGAGGATACTGACCAGATGTTTCGAGATAATTAGCGTACCTTTTTACCAACTTATAGTAACGTTACCCAGCTATTTCTTACGAGAGGAGTCTCCTACTTACTATTCGCGCCTTTGATCTGACTAACATGCAATTACCTGCGTTTTACAGGGTTCCATAGCCGATTGGCAAAAAACGGAAACCTTATAGTTTCGTCAAGTCTGTCTGTCCGTCCGTATGTCACAGACACTATTCTGAAAGTATTAGCATTACACAGACGAAACATGGAAGGTGTATCCTGTTAACCGCTTTACGATTCCTATACAAAAAATAATTACATTTGAGGGGGGCTCCTATGCATGAAACTAAAACATTTTTTATTGTTCAAACCTATGCGTGTGGGGTTTCAATGAAAAGGTATTTTAAAATGACATGAAGGTTTTTGTCAAAGTTATCATTTTTTACTACTAAGTTAGTAGTTGTCATTTGTTATTAGTTTCTTTCGGCAATGTATCCACTTCAATAACCTCAAACTATCCTTCGCACCGTAGATGTTACACGGAGGTCGCTAGTGAAAATTGGTAACTCTTTACCGTTTCCGCTGGTTCGCGTGCAGTCATGCGACCGGCGGCCTTGGGTCCTAGCGCTAACAACTTGAAATCAACTTTTATTACCGACTATCGCCTAGGACAGGGGTCGCTAACCTTTGGACAGTAGGTATGACAAAGCCTAAAAAGCTTGCGGTAGAAAGCTCTAGGCACCCTGAGAATTATATTAAAACGTGCGGAATCTTTTTGGCGACTGGAAAACTGTTCGTATTTGGAATCCTTATTGAGTATATTTACTAAATTGTATGTCCTAAGCTTTATCGCTTGTATTCTGTTTCTGAGACACTAACTATACAAATTATTTCGAAAGCAAAACTGAAGTAAAGATCCGTTGCTGTCACGTAGATCACTTGTTTTATCCTACTTATTTTTAAAAGCATGGTACGTACAGAAAAAAAATAGGGTACTTCTAGCTAAAAAGGTTGGCCATCCCTGCCCTAGGACAAGTTCTGCCTATCGCCCTTCGGGGGCGCGGCACCACCGATTTATGACTGAACTAGTTGCTAGCTGAACACTAACGGCAAAGATAACTGTCTGGGACTGATTGCCGGGCCTTGTATTAATAATTTGCATTCACTTGTATTTGTCGGGTAAATCAAAAAAGGTAAAAATGATTTGTCTAATAATTTTATTTAACTAAGGGCTGATTTTTCAATAGTCAGATAAGAAATATTCGTCGAACAAAATAAAATATGGCTAATTTGAAAAATCACCTATTGGTCAGCAATCATACGCAACTGTATTTTTTTTAAATCTGTCGCTTTAGAATTTATCAGTCTGATAAGTTTTATCTGACCATTGAAAAATCGGACCTAAATTAAGTTCACATGCCCCTTACTACAGTATTTGATATTTGACCAAAATTAAACTAAACTAAACAATTATTGCTGAATATTAAAAAGCTGAAGATTTTGTTTGTTTGCACTCGCTAATCTCAGAAACAACTGGGCCTATTTGAAATAATTTTTTTTGTTGGATAGCTTATTCATTTTTGACAAGGCGCTCTTAAAACATCACGCAGCTACAGGAGGGGAAGCAAACCCAAAACGCGCGGACGTAGTCGCGTAGACCGCTAGTATTTAAATAAAACATCACAAACAGCACAACGCCCATTCTTCATACAAATAGCTACATGCTGAGCTGGGATTCAACAATCACAATTAACATATTTTCTGCCTAACGTGTCCATTAACAATTGTAGAACTAACCAACTATAGTTCCACGAATGTGAAACTCTCTTAGGAGATACAAATCGGAACACTTCTCATAACCTCACGCGCGCTTCTAATTATTCTTAACTTGTCTCGCTCTAAATAATTACATAACACATCACGTCCCAATTGTTCGCGGTTGCAACAAATCGCGAGAATGTAGTGAAAAAAGAACAGAAAGATCTTTTTGGTGTCCAGAGATGAGGCCACGTCTGCAATCTTGATGATTCTATAAGCATCTGTCAAGTTATGTTCGAACTCGATTCAACGCGAACTCAAAATACGTTTTCGTTATAAATTATGATAGCTTTTTTTATATGCATAAGTATGATTGTAGCAATTTAACTGGCCTTCAACTAAATAATGACTATTTACTTATTTATCAACACATTTCAAGATATTCAGGACATCGAAACAGGATTGTAGATGCAATAATACTTAACTATAAAAAATTGACTACGATAGGTCTAGAATCGAAACGTAACAAGGAGTATTTCTTTATTTATTTAAACTGTATTGCACTGTTAATTGTACAATTGACGGACTGCATTATGGTATTCTCTACCAGTCAACCGCTTGTTAAATGCAGAGAGTATTGTGTAGTATAGAAAATATGACTATGAAGGTGCCTTCAAGCACGACAGTCGGCAAAAAACCGCATGACGTATCGCGTTTTATGTAAAAAAGGTGACTTTTCTTTTTTGACTGCGTCGTTAGGCTGCATATAACCGTGATCGATTGTTTCCGAGTAATGTGTCTACCGCTTCCTAGCGATATGTAGGTGATACAATGCTTTGGTAGGCCTGCAGTTTACAAGCCGGCTTCCTGCAGTTTACTACGCTATCATTAACGGTCATATCTCACTAAGATACCTGTAACTCTATTTTTTAATCACTCGCGGTAATATTCCAAGTGATATTCGATCGAAAATAAAGCACGTGAGATATTGACGCGAATACTAACAAAAATCGAGTTACCTTTTTTCGGCGCGTGGTGATGGGTAAATGGATCATAAAACCTTTCAATGTTTTAATGTTTCAGGAAATTATAATTATATTTTATAAAAGTCCATTCTTGGAAGACCTATTCGATGGTCTGGGTAAATACTGGCTTAAATTTATTTTTTAAACTTGTGATTCTTCTACATGTTTTTCTTTTATTTGCTTTTAATGGCATCAAGGGCTATAATTAATTGCTGCGCTATTTCTATAGCATCTCACATTTTAACTAAAGCACGCTATGAAAGACGTGAAGTCGCTCAATAAGTTCAGTAATATCAGTGATCAGAATGCACTGGCAGCACATAAGTTACGCACCAAAAAACGCTAAAGACAACCATAAAGTAATGACCAAGTACTGACAGTAATTAAAACATCATGAGGTGGGCAATCGCCTAACGCTATAATATTGCGACATCCTAGAAATACTTGCTGTACATCTTAGAATACGCTTTCTGTTTCACATCTTTTTACTTATTATTTTTTTGTTATAGCAACCTGCGCTACTGGCCAGTCCTATCCTGGTGAGGTATGTCTCTAACATTAAATCGCGCTCAGATACCTTTAGTACACCGACTAAACAAGTTTCAAAACCGAAATAAGGGAGAGTAATAACCACCTTGAAAGGATAGAAGAATTCGAGCTGTCATCGAATGTGATAAATAAATTTATTTCTGAAACCACTTTAAAGGTGCATTTTAGGTTGTGATTAATCGATCCGTCATAACTTTCGATTAAGATTTATGTACTTGATTATAAAAAATGCAAGATCATACGCGAGTCTGTGTCGTGAAATCTTATGATTATTTATAAAGCATGTTTGATGATGATAATTTTCATTCATCAGCATCATCGCATAACTTTGCGCAACTTTTCGTTGAAAGTGTAATTTTATAATCTAACATCTAGGGATTAATTCTATTCTATGTAAAAAAATATGACATAATAATGTATTCTGGTGCACCACGGACATATACACATCAAAAAGCGTTTGCGATAACTTCGAAAAATTTAAACAATCCTTTTGTTACGGTAAATGATATCATAACATATTATTATTACAGAGTTTCTATATTAAAAAAAACAGACATCAAATATGTTTCCTAGGTAACGTTACATTGAAACAATTAAAATAGCTTATGCTAGTGATCACCATTGGTGATCACTAACTTTTTTGATGTATGTGTATTGTAACTTATTCAGTTTTCCCTGTTGGGTTTCTATTTGGTATGAGTATGAGACAAAAGACGTATTGTTTTCATTTCCCTTTTCTTTCTTTCTAAATCGTCTTCGGCTGCATTCGGCGTGTTTCGGGTGCGTTCGCGACGCTGGGCGATAGCCAACCCATTCCCGTCCGTTCCGTCCAGTTTAAATTTGGAACATTATGTTTTTTTCTGTGCTCGTAGTAGATAGCCCGCGAGGTGAACAATCTCTTTCGAAATTTATACCGGCCACTGCCAGTGATCATTCTAATACAAAGATGCGCATGCGATGTAATTAATTATTGTGTTCGTTATATTATGTTGTAGTATATGTATGTGTATGTGTATAAATAACACCCTGTTTATTTTTTTTACTGAACATACGCAGGGGCAGTCTATTCATCCACATAGTATTTACGTTACTCGATTCTCGTATTTGACAAAAAATATAATCCTATTCAATTGTTTTGAGCAAGAAGGACAAACATTGAGTTTCTTTCAATTGTATGTAAAAATAAAGAAAGAAAGAAAAGCTTTATTTGATCAAGGTCATCACAAACACACACAAACACAAATAAACAAATCACAGCTTGCACAACTTTACAAAAAAAACAGGCATAAATATAGAAATCTGTTAAAAAAAACACGTATTCAAATACCTACACAAATGCCAGCCAGCAGTGCGTGTGCGTGTCGGTGACGTCCGAACCAATAGAACCTCACTCAGCATGAGCCAGGGCCCCTAGAGAACTGGCTGAGAGAGGCTGGTTTCAGTGGGCCCTACTGTTATGTATGATATATGATAGGTACTGATTTTTAACGATTTATAGTTTAGACCTTTGAATTCCAACTGACGTAAAAATACGGTTTCAGCAAGCAAACTGTGTTTCGAAATCTGTGCCAGTTCAGTTTGGGCTAGTCGTCAATCCGAAGTACGAACGGCAATAAATAATAGATGTGGATGAGCTAGATATGTGCCGACATTCGATCCGTGCTCCCCATTCATCAATTCCAAACCACGTCTTGTCTTCAGCAAACGACGAAATACAAATTCTACTGAAATAATTTTCATGTAAAATGTTGCCGAGCCGAAATTGTATGTATGAATTTCAGTGTCAAAAAGTTAGGAGATCCCATACAGACCCAAGCTTCGAACCCTGAACGCCCTAATTTTAATCCAAGCATACTATTTAATTTTTACAAACCTTTCGCCTTTGTCTTAGTCTTGACTGTTTCGTTACTACGAAAACTATTGGATTACAAAAAAAAAGTAACAAATATTGTATAATTTTTCACCTGACACGGTACAACCCATGTGAAGGGTGCCAAACAGTCAACATTAATTTTCGTCTATGGTCTGAGTTATGAACACATGCCATCACTTTGACCTTCAAGCAGCACCGACTCCAAAAAGAAATTGTTTGCATATAATGGATTCCTTTCCTTGCAATGGTTAAGAGTTTATTTAAGACTTTTTAGTGCATTTTGGTTTTGAAGTCGGTTTTTACTTTTTTTTAAGTTATTTTTTGCATTTGCTATTATATTTATTTGTTATTTTAGTCTACTGGGTGTGAACTTGTTGAAAACCTTATCAAATAAAATAACATTAAAAAAAATAGCACCAAATTGTTTCATTTTCTTCATCATCTTTATCCGAACACTAGTAGCAAGCAGTATTGTGAGATCTAATGACCCGATTACTTTAGTATAACAATAACAATCCTCTATTGTCGGTCGCCTGTAGGCGGGTGCGTTCTCCATTTCTCCTGCAAGGCTGTCTGAAAAGTATCCGACCGACTTTTATTTTCGGGGCGTTTTTTGTTAGGTACCCTAGCTATGTCTGCATATTATTTAACTTTATGAAAGTAATATTATCAGAATTTTCGTTAGCTTGACCATTTGCAGTCTGAGTAACAACTATTTTTAAATTTGTAAATGTAGTGTTGTGTAGCTGTTGTTATTCTCAGTAAAGAAAAATAATGAGGAAACTTTTTGTAGCAGCAATTTAACGAAATATCAGAAGTATCTCTAGTATACAGGGTGGCCCAAATAGTAACGTCCAAAAATGATTTTGAAAATCTTACATCCAGGTCTATCCAAATATAACCTATGAATGAATGAATGAAAGAAATTTATTTCAGACCGTGTTCCATATTCATGTTAGTAACAAATTAAAAAGAGAAGTCGCCTAGTAGAAGCAGCCAGCTTTGGTAGCGTGCAAACTAATCCAGCGCTCTAGCATCGGCATCGGCGAGTCCCACCGGTTAGCCAATGCCGCCAGGATGCTATTTGTACTGTTGCGGCGGCGATCTAGGACTGAGGCGCACCGCTTTCGGATCAACGTGTGAAAGCCAGTGTGCGCCTCCGCAAACATTGTCGACGCGCTGCAAAATCGCTATTTATTTAACCTATGTATGTTAGCCTTATTTTGGAAGTTAAAAAATGTAAAGGTATAAAAAAAATTGGACGTCGCTGTTTGGGCCATCCAGTATTTATCTAATAATGGTATGTACTTTTTGGTACCCTCAGTACCAAAACAACACCATTTCATATTTTGCAAAGCCTTTGGCAGTAGAGAGGTCGGAAACTTTCCGGACGGTCTACTTTTAACAATTCGGCGCAGTGCACCTGAGCGCAGTAGCGTGGGTGGAATACTCGACGAGTCCTGCTTGCGAGCACGTACAATGTACGGACAACAGCACGTCAAGGTAAACACTGCGGTATCTTATTCAGTTGTAATAACGGCTAGTTTGCAACAAAAGTGGGTAACCTGATGTGCTGGCCACTGTACTGTTACGAGCTCAATGTCAATGTCCAGAAGGATTCATCGATAGATTTAAAGATTTAGAAGTTTGCTTCAACTTAGTCATTTTAGTCTGTGGAGTTTTTATATTTTTTCTGATTGCAACCATGGTATTTAGAGCAAATTAGAACACTGTTCCTCTTCTTATCCAATCTTTATGGAAACACAAAAGGTGTTACTACAAAGCAAACAAACAAATCACAGCTCGCTCGACAAAGCTCTACTTATAAAATCGGCTTTTATATCTGCTAACCTTAAGGTAAAAGCTTCAGCTTAGGCTACGCTGTTTGAATACTAAGTGCTGAGAATAAGCATCATCCTTACAAACAGATCTCAGACAGCGTACTGTCAAATAACTGTAGGTACGTAAAATATTTTCCTCAAGATTCCTCGCTTACTAAAACTTCTATCCACGTGAAAAAACACGTGGGCGCATCAACACGTGAACATCATTTCTAAAAAAAAGTTGAATTAGGTTAACTCAGTGCCAAGATCGTGTTTTGTTTTAAACACTACAGAGTTTTATTTAGTTTCATTCTACTTTGTCAGAATTTTACTTAAGCCTTTATCAAGGGCTTAAGGAGTTTAATGGTAACTTGATAAGCTTCTTGTTACTAGAATTACTTTTAGTAATTTAGTCGAACAATTTTATGTACGGAAAGCAGCACGTTGAGGTAAGCACTGCTGTATCTTTTTGAGTTGTTATAAAGGCTAGTTTGCAACAAAAGTAGGTAACCCGATGTGCTTGCTGGCCACTGTACAAATAATGTCTATAGACAAACTTCATGACTGATTAATATAGTTGTAACGATTTTACGAAATAAATAAACAATTACACACAAAAATACATACAAGTTATCGGAAAAACCGCAACGCATTCGCATTTTCCGATTACGACTAAGTGTAAGTATAGGTTTACTGATTAAAAGGAGATGATTGCTCTTAAAAACAGTAATGATTATTTTTAAGATCTGGTTTATTTTAAAAAAAATGACGCAACAAAATTAAGATTATTAATCAATTAAACATATTGGCCATCATTACATAAGTATGATCCCAAAGTCGTTTCTAACAATGGATCACAGAATCATAAACTTTATTGTAACACAGTGCACTACATTCATACATCAATACTAAGATCGTGCTTGATAAATCTATACAGGGTGGTGTCGAATTCTATCTCGCTCCGTCGGCGCACGGTCGCGCAACAAATTGGCAATTTGACAAAAATGCACCGCCCGAGCAAATTGTACGTACACACAGACTCAAAAACACATATGCACTTTGTATCCTAACTCTAAGCAATACGGTCTAAAAGTACACTGACATCTTTGTACCTCGTTATATTTACGCACTAAATCAGACGCACGAAAATCGATACCATCTAAATGGTTCATTGGACTCATTTAGATGCCGGATGAAAAAATAACACATTGTTTCCGTTTCAGACTATTGTGTTCTATCGGCCACTCTGGTGGAGCGCTATGCTGTGCTGTGGGGTAAGCGCAGTATTGCAACATATTTCTTCACGTCACGCTCTTTCTTTTGTGCGTTTATTTACTTCGCGCCGCCTGCATTTTCTCTGTTAAGACCTATGGTTGACTGGTAGATAATGCTTTAAGCATTAAATCTGCCATACTTACCGTTTGTTTTAGCATGTAAATTTTAAATAAATAAAACATTTCTAAATATTTAATAATCATCTAAATCTCTTAATGATCTAACGCAAGTCTAAGACGAAATATGTTGCGGTGTATATGGAACTCCTACTAATACTATTTTTCATCTCAATAAATGGTTTGAACGCAACAATGTTCAAGTTGAAAGCACTTTAATATCAATTTATTTGTTGAGTCAAAATGCATGGTCACTTTGAGTTTGAGAAAGTGAAATAGGAAAGTAGATACGTTTGCCTTTGCGTTTATGTGTATTTTCTAGCTGGAGAACCGTAATAAGAAACCCAAAATGTAATTTATCTTAATGCTTAAATTATACAAAAATCATTAATGCCCTGTAATTTCACCAACTACACACGGCACAGACGGAATTGTTTGCCAGTGACGACCTTAAGTGCCGATACGGCTTGTGGCTTATTAATATGGAAACAGCTGTTCTTTTAATGTCTTGAGACTGAATAATATTTCGCGTAATGGCTGAGCCCAACTTGTGAGTGATTAATTTTTATTATAAAAGATGAATTACGCATATTTACATAATCGTAAGGCAGGTAGAGTTGCAAGATAAGAATGTTATGGAGAAGAAACAGATGGGTCGGTCGTTAATATTTGATATTTCGAGCCACGTCGCTGATGTCACTGTATACTTGAATCATACTAGTCGGCGCTATACCTACGCTGCTGACGCGCTAGGCGGTGCTTCAGTCCGCGCTAGAGCTCTCGCATACGCCTGTCTGTGACGCAACGATAAACAACGCACGAATAATTACTGTTTGCAGAGCTCGTGGCGCTGTTTGCAAAACGAAACATGTCCTCTGCCCTCCAAAAATAATTTATGTTTACCGATACAACCAAAGGTCGCGATGATTGAATGGCGTCATCGAAACCGAACCAAAGGTCAGGTAGAGTCGCTCACCTGTGCTCTATTGATGACATCGTGCGGTCCCCGCCAGGTTGTTGCGGCCGGAGATTTCCTCTTGGCGAGCTCGAGGGTGGCCTCGCTAGGGCAGCGTTCGAACATAAGCACTCGCTCGGCCACCGAGCCGCGCGTCAAGAACGGCCGCACGGGGGTGGCGCCAGCAGCCGTCGCGGGTTCGCCGGCACCAGCGCTGGAGGCCCGCCGCGCTCGCGCCTCGAACTTGGACCGGGCCTCGGTCACATGGGAACCGAGAGACGCTCGTCGCTCACCGCTCGCGCCTGTAGACGGCTTACGAGCGCCGGAGTCCAATCTATCCTGATATCTACTCTTTGCATAATCGACTAGCGATACGGGCGGCACCACATCGGGTCTCTCTGCAGACCTTTCGGCGACTACGCCGCCAGTTCGCAGCGCCCGGAGCAACCGCTCCTCCTCTCTAGCGACTTCGAGGCACATCGCGGCGGGATCAGCTCTCCTAGCACCTGCGCCGGCGCTGGTCGTCCCGTTTCGCTCGGGGACCAGATCCGGTGGTAGCATAACTTCTATGGTATCTCCGTCGGGTTCGGACCATTGTTCCAGTTCAGGTCGCTGCCCTCGCCTGGCCTCGGGGCGCTGATCCCGGACTATCTCCGGGCGCATCTCGCGCCTTATGTCGGGCCTCTGCTTTATTTCTGGCTTCAGCTCCGGCCTCGGCTTCGTCCGCAGGTCGCCGAGCCTGAGGCCGGGCGTGGGCCTGCACGAGAGTATCTCCGTGGGTGCGAGGCCGCGCGCTTTCCAGTTCTGGTATATGGCTTCTGCATGGTCCGAAATCTGTCTGGCGATAGCGGCGATGTCCTCCTCGCCGGTGTCTATCTCGCGGCGGGCCGTCGCCGCCATGGCCGGGCCTTTGGAGGCGCGCGCACGGCTGCGGCGGCTTCAGGGGCTCGCCAGACGCCTCATGTACACTCACAGCTGACTACACAAAGCACTCGTCGGCACTGATAACTGGGATAAACTACACTGGGAGTGGAACGACTGGTGTTGTGGCACTGTGAAATCGCGGTGTGTGGTAGCGCGGTAGTGGGTATACTTGTAAACAAAGGTGTTCGCGCGTCACGATGCGGCGTGGTGCGAGCGCGGGGCGGTGAGACGACAGGCCGACGGCGGCTCCGAGCGCGGACTGCGGCGGCGTCCTCCGCCCGGCCCTCCCGACGCCGGCCCTCTCCTCTCACCGCGACGCACTCCTTTATCTTTGTATACGAATTTTGTCAAAACTTTCAAATTTTACGATTGAAACTTTTATTATCTATCCTTTTTATAAGTGGGACACCCTGTATTAGACCAAAAATCGATGTAAAATAGAAATCTTTACGTTTCATTTAACAGTTCTAACGGGCAGACGACTGAAAAACAAACAGATGTATATGCGGCCTTGATTTCAGAGGGCTGGGCGGAATGCACGCTGGGCGGAAAGCTTCAGGACAATGACAAGGATAGATAGAGTCGATGTGTTAGGGAGTTTTTTTTAGTTGATTATTTGTTGTTGTTGAATTTTCACATATAAATAGTGTATTTTAACATTATGAAATAAAAACTGTGCTTTAAAATAAACTTCAAAAGTTATATTCGTCGATTTGATAAGTTTTTTAGGAATTGCCAAATATGTATGTACTAGATATTGTGGTTTTAGTAAATATTTAGATAACCTTATGCGGTTCATCCTGGCGATAAACAAAAAGTGTGAAATGTTGTGTAAAACCAGACTTATTTATTTAAGTGTTATCTTTAGTGCTTTATTTGACTGATGAATGAATTATTACGTACCTAACAATAAAATCGAATCATTGAATAAAGCTTATTTTTATTTCTGGCCTAGCTATAGATCTAAAAGATCGTGATATAAATAGAGGATAAGGGAAAAACTTATTATTTTTAATATTAAATTTTATTAACGTGATTTTGACATCATAGCTATTAAGCTTTCAATCTTTTGCAAATAAAAAGTTTTTTTTAGATTAGTAGTCATCCATCACTAGTCAAAAAGTAAATCTCCTAAAGAACATAACTTAGAGTGTTAATTTTATTTATCAAATGACTGTCACCGTCTAGCCTATTACTTATTTTCGGCTATTTTAAACAAAAATTACGTATATGTAATACAAACCTTTGTATGACATAAACGTAATTTTCTAAGTGGTTGTCGAATATAAAAAGGTTAAACCTAAGTTTCGGTGGTTGAATAAACAAAGTTAAACCTAAGTTTCCTTTACCAAGATAAGACATAAAATAAAGAGTAACAACGTGCCGGCAATCTTTCCGCGGCGCGTAGCCGGCGCGCGCGCACCGCAAATAGAGCTCCCCTTCACACCGTACTCTTTTTGTGCTACAGACAGTCAATACATATGGAACTATGCTCTTCATAATTTTAATAAGTTGAATATGGGCTGATTTTTCAAAGGTCAGATAACTTATCAGACTGATAAATTACTAAGCGACAGATTTTAAAAAATGACAGGCACCTATGATTGCTGACAATTAGGTGACGTTTTTAAATTAGCCATATCGTATTTTCTTCGACGAATATTTCTTTTCTGACTGAAAAAATCAGCTCTTAGCTAAAATTCATTGGGCTAAATTCCCGCTGCGCTCTCTAAGAATTATTATAAGAATATACTGTTAGTTTTTTAGCAAAAAAAAACCGGACAAGTGCGAGTCGGACTCGCGCACTGAGGGTTCCGTGACAACTTTAACTGAATTAGTGAATCCACTTACTTCTACTTATTAAAATACCACAAAATTTTGTTGACTGCAAACATAACTTTGTTTTTCATAGTGTTTATATGAAGTACAAAGTTATGTTTGCGGTTGTTGAAAACATGCTATATCTCAAAAACTACTCGTTCGATCTCGTCCAAACCAATTTTCGTTGAAAGTATTTGTTACGATCCATATTATATATTTTTTTTCAAAATTTACACTCTCTTGGTTTAGAAGTTAGATGAGGGGGGACGCCCATTTTACTACTTTGGAAGCGGATAGCTATGAAACGTTAGACTTTAAAAGAAAATAGTTTAATAACCTCAATATCATTTTAAAAGACCTATCCATAGACATCCCACACGCATAGGTTTGACTAAAAAAAAATTTTTGGTTTTAGTTTCATGTATGGGAGCCCCCCCTTAAATGACAGTATTTTTTATTTTTTGTATGAGAATCGGTAAGCGGTTAACAGGATACACCTTCCTACCAAATTTCAACTGAGTAATGCTTATAGTTACAGAATAAAATGGCTGTGACATACAGACGGACAGACAGACAGACAGACAGACTTGACGAAACTATAAGGGTTCCGTTTTTGCCATTCGGCTACGGAACCTTAAAAAAGAGTGATACAGTTCACTTAAAATTAGCCTTATTGAAGAATGAAAAAGCCTCATGGGCATGTACACTCTCGTCAGGCTTGATGAAACTCACATTTGAGATATCCCCATCCATCAGACAACAAGAAAATAAAACGGCAGAACTACTAAGAGCTAACTTAAAACTAAGGCATGGTAAGGATCAGTGGGCAGATTCTCGTGCAACTGCAAGAGAATGAATGTCTACGAAAAAAGTTCACCGATCGAATTTTCTTTTCCGAAAAAAAATTGTTTTGATTTGTAAGGGTTTCCATTTCTAAGCATTTAGATTTATTCCAGCCGTAGTTATATACGTGTGGATATATTAACTGACTTTTTAGGGTAAACGGTTAAACTCGCAATCAAATTAACATACGAAAAGATTTGGACTGACGCGAAAATCGCCGCCCAGTACTAGGCTAGTTATTAGTGTTGTGAGCAATCATGTCAAGTCATTTATATTGGTGACATCTTTTAACACAAGCACGTATAAATAAAAGAAAAAACAACAGTTATTCAAACATGACTATATTTGATTGAGTTATGTCATTCTAAAAAAATTAAAAAAAAACGCCAATCACATACATTGCTCTGATTCCAAAATAGGTAGCTAATTGCACGTGTGTTATAGAAATCAGACACAACGGTGGTACCACAACACCGAGACCCAAGACAATATAGAAAATTAAGATTTTTATATTGACCCGACCGGAGATCGAACCCGGGACCTCGAAGCTGCGACGCCTTGAAACCAGCGTGCTTAGCCACTACACCACGGAGGTCATCGATGTATGAAGCAATTTTGTTACCCGTCTTAGGTTTCCTGAACACTTTTTAAACGGCTGCCTTTTTTTTAAATACCAATAAAATGTGTGTAAGAAATGCTTCCATACTACATCGGTTCACTGGCTACAGCGACGCGGCACACGCGCGGGCGCACGCTAAAAAAAGACGCTTCCGTCTCACCGGGAAGTTTTATCCTTCATTGCACAATGCACCGTACTATATGCGCTTGCACTGTTATTAAAACAAGAGGTTCAACTTCTAGTCTTATATATCTAATATATAAAATTCTCGTGTCGCAGTTTTAGTTGCCAAACTCCTCCGAAACGGCTTAACCGATTTTGATGAAATTTTTTGTGCTTTTCCGGTAGGGGTAGTCCACCCCTATATATTTTTATTTATTTTTTAGACATTTTTTTTTTGATACAACATACAAAAATACATACAATCCTCAATTTTCACCCTTCTACGATCAACTCTAAATCTTAATAGCAATTTTAGTAATTTAAGGGCGAAACAAAATTCGCTGGGAATGCTTAACTTTTAAAATTACGGGATTTGGCGGGACGGGGCTGGGGCTAGACGGGGCTGGGGGCGAAACAAAGTTCGCTGGGTCCGCTAGTCTTATATATAAAATTCTCGTGTAACAATGTTTGTTCCCGTACTCCTCAGAAACGGCTTGACCGATTCTTATGAAATTTTGTGAGCATATTGAGTAGGTCTGAGAATCGGCCAACATCTATTTTTCATACCCTTTAGTGTTAAGGGTTGTCTACCCTTAACATTTCTCTTTAATTACGTTGCTGGGCGGGACGAGGCCGGGCAAGACGAGGATGGGGGCGAAACAAAGTTTGCTGGGTCCGCTAGTTAAGCTTATAAAATACTAGCGGTCCCCCGCGACTTCGTCCGCGCGTTTTGAGCTTGCCCCCCTCCCGTCGCAGCGTGATGTTTTATACCCTAAAGCCTTTCTCGATAAATAAGCTATCCAAAACAGAATTATTTTTTCAAATCGGTCCAGCAGTTCCTACAACAAACAAACTCTTCAGCTTTATAATATTATTAGCGCAAGCGCACGTCGTACTTAACCCATATAGCCCCACCGTTCCCAAACGAGGACGCCTAAACAAATACCCTCAATTTATTAATATTGTAATGTTTACACCATTATTTTGTAAATACGTTATGGTTATAAAGCTCTTAACTTAATATAATAATATAAAGTGAATAAAAATTGTTGCGTTTAGTTTTACCGTGTATTTTGTAGAGTGCTTTCAAGCGTCAGTGATCACTCAAAGTAAGTATTTTTTTTTAGTAACTTTTTACTCTTAGACTGTTAATTTATATGCATAATATATATAGATATAGTGTATACTATTCAGCAGAATTAAAATTAAAGTGATAAATTGAGTACTTATTATAGGAGGAGTGGTTTTACAACAGTGTCCCCGATCGGGGCCAGTGGGCACATCAGAGGTAAATAATTCGTGTTTTTGTCAACAGGTATTTTTTGGATGAACAATGGCCAAACGAACATATAGCAATCGAAACGAGTACCATGGGCTTCAAGAAGCACTCGATGCTGTTATGCTTGACGAATATGATGATGCAGTGATAAATTTGGTTACTCTTCCTCCAAAATCAAGCGTGCTAACCGACGAAGAAGAAGGTGATGAGGATAATTTACATGGTAACATTGTTCCTCGAGACATAGCAGGAAGGGACGAAGCGTTCACAAATCGAGATGAAGAAGAATGGGATAGTAGTGATGATGAAGTGCTTGCTGAAGCTAAGAGGCGTAAAACGAATGGTGAGGCACCCTGCTGGCGTAAGACCGAGCCATCCTACGAGCGTTTGATTTCCAATGAAGCAAATGTTCAAACCCGGCTCGACAAATTGGTAAGTGAACTGAGGAACCAAAATCTTTTACATAGTTTTGAAAATATATTTGATGAGGGAGTCTTAGCTATGATTGTGCAATACACACACACTTACGGAAGATTGGTAACCAGCCAATATGAGAATGAAGAAAAAAATCTGATTCTATTCGTCCGTCCGGCTAGACAATAGTGTCTGCACCATGGGGTCAAACTATGACAGCTTCCTTCCTCTAGCAAAAGTAAAGCGGTGGAGCGCCGTGGAGAAGAAAAGTCGACGTTAGTATCCCGCATGTGTTCCAAAGCTGCAATAAGGGTATGGGCGGTGTAGGTCAAGCTGATCAGTCCATTTCACTGTACCGCACTGCTATACGTGGAAAAAAGTGGTGGTGGGTGCTCTTTACGTACATGTTGGATCTCGCAGTTGCTCTCGCTCCACCTTCTATCAAATGATACCAAGTTGAATCAACTTCAATTTCGCCGCTATATTGCGCGTCATTATTTGAGACGTACAGGGGGTGAAACTTTGCGTCCGTCAGCTTCTGTGGTGCCAAGCTTGCAGCATGATGGAATGGGTCACTTTCCACAAAAACTTTCCCGACATCTGCGATGCACAGTATGTCATGAAAAAGCACGTTGGCAATGCAAGAAGTGCGTAAGAACTTTATGTATTGAAAAAGAATGCTTCGAAGATTTCCACTCCACATAGACCCACTGGCCCCATTTAAGGACGGCCTTTTTTTCCCCTATGAAGAATATATTTTTTTAAGTTTCTTTTTGTTTTCCTTATAATAATATTTGTTTTAATCGGTTAATAAAGAAATATCATAATTTCTACCGCTGGTTTTCATTTGGGTCCAAATGGGTTAAGCTGCGAACATTATTTTGGTGCGGAGTTACGTTAAAACTGTGATAGCTCCTAAGATATTTATTGGAATCAAATGATATAAAGGGCAACTTTGTTCTAAATAAAATGCTTGTGATGATGAATGTATTTATTTTGATAAGAATAAATACCTGTGTGTATAATACACCTCTAAAAATAATGCATTATTTTTTTACAAATTTATTAACATAAAAAAGGTTGTAGTAAGTCAACCATAAAAGATAGACTTATGCTGTCGCGGACTTTATTATAGAACTCTTAATGTTGAACAATCTTGTCATACATGATTTTTGTGTAACTTTAGCGGTTTCCGCAGCGTACGCAGCGGAAGCTCTCAAAAGGAATATCTTTCTCCCGTTTTCGCAACATTTTTCATTGCTGCTGTGGTCTTGTGAGTCGTATCTTTATGTTATATAGTTTAAAGCCTTCCTCGATAAATGAACTATCCAACATAAAAATAATTTTTCAAATTGGGCCAGTAGTTTCTGAGATTAGCGCGTTCAAACAAACTATAATATTAGTATAGATGATTATATAAACTGTGACTCTTTACTCTTTAGAAAATGCTGGTGGATTAACATAAAACTTTTCATGAACATTATTAGGAGCGACATTGTTTCGTTTTTAGCCGACTTTAAAAAACGAGGTTGACAGTTCGACCTGTATGTTTGTAGCGTTTGGCTGAACTGATTTTGATGCGATTTTCAGTTAATTACACTGAGGAGAAGATTTAAGTAACTATTTGGACCGACTTTAAGAAAAGAGGTGCTGAATATGACTCGTTAATATGAACATATATATATATTTGTCCGCAATTAATTCGCGTTTAGCTGAACCGATTATGATGCGGTTTTCAGAAAAGAATTTGGTACATAAAGAAAAGCTTTGAGTAACTAGTTTAGTTCAATCAGGTACTTTGTAACTTAACATTAACTGAAAACGATTGTTTCTCCTGCTAATATTATTTTAGTTCCTTTAGTGTTTTTTTGAAGGAGGTACAATTTGCGTAAAAACATTTTTTTTGTCGTTTTCAGTAATTGTTTATTTAGATTAGCTACTTAGGACTTATGCGCATCTCTTGAACTCCTAACCTGCATCTTAGCTTTGTACCTTTGTCAAAGTAATGCATCCATTTCAAACATTGTACTTAAATATGTAGGTAGGTATGTTTATGTAGTTCAAGCTAACACGTACAAACACCATAGGTACTTCAAGCGACACATTGATAAAGAAGACTCTTCCGCGTCGTCGCTTCCTACGGAAACGAACGCTAGATTTATCGTTTATCTATTCGTGGAGTTGTTGTGTCTAGTCTAGTCTGAGTATACTGCCTAGCTAGGCAAACTTATAGATCCAATATGGGTGTGTTAACTGACTGTATTTTATGGATAAACGTCTTTCAAATATCAAGAAACGGTGAAATTCTAGATAGTGACCAATCTTTGCGCCCAAAAAAATATCCAAGATTGAACTAAGCCAATATGTATACCTATATCACCGTAATATTGTAAAAACAGATAGATTACAATCTTACGAATTGAAAATCTGTCGATTTATTGTGAACAAGTTCGAGATGGTTTAGCTTTTGGTTTAGCTTTTATTGGTACTTACATGTCCTTACACAAAGGATAAACTTTGCCGAATGATTCGTTATTTCAGTTTACGTTATAAATGCGTAAAGTTCGGTACGATTTACAATTAATTGGTAGACAATACAACGGATTTCGAACCGTTAGATTGTTATGAAGCTGCTTTAACAAACATATTATTTATATTATATTTTGTTTTCTAATAAGTAATGGGCAAAAGTTGCCCCTCATGTTTGCAGTGCCCTTGCAGGGCGTCACTTGTACTGTCTGTTTATACCTTTTTACACTATAACCAACTTGTTTATGGCAATTAATGAAAATGAAATGAAATGAAACAATATTAAGGAGACAAACAAAATTGCAATATAGTGAGCACAATACAAAAATCTGCATTTGAGTTCGTATTGATTGAAACAAAGCCTTTCGCCGTCATCTATCACATAATGTCCTTTGAATACAAAAGTACATACATCTGCAGACTAAATTGTGTACCCTTGTTTAATCGCGTTACAACAACAGTGCTATTATAATAATCTCGGTTGATCGAATCGACACGATTCCGAGAAGCGATGGTAGGAATGCGATCCCGCTTTGCAGATGACGATTGGAAAAACCGTTGTTAGAAATGTTGATACAATACGCAATTAGCACCTTTGCAAGCTCAGACCATAGAGAAGAGATCCTACCTAATGCTAAACACATATTGAAGAGTTTTTGCACCTACGATGGAATATGACTATAGTATAGTATAGACTGTATTACTGTGTACTTACATGAGTTCACATCAATGTTTAAAAACAGATTCTAGATTGGATTGGCTTAGAAGTAATGACTTGTAATTTACTTGTGTTTAAGCCCAGTGAAGGGAAGATACTAGAGAGAATCGCTTGGAACACAATTTTTGACTCCGTTACTTTTTTTGAACTCATTTAGAGGTTAATTAAGTTCATTTAGGGGGTAAAAAGGGGACTGGCTGGGAAGCCAGTTGAAAATGTCTTAAAAGTTGTCGATGACAGTTTTTGAAGAAGTATAAACAAATTGTTTTCTAAAAGTGCCGAGAAGCACAGACCGTTCCTCTTTTCGTTCTCTATATCGGAACAAGATGTTGTATCGAGAGCATTCTCTTTTTAATCAATGAAGTTTATTCCGTCTTAGGGAGCAAATTAAGTACAATCAAAATCGGTTCAGTAGTTTTACAGATATAGACAAAAAGATATACTACAGAATAAAAAATATAAGTTCAAAATTTTCAACCGTCTTCAAAAAACTCTATAAAAAAGTTTATGCAGCCGTGGTAGTACCTATATTGGACAAACGAAGCGATCAAACGCAGAATCGTAAGCTTGAGATCATGCACCGATTCCAAATGAATTTAATTCTCCTAACTATACAGAGGGCAAATGTATTATATGAGCTTTTTAGTCAGTTTTATGAAGGCGGTTTAATTTTTAAAATTATTATTTTATTTCATAATTTTTAGTTATCACCCATATATCAAAACCTACTGGACCGATTATGATAAAACACTTACACTGTACCCACCCTAAGTTGAAATATACCTGATTTAAATAAAAAATGCTCGTTATGACTCTCGATTTCTAGATTTTCGTGGACAAACATACAAACATATGTGCATACACGTACGAAATTTTGCACGCGTTTGAAAAGCCTTAATAGATCAACATACTCAAATATTATCAAATTCTAACGATGTCACATTAATTCACATTGAAATGATTACCTCCTCTTTTGAAGTCGGTAAAACACAATTTCAATCGGGATGATGATTTTCATCTGTTAACAACTTGGAATCCAGTGATAACAAAGTGCAAAACACATGTTGTGGCCGTTCACAAGAAATCTAGATACTGTTAGTGTGTTTTGCAGAGTTGACTAATGCAACAAATGTTGAAAGTGTGCAGGTAAAAGAAAATATTTCATCGCGCACCAGCGGACAAGCTGACGTCGAGCTTCTTCAGTCAGCCCAGGACCATGACTCGTGGAACCCAATCGAAACGTCGTAAAGGTAAATACGCTGTTTACCTTTTTAATTAAGCGTATAGTTCTTGAAATTCCCACTATAAGATTTAACCATACTTTATCGACTAGCCTATTTGTAATTTAATAATTTTGTTTTGTTTTTAACATACCTCTCCCATCCAAGGTTTAGTTTACCATACACACCTACTCTTTTTGTCACTTAACACCGGCATTTTGATCTGCATCATAGATCTTAATGAACCTTATTGTTTTACTTATCTTACCAAAAATAAATGCAAGAACATCGCTCCTTTACTAACCAAGTGGTATGCGTGTCGTGTGTGGGGCACGGCAAGATCCACGCATCATACGGGCGCCTAATCATCGGCGGCTTCATTCAAACGAGCATTATCAATCAATTATAGTATTTAAACGGAAGTGAATGAGGTTGAGATTGTGACCCAACCGAGCAGTTGAGGGCGCTGTAATCGCAATTAACTCTTGTTTTTGTTTTATTCGGTAATATTAATATATTTTTTTCATTATTATTATTTTAATTGTTAATTATGGAATCGTTTTTAATTATAATTATTCTTTGTTTTACAACTTGTTAAATCTTTTTAATTTTTATTTAGAAACTTTATAACGGTATGACGTGTTTGCTTTACATCCAGTTTTTTACAAGGGTTCCCGCTGAAAAGGAGTGTCGCGGCATGCTTGTCATCTGCTGCCGGGACTAATACTAAGCGGTGGGAACCTTTTTGGCACACATCACTTTAACCTTAAGATTTGACGACCTCCGTGGTCGAGTGGCAAGCATGCTGGTTTCAAGCGTCGCCATCTCGTGAGGTTCCGGGTTCGAGTCCCGGTCGGGTCAATGTAGAAAACGATCTTTTCTATATTGTCTCGAGTCTGGGTGTTGTGATACAACCGCTGTTTACGATTTTCCATAACACAAGTGCTTAAGCTACTTAGCTTGGGATCGGGGCAATGTATGTGATGTTGTCAAATATTTATTTATTATTATCATTTTTATAATTTTATTTTGAGTATTTGTTTTATTTTTGTTGTAATTGGATATTTTTTTTCATGATTTGTATTTTTGTTCTCTTTTTGTGTGTCAGATAAACGTCTATTCTATTTAAATATTTTCTACTCAACTATTAAACTGATACTTTGTGTAGCTGTTAAGGTTTTACGGTCGAGAATTTATTACTCAGTAGCATCATTTTTAACCTTTTATTGCTTGAAAAATATGCTGTATGCCAAATAAGCCGAATAAAAATAAGTGAATAAAATATCATAGATTACATGAGGTCGAAAAAGACATAAGTATTCAAATACTTATGTCTTTTTCGACCGTAGTAGTTGAATACTTATGTCTTTTTCGACCGGCTGCTGTTACATTATACTACATTGAATTCCGAATGAGTAAATGTAGTTTAACTAAGAGTATATACCTTTTAATGTGAAGATTAATCGCTAAATTGACAAAATTTTGCCGAAACAAACGAGTGGTGAAAGTTTGAACGAATATTCGTCATTGGCGCTAGAGAAATTGCTAGTAAACAATGCTCACCATACATCGCAGACAAAGCAGACGATTTTGAAAATACACACCGTTGCTGCGTTCAAAATTGGAAGGAGAAAAGTGAAAACTTGAATACACGAATACTAAATCTAAGTGTTCAAGGAAACACTGGCAGCTCTATGAGGGTCTATTGTGTGCCATGGCGAATCTCACTGAAACCATTCAAGTTTTTACTAAGGTGAACCACAATACTAACTACCAGTTATTCGAACCCGCGACCAATACACCAAACGCGTCGTCGAGCTAATTCACAACCAAAAAAAACTAGGTCTGTGAGTACTCTTACGCACTGCGACTTTTAGCATCGATGCAGTCGCGCGTTTTGCAAAACGCGCTTCAGTATCGCGACTCACGCGATGAACAGATGTAATTTACTAAAATTCACTAAAATTCAGTACATAATTTGACAATTTCTAGCTTCTGCATCGCTACTAAAAGTCGCAGTGTGTATAGGGTCATAGAGGGTAGAAAAAATACTGTAGAGTAGAGGTTTGAAGCTACGCGCAAAACCTCTATGTCTCATTCGTTCGACTCTTCAGAATTCGAACACGCGCGTAGATCTAAACCTATACGTTACCAATATGTCTATCTTCGTAGGTGTCATTATCACTATACAATGATGATAAAAGTCTGCACCCACTCAAGCATTTGTAGCTAGAAACATTACTTTAAAATGCCACAAAAATCTATTAAACATTTCAACCTATTCAGCATTTCACCTTAGTATCACACCCAAATAGGTAATATGCTAATAGCAAATCCTTTCACTTAGCATTGATATAGACATTAGTAGGAGTATTCAGTAAGGTACGCTACTCGAAGACGCCGAAATGTGTCAGTCAACACCTTATTTGGGATAGTAACATAGTCCGTTGAATATACCACTTGACAGCGTTAATATTCATATTAGATACGGAATTGTAGATTCAAAGGATTTAAATAATATACGTTTGTTACCATAATATTTTAGTAATAGCTATTACCAGTACCAATGTAGACAATAATCCTTAAACTTATCATTTTATTTTTATAATATTTTGTCACTATACAAAATTAATAACATTAATTGCACTTGTAAAAAGCTATTGTGTCAGACAAGGAATCAAACTCTATGTCTAACGCTACCCGGGCGCATGCCTTTACCACTCGGACACCAACACATTGTCTCAACTCATCAAGTGCCATACACATAACATACTAATTGAAAAATATATAATTTTGTGCGATTTTTAAGTAGGACGTAAACTTTGTCAATAGTAAACTGAAGTCAATGATTTATTTGTCGATTCCATTTGTGGATTCAGTTGAGATGGAAATTGCATTTACCTAATACGAGCATAACACCTACGTCCTTTAAGCTACTTACTACGCCCAAGTTGTCAGACTCTAGTACCTACATTGGTTTTCAAACTCTAGACTAACTTTCATAAAACACGTAAACTTGCAGTCATACAAGTCAAAATACAGATATTTGGCCACGAGATCATCACGACAGAATTACAGTATTTCTATTGGTTTCTAAACTTTAAATTAGGCAGTTAGGACTCGGATTAGCTAACTCTAGCTAGATCAAAATATTGTTTTCTGTTGCTATCCGTTATCTTTAATGTGGACATAGACAGTTAACATTTTAACCTTGAATTAAGTTGTAAGGCTGATGCGAGAGATGTCAATAAAACAAGTGTTACGCGCACAGTTAGGTTTATTATAATGACTTATATTACAAATACAATAACTAAAGACTTATATACTAACTTACATTACCTAATATGGGATGAGGCAGCGCACACACTACAAAATGTTAACCCCTGGTGTAGGGGTTAACTCAGTTCCTCTGATTTAATAGAAGAAACAACATTCGCTACAAAGGTTAGGAACCACTGCCCTGGTGCAATAAGTGAATAGTTTCACCCCACGTGGGCACGGCGACCGTTGACCCTATACCGGGGCAGTCCACCCTGTGCTCAGGTGAGAACTGGGGTGCTTTACCCCAAGCGATGACAAATTAATTCATTGCCGCGCCCCCGCTTTTTTTGTAGGTGAAACATATTTTTTCTCAATGGAAAGGTCAGGAAGTCGTACAAAAGTTTGGTGGGAAAACAATGTCTTGATTTTGTATAGAAAATAATTTTTTTCGTTCCTATTTTGAGATCAAATCGTATCAGTGATCAGTGATTTTGTATCTATGGTTGAGTTTGCCCCAAAGCAAAGCGATCCATAAATTTCTTTTGTAATGTTATTTGTGGTTATTTGCAATGATGCAAATTGTCTTTCAAATAGACGCGTGCTGTCATCTTGACAGATTATCACATATCTGACTTTTATACAATGCATAATTTAACGGAAAAATATTCAGAAATTAAATGTTATTACAAAAATCTAACAACGGATTCTCGCGATACGCATCCAAAATACGATTTCTCAAACATTTTCTTCCGTGCTAGTTGTATTGATTAAGCCTGTGACAACTTGTTTGTACTTGCACAATGACTGAGATAAAACCTTCGGAGCCTGCTAAAGATTGGCAACCAGTTGACATATACCTCTTCTCTAATGGACAGCACATGACTCCGCCTAGGAAGTACCACTTGGACCACGAAGGATTGAGCAAGTGGACCTCAACGCTCTCGACGCTAGCCCGATCCCAATATGGCTCCTTGTTAGTATCTTACGGATAACATACCCTACGTGGTACTATTATATCTTTTGTGCCCTTCGCCAACGACTCGATACGTTTACTTCGAAAACAAGGAAAAATCTTTTAAGCAGATTAGTGCCGCTTTTCCATGAGAATGAAACCTCTGCCGAATAACACCTGGTTATGAAACTGCTGAGTAATTTTACACCTACCTAACTATTTCGTGGGTTTAAATATCTAAAAAGTAGTTACATAAATGAAGTAAATCGATATTACTGATGAAGGTATTGGACATGACCCTGCGAATCAGTAAGCTCAAGTGGCAGTGGGCATGGGATGGCACATAGCGCGAAAAACTGATAGCCGTTGGGCAGAAAAAATTCGAAATTGGAGACCCTTTGACCAAAGTCGCAATGTAGGACAATCTCCGCAGCATCGATCGCAGGGTCACACTAAATTCAGACCACTCACTGTGGAAAACCACGGAGGAGACCTTTGTTCAGCAGTGGACGTCCTTTGGCTGAAAATGATGATGATGATGACTTTCTTTGACGACGATCTTTTTTGGCTTCTTAACTTATAATGTAGGTGTTGTTGTCGTTGCAGACTGCCTTCTATCGACCTGTATACAACGGAGGGCCAGAGATTATACTCTCCGGTAGACATCTGTGACGGCTCGGTGTACGTGGCTGTCCCGCCTGATGACACATTTATCCCTGCGGGATACAACGACTACCTTGTGCGGGCATCCAAGTATGAGTATAAATTTATTCTTACGAACGTACACGTACTTCGTACATCTATTATTATGAGACAAATAATCAACCATTACTTTGCCCAAAATCCTAATAATAGTCTAAAGAACTGATTAGATTAGAATAATCAGAATGATATGCAAATAAGACACCGTCAGCCGTAAATACAGTCGATATTACAGGCTTAGGGAGTAGACGGCCTGATACCATACTATGCATTTTTCTATGATAAATGATAAATATTGGACACCTCACATGAATTGCTCTGATCCCAAAGTTAGTAGCTAATGCACTTGTGTTATGGAAATCAGACACAACATAGAAAAAATTGAATTCTATATTGACCCGACCGGGAATCGAACCCGGGACCTTCGATCGGCGACACCTTGAAACCCAGCGTGCTTAGCGACTACACTACGGAGGTCTTCAAATGATCAAATGATCTTTGCTCTGTAGCTTTGCCAATATTTCCAGATTTAGCTTCTTCTCATTACGTCGCACTGCGTGTTCATTTTAGCATGGAAGTCTACCCAAGAAACAATTAAGTGTTGGTTGCAAGTTATTTTAAAGCTTAAAGTGCTACTATTGATTTATAATATATTTGGTTGTCACTAAAGGTGATACAGTTTATTCAAACAATAAATTTAGCGGTCTAGGTTGTATTTAAACTATAAATAACGAAACATAATATGCTTTATAGTTAGTGTAGTAGTAGTGGCTGCTGGTATACTTATGACGTTAGAGTTTTTTTAGCCTACAAAGTTTAAAGCGGTTTTAAGATCTTCATATACTCCCTTTAATTCCAATAGCTATATTGGATAAATCTGCTATATTGGAGTTGTTTGTACATCGACAGTCTGTTGTTTAACTGCAGTAACGTCATAAGCTCTGTTTTTTTGTTTTGTAGCACTTTCAGTTGTTTTCGTATTTTTTAGCGAAATAGCGGTCTAAGCTCTGTGGAACACCAAAATATTTTTTTTATGTAACTCAAGGTTTCAATAAACTCCATTGTGAAGATGCAATAAAGTTTCAAGCGGTAAATTGACGTTCTTATCACACGTCTTATACTCTTTATCTACAGGGTAAATAGAAACACTTTAAAGGGTTTCTACAGGCTTTACCTGCCAAATTTTACCTGCCATAATTGAAGATATAAAGGTTTTATTACATTCTATAACTCTCGCGTAAAATATACATACGCTAACTTTTTAATATTTAAGCAGAACTGTAATATAGATCCACTATAGCTTGTTTGAACGCTAAAATGTTACTTGGGTACCACGTGCTACTCGCGATACACATCACTTCTCAACTTCCATACTAAAATGAGCAGCGCTGGCAGATGTTACTTATGTACTTACACTAGGTACTACTAATTACTTACTGCAGAAATTGTCATCGTCTAAAACTGAACTTAAAAATCGTACATTTACTTTTTCACAATATTATTCAAGCTGGAGAATTTTCAGCAAAAAAGAATATTATTTTACTTATTACAGATCACGCGAAAAAAGACAAAATAAGGCTAAAAGCAGTGCGCAACTTGAACCACAACAAGGTACATAAATCTTTATGTTGCGTAGTTAATTAAGGGCTGATTTTTCAATAGTCAGGTAAGATGTAATATGGTGGCCCGTAGGTTTGCTCGTTGCAGTAGGCAGATTAAGAAAACTATTTTCAAAGCCTACTGCCAGTCTTTTTACACGAGCAACTTCTAGGTTAACTATACGCAGCGGGTGTACAGCGCGTTGCGGGTCCAGTATAATAACTGGTTTAGGATGCTGATAAGGCTGCCTCGTTTTTGCAGCGCGTCGGAATGTTTGCGGAAATGCAGACGGATGGTTTCCACGCCATCATTAGGAAGCGTGTGGCATCATTCCTGAAACGTTTGCGGGGCAGCTCTAACAGCATCCTAAGCACAATGGCAGATAGTTGGAACTCACCGCTACTTGGGCGCTGGATACGGCTGCATGCCACGGCATAAAGGACTGGACTAGGCGTTCCCGAGTCTATCGCCATTTATATTATTATTATTAATTTTAGATTTCTTTTAGTTACTTTAAATTAAACTAATACTTAATTATTTTATTAAATTTTACTGTATTTGATTCTTTTTTCTATTTTTTACTAACAATAATGTATGGGTCTTTCTGTTACCTGAATTAAATTTATTTTATTTTATTTTTTATTTTTAGAAATATCCGTCGAATAAAATATAATATGGCTAATTTGAAAACGTTACCTAATTGACAGCAATCATACATAACTGTATTTTTTTCAAATTTTGTCGCTTTATAATTTAAGTCTGATAAGTTTTATCTGACTATTGAAAATCGGCCCTTTAGTTTATTTTATTTACTCTCTACTGCCTCGGTGCCGCAGCGGTTGGAGGGTAGCACTTTAAAGCGACGGCTCCGCCAGAGGTCCCGGGTTCGATCCCCGGGTTGGGCCAAAAATACGTACCTAGATTTTCCTGTTCCGAAATTCTCAGACCAGCCCGGAGTTTGGAAGTTGGCGATGTTTTACCCCTGTGCCTCGGAATGCACGTAAAGCCGTTGGTCTTGCGCCTGATCTGCCTCCGGTCATGTCAGCTTGCTGTCCCATCAGGTTATTAGACTGAGAGGAATAGAGTGTGCACATGTGTTTGCGCACAGACTTGTGCACTATAATATGCCCCGCGCAGTCGGTACGTTGTTGTGACTGGCCACCGTAGTCATAATCGGCTACGCGGACTTCTATTTTATTCAGTCTTATAATGACACTTTTTTTTGCAGAAGAGCTCGACAGCAAACAAGAGTTCCCAATGGAAGCTAAAGAAGAAGTAGAACATTTAGAAACATTGAATGGAAAAGATAATAATGTGACTATGACATCTAAAGTAATAATTTCATCGAAATATCTTTATCGTCCAGGTTAATAAGAGAGAAAATAGTAGTTTTTTTACTGAGTATAAGTCTTAAATATAGAACATATTTTTTCAGGTAACTTCTTCTATGATTGAAAACCAAACTAACCCTCAGTCGAAAGTGCTACCGCAAACAAAGAATAACGATAATGTTAAACAATCAATAAGACATAATTCTATTGTACGAAGAAACTCAATAACTCCTCAGCAGTCGTCATTTAGAAAAACCTCCATAAAACTTAAAGACAACCCATTAAAAAAAAGTCTGAAACTTAATACAGCTGAAGGCGCAAATAATGGATCAATACCTAACAGCAACAATCAGTCTAGAAACAACAGTTCTGAAAAAAAATCTGTCAAATGTACAGACAAAGACAATTCCAGGTATTCAAGTGAACGACCTAAACTTATAGCGATATCAGCTACTGAAAAAACTAAATCTGAATTGGAAAACGGAATTAATGACAAGGACTTGATAATCGTTAAAAAACAAGAGAGTGACAACAGATCGCAGTTGTTCTCTGAATACGAAAATAAAAGTACTCATGTTGTTGCCAATAGAGAAACTAGGATTTCTTCTGTAGTGCCGATATTAATTCCTATAGAAGAAAAGTCCTCGGCAATTGAGAAAGAAGACACTCCTTTGATACCGGCAAGTAATTCAGTTGGAAATGATTTTAAACCAAATAAAGACGTAATCAATACTAACATATTTACAGTAAAGAACGAAATTGCTCAAGAAACCCAAGAAGATAAAATAAAACTAATTAAGAAACCCACAGTTGATAACTTGGTTACCTTAATAGAGAAAGGAGATGTTGTTAATTTAAATTTAAAGCTAGAAGTGAGAAAATGTGCAGGTGTATTAACCTTACAAGACAAACAAAATTATTCCTTATCAGAGAAAAGTTCCCAAGTAAATATAGACCAAGAAATAATTGAAACAACATCAAAACGATCCAATTTGATGAATAAGCCTACAGTTGGAGAAGAAAATCCAAGAATTGTTGTTATTCAATGTTCTTGTTATAAACATCTTAATTCAAACGATATATTACAACGAATTGATATAGATCCTGTTCAATTACACGACAAAAAATATGTTGTGGTCTTACCTGATCCACATCTTGATAAAAGCGTTGAAAGGTAAATACATTTGCCTGCTCTTATAAAGAAATCCGCCGACACTGGCTGATCATTCATAGCTAGATTGTTGTAATATTATAATGTAATTGATCTATTAACTTTCAAAATAATTAATGTATATTCTTTTAACCCAGGAATGGACGTCATCAAGAACAACATATAAATGCAGACAAAGAACATCATGCTAGTTTTGTAAGATCCAGTGTAACTGCTCCTGTTAAAAAAGTTATGGCATCGACATCCTTGGAGAGGCTGGCAGCTCTAAAACCAGCAGTTGAGGAGAATGGAATTAAAACTCCAACCGAAACAAAATCACAAGATAAGCCTGAAGTTGTGTTGTTTACCCAAACCATATCCAGTGTTCATAAATTATACCAAGTAGATTCTTCATTCATTCAATCTGCAACGTTAGCAAAAAGTAAACAAATCACAGTCGCGGATAGTTCGACACAGACAGATTGGCATACTGTGTTGGTAAGAAGATATTCATAGAAAATATTACATATTATTGTTAATTTGGTGCACTTTTATCAAAGTTATTTACGAGAATTTATAACACTAAGATCACGTAATGTTTCCTTTTTCAGTTAGAGGCAAGACGTCACGAAGACGGACGCTACTCTTTTTACTTGCCTCCGTTACATGTGCTGAAATACTACGGTTATAGTTAAAATTAAACGCATTTTAAATAACCTCTTATTTCATTAAACAAATTAAACCCAACATCACTTTACTAAAAACATTCGTATTCGTCCATCGATGTCCCAGGCTATGTATTAATTTCTGTTCTTCTTGATATTGATTCAATTTTCGGGCCAAAATATTCAGTGCCTTGTGACCGATATATCTCAGCTGCATATCCGTTACATATCTTAAGTTTTCTGCTGGAATTTCTAACATTACCTGAAACACGCAAAATCGAACAGCCAAGATTCAGATTATGTAATCAATAATCTACGAATAACTAACTAATAAGAAAACAACTTAGCTTAAAAGCGAATGTATCAAATTCATTAAGTTAAGCAAGTGGTATTTTCTGTAGGAAATTCATAATTCATGCGGATAGAAAAAATAATACACAAAAAAGCGGACGCAATAGAATAGAACTTAATTTGTTAACAATGACATACTTGAGCTGTTATTCCTGCCATGGCTTCCGGGTTGATAGTAGCCAGATCTGGTCCATGTACTTCAGATAGCAGCAAACCAAGTCGCGAGACATCCCTAGCGCTCCAACTGTACGGCTTTCCTAACGCCTGAGCAGAGTTTGAAGCAATAAGTAACGGATATAAAAATTTATAGTCACCACTGGGAAAGCAACAAAGCAATCTAGCAATGTATTTTACTGAATTCTTTTTAATAACGATTGTAATGTTAGCAATAAATTACCTTTCGCGAGCACTTGCACCAAAATTTAAGAAGAGAGAGAGAGTTTTCTACCTGGGCTGTACGCATTAAGTTCATTTAAAAACAATTATGTACCTAGTTTACTAGTATTTTTATTTCAACCACTGCCGGGAGCTCTGTTTTTGAATCATCGCTTGGATATGGCGTGTGATTTTCGTTCAAAAGCGAACTTAAAACCAACGAAAACCGAATTAACTATAAACGTAAATACAGACAAAATTATTTTATATTTTTTATTATTAACCCTGTGTGGAATCAAACAGTGTTTCATTCGGAAATCGGACATTAACCAATGGATATCACACGCCATGTTTACGCGATTTATTCAAAAATAGGGCCCCTGGAAGTGCGATGGTAAATATTTTAGTTTATCTAGTTATACAAGTTAGTTAATTTACCTGTGTTCGCGTCATCATAGCATAGTAAAAACGTCGTTGCAGAGGATCACAAGCACGAATGTGGTAGAATACCTGAATAATATGATGAATATTTGTTAATAAAAATAACCCTGCTGCATTTATAATGTGTTAAGCCTCGTGTCTTACCTGATGAGTCAATTGCAAGTAAGTGTTTTCAGGTGCCCTCCTCATGAAGTTCATGGGCACCCCACAGAGCAGATTATTCATCAGATTCAAATATCTTGGCTCCATCCAACGTCTGTTTAATTTGATGTATGCGCTCGCCACCACACCAACCTATATTCAAAATTATTGAGTACATGTCTTAATATTATTGAGAGCTCTTTTTAGCACATTTCAAATCTGTAAACAATATTGGCTGTTGCTCACGGCTTTGCTTGCAATCACCTGATAATTGCAAGAAGTTATAAGCTCACTTTTAAACTATTTAGGTGTTAGGTACTAAACAAGGTCTGCTCCGCATAATAATTATACCTAACACAAATTAAAATAACTCCAAAATAAGTTAAATAAAAGGAAAGTTTTTAAAACTAAAACCCGACTACTTAAACCACGCTCTTAAAGCACGAAACAAGTAAATAGTCATAAAGGATAGCCGTGGCCGTATTCCACCTACTGTAGCATAACAGATATAAAAATAAAATCAAAGTGGCATACGACAACGGCTATCCTTTGAGACTATTAACTTGTTTTGTACTTTTTAGAGCGTGTTTTAAGAAGACGGGTTTTAAAACATTTAGACGGGAACAGCTTAGTTTTGAGGGCACCTAGTTAAGTGAATAGTTACCTGATGTCTGTCCAAGTCTGCATGTGTCCCAATATAGGTAAGTATCGTTGGATCGCTGAGATTCAATCTGGCCATCTCGTTCCCGTTGATGTATTTGAAAAGAGGCCGATACATCTCCAGCGTCTTAGGAGTGATCTCTATAGGGTTTCTTCCCCCTTTGACTACCGTCCACGTCGCCACCAATTTCTCTTTTGCTATGTGCATCATTGCTATGGTTTGGGCCTGAGTTTCAAATGAAGAAATATATCGTATGCATGTAACGAGAAAATCTAACATTGTATTTAAAAGCGACCGTGTTTGAAGTAAAAACATCATTTAACTTGTATAAATGGCAGGCACCTATTACATAGTTAAGGCAATCGCCCATAACGTGAAAGTTACGAGTCTATTTCCAACTCAGGCGACACTCAAGTTATCATAGCACAAAACCTGCCCGAATACGGTGTTTGGAGGTAGATGCCAGTCTGGTATATTACTCAGAAATTCGGTTACTTTAAAGTATAGGTACAGAAAATTGGACTTTATTTCAGATCCTTCTGGTTTAAAATGTTCTCAATGGTGAGACCAAAATGAGAAGTAACAGCATCTCACCGATCGCAGCACATAATCCCGTGGCAGCCGCAGCACGTCGTCCAAGTTTCCCTTCAGAAATATTGCGAAGGCATCCAGAGCTGTCTGCATGTAGTCCTTTGTCCGGTTCAGGTACAGGTGTCCTCTGTGCATGTACTCCGGGCACGGCAAGTGAACGCTTGTTCTGTTCATGAATAGCTCTGCGCTGGAAGCGAATAAATATTATATTCCAACCACTGCAACTCCTGTTATATTAGACTACTGCAGAAATGAATGTGATTGTCTGGCAGAAAGAAGTTCTAATCTAAAACATATCCAAAAACATTAATTAGACACCCACTTTTGTTTTGTATTATTACATTTTAATGGTTATTGTAGGAATATTAATGTTGGCCATAGGTCTAGCTAGAGAGAAGTGGGTCTACTTCAAATTTACACTACTTAAATACCTACAATAAAGCTTAGAAAGAATTGATCTTGTTTATAAGTTGTTACCAACCGCATAATATGTCCACTAGGGAACTGCGCTAGAGAATCGGCTGCGATCTCGGGTGGCACCTTCGGAATATTTAATACTATTGTATCTTTGCGGCCGCCTTCGTCCTCCCTATCTGTTGGTAAAAAGGTATATTAAATATAGAGTTTAGGAATCTAGCAAGCATATCACTAAAAGCAGACGTTTTCTCAAACTGCAGCAGTTCTTGCTTAATAATTCAAACCAGTTTACGTTTAACTACGAAATAGGAATCATAACAGTGAAATTCGCGTAAGGTACTTGCCTTGTAACTTTGGTCCAAACAATATATAGTTGAGAACACTCTGGTACTTTTTGAAAGGATCTGAAACATTTTTTTTCATAGTGTTTTGTCACTATAGAAACATTAACATTACATGTAATAAGTAACTTTATCAGACAAGGAATCAAACCCTGTTCCTTTCTTATCCGGGCGCATGCCTATACATACCACTCGGCCACCGGCCCATTAGCAAGGTTGTTGAATTTTGCAAGTGCTTTCTTCAACGCGTAGGCTGCTGCGTCATCAATGTTGAGAGATTGCTCTCTTAACAATCCTTGTCTGACACCTAGTTACTTTTTGCAGATGCAATTTTTGTTAAAAAATATTTAACCTCGTAAGGGCCTACGTAACATTATTATATTGCAACCAAAAACTCATAAAACCTCATTTAAGTATTTAGGGTAGAGCTTCTACCCTTTAGTTTGCCCTAAATGAGGAGGTATGAATACAGTTAAGAGTAGTTTGTATATATTATCAAGTTACCTGCTTCTCGAACAGTAGTAGAAGGAGTGGTGGTGAAGACCCAGGGTGCCGTGGTGTGACCAGCAGACATCTTAGGTTTACCAGTATGACTAAGCCTCTGCATAAAGGCCGTCTTAGTCTGTGCTTCATCTTCAGGTGTAGCACAGGCAAAATCTGCAATGATCACAAAAAGACAATGATTTATTTTGGCATACACAGGTTGTAACAAAAAGGCGAAATAAAATTTAAAGGATGTGTAGAGTAGGTAGTAAATGTTGCGAGAGCTGATCCAGGGGCGAGTGGAAGTGGCGCAGCAGGATTCGTGGAATTGAAAAGACCGCACGCTGATTATTACAAGCATTTATTTCTTCATGAAATAAAGTTGCAATACATCGTCAAATAGTAATTACATTATTAAATTAAAATAAAATTATAAATTAGCCTAGCGAGCCGAGGAGGTCAGACAGAAGAAGAAATTAACTGTAGAGCTGTCAGGCTGTCACAGATTAAAAAAAATATGATAAGAATGCATTCAGTACATTAAATATTTATAAGCAATGGCAGCGTTCATATTTTAACACTTCCCCTCATTCTTATCATAAGACTCTACAAAATAAGTCTCTACCAAACTCTATCTTAGTAATGTACAATATTTGCTCTACTACCATTATCTTATGTCAGTCAGTACATAACATTATTACAAGTTATTAGGCAATTATCAGTATTATCAGGCAAAACAACAAACAAAATCATTCACAATAATATTCTAAACATTAATATCACAGATGCTTCAAATTCAAATTTTCGACAAAATTAAAATGTTTAGTTTTACATAAGGGCTTGGTAAATAGATCGGCTGTCATTTGGTCAGTTGGTAAGTATTTAACTGTAACTCTACGTCTTGATACATAATCTTTTACAAAATGGTAACGTAGGTCAATATGCTTGGTACGCTTATGACAGTACTCCTTTGCCAGCAACAGTTTATGTGCGCTCTGATTATCATTATAGATAATAGTCTCTATATGTTTATCATAAATTTCCAACAAGAAATTCTGAATAAAACATAACTCTTTCGCAACATCACTTATGGCTACATACTCAGCCTCAGTGCTGGACAGTGCCACACAGCGCTGCTTTCTAGCTTCCCAGCTAACTGTATTATTACCTAGTTTCACAACGAAGCCCGTGTATGATTTCCTATCACATTTATCGTTAGCCCAGTCAGCGTCTGTATATGCCAACAAATCTAGAGATTTACTCTTGTAAAAACAAAGTCCTAAATCAATGGTACCCGCCAAATATCGCAATACTCGTTTAGCAGCTACCCAATGACTTTTATCAAAATTGGTCAAGTATTGACTGAGCTGACTGCAACTAAAAGCTATATCTGGCCTCGTGCAAACCGATAAATACATCAGACAGCCAATTAATTGCCTGAACTGATAAACATTATCATCTAAAGGTTCATTGTCTGTTTTAGATAAATTACTATTTGCTATCATAGGTGTGGATACATGCTTACAGTCTGTCATATTAAAACGTTGAAGTAATTTCCTAATATATTCAGATTGATCCAAGATTAAAACATTCTTATTTCTAGTGACACGCATGCCTAAACAACTCGTAAGTGAACCAAGATGCTTTATACAAAAATTTTCATTCAATAATTTAAATAAATCCTCTGTATTACAAGTCGAAAAAATATAAAAATCATCAACATATAAAGCTATGATGGTGAGATCCCTTCCACACTTTTTGACATATACACAGGGCTCACACTTACTTTGCACATAGCCATTCTTCGACAGTAAATCATGCACCTTCAGATTTCACATGCGACTAGCCTGTTTTAATCCATACAGACTTTTTCTTAGCATACACACCTTGTTCTCATCACTGACAAAACCTTGTGGTTGCTCCATGTATATTCTTTCATGTAAGTCGCCATTCAAAAATGCTGTAGTTACGTCTATGTGTTCTATAGACATATCTAATTCATGTGCAAGTGAGAAAAGAATACGCATTGTTGAATGTCGAACAACTGGCGAAAAAGTTTCAGAATAATCCAGTCCTCTCTTTTGACTAAAGCCGCGAGCGACCAAGCGAGCTTTATACCTGTCAAAATTTCCTGACGTATCATGTTTCCTCTTATACACCCATTTACATTTAATGACATTGGCATCAGAAGGACGATCAACCAACTCCCATACATTATGTTGAACAAGTGACTCATACTCTTCTTTCATTGCCTTTTTCCACTCGGAGGAGTCTGATGACGTCATAGCCTCTTCGTACGTTTGGGGTTCTTCAAATAAAGAGTTGGCGTACATACCGATTTCATAATCGCCATATCTAATTGGCGGTATACCACGTGTACTGCGTACGGGGCGGCCGCTGACAGTGACAGGACCTACTGTACTAGTCGCGCCTTCCCCTCGAGCTGCTGCATCCTCGCCAGTCACCGGCTGCGCCTCCGGCTCCCGAACTGAAGACTCAGGCTCAGCAGAGGCCTGCTCTGCATCTGGGTACTCGTCGGATTCATCGCCAGACTCAACATCTGTAAATTCATACGAAAAATCATGTTTATCATTTGAATTAATACTTTTATTAATATTTTGACTAGAATTATTATTATTCTGAGTAGAATTCAAATCATTATTATATTCAGTTCTATTACAATTTAATTCATTATTATATTCTGTTAAAATTATAAATTCATTTAAATTATCGCTTATTAAATTGTTCTTCATCCGGCCTAAGATGCGCCGCCTATTTATCATTTATCGCGGCAATCGATACATTTCAAACGTCATTATTATCATATTTAAAAAGGTTTTACCTACTTTCTTGCATTCATTTGTTTTTAAAAGCAATTAGGATTGATTTACAATTGGAAAATACTTATCAAAATAGGTTGTTTAGGAAATAAAATTATTTTATCGACGCGATAAACGGTATCGAGGCGTGCATGCTAGGCTTACATGTCATTATTTTCAAAATCCTTATAAAATCTGTCCTCTATAAAATTAACATTCCTAGATATAATTACTCTCCTCGGATTAGATGGGTCTAAGAGTCGGTAACCTTTTGTTCGTTCTGAATAACCGACAAAAATATATAACTTTGCCCTAGCATTCAATTTACTTGTACGAGTAGGCTCAGGAATTAATGAATAGGCAATGCTACCAAATACACGGAGGTGTCCGAGACAAACTGAGTGTCGGGACCAGACCTCTTCAGGCACCTGTCCTGCTAACGCCGCAGTGGGGGATCTATTCTTCAAATAAATTGCCGTCATAACAGCCTCACCCCAAAAACGGTTACAGAGACCTGCCTGTATTAACATGCACCTAGCCTTCTCCATTAAAGTTCTATTAAGGCGCTCTGCCACGCCATTCTGTTGAGCACAATACGGTACAGTCAACTGGTGAGTTATTCCCTCTTTCTCAAGGAATTTCCTAAAACTGTCACTGCAGTACTCACCGCCATTATCAGAACGCAGGCATTTTATATGCAATCCAGTCTGCTTTTCAACAAAGTTCTTAAAATGGATAAAACAGTCTAAAACTTCTGACTTTTTCTTTAACAAATATCCAAAACTTTTTCTAGAATAATCATCAGTAAGTGTTAATAAGTACCTTGCATCACTCCAGCTGGGGTCTTTCATCGGGCCACAGACGTCACTATGTATCAACTCTAACGGCTGGCTTGCACGTCTTGCATTTTCCTTCGGATAAGCCTTGGCCACCGGCTTCCCCTCCAGACAGGCGACACACGGGACTAGATTCTCCTTGTCAACCTGAAAAGATACTTTACGTGCTGCACATTTCTGAAGTGTATACATACCTTGAAGACTCAGATGCCCTAACCTTTTATGCCATAAATTAGCATTCAAACCATTTGACCCAGCATACTTTGCGGTCTGTGCTTTCTGCACTTCATGTAGAACAGCCATCGACCGCTCCTTTGCAAAAGTACATTTCATTCTATAAACACCCTTACTTAGATTAGCAGACATAATAGGCTTGCCTTGAATATCACAACTATCATAGACAGAACACCCATCCTTATTAAAAATCACAACCATACCCCTCTCACACAATCTACTCACAGAAAGCAAATTCTCGGTCAACTGTGGAACATACATGACATCATTCAAAATTTTATTACAACCATTAATGCTTACGTGAATATCTCCAACACCAGAGCTTTTCATTTTAGTTTCTTTATCTGCACAAGTAATTATAGTCTTATTTTGTCTAATATTGTCCAAGTAATTTTTATTTTTGCACATATGCGAAGACGATCCGCTATCCACTATAAAATCCACACTATCAGACGCGTAGAACGATGAAGCGTATGCAGTGTTCTCTTGATTACGCTTTTCTTGCTTTTGGCGCTTCAGCTTGAAACAGCGCGACTGAATGTGTCCAGGTTTCTTACAGTAATTGCAGACGATCTTCTTCTTGACGATAAGTGCACTTGATGAATTACTGTTACTGTGCAGTATTTGCTGGTTCTCGGTGTGCAATTTTCTGTATTCTTCCTGAATTAATCGAGCACGGACAACTTCTGAAGATAGAGAATTGGTCAACGATGCTGTCTCCAAGGCCGATACAAGTGTGTCGAAGTCCTGAGGGAGCCCAGATAAAAGTATCTCCGCAATCTCTTCATCTTCAATGACCTTACCAATGTCCGCTAATTGCTGTACTAAGGAGAAAACTGTGTCGATGTATTTTGTCATATTTTGATGTTGATTGTAGTCCACCCTATGAAGTTGCCGAAGTAGACCAACCCGTCTGAATAATCCTTTGTCTTCATAGACATTTCTCAGCTTGTCCCATGCTGCTTTTGCTGTGGTAATACCATGTAAAATTTGGTATAAAGAGGGTTTAAGGCTTAGTGATATTCTCGCTAGTGCTTTGGCTACTTTTGATTCGTCAGCCTCTGTGCCTAGGACGGCATTCCATAATCCTTCTAGAATCAAAGCGTTTTTGATTGCAAACTTCCAGCTGACATAATTTGAGACGCCTTCTAGTTTCTCAAAATTAAAGCCGCCGCTGATTACATAACTTCCTGCAGATGTACTCGAAGAATTCTCCATGACCATGCGGTTTTGTGAAGTGATTTTTAGAGGGTAGAAGCAGGTCACTTTTTCTCAAAAAAAAAATCTCACCGCTTTGGAATTCCTTTGCATGAGCTTCTGAGGATAACCAACGTGCTTCTTGGTTTTAGCCTTTTCACCTTCCACGTTTCTTGTCTTCGAAACTGGGCCCATAACCTGTTGCGAGAGCTGATCCAGGGGCGAGTGGAAGTGGCGCAGCAGGATTCGTGGAATTGAAAAGACCGCACGCTGATTATTACAAGCATTTATTTCTTCATGAAATAAAGTTGCAATACATCGTCAAATAGTAATTACATTATTAAATTAAAATAAAATTATAAATTAGCCTAGCGAGCCGAGGAGGTCAGACAGAAGAAGAAATTAACTGTAGAGCTGTCAGGCTGTCACAGATTAAAAAAAATATGATAAGAATGCATTCAGTACATTAAATATTTATAAGCAATGGCAGCGTTCATATTTTAACAGTAAATGTGTAGTTCCTATGCAAAACCACAAACTCGTGCGAGTATAAATTACTGAGTAAATTAATGCAAAAGTTTTAACAAAAACTTATCGGTGACAACCTTAAATATCAGCTGTTAGGTGTGTGTGTGTGCGGTTGTTTAATTTTAACTAAAACTTTTACTATTTAATGTTCACATTACATACATACATTATACCATTAGACAATCAACTACTAACTGCTTTAAAGTGCAGAAGAAATAGTGTGAATGTTAATGAATATTGTTTGTCCTTCCCAATTGATGTTAATAAGTTTCCAATGCGCTGTCTAACACGACATCAAAACAATAGTGGTCGATCGTAACTTTATTTCTATTCACCTATTAGCTTGGATGAATTAACCACCTATTAGTAAGCGAATCCGTGCACAATTAATTAATTTATTTATTCAGTACACAAAAAGAATTACAGATAGTTACATTATATAGTATCTTAGGTATGCTATCATTAATACACTGTAACTCCAAAATACGTGCACATAGCATGATAAGGTATCTAACAATAGAAGAAATATAATACAGAGGTAGCCAAATTATTACAATAACATAATATTAGCGTAATTAAAATTGAAGACGATAGAGCGAATATAAATTAATAAATAAATTACTTCCTAAGTACGTACAATTACAAATAATAATAATAAATATATACATAAACAGTAATATACATTAATACTCAACATGATTTGCAATTATTAAAACTAATTGATAATTTTATGGAGGCCGGTTTTTCATTTATGTAGTAATTAACAGACGTTGGTCTTGCGATGAAGGAGTATTTATGTTTTTACGAAGTTGACTGAACTTTCCATTTTTTTTTGGCAGGGCGTTGTATGTGCCAAAGTTATAACAAATTAACGACCTACCAACATGCTCGTCGTTGTTCAGGTTGCCGAACGCGTCAAAGTCATTTCTGAACCTAATTCCGTTTACCACAAAACACTTAGTTATTATTATGACATAAAAATAAATCGACAGAATCATTTCTTACATCAGAATTACAAATAACGACTCAATACGTGTTTTATATTATCTAGTGATAATGATTGACAGTCTTTAGAAGTTACAATGCAAAGTCAAACAAATCATTATGGCTATGGAGGAAAATTAAACCGCTTTCAAAAAAATGACTAAAAAGCTTTAGATAACGATTCTTCTATTTAGGGGCGATTTTTCAATGGTCAGATAAAACATATTTCAATTGTCGTATAAACCATTTTGGCCAAATCGAGATATATATATACCATTTTAATAAGATTTCTTTCTTATATTCGAAATATTGAAATTCGCTAAAAAAATGTTTATACGCCCCAAAAAGCTATAGCCTGAAAGATAAATAAATACCATAAAAACAATGTAAAAAGCCGAATGGTTTTTGTTTGGTATTTTTGCTAAGATGAAACAGCCATATTGGTTTTCACGCTTAAAGACATACGGCGTTTAAAGTCCAGATTATTTGGATCTGACGTCGTAAGTCCACGTATTCAATATTCTTTTTGTAAGTTAAATAGTAAATTATTTTTGTTAATCTCATGGATTGACGTATAAACCACGTCCATAGTGCTTCCAAGCGCTGCTCGCGATTGGCAGTAAGTAAATTATTAGTCTGCGATTGGTATAATAATAAATTCGAGCTTGTGAGGCCGTTCCATTGGTTCGCGCCGCCGCATGCGAATACACGCACACATCAAACGTCGTTAGATAGCCGGCAATCATTGTTTGTTGCAAACTTAGATTATGTATCCTGTATAATATACTTCGTCTAAGGTTGCAAAACAAGCATAGAGTATATTATTAATAAAAACAAGCCACAGTGTGCTCAGCGGGCCTAAGATGCGCGCCTATTTATCATTTATCGCGGCAATCGACAGATTTCAAACGTCATTTTATCAGATTTAAAATGGTAGTTACTAACTTAATTGTATTTATTTGTTTCTTAAATCAATTAGCATGGACTTACAAGTGGAAAAATGTAGAAAAACATGTTGTTAGGGATATAAAATTATTTTATCGACGCGATAAACGTGGCGTACATGTTAGGCCTACAGGAAGGCTTTTTATACCCTTTAGATATGGTACGATTACTAATTGTTGCCAGTAGTGGTTACTTTTAGCTGTAATTTGAAGTTGGGTTTCTTGTACAGATACAAATTCCTTAAATAAATTTTCAAAAAGTTGCAAATTCTTCATCTGAGCTTTTCTCTTTATTCAAAATCCATCTCAATTGATCGAATCAAGATCGAATCAGAACTAGGAAAGCTATCTTAATTTTTGCTGTTTTTATATTTTTTGTTAAAATTTAGAATTATTAAAAATCTTAATTGTTTTGCCGTTATTGTGAAGAAAAAAAACATAAAATTGGTTATTTTTCGTATGCAATCAAATTTATTGTATCTACCCCAATATAGTTTTTACACTGTTAAATATCTTTGTGCACATTCTCTAAACAACAAAAGCATGGAAATAGTACCTAAACAATACATTATTTACATATACATAGTTTTAATAATACATTTGATTAAATCACTATATCAATGGGTATATAAACAAAAAAACTACATCTAATGGTTTTTTCAACACACTTGCTCAAAACGACGTTTTTATTCCACAGATTTTTGGCACATAAGCCTAGATATTAAACACGCGTGCTTTTTCGGTATATTATTGCACTAGTGCCTTTAGTTTATTAACCCGACCAATTTAGGTTTGTACCCTAGTACCAAGTCGAAAGTAAGAAGAAGAAGCGATGTAATTTAGTCGGGTTATAACTTTTATTTTAGCAACAAACATTATTTATGCCATAATTAACAGTATTCTACATAGGTATTTATTTCAATAAATGGCAAATCCAGATTTTTTATTTAATTTTCTCTGTAATTTGTGTTTTTAACACGAATTATTAGATTTTTAATCTTGGCTGTTGGCCGATCTAGTTCGCGCCTTAGCCTTGCGCGCGCATCTGTATCGCGGCAAGAAAAAAAATACAATGCGCCATTTTTCGTAAATAGGTAATTGTCGGCTGTGACGAAGTTTGGAGTAATTGTAAAGTTAAATATTAACGAAAATGTCTACTTCAAGTAAAGAAAAGGATAAAAACCTGTTATTAACTAACTCTACCGGACATACGTCGAGGCGAAAAACGCGTGCGATAGTCTTTTGCCATCAAAGTCGAGTGAAATGTATTTTTATTAAATGTTTTATTAATTCAAAACTTAATTAATGAAGAGTCTTGTTTTTTCCTCGCAAGTGTGTTGAAAAACGTCGTATGATACGCGTGTGCCTGTGACCATTATATACGCGGCTTTCTTATGGCACACTCGCTTTCGCTCGTGCGCACACAATATCGCCTTGTATATAATGGTCAACTTAGCACACTTGTATCATAATGTACTATTAAGCCATCAATATCAGTCTCATTTTTACTAAAAATTCTAATAAGACGTAAAGAGTTATTTTCAGGTTCAATATAATGGGTCGTATAAACCACCGAGTGCCTATTTTTAGACGTAACTCCAAGCTAACTTTAAAACTACTGAAGATTGGCATGTTTTGAATATTTAGTCATTTTTTTATAAGTTCTCAAATAGAAAAGTTATATTTTTTTTATTTAAAAAAAAACTTATTTTGGCTCTCCTGAAAAGTAGGGTTTTGGTTTATACGATAATTGAACCTAAAGGTATCGTTTAATAAGTTATAAGCGGCAGATTAAAAAAAAGGCATGTACCTATGATTGCTGATAATTAGGTGACTTTTTCAATTTAGCTATATAATGTTCGACGAATATTTCTTATCTGACTATTGAAAAATCTGCCCCTAGGGGTTTTTTTTTTGCAATCAGTGCATGATGTCAAAATTACCTACACCAATAGTCTATTACATGATGTGCGACCATCATGCACCTACTCCAAAAGTATTTGTTTCTCCGAAATAGAAGGAGAATGCGTTATTTAGGCTTTTTAGAAGTTTTTTGAAGGAGGCTCAATTTTTATTTTTATTTTTTATTTCATGATTTCAGTTATAACTAATATCTCTAATAAAGCTACACCGATGAAACTTACACTGTACCCGAAGTTGAACTATACCTGATTGAAATAAAAAAGAGTCATCTCGCTATGACTTCTCGTTTTCGAGAAATCTTGAGACAAACATACTTACATATCAAATGCACTTGTGAAATTACACGTGTTAGGAAACCATAATAGATCAACATACAAAAAAAATATCCAATTCTGACGATATATCACTTACACGCAGGTCGAATTGATATCCTCTAATTTCCAAAAGTATGTAAACGCCCATGAATATATTATACGCGATGTGCATTTGTTTATCTAGCTAGCCTTATACGTCAACCGATGTAAGCTATGAAGCTAACAAAACATTTTAAAATGAAATAATGAATAATTTCTATCAATAGCAGCAAGTTTCTATTGCATTACTCTGCTTTCAGTGTGTCAGTATCATAAAATTATTACTCCTTTGGAATAGAACGACAAAAGCGAGATGTCACTAGCAGCAAACTGTGTGATAAAAAGAGATGGGAAATGCGAAGTAGCAGAACCGTTTTTAGCAGTTGTCAGTCAGTTCGGAAGCCTATGAAGGCTCGCTGAAATTATCTCTCATTTGAGTTTTTGAAAATTTATGTGAAATTGTGTATATTTTGAAGAAATGTTTCTGTTGAAACATGGTGACTTGATCGGTGATTGATTGTGGTTTATTACAGCGGAATAACCCCAACAAATAATCATTCAACAGGTAAATTAGTCCAAATCGAAGCCCCTTAATATACGACTTATATTTACCAATGCGCTTCAAATTTAAAGTACGCAGTTTGATTATTCTATTCTACAAACGTTAATTTACGTAAAAAGTAAAGACAGCATAACACAGGGAATGCATATGTACGAATATTTTGTATAATGAAATAATATTTAGTGCAATATTTTGCGTCGACTGTTTATCATGCAGTAAACTAATATGTTTAACTCAGGAACATTGCTATAAATCACCTGATCGAAAGGTTATCTCATTTAAAGCTACAAATGTGACTTACTTAATGTTAGTTACTGACATCTTAAATCGGTTTCGTTTGACAGCTTTTACTTGTCCTTTTAATCCGATAGGAATATTAATTTTATGGTCAGTATTTATCATTATAAAAAAATCTTGATTTGGTTAGCAAAAAGGAGAATAATAGCAAACCTATTTATCAATTCATAGAGTTCCATTAATTGAACTGTAGTTCCATTTTTGGCCATTATTCCGTATCTGAATAATGGCCTTCCCTACCTTTATTACTCCGTCCGTGGCTATCGCAATCCGCGGGTGCCAAAGAAGAAAAAAAAACGTAACTACACTTCTGTAACTTTAAAAACGTCATTGCTGCTGGTACAAGTCAGTGCGACCATTATTGATATCCAAAAATTATCGGATTGCCCAATAATTAAGTTAGCCCATTTTTATGGTCCCCATATTATTTTCAGCGCTGATATTACAGCGAGCAAGGAGGCGAAGTAAAGTTTTAATAAACAATTGTTTTAAATGTTTCATTGTGCAATTGGTAATTATTAAAAAGCCAGACCTGTTTATTATGTGAAAGAAAGCAACCCTTTTCGATCGTGGCGCCATTCTGTAGAACGTAGTGATTATATACTCTTTGCCATTCTGACATTCTTCAGACAAGTTAGTGTACTTTGATGACACTTAAAAACCTTGTTTTTGTTGTCACTTTTCTGTCAACTGCAGCTTCTGAAACGATGTCATCTTACCTCGATCTAATAAATATCACGTCTTACTAAATTCTTTAACAGTTCTATTCTATATCACCTTTCACCTATTCTACATGTCTTCCACTTCGTCCAGTGAATGTATGTGTGCGGAGTGTTACAACTATGGGCCACTATTTGGTAATCCTGGCACCCGCCTGAGGGCACCATATCAGGCCTTAGGACACCCGCTTATTTACTATGCGCAAGTAGTGAGTACTATCACCAGCATAATCATGGTCACCACCATCATCGGCAGCCGCAACTCATCCCCATGAATCTAGGAAGGCTAAGCTCAGCAGAGAACAACATAGGCATTCAGAGATTTTTCCACAGCAAGCAGTCTGCATCCATCGTGATCTATCAACCTCAAAATAGGGATCCTAATAACGTTATATTTTTTATTCTACGGGCTGAGATAAAGTAACTTCTTTTTCACCTTTCTGTTACAATTTTTAAAAAGTGTTATTTAGCCATATCACTGTAAATTTATCGTCCCACTACCTTACCTCATTTATGAGCTAGTTTGAGCCATACTCTACCACGCGGGCTTAGTGCGGTCGATAGGGGGTATTTGCAAGCCAAGGGACTAACCTTTCAGCCGCCCATAAGGCCTCTGACTAGACCTAACGGCTAATATCAAACGATATTAGCCAGGACCGACGGCTCTACGTACCTTCCGAACCACGGATAAACGTCACCGATAACCATATATATATCACTGAATCTCAAAGTTTTAGTATAAGTTCAATATTGAGCCTTTAATTAATTTTTATCACATTACATCCTCGGTTGCGCAGCGATTAGAGGGTCGTATTTAAAAGCAACGGCTGCGCCTGAGGTCCCAGGCTCGATCCCCAAGTCGGACCAAAAATATGTACCTGGATTTTCTGTTCAGAAATTTTCAGGGTAGACCAGACGTTGGAAGTTGGCGGGGTTTCACCCCCGTGCCTCGGAAAGCACGTAGAGCCGTTGGTCCTGCGCCTGATCACTCTCTTGTCATGACAGATTGCTGTCCCATTAGGCTATGAGAGTGAAAGGAATAGAGAATGCACCTGTCTTTGTGCATACAATTGTACACTATAATATGTCCCGCGCAGTTTGTCGTTGTGACTGACCACCGTAGTCGAAATCGGCTAGGGACTATTAATTATTATTATCACATTACATACCAAAAACTTCGTTTTGACATTTAGAGATCTAATCTCATTCAAATCTTTCTATTGGAATTGTCAAGCAAATGCTCAAGTAACCACTTTGATTTTCCCTTCAGCAACAGACTCCCTACGCCCGCGGGAGAGGCATTAAAGAATCTAAACAAGAAAACCCCAATTGCTTCGTGAAAGCATTTCGATGGTACACTCAGGTGAAGTTCTACTTAAGTAATATTATAATAACTTAGGAGTTTATATGTATGTAATAATAATATATTCACGTAAAAGACTTCCAACAATATAGAGGTAATATACTGCCTTGCAGTCAAAAGTAGAATCTTTGTATAATAACAACAATGTAATGATATCAAAATATCAGGATGAAGTTGTATATCACCATCCTCGCATCATCATCATTGCAGTAAAACATCCACTGCTGCCATAGATCATCATCATCATTAAAAGCCAAACGGGACGTCCTCGTCTTAACATAGGTCACCCTAGCTTTCCACGGCGACCGGTAGTTAAAGATCATCATCATCATCATAATTTTCAGCTAAAGGACGTCCACTGCTGGACATAGGCCTCCCCCACGGTTTTTCACAGCGAACCATCACAAGCGGTCTGCATCAAGGGAATTCCTGCGATCTTTACAAGGTCATCTGTCCATTTTGGCGGTGGACGTCCTATGCTGCGTCTTTGGTCGAAGGGTTTCCAATCTAGAACTTTCCCGCCCCAACGGCCATCAGTTCTTCGCGCTATGTGCCCTGCCCATTGCCACTTGTGCTTACTAATTCTCAGGGCTATGTCCGTTACCTTTATTCTTCTCCGTATCTCCTCATGTCAGCACCGAACATAGCGCTTCCGATCGCTTACTGTGTGATTTCGGGCTTCCTTAAAAGGCCCATAGGAAGAGACCATGTTTCGGATTCGTATGTCATCACTATCACACATCACCGTAACATACACTAGCTGGTTGTACTGAGATAGTTGAGACGAAAAGACACTTTTGCGCAATTGCCCGAACGCGAAACGTTTAAGATCATGCATGCTGAAAATCTTTTTGAAAACTCCTTACCTATTTCGAAACCAAGACAATTGGTTATCTGGCGCATTTCTTATAATACAGTTAAATATATTTTTGTTTCATTTCCCTAGGAACGTTGCTGCTTGTCACCTCAACCCCCCCAAAGTTGCGAGCTGCCAAGTGACCGAACGGACCTGAAGGGCTTCTCGGCGTGGCTGGACAAGAAGTACGATGAATTCATTCTGGACAAGCGGGACGAACAACATGCATTCCACGCCCAGCCGCAGAGGACTTTCGCTGAGGCAAACAGAAATAGCAATTGGTAACTGGGTTTAAAGTTCACTGAAACAAATTAAGACTTGAAGTAAATCAACACCGACTTGTTTTATATGTAAATTTTAAGTTGCGATTTTTATTATTATTAAATCATTTGCTATACTAATGTAAAACTTCATTAAAAACTAAAGGTTCTTTTTTGTTTCAGCGGAATTTGTGATATGCGCACAAAAAAGAAGTCTGCTAGAGTGAAAAGGTATGTCTTGAGCTGCATCGTTCATTTAGACGTAGCTTTTTAATTGGTAAAAGTTTTACTCGTAATTACGATACGATAATCTTTTTAAAATATTTCAGTCCTTGGAAAAAATATCAGCGTACAAGTAAAGATGATGGAGAAATAATACAAAAGTAAGTCAAAATATAGGGTGTATTTATGAATAATTGATTCAATAAATTGGGCATTCAGTCTTTCTTAAACGAGTCTCACAGAAAAACTTTTCAGATGTAGCCAGAGTTTTGAGGTCATAATGAAACCAAAGGAACTGAGTCGTCCAGCATCGGATAGTTGTCAGCAGTAAGTACAACAAACTCGTACATCCTTATATTTTAAGAACCTTGTAAGAGAGTAATTACGCAGCAATCACTTACATCTTAGTATGTACCTACTTTCAGAGCGTCACGTAACCGCTCAAATATATCTTTTGAAAAGCAAGCCTCCAAGAGAACCGTCGGCAAATCCCACAGCTCAATCAGATTAAGTTGCGAAAAACCCGATTTACTTATCAAAGATATCAACCCCGATGGAAATACCTCCAAATTAGACCGTTCTAAATGTAATATTAAATCGCGCGGCCCTGCTTCTGAACCATGTGCTAAAGAAGTGAAAGATGCAGCGTGTCAGTGTTCGGATCATAAAATTAAGACCGTTGATGCGGCGGTACAATGCAGATGTCCGAGTGTTGATAGAGCTGCACTAGAAAAACCTCCGTCTGATGGAGAAAAAAATACACGTGCAATTAAAGATAGTAGGAAAGTTGCATCTTTTCCTGCTGAACAGGTAATAACAGAAGAATATTTATCACAATTTTCATTCAAGCGTTGCTGACAGCTTCCTGAAAAGTATTTACTTACCTAATAGACGTAAAAATATCGTTAACTGTACAGAATTTATCACCAAGACACACCTGCATACCAACTCATTTCTTTTTGCAATCTTATGGATAAGCCAAATTACAAGTACGGACGACAGCACGTCAAGGTAAACACTGCGGTATCTTATGCAGTTCTAATAGGGGCTAGTTTGCAATAAAAGTGGGTAACCTGATGTGCTGGCGACTGCACATTGTTGCATTTATTTGAACACAATTTTATTTTTCAGCCACATTCTTCCTGTACTAGCTGTAGAAAAAGCAGAGAAGTTGCAGATTTCTCCCAAAGAACCTCTCAGGTAAAAGATTAGTATACAGATTGCTTATGTATTTATTTTATAACGAAATGTTTTGAAGTGTCTTAGCTAGGTATGTAACTATTAGCATTCCTAATATATTACAAAAAAGACGTGTTGTGAAGTTCCACGATTTTTAGCCTAGGCTGTTTAATTTTACGTAATCATTGGTTGTTAATATTTCTCTGACACCTCCTCTCGTTAGCTAACAATAATGCAAATATGTGTTAATGTAGTATTGGTTCGCGGATTATTTTTACAACATTTCTTTATCTTGTTTAATGATTGATTTATAGTTTAATAAAGTTGATCATCATTGTCAGAGTCACTTCCCTACCGTTTCGCTGTACGCTTTAGCTAAGTCATAGTAGAATGCTAAGTTTGTTTTTATCTACGACATCATATAATAACCTTTATGAGTAAGATGATGTGTAGTATTACTTTTTGTATTTACCAAAGTATTTTATTGCACAGAATAGTTTATAAGAAACAGTATAGAACTATAGACAAATATTTTTCTTTAGTGACATAGCATTTCATAACATAACCTATTTTTGAATCATTCGAGTCAGGTGGCTTGTTATATAAATTGATTAATGTTCGATTATCTTATAAAAATTAGTGTTATTTTACACGGAAATTATTTAAATAGAGATACCAGATTTTTTTGAGTATTAACGTCTATATTTTGCGTGATTTCCATTGATATTTTATTCGTTGTCAAACAAAAATCACACGTCACATTCAAGCGAATGAGGCAAAAATAGGTTCCCAGATTAGACAAAAAAATTGCATAATATTTACCCGATGCCTACAAACAAAATAGAACTTCCTATTAAGTCAAAGCTACAAACGTACTCTTTCATATTTGTAAAGGCATGTCGCGACGAAATAGGATCAAAACCAAAAATAAGCAGAGAATCGAAAACATGCTGCAGTGTTGCAAGATCCGAAACGAATCCGTCGTGTCCGAGCTCCGAAACACGCCAGAAAGATGCACAGAACCAAAGCATGAAACAAGATAAGACAGATGCAGGGTGCGACTGCTGTATTTGTGATGATTGCGAAATTGTTAGCCGAGTCTCGACTTGTAACCAGGTAAAGTAGCATTTTGTGGTAAATAAATATTAATCCAACGTTATTTGGCAGCACGCTCATGGCTGTATAAGGCAATATGGAAATAAATCTGTAGCTGACAAGTAGAGCAATTATTTACTATATTTTTATATATGTAGTGGTCGAGAAATCGCCTACTACGCAGCGGGTTGTAGGCGATCCCCGCACAATACAAACATTTGTGTGCATGAACATGTCTGTTTGTATTGGTCTGGGTGTTTTCTATGTATGTATTAACAAACAAAAAGTATTTAAGTATTATATCCGTTGTCTGGCTAACCATAACACAAGCTTTGAGTAGGTTACTTTGGGACTAGATGGCGATGTGTGGGAATGTCCAAAGGATACTCGTATTTATAAGGATATATATAATTTAATAATTATCAAGCGTTGTATGTAGTAAGGGTAGTAAGGGTACCTACCCTCGCAGTCGATAAGTGTTAATAGGTGTAAGATAGTTTGGGTGAGTATGCACTGATCTGCTTTCGTACAATTTCATATGTGATTCGATTCGATCGAGACTAAAGAAAGATATGTTGGGATTAAAATAAACTTAAATAAATAATATGATTTAAACAATAATTTAAACCACGACAGTTTACATATTGATTGATTTCAATGACCATAGTTTTACGCTTTTACAAGTACTACCCAAAATGAAGATCTATTTAGTTAGACTTTACGAGCTAATAATGCTAAACTTATGGAAACAGCAATTTGTTTATAAATCACTCCTAATTAGTTGAATCAATATTAAATCATGCATGGGACGTCCTTTCTAAAATCTTGATTCAACATGCAAAGTTAGCAGGGTCTGACATTATTATGTAAGTTACAAATAGCTACATAATAGATCTTTCTTTTGCATTACAACATAGCCATCAAAAGCATTGTGTTTAAATAATTTCAGGAAGCTCCTTGCATGTTTGTGCCGGCGTACCAATGTATGAAATATACTAAAACATTGGATATGCAGCAGACATCAGTAGTTATTACTAAAGAAGTGGGAACTGAAGTAACCAAAACAGCCGCAAAGATGATTTCCATCACGTTTGCAAGTGAGGAAGTGCAGACATCAAATCATTCCATTTGCCTGGTAAGTGGTCGTGATGACTAGTGTAACAAACACTGAACTATTTAGTAAAACATACATTCATGCCTTACAGACTACTAAAGCCTTAAAAATTACTACCCTAGTTAAACCTAGAAAAAGAAATATCTTTCTCAGGATTATATAATTTTCTTTCATATTTCAGGACAAAAACACATATCCGTTTTTCATGAAAATAGTTCGTGCGGATAAATTAAACGAGGGGTACATTCACAAGTGATCTTAATGGTATACAGCGTTAAAACTAAATAATCATTTTTGGAAGAATACAAAACGACCAAAAAATTTAAATATTTGTTTATTTATTTGCAAACACTCCACATTTGCAAAGATAATGAGTAAAACTGGCAACAACAGAAGATTTGTACATTTATTTACATAAGTCTTACAAAATATTATTTACATAATTTTATAAAAAAAAACATTGAACCATCAGTTTGGTGGGCCGTATGAGGTGGCGGGCTTCGAATTAGGTAAGAATCCAAGGCTAGAGCTAGAGCTGCCGCTTTGGCTTGACTGGCTGTTAGCCGTGATGGTCGGCAGCCCGTAGTCAGATGAGGGCGCTGAAACAGCTGATGATGCACTGGATGACGACGACGATCCCAGAGACGAAGAGGAACTCTCAATAGCGGTCAACGGGGCGGAGTGGACAAATGATGAGATCTCGATACTAGGCTTGGCATTTTCCAAAGATACTCCTGACACTAGAGACAAATATCCAGCGTCTCTAGCTGACGAGTGTTCATTCTCTTTAATAATGTTTTGCACTCTGTCGACTACGACATTGTCTAGCGCTTCTCTGTGAACTTGCGCTTGCGCACTACTGTATTGGTTAGAATCGGCTTGGTAGCTCGATAATCCAGAAGAACTACTCACACTACCCACTGACTGGGATTGCAGGGGAAATTGTTGTGCGGATAAGGGTTGCGGGTACGAATATCCTTGTTGTGAGCTCTGTTGGTATGGGACGGCAGGCTGGAATGCAGGCTGTGGTTGCGGTTGAGGTTGGGGTGCAATGAAGGCGGGTAGTGGGCGGATCGGCTGGGGCAGTGGTTGCGCAAAGGCAGGGCGGGCTTCGGGCACGCCATATGAGGTGCTAGGGATAGAGACTGGAAGTGGTTGAGGAGCGGGTTGCTGGTAAACCGGAAGGGGTTGAGGAGCGGGCTGGTATTGAGGCTGCGGGGCTGGCTGGTACTGAGGTTGAGGTGCAGGTTGGTATTGTGGTTGTGGAGCTGGTTGGTACTGAGGTTGTGGAGCTGGTTGGTACTGAGGTTGTGGGGCTGGTTGGTACTGAGGCTGAGGGGATGGTTGGTACTGAGGCTGAGGCGCTGGATGATGGTGATGATGGTGGGGAGCTGGCTGATATTGAGGTTGAGGTGCCGGCTGGAACTGAGGTTGAGGACGGTATTGCGGTTGGGGTGCAGGCTGATACTGCGGTTGCGGGGGCTGAACGAAGGCGGGTTGAATGCTGGGCTGCTGATAAAAGTATCCAGATCCAGGCACGAAGTTCTGTTGTGGCGGTGGGGGTGGTGGTTGAGGACGCGGTGGCGGCGGCGCCTGCGGGTAGTGGAACCCTGGAGAGTTGGCTCCTGGCCGCGGCAGATGGTACGGGGCCTCCGCCGCTATCGCAGCAATCAGCGACACAACTATCACCTGAAACACGATTTATTTTATCACCACAAAATCAGTATAACACACACGCGTTTCTATTGAATTTAATTTGTATGCCAATATGCTAATCGGAGGTTAACGGCTTACAATTTATGCTAATGCCATAGGCGGATGAAATCGAAAATAAAACTTATGTGCTAAAGGCACAGCGTATGGGAAACTCAGCCGGTCAATAAAGGCCGGTCCGCGTTGACATTGGGTGATGTACACAATTTCACTTTCGGCACGAGTCTACTCACCGCTGTCCTCATGGCGGCGCGAGTGTGGAGTAATGCGTGGACTCTCCGGATGGTGTTTAGTTTTTATACCACCACCACTTCGGACCTCCGCGCCGTCTAGGGAGCTTCGGAGATGATACTGTTCACGATTGCACATAACATGCGTCACTTTGAAATATTAGTATAAGTGTGTCGCTATTAAGGTTTTCAGGGAGCGACAATTACTTAACTTGTGAAGCCACGCATTGTTGTCCCTTTCACTTAGACCATTATATCATTCGTAGAGGAGTTAGAATATTTTATTAGACAGTAAACTGTAAGCAGTTAACTCCTATTTGAACTTTCAATATGACCTCTATATTTGGAACAGGCAAGTTATATCGTCATTTCACCAACCTTATTTGATCATACCGTACATTTTCAGCGCGATTTATTTCAGTGTGCAATCAAGTCCTGTAAAGTAAACTAAGAAGCTTACTGATTGAAAACAGTTACTACAGGACCGATACTGTATATTTCCGAAACAAAGTGTATAAGTTTTGACCTGGAATGTCCCCTGAAATTTAACTGAATCCACATTCTTGCAGTCAGACTTGTAATGTATATGAACAAACTATGTCAAGTAGATAGATCTAATTTTAATAGGACTCTCCTAAAGAAATGGATGGAAACTGAAATGGTCTCTAGCAAGTATTTAAACAAAATCACGTGACTAAACAAAGGTCGATGATCTAACGACGCGGAAGCAATCTCATACATAAACCAAAATACTAATTCACTAGTAGAGACACAACAGACCAACCGATGACATGAAATTTTGATTAACTAATCACATCAATATGAAGTAGTAGCCCATATTATGAAGTAGTTTATTTTATTATTTACGACAGTAATACGGTACTTACCTAAGAGATCTTTTGCTAAGCCTTTGCCAATTCATTTTCACTTCTTTAATATTCTTGTGACATATTTCGAATTTGATAGTATTTTCTAATTCTTGAGAGTTTTACAAAGTTTCCTTAGTCACTAAGTTCGCTACAATTAGGCCAGCATCTGTCATCATAGCGCGTCAAAGACCTCATCCATAAAAGGCAAACTAGGCATTCAGTATTTGGAATAGCGTGCAATATTTTCATTGTTCTAGCCTACCTCTTTTGACGTCTTTCATAGAGGTAATTGCGTAGTAAGCGTAAGACTGAGCGAGCAAACTAAATCAAAAGGGTTTATGTCTCAACTAACTAATCACATTAGTTTCCTAATCGTCGAGCTAAAATCGTTACGAGGAGCTGAATCTTACGCATTTATTTGACGCACTGAGTTAACGCACATCATTCATTTGGCTTAAAACCTCAACTCATTAGCATTTTGTTTGAGATTTCTCGATGCAATACTTTGAGCAAGCAAATACTTTTTATCTAAGATTGTTTTTGCAAAATAAATAGTGATACTCCAAGGAGACATATTTGCAGAAATCATGAAGCAACATCAAAATAATTAGGGATTTGTCCTTGTCCCATAATATTCACACAAACTTAAGTCATTGGTGATAATCAGAATAATTGAAAGTTAACAAACATTCAATGATGATGTCGGGCTCGCGGCTCAAATATCACACCAATCAAAGTCATTCATTATTTAATCAATGGTGTGTTGCTACATCAGTCACACGGATCAAAACAAGCTGGCGAGCAGCAATGACCCTGGGAGATGAACACCAAGATCAAAACCTGTTTGCTGGTTTGTCAACGGCTATCAGTTTAGTAAGAACAGCGGATCTGATGAAAGAAATTAAACTCTTCGGTAGGCAAGTGTTTGTTGAGCAAATATTGTATAGCAAATGTTGCGGGGTTTGGGCAAGCGTGAGCAGCCCAGTTAGAGGTCGGAGGCAAACAGTGAGGTAAGAGAGAAACCAGCATCCATCGCACACGTGGCCACAATTGACACCTCCGTTTATCTACAGTTTACATGCACGTTTCTATTCAAATTCCGATGATTCGTATTGTTGTCACTAACAAATCATATTGAGTAACCTTTTGTAAAACATAAGTTGACACACTATCACAAAGCAGTTTATTTGTTTTGACTTACACAAGTTCTCATAATAACTTCTATGCATTCGATACATCCTACTTACTAATATTATACCTAAATGCGAAAGTTTGAGTAGATGGTTGTATTTTTGTTACTCTTTCATGCAAAAACGACTTTCAATAGATTTTGATGAAAATGTACAATAATGTAGCTCATATATTGGAATGGTACATAGGCTATACTTTATCGTGATATTTTCTGGGACACGTCATTTACGCGGGTAAAGCCACGGGTAACAGCTACACATAAATAATGGATCTTTTAAAATGTTTACATCGACTCTTTGTTTCTAATTATATACCAGCCATGTGATAACCTACAGAAATAAGTGACAGTTTAACAGCTTTAAATATGATTTGCATCTGTTTATTCTAATTATTAATATGAAATTCGCATAATGTTTATATCTCTAATGGTTCTAAAAGCTTAATCGATCGGTTGGTAATAAGACAGATTTACAACTGCTATATAATTTATTGACTCCCATTCTAAACAACGGCCATTGAATTAATAATAGTGTGAAGAATAACAACTTAATTTATAATGGCTGCATTAAAAAAAACGTAATAATAATGCAGCTAAATAGGTTACTATGATAACTACATAACGGCATTTGATTACCTAGAAATATTTGTCATCTTCTTAATCCTTATTTAGGAATGTGTATTTAAGTTGCGTTGGCTTGGAACTACAATATTTGAATAAGTTTCCGCACATGTTTGCTTATGAATGGGCGGGCATAGGCTTATCGTAAAAGTTTCTGAGATGTTGATCAAGCATCCAATCTCCTCGTCCTCATGAGTACTATGTCTTGACATATACAAAGTCTAATCACATGATAAGACTTTGTATATGTCAAGCATTACAGCATGGCTTGGTCGGCCCATACATTTAACATCGTCAATGCTTTTTCTGGGCATGAATGTGATTCAAATCTAGTCTATTTTTCATTTAGTAAAGGAGGTACGTATAATGTTTTGGGTCTTCCTATTTCCTTATAGGATAATCTCTAGATATCGGTGGAGGCGCCCGGCCCTTCGCCCCTTTTAGTTCGGCCTCCCTCTGTCTCCTCTTTGCTACGATTCGGTCGTGTGTCCTCTTCATTTCCAGTATTTCTTTCATTTCTTCTTTGTCCTCGTCCTGCATAAAAAAAATATTTTTTATAACACATTCTGAACTTCTAACTAGATTGGCTTCAAAAGAAGTTCAACCCGTTAATAAAAACAAATATTTAACTGCTATTGGTATGTACTGTTGTCTATATGTCTGTACGGTAGTTATTCACAGTTGTTCAGCTACGGCGTTGTTTACTTGCGAGAGGTTCGCTTTTCTTTGTTTCATTACTTTTTACTTTCAACTTTTTAGCAATCGAAATGATCTACGAAAGCTCAATATTATCACAAACCTTCTGATTGATTCTCAGCACCAAAGCTCTTTTCCCATTTGCCATGGGTTGGCTATACACCAGCTGTTGTTTATGCCTTTGCGCGGGTGGTACTCCTCGCTCAACCACCAGTACGATTCTCGCCCACTGCCTCTGCCACTCGTTTCTGGTCTCAGCGATCTTCTGGTACGTGTTACCCATCATGGCTATCAACATGTTGACTAGTAGGATAGCTACTATTATCATGTAGACCACGAATAGGAGCTGCAAGACATTCGTAGCAATGAAAATTTGAATGAAGACTTGTATGTACAATTTTAACTGCCTCGGAGGCGCAGCGGTAAGAAAGTCGCACTTTGAAGCGACGGCTGCGCCAGAGGTCCCGGGTTCGATCCCCGGGTCGGGCCGAAAATATATACCTGAATTTTTCTGTTCAGAAATTCTTAGGGTATCCCGGAGTTCAGAAGATGTCGGTGTTTTACCCCAGTGCCTAGAAAAAGCACGAAAAGCCGTTGGTCCTGCGCCTGAACTCTCTTCGATCGTGTCAGATTGCTGTCCCATCGGGCTATGAGAGTATAAGGAATAGAGAGTGCACCTATGTCTGCGCACACACTTGTCCACTATAATATGTCCCGCGCAGTCGGTTAGTCGTTGTGACTGGCCACCGTAGTCGAAATCAGCAAGGGGGGCTATTATAAAATTGTTAAATGAGGATGTTAAAACTGCAGGAATTATTTACATTGACATAAATAAGATTTATGAAGGTCATAATTCAACGAATTTTAGTTTACAGAACACACACACAAGAGTTTCAATTTCATACCTTCGCCTCGATCTCATGGTCGGTCCTCTCAAAAGCGCCGTAGTAGTCGGAGAATGACGTGAGCGACATGAGGAACATGGCCATGATGCTCTCCATGGGTGACGGCATCGGGTTCGACACTGAGTCGTCCACACCCTCCGGCGTGTTCGGGTTGTCGAACGACAGGAAGATCACGTAGTACGCTATAGAAGGGATTGCTAATTTAAGCCTCCACCACGACACTATACAGCAGCAAAACCAGGACCAGGAGCTCTATTTTTGAATCATTTGCGCCAAAATGGCGTGCGATGTTCATTTATTTATGTCTGATTATTAAATGAAAAATATTGTAAGTATTTACGTATATATTTTGCTCGGTATTCGTTGAAATTTAGTTTGGTTTTGAACTAAAATCACACGCCATATCCTAGCGAGTGATTCAAAAATAGAGCACCCAGGCTCTCTACTTTTGAACTACTCGACTTAACATTCGAAAGAAAAATTAACGTACATCACTGGAAATATTGACGCGCGTACTTATAAAATCGAGTTTTCTTTTTTAAATAACTATCGTATGGATTTTGTGCAGCTATCATCAGAAAATCAAACATAAATCAATAAAAATCACCCGCCATATTGAGGCGAGTGTTTAAAAATATGGCACCGGCTAGCTTAAATTTTTGCGCATACGCGGCACCGCTATAAATTACTTAAAGCAAGCGACTTTTCTAGAGCCACTAGTAATTGCGGCCAAAATTATATTTTACTAATGTATCGGATACACACCTTGAGAGAAACCCATGACGAAAACCAAGTAGATGCAGACAAATCGTAGCAGATCCCCCATCACCATTCGGTAGATCATCACCACGAATGGACCTACTGTCTTGAATCCACTGAAAATACAAAGAGGGTTCTGAGGGAAAATCATAGGCCTACTACGAAAATGAAGATAGCAGTATCCAGAAAAAATAAGGCCACAGCATTTGTCTCGGTGTATATCACAAATTCAACAAAAGCAAACTAATAAAACTGCAGGTAAACCTTATATGACTTACATCTGTCTAAGGCTCAAAATAACAAGTTACTAGGCAAGGAGCAAAAGCATGTACTTTATTTATATATACTACTAGATACTTAATTTTAATAAAGTAGACGTCTCACCGACAAAAGAAAAGGAAATATGGTGCTGTAGTGAGCATGATGATGACAGCGAGATGGTCCTCCGCTTCGTCGGCGCACCACAGCCGCAGGGTTGGGAGCGCGATCATCAGCAGGCACGAGAAGAGAAACATCACTCTGGGAATTTGAGTAATAGTGATCTCTATAGAACGTGTAACGTTAAATGCGCAAAACCTGAAAATAGTTTGATTGGAATAACGAGTAGAATCAATTTAACCGCTTTTTAATATTGGTCACATTTTTCAAAAAATCTTATTTAAAATGCTGCCTTGTATATTTAATAATAAGACAAGCCATCACGTGCGCAAACCCACCAAAATACGTAAAGCCATGGTTACTTCTTTAAGAGATCAGAAGTGCCAGTAAAACTAAATTATTATGTTTTTTATTCGTTCAGAATTAAAAATCGTTACAGGATGGATAGAAACATCTAAAGATTACGGAGTGGACCCTTTAATGCTGACAAATTAACCAAAACGAACGGAAGACACTCACACCATATTCCGTCTTCCGTATTATTACTGTATAGTTCGCAAGAGCATCGGTCTACATTCCGTACTACTACACACTAACTAAAGTCATGGTGGCATTTACCTGGAGGGCACCGTGCTCAAGTTCTCAATGAACATCTTCAGGCCCAAAAACCTCGCTTCTCGAAGGGCAGCGCCGATGTACGCGAGCGCCCCTAACCAGAGCAACAGTTCTGCTGATATTCGCACCTGTAACATAACTTTTTCGTCTTTTTCCAAAATATAAATACATACTTAAGACAGTGTAAAATAAGATTCATATTTCTAAGCAATATCTATATAAACAAGTATAAGTATAAGTACAAGTATAAGTGGCAGTGTATCAAAATATGAGTGCAATATTTTAAGATGCGTAGATGCTACGACGTTATCCTTTGATTAAAGTATCAAAGCGTTATTCAAAATATTAATAATGATTGCAGGCCTTTCTTTTTCTAAAACTAAAAACTGGTCGAATTAATATTAACCAATAACACCGAAAATGCTTAGATTGTGAAAGTGAATAGATGCATGTGTCTATATCCTGAAAATTGAAACAAAACCCTTGATAATAATGTGAGATCAAAGTCATTCTATTTTTAGTATCGACGAAAAAAAAATTAGAGCTTACTTTTGCTTGCCAAGACTCAAAGTTCATCAACCTACACTCCTCCGTCAGGTCTTCCCACCACCCTTCCATATTAGTCTCTTTCGGGGCTTCAGTGGCTGAAATGTAATTAACGAAGTTATTTTTAAAACAACTAAATTTTTTGTAAGTATAAGGTAAACACATTATTACATTTCCACAGCTAAGTTCATAAATAACGAATTCATAGTAAATATCGTCAAAGATTTGCACAAAATTAAAGTGCTCTACTCAAAGTTTTTTTTTAACTTACGTATTTTTGTAGTTATTTTCAGCATTCATAATTAATTAACGTCTGCATAAGTCTAATAAAATGTAGCTACCAATCCCGTGTCCTTGTAAAACATTTAAATAAAGCCAGGACAAGTTCAAAAGATTATTATATCCAACTCACGCTTATCTTTCTCCTTGGTGTGGCTTTTGAATCGGCCGCACATAGGGCCGTCCGGTTTGGACCCATTTATCATCTCCACGGCCCCGGGATCCAACTCAGAAGCATTAACACGCATCGTACAGTTCTCTGAAAACATCCGATTTATCTTAAAACTCAAAACAATATTTCGTACACTTTTGTCCAACATAATGAAAACGTACCACAACTTGCTGCCAAGACAGCATTAAATCTTTTTTATTACTCATTGTTCAGAATCCACTAAGAGAAAGCGACCTTGTGGCCAATATGTTTCAATGCTCAATGAGTAATGCTTGTATTCAGTAAATTATATCCAGTGTCTCAAAACAGACAGATAAGATCAGAAATGATGCAACCTATTGCCCTTAAGGTGTGAATTTGCGATCGCAATAGAAGTCAAGAGGTCACTGAATACTAAAGGTTTAATTATCTAATCATCAATCAACAAAACAGTGACGAACGTACTGGTAGCTGTGTTTTTGTTCATCTCCGGTAGATTGCTTTTTCGGGTTGCGTTTTGTAACCTTATAAAAGACAGGTAACCTGTAGTGATCTAGTTCATAGTTCTAGCTACGAGTGACTACTGCTAGAACAATATCTATTGTCTTTTATTAGCTGCGATTGTGTGCAGGGATATGATGACATGACAGATACCTAGCTAGAGGGTATTATGGTACTAACTTATTTGTAGTTGCTAATCTTTAGAGTCGTGCGTTACAGCTTAAGCTGTTGAAGAAAGCCCAAGTGTCAATACTATCGTGTAATTTTTGAAATTCACATGTTCAAAAACCTTACCTACAGCCACATCAGGTAGTTCAGTTTCATTCAGACTAGGCCCACTCGTAGAATTCAAGGCAGTCGCGTTGACCGGCCTCTCAGGGGTTCCAGGTCGGAGCGTGAAGCAAACCAGCGATATCAGAAAGTAACAGGAGAACAGTATGAATTGGCGGTAGAAGCGGAACTTAACGAATGTGTTCCATTTGGTTTTTAAGAGGTCGATCAACATGCCTTCGAGAAGTTCCAGATGCTCATCTTTTTCCTGGAAATACGGATAAATTATGAAATAGTAATAAAAGTGGCTAAAGAAGAAAATTAATAAAATTAACTGTATTCCTTCGCGGTGGTGATTCTGTTGCTAAAATACAACAACTTTTTGTATGGGCCCAATATCGCAATCCCATTTTTTTTTCATTTCCATACAAACTAGCATCATCTGATCGACACTTAGTATCAAAAAGGTAAATTTCGATATTACCATTTTGGTCCCATACAAAAAGTTGTTGTATTTGAGCATCAGAATTAGCCCCAAGAAGGAATGCAGTTGATTTTGATAGATTCCTATTTACCTACAATCTGTAGAAATTAAAAAAATATTGGCATATTTTTAATGCGCTTTATAAAATGAATTATATTACCCCAAAAACCACCAAGTTCAAGGCAGAATCCTTGCTGATAAGACCCGTCTCGGTATCAATAGTGTCCACTTGTCCCAGCGGATAGGCAGCACAAGTGGTAGCTCCGATCTGCCAGTAAATCTCCCTCTCGATGTTCAGAATATGGAAGAACAGCTCAGTGCGCGCCAGCTTAGCAGCCAGGGTCAGAGGTGTCAGGTTCAGGGTGTTGCGGATGTTGAGAGATGCTCCTACTTCGTACGCCATGTCGAATGTACTCTGGTAAACACGAAAATAGTAATGTCTATATACTACTTAACTATTAACTATTATGCCAAATTTTATATTCATAAAGATGAAATAAGAAACCAAAAATTTGCATTATTATGCCAAATGCGAAACGATTACTGATTTGACCAAAATCGTTTTACAATAGGCTGAGCAAGTATGAGCAAATCATCACAGCAGTAATTGAAATTATGAATAATAATAGTCCCCTTAACTGATTTCGACTACGGTGGCCATCACAACAACCAACCGACTGCGCGGGACATATTATAATGCACAAGTGTGTGTGCAAACACAGATGTACTCTGTATTTCTTTTACTCTTATAGTCAGATGGGACAGCAATTTGACACGACCGGAGAGAGATCAGTCGCAGGACCAACGGCTTTACGTGCTTTCCGAAGCACAGGAGTGAAACACCGCTAACATCCAAGCTCCGGGCTAGCCTGATTTCAGAACAGAAAAACCCAGGTACATATTTTCGGCCCGCCCCGGGGATCGAACCCGGGACCTCTAGCGCAACGCAACGCATTAAAGTGCGACCCTCTAACCGCTGCGCCACCGAGGCAGTATTTTTTGGGTAAGAACACCTTTAAATAGGCAGAAGCAAGCAGCACCTTTAAATAGTCCTATTTAAAGATAGATGGCTTAGCTCTTCAAACCAAATAAAGCTTAAAATTTAAATTTGGATGTTCGGTCGCGGTCCCTCGCGCCTAAACATTTTGAGAGCCAAAATGTCTTCCACCTCGCAGTCTTTTATTTGCACCCCGGTTTTATGTACTCGTAGTGTGGAGCAAATTTCGTTGAAAAGCGTTTATTACATACGTACATTAGTTACTGCTAAGGTATCAAGTATTGTGTGCGTGTACGTACTTACCAATTTTTCATAAATAACCAGCATATGCAGTACTGTGTTACCATTAGTGTCTTGTTTGTCAGGGTCTGCCCCTCGAGCCAAAATGAGGCGGTAGCATTCCTCCTGCCCAAGACACGCTGCGAAGCTCAGAGGATATTCGCCCCAGTACACATATCTACAAAAATAATAATTAATTAATTGTGTTGTTAGTACCTACGAGTAGATACTGATGTAAATGCTATCAACTAGAAGGTAAGTATTACTTAATCTTGGAAACGTAATTAATATTTGATTGTAACTTCATTACAGTCGCTATGTGTAAATCAAAGACCCTTTACACACTGCGACTTTTAGCAGCGATGCAGTCGCGATGCTAACGCTTACATCGATGCAGTCGCAAAATGTCAATATTTACACACTGCGCTACTTTTAGCATCAATGCAGTTGCGATGCTAACGCGCCTGAGCATCGATACAGTCGCGATGCAGAAGCTGGAAATTGCCAAAATATATACAGAACTTTGGCGACTGCATCGATACTAACGGGCGTTGGCATCGCGACTGCGTCAATGCTAAATTAAATCTGTTCATAGCATGAGTCGCGATGCTGAAGTGCGTTTCCAAAACGCTAGACTGCATTGATGCTAAAAGTCGCAGTTTGTAAGGGCTCAAAGCGAATGAAATACAAAGGACCATTAGCGGCCTATTTCACACACAAAGTCCTAGCGTTGTCTTATACTTTCTACGAAATGACGTTCCATATTTGAATTATTCGTTAGTGCTTATTTTTCGATAGTGACACAGGTCCTGAAAACAAAAATTACTCCTTGTATCCGATATCTCCCAGTCTCATCGAAGTCTTCCCAAGAAGTTTACATATACAAAGATAGCCAAGTTAAAAGCAAGTGAAAATAACCTGTAAAAGATCATACCCAATATAATTAGTATCCCGTGTGACGTTGACCCACTCGTGGTCAAGTGAGTCTGATCTCGAAGCCTTCTGGTCTTCAGGGCACATGAAGTTGCCGCAGCAGCGCTCGTGGTAGTCTGCTCCTGCGTCTAGGAGAAACTTCACCATAGTTGGGTCTTCGTTCACTATCGTCATGTGGAGTACACTCTCCCCTGTAAATAGAAATAAAGCTGTAAATAAAAGCGATCGTGTTTTATATCCTATTAATTTTGTCATAGAATATTTTATTTGTAATTATTATACCAGACATTACTTTTTAGGGTTCCGTAGCCGAATGGCAAAAAAGGAACCCTTATAGTTTCGTCAAGTCTGTCTGTCTGTCTTTCTGTCTATCTGTATGTCATAGCCACTTTATTATGAAACTATTAGTATTACACAGTTGATACTTAGTAGGTACGGAAGGTAGGTAAGTACTTTACGATTCTCATACAAGAAATAAAAAATAATGATATTTAAGGGGCTTCCATACATGAAACTAAAACTTTTAAAAAAAACTATAGGGTTAAACCTATGCGTGTAGGGTAGTGTAGGTGTCTATGGATAGGTCTTATAAAATGGCATCGAAGTTCCTAAAACCAATTTCTCTATAGACGTTCTCTAGTGAAGTTCCTAAAACCAATTTCTCTATAGACGTTCTCTAGTGAAGTTCCTAAAACCAATTTCTCTCTCTCTATAGACGCTTCCAAAGTGGTAAAATGGGCATCCCTCCCTCTCCCCCTCCCCCTCTAACTTTTGATCTAAGCGAGTGTAAATTTTGAAAAAAAACATGATGAAGATCTTAACAAAGACTCAACGCAAATTGGTTTGAACGAGATCGAACTAGTAATTTTTAACCGCAAACATAACTTTGCTAATCATAAAAATACTATGTAAAACAAGGTTAAGATCAAAGTTATACGAGTAATGGCGAACCGAATAGCGATTCAAAAGCTCCATACTTTCTATTTTTTCTTTGCTTTAATTGCTCATAATAGCAGCACGCTGAAAAGTTGGTCTCTTTTCACGTCGCATATTTAAATAAATTGATAAAGGAAGTAATCCATAAATCACTGTCCGTTTAATTTTTCAGCAACACAGCTATCGGGCCCTCTATCAAATTAACTGTTAACTGGCCGTGTTATATCACGCCACAGCGGGGGTGATCGGCGAGATAAACATAGTATATGTATGACTGTATTTATTAATATTAGCGACATTTCAATAATTAAGTTGTTTTTGAGAGACGATTTTGATCGTTATTATGTGCCTAAAAAGGAGGCATGAATTTGGCAGGCACTTCGAAAATACTCAGGGATCGGATTTTTTTATTACCTAATGAATGACTCAGTGTATATTTAACCCTTAATCAGGCATAGTACGATTTATCGACCACCTAGGTAATTGGAGTTTAATAGTGTTTTTTTTTTTTTTTTTAATTGATTAAACCTTTATTTGATTACCAATATTTGTATCTTTCGTATGAAGCTAAACATTTTTAACTAAACATTTCATTTTAGGAAAAATCAATATTCAAAGAAAGTGGTCATTATATGCCCTATGCCCGTCTGGCAGTGGTATGACATGGACACTGTTTCCATTATACATAATAAAATACACATAATTAATACATTTTGAAATTAAAATATAATTGTATTTTTTTTATAAAAATAACATTCTACGTTTTTAATCATGATAACTAAAATAACATACTACGTTTTTTTAACATAAAAATAACCAACTACGTTTTTTTAACATAACAAAAATGACATACGTTTTTTTAACATAACAAAAATTAAATTATCCTTTTTTTAAACATAAATAACATTATTAGCGTACAAAAAAATTAATTTAATCTAAGGTTAAAAAAATACGACTAATAAATAGACGCTGTTAATATTAATTTATTTGTCTATTAATATTAATTAATAGACGCTGGTATTTGTATAGGATGATAATTTATCAATTTATCACAAAACAATGGGATAGCTTTTTTCGATAGGAGGAAGCGAGTGCGATAATAAGTCGTACGTACACACATTAGTCTGAGAGATCGAATGTATGAGCGCATTGAGTCTAGCGCACAACAGTGTTTTATTGTTAAATGTTGCAGTTATTTTCCAGAGAAAAGCAAATCTAATTATAAAATATGCAACGATATACGTTCAGTGACATATACAATGACACATTGACTTTGATATTACAAATCATTATAATAAACAATATTCATTGCCTGTTATCAGTAAAGAGATCAAAGTTCAAACTATGCAGTTCCTAATTATAAATATGGATAATGGAAATAAATTATGAAACGTCAGAAAGCTCCTCAACAGGCATTGTGCATAATACGACCACTTTTTTTTTACCTTATTTTATTATTTATTAGAAACAGATCTTAGGTATACATTGTACAGGTAAAAATTAAGACCCCACCATATTTAAAAATATGTTTTAATGCCAGTGCACACGGGGCCTGTTTAAGGGTTAAATACCTAATAATATAATTGCATTTCAAAACCTCTTTTGTTTGCAATGACGCCTGTTTTCGTCACGTGTCTGGAGAATTATGTAAAAATTCAAATTAAAACTCACTAGTATGCTGTGCAAGGCTTACCGTAATATTCATCGCTCATGTAAATATCGTTGATGAGCTTAGGATAGAAGCGCAGGAGTCTCTTGGCGAGGTCAGCCAGAAGCGAGGTAGCGTTCAGCAGGCAAAGGTGTAGAATCGTTTCACCGACTGCTCCACGCTCCTGAAAAATATAAGTTTGCAACTGGTAAATAAAACTCTTCTTTCTAGGGGTAATGAACATGCATTCATGCATCCATTCTAACAAATTTTCGCATTTGTATAACAAAGCAGGAGCTAACATAGATCTTTTCTAGAACTACCAACAACTAATTTGTAGATATGTCACCACATTCACAATCAAAGGTAGGTAACTTTATTATGACTACTAGCTGTGCCCGCGACTTCGTCCGCGTGGAATAGTGACTTTGGGTTGATTTTTTAATTATTTAGGCTAATTATTTTACAAATAAGATATACCGCAAATATGTTGCAGCAATATCTATACATATAATAAGACTGTAAAAGATCGATTTCTGTACATTGAAGATTTTTATGAAAAATTGCTACAGGGGGTCTTAATTACCGTAATGGAACAATCAAAATCTGAAAGAAAGCGCTGTGGTTGCTCCTCTGCGTTACTGTCTGCACAACCACACAATGACCAAAATACACGACAACAATAACATAAGCCCGAAGGCATCTTTACATCACAATAATAATGGGAGTTTTAGCCAGTACTTTAACTGTTACCGCCTTCACCGCGTGGAGGTACTCCCAGCCTATGCTACTGTTTAACATGACCCAAATGCAGGCATACCTGCGACTCTATAACAGGTACACACAATGAGTTCCCTTAGTTAGGTAGGGTGATTAATTCATCCCAAGTTTAGGCCAGTTAACACTTAGTCACTTGGCGTGAGTTATTATATATTTCACTGTCTAGGTAAAACTCAATCAAATGAAAAAATCCCATCAAATTCAGTCCTGTAGTTTCTGATATTCAATTTCCTGCCTACCCTCTTAGTCTATTGGCGTGATTTTTGCAAGTGATGCTGAGTCAAATAAAAAAAGTCCCATTAAAATCGGCCCAGTAGTTTCCGAGATTCAATTTTCTGCCTACCCCCTTAGTCTATTGGCGTGATTATTTCTATCCTTCTTTACCTTCCAAGTAATGTTGAGTCAAATAAAAAAAAGTCCCATTAAAATCGGTTTAGTAGATTCTGAGATTCAATTTCCTGCCTGCCCCCTAAGTTCATCGGCGTGATTATTTATATCCCAGTTTACTCTCCAGGTGATACTGAGTCAAATAAAAAAAGTCCCGTCAAAATCGGTCCAGTAGATTCTGAGATTAGCCCGGACAAACAGACAGACAGACAGACAGACAGACAGACAGACAAAAAATTTAAAAATTGTTGTTTTGGCTTCTATTACGGTAATTAAGACCCCCTGTAACAATTTTTCATAAAAATCTTCAATGTACAGAAATCGATCTTTTACAGTCTTATTATATATTTACGATTACGATTACGATTACGCCGCCGTCGCGAGTTCGAACCCCGCAATTGGCAAATGTTTGTGTGATGAGCACGAAAATTTGTACCTAAGTCTTGGATGTTTATTTATTATATACCTATTTAAGTATTTATGGGAGACGCCCCCGTAATCCTCATCTAGTATATTCGTAACACAAGGATGAAAATTCCTTACTTCGCCTCCACGACAATTGGTGTGTTGTCTGGCGCATATTTATATTTATAATATCAACGTTTGCAAAGGTACCACTGTTTCTATTTTTAGTCATATGATCCACTCTTGGTCGCATCGTCACATGCCCTTACGTGAAATTGCGTTCAAATGCCTAGCTTCTTCAAAAAATACACAGTTTATGATGTTCATGTTTCAAAAACGTGTTGGTGAGGTGAAAAAAGTGTATACCTTGAGGTCCCAGCAGAGCTCCCTGTATCCTGAAGGATTGGCGTCATACTCCTCCTGCGTGACGTGCGGCCAGTCTTTCTCGACGTCAAACTCTTCGTCTGGATTCTCCATCCCTCGCAAAGGTGGCAGCTTTAGTAACATAAGCGATTTTCAGCAATTTTACTCGAAGGCATTATAATCTCTTCAGCAGAGCGGAGCACCTAATTTAATATTTCTTAAGATGCATAATAATAGACATCATTATCAGCCAAAAGACGTCTGACGATCGGTCACTGCTAAACAGCGACCGATCACAAGCGGTCTACATCCTGTTTGATCCTGCGATCTTTAAAAGGTCATCTGTCCATCTTGTCAGTGGACGTCCTACGCGATAGTTATAGTAAATAACTTTAATGCTATGAAATTCAAGGAAGATGTTTTTATCTACAATACGCATATTGATCGTAAATTATAAGTTATACTAAAGTAAAAACTTTCAGCTTTGTTCAATTGATATCAAGGTCTGCCAAACTATCGTTTTCAGACTCTGTTTCGATAAGTATGTGTATTAAGGTGATCCGTCCGTAGTATTGTTCATCTTTGAAAACTTTAAGCCATTGTAGACTTTATAAAGCGCTTTTTAATTATCTGAAGCGTTTTTTTCTGGTAAGTCTCATAGTTAAAATTATTAATAATTTACCAGTTTATGCCTAGGTCTCTCCTTGTTGCGCAAGAGCACGAGATGCGATATCGGTATGTACCGCCCTTTGCCTTTGTTGTACAGAAACGGCTCCACCTTCGTCTTGATGGCGTGGTCTATCTCAGCGTACTGCTTGTTCTGGACCGCCCGTTTCATCATATCTACTAGGAGACCTCCACCTTGGAAGAGAGTACAGTTTCAGGATCTTATTTAAGTATAGTAAATAATGATAAAAAAATCTTCCCACGGTGCATGTTTTTTTTATGTGAATTAATTGTAGGCAACCAATGCAGTCCTCCGATTCAGCACCATTCGATTACGATACGATAACTTTCACTTCTTAATAAATTTATTAAAACATGGATTTATCCGATGCAACTATTTTATTTTGTTATTTTTTTCAATTTGTTACCGAACTGACATATCGACATCCGATCAAACTGCGTCATTAATTACAAAATGTTCATAAAGCTTTAGACGTCAATTAATTCTAAGCTTATATCGTAAGATGTAACTGATAGGATGCATTTTTGTTAGGTTACAATTTAGCTCATAAGGCCTAGTTAAGAATAGTATATTGATTATTAATTGTAACCTGTTATGCGTCTTTATCCAATAAAATAAAATAAAATGAATAGAAAATCTAGCTGTAACCCAAACCGAATGGCTTATCGAACGTTCCGATTCAGAAAGGCTTCATTTATTGTACTTTTAACGATTTATGGAAATGTACGTGGATTCTTTAAGATGAAATAAAAAACCAAGATTTGCGCACGGGCGGGACTCGAACCTGCAACTTCTGGCTAACCAAACGCTCTTCCGATTGAGCTACCGTGCTGTCGATCCGACCGACCGTGCGAAATTTCCGGTCTCTTATGGATAGTATTTATTCTATAAGTTTCATTACGGAATAAGTGCGCATTTTTTTGTTTCTTATTTTATATTATAGAATATAAAGTATGACAATGTTAGTGTTAAAAACATTCTAAAACATTTATACATAAATATTAATTTTCAATCCAAACGTAAACGAAAGTGATCCATATTACAAACATCGTAACAAACTTAAATGTCATTCGTGCACGTGATGTGATGCGACTTTGTGAGTGCTGTGACCCATAAATGCCGCATTATTAACTATGTAGTTCATCAACTTTGCGAAACGGCCTATACCGAAAGTTCACATTTAGAAACCAAACTTGTTTTATTCGATGCATATTAATGTGAATTTATAGGTATCAATAACAATCACATTTACCTTTCAAGTCTATAAGTTTGTATAGCTTCTGAGTTGAGGTTCCTGCCTGCTTCTTCACTCCGCTCGTAACGTTACTTTCAGTATTACCCATTTTGACACTTTCAACACTTTTCTTACGCTAACGTCTTTTGTTTTCTATTGTTACTGTAATCTTAAGGCATTATCTCTTAAATGACATTATGTAGCAAAATATTATAACAGCATTGGATGGTAAGAATATGGAAATACTTCTCAGCGTTACGGGAAATATCGATAAAGCCATTGCGTTACCATAACGATCGCTGATAGGCCGAGAGTCAAGGATAAACAAGTGTCTTCGGAATAAAAAGTTTATTTTATTATCACTTAGCTTAGATTCATAAGGATATTAAATACGATTACAAATTAACATGGACGATCTTCGAATCTTGTTGAGAACCACAGCATTTTATAATTACGAGTACTAAGTATGTATGTAATCTGTAGGTACTATTAAATTGTAAAACACAAAGTAATGACTATTACTACAGTTCTGTAATAAGGTGTACATATATAGAACTTATTTCAAATAAGTATAAAACGTGATGAACTTTAAAGACATAGATACATCACAATTTATTGGCTTTCTTTCTGTCTTTATATTATATATGCTTTTTCTGGCGTCTTAAAATCAAGTAAATTACTTCTGCGATACTTAACACCGAAGCACTGAAGAATAGTCCAACCATTCCACCAATAGACACTGAAAGAATAAAGAAATATTCTCATTTTTCTATTTATCACTATGCGGTAGGTCTTTATTACTGCACTAAATAGGCTTGCAGCTTTCTAAGATGCGACATTTAGATCTGTCTGTTTTATTCAAATAGGGAGTTACGCATTTTAAAATGTTGCGATTCACACATAAACCGGTCCGCGTGCGGAATAATTTCTTCTTGAGTGAAAACACAGAACAAATACAATCAGCAGGTTTTACGCAGTCGGTAGTGGGAACTCAGTTTAAAAAATATATTAAAATGTATGGAATAAAGACAATATATCTCAGAGGATGAATTCATTATGAGCTTCTTACCAACAATGTCCAGATCTGTCCGCACCAAGTTTCTCTTGTACCGTAGCGTAGGCAGAGCTGACATACGAATGCTAACCAAAGTGCCTTGGTACTCTTCGTACACCCATCCTCTTCACATTAGAAAAAAGAAAAGAAATAGTTCTATATATTATAAGTTCTTGAGCAAATATTAATAAACGCACTGTTTATTTATCTTTACTTAAGAGTTCTCCCCTTCGTTCAACAAATTCTCCCTTTATTGGACACGTTTGGATTTTTGTGTTCCGTAGTCCAACATGGAGCCCTTATAGATTCGCCATGTCCGTGTATGTCCGTCTGTCCGCAGAGAGGTGCTAGAAAACTGTAATTTGGTGTTCTTTCTCCCCGCCAAAGAGGTAAAATAAAAACTTAAGATTTTTTTTAGTTTTAAAGGGCAATAAATTAAATGTTATATTAATTTGTTATATTTATAATTATGGTTTTTGAATGTTATTTCTATGATTGAATTTATTAATAAATATACATATATATGTATGTTTTATATACATAATATATTTTTAAACTTCTTTATTAATAACAAACAAGAAAAAAAAACTAAGACATGCAACACAAAAAATAACTTAATATCTACCTATTCAAAAACGAAACCATTTCCTTGCGGCTAGAAGGCTATGATGCTGGCTGCGTTGCCGCGTTGGATAGCTATGCTGATTCTTGATAATATTAATTACATAAATTGTCTTGATCTTTTATGCACATAATACCCCTTCCTATGAGCTCATCATTTCTTTACCCAAGGGTTGTCTGGAAGAGATCGCTTAATAAGACCGCCTAAATTGTACATTCCCTCGAAATAAATTTGTAATTTTTAACCTATCTGATGTGCAATAAAGTGTTATCTTATCTTTATCTGTTATCCATATTTTGTTTAAGTCTAATGTCCCCACTCTCTCCCAACTAAAAGGTAGAAGGTGGTGACGTAAAAAAAAATCACAGCAGTAGAATATATGACGAATTAAGAAGGAAAACTATCACGACTATGATCAGTAAAGAAATTCCAGTGTTGCGATCAATAAAATTTAAGGATAAATAACATTCATGAAACTAAAACTGTAGTCAAATATTGTTTTTGAATTTCTTTTAGCTTTAAAAAAATTGACATTATGCGTTAGCGTTATCAAAAGATGTAACCGTTTTTTTCCCTTACCGTATAAGGCAATCTTTATCACGTTTTACAGGACATTGTTAGGGAAATAAATGTGCTTACATACATAGTACATACGGAACCCTTCGTGCGCGAAACCTACTCGCATTTGGCCAGTTTTTCTGTTGTTTTGTAGCCATTCTAACGAAAAGAAACAATCGACGATCGGCAGAGAATAGCTAGAACTAGAATGACGACGAAACAGAAATACAGGAAAGGTAGAAGCAATTTAGTGTACCTAGTGAGAGGAAAACCGCAATGCGACATTTTCCAACATGAAAAAATGGATCGTAAAAGCTAGTTATAAGGAGCGGCTGCTCTAAACCCTGAAAGATTTTTATGCCTGTGAGAGGTTTTGTGGTTATGAACTAGTAACCATATCTTCTTGAAAATAAACTACACTTTTTACGAGGATGTAAAATATCTATTCTATATATCTATATCTATATAAATATATATATCTATATATATAAATATTCACATTTACAACAACGAATTTGGTTTCAGTCGTTTCAAACTTTGAGATCTATATGTTGTAAGTACCTACTTTTATATATTTCTACTGTTATAATATAGGTAGGATTGCCAGATACAGACTCATCTTTTCCTGGACATTTCGGGAGGGGGGGGGGCGTTTCCATATAGAGTCATAAAATATAGTTAGTTTTAAAAATTCTTAAGTAACTCTCCTGACGTTTTTCGATTACATTCCACGATTCTACTGAAAATATTTTGTTATATACATAAAATAACTAAGTGTAAAGGAAATGGTTTCGTTTTTGAATAGGTAGATTTTAAGTATTTTTTTATGTTGTATGTCTTAGTTTTATACGACTTCATAGAAATCGTAACCCTAATGCCTAATAAAGCAAAAACTGTTATTTGTCGACTAGAATACTATTTTTTCCCGTAAAGATAGGACGAATTAGTATTTTTGAATTCCGGGACTACGCGCAAATATCTGGAACAATCCCGGAAATTCTGGCCATCTGGCAATCTTTATTACAGGACATCAGGCTCTCACTACCTCGATTCTTCAAATTCAAAGTCTTTTATTTTGTCCATCGTTGACTCTATCTAAGCCCAAGTCTAGTCTAGAGTCAAGAGCAGATATCCATTTCGAATAAAAAAAGCTATGAATGTGTTTTTTTTCTTGTAACCTCCAGCTCTCACCTGGATATGTGTATGGTGGTCAGTTCGCTCTCAACACACGAGGGTAAACACACTTCGTCGTCATCTTCGTCGTGATTGTCTGCACCCAACTTTTGCTTTTGAACTGAAAGTTTTATAACATTAAGAAATGTATCTTATTTTTCTAGACAAGCTTGCTTTTCTTGAAAAAACTGACTAAATAGCTTTAAATAACGCATTGGTCTTCTATTTAGGAAAATCATATTCTTATGGAGTCGGTTCATGACGTGCGTAGACTGAAGTCGGTTTAATTTTTCATATCCCTTTTTTTATGATTTTTTGTCGTTACTCAAATGTCAAAACTAACTGGACCGATTATTATGAAATTTAAACTGCACACTCAGTAGAACTATACCTGATTGAAATATAAAAGATTCATCTCGCTGACAGTAACTTCTCGTTGACATACACACAACACTTACGAAACTTTACACACGTGTTAGAAAGCCTTAATAGATTAACAAACCAAAATTTTATCAAATTCTGTTGGTTTCATATACATACAGGTCAAATTGATTATCTCAGTAGGTAAAAATAGCGATGCGAGAATACACGGTCGCGGTCTCGCGTGGCTAGCCGCTTTAAAAGTTAAAATCTCTTGTACCTCACGTCGTCTTTTGTAAGAAGTGACTCTCGATTTTGCTTGTCTTGATTTTCTTTGATAAGCAATTAGGCACGAGAGAACTCGACCGTACCTAGAATTGAGGGCGTAGTATGAACAGTCAACAGCACATGAGGTTACCACTTTTGTTGCAAACTAGCCCTTATTACAACTGCATAAGATACCGCAGTGTTTACTTGACGTGCTGTTGTCCGTACAAATAAGCACCGTAAGCTTAATGGTGTCTCTTATCAATAATCCTTTGATAAGAGAACCTATGTACCATTTTAAAAAACCTTACCTTCGACATTCACTAAGCAATTCAACCCTGTGTAGTTACAGAACATATTTTTATCTGAAACATTTATAAAAAGTATCAAATGGCAAGAAACTAGGAACATTAACAAACCAAAATCATTTGATTTGGACTTACAAGATGAATGACGCCCAGGATGTATGCAACCACAGTGGCCATAACTATGCTCTGTCTCTTCTGCTAAACGGCAAGCACCATAAGAGTATACCTGTTAAAACAGGCAGTTTAAAAACCTTCGTATGAAAAAACTACGGGGTTGAACAAGATACATAAGGAAGTGAAAAATTAAATAAAGAAAAGAGAGCATGGCCCCTATTTCTGAATCACTCGCGTCAAGATGGCGTGTTAATAAAGATGAAATAAGAAACCAAAAATTTTTTTTTTTTTTTTTTGCGCACGGGCGGGACTTGAACCAGCAACCTTTTGGCTGACCGGGCCAAACGCTCTTACCAATTGAGCTACCGTGCTGTCAGTCCGACCCTGAGAAATTTGTGGTCTCTTATAAATACGCCATTGCGTGACGTTTAGCGCCATCTAGCCGTCTGTCTATGAAACAGATGGCTCAAGCAGTTATTCTTTACAGAATAAATTCAACTTGGAAATTGATGACGCTTTGCTATCTAATGGTTTAGAATGTTTTTAACACTCACAGTGTCATATTTTATATTCATAAAGATGAAATAAGAAACCAAAAATTTTTTTTTTTTTTTTTTTTGCGCATGGGCGGGACTTGAACCAGCAACCTTTTGGCTGACCGGGCCAAACGCTCTTACCAATTGAGCTACCGTGCTGTCAGTCCGACCCTGCGAAATTTGTGGTCTCTTATAAATACGCCATTGCGTGACGTTTAGCGCCATCTAGCCGTCTGTCTATGAAACAGATGGCCCAAGCAGTTATTCTTTACAGAATAAATTCAACTTGGAAATTGATGACGCTTCGCTATCTAATGGTTTAGAATGTTTTTAACACTCACAGTGTCATATTTTATATTCATAAAGATGAAATAAGAAACCAAATTTTTTTTTTTTTTTTTTTGCGCACGGGCGGGACTTGAACCAGCAACCTTTTGGCTGACCGGGCCAAACGCTCTTACCAATTGAGCTACCGTGCTGTCAGTCCGACCCTGCGAAATTTGTGGTCTCTTATAAATACGCCATTGCGTGACGTTTAGCGCCATCTAGCCGTCTGTCTATGAAACAGATGGCCCAAGCAGTTATTCTTTACAGAATAAATTCAACTTGGAAATTGATGACGCTTCGCTATCTAATGGTTTAGAATGTTTTTAACACTCACAGTGTCATATTTTATATTCATAAAGATGAAATAAGAAACCAAAAATTTTTTTTGCGCACGGGCGGGACTTGAACCAGCAACCTTTTGGCTGACCGGGCCAAACGCTCTTACCAATTGAGCTACCGTGCTGTCAGTCCGACCCTGCGAAATTTGTGGTCTCTTATAAATACGCCATTGCGTGACGTTTAGCGCCATCTAGCCGTCTGTCTATGAAACAGATGGCCCAAGCAGTTATTCTTTACAGAATAAATTCAACTTGGAAATTGATGACGCTTCGCTATCTAATGGTTTAGAATGTTTTTAACACTCACAGTGTCATATTTTATATTCATAAAGATGAAATAAGAAACCAAAAAATTTTTTTTGCGCACGGGCGGGACTTGAACCAGCAACCTTTTGGCTGACCGGGCCAAACGCTCTTACCAATTGAGCTACCGTGCTGTCAGTCCGACCCTGCGAAATTTGTGGTCTCTTATAAATACGCCATTGCGTGACGTTTAGCGCCATCTAGCCGTCTGTCTATGAAACAGATGGCCCAAGCAGTTATTCTTTACAGAATAAATTCAACTTGGAAATTGATGACGCTTCGCTATCTAATGGTTTAGAATGTTTTTAACACTCACAGTGTCATATTTTATATTCATAAAGATGAAATAAGAAACCAAAATTTTTTTTTTTTTTTTTTTTTTTTTGCGCACGGGCGGGACTTGAACCAGCAACCTTTTGGCTGACCGGGCCAAACGCTCTTACCAATTGAGCTACCGTGCTGTCAGTCCGACCCTGCTGCTGCTAGATGGCGCTAAACGTCACGCAATGGCGTATTTATAAGAGACCACAAATTTCGCAGGGTTGGACTGACAGCACGGTAGCTCAATTGGTAAGAGCGTTTGGCCCGGTCAGCCAAAAGGTTGCTGGTTCAAGTCCCGCCCGTGCGCAAAAAAAAAAAAAAAAAAAAAAATTTTGGTTTCTTATTTCATCTTTATGAATATAAAATATGACACTGTGAGTGTTAAAAACATTCTAAACCATTAGATAGCGAAGCGTCATCAATTTCCAAGTTGAATTTATTCTGTAAAGAATAACTGCTTGGGCCATCTGTTTCATAGACAGACGGCTAGATGGCGCTAAACGTCACGCAATGGCGTATTTATAAGAGACCACAAATTTCGCAGGGTCGGACTGACAGCACGGTAGCTCAATTGGTAAGAGCGTTTGGCCCGGTCAGCCAAAAGGTTGCTGGTTCAAGTCCCGCCCGTGCGCAAAAAAAAAAAAAAAAAAAAAAAAAAAATTTTGGTTTCTTATTTCATCTTTATGAATATAAAATATGACACTGTGAGTGTTAAAAACATTCTAAACCATTAGATAGCGAAGCGTCATCAATTTCCAAGTTGAATTTATTCTGTAAAGAATAACTGCTTGGGCCATCTGTTTCATAGACAGACGGCTAGATGGCGCTAAACGTCACGCAATGGCGTATTTATAAGAGACCACAAATTTCGCAGGGTCGGACTGACAGCATGGTAGCTCAATTGGTAAGAGCGTTTGGCCCGGTCAGCCAAAAGGTTGCTGGTTCAAGTCCCGCCCGTGCGCAAAAAAAAAAAAAAAAAAAATTTTTGGTTTCTTATTTCATCTTTATGAATATAAAATATGACACTGTGAGTGTTAAAAACATTCTAAACCATTAGATAGCGAAGCGTCATCAATTTCCAAGTTGAATTTATTCTGTAAAGAATAACTGCTTGGGCCATCTGTTTCATAGACAGACGGCTAGATGGCGCTAAACGTCACGCAATGGCGTATTTATAAGAGACCACAAATTTCGCAGGGTCGGACTGACAGCACGGTAGCTCAATTGGTAAGAGCGTTTGGCCCGGTCAGCCAAAAGGTTGCTGGTTCAAGTCCCGCCCGTGCGCAAAAAAAATTTTTTGGTTTCTTATTTCATCTTTATGAATATAAAATATGACACTGTGAGTGTTAAAAACATTCTAAACCATTAGATAGCGAAGCGTCAACAATTTCCAAGTAGAATTTATTCTGTAAAGAATAACTGCTTGGGCCATCTGTTTCATAGACAGACGGCTAGATGGCGCTAAACGTCACGCAATGGCGTATTTATAAGAGACCACAAATTTCGCAGGGTCGGACTGACAGCACGGTAGCTCAATTGGTAAGAGCGTTTGGCCCGGTCAGCCAAAAGGTTGCTGGTTCAAGTCCCGCCCGTGCGCAAAAAAAAAAAAAAATTTTTGGTTTCTTATTTCATCTTTATGAATATAAAATATGACACTGTGAGTGTTAAAAACATTCTAAACCATTAGATAGCGAAGCGTCATCAATTTCCAAGTTGAATTTATTCTGTAAAGAATAACTGCTTGGGCCATCTGTTTCATAGACAGACGGCTAGATGGCGCTAAACGTCACGCAATGGCGTATTTATAAGAGACCACAAATTTCGCAGGGTCGGACTGACAGCACGGTAGCTCAATTGGTAAGAGCGTTTGGCCCGGTCAGCCAAAAGGTTGCTGGTTCAAGTCCCGCCCGTGCGCAAAAAAAATTTTTGGGTTTCTTATTTCATCTTTATGAATATAAAATATGACACTGTGAGTGTTAAAAACAATCTAAACCATTAGATAGCGAAGCGTCATCAATTTCCAAGTTGAATTTATTCTGTAAAGAATAACTGCTTGGGCCATCTGTTTCATAGACAGACGGCTAGATGGCGCTAAACGTCACGCAATGGCGTATTTATAAGAGACCACAAATTTCGCAGGGTCGGACTGACAGCACGGTAGCTCAATTGGTAAGAGCGTTTGGCCCGGTCAGCCAAAAGGTTGCTGGTTCAAGTCCCGCCCGTGCGCAAAAAAAATTTTTTGGTTTCTTATTTCATCTTTATGAATATAAAATATGACACTGTGAGTGTTAAAAACATTCTAAACCATTAGATAGCGAAGCGTCATCAATTTCCAAGTTGAATTTATTCTGTAAAGAATAACTGCTTGGGCCATCTGTTTCATAGACAGACGGCTAGATGGCGCTAAACGTCACGCAATGGCGTATTTATAAGAGACCACAAATTTCGCAGGGTCGGACTGACAGCACGGTAGCTCAATTGGTAAGAGCGTTTGGCCCGGTCAGCCAAAAGGTTGCTGGTTCAAGTCCCGCCCGTGCGCAAAAAAAAAAAAAAAAAAAAAAAAAATTTTGGTTTCTTATTTCATCTTTATGAATATAAAATATGACACTGTGAGTGTTAAAAACATTCTAAACCATTATGGCGTGTTAAATTCATTGATTTATGTCCAATTATCCAATAAAAATTAGTATAATTCCACGAGGGAGTGATTTGAAAAAACATAACTTAATTTTTGAGTTCCGTCTATATTTTGCGTGTTTTTTTTTTTTTTGAATTGGTTTTCGAACGCAATTCACTCGCCATATCCAAGCGAGGGATTCAAAAATAGAGCTCCATGTATATGCAAATCTTTTGAAGATTATTCCACTAACGCAAACACAAGTCCTTTATACATATACCGGATAAGTATGCATCTCTCCTTCAGGAATTTCATGAAGATCTCTACATCCTCTGACGTCAATGCTTTGTGCCTGAACCACGGGGTCGTTTTCCATCTCTACCATAGAGAATAGAAACTCAACCCGGTTCTCTACACGGGGTTTCACGTCGAATTTGAACTTAAAATCCAGGTTATTAGTGGATAACTCTTCGGGACTGTGCACCGAGATCTAGACAACGGAATTTATATTATTTCGCATCTTACAATACTTACAAGATGTTACGTGTTAGTTCACTTAGAGCCTGTTTTACAAATCTAGTTAAGTTTGAAGTAGTTTTACTTTATATGTACAAAATCTTTACTAAATTATTCACTATCATAACTCCTAAATAACTTTTAATTGACAATTCAGTGATCTTAACCAAAGGGAGGTACAAGTATGTAGGCGTTTGCGTTAGTCAGATACCCTCATTTCTCATCATATTAATTTGGTAAATACATGTGAATAGTTTAAATTAACTTACATAAGCATCATACCGCAGTCGAAAAGTGAGCAATCCCGGACCAGTCGACCTGTTTACTGAGTACAGTGGCTCATCGTATGAACGCCTGCAAGAGGTATTGATATTAAAGCATTTGCGAGCATCACTTTTCACCAGCTATGCGTCTGACGGTAGGCGTTTATCAGTAAACAGCAATATCTTATCTAATAAGCTGAATGTCATTTCATGAGTTATTATCGCTCCTATCACAATGACACAAATTCGTTCACTTACTCGCTCTGTAAGGTGTTAAAAGAGAAACAATATCCGTATTCAGAATCAACTACGCCAAACTTCTTGCAGCAAGGAAACTCTTGGCCATTGAAACGACAGTCGGCAATCATTTCAGTGCATTTTTGGCGGACCTAGTCAAAATAGTAAATTAAGTAGGTCGTATAATTACATCAGAGTATCGTTAAATAGTGCTTATGTGATCAATTGTGTGTTTACAAAACAAATGCACGTATTGAGTAGTACCTGTCCTAGTTCGAGCTGAATGAGTGAAATTGATGTAATGCGCGGGAAACCAAAAAAAGGAACATGCTCCTGTTCCTTTGTAAGCGTGAGTACCTAAACTTAAAGGCTTCTTCTATTGGTAATAATCAGCAATTACTGTCACAACATGAAAAACCACATACTACAGTTGCTACCTAGGTAATCATAATAACCATCTTAAAATCGCTTACACGGTGGTTTAATTACTTACAGACAGCACGTACAAAACACGTTAACTAACTAACTAATCATCCATCATTACATCATAATCACCTACCGTTCAGTTTCAAATCCAATAGCAATCAAAAGCTATCCTGTATCTTTTTCCAGTTTCAATTATCCCTTAAGCACCATTAATCGTAGCGCATGATAAATACACAAAGTTCATATTTTTATCAATCTAAAACAATAATGATGTGCCAATCACAATGCTAGTAGACTTACGTTCACCATGATCTCTCTCCAGGGTAGATCGCAGGGTACAATAGTCCCGCATGGCACACAGAAGGACGGCTTGCATGTCCCTCGACCATATAACAGCTCAGTTAGGTACTTTCGAACGTCGAAACTTAGCGGCTGCATTAGGTTCGCTAAGGAGTTGACAATAAACAATGTAAATTTCGTGGAGTTACCCTAATTAGCTAGAATCAGAGCTGTTATTAATTAAAGATCTAATTTTCATTGCACTTGCAAACGATATTTGAATCACGCAGTTAATTTGCATTGATTATTAATGTAGATGTCTCACGAAAGACTTTCTTTGTAAATAGTTACAAGAAGAACCTTTTAACAACCTTGCCACCAATAATCATGGCATAATTAAAATAGTACCTATAGAACATTATCTTACCATTTATGAACGAAGAGAATTTTATATTTAGTGGCAAATTGACACCAAATGATTAAGACCTGTTAAATCATTCGGTATGTTGCCTATATCGGGGTAAAGTAAGCGATTTAGTCCACGCATCTTTATGCTGTTCTCACAGAACGGTGAGAACAGAGGGCGTATTGCGATCCAACTTTAGCCGTTCAATTTGTAGGCAGCTCAATTCCGACTCGGTGTAAACGAATATTATCAATATAATAATATTATGACAATAACACAATGGTACGAATATTAATATCTATGTTGTTTTATCTATACTAATATTATAAAGCTGAAGAGTTTGTTTGTTTGTTTGTTTGTTTGTTTGAACGCGCTAATCTCAAAAACTACTGGCCCGATTTGAAAAAATATTTTTACGTTGGATAGTCCATTTATCGAGGAAGGCTTTAGGCTATATAACAAAAAGATACGACTCATAAGACCACAGCAGCAATGAAAAATGTTGCGAAAACGGGAGAAAGATATTCCTTTTGAGAGCTTCCGCTGCATACGCTGCGGAAACCGCTAAAGTTACACAAAAATCATGTATGACAGGATTGTTCAGCATTAAGAGTTCTATAATAAAGTCCTCGACAGCATATGTCTATCTTTTATTCTTGACTTACTACAACCTTTTTTATGTTAATAAATTTGTAAAAAAATAATGCATTATTTTTAGAGGTGTATTATACACACAGGTATTTATTCTTATCAAAATAAATACATTCATCATCACGAGCATTTCATTTAGAACCAAGTTGCCCTTTATATCATTTGATTTCAATAAATATCTTAGGAGCTATCACAGTTTTAACATAACTCCGCACCTAAATAATGTTCGCAGCTTAAGTACAACGTGCGCTTGCGCTAATATATTATAAAGCTGAAGAGTTTGTTTGTTTGAACGCGCTTATCTCAGGAACTGCTGGACCAATTTAAAAAAATATTTCTGTGTTGGATAGCTTATTTATCGAGAAAGGCTTTAGGATATAAAACATGACGCTGCGACGGGAGGGGAGGGAGCAAACTCAAAACGCGCGGACGAAGTCGCGGGGGACCGCTAGTATTATTATAATACTATTGACACCATATGATTACGACCTGTTAAATCATTCGGTAGGTAATATCATGCGAAACGCATTACGAATTGCTAATTTGACAGTAAAACTGAGCCGCTAACCTATCAAAACTGCATCGCAAAACGCGCCCAGGAAAGACAGTAGTCCAGTGTCGGAGTGAGAATACGAGTAGTTGCACTTATGGATCAGTAAGAGGTGATTAGATATAGACGCTCCTGACTAAAATAAGATGGCCACTAACGGTACAAGGCAGCGAACTTCCTCTGCGCAGGCTTCAGGCCATAGGTCTCGCAGACAGTCACAGCAGGAAAGGCGGTAGTCCAGGGCAGGTAGCGCGTATCAGGCGTGAAGTTCACTTGCTCCCCACGCTCTAGCACCGGCACCAGTAGGAGATACAGGCATCCGCTTGACACTAGCAGCACCGACACCCAGAACAACCTACGAAGTGTGTTGGAACACTAAGAAGGTATACCTACTAAAAACTACAGCTCTAGTAGGTTCTAGGACACACCATAAGAACTTCTTAACTAAATTAAAAACTAACTGAAAGCTATGCATTATTCTAACCACTCTTTGAAAGTGTTGTTTATTTATAAAAAATATAAGAAGGTAAATGACACACGTTACGGAGAAAGAATTAAAAACACGCAATCTTATAATATTTGGGTACTTACTTTAACTAATCAGGAACTATATCTGAACTTACACTGACATTGATAAAACTAGGAAACCTAGATTTATTTTGGATGGATATGTGGGCTCACTACCGGTTGTAACAAGTTCAGGACTAAGTCGTTTTAGTCATCACTTCATCGAGTTTTTGTATTCAATAGGTACGTATGATTTAGTAAGAATGCGTATTTTAAACTTACCTGGCAACTGTAAAAGAATTTTCTCGAAACAAATGTCTCAAACCATGAATCCCACTGTTTCTTCCAAAGCACAAGAATCGCTGTCCGAGTCGATGATACATTTTTTTCAGACTCTTGTGATCCATTTCCAAATGCTACCGCCTACTACCTTTTATAGCAGACACAGGAATATAGTTTAGTCTGTTTGAGCCCGCGAAATCATTCTACATTTTAATTATTTTAAAACCAATTACTTACCTGCATAACCTTACGTACGGTTATTCAAATAATACACTACAGCATTTATCATTTCATCATGCATGCACGATATAGAAAATATAAATTGTAATAGCACTAGCTTCGCCCGTTAAATCCACATTTTAATCTACTTTCATATTAGGTACTTCCTTAAATAGAAGTTCAATGCTTTCAATAACGCTTATTGTCTTCTATTTAGAAAAACAATTTCTTTTATGTGTAGTGTATATAGATGTATGTAAGAGTAGCTTGACATCATACACCGACTTCAAAAAAATTTGTTTTTCCTAAATACAAGACTGATGCGTTATTTAGTTTTTTTAGGCGGTTTTTTATTTAAATTTCTTTTTTATTCTGAAGTCCAACAAGGAACCCTTGTAGTTTCGCCGTGTCCGCCTTTCGTCTGTTCGCAGTTCAGCGAAAAGACCTGAGATGCTAGAAAACTGTAATTTGGCATGGGTATGAATTCTAATCTCCCTGACAAAGTGTTTTTAGGGTTCCGTAGCCGAATGGCAAAAAACGGAACCCTTATAGTTTCGTCAAGTCTGTCTGTCTGTCCGTCCGTATGTCACAGCCATTTTATTCTGTAACTATAAGCATTACACTGATGGAATTTGGTAGAAAGATGTATCCTGTTAACCGCTTACCGATTCTTATACAAAAAATAAAAAATATTGACATATAAGGGGGGGCTCCCATACATGAAACTAAAACCAAAAAATTTTTTTTCAGTCAAACGTATGCGTGTGGGGTGTCTATAGATAGGTCTTTTAAAATGACATAGAGGTTTCTAAAACCATTTTCTATTAAAGTCTAACGTTTCAAAACTAGACGCTTCCAAAGTGGTAAAATGGGCGTCCCCCCCCCCCCCCCATCTAACTTCTAAACCAAGCAAGCGTAAATTTTGACAAAAATATATGATGAAGATCTTAACAAAAACTTTCAACGAAAATTGGTTCGGACGAGATCGAACGAGCAGTTTTTGAGATATAGCACGTTTTCTACAACCGCAAACATAACTTTGTACTTCATACAAACACTATGAAAAACAAAGTTATATTTGCAATCAACAAAATAAATAGAAGTAAGTGGATTCCCTAATTCAGTTAAAGTTGGCACGGAACCTTCAGTGCGCGAGTCCGACTCGCTCGCTTTTCTCGACTCGTTTTTTTTTTGTAGTTCCATACGAGTAACGCGGGGATGATTTTTTTTCTCTATCGTGTGGGGAATCGTTGAATAGGTATTTTAAAATGATTAAAAGTTCGCTGGCATCAATTTTCGATAAAGTGGTGAGTTTCCGTAACATTCGGTTTTAAAGGGCTAATTTTTGTTTTGAGTTCAATGCCCCCACCCTGTCCCAATTAAACGGTAGTAGAAAATTCACAGTAGTAGCATGTATGATAAAATTAGTAGGCAAACGTTCACGGTTATGATAATTGACAAGTAAACAAATTACGGAGTAATACTAAAAGTAAAATAATTATTAAAAAAAATTTACCTCCTAAACTCTAAAAGATATGAAACTCAACATACAAACAAACGTAAGTTACGAAATTTTTCACACATGTTAGGAAGCTTTTATTGATCAACGTAGGTACTAAAATTTTATCCAATTCTGATGATAAAACAAATGTTACAGGTCGAATTGATTACCACCTTTTTATAAGTCGGTAAAAACATAGGACTATGCACTGAAATTGCGTCATCCACCGGTCAAATAGGAAACCAAATAGGTAGGTAAAATCAATACAACGAATTTAGGAAAATGTATTTATATCTCTTTATTCTTGATCTCACACAGAAACCAAAAAGCAAGCCAGATTAGTCGTACAGAAATAATTTAGTGCAATAATATATTAAAGGCAACTAGGGTAATCAATAAAATATTTTCCTCTACATAAAACAAAGCATTAGTAAGGTTCAAAAGCTAAGTAGACCATTAAAAAAAACATTGTCATACCTGGTTTTTTATCTCTCATAGGTCTGCAATCAAGGTTGACACTTGATAAAAAAGTTTAACAAAAATACAATGTTCATGTTAATTTATTACAATCATCAAAAATATATTCTCAAAATATGTTCAATATTATTCAAATGCAGGAACCACGACTGCCTTTATGTTTCAACACCCCACACCGTAAAATTGGATATTTTTTTAAATGATCCTCCCTTGTTAATCCAAAGGACACCTTTAATTTTCACGTTACTGTTTAACTTTGAAAATTAAACCCCAAATCCGATCTTAATCCCAATTTTGACTACAACTTTTAAAGGCAGTCGTGTTTTTTTAACTTATAATATTTTTTTGACTAGAAAAAAGCGTCAGATTCAACATGGATAGGATCAGCCCACTCGCCATACCTGCCACCACTTCCTCTTTTTGGAGTCTTTGCCTTCATTACTCCTAGATTCTTCTGCTCGTTGCGTAGCATTTTCTGATGATTCCGAACCACCGTCCAGACGGAACCCTTCTCTTAGGTCCCGTAGGAGGTCCGATTTTGGTAACATTGGTTGAGTGGCTGTAAAAAAACCATTAAATTTTCATTAAGATTTGTCACAAGTAAAACTACATTAGGTAGGTCAGACACAGCGACTACCATAATGAGGACCGTTTAATTAAAATGAAATCAGTTCACTAAACAAACAAACGATTAATAGTTAATGTATACAATCCATTGATATCTTTCATCGGAAAAAGTCCTTCCAATTTCTCATGAATCGCAGATAATGAAATCAATCAAGATTCTGTTATTGGCCTACTCTGGTTCTATGGACCAATTGTATCATTCGTAAAAAACGATTGATAACCGCTCTAACTAGGACACTTTGAGCTAATCATTGAAATGTTTCAATGGTGTGAATTATAAGTAGTTATAATTAATCTGGAGGCGAATAGAAACTGTTGTAGTTGTACCTACAAATACGCAGATGTTTTTTTAACGCGCGATACGAGCAAAAATTTGGCGTGACGCCATCTACTTGTACTCTACGATTGCGCAGTTTCTTATGTTTTCAACAAGAATCGATCAATTTTAATAAATAACTTTCCTACCCATATTATTTAGTAAAGATTGAAGCGACCAATAGAATACAGCATAATATTATCTTCTACCATGAAGATAAGGAAGGACATTTGATTTTCACCTAGTTTCTCGGGCTCGGGGTAAGTATAACAAACGTCTAACAAACATCTCATTTGCATAAGGAAATATGAATTACCGTTAATATCCTATTGCGCATAATAACAGAGCGACGCGTCTGTAGTTGTTAGTTATTGTAAATATTATTTGTTGAACATTTAACTGTAAATTGCTACAATCTTTTGGTTTCTCAGACAACCCATAATTAAACAAGGAAAACATTTTATGATTCATTTGTAATCATTGCTTCAAATAAAAATAATAAAATTGCTTTATTGCTGGCATCACACCCATATCAAATGACTATTGACACATAAAAATACTGCAATTACAGATGAACTAACCTTCTTAAAATAAGCAAATAAACATAATAAAATACAACACAATAAAAAAGATTTTAATTAAAAGTGTAGACTTATAGCTAATCATGTAAGTGCTAGAATTCCGTTAGGTGAGTCACGAACCCTCTGCCAGAAGGAGGCAATATGGCTCCGCAATATGCAAAAGAAGTATACGACCATGGCCGATACGCTGCAACACTTCGGCAACCGCTTCATAATGCGAAAATCATTATTGTACTGCCCATAGTGCACATGCATAGAAACACGAAAATGACCTAAATAACTATATGTTTCCAATTTCCTTGCCAAAATATCGAATGATTGTAGAACTTTGTTATTCTTTAAGAATTAGAGTAAAATCATGCGTGATTAACAAACGTGACTGTCACACATAACATTAAAAGAAATTGGAACGAAAATATAGCTGTAGCGTAGACCTCGATGTTACTGAAACAATCTTTTTTTTCCAAATATATAATCATTAGTACTACCTTTCCTTCTTTCTCATGATTGAAACTCATTCGCAGATTTTTCGAATATCATTATTTTCATTTTAAGTATTTTTATTACACCAACTTAGACCACCACACCGTCATCTGAAGTTGCAGATCTGATCTGGAAGATATAAATGAGCAGCCAAATGAACTTACGGCAGAAGGGCTCCTTATCAGTAGTGATGAGGAAGTAAGTCCCCGAAGGCCGGCGGCTGCCATGACCGTGCACGGAGTTGATGCCCATCTCGGCGCACGACGCACTCCGGTCGCAAGGAGTATCCAGGCTATTGTTCACCCTGTCAATACACTGATGGTCAATTCACCGGCGTAGGTAATTCAAGATAAATAATTTACTCTGAAAGTCAGTGTCAGTATACCTGCGAGGGAAGCTGAAAACACTCAAAACAGAACCACCTAGAAAGCACGTTAAGCTGTTAGTGCTGCCCTGAGGCTTGCGCTCTCTCAGGTCATTTTAGATTGTCCTGTTATACCAGATTAAGAGACTAAAGACGACAGACAAGTATTTTTTTATGTTCCTTACTTTTGAAGACACAAGTGAATTGAGTACACAATTAAAATAGCTAGCTAGCTATAGCACGGAAATTAATAGATATCTTCATATTGACGGCTCTGGGATTCGCTAAGAATCGATCAGGAATTGTCTTAAGTCGAACTGAAAATGAAGATTTACATACCCATCATAAGTCAAGTCCCAACGTTGTGACAAAAATGTACAGTTGCTGTTAACCAGAGACTCGGTGAATAAGAAGTAGGAGCGTCCGTGGCTGCATATGGACTGTTCCAATTCTTAAACAAAAAAGTAGTTTTATGAGACCCAATAAATGCCATACAGGTATCAAGAATAAAGATAAAAATACGAGTACTTACTTGCTACTAAAGACGAAAATGTACCAGCAATAGAACCTTTGCATCCTGGCTGCCTCATACCACCGTTAGGGTAGAAATCGGCATGTCCTGTAAATATATAATTATAAAAATATGGTACAGGATTACATAAGTTTCGGAACTAACCGAAAAAGTTGCTGAGATTTCACAAGAAACATCGCGCGCTGTTGGCGCATACGCATTGCTAGATAAATTGTTTGGATAAACTGTCGTCGTGACAATCTATTTATGACATAGGGCATGATTTATTTACAAAATAATAGCAAATATTTTTACCCGTGGGCTCGGGCCAACCGAATCCAATATTCCTTAGCAAGCGTCCGTTGGTATGAATGACGTCAACAAAATCCGCATCGCTCGCATCTAATCGTTCAGTTAGATTCGCTGAGCGGAAGCACGGTTGGGCTGGATCCAAACCTGCAAGAGGAAAATCCATTCAAATAAGTACTTATTCGTGTTGAGAACATTAACAACACAGAAAAAATCTTACCAGTGATTCTGGCCACTCCTCCTAAAAAATGTGAAGCGAATGAGCAAATGTGGGCTCCGAGGCTGTGACCAATAAAGTGGAAGTCTTTCCTGAAGTCACATCCAGTAGCTGCTTGCAGCTGCAGCAAGAAACTGTAAAAAAACACTGAATAAATATTTCGGATAGGTCTTCTGTTGAACTAGTTAGTCGATTATTATACACCTACTATACAGTGTGTTTAATATAAGGTGCCAAGCCAGTGTGTGGTGTCCACCATACTCGTACCTATCAAATGAACCCCTATGTATGCTCAGCGATTTTTGGTAGTACCCTAGATATTTGCAATTATAAAGTTTATATAGGTTGGTATAGTTTATATATTATAATTCTAAATGCTACTGAAAATATATTTTTTATTCTTACATAGCAGACTATTCAATGACTATTCAAAATGTTCTTATACATATAGATCCTTCAAATGCTTTGTTGTCGATCATGACATTCTCCTGGCCATCTTTTCCCACTATCGTATTGCAACACCAGCACTGGAATTGCAAACAAGCTACCGCTTTGACTAAAGTATCTCCCAATGGTGCGACCTTGTCGCAGGGGTGCCGCAAGGGGGCATAATCTCTCCTCTACTTTTCTCGGTTCTTATCAACCTCATGATCTTGTAGATTGCTACGTTCATCTTTATGCTAGAGATTTAGCTTTACCCCTGATGTAGATAACACTGATGCAGACATATCCGAGTGGTACAATAGGTACGGCATTTCAGTCAATCCCTCAAATGTCAGGTCCGTCTTGTTGGCAACCCGTATCTACTGAGAAAAATTGTTGACATCACACTTTAATGACTGCATCATACCCTATGGCTCGCACGTCAAAAACTTGGGTTTGATGATGGATAGCTCATCCACTTGGGCTAAACAGATTGCTGAGACCAGCCGGAAAGTTACGTACTCACTTCGAAAACTCTACCGTTTCCGGAACTTTCTTCCAGTGAGTACTAAAATACTGCTGGCTGATCCAGGCACTTGTACTGCCTGTAATACACTATGCTGATGTCTGCTGTACCGATTTTCCTACAACTTTTTGAACAAGCTTGATCATCTCCTCTACCTTCGTTTCATTTTAGGCGTACGAAAGTACGACCACATATCTCCATAATCATTCTCAGCTTATTATATTTACGTAGTTATTTACCCATATCTCAAAAACTTTTTTTTTAATCTTACAATGTACCCTAAGTTGAAATATATCTAAACCGAATTAAAAAAGAATCATCTCGCTATGACCTCTTGTTTTACACCAAATTGTACAGATCTTACTTTTTGATATCCGATCCAACGCGTCGTGTGTTGGCTACAGCTCTCCAGTACTTCCAGGTATTTCCCCCTGCACTCCAATCTACTGCTATCACGTTCAAATCATCCTGTTTTAAAATATATAATAAATGTTATCTTCATTTACTTAATTGAACAAGTAATAATCTAGTAGTAAAAAAAGAAGTAAATTTAGCCTGTAACATTCCATTACTGGGTAAAAGCCTCACCTCAGGTACAAGGTGGTCGTGGCGCAGAGGTATTGGTAGTGATGGCACCAAAGTTACAAGCAACCTACATCGCGGTTGTATATGGATGGGTGACCATTTTCGACCACATAAGTGACGTATTATAATGTCAGTTCATCCCCCGCGACTTCGTCTGCGCGTTTTGAGTTTGTTCCCTCACCTCCCGTCGCAATGTGATGTTTAATAGCCTTAAGCCTTCCTCGATAAATAAGCTATCCAACACATTTTTTTTTCAAATCTGTTCAGTAGAGATTAGCGCATTAATACAAACAAACAAACTCTTCAGCTTTATAGTATTAGTCTAGAATATAAGGCGTTCGTTAAACCTAGTAAGAGTGTCCTATGATAAGCGGCTTGATAATATCTGACAACGAAGTTGATCGCTAGCTATGCAAACACCTCCGCCAATCCTCACTGAGCCCGCGTGGTGGAGTATGGCTCATATTAAGTTCACCATCTATTTCACCATAAAAACATACCCATTGTAAGAAAGCCTTCGTCATATCATGGACCCAAGCAGCATTGCTATGGCTCATGAATCCGTGAACTATTAGCACAGACTTCCGATTCGGCTTGAAATCCACCCATTCTAGACCAAATTGGTCACCAAGGAACACCTAAAAACATTTTAGTTAGATTATTAGTTAATATCTTGAGATCATATCCGAACTTGCATAGCTATCGTGCTTGATAATATGCTATCATTTCTTGGCATAATAACGGTGCAGTACAACCATTTAAATGATAGGCAAATCGACTGAGTTCGGGAGTGATTGAGGAACAAATACACTGTGTAGTATCTGCTTAATGCATCATAACTAAGTAATCCTGGCTCAAATCCACAAAATAAGGATAATTTTATCTGTTCTGTGCTCATACCTCAACTCTCTGCGGATTGTTTCGGGACGAAAAGTAGAACCGTGTGATGTTCTTATCCGACGACGAGAGACTGGTTTCATGTTTAGGAGATAGTCCATGATGGCTTTCAAGCTAGGCCCCAGGCCGAAACAGTCCACGTTCTGAGCAGGTTTCTGTAAATTGGCGTAATCAGTATACGTACTTCACTCCTCAAACACAAAGTTAAGTTTGAACTTAAATAAGGTTACTAGGCAGTCTTTTATTTCTAAGGTCTTCTTCTTTTATTCTTAAGTTCTAGGCGTAACACGACTGAAGGCAAATTTGTTCCAAAATTGAGCTATCCTTAAATTAATCCTTATTTTTAGAGAAGTTCTAATTAATTACTAATAATTCTTTGTCACGTGCGCTGGCTAAATTCGGCCGGTAAGCGCCTTCTCGGCTAGTCTTGCATAAAAAAAATTTTTAAAGCAAATAATATTTATTACTTTCACAGTGTGTTAGTTTTATACATAAATATATAACAATTGAAAATATATAAAGCTTATTCGAAGTGGTCTCCATTGGCTGCAATACAGGCTTTTAAACGTTGAGGCCAGTTATCAATAGAAGCACGCACTCCTTCCATGGGAAAATTATTCACTGCCAATCGTATGGATTGTTTTAGGGACTCCAAATTATCATGGCGTTAAGAGCAAGCCATACTCTCTAAAACTGACCATTAATCATAATCCAGCGGATTGAGATCGGGACTAGACGACGGCCAGTCTTCAGCTCTGATGAAGTCCGAAACGTTCGCTTCTAACCAAGACTGCGTGGACCGAGCTTTATGACCCGGCGTCAAGTCTTGTTGGAAAGACCATGCTTGGTTGTTGAACATGGTGTTATTAAGGGGCATAACTACCTTCTCAAGAATGGTATCTTGGTATACTTGTGCTGATGTTTTGATACCTTTTTCACAAAAATATGGGTCAGTCACTCCTTCATAGCTAACACCCTACCAAACCATCACTGAAATGGGGTAATGCCCACGTTGCACTCTGCCGACTAATTGGGAAGCTTCCTTAGAGGTTTGAGCATAAATATGGTCATTTTGTTTGTTAAAATGTTGCTCAATTGAAAAAGATTTTTCCGTGACCTCCCTTTGCGTACCGTTTAGTAGTTTTTCGATTTTACCACCCTATTCTTTTTTAAATTATCAGTTAAAAAATGACCAGTGCGTTTCTTATAGGCTGCAAATCCTAAGTCATCTTTTAAAATACGCGACATGGTTCTGGGTGCTATCTTCATCTCCCGAGATAAAATCTTTTGCTTTCGGACAGGATTTCTGCGAATTCTTTCCCTTACTGCTCTGACCACCTTTTACGTACGAACACTACGTGGACGGCCAGATCTTTTCCTGTCACAAACAGAGGCGGTCTAATTGTACCTATTGATAGCCCGGTACACAAACATTGACTAATACCAAGCGTATGGAGAGTTTTAAAAATTGCATTTGGCTCCATACCAACTTTGTGTAATGCAATCACAGCGATTCGGTTCTCTTTATCACCCCACGCCATTTTAATTTCGCAAAATATTATAAAATGTATTGGCGCCAAAATTAGAAAACACAATGAGCAATCGTATAAAAATGACGGATTCTAAATTCAAATGTAATATCTTTCTTATTTTTAATTATAACAGTATTTATGGCCAGACTGTGAATAATAAAATAATTTTAAAGTCAAAAACAATGTCCTGTGGGCGCGTGAAAATCTAATCGAAAATATATGTTTATTTACAGTAAACTGATACTTGCAATAATAATATCACACAGACAATGGCACTGTTCATTGATATGGTTTCATTACACATTTAGAAATACTACATTATTCTAGTGATATTTACACTTTACAGCTATAAGCAGTAACGGAAGCAACAGTAGAACTTTAAACTACTTTCTGAACCACTTAAGCGGCTATAAGTTGCAAAATAGGCTGCTATTTGCACTAGTGTGCTAGTTGGGTAACGTGCGTTGGCATCGATGCAGTTGCGCGACTGCATCGATCCTAACGCGCGTTAGAATTGATGCTTAATGCGCGGTGTGTAAAGGTTCTTACTTCGTTCCTAAAGGTAAAGGCTTAGCATTATATTTATAATAACTAAGATTACCTTTCTGTATGAATAATGCTGTAAAACAAAAATATATTTTGAAAACGGGTTTGCGCGTTCTAATCAACAACAAAAAAAACTATTTATAAATACCTTATATGCCTTCATAGATACATATTATTAAATTATAGTTCATTTTGAATGATTATTGTCCCTAGTTGTCAAAACTAAGGTGTATATATATTTTTTCAATTTTATAACACCATCCGGTAGTTGACATTATTTATTTAAATGATAACTTGGGTAATGTATTTGAATTTTGACATAATCTACTTTGCTAATATTAATTGATTTATATGATTTGACATTTTTAAAGCATAGACATTTTATTTTAAAGTGGGTACAATTTAATAACATTATCCTGCGGTTGACATTGATTAATTGAATATTGACAAATAAACTTTCGAATATTGGTGTGCTTTGACATTTGTATTGTAATTATTATTATTTTATTGTTATTTTATTATTATTTTTCCTATGAATTCAAACACAATGTATTATTGTTATATGAATAAATGAATTGAATTGAATTGAATTTTCTTTGTAATATAAAATCCAAAATATTATTTTTTAGAACATAAACTCGCTTCCGTTAATAATATCGGAGTTTTGATATTAACATCAGAATCGGATTCCAACATCGGAATTGAAAACCTTCTGATGTTACAGACCGCAATGTGTAGGTTGAGGAGCAAAATCAATATATCTCTCTCGCTGTGATATATTCTCAAAAAAGTTATATCTGTAGTGGATACTAACCATGGTTGATACGTCAAGCAAACCACCGCTCTCAGTATCATTGTTGTACCTGCTCAAGAACTCTTGAAGATCTTCGGGACTGATGTGGTTTTCCACAAAAACAAATATTAATAATTTAATATTTCATTTAAAATAAACTAATACACGATGTATAAGCAAAACGTGAATAGTTTTTTTTATTTTACATTTTTAAACAAATATTTAAGTATAAAGCACCTGTTCTTTAATCGTATTATAGCGGTGTTTACACCTGTAAAGTAACTTCGTACGAGTTCGAGTGATACAAAAATCGCATTTAGTTCGTGAGCGAAACAGACCTTTGGTCTCATACGAAATCCACTGCTTGCTTGTTCAACAAATGTCTATTTGATCTTATTTAACATTATTTCAGTAGATATATTGATTATTTTTTAGTATTATTTAGTAGGTAAATTTTTATTGGTAATTAAATTAACAGAGTTGGATAATTGGTAAATAGTATGCTGCTGTTATACCAAATCGAATCAATATGTACTGGTGGTACCTACTTAATTACGAACACTGCTTTAATACGATAAAAACCGGCCAAGCGCGAGTCGGACTCGCGCACTGAGGGTTCCTTGCCAACTTTAACTGAATTAGGGAATCCACTCACTTCAACTTAGCTAAAATACCCCAATATTTTGTTAACAGCATTTTGTTGACACAAACTCTTCAGCATTATACTAATATTATAAAGCTGAAGAGTTTGTTTGTTTGTTTGTTTGTTTGTTTGTTTGTTTGTTTGTTTGTTTGTTTGTTTGTTTGTTTGTTTGAACGCGCTAATCTCAAAAACTACTGGCCCGATTTGAAAAATTATTTTTACGTTGGATAGTCCATTCACGAGGAAGGCTTTAGGCTATATAACATAAAGATACGACTCATAAGACCACAGCAGAAATGAAAAATGTTGCGAAAACGGGAGAAAAATATTCCTTTTGAGAGCTTCCGCTGCAAACGCTGCGGAAACCGCTTAAGTTACACAAAAATTATGTATGACAGGTTCAGCATTAAGAGTTCTATAATAAAGTCCGCGACAGCATATGTCTATCTTTTATGGTTGACTTACTACAACCTTTTTTATGTTAATAAATTTGTAAAAAAATAATGCATTATTTTTAGAGGTGTATTATACACACAGGTATTTATTCTTATCAAAATAAATACATTCATCATCACGAGCATTTCATTTAGAACCAAGTTGCCCTTTATATCATTTGATTTCAATAAATATCTTAGGAACTATCACAGTTTTAACATAACTCCGCACCAAAATAATGTTCGCAGCTTAAGTACAACGTGCGCTTGCGCTAATCTATACTAATATTATAAAGCTGAAGAGTTTGTTTGTTTGTTTGTTTGTTTGAACGCGCTAATCTCAGAAACTACTGGCCCGATTTGAAAAAATTTTTTTGCGTTTGATAGTCCATTTATCGAGGAAGGCTTTAGGCTATATAACATAAAGATACGACTCATAAGACCACAGCAGAAATCAAAAATGTTGCGAAAACGGGAGAAAGATATTACTTTTGAGAGCTTCCGCTGCATACGCTGCGGAAACCGCTTAAGTTACACAAAAATCATGTATGACAGGATTGTTCAGCATTAAGAGTTCTATAATAAAGTCCGCGACAGCATATGTCTATCTTTTATGGTTGACTTACTACAACCTTTTTTATGTTAATAACTTTGTAAAAAAATAATGCATTATTTTTAGAGGTGTATTATACACACATGTATTTATTCTTATCAAAATAAATACATTCATCATCACGAGCATTTCATTTAGAACCAAGTTGCCCTTTATATCATTTGATTTCAATAAATATCTTAGGAGCTATCACAGTTTTAACATAAGTCCGCACCAAAATAATGTTCGCAGCTTAAGTACAACGTGCGCTTGCGCTAATCTATACTAATATTATAAAGCTGAAGAGTTTGTTTGTTTGTTTGTTTGTTTGTTTGAACGCGCTAATCTCAAAAACTACTGGCCCGATTTGAAAAATTATTTTTACTTTGGATAGTCCATTTATCGAGGAAGGCTTTAGGCTATATAACATAAAGATACGACTCATAAGACCACAGCAGCAATGAAAAATGTTGCGAAAACGGGAGAAAGATATTCCTTTTGAGAGCTTCCGCTGCGTACGCTGCGGAAACCGCTTTAGTTACACAAAAATCATGTATGACAGGATTGTTCAACATTAAGAGTTCTATAATAAAGTCCGCGACAGCATATGTCTATCTTTTATGGTTGACTTACTACAACCTTTTTTATGTTAATAAATTTGTAAAAAAATAATGCATTATTTTTAGAGGTGTATTATACACACAGGTATTAATTCTTATCAAAATAAATACATTCATCACCACGAGCATTTCATTTAGAACCAAGTTGCCCTTTATATAATTTCATTTCAATAAATATCTTAGGAGCTATCACAGTTTTAACATAACTCCGCACCAAAATAATGTTCGCAGCTTAAGTACAACGTGCGCTTGCGCTAATCTATACTAATATTATAAAGCTGAAGAGTTTGTTTGTTTGAACGCGCTTATCTCAGGAACTGCTGGACCGATTTGAAAAAATATTTCTGGGTTGGATAGCTCATTCATCGAGAAAGGCTTTAGGATATAAAACATGACGCTGCGACGGGAGGGGAGGGAGCAAACTCAAAACGCGCGGACGAAGTCGCGGGGGACCGCTATATATTATAAAGCTGAAGAGTTTGTTTGTTTGAACGCGCTTATCTCAGGAACTGCTGGACCGATTTGAAAAAATATTTCTGTGTTGGATAGCTTATTTATCGAGAAAGGCTTTAGGATATAAAACATGACGCTGCGACGGGATGGGAGGGAGCAAACTCAAAACGCGCGGACGAAGTCGCGGGGGACCACTAGTATATTATAAAGCTGAAGAGTTTGTTTGTTTGAACGCGCTTATCTCAGGAACTGCTGGACCGATTTGAAAAAATATTTCTGTGTTGGATAGCTTATTTATCGAGAAAGGCTTTAGGATATAAAACATGACGCTGCGACGGGAGGGGAGGGAGCAAACTCAAAATACGCGGACGAAGTCGCGGGGGACCGCTAGTTACATAATATATTTTTTCATTAGATGGGGTGGAAGCCCATTTTACCACTTTAGAAGCGTCTACCTATCTAAACGTTAGACTTTAAAAGAAAATGTTTTTTGGAAGTTCTATGTCATTTTTAAAGAACTATCCATAGAGTACCTTATTGACAACACGCATAGGTTTGACTTAAAAACATCTTTCGGTTTTAGTTTCATGTATAGGAGCCCCCCTTAAATATATGTATTTTTTATTTTATGTATAAGAATCGTAAAGCGGTTAACAGGATACATCTTCCTATCAAATTTCAACAGTGTCATGCTTACAGAATAAAGTTGCTGTGACATGCGGACGTACAGACAGACAGGGTTCCTTTTTTTGCCATTCGGGTACGGAACCCTATACAGCCGTCTAATTATTATTTGAATAAGTAAAGTGACACTTAAGATTTTATGAACGGAAAATAGTACCCAATAAAACCTAATAATTATAAGTATATTTTAGGACCCATTCTGTTTCAATTAGGTGACTTAACTTTATTGGTGGATTGCTCTTTTTGATGGTTACGGAATGATGCATACAGAGTGCAATGGCGCCATAGAAGTACAATCCTATCGAAAAGTAGCGCATAACAATATCAATGTTTCATCATCATCATCATCATTATCAGCCAAAGGACGTTCACTGCTGAACATAGGCCTCCCCCACGGATTTCCACAGCGACCGATCACTAGCGGTCTGCATCCAGTTTGATCCTGCGATCTTTATAAGGTCGTCTGTCCATCTTGTTGGTGGACGTCCCACGCTGCGTCTCTGGTCGAAGGGTCTCCAATCTAGAACTTTCCTGCCCCAACGGCCATCAGTTCTTCGCTCTATGTGCCCTGCCCATTGCCTCTTGAGCTATATATCAATGTTTGCTTGACGAAATTAAAACAATGTTCAGTATAAGATAAATAATCAACCAAACCCTCAACCAACCAGAGAATGTCGAAACCGAAAGAACTCATTCATTATTCACGCAACCTTACGCTCAAACTTTGCGTTACTTTCGTGCGTGATGGGGAGGCTCTATTAAGCGGCTCTCATACGTCTTATTTTAATGGCATAACCTTGCAGAGATATTGCATAAACTACCGCCGTCTCCAAGACGACAAGTCAACATGTCACGACCTCGGCTACGTATAATGCCACGACCCTTAACCAGACTGAATATTTTCACTGGAGTAGTCCGCTTGCAACAGTGGGTCCAACTAAACACGCTAGTCGACTCTGTATTCAACAGCTGTCACTTTGACACCACCATACAACGACTTACAACATTATAATGTGCCTGTTTTCACGTTATGTTTGCCGCGAAAACTGACCTTAATTAGTTGATCGAAATGAGTTTAACGATGATGTCGCACTGTGTCACTAGATCAATCTCAGTGATTAGTGAAATAGTTAAATTTTATTAATAACGTTTAGTTAACTACTCAGATTCATGGTATTATTTTGTAAGTGTTGTAGAACTCGCGCACTTTATTGCAGATAACATAGGTATTTTGGACGCCGGTTTCCTACAATTTAGAAATTATTTATGATTTGAAATATAGGTACAGTGCTGTAAATCAGTAAGTAAATTATAATAAATATTTAATCACTTGTTATAAATGTCTCGCAAGTAATACGTAAGACACATTCGTTTGTTTTTCTCTTTCTTGAAACAAAAGCTTATTACTTATACATATGATGACATTAATTAACATAAATCTTACACTCATCTGTAGTCATCCACGGGCGATAAGCATAGCTGGATGGTAAAAACACACAAACAATTTGTATCACATAGCACACACGTCGTAGCACTGCCATTTCCGGCGAACACAGTAGAAATAATTATTTAGACGATAAAATATTTATTTCATTAATTTGCTGTCAGTCGAGCATTGTTATTTGACGGCCAACCCCGCAAATCGCTCGACAAAAATGAATAAACGAACCGAGTCGCAGCGCAGGGCACGCAGTCGCGATCTCGCGAGATATGCCAATGCACGGCCAGCGCAGCGCTGAATCGCAGCATTATAATGCTAATTGCCGCAATCAACACAAATAAATGCAACTTTGCATTTATTTTAACCTTACGCGTGAACTGAGAGTACCAAACCCTTCAAAGATCTATTTCATTAAGACATTCAAGGTTCCGTTTCTATACGAAAAATCTTTTTACGAAGCACTACATAATAACTGTAATAATTTCAATAAAACAATGTGAATATGAGGATTATAATATTATTAGGTACTAGCGGTCCCCCGCGACTTCGCCCGTGCATATTAATTTTGCTCCCTGCCCTCCCTTCACAGCGTAATGTTTTATAAAATCTAAACCCTAAAAGCCTTAAGCCTTCCTCAATAAATAAGCTACCTAACACAAAAATAATTTTAAAATCGGTCCAGTAATACCTACCTGAGATTAGCGCGTTCAAACAAACCAACTCTTCTGCTTTATAATATAAGTATATTAAGTATGGATAAGGCTTCTGTTTTTTAAAAATAAAAAATCTAAAAATTGATCGGCTGCACTGATGTCTGCGTTATTAACTTATTGTATTCGTAAGGCAAGGTACTAGGCTTACAATCAGTCCCCCGTAGGTACTTCAAAACTCAATTAGATATTATCAAGTATTGACCTGCCTGAAGCTGAGCATACTTTGAAACTAGAAACAATGGAAAAATATAATTATCTGACTTAGTCCGCATCCTACCCGGAGTAGCAGATTTCCGCAGGAAACGTTGAACCATGATGGTTCATGACCGAGCCGATAAGTAATGACACTTTTTAAAAAATATGATGAATTTTATATCAATATTATTTTTTCTTTTTATTGTATCAAAATGTAAATAACATTATTATAATTTAAAAAAAAACATTTTAATTCAATTACATTCATTAAATTATTAACATTTTTAATGATGGAAAAAATATTTTAAAACTAAACTTTCTATAAACTGTCTAAACAGCTCAAAATTTGACCTCTGTTTAGGAGAAAAATATATATTTGGAGCATTGAACTATACTACTAAGTATGGAAATGACATCCCGAAGGAACCTCGTGCGAAATGGCTTGATGGTCCCAGACCAATCAACGTATGCGCGGTATTCCAGTCACGCACTCCCGCTGGTACAATGATATTGTATTAAGAACTAGATCACCGGTGAGAGGCTAAAAGCTGGTCAGGCAAACACCACCTCACGTCATAGTGAGGTCTTAACTTTGACTTAGTCTGTTTTTGATGGCGTCAGTGTCTCAATTCCTTAATGCGCCTTTAAAACTGCAGAAACAACTCTCTAAATAAAATAAAAACAGTCCGAATATCATAATAACGTTAGGTAAATTGTATTTAATGATGCCTATCATTAATGATTGAAGTATTTTCAATAAAATTAGTGAGTTTTGTTTTTAGCCAACCCACGGACCAACATGGTCGATTATCTAAGACAGTGCCATACATGGAGTAGTTTGATACTATATTTTTTTAATAATAATTTTACGGCCGTCATAGTGTGGTGGTTTGCGTTCCGGACTACAAAGATAAGCAGTCGCGGGTTCGAATCCCGCCCGCACGACCCTTACACATTTGTCTATGGACATATATGTTAATATGTCTTTGTTATATAACTATAAAGTACACCTTCAATTTCTTTAAAGTAACAGCGTAGACGCTCACGGATCAAAAGGTCACCGGCGCTCGCGTTAACAAAAGTATAACAAAATACCGTTGATAAACACATCAGTGAGGGATGATCCTCACGATTGTAGAAAACAATATGGACGCTAACTATTAGCATGTTATTTGAGGGAATAATCCCGTTTACATGATGCCAGATGACTAGAGTGTATTAATAAATAATTCTTTATTTATTTTAAAAAGGACTGTAAATATTTTCATTAAATTAATTTGTAAATACATGTCGTCACGTGATCGTGAATGCCTAGCAGTGAACGTGACTCTGATATTGGCGCCATGACATTTCAAGCATTCAATGTGATACATTCAAATTACATTTATTAGATAATTATTCAATATTTTATATGTTAAATAGTTTGAAAATAAAATGTTTTTGTTGATATTCATATACTACCGAGCTAAAGTGTGAACTCAATTTTAAAATTAGGCCAACGAATCTATTGTAATGTACCTACATACTTAAAAAAATATTTTCAGAAAGCTACTCTATTAAGACTCTGTTGTGAAACTGATGTCTGATGTGATAGATGTCAATCCATTGACATTCATTAATCAGACGGTGCCATATTTGTGTACTCTTTTAGTTCGCGAGGCGTCATCTTCTTCTAAGGGCTGATTTTTCAATTGTCAGATAAGAAATATTTGTCGAACAAAATACAATTATGACTAATTTGAAAACGTCACCTAATTGTCAGCAATCATAACGGTAACTGTCTTTTTTTTAAATCCGTCGCTTTATAATTTATCAGTCTGATAAGTTTTATCTGACCATTGAAAAATCGGCCCTTAATACAATATCATTGCGCTCGTAGCGATATGCAAAATGACATTTGGTCAATTAATTCGACAAAAATGCCGTCTTGCGTTTTAAAACATACAACATTAAAACCCACAAGAAACAAAAAGATACCGGCGTTACCATTCAGCGTTAAGTAAATAAAATGTTAACTGTAACCGACTTAATATATTTTTTTCAAAAGTTTTAAATGTTTTGTATGAAATTGCCGCCATTTTATACGAAAATCAATTAATATGAAAAGTGACTCGCATAGAATGGAAAAGTAGGTAATAAATGAGGTAAGGAAATGCGATGTTGTGCTACTTCTAATAAAAAGTTTTTGCATCGGTGGTTTTTCCCGAGTAATTTTGTGTGATAATTTTAAATAAAGAAAAGATAAATCGAAAAATAATCAAACTAATTTAATTTAAACCACCCTCGTATGCTGTAGCGTAGCGTTTATAAATAAATATTAATCCATGTTAGTAACTATTCTACATTTAAATGAATTAATATTCATTCAATACAGTCAGGTATAATAGGCACAAAAGCCTGTGTCACTTCTGCAGTTTCATAGTCAACATTCAAATTTCAAGGAATACATCAGTCCCCGTCAAAATCTTATCAAATTGCGCACACTTTTTGCTTGGCATAGCGTCTCTATACGTAGTAGGTAGTAATACCTCGATGATTTGGAGTCGGTGCGTGCACGATGTACACAGATTATTTTAATGAACATAAACTTCAGATCATGCACCTACTCCAAAAGAATTTGTTCCTCCTTAACAGCGGTCAAATGTGTTATTTTGAGCTTGTTAGTTAGGTTTAGAAGGCGGTATTTTTTTTAAATTATTTTTTGTTTCATTATTATTAGTTATTATTACCCATTCTCTAAAACTACTAGAACGATTAAGATGGAACTTACACTGCTGTACCTTCGGGTACAATTCAAGTTCAGTTCAATGGTTGAAATATATTTGATTGAACTAAAAAATATCATCTCGCTATGACTTCTCGTTTTCGAAAAATCCGTGGACAAACACACACACTTACGAAATGTTGGACACATGTTTGCAAGCCTTAACATATCAACATACTCAAATATTATCAACTTCTAACAATATCACATACATGCACATTGAATTGATTGGCTTCTTTTTTTGAAGTCAGTAATTAGCGCAAAAAAAATTAATGAAAATATGGTGTTGTCTGTAGCCATTTAATCGCTCCATTAAAAAACAAAACAAAATACAGGAATAAGTTATTAAACTTCAAATTATATTTCAAACTCTTCAAGTAGGTAGTTTTATGTTTAACCTTTGGCTTTTAGAGAAGATGATGGCATGCAGGATGGGTGAAATAAGATAGGTAATGGTGTGATCTTGAAATGATTCGCGCCTAAACTCATTTTTTCGCCATCTAATTACGACTTTCAGAATTAAATCCCCTTGCTTGACTTTGCATTTTATCCACAAACTGGATTATCTGTTTAGCTAGCTATCTTTTTCTTGTTAGCGACAAAACGGCGAGTGCGAGAGAATGGATGGAGGTGACAACTGACAACTACAACTTTAAATTTTTTTTCATACAAGGTTTACGTCTTCGGCTCTAGGCCATACAGACTATTCTTTAGTGAAAATTGTTAATTTTTTAACACTTATGAACTAAAACTAACACTAAACTAGACCATCTTAACCTAACTCATTGAAATGCGAGGTGGTACGCATTTCAATGCTCAACAAGAAAGCTTAGCGCAGGAACAGCGATCCGGGTAAGACGGCGTGATCAGATCGCTTCACTTAATTCCCCACTTTAATTGCATTGTTTTCTTCAAAAGCACAAATTATCATGACAATTCCACCACACGAAATTAAAGAAGTACCTACCTAAAATTTATTTTTCCAACGACAGATAAGAAATATTCGTCGAATAAAATATAAAAGCCTAATTTGAAAACTTCACCTGTTTGTCAGCAATCATTTTGGTAAATTATATTTTTAAAATCGGTTGTTTTATACTTATTCAGTGATATATCTCTCATCCATCTGACATTGGTAAAATCGGCCCTGAATTGAAACAATAAATCTGTTGACAATTTAATATCGATTTATGCCAAATATTAAAATATTTTAGCTCTATGGACAAACTCGTGAGTTTTCGAACATATATTTTTTCAAGTTTTGTACGGCCACTTTTAGTAGAAAATGACGCATTTTCATTGGCCCATGCATTAAACCGTTCAAATTCGTAGCAACTGTCGTCAAACTTTAAAATGCATCACATAGTTCAATTTCAATTCATCATATTTATTTGGTTAATAAATGTGATAGTTTTAAATAAACTTACGTAAGCAGCATACCGCAGTCGAAAAGTAAGCAATCCCGGTCTAGTCGACCTGTTTACTGAGTACAGTGACTCATCGTTTGAACGCCTGCAAGAGGTATTGATATCAAAGCATTTGCGAGTATCACTTTTCACCAGCTATGCGTCTGACGGTAGGCGTTTATCAGTAAAAGCAGTATCTTATCTAATAAAAGAAACAATATCCGTATTCAGAATCAACTACGCTAAACTTCTTGCAGCAAGAAAACTCTTGGCCATTGAAACGACAGTCGGCAATCATTTCAGTGCATTTTTGGCGGATCTAGTCAAAATAATAAATTAAGTAGGTCGTATAATTACATCAGAGTATCGTTAAATAGTGCTTATGTGATCAATTGTGTGTTTACAAAACAAATGCACGTATTGAGTAGTACCTGTCCCAGTTCGAGCTGAATGAGTGAAATTGATGTAGGTAATGCGCGGGAAACCAAAAAAGGAACATGCTCCTGTTCCTTTGTTAGCGTTAGTACCTAAACTTAAAGGCTTCTTCTATTGGTAATAATCAGCAATTACTGTCACAACATGTAAAACTACGCACTACAGTTGCTTCCTAGGTAAACATATTAACCATCTTAAAATCGCTTACACGGTGGTTTAATTACTTACAGACAGCACGTACAAAACACGTTAACTAACCAACTAATCATCCATCATCATAATCACCTACCGTTCAGTTTCAAATCCAATAGCAATCAAAAGCTATCCTGTATCTTTTTTCAGTTTCAATTATCCCTTATGCTCCATTATTACGTAGTGAATGATAAATACACAAAGTTCATATTTTTTATCAATCTAAATCATGCAATTTGTGCAAAAAGCATGCAATAATAAAATAATAATAATAAATAAAATGCAATCAGCCTCCTTGTCTCAAGAAAATGGTTTCGTTTCGTTCGTTTTTGAATAGGTAGTTTTCATTTATTTTTATATTGCATGTCTTAGTTTTTAAATATTTTCTTGTATGTTATCTAAATCATTAATAATGTGCCAATCACAATGCTAGTAGACTTACGTTCACCATGATCTCTCTCCAGGGTAGATCGCAGGGTACAATGGTCCCGCATGGCACACAGAAGGACGGCTTGCATGTCCCTCGACCATATAACAGCTCAGTTAGGTACTTTCGAACGTCGAAACTTAGCGGCTGCATTAGGTTCGCTAAGGAGTTGACAATAAACAATGTAAATTTCGTGGAGTTACCCTAATTAGCTAGAATCAGAGCTGTTATTAATTAAAGATCTAATTTTCATTGCACTTGCAAACGATATTTGAATCACGCAGTTAATTTGCATTGATTATTAATGTAGATGTCTCACGAAAGACTTTCTTTGTAAATAGTTACAAGAAGAACCTTTTAACAACCTTGCCACCAATAATCATGGCATAATTAAAATAGTACCTATAGAACATTATCTTACCATTTATGAACGAAGAGAATTTTATATTTAGTGGCAAATTGACACCAAATGATTAAGACCTGTTAAATCATTCGGTATGTTGCCTATATCGGGGTAAAGTAAGCGATTTAGTCCACGCATCTTTATGCTGTTCTCACAGAACGGTGAGAACAGAGGGCGTATTGCGATCCAACTTTAGCCGTTCAATTTGTAGGCAGCTCAATTCCGACTCGGTGTAAACGAATATTATCAATATAATAATATTATAATAATAACACAATGGTACGAATATTAATATCTATGTTGTTTTATTATTATAATACTATTGATTATAACTATGATTAACCTGTTAAATCATTCGGTAGGTAATATCATGCGAAACGCATTACGAATTGCTAATTTGACAGTAAAACTGAGCCGCTAACCTATCAAAACTGCATCGCAAAACGCGCCCAGGAAAGACAGTAATCCAGTGTCGGAGGGAGAATACGAGTAGTTGCACTTATGGATCAGGAAGAGGTGATTAGATATAGACGCTCCTGACTAAAATAAGATGGCCACTAACGGTACAAGGCAGCGAACTTCCTCTGCGCAGGCTTCAGGCCATAGGTCTCGCAGACAGTCACAGCAGGAAAGGCGGTAGTCCAGGGCAGGTAGCGCGTATCAGGCGTGAAGTTCACTTGCTCCCCACGCTCTAGCACCGGCACCAGTAGGAGATACAGGCATCCGCTTGACACTAGCAGCACCGACACCCAGAACAACCTACGATGTGTGTTGGAACACTAAGAAGGTATACCTACTAAAAACTACGGCTTGTAAGTTCTAGAACACACCGTAAGAACTTCTTGACTAAATTAAAAACTTACTAAGCTATGCATTATTCTTGCCGCTCATTGAAAGTGTTGTTTATTTCCAAAAAATATAAGATGGTACATGGCACACGTTACGGAGAAAGAATTAAAAATATGCAATCTTATAATAATTGGGTACTTACTATAATCCGGAACTATATCTGAAGTTACACTGAAATTGATAAAACTAGGAAACCTACATTTATTTTGGATGGTTTGATATTTTGGATGTGGACTCACTACCGGTTGTAATAAGTTCAGGACTAAGTCGTTTTAGTCATCACTTCATCGAGTTTTTGTATTCAATAGGTACGTATGATTTAGTAAGAATGCGTATTCTAAACTTACCTGGCAACTGTAAAAGAATTTTCTCGAAACAAATGTCTCAAACCATGAATCCCACTATTTCTTCCAAAGAACAAGAATCGCTGTCCGAGTCGATGATACATTTTTTTCAGACTCTTGCGATCCATTTTCAAATGCTACCGCCTACTACCTTTTATAGCAGACACAGGTATGTAGTTTAGTCTGTTTGAGCCCGCGAAAACATTGTACATTTTAATTATTTTAAAACCAATTACTTACCTGCATAACTTTACGTACGGTTATTCAAATAATACGCTACAGCATTTATCATTTCATCATGCATGCACGATATAGAAAATAGAAATTGTAATAGCACTAGCTTCGCCCGTTAAATCCACATTTTAATCTTCTTTCATATTAGGTACTTCCTTAAATAGTAGTTCAATGCTTTCAATAACGCTTTTGTCTTCTATTTAGAAGAAACAATTTCTTTTATGTGTAGTGTATATAGATGTAGACTATGAGAGTAGCTTGACATCATACATCGACTTCAAAAGAATTTGTTTATCCTAAATACAGGACTGATGCGTTATTTAGTTTTTTAAGGCGGTTTTTTATTTAAATATCTTTTTTAGGGTTCTGAAGTCCAACAAGGAACCCTTGTAGTTTCGCCGTGTCCGCCTTTCGTCTGTTCGCAGCTCAGCGAAAAGACCTGAGATGCTAGAAAACTGTAATTTGGCATGGGTATGAATTCTAATCTCCCTGACAAAGTGTTTTTAGGGTTCCGTAGCCGAATGGCAAAAAACGGAACCCTTATAGTTTCGTCAAGTCTGTCTGTCTGTCTGTCTGTCTGTCTGTCTGTCTGTCCGTCCGTATGTCACAGCCATTTTATTCTGTAACTATAAGCATTACACTGATGGAATTTGGTAGAAAGATGTATCCTGTTAACCACTTACAGATTCTTATACAAAAAATAAAAAATATTGACATTTAAGGGGGGGCTCCCATACATGAAACTAAAACCAAAAAAAATTTTTTCAGTCAAACGTATGCGTGTGGGGTGTCTATAGATAGGTCTTTTAAAATGACATAGAGGTTTCTAAAACCATTTTCTATTAAAGTCTAACGTTTCAAAACTAGACGCTTCCAAAGTGGTAAAATGGGCGTCCCCCCCCCCCTCATCTAACTTCTAAACCAAGCAAGTGTAAATTTTGACAACAATATATAATGAAGATCATAACAAAAACTTTTAACGAAAATTGGTTCGGACGAGATCGAACAGTAGTTTTTGAGATATAGCACGTTTTCAACAACCGCAAACATAACTTTGTACTTCATACAAACACTATGAAAAACAAAGTTATACCTATTTGCAGTCAACAAAATATTGTGTTATTTTAGTAAGTAGAAGTAAGTGGATTCCCTAATTCAGTTAAAGTTGGCACGGAACCCTCAGTGCGCGAGTCCGACTCGCACTTAGCCGGATTTTTTTTTTGTAGCTCTCATACGAGTAACGCGGGGATGATTTTTTTCTCTATCGTGTGGGGAATCGTTGAATAGGTATTTTATAATGATTAAAAGTTCGCTGGCATCAATTTTTGATAAAGTGGCGAGTTTCCGTAACATTCGGTTTTAAAGGGCTAATTTTTGTTTTGAGTTCAATGCCCCCACCCTGTCCCAACTAAAAGGTAGTAGAAAATTCACAGTAGTATGTATTATAAAATTAGTAGGCAAACGTTCACGGTTATGATAATTGACAAGTAAACAAATTACGGAGTAATACTAAAAGTAAAATAATTATTAAAAAATTTACCTCCTAAACTCTAAAAGATATGAAACTCAACATACAAACAAACGTAAGTTACGAAATTTTGCACACATGTTAGGAAGCTTTTATTGATCAACGTAGGTACTAAAATTTTATCCAATTCTGATGATAAAACAAATGTTACAGGTCGAATTGATTACCACCTTTTTATAAGTCGGTAAAAACATAGGACTATGCACTGAAATTGCGTCATCCACCGGTCAAATAGGAAACCAAATAGGTAGGTAAAATCAATACAACGAATTTAGGAAAATGCTTTTATATCTCTTTATTCTTGATCTCACACAGAAACCAAAAAGCAAGCTAGATTAGTCGTACAGAAATAATTTAGTGCAATAATATATTAAAGGCAACTAGGGTAATCAATAAAATATTTTCCTCTACATGAAACAAAGCATAAGTAAGATCCAAAAGCTAAGTAGACCATTAAAAAAACATAGTCATACCTGTTTTTTTATCTCTCATAGGTCTGCAATCAAGGTTGACACTTGATAAAAAAGTTTAACAAAAATACAATGTTCATGTTAATTTATTACAATCATCAAAAATATATTCTCAAAATATGTTCAATATTATTCAAATGCAGGAACCACGACTGCCTTTATGATTCAACACCCCACACCAGTAAAATTGGATATTTTTTTAGATGATCCTCCCTTGTTAATCCAAAGGACACCTTTAAATATTCACGTTACTGTTTAACTTTGAAAATTAAACCCCAAATCCGATCTTAATCCCAATTTTGACTACAACTTTTAAAGGCAGTCGTGTTTTTTTAACTAAAAATGTTTTTGACTAGAAAAATGCGTTAGATTCAACATGGATAGGATCAGCCCACTCGCCATACCTGCCACCACTTCCTCTTTTTGGAGTCTTTGCCTTCATTACTCCTGGATTCTTCTGCTCGTTGCGTAGCATTTTCTGATGATTCCGAACCACCGTCCAGACGGAACCCTTCTCTTAGGTCCCGTAGGAGGTCCGATTTTGGTAACATTGGTTGAGTGGCTGTAAAAAAAGCATTAACTTTTCATTAAGATTTGTCACAAGTAAAACTACATTAGGTAGGTCAGACACAGCGACTACCATAATGAGGACCGTTTAATTAAAATGAAATCAGTTCACTAAACAAACAAACGATTAATAGTTGATGTATACAATCCATTGATATCTTTCATCGGAAAAAGTCCTTCCAATTTCTCATGAATCGCAGATAATGAAATCAATCAAGATTCTGTTATTGGCCTACTCTGGTTCTATGGACCAATTGTATCATTCGTAAAAAAAACGATTGATAACTGCTCTAACTAGGACACTTTGAGCTAATCATTGAAATGTTTCAATGGTGTGAATTATAAGTAGTTATAATTAATCTGGAGGCGAATAGAAACTGTTGTAGTTGTACCTACAAATACGCAGATGTTTTTTAACGCGCGATTTACGAGCAAAAATTTGGCGTGACGCCATCTACTTGTACTCTACGATTGCGTAGTTTCTTATGTTTTCAACAAGAATCGATCAATTTTAATAAATAACTTTCCTACCCATATTATTTAGTAAAGATTGAAGCGACCAATAGAATACAGCATAATATTATCTTCTACCATGAAGATAAGGAAGGACATTTGATTTTCACCTAGTTTCTCGGGCTCGGGGTAAGTATAACAAACGTCTAACAAACATCTCATTTGCATAAGGAAATATGAATTACCGTTAATATCCTATTGCGCATAATAACAGAGCGATGCGTCTGTAGTTGTTAGTTATTGTAAATATTATTTGTTGAACATTTAACTGTAAATTGCTACAATCTTTTGGTTTCTCAGACAACCCATAATTAAACAAGGAAAACACTTATTTTATGATTCATTTGTAATCATTGCTTCAAATAAAAATAATAAAATTGCTTTATTGCAGGCATCACACCCATATCAAATGACTATTGACACATAAAAAATACTGCAATTACAGATGAACTAACCTTCTTAAAATAAGCAAATAAACATAATAAAATACAACACAATAAAAAAGATTTTAATTAAAAGTGTAGACTAATAGCTAATGATGTAAGTGCTAGAATTCCGTTAGGTGAGTCACGAACCCTCTGCCAGAAGGAGACAATATGGCTCCGCAATATGCAAAAGAAGTATACGACCATGGCCGATACGCTGCAACACTTCGGCAACCGCTCCATAATGCGAAAAGCATTATTGTACTGCCCATAATGCACATGCATAGAAACACGAAAATAACCTAAATAACTATATGTTTCCAATTTCCTTGCCAAAATATCGAATGATTGTAGAACTTTGTTATTCTTTAAGAATTAAAGTAAAATTATGCGTGATTAACAAACGTGACTGTCACACATAACATTAAAAGAAATTGGAATGAAAATAAAGCTGTAGCGTAGACCTCGATGTTACTGAAACAATCTTTTTTTTCCAAATATATAATCACTAGCGGTCCCCCGCGACTTCGTCCGCGCGTTTTGAGTTTGCTCCCTCCCCTCCCGTCGCAGCGTCATGTTTTATATCCTAAAGCTTTTCTCGATAAATAAGCTATCCAACACAGAAATATTTTTTCAAATCGGTCCAGCAGCTCCTGAGATAAGCGCGTTCAAACAAACAAACTCTTCAGCTTTATAATATATTAGCGCAAGCGCACGTAGTACTTAAGCTGCGAAAATTATTTTGGTGCGGATTTATGTTAAAACTGTGATAGCTCCTAAGATATTTATTGAAATCAAATGATATAAAGGGCAACTTGGTTCTAAATGAAATGCTCGTGATGATGAATGTATTTATTTTGATAAGAATTAATACCTGTGTGTATAATACACCTCTAAAAATAATGCATTATTTTTTTACAAATTTATTAACATAAAAAAGGTTGTAGTAAGTCAACCATAAAAGATAGACATATGCTGTCGCGGACTTTATTATAGAACTCTTAATGTTGAACAATCCTGTCATACATGATTTTTGTGTAACTTAAGCGGTTTCCGCAGCGTATGCAACGGAAGCTCTCAAAAGGAATATCTTTCTCCTGTTTTCGCAACATTTTTCATTTCTGCTGTGGTCTTATGAGTCGTATCTTTATGTTATATAGCCTAAAACCTTCCTCGATAAATGGACTATCCGACGTAAAAAAAATTTTTCAAATCGGGCCAGCAGTTTTTGAGATTAGCGCGTTCAAACAAACAAACAAACAAACAAACTCTTCAGCTTTATAATATTAGTATAGATTAGCGCAAGCGCACGTTGTACTTAAGCTGCGAACATTATTTCGGTGCGGAGTTATGTTAAAACTGTGATAGGTCCTAAGATATTTATTGAAATCAAATGATATAAAGGGCAACTTGGTTCTAAATGAAATGCTCGTGATGATGAATGTATTTATTTTGATAAGAATTAATACCTGTGTGTATAATACACCTCTAAAAATAATGCATTATTTTTTTACAAATTTATTAACATAAAAAAGGTTGTAGTAAGTCAACCATAAAAGATAGACATATGCTGTCGCGGACTTTATTATAGGACTCTTAATGCTGAACAATCCTGTCATACATGATTTTTGTGTAACTTAAGCGGTTTCCGCAGCGTATGCAACGGAAGCTCTCAAAAGGAATATCTTTCTCCCGTTTTCGCAACATTTTTCATTTCTACTGTGGTCTTATGAGTCGTATCTTTATGTTATATAGCCTAAAGCCTTCCTCGATAAATGGACTATCCAAAGTAAAAAAAAATTTTCAAATCGGGCCAGTAGTTTTTGAGATTAGCGCGTTCAAACAAACAAACAAACAAACAAACAAACAAACAAACTCTTCAGCTTTATAATATTAGTATAGATTAGTACTACCTTTCCTTTTTCTCATGATTGAAACTCATTCGCAGATTTTTCGAATATCATTATTTTCATTTTAAGTATTTTTATTACACCAACTTAGACCACGACACCGTCATCTGAAGTTGCAGATCTGATCTGGCAGATATAAATGAGCAGCCAAATGAACTTACGGCAGAAGGGCTCCTTATCAGTAGTGATGAGGAAGTAAGTCCCCGAAGGCCGGCGGCTGCCATGACCGTGCACGGAGTTGATGCCCATCTCGGCGCACGACGCACTCCGGTCGCAAGGAGTATCCAGGCTATTGTTCACCCTGTCAATACACCGGCGTAGGTAATTCAAGATAAATAATTTACTCTGAAAGTCAGTGTCAGTATACCTGCGAGGGGAGTTGAAAACACTCAAACAGAACCACCTAGAAAGCACGTTGAGCTGTTGGTGCTGCTCTGAGGCTTGCGCTCTCTCAGGTCATTTTAGATTGTCCTGTTATACCAGATTAAGAGACTAAAGACGACAGACAAGTATTTTTTTATGTTCCTTACTTTTGAAGACACAAGTGAATTGTGTACTCAATTCAAATAAAATAAAATAGCTAGCTAGCTATAGCACGGAAATTAATAGATATCTTCATATTAACGGCTTTGGGATTCGCTTAGAATCGATCAGGAATTGTCTTAAGTCGAACTGAAAATGAAGATTTACATACCCATCATAAGTCAAGTCCCAACGTTGTGACAAAAATGTACAGTTGCTGTTAACCAGAGACTCGGTGAATAAGAAGTAGGAGCGTCCGTGGCTGCATATGGACTGTTCCAATTCTTAAACAAAAAAGTACTTTTATGAGACCCAATAAATGCCATACAGGTATCAAGAATAAAGATACAAATACGAGTACTTACTTGCTACTAAAGACGAAAATGTACCAGCAATAGAACCTTTGCATCCTGGCTGCCTCATACCACCGTTAGGGTAGAAATCGGCATGTCCTGTAAATATATAATTATAAAAATATGGTACAGATTTAAGTTTCGGAACTAACCGAAAAAGTTGCTGAGATTTCACAAGAAACATCGCGCGCTGTTGGCGCATACGCATGGCTAGATAAATTGTGTGGATAAACTGTCGTCGTGACAATCTATTTATGACATAGGGCATGATTTATTTACAAAATAATAGCAAATATTTTTACCCGTGGGCTCGGGCCAACCGAATCCAATATTCCTTAGCAAGCGTCCGTTGGTATGAATGACGTCAACAAAATCCGCATCGCTCGCATCTAATCGTTCAGTTAGATTCGCTGAGCGGAAGCACGGTTGGGCTGGATCCAAACCTGCAAGAGGAAAATCCATTCAAATAAGTACTTATTCGTGTCGAGAACATTAACAACACAGAAAAAATCTTACCAGTGATTCTGGCCACTCCTCCTAAAAAATGGGAAGCGAATGAGCAAATGTGGGCTCCGAGGCTGTGACCAATAAAGTGGAAGTCTTTCCTGAAGTCACATCCAGTAGCTGCTTGCAGCTGCAGCAAGAAACTGTAAAAAAACACTGAATAAATATTTCGGATAGGTCTTCCGTTGAACTAGTTAGTCGATTATTATACACCTACTATACAGTGTGTTTAATATAAGGTGCCAAGCCAGTGTGTGGTGTCCACCATACTCGTACCTATCAAATGAACCCCTATGTATGCTCAGCGATTTTTGGTAGTACCCTAGATATTTGCAATTATAAAGTTTATATAGGTTGGTATAGTTTATATATTATAATTCTAAATGCTACTGAAAATATATTTTTTATTCTTACATAGCAGACTATTCAATGACTATTCAAAATGTTCTTATACTTATAGATCCTTCAAATGCTTTGTTGTCGATCATGACATTCTCCTGGCCATCTTTTCCCACTATCGTATTGCAACACCAGCACTGGAATTGCAAACAAGCTACCGCTTTGACTAAAGAATCTCCCAATGGTGCGACCTTGTCGCAGGGGTGCCGCAAGGGGGCATAATCTCTCCTCTACTTTTCTCGGTTCTTATCAACCTCATGATCTTGTAGATTGCTACGTTCATCTTTATGCTAGAGATTTAGCTTTACCCCTGATGTAGATAACACTGATGCAGACATATCCGAGTGGTACAATAGGTACGGCATTTTAGTCAATCCCTCAAATGTCAGGTCCGTCTTGTTGGCAACCCGTATCTACTGAGAAAAATTGTTGACATCACACTTTAATGACTGCATCATACCCTATGGCTCGCACGTCAAAAACTTGGGTTTGATGATGGATAGCTCATCCACTTGGGCTAAACAGATTGCTGAGACCAGCCGGAAAGTTACGTACTCACTTCGAAAACTCTACCGTTTCCGGAACTTTCTTCCAGTGAGTACTAAAATACTGCTGGCTGATCCAGGCACTTGTACTGCCTGTAATACACTATGCTGATGTCTGTTGTACCGATTTTCCTACAACTTTTTGAACAAGCTTGATCATCTCCTCTACCTTCGTTTCATTTTAGGCGTACGAAAGTACGACCACATATCTCCATAATCATTCTCAGCTTATTATATTTACGAAGTTATTTACCCATATCTCAAAGACTTTTTTTTTAATCTTACAATGTACCCTAAGTTGAAATATATCTAAACCGAATTAAAAAACAATCATCTCGCTATGACTTCTTGTTTTACACAAAATTGTACAGATCTTACTTTTTGATATCCGATCCAACGCGTCGTGTGTTGGCTACAGCTCTCCAGTACTTCCAGGTATTTCCCCCTGCACTCCAATCTACTGCTATCACGTTCAAATCATCCTGTTTTAAAATATATAATAAATGTTATCTTCATTTACTTAATTGAACAAGTAATAATCTAGTAGTAAAAAAAGAAGTAAATTTAGCCTGTAACATTCCATTACTGGGTAAAAGCCTCACCTCAGGTACAAGGTGGTCGTGGCGCAGAGGTATTGGTAGTGATGGCACCAAAGTTACAAGCAACCTACATCGCGGTCGTATTTGGATGGGTGACCATTTTCGACCACATAAGTGACGTATTATAATGTCAGTTCATCCCCCGCGACTTCGTCTGCGCGTTTTGAGTTTGTTCCCTCACCTCCCGTCGCAATGTGATGTTTAATAGCCTTAAGCCTTCCTCGATAAATAAGCTATCCAACACTTTTTTTTTTCAAATCTGTTCAGTAGAGATTAGCGCATTAATACAAACAAACAAACTCTTCAGCTTTATAGTATTAGTATAGAATATTAGGCGTTCGTTAAGCCTAGTAAGAGTGTCCTATGATAAGCGGCTTGATAATATCTGACAACGAAGTTGATCGCTAGCTATGCAAACACCTCCGTCAATCCTCACTGAGCCCGCGTGGTGGAGTATGGCTCATATTAAGTTCACCATCTATTTCACCATAAAAACATACCCATTGTAAGAAAGCCTTCGTCATATCATGGACCCAAGCAGCATTGCTATGGCTCATGAATCCGTGAACTATTAGCACAGACTTCCGATTCGGCTTGAAATCCACCCATTCTAGACCAAATTGGTCACCAAGGAACACCTAAAAACATTTTAGTTAGATTATTAGTTAATATCTTGAGATCATATCCGAACTTGCATAGCTATCGTGCATGATAATATGCTATCATTTCTTGGCATAATAACGGTGCAGTACAACCATTTAAATGATAGGCAAATTGACTGAGTTCGGGAGTGATTGAGGAACAAATACACTGTGTAGTGTCTGCTTAATGCATCATTACTAAGTAATTCCTGGCTCAAATCCACAAAATAAGGATAATTTTATCTGTTCTGTGCTCATACCTCAACTCTCTGCGGATTGTTTCGGGACGAAAAGTAGAATCGTGTGATGTTCTTATCCGAAGAGACTGGTTTCATGTTTAGGAGATAGTCCATGATGGCTTTCAAGCTAGGCCCCAGACCGAAACAGTCCACGTTCTGAGCAGGTTTCTGTAAATTGGCGTAATCAGTATACGTACTTCACTCCTCAAACACAAAGTTAAGTTTGAACTTAAATAAGGTTACTAGGCAGTCTTTTATTTCTAAGGTCTTCTTCTTTTATTCTTAAGTTCTAGGCGTAACACGACTGAAGGCAAATTTGTTCCAAAATTGAGCTATCCTAAAATTTATCCTTATTTTTAGAGAAGTTCTAATTAATTACTAATAATTCTTTGTCACGTGCGCTGGCTGAATTCGGCCGGTAAGCGCCTTCTCGGCTAGTCTTACATAAAAAAAAAATTAAAGCAAATAATATTTATTACTTTCACAGTGTGTTAGTTTTATACATAAATATAAAACAATTGAAAATATAAAAAGCTTATTCGAAGTGGTCTCCATTGGCTTCAATACAGTCTTTTAAACGTTGAGGCCAGTTATCAATAGAAGCACGCACTCTTTCCATGGGAAAATTATTCACTGCCAATCGTATGGATTGTTTTAGGGACTCCAAATTATCATGGCGTTAAGAGCAAGCCAAACTCTCTAAAACTGACCATAAATCATAATCCAGCGGATTGACATCGGGACTAGACGACGGCCAGTCTTCAGCTCTGATGAAGTCCGAAACGTTCGCTTCTAACCAAGACTGCGTGGACCGAGCTTTATGACCCGGCGCCGAGTCTTGTTGGAAAGACCATGCTTGGTTGTTGAACATGGTGTTATTAAGGGGCTTAACTACCTTCTCAAGAATGGTATCTTGGTATACTTGTGCCGATGATTTGATACCTATTTCACAAAAATATGGCTCAGTCACTCCTTCATAGCTAACACCCTACCAAACCATCACTGAAATGGGGTTAAGCCCACGTTGCACTCTGCCGACTAATTGGGAAGCTTCCTTAGAGGTTTGAGCATAAATATGGTCATTTTGTTTGTTAAAATGTTGCTCAATTGAAAAAGATTTTTCCGTGACCTCCCTTTGCGTACCGCTTCAGTAGTTTTTCGATTTTACCACCCTATTCTTTTTTTAATTATCAGTTAAAAAATTACCAGTGCGTCTCTTATAGGCTGCAAATCCTAAGTCATCTTTTAAAATACGCGACATGGTTCTGGGTGCTATCTTCATCTCCCGAGATAAAATCTTTTGCTTTCGGACAGGATTTCTGCGAATTCTTTCCCTTACTGCTCTGACCACCTTTTACGTACGAACACTACGTGGACGGCCAGATCTTTTCCTGTCACAAACAGAGGAGGTCTCATTGTACCTATTGATAGCCCGGTACACAAACATTGACTAATACCAAGCGTATGGAGAGTTTTGAAAATTGCATTTGGCTCCATACCAATTTTGTGTAATGCAATCACAGCGATTCGGTTCTCTTTATCACCCCACGCCATTTTAATTTCGCAAAATATTATAAAATGTATTGGCGCCAAAATTAGAAAACACAATGAGCAATCGTATAAAAATGACGGATTCCAAATTCAAATGTAATATCTTTCTTATTTTTATTTGTAAAAGTATTTATGGTCAGACTGTGAATAATAAAATAATTTTAAAGTCAAAAACAATGTCTTGTGGGCGCGTGAAAATCTAGTCGAAAATATATGTTTATTTACAGTAAACTGATACTTGCAATAATAATATCACACAGACAATGGCACTGTTCATTGATATGGTTTCATTACACATTTAGAAATACTACATTATTCTAGTGATATTTACACTTTACAGCTATAAGCAGTAACGGAAGCAACAGTAGAACTTTAAACTACTTTCTGAACCACTTAAGCGGCTATAAGTTGCAAAATAGGCTGCTATTTGCACTAGTGTGCTAGTTGGGTAACGTGCGTTGGCATCGATGCAGTTGCGCGACTGCATCGATCCTAACGCGCGTTAGAATTTATGCTTAATGCGCGGTGTGTAAAGGTTCTTACTTCGTTCCTAAAGGTAAAGGCTTAGCATTATATTTATAATAACTAAGATTACCTTTCTGTATGAATAATGCTGTAAAACAAAAATATATTTTGAAAACGGGTTTGCGCGTTCTAACCAACAACAAAAAAAAACTATTTATAAATACCTTATATGCCTTCATAGATACATATTATTAAATTATAGTTCATTTTGAATGATTATTGTCCCTAGTTGTCAAAACTAAGGTGTATATATATATTTTCTTTGTAATATAAAATCCAAAATATTATTTTTTAGAACATAAACTCGATTCCGTTAATAATATCGGAGTTTTGATATTAACATCAGAATCGGATTCCAACATCGGAATTGAAAACCTTCTGATGTTACAGACCGCAATGTGTAGGTTGAGGAGCAAAATCAATACATCTCTCTCGCTGTGATATATTCACAAAAAAGTTATATCTGTAGTGGATACTAACCATGGTTGATACGTCAAGCAAACCACCGCTCTCAGTATCATTGTTGTACCTGCTCAAGAACTCTTGAAGATCTTCGGGACTGATGTGGTTTTCCACTAAAACAAATATTAATAATTTAATATTTCATTTAAAATAAACTAATACACGGTGTATAAGCAAAACGTGAATAGTTTTTTTTATTTTACATTTTTAAACAAATATTTATGTATAAAGCACCTGTTCTTTAATCGTATTATAGCGGTGTTCACACCTGTAAAGTAACTTCGTACGAGTTCGAGTGATACAAAAATCGCATTTAGTTCGTGAGCGAAACAGACCTTTGGACTCATACGAAATCCACTGCTTGCTTGTTCAACAAATGTCTATTTGATCTTATTTAACATTATTTCAGTAGGTATATTGATTATTTTTTAGTATTATTTAGTAGGTAAATTTTTATTGGTAATTAAATTAACAGAGTTGGATAATTGGTAAATAGTATGCTGCTGTTATACCAAATCGAATCAATATGTACTGGTGGTACCTACTTAATTACGAACACTGCTTTAATACGATAAAAACCGGCCAAGCGCGAGTCGGACTCGCGCACTGAGGGTTCCTTGCCAACTTTAACTGAATTAGGGAATCCACTCACTTCCACTCAGCTAAAATACCCCAATATTTTGTTGACAGCATTTGTTGTTTGAAAGTATTTCTTAAGAATTACATAATATATTTTTTTCATTAGATGGGGTGGAAGCCCATTTTACCACTTTGGAAGCGTCTACCTATCTAAACGTTAGATTTTAAAAGAAAAAGTTTTTTGGAAGTTCTATGTCATTTTTAAACAACTATCCATAGAGTACCTTATTGACAACACGCATAGGTTTGACTTAAAAACATCTTTCGGGTTTAGTTTCATGTATAGGAGCCCCCCTTAAATATATATATTTTTTATTTTATGTATAAGAATCGTAAAGCGGTTAACAGGATACATCTTCCTATCAAATTTCAACAGTGTCATGCTTACAGAATAAAGTTGCTGTGACATACGGACGTACAGACAGACAGGGTTTCTTTTTTTGCCATTCGGGTACGGAACCCTATACAGCCGTCTAATTATTATTTGAATAAGTAAAGTGACACTTAAGATTTTATGAACGGAAAATAGTACCCAATAAAACCTAATAATTATAAGTATATTTTTCAACACACTTGCTCAAAATGACGTTTTTATTCCACCGATTTTTGGCACATAATTATAGATATTAAACACGCGTGCTTTTTCTGTACATTATTGCACTAGTGCCTTTTGTTTAACCCAACCAATTTACATTTGTACCCTAGTACCAAGTAGTAAGTACGAAGATGAAGCGATCTAATTTAGTCGGGTTATAACTTTTATTTTTGGAACAAAATGTATATATATTCGAAAAATGTATAAAGTGTGTATAAATTTATTTCAAGAAATGGTAAATACAGCTTTATTACTAAAAATAACTCAAATTCATTTAAAATTTTCTGTAATTTGTGTTTTAAACACGAATTGTTACATTTTTAATCTTGGCTGTTGGCCGATCTAGTTCGCGCCTTAGCCTTGCATCTGTTTCGCGGCAAGAAAAAAAGCAACGCGCCATTTTTCCACTGATTAGTAAGTGCATTTTTCGTAAATAATTGTCGGCTGTGGTGTGATGAAGTTTTGATTAATGGCAAGTGTGTTGAAAAACGTCGTATGAAACACGTGTGCCGTGACCTATTATATACGCGGCTTCTTATGGCGCACTCGCTTTCGCTCGTGCGCACACAATATCGCCTTGTATACATATAATGGTCAACTTAGCACACTTGTATCATAATGTACTATTATGACCCATTCCGTTTCAATTAGGTGACTTAACTTTATTGGTAGATTGCTCTTTTTGATGGTTACGGAATGATGCATACAGTGTGCAGTGGCGCCATAGAAGTACAATCCTATCGAAAAGTAGCGCATAACAATATCAATGTTTACTTGACGAAATTTAAACAATGTTCAGTATAAGATAAATAATCAACGAAACCCTCAACCAACCAGAGAATGTCGAAACCGAAAGAACTCATTCATTATTCACGCAACCTTACGCTCAAACTTTGCGTTACTTTCGTGCGTGATGGGGAGGCTCTATTAAGCGGCTCTCATACGTCTTATTTTAATGGCATAACCTTGCAGAGATATTGCATAAACTTCCGCCGTCTCCAAGACGACAAGTCAACATGCCACGACCTCGGCTAAGTATAATGCCACGACCCTTAACCAGACTGAATATTTTTCACTGGAGTAGTCCGCTTGCAACAGTGGGTCCAACTAAACACGCTAGTCGACTCTGTATTCAACAGCTGTCACTTTGACACCACCATACAACGGCTTACAACATTATAATGTGCCTGTTTTCACGTTATGTTTGCCGCGAAAACTGACCTTAATTAGTTGATCGAAATGAGTTTAACGATGATGTCGCACTGTGTCACTAGATCAATCTCAGTGATTAGTGAAATAGTTAAATTTTATTAATAACGTTTAGTTAACTACTCGGATGCATGGTATTATTTTGTAAGTGTTGTAGAACTCGCGCACTTTATTGCAGATAACATAGGTATTTTGGACGCCGGTTTCCTACAATTTAGAAATTATTTATGATATGAAATATAGGTACAGCCCTGTAAATCAGTAAGTAAATTATAATAAATATTTAATCACTTGTTATGAATGTTACGCAAGTAATACGTAAGACACAATCGTTTGTTTTTCTCTTTCTTGAAACAAAAGCTTATTAGCTATACATATGATGACATTAATTAACATAAATCTTACACTCATCTGTAGTCATCCACGGGCGATAAGCATAGCTGGATGGTAAAAACACACAAACAATTTGTATCACATAGCACACACGTCGTAGCACTGCCATTTCCGGCGAACACAGTAGAAATAATTATTTAGACGATAAAATATTTATTTCATTAATTTGCTGTCAGTCGAGCATTGTTATTTGACGGCCAACCCCGCAAATCGCTCGACAAAAATGAATTAACGAACCGAGTCGCAGCGCAGGGCACGCAGTCGCGATCTCGCGAGATATGCCAATGCACGGCCAGCGCAGCGCTGAATCGCAGCATTATAATGCTAATTGCCGCAATCAACACAAATAAATGCAACTTTGCATTTATTTTAACCTTACGCGTGAACTGAGAGTACCAAACCCTTCAAAGATCTATTTAATTAAATCATTCAAGGTTCCGTTTCTATACGAAAAATCTTTTTACGAAGCACTACATAATAACTGTAATAATTTCAATAAAACAATGTGAATATGAGGATTATAATATTATTAGGTACTAGCGGTCCCCCGCGACTTCGCCCGCGCATATTAATTTTGCTCCCTCCCCTCCCGTCGCAGCGTAATGTTTTATAAAACCTTAACCCTAAAAGCCTTAAGCCATCCTCAATAAATAAGCTACCTTACACAAAAACAATTTTAAAAGCGGTCCAGTTGTAGGTACCTACCTGAGATTAGCGCGTTCAAACAAACCAACTCTTCTGCTTTATAATATAAGTATATTAAGTATGGATAAGGCTTCTGTTTTTTATGTCACTGATGTTATTAACTTATTGTAAGTATTCGTAAGGCAAGGTACTAGGCTTACAATCAGTCCCCCGTAGGTACTACAAAACTCAATTGGATATTATCAAGTATTGACCTGCCTGAAGCTGAGCATACGTTGAAACTAGAAACAATGGAAAAATATTATTATCTTACTTAGTCCGCATCCTACCCGGAGTAGCAGATTTCCGCAGGAAACGTTGAGCATCATGGTTCATGACCGAGCCGATAAGTAATGACACTTTTTAAAAACTATGATGAATTTTATATCAATATTATTTTTTCTTTTTATTGTATTCCAGTCACGCACTCCCGCTCGTACAATGATATTGTATTAAGAACTAGATCACCGGTGAGAGGCTAAAAGATAGTCAAGCAAACACCACCTCACGACAAAGTGAGGTCTTAACTTTGACTTAGTCTGTTTTTGATGGCGTCAGTGTCTCAATGCCTCAATGCGCCTTTAAAACTGCAGAAACAACTCTCTAAATAAAATAAAAACAGTCCGAATATCATAATAATGTTAGGTAAATTGCATTTAATGATGCCTATCATTAATGATTGAAGTATTTTCAATAAAATTAGTGAGTTTTGTTTTTTAGCCAACCCACGGACCAACATGGTCGATTATCTAAGACAGTGCCATACATGGAGTAGTTTGATGCTATATTTTTTAAATAATAATTTTACGGCCGTCATAGTGTGGTGGTTTACGTTCCGGACTACAAAGATAAGCAGTCGCGGGTTCGAATCCCGCCCGCACGACCCTTACACATTTGTCTATGGACATATATGTTAATATGTCTTTGTTATATAACTATAAAGTACACCTTCAATTTCTTTAAAGTAACAGCGTAACGCTCACGGATCAAAAGGTCACCGGCGCTCGCGTTAACAAAAGTATAACAAAATACCATTGATAAACACATCAGTGAGGGATGATCCTCACGATTGTAGAAAACAATATGGATGCTAACTATTAGCATGTTATTTGAGGGAATAATCCCGTTTACATGATGCCAGATGACTAGATTGTATTAATAAATATTTCTTTATTTATTTTAAAAAGTACTGTAAATATTTTCATTAATTTAATTTGTAAAATAATATACATGTCGTCACGTGATCGTGAGTGCCTAGCAGTGAACGTGACTCTGATATTGGCGCCATGACATTTCAAGCATTCAATGTAATACATTCAAATTACATTTATTAGATAATTATTCAATATTTTATATGTTAAATAGTTTGAAAATAAAATGTTTTTGTTGATAGCCATATACTACCGAGCTAAAGTGTGAACTCAATTTTAAAATTAGGCCAAGGAATCTATTGTAATGTACATACTTAAAAAAAAAATCAGAAAGCTACTCTATTAAGACTCTGTTCCGAAACTGATGTCTGATGTGATAGATGTCAATCCATTGACATCCATTAATCAGACGGTGCCATATTTGTGTACCTACTCTTTTAGTTCGCGAGGCGTCATCTTCTTTTAAGGGCTGATTTTTCAATTGTCAGATAAAAAATATTTGTCGAACAAAATACAATATGACTAATTTGAAAACGTCACCTAATTGTCAGCAATCATAACGGTAACTGTCTTTTTTTTAAATCCGTCGCTTTATAATTTATCAGTCTGATAAGTTTTATCTGACCATTGAAAAATCGGCCCTTAATACAACATCATCGCGCTCGTAACGATATGCAAAATGACATTTGGTCAATTAATTCGTCAAAAATGCCGTCTTGCGTTTTTAAAACATGCAACATTAAAAGTTAAAACCCACAAGAAACAAAAAATACCGGCGTTACTTTTCAGCGTTAAGTAAATAAAATGTTAACTGTAACCTACTTAACCACTCATCACGTGCAAGTGTCATAAAACAATCTCGATGACGTGTTGACAGCTGATGATTTATTACAAAAATGGCGTCGCACATACCCCCTATTTCTCTAAAATATTTTTTCTTCCGAGCAAAATTATGTTATTTTGATTTCATTACTATAAATAATGCATTAGATCTCATCACAACTATACTGAAATCAGTTTCTTTTTCTTAGATTTATCAATTTACTGTACTTACTATGTTATTATGGATAACAATGACAGGCACTTGCAAAAAAAATTGCAAGTCCGGTTGTAGGTTAGATACTTGCAAAACATTATCATTACGATATATTTCTTACAAAATATTATCTCAACACAATAACTATGAATCAAATTTCACTTTTTATAATAATTTACCAGTAATAGGCTGCAAAATCCATACGAAAATCCATAAAACACTTCAAAGCACGGCACTGAAACCAGACACCATTTTTGTTTTGGTCAGCAGAAAAAATGATTACAGATTAAACAATTTTAGTGAGTTCGGATACACAGATGATGTATTGTAAAGTGCGTATGGCAAAACTTCTTCATACAAAAATAGCCTCTATCATTAAATTATAAAGGTTTAAAGTCGCTTGGGACGAGCGGTCGCATGCGACCGCTTCGTGTTTCACGGAACGGCGCGCTACACAACAGCGCGGTCGCTGGCGACCGCTTCGGGTTTTAGGAGTATATTTATTTTTTCAAAAGTTTTAAATGTTTTGTATGAAATTGCCGTCATTTTATACGATAATCAATTAATATGAAAAGTGACTCGCATAGAATGGAAAAGTAGGTAATAAATGAGGTAAGGAAATGCGATGTTGTGCTACTTCTAATAAAAAGTTTTTACATCGGTGGTTTTTCCCGAGTAATTTTGTGTGATAATTTTAAATAAAGAAAAGATTGATCGAAAAATAATCAAACAAACTTAACACTTCGTTTTATGATAATTTAACTTAAACCACCCTCGTAGGCTGTAGCGCAGCGTTTATAAATAAATATTAATCCATGTTAGTAACTATTCTACATTTAAAAAAATTAATATTCATTCAATACAGTCAGGTATAATAGGCGCAAAAGCCTGTCTCACTTCTGCAGTTTCATAGTCAACATTCAAATTTCAAGGAATACCTACATTAGTCAGTTGACAGTTCCCTTCAAAATCTTATCAAATTGCGCACACTTTTTGCTTGGCATAGCGTCTCTATACGTAGTAGGTAGTAATACCTCGATGATTTGGAGTCGGTGCATGATGTGCACAGATTATTTTAATGAACATAAACTTCAGATCATGCACCTACTCCAATAGAATTTGTTCCTCCATAACAGCGGTCAAATGGATGAAGGTGACAACTGACAACTACAACTTAAATTTTTTTTTCATACAAGGTTTACGTCTTTGGCTCTAGGCCATACAGACTATTCTTTAGTGAAAATTGTTAATTTTTTAACACTTATTAACTAAAACTAACACTAAACTAGACCATCTTAACCTAACTCATTCAAATGCGAGGTGGTACGCATTTCAATGCTCAACAAGAAAGCTTAGCGCAGGAACAGCGATCCGGGTAAGACGGCGTGATCAGATCGCTTCACTTAATTCCCCACTTTAATTGAATTGTTTTCTTCAAAAGCACAAATTATCATGACAATCACAATAATTGACCCGAAAAAAACAATAAGTAAAACGGAGAAATAAGGTCCGTTCTTCCCTTTTCGTTTCCCGCGCAAAAACTCAACACAACTTTAACTTTTTATCAGTGTTGCTATTGTACTTCTTTAGTAGTAGTAGTAGTTATCAAATAAAAAACGACGATTTAAACGTAAAAGAAATTAAAGAAGTACCTACCTAAAATTTATTTTTCCAACGACAGATAATAAATATTCGACGAATAAAACAAAAACGCCTATAAATTTGAAAACTTCACCTGTTTGTCAGCAATCATTTTGGTAAATTATATTTTTAAAATCGGTTGTTTTATACTTATTCAGTGATATATCTCTCATCCATCTGACATTGGTAAAATCGGCCCTGAATTGAAACAATAAATCCGTTGACAATTTAATATCGATTGATGCCAAATATTAAAATATTTTAGCTCTATGGACAAACTCGTGAGTTTTCGAACATACATTTTTTTCGGCCACTTTTAGTAGAAAATGACGCATTGTGATTGGCCCATGCATTAAACCGTTCAAATTCGGAGCAACTGTCGTCAGACTTCAAAATGCATCACATAGTTCAAGTTCAATTTCAATTTATCATATTTATTTGGTTAATAAATGTGATAGTTTTAAATAAACTTACGTAAGCAGCATACCGCAGTCGAAAAGTAAGCAATCCCGGTCTAGTCGACCTGTTTACTGAGTACAGTGACTCATCGTTTGAACGCTTGCAAGAGGTATTGATATCAAAGCATTTGCGAGTATCACTTTTCACTAGCTATGCGTCTGACGGTAGGCGTTTATCAGTAAAAGCAGTATCTTATCTAATAAAAGAAACAATATCCGTATTCAGAATCAACTACGCTAAACTTCTTGCAGCAAGGAAACTCTTGGCCATTGAAACGACAGTCGGCAATCATTTCAGTGCATTTTTGGCGGATCTAGTCAAAATAATAAATTAAGTAGGTCGTATAATAACATCAGAATATCGTTAAATAGTGCTTATGTGATCAATTGTGTGTTCACAAAACAAATGCACGTATTGAGTAGTACCTGTCCTAGTTCGAGCTGAATGAGTGAAATTGATGTAGGTAATGCGCGGGAAACCAAAAAAGGAACATGCTCCTGTTCCTTTGTTAGCGTTAGTACCTAAACTTAAAGGCTTCTTCTATTGGTAATAATCAGCAATTACTGTCACAACATGTAAAACTACGCACTACAGTTGCTACCTAGGTAAACATATTAACCATCTTAAAATCGCTTACACGGTGGTTTAATTACTTACAGACAGCACGTACAAAACACGTTAACTAACCAACTAATCATCCATCATCATAATCACCTACCGTTCAGTTTCAAATCCAATAGCAATCAAAAGCTATCCTGTATCTTTTTTCAGTTTCAATTATCCCTTAAGCTCCATTATTACGTAGTGATTGATAAATACACAAAGTTCATATTTTTTATCAATCTAAATCATGCAATTTGTGCAAATAGCATGCAATAATAAAATAATAATAATAAATAAAATGCAATCAGCCTCCTTGTCTCAAGAAAATGGTTTCGTTTCGTTCGTTTTTGAATAGGTAGTTTTCATTTATTTTTATATTGCATGTCTTAGTTTTATATTTTCTTGTATGTTATCTAAATCATTAATAATGTGCCAATCACAATGCTAGTAGACTTACGTTCACCATGATCTCTCTCCAGGGTAGATCGCAGGGTACAATGGTCCCGCATGGCACACAGAAGGACGGCTTGCATGTCCCTCGACCATATAACAGCTCAGTTAGGTACTTTCGAACGTCGAAACTTAGCGGCTGCATTAGGTTCGCTAAGGAGTTGACAATAAACAATGTAAATTTCGTGGAGGTACCCTAATTAGCTAGAATCACTTAATTAAAGATCTCATTTTTTCTTAAGCACAATATTCAATACATGCACTTGCAATGTTGTTTGAATCACGCAATCAATTTGTATTGATTATTAATTCAGATGTCTCACGAAATACTTTCTTTGTAAATACTTACAAGAACAGCCTTTTAACGACCTTGCCACAAATAATCATGGCTTAATAAGTAGTACCTATAGAACATTATCATATCTTTTATAAACGAAGAGAATTTAGTATTTAGTGGCAAATTGACACCAAATGATTACGACCTGTTAAATCATTCGGTATGTTGCCTATTTCAGGGTAAAGTAAGCGATTTAGTCTACGCAACTTCATGCTGATCTCACAGACAGTGAGATCAGGGGGCGTATTGCGATCCAACTTTAGCCGTTCAATTTGTAGGCAGCTCAATTCCGACTCGGTGTAAACGAATATTATCAATATTATTATTATTATTTATTATTATGAGCCCATAGTGTCCCACTGCAGGGCAAAGGCCTCCCTACCCCTTTTCCATTCTCCACGATTTTGTGCAACTGCCTTCCAGTCCCTGTCAATTAGTCCAGCTCGTCACGCCATCTATTTCTGGGTCTACCACGTGGCCGCCTTCCATTTAAGGGGATCCACTCGGTGCATATTTTGGCCCAGAGGTCATCCGACATTCGGCTTACGTGACCAGTATTACGTACCACTATTATCAATATAATAATATTATAATAATAACACAATGGTACGAATATTAATATCTATGTTGTTTTATTATTATAATACTATTGATACCATATGATTAACCTGTTAAATCATTCGGAGGTAATATCATGCGAAACGCATTTCGAATTGCTAATTTGACAGTAAAACTGAGCCGCTAACCTATCAAAACTGCATCGCAAAACGCGCCCAGGAAAGACAATAGTCCAGTGTCGGAGTGAGAATACGAGTAGTTGCACTTATGGATCAGGAAGAGGTGCTTAGATATAGACGCTCCTGACTAAAATAAGATGGCCACTAACGGTACAAGGCAGCGAACTTCCTCTGCGCAGGCTTCAGGCCATAGGTCTCGCAGACAGTCACAGCAGGAAAAGCGGTAGTCCAGGGCAGGTAGCGCGTATCAGGCGTGAAGTTCACTTGCTCCCCACGCTCTAGCACCGGCACCAGTAGGAGATACAGGCATCCGCTTGACACTAGCAGCACCGACACCCAGAACAACCTACGAAGTGTGTTGGAACACTAAGAACGTAACTAAAAACTACAGCTCTAGTAGGTTCTAGGACACACCATAAGAACTTCTTAACTAAATTAAAAACTTACTGAAAGCTATGCATTATTCTAACCACTCTGAGAGTGTTGTTTATTTATAAAAAATATAAGAAGGTACATGACACACGTTACGGAAAAAGAATTAAAAACACGCAATCTTATAATATTTGGGTACTTACTTTAACTAATCAGGAACTATATCTGAATTTACACTGACATTGATAAAACTAGGAAACCTAGATTTATTTTGGATGGATATGTGGGCTCACTACCGGTTGTAACAAGTTCAGGACTAAGTCGTTTTAGTCATCACTTCATCGAGTTTTTGTATTCAATAGGTACGTAGGATTTAGTAAGAATGCGTATTCTAAACTTACCTGGCAACTGTAAAAGAATTTTCTCGAAACAAATGTCTCAAACCATGAATCCCACTATTTCTTCCAAAGAACAAGAATCGCTGTCCGAGTCGATGATACATTTTTTTCAGACTCTTGCGATCCATTTTCAAATGCTACCGCCTACTACCTTTTATAGCAGACACAGGTATGTAGTTTAGTCTGTTTGAGCCCGCGAAATCATTGTACATTTTAATTATTTTAAAACCAATTACTTACCTGCATAACTTTACGTACGGTTATTCAAATAATACGCTACAGCATTTATCATTTCATCATGCATGCACGATATAGAAAATAGAAATTGTAATAGCACTAGCTTCGCCCGTTAAATCCACATTTTATTCTTCTTTCATATTAGGTACTTCCTTAAATAGTAGTTCAATATTTTCAATAACGCGTTTGTCTTCTATTTATAAGAAACAATTTATTTTATGTGTTGTGTAGGTATTGTACACTATTGGTGTAGCTTGACATCATGCACCGACTCATCAAGAATTTGTTTTTCCTAAATACAAGATTAATGCGTTATTTAAAGTTTTTAGTCAGTTTTATTATTTAGTTTAGGCGGTTTATTATTTAAAATTTATTTTTTAGGGTTCTGAAGTCCAACAAGGAACCCTTGTAGATTCGCCATGTCCGTCTTTCCGTCTGTTCGCAGTTCAGCGCAAAGACCTGAGATGCTAGAAAACTGTAATTTGGCATGGGTATGAATTCTAATCTCCCTGAAAAAGTGTATTTTTTTGGTATCTCTCATACGAGTAACGCGGGAATGTTCTTTTTTTCGCAATCATGTGGGGAATCGTTGAATAGGTATTTTAAAATGATTAAAAGTTTGCTGGCATCACTAATCGATAAAGTGGCCTGTTTCCATAACATTCAGTTTTAAAGGGCTAATTTTTGTTTTGAGTACAATGTTCCCACCCTGTCCCAACTAAACGGTATTAGAAAATTCACAGTAGTAGCATGTATAATAAAATTAGAAGGTAAACGTTCACGGCTATGATAATTGACAAGTAAAAAAGTTACGGAGTAAAACTAAAAGTAAAATAATTATTTTAAAAAAATTACCTCTAAAACTCGCAAAGATATGAAACTCAACATACAAATAAACGTAAGATACGAAATTTTTCACACATGTTATGTTTTAAGTCGGTAATAACATAGGACTATGTATGCACTGAAATTGCGTCATCCACCGGTCAAATAGGAAACCAAATAGGCAGGTAAAATCAATACAACGAATTTAGGAAAATATATTTATATCTCTTTATTATTTGACCTCACACAGAAACCAAAAATCAAGCCAGATTAGTCGTGCAGAAATAATTTAGTGCAATAATATATTAAAGGCAACTAGGGTAATCAATAAAATATTTTCCTCTACATGAAACAAAGCATAAAAGTAAGGTTCAAAAGCTAAGTAGACCATTAAAAAGAAACATAGTCATACCTGGTTTTTTATCTCTCATAGGTCTGCAATCAAGGTTGACACTTGATAAAAAAGTTTAACAAAAATACAATGTTCATGTTAATTTATTACGATCATCAAAAATATATTCTTAAAATATGTTCAATCCTATTCAAATGCAGAAACCACGACTGCCTTTATGATTCAACACCCCGCACCAGTGAAATTGGATATTTTTTTAGATTGTCCCTTGTTATATCCAAAGGACACCTTTAATTTTCACGTTACTGTTTAACTTTGAAAATTAAACCCCAAATCCGATCTTAATCCCAATTTTGACTACAACTTTTAAAGGCAGTCGTGTTTTTTTAACTAAAAATGTTGTTGACTAGAAAAATGCGTCTGCGATAGGATCTGCCACCACTTCCTCTTTTTGGAGTCTTTGCCTTCATTACTCCTAGATTTTTCTGCTCGTTGCGTAGCATTTTCTGATGATTCCGAACCACCGTCCAGACGGAACCCTTCTCTTAGGTCCCGTAGGAGGTCCGATTTTGGTAACATTGGTTGAGTGGCTGTAAAAAAAACCAATAAATTTTCATTACGATTTGTCACAAGTATAAAACTACATTAGGTAGGTCAGACACAGCGACTACCGTAATAAGGTCCGTTTAATTAAAATGAAATCAGTTCACTAAACAAACAAACGATTAACAGTTAATGAATACAATCCATTGATATCTTTCATCGGAAAAAGTCCTTCCAATTTCTCATGAATCGAAGATAATTAAATCAATCAAGACTCTGTTATTGGCCTACTCTGCTTCTATGGACCAATTTGTAGGTATCATTCGTAAAAAAAACCGGCCAATTGCAAGTCGGACTCGCGCACTGAGGGTTCCGTGCCAACTTTAACTGAATTAGGGAATCCTTTTACTTCTACTTAGTAAAATACCAAAATATTTTGTTGACTACAAATATAACTTTGTTTTTCATATTGTTTGTATGAAGTACAAAGTTATGTTTGCGGTTGTTGAAAATGTGCTATATCTCAAAAACTACTCGTTCGATCCCGTCCAAACCAATTTTCTTTGAAAGTATTTATTAAGATCTACATAATATATTTTTTTCAAAATTTACACTTGCTTGGTTTAGAAATTAGATGGGGAGGACGCCCATTTTACCACTTTGGAAGCGTCTAGCTATGAAACGTTTGACTTTAAAAGAAAATGGTTTTAGGAACCTCTATGTTATTTTAAAAGACCTATCTATAGACACCCCACACGCATAGGTTTGACAAAAAAAATTTTTTTTGGTTTTAGTTTCATGTATGAGAGCCTCCCCTTAAATGTCATTATTTTTTATTTTTTGTATGAGAATCGGTAAGCGGTTAACAAGATACATCTTCCTACCAAATTTCAATTGTGTAATGCTTATAGTTACAGAATAAAATGGGTGTGACATACGGACGGACAGACAGACAGACAGACAGACAGACAGACTTGACGAAACTATAAGGGTTCCGTTTTTTGCCATTCGGCTACGGAACCCTAAAAACGTTGCATTGATAACTGCTCTAACTAGGACACTTTGAGCTAATCATTGAAATGTTTCAATGGTGTGAATTTTAAGAAGTTATAATTTATCAGGAAGCGAATAGAAACTGTTGTAGTCGTACCTACAAATACGTGATGTTCTTTTAAACGCGCGATTTACGAGCAAAAATTTGGCGTGACGCCATCTACTTGTACTCTACGATTGCGTAGTTTCTTATGTTTTCAACAAGAATCGATCAATTTTAATAAATAACTTTCCTACCCATATTATTTAGTAAAGATTGAAGCGGCCAATAGAATACAGCATAATATTATCTTCTACCATAAAGATAAGGAAGGACAATTGATTTTCACCTAGTTTCTCGGGCTCGGGGTAAGTATAACAAACGTCTAACAAACATCTCATTTGCATAAGGAAATATGAATTACCGTTAATATCCTATTGCGCATAATAACAGAGCGATGCGTCTGTAGTTGTTAGTTATTGTAAATATTATTTGTTTAACATTTAACTGTATATTGCTACAATCTTTTGGTTTCTCAGACAACCCATAATTAAACAAGGAAAACACTTATTTTATGATTCATTTGTAATCATTGCTTCAAATAAAAATAACAAAATTGCTTTATTGCTGGCATCACACCCATATCAGATGACTATTGACACATAAAAAATACTGCAATTACAGATGAACTAACCTTCTTAAAATAAGCAAATAAACATAATAAAATACAACACAATAAAAAATATTTTAATTAAAAGTTTAGAACCATTGCCTATTCGCGCTCCTATGGACCTATAGCTAATGATGTAAGTGCTAGAATTCCGTTAGGTGAATCACGAACCCTCTGCCAGAAGGAGGCAATATGGCGCCGCAATATGCAAAAGAAGTCTGCGACCATGCCCGATACGCTGCAACACTTCGGCAACCGCTCCATAATGCGAAAAGCATTATTGTTCTGCCCACACTGCACATGTATATATAGAAACACGAAAATGACCTAAATCTATACTAATATTATAAAGCTGAAGAGTTTGTTTGTTTGTTTGTTTGTTTGAAGGCGCTAATCTCAGAAACTACTGGTCCGATTTGAAAAAATATTTTTACGTTGGATAGTCCATTTATCGAGGAAGCCTTAGGCTATATAACATAAACATACGACTCATAAGACTACAGCAGCAATGAAAAATGTTGCGAAAACGGGAGAAATATATTCCTTTTGAGAGCTTCCGCTGCGTTACCTGCGTACGCTGCGGAAACCGCTTAAGTTACACAAAAATCATGTATAACAGGATTGTTTAACATTAAGAGTTCTATAATAAAGTCCGCGACAGCATTTGTCTATCTTTTATGGTTGACTTACTACAACCTTTTTTATGTTAATAAATTTGTGAAAAAATAATGTAATAATAATAATAGTTATTTTTAAAGGTGTATTATACACACAGGTATTCTTATCAAAATAAATACATTCATCATCACGAGCATTTCATTTAGAACAAAGTTGTCCTTTATATCATTTGATTTCAATAAATATTTTACGATTTATCACAGTTTTAACATAACTCCGCACCAAAATAATGTTCGCAGCTTAAGTACAACGTGCGCTTGTGCTAATATATTATAAAGCTGAAGAGTTTGTTTGTTTGAACGCGCTTATGTCAGGAACTGCTGGACCGATTTGAAAAAATATTTCTGTGTTGGATAGCTTATTTATCGAGAAAGGCTTTAGGATATAAAACATCACGCTGCGACGGGAGGGGAGGGAGCAAACTCAAAACGCGCGGACGAAGTCGCGGGGGACCGCTAGTAACTAATATGTTTCCAATTTCCTTGCCAAAATATCGAATGATTGTAGATACTTTGTTATTCTTTAAGAATTAGAGTAAAATCATGCGTGATTAACAAACGTGACTGTCACACATATACATTGAAAGAAATTGAAACGAAAATGTAGCTGTAGCGTAGACCTCGATGTTACCAAAACAACCTTATTTTTTCCAAATATATAATCATTAGTACTACCTTTCCTTCTTCCTCATGATTGAAACTCATTCGCAAATTTTTCGAATATCATTATTTTCATTTTTTAAGTATTTTCATTACACCAACTTAGACCAAGACACCGTCATCTGGAGTTGCATATCAAATCTGGAAGATATAAATGAGCAGCCAAATGAACTTACGGCAGAAGGGCTCCTTATCATTAGTGATGAGGAAGTAAGTCCCCGAAGGCCGGCGGCTGCCATGACCGTGCACGGAGTTGATGCCCATCTCGGCGCACGACGCGCTCCGGTCGCAAGGAGTATCCAGGCTGTTGTTTACCCTGTCAATACATTGATGATTAATTCACTGGCTTTACATCAAGAGTTAAAGCCACGCATTTTTATACAATTTACTCTGAAAGTCAGTGCCAGTATCCCCAGTCAGCAAGGGGAGCTGAAAACCTCGAAAGTAAACCCTGAAGTAAAACCTGAGTAGCAGCACCAAGCTTGATCTGTCTCCGGTCATTTCAAATTGTCCTATTATATCAGATTAAGAGACTAAAGACTACAAACACGTATTTTTCTGTTCCTTACTTTTGAAGACACAAGTGAATTCTGTACACAATTAAAATAGCTAGCTAGCTATAGCACGGAAATTAATAGATATCTTCATATTGACGGCTCTGGGATTCGCTAAGAATCGATCAGGAATTGTCTTCAAGTTAAACTGAAAATGAAGATTTACATACCCATCATAAGTCAAGTCCCAACGTTGTGACAAAAATTTACAGTTGCTGTTAACCAGAGACTCGGTGAATAAGAAGTAGGAGCGTCCGTGGCTGCATATGGACTGTTCCAATGCTTAAACAAAATATAAGTAACTACTTTTATGAGACCCATTAAATGCCATACAAGTATCAAGAATAAAGATACAAATACTTACTTGCTACTAAAGACGAAAATGTACCAGCAATAGAACCTTTGCATCCTGGCTGCCTCATACCACCGTTAGGGTAGAAATCGGCATGTCCTGTAAAAATATTTATAAAAAAATGGAACAGGATTAAAATAAATAAATAATAAATATTGGACACCATTGCATTGGACCATCACATACATTGCTCTGATCCCAACGTGGTACCACAACACCCAGACCCGAGAAATATAGAAAATATCGTTTTCTACATTGACCCGACCGGGAATCGAACCCGGAACCTCAGGAGATGGCGACGCTTGAAACCAGCGTACTAGCCACTCGACCACGGAGGTCGTCAAATATTCGGATAATAATATCGGATATTATAAGTTTTGGAGCTAACCGAAAAACTTGTTGAGATTTCACAAGAAACATCGCGCGCTGTTGGCGCATAATCATAGCTAGATAAATTGTGTGGATAAACTGTCGTCGTGACAATCTATTATGACATAGGGCATGTTTTTTTACAAAATAATAGTAAATATTTGTACCCGTGGGCTCGGGCCAACCGAATCCAATATTCCTTAGCAAGCGTCCGTTGGTATGAATGACGTCAACAAAATCCGCATCGCTCGCATCTAATCGTTCAGTTAGATTCGATGTGCGGAAGCACGGTTGGGCTGGATCCAAGCCTGCACGAGGAAAATCCATTCAAATAAGTACTTATTCGTGTCGAGAACATTACCAACACAGAAAAATTCTTACCAGTGATTCTGGCCACTCCTCCTAAAAAATGTGAAGCGAATGAGCAAATGTGGGCTCCGAGGCTGTGACCAATAAAATGGAAGTCTTTCCTGAAGTCACATCCAGTAGCTGCTTGCAGTTGCAGCAAGAAACTGTAAAAAAATCACTGAATAAATATTTCGGATAGGTCTTCTGTTGAACTACCTAGTTAGTCGATTATAATACACCTACGAGACTCTATACAGTGTGTTTAATGTAAGGTGCCAAGCCGGTGCATGTGGTGACCACCATACTCGTAACTATCAAATGAACCCCTATGTATGTTCAGCGATTTTCGGTAGTACCCTAGATATTTGCAATTATAAAGTTTATATAGGAATAATCCTAAATGCTACTGAAAATATATTTTTTATTCTCACATAACAGACTATTCAATGACTATTCAAAATGTTCTTATAGGTACTTATAGATCCTTCAAATGCTTTGTTGTCGATCATGTCATTCTCCTGGCCACCTTTTCCCACTATCGTATCTCAACACCGGCCCTGGAATGGTTCTCCTCCTATCTTCGCGATCGCAAACAAGCTACCGCTTTGACTAAGTATCTCCCAATGGTGCGACCTTGTCGCAGGGTTGCCGCAAGGGGGCATAATCTCTCCTCTTCTTTTCTCGGTTCTTATCAACCTCATGACCTTGTAGATTGCTACGATCATCTTTACGCTGACGATCTGCAGCTTTAACCCCTGATGTAGATAACACTGATGCAGTCATATCCGAGTGGTACATTAGGTACGGCATTTCAGTCAATCCCTCAAATGCCAGGCCTGTCTTGTTGGCAACCCGTATCTTCTGAGAAAATTGTTGACATCACACTTTAATGACTGCATCATACCCTATGGCTATGGCTGTCACGTCATAAACTTGGGTTTGATGATGGATAGCTCAATTACTTGGGCTAAACAGATTGCTGAGACCAGCCGGAAAAATACGTACTCACTTTGTAAACTCTACCGTTTCCGTAACTTTCTTCCAGCGAGTACCAAAATACTGCTGGCTGATCCAGGCACTTGTACTGCCCGTAATATACTATGCCGATGTCTGCTGTACCAATTTTCCCAAAACTTTTTGAACAAGCCTCATCGTCTCCTCAATAACTGCCTTCGCTCCATTTTAGGCGTACGAAAGTAAGACCACATATCTCCATATCATTCTCAGCTTATTATATTTAGTTATTTACCTATATGTCAAAAACTGCTGGACCGTTTTTTTAAAACTTACTCTGTACCCTAAGTTGAAATATACCTAATCGGAACTAAAAAATAATCATCTCGCTATGACTTCTTGTTTTACACCAAATTGTACAGATCTTACTTTTTGATATCCGATCCAACGCGTCGTGAGTTGGCTACAGCTCTCCAGTACTTCCATGTATTACCCCCTGCACTCCAATCCACTGCTATCACGTTCAAATCATCCTGATTCAAATAAAACATAGGTTATCTTCATTTACTTAACTAAATAAGTAATAATCTAGTATTAAAAAAGAAATAAAGTTAGCCTGTAACATCCCACTACTGGATAAAGGCCTCACCTCAAGGATAAGATACTCGTGGCGCAGTGGCAGCAGCGCGTATTGGTAGTGATGGCACCGAAGTTAAAAGCGACCCTCAATCGTATTTGGATCGGTAGCCATTTCGACCACATAAGTGACGTACAATATCACTTAATTAGCGGTCTCCCGCAACTTCCTACACGCGTTTTGAGTTTGCTGTGTGATGTTTCATACCCTAAAGCCTTCCTCAATAAATAAGCTATCCAACACAAAAATTATTTTCAAATCGGTCCAGTAGTTCCTGAGATTAGCGCGTTCAAACAAATAAACTCTTCAGCTTTATAATATTAAGTAAAGAATATTAGGCGTTCGTTAAGCCTAGTGAGAATGTCCTATGATGGGCGGTTTAATAATATCTGACAACAAAGTTGATCGCTAGCCATGCAAACACCTCCGCCAATCCTTACTGAGCCCGCGTGGTGGAGTATGGCTCATATTAAGATCACCGTCTATTTCACCATAAAAACGTACCCATTGTAAGAAAGCCTTCGTCATATCATGGACCCAAGCAGCATCGCTATGGCTCATGAATCCGTGAACTATGAGCACAGACTTCCGTTTCGGCTTGAAATCCACCCATTCTAGACCAAATTGGTCACCGAGGAACACCTAAAAACATTTTAGTTAGATTATCAGTTAATATCTTGAGATCATACCCGGACCTGCATAGCTATCGCGCATAATAATATTTTGTCATTTCTTGGCATAGTAACGGTGTAGTGCAACCATTTAAATGGTAGGCAAATCGACTGAGTTCGGGAGTGATTGAGGAACAAATACACTGTGTAGTATCTGCTTAATGCATCATTATTAAGTAATTACTGGCTCAAATCCAAAAACTAAGGATATTTTTATCTGTTCTGTGCTCTTACCTCAACTCTATGCGTATTTTTTCGGGACGAAAAGAAGAACCGTGTGATGTTCTTATCCGAAGAGACTGGTTTCATGTTTAGGAGATAGTCCGTGATGGCTTTCAAGAGAGGCCCCAGACCGAAACAGTCCACGTTCTGAGCAGGATTCTGTAAATTGACGTAATCAGTATATATCGTAACAATCGCGCCTTCTTGAACTTTATGCAAAAATACATTAAAATTAGAACTAATGAAACTCTTATATTAGAATAAGTATAAATATGCAAGAAACATCAAAAATTAGGAACAATAATATTCGAAATGAGGATTAGATCATTATGAGCAGCAGCGCTTATTGGTAATGATGATGGCACCGAAGTTAAAAGCAATATATACCTCGATCGTATTTGGATGGGAGACCATTTTCGACCACATAGTGACGTATAATGTTAGTTCATCCCCCGCAACAAGCTCCGCACGTTTTGAGTTTGCTCCCTGCCCGCCCTCGCAATGTGATGTTTTATAGCCTAGAAAGCCTTCCTCGATAAGTAAGATATTTAATACATTTTTTTTTTCAAATCCGTCCAGTAGTTCCTGTGATTAGCGCGTTCAAACAAACTAACTCTTCAGCTTTATAATATTAGTAAAGAATATAAGGCGTTCGTTAAGCCTGGTAAGATTGTCCTATAATGGGCAGCTTGATAATTTACTTGTACCATTAAAATAAGTAGATATTTTACTTTTTATTTTACTTTTAATTTATTTAAAAACTTTATTGCACAAATAACAGTGTACAAAAGGTGGACTTAATGCTTAAAGCATTCTCTCCCAGTCGTACCTTTAGGTCATGCAAAAAGATTTTTGAGGGTGCAGGAGAACGTAGAAAGATATAACTTTAAAAAAAACGCAACAATACAGGGTGTTATTTTGGTCAGTGACATCCAACTCAGGGATGATAATATGAGTTATGCTTAGTCTAAAAAAATGTTTTTCTTTAAATTCTGAACAAGTTTTATACAAGAAAACCTCTACAAAACATTCAAAAAAATTACAAAACTAATGGGAAAACTCGCACCCTAGCGCGTAGCTAGCGCTTATCTACGAAATACTACGCCGTAGCTAGTAAGCTACGAAGAGGCTACCTGGTGTTGGTAGTTTTAACTCGATCGCTGTACCGCATAAAAAATGATTTTGTCAAAAACCCACAAAATCGTCAAATATTCATCGAACAAAATACAATATGGTTAATTTGAAAACGTCACCTAATAGGCAGCAATCATAGGTACCTGTCATTTTTTAAATCTGTCGCTTTATAATTTATCAGTCTGATAAGTTTTATCTGACCATTGAAAAATCGGCCCTTAGAATAAGTATAAATATGCAAACAAAATAAAAAAATAGGAACAATAATATTCTAAATGAGGATTAGATAATTATTAGTCAAATATCTACTTATTTTAATGGTAGGATTTAGGAGGAAAGGGGGGGTGGGGGCATTTTGACCTCTTCGGAAGCGTCTATCATCCTAAGGTTACACTTATGGAAAAAAATGATTTAGGAACCTTTAATCATTTAATAAGACCTACCCAACTAGCACACCAGCAGCTTTCACAGCCTTTGCACATTCTAAAGTCTGTATAATGACTTTAGAATACAACTGTATACAGGCTAAGGAGTTGGTTTTAGCTTTTCAACGGCCATTGTATCGCTCTATAAAGGCTGTGAAAGCTGCTGGTGTGCTAGTTGGGTAACGTGCGTTAGCATCGATGCAGTTGCACGACTGCATCGATCCTAACGCGCGTTAGAATGGATGCTTAATGCGGGGTGTGTAAAGGTTCTTACTTCGTTTCTAAAGGTAAAGGGTTAGCATTATATTATAATAACTAGATTACCTTTTCGTATGAATAATGCTGTAAAACCAAAACATATTTTAAAAACGGGTTCGCGCATTCTCATCAACAACAAAAAAAAAACTTTATAATATACCTTATACGAGGGTCAAACTGAAAGTTCTTAGAACTGGCCACTTATAAACAATATAATAAAAAAAATATTCTAAAATTTGAAAATAGAACTCTTTGCCAATATTACTGAGTATATATTTCATTCATTTGTCATTTGTTTTACGATTTGGCGGCAAATTGAAAATTGTCTGTGTCACGTCAACATGAATTTAACACGAGAAAATTTTCGTGCAATGATTTTTTATGACTTTCGATGTCATTTAAGTCAACAAGAAAGTTATGATAGACTACGATTGGCCTTTCACGATGAAGCCCCATCTCGTGCGACTGTTTACAACTGGTTTAATGAGTTTAAACGTGGTCGCACTAATCTCACTGATGATGTACAGTCGCCATCAGATATATCGGAGCAGACAAAGTGAACACTCACTTGCCTGAATTTATTTACTGCATGACACTTTCATGACAGTGATGACAATACTGAAAACTACAAAGCGTTACTAACTGCCAGCGTCATCTTACTATAATATAAACTATGAAGAGTCCCTATTTAACCGACTTCAAAAAAGGAGGAGGTTATCAATTCGACTATGTTTTTTTTGTATCTATGTTACCTCATATCTCTCAGTCGTTTGTCGACCGAATCGAAAAAAATTTTCGCCTACTTAGAGGGTGTGTACCTTCTAGTTGGTCCCGTTTCTTTCTTCCATTTTGGGATCTGATGATGGGATCTTGGTGTAATCGAGGGAAACCCTCAAATTTTAAAGGCATGTATTGTGTTTCTTTACTAGAATCTTAACGTTGACGTGTTGTTACGTCTGATAGTCAACATCTTGTGGGGCTGAGCTAATGGTGGAACTCCTTAACGCTTAGGAGTTCAGTAATTATAATGACAGAACTTATGATAGGTAATTTGTAGCTTCTTAAAAAATAGAATAAGGTGCAACTCCCCCCCGGCCCTCTTATGTAATCACTAAAAATGAAGAAATAAAATAAACTTTTAAAAAAAGTAAAAACCGACTTCAAAACCAAATTGCACTAAAAAGTCTTGAATAAACTCTTCACCATTGAAAGGAAAGGAATCCGTTTTAGGCAAAAAAAAACTGTTTTGAGTTGGTGCCATCACTTTGACCATTAAGCATCAACTATCACAGCACCGACTCCAAAAAGAAATTGTTTGCCTAAAACGGATTCCTTTCCTTTCAATGGTGAAGAGTTTATTTAAGACTTTTTAATGCATTTTGGTTTTGAAGTCGGTTTTTACTTTTTTTTTTATAGTTAAGTTGGAAGCACTTCTGCAATTTGCCTCGATTGCTCAGATATTTAAGACCGACTGCGTAGATACATTTGACGTTATGAGTGTTCAGATAATTTTGGTTAGTTGTGTGTATAGAAGTTATTGACTAGCTTCTGCTCAGATATTAATGAAGTAATGCATGTTCTGATATTAATGGTAACTTGTAGTGTATGGAACTTATTGACATTTTAAACTGTTCAGAAGTATTTGGTCACTTTATCTGCTCCAATATATCTGACGGCGACTGTACGTGAGGGACGGCCTTCTACGGCGACGACTGAAAATAACATCTGTGTTGTGCGGCGTATGATAGAGACTAACAAAAGAGTGACCTATCAGCAGATTCGGACAAGCTTAGGCATCGGTATGAGTCAAGTGCACAAAATCCTCCACGAACATTTAGCGGTCAGGAAGCTTTGCGCCCGGTGGATACCTCATAATTTGATTAAGGCTCAAAAACTCCATCGTGTGGATTGGTGCCGTAAAATGATTGAAAGATTTAACGGAGGTGACTCAAATGCTGTGTTCGACATACTAACAGGTGACGAAAGCTGGATTTACTGTTATGATCCTGAAACCAAAAGACAATCTGCTCAGTGGGTGTTTCCTTTCGAGGAGTTGCCAACTAAAGTGAAGAGAGATCGAAGTGCGGGAAAAAAAATGGTGGCCTCGTTCTTTGGAAGGATAGGTCATTTCGCAACAATTGTGTTAGAGGATCAAAAAACAGTTTCTGCAGAATGGTACACTACCAATTGTTTGCCACTTGTCTTGGAAAAAGTTCGAGAGAAACGACCTCGCAGTAGGATCCTCCTTCACCACGACAACGCCTCGTCGCACACCGCCAAGCGAACGATCGACTATTTGGCGACATCAAACGTTGAATTACTGGGTCACCCGCCGTATAGCCCCGACCTCACGCCTTGTGATTTTTATTTATTTCCAAAAATTAAAGAAAAATTTAAAGGAAAGCGGTTTATGAATGCTGAAGAAGCGGTGGCTGCGTATCGCGATGCCATTGAAGAGACCCCTAAGGACGAGTGGGCAAAGTGCTTTTCCCAGTGGTTCCATCGCATGCAGCGGTGTATTGACGTCAATGGACAATATTTTGAAAAGATATAATAAAACTAATAACTGGCTAATGTAATCAGTTTTTGATTTTCTAAGAACTTTCAGTTTGACCCTCGTATGCCTTCATAGACACATATTGTTAAATTATAGTTCATTTTGAATAATTATTGTCCCTAGTTGTTAAAACTAAGGTGTATATATATTTTTTCTTTGTAATATAAAACCCAAAATATTTATTTTTAGAACATAAACTCGATTCCGTTAATAATATCGGAATTTTTATATTGAGATCAGAATCGGAATCCAATATCGGAATTGAAAACCTTCTGATATTACAGACTGCAATGTGTAGGTTGAGGAACCAAATCAATATATCTCTCTCGCTCTGATATATACTCAAAAAAAAGTTATTGCTATAGTGGATACTAACCAGGGTTGATACGTCATGCAAACCACCGCTCTCAGTATCATTGTTGTACCTGCTCAAGAACTCTTGAAGATCTTCGGGACTGATGTGGTTTTCCACTAAAACAAATATTCATGTATGAAGCACCTGCTTTTTAATCGTATTATAGCGGTGTTTACACCTGTAAAGTACCTAATACCTGTAATGTACTTTACGTACGAGTTCGCGTGATACAAAAATCGCATTTAATTCGTGAGCGAAGCAAACCTTTGGACTCATACGAAATCCACTGCTTGCTTATTCAACAAATGTCTAATGTATTTTTATCTTATTTAACATTTTTTCAGTAGGTATATTGATTATTTAGTAGGTATATTTTTATTGGTATATTGAATTAACAGAGTTGGATAATTGGTAAATAAGTATGCTGCTGTTATATCAAATCGAATCGAATCGAATAATTACGAACACTACCTTAATACGATAAAAACCAGCCAAGTGCGAGTAGGACTCGCGCACTGAGAGTTCCTTGCCAACTTTAACTGAATAAGGGAATCCACTTACTTCTACTTAGCTAAAATAACACAATACATATTTTGTTGACAGCATTTTTTGTTTGAAAGTATTTGTTAAGATCTACATAATATATATATATATATATATATATATTTAATTTACACTCGCTTAGTTTAGAAGTTAGATGGGGTGGACGCCCATTTTACCACTTTGAAAGCGTTGACCTATCTAACTTCTATGTCATTTTTAATGAACTATCTTTATTATTGACAACACGCATAGGTTTGACTTAAAAAAACATCTTTCGGTTTTAGTTTCATGTATAGACCCCCCTTAAATATATATATATTTTTTTGTATAAGAATCGTAAAGCGGTTAACAGGATACATCTTCCTATCAAATTTCAACAGTGTCATGCTTGCTTAACAGACCTAGAAGCTTCAAATTTAGAATATAAGTAGTGTTTGGTGTATGAATAAATGAAAAACTAAAAAATTTAGAAAAGACCGCAAAAAAAATTAAGCCCATATAGCCAAGGCTTCAGTTAATTTTTTCAATATTGGCTTTATTCTTAACGATGTTTTACGGCAGTTATTATTATTGCGTGCGAAGCCGCGGGTTTAAGCTAGTCCCATATAAATATAGGCGCATGGTAGTGTCCCTGCCAAATCGAGCAAAAAATGGGTATTCCCGTCATGAAAACACGTGTAAATTTAATTATTTAATGCAAAAAACGTACCTACGTGCGTATTCGTACTTATTACGAGTGCGTAAGGTTGTAAATTAATTATTATACCACGCGCTGCGATGCTAGCGAGTGAGCGCGGGCCGTTACTACGCGCTGCGCGGTGCTAGCGCGAGGGCGCGGGGCGGGGACAGTGGCGGGGCGCGCGGAAAGGTGAATGTAGCCGAACGAGCAGCAACCGCGACCCAATGCTGTTCGGATGTGCCCAGAATTCTTACCAATAAGTTTGCGATTTTCACTGATAATTTCGATTGCTATATTAGTTTGACGACTAAAGGCTACTCTCATTGGTTTACTGATATTATTTGCTTACAATTTGGACGTTGTTCGGGAAGGTACCGAAAAGGAAAAAAGTAGAACTGTCTACAAAATACAAAAAGAAATGAGATCCCATCAAAAACAATACTTGTAAAAAAAACAAGTCTCGCAACTCAGTTGTTCTGCGGTAAAAAGTTGTGAGATCCATGTAATACCAAGTCGGTTATTAATTTATTCAGTCTCTACTTAAGCGACTTTCTGTCTTAATACGTCCAGTCTCTAAGACCACAATCGTGGTCCATAACAATTGAAAATCAATTGTGTCTGGAATCTCCGTACTCGAAGCATTAAGTTGTTACGTAATAATTAACTGCATCTTATAGTGACGCATATCAATATTTAAATTCTTTAATGTTTTATATAAATATATTGAGACTTGGCCATCACACAAAATAATTGAATTTACATGTGTTTTCAGGCGATTGAATTTACACGTGTTTTCAGGCGATGGCCAAGTCTCAATATATTTATATAAAACACTAGCGGTCCCCGCGACTTCGTCCGCGCGTTTTGAGTTTCCCCCCTCCCCTCCCGTCGCAGCGTATTTTTTTATGGCCTAACGCCTTCCTCGATAAATAAGCTATCCAACACGAAAATATGTTTTCAAATCGGTCCAATAGTTCCTGAGATTAGCGCGTTCAAACAAAAAAAAACTCTTTAGCTTTATTTATAATATAAGTATAGATAAGAATCAATACCCGTGTGTATAAAACACCCTCGAAAATAATGATCGAATAAAAATAGTAAAATATTTTAACGCAAAACATACGCAGTTTTATTGTAACTAAGAAGCCAGTAACCATAGCAATTAGCGCAATCGCACGTTGTACTTAAGCTGCGAACATTATTTTGGTGCGGAGTTATGTTAAAACTGTGATAGCTCCTAGGATATTTATTGAAATCAAATGATATAAAGAGCAACTTTGTTCTAAATGAAATGCTCGTGATGATGAATGTATTTATTTTAATAAGAATAAATACATGTGTGTATAATACACCTCTAAAAATAATGCATTATTTTTTCAAATTTACTAACAAAAAAAAGGTTGTAGTAAGTCAGCCATAAAAGATAGACATATGCTGTTGCAGACTTTATTATAGAACTTTTAATGCTAAACAATCCTGTCATACATGATTTTTGTGTAACTTAAGCGGTTTCCGCAGCGTACGCAGCGGAAGCTCTCAAAAGGAATATCTTTCTCCCGTTTTCGCAACATTTTTCATCGCTGCTGTGATCTTATGAGTCGTATCTTTATGTTATATAGCCTAAAGCCTTCCTTGATGAATGGACTATCCAACGTAAAAATAATTTTTCAAATCGGGCCAGTAGTTTCTGAGATTAGCGCGTTCAAACAAACAAACAAACAAACAAACAAACTCTTCAGCTTTATAATGTTAGTATAGATTAAAGAATTTTAATATTGATATGCGTCACTATAAGATGCAGTTAATTATTACGTAACAACTTAATGCTTCGAGTACGGAGATTCCAGACACAATTGATTTTCAATTGTTATGGACCACGGTCGTGGTCTTAGAGACTGGACGTATTAAGACAGAAAGTCGCTTAAGTGAGACTGAATAAATTAATAACCGACTTGGTATTACATGGATCTCACAACTTTTTACCGCAGAACAACTGAGTTGCGAGACTTGGTTTTTTTGACAAGTATTGTTTTTGATGGGATCTTATTTTAATGGCATAACCTTGCAGAGATATTGCATAAACTTCCGCCGTCTCCAAGACGACAAGTCAACATGCCACGACCTCGGCTAAGTATAATGCCACGACCCTTAACCAGACTGAATATTTTTTACTGGAGTAGTCCGCTTGCAACAGTGGGTCCAACTAAACACGCTAGTCGACTCTGTATTCAACAGCTGTCACTTTGACACCACCATACAACGGCTTACAACATTATAATGTGCCTGTTTTCACGTTATGTTTGCCGCGAAAACTGACCTTAATTAGTTGATCGAAATGAGTTTAACGATGATGTCGCACTGTGTCACTAGATCAATCTCAGTGATTAGTGAAATAGTTAAATTTTATTAATAACGTTTAGTTAACTACTCAGATGCATGGTATTATTTTGGTAAGTGTTGTAGAACTCGCGCACTTTATTGCAGATAACATAGGTATTTTGGACGCCGGTTTCCTACAATTTAGAAATTATTTATAATTTGAAATATAGGTACAGCGCTGTAAATCAGTAAGTAAATTATAATAAATATTTAATCACTTGTTATGAATGTTAAGCATGTAATACGTAAGACACATTCGTTTGTTTTTCTCTTTCTTGAAACAAAAGCTTATTACTTATACATATGATGATATTAATTAACATAAATCTTACACTTATCTGAAGTCATCCACGGGCGATAAGCATAGCTGGATGGTAAAAACACACAAACAATTTGTATCACATAGCATTGTCGTAGCACTGCCATTTCCGACGAACACCGTAGAAATAATTATTTAGACGATAAAATATTTATTGTTTTAATTTATTTGCAGTCAGTCGAGCATTGTTATTTGACGGCTAACCCCGCAAATCGCTCGACAAAAATGAATAAACGAAAATGCAACTTTGCATTTATTTTAACCTTACGCGTGAACTGAGAGTACCAAACCCTTCAAAGATCTATTTCATTAAAACATTCAAGGTTCCGTTTCTATACGAAAAATCTTTTTATGAAGCACTACATAATAACTGTAATAATTTCAATAAAACAATGTGAATATGAGGATTATAATATTATTAGGTACTAGCGGTCCCCCGCGACTTCGCCCGCGCATATTAATTTTGCTCCCTTCCCTCCCGTCGCCGCGTGATGTTTTATAAAACCTAAACCTTGAAAGTCTTAAGCCTTCCTCAATAAATAAGCTACCTAACACAAAAACATTTTTAAATTCGGTCCAGTTGTAGGTACCTACCTGAGATTAGCGCGTTCAAACAAACCAACTCTTCTGCTTTATAATATAAGTATATTAAGTATGGATAAGGCTTCTGTTTTTTAAAATAAAAAATCTAAAAATTGATCGGCTGCACTGATGTCTGCGTTATTAACTTATTGTATTCGTAAGGCAAGGTACTAGGCCTACAATCAGTCCCCCGTAGGTACTTCAAAACTCAATTAAATATTATCAAGTATTGACCTGTCTGAAGCTGAGCATACGTTGAAACCAGAAACAATGGAAAAATATAATTATCTTACTTAGTTCGCATCCTACCCGGAGTAGCAGATTTCCGCAGGAAACGTTGAGCATCATGGTTCATGACCGAGCCGATAAGTAATGACACTTTGTAAAAATATGATGAATTTAATATCAATATTATTTTTTATTTTTATTGAAAATCAAAATGTAAATAACATTATTATAATAAAAAAAGCATTTCAATTCAATTACATTCATTAAATTATTAACTTTTTTAATGTTAGAAAAAACATTTTAAAACTAAACCTTCAATAAACTGTCTTAAAAGCTCAAAATACACATTTGATCTCTGTTTAGGAGAAAAAAAAAATTGGAGCATTGAACTCAATGATATTATATTAAGAACTAGATCACCGCTGAGAGGATAAAAGATAGTCAAGCAAACATCACCTCACGTCAAAGTGAGGTCTTAACTTTGACTTAGTCTGTTTTTGATTGCGTCAGTGTCTCAATGCCTCAGTGCGCCTTTAAAACTGCAGAAACAACTAACTAGTTTTTTTTTGTCCGTTTGCGGGTGCTTGCAGGCAACACGTGCTTTGGGATTTTGTGATTAAAAGTGCTATTAGGGCTTTGTTTTCCCTCTAATTTAATGCTCTTAAGCACAATTACCATTTGTGTTAACGTGTAGTAGTGTAGTTTTATTGTTTCCTGGTAAGTACTAAATAATGCATCCTCTACCTCCTGACCCATCCGATCCTCCGGATCGGGCCCCCTCTCCGATGGAAGCGTCATCCGTCGATGATTCGTTATCACCTCCGGTGTTTACTCAAACAACGGCTAGCAAAACGCCGTCTAGATTCACCCGCGGAATCCGATCCCCCTAAACGGATGAACACAGAACTACCGACTCCATCACCCAATAACTCACAACAAATTTACGTCAATCCGTCCTTAGTAATCGCTCCTAAAGCTTACAGTGACCTAGACAAGGGTCCTTTCTTCGTACATGTCAGCCTCATTGACTCTGAGCCCGCATCTCCTGCATCTCTTCAGCCCATAAGATTCGGAAAATTTATTGTCCACAATAAAATCCAGCAGGTTGTTCTTGATAGGGTTAAGAAAATCGGTCGGAACAGACTTTCTGTAGAATTCTCCACTGCTTCCGCAGCAAATAATTTCTTATCAAATGAGCTGTTGCCACTCCACAAATATGTTGCTACAATCCCAACATACATCGTCACTAGAATGGGTCTTATCAGGCGCATTCCCTCTGATTGGACTATGACTGAATTAGCTGAAGCATTATCCGTGCCAGCGGGGTGCGGCATTCTCTTAAAAGCAAGGCGTTTAAATAGGAAGGTAGTTGTAGACGGACAAATCTCGTGGGTCCCCACCCAGTCAGTAGTGGTTACATTCCAGGGCCAAGTTCTACCCGAGAGGATATACTGCTTTCACAACTCTATCCCTGTTGAGACGTACCAACTCCCTACCATTCAGTGCCTAAATTGCTGCCGCTTTGGCCATGTCAAAGCACAATGCCGGTCTAAGCCAAGGTGCTTCCGGTGCACTCAACCTCACTCAGGAGACCAGTGCTCTGTTCAGGAAAGTGCGGGCTCTTGTGTCCTCTGCACTGGCTCGCATTTTGCCTTGAACAAGTCTTGTCCTGAACACGCTCGCCAAAAGGTAATAAAAATGGCTATGTCACAAGTAGGGCTTGCAAATATTCGAAAATATGTAATATTCGAATATTTTGGAGACATTATTCGAATAATTCGAATAATATTCGAATAGTGATGAAAAAACTTAAAATACTTGAAACAATGTTTTAATCACATTCCTTCATGCCTTCCTCATATGCCTTCTTTATAATCAACATAATATACTTAATGTCCTTATTATAATCAACACAAATTAAAAATAAAAGTATCAACAAAAGTTGAGTTTTATCAAAAATCTTCTGTATTAGTTTAACAAAATCTAAATTCTAATGCTTTCTCGCTATTCAGATCAAATAATCAGATCACATTAAACGTATTGCTAAAATAGGAACTTAATTGTATAAAACAGTCTTTTTTCGTCAATTTGTCATAATCAAATATGGCAATCACTACTTAGTGCCTGCCTTGATAATATGACCTCAGAAAACTTATGGCGTCTAAAGAGTCATCATTTAAAGCACATCGGAGATGATTGCAAATGAATTTCGAGGAGGAAATCACTCTTTCTCATTCAACACTAGTCGGCGGAATGCATGATAGACATTTGTATGCTTGGTTTAAATATATTTGTCTGGGTCTTCCTGTATCAAAAAGCGCCATTTGCATTCGAATTGCTGTTTCCAACTCTTCCATATTAGTTAAAGATGTAGAAGAAGGACAAAAAAAGAAAGCGAATGAGTATGGTTTACAATAACGCCACCATGTCGGCCCGAGTACAGGAGCAGAACACGAGGGCGATTCCACTGCAGAGAGGTGTGAGACAGGGAGGTGTTATATCTCCGAAACTGTTCACAGCGGCATTGGAAGACGCCAATAATCTTCTGGAATGGGACGGTATCGGAATCAATGTTAATGGCGAATAAATCACACAACTCCGATTTGACGATGATATAGTCGTTGTGGCAAAGATGCTGGACGATCTTGGCACTATGCTCGAAGACCTTGACCGAGTATCCCAACAAGTGAGTCTTAAAATGAACATGGAAAAGACGAAAATTATGTCAAGATCCCTTTTTGTACCCACTCCAGTATCCGTTGGGAACTCAACTCTTGAAGTTGTCGACAGTACATCTACCTGGGACAAGTGATCCAACTGGGTAGGTCCAACTTTGAGAAGGAGACCAATCGACGAATTGAACTCAGCTGGGCTGCATTCGGGAAACTGCGCAAGAGTGTCTTCTCATCTCAACTACCTCAGTGTCTGAAGATGAAAGTCTTCAACCAGTGTGTGTTACGAGTGATGACATACGGATCCGATACATGGTCTCTAACCATGGGCCTTATAAACAAGCTCAAAATCACACAACGAGCGATGGAGAGAGCTATGCTGGGTGTTTCTCTACGAGATCGAATCAGAAACGAGGAGATACGTAGAAGAACTAAGGTAACGGACATAGCCTTGAGAATTAGCAAGCTAAAGTGGCAGTGGGCAGGGCACATAGCGCGAAGAACTGATGACCGTTGGGGCAGGAAAATTATAGATTGGAGACCCTTCGACCAAAGACGCAGCGCAGCCAAAGGACGTCCACCGACAAGATGGATAGACGACCTTGTTAAGATCGCAGGATCAAACTGGATGCAAACAGCTAGTGATCGGGCGCTGTGGAAAACCGTGGGGGAGGACGGTCGGTCGAGTTCAGCAGTGGACGTCCTTTGGCTGACAATGATGAATGATGATGATGGTTCGAGTGACAGATACTACCTACCGAACGTTACCGATCACTTCCGAGTTGCAACAAAGTTCGTCCGGCGGCGTCGGCTTGTTGGATTCGCGCGAAATATAACAAATGGTTGTTCAATTTAAGTATAAATTAGTGCCGTCGAATATTCGAATAATCGATTTTCTAAATTCGAATATTCGAAACAACTTACTATTCGAATAATTCGAATATTCGAATGCAAGCCCTAGTCACAAGACAACGTGTCATACGAGCAGGCTTCTGCTATTTATCCACCAGTACGTAGATCCTACGCTGATATGACCAGAACCCCGGCCTCCTTTTCTGGCTCCTCGACAGCACACCAATCACATTCTTCTCCCCCTCCGTCAGTCTCATATAAAAAAACAGTTACTCGACCTTCTCGCCCCCGGGCGCCCTTGAGTAAAGGCTATGACAGACAGGCGCATCAGGCAATTACTCGCGATTGTGCCTCCTCCCTCCCAAATGGGTGTGCCCTAAATGTTTCCTCTTCCTCTCCTACCTCACCTGAAGACAATGAAAATCTTCTCGAGTTAATCCTCTCCTTAATTCTTCGCGTAGTTACCGGTCATGGAGACCGCATACCGTCCAACGTTGTCGAAAAGCTTTCCCAGTTCTCCCAATTCTCATTACGAAATAGTTATAATGAATCCCAGTCCCACGGTAGTTCAGTGGAACTGCCAAAGTATTAGACGCAAAAAACATGTTTTGATTTATTTTATCAACAAATACGCTCCATCTATCTTTGCCGTCTCGGAGACATGGTTGGTGCCCGAATCACGTTTCCGTGTTGCGGGCTACGCGTGCCTCCGGGATGACAGAGATGATGGCTATGCAGGCAGTGCTTTACTCGTAAAGCGCTCACTGCCCTTTTCCCAGATCTCCCTCCCCCCGCACAGACGAGCCATTAGTGTAGTGGCTGTGCGAGCGTTTGATATTTCATTTATCTCTGTATATATCCCATACCCAGACTCCACATCCCTTAATGAACTCTGCTCTATCATTTCATCCCTCCCCCCTCCAGTTCTTGTTTTGGGCGACCTTAACGTCCACCATTTATCCTGGGGATGCCATTCTACGGATCCTCCAGGGACAGTCCTTGCAGATCTTTTGGACGACCTCAATCGCATTCTGAACGATGGCAGTCCAGTGGGACTGCCATAGTTCAAAAGAGTCCTCCCTTCTCAAAATCCAGCTTCGGCTGTAGACCTATCTATCTGCTCTCCTAATCTAGCCCCTCTCATCACCTGGTGTGTTCTAAATAGTTCATTCGGCAGCGACCACTTCCCCATCCTTTTAACTCTTCCTAGCAATAGTTCTGAAAATCCTCGCTTGCCTCCTCTCTTAAAGTTTAATTTAAATAAGGCCGATTGGCCCAATTACAGGTCTTCAGTTAATGATAAAATTGATTCCCTTCCAGCAATTAGTCCCAATAACGCTCTCTCCTCTTACTCTCAGTTTGTAACTGCTTTACATAGCTGCGCATCTGATCACATTCCGGAAAAAAGCTGCAATCATAAGTTATCCCCTCCCTGGTGGGACTCTGACTGTACAACATCTGTTCAGAAACGTAGGGAGGCTGAAAAAATATTCAATCGATCAATGACCATGGAGAATTATATAAATTACAAACGGGTATCAGCTAAAACTAGAAAGACATTGGCTAAGAAAAAAAAACTTGGCTGGACTAAATTTTGCGAGTCAATGTCCCCCAGAACCCCTTCTTCACTAGTGTGGAAGCAAATTAAAAGATTCCGTCAATACATAGACTGCCCTAATATCACTTCTAATAACCCTTCTTCTTGGCTTAACTATTTCGCTGACAAACTTGCCCCTCCTTTTGTCCCTTCATTAGACTGCTTTCCTTCTTATACTTCTTGCCCTCCTCTCTCTAACAACTTGGATAACCCTTTCTCTTTTGAAGAACTTCAACTAGCCCTCAATGGGTTGATTGACTCCTCCCCTGGGATTGATGGCACTCCTTACTCCTTTCTGTGTAGATCTCCTGACAAGGCTAAGTCTAATTTCCTCAATCTGATTAATTCCTTCTTTGATCAGGGCTCTATCCCAGACGATTGGAGGCAACAGCTGGTTATCCCTATACTCAAACCCGGAAAAGATCCTCTCGACCACAATTCCTATCGTCCAATCGCTCTATCTTCTGTTTTTCTAAAAGTAATGGATCACATAATTAGGAATCGGCTGGAATGGTTCATCGAATCACAACCGCGTAATCCCTGAGATTCAACTGCTTCATAACGGTGAACCTATCCATTTTTCAAACAAAGTAAAATTTTTAGGCCTAATTTTGGATTCTCGACTGACTGGCACTGCGCATTTTAATTATATTAGCCAAAAAGCAGAGAGAGGAGTAAATGTACTCCGCGCCCTTTCAGAAGTACGATGGGGAGCTCATCCTTATTCGCAGAAACTACTTTATAATGCGATTATCCGTAGCCACTTCGACTACTCCTCATTTTTACTAGATCCAGGCAATAAAGCAGCTCTGGAAAAGCTATCCAAAATTCATTCAAAATGCTTGCGAATCATTCTGGGAGCGATGAAATCTTCCCCTATCAATGCTCTCCAGATTGAAAGCGTTGATCCGCCTCTTTTCCTCCGTAGACAGTATCTTTCTGACCGCTTTTACTTAAAAGTTGCGCAAAATTCCTCCCACCCTCTTTTGGCTAAACTTGAGCTTCTCTCATCTTTAACCGATCCCTCTGAATCTCCGCGAAATATTTCTTGTATTCTATTAAGTTTCCAGAAGTTTAACCGTCTTCCTACTCCAATTGAGAAATTTGCCTTGAATCCTCTTTTTTCAAACAGCTACGAGTCTCTTATCTTTAGTCCCCCTGTAAAATTACATTTTGGTATTTCTAAAGACTCTCTTTGCGCCCCCCCCCAGAGTTCCGTTCTATCAAGTCCGATCGTTGGCAAGGTTGGACGCCAATTTTCATTAACGCATCCAAGTTCTCCGATGCTGGTTGTGTCGGAGCCGCGGTATGGCTCCCAACGTTTAATATAGCCTTAAACTTAAAATGTCCTCCAGTCTCCTCAATTTTTACAGGCGAATCGATTGCCATATTAGAGGCTGTCATGTATATAAAATCCCACTTCCTAAATAACTCCATTATCTTCACTGATTCATTGAGCTGTCTTCAAGCGATTTTGGCCAATCCTTTTAAAACTAAAACTAAGTTTCCCATCATTCTCAAAATCAGAGAAGCTCTCCTCGAGTGTAAAAAAATTGGTATAAATGTTGTTCTGACCTGGATCCCCAGCCATAAGGGAATACCTGGAAATGAAACCGCTGACTCTTTAGCGAAGGTTGCCATCTTTTCTGGCTCTCTAGAACACTATAAATTATTTTCCCATGACGCCTTGTCCCTGCCTCGATTTCACTTGTATGAATCATGGAACACTCATTGGAACTCCACCAAGAGATCCGTTGGAAAATACTTCTCCGATATCCAGCAGACTATTCCCCCAAGACCATGGTTCTTCAAATATACCAGCCTCTCAAAAAAAGTGGTTTCTACTATCTGCAGACTCCGTATTGGCCATTCTTGCACTCCTGTACACTTGGCAAAGCTTCGGATTAAGAACAATTCCCTCTGTGAGTGCGGCCTTGACGAAGGCACAACCAACCACATCTTTTTCAACTGTCCTAACATCGGCGCTTCCTTTTTCGATTTCCTTCTTAAAAGCTTTCCCCGCCCAACTAATATTAAATGTGTTCTTTGTAACCTCTCTCCCCCGCTTCTTAAATCTCTTTCAAAATTCATAATAACCCAAAACATTAACTTATAACCAAATGTAGAGCAAACCTGTGACAAACAAATATGAATTGTTTTCTTCATTTTTGTTTGTCACCATTTTCCTTTTCACCCCCCTCTTCCTCATTTGACTCCATCATCCCCGTTATACTAATCGCTTTATAAAATATACTAGTTTAAATTGTGTTGTGTTCATTTCATTCATTGTATTTGTGTTGTCCTCTTTGTTTTAGGTGGTACATTTGCTTAAAGCCAGAAAATCATTCATTTTGCTTATATATCCCTTTTCGTGTAAATGTTGCACACGTGTCATTGGCGGAACGGTATACCGAACGGCTGGTAAACTTAAGTTCTTCGCCACAAAAGAAAAAGAAGAAGAAGAACAACAACTACATAACTAAATAAATAAAAAAACAGTCCGAATATCATGTTTTTGTTAAGGAAATTGTATTTAATGATGCCTATCATTCATGATTGAAGTATTTTCAATAAAATTAGTGAGTTTTGTTTTTAAGCCATCCCACGGACCAATATGGTCGATATTCTAAGACAGTGCCATACATGGAGTAGTTTGGTACTATATATTTTTTTATAATAATTTAACGACCGTCATAGTGTGGTGGTTTACGTTCCGGACTACTAAGATAAGCAGTCGGTTCGAATCCCGCCCGCACAACCATAACACATATGTCTATGGACATGTGTGTTAATATGTCTTTGTTATCTATACTAATATTATAAAGCTGAAGAGTTTGTTTGTTTGTTTGTTTGTTTGAACGCGCTAATCTCAATAACTACTGGCCCGATTTGAAAAAATTTTTTTGCGTTGGATAGTCCATTTATCGAGGAAGGCTTTAGGCTATATAACATAAAGATACGACTCATAAGACCACAGCAGAAATGAAAAATGTTGCGAAAACGGGAGAAAGATATTCCTTTTGAGAGCTTCCGCTGCATACGCTGCGGAAACCGCTTAAGTTACACAAAAATCATGTATGACAGGATTGTTCAGCATTAAGAGTTCTATAATAAAGTCCGCGACAGCATATGTCTATCTTTTATGGTTGACTTACTACAACCTTTTTTATGTTAATAAATTTGTATAAAAATAATGTATTATTTTTAGAGGTGTATTATACACACAGGTATTTATTCTTATCAAAATAAATACATTCATCATCACGAGCATTTCATTTAGAACCAAGTTGCACTTTATATCATTTGATTCCAATAAATATCTTAGGAGCTATCACAGTTTTAACATAACTCCGCACCAAAATAATGTTCGCAGCTTAAGTACAACGTGCGCTTGCGCTAATATATTATAAAGCTGAAGAGTTTGTTTGTTTGAACGCGCTTATCTCAGGAACTGCTGGACCGATTTGAAAAAATATTTCTGTGTTGGATAGCTTATTTATCAAGAAAGGCTTTAGGATATAAAACATGACGCTGCGACGGGAGGGGAGGGAGCAAACTCAAAACGCGCGGACGAAGTCGCGGGGACCGCTAGTATAACTATAAAGTACGCCTTCAATATCTTTAAAGTATCAGCGCAGACGCTCACGGATCAAAAGGTCACCGGCGCACGCATTTACAAAAGTATAACAAAAGACTTGATAAACACATCAGTGAGGGATGATCCTCACTATTGTAGAAAAAAATATTTACACTAACTATAAGCATGTTATTTGAAGGAATCATCCTGTTTAAATGATGCCAGATGACTTTGGAGTATTAATAAATATTTCTTTATTTATTTAAATAATGACTGTAAATATTTTCATTAATTTAATTTGTAAAAAAATATACATGTGGTCACGTGATCGTGAATGCCTAGCAGTGAACGTGACTCTGATATTGGCGCCATGACATTTCAAGCATTCACGTGATACATAAAAATTGAATTTATTAGATAATTATTCAATATTTTAAATGGTAAATAGTTTGGAAATAAAATGTTTTTTGTTGATTAATAATTAATATACTACTGAGCTAAAGTATGAACTCAATTTTAAAATTAGGCCAACGAGTCTTTTGTAATTATACCTTCATACTTCAAAAATATATTAAGAAAGCTACTCTATTAAGACTCTGTTTCGAAACTGATGTCTGATGTGATAGATGTCAATCCATTGACATCCATTAATCAGACGGTGCCATATTTGTGTACTCTTTTAGTTCGCGAGGCGTCATCTACTTCTAAATACAATATCATTGATTGAACTATACTACTACGTATGGAAATGACATCCCGAAGGAACCTCGTGCGAAATGACTTGACCAGACATCAACGCATGCGCGGTATCCCAGTCACTCACTCCCGCTCGTAGCTTTCCCTTCCACCATATTTCGATATGCAATATGACATTTGGTCAATTAAATTCGTCAAAAATGCTGTCTTGTTTTTTAAAACCATGCAACAATAAAACTCACAAGAAACAAAAAGATACCGGCGTTACCTTTCAGCGTTAAGTAAATAAAATGTTAACTGTAACCTACTTAATAATTTTTTCAAAGTTTTAAATGTTTTGTATGAAATTGCCGCCATTTTATACGAAAATCAATGAATATAAAAAGTGACTCGCATAGAATGGAAAAGTAGGTAATAAGAGGTGAGGAAATGCGATGTTGTGCTACTTCTAATAAAAAGTTTTTACATCGGTGGTTTTTCCCGAGTAATTTTGTGTGATAATTTTAAACAAAGAAAAAGATGAATTGAAAAATAATCAAACTAACTTAACACTTCGTTCTATGATAATTTAACGTAAACCACCCTCGTAGGCTGTAGGTAGCGTTTATAAATAAATAGTAATCCATGTTAGTAACTATTCTACATTTAAATAAATTAATATTCATTCAACACAGTCAGGTATAATAGGCACTAAAGCCTGTGTCACTTCTGCAGTTTCATATTCAACATTCAAATTTCAAGGTATACATCAGTCTGACTGATGACAGTTCCCGTCAAAATCTTATCATCAAATTGCGCACACTTTTTGCTTGGCATAGCGTCTCTATACGTAGTAGGTAGTAATACCTCGATGATTTGGAGTCGGTGCATGATGTGCACAGATTATTTTAATGAACGTAAATTTGAGAACATGCACCTACTCCAAAAGAATTTGTTTCTCCTAAACTGCGGTCTAATGTGTTATGTTGAGCTTGTAAGTTAGTTTTAGAAGGCGGTAATTTTTTAAAATTATTTTTTATTGCATTATTATTAGTTAATATTACCCATTCTCTAAAACTACTAGAACGATTTAGATGGAACTTACACTGCTGTACCTTAGGGTACAATTCAAGTTCAGTTCAATGGTTGAAATATACCTGATTGAACTAAAAAATATCATCTCGCTATGACTTCTCGTTTTCGAAAATCCGTGAACAAACACACAACACACACACTTACGAAATGTTGGACACATGTTTGGAAGCCTTAATATATCAGCATACTCAAATATTATCGACTTCTAACGATATCACATACATGCACATTGAATTGATTAGCTTCTTTTTTTAAAGTCGGTAATTAGCGCAAGAAAATCAATGAAAATATAGTGCTGTCTGTAGCCATTTAATCGCTCCATTATAAAACTAAACAAAATACAGGAATAAGTTATTCAACTTCAAATTATATTCCATATTCATCACGTTAGTTTTAACCTTTGGCTTTTATAGATCATGATGATGGCACGCAGGATGGGTGAAAAAAGATAATGGTGTGGAAACGTGAAATGATTCGCGCCTAAACTTATTTTTGCGCCATCTAGTTACGACTTTCAGAACTAACAAACAACAAACTGGATTATCTGTTTGGCTAGCTATATTTTTCTTGATAGCGACAAAACGGCGAGTGCGAGAGAATGGATAGAGGTGACAACTGACAACTACAACTTTGCCTTTTTTTTTTTGAATGAACAACTTTAACTTTTTATCAGTGTTGCTATTGTACTTCTTTAGTAGTAGTAGTAGCAATCAAATAAAAAACGACGAGTTTTTACGTAAAATCAATTAAACAAGTACCTAAAGTTTATTTTTCCAAAGACAAATAAGATATATACCTATGTCGAATAAAATAAAAGACGCCTAATTTGAAAACTTCACCTGTTTGAAAGTAGGCAATCATTTTGGTAAATTTTATTTTTAAAATCGGTTGTTTTATACTTATTCAGTGATGTATGTCTCATCTGACATTGGTAAAATCGGCCGTAAATTGAAACAATAAATCTGTTGACAATTTAATATCGATTGATGCCAAATATTAAGTTAAAATATTTTAGCTCCATGGGCAGACACGTGAGTTTTCGAACTTTTTTTTTCAATTTTTGTACGGCCACTTTTAGTAGAAAATGACGCTTTGTGATTGGCCCATGCATTAAACCGTTCAAATTCGTAGCAACTGTCGTCAAACTTCAAAATGCATCACAAGTTCAATTTCAAACGTATGGCCGTTTGAAACTCCTTTGTGAATTTGTCAACAATCACATAATTTTACTATTTAATTCCTTACAATTTGTTTGACTATACTGTGTATTTTTAAGCTAGTTTAAAATGTCCTCGATCAAAGAAGATGAAAAGAAAGAAATCCCTGAAATCATACACGATCCTCAAACCAATTGTTCATACCAAAGGTTGCGATTTTTTGGAAAGGTGAGTTGAATTTTGAATTCGTTATATCATAGGCCTTCTTTACTAATCTCGAAATTGACATATTGAAATATAGGAAATTTTACTGTTCATCGATTCTTGTGACTGAATAATACACCTGTTTAAAAATACCAGTACATAACCGTTAAGAAAAATGCTGGTTGTGGCCTTTATTTTATCAATTAATACTTATGCTTCCCGATTATATTTTAAAGTTATTCTCATCTACGTTACCTAGGTACTATCAAAGTATGGATTAGAATTTCAGTTACAATAAATTCATAGGTATTGTTTCATTACTTTTTAGGGTGGTTTTGCGAAATGCTACGAAATTCAAGACTTATCCAACCACCAAGTCTATGCGGGCAAAATAGTGTCAAAGAAGTTGATGGTGAAGACCAGCCAGAAAGAGAAGATGGCTCAGGAGATCTCAATCCATAGGTCTTTGCAGCACAAGCATGTGGTTGGGTTCCACAGCTTCTTTGAAGACTCACTTAACATATACATCATACTAGAGCTTTGTAAGAGACGGGTTAGTATTGTTGTTCTATTTTTAGATCATAAGATTTCATTGTGATAATTATTAGAAACATAAATAAACATTGATAAAGCACTTATCAGCCACAGAGAGTTATCTTTTATGTCATATTGAGCAGATACTGATGAGATTAGAATTGATTGTAACGGGATTGCTACCATGTATGTGTATGTATTAATGACCATGTAAGTTTAAATCAAGATACTGATGAGATTCCAGAAAGTATTCTAATAAATAATACTTTCTGGAATCTCATCTCATTTTCTATAAATAGATCTGAAACATAACTTGCACTTATTCTAACACCTTAGACATGAGTCTATCTTTTCACCTCTAGATAGTTGTTACCATTATTTCATGGTGGTTAGCTATAACTTGTTTTAATGACAACATCACATAATCATGAGGTGAAATTAAGTATTAAACCTAGTAAAAATTATAGCAAGTTCATAATACATATAAATATATTCTGGTACAGTCAATGATGGAGCTTCACAAACGTAGAAAAGCCATAACAGAGCCAGAGACCCGGTTCTACATGCACCAGATTCTGCTCGGAGTGCAGTATCTGCATAGTAAGCGGATCATCCACCGAGACTTGAAACTTGGCAATCTGTTCCTTGATGATGACCTTCATGTCAAGATAGGAGATTTTGGCTTGGCAGCCAGGATTGAATATGAAGGTTAGCGCCCTATTTATGTTTCTTAAAAAGTTATCATTCAGCATCATCATCATTTACACAGACAAAGTACATCTGCTGATAAACATGCCCCAGACAACATAAATAATGTCTCAATAATCTGATACTTTTACTACCAACAGTATTACACTTGCCTCTTTACAGATGCCTTGGTAAACTATCTCCTCGTGAAATGCAAATTTTAGATTGTTATTTGTCTGAACACAGGAGAGAGAAAGCAGACTTTATGTGGCACGCCCAACTACATCGCGCCAGAAATATTGACGAAGAAGGGCCACTCCTTCGAAGTGGACATATGGAGCTTGGGCTGCATTATGTACACACTGCTTGTGGGGAAACCACCCTTCGAGACCTCCACACTCAAAGATACTTATAAACGCATCAAGCAGTGTGAATACAGGTAAGAAAGTTTTTGGTATTTCTTTCAGTTGGAGTCTTTTCTTTTACAAGAGTACAAGAGACTGTAAATGTCATAATTTATTCCTCTTGCTTTCTTGTATCTTGTTCCTTTAGGTATGCTGCATGACTTCTCGCATCGCATATACAAATTTTAGAAGGTTTAATTTAATTTACCATTTTCTATTTGTCCCGAACCAGTGAAGGCGTTGAGTTAATGCTGGGTCTATGTTGCGCTGGCCCCTGGCATAAGTTGGGCACACGGTACGCCCAGGCCTTGGTCGAACATAAGACAGTCACACAACAGTACAGGTGGTCTATTCTGCCATTCGCGGTGATGGTCAGCCCTCTGCCGTGCATACGACGCTTACTTGTGTTGTTACCATTCATATTAGGGTTCAAGCTAACAATTTCATGATTTGTAAATACATTTGTGAATAACAAATCAACAGTTTTTGAAATTTTATATTTCAATATGTGGTACTCGAAAATTTGCTTATCGTAATTCAAATAGACACCCTCTTGTATGTAAATTATACAATACATACTTATAAAATTATACAATAAATTATAATTATACAATTATAAAATATACAATACCGAAATTATAAACACAGACATTTAAGTTTTACATCTAAAAAGGTCATGACTAGGTTCAAATTAAAGCCACACCATACGCTGGCACAGCATAGTATAGGTCAGTCTTCAAAACATTGTATGAACTTCATATTAAATTACACACGAATTACAAGTTTCGATCAGTTCACCCAACATCTGTGTGCCAGTATTGTCTGTGTATGTACTTACGCTGAATCACACCACATCCACTGTAACTTTATCTCAATCAAACAATCAAATCTCTCCTCTTTTTAACCTCCTTCAAAAAAGTATCATTCGGCTCTCTCTTTATCAATTCGGCTGTATGTTTTTATATATATATATTAGCATATATCTAACACTAAATTAAACCCATAGGATCCCATCATCGCTGCGCAAACCTGCAGCGTCCATGATAGTACTGCAACTGCAGTCGAACCCGGCGCGGCGGCCGTCGGTGGACAAGCTGCTGCAGCACGAGTTCTTCTCGTCCGGCATCATGCCGGCCGCGCTGCCGGCGTCCTGCCTCACCACGGCGCCGCGGACCGACCAGCTGGAGGGCGTGGCGCTCCATCGCCGGCCGCTTAACGAGGTCAACACTAATGGTAAGGGATTGACACCCGTATAAGGACTAGTCTAAGTGAATAACACTTTATAATTGCTACACGTTCAATAGTGTATTATAATTTATTATAAATAAAAGGTATGGGTGTAAATGTGCCTGAAAAAATATTTTAATTCAATTATTTTGGTAGTAGATCCCACAAGATTTGATTTTTGGACAGAACTGGCATGCAATGTGAAGGAGCTGCAAACTGGCGCGTGTGAATATAGTAGAGTTAGCCTGTAACGTCCAACTGCTGATGATGTAGCAGCAAGATGAACGTCACTTTTATGGTCGGAATGGTCACCCATCCAAACACGAACCGTGCCTTAGGTTGTTGGTATCCACGTTGCGCCAGTAACATGCACTTGCCATTACAGGCATGAGGCATGCAAGTTGCTTATTCGGCTACAGGCAACTGTATCGCCGCCTTTGTCTTGTAACTGCCTATCTTATAAAATATCCTTATAGTTTATTATATAGAAGAAGGTAGGATGCACCTGGACAGATGGGCCCAAATCGTCACGCGATGCGATGAATACCAGCAAATGGCTATCGCCGCAGAGGCAGACCCAGAATGCGCTGGTGTGGCGATTTGGTCAGTTTTGCTGAGGTTTGGGAGTCGTTGGCCATGGGTAGAGATAGATGGAGGAGTTTGGGAGAGACCTTTGCCCAGCAGTGGGATGGAGTAGGTTAAAAATAAAAGTTTATTAACTGTTGTGTTTTGTTGAAGTAGAGCACGCGATGGCGGTGGACTCGCCGGTGAAGCGCGACCCGCTGGGCGCCGAGCCGCGCGCGGTCGAGCCCACCTCGCACCGGCAGAACCTCGTCGCGCTGCGGGACCAACTCGCTGCGCTGCTTGTTGGCAAGGTAACAACAATATTTTCAATATACAACATGTGGTATGATGTATAGGTCAGGGGAGAAAGGAGCTGAAGCTTCATAAGCTGAGCTGAATCATTAAGAAGTAGTGAGATTGTGGTAGTAGATCTACTGAGCTCAATAAACTACATGTCAGTCAAATCAATCATTGTACTTCAGTTAACGATTTTGGGAATATGACATTATTTTAAATATGCCGTAACTTCTGCATTACAAAGTAAAATGAGTATGGTATCGTTATGGTTAATTTGTAATAATTCAGAAATGAATATTTATTAAAAATAACAATATATTTACAGGAAGAAAAATATTTAACTTTGTAAACTTGTAACTGTTTCTTTGTAAATACATAAATGCAAACAAACCAGGACAGGACATCATCGATACCAAACACTAATGAGTTGTTCTTATGTACGAAGTATTTATATTCTAGCAGTTTCCCTCAGCTGTGACAGCGTAAATATTGTATAATTGTAAATAGCATACTTGCGGTCCCCCGCAACTGTGATCGCGCGTTTTGAGTTTGCCTCCACCCATCCCGTATGGCAGTGTGATGTTTTAAAATAAAAAAAACAATGATAAACTTAAATTACATGGTTTGCGTGGGTCTCCATTTAAGAAAGTATGCCTGTGTTTGGCGACCTCACTCTTCCTAGATGTGGTAGTTCAGTGTATGAGTTTAATTATTGTTAAGTTTCATTAAAATCTATTCAGTAGTTTCAGCGTGAACACCCTTACTTTAGCATTTATAATATTAGTAAGATATTAGGATACAAGTTTACGGTCATCCAGGGACTTCACATTCGAGAATATTTTAAATTTAAGAAATAATCTGATATAAACTGTTAATCTTTTTATGATTATTACTTTTAGTGACTTTAAATTCATGACTTTGTTAATTTAATGTTATGACATTATTATCACAGTTATTTGATTATTTCATTATAAACTCACTTTTTTATAATATTTGCACGCCGGCATGCAGGCTGAATACACTACCTACTTTTATGATGTGGAGATTGTAACTTTGTATTTTATTTTATTTTTGTGTATTCTGGCAAATAAATGATTTATTCATTAATGCCGCGTACAATCATGGGTATGTCTAATATCGTGATACCAATTACTAGTTCAGTTATCACGTAACTCACACGCGTATTCACTCCCGCAGCTCAAGTGCCGTCCGGAGTGCCTGACGGACGAGCTGAGCGACCCGGCCGCGCAGCCGCTCGTGTGGGTCGGCAAGTGGGTGGACTACAGCGACAAGTACGGCTTCGGCTACCAGCTGTGCGACGAGAGCGTCGGCGTCATGTTCAACGACACCACCAAGCTGATCATGCTGGCCAATGGACTGTGAGAATTGAGGATTTAACGCACTCGATGCGTTTGGTCGTCTAATAAATTGACCTGTGGCCGTAGTGCGAGTCGGAGCGAGACTTACTCGATCAAACGAATCGAGCGCGGTACGTGAATTTATATGAGACTGAAGCAACGCCGTCTAATGGCTCGCGTGTACACTAAAACAATCCCATATAAAATGACGTTTACGCGCTCGATGCGTTTGATCGAGTAATTCTCGCACCAACTGGCACTACGGCTTCTGATCATGCTAGGTTTTTATTGACCGGACCGCAGACTGCAGACCGCATCCAGTGTGTCAAAGCTTGCAGTGCAAGGAGGAGTTTAGGAATTGAGAACAAGTGTAGTTGTGCTAGACCGGCTAAAAGTTTATAACTTTCTAACAGTATTTTATAAGTACGTAAAACTCTGTTTAAAGTCACTTTGTTATAATGTTGGTAACAGATTGTAAAATGTTTTTGCTAAAAAAGAAAAGATTCCATATTTAGAGTGACTGTAAACTGAACTAACTTTTTATCTAACCATGCGGACTCTTCTCGCGAAAATTTCGTAATAATCTGTACATAGCTTAGCAGATAGTTAATCAATGAATAATAATCACCATAGTTATGTTTGTCAATTTTCATAACAGCAGTCTAATATAGTCTGGCTGAATTAATCTATTGAGGTCCATCAATCAATACACAGTACGATATGATTTTACGTGTGATACTGGTAGCTCTTTGCCATACTAAAAGCACATGTTTCTGCAGGAACGTGCACTACATCAACCGACAGGGGCAGGAGCAGTACATGACGATGCGCGACTACCCGTCGGAACTTGACAAGAAGATGAAACTGCTCACATACTTCCGCCGATACATGACTGAACACCTCATGAAAGCTGGTGAGTCCTCAATCCTTACCAAACTTACATTGACAATTATAATATGAGACGTTCAATTGCCTACTTTTGTCTGGCCTGGATACAAGAACAATGTCTTACGACACAACCCTGTCGCCAGAATGTGTCGCCTATATAATCGTTTGCAGGACAGGCTTGACATTTACAACGATTGCTCTTCTCGGTACAAAGCTGCAGTAGAAGTTGTCGCAGATGACCTCAGCTAAGCCTAAAAAAAAACTTTTTCAAATCTTATGTTGTTTTTTAATTTAAATCTTAGCTTTGTACTTTAAGGTAATATTGTTTACATGCAACTTCAGTTTGGTGCACAGGTGTAACACTTTAGGGCATTAGTCCGGTTTCTCATAGTTTGTAATATTTTTTATGTTATCTTAATATGATTAATGTCTGTATTTGTTACCATTAAAAAAAAGGTGCTCATTAAAAAATGTTGAATAACAGGTGCGTCGATGCCGGTCAGAGAGAGTGACGGTCTGTCGCGATTGCCGCATCTGCATCAGTGGTTCAGGACCACACTCGCAGTCATTATGTACCTAACGAATGGAACTTTACAGGTAATGTAACACCATCATACCTACTTATACTAAGTAATTTCTGTTAACAATGATGTGCTAATCAAATTCTCCACTTGCAGATCAACTTCCAGGACCATACCAAAATCATACTCTGTCCGCTCATGCAGGCAGTGACATACATTGATGTTGAGAAGAACTTCAGAACATTCCGCTTCAGCACAATCGAAGAGCATGGCTGTGATAAGAAATTATACACCAATCTTACGTACGCTTTAGAGAAACTAAACAGTGTATTAGCCAATAAGCTTTGCTAGCCTTTGTGTTGTGGCTGCAGGATAAGTAATGATATTTAATTTATATGAATTCGATGTTGCCCATAAGGGTAGGCTCTAGCAAAGCCCAAACCAGTGTCTCATAGGGTTAGTATGTCTCTTAAAGTGGCAGTATAGCTTATTACTGACCCTGTAGTTTAGTATAACTTTTATGATTTTGTTAAAGAAGTTTAAATCGTCACAAAAATCAATTTCGACGTAGGTTTCTTACTTTTTTTCTTACTAAATATGTCCACTGTTATATTTATTGTAATAACTGTTTTTCACCTGCTGAATTTGTTGATGATATCAAATTATTGTTAAGGGAACAAAATTGGCAGGATGAAACTTTAAAACACTTTTTGAACTACTATTTCTTTTGACTAATACTGTCGCCAAACGTTTTTTGTATTGTTAGTGCCTTCAACATTTAATTTTATTGTAAGTTAGGATAAATTCTAGTTCTTTGTATTTGACTCTAATTTAGTAAATGAGCAAGTGCACCATGACTGTGCCGGGTGCCGGCTTTACCGATCATTTGGAGTTATTTAGTTTTATAAATATATTTTTATAAAACAAGTTTGTGCTTCAGTAGCATCGGATCAATCTTGTGTTTGCATTTAATTTGGCACTCAATAAATTGCTGCTGCATTGTTTTTATTGTAGATTTTGCCTTAAATTTCCTTAAGATGTTTCAAGACATGAGAATCCAATTTAGAAAGTTTATAAAATGTCAGTATTATAAATTTTCGATGATGTTGAAGCACTGCCTATTTGTAATGTAACTTAAAAGTTTCTAACATAATAAACATTGACAATAAAATTATTACAAAAAAGCCATTATTTATATTATTTAAAACAATTTTATTCTATTGCTCATCAAACAGAATGCAGATGTTTGTCACAGTAAAAATAAATAAACAACAGAAATATTACATTGACCCAAGAGATGACTCTAGTTATCATATTCTGTAAACAATGCTAATTTAATTTGAGCATTGTTGTAATAAAATAATAGGAGGAATATCACAAATCATACACTTTATACATCACACAAATAACTAAACTACCTAATGCCCATAATTATAACTCTGAATGTATGTGTTGATGTGGCAGGGGGTCGCTGGGGTGGACAAACAGGCCTTCTTTGGCTTGCCAATCTGTGTATGCTCCATACTGAGAGTTGATGCCAACTATTTCACCCTGTCCACTGATAGGCCTGCCAAATGTGCGACCTGATCCAGCTAAGTATCTGAAACATTATAGTTAAAATCTTAGTGTTAATATCCATTTGATTACCAATAAATTGAACACCAATCACATACATTGCTCTGATCCAAAAGTAAGTATGTACCTAATGCACTTGTTTTGGAAATCAGACAATAGTGTTAGCACAACATCCAGACCCGAGAAAAATTTTGATTACTATATTGACCCAACTGGGAATCGAATCCGGGACCTCAAAGCGGCAACACCTTGAAACCCAGTGTGCTTAGCCACTACACCACAGGAGTCATCTAATAATAATAGAAAAGCCCTTTAGAAAAGTTAATTTGTTTCATTTGTAGGATGGAATAACAGTATGTATCATTTAAATTTGGTTTAGACATTAATTCAAAAATACTAGTACTGCACTTCTCCACTCTAGGAACTTTTCTTTTAGGAAAACCTCTTTCATAAATGAATATCTATGCCATGCTTGGCATTGTCTGGACAAAAGAGCAAACCAATTGCTGGGAAAAATAATGATGTAAGATTCACTTACGTAGCAGTGTCCACATGCTTGAGTTTCACAGGTGTATCTCTTCTCCAATAGTCATTATTGCACACCACTGTCCAGTTGTCACCACTATCCCCTTCACCATCTTCATCTCCATAACATGACACTTCTTGGTTGCTCGACAGAGGTGATGAGAAGTAGTGAGAGTGCAGATTTTTCTTTGTTGCTACATGTTGAAGTCTTATCACCGAGTTGCATTTGATAGGTGCACTGCAAATGAAATATTTTTTAAGTAAGTGACTTAGGTACATAATAATATACTTTTTATTTATATGTAAAGGAATTAAGAAATAATATATTAATAATTATGTCATACTCATAGTTAATATTACTCAAGATTATATCTACAATTCCGAAGGTGACTCGAAACAAATCAATCTATGGAGTGAACGGTCATTTTTACATACCCACGTTTACAGGTCTCGCCTGTGGCCGCTCGTACGGCCCAATGGCTGTTGTGATCGTCAGATACGTCCACCCCGGTCACTGATTGTTGGCCAGAGCCAGAGCCATACTTCACGTCATGAGAATGCAGCCGCAGTCGAAGGTCTGGGTTTATTAATTTAAGTATTGTCCCACATGTTACATATTCAGCTTTAGATCCTGGAAAAGCCAATAATATTGGGTTATCGGCAAAATATTACAAAAGTTAAGTTTCACATCCTCCCATAATATAGGGCCACGTAATTGCATAGTCAGAGGTAATGTTGATAATTTTGTTAGGTACAGAAAAGTCATCACTCAATTGCGCACTACTATTAACATACCTTCTGAAGAACGTATTAACAATACCACAAATGCTACTAAAGTTATTAAATAGTACGAAACAACGGGAAACTTGTGAAAAACCATTTTCACGTTGGGGGACCGCCTCGCTCTTTCGCTCGTTGTTTGACAGCTGGTGACAGCTGTTGTAAGCAATTGAATGAAATGTTGTCATTTTTTTTTTGTATATTTGTTCCTTGAACAAGCTAAGGTCTTAGGACCATGCTGCCTTGTCATAGGTTTCTTTATTTTGTTATATTTTTTATTTATTTTTCCTTTTTTATCCACTGAATTGGACTGGCAAAAGACATATGTCCGTACAGCCCTGTGCCCCTGTTTGATAAAGATTCTTATGTAGAAGTCGAAGAAATTATCATTCACTTCTGTTATCTTCTTCTCTTGCTTTCCTGTTGTACAGCATTAATTGCTGCTCTTCTCACTTGAAACTGCTTTCATAAAGTATTTAATGATGAGGTAATTCTTCTTCTTTTTTAATGGCAACGAATCAGATACAATACCTTGCGCCGTACTGAATTCAAGGTGTAAGGCTTTTACACGGACGAAAAATTTATATTAAAACGAAATGAATAAATAAAGATATACGTCTTTTAAGCATATTTTAACGAAAATCTAAACATAAATCTTGAATTAAAAAAAAAGGTACAAGAAAAGGGTGAAGGTATTAAAAAAATATAATTGGAAGAACGGGTAGTAAACAGAAGTGTTTATATTATAAGGTAATTTTGTTACGATTTATGAATTTTGACAAAGTTTTTAAAATTGGGGAAGACAAGGATTTTAAAATGCATTTTATGTTAGAAGGGCGGGAAAATTTTTAAGGGAGGAATCCCGACCCGAAAGTACTCGGAGGATATTCAACCCATTCTCCGCCTTTTTCATAATATAGTCAAAGTGCGGCACTCCTGTTAAGAGGCATTTCACATTAAAGCGCGAATTCCTAAGATTTATGATTCCCGAATCTCTATCCTTGGTACACACATTATTTGAAAATTGCGAAAGATAGAACAATGTTTGGTGTTGATCTAATGATCAACACCAAACATTGATCTATCTCTATATTACAACTGTCAGTGGCCAATCTCCCACAATCATTGCACTGAAAAATTGTCGTAGACATTTATCTATTAATAATGCGAATAAAAATAGCTTGTAAAAATATAGTTATCATTGGACATATGAAATAGAAATAGAAAAACGTTTATTGCCTTCATAAAGAAATAGTACAAAAACATGAGGAATTGACAACATTTCATTTTTGTAAAGGTATGAAAATTCGAAAACCATTTCAAGATTTTGCATTTCTAAACACGTTGAACATTTTTTTAGATTTTTTTGCGCTTTATTTGTAAAGTTAAATGAAAAAGACTGAAACGAACATGGAAGTTGGCATTTCACAGGTTACGCTTTTGCAATGACATTTCATGCAGAAAAAAATTGCTTTTGAACTTTGAGCTTGCTGTCAGGTGTCAAGTTGACGTTAAGTGTTGTTGTTATTTCCGGTATTGTATTGGAAATTATCGATAAATTACGATGAGGTAAATTGAAGATTATTAAAAAAATATTAAAATACATGCATTCAAACAATTTTTTAGTTTAGATACGAAATAATCATCATGATTCCTCATTAGAAATATGATTGATATTTGTAGTTATGAGAAAATATTGGAGTAATTTTCAGACATCATAATAGTATTAAATAAGAAAGGTTGCTGCGTTGTTTTATTTGGTTATTTTTAACATAAATTAGGTAATGTTACGTAATAAAGTAAAATTAAATACTCAATGGATATACCATCTAAATCGACATCTTAATTCTACAATTGATACAGACCACAACACTATAAACGTCTGATATTTTTTTTATCGAATATAGCAAAGACGTGACCTCGTAACATCCTACTTCCTGTTCTTACGCTCTTTTAGAATGGAGAGTTTTTAAACAATTAATATTAGAGAAAATACTGAAAAAAATGAAAATGAAAAAATATGGGTGAAAAAAAAAATACTTTATTATGTAACATTACCTTATTTAAAACCTTTTACCTATTTAGTTATGTTAAAAGTAACCAAATATAACAACGCTGCAACCCTTCTTATTTAATATTATTATGATGTCTGAAAATTACTCCAATATTTTCTCATAACTACAAATATCAATCATATTTTGAATGAGGAATCATGATGATTAGTTCGTATCTGGGGTGCGATTGTGTAAAGCAATTGTATTCATTTGACAGGGGTTTGACAGATCATATCGTACGTTTTGAACTGTCAAATGAAAACGATTGCTTTACACAATTCCACCTCTGAACTAATAATTTGTTTGAATGAAAATGATTTTTTGACAACCTTCAATTTGCCACATCGTAATTTGTCGATAATGTCGAATACAATACCGGAAACAACAACAACACTAAACGTCAAAGTGACAACTGACAGCAAGCTCAAAGTTCAAAAGCAATTTTTTCTGCATGAAATGTCATTGCAAAGGCGTAACCTGTGAAATGCCAACTTCTATGTTCTTTTCAGTCTTTTTCATTTTACTTTCAAAATAAAGCGGAAAAAAATCTGGAAAAAGGTTCAACGTGTTTAGAAATGCAAAATCTTGAAATAGTTTTCGAATTTTCATACCTTTATAAAAATGAAATGTTGTCAATTGTGATAACATGAATGTATCAAATCATGTCACGGATTGAGTGTTTAGACATTATCACGGTAAAAATAAAAGGTTATTAAAACATAAATTTCTAAGAAGTATTGGTATTATTTTTTAACAAATCGTCCCCAAAATAACTTTCTGCCCCTTTTTAATCCCATTAAGTGATAATTTTTATAAAATTTGAAAAAAGGGTTATGCCAAAGACAAAAGAAAACCGCTAATCTGTGTCCGAGAAGTGTCAAATTATGAATCAAGTCGCGCTGTATGGCTCTGTCCTATTGCCTTCCCCATAATATGATCGGATAATTTCTTTAAACATGTGTACTCTTACTAATCTGTGGGATAAATTCAACTACCTACTACCTACTCTTGTCCTGGAGTTTAGCGCGGGGAAACGAGAAGAAGTTGAATTTTGTTTCTTCATTTTAGTAATTGTTTTTTTCTAGTAATTTATTGTGATTTTGTGTTGGAATCATGATAATAAATATTGTGTGCTATTGAAGAAAACAATGAAGACAAAGGAGGAAAAAAAGTAAAGCGTGCTCTGATCGCAGATCGCGCCCTCTGATTCGGATCGTTATTCTGGTGCTATACTTCGCCAGCCTCGCATTTCAATGAGTTAGGTTAGACTACTAGCCTAGCCTAACCTAACTCATTGTAGTGTTTTTTTTCTTCTTTGGCACCCGCGGATTGCGATAGCCACGGACGGTGTAATAAATGTAGGGAAACGGAAAGGAAATACAAAACGGAAAAGGAATTTGCAGAAAGAATAAGGGGGTAAATTTTCAAGCGTACTTTTTTGGGCGTCCGGTGACCTTTATAAAAAAACTATCATTCAAAACAGACTCAAAACACACTTTCTTATAAATATAGCTCGTAACTTAAACGTGCATAAAAAAATAGATAAGAATTAACATAAAACTTACAAGAAATAACACGTTGAACATCCGACTTGTATGAGCGGCCTACCCCTGGGAGGCTTGTCCCATTTCAAATTACGCGCACAAAACCACTCACAATTACTCAAAATTTTAACGTATCTTTGATCAAACTATCTTATTTTAAAGATGTGTATTCCATTTCATAACTAAACGCATAAAAACTTCACTAACTATTATATTAAAATACTGAGACGCTATTATGTCTGTGTCCCGCGTCAAACTGATCTTCCAATGCTTGCAGTTGACTAGTTGTTTTCTATTGGTCAAGCTATGGCACGCCCTATTTATGTTTCGGACCGTCCTGAGCGTTAGTCGTGCCCTAACTTGTGCGTGGAAAGGACGGCGCATACGCAAGTTTTAACTCGTTTCCGAGGTAAGTTTTTTGAGAAATGTGTTTTGGTCACCGTGTGTGATAACTTCGGTGGCATGTTTTTGACAACGAACAGAGTGATGTATTGTAACTTCTAGTTAATATGTTGTAGATTATTGGCTCGATATAACGACTTGTAAATATCTTCGCAATGAATTATGTAGTTGAGTAATGATCATGAAGAAACCATTTTGTCATCATTACGGTGGCGTAATTGCGGTGGGCATTGGGCCACCGGAATGACGAATGAGCCACCGTAATGATAAATACCCTTACAATCAATACTGTATTTATTTTAAACACGTAAAGAACCAATATTTAATAAGTTTTAGTGTATCCAAACAAACAATAATGAATGTGTGACCTACTTTGAGGTAACTTAATAGTTTATGTAATGTCCTTTTCGAATCAAATCCGACCACGACGGCTTATCTCTATACTGAAGAAACCATTGCATGGTACATTTTTATAGTGCTTAAGTGTGTACGCAATACACAAGGGCACTCCGTTCCTTTTGCCCGGTGAACAGTGAACTGTGGCAGTGACTTTGACGTTATGAACAGAGACTGAGGTCGGAACCGTAAATATCTAATAACAAATTTTGGTCCAGGGAATCCAGGAATCGAACACGAGACCTCTTAAGTAACAACCAGTGAATTGGCAACTACACTAACGGCAGTGTATTGGTTAATGTAGAGTGTAGATTAAACAAGTTTTGTACCTCAATCTCAATGTGTCAGTCTTCAAAAAATCTTTACTTTGTTCAAGGTATAAACTAAAAATGGGAAAAACACGGCAAAGCAGAGAAGAAAGGTTGGAGAAAAAGAGGATTGCGGAACGAAAAAGAAAAGCAAAATTGAAAAATAATCCTGAAGAACATGAAAAACTTAAAAAAACAGACAGGGATAGATATCGCAAAAACAAGAAAGAGAAGAAGATTCTCCCTATAAACCAATTACCTCCAAAAAAAAGAAAAATGAAACGGGAAAGAAATAGAATGAATTCATTGAGGTATAGGCAAAGGAAGAAAAACACTGCACCTATTATAGAACATGAAGAAATCTTACTGATAGATATTGTAAGCGAACGTACAGATACAGAAGATCAGGACCCCTTAGCCGGGTCATCAAAATCTATAAAAAAGCAACTACGATCGTCTTCTTCAAGAGCAAAATCGCCTATTGATAATCCTAAAAGTCCGCCTGTTCATTTTTCTGGATCGAAGCAACGTGTTACGAGACATACCGAAAGAACCAGTAAAATCAGCCCATCTTTAAATTTGCGTGATTTGTCTATTAGAGAAATGTCTCAACAGAAAGATTTACAGCCCGACGACATCACGATCAATGATTCACTGCAACAATCACACGTATCCTCTGCGAATCTTTCAACATCGATTTCACATAAGGTTGCTACAACTCCTGTTGCTCATTCATCTCGACCACGAGATAGAATTGCAAGAAGGCTCTTTAGACATTCCTCTCTCAGTTCATCCTCAGTTTTGTCTAGTCCATCTAGTGATGTGTCAGTAACAAGTGGTTCATCTTCTAAAACTGAAATTCAGGTTTCGGAAACCTCCCAAAGAAAGGCTCGTTCGCTGTCAGCCAGAAAATTGAAATATAAAATGGGTAAAGAAATGAATATTCTACATAAGCGTATTCAAGAGCTCACACAAATAAATGAAAAATACAGAAAGCAGATGTTCCGGCTAAAAAAATATGTAAGTATTCAGTCACCTTCTCAATCTGGTACTGATTCCGATGCAAGTTGCAATATTGCAGTAAGTGCGGAGAAAAAAACAACAACAAAAAACAAAAATTACATAAATAAGAAGCAGTTGGAGGAAACCATACATAATTTTTATTTAGACGACGAAAACAGCCGCATGTGTCCAGGTAAAAAGGAATATATCACAAGGGGAAAAGAAAGAAAGCAAAAGAGATATTTGTCCGAGTCGATATTTAATCTACATAAAAAAATTAAGAAAATGCATCCACATTGTATTGTTAGTTACTCTCACTTTTGGAAACTAAAACCCTTTTGGGTTATTATTCCAAATATGAAAATAAGAGACACGTGTATGTGTGTCAAGCATGACAACATGCAACTGATCATTACTTCTCTCAAAAGAAATAAAATCATAAATGAGAATACAAATCGGGATGTTCTGAATTCCTTGTGTTGTAATGCAATGGATCCTAAGTGCTTAAATAGACATTGTTATGAATGTAAAAATCGTCAACTGCATTACAACGAATCCGACAATGACAATGAAATGTTTTACTGGTCTTGGAAAGCTGAAAAGAAACCTTACGTCAAAAATGGTCAAACAAAATTTGCATCACAAACCTCTAAAGTAAAAATTTGTGCCCCTCCTAAAACCGTAATAAAAGAGTTCGAGACAATGCTGCCACCTTTTTTAAAACACTGTGCAAATATTGTATCCCAAAGTGTACATATGAAGAAAATTAAAAACGACTTAAAAGCAAATGAAGCTGTAATTCACTGCGATTTTAGTGAAAATTATGGGTTGAAATACGCCAATGAAATCCAAGCTATACATTTTGGAGGGAGTCGTCAACAAATTACACTGCATACTGTTGTCATATATTTTTGTGCCAATGGAAGTTTGAAAACTCAAGCATTGTGTACCATGAGTTCATGTTTACGCCATGATGCTGTTGCTGTATGGGAACATTTAATGCCAGTTTTGAAATTTATAGAAGACAACTGCCCTGAAGTAGATACTACGCATTTTTTATCTGACTCTCCTTCGGGTCAATACCGGAACTGTAAAATGTTTTATGTGATTTCTAAACTCCACTGGAATTTTCCAAGTCTTCGGTTTGTTACTTGGAATTACTCTGAGTCGGGGCATGGTAAAGGAGCGCCGGATGGCATTGGCGGAGTTCTAAAAAGATCAGCAGACCAGATTGTGGCACGAGGACGGGATATTGCAAACTTGGAAACTCTTTTATCTGAATTAAAATCCAACGTTGCCGGTGTCATCTCTGAAGTCATTGATGAGTCTGTAATTCAACAAAAAGATCTGCTGGTGCCTACTTTACGCAGTTTCAAAGGTACAATGCAAGTGCACCAGGCTGTGTGGGATGCAAATAATAAGCATACCGTGGCTCTTAGATCACTAAGCTGTGCATCAGGTGAATGTGCCAAATCTTCCGTCCGTTGTGATCATGGAAAACATGTTGGATTTTATGATATTGAACCAACATCAGAAGGCGTCGAATCAATACCAATGCAATCTTCCGTAGCCCTGAATAATTCACCCGCACAAAAAGTAACAAGCCTTCCAGTTGAGAAAAAGAGTAATGCTATACATGAAAACGTATCCGATAATTTGGCCTTAGATTCAGATGATAGTTTTTGGGTGAAAGTGACAAATGATGACATTAATATTACCCCGTCTACTTCAAATGCTTTACTTTCTTCGCTAAATAAAAAGACGTATCTAGATTGGGACTCTGACGATGAAAATATTTTTTAAGTATTTTTAAAAATGAAGAAGACTGCTCAATAATTCTTAGTATACGTGCGATCTCAATCCCCATAGATATTGTTTTTAAGATCTAAATAATGCAAATTTTACGAGTGATCTCAATACTCATGGACATTGTTGTTAAGATAACTATTTTCGTTGTGTTTAAATAAGATCTAAATAATACTGATTAAACGTGTGATCTCAATACTCACAGATATTGTTAATAAGATAAATATTTTCGTTGTGTTTTTTAAGACCTAAATCATGCTGATTAAGTGTGATCAATACTCACAGGTATTGTTATTAAGATTTAAGATAAATAATTATGTTGTGTTTTTATAAGATATTTTTTGTTATCTATTCGAATTATTCAGTTGATTATTCTAGATGCTTAACCTTTCAGTTCCTTAATAAAAATATATTAAAATACACTCTCATTTTTATTTAAATATTTCAGAAATTTCGCTTAGTTGATTAATGGATAGGGTAATTTCGGTGGCTCTTATCATCATTTAGGTGGCGCGAATTCAAAATTTATTTATATCTCCGAAAGTAATTAGTTTTAAAGAGTGCCTTATACATTATTAGATTCATAGCAACTAAATGTATATTCTTACGCATTTAGTTTCGATGAACAGTGAAAAATAAAATTTGCCACCGTAATGACGAAAAAAAGACGGTTCGAAAATTTACCCAAGGATCAGGTTTAAAAGGTGTGTCGGATTATAGTCATAAATGTTTTACGAATAGGAATTATAATTTTATATTGTTAATACATATATATTCAGAAACACATTTGTATACATCATAATCATATTTATATATCAGGCAGGATATGGATGTTGGAAAAGGAACACGCAAGGATAACAAAGTTAAAATAAAAGTTGAACGATCGTGAGTCTGGCAGGCGAAGAATATATGATTCAGGTCGCCCACTCCAGCACCACACTCACATGCATCACTTGCTATAATTTTGAGGTAAATATTGAACTTATTAATGAAGAGTTGTCGGTATGGCTCCGTTCGAGGACGTGAAACTTGAAAATAAAAACTTGTCCTGTCAAATTATGTCATTTTTTATTGTTGTGTTGTCATTTGAATTTTTAGGATTTTCTTTGATAATCTCTTTGGTACATAATATTTTCGGCAATATTTACATCAATCTTTGTTTAGGAATACTTACTGCGACTTCTTCGAATCTATAATATTCTGTTGTAGTAGAACTGTAGAAGTAACCTACTATGGAAGACTGCAAACCATCTGGAAAACCGAGTGGCCAAGGTAAATAAATATTGGTAAACTTGATATTATTCTAGTTACGTGGTTCTAACAATTTAAAATCCTTTGATTTTAAAACTTATTTCAGCTAACTTCGATCCCGGATGGAACGATCCCCCGACTTTCTCCTATACTGCCCAGCAGACAACTCCAAACAGGCCTCGTAATTTCCTGAACAAAAGGGTAGCCTTTCCCTTATCAGGAACGGGTGCTAGTAATGCGACTCCGCTTCCTGTTAATCTACCGCCTATGCCAGCAGCATTGCCAATTGCTCCGCCTGTACATAGCAACCCCAAAATGTTAATCGAAGAGGAAGGAATAGATATAGACAGTGAAAGTACATTGAATGAAGTGAAAGATATTCTGTTAACGTTTTTAGAAAGTAGTAGTGAACTAGGGCCAAAAGCAAATGATATTAAAAGGAGACTTAATATGATGGAAGAAATGTGGTCTAGTGGAAAGTTAAATAAAAGGATACATTTACAAATGAAAGAGTTGGCTTGTGGTAAATACTTGTGTTGTTTATGTTCATCAATTCCAGTCCAAATTACCTATGCATTCATAAGTTCACTTCAACTCAATTTTTTATCATTGCAGCACTGAGGGATGACCAACCAAGTAAAGCAGATGACATCCACAGGGCTCTGATGGTGGACCATGTGAACTCTGTAGGATCCTGGATGCCTGGAGTCAAGCAACTTGTACACCATTGTATAGCCCGCTCCGAGCTACTAAATATAGATAAAGAGTAAACATTTTAAGTTGTATGCACATAATAAGAATTTAATATTTTGTAACATAATTATATAAGAGTACTTATATAATGTACCTATTGTGTAAGGAAAATTGTGATTATATTTTTGCGATATTTTATTATTTGATGGTATTTTTGTGATTTTGTTTGCCATGATGCTTGGTAGTTATTTTGACAAATGTTAAGAAGTGAAGCATTAAAATTGTACAGCTTATTATTCATGTATACTTACTTACATTATTTACTCACCATTAGTCATCATATGTATATCTCTATTGAGAATCAAAATAATATGTTCTTGTACAAGGGCATTTAAAATTTTTAAAGGCTTAGGCAGCTAATGAAACAACATCTCATACAATTTGTATCTATGATTAATTTATTCAGTCACTTACATTTCTACAAAGAATAGTAAATCAGGATTATATTTACATAATTTTCGACTTTGTAGGACAAACATGACAGGGTTCCAAGGGACCAATACATTCAAAGTAGGTAGGATCTTAAACATCATCTTGTTTAGCCATTCATAAGCCCCGTTCACACACCACTTCATCTGCCTCATTCACTCCTCCCTGGCAGTTCATATGCCTCGTTTAATCTCCACTTTGTGCCTCGTTCACTCCTGCTCGCTCATATGCCCCGTTTGATCGGCTTGGGCGCGACGGTGACTCTCACAGGGCGGCAAAGCTCAACGAGCGGCGCGGGCTCGCGGGCGCCGCCCTCGTCCACCGCGAGGCACACCGACATGTCCACGCCGCACGGCTCCGTCCACACGCCGTGAGATATTAGCACTTTGGTCAGGAGCCGGACGTTGTGCGTGCCGTCTTCGTCTGGAAATAAAATTATTCGTTAGCGAGGTAAATAGGAAATACTAGAGCAAATAAGTGATGATTGTTAGGGAAGAAAAGTTCTAGATTAGACCCTTCGACCAAAGGACGTCCACCGACAAAACGGAAACGAACTCGTAAAGATCGCTGTTTCAAACGCTGAAGACCGTTCGCAACCGCGTCCGGTACTGTGTGGTAAACCGTAGAGGGTCTATGTTCAGTAAAGGACGTCCTAAGACTGATAATAATGATGAGGTAAGTTAATTAGAATCAATGGTTAATCGGTGAGATCAATTAAAAAAAAACATATTTCTCTAAATCACTAGTTGATAAGTTAGTTTCTTGGCCTGTACTAGACTTGTTAGTACTAGGTTAGTACTTTGCTTGTATGTATGAAATAAGGGTCCAGTAAGGGCTTACGTAGGGACACTAATAACTGTTGAACCGCCGCCGATCACTAATTAAAGATTTTTTTTGTTCTTTTCTTTAACGGAGTGGCGACTGGCTTTAACAAAAATAGACATTATTAACCTATCCGGCTTGGTATGACTTCTTATTATCTTTATATCTGGTATTGTTTTTCGAACAAGTGCTCGATTATTTCTTCTATCTATTGTTGTGTACGATACGTTCTATTACTGAAAACTAGATAAACATATTAGTTTTATATCTCCTGTTATCAATATACACGGACTATATTGCTGTTTGTTTTCCAACAAGTAAAAAAAAGCTATATTGCATAGCATTTTTTATCAACTTATGCAATTATAATTATTTATGTAGTATTTTTTTCTTTGATATTAATTGAAGAATTACATACAACCAATGCCACCTCAAGGCGGGTTGCTGAACTAAAGGAGGCAAGCGTGATATCTCAAAAAGTCATTAAAAGTTCCGCTATTCATCGATAGATGGAACCGCTGTGATGGTCGGATAGGGGGGTGCTAGGTACTCAAAGCCCGCGATAGAAGCTATGCAAAAGCTTAACCCAGTTTTCACGAAAATATTATGCCACAAAAACATAAGGTCCAGGTACAAAATTGTAACAAAATTTGTTTGTTAATTATAAATATGTTAATATGAGTTTCAGGTACACAAAAAAGTATAGTTTTTACTAATTTGGATTTGAAAAAATATATTAAAGTGATAACTTGTAAGCTACTTGATAAAACTATCCTTTCTTATAACTCGTTTGATCTTTATAAAGATCAGTAGTAATAACTGGGTTAAAATAATAATAAGGGGTGTTCCTCACTGATGTTGTTGTGGTCTAGCGGGCGCAGGTGGTCGCGCGGCGGCCGCAGCGCGTGCGCGCGCCGGTCCGGGTACAGCACGCGCACGCGCAGCGCGGCCGGCTCGCGCACGCGCGTCACCTCCGCCTCGAGCGCGACGCTCGTCACCAGCCCCGCGGAGAAGCGCAGCACCGTGTCGTTGTCGCTCGCCGGCTCGATTATTGTCGCTGTGCACATGCGGATCTGAAAGTGAATACTTATTGATTTACATTAATTTACAGGTTGTTATTTTGGTCAGTGACATCCAACTCGGGGATGATAATATGAGTTATGCTTATTAAAAAAAAAAAGTGAGCAAGTTTTATACAAGAAAACCACTTCACAACATTCAAAAAAATTACAAAACGAATGGGAAAACGTTCGTAGATACGAAATACTACGCCGTAGCTACTAAACTACGAAGAGGTTACCTGGTGTTGGTGGTTTTGACGCGATCGCTGTACCGGATAAAAAAAATGATTTTGTGGGTTTTTTCCATTTCAAAAAAAAAATCAGTATCGTTTGTATAGCCAACCTTAAGTCGCTCGTCGCTGACCAAAACAAAACCCTGTATAGGGTATAACAAAATTAACTGCATTCCTTCTAGGGGCTAATTCTAAACCCGAAAACCTACACCTACTACGAAACCTGAAATACAACAACTTTTTGTATGGGACCAACATCGTAATCCCAAAAAAAATTCACTTTGCCATACTAGAGTGCTGCTCAGCTGATTCCATTTTGTTAAGAAGTTCAAAAAAAACTTGGGAATTCGATATTGGTCCCACATGTTATTAAGAAACCCTTATGACGAAAGGGTATTATAAAGTAGATGATTATTTAAAAGATAATAATGTATGGACTTGCATGATCACTACAAACATTGTAAACCTTTTGAAATGAGGCATTGACAATAGTGACTGAGTTTGTTGCGCAGCTTCTCAGCACTAGCCCACAATTGTCCCGAAGCTGTAGCAGGGTTTATATTGGAACGTGTAAAAGTGCCCTTAGTGGGCCTATTTGCATAAATAAATTATTTTTATGACTTTATACTTAAAGCAAGTCGTGTCAGTTATAACTCGAGTGGACAGATTTTCATTATTTTTACTTTGTTGGAATTGCTCGGGGCCAAAAGCCCCTATTAGGACAACAAATAACTAAACGAAGCGAAGCGAAACTAGCGAAACGATGTTCGCCGGGACCGTTAATTCTTCAAACCCCAACCATATCACGTGGCCCGCGATATCATTTGATTTGATATTCTGTCTGGGATCTCGATACTTGACTGTTTAATCTATTTATTGAATAAAAAATATTTTTAACGGAAATTTTCGCGATAATATATAGTTTTATTCAATGAGTAGTATTCGCGTTAACTTCAGAAATCTTGTTTAATCTATACTAATAATATAAAGCTGAAGAGTTTGTTTGTATGAAAGCGCTAATGTCAGGAACTACTCGACCGATTTTTAAAAAAGTGTGTTCGATAGCTTATTTATTGTGGAAAGCATATAAAACATCACTTTTGCGACGAACGAGGAGGGAGCAAACACAAAACGCGCGGGCGCAGTCGCGGGTGACCGCTAGTAAGGCATAAAATAGAGCATTAACCTTGAGGTGCTCGTAGCGTAGTAGTAGCAGCACATTGGTAGTAATACCGAAATGAAGCAGCCTACGGAGCGGTCGTGTTTGAATGGGTGACCATTCTGACCATATAAGTGACGTACATCACGAGCACCTCTATGCTTCGGATCGGATGGCATGTTAAGCTGTTGGTCCCGGCTAATATCGGTTGATATCAGTCGTTAGTCAGAGGCCCTATGGGCGGCTTGATAACATCTGACAGCAGGGTTAGTCGCTTGCCTTGCAAACACCTCTCCAAAAATCCGCACTGAGCCCGTGCGGTGGAGCGTGGTGGTATGGCTCGAACTGCCTCATATTTGAGGTACTCTTAACTGCCTCGGTGGCGCAGCGGTAAGAGGGTCACACTTTAAAGCGAAGGCTATGGTTGGTTGTTGGGCCCTATTGTTGCGAGCTAAAGCAGGTATGATCTAATTATGGTCGGACTGACAGCACGGTAGCTCAATTGGTAGAGCGTTTGGTCCGGTTAGCCAGAAAGTGATGGTTTGAGTCCCGCCCTTGCGCAAATTTTTGGTTTCTTATTTCATCTTTATGAATATAAAATGTGACACTGTGAGTGTTAAAAATACTCTAATCCATTGAAAAATGAAATGACTTTATTCGACACGATGAAAGAAAGAAAAAAACAACAATCAAATAATATATAATACTACGTGTACTCAGTATAATTCGTGACAGCGCGAGGCATGTCACGATACTAATATTCTGCGGGAACCCTTTCGATCAAGTGTACACACATAAATTGAATAGATTATGTTCATACTGGACAAATGTTTGTTCAGTTTGCAGTGGCCGGTCAGTATTCTAGTCACTACACATGCTTTGTATCTTTCGAACTTTAACAGTTCTTTAGTTACTTTCTTGTTGTAAACCCAGTTATTTGTGTATCTTAGCCAAATTAGTATAAATAAGTAAGTATTGACGACCCGTCTGGTGTAGTGGTCGAGAAATCGCCTACTACGCAGCGGGTTGCGGGTTCGATCCCCGCACAATACAAACATTTGTGTGCATGAACATGTCTGTTTGTATTGGTCTGGGTGTTTTGTATATCATGTATGTTTTTACAAACAAAAAGTATTTAAGTATTATATCCTTTGTCTGGCACCCATAACACAAGCTTTGTGTAGCTTACTTTGGGACTAGATGGCGATGTGTGGGAATATCCAAAGGATATTTATATATTTTATTTATTGGACACCAATCACATACATTAGTCTGATCCCAAAGTAGCTAATGCACTTGTGTTATGGAAATTAGACACAACGGTGGTACCACAACACCCAGATCCGAGAGAATATAGAAAATTTTGATTTCCATATTGACCCGAGCGGGAATCGAACCCGGGACCTCATAGCGGCGACGCCTTAAAATCCAGCGTGCTTAGCCTTCGTCGTCGTAGTTACAAGTTAAGTTTCCTACCTTGAGGTTGGGCTTGGGTATGCTGGGCAGCGGCGCGGCCTGCAGCAGCGGCATGACGGCGCGCGCCAGCACCGCCGGCTTGTTCTCGCCGTTCATCGACAGCTGCTGGAACACCGCGATCGTGAACGGGTCCGGCTCCACGCCTGGAACAATTTGATCAACTGTTGAAGCTGCATTTGCATCATAGGTGGAGTTGGGTAAAGCAGTCTTATTCATTTGACAGTTCAAAACGTATGGTATGATCTGTCTAACGGCAAAACGGCATAAGTTTGTCAGATCATTCCGTACGTTAGAACTGTCCAATGTAGGGCTTGAAACCGGTTTAAGATTTACCGGTATTATAACGGTTAAATCGGTTTTACCGTAAAATTACGTTATTGAGCGGAACCAAATAGGAGTGATACTGTGAACATAAATAAACCGGTTAATTCCTAGCCGCTTGCGACGATCGCAACGCGACTTGTTTTTTGACTGAATATTCTTCGAAATAGATTATACTAATTATCAGATTCTTCAGTATTATTCCTTTTGCCATTATACATATTGTTTTTATAATATAATTAAAATTTACATCAATATGTCCAACAATTACCACAGTACGTATCTGATAGGATATATAAATAAAATATGTTTTCATGAATAAAAACAAACATCAATGCGCTTACCGCTCACAGATCTTAACTAAGTTGAAGTGGTTGTCCTGCCTGAACGAAAAGTTGAACCGGTTAATGAAAAATACCCATATTTTTCCAAACCTTTTTAAAAAGTTCCTCCTATATTTTAGTCAAAACCGGTTTAGAAAAAATACCGGTTTCCAAGCCCTGGTCAAATGAAAACGATTGCTTTACACAATTCCACATCAGAGATGAGAGAGTTCGAGATGTAAGTACAATACCATACAATATCAATTTATTTTCAGATAGAAAACATGGACATAACTAAGGTTAAGTTACAGTTTGAAAAAGAAGTTCCTATCATTTGTAAGAGAATGGCGCCTGAAGTAGGTTTCACAGAAGCCACAGGTCGCCAGGATTCGATCTGCGAATCGAATTTTCTGCGAAAAGGCAGGTTACCTCCCCCAACAGTTGATTTCAGAGTTCGTACAAGTAACAATTTAAAATAATGTGATGGTTACTCTTCTTTAAATACTCGTAGTGAAGAAAAATAATAATACACGTAACGGTGTCTTAAGAATAAGACCGTAATAAGAAAAAAATTAAAAAAATCTAGGTACCAAACTAATGATTGCAGGTTGAGTTCATAAGTGCGTGATTCTGGTGTGTTTGTGTACAGGTTTTAATGGTAGCTATAAGTTTTGCTATAAGCCCCGCAAGTTGCTAATGCGCTCAGGGCTTTAAATACCGTTAAAATTCAGGTATCGTTACCTACGCCAGACGAAGGTAACGTTAATGGCAGTAACGATAAAAGTATCGATACTTTTAACGTTAATTGTTAACATTATTATACCGGAATCAATATCAAACTACCGTTACTCTGGTAACTGTTCAAATTGTAACTTTATGAAAATATCGTTAATTAACGATAATAATAGTGTGAATTTGGTATCGTTAACAAGCCCTGAATGCGCTTGAACCTTGTCAAATGAAACACGTCAAAACTTCTTTTGAAACATAAAAAAACATCCCAAAAATCGAATATGGTAAAATTTACGTTTATGAATTTGCAAGGTAACATACAAAACTAGATATCAAAATAAAAATAACGAGGATACTTCAGTAAAACGGCCGCCCGGCGCATGAGCAATATGCGGGCTATATATTTTCTTACAAATTGAATTAATGCAAAATAGTGTCTATATATGTTCATAGACATAAGTGTCAGGGTCGACGAGCGAGCGGGCTTCGAACTCGCGACTGCTTATCTTTATAGTCCGGAACGTGAACCACCACACTAAGACGGTCGTTAAATGATACGTCTAGGCTAATACTAGCGCTAATAAACAGTAGACCCACCCGCCGAAGCCAGCATCCTGTCCAGCAGCTCCGCGTGGTGCGTCAGCGCGGCCGCGGCCTGCAGCGCGGCGGCCAGCGGCCCCAGCGCGGGGCCCGTGCCCCCCGCCGCGGGCGCGGGGGCCCCGTTCGCTACAATAGACCGATTATTATTATAACAGTTACTAGCGGACCCAGCGAACTTTGTTTCGCCCCCATCCTCGTCTTGCCCGGCCTCGTCCCGCCCAGCCACGTAATTAAAGAAAAATGTTAAGGGTGGACAACCTTTATCACTAAGGCGTATGAAAAATAGATGTTGGCCGATTCTCAGACCTACTCAATATGCTTACAAAATTTCATGAGAATCGGTCAAGCCGTTTCGGAGGAGAACGGGAACGAACATTGTGACACGAGAATTAAATATATAAGATATTACCTATTGGAAAGGGTTTCCAATCGTATATTTAACTTTTGACAGCTCTCATACTGAATCAAATGGTGATACCCTGACCTGTTACCGATTCGATTTCTTTTATCGATCGATTTTATTCATGAAGAAGTTTTAATCGATTTTCACGGTTATTTTAAATTCTTTAATTTGCAGCGAATAAATTTGATCCCATTACTAGGTACGAGTACGATGTAACTGTTTTCATTACGCACGTTATTTATGCAATAAAACAGAGGTATTTAGAGAATTTAAATGCAAAATAATAAAGGATTTTACGTGATTTAATATAAAATATAATCACAATCATTTAATTGTTTATTTTTTTATTATAATCGATTATCGATATATTTCAATACCCTTTTATAGTCTGTGGTCATTAATAACGAATGGCACATCTCTAAGTGGGCGGAGCCACTCCATGAAGTACAGTATTCCCTGTAGTATAAATCAAATTGTATCAAAAATTATCACAAAATTTTATGCGCATGATGGCAAAAGTTAAAGAAATGATTGGAAAGGGATCAAATATTATGTTGAATTTATTTAGTCCATATAAGACCTGTTATTAAAGTTTTATTTTATTGGAAAATAAAATCGCATGCACGAACGTAGCATTATTTCGGTTTTAATGATCAAACAAGATACTTCTGAACGAAAAATATTATAATCTTTCTATCGACATTCGAAATTGTGTTCTAATTCATAAAAATAAGACAGGTTACAATAAAATATGTATTATAGCATATACGACCAGAAAGACTTATATTATTATAACGTAAAAATAAACATATTATTTATTATCGCATATTTATAGTGTTAAAACATATAAGCTAATTTTATCGGGTTATTGTATATAAGTCACTAAGTTTATTTGTGACGGAAAATTTTATGTGTAAATTCGTCACAACTCTAATTTCCTAAAGTGAATACTTCATTTAAAGAAAATTGAAGAAAAAATAACACATATTTTTTAATGCATGTGGCAAATTTACTTTCAATGTATGGAGAGTGCCAAAATGTGAGGAATTTGCTTTGTGACGAATATAAAATAACACATTTTATCAGTTATTGCCAGTCCTACCGTTTACTGCGGCATACAGTCGCGCCGCGCACACGCGTAACGCGAGCTGCCACACGCAAGCGTTCTCCTGCTCCGTGACGCCGCTGAACTGGTGTTGCAGTCTGAGGAATACGCGATACAATTAAAAGTTATAATATAATGCGAGCGTACAACTAAAGTTCATTTGAACTGACAACGTCTCGGCGATCATCTTAGGCAAAATCAACTAAAGTAACCGTCTGAGGTTTGTGAGAGGACCCCAGACGCAAAGTCAGTTAAATAGAGAGGCCCCAATTGAAACAGTCCGCGGTGAATAAATACTTACTGCATTCGACAACATTTTCACATTTCTAAACAAAATACAATGTACTAAATACATACAATATACATACATACAAAATATACAAGGTGTTTCAAAACCAACTCAGAATCAGTAACTATAAATTACTATCTATACTAAATCGGTCACGAGATTCTTTTTTCATATCTCGACCCAACTTAACAACTTTTTCCTAGAAAAAAAATGCAAAAAAACTGCTTCTGAAAGTTGCCTTTATTCTTTACGGGTATTTTGAAACAACGTGTATTTATTGAGAACATAACTAGAAGGTTATTTAATCTCTACTCGCATGGCTCTCTACTTGTCTGCCTTTATTTACTGATTAAACTCTCTGCATTACCAGGTGGTAGACTGGTAAAGAATGCAATTAGGCATTAAGTCCGCCAATTGTACAACTTACAGTGCAATAAAGTTTAAATGAATATTTATCCCTCGTTTTGAATTAGGACAAAAAAGAGCTAATGTTGTAAACTGCTTGTTCCTTTAACAGATACTCTACAAACAAAATACTGGTAATGTCGGGTTACTTTAGCTACTGTTTTCATATTTTTTTGAAATCTCTGGTTTATGCATGACTCTTGGTGACTAATAGTGTTATAGTGATTTTATTAGGTTAATAAGGATAGTAGCGAATTAAAAATAAATTATAAAATAAAAATAATAACAGGTATATTATTTTTTAAATTAATTTTATTGAGCCAAATGTTGACTTTGTCTCGCAGATTATTTTTGGTACAAACCCTTTTTTTAACTCGGCACAGAGCTAAGGTAGGACGTTAAAATAGCACATCTTTATTCTTAAAGAAAAATTACAGAAATTCAAAATTTAACAAAAACTTTCATCTTCTAACTGTGTTATTAGTAAGAATCATCTTAGGTAGGCTTTTTCAAAACACTAGCGTTTTCTTTACTAACAAAATACTACTTTAAATATGTATATTTCTATCAAAAGTATAAACATTATAATAATGTAACAAGTATTAATGTTTACTAATTAATCTTATAGAATCTACAATTACACAGCCTTATTATTGAGATCAACCGATGTTCTCATATCTGCCTCAGTACCTGAGTTAGATAATTAAGTAGGCACCAACGATATAAGAATCAATGATCAACATCGGTTATGAGCAACAAACGAGCTCTCTTCTAGCCCTGTGAACACTGTAGTTCGACCTGGTTTATTTTTTTAAACTCATCTTTTAATTTGTTTTTGATGGTGATACATGGAATGTTGTATTTATCGGCACTTCTCGCTGAGGCATGGTCCTAGACCTCACAACATTCAAGCATTCCTGGAGTTCTGCGTCTGTGTAATCGACATAGCGGCGGCTGCCTGGCTTTCGACGATATTTTGATATCATTGTGGTGTCCGAAATGCGATAAATTCAATTATTTATATAATCGGGTAAATTTTGCTCGAGAGCCAATGTTACCCAAATTTATGAGGCAAAGTAATCCTCACACTTAGTAATTAAAATTTTTGAATTAAAAATTCCGAAAAAGCAATTGTGTCTATGATCTTTCGACTCCCTAAGATATTTCTGACCAGATTAAAAATAATATCAAAGGAAACTGACCTTAAAATTTCAGTTTCATAAGAAAGTTTGCAGACGTAAATTAAACACGTCGTCACATGTCAGAACTCAGAAATAAAAATGGCAGTTTTACACTTAACAAACAAGCGTCCAACCGATTGAAAATGAACGCCAGTAATGCTCTTTAACGAATTTCGCTTGAAGTAGCTCGAGTCCTGTTTTCGCTGCAAGTTAGCGGGAAGTTCTTTTAATTTTTTTATTTGAGACAAAGTTGCCCCAAGGAGCTAAAGTAACCCGACCTTACGGTATGTATATTCATACGCACCAAACGTTTCCGACCTTCAAATACGTACAGTTATGGAATGGGGTACTTAATTTCGGATGAAGCGTTTCTTATCCTTAGCCACATAATTTGATGAACGCTTTTAAGAATAAAAAGGGCTACTGTTTTTTTTTGTCACGCATTCCAGCTTATCACACTGGAAGTATTTAACTGCCTGCGATACGGGTTTTACGTAATGTAGGCGATTATCGATTCATATGAACTAAACTGTTATGTTTATGCTAATCCCCATATTCATAATCGTGCAAAGTCTAATATACCTGTTTAACTATTACACAGTTTTGTTTCGTTCTTTTTTGCACTGTCATCATTTGACAGAAAGTGACAAACCAGTGTAAAAGCTAAAATTGGTTTATTAGACAATTTGAGTTATTATAAATAAGAGGGTAAATAAATACATTTTGTACTAGCAACCCGCCCCGGCTTCGCACGGGTGCAATGGATAATACTTAATATAAAACTTCCTCTTGAATCACTCTATCTGTTTAAAAAAAAGCATCAAAATCCGTTGCGTAGTTTTAAAGATTTAAGAATACATACATACAATATTGGACACCAATCACATACATTGCTCTGATTCCAAAGTAAGTAGCTTTTTGCACTTGTGTTATGGAAATCAGACACAAAGGTGGTACCACAACACCCAGACCCAAGACAATATAGAAAATTATGATATCTACCTATATTGACTCGACCGGGAATCGAACTCGGGACCTCGTAGCGGCGACGCCTTGAAACCAGCGTGCTTAGCCACTACACCACGGACGCCGTCCATACAGAGAGCGGGAAGCGCCTTTGTTTTATACAATGTAGTGATTTGTACTAATAAGCCATCCTCGGCCACATCATCACTATACTGACTGGCCAGTAACAATTTACAAAAAAATAAAATAGTAGATTGTTATACAAGGGGAGAAAGTGACCCATTTCACTCAAGTCTCAAGTTTTTACATCAAACACCAGGTTCAGTTTTGCCTATGAATGACAGCTAAAGGTGGGAGTGAGTAAGAAGATTAATGAACAACAAAAATGGCGGCAAGTCGCCTCCGCCTGCTTAATAATCTATGCATTAATCGACCAAACTAAAAAAATATATCGTCAAAGACAAACAAAATGTGACAATTTAAAATGAAAAAAAAAACCGATATGTATGGCGGGAAACCGAAATATATTTGTAGATTTTAAATTGTAAAAAATTAGACCAATTGTACATTTTTCAAATCAGTGACCATAATAAACAAAACACGCTTCTTATGTTTACCTTATTTTAAAAATATGAAAAGCTTGTTTATTTTAATAATATAATGTCACTCAATGACCTTTAGCTCCATGTCTGACCGTAGCAATTAAAACTAAATTACTTTCCGGCCTAGGGATGGAAAAGCTATTTTCCACCCGTCTATCTTAACATGAAAGTTCAATTTTCCGAACAGAAGAAATGAAAAAAGGTTTCACATCACCTGAGGCAGTCAGTAGTAAGCTGCGCGAGCGCGTGCGCGGGCGGGCCGTGCGCGTGCTCCAGCGCTTCGTGTAACGTGCGTACTACGCGCGCGAACAGCGCCGTGAAGTTCGCCGCGCCGGTCACCATCGGCTCCATCTCTGATAGCCTGGGAGGATGAGGGACGATTATGAGGTTGACTCAGAGAAAATAAGGTAAAAATATTGTCAGGAGAAGATTTTATGAACGTTTTTGGTTTAACATCGGGATATACTATCCTAGACACGGCCTTAAAAACATCACTTGGGCCTTTACGCATGCTCTTAGGCCCGAGTAACACTTTTTGATTAGATTTAAAGACCGCGGGGTGTTGCGCTGGGACATAAAATTTATGAGAAAGTATGAAATCGTTTATCAAGAATCGATTTGCTACGCGTTAAGTTCGTATTTAAATGTATCAGTGGCCGACGCGTCGCGCAACGCCTGTGTCTCAGTAAACTAGTGATTTAAGATCGTTATGACCAATGTGCCCAAAAACCGCGATCAAGTTTAAGAGAACACTTTCCATCAGGCTTTTTTGAATGGCCGAACAGGCCTTGCGCAGAAGGCAAAAGAACAGTGGTTCTAGCTAGATCTAAAAGTCCGATTTCCTTTGCTAGTCAAATATCGTAAATAATCTTGATATTCCTAAGGTTAGTTTGACTGGGGTGTTTTCCACAGATAGCCTCCCGATTGGGCCATTGGCGATTTTCCCTCGTTTTATTTGCTTTCGATAAAAGAAAGTCGTGTTAGTTACACAAATTTATAACTTTAAAAAACGGCTGAATCGAGCTTAGAACCAGGAGAAGAGAAGGACATAGGATAGACGTTCCCGTTAAACGGGGCCGGGGCCGTGGCTTGGGTGGGAAGGGGCCGGATAGAAACAATGCTCGCTGGACCGCTTAATTTTAAAGATTACGGGGCTGGCCGGGACGGGACCGGGGCAGGACGGGGCTGGTTCGAAACAAAGTTCGCTAGATCCGCTTGTTTTGAAATAAGATAAAAACGGAAATCACAACTTATGTTAGTTGTGATTGATCGTTAAACGCTGAGATATTTTTTTATCAAATTATTAATTTTGTTGACTGATATTATTTAAAAATATATCAAAAGGTTGTTTACATTACAATATTCGACAAGCATAGAAACATGGACTTAATGTATACATTAATATTTTATTTGTTGAAACTTATGGATAATATTTATGAACACATATACCTAGTCTTGCCATAAATATTGTCACAAAGAAAAAAAAAAATCCAAATAATATTTATTACTTTTACAGTGTGTTAGTTTTATACATAAATATAAAACAATTAAAAATATAAAAATCTTATTCGAAGTGGTCTCCATTGGCTGCAATACAGTCCTTTAAACGTTGAGGCCAGTTATCAATAGAAGCATGAACTTTTTCCATGGGAAAAAATTTCACTGCCCACTGTTTTAGGGACTCCAAATTATAATGGTCTTTAGAGCAAGCCGTACTCTCTAAAACTGACTATAAATCATCATCCAGCGGATTAAGATCGGGACTAGACGACGGCCAGTCTTCAGCTCTGATAAAGTCCGAAACGTTCGCTTCCTAACCAAGACTGCGTGGACCGAGCTTTATGACCCGGCGCCGAGTCTTGTTGGAAAGACTATGCTTGGTTATTGAACATGGTGTTGTTAAGGGGCTTAACTACCTTCTCAAGAATGGTATCTTGATACACTTGTGCCGATGTTTTGATACCTTTTTCACAAAAATATGGCTCAGTCACTACTTCATAGCTAACACCCCACCAAACCATTACTGAAGTCTAGTCAAAATTAAAAAAACACAATGAGCAATCTTTTAAAAATTATAGATTCCAAATTCAAATGTAATATCTTTCTTATTTTTAATTGTAACAGTATTTATGGCCAGACTGTCTATATCACCTATGTAAGTTTGTAACACCTAGTATGCATGCATGAATAAATGAAATGAAATGAAATATGATTTAGACGTTGTACGGAGGTGATATGTTACTTGTTGAGCTGCTCTTCCGCGGACTGCAGCATGTTTAGCCGCACGCTCGTAGACAACGCAGCGTTGTCGATGTGCTGTAGTACCGAGTCGAAGAAACGACGCACGGCGCTGTCGTCTGTTGACTCGACCCTTTCGCCTTTTAACTGTTGTGATTCTCCTGTTAAAATAAATAAATTATTAAATTAGTCTCTAGAAAACCTTGTCGCTACCCTCTCAATACAATTAACCCATGCATGGCCATGCATGCAGGCATGGCTATAATGAAAAAAGTATGACAAGAATGCTGAAATAGCTTGAGTATCTTTTATATATAAAATAATCCATTTTTCCCTTGGTCACAACATCACGCTGGGCCAATTTCGCTTATTCTTTTTTTTTGTGTTTGTTACGGTCAGGAGAAGGGTTTCATGAAAGAAAAAAATATGAAAATTAAACAGGTGGACCGATTTTCATGATTTTACGGGTTCAGGGGCGAAACACAGTTCGCTGGTTCTGCTAGTCTAAAATAAAAACGAATATTTCTCATTAAAATATTAACAAGCGTATGACTTTTTTTTAACTTAAACAAATTAAAAATATACAGAAATCATAAAAGTTTAAATGAATAAAAAAGTTGGCAGCGGTGGGATTCGAACCCACGCCTCCGAAGAGACTGGTGCCTTAAACCAGCGCCAATGCCAATAATACGATACACTATGCGTCACTATTATCATTCGAGCCAGTGTAAGCATTTTCTGATTACGTAATAAATAATGTAAGCAACAAAGAATCACGTTCTTGATTTTCTCAGTTCTATGCAACTTTAAATACATGTCAGGAAAGGGCAGTTAGGTTATTAGTATTAGTAGTAGTTATTTACCCTCGTTCAAACGCTCGTCAACGAACTATATTTTTATGCTATGTAACCTAATTTTTTTTTAACAGATAGCTGTTAATTATCGCAATTGTTTAACATGTCTCATGTACGGACAACAGCACGTCAAGGTAAACACTGCGGTATCTTTTGCAGTTGTAATAAGGGCTAGTTTGCAACAAAAATGGGTAACCTGATGTGCTGGCGACTGTACTTAGTTCTTTATGAGGAAGAAAACCTTTAACTATGACTTGAGGGCAATTCAGAATTTCCACTTCAGCCCCTATGTAGAAACCTACATGCCTGGCTACTAGTTACGAACGGAGTGCTCCGAACTAGTACAATCGTTCAAAGGAACTAGTTCGGTCTTCTAGTACTATTAATTCAATATTTCACCGATTACACTCTGACATCAGTCATCCGTCGTACACAGCGTACGTGTCGTTCAATTAAGTGCATCTTCTATCACGCTCTGGCACACGCGTCTGACTCATTCTCGCTTTACTAGTTCATATTCCGTCACTCTCACGCACACGCGTCTGTCTCGTTCTCACTCAATCTATCACATCTTCTATCACGCTCACTTACGCGCGTCTGTAATCTTCCAACTCACTCTGCCACTCGGAATTATTCGTTCTAACTCCGCTCTCGCTAACTTAACTGAACTTTAGACGTATAGATAAATGAACTGGCTTGAACCGATTTGAAGACCAGAACTGAATAGTGCGTTCTCGTTAAAAGGAATGAATGAACTAGTTCCTAATAGTACATAGTACATGTTCTACACAATGTTCTTATAAATAGTTTTGAATCACATCTTCAGCTAACAAATGTTGCATGCAAATATGTTAAATGTTTTATTACAGGTAATTTTATGTATATTTTAACGTTACATTCAATTAGTGATTTAAAAATGACAATTTTAATCAATCATTAAAGTATACAAATACTGTCAATAAAAGAAAATTGATGTCCTAAATGTAAATATGTCAAGCTCAAAATTTAAATTAGTCAAGTGCTATAACAAATTATAAAAAATATTACTAATTACAAGTCACTGAAACAGGCCAACACCAACATACACTTTCACAGCTCAGTTCATCCCATTTTATTTTACTTGTCATTAATTTTGTTGTTCGACAGCTAGCTAGTTGAGTCAATAACAAAAAAAAAGTGTTCTGCTCATAGTTCAGTAAGTGGATGCGTTTTGCTGATTCGTCACAAGTAGGTGTACAATATTGAGGATTTTATGTAACTGGTGGCAGCCAAGCCTTACAAGGTAGAATACAAGCCTACTACTTATGTACCGCACCATGAAATATCGCTGCGCTACCAACTGTTTTAGGGTAGTAGGCACAACCACGGCGATTACGTATAATAAGGGACGTAGAAGACGTTAAAGCAATCCCACTCGTGCGGGTTTTTTGGTTTCTCATTTCATCTTTTAAGTTTAAAAATAAACATGTGAGTTTTTAGGGTTCCGTAGCCGTATGACAAATAAAGAAACCCTTATAGTTTCGTCAAGTCGGTCCGTCTGTCTGTCCGTCCGTATGTCACAGCCATTTTATTCTGTAACTATAAGCATCACTGTTAAAATTTGGTAGGAATATGTATCTTGTTAACCGCTTTACGATTCTTATACAAAAAAAATAAAAAATAATTATATTTAAAGGGGGGTCCCATACATGAAACTAAAACAAAAATTTTTTTTAGTCAAACCTATGCGTGTGGGGATAGGTCTTTTAAAATGAAATAGAAGTTGGTAAAATTATTTTCTCTAAAAGTATAACGTTTGCGAGATATACGCTTCCAAAGTGGTAAAATGGGCGTTCCCCCCTTCTAAACTAAGAGAGTGTAAATTTTGAAATAAATAATAATGTAGATCTTAACAAAAACTTTCGAAAATTGGTTTGTACGAGATCGAACTTGTAGTTTTGAGATATAGCACATTTTCAACAACTGCAAACATAACTTTGTTATTCAGACAAACACTATGAAAAACAAAGTTATATATGCTGTCAACAAAATATCGTGCTATTTTAGCTTAGTAGTAGTAAGTGGAGTAATTCAGTTAAAGTTGGCACGGAACCCTCAGTGGGCGAGTCCGACTCGCACTTAGCCTGTTTTAAAAATATTCAATACCAACAAGAGCAATTAACATTGGCTCACCTATAGGCAGACAGGGCACCAGATGCGGCATCGTATCTCGCAGGTAGGTGTAGTGCTTGACGGTGTGCTCCTCGAACAGAGGCAGCATCGTGGTGCAGTGCTGAGCCGCGTTAAGCACCAGGATAAGTACGCACATGTCTTTGGGCGGAGTTATAGGAAATTATTGTCATAGTTATGTTGTCAGGAGATTGAAGATTGTTTAGTGTGTTTCTACGAGACGACTGTCAACAATTTGCATGCTATTTTATTAGCGAAACATGAGAAGCTTATACTGTATGTGATATCAATTTATACCATGTTTTGAGCAAATAAATGATTTATGATTTATGACACACCCTCACATAATCTTGTATTTTAAAATTAAGAAATTAACAAGTCTTATTTTTAAAAAATGGACTTAAAAAAAGCTGCTGTGTCAGAAAAGGAATGCCTATGCCACTCGGCCACCGACACATTGGCAAGGCTGTTGAATTTTGCAAGTGCTTTCTTTAGCGCGTAGGCTGCGTGACCTGATCAATGTTGCGCGATTGCCTATGTATCGGTGGCCGTGTGGCTTAGACAATACGCCCTACGATAGCGTTTAACACGGGGTTTAATAACCTCAGTTGCTTTTTTCAAGTGTATTTTATATTAAAAACTTTGTATAGTGACAAAACACTATACAAATATAAAAAAAACTGTCTTATTTTTGATTTTGAAGCAGTCTTTTTATAATTGGAGATTTTTATGTATCTGTCATAAGCTTACGTTCGTAATCTTTGGCCGTCATAGGCAATGCTGGCACGAATGACGCGATTGGTTATGCTTTGAAGACCGTTGGCCGCGAAGACCGTTTAAGAGAATAAACGCCCGGGAATAAATTTGTACTCATATTTAAAAGGAGATTGCTAAGATATTTCTTTACGTTCTTATTAGAATGACCGTCAGAGTATACGCCCTGGAATAAATTGTTGTACTCATATTTAAAAGGATACAAGCTGGATCATCGACGTCCGGCTCAGGCATGTCAAAGAACGGATGCACGGCCAACAGTCGCGTCGTCAGTGGTAGAACTAGCGTTGCATGTGAGCTGCCCAGGCGCTGCACGCATCGGAACGTCGACCGCTTGTCCTGCAAAACAAAAGAGAAAATGATTTAGAATGTTTTTAACACACACAGTGTCATATTTTATATTCATAAAGATGAAATAAGAAACCAAAAACGGGCGGGACTTGAACCAGCAACCTCTTGGCTGACCGGGCCAAACGCTCTTACTAATTGAGCTGACAGCACGGGAGCAAATTTTGGCTTCTTATTTTATCTTTATGAAAAGTGAAAATATTCTTTGTAACACGACAAGAAAATAGAAGGACTGATTATTGAGGACAGGTTCTTTAAAAGGCGAATAGTGCGTCCCTAGTTGTATGCAGTGGTATTTGAAGAAATTACAAAAACGAGTGTAGTAGTACAATACGCGCGAGCCGAGTAGGCGGGCGAGCGCGCTGTACTATGAAGTGAAGCAGCTTAGGGTGGTTTTCAGATGGCCTTTGAACATCACAAAGGTAAAAAGTAAATGAGAAATGAATGAGAAACTTATTATGTCGTGTCAATGCTTTATACGATAGATAAAGCATGTCCGGGATAGCTTAAGCGGTATTGGAGGTCCGTATTTAGAAGCAAATTTGATTAATAAAATAAATGGGAGCAAACTCAAAACGCGCGGACGAAGTCGTGGGGGACCGCTAGTTTATTAATATACGGTAGGTATATCTTAGATGGGCAGGATATAAAAAGTATCATTGTATGAGTTTTAGCGACATCTCAATCGAAGCTAAAAAATAAACTTTATAAAAATAGTTGGCAGCGGTGGGATTCGAACCCACGCCTCCGAAGAGACTGGTGCCTTAAACCAGCGCCTTAGACCGCTCGGCCACGCTACCGATTGAACAACTTGTCTAATTTCTGAATCATCTTATTTAAGACATAGAACTGTATTCATCACTGATCTTTCACAATACAATTATACTACCAATTGATATAGGATTTACACTTCGACTAATTATTTTCTGCCGACGCATTTCACTAAATTAAATAGTAATAAAAATAGGTAAAGAATATGTACTCATTACTTACCTGCGGATATCTTTTGAGGTTCTCAAGTATTTTGTCAATGCACATTTCCAAGCAAGTTTTCGAGGCCACCGTGCAGGATCCCAGCATTCTATGTAGGCCTTCCCTGACGTCCATTGAGTAGTCCTGTTCATAAGTTACATTTTCATGGTATCATAATAGAAACAAATATCGGAAAATCATATTTAACGTACATGGACGCAATCCTACTGCATCAAATTCTAATTTACATCTTGATTAAACATATTATTATAAGGTAAAGTAATATTTTATATTAAAAAATGTTAAGTTGCAGACCTTTGAGCAAAATAACAGCGACGTATATTTAGTAACAGAATTTTCACATAATTTCAGAGTGAGAAACAAGAATTATTAATAAAGATAGAATAGAAATACATAACAGATACGAGTATAAAACAAGAAAAAAGACGTTTTCTAAAAAAAACTACCAAAGTAAATAAAAAATACTACAACTGACCACTCCCCCCCACTCACCTCCAAAGCGCCCAATATCGTCTCCAGCTGATCTTCCCTCAATATAATATGGTGCGAAATCCTCGTGAGGCTATCTATAGCTCGAAGTCGCACGTCCTCTATTTCATCGTTAAACATATCCACTAAGAAGTCTAGTGAAGTCGTCGCGAACACCGGATTCTCTATGGATAGCTGGCATACTGCTTCCACTGCTGCTGTGCGGACCTCTGCGTAAAAGAGATAAGATTGATAAGAGTTGTTTTTTTTTGTTTACGGTGCGAAACGGTGCGTCCTGCGCCCTATCCAAATAAACCATATTTATGATAGCCAAATTTTTGTTCTTTTCAAGTTTTTTTTTTATTTAAACTTTTGTTAGTCTTAGTTTTAACTAGCTCACAATTTTACTATCTGAGTACATTATATTTTTGAAGATCATACTATAATACAAAAAAGGGAGGAATTATTTGTTTCAAAAATCACAAAATTTGCGAGAATAATAATATCTCGAAAACTACGAAAATTCGGCTAACATACATATTTAAATAGACCTGAATGGAAGGTTTCCAAAAAAAAATTTGGACGTCACTGTTTGGGCCACCCAGTATTGCTGCATCGATGTGATGTGATACGCCTTGGATCATGATTCACGCTCGATATTCATGATTTAACGATAGGATAACAAACCGTATCCCGTTGCGATACGGGCTAGCAGGCGTAGCGTAGGCACTTTCGCTACGACTTACAGATACGAATTAGAGAGTATGTGTGCGAGTGAAACGGAAACACTTCTTTGGGTATTCGTAGGATTCCAAACCTTATAATAATTGCAATAATGGTGATTTGAAAACTTTTTTGTAAATGTAAGCTTATTTTATTAGACCTTATTTTGTCAAGTTATTAAGCATTTTTGATTTGTGATTTTACGTAACTTTCACTGACCTACGTCCTTGAACTTGTAGCTCTTATTTTTCTTGTTCCATTTATGGAATTAAAAAAGGCTGTTAAAACAGCTTTGATACACAAATATAATCAGATTTGAAAAATACGTTACATTATACCATGTTATGATACTGTATACAGTTTCAGATCATATCGTTTATCGATTCGCTGTTACGAAATACATATCGACACACCAATATATAGTTTCAATATCTAATATCGATTTAAAGTTAAAATCAGATATTACACACTGCTCTCATAGTACTTTTATATTATATAAGGCTACCTCGTTTTAAGTGATAATATTTTAAAGGCAGATTCAGAAAAATAAATGAAACATATTTTGTACGAAAAAAAATTTTTTTATACGCTAGTTTTCAAGAAAATTGCCTCTAAACATGTAGAAAAAAGAGTAAAATAAAACACCCCGTGCCGCGTGTTGCTGAGCGGAGCCACAGAAAATATAATAGTACTACGTACAGAAGGATCACTGTGCTAAGAATGATAAAGTAAAAACAACTTTCGGTGCAACGCAATGAAGTGCAATTCACTTCACACGATTTTAATTCAAGGTTGTTTCATCTACCTATCTATACCTGTCTCTTTCTAACACGTAACGCTTTCCCTGTTTCGCGGCCTTGAATGTGTCAGGGTTGCAAGCGGCGCGTGGCACGAACATACGCGTAGGTACACAACGCGCTACTCAAATAAAATAAATTGTCTAGAAGACCTAGCACATTTCTTGACTGTGTTCTATCGGAGAAAGTAATTGATAGTGTCAGCGTTCGTTTAATATTAAAAAAAGTGTTTCCTCTGTCGAATTTAATTATTTGGTACAAAATTACTGAATTCGGAGAAATGAAAGTACAAACCAAACACACATGTATGTACGGCCAACAGCACGTCAAGGTAAACACTGCGGTATCTTATGCAGTTGTAATAAGGGCTAGTTTGCAACAATAGTGGATAACCTGATGTGCTGTCGACTGTACATGACACTTAACCAAATAAAATTGTATAGTAGAATTATTTTCTCCGTGCAGTTTGGGTCATATAAATCGTAGCTCGGCCTCAGCTCAGTTAGGGCGGTGAGTATGTTGCGCGTGCGCACCGCCGTTTTAAAATTTATATTATTTAAAATTTTAGTTTATTATAAATAGTTTCAATAAATAATATTAATTTATTTTTTTATAAAAAAAAATATATAGTACCTACATTCGCCAGCATCTTAGGTAACACACACTTTTGTTGCAAACTAGCCCTAATGTCAACTGCATAAGATACCAGTGTTAACCTTAATTTGCTGTTGTCCGTACTTAACTACAAAAAGAGACTTTTGTTTATATGAACCTTATCTATCGTAACTTTATAAATGCTATCAAATCGAGATTAATTTTATTGGAATACCTAAAAATAAGGGTGATATTATATAGCTAAAGTAAAATTATGAACTGTAGCTCTTGGACTATTAGATTTTGGACTACGTAAAATCTTAACACAAAATTACTTAAGTAATTTGGTAGGTACTTATAAATATTATGCTAAATTTAAAGTTAGTTTATTGACCTGTTTCCGTTTATTTTAAGTTAGATTGACGTAAGTAACTGGGTAGGTATCTTAAACTCAAATCTATTTCTTTGAACAAGAAATGTTGAATACCTACCTACAAAATTTGTTTTGATAAATTATGTCATAATTAGGAAGACATATCTCAAATTATTAATAGTTATTTCGTTGTAACGAAGTCAGTCACAGGCTGAGAAAATAAACACAGTCTTGGGCGCGTGGCGCAGTCCGCGAGCGGCAGCCCCGCGTCATTTATGCTCGGCGTACCGAGTCGCTCGAACGTACCTAAACTTCGGAGTGACACCCCCCTGGCGGAGCTCTCGGTTTTTGTAGGTATTGTCATACGCGCCGCCCATCGCCGTGTCGCCGCAATGTTGCCTGCCTGCCTACACGTGTCGCGCTCGCGGCCGGCACTCCCCGCCCCACCGGATAGCCGCGCGACGCGAGTCAGTCTGCCAAAAAAATTCGCGTTTGTATGTTATGTGCGCGCGCGTCGCGGACCCGAGGTGCGTTTTCCGGAGCCTGGGCTGGGTGACATAGTTTCCCGCCGCGCCTTGATCTGGTACAGCACCTACAGCCAAACACCGCAGGCGCTTGCTATGGCGGTTTCTGCACAACGAAGCCCTCCACCTTTATCATTTGAGGGTCCAAGATTTGCTGTTGGCGGGGATTACGCCTTTATCACTTGACGGTCCAAGTTTTTCTGCTGATGCGGACTATGCGACGAAGATCGAGCAGCTCGAGCTCGAGTCCTCCCGTTGACTACTGCGCAATTGCACGTTGCAGGGATAGCGTGCATGCACAACACAATGCTGCAGTTATTCGCCACCAATTCCAGCAAAGGTTCAGTGCATACTCGTGTGAATGAACAGTGAATGCCGTGATGGCTAGTGAAAAAAAAAGCAGTGCTCGTGATAGCTAGATTGTCTAGTGCTCGCTTCAGGGCCCTTATTTTTGAATCACTCGCGTCAAGATGGCGTGTGATATTCATTGTTTAATGTCCGATTTTCCTATGAAAATTAGTTTAATCTCACGTGGAAGTGATTTGCAAAAATGATTAATGAATTTTGTGAGTACCAACGCCAATATTTTGCGTGATTTTTATTGATTTTTAATTTGTTTTCAAACAAAACTCACACGCCATATTCAAGCGAGTGATTCAAAAATAGAGGCCCAGTTTGCATAATAATAAGGTTAGAAGGTATCGCCTCAATTGGCTATTGTAAAATAAGATGTTACCGTAGAAATAGTAACCTGTTTTACTGCAAATCTTTGCGTCATTGTTTTCAAATGTTAACTTATCGCTGCTAATAAAGAAAACGTATTTCCAAACCAATGCAGAAATCCTAGTTTTAATTTATTTTATTGTGAAATAAGACTTGTATCCACATATCTGTACAAAAATTGAGCGTTTTATGTGTTATGTTATGTTAATTTACGGTACTTAATAAACGAAATTTAAAACAAAACTGTGTTAAATTTACTCACGCAATTTTAAGTGCATATCCATCTACTGAATCAAAAGGAATTAATAGGTACTCATTAGGTAGGTAGGTAGGTAACTACAACATCTGTCTAAGTTAAATTTAGTAAGATTGAAAATTTGAATAGGTATTCTTTTTAAAGTTTACTTTCACATAATATTTGTCTTATTATTATTAAATAAACAGAGGTAACACAACACAATTAGGAAGTTTACTTTCACAAAAGCTTTGTCTCCTTATTATTATTAAATAAACAGAAGGAACACAACACAATTAGGTAGTTTTAGTTTATCATACCTGCCCAGCTGTTCATGTTTTAAGCCTGCGATAAACACATAGGTACCTAAGTTGAGTTTCTGTCTTAGTTTATCATACATACGCAGCTGTTAGGGTTTTAGGCCTACGATTAATGAACACATACCTACCTAAGTTGAGTTTCTGTTTCAGAGAATCATACCTACCCAGCTGTTTTAGGCCTCAGATAAATGGGCACATACCTTCCTAACGGCCGTTCCCTATATGCAAACTAAGATCAAAGATAGATAGCTATCCTCGAACTGTTGTCACCAGCTATCGACCATAATAAACAGTTTCTATATTACAGATAGGTGTTGCTTATCTCCAGTTAGCAGAAGATAGGCCACATTATCCAAGCCCTCCCTTACGTTTCGAATTACGCAGTTGTACAAAACCCTCTCAATTACGTCGCGTCAACGTTTTCACGATATTTGTAGTCATTATGATACACCAAGGATAATATTTATATAATACGTTTAAAATAATATTTATTTTTATTGCTATGTACCTAATTATATATATGTTCTATTTTGGGTAAAAATATTATGTGAAGCATGCATAGACTTTACGTAAAATGGAACGTTTTTGAGCTCTGACAGACAGCTGATTGATAGACATCATACCTACGTCAATTGATTGAAAATTAATACTTTTTAACGTAAAAAGTATTTATAAATTTTAAAATTCAAAACGACCGATTGAAAAGAAACAGAAAGTTATAGTTCCAGTTTATTTTCGCAAACGTTTCAGAATGCTATCAGTCCGATTGCTTAGAAAAAACAATGTGTCCAGCTGGTAAACAATGTATTCAAGGAGGACTTTATTTCCATAAAATAAGTGCAGTGAGTGAGTATCAATTGTACTTTCACAAACAAGTCGTTTACGTACGGTTTTTAAAGGATATTGACCAAAGCCGGGTCCAGATTGCGTCTTTGTAGTTTATATTTTAAAAATCTTGTTTGAATTATAATTGTACTGGTATTTTAAGGGTAACCAAGTTATTAAGTATTGAATTACTTTAGTAAAATATAACAATTACCTTCTGAATGTATCAAAATGAATGTAGGTGAGGTGCATTAACTCTGCAATCACAAAACATAACCTAAAATGCCTAATCTGCCATTGAATTCCTTGTAAACCTGATTATTTATCAAAAATATTTTTTGTGTGTATTCTTTTAAATATTTAGGTATATATTTTATCCAAACATTTTGTAAAGACGCATGCTGCCGCAAAGTGTGCAGAGTTTCTATAGAGTTTTGGTCAATATCCTTTGCTTAAATACCAGTTGTTTTCATGTTATATTGATTTGTTTTATTTACTTCTTTCAGCCACAGCAAAAAGTCAACCTTCCCTTGACAAAGGAATAGATGATGATGCTGGTGGAATTATTTCAGGCTCATCGAATGCTATGCAAAGCATCGGGTACCTTCCCAGTCACTCAGCTGTCTAGAGAAAAAGTTGACTGCTTGAACTTGGATTCAATATTGTTCGCCACCCGAAACTTATATGTTTTTCATAAATTGTACGAGGTAGCACCTTACATTCTACAACTACGAACATGTCAGTGACCTACATAGCAGAATCCAGCACCGTCGGAACTCACACTGGCGGCCCACCTATTAATGTATCTGTTAATATTTCAAATAAACTAATTTACTACCAATAAATCAGATATTATCCGTCCTTGTTGTTCTCATTTCCCTTCACTGCAGCAGACACCTTTATCCGTCCCTATGATCAGTTTGGGCAGTCTGTCAGACTGGTAGCGGGTCCCACCACCTACCTACCATCTTAAGGCTGCTGCCCTGGATGACCTGAACGCAGCTCTCCTACCACATCATCCTTATTATATCTAAGTATCTTTTGTTAGGCGGGGTTATGGCTAGGGTCAGTTTCTTAGGGTAAAGGAACATCTTTGCCACTAGGTAGAAAGTTTCTATCTTAACCTTGTGAGCAGCAGGACTTTTACATAAATAAATCAATGAAACATTTAAAACTAGTAATTTGCCAGGGTGTACAAGAGCGTTATCCTCCAAAATCCTAGGATTGAATTCTGGGGTTACTAGAGATAGTCAAACTGACTGACAGTCAGATGAAAAACATTATAGGAACGCAATAAATGTCAATTTCATACAAATGCCTATCCCTAGTAAGCTATTCGTCCTCCCATCGATAAGATGCATCCAGAGATAGTTTACCCTACTGCCAGTAGGTTTATAGAAACAAAAAATCTAAAGGTAGATAACCATTTCTAACTCTAGTAGGGCAAAACCACAGTTAGAATGGATATAGGGAACGGCCGTAAGTTTTTGTCTTTGTTTTCATACCCAGCTGTTTTGTTTGTTTAGCGTTTATCTAACTGATCTATCTGTTTGATTTATTAGGTACTGATACACGTTGATAATGTTTTTTTCATATTAGTGTTTCGTAATAATAGGTAATCGAATGCAGTAGGTAGTTACCTTTATTATTATTATGATGTAGGACCAAATAAATAGGCGCGCAGCGGCGCTCCCTACCCCTACCGCCCGAGTACCGCGCATCGGCACGCCGCATGAATGAGATAGGCATCTTCTGTCACGATCACGCCCACGCGTCTGTCTCGTTCTCGCTTAGCTAGTCCACCTTCCGTCACACTCAGGCCCATACCAGGGGGGTGTCACTCCGAAGTTTAGGTACGTTCGAGCGACTCGGTACGCCGAGCATAAATGAGCGCGGGGCTGTGCCGCTCGCGGACCGCGCCACGCGCCCAAGACTGTGTTTATTTTCTCAGCCTGTGACTGACTTCGTTACAACGAAATAACTATTAATAATTTGAGATATGTCTTCCTAATTATGACATAATTTATCAAAACAAATTTTGTAGGTAGGTATTCAACATTTCTTGTTCAAAGAAATAGATTTGAGTTTAAGATACCTACCCAGTTACTTACGTCAATCTAACTTAAAATAAACGGAAACAGGTCAATAAACTAACTTTAAATTTAGCATAATATTTATAAGTACCTACCAAATTACTTAAGTAATTTTGTGTTAAGATTTTACGTAGTCCAAAATCTAATAGTCCAAGAGCTACAGTTCATAATTTTACTTTAGCTATATAATATCACCCTTATTTTTAGGTATTCCAATAAAATTAATCTCGATTTGATAGCATTTATAAAGTTACGATAGATAAGGTTCATATAAACAAAAGTCTCTTTTTGTAGTTAAGTACGGACAACAGCAAATTAAGGTTAACACTGGTATCTTATGCAGTTGACATTAGGGCTAGTTTGCAACAAAAGTGTGTGTTACCTAAGATGCTGGCGAATGTAGGTACTATATATTTTTTTTTATAAAAAAATAAATTAATATTATTTATTGAAACTATTTATAATAAACTGAAATTTTAAATAATATAAATTTTAAAACGGCGGTGCGCCCGCGCAACATACTCACCGCCCTAACTGAGCTGAGGCCGAGCTACGATTTATATGACCCAAACTGCACGGAGAAAATAATTCTACTATACAATTTTATTTGGTTAAGTGTCATGTACAGTCGACAGCACATCAGGTTATCCACTATTGTTGCAAACTAGCCCTTATTACAACTGCATAAGATACCGCAGTGTTTACCTTGACGTGCTGTTGGCCGTACATACATGTGTGTTTGGTTTGTACTTTCATTTCTCCGAATTCAGTAATTTTGTACCAAATAATTAAATTAGACAGAGTAAACACTTTTTTTAATATTAAACGAACGCTGACACTATCAATTACTTTCTCCGATAGAACACAGTCAAGAAATGTGCTAGGTCTTCTAGACAATTTATTTTATTTGAGTAGCGCGTTGTGTACCTACGCGTATGTTCGTGCCACGCGCCGCTTGCAACCCTGACACATTCAAGGCCGCGAAACAGGGAAAGCGTTACGTGTTAGAAAGAGACAGGTATAGATAGGTAGATGAAACAACCTTGAATTAAAATCGTGTGAAGTGAATTGCACTTCATTGCGTTGCACCGAAAGTTGTTTTTACTTTATCATTCTTAGCACAGTGATCCTTCTGTACGTAGTACTATTATATTTTCTGTGCCCATACGTCTGTCTAGTTTTCGCTCAATGTAGTACTTATGTAAGAGACGAAAGGCGATGTCGCGGAACAGGGTGCTCTTAAAAAATAATATTTTTTTTGTTAGGAAAAATAAAAACGTAAACGGGCCAGTTTTCAAAAAAAAAAATTATTGGGTCCTCTTTCTATGTTATTGTTTGATGCTCTGTTAAAATATTATCACTTAAAACGAGGTAACCTTATAGACGTATTTAAAGTACAAAATTACAGTTTTGAAAGTCTCTGTGAAAGTCGCAAAGTGCTGCAATAATAATTTTTGACTTAGTTTGTCCTGACGCACTGTCGTTGCGCACCGATAAATAACAAAGTGACTATTAAAAGTTCGTTTTTTTTGCTTGTCGAATATTGTAAACAATCTTTCGGGAATCACAATACAAATGCATTATGTTTAAGCTTTTTATTGATTTTTGAGGCTGGTTTAACTTTCAAATATTATTTTTATTGATATTTAGTTGAGTACTTAAATCTCAAAAACTACCTTCTCCTAGAATATATTATTCATAATAATCACATTTTAAGTCGCTGTTTAGTTTAAAAGATCTTACTTTCTTACCGTATTCATTTTTTGTCATTGGAGTCGTCTTGTTTCAAAACCCGCTAAAATGCTTTTCCTTAAAATTTCCATTCAAATAACCATTATTGCAATTATTTTAAGATGTGTTTCCGTTTCACTCGCACATATACTCTCTAATTCGTATCTGTAAGTCGTAGCGAAAGTGCCTACGCTACGCCTGCTAGCCCGTATCGCAACGGGATACGGTTTGTTATCCTATCGTTAAATCATGAATATCGAGCGTGAATCATGATCCAAGGCGTATCACATCACATCGATGCAGCAATACTGGGTGGCCCAAACAGTGACGTCCAATTTTTTTTGGAAACCTTTCATTCAGGTCTATTCAAATAATTCCCCGCGGCCATCACTACTACACTCACCCATCAGCTCGTCCTCGAGCCCGTGCACGAACGCGCCGGCGGCCCCGCCCGGCAGCAGCTGCACGTCGTCCTGCTCGACCAGCTGTCCCGGCGCGTCGTCCGCCCAGCGCCGCCCGCTCGCCCACGCGCCGGACCGGACCAGCTCCGCGCCGCGCTCGTGCGCTGTACGCTTTTTCTGCATATTCAAATCGTATTTTTTTTATTGCCATATCCAATTGTGACCTATGAAGACTTTGAAGTTATAAATAAATCTATAATAATAATATTATAAAGCTTTGTTTGTTTGAACGCGCTAATCTCAGGAACTACTGAACCGATTTAAAAAGATATATTTGTAGGTTAGCTTTGTACGAGCTGGCATCGTACATTTCGACAATCACGGCGTCAGCGACCTACATCTTGAATCTTGACTTGATGGACTGATCTCTGTTTTATATTTTGTTATGTAAACTTTCTGTAATATTTCTGACCTTCATGTTGCTCATGAGTTGCTTGTCGAGCGTCTGCAACAGGAAACGGTCAGACACAGCGCGCGCGGCGCCGAGCAGCGAGCAAGCGAGCGCACGCACCGCCATGCACAGATCGTTTACAGCTGAGCATATACGAATGAACGCGTCGTCGACGAGGCGCAACGTCGTCTCGCCGTCTTGGAGGGTTGTTAGGCTAGAAAAGGATTTGGCAAGTATTCGTTTTATATCAAATAAAAGTTAGTTGAATGTAAGTCTATGGTCAGATGCCATAAGTTTTTTTTTTTTATAAATATTAGACACCAATCACATACATTGCTCTGATTGCCAAAAGTAGGTAGCTTAATGCACTTGTGTTATGGAAATCAGACACAACGGTTGTACCACAACACCCAGACCTGAGACAATATAGAAAATTTTGATTTCTATATTGACCCGACCGGGAATCGAACCCGGGACCTCACCTCACAGCAGCGACGCGTTGAAACCAGCGTGCTTAGCCACTACACCACGGAGTCATCATGTCATTGTTATGCACACTATCAGGAGACATAGCAAGGTCTGGGTGTTGTGGTACCACTGTTTTTTCTGATTTCCATAACACAAGTGCATTAGCTACTTACTTTGGCATCAGAGGAATGTATGTGATTGGTGTCCAATACTTATATTTATTGCTTCTTTTCTAGAAAATCATCAATCAAAATTTAGCTACTGCTTTGCCAATGAAAATAAAATATCAAATGATAATATAACATGTTAACTTTTGCAATAAATATAAAAATATAAATTACTGGTCAGTACCAGTAATTTATCTATACTAATATTATAAAGCTGAAGAGTTTGTTTGTTTGTTTGTTTGAACGCGCTAATCTCAAAAACTACTGGCCCGATTTGAAAAAATATTTTTACGATGGATAGTCCATTTATCGAGGAAGGCTTTAGGCTATATAACATAAAGATACGACTCATAAGACCACATCAGAAATGAAAAATGTTGCGAAAACGGGAGAAAGATATTCCTTTTGAGAGCTTCCGCTCCATACGCTGCGGAAACCGCTTAAGTTACACAAAAATCATGTATGACAGGATTGTTCAGCATTAAGAGTTCTATAATAAAGTCCGCGACAGCATATGTCTATCTTTTATGGTTGACTTACTACAACCTTTTTTATGTTAATAAATTTGTAAAAAAAATAATGCATTATTTTTAGAGGTGTATTATACACACACGTGTTTATTCTTTTCAAAATAAATACATTCATCATCACGAGTATTTCATTTAGAACCAAGTTGCCCTTTATATCATTTGATTTCAATAAATATCTTAGGAGCTATCACAGTTTTAACATAACTCCGCACCAAAATAATGTTCGCCGCTTAAGTACAACGTGCGCTTGCGCTAATATATTATAAAGCTGAAGAGTTTTTTGTTTGAACGCGCTTATCTCAGGAACTGCTGGACCGATTTGAAAAAATATTTCTGTGTTGGATAGCTTATTTATCGAGAAAGGCTTTAAGATATAAAATATGACGCTGCGACGGGAGGGGAGGGAGCAATCTCAACACGCGGACGAAGTCGCGGGGGACCGCTAGTATTTTATATTATGAATTTGGTTATTTATATTACATAGTTTGACTCTATCAATATAAAGTCAAACTTCATAATTACTTCACTTCTATTTTATTTAGATTATTATCTTGACTACTTACTTCTCAGGATATTTGTTCCCCAGCAGCCACACAAGTTTTAGAGCCACTTCTCTGACAATCTCATAGTCATCTGAAAGTGCAGGACACACACGCTCATACAGATCTGCACTGAGTGTCTGCCCTCTCTCAGAAAGGGTTAACAGTGACTGGAAAGACTCACAGCGTACCCTTGCATCCTGCAAAAAGTTTGTGGCTATAAAAACAACACAAGCTAATAATGACAAGTCTACTTTTATAACCGGTAGAGAGGGTATGGGTAAAAAAATATCTATACTAATATTATAAAGCTAAAGAGTTTCTTTGTTGGAGCACACTCATCTCAGGAACTACAGGACTGATTAGTATTTTTTTTTGTGTTATATAGCTTATTTATTAAGAAAGGCTTTAGGCTATAAAAAAATATGCTGCAATGGGAGGGGCGGGAGCAAACTTGAAACACATGGATGCAGTTGCAGGGGACTGCTAGAAATAAAATTTCAATCCATCATTGGCTGGATTGGTTTAAAGTCTTACATGTCTGTATAAAAAATGAATATTTCTGTTACTCACCTCAGCATGTGAATAATCAGCAAGCAACTTCACTATAGCATTGGCTTCTGCAGCCATTTCCATGGTCCTCTCAATTTCAGGGTATATTGGGTACAACTCACTGATGAGTTGCAGACATCGACACTTGACTTGATGACTGGTGTCCTTTAGATTGTCTCTAGCCACTAACACCAGGCGCATCATAAGAAGCTTATCATCACTCAATTTATTGCCAAGCTTTATCAATGTAGCTATACCCTGAGCTATAACCTAGAAAACAAAAAGTAAGAAGAGAGGAGGTAAGGTTTTGAGATTTGTAAAACTTGTTCATCAACAGATCTAATTAATCTTAAGTAACTGTAAATAAAGGATGAGTTTTTATCAAATTATGATGACTAGTGATGGGAAATGCATTCCTTAATAGCCAACACATCATCTTTAAGTAAATATGCATCCAATTATACAATCACTGATGATAACACATTGCAATGAGATAATAAGCAGCACTTACTTTGTGTGATGTTTCATTCTTGATCAAGTGGATTGTTTCATCAATCAAATGATTGAGGTTGGCTCCAGGGCACTCTAATCCAATATCACAGAATAACCATAGAATTTTAACCCTGACAACGGAATCTTCCTCTGACTGAAAATGTTCACTTAGTTTTTTGATAGCTTCTTCTACGTCAGACTCCTGGAACTGCAGGCAGTCAGAAATACGCAGCAAAAGCTGCAGAGCTTCATCACTAGATTTGCACTTCTCTAAAAGCCCAACAAATGCTGCAGCAGAGCTGCCTATCAGGGGCTTCTTAGCCAGATGCAGTTTTTTTGAAGGCGGACAATCCTAAAATCAAGATCCAATGAAAGTCCAGGAAACAAACAATGTGAAAATATGTTGCGGACCCAGATAAAACACCTACTTGAAACGATTTATTGTATTCGGCTAATGCTCTTTTCTTCAAAACTGCAGCCATTGTGATGTAGTTGTTATAATTTTAGCAAAAAATAAATTTTAAATTCAGCAACAAAAACAAGTACACACGGACGCGTCCATCAAATTTGACATTTGCATTGCAGCCTGTCAGTGTCATTATTTATTTAAAAAAAAAAATTAACAACACCGCCCGGCGGCATATGTCAGAGACCATGAAAAATGTTGCGGCTATGAGCGACCCTGGCCGTGATGCGTCGAACATGTCACCGGGCGGTGTGGATACTTCATGTGCAAACAGACCAATATTGACGGCTGTTAGTTGAATATTGGTACAACGGCGCACCGTCAAATAAATCAAAAGATTAAGATGATCGGCCCTACCCTGACGTGTAAATGTTGCACACGTGTCTTTGGCGGAACGGTACACCAGGCAGCTGGTAAACTTATGTTCGTCGCTACAAAAGATAAAAGAAGAAGAAGAAGAAGATGATCGCCCCTCTAGATTATGACTTGTTCCTGACATCTGACGGGGAGTTTTGCGCGGGAAACGAAAAGGGAAGGACGGACTTTTTCTCCGTTTTAGTAATTGGGTTTATCGGGTCAATTATTGTGATTTTGTGGTGAGATTGTCATGATAATTTGTGCTTTTGAAGAAAACAATACAATTAAAGTGGGGAATTAAGTGAAGCGATCTGATCGCGCCGTTTTACCCAGATCGCTGTTCCTGCGCTAAGCTTCCTTGTTTAGCATTGAAATGCGAACCACCTCACATTTCAATGAGTTAGGTTAAGATAGGCTAGTTTAGTGTTAGTTTTAGTTAAAAAATGGTAAATTTTCACTAAAGAATAGTCTGTATGGCCTAGAGCCGAAGACGTAAAACTTGTAGGAAAAAAAATCAGACGTCAACGACAACGTCAAGACATCTGACGTAAGTTCATAATTGTCTGTCTGTCTTGCTTGTCATGTCATACATTTTGGCAGTCAGTAATTTTGGTTTTTGGTTAGAAATACCTACTTCCTTGCAACTAATAATGGAAGTATTTTGAATTAGTTTATAATTCTAATAGTAACAGCTGATCATGAACAGCTTACCTAGATAAATTTGTCGAGAACCCTTCCACGGACAGGTAGAATACCAGCACACTACTCTTTAGCTGCATACCAATAAAAATCAAAACAGCAGGTGTAGATTTCACGTAAGATTTTATATAATTCATGGAGCAAGACTGTATTATTGAGTAGGTATAATATAATTACACTGTTGATATATCACTGACTCAAACAAATGTGTATAATAATCTCCCATAACATAGACTATATGATTAATTGATCATGAGAAAATCCTTGGATAATTTTGACAACTTCGACTATCACTGATGGCTTAAATTATCTGTTATTAAACAAGCTTCTATCTATCCAGTTGAAACCTATGTTTAAAATAGACTTGTAAAGTCAAACTAGTTATTATTCACCCTTTTGTAGAGAATGGGGAAGCTCTAAATATAATGTCATGTGAATCAAAGAAAAGCATGGACATGACAGAACAACAACTCCTAAAAGATGGTGTGTCGGTCCCCACACCAAGTATCCTCATGCACTGGAAAGAGTTTGTTTGTGGAGGAGGCTCTGCTTTCTGCAATATTATTATAAGCTACCCTTTGAATAAACTTATATTTAGACAGGTATGTTTATCATTATGAAATAATAATATAACTTACAAAGTAAATTGGTAATAATATACACTTATTGTTTATGTATATTGTAACTTAAAACTTAGATATTTTTTGCAGATGATGCATGGTGTAGAAGCTACATTTGCACTGAACCAATTGCAAAAAGAAGGCCTAGGATTCCTCTACAGGGGGATGCTGCCTCCATTGATGCAAAGAACTTTATCTATGTCTCTCATGTTTGGAGTATATGATGAATGTCTACAGCCCCTGCTTAATTATCAAGTCAACCCTTACATTTCCAAATCAATAGCTGGTGTTGTAGCTGGCTGTGTGGAAGCCACACTTATGCCATTTGAGAGATTACAGACCCTACTCATACATCCCAAGTATCACAAAGAGTTCCAAAACACTGCACATGCAGCAAGACACATTGCAAAGCATTATGGCATCAAGGAGTTCTACAGAGGCTTAACACCTATTCTGCTAAGAAATGGACCCTCCAATGCCATGTTTTTCATCATCAGAGATGAAGTGAAACAGAGGTTACCACAACAAGACGTACTATTTTATGCCAGCCTTCAGAACTTCATAGCAGGAGCCTCAATAGGAGCATTGTTAAGTACACTATTCTACCCCCTTAATGTTATCAAAATAGCAATGCAATGTGAGTTAGGAGGCCCTCACAGAACCATTATATATGAATTTAGGTATCTACTCCGCAAAAGAGGCTCAAATTTTGCAAACTTCTATCATGGAGCTCTTTTAAATATTTCCCGTGCTTTTCTAAGTTGGGGTATCATTAATGCTTCCTATGAAATATTTCGAAAACATTTATACTAGCTGCAATTACAATCAGTTTTATTTTCTTAATTTAATTTGTTATTTATTGTTTAATTTTAAGTGAGTGATGGTTTCTCATTATTTTGAAAAAGATATTACCCTGTTAATCTAATTTGATTGTTATCTTATTTTAATGAGCTGAAAATTGTACAGAAGTGATAATAGAGAATTATACAAATAGTATACTTGAACTAATTAGATAGTATTTATTTTAAGTAGATCTTTTATTGTGAAGTTACAGCATTTATGTAAATATTGCTTCTTTGAATCAATTCTATGTGTAAACAATGTACTTAGTACAAACATTATCTATGTGTGTTGCTGTAAGTATGCAAAAGCATTATACTTAGATACCTGCCTCTGTGTATAGTTTATGCTTGGATGAATTAATCCTTCATGAGTTTATGACAGTGGATGTTTGGAAAACATGATAAAGTTATGTACACCTTTCATTTCTTACGAAATTCAGTACCTATATGGGAACCTAAGTGTATATTCGCAATATACATAGTAATTTATGTAATAGACCAATTTTTGTGTTGTCAATTTGTCATACTCGTAAAAGCATAAATCAGGAATAAAAGTATTGATGTTTGGAATTTAATTTATTTTATTCATTACATTCGGAATTCCGCTGTAGTCGTAAAATTGTTCAATCAACATTCAAACAATGGAGGTTGAAAATGAGATTTTGCACTGCTGCAATACAAACTGTAATCATTTCGCTCTTTGTATTTGGAGGTGAGTCGTATTTGTGACCTTGTACGGAAACTCGACTATTCATGAAACTTCTACTTTATTTTGATAGCTGAGTCGCAGCGGCCTAAGTTTCGTGACGATTACCGTTTCGAAAAAGCGTTCAATGCTTTTTATAAAGTGCACCGGGAGGCAGAGAGTTGGCCCACGGCCCGTATCAGGTGTGCGGCAGAGGGCACGGAGCTCATGGTACCTGAAAACCTAGACGAGGCTGATACAGTGCCGATGCTCATTACTGACATTCAGGCGAAGTTCGAAGGCGTCTTTTTGGGCATGCACGATTTATACGCTGAAAGAGTGTTTGTTACTCTCAATGGTGAGCAAATAATGTGGTTAGTTAATTTGTTCCTAATCATTAACTGCGTCATTTAAATATGCATGGCGTGCTATATAAATTAAATTCCTGTTTGATTTCATCTTTTGCCTACCTACATTTTAACAGGTGTTTTATCAGTAATCGGGTTCGGATGTAAAGCGTATCAAGCAATCAATACTTTGGTAAATTAAGTAGGTATTTATGTTTGCTTTGAGTTGTACGAATGTAGGACTTAACGTCTTAGTTCGGGCATTCGGCATTCATTTGCCTGTTACTGGCATGAGAAAGTTTTGCAATTTGCGTTCTTGCATGCGCCAGTTTTACAGCCCCCCGCGTCACCTCACATTGCATGCCAGGATTACTGACCCAGTAGGTAATAGTAGTAGATGGCACGTGCAAGGAACTGGCATGCAAGTGTACCAGCTACAGGCATGTGTATCGCCGCCTTCAGTCAAATTTTGTTATTTCCTCATTTTAATATCTAACGTGCAATTGGTCCTTTGAACCGGATGAAAATTAGGTAAGTTAATTTTAAACGGTTTTGACAAATACCTACAGAAAGATCCAATAGTTGTCTGAAAGGAGTTACGGTTGCGATAAGTCCACTTACATTCATTTAAATATTTCCATTTATCTTATCAGTTTCTAACTATTCATAGTCATGTTTCAGGCAGCAGGCTAGTGCATTCGTTCCTAGCATTACTCTGGGAACAGCAACAGCCGAAGCACAGTGGCGGGCGCTGCATTGCGATGCGACGCTCCGGTCGCCTCTTTGTACATCCCTGCCACGAGTCCTTACCCTATGTCTGCAAAATAAAAGCTCAGAATATCGTTTTCAAGAACGAATGCGACACTTATAACTTAAGTAAGTTACTGCGCTGAGAATATTGAACGCTGTTTGAGAAAAAAAGAGAGGTTCTAAGGAGTAGTAGCTACGGCGATTCTGTATCTATTTACGTGCCACATAAAGTCATGTCGTACCTAAAGTACGTTTCTTCGCTTGTCGAATATTGTTAAAAACCTCTTATATAAATTGCAAATACATCAGTGAATAAAATTATTTTATTTGAAAAGACCTTATAGTCCATTGAATAAAAAGTTCTAGAGTGCGTGAGTTAGTAACGTAAGATGTTTCTTCGGAAACATGTCAAGAGTCCCTAGGTAATAAACATACTAAAACCCCGGGACACTAGGAGGAGCCCTGGAGTGGGGGGAGAGGGGGAAAGGGTCCATTTTTTCATTTTTCGCTTAAATCTCAAAAACGGCACATGTTAGAGAAAAACTTTCAAGGAAAAGTTGAAAGGCCATAAAATTATCTACAAGTTGTACCTTAATCATTTTTTCCTATATCCTACCATTTCTGAGTTACACGCAGTAAAAAATGATTTTGGCTCAAACAATTTCCCCATACTACATACCCATGTTTATCACATCAATCGATCAAAAAATATTTCTTTCTTCCAAAAAACTCAAATGTGCAACTTGTGACCGGTACTGATAGATTGCTCTTAATTAGGTCTATAATTGGTAAAATAAACACATTCCTCCATGGAAGCCTTTAGGAGGAATCAATTGTCAAAATATTATATTAGGGTAGTTTGAGTTACTGAACTTGATCTTTTTATTTTTTTCTTCCAAAATACTCAAAAGTGCAACTTGTGACTGGTACAGATAGATTGCTCATGATAAGGTCTGTTATTGATAAAAAAACCAGATTCCATCATGGAAGCCTTTAGGAGGAATTGAATTTTATAAGGGTAGTTACGATACTTGAACTTTTTATTTTTTTTCTTACAAAAAGCTCAAAAGTGCAACTTGTGATTGGTACTAATAGATTGCTCTTAATTAGGTCTATCATTGGTAAAAAAAAACACATTCCTCCATGGAAGCCTTTAGGAGGAATTGATTGTCAAAATATTATATTAGGGTAGTTACGCAACTTGACCTTTTCATTTTTTTTCTTCCAAAAACCTCAAAAGTGCAACTTGTGACCGGTACTGATAGATTGCTCTTAATTAGGTCTATCTATACTAATATTATAAAGCTGAAGAGTTTGTTTGTTTGTTTGTTTGTTTGTTTGTTTGTTTGTTTGTTTGAACGCGCTAATCTCGAAAACTACTGGCCCGATTTGAAAAATTATTTTTACGTTGGATAGTCCATTTATCAAGGAAGGCTTTAGGCTATATAACATAAAGATACGACTCATAAGACCACAGCAGAAATGAAAAATGTTTCGAAAACTGGAGAAAAATATTCCTTTTGAGAGCTTCCGCTGCGTACGCTGCGGAAACCGCTTAAGTTACTCAAAAATCATGTATGACAGGATTGTTCAGCATTAAGAGTTCTATAATAAAGTCCGCGACAGCATATGTCTATCTTTTATGGTTGACTTACTACAACCTTTTTTATGTTAATAAATTTGTAAAAAAATAATGCATTATTTTTAGAGGTGTATTATACACACAGGTATTTATTCTTATCAAAATAAATACATTCATAATCACGAGCATTTTATTTAGAACCAAGTTGCCCTTTATATCATTTGATTTCAATGAATATCTTAGGAGCTATCATAGTTTTAACATAACTCCGCACCAAAATAATGTTCGCAGCTTAAGTACAACGTGCACTTGCGCTAATATATTATAAAGCTGAAGAGTTTGTTTGTTTGAACGCGCTTATCTCAGGAACTGCTGGACCGATTTGAAAAAATATTTCTGTGTTGGATAGCTTATTTATCTAGAAAGGCTTTAGGAAATAAAACATGACGCTGCGACGGGAGGGGAGGGAGCAAACTCAAAACGCGCGGACGAAGTCGCGGGGGACCGCTAGTAATTGATAAAATAAACACATTCCTCCATGGAAGCCTTTAGGAGGAATCGATTGTCAAAATATATGTTAGGGTAGTTTGAGTTACTGAACTTGATCTTTTTTATTTTTTTCTTCCAAAAAGCTCAAAAGTGCAACTTGTGACCAGTACCGATAGATTGCTCATAATTAGGTCTATCATTGATAAAAAAAAACAGATTCCACCATGGAGGCGTTTAGGAGGAATTGAATTTTATTAGGGTAGTTACGATGCTTGAACTTTTTATTTTTTTTCCTCTAGTGCCTCTCATATGACATCAATGTCCCAACATTATCCGTTGTTCGCATTTTTTCGATGAAGTTTCACACGTAGCGTGGGAAGGGGTCCGCCCTCGTTAAGCTTATGCTAAAGTTTGCTTATGTTTTCGAATTTTTCACCTTTCATGGGATGTAGCTCGAAAACGGCTGCTAATAGAAAAAAATGATTTAGGTACAACTTGTAGATAATTTTATGGCCTTTCAACTTTTCCTTGAAAGTTTTTCTCTAACATGTACCGTTTTGGAGATTCAAGCGAAAAATGAAAAAATGGACCCTTTCCCCTCCTCCCCCCACTCCGGGGCTCCTCCTAGTGTCCCGGGGTTTTAGTATGTTTATTACCTAGGGTCTCTTAACATGTTTCCGAAGAAACATCTTACGTTACTAACTCACGCACTCTAGACCCCCCTTGGAGGGACTCATTCAATGGACTATTAGTGTTAAACGATAAATTATGTAGGTTCTGAGTTTTGTGTTTAACTTATTTTAAAATTAATATTTTCGTTAAACAAGAATGTCAAGATTGACATTATTCGACAAATAAAGAAAAACTGGCTGCAAGACGGTGCGGGTTAGAACAGATGTGAACAGCGTGACGATGACAGCGTGCATTTGAAGTACCTACTAACCAAGCTACGCGATACTGAGTACCTATACTAGGGCTCTGATTTTTTGGTAACTAGTTAATGTTAATCATCCAAAATACTTCAACAGACTGGACACAAGGCCCTAACGAGACTTGCTACTTAGCCCACCTGGAACCCCGAAATTGGTTTGACGCGTACACCACCTGCCTCTCCAGTGGAGGTCATTTAGTGGTCATCAACAGCCGCGAGGAAGCAGAATACATCAGGCATATGTTCAAAGACATTAGTGAGAGACGGATTCCAAGAAATGACGTCGCATTTGTGGGCTTCAATGATCTCTTTCAATGGCATCACTACAGAACTGTACACGGTAAAGTTTTCTTTAGATATTGTATAGTTTTTTATGTTTTATTTTTTAAATATTCATTAGAGAAGAGACAACAGTAGCTTTCGATATAGATATAGAAAACCTGATTGTCCAGTGACAGTTCCCAGCTTAACATTTGTAATGAACTGACGGGCGAACAAACTTTTGCGACAAAGCTATAATTTACCTTGCGCTTACTAATAAGCAGATACTTTATGGAATGATGGGTACTTAAGTACATAAAATAGGATTATATTCAATTGTGATTCTACCTATAGGTAAACGCATTCAAGACACCGGCTACTCAGATTGGGACACAAAGTGTTCTACTAAGGAAACGGATGAGCCAAACTCAAGATGTGGTGTCGTGCGGCGCAGCGGCCTGCTGTCCGTCATCGACTGCATCACTCCTTCCATGTTCTTCTGTGAGAAACCAGCCAAAATTGCGACGCGGCAAAGTGCAAAGAAACCTTTCTATTAATAAGAGGGCAACAGTGGTCAGCCATTGACTGGATAAATGTTTTTTGTTAAAACTCTGCTTTGGCGCCTGATACACATTATTTATTTGATAACCCCTTATAATTTTAAACCTCTGCAAAACCATTACCTTTAAGACACACTCTTACTTATCTGTTGGAAAAACATTCACTCGATTCCGCCAGTTTAACCAAGCTGTGTGGTTCCTCTTAAAAATACGATAGATATTTATTTATTTCGTTAATTCACAGTAAGATTTGTGGTTGACCTTTTGAAACCTGATTTAGTAGAATCAATAAGGTACATCCTTGGGTACATCACTTAACATCGTTAAATAAAGTCGTCTTTCCAAAAGCGAGACCGCGATCGGTGTCGGATTCATTGTTCAACAATCGAACTGCTTCATATTTATTTATTGAACATTTATGATCAACCACAACGTGAATGCAAAAAGAACTAAACTACTTTAAATAAGTACCTATTTAAGACGGTAAAGGAAAACGACTAATGCCTAGTTAGTTTTTATTTGCCAAATTGTAGAAGCTATATTACCCAACACTGCCCTAATTATAACTGCAGCTTACCAAGTAGGTACATACTATTTCATTAGAAACCTTAAAGTGGCTGTGGCTGTGGTGTAGAAACCTTAAAATATTTAGGCTTTGTATTGATAAAATCGTTTTAGTCAAGCGGATCGGGGTAAAGAATACGCAAAGCAACGATTAAATAGTCAACTTTATGCAGTAAATGGGTCAAACGATTTCAAGTCTAATGTTTTGATTGTCCACTCCCAGAATTTTGCAGCAAAATCTTCATCCTGACATTGCTTGGATGGTGTCGTCACTGCGCATTCACTGCAAAACAGAAAAAAAATGTTTTAGTAACTAATAGGTATTATTGATTGCGATGCTCAAAGGACAGTGCAATAAAAAATATTTTTTCCTACCAATTTAATGCAAACGCGTTTCCGAATACTAACTACGGATTTAAATGGATGGATGGAATGGCATTCCTTGTATTAGAAGTGTTACGTATACTTCACTATAAATTTACTTCGTTTCAAGTGTTAAAAAAATGTATATCTTATTGGTAGAATTACGGATAATTATTAAAACCTGTAATAAAGGCCACTTTCGTTGGCACAAGCTTCGTCGACGGAGCAATAAATGGTCGTCTGAGCACCGCACTTGGCGGACTTCGCGAAGAGACTCATCACGTTTCGGAACAACCATGTGGTTCCCCAGAAAACTGAGTCGCTGAAGTGCCGACCGATTTCCGTGCTGACCACGCCCGGGTGCACGCTGTATGTGCTCACGTTTGATATCTTACGTTTCTGTTAAAAAAATCAGACATTGCATTTTATTTTCTTTCTAAACTCCATATTACCCAGTTATATTTCGATCACTTAGTTACTAGTAGGTTATTAGTTATGTAGGTTAGGTACTTATTGGTACGTTATTTATTTATTAATTTGACATACCTGTAGTTCCATAGAGAGGGCTTTGGCAAACAAAATATTCGCCGCTTTACTTCTACAGTACGCGATAAATGGATCATATGGAGTCTTCTCGAAATTGAGGTCATCCAAGTCAATCACCTGTTCTATAACAAAAAAAAAAGTTATTGATACTACCAATAGCCACCAAAACTCAACCTTACTAAATAGCCTGTTAATCTAATGGTGTTGGTAGGTAGTTCGTCATGTGCTTTCAACAGGCTTGCTATAATATCTGAGTGGCCGAGTGGGTAGGTACATGCGACGATGAACGATGACGCGGTGCGTGGTTCGATACCCCGATATGTTAATTTTTCGATATGTAATTTATTTTATAATTTAGCCTACTCTTACTTACTCGCGTGAAGATATGACGATACGAACACTATTCTAGAAGAATCTCCCACCCTCAATCTTCGTAGCAGCAACAGTGTCAATAGGGCATGTCCTAAGTGGTTGGTGCCGATGTGAGTTTCGAAACCATCCTTGGTTTTTCCTTCGAGGCACATCATGATGCCGGCGTTGTTCACCAAAATGTCTATGCGTTCTTCGGTGGCCAAGATCCGATCAGCAAACTGTCGGACTGATGCCAGACTAGATAGATCAAGCTGCTCGACGACTAGCTCGCCTTTCTTCTCAGAGCTTGCTGATTCTTCTATTTGCTTTTTAGCTGCATCAGCTTTTTTGGTGTCTCTACAAGCCATTATTACTCGTGCACCTGTAACGTGAGGAGCAACTATTAAGAATTAGTCGGCAGCGCGGACTTGCTTCTTAAATGGGCAAAATAAATATAAATACAATCTATAGAAGTTAAATATTTACATACATTTTACTACAATATTTAGGTAGACTTAAATGTTATTTAATTAACTTACGCATAGGTACTACAATACACACAAGGCGTTAATAGAGTTGTTAGTCCAATGTATCGTACAAAAGTATGAAGTTGCATTACGGTAGACTACGGTAGACTTCGGAATTCTTCCATAAGGTGCGGTAGCTTTCGTAGATTTCATTTAATAATTGTATCACGAATTATTCTTGTGGGAAATAAATGTTCTTGAATCTGGATTTTAAATTAATCATGGTCGTTTATACTAAAATAGTGACTATTATTTATTTTTAGTGTAATAAGTTTCATCTCAAACATAAAATTCAAAAAATATTCTTTTAATACAAATATAAGTCCTCAATAATACAAATAGTCACAGAAAAAAAGTTATACAGGAAGTAAATGTGGATTTTCTTTTAATTTTAAAACGATGGCAAGACTTGGTATCATTTGTAAAAGTTATCTACGAAAACTATTATAGTAAGTATGCTGTAGTATTCCGTATCCTACCGGAAAGATTTCGTGCGTTTGAGTAGGCTACGGTAGACTTACAACACTAGCCGTTTATAATAAGGGAGAGTGCATTACTTAAAAGCATCAAGGTTTTGCTCGCTCGGTTAAAAATATTAACCTTGACCTTGTTTATTCACTTTACCTACATTTTTAATAATATAGCTTGAATTCCTGCGTTCTAGAAATAGCTATTGTATTGATCGAATTCGTATAACATTTTATATAGGTACCTTACTTATCCATCCATGTATTTGTTAAGTAATTCAATACTTACCTATTTATGATGAAGCACAAGGCACAACCCGATGCGGATTGATTGAAGGTCACAGGCCGATTCAAGGCAAATCTGTGATATAACGTGTAGGTCTACGTTGGTTGCAGATAATAATCTAGTAGGTACCTACCTATCTAATACGTTAGTAAGAGTTTCAGTAGTCGAGTCGCTGCCTTACGAGCCCTAAACCCTATGACTAGTTGTTATTGTGAGGATTTAATTGACGTGACGTGACATGCTGTACCTACTGCGATTGATACCTTTCGTACGTACATAAACCCATAAAATAATAACCGCTTCAACCAAGAACAATACGAATAATTGAAAATCTATACAAGATTTATTTTTATGGTTTTGTGGTCATATTCACTTTCTATCATTAGAAAGAAAGACAAATTAATCATAGCCCGTGTAGAAATAATTAAAGTTGCTATCTATGTATATACCTAAATGATGTAGGTACCTACTCGTAGGATGCTCAAAGTAATAGATACCAAATAAAGTTTTATTTTCAAACACGTAATATGACATTACGAGTATATCAAATATAACTCACCTCTATTGTAAAAATCAGCGACAGTTTCCTTGCCGATGCCGGTGTTGCAGCCGGTTACGATCGCTGTGAACCCGTCGAGTCTCCGGGAGCTTCGGCACCATGCGCTCAAGTAATCCATCGCTTAGCCGTCTGTGATGATCTGCGTATAGAAAGAGTTAAATTATAAGTCAGAAAAGTGGGTTTGGAACCTTTTAATAGTGCGTGTTCTCAGTAGGTAGGTATTAGTATTCATTTACACTCATCTAGTGGGAATTCTAGTCTTCACACACACTTTGGTACGCCGCCTAATTTCAGGAACATCGCGTGCGTGCTGGCCCCTAGGATGAGTGACAACATCCTTTTAAACAAATTCAACAGCCGAAATAAGATAATCGAGTTCACAAACAAAATGTGTGCAGATAATTTTAACTCATGTGCGCAGGTAACGTCACTATGTATCTCTATTTTTCTTGGCATTAAGTCCGCATATCATCATAAATCACGCCCCAAAATAAGTAATGAAATAAAAAACCAATTTTTATATACTGGATACATATTTATATGATTATCCTCCCGTATAATTATTGGAATCGTAGTTCTTGTTTAATTAAATAGGTAGGTACATGCACACTTATGAAAACTTACAAGTGATTTGCGGCGCGCTGTGTGGTGAACTTGCACTGCGGTCGACAGGTACTAATAGACTGGTCAACGTTCTAAGGTGGAATACCGGCAATACCGCTCACCGCACTGGGCCTCGGTCGGTATGACGACATCAAATGTAAAGCCAATTTATTTGGACAAGAGATATGTTGTCATCCATCGCTGAGGTTTTGAGTTCGATCCCCGGTCGGGTTAATCTCTCTTATATTAGTTGGTTGGGTGTGGTCCGTTTCTACCTACATATTTGCGATGCACTACAAAGTGCAAACCGCACCGCAGACAGCTGCGACCTGCAGCTGTGATGGAGCCTTCAACATGGAGGACAATGAGATAAACTCATCAGCTGTAAGCATATTAGCATAGAAGTAAATAATAACTTTATGGCTGTTAAGAGTGCGTTTACTTTGGCAAAACGCACAATTTTATTTTGTGTAGGCAAAAGGATTTAAACATATACAGCCAAAGGCGTTTTGTCGCTGCAGCTGTTATCTGTCACTGTCGCTTTGACAATCTAAATAAAAAAAGTCTGAAGCAGCAGCGCTACATACACTTAGACACATTTTTCAACATGTTCTGATAATTTACAATTTACCTTGAACCGAAAGAAAAAAATAATAAATAAGTGAACGTTGGTAATCCTCCTATCATATTCTAATAAACTTCTGCTATAACTTTCTTACAATAATTATTGGCTATAATCCGTAAGCGATATGGTACGTTTTCTAATGTTTCTCATCAAAGGAGTGCTTTAATTCGTTATTTATTTACACTCTTTCGTGAATCAGCTTTCAATGGAGTATGACAACGATGAAAATACGTGGCGGAGGCCGTCCATGCCGAAGGTGGAGCCGTCAAAATGCCAGCCCATCCCGAAGCGTTCGACGACGGTAGCCGTGGTGGTACTGGGACTGGCAGTGCTGAGCTGTCTTCTAGGCTACTGCGTGCTCAGCGAGTCGCTGCCCTACGAGTCCAAAACCCTGCGACTTGTTGTTATTGTGAGATCTTCATTCTCTGTTAGCTTGCTTGCTACTTACTCAAAACAGTTAAACAAATCTAACATCTTTGCGTAATTCACCAACATTTGTTATTTTGACACATAAATTGCTTTTAATGCTAACAACTTTTAAAACTTTTTAGTTATTTCGTCATGGTGCAAGAAATCCAACCCATACATACAAGAGTGATCCATTCAAAAATTACCAATGGCCTGATGGTCTCGGAAGTCTTACAAATGTGAGAGTCTGTTATTTATTTATGTTTTAGATGTATAGATTAGTACTCATTTCAATCATTTAATTATGAATTCTTTACTTGATTATTGTGTTTTTGTATTGAATATAATTTGTTTAATGTGATTTAATTACCATCAAGACTAACTTTCTTTAAAATAGCTACACTTCAGTAAATGTTGTGTATACCTGTAATAGGCAATCATATTTGTCAATATTTTTTTTTGTCATGATGTTGTAGTGTATAAAGTGTGAGTTGGTGTACCTTAATAAATAAATTTAAAAAAATGTATGTTCTTTACAACTACTCTTAAGTTAATAATCACTCTAATTCCAGATTGGCAAACTTCAGCTTTATGAGCTAGGAAAAAAATACCGCAATTATTATGCAAACTTTTTGAATGAAGAATATTATGAAAAGGAGGTGTATGTTCGTAGTAGTGACTCGTCTCGGTGCATGATGAGTGCATACACTTTCCTAGCTGGACTCTATCCACCGACTGAACGACAGATGTGGCATCCAGAGTTGCCCTGGCAACCCATTCCTGTCCATTCCTTACCACGGGAGCTTGATAATGTAAGATAACCATTATAATAAAATGCTTTATCTGCATGTGTGACTTAATATTAGAAACAGTCACCTTCTGTTTTTTAATTATATTACATTTGTTTCTAGATAGTCGCTGGCACAAAGAAATGCAAACGTTGGAAAGAAATGTATGAGGAATTATTAGCTGAAAAAAATGCTGATCCAAAATTTACTGAAGTATTTGACCACTTGAGCAAACATACAAATCAAAGTATGCGAAGTGTTTTAGATGTGGACTTCCTATATGCCACTCTACTAACTGAGCAAGAGGCGAATCTCAAAATACCAGAATGGACAAGGAATGTTTTCCCAAATAAAATGAGAATTCCATTTATGCTCAGTCTAGCTCTGTTATCATACAATGAAACATTACAACGCCTGCAAGTTGGTGAGTATCATATGATTTATATTATTATTATTACTTATTTTATGATAAGATTTTAGCAACTGTTTCTAGTATAAAGATTCCAATCTGATAAAAGTCTTTGTCTGAGACTTCATTAAACAAGAAATTCGACTTTATGACCATAATATATAAATAAAATTATTCTTGACATAGTTGACTGTTTTTTTTCTTGATTTATGTACTTTTAATTTAATATACTGTCAACTTTAAATATGATACTGAAAAAGCCAATGTGTGCAGCTGATTTGCACACACACATAAAATAAACTATAATTATTTTCATTCAATGATGGGACATACAATTATGCTTATTTTCAGGCCCTCTCCTCAGCGAGATAAAGCAGTCATTCAAAGACTGCGTAACTCATGTGAACGTGGACAGGTCCCTCAATGTGTACTCCGGACACGACGTGACTGTGGTGTCACTGTGGCGCGCGCTGGGACGCCCAGAGCTATTGGAGCCAGAGTATGGGTCCAGCATTGTACTGGAGCTACATGAGGAGGTTGAAGTCAAATCTACGTTCTATGTTAAGGTTGGTCAAAAGTCTTCTACTTTATTTTTTTATTTTATTTAGTATGGGTTCGCTCTTGGCTCCAGCCCAAGCCTAGTGCGACTAAGACGAAGTCGAAGATGAAACGAGCTTGCCCAGAAGAAGCCTGTTCACTCGAACTTTGAAAAGGATTGTAATCCCTAGGAAAGGAACCCATCACTTAATCGAAATTTTCTTCATAGATTTTCATTCCCCATAAAACGATTCGCACATGTTTCAAAATAATATTCAACAAATTCTAGAATCTTGTTACATCACAATTTCATTTGGTCGAATGCTTATTACCTAAAAACTTACTTCATCGTTACTTCTTTTCATAAATTACGTATTTTATCGAAGTTACGTTAGCTTTCTATTTTGTTACCCATAATTTTATTTCCACGTTAGTTTCAATAAGCAGTATTCTTGAAACATCGAATTTTACTTCACTAAAATCGTACATAAACGCATTTGTAACTAATATTAAATTCCATACTTTATTAATAGACAATTTAAAGCATAAATTATATAAATATGTAATAAATATTGATCTAATAAATAAACTGCGTTAATCCCGACTCGCCGTGGTCTCCTCGCCGTGATACTAGTCTGCCTGATAGTAGAGTGTAATTCAAAGGGTGGTATTTAATACTTTATCAGTAAATCCCCTTTTTTCAGTCAAAATATTCGTAATCACCACCAAAAATACTGAATTGCACTCTAAATTTGCTCATCAAATAAATCAATAATACTATACTGTTAGACCTTTAAAACTTAACTGTTTTACTGAATGACTATCTGTAAACTAAAATTAAATCTAATAATTCTTCGAGTGCAACAAAATATTAAAACTTTTTTTTTGGAATACTACACCTATTAAACTTTTTAGAACATGAGTTATTTTAAATGAAACACCAGTTAAACTTTCATATTAATCTAATTAAAGTTCACAAAAAATCAGCAAAGTGTAATCTTAATATACACGCATCATTGCAATACATATTTAATCATTTTTTTTGGACCTATAAATCTTTTTATTGTATGATTAGGACAGGTATTGAGTTTGTTGGACGTCCGTGTTTTCGCTTTATTCCGATAGGTATGTTTTTTGCTTCTACAGGTGGTGCGACATATTTCAACCTGATAGCAAGTCCGATGATATGTTTGCACCTTAAATAATAGTTCAACAACTACTTAACTTATTTTGCACTTAAACTCGAGCAGTTATACCGTATCAAACGATTGAAAACAATAACAAATGCACGCGACCATGCGCCGTGTTCGACTGCGGATTCACATCACTCTATCTCTCTCACACTCGTGTCGCCGCGAAAAAGCGAGCGCGATGCGACTAGCGCGAGCGGTGAGTGCGCCGCCGATAAAGCGCGCCAAAATACTTTTGCAGTAAAAGTAAATAAGATAAATAATAATTAATAATAAATAATAATAATAATTTGCTGTAAATAAGATAAAAAACCGACCAAGTGCGAGTCGGACTCGCGCACTGAGGGGTCCGTGCCAACTTTAACTGAATTTGGGAATCCATTTACTTCCACTTAGTAAAATCCACAATATTTTGTGGACAGCAAATATAACTTTGTTTTTCATAGTGTTTGTATGAAGTACAAAGTTATGTTTGCGGTTGTTTGAAAATGTGCTATATCTCAAAAACTTACGGTTCGATTCCGTCCAAACCAATTTTCGTTGAAAGTATTTGATAAGATCTACATTATATATTTTTTTCAAAATTTACTCTCGCTTAGTTTAGAAGTTAGATGGGGGGGACGCCCATTTTACCACTTTGGAAGCGTCTAGCTATGAAAAGTTAGACTTTAAAAGAAAATGGTTTATAGGAACCTCGGTGTCATTTTAAAAGACCTATCTATAGACACGTATAGGTTTGACAAAAAAAAATTTTTTTGGTTTTAGTTTCATGTATGGGAGCCCCCCCTTAAATGTCATATTTTTTGTTTTTTGTATAAGAATCGTAAAGCTTAACATCTAAATCTAAATCGTAAAGGTTAACAGGAAACATACTCCTACCAAATTTCAACAGTGTGGTGCTTATAGTTACAGAATAAAATGGCTGTGACATACGGACGGACAGACAGACTTGACAAAACTATAAGGGTTCCGTTTTTTGCCATTCGGCTACGGAACCCTAAAAAGCTATCAGATTTTGATGAATATTAAACATTTTTTAGTAAAACATGTTTAGGTTACCAAGTAGTTAATTTGTAGTACCGTCATTTATTTGTTAAGCAGTAGGTTATTAGTGAAGATAATAAGTTTGCTTAAATTTCTAAATAGGTGTGTAGTTAAAAATTCCCCTAATTCAAAAGCCGGAGGCGCGGAGGGAGAGCAACCTCCGCCCGCTGTAACAAGGTGCAGGCACACGCGCGAGCCGGTGCGGCTGAGGCTGGTCGCCCCTAGCAAGCCGAAACTGCGTAGGCGAGCGTGGGTGACTGCGCCTTGTTATGCAAGGGCGACGAGGCTGCTATTCCCGCAGCGCCGGAGACGAGGAAATCCTAATGCATGCCTGCTTGCTTACTGCGTGCATGCCTGTATGCTTATATATATATATATATATATATATATATATATATATATATATATATATATATATATATATATATATAATTATTTTATATATATATATATATATAATGGTCACAACGCAGTTATTTGTTGTTCCCGATTATGCTGCTGGCGCTGGCGTCGCCGCGGCTGCGCATAAAATACTTCAGTTGCTATGGAAACGGATCTACAGATTTCGTGAATTCTCTTCTTTCAACTTACTTCGATTAATACATACAATAAAAGTTTCTTCTCAAGGACAGAACTTTAATTCCAGAAGAACCATTGGTGACCCCGACGTGATTGAATATGCTGTGGTAAAGGTTGGGTGTCGAGTGAGGTGTCAGGGTCGTCGTGTGTCGGTGCCGGATTATGGTGGCTAGCTTCATAGTTCATACTCCTCTAACTGATTTAAATCCCCAAACCTTATTCCCTTTCTTGCCTTTCTACCTACCTACCTAGCTAGTATTCACATTCACAACATTCATTTTCTTATATTATAACATTCATGTTCCTAACATTCTCTAAGCTTCCGTATAACCCGACCATATTGCATATCCAGATGTCAAACTCTTTTCCATATACTTTTCAGGTTCGTCGTTACAACGTTTGACTTCTTGATTCTGCCGAGTTATACCTTCAAGCGAGGAAGTTTTCGAGTGAAGGAAATTTCTTCATATACAGAGACGTCGCACTCGATTGATTGTCAGCACTATTTTTCTGTTTTGCAGTGAGTTGCGAGCGGACTGTACGGTCAGATAAACATTTTCTTTTATTTATATTGATTTTCAAACTGTTATTCGGTACTTGCTCCTATTATTGTCTTTGTGCTAACAGCAATAATGGCCGAATCCAAAGAGCCAAGCGAACTTAAAGAGCTTTATCATGAACGAGGTACCATCAAAGCTCGCCTCACTAACTTTCAGAAATATATCGATAAACTTAATACAAAGAGTTTTGATAGTATCACGATTAATGAACTGCAACTAAAATTGACTCGCTTACAAGAGCTGTTTCCTGTCTTTGACAATGTTCAAAGCAAAATAGAACGGTTGACAACAGACATAGATTCACAAATGGAAGAACGCGATCTTATTGAGACTAGATTTTGCAACCTAATAGCCGTAGCACAAAATATGATTGAAAATTATGCTAAAACTGTAAAATCTAGTTCTCCGAAAGACAGTGAAGCAGGTTCTTGTCATAGTGCGATGTCATGTCATAGTCCTCCTAACCAATTGAATGTCAGATTGCCAACTATCAACTTACCAACATTTGATGGTAATCATTTGAAATGGTTAGAGTTTAGAGATACGTTTGAATCACTAATACACAACAATGAGTCTTTGCCAGCAATAAGTAAGTTTCATTATCTTCGTAACTCATTGGAAGGTGGCGCTTCTGTCGTGATTAAGTCCATCAGTTTCACCTCATCCAACTATGAGATAGCTTGGTCAATGTTATGTGATCGCTTCAATAATAAAAGGATACTCATAAATAATCATACAAAAGCGTTATTTAATTTCGAAGCTGTAGCCAAGGAATCGTTTAAATCTATTAGATACTTAATTGACTATTATTCTAAAAACCTACGAGCGCTTGAAGAGTTGGGTGAGCCGGTGCAACACTGGCATACAATAATCATTTACATCATGTCCTCGAAACTAGATAGCGCTACGTGTCAAAAATGGGAAGAACATAGGAATAACTTAGATGTGTCACCTAAACTCACGGATTTCTTCGAATTCCTCCGCGGTCGAGCTGACGTGCTTGAAACCATGCAATACAGTCGGTTCGATTCGTCGGGAAAATCCAGTAGAGAACTAAATACAAGCAAGTCTACTAAGTCATTTCTTAACACCAACAATGATAATAATAATCTAATTTTCAAAAAATGCGTGTCATGTAATCAAAATCATTTCCTTCATCAATGCGATTTATTCAAGAACATGTCTCCAAAGGATAAGATTGCCCTCGTTAACAGTTCTAAAGTGTGTCCAAACTGTCTTCGCACTGGTCATAGTGTGGCACAGTGTCGTCTGGGCTCATGTAAAATCTGCAAAGAAAGACATAATACATTATTACATCAAGAAAGTGATGATGTTAGTTGTCATAATAACACTACATCTAACTTACCTTCGTCGTCCACTTCTACAAATCAGGCATCGTCTTCAACTTTTGCGCTGTCTGCTGTGGTGCCGCGTCAAGTTTTGTTGTGCACAGCTGAAGTCATATTAGTCGACATCAAAACAAATAAATCTGTTCCTGCTAAAGCTTTACTGGACAGTGGTAGTCAGTCGTCGTTCATTGCTGAAACAATGCAAAAGAAATTGAACATGAAGGCTTCTCGAGTCAATCCTATTGCAGTTATAGGCGTCAATAATACTGTCACAAACATAGTGAAAACTTGTGATCTTCTTGTCAAGTCTCGTATTAACGACTTTTCAATAAATGTCAGTTGCTCGGTAGTTCCTCAAGTTACCAGTAACTTGCCAAATGTCCCTGTTGATGTGTCTAAACTTAATTTTCCGTCTACCATTGAGCTCGCGGATTCTACATTCTTCAAACCGTCAGAGATTCATATCCTATTAGGAGCGGACGTTTTTTGGGACATTGTGTTACCCAATCAAATAAAGTTGAATCATAATCAACCAACATTGCAAGCGTCTCGATTTGGCTGGTTTGTTGCTGGTCCTATAGAAAGCAGAGTTTCTTCTAGTCCTAAAATCGGATGCAACTTAATAAAACAAAAGCGTCTGGCAAATGTGAGGTTTTGTCCTACACCACCGCTTCATGAAAAACCTAAGTCATCACTGCGTCATTCCTATCCTGTTGCTCATAGACATTTTAACGTCCCAGATAAAGGTCTTGCTAGAGATAAAATGGAACAAGGTTGTTCTGACATCTCCAAACAATATGAACGATTAAGGCACGTATCTGAAGTGTCTCGTCCGTCTTTTAGGTATTTTATACCACATCATAATCGTCCAACTATGAATAAACTGCAACCAGTCAACTAAGGGTCGTAGTTAACGTCATAACAATACTTAATGTTTAGGGCTCGATTTGGTCCCCTTAGTGTTTCAGTTTACTTACTTCATTTTACAACAAATATATGTATATAAACCTTTTTGAGTGTCATCATTTTTTTGTCTTCATTTAGATACTTCGTTGATAATATTATTTTATTTGCCCATTTGAACGATCTTAGGGTTCATTGCTTTACATATGTGTCTAAAGGTTTATTGTGTTACTTTTCTTATATGATATATATAGTCAAATGCAAATATCATATTTACATTACTTTGTTAAAAACATTGTCAAGTGCAAAACTGTATTCTTTAAAGTAGAGTCAGACAAAATCGTATTGCATTTCTAAATAATATGTTCTCCGTTAGATTCGACTGTTGTGTTGGCATGGTTCAAGACTGAACCTAAAACGCTTGAAACATTTCTTAACATAATTCCGATAAAATCGTCTACTAACTGATACATGATATTATGTGTCATACACTTACCGATGTCATTTCAGCAAGGCAACATTCTCGTGGTATCACGCCACAGCAGCTTTGTCATACTTTCCTCTGGTGGTACGGCACGGTCCTCGTTTCTTGACGTAGTCTGAAGAGTTTTGGCCTTCTTCAACCTAAAACAAATAAAAACCTATTTTTAATTTAATGTCATGAAACAATTGACTGTTCGAATAATTTCAATGTTACAAAGTAATAACGACTTTACAGCATCATTTCATTAAAAGACTGTACAAATTGTGTACAAAATAAAATAAACACATTGAAGGCATACTTACCGCCATCATTACTTGTTCGATGAAATAATCTCAATTAGATTTGTTCCTTATGGTCATAGACATTCATCTTCAAAAACTTATATCTTAAGTTAAATCATATCTTTTTATTTAAATCCTTTCTTCAATGATAATGACATACATTGATTAAGGAATCGTATCCTAAATGCATTTCATTGCTCCTCTATTACCACGGGTCTAGCGCCATCATTCGAAAATGTGATTTTACTAGATCGTTCTTAATTTTTAATACTCATGCTTGCGAAGATTTATTGCTCGTAGTGTCAAACCTCGTGTTATTTAGTGTGTTAATGGCAAAGACTTTGTAGGAGCAAGTAACGAAATAGCCAGATTAATTAAAGAGTGTGATCAATCTATCGCGTTTGCGTCTCTTTAAGGGAATTAGCTTTACATTTAGTCCTCCCTATATATTATTCGCCCCAATTTCGGCGGGATTTGGGAGTCGAACGTTAAGCGGCAAAATTCCATTTGAAACGTATTATTGGCAAATCCAGCCTATCGTTCAAAGAGTTGTCCACATTGTTCGCCCAAATTCAAATTATTTTAATTTCGCGACCCATCTCATGCCTGTTACCTGATTCGTCCGATTTAGCACCTCTCACCCCTGAGCACTTCTTATTGGGCGCCCATTAACGGCGTTGCCTAATCCCAACCTAACTACCGGAATACCCAGCATCAACCGGTACCAGGTCTTGGAAAGGCTGCGGTTACAATTTTAGAAGAGATGGACCCAAGAAGTACCGTCGAAATTACAACAGCGAGGGAAATGGTGGACGAAAGGACATCTCATCAACATCGACGATATCGTGGTGGTCAAAGATGACCAGCTGCCACCTCTAATTAGATAATCCCAAGAGCTCTTTGAAAGAAGTTCTTTCAAGGGGGGGAGAATGGTCACAACGCAGTTATTTGTTGTTCCCGATTATGCTGCTGGCGCTGGCGTCGCCGCGGCTGCGCATAAAATACTTCAGTTGCTATGGAAACGGATCTACAGATTTCGTGAATTCTCTTCTTTCAACTTACTTCGATTAATACATACAATAAAAGTTTCTTCTCAAGGACAGAACTTTAATTCCAGAAGAACCATATATATATATATATATATATATATATATATATTCAATTCAATTCAATTCATTGACATATAAATTAAAATTGGATTAATCAAATTACATAATAATTCATTATTGGCTTTCGGGTCACCTTGGTGAGCCCATTGTAGCTCTGCGGTTACTCGCGGAACGGAATCGGAACGGAATATCGTTATTCTGCTTCACAAAACAGTTGCGAATATTTTTTTTGGTGAACTGTTATTCGATTTTATGAAACGACGATTATTAACTATTCGATTAATCAAGACACTAGTTGGTAGCTAGTCGGACTCGCGCACCGAGGGTTGGATTTGACGCAGTTTGTCCCATTCGCGTTCATTTCGTCACGATTTTAGAAAAGGTCCCATTCGCATTTAGTCTCATTCGCATTTGATCCCATTCCCTTTTGATCCCATTCCTTTTTAGCCCCATTCCCTTTTGGTCTCATTCGCATTTTGTCCCATTCGAAAATTGACACAATTTAGATATATTAAGTTTTATATCATTTTCGTAATAGGAGTTGGTACTGATGTTTAAAAATATAAACGTGCCAGTTTTTAATAATAACGTGTATATTTTCAAAAAGCAACGTAAAATGTTTCGTAAATATATCCTTTTATTTTAGGATATTAATCACGTAAAGCAAAATATTTAAAAAATGTAGGTACTTAAAACTGAATCGTAATTCACTAACTCTGCAATAATGTGATATAATTCTTTCTACTGACGTAAAAATAATCATTTATTCCCTTTTTTATCTGTAGTATATGACTATGCTTTGTACCAAATTTCAAGATTCTGAGTTTACGGGAAGTACCCTGTATAGATTGTCATCATCATCATCATTATCATTATCAGCCAAAGGATGTCCAGTGCTGAACAAAGGCCTCCCCCACGGCTTTCCACAGCGTACGATCACTAGCGGTCTGCATCCAGTTTGATCCTGCGATCTTTATAAGGTCGTCTGTCCATCTTGTTGGTGGACGTCCCACGCTGCGTCTCTGGTCGAAGGGTCTCCAATCTAGAACTTTCCTGCCCCAACGGCCATCAGTTCTTCGCGCTATGTGCCCTGCCCATTGCCACTTGAGCTTACTGATTCTCAAGGCTATGTCCGTTAGCTTAGTTCTTCTACGTATCTCCTCATTTCTGAATCGATCCCGTAGAGAAACACCCAACATAGCCCTTTCCATCGGTCGTTGTGTGATTTTGAGCTTCATTATAAGGCCCATAGTAAGAGACCATGTTTCGGATCCATATGACATCACTGGTAACACACACTGATTGAAGACTTTCGTCTTCAGACACTGAGGCAGATGAGATGAGAAGACACTCTTGCGCAATTTCCCGAACGCTGCCCAGCCGAGTTGGATTCGTCGATTCACCTCTTTCTCGAAGTTTGACCTACCTAATTGGATCACTTGTCCCAGGTAGACGTACTCGTCGTCAACTTCGAGAGTTGAGTTTCCAACGGATACTGGAGTGGGTGATGGACAAGAGAGTTTGACATAGTTTTCGTCTTATCCATGTTCATTTTAAGACCTACTTGTTGGGATACTCGGTCAAGATCTTCGAGCATAGTGCCAAGATCGTCCAGCGTCTTTGCCACAACGACTATATCATCGGCAAATCGAAGGTGTGTGATGTATTCGTCATTAACATTGATGCCGATTCTTTCCCATTCCAGAAGTTTGTTTGAAGGCATCTTCCAATGCCGCTGTGAACAGTTTCGGAGATATAGCATCTCCCTGTCTCACACCTCTGCAATGGAATCGCCCTCGTGTTCTGCTTCTGTACTCGGACCGACATGGTGGCGTTATTGTAAAGGCACTTTAACTCCTCTATATACCTATAGTCTATGTGGTACCGCTGCAGAGACTGAAACACCGCCCAAGTTTCGATCGAATCAAAGGCCTTCTCATAGTCCACAAACGCTAAGCATAGAGGCATATTATACTCCTCTGACTACTGTATAATTTGCCTAAGCGTACGGATGTGGTCTATGGTACTAAAGCCTTTTCGGAAACCGGCTTGTTCGGGAGGCTTGAAGTAATCAAACCTATTTGCGAGACGATACGTGATAACCCTTGAAAATAGCTTGTAGACATGGCTCAGAAGTGAGATGGTGTAGACATGGCTCAGAAGTGAGATGGGTCTATAGTTCTTAAATAAGGTTTTGTCTCCTTTTTTGAAGAACAACACCACTACACTTCTGTTTCACGCCGGGCGTGATGCCCTCCAGCAATACGGAATTAAAGAGTCTCTGAAGGACTTTAAGTACCGGTGTTCCACCCGCCTACAGAAGCTCTGCTGTGATTGATTTATTTCATACCCAAAAATGTGCTGAGCATAGAACTCATAGGTATTTTTTTGTTATCTGCATACCTACCGAATTTCCTAGTCTGAAGACTAAAGCGTGACCTTAGCGAATCAATCCACCTCTATAAGTATTTTTCTTATTTCAATTGCAGGCATTCTATCGAAACAACACCAAAGTGGAAGTGCCAATGGAGTTGAAGTTACCATTCTGTGATGAACCCTGCCCTTATGACAAATTCACTGAACACCTTGATAAGTTGATTCCTGCCGATTGGGAAGCAGAGTGCCAAAACACTCCATGAAGAGATCCTTGAAAAGTGTGGTCACACACAGCACAAATTCAGAAAGGTATGGAGTTGATATTATGATTATTGATTCTACCGCCATAACTTTAAGGTCCGGGCGACATAACGTACAGATTCGCGAATAAATACGTGAAAGTTGATAGGCATGAAATACTAATCCACAAAACACTAGTCGTTGAAATAAGGAACGCTTTACCAACGAATAAAAAATACCGATTGGCTGCTATATGTAATTCTACTGTACTCACATGCTTCCGACTACCAGTGACAGGCGATATTGGTCAGCCTACACTTTTTTAGCCTCACTAACTCAATCACAAGAAAAGGCGCGAAAGATATTTTGTAAGTAGGTAAATGTCATAATTATACATGTGCTAAATGTTTTTAATGTTACATTGTAAGTGCAAAATAATGTATATTAACCAGAAGAATGAATATGTTATAGAATATTGATAGAGAAGCTATTGAATGTGTTAACCTGTAGAGCCAGAAGTTGTAAAGATTATTATATACATTTTACATAAATATGATTAATGGATTTTATAACACAAGAGTTAGTTACGAATTTGCCTTAAATGTGTAATCGTGTACCTACCTGCATACATAAATAAATACGTAATTGGGAGTAAGTACGTAAGGTCCGTTTTTCTTTGCTAGTTGAATATTGCAAATCATCTTGACATTCATTTTGATTTGAATTCAAGAAGAACAGGAAATTCGGACCTACAAAGATAGTTCGTTGTTGAATACTGGGATATTTTTAATAGTGAAACAATTTATTAACTGATATATTACGAGTTATAAAAAGATCCTTTACAATAGTCGACTTGCAAAGAAAAGCAGACTATAATTTCGGTTCTAGCAGTAAGGCAAAATTTCAATGCAAACAGTGACTCCACGTAGGCACCTTCAAATCGGTCGGCAACTCGTTGAATCGTTGTGCTTATTTAGATTACATTCGGATGAATGAAAACAATCTCGCGACCTGTCTGTGCTAAAAAGACGTACATTTTAATATGTTCCAATATTGGTAATCATCACAATCTGAACTATGATGATATATTAGAAGATGTTCATTTTCACTTATCAGCACTGCAGCAGTATCTTTAGTGTGAGTGCTCAAATATTTATTACCAAATTTTAAAAAAGTGCCATTTTTAGTCGTCCACTCATTAAAGAAATACATTTTGTATAGTTTTATAATATTTATTTTATATACAATGTATTTTTGTTACTAAGTAAATAAGATTGTTATTGTATAAAGTGAAATATGAATAATGTAAACCTTTTTAGGATTTCACTAAAGAACTAAAAATAAAAGATGGCCTTTTTGGACAGTATGATATGAAGTTAAAAGGCGCGATTATTGCTTTGTTCAAACGCATTCCGTAAATTATAAACCAAAATAATGCTATATTTCACGCTATCTGCTCAGTATCTAACGTTACATGTCATGTAATGTTGACCTAAAGTGCTTCATCTCGGCTTAACGACCCGAAATATTGTATGAAAATCCGTTAAGGCATGTGTGACGTAATTAGATTCGAATTTGAAATATGCACTCGTATGCAGGCGAGGCCGGGGCTTTCGTTCTCAATGAGCTAGTGGGTTATATGACAGAATTTGCCAGCACCATCATCCAGTGAAGAGGAGATAGTTCGAAAATAGAATTGGTTACCATTACCACGCGCTGGATAGAGGAAAAAATATTGCGTACCTCATTATTAGTGCAATCATGTTTAGGAAGACTTGTTAAAAGCTAATTTTACAAAAAAAACAGTTGGTGTGTCATTATAGTACATTATGATACAAGTGTGCTAAGTTGACCATTATATACAAGGCGATATTGTGTGCGCACGAGCGAAAGCGAGTGCGCCATAAGAAAGCCGCGTATATAATGGTCACAGGCACACGCGTATCATACGACGTTTTTCAACACACTTGCGAGGAAAAAATAAGACTCTTCATTGACTAAGTTTTTAATTTATTAAAACATTTACTCGTAGTAAAAATACATTTCACTCGACTTTGACGGCAAAAGACTATCGCACGCGTTTTTCGCCTCGTTACGTATGTCCGCCAGAGTTAATAATAGGTTTTCTTCATTTTCTTTACTTGAAGTAGACATTTTCGTTAATATTAAACTTAACAATTAATCCAAACTTCGTCACAGCCGACAATTACCTATTTACGAAAAATGGCGCATTGTTTTTTTTTTCTTGCCGCGATACCGATGCGCGCGCAAGGCTAAGGGCGAACTAGATCGGCCAACAGCCAAGATTAAAAATCTAATAATACGTGTTAAAAACAAAAATTACAAAAAAAAATATGAAAAATCTGGATTTGCCATTTATTGAAATAAAAACCTATGTATAATACTGTTATTTTTCGCATAAATAATGTTTGTTGCTAAAATAAAAGTTATAACCCGACTAAATTACATCGCTTCTTCTTCTTACTTACGACTTGGTACTAGGGTACAAACCTAAATTGGTCGGGTTAATAAACTAAAGGCACTAGTGCAATAATATAACGAAAAAGCACGCGTGTTTAATATTTAGGATTATGTGCCAAAAATCGGTGGAATAAAAACGTCGTTTTGAGCAAGTGTGTTGAAAAATTCTTTAAATTAAAAACAGCTCATTTTATGGGCGCCGGTACATTCATCTAAATTATAAGTTAACATCATTTTATTGCCTCGCAGGAAGCGTGAAAAGCAGAGTATTCATCTCAGGCATAAAGGTGTCTTTGTCTTGGGCGAACATAAAACCCTCGCTACACTCGAGATTTTCTAAAACCACTATGCCTTCGCTTCGATCGAACCTCAAATCTGCAATCCTCACACTTAGCTCGTGATTCAAGGTATCGCCCGCACTGAAAGACTCCACTTTACGCCCTGGGTGAATAATCTACTATTTTTGGTTAGTATATCTGCATTGCCGACGCATCAAAGGTAAAAAAAATGTATACAGGGTGTAAAAAAGTGAGCCAAATTCAAGGGGGTGGTTGTCAATCGAGTTTGGAATACAGGAAAAATTTGACTCTACTCCTGAATTTTTTTACACACTGCATATAATAGTGCGCGCTTTAAGATATGATGACATCAACACATATCTGAAATCCAAAAAAGATATGCGTTATTCAACTTGAAAATATATTGTTTGTTTAGGATCTTGTAACAGTTTTAGGGCAGTTTATCTTTGTAGCAGCTGTATATTATTGAGAGGTAATCTCTGATGAAGTTTAAATATATTTTTATTTTTTTAAGCTATTGTGATACGATAAGGTAGGATAGGTAGTTATTGATGTTAAAATTTAGAAACTCGAATTATGTAAATTTCTGAAAAAAAAATCTATACTGATTTTAATTAAACAGACCAGAATGACAGATAATAGCAATAGCACTTTTTATTTTTAGTGTTGCAAGCGTAGTGCAATATGGTTGTAACAATTCAATTGTGGGCGATTAATTATAATAATAAGTAAATGATATGAATTATAAATAATGTGATACTACTTATTTAATTTAACTTCGATAAAAATACATGTTAATTAATGTAAAACGTCGAATACAGCTACAAACAAACGTAATACATAAATATTTTTTCTCATGATTTTAGTTTTTAGATCTCTCACTGTAGGGAACCGGACTATATTTGTTGAATTATATGGCCTGGTTCAACAATCACAAGTTATATTGTCAGTTTCTGCATAGTGTCTCACACAAACACTTGAAATTTACCGGATCTATTTAAGTAGCAGAGCACGGTGAAGCTCACGGCCGCTTCGTAAGGAGTCAAAGATAACTAAAGTCAATCAAAAGGCAAAATGGCCACCCTATTGAGTGAAACTAGTGTTGGGAACCCAACACACACTTGCGTAGCGCAATATTTTTGTATGATAACCTATTTTGACTTTTAACTTCTTTCTATAGATACATAAAAACATTATTAGAAATTATGATGAATGATGATGATGAATTATGCAGCAAAAATGATTTAAAAGCGATTTTATTTTAGTAGTTTTTTTGTTATAACACTATTTCATGCTAATAAACTTTGCACAACATATACTTAGTCAAACTATATTTATTGATTTTTCTTTATATTTTAACAGCTAAATGATTCAATATAAATTGAAATTGACGATTATTAAGGAATAACACTATCTTTATATGATTTGAAGCTTTGTTGCATTTTTTTTAAACAAAACTGAAAGTGAAAGTTGCATTAAATCTCGTAGTTTGTGAAGTAACACTATTTTTAAATCATGGAAGAGTTGCATCCCACCAAATGTCATTTTGGTCTATGTAATTAAAAATCAAAGTAGGTATAGTTTAATGCATTCTAATATTCATTGTTCATTGTTGTCTATATTGATGTTGGCTTTAAACGTTTCTAGCTTTAAATAATATTTGGAAGAAAGGATTTTTCGTGGAAGGTAGGCTAATATTTTGTGCAGGGATACTTGATTTGAATCTTGAAATAGATTAATCGAATATTCCATGTTTGTACCTTATAATAACGAATTTACTTTTTTTAGATTCTTTGTTACTGATTTGTTTGTTGTATAGATAGTTTTACGTAATCAATACCTATGCTATGTTGTTGTTTTGTACTGTGGTGTTTATTAATATATATTTTATGTGTGTAAATACTGTTTTTTTAATTTACCATATCAGAAATGACGGTCAACCTGTACCCACCGAGGTGTTGTATTGTTATGCGGGTGAAAACTTGTCACTATGGCTACGGTCTGCTGATGTATTGTCTGGTTGAATATAATAAACAATGTAAGGTTTTATGAGTTTTCATACTAATGACAAGCGTGACCAACAGCTTTAAGGGCGGTTATACAGGGCTTGACTAACCATCGGTCCTGCTGGCAAACCCTGTAACCACCCATAACTTGCTTCTACGCTTTTTCTGCTTAGGCCTCCATGTTCGTTTACTCTCACTCATGAAAAAACTTTTTAGTACGCACGCCAAGACGCAAATATATATTCGTCAGCGAAATAAAATAGATGTGTACATGTGATGCAACGTGGAAAATAGTTTTGGATAATAAAAAAATCCTATATCAGTATAGCAACATTTGAAGTAAAAGTCGGTGTTAAGATTGTATTCATAATATGTAGTTCTAAAAGTTGTTCATAGATAGCGCTGTGCCCAGATACACCGCGGTGTCGATTCGTTTACCGTACTGATGTAGTATCTTTGAGTTTAACAAATTAAATGAGTTTTGTTGCGGACTTTCACTTTGTTTAATTCGCTAACATTTTGGCCCATTCGTACCGGATAAGTACCTAATAAAGTACATACTGTTTCGGTTTCGACGCGAGTTTAGTGTCTACACACGGGTAACTGTGCATGGATCGTGCGCGCAAGGTTACCGGGAGCAAATACAATATCCACACATACACAATCAATTGGATGCAGTGCAGTGCAAAATAAAGAGATATCTCTCTATAGTTCAGTGAAAACAGTGGTACCTAGTGAAGTGTTTATTAAATTATCTACATTGAGTGAGTAGTACCAGCTTTCATTATGGAATTAATCGAGAAGTCACAGATGAGCATTAATGATCAGATTTCTAAGTTACTTGTAAGCTACAAGAAAACTTCAAGAGAACGGCTAACAAAGGGTTATATTGAGGCTAGGCAGGAAGCGGCTGATAAGTTTTGGCAACAATTTGATCAACAGCATAGCGCATTATTATCCGCTGATGATGAATATCAAAATACGTCAGAGTACTTCGTTAACGATTTGTATGAACAGTGCTTTGATAACTATATTGATCTAAAGACGCGTATGAAAGAAAAACTTCACGAGTTTGAAGATAGAAAACTTCAATTGTCATCTTCAACTAACAGTAACAACTCCATATTAGAACAATCGCTGTGTCCAACTGTAAAGCTTCCACCTATACAGCTAAGTACATTTTCTGGTGATTACAAAGATTGGTTGTCATTCCGAGATTTATTTATATCATTAGTAAAACTTAGTTAAGCAAATAGCAGTTTCAGAAGTCAATTACGATATAATTTGGGAGATGCTGAACAAACGTTACAATAACAAGCGAAGTATTATAAACACATATATAGACAAAATGTTAAATGCAAAGCGAGTCACAACAGAGTCCTCTAAACAGATTCGCGATTTGTTAGACCTTACTTCTGAATGTTTGGCTGTTTTGAAGAGTTACGGCCTTACCACAAATAAATAAACAAGGTTTGAACTACTGTTTAAATGTTATGCGGCGAAAGTGTAATGTATGTCACCCTTATGTCATTTGACTTGATTGACGTTGTTTTTAAACTAGCCGTATCATATTTAAACAGTTGTTCAAACCTAGTTTAATTATTTGTGGTAAGGCAGTATAGGTTTACCTACCGATATGTGGGATGACATGGTGGTATACATAATCATACAAAAACTTGATATAGAGTCGCATAGAATGTTTGAACAAAGATTAGAATCAAATGATAAATTACCAACATGGAAAGACTTATCTCAATTTCTAGAGTTCAGATTTCGCACACTTGAAGCTGTAAAACCAAAAGATTACGCACCTCCTAGAGTTCTTCCACCAACAAAGAGTTTTGCCACTGAAATAAAATCACAACCTAAAACGAATTGTGGATATTGTAAAGAAGACACCCATTATATATATAGTTGTAAAGAATTTTGTCAATTAGACCTAAACAAAAGAAAAGAGTTCATTCAAAACAATCATATGTGTTTTAACTGTCTAAGAAAAGGCCATGACTTAAATCTTGCTTACAGTCCACTTCTTGTCGAAAATGTGGCCGCAGACATCATTCTTTACTCCATGGCCTTGTCGCAAGTACTAGCCTACCTACTCAACATGAAACTGAAACAGTTAACACCCACAGCACGTTCGCAGAAAACTCCATAGAGAAATGTCAAGTAATTTTAACAACTGCATTAGTCAATGTGCAGTCACAAAGAGACCAGAGTCACATACACACACTTAGAGCTCTTATAGATCAGGGCTCTCAAGCCAGTCTAATCACAGAGGCAGCACGCCAATTTTTGGGCTTCAAGAGAACACCCGTTGAGGGAACAGTGATGGGAGTCGGGTCTGCCACTTCTATCACAAAAGCAACAGTAGAGTTCAGCATACTTTCAAAGAGCAATCAAAAGCAAGTTATAAGAGTCAGAGCCTTCGTTCTCAAATCACTGACTTCTTATCTACCACAACATCCGCATTCAGTTGATTGGCCTCAACTCAAAGAGTTAGATTTAGCTGACCCAACATTCCAGAGACCTGGAAAGATAGATATCATACTAGGAGCTGACGTGTTCGCAGATATTTTACAAGAAGGAGTTCAAATTCTGAAAAACAATAATAACACACTCGTCGCTCAACAAACAACATTGGGTTGGTTAAGATTGTATAAGAGAAATACACTGAATTTATGGACGATTATATTCAACAGTCACATGGAACCTACCCCAAACAAAGAGTCTGAAAATAAAGTGTGTTACATACCTCATCAAGCCGTCATAAATGAGCAACATCTAACAACTAAACTACGTGTTGTTTTTGATAGCTCTTCGAAACTAAAAACTGCTGTAGTCAAGCCACTATTTAAAAAAGGTAGTAAAGAAGACTGTGAGAACTACCGACCCATCACCTTAATTTCCGTAATTGCCAAAGTATTCGAGGGATATATTCATGATAGCTTTTATAATTTCTTTGAAAAATGTAGTGTGCTAAGAGACGAGCAATATGGGTTTAGGAAAGATAGATCTACAAACTTAGCAATTTATAACCCCATGCGAAGTGTATCTGAGTGTCTTAACAATAGCGTGCCAGTAACTGCTTTATTCATGGATATGTCTAAGGCATTTGATTTTGTCTGCCATGAAAAACTCCTCACAAAACTATACACTTACGGAATAAGGGGACCAGCACATAATCTTATAGGTTCCTATTTAAAAAACCGTTTACAATATACCGAAATCACTTTTACAAGTAAAAATAAAAATGTAGTTCATGCTAGATCTGATTCAAGAATAGACAAATATGGTGTTCCACAAGGAAGCATACTGGGACCACTGCTATTTTTAATATATATTAACGATTTACCGCTCTGTGTAGACAATGCAATGTTTTTATTTGCAGATGATACGACAGTCTTAATAAAAAGTAAAAATTTGCAAATATACGAAACTTCAATAAACGAAACTCTAGAAACGCTTGTAGATTGGATGTTAGCTAACAACTTGAAAATTAACTTAGAGAAAACTAAATATCTACAATTTCACTTAACTCTGCAAAAAAAACAAAATATCACAGTAAAATATAATAATAACAATATTGAAGAAGTAAATAGTATAAAATTATAGATCGTAATGTGAATTGTAAGTCTCACACAAACTACCTATGTAATAAAATAAGTAAATTTATCTATCCATTAAAAAAATTAGCAAAAACTGTATCTCAAAAAGCGGCACTAACAGCATACCACGGATTTGTAGCGTCAAACCTCCGTTATGGTGTTATCCATTGGGGAAACACAGAACACACAAATAAGTATATTGTACCTGTATTTCGCGCTCAAAAAAAAATGTATCAGAGCCCTAATTGGTGTTAGTCAAAGAACTAGTTGTAGATCATTATTTTCTGAACTAAGTATCCTCAATTTACCATCTCTTTACATCTTCCAAGTTTGCCTGTTTGTTAAAACTAATCAACACTATTTTAAGCGCAGAGTTAGTAAATACCACCGTTAAACAAAAAACAAAATTGACATACTCCCCCATCACGATTCGCGTACAAGTTTTTTCACTATTAGTATATATACAATAGCGCCTAAATTATACAATCATCTTCCTGAATCGCAAAAAGAGCTTAATATTAACAGTTTTAAGAAATCGTTGTTTGAAGTTCGCAGAAAACTCCATAGAGAAATGTCAAGTAATTTTAGCAACTGCATTAGTCAATGTGCAGTCACAAAGAGACCAGAGTCACATACACACACTTAGAGCTCTTATAGATCAGGGCTCTCAAGCCAGTCTAATCACAGAGGCAGCACGCCAATTTTTGGGCTTCAAGAGAACACCCGTTGAGGGAACAGTGATGGGAGTCGGGTCTGCCACTTCTATCACAAAAGCAACAGTAGAGTTTAGCATACTTTCAAAGAGCAATCAAAAGCAAGTTATAAGAGTCAGAGCCTTCGTTCTCAAATCACTGACTTCTTATCTACCACAACATCCGCATTCAGTTGATTGGCCTCAACTCAAAGAGTTAGATTTAGCTGACCCAACATTCCAGAGACCTGGAAAGATAGATATCATACTAGGAGCTGACGTGTTCGCAGATATTTTACAAGAAGGAGTTCAAATTCTGAAAAACAATAATAACACACTCGTCGCTCAACAAACAACATTGGGTTGGTTAAGATTGTATAAGAGAAATACACTGAATTTATGGACGATTACATTCAACAGTATATATACAATAGCGCCTAAATTATACAATCATCTTCCTGAATCGCAAAAAGAGCTTAATATTAACAGTTTTAAGAAATCGTTGTTTGAAGTTTTGCGCCAATAAGTAATAGGAATAACAACGATGCTATTACTCCGCGCCAAAAATGCTATTACTCCGTCCATGAATATTTCAGTGATAAAATCACCGCATAGTTTATTAATTAACAAAAAACTTATTTAATTGGAAATGTTATTCTAATTTAATTGCTTTTGTGTTTAAATACTTTTCTTTAACTTAAATATATATTTTTTTTGCTGTGGCTAAGCACTTTTTATATAAGATTAAGAAACTGAAAGTTCTCAAATGTATATAATTTGTTATTAAAATTTCACAAATTTGGATTAACATTTTAAAGTTAAAATTCTCGGTACTTGTAGTACCTACAATATTGTACGCCTCATAGGCATGTTATAGCGAAAAATACTTTATAAGCATTGACATCCGCTGTTACAAAATTACCTATAACAGTTGCAATAAATGAATATTTGATTTGATTTGATTTGATTTAAAAACATCGAACGGCAAATCACTTAATGATAATCTTTTGATAGGACCTCCTTTAAAAAAGGAAAAAAGAGATGTCACATTGAGATGGAGACGACATCGGTTTGTACTGATCGGTGATATTCGTCAAATGTATAGGAGAATTCAATTGGATGAGCGTGATAGAGACTATTTAAGAGTGTTGTGGAGACCTTATGCTGAAGAAGAAATAAAACATTTTCGTCTTACGACTGCGACATATGGTACTTCATGTGCACTATATCTAGCTATTAAAACATTGAGACAGTTGGCTGAGGATGAAAGAGGAAATTTTGACGATCAGATAATAGACATTGTGTTACTGGATTTTTACATCGATGACCTACTTACTGGAGATTACACTGCAAAACGAGTTATAGAGCTGAAAAATGAACTAATAAAACTATTGCAAAAAGGTGGCTTTACTTTACACAAATGGGCGTCAAGCAGTATTGAAATAGAAGGAGCAGAACAGACAAATCGTAAAATTCTTGGCATCAACTGGAACGGATACACAGACAAATTTGAGTTAATGCTTCAACACCCGAGCGGTTGCAGGCAACCGCATAACAATAGAATTTGCATTGTGTCTCGTTCACATACGCTTGATGGGATTAAAGATAGAACTTGTTCCATCAACCACAGAAATCACAAAGAGATCAGTACTGTGCGACATTGCAAAAATATATGACCCAGCTGGCTGGCTGGCCCCTGTTGTTGTCTTAGCAAAAGGAATGCTACAAAAAATATGGATTCACAAAATAGATTGGGACGATTACTTACCTGACGTTCTACTGCAAGAGAGGTTGACTTTTCGCAATCAGTTAATCAACATGCCTACAATAGAGCTTGATAGATGTATTGGATTTACAGATAATATTGTAAAGGTTGAGTTGCATGGATTTTCGGATGCTTCAACTGTCGCTTATGCAGCCGTCGTATACTGCAGAGTTATAACACCTGATGAAATTACTGTAACAATTATCGAAGCGAAAACACGAGTAGCACCAGTCAAACAAATATCATTGCCAAGATTGGAGCTCTGCGGCGCGGGTGTTATTAGCGAAATTGCTGTATAGAGCTCGGCAAGTCTTGAGTGTTCCACCACAAGATACATACGCATGGACAGATGCTAAGATTGTTCTGGCTTGGCTGCAAAAATCACCTAGTTGTTGGACTACATTTGTTGCCAATAGAGTCACAGAGATTACAAACCTAATCGACAAAGAGAGATGGTTTCACGTGCCTTTAAGTAAGCTTGTCAGAGTTGTTGCAATTGTTTTCAGATTTTATAATACTTTAAAACATAAAGTAAACACTAAATCTATGTTGAATTGTCCAAAGTATTTAACAACATCCGATTTAAAGAATTCATTGCATAAATTAGTAAAAAATCACAAAAAGATAATTTAAATAAAGAGATAAACATAATAAAATCTTAAATTATAAATAACAAATGTAAAAGTTTTGAACAAATTGAAAAAGTTGCACCCATTTTTGGATAAACAAGATGTTTTGATAGTTAAAGGTAGACTATGTAATGCGAATTTGGGTTTTGATACCAAACACCCCATCATTTTAACAAAGAATTGTAAACTTTCTTATTTGATTGTCCGTGATGCTCATTTCAAAACACTACATGGAGGAGTACAGTTGATGTTAAATTTTATTTGCGCTAAATATCACATCATTGGAGTCAAATACCTTGTTAAGCAAATAATAAGAGAGTGCGTTTCATGTGTTAGACATTCTGGTAAATCAAATATGCAGTTGATGGGAGACTTGCCCACATGTAGAGTCGTACCTCAAAGGCCATTCAGTATAAGTGGTGTAGATTTAGCTGGACCTGTAACTCTAAAATTGTTCAGTGGCCAAGGCTCAAATAGAACACAAAAAGGGAACATTGTTTTGTTTGTTTGCACTGCTGTAAAAGCAATTCATTTGGAATTGGTTACCACTCTGAGTTTGGAAGCATTTTTAGCAGCATTCAGACATTTCTCAGCCCGTAGAGGACATTGTCGTCAATTAATTAGTGACTGCGGCACCAATTTCATTGGTGCTAGCCACGGACGAGTACCGTGGTGCTAGCAAAGATCTTATAAACTTACACACAAAATGTCTAAAAAAGTTACCACCAGAAATCGCTGAAACCCTAGCTCAGAACGGTATCGATTGGAAATTCAATCCCGCTGGGGCTCCTCATATGGGTGGTCTATGGGAAGCTAACATTAAGTCTGTTAAAAGGCACTTGTGTAGAGTTTTAAATGATACCAAACTTACCTTTGAAGAGTATTATACATTGTTGTGTCAAATAGAGTCATGTCTGAATTTTCGTCCATTAGCCCCGCTAAACAATGAAAGTGATTTGGCACTCACACCGGGTCATTTTTTAATAGGCGAAGCACCTAATGTAATTTCAGAAGGAGATTTAACAGAAGTGAAAGTGCCCTTTTTACAACATTGGCTATACCTTCAGCAGAAACTGCAATACTTTTGGAAACGGTTGAGTCAAGAATATTTAGTAACTTTACAAAATAGGTATAAATAGACTGGGGTTCAGAGGAATATTTCTATAAACGATATGGTATTGGTTAAGGATGAACGCTTGCCTCCTGCGAAGTGGCTTCTTGGCAGAGTTGTGGAAACTCATCCAGGTTCAGATGGTTTGACAAGAGTAGTTAGTGTTAAATGCAAATCAACAGTCATAAAGCGTCCAATTCATAAGTTGTGTTTACTGCCTAGTGAGTAGAGATGAAAGAACTCGAGTCTTTTAAGTCTTTTAAAAGAAACTCGACTCGTTTCGACGACTTATGACAGTTCACAATTCGATCAAGTCTTTGAACCCTGAGTCCTGAGCCTTTTAGGAGTCTTCGACTATGACTCGAGTTTTATTTTTAGACTGAGTCAATTTAAAAAGACTCGATATGTTTAAACGACTAAGTCCTGACGAAAGGACTCCAACATCTTAAAAAGACTCGACTCGGTGGAGTCGTAAGTAGTGAGGCGCGCTCATACGCTGTAATGAGATATTAGATGGATGTGGATATAATATACTGTGTTTATGTGGGTACACACACACTCAATAATTAATACAGGGTAACTATAGAGACATTATGTTTCAAGTTGTTTTTTTAATAATTGGTTGACATGTACCTAATAAATTTAAGTTCATAATAATTCGGTTAATTAATTGTTTTTAAATTTCAAGTTGTTACATAAAGTTAATTTTTAGGGTTCCGTAGCAAAATGGTAAAAACGGAACTCCAAAGCAAAAGCAGATGTATTTTGAAACGTGCACGTTGTTAAATTCTTCTGAATTATCACTTCTTCAGGATATGCCCGTGCGATGAAATTCAACTTATTTAATGTTGGAGAGAGCATACAAGGTGAGAGAAGTTTTGGATTATATTTGTAAAGAGAAAAGGGAATACAATCGGTATTTAATAGAAAACTGGGCTGAAATAAATAATATTACTAATTTTCTGAAACCTATGATGCAATTTTGCTACTTTCAAAGTCTAAGTATCCCAGTATAATATACGTTGTTCCTATAGTCGACGTCTTACAAGACCAGATAGAACAACGAGTAAACAATGATGACGCAGGCGTTGCAGCAGCTCTCAACCTCAGTAATTGCGCCAAAGCTATGAAGGAGAAGTTGGACCAATATTTGCCGCATTTATATACAGATTTTACCATATATGGTGTTATCTTAGATCCTCGTTTAAAAATAGAATATTTCACAAATCATAAGAAGAAGAATACTTGGTGCGCTTCCGACAGCATTTTGAAACGAATTATGTAAACAATCCACAACAAATGTATAACGTGCAAAACACACCAGAAAGTACACTGCCGCCAAGCATGAGCCAAACTGTATTTTCAGTGATTTATAAACAGAAAAATACAGTGCAATTTCACGATGAAATAGAGAAGTATTTTTCTTTGCCAATTGAAACAGAGGACATGATGTATTGTCTTGGTGGTTTAATCACAGGAAATATTTGCCAATTTTGACAAGAATGGCGTTTGATGTTTTACCTGTTCCGGCGGTAAGTGTTTCCAGTGAGCAAGCCTTTTCGAAAGCTGGAAATCTAATCATTAAGAAAGGGAACCGATTGGGGAAAAAAACTATAAAGGCTTCTATGTGTCTACCTTCTTGGCTCGAGGTATTACAGGAAAGGGAAATATTAAATGATGACTAAGCTATATTTGATGAATAAGTATAGAAAGTTGATTATACCAATAAAGCTTTGACTTGAATCAAAAATACCTATTTGTATTAATTTAGAATTACAATACAATTATTTTATTTATTTATTAGGTATAGGTACACTTAATATTTATTACCAATTATTTAATTATTTAGTAAATATTTTATTATTTAATTTTAAACAGCTTATCGTATGCTAAACGACTCAAGTTCTTTATTAAAAAACTCGCCACTCAGTTGTGAGTCTTTTAATAAAGAACTCGGAGTATTTCCGAGTTGTATTATAATGACTAGTCCCCTCAGATTAAAAAAAAACGAGTCGTATTTTTGGAGTCGAGTCTTGAAAATCTAGTCTAGTCCTAACTTAAAAGACTCGAGTCCTTTCATCTCTACTTGTGAGTCTCCAGGACTTTAGAATTTAGATTTAAGGTCTTGTAGTCCTTTGGTGGGCGTTATGTTAAGATTGTATCCATAATATGTAGTTCTTAAAGTTGTTCATAGATGGCGCTGTGCCTAGATACACCGCGGTGTCGATTCGTTTACCGTACTGATTTAGTATCTGTGAGTTTTACAAATTAAATGAGTTTTGTTGCAGTATTAATGCAATTAAATGAGTTTATAACAGTTGGATTTTGAATTCAAACACAAATTTGATTACAATCATGTATAATTATGTTTAGAAAATAGAAAATTATTAAAGGTAACATTAATTTAATTACATACTATGGACGGCACAATTATATAAAGCTCATGATTATAGTTAATAATAAAATAAGATAGCTTTTTGCGGTGGTTCTGTTACACTTATAAAAAATGTGTATCTTCTACAATGTAAAATCTACATTCTTATGATACAGTCATAAATAGATGCCTGCATCCTAGCAGTCTTCTTTTTGTGAATATAAAGTACTTTTTCGTTGCACACTTACACCTAAGTTAGAATGTAACAGTTTGTTCATACATTACTAATGTACTAACCTAAAGCTAAAACTTGTATTATAATTATCTTAATTATTAGCATGTTCTAGTTCATAAGAGTTGAATACAAATTTTTTAGTCTCAGAAAACAATTAATCATTCAAATAGAATGTGGCATTTTAGTTGCCACAGCATGTTAAGACATCTCTCTCTTTGTATGCCCTCTTAGTAGTATAGACAGCTACCAGGATCCACAGCACAACTGCAGACCATGACATTATCAATGCCAATTGTAAGGACACACCAGTATTTATGAAGTCACCGCGCCGACTGTTTGGAGCATCTTTTTGCAAGTAGTCCATAAAATCGAAAATAGCTTGGCATGTCAGTCTAAAGTGGATCACTGACACATGATCCCCAGTGGCTCGAAGTTCCTACAACAATCATAAATATTAATTTGATAACTGCTTAAGGATATTCCATACTTATTGTTACTGTTTTATTATTTCAATAAAAGAGTTTTTGTTAGTGAAAAATTAAGATTGATGGGTAAGAGACCTGGGAATTATATACTAACCCTTGCGATATATCCTCTGTACTGGGTGCATGTTCTCATAAATCCAGCAGTAATAATTCCAGCATGCACCAAGTTGTAAATGCAGAATATTATAGCAATACATGCTGTTGGTATCCAACAATATATGACTGCATCATTGTGATGGGTTATTCTAGCCCTTGAAGTTGCTACTATGGATTCTCCTTCACTAAAATGTTTAACACAGACAAATAAATAAATATAGACAACATTTTTCAAATTATGTAAAAACCATATACAAATTTAACTTTTACTAACATTTCTTCTACAGTGGCTGACTTTTCATCCTCATATTTGCCGACATTATTGATACAGACTCTGTACATATGGAAGAGAGCCATTATGATAGCATAAACTATTATCGGCAGAGGGGCAAGTATTGCATAGTAGCATGAGGATGAATGACCACCGTTGAAATACTGTGAAGTGCTGACGCCAAACAGTATGCAACCGCAGTTATTATTTTCCAGAGCGATCGATGGGCAAGTATCCAATGTCGTACGCCAGTGGTTGTACGGAATCGCTAAGCACACTACCGATACAGTTAAAAAAAATGCAAGCAAGCCATACAACCATGTCAGTCTCCGTTCTGTTAAATATTGATTCATGGTGAAATTCCTGAGAAATAATAATAAGTAAAGGTGATGAATAATTCTTATCTAACCCAGATAAGCATAAAGTATGTGTCTTGTTTCTGTACTCACGAAAATGCAGAACTTCAAGGGAGTTTTCCAAATAAAATATACAAAATCTGGATTAATCACAATACGATTTAAAATAGGTTAAAAAAATAATGAAAATACTTAAAATCCTAAAATAAATTATAAAACAATAAATTTATTGGTACGCACTATTTATTTGGCCGACTGTCATCAACTGTCATGTCCATCAATGTTACAATATTCACCGCAACACAAACATACAGATTCGGCACCACACTAACGCTACGTAGGGATTTGCCTCCGGACCAACTATGCTATGTTGGATTGCATTGGAGTTGGAGTGCATTCGATAATTTAATACCAAGGTCATACTATCGAAACTTGGTTATTGCTGATTTGACTCATCGAATCTGAATGGTTTTCTAGCTGTTTGAAGGATCGTTCTCAGTATGTTGAAATAATTAGCGACAATCCATTGTCTTGTTCCACGACCTCACCAGTTGTAAGGGGTTGTAATATACCCCAGGCATCATTCATAACATGGTTAATTGCAAATATTATTTATATGCTGATGATCTTCAGTTGTATATTTCTTTTAAACCGGAAGAAACTCCCGCTGCAATCCGTCCAGAGGCCCTAGTTTGAGTTTTTCCACTCACGTTCGATTGCGAGCGCGTTTGAGTTTTGTATGGAGAAGTTACAGCGCCATCTACCTTAACTTTGTCTTGCCCATACAAAATGTTTCAAAATTTTAACGCGCTCGCAATCGAACGTGAGTGGAAAAACTCAAACTAAGGCTGCAGTTTGCAGCCTTATGCGTAAGCAAAGCGAACGCTTCAAATTGGGATTTATAACGCATACCATAGTGACAAAAGTAAAGTGATTGCGCAAGTGGATCGATCACTTAAAATTAGATATGTAACGCTTTTCACAGTGAAAAATATAGAAAAATGCGCGAGCGAAACGAGCGCCTAAAGTTGGGTTTATAGTGCTTGTTTGTCATATAGATGAAAGTAGAGTGATTGTGCGTATTTTTTTTTATTTGCAAAGCTTTCATAAGATTTAACTCAAGTCATATCTAAAGCATTATTTTGGATGAGACCAAAATGAACGTAAACTGAAACAAATTACATAACACATTTAACGGTGTATTCACACCGCCCGCCGGCGCGGCCATGCCAGCGGCACTTACCGCAGGAACCGCAACGGGATTTGCAACATAGCCGGCGGCATTGTGCCGCACAGGCCGCTGGCATCTGAGGTAGGAGTGTCTATGCAAAAATAAGATGGTATACATTGGGTTCACTTATGCTCGGGAACAAAATTTGATATTTTTTGGCGATCTTAGATGATTAAAGTACATATTAATCTACCAGGGCGCGCTGCTTTTCTTTCGTAGAATGATTATCGAATGTTCCAATTTTTAGAACGGTTTGATCGATTTACATGCATTTATCTGCGGTGGATTTGTAATATAGCGTCTTCTTAAATAGGATAGTGTTATTTCGCCAGGGGACTCTACAGATACATATTTCCGATCTATCTAATTTTTTTATTTTTATTATTTAAAATCTTTTTATCCGTCACTTATAGTCCGTCCCGTCAGCAATCACTTGATCATTTATTGGGATATTTAAAATTCCGGTTCTAAACACAACCTATAGTAGCTGCCCATAGGCACCAAAAGCCTACGGTCTCATAGCCTTCCGATAGGTAACCTATCAATTTGGTAGACGACCGTCGTTTTACAACAATAACTTAAGCAGTCGTGATTATTATAAAGAGCCGCAAAGCCTAAAAAGTTAAAGTCATTGCTGCCGGTTTTTTTTTAATTAATTGATTGCTGCCGGTACAAGTCAATGTGCCCATTATTGATATTTGAAAATTATCGGATCGGAATCACAAATTATATGTTAGCCCATTTTTATGCTTTCCATAATATTTTTAGCGTTGATATTATAGCGAGCAAGGAGGCGATCACTAAAGTATCCAACATTTCCTACAGTATAACTGCTAGTGAATGCTATTCGGCATTAATTAAATTAAACTAAATTTATTTTTATTTTAGACTTGGTCCATAGCTTGTAAGTAGTACAAGCAATTTAAAAACTAGTGTTAGTTTATACTAATCACTTTCATGTTCTAGATACAATTGTTAACCTCAGTAAAATGTTGCTATGAATGTTTGACCAGGAGGATAGCAGTTTTCAATTATTAAAAAAAGTAATAAAAAACTTAAAATGCGGATGAGTGCTGTTCTATTATGTTTTAAGGAGCTGACAAGCTATTGTTTACTTGCAAGTTTGTGCTTAAATGACATGGAGTTTTCTGGGATTCCGACTTTATTGCTATTTTGATTTAATATTTTTATACCCTTTTTAATAACTTGATAATATCGAAATAGATAGATTTTATATCTGAATAAAATATTCCATGTTTAAATCACATCCTTGTGCATAAATATTAATGATAAATAATGTGCTTGCTTAAGCTGGTTTTTGGGGTAAAAAATATATTTAAAAAATTCGTTCTTTTAAGCCTCATAATGAAGTTGAACTTTAAAGGTCGTTTTATCACGATTTTAAGTGTTTTTTATTTTGTTAAAAACAAAATAAAAAGTAAAAACTAATAGAGCATAAAATGGTTCCTTAAAATGGTTGGCTATTTTTTTCCCTCAACTATGATTTGTATTTTGGTCGGATGTCACAAGCTTCGTAGTATTCTCATAGTAATGAGAGCGTTCTAGATTGTGCCGCAGCAATGAGTCCCACCGTTCGACTAACGCGCTGAGGATGCAGTTTGGGCTGCCCCTGAGTAGACTTAAAAGCGACGCACAGCGCTTTCTAACAATGGCGTGGAATCCATCTATTTGCATAATAGCAAACATGGTAGATGCGCTGCAGTATCGCGGCAGCCCAAGCAGCACCCTCAGAGCGTTATTATATTGAACTCTTAGCGCGCCGTAAGCACGTTGCGTGCGCATACCTTACCCATAGGCTGCAAGTGTAAAAGGTTTGGCGGTAAGCTGTAAACAGCGTCACCTTGACCTCATCCGTACATTTTGCAAACCTTCGGGCTAACATATTGCAACGCACTGACAGCGCCCTGCGCTCGCGTTCAATATCCAGGTTATCAGTCTGATCTTCCGTCACCCAGTGATCCAGAAACTTGAAACGTTCAACCTTATTAAGAGGAGTACCACACATACAAGTGTGGTACATTGGGTTGGGTTAATTCAACCTTGGGTTGTGGCGCCACGCGTCTTTCTTTTTCACTAGATTTCACGGCTTTGGACAGAAAGTTAAAAATCTTTCCTCAAATGACAGAAAGAAGTTAAAATAATGTACTTCAAAGTACGTCCACAGATTAGTAAGAGTATGTATGTCTAAAGAGTATGTCAAGTATAAATGTATGTATAGACATACTCTTACTAATCTGTGTGTATGTATGAGTATTGAGTGAGTACGTCAAATTAGTCAAATAACAAAACATCTTTATCATAAACTCATACGAATCTGTGAAAAAAAACTTAGCAAAAGTATTTTGTTGGTATTAAAAATGAAATTGAACCATAATATTAAAATAATAGGAAAAAAAATATTGTTAATTCCATATGAGAAACATCATGTGCCCAAGTAAGTTTCAAACATTTACAAGGTACCAGAACCAGGTACCCAGGTAGACAGTTTCAATAGTTCATTAATTCTATTGATGTTGTACTTTTCATTTTAACTTCATTAGATACCACCAATGGATGAAAAGCAAAGAGCTTCAAGCACTAACTGCATCTGAACCTCTTACACTTGAACAAGAATATGACATGCAGAAATCTTGGAGAGAGGATGAAGATAGTAAAATTTCTTGTTTAATAATTAGATCACTTTGTGGAAAGATTTGTGCTTCGAATCCCTGACCTAGCTTTAAATTAGGACTTCTTTTTTACAGAATGTACTTTCATTATTTTGCATCAAGAGAAGTTTAAAGAAACAGGTGATGAAATTGGTGAGTTTAATAAATGTCTGGGTGTGAGTGCCTGATGAATCGTAAATACTAGTATTTTAAAGATTACTACTTTCCAGCTTCAATGATTGGAGATACAAACATATTCATAACAGATAGAGATGATAAAATTGGTGAAATAGAAATAATGATAGCTGAAAGTTGGGCTAGAGGACAGAAGTTAGGCTGGCAAGCCGTCATTTTAATGTTATTATATGGTATACAACACATTGGACTGAAGATATATGAAGCAAAAATTTCACTTTCAAATAAAATCAGCATACAAATGTTTAAGAAATTAAGCTTTGAGGAGAAATCACTAAGTAAAGTGTTTCAAGAGGTCACTTTGGAGAAACATGCAACTGATTATTGGAAAAAATGGTTACAGGACCAATGTGAATTTGAAATACAGGCATATAGGTGACATAATGTGTAAAATTATATATTTTTTGAAATATCATTTTTTATTTTTCTTTAAACGCTCATACACTTCAATTATGAGCGTGAGTGATATTTGCCATTATGCTTATAGGGTAAAGATCACCCACAGTCACGTAAACAAAAGTATAAAAAAGACTGTTGACAAACACATCTGTAAGGGATTAATATTTACATTAGTCATGTTGCTTTCTATTTTCTGGAATCCCAATCCCTAATATTTTAATAGGTATTAACACATAGAAATACAACAAAATCAGCAAATTATCCAGAAAACTAATGCTGTACTGTCATCAATCCACACTTACTTTTTCAAGATATCCTCTACTGTGCAGGTAAAACTAAAGGTTCCCGATGGCTTTACCATCCGGACCTCACAGGAAATGATTATGAAATAGTAATTTATGAGTTATACTCTTACTGAACTGTTGTAAGGTAAGTATATCCACATGTTATTTAGTAGTTTATGTGTGAAGGAGCAACTAAATAAACCACGACAAAAAATATCTCCATATGAATAAGGGCCCGAATTCTTAAGCAGTTTGTTCTCATGACTATTTCGCCGCCCGTCGCGGGTTCGAATCCTGCAAGGGGAAAATGTTTGTGTGATGAGCACGAACATTTGCACCTGAGTCATGGATGTTTAATATGTACCGTAAAATGGGGGGAGTAGGGACAATTTAAAACTTTGGAACCAAATTTTAGTGTCTATTATATTAATATAAAAATTATAAATTTTATGGCTACTTTCCGGCTTCTTAAATTTTAACTTTTTCTAGTTATTTCTGTGCAATTATCCTTATAAACACCAATAAATACGAAAAAGTGTGCAATCTCAACTCACCCCGTGCTTGGGGTTACAAGGGTCATTAAATGGGCGAGTTGGGAATTTTCGTAGGGTTGACACTTTTACATTTTGGAAATTAAGTCTTATCGGAAGTACCTAGGTACCTTTGTTCAAATGATTAACGATGATAATGTTCAATGCTAGGAGAGTATGCAAATGAAATGAATAAATGAAAACAAAAAAAAGGTATCTGTATTATAAATCAACAATTAACTTTCTTACAAAAATTAAATTAACTTCTCTCATTTTTTGTAAAACTAAACAACAAGAACCATAAAATCTATGTGTAATTCTATTCTAATTAGTATCAAATAAAAGTCTTATCTTTCCTTTAAAGTATTCTTCTCGCTTCTATCTGCCTTTTCTAATCTTCTAATATTCTTAGTATTTCTTCCATATCATTATAATTTTTTTTCTTAATTGCACGTTTTTTCTTTGGTAAGGGTAATGGTAATTTTAATTTTACGTCAGTTATAACGTTTATTTGTTTCTTTGGATTCAATGACATCGTCGTCGTCTCATCATTATAAATATTGTTTTCCTTTTCATGAGCATTTTCTTCGTTTTCGGATAAAACAGTAACTTCATGGTGGTAATCTAAATCATCACCAAAAATAATGGGCATATCACTGATTCCCATACTGTCAAATTCGATTCTCTGCTTCGCCAAGCTACCATTAATGTTTACTTCAGAAAGAAGACTTCTCTCGGAAACACTTATTTCAGGAGATTGTTGCCAAACATAGCTTCCCGCTATTGACTCTTGTTTTTTTGTGAAATTTATTGTTTTCATTCATATTATCTGAATTATTACTGAGTCTGTCTGTTTTTTTAATTTCTTGATGATACTGATTTTCTTTTTTACTTTCTGTAGTCACCTTTAATTGTTTCTTAGTCTTAAAAGTCACTCCATAACAAACTGCTTCCTTGGTACCTACTTGCGTATTACGTAGTTAAGAATAAACAACCATAATATTTTATTGACAACCCTAGGCCGATTAACCCAACACACCCCTTTTTTTTTTTTTGGTTTCGCTGAAAAATGCTTTACGCATACCTGCCGCCCTCGGGGGAAGGCAGCAGGTTATGTGGGACTCTCCCCAATTGGGGCATACCCACTAAAAACCAGCGGCGTTCTCGGGAGCCATGAGTTCGGGGCCACGAGTCAGCGCCATAAGCACACATCCGCGGCCCCTCACTGACTAGACCGACACACGGTCTCACCCGATCTGAAGAGGGCAAGTGCCCCTGCCTTCAGCGCCAGAGGAGGTTATCCTCCGACTTGATGTCCCGACGATGCGTAGAACGCATTACACACCAACGCGCCTCTTAGTGGGAAGCGGCAGCAGCCTCTGAGTGCGTCAGCCGCAGCCTCTCGCTCTCGCTCCGCGCTCTCCTTTTCGGCGATCACCCACTCGCAAAATGCGGCCATGGCTCGCCATGCCTCCCTGTCGTCGACCATACGCCGGACTATAGAGCCCAGGCTGAGGTCGGTCCCCACGTGTGCTCGGAGGGCACGGCGGTCAGCGACCCACGCCGGGCACACCTCGAGGGTGTGCTGTGCCGTATCCTCCGGAGCATCGCAGTGCCAGCATCGGGTTGTGGGTTCCCTGCCAATGCGGCAGAGGTATGACCCAAAGCACCCGTGGCCTGTAAACACCTGCGACATCCGGTATGTCACTTGGCCGTGTGGTCGCTCGACCCATTCTTTAAGAACGGGGAGTACGGCTTCAATGACCCGGACGCCAAAGTGGCTACTGGCCAATCTACGGCGCCACTGCTCGTGGGCTAGCTCTATGAGCTGTGTCCTTTCCGTTTCCACCTCCGTCGGTGCGGGCCTATTTCCCTGAGATCTTTGGTCTCCCCGCCACTGGTACAACGCGGCGAGGACCAGGGAGTCGAGATCCCAGGGGAGGCTGCCGGCCAAGACCAGCGCAGCATCGGTGGAGGTGGTGCGGTAGGCTCGCGCTAAACGCAGGGCTAACACCCTTTGAGCCTTCCGCAAGACAGTCACGTTTTCAGACGAGAGGGCGTCATGCCACACCGGGGCACCGTAAAGTGCCATCGAGCGGACCACCCCTAGGTACAGTCGTCGAGGAGCCGTCGACGGACCACCCAGGTTTGGCAGTAACCGGCTCAAAGCACCCGCGGTCGCATTGAGCTTGGTAGCGAGCAGCCGGGATCAGAACCCCATCCACCATCAACCCAGTGCCCGCAGGCGGCGCGCGTCGACGGCCGTGAAAACACAGCGCCTCAGACTTCTCCAGCGCCACCCGCAGCCCCAAAAGGCGAATTCGGTGTACCATCACAGCGACCCCAGCAGTCGCACGACGTGCAGCATCGGCAAAAGAGTCACCGCGAGCTGTCAGCAGGGTATCGTCGGCGTAACAAGTCACGCCAACCCCCGCGACGAACTGGCCGCGGAGAGCCCAATCGAATCCGATGTTCCACAAGAGTGGCCCTAAGACCGACCCCCGTGGAACGCCGCATCCGGCCAAGTGCCGCAAACGACCGTTCACCGAATCACACGCAACCTCTCGTCCTTCCAGGTACGATGCCATGGTGTCCTGCAGGTAAACAGGCACTCCGTGGAATCGGAGTGCCTGCTTTATCGTGGTCCACGGCAGCGTGTTGAACGCGTTGGCAATGTCGATAGACACGGCCAACAGCACACCGCCGCTCTCCACCGCTTCGCTGGCGAGCGATTTTACCCGCAGGATAGCATCGATCGTAGAGCGCTCTCTCTGAAGCCATACTGAACATCCGACAAATTCGGTCCATCCGTATCCAGGTGCCGAACGAGGCGGTTTGCAACGACTCTTTCAAAGAGCTTGCCCACCTCATCCAGCAACACGATCGGACGGTATGCCGAAGGGGAGTCGGTCGGACGTCCGTCTTTCCTCAGAAGCACGAGCCTCCCTTCCTTCCATAGCGCCGGGAAGCGCCCCTGTTCTAGGCAAGCGGTTAGGAGCCTACGAAGGCGGTCACCCAGTATATCCGATACGAGAACCCAGATTTTACCTGGAATCCCGTCAGGACCCGGGGCCACATTCTTGGCCTTCAACCGCTCTATTGCCGCACCGAACTCGCCCTCGGACACGGGGTCAGGGGGCTGTCTGGAGGCCACAGGGTGTGGCAAAATCGAAGGCGGGGTGTGTTCCACCTGAGCTGGGAACAAGGTGGACACGACTCTTCGGAGGAACTCGGGCTCTAGCCTTTCCGTGACCGGGGGTGCCCATGGGCGGAGTTTCCCCCGCACCGAGCGGTACCGAGCGGTATCCGTGGGGACGCCCCCCCACAGATCGGCATCGAGTGATGCAAGGAGCTCCTCCCTCGCCTTGAGTTTCGCCTCCAGGATGGCGATCTTGAGCGCCTGCTTCGCCTCTCTGTAGGCCTGGTAAAGCGGCTCGTCCAGCGCCGGATCACGGCGTCTGCGTCTTCGGTGTCTGGCTGAGGCGCGACGCGCCGCGATACACACGCGGCGCAGCTCCGCAACCTCATCCGTCCACCAATAGACGTTCCGCCGGGGAAGGGAAGGTCCGGACCGAGGCATGGACGCGTCACACACGTCCGTAACGGCCTCCCGGAACCATTCCGCTTCCGCATCCACTTGGACGGGCTCGGGACCTACAGGCAGCCAGGCCTTAACGACCGCAGCTTCCCGCTCTGTGTCTTTATCCAGGCAACTGAGCCTCCATCGGGGGTATGTCGGGTGGGGTGTACCGCTCGGAGGTATCACGGGACCGGAGGCGGAGATGTCAAACCGGATGTACCGGTGATCCGACAATTCTTCCGCCTCTGTGACCACTCTCCAGCCACTGATTCGAGCTGCAACCGCGGGGGTCGCGAACGTTATGTTCACGACGGACTCCCCCTGCGGTCGCACGCAAGTGGGTTCGGTCCCCACATTGACAATAACCAGTCCGTTGGACACCGCCCAGTCCAGCAGACTCTCCCCTTTGGGGTCAGTATGACGTGAGCCCCAGGCTATATTCTTGGCGTTGAAGTCGCCGCCAACGATCACCGGCAAGGTGGACTGACGGAGAACCGACCCGAAACGGTCCAGATCGGCCTCAAACTCGCTCCTGGTTCGGCTGGGGGGGCAATAGACCCCCACCAGCAGAAACTCCTTGCACTTGGCGGCGACGAAGCCGCTCTGCCTGGCTACAACGTCGATGGAATGTGCCCCTGACACCATAATGGCCGACAGGCCGCTCACGTCCCCGACCCAGTTCTCCCGGTCAGCCGGTATGAAGTAGGGTTCGGAGACGAGGACGGCGTCTATGGACCACTCCGCCGCGTGCTGCAAGAGGATATCATGCGCAGCGGCAGAGTGGTTCACATTCGCCTGCAGAACGCTGAAGGCCATTCTATTCTGGTGTATTTTCTGCCTCCATGGTAGTCGGCCTTTCGGCCGTGGACGGTGCGGCTGGAGTCCTGGCCACTGTCCTTCCCGCTCGATTGCCGCGCTTGGGCGGTTTGCAGCTCTTGCTGCCCACCCGATGGTTAGCTGGCAATCCTGCGTCCGCGCACAGAGGGCAGTGCGGAGGGGCAGTGCATCCCCTGGCTGCGTGTCCCGGCTTACCACAGCGGTAACACAGGTCGCTGCGATCGGCTGTCGAAGGGCAGTTCTCGCGGGCGTGTCCCACCTCCAGGCACCGGAAGCACTGAAGCGGCTTCCGGTCCATCAGTCTGGTTTGGGCGGAGACCCATCCAACTAAAACTCTCCCTTTGACGACTTTCTGGGCTACAGCGATCGGCACCTTAACGATGCAGGCCCCTGTGCCCTGAAAAGATCGCCCGATCGACCCCACTTGGATCGACTTCGGATCGCAGCCACCCGCCTTGGCGACAGCTTCGGCGACTTCGACCTTGGTCGCAGAGTCATCGAGTCCCGAAATCCAGACATCGACGCTCTTGGTCGGCCTGGTCACTTTCGCTATCGCCTCGGGGATGACCTCCCGCATCTTGGCTGCCAGGGTGTCAGCCTTCGTTGCACTATCAGCGCCGGTGACTTCTAGGACCTAGCCGCCAGTCTTGGCGACCCTGAAGCGGATCCCAGAAATTCCTAACGCCCCGATGTCTATAGCCTGCTTTGCCTGGCTCATCACCGATTCATAAGAATGCTCCTTTGCCTCCAGCACTCCCGGTTGCATCGCCACCAAGACGGCGGCGGTCCTCGGCGGGCGGAGGTTCGGAGTCTTCTTTGCCGTTGGAGCAGTTGGCCTCTTGGGCTGGACCGGAGGCTGCTGTTTAGGGGCGGAAGTAGAGGCCACCTTTTTCCCACGCCGTACTACCTTCGTCCACGCCTGGGCTCCAGGGCCAGTTGCGGACTCGGTTATCGGGCGGGAATTCCCAGTTCCGGAGGCGGGAGCAGGCGCGGGCTCCAGGCCCTGGTTACGGGCCTTCTTCCGCTTATTCCGCTTTCTCTTCTTTTCCCCAGCGGGGACTGCGCTGGCAGTCGAGGTCGTGGCCACAGGGACGGACACCTCAGACGGCGCTTTATTCGGCTGGGGAGAGGCGGCACTCTTGGGCGGTGCTGCGATCGGCGGCTGCTTTTGCTCAACCTGAGCCTTGCGAGCGTCCGCAGCAAGTGGCGGGCGCAAGCGAGGCTCAGGGAGCAGCCAATCTGTGATGGACGCCAATTTGGCATCCATCATGCCTCCAAATTGACGCATAAGGCGCTGTTCAAGCTCCTCTGCAAAGGTGGTGGTGTTAGCCTGAGCTCCAGTTGGGGCTGCAGGACGGATGTCCGCAAGCCTCTCAGCCCGGAGCTCCTGGACGACGCGTTTAAGATCCGCGACCTCCTCCTCCAGGCGTTTGTTCGCGGCTTGCAGCCGCCGCGTCTCCTCATCAATCGTCCTCGAGCTGAGGATCTCAACCGCCCGCGTAATTGAGGTGGCAGCCTCCTTCAGGGCACGCTGAAAGGTGCCCTTCAGGTTTCCGGACTTCGCCACGCAGAACATTACTGTGTCCGTAGCAGCCCGGATTTGGTCGCTCAACTCTTCCGCGGTGGGATCCCTCACGGATAAATAAAAAATAAAAAAATGCTTTTATTTCTTAATATCTTTTACAGATAAGTTGCCGGGGCTTCCCATAAAGTTATCTAAGCGATACTTGTGTAGGGATAGCCTCGCTCTACCTCTTCAAAAACAGAGAAGATATTTTACACAGAACAGTAGTATATAACTTAGCTTAGCCGAAGAATATAAGAATATAAGCAGGTGACACACTGAAGTTAAAAACATTTACGGAGAAATATTGTTATTATAACTAAATGAGTAGTGTGTGTGTGTGTGTGTGTGTGTGTGTGTGTGTGTGTGTGTGTGTGTGTGTGTGTGTGTGTGTGTGTGTGTGTGTGTGTGTGTATGCTCGCGCGGTGTGGTGTGTGTAATGTTTATGTTTGTGTGTGTTAAGGTACCTAATATTAAAATAATAATAGAATGTTAAACTACTTTTATCAGAAGGTTTTCTACATTTTCATAGCTAAGAGAAGAAAGCCACTCTATCATAGTTTGCTTACACTCAAACAGTGGCATGGGGTAAATACTTAGCTTACGGTTTATTTTATTATAGAGGCAAGGGGCCTGAGCTATGCATTGCTGCCTTGCAAAGACTGTACGAGTGGGAAAAGTAGTAGCTACAACATAGCTACGTCGCCTGTCAAGTTTTGCACGGTCAAAGGGTAGTGTTTTATGATACCTTAATATGATGTGTAAAATGTAAAGCTTTCTTACAGACAACAGCTTAGACTGGTCATATAGCATTTCAGTAGAGAACCTACGGGGCTTACAGTACATGACCTTTAGAAGAGATCTTTGCGCTCGCTCTAGATTAATAAAGTATGATTTAGCTGCTCCCCCCCAGACCGAAATACAATATATTAATATGGATTGGGCTAAGGCGACGTATATCTTATTCAGAAGCTCGATGCTCATGACATGTCTGAGAGATTTGAAAACCCACATGAGTTTCCTTATCCTCGCTATAGTGAGTTCGAGGTGGGGGTACCAGCTTAACCTCTGATCGACAATAATTCCGAGGTATTTCACTTGATTTTCTTTTTGTATTTTAGGGCAGTTACAGATATTTACTAAGGGAGAACAGCAAGAGTGTATCTTAATTTGAAAGTCAGATGAGGGCTGCGAGCTAATGTAAGGGCCAAAGCACACAAAATTAGTTTTTAGGGTATTGAGAGTAAGGAGATTCTCTCTAAGCCAGCGACTAACTACAGCTAAGCCCCTCTCAGCCTCTACTCACGGAGAACTCATTCTTATTGCGCCTTTGGACAAGCCGCTCCGTCAGGCGAGAAGCCTCCTCCTCGGCTTCCCCAATCGCCGCCTGGCGCTTATGGTCCAGAAGCTGCTCGCGGGCTCTGCCTATACCTACGTACTCCCCATGTGCAGGTGGGCGGCCCCGGCCTCTGCGAGCGGCTGTTACCTTATCTGCTGGGACTTTGGCAGGGGAGAGGTCTGGAGAGGCCTCACCCGCCCGCCGTTTTCCGGCTCTCCTCGTCCTGCCGCTGGTGCGTGAGCCAGACGGTGATCTCGACGTCATGCCTGACGATTCAGACTCGTAAGGGTCCATGTTCTGCAGGGTTTCATCAAGGTTTTTTTTTGTCAAATCCGGTGCATGGGGAAATACAACGTGATGTCCCCTCGCTGTTATGTCCAGTAAGGGTCATCTCGTCCTCAGACTGGGAGAAATCCCCGCGCCTGAAGAACCGTCCACCCGACGTTCCAGCCAATGGTGTAACACACCTTTCCAACAGGACAACGGGCGTCCTGAGAAGGACATCACCATTACCCTCTATCTGGGATTTGGTCGCTGAGTTTGAAATTTCTTTTCCTGAGCAAGCCATGTCCATTTATATACGTGCATTCAGTCGGTAGTGACCCCACCCACCACGGAGCCCCATCTGGGGAGGGGCCACTGACACCCCAGGGTTTCCCACCGACCATAGCAGGGACGCCACTTCCCTTTCGGGCAGACTAGTATGGGATCTTTGACGAGACGGTTGGGGCAAGGTGAGCACGCGTCGACCAGAACGCGCAACATCACCGAGCCCGCCGCCTGCCCTGCCCCCCGTACCCCCCGCGTCACCGTTGGACGAGGGTTAAGCCGCTCGCCCGCAGCCGAATAACCCGTGGACCGGCTACTCCACGGGCCCCCCGTGTGCCCGGAATCCGAGGCCAAAGACAATGTGTTGCCTGGGTGGTCTGCCTCAGGCTCAACGTCCAGGACCCTCTTCTCCCAGGATTACGGGACCCAGCGCACGGCACAAATGCGCTGCCCGGGTTGTCATAATGACAGGCTACAACCCGGGAAAAACCCACGGATCCGGGCAATATGCCCCGACGACCCAATGCCCTCCGACCCGGGCAAACGCCCCGCCGGTCTAGGCACCCCTATCTACGCCTCAGGTACTCAAGCCACTCCGGTCCATTCCTTCGAGGAGGAGCAGGCGGAGCAGTGAATACAAGAGGTCTTGAGCCATAAGGCCTTCCCTCTGGCCCGACAGGTCCGCCGAGTTGACAAAACCTGCCGCGCTCTGGTTTTGGTTCGCGCCGGCCGAAGCCGGTACCCCCCATATCTGGGAGGCGTTCCCCTATCCACCACCTGGGGACGCGCCCGATGCGGGACCAGTAACCCGACACGGGAACCCAACACACCCCTTCACTGTCCCTATTCAACCCAAAGATGAACCAAGTCCCCCCATTCGTCGTCTTGACTCACCCGGTTCACATCCCGACTCTCCCCATTTGGCAGCCCTACACACCCCAAGATAACATATAAATTCAGTTGTTACACAAATTTATATCTTACTGAGCTAAATGACAAAAGTAAACTTACTTTCTTTGATTTTCGTAATCTTTGGCAGTCCCAAAACAGTTTTCAATTGGTCCCTTAGCTCAATACTTCCTAATTATACCACAATATCAAAGTTTTTAACCGATAAATAACCGTTGCTTCTAGACACTTAACTTTGACAGCGTTTTTTTCTTAAATCTAGTAACTTGGGGTATCGGTGTTGCAAGGATATAAAACAAAACACTTCTAAAATTTTAAAAGAAATCTTTGTCTTTGAATCCAAAACCTATGTAAACCATAATAAACAGGGTAAATTTGTGCGGCGTCGCTGTCCCTTGTCACCCCGTGATCCCTACTCACCCCATTTTACGGTACCTATTTAAGTATTTTATGGGAGACTCCCCGTCATAATCGTTGTCTGGTATTCGTAACACAAGGAACAACATTCCTTACTTCGAAACAACGACAAATAGGTGTGTTGTCTTTCGCATATTTATTGATTTTTTTATATTTATATAACTTGACAGGATTTATTTTTTCAAGTAAAAATGGGGTTTCCTGTCACAACTGCCTTTTCGGTAGTTATTATTCAGTATTTTTTCCAGTGGAAGAACAGTTTAGGTAGTATTTTTGGTAGGTACTCACGAACGTAAATGTAAGTACCTATTACAGACTGTCCCGAAAAGTATGGATAACCTTGTAGGTAACTGTGGATATAGCCCTTCATAAAGCTGAACGCACACTTATCCGAGCCGAACGCGCCGAAAGAAACGAATTTTTAATTCTGTAAATGAAAACTCACACTTATCCGCGTCGAATCGTCATCGTTCTGTTGCGGTCGACTCGGACGACTCACCGTATAAAATCTTCATACTCACTCCCACCTTAGATGTCGCTCATAGCGCTATGTCATGAAGTCGACCGCATTAGCCTTGCCGAATCTGATGACGTCATCCGAATTCCTCTAGGATTTCTGGGGTTCTTCCAGATTCGGATGATTCGACGCGGATAAGTGTGCGAGGTTTCATTAGATTTTATATAAACAATGCTAAAATTCGTTTCTTTCGGCGTGTTCGGCTCGGATAAGTGTGTGTTCAGCTTTACTCTTCACAGATTTAGTAAGGGTAATACGTGAAGCTCTTACTAATCTGTATGGTTTAGGTTTTGTTGGGACCACAGATTAGCACAGATTAGTAATAGTATGTTTGGGACGAAATCAATTTTATTTCGAAAAATGTATTTACACGTATTGTATTTTTTAGTATTGCTGATTGCAAATTCGTTTTGCAGCAGTGACGTGGATGTTAAAACCGAAGAAGATGTTGGAGTGAAGTACGCGAACAGATGCGAAGTGTGCAAGATCCTTGCCACCGAACTGCAGAACAGGCTCGAAGAGACCGGCAAAGTGCATGATGTTATCGAAATTGGATATTCATTAGACGACGTTCAACCTAAAAAGAAAATGAAATATCAAAAATCTGAATTAAGACTAATAGAATCGCTGGAAGGCGTCTGCGATAAAATTCTCGAATACAACATCCACAAAGAGAGGCAGGATAGCACAAGGTTTGCTAAAGGAATGAGTCAGACATTCAAAACGCTGCACGGTTTGGTCGACAAAGGTGTCAAGGTGGATCTTGGCATACCATTGGAACTATGGGACAAACCATCTGCAGAAATAACTCATATGAAGACACAATGTGAAAGTCTGCTTGAAGAAAATGAAAGTGCTGTAGAAGATTGGTACTGGAATCATCAGGGTGATGTAGAACTAAAACATCACTTGTGTACTAAACATGCTTTGCAGGGCACTGATGATAGTTGTCTGTATGAGGTCCTGTCTGACGGTAAAGAAAAAGGGGAGCGTACTGATAAATCAGAACTATGAAAATAGTGTAGACTTTTTTTACATAAAATGGACTACTCTGAATGCATTTATTAAGCATTTAGATGTAAGATTGTGATAGTAACAAAGCAGCAAAGTACATTTTATTAGTTTTAAATAATAAGTCATACTTAGGACAAATTTTGTAACCTTATTTGTGATACATTATAGGATGAGTCAACATTTTTGCCTTGTATGGCAAATGTCTTAAAAAAATAAAAAAAAATTATAAGAATATTGTCAGAGGTCTATTTCATTGACTCAACTTGCTTATTTATAAGCCTTTCCGTAATTGTAGATGTAGTTTGTATGCAGACTATGCTGTTCCCAGTAGAACACCTCATAATAGTGGTAACGGGTAGCTATTTTAAACTTAATGCCTCTATCTTTTTTTTTTTTTTTTAGCCCTTCTTTAGAAATTAACTTTTTTTTTCCATTTCAGATTTTCTTATCAATATTTGTTTTTGATTTCTGTCCGCCTCTTGGCAAAGGCCTCCTCCAATTTTTTCCATTCCTTTCTATCTTGTGCTGTCCTAGTCCATGTTTTTTCTGCTATTTCCACAATTTCATCTTCCCACCTTTTCTTCTGGTGGCCTCTTTCACTTTTCCCATATCTAGGTCACCAGTGTAGTAGAGTTTTGCTCCATTTTTTTCTACCTCGCTGTGTGACCTGCCCACTTCCATTTTAATGTTTTTATTTTGAGACTCTCATCCTGTACTTTTGTCTGTTCAGTGATTGTGCTATGTCTTATTTTATCTTTTTTCCTCTTTCCGGTCATGCTTCGTTCCATACTTCGTTAACATGTTCTTATTTTACTCATTTGTGTTTTTGTGAGAGCCCAAGACTGGCATCAGTAAGTTAAGACCGGCAGTATACATGTGTTGAATAGTTATCCTTTAACTTCCACACTCATTTCTTTGTCTTTCATTACTTCTTTATGCATCCAGTACAGATTCCATGCTCTTTGGATACATCCTCTATTTCTTTTTGGGTAATATTATTTGTTCAGGTGATTTGGCCTAGGTATGTGTATTCTTTGCTCTATCTTACTAAATCTATATAAAATAGTGTAGATCCTTAGATTTAAATAAATTATGAGTCTACAGAACCCACAGTGTCTCTATACAAAAAATGACATCAATGTTATATTTTGTGCTCACCCTACTGTATTAGGTACCTACTCGTTCAGTCAACTGTATTTTAATGTCATAAGTTAATAGTTACTGCTGTTTTCTATCTAACTGCATGTACATACTTTGAGAAAAGTTTATAATTATTACCTAATATGTTATTTTTATAAAGTTGTTTTTGTAAAATACCAAATAAATATTATCTTCAGTATGCCTTTGGTCTTTGCCTGTCGGATCATCGAAGTGACTAAAAAAGCAGCCATTAGTCAGGAAGTCAGATAGCTTGTTTTATCATTAGTAACCACTCAACGCATACAAAAATAATTTATAATGTGTTCAAATATTCAATAACATAATTTGTAGTAATAAAGGACATTATATCCTTAATGATGATGTACCGTCGCGCACCTTACCACTTTTCAACGCGAATTGTTTGCAGTGCACGCACAATAAAAATGCTGGTGTCACTTTAAACAAAAGACATGAGGTGCAAGAAGTGATTATAGAGACTTAGTCTTAAGTCGTATAAAATAAAACTTGCCTCTTTTCATACAGCTTTGCTTTAAAATTAGGACATTAGCTGTTAGTCTTAAATAATACGACTCAGTCATTTAACATATAAGAATAATAGACTAAAACGACTTAGACGAGTGAAACGACTTAATCAACTTAAAGGATTTACCAAACTACTTACTAAAATAGGTACTCAATCACCTTGCACCGAGGGTGCCGCGACGTTTGAGTAAAGCGTTTAGGTTGCAATGAGTTTTTTTTAATACCGTACATATACAAGGTGTTACAAAACTACCCGTTATGAAGGGAGCTATTCAGCATCAACACCTAAATAACTTTCTCTTATACACATGGGACGAAATATATAAATAAAACTCCATAACTCCGTTAGGGATTAAAAGACTGAATCAGTCGTGAGGCTTCACAAAGGAGGGGAGTCTTTAAAAAGTCTGAGTCTCTTCCATCACTAGGTGCAAGCGATTTTAGATCTTGAGGTGGTTAGCCACCTAACCACCTCAAGATCTAAAATCCTCCTCCTCCTCCACAGGAGCCCTTGATAGTACCTAGATCTGATCTTGATGTCAATCAAAATAAAACACATTCAGCACGTAAATAATAAGCACCTTTTTAATCAACTGTCAAAAAGTATTATAGATAATATCTATGCAACAGTTAACCGCACCTAATAATATCTTACATTGTTGTATAACGCGGTGCTAACAAAATTGCAGAAACTCTGCAAACTTTAATTTCACAGACAAATATTACTTAAAAACATAAATAATGCATTATAAATTATAACTAATAGGATTAAATACATTCGCTCGTTCATTTCTCCACGCATACAGATTTCAAAACCAAACTAACATACAATAATTTAGTTCGTCGCTGTCGAACGGTCAAACTCTCGGCGGCGATGAGTTCCTTCGATGTTGGAGGGACGTCGGCCATCGTATAAAAATACTATGCAAGTGTGTCGATGCCCGCGGGGCCGGGGCGCCTAGAGGTAGGGGCTGGTGTCCTGGTACTCGTCGTCGTCGTCGCTCTCGGAGCCGTCGTCCGTCAGCTGGCGCTGTGCGGCCGCTTCCGCGTCCCCAGCGCGCTCAGAGCCCGATGCATCTGTTGCAATGGACAAAAGCATTAACATTATGCACATAGCACACATACCATAATACAATGGTTTCATAGTCAATCGCGTCTATATTGACATACTTATAAAACATATGTTGTTGTTTATATTGGAGTTTAAGGGATTAGTTTGTTTGTATTACAGTCGCCAGCACATCAGGTTTCCCACTTTTGTTGCAAACTAGCCCTTATTACAACTGCATAAGATACCGCAGTGTTTACCTTGATGGCTGTACATTAGAATGTTTTTTTATATTATATAGGCCCGATTTTACCAACGTCAGATAAGGAATAATCGTTGAATGAAATACGGTAGGCATCCATCATTTACGTAAATGACATTTTAGAATCGTTTGTATTATGCTTATTCAGTCGGATAAGTCGTATTGTCGTTGGTATAAATCGGCCCCTATTTTTTATATTCTCGGCTAAGCAGGTATTGACCGCGATCGCACCCGATGGCAGGTGTGGATGATGTCTAGGGAAATACATATCTGCTTAATAGCAGCCTGTTCACTCGAGCTTTAACGAGGCTTAGATAATATTCCTTTAGGAAAACTATGTGATTATTTATATTTATTATTTATGCATATGAGAGTTAATGTTTGTCATCCAGTTAGTTACCAATGAATGGCTGAACAAATGTATGTGAAGCTCTCCTTCGATCTACAGTAAATTGTATGCGCCATGAAGGAAGATTGAAATAACATATTCATGGAAACCTAGTTAGTGCTCATGTAATAATGCGCTTTCACATTAAAGCGACAGCAGCGCGGCAGCAGCGGATGCCCATACATAAGAAACCATTACTGATACTCAGATTTTTAAATCGATAGACCAGAATGACAGTTTCAATGGAACTTTTTTGTATTTTAATGTTGCAAGCGTAATACCAATAGTGATGTAACAATTCAATTGTACGCGATTAATTGAACTAATGATATTAATTTTTAATAATGTGATTTTACTCATTACGATAAATAGTACACGTAAACGTTACATAAAACTATAAAAAGACATAAAACGTCAACTAGTTTTTAGTAAGACGTTATAGTAATAAAAATTTGGTTATTTCCCTTAAAATAGCAATATTATTGTACCATTTGACATAATTTGTCATTTTACAACTTTCTATACATACAAATATTACAAAGAATATGATTTATACTTCAGCGCAACACAAATTCAAACCACAAGTATTTAATATTTTATAATAGTTAAAAACGATTGAATAAAAATTTAATTTAAGCACAACACTATTTTTAAATTACGAAAATGTCGCAATGCACCAAATTCCATTTTGGTCTATCTAATTAAAAATCAGAGGATATATATGAATTTATTAGCAGCGCGACTGTCACGCGACCGTCACGTTGCTAATGTGCCCTGAATGTGAAAGCGCTCTTACTATAAAAAATACGTAATCAACACATCTAAATCTACTAATATAAAATCTAGCGTTTGCAATAATGATCATGCTATCTAGGTGAAATGTAGTTTAGTCCCAACATTTATAGATACATAACAGGCAATTACCGACAAACAGAATTAAATTAAATTTGTGTGTTACTAGTACATGTGCCTTGTGCAATTAACGATCAAAAATGAGCTAAGAAAAGAACTGTGTTGCGTATGCCGTGCGAACATAAATCGACTGTCTTTAATCATAAAATTATATTTTAAATAATATTCTAAATATCTATTCTAATATCAAAAGTGCTACTTTTGTTTCAAAGAGTAGTAACAAAAGGACCGATTTAGTGATTGATAGTTACCTCAAGTAATGGTTAAATATCGTTACGCGCGTGTTTTTCGGTTTATTTTTGTAAAAGCAATCACAATCCTAACTATTCCACCAATGGTAACAACTTTTAACCATAGTTAACTATCGAGCACTAAACCGGACCTAACGAACGCTATAAAGCTAGTTTTTTTTTTCGAGTCGGTAAACAATAACTTGCAATATTGTCGTAAAAGACAATCGACTACGTAGATCTGTTATAATAGCAGTACAAGCATTGCATAATTACCCAGTTACCTGCTTGTGGTTCCCATAACGTCTCGTACCGCCGTGACTTGGGGGGTGGGGGAGACACTGATCCTCTGTAACAAACAAATTTGTAATTAGATTTTTTTTAAAACATTCAATGACATTATTTTTTATTATGTGATAATCCACACAAAAACATGGTCTAGGAATATTCCAATTAAACTTAAATAACTAAATTTCTATTAACTTTCTGTTACGACTAACATTATTAATAAACCTTGATTGCTAGCCTTTCTAATATGATAATAAACTTTTACATTAAGTTTATGTAAAAAAAAAAATTAGAAGAGGAAAAACTTGGACAAAATTTCAATGTTAAGTTATTTTGAAACATCATAACCGAAACAAAACAACATTTTTTTTATGAACATTGTTGAAAACTTAAAATTAATAATCCTATGACTCACGCACGACAATGCCCGTTCACATACGGCGCGTATCGTTACAAGTTGGTTACAACAGCATGGTATCCAAGCTTTAGACTTGCCTGCACAATCCTCTGACTTAAATCCTATTGAACATGCCTGGGATATGCTTCAGAGAAGAGCTTTTAAGAATTTCCCTGAAGATATTTTGCATGAAAACCAGCTTTTTTTAAATCTTAGCAGGACTTGGGACAGTATTCCACCACAAGATATCGGTTGACAACCTTGTTTTGAGTATGCAGAACCGCTGCAGATGTGTCAGGAAAGTCTTAGGTGGACGGACTGTTAATTTTAAGTTTTCTACAATCTTTATAAGAAAATTTATGTTTTGTTTAAGTTATAATGTTTCGAAACTAATTTAAGTTCGAAATTTTGTTGAGTTTTTCCTCTTTTAAGGGCCGATTTTTCAATGGCCAGAAAAAAAATATCAGACTGATAAATTATAAAGCGACAGATTTTTAAAAATTACAGTTACGTATGATTGCTGACAGTTAGGTGACGTTTTCAAATTAACCATGTTGTATTTTGTTCAACGAATATATCTTATCTGACTATTAAAAAATCTCTAAGCTATTCCAGACGCGGATCCAGCCCTCCAAAAAGGTAGTGGGCACGCCATATTTTGTTCAACAAAAAATCATGAAGGCACAAATGTTTCATTTATTTTTGATGAAACATTACATAATTAAAGCGAGAGCGCGCAAAAATTGGTTGAACAAACCAAGAACATTATAAAATTTAAAGCGCGAGCGAAGAGAGCGTGCGACAAATTAAACGACGTTTCTCAAACTAAGGACATAGTAAAAACAAAAAGCGCGAGCGAAGCGAGCGCTCGACAATTTGACGCTTCTCAAAACAAGGACCTTGAAAAAACAAACCAAGAAAATGATAACGCTTCCGCTTGTAGTAAAATGACTTTCTACCATGCACTATATAAATTAGGATTAAGGTTGTGGGCATGCCCACATTGCCCACAATGGTGTATCCGCGCATGAGCTAATCAATAAAATAAATCTAAAAGCTCTAGTTTTTTTTTTTACAAATTTAACTTTATCCAAGAGTTTATTATCAGATTTGGTAGGCTATTAAACAACGTTTATTTAAATATGTAGGTATCTGAACAGAATGTTCAAAAAACAAATTTATATTGCAATTGAATCTTAAAAGATTCAATTGCAATATCCCTAGACCATATTGACGTGTGTACACACATGTGACTTCTCATCGTATCACCAAGCGTGTCGAGTCGTAAACGCACCGTCGTTACCTGCAGTGGTCGTTGTCGTCGTCGTTGTCGTGTTCGTCGTCGTCGGGCTCGCTGGGCGGCGGCGAGGCGCGCGGCGAGGGCGGCTGCGAGAGCGCCTGCATGAGCCGCCCCTTGGACCCGTGCCAGATGCTCGACAGCCGCCCGTCCGGCCCGAACAGCAGCAGGAACGCGTCGATCAGCTCGCGCGACTTCTCCTCCCATTTGGTCAGGATGTCCACTCGCTTCTCGCCTATGTTTGTCATCACCTGTGTGAGAAATGAAAATGAGTATCACTATGTTTAAGTGCATGGAGACCTAAAGCTCAATACTATATAGTTTTAAATAGTAAGGCTTGGCTTATTATGACACCTGCGGACGCACGTAACCCCAGTCACCCGTGTTGTGTTTAAGTTGTAGCATTTGCTTGACGTAAAATAGTAGATTGTTATACAAAGGGAGAAAGTGACCCATTTCACCCGAGATGTTTTTGGCGCTCGAACGGAGTAAGAGCGCTAATAATTCAAGAGTGAAATGGGTGCTTTCACCCAAGTTAAACATACTATTTTTCATTTCGACTGTTAGGAAAAATAAATAAAATCATCTCTGTGATGCGATGATGATATAGTTGTTTGGCGAGAGATGAAACCTCAAGTTTTAACATCACATATCAGTTTGTTTACTATCTCTATACATAAAACACACGATTAAAAGGACAGTAACGGCACGGAAGACGACAGAGTACATAAAACGCGGACGATATAAAATATTTCAAATCATTGTTAAAAATATCGATCGATTTTTTCTCACAGACAATATTAATAGTAATAGAACGCAACCTTAACCTTGTCACCAAAACGACCACAGGTTATGTAAAATTCCAGGTTCAATTTTGCCTTACGAGATAGCGCTATGAGTGACAGCTAAAGGTGTGAGTGAATAAGAAGATTAATGAACAACAAAATCGCGGCAAATCGCATCTGCCTGTTTAATAATCTGTGCATTAATCGACCAAACAAAAAGAATATCGTCAAAGACAAAAAAAAGTGTCACTATGTATGGCGGGCAACCGAATATAATATTTATAGATTGTAAATTGTAAAAAATTAGACCAATTGTAAATTTTTAAAATCAGTGACCGTAATAAACACGTTTTTAATGTTTAGCTTATCTTAAAAATATGGAAAGCTTGTTTATTTTAATAATATGATGTGACTCAATTATCTTTAACTCCATGTCTAATAGAAGCAATTAAAACTAAATTACTTTCCACCCTAGGGATGGAAAAGCTATTTTCCACCCGGCTATCTTCACATGAAAGTTAAATTTTCCGAGCAGGAGAAATGAAAACATCTTTACAACGTTGTTGTTTACATTGCAGCGGAGCAAACTTCAACTTGTTGTCCCTACCCCACTTCTCTACGTATGAAAGGGCCGCATTGGCCTCCCTAGAGATATCTAACACTGTGTCGCCGTCGAAAACTAATACTACATCGTCAGCTTGAAGCTTCCCAATTATTCGGCAGAGTGCAACGTGGGCATTACCCGACTTCAGTGATGGTTTGGTGGGGTGTTAGCTATGTATATTTGTTATTGTATTGTATTGTATATGTTTTTTGTAAAACGGTCTTCTTGAGGTTATCGGATTTTAGATAGATAGTTTAGTAAGATAGATTCGAAATTTTAGTGCAGTGTTAGCGAGTCGAAAATCGATTACCATGAAACAGCACTAGAGCGCTAGGCAATCGAGTGGTGTTGCCCCACCCATCAAGATCGGTCAATCTGTCACCGACGATCGCGCTAATGCCGCTCGAAAAATGTTGTGTTGCTCTGTTTTCAGTAATAAATTAATATATTCATGGCATTGGCAAAGTGTGTTTCATTGTAAGTTTAACGAGCATTCTTCTTTGACTTTATTTATTATGTAACTATCATGAGTGTTATCTTTTTTCTTTATGCGTCATTAAAACAAATTCTTCATCAAATACTATATTACTAAAATGCTTTACAAACATTTCAGATAAGAATTAATCATGTTTATATTATTTATGATCAAACACGATACATATTTATTTTCTTGCTCTGGTCGACTCATTATGATTGAGATATTCGCAAATTTAGTAGTGTATATCAGATATAAATGGAGATAGCAGTACAGTATAGAATAGTTCATAATATGAGTCTTGCATCAAAATTGTAGGATTGGTTCAATGTTTTTGCGTAACCAATAGCTGCAGTTTTTTTTTCATCTGCCACTAAAAAGATGTAATCATCTTTCGATTAACTTATGAAATTGAAACCCATTCTTAGACTCAAGAATCTGATAGTAGATATCGTATAAGCCACCACTACGTCTGACATCGTCACGCCTGTTACGCTGTAACGTTCATAGGCGTCACACGCAGCAGCGAACGTACCTTCTTGCCCTTGTCCTTGAGCTCGTCCATCTTGTTCTGCAGGCGGAACTTCTTCTCGTTGAGGAAGGACACGTTGAGCTCCTTGGCCGAGTAGCCGCGCGCGAGGTTCCGCCGCACGTAGATGTCGTAGTCGCGCACTATCCGCGCCACGATGTCTGACGTCGACACGCCTGCAACCGTTCATCTTATTATATAAAATTCTCGTGTCACAATCTTCGGTCGCGTAGTCCTCCGAAACGGCTTGACCGATTCTCATGAAATTTTGTGAGCATATTATAGCATACCCTTATGTGATAAGGGTTGTTCACCGTTAATTTTTTTTTTTAATTTTTGGACGTTTTTTTTTGTTTTTATTTTTTATAATGTGGCTTTAAAAAATACATACAAAACTTTTACTTTTTTATCACCAACCCCAAATTTTTTTATAGCTATTTTAGTAATTTGATCATTTTTCATCCCACTCGATAACTGATCAAATATAGTGTTTTTCTTAACTTTTAAAATTATGAGGCTGGGCGAGACGGGGCCGGGGCGGAACGGTGCTAGGGGCGAAGCAAAGTTCGCTGTGTCAGCTGGTAGATAAATAAGTAGGTCATTCCCAAAGCATAATATTATTGTTTTGGTGTTCGCTGTGTGCGAAGTACGGTGGCAGGTTGCACCCGAATCGATGACAGCGCTCGCAGTGACCCAAAAAAATAACGTTGGAGGACCTCTGTCACCATTTCTCTATCAACTTTAGTACAAAACTGTCGTATCCGTACATTAGAATTTTATTAATGTTTTTAAATCGACACTATTGAATAACGCAATTAAAAAAAAATAACCACCTTATTCATAATTACTCAATCAGTCTAATAAACCTATTTAAGCTATCACACTGTTTTGTCACTTTCTGTCAAATGATGACGGCGCCAAGAAAGAACGATAAAAAACAGTGTGTTTTAACTATAAAACCAGTTTATAAGACTCTTTGCGTTATTATGAATAAGGAGTAAATGGGTAATATTTTTTTATTTAAAATTAGTATGGTTTAATTAGTTTTTGTAATTACAGACAGCTATTTGTAATTTCAACATTTCGTCGCGCAATGTTCCAATATGTGCTTTTTACAGCCTGTTATTAATTTCCAATTTTAGAAATTACATAAACCTCGATTAAGATTAACAATTGGAAGTGTGTAAAACACTTCACCAGCCTCTCACAAACCACTTATATTAAGCGCATGGGGCGGTATGACATGCCATATATCGAAGATGTTGATGTCCAGGGTTTACTGTGTGGCTAGTACTTTTCATTAAACTCTTTCAAGAGACAGTTTCAAGAGAGAGTGTAAAAAAAACACGACGATAATTTTCATACAAATTGTTTACTACATCATAGTGTTTCGCAAAGTAGACAAGTACAAATCAATGATAATAAATATTTTAGGGAACTTTTGAATATTATTAAGTGAGCAATAAACAAATGCATAATTATCAATTCACTGGACATCTTTTACTTTTCTATTTAAACATAATCTGCAAGTGGTAATTTAAAAATAGGTATTTATATTAATCATTCTGATGTTTTTATTTACACAGAGTGTTATCAATCGTATGACTTTCCGAGGCCAGTGTTAATTCCATGCTCGTATTGCGTGGCAGATAACGTGACTAATAGTTTGTATGAGTATGTCCATTCACACCGCCCTATATCCTACTTGTCTGAAATCTCACCGGACACCCTTCATTCTTTGGACTTTCCTTTGGACATTCCCACACATCGCCATCTAGTCCCAAAGTAAGCTACTCAAAGCTTGTGTTATGGGTGCCAGACAACGGATATAATACTTAAATACTTTTTGTTTGTAAATACATACATAATATACATAGAAAACACCCAGACCAATACAAATAGACATGTTCATGCACACAAATGTTTGTATTGTGCGGGGATCGAACCCGCAACCCGTTGCGTAGTAGGTCATTTCTCGACCACTTTACCAGACGGATCGTATTAAGTGTATGCTCAGTGCTCACCCTCAGTCCTCTGTGTGGCGACGAACATGTCCTTGGCCTTGATCATGGCGTATGTGTCCTCGCAGTCCTCGGTGGTGTAGGGGATGTCGTCGTGCGCCACGAAGTCGATCTTGTGCTTCTCGAGGAACGCCTCGTCGTACTCCCATGGCGCGTCTCTTACCACCTGCAGAGAAAAATAACTTCATTAATATTAGCCAAATCAACACGCATATATTCAATAATTTCCTCATGTACAAGAGGTGTCACTTCCAAATAATAAACATTGGCCTTATTCTTGGGACCTGTAAATGTGTCCATATGTGCTGAGAAAAAACGCCGCCAAAACAATGACGGTTTTGTTAGTTATGAGAGTTATACAGAGGTGATATTGTTACACCATATTGTATACTGCGGAAGCGGTAGGACATAAAGCGTTCACATAAAATAAATACACATTAAAGACACTCAATGAATAAACAATATTATTTATTGAGTGACTTTTTAATTGTGTTTAATACTCGGTGTTTAACTTAGCTATCAGGAATACTCGTAAGACAATGGTTAACGTAAGCGGAAGATACTTAGGTACCTACCTATTGAATTTTAGAAGAGACCTTTGCCTGAGAGTGTTAACATATTTTTAAGGTTAAAGAATTTCAACCTATTTTGCATTGGCAGTGAATGAGGTAATGTAAAAGACGTCAGCTAATTCATTTGCAGCGTGAGGGCGTTGCTACAGTCACCTATAGTCTGCCATATAGAGAAAACAATGCACATTATGAATTGTAAATAGCAGACTACTAATGACTAGGAATTTGACGAGTTCAAGATATCAATAATGATACTTATTTCTTCGTATTTTCGAAAGTGGCCCTGTAACTAATGATACTGATAAAATAAATGCCGGTACAAAACCAACCAATATGGCACTTAAGGGTATTACATCGCGTTCGTTTATTACTTAAACAATACGATACCAATGATTGACTTATGATGACATAAGTATAATTAAGATAAAATATCCGAAATACCGATACCGACTGACTTAATGAGAGATAATCTAATCTTCACGACAAAACCTTTAGTTAAATAAACTCATGATGTCGCTATTCATGTATTTATATGGTATTACTATAAACTAGTTTTGTAAATCGATTTATAAACATGTGGGTTTAATCTCACGCTGCCCTGGTATTCGCATAATATGTCCCATTTCACCGTTTATCGCATTATTATACAACTGATGCAACGAACGAGGACTTTAAATAAACATCAGGCGACTGATATGAGTCAGCACGTTTATTCGTATCACGTAATGGCAAAATATCACGAACTTTCACTGAGCTGGTGAAATCATTAGCAATAATTGTATTGATTAGTTGACCTTTTATTTCAAGCCAGAGAAAAATCTTTCCGTTATAACATTAAGTTAGAAGTTATAACATTTCTTTCGAAAATATTAGAGATAGGAGCAAATATACTTGACCCTATATCAGACTTTATGAGCTTGAGATGCTTAGGTATTTAATACACAGTAAGTAATTTTGTCTTACTCATAGTATAGTCAAAGTGTATTATTAATTATGTTTCATACCTGGAAATATCGCAAAAACCTGATAAAGTGCCATTTCGAGTATTACACCAGACATGCTTTTATAAACAACATTCTTGTACTTACTACGATTATTTGGACCGTTGCCAAATCGTTTACCTAGCGCCACTTGATTCAATACTACGAGGCGATGACGCGTGTGCTTCAGATAAGATAATTTAAGGGTGTTAACGCGATGCTAAGGCACTAATTACTTGGAAAAAATACCCGATGATTTAACGCTAGCCCGACACTGCTTGAACGACTCAAGGCAGCTTTTTGTTACGTTTTTTACATGAGCAATTGAATAACGATTCGGCCTTTGCCTGTATTTTTAGAACTGTATTTTTGGATGGTATCGACGGAAATATCAGGTATTGACGTAGCTGCAGAATTCTGCAAATCGATCCAATAACCGGGTTTAAGATTGAAGCCGAAAAAAATAAAACTAAAAATACTTGAAGCCTGTTTTCTGGTTTTCATACTGTCAATGACAGACAAAGTGAACAAGCCATGCAAGAAGGAATAGGGTAACCTAAACCGGATAATAATTACACGCATATCAACACAAAAGTAACGTTTGATTCTACGCGAACTTACGTTTAAATTTATCCAGTCTTTTTTGCAGACACGTCTCCATGTAAACCATTAGCTTCTTGGTTCTTGAGCTAGATATTGTGCAGTTATTTAGGAATTCAGGAATTCCTACTTTGTTCTTTGTGCTGTACAAATGTACTTTCACTTTCCTTTCAACCGGAGCTCGAGCGTGAAGTGCAAGGACATAGCATTACGTATTATAAGTAAGTATAAATAGTAACTATTCTTGCTTTTAATACGAAGCTACAGCCAAAGGTTCCTCGTTAACTATTGTGACTCATTCAAGGATACAAAATCCTGCATAACGGAGATAAACAGCCTGATAGAGACAAAAGAAATGACAAGCAGATTGACTTAATTCTTATCTCAAAATCAAGATAAGCCGTGTAGAATATTATTATTCTTGAGCTTACTATTGCGACGCACAAGTATAGTTCCCCTTTTTATTGTAAGTATTAAAAGTTCAGCCACTTTGAGAATGCTATTTGATCTTTTCAATTTAGACACAATATTTATGGAACAAATAACCCCACTTTGAAAATGTGTCTATGAATTTTGCTGTTAAAATTTAAACTTCAAATTAGCAAATCTAGTAAACTTTAGTTGTATTTGTTAGTGGTAATGAGAGGAATGCATGCAATAGAGTGTTACCTCATCGACGTATCTACAATGCCGCACCGCCTCGTACCTCTCGTCTTCTGTCATCACTGTGCGTCCTTTGCGACTGTGTGTCAGGTTGTCATTGCATACTGGAATAAAAGAAATTATGTCATTCAGTAATCATTAAACGCGTTAAACAGATGCACAGTGTCAATTGGACATACCATTGTAGTTTTAGAGGAAAATATCAGTTCATGTTGCATGATAAATGTATAAATAAATAATGTACCACATATGTACCACTACACATTCAGACACATTTATTTAAAACAGGAAATAGTTATAACTATTTCAAAATTACTCTTTTTACTCATTGCATTTTTGCACATAATAGCATATATTGCTGCCTATTACAGTCATGAAAAACCTATAACTAAATGTTTGTATTTTTATAGCTGCATGTCTTTTACTACAACGCATGCTGCATAATGTTTATCAGTCATGATATAAAATCGGCTTATGTACACCCATGTCCGATCCTAAGGTCTCGTCACGATGATAAGATAAGCTAATGATTTTATGCAGTATTCCAGTCTTATTATAGTTCTACTAATCGTCACGTGTAAAGATTGGTATCAACGATAACTGAATCGTACGATGATTAATCTGCTCCAATCAAAATACTTCTGCGTAAATTGTATGGAGTCGTAAAGGCTTATCTATATTTTTATCGGACTTAATAACGACACATTCCATTGCATTCTTCTGCAGTTTACGTTGATAAATATCACGGTCACTTTAATTGGACCATCAAAGAAATGTTTAGTCAGGTAAACAATTAATCCGTTATGTTAGGACGAGATGAGAAGTTATTCTGTTATATGACACAGTTAAAGCACATTATAACTCGGTCAGTTACAAAAATAGAGGGCACCGTCCGTTGACATAGAAAATAATAAATGTATATGCAGCTCTGCACATAAAAAAATGTCATCATAAAAATTGCAATACGACACGACACGAGTACATTTGAATCTATACGATAGGGAAACTAAGATTTCTGTAGGTAGGTATCTGGATAACGAGTGAACTAAATGACATTGAAATGATAGTGTTTTATAAATACATATTTATCTAGATATCTAGTCGAGGAGATCATGAACTAAATAATCAGAAGAGTTAACTAAGCAACAGACACATACGACTATAGTCTTTTAATCATAATAAGACCAGAATTAGGACCGCCTGGCTACCTAACTGAAATAGGCCTCAGGCCCGGAATCGACCATCGGGCAATATTACTAACTAGCGGTCCCCCGCGACTTCGTCCGCGCGTTTTGAGTTTGCTCCCTCGCCTCCCGTCGCAGCGCCATGTTTTATATCCTAAAGCCTTTCTCGATAAATAAGCTATCCAACACAGAAATATTTTTCAAATCGGTCCAGCAGTTCCTGAGATAAGCCCGTTCAAACAAACAAACTCTTCAGCTTTATAATATACTAGCGGTCCCCCGCGACTTCGTCCGCGCGTTTTAAGTATGCTCCCTCCCCTCCTATCGCAGCGTGATGTTTTATATTCTAAAGCCTTTCTCCATAAATAAGCTATCTAACACAGAAATATTTTTTCAAATCGGTTCAGCAGTTCCTGAGATAAGCGCGTTCAAACCAACAAACTCTTCAGCTTTATAATATAATTAGCGCAAGCGTACGTTGTACTTAAGCTGCGAACATTATTTTGGTGCGGAGTTATGTTAAAACTGTGATAGCTCCTAAGATATTTATTAAAATGAAATGATATAAAGGGAAACTTTGTTCTAAATGAAATGCTCGTGATGATGAATGTATTTATTTTGATAAGAATAAATACCTGTGTGTATAATATACCTCTAAAAATTATGCTTTTTTTTTTACAAATTTATTAACATAAAAAAGGTTGTAGTAAGTCAACCATAAAAGATAGACTAATGCTGTCGCGGACTTTAATATAGAACTCTTAATGCTGAACAATCTTGTCATACATGATTTTTGTGTAACTTTAGCAGTTTCCGCAGCGTACGCAGCGGAAGCTCTCAAAAGGAATATCTTTCTCCCGTTTTCGCAACATTTTTTATTGCTGCTGTGGTCTTGTGAGTCGTATCTTTATGTTATATAGCTTAAAGCCTTCCTCGATAAATGGACTATCCAACATAAAAATAATTTTTCAAATCAGGCTAGTAGTTTCTGAGATTAGCGCGTTCAAACAAACAAACAAACAAACTCTTCAGCTTTATAATATTAGTATAGATTTTGGTGCGGAGTTATGTTAAAACTGTGATAGCTCCTAAGATATGTATTGAAATCAAATGATATAAAGGGCAACTTGGTTCTAAATGAAATGCTCGTGATGATGAATGTATTTATTTTGGTAAGAACAAATACCTGTGTGTATAATACACCTCTAAAAATAATGCATTATTTTTTTGCAAATTTATTAACATAAAAAAGGTTGTAGTAAGTCAACCATAAAAGATAGACATATGCTGTCGCGGACTTTATTATAGAACTCTTAATTTTGAACAATCCTGTCATACATGATTTTTGTGTAACTTAAGCGGTTTCCGCAGCGTATGCAGCGGAAGCTCTCAAAAGGAATATCTTTCTCCCGTTTTCGCAACATTTTTCATTTCTGCTGTGGTATTATGAGTCGTATCTTTATGTTATATAGCCTAAAGCCTTCCTCGATAAATGGACTATCTAACGTAAAAAAAAATTTCAAATCGGGCCAGTACTTTTTGAGATTAGCGCGTTCAAACAAACAAACAAACAAACAAACAAACTCTTCAGCTTTATAATATTAGTATAGATAAGATTGATCAATGAGATGTGAAAATAACTTAATTCAATTGGTAGGTACGAAGATACGGTAAAAAACCTCCACTCCGATTTTGTAATTAGATACCGGGCCTAATAGTAGGTACTTTCTAAATCCCTCCTTTAAGCTCCTAAAGGACACATGTGATCTCTTCAATTTATAGAATTATATAATATGTATGTATAGGTGGATAGTTACCTCCTACAATGAGGTAAACGTTGGGGAACACCGTCTTGGCCTGCTGTAGCTGTCTCGCGTGCCCCTGGTGGAACATATCATAGATTCCATCCGAGTATACGCGCACGCGCCGGCCCGCCGTGCCCGCCACCGCCGCTGCGCGAGGTATGCGACCATAGTGGCAGCGGTCGCGCTCTGCAACCGCAGCGGGGTCTGTGCTGAACGGCGCCGCGTTTATTAACGACTGAAACAAAAGAGATACGATTATAAAGACAACTGAAACAAAAGCGGTACGACCGTTAAGATTGGTGCTTAGAAATTAGGGCTACAATGTGAGTACTGAGTGTCAAAAGCAGCGGTTTGCCTTGAGAATCTAATCTTCCAAGGGTACTATCAATCAAACTAACGCCTACGAAACGAGGGCAGTTAGTTAATAAAATGGAATTTGTATGTTGCTTAATCCAATTCCTATTCCTATTCAGTTAATGACAGGTATTCAAAGATGAATATTTAAGGTAGATAGTTGTTTTTTAAAACCACAAATTATTTGTTCGAATGGTATTTATTTACAATGTTTTCGTCTGCAGGCGACTGCGACGGCGACGAATACCAAAAACTGCAAACTGTGAAGGGTTTGTCACACTGAGTGCCGTCTGCGTTCAGACAAAAGTGCCCGCATCCGAACAATTTTGTATGGACATCACCGCAGACCTCGCTCAATCAGTGTGACAAATCCTTAAATTGCTATGCCTAATAAAATATATCATATTATTATTATTTACCTACAGCAATAATTAACATACAGTGTAGTGAGAGAAAGGCAGTAAAGGCTGATTCACGCTACACCGTGCCGACACCGGGCCGGGCGTCGGCTGGGGCGTTGTCAAACATTATTGTATATAGATTTTGTATGAAGTGATCCATGCCTGAACGTTGGCGAACGCTGGCGTTGGAATGTCTATGGGATTTTTTTCCGGCTCCGGGACTGTCCAGCCCCACACGTTGTAGCGTGAATCAGCCTTAATGCTTCAACACCCGAGCGGTTGCAGGCAACCGCATAACAATAGAATTTGCATTGTGTCTCGTTCACATACGCTTGAGGGATTAATGCAACGGGCAAATATTCTCAAATCCCCAGTGGCATTCCCAGAGGCTTTTGGTAATCTGAACAGGTTGCTAGCTTTCTGGGAAAGTTTGGGTTGGTAAATGGTGAATGTCTGCTCAATCTTTCAGTTAAGGACAATAAACAAATCGGTTCGTAGCCCACGCACCGGCCGATTCTGCCAACGCAAATTTCCAAAATTATTGCAGAGGAAGGCTGATAAGATTAGATTAGAAGAAAGTAAAAAAACTGAATATTTGTTAACGCTGTTTATAATCCCCATAAAGAATCTGATCGCAAAACGATGTTTGTTTACTAAACCGAGACAGCACACACACACACCTGTATGAAACGGCCACGACGACTTGTTAGTCTTCGTGGCCGTTTCTACCTGTTGGTAGACGCTACATAGACATCTATTAATGGTAGTTACTAGGCAAACAGATACAGCATCATCATGTCATGTTCCCAAAAGTCCAACGACCACGGTTGTTATGTATAATGAAGCAGATGTCAGGCAACATGTCAAGGTTCAACCGCCGCGATTACTGACGCCGACTTATGATAATAAGGTGGCGTGATGCTACGTCACGCAGTCCCGGACGTTACTCATGCTGACTTGTACTCATAAATTAGCTGCTCTACAAACAGATACATAAGGCATCATATCTAATTTTAGTGCAAAACAGATCTTATTGACGACCTTAGAAGATCGTATCAAAGACAATGAAGTATTTGCAGCTCATTCATTAGATCAATTATTTCATAGGCTTTAATGAGATACATAGCGTTATTTACGATTTTGTTAGTTCCTGGACATGTCGCAGCAAACTGGTAAAATCAGCCAGTCAATTGAATGCCTATGCAGTTAATTTAATGCCGGCATCCAATTAAATGACTCGGCCGGTGATTCATTTGACTTAACGTTTAACAACTTGTTTGCCACTTTATGCTGAAATGTACACTTGACACAGTTAAAAAACACAAACCTGTTCGTGTGTGCTGGTGTCTATAGACAGGTCTTTTCAAATGATGTAAAGATTTTTAAAATCAAATCATTCGTACTGAAAAATATCGAATAAATGGAGTAGTTAATTCTCATTCGTAACAGACTCGAAGTCTTAAACTAGCAACTCTTCAAGTCTAAAGTCTTTTGGTTCTTCTTACTGTTACTGTTTCGGTTCAAGGCGTATTTTATCAGTACATTTTTAACAAGTGGCCAACCATTTACATCATAGAATGTCCATTAATGATAATGCATTGAAAATTTACGTGCAGGTAAATTTTGTTGTCGATGATAAAAGAAATCGTTAAAAACACTTTAATTTATTAAGTTTTAAATAAGTATAGAAAACAATGGTGTTTAAAGCAGCGGGCACGGTGAAATATGAAATTTTCCTAGTAGCGATATGAGTCAGTAGGTAAGTAAGTACCTACCCATTATTATCAAGAAGTAACGCTATTTGAATGAATAGCAAATGCATAACGATAGCCTGCAAATCCAATGCGTATTATACTCCACCTCCTTATCCTCTTTGAGCTTAACTTTGTGAAATTCTCTTTTCTTCATCATCAAAAAAAGCCCTCAATTTTTTTGGATGCTACTGTAAGGTATCTGGACAAGAGACTTGTGTATTACACTTGTATTAGTTAATGCAACTTTGCTTGTGTGGACTCGAGCAAAGTTGCATTCATAGAAAAAATGAATAAGGTTAGAATGGGTTTGATCGCTCGTTTGTATGGGAACCTCTGTCGCCGGTGGGAGTTACCGCGCTGTTGCTGCACTGTTTAAGTACCAATCAAAGAATCAACGCATCTATATTACAAACCAATCACAATTTCCGCTAGGCGCTCTGTGATTGGTGTCATTAGTACTTGAAACCAACTACCAATCACAGAGCTGCTAGCGGTGAAACCACCAATCCTCATTCAGATACGTTCGTTCTTTTATGTCAAAATACTAGTGATGTGGTAAAAGTCGATTATTTCCGTTGATAAACTCAATTACCGGTGTAATGTTGTTTCTCAATATGAACCAACATATAGGATTTAAGTTTGAGTTAATTTGGATAATTTCACAGATCATTGGATCGCAGCAAAGGGTTTTCCTATTGCTTTTCGGTAAAAAAAATCAAAGAAAAAATTGAGTTGCTAAACGTTACTTGAAACATAGTAACTAATACCCATAAACATAAGAGTAGTATCTGAAAATAATTTTATTAGTAGAATTGAATCATTCTATGTTTAAAAAATAAGTAATATTTCTAATATAAGACATATAGATTCCAATGTAAAGAAAGGGTAAGAAAAGTGTTTAAAGATATTTGCATGGTCTAAATTATTCAGGTATTATAATATCTTACAATGCTAACAATTTGCGCACGGGAGGGACTCGAACCAGCAAGTTCCTGGCTAACCGGGCCAAACGCTCTACCAATTGAGCTACCGTGGTGTCTGTCTGACCTTGCGAAATTTGTGGTCTCTCATGGATACGTCATTACGCGTAACGTTTAGCGCCATCTACCCGTCTTGTTTATGAATTTATGAAACAGTAGGCCAAGTATGATAAATATGACTCAAGTTAGTATGATGTTTAAGTTTAAGAAATGTACAACTGCATGATTTTAACAGTTAACTTTGCAGTGTTTTTGTTCGTGTTTTAATCACGTCACCAAAGGAGTGTTGTAGGGGTTTGAAAAATTACAGTTATATGCAAACTAACAATAAATGTATATGTAGGTACTGACTTCAAATAACTGGCTTACAAAAGTATTTCATCAGTTTTAACCCCATAGTACTGTCAAAATTCAACCATTTCTGAGGAAATTTTCTTTTTGATGGTGTAAAAAAATATCAAACGATGCTAGCTAACCAACATAACGTGCTTTTAGAAGCACGGAGATGCTCGTGGTAAACTACGAGCACTTATATGGAGTCACTTATATGGTCGGAATGGTCACCCATTAAAAACACGAGCGAGCCGTAAGTTGTTTAACTTCGATATCACTACCGAAGGAAGTACATTGTTGACAGTACGGTCAGTGTCATTATACGACACTGGATTCAGGTTCAACTCACCAAAGACACTAAAAATAATTCTATATAATCGCTTTTTACTGACATAGTTATTAAGAGAAAATGTTACTAACACTCATGGACATGTTTCTGTTAAATACATTTTATTTTATTCATTTATTTATTTAACTGTGTGTTTATTAAATTGTCGTAGGTACCCTATTTTACAAATAAATAGATCAACCGATAAATTAAAATCGAAATTAATAACAACGAAAGTACAAAAGTTGTGAATTAAGCAGTGCGTTTTTGCCGAGTTATATTTTTATTGCAGGAATACGTTATTTTGCTTGCACGAATAAGAATATAATAAAGTTTTTTTTTCAAATAGCTCCAGCAGTTCCTGAGATAAGCGCGTCCCAACATACAAACTCTTCAGCTTAATTACATTTAATTATTTATTGTATTTGAAGAAAATAATAAACATTACTTATTTTTGCAAATATTTATTGTTAATCTCTTAATACAACAGTACGGATATTACCATTTATCGATATTTTTACTGTGCTGTGAGTTACATCCCCAGTGATGCGTATGCAAGCGAACCAACCAAATTGGACGCGATACATTGCGTACTAAGATAGCAGATATGTTAGAAATATGCTTGAACTGTCATCAATGAATATTTTTTTTAAACTTGGTGCAACGAATCCGCTGTCATTTGAAATATCATAATTTAAAAGTGATTTTTTGCAAATAATGTCGAAATAACTACACTTTATTACTCTCCGTTGAAAAGATACACTTCCACTCTCATTTTGTATGACCTGGCTTCACGCTCTGCAGGTAATTATAGCACAAGACGGCATTTTTGACAAAAAATAATGAAACGCTCTTGTCACGCGACTGAAGTAGCTACGGCTCAATGCAGGCATATGCCTACAATATTAGCACGCTGCCGCACCGACCGAGGCCATTCTAACCTTATTTATTTTTTCTATGGTTGCATTAGCTGCGACCGCAGCGTTGATTTTTGAAAGCAGTACTATATTTATTTTTTTAGTAGTATTTTGTCACTATACAAACTTAATAATATAAATTGCACTTGCAAAAAGTAACTTTGGCTGTGTGACAGACGAAGAATCGAACTCCGTGTTTTAAGCTATCCGGGCGTATGCCTTTATCACCGGGCAAACATCACATTAGCAAGCCTGTTGCATTTTGCAAGCGCTTAATTTAACGTGTAGGTTGCGTGACGTCATCAATATTGCGAGATTGCTCTCACAATATTTTTTTAGACATTCAGACAGACAGTCTCAGGTCTAAGCTGGTAAACACATCATGCATCTTTATAGTAGATTATTTTTCAAATAAGCAACATGCAAAACATTGTCATTAGTTTTTCAATATTTTCCGACGAGGTGACCGTAGTCGGCCGACTAGGGTGTTGGCCGTCTTCAATAGCTTTTAAGAAGTCTATGTTATTTGCAACCCATCGTTTTTCTACATCTTCTATTTTTACTTAGCACAGCACGAATATCAATATGCTCCGTAATTACAATTTACTCCTTAGTTGGCCGATTACTCGTAAACGAAGAAAGGTACGAGGTTGTAATTTGTCATCGCTTTTCGATTCGCTTCAACACCCGAGCGGTCGCATGAGACCGCATAACAATAGAATTTCTATTGTGTCTCGTTAACATACTCTTGAGGGATTATAAGTATTAATGAGCGCGCGAACACATTACAAAAAAAAAAACTACACCTAATCCTTCACTTGCATTTCGCGGACTTTTGGACCTCTCCTCGTATTTAACCAAGCGCGTTTGCCTGTGTGTAATAAATAAATAGTTGTAGCATGAAGGTAGACAGTACTATGTGGTCTTAATAGACGACAATATTCGCATAGAGGTCGTAGATAACTTATTATGATCTTGAAATAAACATAAAAAACAACGGATAAAATCCCAACCAAATTTCAATGATAATGTTAAAACAACAGAAATAATAGCTAATGGAACGACCGGATACGAGACCCGGTTTCTACGCTAAAAATATTTGATAGTTATTAAAAATATGGAGAGGAGATATCATATGTACTCATCCTATTCATAATACTCACTAATTAGTTTCAATAATAATTTGTTAATGATTTATTAACAAAATAAAAATATCAAGAAGTTTTAAAATATACCATACTTTCGGTCAAAGGAACATCTAACTAAAACTAGTGTGACTCATTTCATCTTTTTAACTTATGTATTGAAATTTAATTTAATTTTGACTTTAATCATGAAACTAAATTATATCGAAGATTTATAAACAGGTTTGATTGAATCACTACTTATAATAAAACATAAGCTTACAGTACAGTTTGGGCTCCCATGCATTGACGTCATATGCCGTATGACACGACGAATCACCTGAGGACCTACGTAAATGAACTCCAGTAGAGTTCAGATTTAGTCTATTGTTAAAAATATTTTTAAAAAATGGAACCGTTTAAAAAAAAACAATGGTAAATTTTCAACATACAGCGCCTGTAGACATGTAGTAAACATGCTATTCTCAGAGCTAGTTATTGGAAATGAATATATGTAGTTAATAGTATGGTTAAATTCAAACTTACGTTTTCATAGGAATATTAATATAATTATTATTTTGTTTTGCGTATTGGTAAGGACAAAGATGTCTATGAAAAGTAATGGCAGCCAAAGCCCGTTTATTAGGTACATTCCATACATGCATCGAATTCTCTCGAAGAACGAATTGCAAAACCACTGGTGCCTTCACACTTTCAATTCATCTAGTTTTTTGATTGTTTCGGTTAGCGGTTCATGACTTGCATCAAGTTTTGGACTTAATTCGGCGGATTGAGCAACATGTAATAGAGTGTGGTTTTTATCATTGTTGCGAGTTTACTCTGAAGAAACTGGAGTTACTTTGTCTACAGAAGTAAATGTAGTTGAAACAACCAACAAATAACCTTTTATTTTTTTACAACTACACACCGATTTGTATTTGTCTCATTTTTTTATTTGTTACGCAAAAATAATTGTACTTTAAACAAAAAACAAGTAGGTATTTATTTCAATTTAATCACAGATCATAATATTAAAAAAATCGTTTATTCTAATACCAAAGTATTGTCGTTACATAAAATGAAACAGTTATTTCATCAATCGGAAAACTTTCGAAATTTCTTTTGAAATAATAATAATTTTTATCTGTGTGGCAATATTGTTTCTATTTGTTTATTTTAATAACTACCAAATACGTAGGTAGGTCAATCATTCATTATAGGTCATGAACATTTTTGCAAAGAGTATTGCGAGTAATCCAATTAAATGCTGAATGAGTGTGAAATGTGGGACAAGTTACTGAATGCGATTTATGTAGAGCCGGTTCATGGCCGGCTCTTGACACATTATATCCGCATAACTGAAGAAGTCAGTTCGATTTCGTCGAGACAGAAAGCACAGGAAGAATCCACGGATGGACCTTGCGTGTATTGAACTTCCTACAAATTCAAGTCCAATATGGCGAATATTACGAAAATTTTCGCGTAAACTGCAACGTCCAGCCAGAATACTCTCTAAAATTAAAATGAGGTGTGAAGTGATGCAACAATAATAATGATTGAATATTTTAATCAGTAGATTGGTCTCCCCACAAAATAGAATTCTTATAAAAAATCCGCAAAAAAACAAGTTGGTTTTAAAATATGAGTGGTTAGTTGGTTCTTCTGTGTTATAAAATTACCCAGTACAATATAATAGCATTTACGTCATAATATCGTAATATTGAGGAAGGAAATTAATTTTAAAATTCAAGTCTTTGAAAATTTTACTGTGTTGCTTTCAAGTTAAGGCACAAGGAAATTTAGACTGACAAATACATATTTTTTTTGAGATAATAAGAGTATTTTGCAAGTTTCTGTTAAGTTTCTTGACACAGGATATATTGATTTGCTTAGGCACCCGGAAAAGTATTGGTTTGGTCAACATTTAAACATTGCTTCTCAAGACGCGCACTTTCACCCATGCCGGCAAGAATGTCGTTTGTCTATCGGTTACACAGGTGATTTCTAATCAAAGAGAAATTAAGTTTCGCGATAAGCAGGCTTATTTATTTATCGCTAACTACGCTGCGGTAAAAAAATGAGATTTCGCGGTACGTTAAGGATTACGGACGCTAACACCTGGAATACCTTCTTTTCAAAAACTACACCTACCTACAGACTTTTCTGCGAGCTCTGTTTGTTTATCCTTCATCGCTCATTTGCATTTATTAGCATATTTTAAACTTCATGTGATGTGGGCGTTGTTCAGCAGAATGACGACCCAGTCGCTTTCGATATTGCAGAAATGAATGGTAGGTATAAGATAGTTCTTTACTTACGGGTAAACCCTGTTCTTTCTTCACATATCCGTTTTTTCTGTAGCCATTTAGACCTGTCTCCAGCTTCCCGTTGGGAACGTGCCCGTTTGTGATGGTCGTGGTCACCGTCACCGCTGACATCATTGACTAGTTTATTGAAGTTTTATTTGAGCAAACAATTCCGCAGATTTTTTATACTTGTTGTCACCGCTGCGTTACAGTTTTTCGCATCATTGAACTTAGGAAAACAACGGTTATCAAACCACTGACTGAAAAAGTATGTTAATCGGCGGAAAACACGATAGCGAATGCCAAGGACTCGTAAGTCTGTGAATTTAGACCGACCGATATTATGAAACGTTATGTTAACGATTTAGAAATATGTAGGGGTGTACGTGTTGTCTCCGCGAAAAGAGGGCCACGACTAAATAATAAACCACGGAATCGGTAGGAATGTAGCTGATATAACTTGCATAGCGTGATAGGCGAGAACGGGGCGGGTGCGGCGAGGCGGGCGGGCGGCGCCGGTGGCGCGACGCCGACGTGGAGGCTCGGCAGACACGCGACGCGCCACGAGCACGCCCGAAGGGGCTCCGGTGACGGGCGAGCGCCGTCATTGAGCGGTTGCACCGCGGCCGAAAACCTCACTACAATCGCGAGCACGAGCCGCTCACATGCTCGTCGCAATTATATAATTAATCCGGACCGATGCAAATGTCTACAGTTAATAAAAAAATACAACGTAATTTTGTATTTCGTTAATTGACTAGATGACGTAGATCCTGGTTATATTACTACAGTCCATTTTTATTTGAAAGTAGAATTTTGTAAACAATGGTGATATTGCTTTTTATTTTTAACGAAATTATTAATTTTAAAATGAAATAAACACAAAACTCACAACTTTCATGGTGGGTAATTCATCGTTTTATACTGAGATATTTTTAAATCAAATAGTGTATTAATTTTATTCACTGATATAACTTTAAAAGTTTCGAAAAGATTGTTTACATTATAGGACTAGCCAAGAAAAATGAAGTTTAGGTTCCTTGGGTCATCACGTCACGTATTTCAGGCAAAGGAGCATACGAGTATGTTATTATTATAAATATTATGTCTTTAATAATGTCTAACGTCTGCCAAAACGAGTTTCCAGTTCCACACTAGTCTGAAAAATTTGACTTTTTGTTTTGACTGCACTGATGGGCTTAAGGGGCTACCCGGATTTTTAGCGCACTTACTAGCGCCACTTTAGTAAAAAAAACATAACTCGTTAAATAAAAGACCAATCAAAAATCTGGTAGATACGATTGTAGTACAGGTTCTATAGTTCATTTAGTACGTTTAAATTGTTTCTAAAGTAGTTAACTGTAGTTAGAATTAGAAAAACTGCTAAATATGGCCACTTTTAGCATTTTTGCTAACTGTAACTGCAGATAACTGTGTTTAATTGAACTTAAACATTGTGTCTAAACCACATAATCAGAGCTACAATCGTATCTACCAGATTTTTGATTGGTCTTTTATTTAACGAGTTATGATTTTTCTAGTAAAGTGGCGCTAGTGTGCGCGGTAAAAATCCGGGTAGCGCCTTAATGGGGAACTGGGGATCGTTCACTTAAGATTTAGTATGTAATATGTATGTAATGAATACAAATTTTAAGTACTACACTTACTGGCTCAACAATTTATTGATTAATAATAAGTTAACTGTGAAAATCTTATTTATACAAGTTTTAATTTAAGTGACATAAAAAGTTAAAAAAAACCTTTAATGAAATCAAATTAAATAATTAAGTACTATGACACATATTACTCAACTTAAAATTTTATAAGTCCAATGTATCCTACCAAAGTATGCAGTAGCATTCCGGTAGACTTCGGAATCCTGCCATAAGGTGCGGTAGCTTTCGTAGATTTCATTTCATTGTATCACGAATTATTCTTTTGAGAAATAAATGTTCTCGAATGTGAATTTGAAATTAATCATGGCCATTTATACTTAAATAGTGACTATTATTTATTTTTAGTTAAATAAGTTTCATTTTAAACATACAGGAAATAACATAGATTTTTATTTCAACTTTAAAACGATTGCGAGACTTGGTATGTTACATTTGGTCTTCATCTTGCAAATTCCTTAAAAGTTATCTACGAAAGCTACGTACTATGCCGCAGGTAGAATTCCGTATCCTACCGGAAAGATTCCGTACGATTGGTAGGCTACGGTAGATTTACAACACAAGCTTGTTATGCATACAAAAATTCCAATTTGTATGTAATGTGAAATAAGGCGCAGGAAGAGGCTGGATCGGCACAATCAAGCCAGCCAGGCGGCCTTTGGTTGCGTTAGACAATAAGATAATAATGCTAAAACATACCATTTCCAGCAATGCCAATTGCCACACAACATGTTAGTAAGATTATGCAATTTTCAAGGTATACATATCAAATCGTAAAAACTAAAAACGTATCACGTTTAAAAGGTATGTAAGACCCCAAGTTAATTTTAAATAAAAGTTAGTACGTACAAGATCCTTCCTCAATTAATAAGCAAAGCTATCCAACACAAAATATTTTTTCAAATCGGTCGAATAGTTCCTAAATTTAGCGCGTTCAAACAAACAAACTTTTCAGCTTTATAATATTCAACAGTTCAGACTATTTCATTTACGAAATACTTATTGTCTACTATGAGCTGTGATATAAGAAGATGGTGTCTCAAACAAACAAACCTATTGCAATTTAGTTGGACTATACTGTCTCAAACAAACATACCTACTGCAATTTAGTTGAAATATAGTAAGAAGTAAGTGCTGGACCCTGCAGTTAAATTATTGTGTCACGTCCTACGACGGTATGTGACAATAGGCATTTGGGCAGTTGGGCCCCGGACGCGATAGCCGTCACTTTTGGTGATATAAATTCCTCATCACCGCTCTAGATATCCGAGGAAGAGATATCTAACTTGTCTCACTGACCACTGGCTTCTTTTTTTTCTCACATGTACAATATACGGTATTTATGTAATTAGTAGTAGGGATGTATGTTTTTTTTTTAAAATCAAGCTCTCACTTTTGCCCTTCTATCACTTACTTCGCGCCGCCAGCATTTTCTCTGTTTAGACCTATGGTTGACTGGTAGAGAATGCTTTTAGCATTAAGTCCGCCATATGCACCTTTCGTTTGTGAATAAAGTGTTTTAAATAAAAATAAATAAATGTCCTGCTATTGAACTGCCCTGCTTATAAAGCACATTTTGTATGGGCTAAATATCAAAATTTCAGGGCACATATAAAAGCAGTTCAGCTGCGGCAGGTTTTAGTATCTCTAAAAGCCGTGGATGGAACTTTAAAAATGACACACGATGTTAGACGGATGACAATTTGCACTTTAAGTAGGTGTAAATAAGTAAATAGCTTAGTTCCGAAATGGACCTACGAGGTTGAATAGAAAAGGAGGCAACGACCGGCCCACTGACCGAGATGTTGGCGCCAAACCTGGCTGATAGGTGAGCCGTGCACTCTGCCAAGTGCTCAGTCAGTCGGGTCGCCGTCACGCATGCCCGGCCTACGGCCAATAATACACACGATTAGCTGCTCAAAAATATTAACGACGGAAATCATCACTGCAATCAACAGACACCTGATAAACACAAACAAGTTGTTGGAAACAACAACACAATATTGTTTATCAATCAGACCGTCAATATTTTTCCCTCGTTTTTGCGACATTTATGATGGGTGCTCTGCTTTATAGCCTAAGGCCTTCCTCGTAAACAAGCTATCCAATACAAAAATACTTTTTCAAATCGGGTCAGTAGTTCCAGAGATTAGTGCTTTCAAAGAAACAATCTCAGCTTTATAATATTATATATAGATTATGCTAATTAGACCAAAATAATCATCTGAATAACTTAGATTTAGTCACCATATAAAGTTAAATTATTCTTCTAGTAATATCGTCAATATAGGCGAGCATACGCAATTAGTTTGTAATCCTGAACTTGAAAAGAATTAGTCACATTTTGAACTCGTTACTTCAAAGAAACGTCATACACAGTTTGGAATGGCAGGTTTATGGGTATTGCGCAAAGTAGATCCCGGGAGATTTATAGAAAAGGTTTCAAAGCAACCAGAGCGTGACAATGCAGGTGTAGCGGAACCCAGGAAGGCCGTAAATGTAGACGAACCCTCACTAGGTCACTTGGTAATTGCTATATGTTCAGAAACTGTCGCGGTCGCGAGTCGTATGTGTAACGTATTCACGTAACTCTAGTAGTATACAGCATGTAGCGTGGTCAGTGATCACGCCACATTGTTGGCACTGTGCCTAAATATTGATTAATTTGGCTTTCGTTTTTAGTCTATTACAAGACTAATTGTTGTAATGAATGATAAAAAAAAGACTATATAGAAAACAGGATTAAAATTTTGTTACATGGATTTTATTATTTAAACAATAAATAAAAGCAAACCAACCACCGACTACATGTATAGACAACAAGTCTATACATATAATTCAAAGAAAATCAGATTGCCGTTGAGACAACCTTATAATAATAGCATTTCCTAAACTGGGATATTCTCTTCACAGTTTCCGGTAATGGTGGCCCATTTCAACACAAGTGCACTGTGTTCTTCCACTCTCATTTATTTAGTGAGACTGCAATCCTACATGTCCTATGAGACAACAGGAGTAGGACCAATGGTTTAACATGCTTTATTTTTTTTCTCTGTATAAATTGATATAAATGTTATGTTAGTCTGAGGAAACTTATTTGGTTTTAGTTAGGGCTGCATCCAATACCAATATATAGGGAATATTTTTATTGCAGATACAACAACTTTTTCAAACTTCACACTTTAAAAAAACAATGTAAATGTGCATCTTGTTTCATCTAGTTTGTTGTAAACGAGGCATAGACTATTTATGCTTGGGGAATCCCCAAGTTTTATTTTGTGTTTGCTTTCCCAACCGCTTTGTTTCCGCATATCCCATTTTGCTAGACACTTTTGTTGGCTTTTATTTAACTGCTATTGCGCTAAACATGCGCAAAATTGTTAACTGAAGTAGAATGAGTGATATAGTTCAGTGGGAGCCAAAGATATGTATCACTAATCTAGTTAATTTGCCTCAGGAGTTCTTCTATCACAATCTTTACTTTATATATTCAAAAAACCTAACATTTACGACTTATCCAAATAAGTTCTGATAAACCAAATAAATGTAAGTATACAGAGGTGCAAAAATAAACAATATCAGTAGAAATATAGAAGCAACCAGTAAAAAATAGAAATTGGGATTCTATTGTGCACCTCAAATTGGCCATCAGATAGATAAATTTAGTTCATTTTTCCACCATGAAGTTTTATTCAAAATTATTGTACTAAGCCGGGAGACAAATCATACCAAGTGGGGAATAAATGTATGAAATCATACTCTCAAGCTATAGGAACCGGCGTAATTCAGCATTATATGCGGAAAATCATATTAGCTACTGCATTTTAATGGAAATTAAAAATATTAAACTGAAATTGTGTGATTTAACACTTTCCGGAGTGGTGAACGGCTATAGCCGTAAAACAATTTAAAAAAAAAAATATATTTTTTATTGAGCAGCCTTCAAAAAGTTTTAAAACTAACAAGTTAGTGCTAAATTAATTTGAAGAAATTATTAACTTCTGCACTTAATAAAGCAAATTACTTATATTTAGCTTTTTTAAGCCTATATTTATTAAAGGCTTTTTTTACAACTTTCCATCCCTAGTGTTACTGTGAAAGTGATACTTCAGCTACCTGTCAGCCAAATCTGGCTGCAGAAACAATAAATTGTTAAATTACATTTTTGTTTTTATAGTGTTTTGTCATTATACAAACTAAATAATAAAAAATGTTGTTAAACAATGATAAGTAGGGTTAACACTTTAGTGTACAGTAAACACATATAAGAGTGACAACAATATAATTTATATTGTGTCCGGATCACTGTCCACTAGTGTTAAACATTCAAATAAAAAATTACACATGGAAAATAATAAGAAATATCTTTATCTGTAAGGAGTTTAAAGACTTCAACTAATGAGGTTAGGTACATCAAAAGGGATCACAACAGTATATCAAGATATTAACTTACCAGGGACAGATCTGAGGTAGGTTGGCTGGTACTGCTGGAGAAACTTGTATTACTGTCTTTCTTGCTCTCAATGCTGTCTTCTAATAATTTCCCACTCATTTCGCTGGCGTTGCCGATCCGAGACCGCTTACGGGACATTATAACATCGCAAGACAGAGCTGGTCGATGTTGTAAGGGCTATTCACGTGTGTTCAGCAGCCGTAGATTAAATGTCCTTTTAAAGTGGTTATTCTTTGCGTAATGCACAGCGAGCACGCTGATTTTGAATTGCCGGAATAATCAACGCAACTATGAGCCAAGGAGATCAGTCAAGGGAAATCACCTTTGGCACTTTGTAAAATAACTTAAAAAATATCTAATGTCGCCTTCCAAAGAAACGCGTTACGTTCGAAGAATAATCTCGGAGGAAAAAAAGGAGCGTATAATAAAATTAAAATTTAAACAGATTTTCCAAAAAGTGAACGACACGCGAATCAGTAAGGGAAAATGACAGATATATTTTTTGACACCAGTGTTGCCACCTTAGTTTTGGTAATTCGGGCTGTTGAAGAAGCTAAAAAGGGCTAGATAGGGCTAGATGGAGTACAAATTACTAAGCCTAGCCGTAAAAAGGCTAATGAAACACCTTTATATTGACTTCAATTATTCGTTTAATTTTTAGTTTGGATAACAATAGTATTTTAGAAAATTGATAAAATTTTGTAGATTTAATTTATCAATTTAATGATAAACTAAAATTATTCATATTTAACTGGTTCGAATTGTTAAAAGAATTAAAATTTAAAACAATCATTTACCATGATGGTAATAAATAAAAAACCAAAAAGTAATCAAAAATCATAATTAAATTACGGCATCGAACTCCAGACAAATGAATTTAAAAAGAAAGGTACGATTTTTATTGCTTAGATCAATGTGTGAGAAATACTCGGATAAATCGAAATGGTATCTACCAGAAAAATTTAAATAAATCACGAAATGAAGATCTTAATTTCCAATTTTTGTGTAAAATTTTAAATAACATGAAAAGGGCTAGATAGCCCTTTCCGGGCTAAATCATTTGGCAACGGGTTCACATATAGTAAAAGGAGCTAGATCTAGCCCCAAAAGGGCTAAGGTGGCAACACTATTTGACACATATTTTTTTTAGAAATGTTGACAGATGAGATGACATCATCAATCAAATCTAAGGCAGCATGGTCATAGACCTAAGCCTGTTCCAGAATGTTAAAAAAAAAACAATCAAATTTAGTACAAGTTTTTCGATCGAAACGTCTTTGGATCGAACGCCATACAGACAGTTCCTTAGAATCCATCTTTATTAATAATAACAAACAAGAAAAATAAAACTAAGGCTAGCATTCAACATAAAAAAAAATGAAACCATTTCCTTGAGGCAAGGCAAGGACAATGATATTGTATTTAAAAATAGATGACGCCTCGCGAACTAGAAGAGTACACAAACATGGCACCAGCTGATTAATGGATGTCAATGGATTGACATCTATCACATCAGACATCAGATTCGCAACAGAGTCTTAATAGAGTAGCTTTCTTTATATAGTTTTTAGGGTTCCGTAGCCGAATGGCAAAAAACGGAACCCTTATAGTATCGTCAAGTCTGTCTGTCTGTCTGTCCGTCCGTATATCACAGCCACTTTATTCTGTAACTATAAGCATCACACTGTTGAAATTTGGTAGAAGTATGTATCCCGTTAACTGCTTTACGATTCTCATACAAAAAATAAAAAATATGTCATTTTAGGAGGGGCTCCCATACATGAAACTAAAACCAAAAAACATTTTTTTAGCCAAACGCTTAATTGTGGAATAGCAAGCTTATTTTTATTCCTAGTATTATAATTGTGTATATCACTTTTTTTCCTGAATAAATGTAAATTTTTGCGGACATACATTAAATTTTCATAAATATACTGAGAGGCTACAGTTAATATTCTAAGTTTTTTAAACACCTCTCGTAGGGAATCTTGAGGTTTTAGATTATAAATAGCTCGAGCCGTGCGAGCTTTTTGTAATACAAAAATTGATTCTATATGAGCAGCCGAGCCCCACAGTAAAATACTGTAGGACATCAAGCTATGGAAATAACTATAATAAACTAACCTAGCTGTTTCTATATCAGTCAAACGTCTAATCTTTCTTACAGCAAAAGCAGCTGAGCTTAGTTTCCGTGAGAAGGCCTCTATTTGAGGCCCCATTGTAGTTTGGAGTCTAAAGTGATTCCCAAGAATGTTGTGTTGAGTCGATAATATCAAGCGATTTGTCTTTTATCTTAACCTGAGTTGATGCCTGTTGGACATTAGGCATCGTGAACTTTACACATTTAGTTTTACTTCCATTAAGAAGGAGATTGTTAATCGTAAACCAATGTAACACTTGTGAAAGAGTATTATTTACATCGTCAAAATTTTCTTCACCTCTTGGAATTTTAAATATAAGTGAAGTATCATCTGCAAACAATACTATATCACAAAGATTTCCTACAAAATACGGGAGGTCATTTATATATATCAAAAATAAAAGTGGTCCCAATATAGATCCCTGGGGCACACCCATTGTTAGAGGCGCTCCAGAAGACTCAATTCCGTTTACATATACTTTTTGCTTTCTACCTGATAGATAAGAATTAATTAAGTGAGTTTAATGATACCCCATAATGACGTATTTTTTTGAGCAATGTTTCATGGCCCACACAATCAAACGCTTTGGATAGATCACAGAAAATTCCTAAAGCATCATGCCTATTATCATCAAAAACATGTGTTAAAAGGGACCGTTCAAGTATTACGTAAGCAGATGTATGACAATTATTGACCCCCTCCTCCCACTTGTCAGCAAAAGTAAGCAAAGCTCTTACTCCCCCCTCCTCGGCTTACGTAAACGCTGTACCTAATATTAATAAATAAGCAAAAATTAAGCAAAGCTACCGCAAAACCTTTCTTTATTTTTAACAGCTACTACACAAGCGCAGCAAGCGATGGCAAATATCGCATAACAATTGTTTAAGATTGATTTATGATCGCGAGTATAAATTTAAGACTGAAACGGCAAAAACCAAAGGATAATACGCGAGCGAAGCGAGTCCGAAAATTTCTTGAAACTTTACAAAAAAATTGTTAACTTTGTAACTTTTGCGATATCCTTTACCAGCAGTATTAATTTTCCTTCAAATGTTCGAGGGAGGATATTTAAGGACAGGTTACTCGAATAGAGCTCGCGGGCCGCATTTTGTGCATCTCTGATCTAAACGTATTCATAATTTATAAGTATCCCCGAAAATGGGTTTGGTTTTCAAACAACGACAATGTGTTGGTTGCCAATGAGAAAAAAAACTACTGCCGGTCTGCTGACGTAATCAACATCTCGATCCCCCGACCCCCATGTCATCAAAAATAAGCAAATCAAAGACCCCCCCGCCCCCCTATAGTGCTTACGTAATACTTGAACGGCCCCAAAGAGCAACTCCTGCATCCGTAGTGCTTCTACCTTTAGTAAAACTGAATTGTTTATTATGTAGTAACTTATTTGATGAAAAGTGAGCTAAAATTTGGTTAAATATAATCTTTTCATATACTTTACTCAAGACTGGCAAAATCGATATTGGCCTGAAGTTTGAGGGGTCGCTTTTGTCACCCGATTTGAAAAGCGGTATTATTTTACTAATCTTCATGAAACTAGGAAATTGGCCATCATCAATACACTTATTAAAAATTATTGCTAGTTGAGGAGCTATTGTGTCGATAATTGATTTTATAATATGCACGGATAGTCCCCGCAGATCCTCAGTTTTTTTCATATTCAACTCAAGAAATGTTTCTATTATTACTTCAGGTCCTACATGCCTGAAGTGAAATTGAGAATTACATTCGTTGACATAAAGTTTTAGAATAGACTCAGCTATTACTGAAGAAGAGGCAAGTTCTTTAGTTGTAGTGGGCGCAATACGTGAAAAAAACGATTCAAAAGCAGTGCAACTTCTTGATTTGAATTTAGTGTTTTATCTTTGATTTTTAATGTTTTATTATCTCTTAATTTATTTTTACAGGTTTCTTTATTAATGATGCTCCATGTAGAAAAGCACAAGTAAAAAAAAAGCACAGTAGTCACAGTTAGGAAAATTAGTCCAGAAACAAAGCCAAGTCGTGTGGGAATCCAAAAGCACAATAATTCGAATCTAAAATCAAATATTTATTTAATTAAGCATGTATTTTAAATATTTTTTCTCAAATCGGAGGGTACTAAATGCCTGCACAAGCTTTAACTTGTTGTTTATTTTACTTGAATATGTATGTCGGTACGAAACGAGTACATTATGTACCGACCAGTTTTTATTGTACCATTTTCATAGCTTCCGAGGAGGTACCAAATAGTACACGATGGGTACTCCTACTCAATATTGAAAAAACGCACACATTCAAATACACGCTATGGTCGGTAGGACCCAACGTATCAATCACACCGAAGTGTTATTAATTTTCAAATTAAATTTATTATTTGACGACCACCGCGGTGAATTGGCCAAGCACTGGTTTCAAGGCGTCGCCGCTCCGAGGTCCCGGGCTCGATACCCGGTAGGGTAAATACAGAAATCAAAATTTTCTATATTGTTTCGGTTCTGGGTGTTGTGGTACCACCGTTGTGTCTGATTTTCATTATAGTTAGGGAGGCGAATAGGGGAATTTTCGGTAATACTCGAGCGTGGCAGTCCCTCTCACCCTTACTCTCCCCATGTGGGGTTCATTTTCACATTCGCATATGTCGTAGCGCCTTACTATCCCCATATCGGGTTCCCTGTACTTTTTCGTCACGTTTTACTCTCCCCATATGGGGATCGGTTGAGTAGTCGATTTTAAATCGATGTTTTAGCTATGTGGTGCGAACAATTGAATACTGGGAAGTCTTCAACATGTAAACGGTAAAATGAGCAATCCATAGATACCAAAAAGTTGGGTGTTCCAACTAGTATTTAGAAGATGGGTCTTGTGAATAGACCCCATGTACTAAAATGTAGTCATTACGATTTTTATTTATCCTGTATTTATAAAATTTGTTCTATGGTGATAAGTTATCTTTTTTATATGAAAAATATTATGTTTCAGCTTTGTTTCGAGGTATTTGAAGGTATAATTGAAAATTTATAACGTAAACATTTATTATAAATACGATGAGTCATGTTTTTTCCCGCGCTACCTTCTTTTTCGCCTCAGTATTAATAAAAATATTTCAGTAACGTAATATTTAGTAAAACAGTGTGATAGCTAATACAATAAACAACAAATCCCCGTTTACAAAATGATGATAGCTCATTCCTACCGCGAGATATTTATATTTTTGTAAATTGCGCGGCCCGCCCGATGGCGGGCGCTTGGTACCAGACAGAGTCGAGGCCACGCGCGCGTTTGTCTTACGACAGCGGCGCGCGTTTCTCGCGCTTCTCGAAGCAGATTGACAGGTTAAGATATGAGAGATACCTTGGACCTAATAGAACAACCTTGTAAAGTATTTAGCTCTATATGTAGTGACGCGCGCCTAGGATAGAGGATCAGATTAGTAAAAAAAAAACGATAGTCTGAAATACTCGAGCGCGTCAGATTAAGATATTGGGGGTTGATTTTAGTGTTTTAAGACTAAATTTAACCAATCTGACGATAAATCCTTGACGCCGCCGAGTTATAGGGTCGCTAACTTGTAAAAAAAAAACGTTAATCCGGCATTCTCGAGCGCGATTTTTATTTTTTTATTTTGAAGAATATAATCTAAAACGTAATAAAAATACAAAATCTGCCGTCAAACTCCCGGTTCTTTGAGTATATTGATTGATCGATGATTAAATTATGTTACTTTTATTATATCTCTTTTTTTTTTCTAAAGCTTCTCGACAATTTTCGTGGACTCGGAAAAAGTTACGCGTATTTGTATACAAAAGTATTATTAACATGTACAGTTTCATGTATGTATATTATTCAATAGCCTGTTGATCCTCAAATTGTTTTTTGGACGTACCGTAAGCAAAACGAAGTGAAGAATTATTAAAAAGAAAGAAGGAAGGGAAAAAAAGAAACCAAAAAACCTTTCCGGTCAGATTAAGAGAACCCACCAACATTTTTGTCAGACGTAACTTATGGTCACGTCAAAATCGTCAGTTTTTTTAAAGGGAGCTTCCTTGGGGCCTACTTAACACCCCTTCCGAAAATCTGACGCGCTCGTTTTTTTTTTTTGCATTTTTGACTACTTTATATATATGCCTACCCCCACCACGCAAACCGGCAGATTAGTATACCGTTGTTATCAGAGGCACTTGGGGCATACGTAGTATGAATATCTGACGCGCTCGAGAATGCCCAAGTAACTGTTTTTTTTTTACATTTTAGAAAAACCGTACACTCCAAACCCACCGCTAAAATGGTTTTTACCATACGAGCTTTTCTTTTCGAAATTACTTTATCTTTCGATTTTGATAGGTCTCGACGGCGGCGTTGAATTACGCCATTTAGCTACCTCGCCTCCCTAACTATAACACAAGTGCAATTAGCTACTTACAGTCCTTTTTGACAGACATTCCTTTTTAACGAAATGATTAATTTTAAAATGCGATAAATCCGAGACTCACAACTTACATGGGTAATTCTGAGATGTTTGTAACAAATAGTTTATTATTAAATAACCTTGTATAACAATCAACTATTGTTGCTTTCGGTGGCCTTAAGACCGCGAACCGGACTCAAATCCGGAAAATACAGTCAGTCAATTTGCCGCAACCGGCGTAATGTGAACAGAAGAGAAAGTCTTCAGTCACTAGCTCTTCCGGCAGTTTTACTGTTCCAGCAAAGTGAGAAAATCCCTCGTCTGCGTTGACGAGTTAGGCAGTAACTGTATGTATCAAGAAAAATAGTAAAATATATAGTAATAAAAGGCTAAATATTGCGAAATAAAACATGGTATACATGTCAATAACTTTTATTTTAGTTAAACAAAGAAATGTATATAATATTATATATATTTTATTGAATAAAATTATTTCTTATAAACAGACATGTCGGTCTTAGTGAGAGACAGCCACCAAGTTCCCATCGTAGCCGAAATATGGCAAATTAACAAAAAAGAATGCGGGTGGTCCAACTACTGCGTAGCATTCATTATAGCTCTATCGAATTAAAGGAATATATATATTCCAGAACAACAATTATACTCATGTGATTATAACAGAATAGGCGGAGTATACATAATGCGGTGACCGGTATAATGAGTGCAAAATAAATAAACAAATTGGACCACCATAACCACATTTCCTTAAAAAATCTTTGAGTTTGTAAGGAAAAACATCAAAACGTTTCGAAACCTTTGAACGCGGTTGAAGAGGCGCCATACCTAGGCTGAAGCTTGAACGAAATGATCTCGTAAATCATTATAAAAATATATCACAGCAATTTTAATTAGCCCAACAGTAACATCTTCACAGAGGAGATCAAAGAGTTCCACAATAAGGAGAAAATGCTTCCAGTCCATCGCATTACAACAATTTAATCATATAGATACATCAGTCGGTTATCTACCGACCGCATAGAACGAACATTCAGATAGAGTAATAATATCATTACAACGCGAATATAAACTGTTTAAACTGAATACACACAAATAGAAACGGATTCTACGGCTGAAGGCACACACGGCGCGGTCGGTCTTCACAGCGTAGTGCGCGATGCGAGTCCAGAGACGAGGCGCGGGCGCGATGCGGGCGGGGGCCGGGCGGGGTCCGGGCGGGCGCGGGGCGACGGGGGGCGGGTGCGGGTGCGGCGTGCGGTGTCGGGGCGTACGATAATAAATAAAAGCCGGATACGCCCACTATGTGGAGAGGGCCAGCTGGAGCGCCTCCTTGTGGTCGTTGCTCAGCTGCATGAGGCACGAGTTGAAAAGTTCTGCATTACTCTGAAAATTAAAAAAATATATATCTTTAGGTGTCCCGTTCATGGAAGCTTGGAATGGAACGCTACATATTTTGCATTCTGTACTTATAAGGTATAATTAATTATAAATAGAAAGGATCTAAAGTACTATAAAGGCATCATAATGATCACAGTTCCTTGGCAGGTTTTTAGCAGCGATACAGTCGCGATACAGAAGTTGGAAATTGACAAATAATGTACTGAATTTTGGCGACCGCATCGATACTAACGCGCTTTAAATTTAAATCCGTTCGTTGCGTGAGTCGCGATGCTGAAGCGCGTTTTCAAAACGCGCGACCGGCGCGACTGTATCGATGCTAAAAGTCGCAGTGTGTAAGGGGTCTCAGCTCAGGCTGCATTATCACTAAACACCAGTTACAATCGTGTCTGTATGTGTGCACGGACCTGTATCTGCCTGACGAGCTGCACGCACTGCGCGTAGACGGGGTTGTCCTGCGGCACGGCGTCGCGCAGGAAGGCCTCGGCGAGCACGGCGAGCACGTGCGCGGGCGCGTCGGCCGTGCCCAGCGCCGGGTGCCCCGACGCCGCGAGCTCGCACAGCAGCGAGTACACGTGCGGCGCCTCTTCAGTGTCCTCCACCACCGGCAGCCATGTTAGCCTGCGAATTGACGATACGCTCAAAACATTTTATGGGTTTTAGTCATCATCCAACACTATCATTTGCAATAAAATAGATATCGATGTAAGGTATACTACATTATAGCAATTGCACACTCAAGGGTGTTGCAAGAGTAGTATGCAGATCTATTGTAATACATAAATAAACTTACATTGTTACATAAACAAACTTTACATAATCTATGTATAATTCAATTGAACCTAGCTGCAAAATTTCTAGTGCTTTAAGATTTAGATATCCATAACATACATTGATTTGCAATGTAGCATAATATTATCACTAACCTGTATTTATACCTAATTTATTTTTGAACTTTTTATTTTAAAAATGAATAAAATTAATTAAGGTAAATGTTCTGATATCACAAACTGTAGTGATCGATCCGCCCACTTCATTCATAGTGGTTCGCTCCAACAGGGTGGTTTAAAACTTTCGATAAGCCATTCAGCTAGATTTTCATTTGTTTTCGTAGAATAAAGGGATGTCGATATGTCATATATCGGGCCCGAATGGGGCACGGCGTTGTAATGTCCATGAGAATTTTCCCCGGCTCCGGCACATTATAGCGCGAATCTGTCTTTATTAGGAATCGATTCAGAAATATCTAGGCGCTCGAGGAGCGTTCGTTTAGCACCTCAGAAAAGAGTTGAATCATTTTGTGAATACTTTTTATGTAGAGCACATACTTCTCGTGTAACTTGTTTATAGAAAAGGCCGCCGGCGGTCGTATAAACAAAAGACTGTCGATAAACACATCCGTGACGAATGAATCCTAGTTCAGGTAAATAAGAGAATGTACTTAATTTTGGTACTTTGGGACGTAAGGGAGCTTGACCAAGACCATAAGCTCCAAGCCAACCTCACCTTCACGTGGTGCGTCCTGTTTATACAGACGAGGCTCTGGCGACCGACCGATGGCGGTATAACCATCCAATGTAAGGCGCAGCTAAATGTTAGACTGTGACGGGCAGCAGCGTCACAGCTGCAAGGGGCTGCGCCTCTGCGCTCGCCAACCCGCCTGCCAAGCGTGGCGAGTATTGGCAAAATCCCCTCACATGAAAGTACACCAGAAAACCAGGCCCCCAGTCTCCGGCAGCCCCGCTATTCCTGACTTTGGTAGCGGTCACGGTAACGGCGGGGCAGGGGGTGCTAAGAATCCCCGGAGGCGATCGCGCTGCCACCCCCGACGACAACTGGCCCTGGTAACGTGCAACACGTGTACACTGAGGACAGATGAGAAGTTGCTCGAGCTGGAGGAAGAAATGAGCAGGTTACACTGGGGCATAATGGGTCTATCAGAAGTCCGTAGAGAGGGCGAGGACACGATAACTCTACAGTCCGGAAACCTGCTCTACTACCGGGAAGGCAACCAACGAAAGTCCCAAGGTGGTGTCGGGTTCCTCGTTCACAAGTCCCTCGTCAACAATATTGAGACCATCGAGAGTGTGTCGAGCAGGGTGATATACCTTATACTCAGAATAACCGAAAGGTATTCGCTGAAGGTCATACAGGTATATGCACCGACCTCGAAACACCCGGATGAAGAGGTGGAGGAAATGTATGAGGACGTAAGTAGAGCCATACATACTTCCAAAACCTATTATACTGTTGTAATGGGGGACTTCAACGCGAAACTAGGCAAGCGAGGCGAGAATGAGTTGAAGGTGGGACCTTTTGGATACGGGCAAAGGAACGCCAGGGGACAGAGGCTGGCCGACTTTCTGGAGAAGGAGGGACTCTTTGCGATGAACTCTTTCTTCCAGAAGCCGCCTCAAAGGAAGTGGACTTGGTTGAGTCCCGATGGCTTCACGAGAAACGAGATTGACTTCTTCATGACCTCCAAGAGACGGTTATTCAATGATGTCTCCGTGATCAACAGGGTGAAAACCGGAAGCGATCACCGAATGGTTCGAGGCACATTGAATATAAATGTCAAATTGGAAAGATCCCGCCTGATGAAGTCCACGCTCCGACCGACTCGTGCTCATATCCAAAATCCCGAGAGCTTTCAACTCGAGTTGTCAAACCGCTTTGATTGCCTAGAAAATTGCGTTACAGTGGACGAAATTAATAACGGGTTTGTGGAAACTGTTCAAACGGTGGGGTTCAAGTATTTTAGGCCTGGCCGTAAAAATAGACCTCAAAAACTGTCGGTCCACACTCTCGACCTTATGGCAAAACGTCGATCTATGGCACTGCAGACCTCCGTTAATGCTGAAAACTACAGGCAGCTCAATAGACAAATATGGAAGTCCCTGCGACACGACATTCGTTGCTTTAACACTAATAGTGTTAAAGAAACGATAGAGCGGAACCAAGGCTCCAAAGTGTTTGCAAGGGACATGTCTATTGGGCAAAGCCTGTTGACGAAGCTTAAGACGGAGGACGGCAGTGTAGCGTCGACGAAAGCAGAGGTTTTGAGGGAGATCGAAAGGTTCTATGGGCAGTTGTACACCTCAGTAGCCAAACCCGTTGATAGCTCGGCCAGAGACCCACGAGCTATCCTGACCCGTCACTACACCGAAGATATCCCGGACATCAGCCTCTACGAGATTAGGATGGCCCTTAAACAGCTCAAAAACAACAAGGCACCTGGCGAGGACGGAATCACAGCAGAGCTTCTGAAGGCGGGTGGAACACCGGTACTTAAAGTCCTTCAGAGACTCTTTAATTCCGTGCTGCTAGAGGGCATCACGCCTGAGGCATGGAACAGGAGTGTGGTGGTGTTGTTCTTCAAAAAAGGAGACAAAACCTTATTGAAGAACTACAGACCCATCTCACTCCTGAGCCATGTCTACAAGCTGTTTTCAAGGGTTATCACGAATCGTCTCGCACGTAGGTTTGATGACTTCCAGCCTCCCGAACAAGCCGGTTTCCGAAAAGGCTATAGTACCATAGACCACATTCATACGCTTAGGCAAATTATACAGAAGTCTGAGGAGTATAATATGTCTCTATGCTTAGCGTTTGTGGACTATGAGAAGGCCTTTGATTCGATCGAAACTTGGGCGGTGCTTCAATCTCTGCAGCGGTGCCACATAGACTATAGGTATATAGAGGTGTTAAGGTGCCTTTACAATAACGCCACCATGTCGGTCCGAGTACAGGAGCAGAACACGAAGGCGATTCCATTGCGGAGAGGTGTGAGACAGGGAGATGTCATATCTCCGAAACTGTTCACAGCGGCATTGGAAGACGCCTTCAAACTTCTGGAATGGGAAGGAATCGGCATCAATGTTAATGGCGAATACATCACACACCTCCGATTTGCCGATGATATAGTTGTTGTGGCAAAGACGCTGGACGATCTTGGCACTATGCTCGAAGACCTTGACCGAGTATCCCAACAAGTGGGTCTTAAAATGAACATGGAAAAGACGAAAATTATGTCGAACTCCCTTGTCGTACCCACTCCAGTATCCGTTGGGAACTCAACTCTCGAAGTTGTCGACGAGTACGTCTACCTGGGACAAGTGATCCAATTGGGTAGGTCCAACTTCGAGAAAGAGGTCAATCGACGAATCCAACTCGGCTGGGCAGCGTTCGGGAAATTGCGCAAGAGTGTCTTCTCATCTCATCTACCTCAGTGTCTGAAGACGAAAGTCTTCAACCAGTGTGTGTTACCAGTGATGACATACGGATCCGAAACATGGTCTCTTACTATGGGCCTTATAATGAAGCTCAAAATCACACAACGAGCGATGGAAAGGGCTATGCTGGGTGTTTCTCTACGGGATCGAATCAGAAATGAGGAGATACGTAGAAGAACTAAGGTAACGGACATAGCCTTGAGAATCAGTAAGCTCAAGTGGCAATGGGCAGGGCACATAGCGCGAAGAACTGATGGCCGTTGGGGCAGGAAAGTTCTAGATTGGAGACCCTTCGACCAGAGACGCAGCGTGGGACGTCCACCAACAAGATGGACAGACGACCTTATAAAGATCGCAGGATCAAACTGGATGCAGACCGCTAGTGATCGGTCGCTGTGGAAATCCGTGGGGGAGGCCTATGTTCAGCAGTGGACGTCCTTTGGCTGATAATGATGATGATGATGATGATGACTTAATTTTAAGTTCTATGATGTAGCTCAGAACCAATGAATTTTGATAAACAATTTATTTACTTTATTTATAAAATTCTTAACAATAGTCTATTTTTCACTAAGAACAAATCACAATGTTTGTAGTAAGTGATTAATTATGGTGATGAGAATCAAGAAAGTAATTTATTTCTGAAAAAAAAAAAAACTTTTGTGTGAAAAAAGTATTGTGCGAATACTCACCAATGCCTTATAATCTCGTCCCTGTTAATCTGCGAGTGGTTATACTTGATGATCTTGGTGACCGCCGAGATGGCGTTCTCCGTGGCGTTGAGGTTCTCCACCGAGCGGGAGTCGGGGCTGGCGACGAGCGCGGCGAGCAGCGGCACGGCGCGCGCGCACGCGGCCGCGAACGCCGCGCCGCCGAACTGCGCGAGCACGCCGCAGCCGTACGCGGCCGCCTGCCGCACCTCCGCCTCGCCGTGCGACAGCCCCGCCAGCATCGGCTCCAGGAATATGTCCTGGTATTTTATGCACGCCGGCCCTGGAATGGAGACGAGCGTCCGTGAGCGAGCAGTACCGCACGTTTTTACACTGTTTACACGAAAAACGTTTCTGCAATTGAATAGCTTTCACATAATAATAAACCGTAAGATACAGGATTTCTCAATGGTGTGTAATTCTTGCAAATGTTCATGATGATCTAACGTGTCATTTATACGTACAACTTTTATGATGTATTTAACAACTGAAGTTTAATCAACTTCTGATGTTACATACAATACTTTAATTTACAAATACCAGCGGTCGAATCTAGGCGCATGGGACGTACTTTTTAATAGGTAGATCGAAATCGCTTTATTGTAACCTCGCCTACGGGGGCGCGAGACGAGATGGTAAGCAGTTTACCTATATATTAATTCAAGTGCCAGGGCTTAAAAATACGTCCATTAATCAGCACCAATGCTCAAAGCCAGGTATAAAATACTTGCAAGTATTTTTTAAAACGTTGAAAACTAAACCTTATCACCATTAAAATAAGAAACACTGTCGCGTTATCGCGTTAACGTACAGAAATACGTGCATCGTTTATTTATCGTGTATTATTCTGGTTAGAAGATAATACTAATTTATTGCTTAGAGTGGACACATTACAAAACAAAATACTTTTAAAAAAAACTATTCGTTTGAGCCCTCGAGTTTTCTCGCCCCGGTGCCGCAGCAGGACGCGGCTGCCTAGTGCCTACTAAAATACGTTGAAAGTAATTCATAATTAGTAAGTAAGCATTAGGTGCAAAGTCGGGCTAGCAAGAAGAATACTTTTAACGTTGCAAGTATTTCTTTTATTTCTCGCAATATTAGACCTATTTTTAATGAAAGTAAGGTTTAATTTCATAACTACGGTCGTTTCAAATATATTTCGAGGAAGCGGGTGCCGCTCCTTGCAAGTAAAATACTTTCATGATCTTAGAAGTATTTTGAGCCCGTACCTGGTAAACATATTTTTAAGCAAATACTATCAGCCTTACCACAAATAATTAAACTAGGTTTGGACAACTGTTTAAATATGATACGGCTAGTTTAAAAACAACGTCAATCAAGTCAAATGACATAAGGGTGACATACATTACACTTTAGCCGCATAACATTTAAACAGTAGTTCAAACCTTGTTTATTTATTTGTGGTAAGGCCGTATGATTGTAAACTTGTTATGGTAAACACGTTCCATCCCTATTCGGACCAACAGCTCACCTCCGAACTCGATCACGTCGTCAAAGATGCAGATGGCCCACTGTCGGTCGGCGTAGGGGCGGCCGGGGCCGAGCAGCTGCACGAGGTGCGGCAGCAGCGTGTCCAGGTGCGGGAAGAACGCCTCGCGGTACGCGGACATGAGCGCGTGGAGTACGTCCGCCACGCGGGACAGCCCGTACACGTCCTCGTTGTCCTCGTCGGCTAGCTGCTCCTCCACTACCTGCAATTGATGAGTACCGTTGTAAAATGGTCACAACAAACGTTAGATCAATGACGGACAACTATGTTCTTCTTTGGAGACATTTTTCTAATCATTGATAATGATTTATTATAAATCTGACTTTATCTGATCATTTCATCCTTCAAACCATTTCACCGTCTTTAGTTGGCATCACCTCATTACCATGTAAAAAAATAAATGTGTTTTTTTTACCATTAGCACAGTTGGTAAGTTTTGATGTTGTCAATCACGTTTTTTTTTATTATTAGGCTCGTATTTATGTTGAAACCTTGTAAGGGAAGGAAAATTCATAAGTATTTGTCTTTCACAGAATGATCTTCTTTATGGTGACATAATGTAACTAATCATAAAGATGAAATAAGAAACCAAAAATTTGCGTACGGGAGAGACTTGAACCAGCAACCTTTTGGCTGACCGGGCCAAACGCTCTTACCAATTCAGCTACCGTGCTGTCAGTCCGACCCTGCGAAATTTGTGGTCTCTTATGAAAACGTCAATTGCGTGACGCTTAGCGCCATCTAGCCGTCTGTTTATGAAACAGATGGCCCAAGCAGTTATTCTTTACAGAATAAATTCGACTTTGAAATTGATGACGAATGTTTTAAACACTTACAGTGTCATATTTTCACGCAATTGGCATTTTCATAAGAGACCACAAATTTCACAGGGTCGGACTAACAGCGCGGTAGCTCAATTGGTATGAGCGTTTGGCCCGGTCAGCCAAAAGGTAACTATTCGATTTAAAGTCATAAAGTCATTTATTGATGCAAACAGGCCCACTGGGGTCACTTCTACGTCCCAATATAAATCCTGCCACCAATTCGAAGGAAGGTCATTTTATATGAGGACACTCAATAGGTTATTTACGGCGTTTTCAAATACGCCGTATCGTACTATATTTAATGAACATTTTGAATCAAAACAGTTAAAACAGCTCCGTCTTGGTTACCTCGTCATAGTCCTCGTCGGCGCGCTTCTGGCGGCGCTCGGTGGCGCGCTCGAAGTGCTCCGTGAGCAGCTTGTTGAGGATGCGCAGCACCTCCGCCATCATCTCGTCCGACAGGCAGCCCGCGCCCAGCAGCTCGATGCACTGCAACAGCGGTACTAACGTCAGATAACTATGCTATGCGTTAGCATACATCACGCACAAGTTCAGACAAGTCAAATGTACCATTTGTGGTTACGGTGTATCATTGTATAACACTGGATTTTAGATAATTTGTAATAATAACGAGGGCGAGAATTACAGCACCTATTTATTTAATAGTCTGCTATTATAGTATCGATAGGACCCTAACAGAAGAAGGTAGTAATGTTTATAGGTAGGGGTATTTTATAAATTGCAGCTGTAAAAGAAAATTTGGCAGCATGTATGTAATTATTAAACATGGTCTTATTGGGCATTAATAAATTTAAAAAAGAAAGAAAAGCTCTTTAAATAAATTAATACATTTAAAATTTTATTACTTCTGGAGAGTGGTGCATTTGGGAGTTTCAAACAAATGTATGTGACAAAAAGAAAATATCGGTCTTGCTGTTCATGGTTCAGTTTGGCTGGGGTGTTTTCCACACTTAGCCTCACAATTGGGCCATAGTGCGTAGTCTTGCTGTTCATTAACTCTTTTGATTGGGTAAGATTTAATCATAGCAATGTCTGTTACCTTAGCGAGACTGTTGAGCAGCTCCACCTGCACCTCCTGCTCGGGTTCAGAGTCGATGGCCTTCAGCAGCTCGGGCAGGATGTAGGCCCACATGCCCTGGATGTACTGCGGGCCGCGGATGCGCGCGCACTCCAGCAGGTAGGGCAGCGACTCCGCGGCCGCCGTGCGCACGTTGTCGTGGAAGTAGAACTTGAGCATCGGCACCATCAGCTTGACAACGTCCTCGGCGTACTCCGCGAACGCTTCTTTGAGCTCGCGCGCGTAGCATACTAGCATGTCGCACGCGGACGCTTTGTCTTCCAGGCCTGTAAGATAATGATAGTGGTGAAAAATAGACTTCGATCTCCATTGTGAAGTAGTAATTAAAATAAGGTAGTCTAATATCTATACATCTTGCTGTTGGACGTCTTTTGCTCCGCTTCTTATCGAAAGCTCATGACCACACTTAATTTGGTAACTTAAGTTGGTTGTGCACTTTAAATAGAGGTTATGTACTGTGCTTAACTCAAATTCTCACACACTCATAAAAAAAAAACAAAGAAATTACCAGCAGTTTTGATGCCGAAGTTTTGTTGTTCGCCGAGCGTGACGAAGTGCCAGTCGAGGTCTCCCTCGATGGTCTCCAGGTCTTCGTTATCCAACAGAGCGACCTCGGGCTTCATGGCGGCGGTGCGCATGACCGGCTCCATCACCATGGGCAGATACTGCGCGAACTTCTTGCCCATGATTCTGCAGATCCGCGACCAGGCCGAGATGAGGTATGACGTCTGCGGGTCGTCGACGGGCAGTTGCTCGCCCTCTGTGTGCGTCTTAAGAAGCAGGTCCATGACTTCGGAAGCGTCCGACATGAACTTCTCCTCTCCCACGGCCAAACCTATAAAATTTAGATATTTTTATGATTTCCCTAAGTATAAAATAAAAAACGAAGCTCTCAGATCAGTAAGTCCAAGCTTTCAAATTATGTTTCATTGTTACAAACATAATTATGTATTTATCCAGTTAATAAGCATCCAATACATAACTAACTTAATTATCTGAAGACTGGTAAATACTTAGTGCTACAATGTAGACATATTATTATGTTTGTGGTGGTAATGAGTAATCATCACTCGCATGAAGAACAATAGAGTTACACTACTGGCGGCGCGGGGTAAACGCACGTACTTCTATAAGCTCTCTCGATTTTAAATATTTCTAATGGTTAAAAGTGGACGTTATTCCGTAAAACTTATACCTATTGATTCTTCATCATAAAACGCAAAACCTGCACTACTTACCCAGTGTCTTAAAGTGATCTAAGTGAAATAAAACAATAAAATAATGGTGCTCGTTTACTCAAAACAGTCGGTCATTCTGTGTAGTGATACGTGTGACTCACCAAGTGCTCGTGCTCAAAGTTTTGTTGACCATATATGGTAACAAAAATCGCGACAAGAATACTGCTGCAACAAACTGTATTTAATTTTCGCCAACACTAACTATAGCCGGCTTGGCGCAGCGGATACGGGCTCAACTTCAATTCTTAGCAGTCATCGGTTCAAATCTCGTCACCATTACCAACAAGTTGTTCTTTTTGCTGCAGTTTTTATTTTTATTTTGTAACGTTATTACGAACTGTTAAATTACATTTACATTTTATTATTTTTCTTTATTATTCTAAATCACTATCACACCACAATGGCCGGAAAGTGTGGCAAGTGCTCTAAAACGTTACCAAGAATACAATTTTTAATATGCTCAGAGTACAACATTTCATATGATATAGATTGCGCTGGGGCAGAAAAGCGTTTCTTCTTGATGAACGACGAACAAAAAAAAAGATGGAAATGTCTCCCTTGCGCAGCAAAAGTACACTCTACTAAAAATTCCGAATTTGCTGTTTCAACTCCAAGCATTAAAAACGTCACTGAAAGGAAAAAGTGCATCATAAATATTTCGACATCTAACTCGTATGAATCTCTGGCTGAAACAATAACGGATGACGACGAGGATAGTGACCACTCCCTTTCTCCACGACCACCACTTAGACTCAATAGAAGCTGCCCAGAACTGTCTCCAGCAGAAGATTTGGAGGAAGTGAAACAAAAATACATGGAACTACAAGCTAAACTAGAGATCGCTGAAAAAGAAATTGAAAATCTTGTGTCTGACAATAATAAGCTAATAAAGAAGCTTGCAGAAAGCGAATTAAGGATAAACCGCTTAAAGCAAGTATGTAGCACTAGTCAAACTGCAAAGAAAAAACGCAGAAGGAGTTCTGATTTTAAATCGTTACAAACACCAAATCAAAGCTTTGAAGGATTGAATATACATTTAGACTCTAAATGTATATTCAATCCTTCAAAGCTTTGATGAGCTTCTAAATTTTAGAGGAACAGTCACATGATGAAAATACAAGTTACATAGACAACAGGAACAAAACAGACCAGAAAGCTAAGAAGGTGGACACGACAAATCGACGGAGAAACAATATACATGTATTGGCAGATCAACAGCTCCGTCGACTGGCTGTAAAACTACCTGAATCTCGTTTAGGAAAATGGAATGATACTTACAATGTCACTAGCATGATCAAACCCCAAGCCCAAAGTAGCGATATTTTATCAAGTCTGGACTCTTTAAAGGATACCGTTAAAAATGAAGACGTAATCGTAATAGCTGTTGGATCTAACGATCGAGACCCTTACCTTCTTTACAGTAACTTATGCAATGCTCTATGTAAATTCAATCATTTTAATTTTATTATAATTAGTATAAGAAATAACCGACATTTAAATGTAAATAGGCTAAATTATGAATTAAATATGTTGACCAACAAATATGACAATTGTAAATTTTTAGATATTAACGACAACTATGTAAGTTTTGGATCATATCTTCGTAGTGTAATATATAAGCTAAATATAGAAATAGATTTTATAAGGTATAAAAGGGAGTTCATCGATATCGGATTGCATTTAAATTCTCGCACTGACAACAAACGAATTAACAAAAACCGTAGGGAAACTAAACCCGTAACTCCCCAACAACAAAATAGGATTTCGGACCATCATTTGCTTAATTTTCGCCCCTAATAATAGTAATGAGAGTCAATTCATTTTATTTCATCAAAATTTTGCTGGCATTTTAAATAAGTTGGACCTCTTAAAAGTGATATTACAAGAATTCCAAGATACTGGTAAAAGTTTGAGCGCTATTTGTGTCACAGAAACTTTTCTCAAGTCGGAAGACGTAAAAAACTTGAAGTTAGAGGATTACGTTGTAGCTGCTTCCTACTGTAGACCGAAGAAAAGAAGAGGTGGTGTTTGTATTCTGATTAAGAAACACTTGGCATTCGATGTTCTGAAGATAACCACAGATTACGCTACTTGCAATAGTTTCGAATGTTGCGGCATAGAACTTCAAAGCAACAACTTAATAATACTATGTATTTACCGCACTCCCAAGTCAGACCCCAAGGTCTTCTTTGAAAAACTCGAGGGATTACTATCAAAACTGCGTAATAAAGGAAAAAAGAAGATTATTATTGCGGGTGATCTGAATATTAATACTTTGACTGCAAGCACACGCTCAAACAGACTACTAAATCTTCTTAATTCTTTTAATTTAAGTCCGCATATAACGGAACCTACAAGACTAACCAGATGTATCGATCACATAATAAGCAATACAAAAAATGTCAAAGCTTCAGTTCATAACTTGGGAATATCAGACCATACTGGACAGATAGCAGAATTTAGGTTTAAATTGAAAAAAACAATATCGCAGTGGTGCGAAATAAGACGGGATTTCGGAACTGAAAATGTTAAAAAATTTCAGAAATGTATGGCTGCTCTATCGTTTTCGGATATACGTTCTGAAAAAAATCCTAATAAAGCATTTGATGATTTTCATTCATTATTTCAACTATTTTACAACCTGTGTTTTCCTAAATTATTAATAAAAATCAAAAGGAAAACAAATAAAGCAAAATGGATCACCAAAGGCATAAAAAAGTGTTGTAAAGAAAAACGGCGATTATATTTCAAATACCAAAGGGCCAAAATCAACGATAAACTTTTATATAAGCACCAGTATAAATTGTACTCGAAGGTACTCCGACGCTGCATGCTGCATCTCCAAAAATGTGGCAATAAAAACTACATACTTAATGCTAAAAACAAATCAAAAGCAGCCTGGAACATAATAGCATCGCAAACAACAGAATCAAGGTCCCATGCAAACTTTGAAAAAATAATTTACAACGCGGAAACCTATGGTCAACCACATGACATAGCTGACATCCTCAATAATTTCTTTATTGATGCTACCAATGGTGAATCCAAGAAACATGACCAAACAAAAAGCAATATTGACATTTGTAGTTCTAGTATATTTCTCCAACCCACATCCTCAGAGGAAATCTGTAAAATAATTAAAACCTTAAGAAACAGCTCTGCCGTCGGATATGACGAGGTATCTACAAATATTTTAAAGAAAGTGGCAGATTTTATTGCACCAATTTTAAGCTACTTGATAAATTTGTCTCTTTGTGATGGTACGTTTCCAGAATCATTGAAATTATCAGTTATTAAGCCTTTGTTCAAGAAAGGTGATAAAACAGTCCCAGCTAATTATAGACCGATAGCGCTGATGTCAATATTTTCAAAAATATATGAGCGGGTAATGCATTACAGATTAAATAGTTTTTTAGATAAACTTAATATATTAAGGCCAGAACAGAACGGCTTCCGGAAAAATCACAATACAACCTTAGCCATCTTCACATTGGTTCAATCAATAGTAGAATGCCTTGATAAGAAGATACCAGTAGCGGCCCTGTTTTTCGATTTGAGCAAAGCATTCGATTTTGTCGATCATGCCAATCTGATCCAAAAAATACAAAAGTACGGGATTAGGGGAACAGCAACAGACTGGTTCCATAGCTATCTGCGAAACCGGAGACAATACGTGGAAATCAGTAAGATGGTTAAAATAAAGAACTCTCACACAAAAATGACATACAGATCTGACTTCAGAGCGAATAGAGTCGGTGTACCACAAGGTAGTATTTTAGGTCCAATACTTTTTAATTTATATATTAATGATCTACCTAAAGTAATTGATCATCAATCTATTCTTTTTGCTGATGACACAACATTGATCATTAAAGGAAAAGACGAAGACCATCTGGAATTTGAAATAAATACGACTATCAAAAAAGTGATTAACTGGTTAAATGAAAATAATTTGAGGGTGAATATTGACAAGACTAAAATAATGCTATTTCGGACATATCAATCTAATAAAATTAATCTTAAAATTGACTATCAAGGACATACAATTCATAACGTACCAACTACTAATTTTTTAGGAATAATTATCGATGAACACTTTAGTTGGAAATGTCACGTAAATAGTGTATGTGACAAGCTAAGCCGCTTCGTATTTGCTCTAAAGAGATTACGAGAAACTGTCTCTACAGAGGTTGCTCTGGAGGCATATCACGCCTACGTTGCCTCAGTTTTACAATATGGGCTTATGATATGGGGCAACTCTACTGACATAGAATTGATATTCAAAATTCAAAAAAAATGTGTTAGGGCCATTAGTGGTGCTGATTATACAGATTCCTGCAGGCCCCTCTTTAAACAGTTTCGATTGCTGACATTAACCAGCCTTTACATTAAACAAATATGTTTATTTGTGAAGCAACACAGTCATTTTTTCCCAGCAAAATTGCCAGTGTCGGGTAAATGTCTGCGTAAGCGTCCTACATGTCTCCTTCAAGTTCCAGCATACAGACTGACATTGGCTGAAAAGAATGTATTTATTATGGCAGTAAAAGTTTTTAATGCATTGCCAGAGGACATAAGAGGAATTACGGGGTCTTTATTTAAAACAAAGTTACACTCGTGGTTAATTGAGAATAATTTTTATCATCTTAATGAATATTTTAGTCGCTAGAAATAAATGTTAAGTCCGATGGCGATGATGTCCACTTTTGACATTATCATGGTTTAACTCATAATACTATATTTTGCACGCTGACTAAAATGTAGCAAATTTTGGTGAACTAAAATGTAGCAAATTTTGGTGAACTCAAATGTATTTACAAACTAAGACCAATATTGTACACCCAAAATACGCAAATAAACGCATTTGTATTTGTATTTGTAATAGGAACTTCGCAATTCGACACGTGCGTGCATATCTCGAATAGATCCACTGGTATGAACAAAATACAAGCCAACAGAAAAAAACATCACAATTCTGCATGTATCACTACAAGATTGTATTGTTTAACAACAAATAACTACATATCTCCATTGAAAAAGTTTTGTATGCACTACAAACAAATTCAATACAGTCAGAAAGTATGTGAACTGAGATCCCTGACTTTCCTATGTGAGGCAAGAAAGGGAGCAAATGTGACATTTCCTATTCCAATGTTATGGAAGTGATGCACTTATTAGTAAAGTTGTATCACTAACGAACATTGGAAAAGACATACATATAAAACATCAAGGCTTGAAACCGGTTCAAGATTTACCGGTATTATAACGGTTAAACCGGTTTTATCGTAAAATTCCGTTCCGGAGCGGAACCAAATAAGAGCGTTACTGTGAACCTCAATAAACCGGTTAACTCGTAGCCGCTCGCGACGATCGCAACGCGACGTGTTTTAAGACCGAATATCCTTCAAAAGATGTTAAACTAATTATCAGATTCAGAAACAAACGTGAGATGCGCTCACCGCTTGCAAATCTTAACGAAGTTCAGATTGTCCGGCCTGAACGAAAAGTTGAACCGGTTAATGCAAAATACCCATATTTTTCCGAACCGGTTTAAAGGAACATAACCTTTTTCAAAAAGTTCCACCTGTATTTTCGTCAAACCGGTTCAAAAAAAATACCGGTTTCCAAGCCCTGTAAAACATATTTCAACATCAGATTAGATTGATAGCGAATGTCAGGCTATTTGTTATTATAAAAGAAATGTAAATAATTAACAATAACATACCGATCAAACTGACGCACTCAATGGTCTTCCCTCTCAGCAGTTTCAGCTCGTCAGTAGTGGCGTTGGCGATGATGTACTTGAGGCAGGGCATCAGCCGGTCGTAGTAAATGACGAAGTCCTTCTCGACCGTGTCGGCCACCGACGCGATCGTCGTCACGATCTGCTCCAGCACCAGCTTAGTGCCTCGCTCCACCAGCTGCACAAATATACTATGTATATCGGCTCTACAAATATACCCGCACTTTGTAATATTGCGAATACTAACTATGCATACATATTTAAAAAAATACACAATCATTGATGTTTGTTGCTGTATCTGTACCTAGCTATAGTCTGTTTCTTTTTGCTGTAATATTGTGAGCAGTCTCGATAAACACAATATAACTCACCAACAACATATAGGTTATTCAGAGTTTAGCACCAAAATCTTTTAAAATCAAATAGTAAATAAATTGTTTTTACTGATATTATTTAAAAGTAATAGAAATATTGTTTACATTATTTACCTAGCAAAGAATATAGAACTTTTATTTAGACTTTGTTCACCATAATTATTTAGAGAAGCTAAAATGCTTCACATAGCATAATATGTAGTTCCAAATGTACACAAAAGCTAATCTAATTTTTATAATTGTAACTAGATCAAGAAAACATATCTGTTGTGTTTTCTTAAAAAAATGAAATGATATCATTTACTGTAACAAAAAAGATTTTTGGCTGTGTCAAGTGATGTAAAACTTTTACTGCTACATACAGCAGGCCCAAAAAGTCTATCTCAAGAATACACTAGAAACATCATGTGTATTAAACTTGTATGTGAACTGAGATCCCTGACTTACCACAAAAAGGAAAGAAAGGGAGCAAATGCCACATTTTCTATTCCAATGTTATGGAAGTGATGCAACCATTGCAGAAATCATATCACTAACGAACATTGGGAACTTTTTAAATAAAATGATACGATTCTATGGCTTACCTCTTTGAATTTGGCAGTAAGAATAACTTCCAACTTGTTCATGAGTGGGTCAAGGTACTGGGTCAAAATTGGCTTTGGACAGTCTTCACTGAAGTTAACCAAAGCAGCAGCCGCGTGCGCCTATGACATATGACAAGAAATTATAAATAAGAATCAAATACATTAATAAACAATGCAATGTAAAGTTTCTAGCCATTAATAGTCACCTGCACACGCGGGTTAGCATTGTCGTCGAGCACCATAAGAAGCCCAGGCACAACCTTGTCGTGGAATTTCTTCTCAAAAATAGGAGCGAAATCGGTCGACATCTGACCTACGGCGTTACATGCTGCATAGCGGACACGAGGGTGCTGTAAAAAAAAACAACAACTGTAAGATAAACAGGATTAAGCGATGATGACTAATTTGAGACCCTATGATGGAAATAATTTACTTTTGTTTTTATAGTGTTTTGACACGTTACAAACGTAATATTGTATAATTTATAAAAGCAGATTATTTTTCAGTCGAATCAATTCATTTTCTTTCTTTCAACAGGCTTGCCAATGTGTCAGTGGCCGAGGAGTGGTATTGGAAATCGCCCAGATAGCTTGAGACATGGGGTTCTATTCCTTATCTGACACAGTTGCTTTTTACTAATGCAATTAATAATATTGTGTCTGTATCTTTGAAGTTTGAATATCAAGGTTCCTTTGTCACTTACAGGGTCACCCAGATATTTGAGCACAGCAGACACGACTTGGTCGAGCATCTGCTCCATCTGCTTGTGGCAGCCCTCGCCGGCGGAGGACACGGCCATGAGCGCGGCGTGGCGCCGGCGCCAGTCCTCCGAGTTCAGCATCTCGGGCACTTGGCCCACGATCAGCCCCAGCATTATCTTGCCGCCGAGACCGCAGCACATGCGGTCTAACGCCGATTCCGCCGCTACGTAGTTGCTAAAAACAAATGCGTTACGTATGTTAGCAACTTGATTTAACTGATAACTCAGCGATTTAGGATTTTTGATGCGCCAGCATACGAGGCGCAAGGCGGGGACGATGTCCAAGACGGGCATTCGAACTTTAGCTTTCAGTTAGATCTGTAGTGGCTGTAGTTTGTATGATTTAAACAACTTTTTACTGTTCCATGTAAACGGATTAATCAAATGACGCAATAACTATACTGTAATGTGAATTTACTAAATATAAAGAAAATATATACAGGGTGTGGCGTAAATAGTGGTCCAAAGCAAAGGTGGATACACTGTACACTGAAGCACCACATACCAGTATTTAAAAAAAAAATATGTACAGGGTTTTCAAAAAAAAATTTTTTTTTTTAAATTGTTACCTTGCCTTACAAATTTCAGTAAAATATTTTTCTGTCACTAAAGTAACCTAAAATTTAAGAAAGAACAGAATAATAGGTCCAGTTAGGTACATTACAAGTGTTGTAAATTTTTCTGGAACTATTATTCAGTTCTTTCTTAAATTTTAGGTTACTTTAGTGACAGAAAAACAATTTTACTGAAATTTGTAAAGCAACGTAACGATTTTCAAAAAAATATATATATATTTTTTTTTGAAAACCCTGTACATACAATTTTTTAAATACTGGTATGTGGTGCTTCAGTGTACAGTGTATCCACACCTTTGCTTTGGACCACTATTTACGCCACACCCTGTATATTGTAATTGCTGAATATGAAGACTATTTTATTGAGAGCCTTACATATCCTCGTCTAACACGTCAAAACATCGAACATTTTGTCGGAAATATCTCAATCTGTGACGTCGCAGCACGAATAAATTATTGCGTCGCGCCGAGCTAAGCGCGCGTCGCGGAGCTAAATAAAATAAAATGTAAGCGAGGGACTGACATCCAAACGTATAGACAGTGAGGATGTTAATTAACTCGTTTTTAATCTAGTAAGATTCTTTTTAGCCTCACTATAGTAAATGACGCCAAGAAAACAGAATCTTACAGCAATATTAACACTTCTATTAGTTTAAACAGTTGTTATTATTCTTTGTATTAAGCTACCTTGGTCTGATCAATCTTCAACACCCAAATTTATGTGTCTGGTGCCCTACCACTTTCAAACGCACACACGATATTCGGGCGTCACTTCAAGAGGACTTGAAAGTGCCAGTGATGTTGGCCAATCCGCACACAACAGTACCGGCACAGTCCCGACACGTGCCGCTTAGTCACATATCCATCAGTGTCAGTGAAAAATGATATTGTAACATACATCTTGTACGGCGCTATCCGCACTCGTCAGTGACAGTGCCGTTCAGTAACGTTCAGTGATCACTGTGACTGACGAATGCGGATAGCATCTTTTAAAATTTATGCTACAATATTTTTTCTCTGACACTGATGGATACGTTACTGACCGGCAATGTTGTGTGCGGATCGGCCTTCAAGGTGATCAGGCGGCTGTGACCGACTCACTTCTCGTTGTCGTCGTCTGCGACGTCGTCCTGCAGCGCCCAGTCGGGCTCGTCGTCGAGCTCGCACATCATCTCGAGCACGAGCGGCGTGAGCAGGCACACCGCGTTGGGCACCTGCTTGCGCACCATCGCCGGCGCCGTCTCGCACAGCGTCACCATCGCCTCCAGCGCGAGCTGCCGCCAGTTGTCCTCCGCGTCGGTCTGCCCGACCACCTGGATGTGATAAGCTGTGTTAGGTGTGCTGACAGCGGTCGATCACACAAGGGAACACTATCGTGAGTACAATAATATAAGCGCTGAGCAACAGAGTAAGAGCAAAGCGCTGACAATTCTTAGATAGTTGTCACTCGATCAGGGCTTGTTAACGATACCAAATTCACACTATCATTATAGTTAAATAACGACATTTTCAGAAAGTTACAATTTTAACAGTTACTCGGGTAACGGTACTTTAGTATTGATTCCGGTATGATAATTTTAACATTTAACGTTAAAAGTATCGATACTTTTATCGTTACATACAGCGATGTTGCCATCCGGCGCAGCGGCGTGCGCGATTCCACGCTACGCGATCGGCGAAATGGCAACATTGTCAGCCAGTAGATAGATACAGCAAACACACGGTTTGGTTTCGCGAACTCGTGCTTACACTTAATGATAACGGTATGTTTAACGATACTTTTAATATTCATTTGGTATCGTTATCAAGCCTAGGCCATAGTAACAATCAATACATATCAATTACCGATAAAATTGTCGATAACGTAAGGTCAATTTAATGGAAAAAGGTCATCCAAGGTATTGATACCAAGCATAACGTTACCTTCGTCTAGCGTAGGTAACGATACCTGATTTTTAACGGTATTCAAAGCCCTGCAATACTCAATACATGCGAGATTGGCGCCTGTCAATAATGTAAACGCTGTACTAAGGCCTCATTTAAGGACGAGAAGCGTGCCTCCCCGCGGCGCGTTCGGCGTTTTTACCGTGAGGCGACGCTTGAAGCGACCAGTGTCATGCCACGCGCAAACTCAAACATATAGAAATGTAGCCGCGTCACTTACGTCGTCGGCTACCGCTTCAGATCCTCCATAACAAAGAAACACGTGAAAAATTGGTTTTTCATAAGCGCACTCATGCAACGCCATAAGTTTGATATAAAAGCGAAACGAGAGGTCCAACGCGACGCGCGACGGCTCTTTAAGGAGGCCTTAGGGTAGCTGTTTGCTACCGAACACAGCTACTGTCTGGACTGCAAAGTTACTAGAAACACGTGTAGGACCTTCGCTCTAATAAGTTATATAAGGCATGTTCTCTAAAGAAGCATAGTGCAATCGACAAGACAAAGGACAAGAGTAAACCAAAGACAAAACATAGACTTTGACTGGTAGAGTGCTTTAAAGCATTTAGTCCACTATTTGTACTTCATTGTGTTTTTGCATTAAAGAATATAAAATAAATCATATAGGAGACTTTTAGCTTTACTAGTTTTATCATGTTCTCTGAAGAACACTACTGCATTCAACTAGGGACAAACCAGTTACCAAATATTGCTGTACAATAAGCTATCCTCAAAATACAATAGCTGCTCACCTCAATGAGACTGGGTGCTGCAGTATTCAAATATGTTATAATAATCACTCATTATGTATCACCTTTATGCAGACTTGGAAAATGGTTTCCAACTGTGGTCTCAAGAATTTTGGAGCAGATTCTGCCAGCTCAATCAGCACTTTCAGGGCTGAGTCGTCATCACACTTCTCAATGGACTGCACCACAACCTGATAAAATAAAAACACATTATGATGTCGTATTCAACATTTATTTTATGACGTAAGTAATATAAGCGATAAAAAATGTTTTGAGAGGTACTATCAAACTCCATCTTATAAACAAGAGTGGTGTTAGCGAAAATCTCAAATTTCTATTGCACAATCTGGCAGTGACGCATCTCATCAACAGACGCGCACGTAATTTGTGTGCAGTTATGTTTTGATAACAACATTCTTTATAAGTCAGCAATACTATTGTTCACAGACCTGCATCAACGGCAGCAGGATGTCACTGAAGTGTTTCTGAATGGCTGGCTCCTTGTCGTGTAGAAGAATGAAGGCGCCCACTGCCTTGACGGCCTGGATGCGCAGGGCTTCGGACTCTGTGGGCTGCAGCGCCGAAAGTAACATGCGCTTTATCACGTCCAAGTTCTCGTTCTGACGATTCCCAAACACGCCTGGCACTGACCTGATGTAATAATATTTATTATTGTACGCTATCATCTTTGTAGTATGACTTCTTTAATAATATTATACATAATTACTCGTTTGAAGCATAGTAAATGATGAGCTTCATCCAATGGCACCGTTGGCTGTGGCATCTTCTTAAGGAGTCCAGGGCATAAGTTAGAGTAAAGAATTCAAACTTGCAGTGTCATACAAACATGCTTTCTGTATGACACCTGTTTGGTAGAGAAATTTTGCTTACTTTTGTAATAAGATCACAATTATTTTTTAATCATCATCTTAACTAGTTCTAAATCGCAAGCATAATATTAAATAGGTACTCAAAAAGTTTATATTCTGTAACCAATTATTGCTACACATGATAAATTTATCTAAAGTCAATTATCTGAGTTCATGAGCCATAACAGTTTGAATGTGAGTGAGTTGATTATGTGCTTCATGTTATTTCAGACAGATTTTTGTCATGCATGTAATACATGTAGCAGAATATTTTATTGAAGTGAACTGGGTTTAAATAATTACTGAGCAATATTTAACTTACGTGAACATTCTGATGCCAGCTTCTTTCATGTTGGAGTCTTGTGATGCAGCGCAGTTGAACATAAATTGTAGGAATTCTGGCCATTGGTTGACACCATCGTCATCAATATGGTTTCTGGCTAGCTCGGATACTACGTCACAAATCTAAAACAAGCAAACATACATTTCAACTACTATAAATAATGAGTAATGATGTACATGGATGGCATTTTCATATCTCTAGGTATATTAGCTTTTAAAGAATCTACTGTGGTTAGTCTATATTAGATCCGAAATCAAACTTTTAATCGATTAGGAAATCGGCGTACGGTCGAGGGCAGTAACGCCTTACCACTTTCAAACTAAAATCGCTCGCACATTAAACAGCCATTTCAAATAGAAAGGCGATTTTGGCTTAGGTAAGGCGGCGGTGCCCTCTATAGTACAGACAACAGCACGTCAAGGTACACACTGCTGCATCTTATGCAGTTGTAATACGGCCTAGTTTGCAACAAAAGTGGGTAACCAGATGTGCTGGAGACTGTACAAAAATGCGAAAATCACTTTTATTTACAGTACAATACAATCTTGCCTAGTAAAAAAGGACCCCAGCTGTAATGCAACTATGCATCCAGCTTGCTTGACTTTGTCGCATTATTGATCTTTCAAGCATCTTTATACGTCTAAAGTCTTGGTTTATAATTTAAATTGGTTGGATGGATTTAATAAAAAATACAAATTTTGGAATGATATTAACATTCATGAGTGAATCAGCAATTTTATCCTCTTATCTTATATTAGATCTAGGGAGAATTGGCCTGAATCACCAATTATGAGTCAGAATACCAAATTAGAAATAATGTTCAGTACTGATTTACATAATGGATTCAAGGTTAAATTTATGACTGTTCTACTTCATTCATGGTGAGCCTCATTACTATCCATTTTCAATGCTATGTCAATGAATTTAATTTAATATCAAATATGGAGTTTCAAAAGAATTTGGATGTAGGACAAATATTTCTAGTTATAGACAAAAGCATTCACACAGTATAAGCCAGTCATTATGCAAATAACATAGGAATTATTATGTGAAGAACTGCAAAATGGCACACACAATAAACGACAAACCTCGAGTCTAAGGTTCTGGCTGACATCAGTTTGTAGTGTATGTAGCATTTGCTCTGTGATCACTTTCTGCTGCTCAAGTGGTAATTTTGGGAGGAACCCTAACTTCTTCGCACTAAGCAGCACAAGCCGCCGTAGAGACACGGGGGCCGACTAGAAAACCACTTACAATTTCCAAAAGCCCATTACCTCTAGTCTCAAGCATTTGCAAAATCAATCAAGCACAATAAGATACAATGATTGAGTTATATTCGAGCTGTGCATTCATTATGTGTGAGTCAGCAGTTGACTATAAGTTGAATGAATACACAGTCATAGGAGTAAGTGACCTAGTGTGAGTGATATTTGATTAGAAGCAAATATATAATTCATAGAACTTTTCAGAATATATACATGTAGTATGTATTTATCATTAATTATCGCACCTCCGACAGAATAGGTTGAATTATGCATAAATGTACAATAATGTTTATATACATTTTCGGAAGTCATATAAATTGTCGATGCTAACGCGCGTTAGCTGCTAAAATTAGCAGTGTGTAAAGGGTCTAAAGCGTAAGAGGATATATTGACTAGTTACTGTAAGGGTGCACTTACACGAGGGCAATAATTGCTCGGCGACCCGAATGGACCGATCTGGAGCAATATGGAGCAAAATAAATAAATTGCGGCGATTATTTCGGCCATATGGCTTATTATTGCTCCAGATATTTCATATCGCTCAATGTCGCAGATACGAATTGACGAATATCCAATGGGCTTGGAAATTCTAGGCAATTTTTGTATGCATCTCGTTCGCACTTGTATGTTTTGCGGCTTGCCGTCTTGCTTCCGCGGGGAGAGCGAGAGGTCGGGTGGAAATTTACGCTATCCTATAGCGTAAAGTTTATTCTAGTAAAGTTTTTGAATAATACACACACCGGCACAATTAGGGGAACACAAAAAAAGGTTGATTTTTTTAGTGAATTTATTTTTAATATTTTTATGGTCTTCAGTAACAGATCACATTGCCTTAAAATAACAGAATTAAATCAAAACAAGCTACAAATTACCCGTTTTAAAGAAATTAAACGATAATTACGAAAATTTGTAAAGTAAGGCACCAGGAGTGTGAGATTTTAAATTTTATTTTTTTACAAAATTAACAAATAAACTTAAAATTAATAGCGAGTGTTGCCTCCACGGGCTCTTAGGAGAGCTTGGATTCGATTTCCCATACTCAGAACAAGGCCATCGATCATTGATTGAGGCAAATTGTTCCACTCTTCCACTAATGCCTGTTTCAGTTCCTCAACATTCCTGGGAGCTGGATTTCGCTGTCGAACCCTTCTTCCCAGAATATCCCAGGCATGTTCTATAGGGTTCATGTTCGGTGATCGCGCTGGCCAGTTCATTTGACTAATGCCAACCTCATTCAGGTAGGTACCCACGATACGCGCTGTATGGGGACGCGCGTTATCGTGCATGAAGACGAAATGTGGGCCTATGAATGGGGCAAAAGGCATGACATATGGTTCTAAGATCTCTGTTACGTATCGCTGTGCAGTGAGCGATCCATTTTCAATAAGCACTAAGTCTGTGCGAGCTCCCAAACATATGCCACCCCATACCATTACCGATCCTCCACCATATGCCACTGTTTCTGTGAAGTTTGTTTGTTTATATCGTTCTCCACGATATCTCCACATCCTCTCCCGTCCATCCACGAAATTAACACAAAAACGGCTCTCATCGGTGAATAAAACGCGACTCCACTCACTTGTCCAATCTCGGTGCGCACGGGCAAACGCTAACCTTGCCACACGATGAGCTGCCTCGAGTTTAGGTGCTTTTGCTGGCACATAAGATCTTAAGCCAACTTCATTAAGACGCCTCCTAACTGTTCGTTCACTAACATTAACGTTACGGTCCTCAGCCAGTTGATTTCGGGTCTGAACCGCGGTCTGTCGACGATTCCTCAAAGTTTGCAAGGTGATGAAACGGTCATCAACGGTGCTTGTAGCCCGATTTCTGCCTTGTCCTCGCCTCCGCACGTAAGATCCTGTCTCCCTGTAGCGTTGAACAACGCGATGAACCACCGAAGTCGATACACCCAAAGCTCGACTTACTGAGCGGTAGGTATGCCCCTCTTCGATCATGGTTACAGCCCTAGCCACTGTAGTTGCTGGCAAATCACTCATTTCGTATCGGGAATGTTCACACAATTCAAAAATAAACAGTTGAATCAGCCACAGTCACTATGCACAGGACCCAATAAAGTTCTTATCAGAAGCAATGCTAATGCTAAGTGTCAGCAAATTCTTAAAGTGCCATAAAAACAATTATTCTCACACTTGTGAAAGATAAATTTGTGCTCAAGTGTATTTCTAGAGATGGTAGTAATATATAAATAATTACAACTTGTCAGGATATCCGAAGGTATTGAAGAAAATCTACTTTTTTTTGTGTTCCCCTAATTGTGCCGGTGTGTGTATATCATCTAATCTTTACACTCTACTACTATACACAATGAAATTTACTCTTTACACAATGAAAATTGCGGCTTTTCTGCCAAAAACGATAGCACCCAATTACGCCTATTATTTTTCTTTCTTTTTTTGTTTTTGATGAATAATAATAAAAATAGCGCTTTTTTTCAGCCGCCGCAGCAAAAATAATGTCGTCCATAGCGTGCGAATACTGAAATGCTCGTGTAGGACAGTATTGCCTTGATGAAGTTGCGCCACTGAAATGCTCGTGTGGGACAGTATTGCCTAGTTGGTGAAGTTGCGCCATAGCGCTCAATATTGTATTGCGCAGAATTGATGCTTGTTGCCGTTGCCGTAAATTGCTTGATGTAGTCATGACGTCATAGTAGACGAGTATTGACTGGAATTGAGCAATTTTAGTAGCCCGTGTAAGCGCACCTTAATAGAGACAGTTGCACGGCTGCGCTCGCGCGAGTTTCGCGCCACATTAATAATATAAATAGCGCAAGCAGAAAACTTATTAAACTTCTTTGCAATACGGAAGAATTTTGTATTGTTAGATAGATTAATGTTTGATATGATTTTTAGAGTAATGTTTGTTTATTTTTGTTATAATTACAGCTGTTTTATAATCGTGATTCTAGACTGCCGAAATCTTACGAGTTATTTTTTTATTCATCAGAACAAATCCGTACCTACATGATACATTTACCATTTGAGATGAAAGATTGTAGATGAGTGAGTGATATTGTGATAGAATATCTACTGAACTAAATAAATTAGATGAGTGATACATATCTTTGGCTTACTGAACTATATTACTCATTTCACTTTAGTAAATGATTTTGCGCATGTTTAGTTCAAAGATGTTAACACACTTAATAAAAAGAAAACCAAACCCTCAACCAGCCATTTTTTCACATCACCTTTTTAAATAGATATAATTGAAGTCATCCTGTTTCACTTAGAGTCGATTTTACCAATGGCAGATAAGGAATATTTGTTGAACACAATGCAAAGCGCCTAATTAAAAAAGTTACCTATTTGTCAGCAATCATTTAAAATTGGGTTTTTTTAGGGTTCCGTAGCCGAATGGCAAAAAACGGAACCCTTATAGTTTCGTCAAGTCTGTCTGTCTGTCTGTCCGTCCGTATGTCACAGCCATTTTATTCTGTAACTATAAGCATTACACAATTGAAATTTGGTAGGAAGATGTGTCTTGTTAACCGCTTACCGATTCTCATACAAAGAATAAAAAATAATGACATTTAAGGGGGGGCTCCCATACATGACACTAAAACTAAAAAAAATTTTTTACTCAAACCTACGTGTGTGGGGTATCTATGGATAGGTCTTTTAAAATGACATCGAGGTTCCTAAAACCATTTTCTTTTAAAGTCTAACATTTCATAGCTAGACGCTTCCAAAGTGGTAAAATGGGCGTCCCCCCCATCTAATTTCTAAACCAAGCAAGTGTAAATTTTGAAAAAAATAAATGATGTAGATCTTAATAAATACTTTTAACGAAAATTGGTTAGGACGAGATCGAACGAGCAGTTTTTGAGATATAGCACATTTTTAACAACCGCAAACATAACTTTGTACTTCATACAAACTCTATGAAAAATAAAGTTATATTTGCAGTCAACAAAATATTGTGGTATTATACTAAGTAGAAGTAAATGGCTTCCCAAATTCAGTTAAAGTTGGCACAGAACCCTCAGTGCGCGAGTCTGACTCGCACTTGGCCGGTTTTTCATAAGATCTTTTAACTCTGCTCAGATATGTCATGATCATTTATTTAAAATATGATGACAATGCTTGTATGCTTGGTTGAGCCTACAAACATTTGTATCATATTTTATTTGCAAGGTTTATTATTATAAATTCTAATAATTATATATTTTAATTAAATAATTTCTTTGTTTTAATTTTAAATTACTCTTAATGTAATAAGAAAGTTAAATGATTTCCTTTAAACAAAGATGTTATGTGTATGTAATAATGCCATCTATATATAGCAGTAAGTGTTATAAATGTTTTACCATATTGCAGACAAGTGGAGCTAATCAATTGATCTTATGAAAAAACATGTTTTTCTTTTTAGTTAGCCTATTAACGCATAAACACCGAAGCGGTCGCATGCGACCGCATAACAATAGAATATCCATTGTGTCTCGTTTACATATGCTTGAGGGATTAACATGATCAAACAGTTACAATTAAAAAGTGATTTAATTATTAAAAGAAATTGAACAAGTGCAAATTAGTCTAATAAGCGGGAGTATTTATGAAAAGTTGACTTTCTGAAATATCAGAATTGTCATTTTAAGAGATTGCCATTTCAAGCTGAAACATGGGCATTTTGTTAAATTTACTCAGATGTCAAAATTGGATCGTGTAAAACAAACCTTGCGTCTGAGTTGCTGACTGACGTCCATTTGCAGTGTGAGCAGGAGCTGTTCCCTAAGCATTGTCTGCTGTTCAAATGGCAGCTTTGGGAAGAATTCGAAGAACTCTGCGGTAAGCAGCCGCCGAAGGAACACGGCCGCTGACTGTCGTCCATCGTCGCCTAGATCCGCGTTCTGGATCGCGCCCACCAAATGCAGCACTTTTGTCTCAGTGGGGATGTTGTTGTATGCTTCCTAAGAAACATAGGTTATCCATTACTCATTATTTAAAATACTTGTTGGGATCAATGATGTATAAACTTACGTTAGAAAAACATTAAAATGGGACATGGGACTACATGCACGTCTGCTATAATAAAGCTGACCTTGAATGCTAAATAAAATACGAGAGGTAGAATAGGTATCGTTGTTGCTTGCTAAATTATAATATTAGTTCAACACAATATGATTTGCTTTGTGTACAATATTTTACTAGCTCACAAGATAGTTAAAAAGCACTGAATATCAGATAAAATAGGTGTTTCAATAACCCATACATGTATTATTTTAATGAAACCCCGGCAAACCACATGCACATTTTTATCCGTTCGTCGGGTTATATTTTAATACTCAAATTATGTATTATGTATGCAGTAATGAGATTTAGATCATTAAAAAAAATATATACGGTCTGGATAACCGAACGTAACTTGACGAGATCTAAAAACAATTCTTTCGAGTGGTTTGCATCCACCATGACCACGTTTTGACACGAGGCCACTACAAAAGTTTTTAGCTTCTATATCGCTTTGGCAATAGGTTTAATAACAAAATTTTAGTTTAATAGGAAAGACAAAATAGTACTTACTTCGGCTTGCGATCTGATGTCATTATCTGCAGATAATAAGCTATTTAGTAACTGGTAAAATTGCGCCTGATCTCCTGCCATGTTGAACCACTTCGAAAAGGCATAACTTTTTTTGTCGTAAAATTATTTCGTTGGCTGCTTCATTTTATGAGTTGCCAGTATCATTTGATTTGGGCGCGTAACGGTTTAGAGATGTTCTCTAATCGATGTTTCACGATGATAATGGTTTTCTAAAATCCGGTTTTTCAAGCTCAAACACCAGGTGTCCAAGGCGTAAAAAAAAACAAAAATAATTCTGGGCTGCCAGCTTCTTGTAATTACTTTTAACTCCGGGGAAACACAAAGCTCTGGGGCGCTCTCCACAAATACAGACTTGTGATGTAAAATGACTATAATCTGAACAGCCACATTTGTCATAAACCATATTTGACCGGTAAAATACTGTCAAAGTAAGTATATTGGCCGTATGTAATGAACCGTAAATCGTAATTTTCTGACTCAGATTTCAAAAGAGAAAATAAAACTAAATCACATTTCGTGTCATTGTGCGAATTGTTAATTATGGCTCATGAACACTTATCTAGACTTCTTTTAGTTTCATGTATGGGAGCTCTCCGTTAAACACCATTATTTTTAATAATTTTTTTATAAGAATCGTAAAGCAGTCAACAGGATACACCTACCTACTAAGTTTAAATTGTGTGATACTAATAGTTTGAGAATAAAGTGGCTGTGGCATATCATGCATAAACGACATTTTTTATGTATTCACCCTGAGTCAAGTAAATCAAGATTTCAACAATAGCTTGATTAGATTCGTATTCTTTTTTTCTGTGCCTTTCACCAGAAAATGATGACTGAAACTACCAGTCTTTATCGAGTTCCTTTATAGGACTTGAATTTATCGACTTCAAAAAATATCATCTTAAAGGCGGGGTGCCGGATAGAGTTTCTAGGAATTACTTAAAGGGGGGGGGGGGGTGCGCCACTGCCGGCAGGCAGACAATTAGAACTCAGGGGGTGTTTTCAGGACTTTACTATAAAAAAAGCTGTGGATTAATGGTGATAGATAAGATAAACCGTACAGAGTCACTTATAAAGATAAGCAAAGTATGAAATATGTCTCTTGCGGTGCGAGCGTGGTGTGTATGCGCGGGACACTGAGTGAGTCTTGCTATATATCGCGGTTCGAACTCGACTGGTGTGCGGCGCATGCGTGAGCCGTGCCAACCGTTACAGAGGCGCGGGAGGTGAGGAGGGTGCATGATATACAGCGCACTACGTTGGCACCACACTCACACTAGCAAGCAATCTTGCCGGCATGCGTCCGCGAGAGGCTAGGGCAAGACCCGGATAGGTATAGAAACACGGTTTGATATATTTAAGTATGACCTAAGAAATTTACGTTTCATTTAAATCGGTGCAGTAGGTTTTGAGATATGAGTAGTAGTAGTATCAGTAGGTTTTGAGAATCGTGAAACCAAAAAAATCTTTAACATAAAAATAAAATACTTTAAAATAATAATCCTAAACAGAATACGATAATTTAACAATAATAACTAAACGTATACAAAATTCAAAAGTAAATCAAAGTCTAAATAAAACCATCATCTAACTAAGTATACATATATTTTTTATTTTATTTTTATAGAAACTATGTACAAAACAATAATTTAACAACCTAATGTGGAACATGCTTAGTTACAAGTTTAGAACCCTTAGTATGTACAAACTACATTGGTTTGTGTATATTGTTATGTATGATTATTATTATGTTGGTATATATATATATATATATATATATATATATATATATATATATATATATACTTATATATATATATACACTTATATATATGTACTTTGACTGTGGCTTTGCGGATCATGGGTGCGATTGTGTAAATCAATCGTATTCATTTGACAGTTCAAAACGTATGGTATGATCTGTTAAACGGCAAAGAACAAAGCGTTTGAAAGTTCATATCGTACGTTTTGAACTGTCAAATGAATATGATTGCTTTACACAATTCCAGTTAAGTTGTTTGCTAATAGTAATTTGGCCAAGGCAACAGGTAGAAACATTCTTTGTCAGTGGTAATATGAGGGTCAGTAGGACAAAACCTGGATTTACTTTTCATTACAATACATTAAATATTATTCCTAAGAATAAAAGTAGACAAATCTGTGTTATCTACTTTGGCTGTGGCTTTGCGGATCAGAGCAGGTACTTGTAGTTACAATATTCAGCGTCTTTCATATTGACAGGGGGGTGTCACTCCGAAGTTTAGGTACGTTCGAGCGACTCGGTACGCCGAGCATAAATGAGCGCGGGGCTGCCGCTCGCGGACCGCGCCACGCGCCTGTGACTGAGTTTATTTTCTCAGCCTGTGACTGACTTCGTTACAACGAAATAACTATTTATAATTTGAGATATGTGTTCCTAATTATGACATTATTTAACAAAACAAATTTTGTAGGTAGGTATTCAATATTTCTTGTTCAAAGAAATAGGTTTGAGTTTAAGATACCTACCCAGTTACTTACGTTAATGTAACTTAAAATAAACGGAAAAAGGTCAATAAACTTACTTAAAATTTAGCATAATATTTATAAGTACTTACCTATCAAATTACTTAAGTAATTTTGTGTTAGGATTTTACGTAGTCCAAAATCTAATAGTCCAAGAGCTACAGTTCATTATTTTACTTGAGCTATATAATATCATATCACCCTTAATTTTTAGGTATTCCAATAAAAATAATCTCGATTTTGTTAGCATTTATAAAGGTATGATAGATAAGGTAGATAAACAAAAGTCTCTTTTTGTGGTTAAGTACGGACAACAGCAAATTAAGGTTAACACTGGTATCTTATGCAGTTGACATTAGGGCTAGTTTGCAACAAAAGTGTGTGTAACCTAAGATGCTGGCGAATGTACTATATATTTTTTTATAAAAAATAATATAGAAAATTTTATATTCATTGAAATTATTTATAATAAAGTATTTTTTATAATATAAATTTTAAAACGGCGGTGCGCCCGCGCAACATACTCACCGCCCTAACCGGGCTGAGGCCGAGCTATGATTTATGACCCAAACTGCACGGAGAAAATAATTCTACTGTACAAATTTATTTGGTCAAGCGTGATGTACAGTCGACAGCACATCAGGTTATCCACTTTTGTTGCCAACTAGCCCTTATTAAAACTGCATAAGATACCGCAGTGTTTACCTTGACGTGCTGTTGTCCGTACATACATGTGTGTTTGGTTTGTACTTTCATTTCTCCGAATTCAGTAATTTTGTACCAAATCATTAAATTAGACAGAGTAAACACTTATTTTAATATTAAACGAACGCTGACACTATCAATTACTTTCTCCGATAGAACACAGTCAAGAAGGTTCTCTAGACTATTTATTTTATTTGAGTAGCACGTTGTGTACCTACGCGTATGTTCGTGCCACGCGCCGCTCGCAACCCTGACACATTCAAGGCCGCGAAACAGGGGGTGCGTTCCGTATTGCGCTGACAGCGAAAATATCACTGATATCGCGCTTACAAACCGTTCCGATTTGGCGTTAGCGAGTCAACGATAGCTGTAGTGACGTCACGGCTGACGTCACTATCACCGCCATCTTGCGTTCACAGTGCAATCGTTTTTCTGCGTTAGCACCGTGAGCGTCTAAGAGCGGACTGTCACATTGACGCATTTGACGTCTTTTTGCTTCAAAGAACAGCAAATGTGATCTAAAGCCGTTCCGAAATGAAATCGCGTCAACAGCGCTGTCAGCACGCTAATCAAATCGGAACGGCTTTTGACGCTCACAGTGCTAACAGTGATATTGGCGCAAAACGGAACGCACCCAGGGAAAGCGTTACGTGTTAGAAAGAGACAGGTATAGATAGGTAGATGAAACAACCTTGAATTAAAATCGTGCGAAGTGAATTGCACTTCATTGCGTTGCAGCGAAAGTTGTTTTTACTTTATCATTCGTAGCACAGTGATCCTTCTGTACGTAGTACTATTATATTTTCTGTGATATTGATTTATGGCTCAGTTTAGCAGCGGACAAAAAAGGCTCGAGTGACATCTTGTAATTTATCTACTACTACTACTTCTGATGGTAAATGTACGTTAACACTTCAGTTTCTCGTAAAGAAGTGGGCACACCGATGACTGTGATCGTGGGCTGACGTTTTTGTGTCTCATCCACAATAAGGCCAGAGTTAGCCAGTAGTGGCGAATGCTTTAGCTTCTGCATGTCGTCTTCAGTATCGGTGCTAAAAATCACTCCGACATTCTTGCAGTTTCATTAGATTTTATTCAAGATCCATACAAGTCGAATTGAATACGTCCTTTTTTGAAGTCGGTTAGACAAAGCGTTGTAATGTATATTGGACACCGATCACATACATTGCTCTCCCTCAGACATCCCAAAGTCAGTAGATAATACACTTGTGTTATGGAAATCAGATCCGACCGGAAATCGAACCTCGGAGCGGCGATGCCTTGATACCAGCGTGCTAAGCCACTACACCACGGAGGTCGTTTTTGCTTTTCGTATTTCCTTTTTGTCAGTTGCATGAAAGTGAGCACAAAAATAAAAAGGGGCAGCGTTTTGCCTAAAGAAAACAGGGTCTATCAATTTCATAAAAATAATTTCCGTGATCTAGTTAATCCAAAACTGCCAAACGTAATGAACTGTTTTAGGGGTAAACTTAATATTGAAGCTGGTCACATTTATGTTCTGTCAGCTGACATTTATTTGTATAAAATTAAAAAAAAAACATATGTCAATCAATGACAGTTGACTATTATACCATCAAGTACCTCTAATGAACTTCTTACAAACGCGGTCTTTTTCCACAATAAAAAAATATTCCCACTCCCAGTTGACTGAACTGTTATCAGAGAATGTTGTTAAACTATTGAAGAATAATTATAAATCGTCGCTTTTACAGTAAAAATCGCTCAATATGGTGTGTAGCGCATAACCTAACATAGTTTCAGAACTGTCTTGCACCACTTATTTGAAATATAACTCACGACTTAATGTTTTTGATTTCAGGCGAGTTCTATTATTTTGGCGGGCTTAGGTATGGCTGCAGTTGGATTTGCTGGTCGCTATATGATTAGACAAATGCCCAATGCTACTTCAAAATTTGCAGAAGCAGTTAAAAATTTGCCAAAATTTGATACTGAAACATTAGCTTCTTCAAAATACTATAAAGGTGGTTTCGAATCTAAAATGACCAAAAGAGAAGCTGCTTTAATACTAGGAGTTAGTCCTACGGCTAGCAAGGCAAAGGTGTGTTATTCAGTAATCTCTATAATTACCTTTCCAAATCCATAATTGTTCTGTTCTAAAAATATGTATTTTACAGATCAGAGATGCTCATAGAAGAATAATGCTACTTAATCATCCCGATAAAGGTGGCTCACCATTAATTGCTGCTAAAATCAATGAAGCTAAGGATGTTCTAGAAAGTGGAAAATCATAAAACTGTATGTAGATTTAATTAGTAACTAAAAATAAACAATTTCCAGACAATCACCTGTAAATATAATAAAGTAGAATAAATAAAACTCTAAAAACTGTAGTCTATTTTCATTTATAAACATCCATGTCAGGGTAATATAGCATTACACCTTCAATACTCATAATACAGTTATTAGAACTTAAGCAACAGAATTGATAAATCCTAATCACAGCTATTATACACATAGGCTCACATTAATTTGATAAAAGAAAAATATAAAAACTTACATAATGTAAGGTTCCATGATTTTAGTTTAAAAAAATATTCAAAGGTCACAGACCTTATGCAAAAATAATGGCAACTTAAAGCTGTTAACCTATTAAGAATTAACAACTATTTACCATCTCTTGTATATATTTATACTGATTGATCAGCTACAAAATATTTACATGTGCAAAAAAATTACATTGAGCAACAACAAATTAATTCTAAATATGAAACTAAAGAACCGTGTTAACTTACAGATATGCAAGGTTTATTGTCAAGGTTATCAGAAAAGCTTACATATTTTTTAGGTAAAAATACTGTTATTTGATTATATTTGTTTAACAATTAAAATCTGGGAACAGGCAATACATACATAAAATTTATACTTTACTTGATTTTTACGCAATGAAGGCATTTACAAAACTATTAATGATAATCTAGCATATAAATAGTATGCAAGTAATATATTTTTTAAAAATTGTCATGATGTTCTAATGAATTTTGTCAAAAAGTATAACATCATTTATTGACTGAACTAGACATAGATACATTTTCATAAAAATATTTCATATAAAATTTTCAAGCTCAGTAGCACTTCAGCAATAGCCAGCCTGTACAAGTAGTCTCATAGAGGTAACCTAAATACAGTGCCTACTTGAACATTGTATTTTTGTTAGGGATTACAATTTGGCTTTTTCATAAACATGTATACTTAATTTAAAGAACAATTAGAATATTATCAGGTTTTTTTAAATGTTCATCTATCTATAATTTCAAGTAACACTAGTATTTAAAAAAAAAGAGTAATTTAAAATAATTCCTATTATTGTGTAGACTTTATAAATATAAAATTTTAGCAGTCCCCTGCAACTGCTTCTGTGCGATTTGAGTTTGCTCCTCCCCTCTTATCACACCATGATGTTTTATGGCCTTCCTTGTTAAATAAGCTATCTAACAATTGTTTTTTTTCAAATCGGTCCAGTAGTTTCTGAGATTAGCACTTTAAACAAACAAACAAACTCTACAGCTATATAGTAGTAGTATAGATGTTTTAAAGTAATTTGTATGTGTGGTCTCTATGGATTTTAAAAGGCAAATATGTATTATTATTCAGTTCTATTTTGTTCATAAAATGTTGTTCTCTCAGTTATATGGAGCCTAACAAACTAAAGTAGTAATTATGCATGTTTGGTAGAAAGAATGAGATCAAATCTTCAAAAGGCCTAAGGTGGTTCATCGCAGAGGTTCCTTCTGCTGCTGCTCACGACGCTGCTTCGCGAAGCGCGCACGCAGCTTCGTGATCGTAGAGTTAGACAGGGTCCCAGGTACTTTAAAAATTGACTGTAATAAAAAAGAAACATGTCCCTGACTTCACTGATTGAGGTAAGTTAAGGTTAATTTAATTGACACTTATTGTGTAATGGAGTAAGTACCACAAAGATTATGACTTTGAATAACTAAAATATCTGAAAATTTTGTCTCATTCAGATATTTTAGTTATGCAAGTTGTCAAAACATTGTATAACTATTCTTAGATATTAATAATTAGTTACGGGTTACAAACAAGGAATTTATCACAAATTTAATTAAAGCACACACTGCTTTTTTATTTACCTGCATAAATTCATGGCAGTGCAAAGCACTTGCATTTTTAACAATAGCTTTGAAACACTCAGCCAATGATGTGAAATCATTGCAAGACATAATCTCAGCTCTGTTAGCTTTTATCAAAGTTAAACAAACTCTGAACAGAATTTTTGATCCTTCATAAAAGAGGCAATCCCATATTCTTAGAACAGTTTCTATTGGTAGAACTTCTGCAAACAAGCACACAAACCACTTTGTGGTAATGACCGCCCATGGCAAACCTGAAATTCAACAAACTGAATAAGACTGAGACAAAAACAGTTAAATATTATATAATGAGATTCATATTTGTGTTACTGTATAAATTTACTTATCGGCTTTATAATCAAATGCCTGTTATCAAGTTTATCAAAGTAAACACACCTAGGTTTATCACATGTTGGTGTACATCTGGTACTTTAGCTTTGACAAGCTCTGATAACACTTCAATATCCACAATAAGTCCATCCATAGTCTTGGTGTAGTAGTCTGGGAGTATTTTCTCTACTAAAACTTTAAGTAGCCAGAATGAAGTCTCTTCACTTTTTGTTGCCAGCAACAGCAAACCTGAACAGGGATGACCAGAGTTTTAGAAAAAATATATCAGACACAATCTTAAAGGAACTACCAACAGGTGTTTTTTTAGCCATCAGTAACAACATCAATATTTCATTATTGAGAGGTTTATTTCTACAATTATTATAACATTATTTCAAAGAATAATTTAATTATAAATGCTACCTGCAATATAGTTGAGTCCTTGACAATAGCCAACCACTCTGTTGTTGTGTGCATAAGCTATAAGTATGTTAAAAAGATGTGTTTGGTGATTTGCTTCCTTGGTGAAAAATATGTTGTCTGGGAAGGTACGGGGTAGATCAGTTTTCACTAAATCAACCAGTTCTTTCTCAAATGGACCATCTAGTATTTTTTGATACAAATCTGGATGTTGGTCTCTCATATTTTCGGCTTCAGATATAGCCATCCATACTGAAGGACGATGCTCACCTTAAAAGCAAAATCATTTAGTTTGTTAAGGTGTTGGGAGCCTTTACTCGAATTTCATTTGTAATGTGTTAGAATAAGTATAGAAACAGTTGTATATGCTTGAACTTACTAGGAATACCCTTGCGAACGTATCTTTTTACGGTGTTTGTGCGTTTGACCGACTTTCCTTCGCCGAGCAAGACAGCCCATTTCTGTGCCCGTGTAGCGAGTACTTTCAGATAGACTGAGATGAAATGTTCATAGCTCTCAAAGTCGAAATCGTCGTGTCGCTCAAAACCATATTCATCAACGGAGCTAAAGTACAAGGAAATATGAATTAGATAAAGAATTAATACCACGACATCTTTGGTTTTCGTTTCATATGATAAAACTTTTACGCTACTTACCTGAACTGTGATTGGGCCATTATAAAATGCTTATTTATTTTTGTTTCTATTTACAATACATAATACCTCTTGAAATGGATTATTTTATTTATTACGCCCTCAAAATAAACTCTGTTTTTCTAAAATTGGTCATATTAGTTACTCTTGCTAATCTGTGATTCCGCAATGACAGAAAAGTGAGTGAATGATTTTATTGATTGTTAAAAGAATGAATGAGCACTGATTTATATCCGAAAAATCATAGATCATAGATGATAGTGTAGTGTAGTTTATTGAGTAACGGATAGTATTTATTGGGAAATAAGAATCTTACCGGTTAAAAAATACCGGCTAAATACCTGATGTCTTATCGGTGACAAAAACTTAAAAAAAATATGTCAGCTGTCAATCATCTGATTTGTTTTCATGTCAAATATTTTATCGCATCGCATTAGCCATTGTGTTTTGGTGGGTTTTTTTTGAATTATTTCAGATAAACATTATATTTCTTGGTTTCAAGAATCAATTTTTGGATCATGTTTTGTTGCATTTTATTTAAGATCAAATCACAATCTTCATAAATAAAATTCACTTTATTTTTTACAACTAATCAGTCTTACAAAAATGGGTCCTCCCCCTGTTGTTACTGGTATTTCGCCCAAAGAAGGTCCCCCTGGAACGAGAGTCACTATTCGCGGAGAATTTTTGGGGACTAGTGCAATAGATTTGATTGGTAAGTAAATAAGTTGTTAAAAATCCTTAATTTTGTACTAGAATATTAATTTGTTCTGTTGAAATATTTGTACATTTTAGGCTTAAAAATATGCGGTTGTGATTGCTTGCTGTCGGCTGAGTGGAAGAGTAAAAACAAAATTGTAGCGCGCTCTGGACCGTGCAAGGGGCGTGGGGATATTATAGTCACCACTAAGTCTGGTGGAGAAGGCACTTCTACTGTTCAGTTTAGGGGTAAGTCATTAAGATTATTATAACCTACCTGCAAATACTACAATACGCTACAATAAATCATGTAAACCAATTTATTCATTTTAGATCACTTAAAGTTGTAAAGACTTTAGTCACTGTTTGTGTGTGAACAACTAAAATATTTTTTGTCATTAAAGTCTATTACCACTCAAATATTTGTAGGCTCCTCACCTAGCCTAACCTCTGTTTAACCATACGCTAACCATACAAAGATAATTGTTAGATATCCTTAGTAAATTAAAATGATAATGAAATTAGTTTAAGACTATTTTCATGTCGCTTTCTTATTTTCTAGGTTACCATGAGTCAATTGGGCCTGTAAAAGAGAGTGCAGTGTGGGTAGAGGAGTCAATACCCCCCTCGTTGCCCTGGGGGCGCCGTCCCATGTCTCCCACTACCTACACTCCTCCAGACCCCTTAGGGCTCTCTACAGAGGGAGATGACTGCAAGTTTCCTGAAGAAGAGCTTCATGAGCTCTTCCCTGATGGGTAAGATCTTTAAAAGACATCTCATATAAATAAATAAAATAATACTGTTTTTGTGTTATTTTGTGGGTTTATAATTGAATTGAATTGAAATCATTTATTTCAGAAACAGTTTCCATACATCCTTAACCTAATACCATTATACAGAAATATAAAATAAAATGCTACCCACTTAAAAACACCCGAGCAGTCCGATCCAATCCCAACTTCAAGTTCTAATAGAACTTAAAGCTAGGATTAGACCGAACATGGATGGATGCCCAGTGAGCGGTGATAGGGCTGTTTATCCTCTCTGCAATAGCCCTCAGGAGAGTGTTGGTGCTGCTCCGCACTCGCTCCCACAGGGAAGCCACTCGTTTTTGCAGATTAAATGGCACAATTCATGAGTCAGTATAAGCTGGTCTTAAACCCTAATATTTATTTATTAAGCTTAATCTATGTATGACAGCAAGTCTAGGTAAACACTGGGTTATCTTGTAAGTTTTCAACAAAAATGTACATAAAATCTGATGTGCTGGAGACTGTATGAACAACAGCATGTCATGGTAAACACTGCTATGCAGTTGTAATAAGGGCTAGTTTGCAACAAAAGTGGGTAACCTGATGTGTTGTTGACTGTACAAGTCATATTTTGTAATTTTTTTCAGTTCTGGCAAGCTGTCAGATGAAAACTTTCAACCTGGGTGGTATCTACTGGAGCATCACAGCAATACATCCTATGAAGACTTGAAAGCTGGGATGGTGTTTCTTCAGAGAAAGGTACCTTTTTACTTCATAATTTTATCACACTTAGAGGTTATTGGTAATTCAACCAGATCATTTTAAGAGGCTATAGGGGAGGGAGCTTATTTGCGACAATTTTGACCCTAAGATTGGTCCACTTTAAAAGTTCTACATTAAAGTTTTATGGTAAACTTACTTAAAACTTTTTTCTGTTTATAAATTTGATAAAAAATAATGTACTATTTTCAAAGGCATTTTGATGCAAATACCCGTAATAAACATAATATTCATCATCACAAGTATTTTATTTTAAACAAAATTGCCCTTTACATCTTTAAATTTAAATAAATATCTTAGAAGCTATTACAGATTTAAAATTCTCAGTTATAAAATCATTTTCCTCCGAAATAATGCTTGCAGATCAAGAAAAACTTTCAATGAAATAATATGTGTTTTGCGTTGAAATATTTTATGAGAAATTCGAAATTTACGCGGGCGACTAGTTTTTAGCCGAGATCCGTAGCTGAATGGCAAAAAAAAGAACCCTTATAGTTTCGTCAAGTCTGTCTGTCTGTGTTCGTCCGTATGTCACTGCCACTTTATTCAGTAACTATAAGCATCACACAGTTGAAATTTGGTAGGAAGATGTATCTTTTTTTTTTTTTTGTTAAACCTATGCGGGGTTTATGGATAGGTCTTTTAAAATGACATCGAGGTTCCGAAAACATAATGCAGATCTCAACAATTACTTTCAACGAAAATTGATTTGGACGGGATCGAATTAGTAGTTTTAGATATATAGCACAGTTTCAACAACCGCAAACATTACATTGTTCTTCATACCTACAAACACTATGAAAAACAAAGTTGTATTTTCTGTCAACAAAATATTGTGCTATTTCAGCTACGTGGAAGTAAGTGGATTTCCTAATTCAGTTTAAATTTACACTGAACACTCAGTGCGCGAGTCCGACTCGCACTTAGCCTTAGCATTTTGAAATGGATTAAAATATTGTATTGTTTTTATTTTTTGGCGTTAAGGACTGTAAAATGAATGTAAGGACAACAGCATGTCAAGGTAAACACTGCAGTATCTTATGCATTTGTTATAAGTGTAAGTTTTAACGAAAATGTATAAACTAAAGTGCTGGTGACTGTACCTCTTAAAAACCGCAATAAACTATGAGATTAAGCTTTAATTTTTTTTCATATTTTTTAAAGTAAAAATCAGGAATTCCCATAGAAGTACTCCTCTATCGGAAGAGAAGAACAAATAAACGAAACCGATTTAGGATGACATTTATGTGTGTAAAGCTTTTTACATTAATATCGATATCGATAAATTTCATTGGTATCAGTTATATTAGGTATCAATATAAAACACCGGCTAAGTACGAGTCGGACTCACGCACAAACGGTTCCGTATTCGTAGGGTCCGCTAATTTTTTAATAAAATAAAAACAATATATACCTATTTTTTAAATTTTATTAAATAATTCTACTTGTACCATATAACAAACCACTTATATGGTTAATGCAAAAGTTTGTGATGATAGATAAACGGTTGGATGTTTGTTACTCCTTCTCGCCAATGTTGATGGATTGTGATGAAACTTAACAATACTCTAGCTCATACATTAGATTAGTACATAGGCTATAATTCATAACGATATTTTTGAGATCCGAAATTTTTCGTGGGTAGGTAAAGCCGCCGGAACCGCGAAATTAGTAGGAAAACTAAAAGATACATAAAATGCATTTTTTTTACTATTCTATTAATATGTAAACAATATAATAAAGGTTTAAGTAGTCCTACACTAAAATAAAAGTCAAAACCTGATACCTATAATGACTGCCATATATGCACCAAACATTACAACACTCATATGTTTTGTCAATCAGCGAAGTAACTATAAATGAGATGACATTCCGTCCAGGTGACTAATACCAAATCGTCATGGGTTAAATATATTAGTTTACCGCGTGATCAACAGTCGACACTAAATGTCGATAACTTGAAACATCCCTAGTGTAAAACGAAAATTATTTCTTTACACAAAATATTCGTAAATATGTATTAAATGTTATTTGAACTTTGCTTTTTACGTAAATAAACGTTTAAAGAAAAGGTTAATCATACTCACTACTTAAAAATTGAAGCACATTGGCAAAAATAAATCGTAAATTAGGACGAGTCGATTTGGAATATTTTCCCTGTAAAATGAAATTTTGTTGGGATTATTTTGCTGTGTTGAATAAAAATCAATCACTGAACAAGGCAACATGTTTCAGAAGCATTATTTCTCCAAAATATACACAATTTCACTTAAAATTATAAAAAATCAAATGCAAGTTATTTTCAGCGAGCCTCTTCAGGCCGGTCAACTGTTTGACATCTGCCAAAAATGGTTCTGCTACATCGCATCTCGCATCTCTTTTTATTACACAGCTTTCTGCTGGTGACATCTCGCTTTTGTCGTTCTATTCCAAAGGGATAATAATTTTATGGGAATTCCTTAACCAACTTTGAAAGACAAGTAGCCCAAAATGGTTGACTTTTGGATAGTACATTACATGGTCAAAAATGTTGCAAATGAGCTCCCCCCCCCAAATTGTTGCAAATGGTCTCTTAAAACGATCCAGTTAAATTGCCAATATCCCTGTATTTATTTCAATATGTTATTAACTATATTTACTTACTTCAGGTTGAAGGCCAAAAAGAGGGCCAGCTCAGTTTCCTGAAAGCTAACACTGGGGCTGTGATGGATCAGCTGGATCGTCTTGTGCTACTTAAGAATATGTATGAAGAAGACCAGAGAAAGAGTGGTAAAGAACCACTGCCCAGTCTACAAGCTGCTATAGAAGGTAAACCACATTCAAATAATCTATATCTAATTTCCGTTTAAGATTTTAAAAATTGCAAATCTTTCTCTTTATAAATATCTGGAAATTTCAAAAGCTCGAAAGAGACAAATACCAAAGATTAAGCGTAGTAGTAACATCAATGGGTGTGTAAGTAAACCCAAAATAACCGTATCGATTAGCACTTTAGTATAAAATTGAGTCACCTTTAAAAAGTCGGTGTAACACTATCATTTATCTATTTATTTCAACTTCATGTACAAAGGGTTTTTCAACAAGAACTTTTTTAATTAATTGCCAAAGCATCTACTACGAATAGGTCAAAAAACTAAATGTCAAAACTGACATGTTGTTGCTGTTGCCCTAATTGAAAAACAAAGTTCTTGTAGAAAAACCCTTTATATATATATAGACGGTGCATGTAAAACTAAAGCGGCAAGTAAAGAAAAGATAATAGCGATGATAAAGATGAATATAATACGATAATTGTCATCCGAGTCTTTATCCTTTTAATTGCAGACTCGATCACTCTAGCGGACTCTCTCTTCTCCGAAATACTCTCGCGCAAAGAGATCGCTGACAAGACGCGCGAGGCGCTCTCGCTGCTGACGCGGCACAAGTTCCTATTTCAGCTGCCGTCGGCGATCGACCGGAACATAAGGAAGAAAGAGTACGACTTAGTCGTCAACGACTACACTCGCGTCAAGAACTTGTTCGGGAACACTGATGTTCAGGTGCGAATAATATTATACTTATAAAGGTTCGCGCACATTATGTCGGGCCGCAGCGCAAAAATCCGCTCAAATCGCTCGCATACATTTTATATGAACTATCGCAAACTATGCCGGGCCGCAGCGCATCACATTACTCGTATTGCAAGACGGATTTGCGTCCGTGCGATGCGGCCCGCCCCGCCCCGTCAACAACATTGGATGTATCCATGTTTAACGTTTTCTCTTTTGGCGAACTTTTTGTCTGTGCTGTTCATTAGCTTCTTTTTTTTTATATTCTTTATTGCACTGACAAAACTAAAGTACAAATGGCGGACTTAATGCTTAAAGCATTCTCTACCAGTCAACCATTGGGTGAAACAGAAACGATTGAGGCGGCGTAAAATTACACATAAAAGCAACAAATTAAATTTAAACTACTAATATACTTACATAAATAATAATAAATAAACCTACTTAAACATACTTGAATACATACAATTATCCATACATAGGCTAACAGAGATTAATAAAGGGGAAACAGAGAAGGACAAACCTTATCAAGCATCACGTAGTATTCTCACTGAGAAAAAGCTCACGAATAGACTTTTTGAACGAATACTTAGACGATGAAGTCTTGATGGTATCAGGAGGGAGTTCTAGAGTCTTATAGCACTGAGGGTGAAGGAGTTAGAGACATAAGCAGTCTTGTGAAGAGGTGTGTATAGCTGGAGGGCATTGTTAGGACGGAGGGTTCGAGAACTTATGTCTCTCATAAATTTGAAATTACATTTGAGATAGTCGGGAGAATTCTGGTTATCGAGAATACTGAAAAGAGTACAAAGGACTCGAAGATTTCTGCGCTGACGAATAGCGAGCCAATTAAGTCGAGAACGGAATAGAGGAATATGGTCATACTTTCGTATGCCAAAAATAAATCGAAGGCAGTTATTAAGGAGACGCTCAAGCTTGTTTAAATGGTTTTGGGACAAGTTGGTACAGCACACATCGGCGTAATCGATTACAGGCAGTACCAGTGCCTGGACCAGCAGAATTTTGGTACTTATCGGTAGAAAGTTCCGAAATCGATAGAGTGTGTTCTGCTGATCTCGGCGATCTGGTTAGCCCAACTGGGTGAGCTATCTATCACCAAACCTAGATTCTTAACATGACTGCTATATGGTATGATGCAGTCGTTATAACGCAACACAGCAATAGGTTGACCGATTTAACCCAATTGATATGGATTACCAATAAGTAAGGCTTGGCATTTGTTAGGATTAACTGAAATACCATATCTAGTGGACCAATCAGAAATACACTGGAGATTATTTTTAATGGCCTTAATCGTCAAACTGAAGTTGTCGGCATCAGTCTGGGAGTAAATCTGCAGGTCGTCAGCATAGAGATGATAAGAGCAGTCAAGGAGATCATGAGTAATGAAATTAATAAAAAGAGAAAAAAGTAAAGGCGAGAGTATGCCACCCTGGGGTACCCCTGCTACAAGGTCGTACTACAGGGAGATACTTTGATCCAATCGGATAGCCTGTTTACGATCGCGGAGATAAGAGGAGAACCATTCCAGTGCCGGTGTCGAGATACGCAACTAGGAAAGGATAGCCAGGAGGATGCCATGATCAACGACATTAAATGCGTTGGAAAAATCAATGAGTACTAGCACAGTTATTTTGGAGTCTTCTAGCCCAGCTCGAATATCTTCAGTGACTTTTGAAAGAGCTGTGGTAGTGCTATGAACCGGTCGGAAGCCAGATTGGTACTCACTGATAAGATTATTAGAAAATACGAAATACGAAAACTGTTTATACACGATGGCTTCTAAAACTTTAGAAAGAAATGGAAGAACTGAGATGGGGCGGAAGTGACTGAGAAGGGTGGGATTAGTTGTTTTGGGTAATGGTCGAACAAAAGCTTTACGCCACACGTACGAAAACACTCCAGAATCTAGGGAAAAGTTTAATATATGTGTGATAATGGGAACCAAGTGATCGAGGATCGGAACAAGCATGCCTCTGCTTACGTCGTCACACCCAACCGCCTTAGATTTTATAGACAGAATAAACTCAGAATAGTCTCTTCTAACAACAGAAAAAAAAAGTTTTTCGTCAGAGCTATCCATAACGTACAGTTCTATGCAAATTCTGGCAGTACACTGTTCTCAAAATCGGTCAGTGCGCTGCGCCCCGACCCGTCAGTAATGTGCTAGGGTAACATTTTGCGATGCGATGCGCTGCGGCCCGACATAATGTGCTCACACCTTAAGAAAACGTGCGCGATGACGGCATCGCAAACTATGTGCGGACGTTGAAATGACAAATGGCTGACTGTCATTACTAAAGTAATTAAACCATAGTTCCAAGTAAGTAAACGTCACGCATAATGACGTATCCGTAAGAGACCACACATTTGAAATGACAAATGACTGGCTGTCATTACTAAAGTAATTAAACCATAGTTCCAAGTAAGTAAACGTCATGCATAATGACGTATCCGTAAGAGACCACAAATTTCGCAGGGTTGGACAGACAGCACTGTAGCTCAATTGGTAGAGCGTTTGGCCCGGTTAGCCAGAAAGTGCTGGTTCAAGTCCCGCCCGTGCGCAAAATTTTGGTTTCTTATTTCATCTTTATGAATATAAACCATAGTTATTCCAATGAAATTATCAATTTGTTCTATTCTATTGCTAAAATTTCATGCACGGTTACTTGAATTTCAAACTAAAATTAATAGAGAAGTGGTGACAGAAGTCAGCCAACGATATGTCCATTTTTAAAATAAAAGTTATTAAGTATTCGCTGTCATCGAACCCCCCTACTTCGTACACAGCGAATACTTGATGCCTTTTATAGGCATGGAAGGAGAAAGCTAGCCACCGCAGCCATACCACCTTAAAATATGTCTATGTCGTCATTTGTTCGAAGTGACTCTCGTGTGTGTTAGTGATTTTCGCATGAAAGTGGTAAGGCAGCAGTGACCTCGATCGTACCTATTACGTAAAATAGTTTTTAATCTCCTATAGCATACGTTCTTTTGGATGGGAACACACTACAACTTACTAAATCAAATATATTAATTGTTACTTTCTTTGGCAGCTGTTTCAGAAAATCTTAGCTGAAATTGACAAGAAAATAGAAGACCTAAAAGAAAAGCTCCACACGAGAATGAAGAATATGCCTATAAATGTACAGGAGCAAACAAATTACATAAGGTAAATTATTACTTCATTTGAAGTTATTAATATTGTGTTGTGACTATTATATGTATAACTAGCGAACCCAGCGAACGCCCCGGCCCCGGGTCCCTCCCCAGCACCGTCCACGTCGAACGGGATAAAAAGTATCCTATGCCCTTCTCTTGTTTCTTTGTTACCTCACCACCGTTTCATCCCGGCCCCGTCTAACGGGATATCAAGTATCATATGTGCTGTTCTTGAGTTATGAATAGTGTAACTAACACGACTTTCTTTTTTATCTATATATATATAAACTTGTTTGTATGTAACTTTTTTTATAGGTTGTTGATAAGTCTGAACTGGGAGGGTGACGCGGCGTGGACGGCGATCACTTGCCGTAAGGATTACCTGATGAATCTGATGAACAAAGTCAAAGACCACTTCAAACAGAAGGAGGAACAAGAGACAAATGAGAAAGGTCTGTAGTTATTTTTAAATAAAAAAATGCTTTTGGTATCTTTTTTTTCCATTAATCTAGGCAAGCCTTTTTTATTGACGCTAAGGAAAAATACAGACCCATAAGATAAATACCTTTTAGATTATTAAAAGGTATTTATCTTCATCATCATGAAGATTTGATGAGGAGATACGTAGAAGAGCTAAGGTAACGGACATAGCCTTGTGAATCAGTAAGCTCAAAGTTGGGGCAGGGAAGTTTTAGATTGGAGAACCTTCGACCAAAGACGCAGCATGGGACGTCCACCGACAAGATGGACAGACGAACTTGTAAAGATCGCAGGACCAAACTGGATGCAGACCGCGTGTGAATCACAAGTTGTGATCGGTCGCTGTGGAAAGCCATGGGGGAGGCCTATGTTCATCAGTGGACGTCCTTTGGCTGACAATGATGATGATGATGAAAGATTTGATGATAGACCTACAAGATAAATATTACACAGAATAGGGTCACACTTGTCCCACCATACAATTTGATTCGTATGCATTCATTTAATCTCACGCGTGAGAGCTTATGCGCAAAACTAACCTGAGAGCTTATGCTCTTAGGGATTTTCTGTCAATACTCACTCTCGCACTAGGCCAATATCTGGGTTAAAGGTAGTTTCCCATTGCACCGTCCCATGACCGTGTTAGGAACGTGTCAAAGCAACCCGATACGCTCAACCGATTACAGAATGAATTGACAGCCTCACCGTTATATGGAGCGAGAGCGAGCGAGAACATATTTGCCGGTGCCGACACGCTCCGTGCATGGCACGATACTGTGTTGGTCGGTGACGGAACGGTCGAGTGGGAAAGGTGTCATAGTTTACAATTCACAGAATATTTTTTGCTGAACATGTTCCTAGCACGTTCATGGTATGCTACGGTGTACTGCGCGAAGTGGGGTGCTCGTAGCGCAGTGGTACAGCGCTTTGATAGTGATACCGAAGTTAAGCAACCTACGGCGTGGTTGTGTTTGGATGGGTGATGAGGATTCCGACCATATAATTGACGTACATCACGAGCATCTCCTAAAGATCGCAGGATCAAACTGGATGCAGACCGCTATTGATCGGTCGCTGTGGAAAGCCGTGGGGGAGGCCTATGTTCAGCAGTGGACGTCCTTTGGCTGATAATGATGATGATGATGATGACGAGCATCTCCGTGCTTCGGAAGGCACGTTAAGCCGTTGTTCCCGGCTAATATCGGTTGATATTAGTCGTTAAGCCTAGTCAGATGCCTTACCGGCGGCTTGATAACATCTAACAGCAGAGTTAGTCGCTTGCCTTGCAAACATCCCTCCACCAACCCGCACTGAGCTCGCGTGGTGGAGTATGGCTCAAACTACCTCAAAGTTGAGGTAAGGCCTTTGCCCAGCAGTGGGATGTTACAGGCTAACTTTACTTACTGCGCGAAGAGCTTTAGATTATTAATTAGAATGACTTTGACTTAACTGCTTTTTTGGTATGAGTTTGATATTTCCTTAATATAATCACTAATATTCATCAAAAAAGCATAATTCATAAACTTCTAATACATCGTCATAGTATATAATTATTATAGTATGTACAATATGTATTTATTTTATCGCTTGCGTTATGTATTTGTAATATTTTATTAGATCATATTGTATTTATTGTAAATTTTATTCATTTTGTTTTTTGTTTTATGTTATACGTTTTTTATGTTTTTTTTTATGTGTGAAATTTAACGGTTTTTTTCTTTTAATAGTAACTAATTTTCTTTTTGTCTGTCGCACCGCCCACAAATATTTCTGCTTAGCCCAAAGGTATGACTGGTAGAGAATGCCATATGGCGTTAAATCCACCTTTTGTTAAAATTTTTGGTTGTTCAATAAAGTACAAATAAATAAATAAAATAAAATAATATTCTTTTGTTAACACCCAGGCAAACGCAAAGCAAAAGACGGCGACAGCGAAGGCTGTTGGAGCAACACCCGCGCGCTTTGGTGCGCAGCGGCGTGCGGCGCGCTGAGCTCCGAGCTGAACGCGCTGTGGCCGCTCGCGCGCCGGTACTTCGCCGGCGAGCTGGCCGGCCAGCCCGCGGCGCCCGAGAGACACGACAGCCTCAAGGTACGACACGACAGCCTCAAGGTACGACACTACAGCCTCAAGGTACGACACTACAGGTTGATTTTTTTGTTTTGTTTTCAGTGAAATCCAACTCAGGGATGACAATATGAGCTATGCTTATTCTACAAATAATTAAAAAAAAATGCACGCTTTATAAAAGAAAACCTCTTGACAACACTCTAAAAAACATCAAAACGAGTTGAGAAACTAGCACCCTGGCGCGTAGCTCGCCCCTATCTATGAAATACTAGGCTGTAGCTAGTAAGCTACCAAGAGGCGACCTGGTGGCGATAGTTTTGACTCGCTCGCTAGTACCGTAGTAATAAATTGTTTTTGTGGGTTTTTTCATTAAAAAATATTTTTATATATATTTTTTGGCATCAGTATCGTTTGTACTACTACCCTTGAGTCACTCGTCGCCCTGTACCAAAACAACAACCTGTATAAGCAAACTGCCTTATTGAGACCTTACCTGCGGGACGGCGGGGTGTGGGGAGGCGAGAGGTATGCGTGAGCGGTACGGGCGTATGTATCCACACTTGACGCAACCGCTTATTTGAGAGTTCGTTAATTCGTTTGGTGAGCGACAATGTACGGCGCGACATATGCCTCATTAATTGTGTGTGGAACACAATGAATGAGGCACATGATGAAAAACCCAACTCCAGATCAGTAAATGTAACTCTAGGGCTGACTCGAACGGTTTTGTTTTGAGAAGTTCGTCTCTAAGCTGTATCGGACTTGCCGCTGTACTCAACTTACGAGTAGTCATCCGAAGGCAATCGTGTGATCCTTTATTGTATGTGGTGTTTTGTTTTGCTCTATCGCATACTGCCATGTATGACCCGTCTGATGAATCTCTTGCTATCCTGGTTATACTTATCGCGCGCCATTCAGAAACTACTTAAGGTGTGTGAGGATTACGCCTGAGCTCATGGACTCAGATATAACGCTAAGTAAAGTGACAATAGTCACAATATCACAGCAGTCCCTCGTGTCTATTTAGACGGTGTTGCACTAAACGGGTATCGCGTTTTAAATATCTGGGTCATTGGGTAACGGAGGATCTCTCTGATAACGAGGATATGGAACGGGAGCGACGGGCGTTGGCGGTCAGATGCAATACGCTGGCTCGCAGGTTTGCACGCTGTACTGTACCCGTTAAGGTGATACTTTTCAAAGCTTTTTGCCAGTCTTTTTACATGTGTAGCCTGTGGATTAGCTATACGCTGAAGACAGTAAACGCCCTGCGAGTGCAGTATAACAACGCGTTCAGGGTATAGTTGTTGCTACCGCGTTACTGCAGCGCGTCAGGCATGTTCGCGGACGCTCATACCAATGGCTTTTATGCCATTCTACGCAAAATAGCCGCCTCGATGCTAAGCCGTGTTCGCGGGAGCTCCAGCAGTATTCTGCGTGTTGTAGCAGGGTGAGTGGACTGCTCGTTTATGCAGCATTGGATTCGACTGCACATAAGAAACCCTTATTTGCCGCAAATGATGCCTATTTATTTTTATCTTTTTATATTTGTAGAGTGCTATGGTGTTACTGACTCAACTGTTTTTTTGTGGTATGGACTTTGTCTGAAATAAATCATTTGAATTCGAATTTATCTTCTTAATGTTGGTGTCGACAGGAGATGATAATAGCAGCCGTGGAGTTATTCTCTGAGCACATGCGCGCGTGCCTGCTGGGCGGCGGCGCGGCGTCGGCGGACGCGATGCGCGCGCGCCTCGTCGCGAACCTGCGGCACCTGCGCGAGACCTACGACGCGCTGCTCAAGCTCGACTTGCCCTCACAGGTATGTATGGTTACTAGCGAACCAAGCGAATTTTGTTTCCCCTTCACCCCCAGCCCCGTCCCGCCGAGTCCCGTAATTTTAAAAGTTAAGCATTTTGTTATGGCTATAAAAATAGGTGGTGATAAAAAAGTAAAAATGTAGGGTTGTATGTATTTTTTATTGCCACGTTATAAAAAAATAAAAACAAAAATTTCGTCCAAAAAAAAAGAGTGAACAACCCTTATGGGTTAGCACTTAGGGGTATAAAAAATAGATAGTAGCCGATTGTCAAACCTACTGAATACGCATATAAAATTTGGTAAGAATCGGTAAAGCCGTTTCGGAGGAGTACGGGAACGAACATTGTGACACGAGAATTTTATTATGTAAGATTAGGTACGTTAATTATCGTAAATAGTAATGTGCGTGCGTATCGTGCCTATACAGGGCTTAACAAAATCAACTGCATTCCTTCTCGGTGGTGATTCTGTTGCTTATACAGGGTGTTGATTTCAATACGAGCGGAATTTTCAGAGGTGATTATGTACCTTGTTCTGATCATGAATCACAAAAAAAAATGAGTTCGAAAAAATATTTTTAGTTTTATGAAATAATGACGGTTTTCAAAGTAGACCCTAGCGATTTTTAGAGTAGGCCCCCACCGCGCCGGCTTGCGTGCGAACGAACGATACCTACAAAGCACAAAGGCACCGCAATCCTTTGTGTTTGGCGCGTGAGCGCCGCTCAGGCTTCCCGCCGCCGCCTGCCATAGCGCCGTGCGGTGAAGTAGCGGCTATCTCTTTATCGCCCAGCCCGCGCTATCTCGTTCTCGCCCGTCGCTCATACCTCAGTTGTGCTAATAACATCGCATAGGCAACATGTTTTGCGAAAATGACGCAAAATTATTCTAACGGTGAACTCGTTGAAATGGTGCGATTGTATGCAATAACTGACAATAGTTTGAGTGCAGCTGTAAGGATGTTTGGTGAACGTATTGTGTATACCGAAGAATCAACAAACGTTAATGACCTAAGCAGAGAATAGTCAGTGCATTCGAGTTAGTTTGACAAAATCGTTTTGTGCTGAACAGTTTATAAGGGAACACCAGACGCCGTGCCAGACTGTGTATTGCTCAGTCTGGTGGACACTTCGATCATTTATTGAGGTTAGTGTAAATAAAAATGTACAAAAAACTAGATGTAAAGATAAATCGATGTAAATAAGTTGATTCCAAATTTTTAACTACACCAAAAATACTTTAGACTCGCGTCATTTAATAATCTTGGTACTTTTTTATTTTGAAACGGTTTAGCATAAATCTAGACAAAAGCTCAGGGTTCGATTTCCGTTTGAACTCCCGAAGTTAGTTAAAATGACTACCTACATGACTTTTGCTCATTAAGTAATAATAACTAAAAAATCATAAACCATTAAAACTTCTTTTGATTCTCAAAAGATTAGCCAAGCCAATTCCCACCTGATGGCTCAAATTGTGTTTATGTTACAGTACAGTACAGATGACTTTAGTTAGCCTAGATTAAGATTCAATTCGTAGTAGTAATTTAGAATTTGAGGTTCGATAGATTCTCGATTGATTGCTCAAATTAATGAAAAACAGTGCGATCGATACCCATTGCGCCATTAATTGATTCAAATTCAAGTGTTTCGGGTTAAAGTTTCAGAATTTCTGATGGATTGCCCAATTTCAGTGAGTTTTATCAAGATTAGGTAATTTGATTTGTTACAGATGATTTTTAGGTATGTTTGTCGGTCCTAAGCCCGATTAAAGTAGGAAGGGAAATTTGGAATCAACTAATCCAAACACGTGAAATCGCTTATTCTTAAAGTCGGTAAAAATAGCAACATACACACTCGGGCATAACGTACCCGGCAGATAAAGATAAATCAGCACTGACCGCTAGTTAGTACCTACTTGTCGCGTGCTACGCGATTCGCGCCCGCTACGATTACAGTGTAAACATAATGCAGTGTCTGACGCCACAACGCAGTAAGGGTTTCATAAAAAATAATCGCTTAAAATTTCAGTTTAATTATTTTGTAATATTTGGTTCCACATACCTGTTCTATATGGGATCATACATTGTTTTTATAAATACCGCTCCGATTGAAATCCTCACCCTGTATACAACAACTTTTTGTATGGGACCAACATCGAAAACTCAAGGTTTTTTTTTGAGTTCTCCATACAGACTAGAATCAGCTGATTTGGCATCTAGTATGAGAAAGTAAAATCTATTTTCGGGATTACGATGTTGGTCCCATATAAAAAGTTGTTGTATTTGAGGGCCAGAATTGGCCCCTAGAAGGAATGCAGTTAATTTTGTTCGACCCTATATACATATAACATTTAAATAAATATTTAAAATATCTTTATAAGAGGACTAGCGGTCCGCCGGTACTTCGTACGCGTGAATTAATTTTTTTACGTCGTAGCGTGATGTTTATAGAATTATAGCCTTTCCTAATAAGGTATATGCCGGTAATATTATAATAAACGTGGTATTTTTTATTTCAAATTGTTTATGGTGTTTAAATACCCATAATAATTGGTTAACACTTTTCGTAACAGTGGACGGCCATAGCCGTAAAACAATAAAAGTTCTTTTGTGTCTGTGATACTTCCCTGTAGTGTTAATAGATTATTTAATTTAGTTTATTCATGCAAATAAATTATACCTGGCTTCTTAAGTAGAACATGCTGTTTTTTTACATTAATTTAAGTGGAGCCAAAGTGGTACCACTTAAATTAATGTAAAAAAAGTGTGGCGAGTCTAAATTTTACCAATTATTCATCCCTATGTACTTTATGATACCTTTGTACTTCTACCATGTAATGTAATGTATGTTAATGTAATTTTAATATTCTGCATCTATCGAATTGGATGTCTGTAAGTGTAAATGTTTGCAAAAAAAATAAACAAAAAAAAATGACTGATTGTCATAACATAATTGTTACTAACACATGGACGAAGTTGGTTTGAACTAACAGTTTAAACGGGTCTGGGTGTTGTGGTACCACCACCGTTGTGTCTGATTACCATAACACAAGTGCATTGGCTAATCTTTGGGATTAGAGCAATGTATGTGATTGGTGTCCAATATTTTAAAAAAATGTATGTTTTATTTCAGCCCCTGAGCATCGTAGAGAAGGTGATATTCTCGTACCGCGTGCACGGCATGTCGGTGTTCCTGGCGCGCGCGCACAAGCGCGTGAAGGCGCTCGCCGACCAAGAGACGTGGAAGGTCGAGGAGTTCTCCGACTACGGCGCTATCACCAACCTGGTAACTATCTCTCCCAGCTTAAGGTTTAAAGATATTTATTTCCATGTCAAATTTACATAATTCACTTTATATGAGAATAAAAAAATTAAGATAACAAACTAACTATCGCTCTCAAAAAGCCTTTTAAGAGAATATGTCAAAAAAATACTTTAGTTTTGGATCTTAACGCCGTTGCGTTCAGTAGCGATTATCTTGCCGCGTTGCGATGTGTAATATCTGTAGCGAGACGTCTACGTTATGACCAGTTCGCACTTAAATACAACACTATAGCGAAAATAATGAAACTATGCCATCTAGCTATATAAAGTCACCTCGTTTTAAGTGATAATATTTAAAGGGCTGATTCAGCACAATAAAATAATATATTTTTTTTGTAGAAAACGCTTACGGTTTTTAAGCTAGTTTTTAAGATATTTTTTTTCTAGTAATTTACTTTTTATTTATTAGAGAGATTAGAGGAAAACAAGGATCGGGCATTGAATTGCAAGAGGCGAAACCGATGACTCAGATAACTTTTAACTCGAATTTTCAAAAAAGAATGTTAGTGTCTTGTACATATTCGTGTAAACTTTTAAAATCCTTTTTTTAAATATTGTAGATTTAAACTCCTTAAATAAAGATTTTTTACAAACGTTTTTATTGTTTATACAATTGTTTTGCGTTTAAAATCAGTGGAACAAACATACGAGTGCTTATACTACTATAAATTAGCACCTTCTTTTTGAGTTTGCCATGGTGGGATAAAAAAATCGTTACACAGCTTCGTAAACTCCTTACATCGAGGGAGTTTTTTTATTGGCTAGTCTGATTGTATGCAAGCGCCCACTATTAATGTCATCTATTGACCAGAAGATCCTTGTACCAATGTTTCTACTATCACGTGTGCGTTTTTCACATTTGCTCCCCCTCTCGCCGCTCACATACCTCACGCGAAGAGAAGTTTATCTGCGCTCTCTAGATGGTAAGACAAGATGTTACCTGCAGGGCGGTTCAGAAACATTAGATGTGATATGCGGCTTAGGTTTCGTCTAGATTTTTTGTATTTTCTATTCATTTTTAGATGAATGTCGTAGTTTGATCGGATGTCGATATGTCAGTTCGATAACAAATATCAACGCTATAATAATTTTATTAATAAGTGAAAGTTATCGAATCGTAACCGAATGATTCTGAATCGGGGTAACGATTGCTATGACTGCTCATTAACGGGCAGTACATCTCAGAATATACATTAGATTTGAACTTAAGTCAACGTGCTCACGTAATGCATTCCCGCTGCCTAAAAAAGTCTAAATGGCTTACCAAATACGTATGTACTTTCACTTTGACGTCATGATGGTTCTTTCGATTGGAGGCGTTCATAAATATTTTAATGAAGACTCAGAAACCTCAACATGCATACCCAACCTGACAATTTGGGTATTTAAGGATGATTCACGCTACAATGTGCCGGCGCCAGACCGTGCTGGAGCCTGGAAAAATCCCATAGAGGCATGTATCACTTCATACATCATCATAATGTTTGACAGCGCCTCAGCCGGCGCCCGGTCGGAGCCCGGCCAGGTTTAGCGTGAATCAGCGTTAAATGTCGGTAGACACTTTAGCTCTGGTTCTTCTAGTTTGTTTATTGCTACTTAATGCAATATCGTATATTAGTACTAGCATTTTATGCTTATAAACTTCGCCCTTGATCTTATCTTGTTCAGTCCGCGTCCTGAAATTTGCCAAGATTTGCCCAAGACATAATATCACGTTAAATATATATATTAACATGTTCTTTAAAACTTATTTCAGCCGCATCTGCTTGAGACGTACATAACGGACGCACTCTCGTCGATCCACAAATGCGTTCTGACTAGCGGCCGCCGCGAGAGCGCCCTCTTTACTGATGGAAACGAACCGACCAATATAGTGCAGAAACACACGCAGCAAATACTGCTCGCCTTCGTCAACGTGCTCAAAGAGCTAGCACTGAATCACGACTCCGATCAGGTGAGATTATACAGAGTGTTGTAAATTCTACTTATCCAACTAGTTAGATGTAGCAAACCCTGCTCCCTTGGCTAATCTAGTAAAAGGCTGTACCCCTGCAGTCACTAAGACATTGCTTATTTAATTTTAATAGTTATACGTAGCATGTAAGCCCGTAAGCCGTCTATCAGTGTTGTGAGATTACCCTCAACATAATGCATTAAGTACTAGCGGTCCCCCCTGGCTTTGCCCGCGTAAAGATCAGATCTGACGGTATATCATTATAATTTGTAGCCTTGATGTGCTACTTTAATGTATATACTCACAAAGTTTCATGAAATCCATCCGTAAGTGGCGTCAATCAATGTTGTGAGATTACCCCCAACATAATGCATTGAGTACTAGCGGTCTCCCCTGGCTTTGCCCGCGTAACGATCAGACGTGACGGCATATCATTATAATTTGTAGCCTCGATATGCTACTCTAGTATGTGCTATATAATCACGACGAGTTTTTTTAGAAGAAGTAAAGAACAACCAAACATCGATCCTCAATTATAACATAAAGGTCTACTCGCGCATGATGATTTAACTTAGGATTACGCTATTCCTGGATTAAACCATCATTCTGTCTCGGTCAGTTAATTTGACGTTAACAGAGACAGAATGAAGATTTAATCCCGGATTAGCGTAATCCTGGGTTAAATATTCTTAAGAGCAGACAAAGTGACCAAATACTTTTGAACACTTTAAAATGTCAATAAGTTCCATACACTACAAGTTACCATTAATATTACAACATTCATTACTTCATTAATATCTGAGCAGATGTTAGTCAATGAATTCTATACACACAACCAACCAATAAAATCTGAACACTTATTTGCCTGAATTGATTTATTGCATGACACTTTCATCACAGTGTGACAATACTGAAAACTACAAAGTGTACAAAGCGTTACAAACTGCCAGCGTCATCTTACTATAATAAAATCTGTGAAAAGAGTTTCTATACTTAAATTCCACTTTCTTCTGCAATTTTCCTGGATTGCTAGGGTATTTAAGACCGACTGCGTAGATACATTTGACGTTATGAGAGTTCAGATATTATGGTTAGTTGTGTGTATAGAATTTATTGACTAGCTTCTGCTCAGATATTAATAATAGTAATAGTCCCCCTAGCCGATTTCGACTACGGTGGCCAGCCACAACGAGTAGCCGACTGCGCGGGACATATTATAGTGCACAAGTGTGTGCGCAAACACAGGTGCACTCTCTATTCCATTCACTCTCATAGCCCGATGGGACAGCAATCTGACACGACCGGAGAGAGATCAGGCGCAGGACCAACGGCTTAACGTGCTTTTCCGAGGCACGGGGGTGAAAACACCGCAAACTCCGGGCTACCCTAAGAATTTCTGAACAGAAAAAACTCAGGTAAATATTTTTGGCCCGACCCGGGGATCGAACCCGGGATCTCTGGCGCAGCCGTCGCTTTAAAGTGCGACCCTCCTACCGCTGCGCCACCGAGGCAGTATAGTATAGCTAGTAGTTGCTCAGGTATTAATGAAGTAATAAATGTTCTGATATTAATGGTGACTTGTAGTGTATAGAACTTATTGACATTTTGAACTGTTCAGAAGTATTTGGTCACTTTGTCTGATCCGATATATCTGACGGCGACTGTCCCATAAGTAATCGTGTGCTTTCTCACGGTTTCAGGACTTCAACAACACGAGCCTGTCCGTGGCGCTGGAGCAGCGGCTGGACGAGAGCCGCGCGGAGGCGTGTAGCGAGCGCGCCTGGCAGCAGCGGCTGCTGGTGGCCGGCGCCAACGCGCAGTACACGCGCAGGGCGCAGCTGCCGCGCCTCGCGACCGCCTTCCACGAGTCAGTCAACACCTCTTTATTTATTATTATTATTATTTAAAACTTCATGCACTTGACTTAATGCCAAAAGAATTCTCTACCAGTCAACCATAGGTCAGAACAGAGAAAAATATATTATGCGTGACGTTAGACGCCATCTAACCGTCTGTTTATGCAACAGTGGGCCAAGTAGTTATACTTTACAGAATAAATTCAACTTGGAAATTGATGACGCTTCGCTATCTAATATCTTCTTCTTAGTGTAGACGACCTCCATGGTGTAGTGGCTAAGCACGCTGGTTTCAAGGCGTCGCCGCTCCGAGGTCCCGGGCTCGACTCCCGGTCGGGTCAATATAGAAATAAAAATTTTCTATATTGTCTCGGGTCTGGGTATTGTGGTACCACCTTTGTGTCTGATTTCCATAACACAAGTGCAATTAGCTACTTACTTTGGGATCCGAGCAATGTATGTGATTGGTGTCCAATATTTAAAAAAAAAAGTGTAATGATTAGGGCTGAGCTGTAGGCTGAGGTGGCGGAATTCGAACGGCCACCAGATGAAGTGGTTAGCTCCGAATATGTTAAATAAGCTATCTGCGACAAAACAGCGGCATGGTTTCCAGAATGTAGTAGGGAGTCTAGTGGGATGAGCTCCACTTATAATAAATTATTGACGATCTTGTGTCATGGCAATAAACACTGCAATTAAATAAGCGTTCCTCTGGTGTTGAAAGCTTAAAATATAGTATGTATATATCACGAAAGGCTTTAGACTGGGCAAAGCAAGGCTGAAAACCCCCGGTTCTTAAACTGCGGTGCAGAAGGCAAGAGGGAAACCACCGCAATTAACTTTCCCAATTTGGAGTTTTGGAAAAAACTCTACCGAAAGAACCCATAAATAAAAGTGCCATAACTTCTTTCCACAGTTTCGGCTTCCCTAAGCCGGTACAAGCCATCCAAGCCACAAAAGATGCGCTCATCAGCCTAGAATCTACCATTGCGGAGACGTACTTGGAACATAAGGGGGATCCACTGGTCGGCACCATCGAGCCGAGCATGTACATGGGACGCCATAAACTGGACCCCGATGAATTGGTCGACGACGCGCGCCCGTACGTGTATGAGATTATAAACAATCTCATAGCTGTGCACGCTGAGGTACGTTGGTTTTTAAAAAAAATATTTTAACGTCCATGAACAGCAGCATATTAGGCTACACAAATAATGTTTCAGTCTATAGATCAGAGATTCACATTATGTTGACTTACTACTTACTTTTCCTTTTGGCAAACTATGAACCCTTGGTTGTTAGGACGTTTGAACATAACTTTCTTTAATAAAAATTTACAAACGTAATAAAACTAAAAATATGGACATATTTTATTTCTTGTGCTAATGTGTTATTAACTATACTTACAAAAATAAGAGGAAACACATGAGCAAAGACTAAAAAGTAAAGAAAATCATCTAAGATTTTCTTCCTTGAACAATAAAGGTAACCAAATCGTAGAAAAATTTTAATATTAATATTTTATTGTGTCTTAATTATTTATATGTTACATTTTTGTTGTTTCCTAAAACTATGTAGGTATATTAAAAGTCTTGCTTAGCTCGAAGTACATGCTCTAAAGTAGTTCGCATAAACATCAATAGATGGCGCTGTACTCATTTAGCTCGCGCCATCACCTGGGTTCGCCGAAATCATGACTTCTCCTTGGAGCGTCAATTTACTTAACTTTGCGCAGAGGCAATATCGTAACCAATGAGGTTTATCCGAGGTGCGATTATTGCTAGTTGAAAACTTTACCAATACCCCGCCGTGTGGACGTGAAATACCGTCCGCTATGGCAATTTTTGAACGGCCGTCAAGGCCTATAAACTCTTTGAAAATTAAACATCTGTATATCATGTCCTCCGCTCCAATGCTGTTTATGTCGTTAAAGGCTTTGTTAATGTGATTGGGACTTGTTTCTTAGCATCCTATTTATTTGATTATTTACATGTTATTCATATGGCTTGTGGGCGAAACCATTGCAACAGAGGATGGAGTTCTGTGGGAAATGGGAAATAAGTTATTATCGCGTCTTACCTTACTTTATAATGCTTAGCTAGTAATAGATTTTGGTAATGTTTTATTTAGTAAGTAGAGTTTGCGGAATTAACAGGTTTGTATGTAAATAGATGAAGCAAGTGTACTCACTCGCATCCGCGTGTGAAAATTATAATTTCTTTAAACGGAGATTTCGTGACGGTTTTTTTTTGGTACTATACCGTGCGAAAACAATGCCACTGAAACTATTAAACCTAATGTTTGTCAAAATTTATTAAATTTAATTCAGTTCCGGATACATGGTATCACCTGTAAATGTCAAAAATAAATATCGTTGCCCTTGTGGGGACACCACGGACGAGTAAAAAAAGTAAGGACTCCGCACCGCGATATTAGCAAGTGAAGCCACTTTTATGCTGTATGTGTGTGCGTTACTGGGATACCAGTTGATACAATTTTTTTAAATTTTAGATTAAATTTCTCCTTTTATTGTGTAGGTTTTTATTAATAACAAACAAGAAGAAATAAAACTAAGACATGCTACATAAAAAAAAAAAACTTAAAGTCTACCTATTCAAAAACGAAACCATTTCCTTGAGGCAAGGAGGCTATGATGCTGGCTGCGTTGCCGCGTTGAATAGCTATGCTAATCCTTTGAGCTAGGAACCAGCCAGCTTTATAATTGGCTGTGACAGAATTTAATTTTGGAGCAATTTTACCAAACAGCAATTTAGCAGAGGGTCCCCACGGCCCAAATGTTTCAACACCAAACGGCGCAAACACATAATCACTTGCAAGTGAGACGTACTTGCGACGCTTGGCGTTTTCAGCAAACTCCGCTGCTGCTCCAGCTTTAAGGGCTGATTCTCTGAGATGGGATGGGGCCAAAGTATCGACACAAGTTGCATCCCAAACTAAGGCCAGACCCCGTTCCCAGGGAATAAGCGTGAGGCCATCGGGTCTCTTGCCATCGTCACGGACCAAACCACGTGGTTCCAACGTGGAAGGAACATTAATGGTGGCAAGAGTTCTTCTGATGGCGTCATTAAGGGTAGCGTGACGGGCGAGACGCCCAGCGCTTTGTGTAGGTGTAAATTTTACTGATTAATGCATGTGAGCAATGTGCGTAAAATTTGAAGTAACGTGCGTTTCAAAACCACAATTAAAATTTAAATAATGTAAGTCTCCAACCTGTGATCGGAATAGCTAGATAAATTACATACCTGTATTTCTTTTGGTTGGATTTCATTATATTTTTATTTAAATAAAAAGTGCTTGATTCTTCTTTCAATTATATTATTACGAATACAAAAAAAAAAACTTGCTTGATTTTCTGTTACACAAACACTACAATATATTTAAATGTCAAAAAATAAAGAACTGATTAAATTTTATCATTAAGTAAAAAAAAGTTATGTTTATGAAGTAGAATACTGCTTTAACCCAGCTTTTTGTATGGGACCAACAGCGAAACCTCATTTTTAGGGTTCCGTAGTCGAATGACAAATAACAGAACCCTTATGGTTTCATTGTCTGGCTGTCGGTCTGTCCGTCCGTATATCACAGTCAATTTATTCTGCAACTATTAGCATTACGCAGTTGAAACTTGGTAGGTAAATGTATTCTGTTAACCGCTTTACGGCTTTCCCACACATGAAACTAAAACCATTTTTTTTTGTCTAACCTCATAAGCCTTTTAAAATGAAATTTAGGTTCCTTAACCAAAAGACGCTTCCAAAGTGGTAAAATGGGCGTCCCCCCATCCCCCTTTAATCTTTAAACAGTGTACATTTTGAAAAAAAAACATGATGTAGAACTTGACAAAAACTTTCAATGAAAATTGGTTTGAACGATATCCAACTTGTAGTTTTTCAGTGCGCGAGTCCGACTCGCACTTAACCCGTTTTTTCGGGTAAAGTCCCTATTTATTTCCCGGCCACACTGGCTGTTACTGTCACTGGCAAATCACGTGGAGTGGAGGTTTTGTGTTCCAAATAAATAATTTTTGTATTTTAAAAAGGACAGAAATTAATGTAATAGGTACTGGGTAGCCTGTGAAAGGTAATTCCTTGGCACTTTTTTTGTAGAAATGTAATATTTTTACACTGTTTAACGACACACGCCGGCATTTTTTTCAATTTTTTATACGCGAAGGTTTGCACTGTCACAGACAATGGCAGAGAGGGTAATGGCGGGCGATCGGCTTACTTTTGCGTCAGTGTGTGCGTGGAGGTTCGTATTTACACGTATGCTGGCTTACTTTGGGTGCTTCACTTTTTGTGTAGGTAACGCGGAGTCCTTACTTTTTTTACTCGTCCGTGGGGGACACATGTGTACTTATTTTTCGACTAGGAACTTGTTTCTGAGTTTTACGCGAATACTACTCACTCAATAACACAAGTAACGTATATTTTATGCGGAGTTTTATTAAATTTTATGTCCCGAACGTTCTGAACATTTAATAGCGTTCGTGGTCACGGATGTAGTAATTTACAGAATTTTAAAAATATCAAACTACCATCACTCATTAATATTAATTAACGTCCCCATACGACACCCAGAAAGAGCTAACTGGTGTCTTAAGATCTTGCAGCGAGTATTCTTGCTTGGGTCATTGATAGAACCGGATACTATGCTGCGGCCGAAGTCTAAAGCACAAGAAATAAAAAAAAAATGACATTTTTCGTGGAAAACCCTTTTTTTGCTGCATCAAATATCCTTTTAACTTACGTTACTTCCTTTTAACTTACGTTACTTCAATAAATCTTATAATATTTTTTTAAGCTAAAGTCATAAATCTTATATACTTATCAATCAATAAATACACGGCAACACAAATTTTTTTCTCAGTGTTTTTCGAGAGAAATTATGTCAAGACATCCGTACCTAGTGGAATTTACCAACAATCTTCTCTGTTGAGAACGTTTACTTATTTCTATAGATTCACGTAACATAAGAGGAACGAACCGGAGTTCTTTTGAAAGTACGTTGGGTCAGTCAAAATATTTTAGGCTCTATTTATTGCAAAGTTAAAAAATAATAATTTACACAAGATTCTTATATACGTACCTATTACAGGCGTACACAGCGTTGAAAATACAAATGCCAAAAAAACAAGGACCTAAAAAATTAAATTTATGGGAAAGTATGCACTTTTCCGTACAGCCGGGCAGTAGTACTGCTAGCGTACTACCACTCTTCTATCACTAGACTCTGATTTTGAATTAGATAGATCAAAATGGCATTTGGTGGGTGGCCATTTTTTGTTATTTAGAAATAGTGTTGTTCCTAAATAATTGAAACTTTCAATTTCATGCAATTGTTGTTTTTTATCGATGATCAACTATTCAAATAAAATCTGTTTTTTATTTATAGTTATATATTAAGTTTTACATGTATTAGTTATCCTTATAAGTTAATTAATCGCGAACAATTGAAATGTTAAACACTATTGGTACAACGAACTTGTTATTTCTTTATGTTACAAGCCAACGTTAAAAAATAAAAAGTTCGATTGAAGCTGTCACTCTGGTCTATCTAATTAAAAAACAGAATATAGCCATTGTAAGAATCGATAGTAATCACAACGTTATCCACTGCAGGTGGACAGCGTGTGCGGCGCGGCGTCGTCCCGCTACGTGCGCGACATCTGCGAGACGGTGTGCGAGGAGCTGGCGCGCCTCGCCGCCTGCGCGCCGCCCGCCGGCCGCGCCGCCGCCTTCCAGGCGCGCCTCGAGCACGCGCTGCTGCACGCCGCCGCCGCTGAGCACCTCACGAGGAAGGCCGAGTGAGTGCGACGCTCGCCTCGCTTAGCATTAGCCAGACCCTAGACCGCAGGCCGCGCCGCCGCCTTCCAGGCGCGCCTCGAGCACGCGCTGCTGCACGCCGCCGCCGCTGAGCACCTCACGAGGAAGGCCGAGTGAGTGCGACGCTCGCCTCGCTTAGCATTAGCCAGACCCTAGACCGCAGGCCGCGCCGCCGCCTTCCAGGCGCGCCTCGAGCACGCGCTGCTGCACGCCGCCGCCGCTGAGCACCTCACGAGGAAGGCCGAGTGAGTGCGACGCTCGCCTCGCTTAGCATTAGCCAGACCCTAGACCGCAGGCCGCGCCGCCGCCTTCCAGGCGCGCCTCGAGCACGCGCTGCTGCACGCCGCCGCCGCTGAGCACCTCACGAGGAAGGCCGAGTGAGTGCGACGCTCGCCTCGCTTAGCATTAGCCAGACCCTAGACCGCAGGCCGCGCCGCCGCCTTCCAGGCGCGCCTCGAGCACGCGCTGCTGCACGCCGCCGCCGCTGAGCACCTCACGAGGAAGGCCGAGTGAGTGCGACGCTCGCCTCGCTTAGCATTAGCCAGACCCTAGACCGCAGGCCGCGCCGCCGCCTTCCAGGCGCGCCTCGAGCACGCGCTGCTGCACGCCGCCGCCGCTGAGCACCTCACGAGGAAGGCCGAGTGAGTGCGACGCTCGCCTCGCTTAGCATTAGCCAGACCCTAGACCGCAGGCCGCGCCGCCGCCTTCCAGGCGCGCCTCGAGCACGCGCTGCTGCACGCCGCCGCCGCTGAGCACCTCACGAGGAAGGCCGAGTGAGTGCGACGCTCGCCTCGCTTAGCATTAGCCAGACCCTAGACCGCAGGCCGCGCCGCCGCCTTCCAGGCGCGCCTCGAGCACGCGCTGCTGCACGCCGCCGCCGCTGAGCACCTCACGAGGAAGGCCGAGTGAGTGCGACGCTCGCCTCGCTTAGCATTAGCCAGACCCTAGACCGCAGGCCGCGCCGCCGCCTTCCAGGCGCGCCTCGAGCACGCGCTGCTGCACGCCGCCGCCGCTGAGCACCTCACGAGGAAGGCCGAGTGAGTGCGACGCTCGCCTCGCTTAGCATTAGCCAGACCCTAGACCGCAGGCCGCGCCGCCGCCTTCCAGGCGCGCCTCGAGCACGCGCTGCTGCACGCCGCCGCCGCTGAGCACCTCACGAGGAAGGCCGAGTGAGTGCGACGCTCGCCTCGCTTAGCATTAGCCAGACCCTAGACCGCAGGCCGCGCCGCCGCCTTCCAGGCGCGCCTCGAGCACGCGCTGCTGCACGCCGCCGCCGCTGAGCACCTCACGAGGAAGGCCGAGTGAGTGCGACGCTCGCCTCGCTTAGCATTAGCCAGACCCTAGACCGCAGGCCGCGCCGCCGCCTTCCAGGCGCGCCTCGAGCACGCGCTGCTGCACGCCGCCGCCGCTGAGCACCTCACGAGGAAGGCCGAGTGAGTGCGACGCTCGCCTCGCTTAGCATTAGCCAGACCCTAGACCGCAGGCCGCGCCGCCGCCTTCCAGGCGCGCCTCGAGCACGCGCTGCTGCACGCCGCCGCCGCTGAGCACCTCACGAGGAAGGCCGAGTGAGTGCGACGCTCGCCTCGCTTAGCATTAGCCAGACCCTAGACCGCAGGCCGCGCCGCCGCCTTCCAGGCGCGCCTCGAGCACGCGCTGCTGCACGCCGCCGCCGCTGAGCACCTCACGAGGAAGGCCGAGTGAGTGCGACGCTCGCCTCGCTTAGCATTAGCCAGACCCTAGACCGCAGGCCGCGCCGCCGCCTTCCAGGCGCGCCTCGAGCACGCGCTGCTGCACGCCGCCGCCGCTGAGCACCTCACGAGGAAGGCCGAGTGAGTGCGACGCTCGCCTCGCTTAGCATTAGCCAGACCCTAGACCGCAGGCCGCGCCGCCGCCTTCCAGGCGCGCCTCGAGCACGCGCTGCTGCACGCCGCCGCCGCTGAGCACCTCACGAGGAAGGCCGAGTGAGTGCGACGCTCGCCTCGCTTAGCATTAGCCAGACCCTAGACCGCAGGCCGCGCCGCCGCCTTCCAGGCGCGCCTCGAGCACGCGCTGCTGCACGCCGCCGCCGCTGAGCACCTCACGAGGAAGGCCGAGTGAGTGCGACGCTCGCCTCGCTTAGCATTAGCCAGACCCTAGACCGCAGGCCGCGCCGCCGCCTTCCAGGCGCGCCTCGAGCACGCGCTGCTGCACGCCGCCGCCGCTGAGCACCTCACGAGGAAGGCCGAGTGAGTGCGACGCTCGCCTCGCTTAGCATTAGCCAGACCCTAGACCGCAGGCCGCGCCGCCGCCTTCCAGGCGCGCCTCGAGCACGCGCTGCTGCACGCCGCCGCCGCTGAGCACCTCACGAGGAAGGCCGAGTGAGTGCGACGCTCGCCTCGCTTAGCATTAGCCAGACCCTAGACCGCAGGCCGCGCCGCCGCCTTCCAGGCGCGCCTCGAGCACGCGCTGCTGCACGCCGCCGCCGCTGAGCACCTCACGAGGAAGGCCGAGTGAGTGCGACGCTCGCCTCGCTTAGCATTAGCCAGACCCTAGACCGCAGGCCGCGCCGCCGCCTTCCAGGCGCGCCTCGAGCACGCGCTGCTGCACGCCGCCGCCGCTGAGCACCTCACGAGGAAGGCCGAGTGAGTGCGACGCTCGCCTCGCTTAGCATTAGCCAGACCCTAGACCGCAGGCCGCGCCGCCGCCTTCCAGGCGCGCCTCGAGCACGCGCTGCTGCACGCCGCCGCCGCTGAGCACCTCACGAGGAAGGCCGAGTGAGTGCGACGCTCGCCTCGCTTAGCATTAGCCAGACCCTAGACCGCAGGCCGCGCCGCCGCCTTCCAGGCGCGCCTCGAGCACGCGCTGCTGCACGCCGCCGCCGCTGAGCACCTCACGAGGAAGGCCGAGTGAGTGCGACGCTCGCCTCGCTTAGCATTAGCCAGACCCTAGACCGCAGGCCGCGCCGCCGCCTTCCAGGCGCGCCTCGAGCACGCGCTGCTGCACGCCGCCGCCGCTGAGCACCTCACGAGGAAGGCCGAGTGAGTGCGACGCTCGCCTCGCTTAGCATTAGCCAGACCCTAGACCGCAGGCCGCGCCGCCGCCTTCCAGGCGCGCCTCGAGCACGCGCTGCTGCACGCCGCCGCCGCTGAGCACCTCACGAGGAAGGCCGAGTGAGTGCGACGCTCGCCTCGCTTAGCATTAGCCAGACCCTAGACCGCAGGCCGCGCCGCCGCCTTCCAGGCGCGCCTCGAGCACGCGCTGCTGCACGCCGCCGCCGCTGAGCACCTCACGAGGAAGGCCGAGTGAGTGCGACGCTCGCCTCGCTTAGCATTAGCCAGACCCTAGACCGCAGGCCGCGCCGCCGCCTTCCAGGCGCGCCTCGAGCACGCGCTGCTGCACGCCGCCGCCGCTGAGCACCTCACGAGGAAGGCCGAGTGAGTGCGACGCTCGCCTCGCTTAGCATTAGCCAGACCCTAGACCTGCAGACCTGGAGGCCGAGTCTCGCAGCAAACGAACTTTTTTCGTGTGGTTATTCGATTGCGAGTTTAACCGTTTAACTTAAAGAAAACAAGTAAAATACACGTAGAAATACTAGCGCACGAACAAAATCTAAATACATAGAAATCGTAACCCTGAGATATCAAAAACTACACTTTTATCTTAGCCAAAAGGCCGAGAAGCGATAAGCAAAAACAATTTTTTCTTCGACAAAAAAAATCGATCTGTGAACTTTTTTCGTATGCGAATTGCACCAGAATTGGCCCCCTGGCCTCGGATAGAAAGAAGAGATGTGAAATGGGGCCTTGCGCATGTCGCTGCCTAGCACATAAAGAAATATCCCGCTTGAAATAGCTAATACTACTTGGAAACTAAAGATGAATCGCAGTTCTTCTCTGTTTAGATCAATGTTAAATTAGTCTGTTACATTAGACTACATTATTTTGTTGTTACGCTGTATGATTTCATAATAAACAAAAATCAATTAATTTGAATAAAAAAAAAATATAAATAAATTGTTTATTAAAATTCATTGGTTCTGAAATACATCTTAGAACTTAAAATTAATCACTAAGTGCATTCTCTTATTTACCAGAACTAGGTTAAACCTGACTAGGTTTAACCTGAATATTTCATACTGAAAAGTTGTGCAACCGCAATACATGCGGTCACTGTGCGTGCGTGCGAGACGTATGCACAGTGACCGATTCTCCATCAGGTACTCGCCGCCTCTCTATCAATCGGACTATGAGGGGGTAGACGTATTAATGTGAAAGCGTTTTGCATCACGTTTTATTGCGCGTGACGTCACGTGTGATCTTGTATTTACCACAGAGTTCTAGTGGTCTTGCAGTCTGTAACGCACATATACATAATTTAGCGGTTTGCTTTGTTGATCTGAGGACCTGACGATGGTTTCCAGTGAGCGCTCACCAAATTAAGTAATTAACCATTATAACGATAACATACCCGAAACCGCTCGCGCCCGTTTAGTTGCCTTTGCGGTAAGCCGCTAAGGGGCCCTAACTATTGAATATAAAGGTTTCTGCCCCTACACCGTAGCATACCATGATCGTGCTAGGAACGTGTCAAGCGAAAACATATCCTTTGTATTGAACACTTTGACACTGTTTCCACTAGACCGTTTCGTCACCGACCAACATCGCGTCTCTTGCACGGAGCGAGTTAGCACTCCAGCACCGGTAAGATACGCTCTCGCTCCGTATAACGTTGAGACAGAACGCTGTAGAACCGTTTATAGTAGTGCATAGTACAGCGTATCTTGTTGCTTTTCGTGTCTGATACTCTCTAGCATGGTAATATGCCACAGGCACTCTGTCCCAGACCTTAAAGCCTTTGCATAATAACACTTCTATTCTTGTTACAGAAACTATCTGAAGGAGGCGTTAGCAGGGATCCCACCATTAGAGAGCGAAGAAGATAAAAAGTAAGTATTACGTTTACGGCCTCTCACAGTTTATGTATTCCCATTTAGCGTTATCTGTCCACTACTTCATACGAAATCACGTTCTACATATAGTTAAATTATTGGTTGGTTGGTGCTTATTAGTCGATGGTGAATCATGCCTTAAATTCGTAGCTTTATGACATTTCGTGAAGCTAAGCACTGTAATATCTTATATAATTGTTATAAGGGTTATTTTCTACAAAAATGTATTGCCTTGTGCTATGTGCGGGTACCATACTGGTTATCGAGTGTATTATACAAATAAAGTGTCATTATCAGCCAAAGGACGTCTACTGATGAACATAATATTAGGCCTCCCTAACAATTTTCCATAGCGACCGGTTGTGAGCGGTCTGCATCCAGTCTGATACATAAATAAAGTGTTACGTTCTGATATTGTTTCCCAGGCGAATGGACGAGCTTGTTCAAGGCTTCAAAAAGAGAATGGAACTACAGCTCGCCAGTATAAACTGCAATATGGAGACAGTGTAGGTATGTGCGCTTAATTAAACTATTTATTTATTACAAGATTACACTTAACCTAATATTGGTGCGTATTAACTAGAGCTTGTTATGTATATTTGGATATTGAATCAAAGCTATCAATATTGTTAAAAGTATTATATTTAAGAATAACATTATAAAACTATAATAGTTAAACAAAATATTCTCAGTATTAAATATATTTTTAAAAAATACGCTGATTTTAATTCAATTTTTCATTTCTTGCATGTTCTTGTAGCTCTGAAAGTAATTTAATTGAAAATGTAAGTTGTAGAAATAAGAATGGACCTATCAAACAAAATTAGCTCTATACATTTTCATGATTTTTAGATTTGTCTCTGCCTTGGATATCATAATATTGATAAAATTAAAAAGGCTATGGAAATATTAAAATAATACTTAGTCGGTCACACATAATTTGCACGATAGTTAGCTAGACCATTAGGACGTCAAAAGAAAGACAAGACCCCAGTTGCGCGCTACGGCGCTGACATGGGTCTTGTCTTTCTTTTAACGTCCTAAAGGTCGATAGAGACATCAATATATAGCGCGATGCTTTATCGGTAAAAGCAAGCGACATAGACACGACCCTGAAAGGACTCAGTTGAAAACACGCCAAATATCCTAATAATACATGCGAAAGATTTTTACTCCTTAACGCAAAAACTACTGGATGTATTTTTTGAAACTTTACAATAACGAACCTTATACATCGGAATAGCACATCATAGGCTATAAATCATTCTGATTTTTTTTCTGTTATGACATGCACGGTTTGTGCGTCAGCCACGAGAAGGTAAGGAATCGTATGGGAATACAAAAGAAAGAGTGAAATGGAACGGAAATTTGGAAAATAAGATCAGCAAAGTTTGGAGAAAACAATAATGCATATAAATATAAGCGAATCGTGAACCGACATTAACGCGGGTTATTGTAGTTAACAGCGTGTTACCTCGGCCGCCATCTTGTGTAGGATGGGCGCCATTGCCGGGCCGGTCTCCGCGACCATCTTGCGGAAGGCGCTCTTCTTGTTCTGCAGCAACACGTGCGGGTGGTCGAATTCCAGCAGGCGACCCGCGTCTAATACGAGGATCTGTAAAAGATTATAATGCAACATTAAACTATTGTTACTGACACCACAAAGAAATCTTGTGCATGAATTGACGCGTCTATGCGTCTTTCTCCCAGTCAACAGACAACATCAAAGAAACTGTCATCAATAACGATAAATATATTTATTTACTAAACATGTGTACATAAATGATGACAATAAAATAGTGATTATAGTATCAACATGTTTTGCCAACAATCGGCGTGTAAAAATGACGTTAAAAGTGAACAAATTGGATCTAAATATCCAAAAGGCAGACATGATTCCATCAAGTCATAATTTAATAATAATAATTGTTAATAAAAAGAAACAATGTCAAATTAAATTTTATACAAAAATTTCAAAATTTGGCGTATAAAAATTCTTGAACATTATAATAACATTATAAAAATAATGCTTTTAATTAAATGCGCAAGTTGGCCTATGTTGTAAATTTTAATTATGCAGTATTTGCTAAGTTTGTATCATAGCCTGACTCCATTCGATATTGATACGTACCTTATCAGAATCGATGACAGTGTTCAGCCGATGCGCGATAGTGAGGACTGTGCAGTTGCTGAAGTGCTCTCTAATAGCGGTCTGTATAAGTGCGTCGGTTTCTGCGTCTACGTTGGCAGTAGCTTCGTCAAGGACTAGGATACGGTTGTTGTGCACGATCGCCCGCGCCAGGCACACCAGTTGACGCTCTCCCACGCTGAAATTGGAACCGCCTTCCGATACCAGCTTGTATAGATCCGCTGGTGGAAAAGAAATTAAGATTTTTTAAGACTTATTCTAGCTGTGAATATAGTAACCACACAGTAAGATCCAAAACCAATGTTTTTTTTTTATGTACGTACATTTCCTACTAGGGGTTTCCAGCGACTTCATCCAGGTTTTGAATTTTTTTTCGCTACTATGGGTCACTGGGTGCTATTTGTATAGCTATATTATACTTTTCTTTAAATCATTATACCAGTATTTCTCATACAGGGCTTAACAAAATTGCATTCCTTCTCGGTGGTGAATCTGTTGCTTAAATACAACAACTTTTTGTAAAGGTTCGTCATCATCGAAATCCCAAAAAAAAAAAACTTCGCCTTCTCCATACAAACAGGAATCAGCTGATCGGCACACTAGTATGGAAAAGTGAAATATATTTTTTTGGTATTATGATGTTGGTCCAGAATTAGCCCTAAGTAGGAATGCCTTTTATTTGGATAGACCCTATATTAGCGCGTTCAAACAAACAATCAAACTCTTCAGCTTTATAATACTAGTATAGATATCATTCTATTTTAGAACGTTGGTTTACCTGCGCTCTCATTTTCCGATTGCAACTCCACGTTATCTAGAGCTCTTAGAAGCACTTCGTCAGGGTACTCGTCAAACGGATCTAAATTCTTTCTCATCGTACCACTAAATAATACCGGTTCCTAGAAATTGATTAACTATTAAGAGATATAAATGACAAAATCCAACCCGTATTTTGCAGTAAGCTGTCGTAGTCATCCCTATCCACGTCTTACACGGATAAAAAACAAAATATAAACCGGCCAAGTGCGATTCGGACTCGCGCACTGAGGGTTCCGTGCCAACTTTAACTGAATTTGGGAATCCACTTACTTCCACTTAGTCAAATCCACAATATTTTGTTGACAGCAAATATAACTTTGTTTTTCATAGTTTTTGTATGAAGTACAAAGTTATGTTTGCGGTTGTTGAAAATGTGCTATATCTCAAAAACTTCTCGTTCGATTCCATCCGAACCAATTTTCGTTGAAAGTATTTGTTAAGATCTATATTACATATTTTTTTTTAAATTTACACTCGCTTAGTTTAGAAGTTAGATGGGGGAGGGGGGACGCCCATTTTACCACTTTGGAAGCGTCTAGCTATGAAACGTTAGACTTTAAAAGAAAATGGTTTTAGGAACCTAGGTGTCATTTTAAAAGACCTATCTATAGACACCCCACACGTATAGGTTTGACTAATTTATTTATTTTTGGTTTTAGTTTTTAGCCCCCCCTGAAATGTCATATTTTTTTATTTTTTGTATATGAATCGCAAGGCGGTTAACAGGATAATACTCCTACCAAATTTCAACAGTGTGATGCTTATAGTTACAGAATAAAATGGCTGTGACATACGGACGGACAGACAGACAGACAGACAGATTTGACGAAACTATAAGGGTTCCGTTTTTTGCCATTCAGCTACGGAACCCTAAAAAACTGAATCGGACTGGGCAGTGCAAAAATGCCCTGTCATGAGATAGATAATTATACAAGTTATATTTCGTTTATTATATTGGAGTATGTTACCTGTGGAATAATAGAAATCTTCTCCCTCAAGTCGTGTAACCCGATCATCGATATGTCGATTCCATCAATCAATATCGTGCCTTCTAAATAGGCCAGCCTAAACAGCGCTTGAATCACCGACGATTTTCCAGCCCCAGTTCGTCCTACTATCCCAACCTTAAATAAATGTCGTGCGAGTCACAAAAGTTAATTAAAAATGGTGAAAAGTAAATGAATTGAATGATCGTTCTCATGGTTAACCTTTTCGTTCGGTTGTACGTTCAGTTGTAGTTTGTGCAATACAGAATTTCCTTCTGGAGAGTACTTCAAGGTCAAGTTTATAAACTCTATAGCACCTTCTGACGGCCAATCGGGTGGTGGACGTTCTTCTGGTGGCTGTAGAAGATATGAAAACGTATTTTATTTTGTTTGAAAAAATCCATACACTTGTTGTTAATCGACCCTATAGCCTTGTGTTGAGATTCAACGTTTGTAAAAAGTGCACACACATTTTTAAATGCTGATGTATGTAGTAGGAGTCTGCGTGGCGGAGTCATTCATCATCATCATCATTATCAGCCAAAGGACGTCCACTGCTGAACATAGGCCTCCCCCACGGCTTTCCACAGCGACCGATCATTTAGCGGTCTGCATCCAGTTTGATCCTGCGATCTTTATAAGGTCGTTTGTCCATCTAGTTGGTGGACGTCCCACGCTGCGTCTCTGGTCAAAGGGTCTCCAATCTAGAACTTTCCTGCCCCAACGGCCATCAGTTCTTCGCGCTATGTGCCCTGCCCATTGCCACTTGAGCTTACTGATTCTCAAGGCTATGTCCGTTACCTTAGTTCTTCTACGTATCTCCTCATTTCTGATTCGATCCCGTAGAGAAACACCCAGCATAGCCCTTTCCATCGCTCGTTGTGTGATTTTGAGCTTCATTATAAGGCCCATAGTAAGAGACCATGTTTCGGATCCGTATGTCATCACTGTAACACACACTGGTTGAAGACACTTTCGTCTTTAGACACTGAGGTAGATGAGATGAGAAGACACTCTTGCGCAATTTCCCGAACGCTGCCCAGCCGAGTTGGATTCGTCGATTGACCTCTTTCTCGAAGTTGGATCTACCCAATTGGATCACTTGTCCCAGGTAGACGTACTCGTCGACAACTTCGAGAGTTGAGTTCCCAATGGATACTGGAGTGGGTACAACAAGGGAACTCGACATAATTTTCGTCTTCTCCATGTTCATTTTAAGACCCACTTGTTGGGAGACACGGTCAAGGTCTTTGAGCATAGTGCTAAGATCGTCCAGCGTCTTTGCCACAACGACTATATCATCGGCAAATCGGAGGTGTGTGATGTATTCGCCACTAACATTGATGCCGATTCCTCCCCATTCCAGAAGTTTGAAGGCGTCTTCCAATGCCGCTGTGAACAGTTTTGGAGATATCACATCTCCCTGTCTCACACCTCTCCGCAGTGGAATCGCCCTCGTTTTATGCTCCTGTATTCGGACCGACATGGTGGCGTTATAGTAAAGGCATCTTAACACCTCTATATACCTATAGTCTATGTGGCACCGCTGCAGAGACTGAAACACCGCCCAAGTTTCGATCGAATCAAAGGCCTTCTCATAGTCCACAAACGCTAAGCATAGAGGCATATTATACTCCTCTGACTTCTGTATAATTTACCTAAGCGTATGGATGTGGTCTATGGTACTATAGCCTTTTCGGAAACCGGCTTGTTCGGTAGGCTGGAAGTCATCAAACCTACGTGCGAGACGATTCGTGATGACCCTTGAAAACAGCTTGTAGACATGGCTCAGGAGTGAGATGGGTCTGTAGTTCTTCAATAAGGTTTTGTCTCCTTTTTTGAAGAACAACACCACCGCACTCCTGTTCCACGCCACGGGCGTGATGCCCTCCAGCAGCACGGAATTAAAGAGTCTCTGAATGACTTTAAGTACCGGTGTTCCACCCGCCTCGAAGAAGCTCTGCTGTGATTCCGTCCTCGCCAGGTGCCTTGTTGTTTTTGAGCTGTTTAAGGGCCATCCTAATCTCGTAGAGGCTGATGTCCGGGATGTCTTCGGTGTAGTGTCGGGTCAGGATAGCTCGTGGGTCTCTAGCCGAGCTATCAACGGGTTTGGCTTGGTCTTTACCTACGTATTTATGGAAATACAAATGCGAAAATACAAACACTTCTGAGTGCTGGCTCTTGCGTCAACTTTGTGTACTCTAGAACTCGTTCCACACTGGTCATCTGGTTTTCCATTTCTGCGGATTGCCGCATGCCCCATTGGAAGATACCAGTAAGCGATATCGATTGAGTGATGGCCAGCCCTACATGACTTCCATCCATATCTAAAATATGATATTGCAACCAAGTTTACTATACTTTTCGTTATCAGTTGTTTGACTGTAAATTATTGTCGAAGCTTTAACTTAAATGCCGGTAAGTGCGGCAAATCCAAAGCAAGCAGCATAATCTTAAGCAAATCAAAAGTAAAAGCTATATACTTGCTAACCAGTCTTCATAAGGCAGCTGAAAGTAACACAGACGATGAACAGTAAGCAGATGACATCGAGAAAGTATCCGAAGGCGCGACTGCAAGTGATGAAGAGGTACCACGCGGCGCTGTGCAGGTCTTGGTGCCGGTCGAACTCCTCGGCCAAAAGAAGCTCGGCGCCAAACGACCTGACCGTGGCCAGCCCCAGCACGGTCGCATTGAGGTGGCTAAACACGGGGCTGCGAGCTGGAAATAGGATCAGTGAGTATGGAAATTTTGGAGTAGCTACTCGTACTCAGAAAGTAAAAAGAAATTTACCGGCTCACTCATGTATTGTAGAATTTTGCAGTAAGTAAATTATCGATGTAGAAATGTTGTATGTACATATAGTAAGAAGTAGATTCGGATAGGCTTCGATTGTTCATTGTAGTTGGTACTTGCTCTCCGGCAAGAGGGAAAATAGTGTCATTGCTATATTCGAATTACGGCAAGAGGTGCAGATTTGGCGGACTCAAATTGTATTCTTTAAACCAAAATTAGCCCTGTGCCTCATATTGCTGTTAACGTACGAGTAATGTTCGCCTTGAGTAGGTAGGTGTAAATAAATAAATAAAATGCGTTTATTGCTTCCCATACATAAAAGAACTTATCTCTATCGCAATTTCTTAAAATTATAGCTTAATCTAGGAGAGCAAATGTATGTGGCTCAGCTAGTGTTGGCAGAATTCAACGCTGATTTTCAGCCACTCCCATCCCTCTTAGATCGTGTAGGTACTGTATCGGAATATTAACTTACTGATTCCTTCCAAACGTTTCACAGCACCGGTGGTTCTTATGTAAACAACTCGTAAAATGTAGAAAATTATTAGCGCTGCAGCTATCGGGATGAGCAGCGTGATATCGGTCATTAAAATTACCACTATTACACCCAGCAAGTTTAGTAAGATCTGAAAAAGTTATTACTTACGACATGTCTCAAGACTTTGAGTCAACTATAGGTGATTTATTGAGTGATGCTCAAATTATAATACCTGAAAGCAGTCAAGCATAGCTTGAGGTAACAATTCGTCAACGGACCCCATGTCCTTGCTAAATCGGTTGATGATTCTACCAGATGGGTTGGCATGAAAAAAGCTCATGGGGGACCCAGAAACATATTCAAACATTTTGTCGTGTAATCTGCGGATATAATTATTTAATTTTCTTAATAACGTTTTCTATAGCTATTGGCTAGGTAAAAACAACGAGCTATTGCTTCTTATTTTTTTGTATTTATGGTTTCTTTGGATCTTTTAACGGTTACGTTTATCAATGTGTATAGCAAAATGCTGGTGCCTAACGACAACCGACTCGATACCTAATCAAATTAGCATAACGTTATACCATTATATGAGGGTATTGTATTTTTGCAGCCATTGTTTAAATAAAATGTAGAAATTACTTTAACATCTAGGAACCAGATTGCAAGCACAACGAAGCGTTACAAATTGTATTGTTTAAAGATAATAAATGTGTCTCACTTGATAGATGACTTCATGCAAAGAGAGAAAAATGAAAAGGCTCGTATCAGAGCAACGATGATCGTGCCTATTGTGATAAGTCCGAAGATGAGCACATAATCTTTTCGGTACAAGCCTTGCTCTTTCCAGAGGATGTTGTCCATCGTAGCATCGCCAGTGAGACGGTCCTCGGCATGACTCCTAAGTGATTAAACATACAATGTCTTAGCTTAGCAGTTTAGCAAATTAATATTCTCAACACATAGGTATTACTTCTTGCATACTGACTGATACAAAGTTGATTTTTACGAGTGTCTTAAACCTCTATACCTGTAATGTAATACTTTCTTGATTATTTTTTTCCTGAATTGTTTAAGTAATCAGTTTATATCTACTTTTTAATCAGATTTTTGGCTGATATTGGTTTGATATCTATCTAACTTCATAAACGGAGGCTGCTACGTTATTTATCTTATACCTATGCAAGGTTGGCCTGGATAATTATCGTGATAATTATCTTGATAATTATCGTTGATAATTATCATGATAATTATCATGATAATTATCGTTGATAATTATCATGATAATTACGTGTTGATAATTATCATTGATAATAACGAGTAACTGTTATTGTACAAAACAAAACAAAATAATTTATAATGTGTATCCAAACGCATGTTTTTTCGTCACAACATCAAGAGTATATCCAAATGAAAGCCAAATGTCATTCATCTACAGGGTAATTCCCCTCACTGTCACTGTTATTTGTTTTCCTTTTCGGTAACTGTAATTTGTGCGCTGCGAAATTGAATAAAGAAAAACATGATGCCTAGAAAACTTAATCCAATATGGTGAAAGTTTGCCTGCATTAAAAGTTTACAGTTTTAACTAAAAGTAATATCTAAATATAGAAAAAGAAATTATAAATACGTTATTTGATTTGGTGATTGGATAATTATCAGATAATTATCGGATAATTATCGGATAATTATCAGATAATTATCAGAGAAAATAATTATCTTGATAATAGCCAACCCTGTACCTATGTATAGGCTATATCCCGGATTCACCAAATTATTTGACGGTATAACGGTAAAAAAGGGTACAGAGACCCACGTGAGAAGTTATCAATGAAAGTACAATCAGATTTCCACAGCAAAACTTCTCTTTTATATTGATGATGTCTCACCATCGGCTGATCCAATAATCGCACGCGCTCGCGCAGCACTGCGCCAGCAAGAACAGGAGTCCGACGACGGCCACGAGAGGGCAGCTGGCGCCAGCCATGAAGTACTCGCTGTACACCGAGCTGTCCACGCGCCCTTCCGCTTGGAGTTCCGCTTCAGGCTTTTGATCCTGGAAAGAAAAGACATTAATCGTAGAGGTAATTCGTCGGAAAACTGTACGTTGACGTTAATGTTCAGGATTACATTCAGCATTGGCTTCGATCAACAATACAGTTCTACTGTCTTGCTGATCTTGCACCCATCTTGATCTCTGCATCTAGATTAGATAAAGATAAGATACTCTTTATTGCACACCAGATAGGTTAATTACGAATTCAGTTCAAGAAAATGTGCAATTTAGGAAATTTGTACAATTTATTTTTTATGATCTTGGACTTACGATAAAGCTGGTGTTGAAGACCGTGGAGAAGTGCCGCCGGTGCAAGCTGACGGCGCTGGGCTGCATCAGCGATGTGCTCTGCACGACGGTGCCTGGCTCATCCTCGTGCACCTCCCGTACGTTGCTCACCATCAGCTGAATTATCTTTAGCTCTTTTTCCTAATAAGGAGATCTATTTTTACTTTTTGATAGTTTTTTTTATAAAAGTAAAGGTAAGTATCAATAAGGAGATCTATTTTTACTTTTTGATACTTTCTTATAATATTAAAGGTAAGTATCAATAAATCCGAATTAAGGATGATTCACGCTACACCGTGCCTGCGCCGGGCCGGGCTCCGACCGGACGCCGCCGGGGCGTGGTGGTGAACGCGTTGGAATGTCTATGAAATTTTTTCCTGGCTGCGGCACGGTCTAGCCCCGGCACGTTATAGCGTGAATCATCTGTTTGTCATCTCGATTTGCAATCACATTGCATTTTTATGTTTACGTTAAGGTATAAAGTCTATAGAGAAAATAAAACTGATACGGGGTAAAAAATCTTACGTTTAAATCTTGGAAACCGCCCTGGGCAAGAATTTTGCCTTTCTCCATTATTACGATTTGTTCAACGGTTTTGATAAATTGTAGCTGGTGCGTCACCAGAACAACCGTTTTCTCCTCTAAATACCTGTTCAAGGAAGAAAAGTTTTTTAATTACTGCAAGACGCTCACATTATGGAGAGTATTTTTATAATACTCACTTTTTAATACATCTTTCGAAGATATGCTTCGCAACCTGTGTATCAACCGCCGATAAAGGGTCATCTAACAAGTAAATATCTGCCTGAAACAAGTAATATACAGTGACTCATTATCATCCAACATACACCCTTAAGTTTTGTGCGGGTTTTATATTTTTAGTCTTACTTCTTTGTAGACAGCTCTCGCTAAGTTAATCCTCGCGCGTTGTCCACCGCTGAGGGACACACCCCTTTCTCCCACTACAGTTTTGTCTCCATGAGGGAACAAGGAGATATCGCGCTCTAACGCGCACACTTTACACACTTCCATGTACCGAGCTTTCTTGAAAGGCTGACCAAACAGAATATTCTGGCGGACAGATCCTGCAAGGTGCCATAACAATGAATTTCATAGTGGCTTTTTAACGTTAAAGAAGAAGAAACAACACTTACCAACGAAGAGCCAAGGATCCTGGCTGGCGTAGCTAAGACTTCCCTTCACTTCCATACTCCCTCTGGAGCATGGCAATTCACCGAGGATCATGTGGAGTAAAGTAGATTTACCAGCTCCAACGGATCCAATTACCGTTGTCAGTGAACCAGACATGATCTAAATCCAAATTTAAACACGAAATGTTTATTGATCTTTTCTTTCTAGGATCAAAAGCCCGTAGCGGAACTATGCAAATATTAACATAAAAAATTGGATGATGACCTAATGGTCATACTCAGATGATAGTTTAGTTAAATACAAGTAAGGTACTTGACCTTCAAGTTGATATCCTCAGCGTCGTCTTTATCGGTAGATTTAATCCAGCGACTGCATGCGTCCACGAAATCGATTACTATTTCTTTGGGGACTGCTGAAGCAAACATACGCTGTCAGTCTCCAGATTGTTATACATATTTGTCATACAGCGCAACAAATAAAAATAATGACTCTTACTTTTTGGTTCAGTCTGCTTGGATTTCGACGACGTTGGAACGACCTCTTGTCGAGCTGTTGTTGGTTGGATCGGATCAACTGAAAACGCATGTATTTTTTGTTATACAAGAAAATCAATGCCTACTCACTTATTCTAATAATGCTGTATTTCAAGTAAATACTTCGAATAGTAACCCTTTTCTTGGGGCTTAAATCAGCATTTTGTCCAGGTTCTAACAATTCTCTCGGAGATAACCGACACTCTTCCGTTAGCAGGTAGTCACGTATTCTCTGTATTGCTACATTCATTTCTGCTATCTAAAAGTACTCAATGTTTAGGTAAATTGGTTTAAGTATGTTCTAAATTTATAGTGAATTAAGACCAAAATAATGAGTTAAAAGAGTTGGATGCTCTGTATTTATACTTAGAGAAATGTGAAAAATCAAAAGGCATCTTACTTGCCCCACAGCCTGTGGAAAGTACAGGGTCATGGTTTGCTTCATTATATTGTAGTAACAAGTGAGGAAGAATACATTCTCCACAGTGATTCGGTTGACATACGTGACGTAGAGCAGCACTGTGATGAAGATACCGAATCGTGCAGAGAACATTATGAAGGACATTATGATTCCACGAATGTAAGACGTCATTTTAATGTTGTATATTTCACTCCTGAAATCAAGATATATTGACCCCCAAGAAAGAAAAAAAAATATTATAGAACTTTTTCCTGTTATCTTATTACCTTCGTACAGTATCAATAATTTTCCTAAAAGGCTGTTCCCAAGTGTACATTTTAATAACTTCTATTCCCATTATGATTTCTTTCATTAATCTTACTCTTTCATCAGACTTGATTGCTGTACCTCTTCTGTAGTGTGCGGTTCGCGTTCCCAAGAAAACTAAATCATGCCAAAATAAAAAGTAGATTATAATGTTATTAAAGTTAATATTTTTGTCTACAAAGTGTGTTAGTGTTAAAAATATGGTCAAACATGTTTCAACACTCACTTTGAAACGGTACTATCGCAATGATGGTCAAACCGCCATACACTGCAGGCATTCCCATCTCTCGATATAAATAAGTTACCATGAACTGCAACATTACAGTTTCAATATTGTTAAATTTTTCAAATTCATTACAAAGTGCAGTATTTTAGTGACTTACAATGGTTTCTAAGGGTCCTATCCAGAGATAATGAGCGAATAAGGGTCCAGTATCGAATCGGTTGACGTCATTTGCCATAAGGTTCACAACTAAGCCGGCGCTGCTCTCGGACAGTGCTTGCAAGTTGACTTTTAGTGCCTGCAAAAGTAAATATGACCTAGGCAACCTACTTATCATTTTTTAACCTAGTACCTATTTCTTATGACTACGAAAATTATTTGATTATGCCATGGTGTCCGCTCAGCCTAATGTCACTTCAGTTTGCTCTTTCATCATGGTTCGCATACCTATCGTGGCATTGGGGCGTGCATCTGAATGATCAGTAAAGAAATACCTTTCTGTAAATAAGACTGCAAATTCCAACTCGCATCTTCATGCCAATATGCATCACTCCCATCATGAATGGGTGTTGAACCATCACATTTACGGCGCTGCAGAAAACTATTCCGAATGCAAAGAACACCGCTTCACCCCAGGAAACACTGCCCTCGGCGGCGTAGTAGTTAAACAGGCGCTTAAAGTATGTTGAATTCGCCCTGAAGGTTTTTAATAAAGTTCTCATAAGAAATGTCTTTAAGATACAACCGAATTGAGATAGTTAGAATCCTTAAATCTTACTCCATTTCATGTGATTCCTGAACGGGACTAAAGTAACGCAACAATAATCCTAAGAATAGAGGCTGCTGCAACCTGTTGGTAACAAAATAGACGTTATAAAAAGTATCAACTTAGTGAGATGGTCTTGAAAAAGTAAAGTATTAAACGGGAAGCCCAAGAAGCATATCGTATTTATTTGTTTAATAAAACAAAACACAAGTAATTAAGTATATATGCATTTTTTTTTAATATTAGAATAAGAAATAAAAATTATTTCAATTACATAATGTTATTCAAATGATTACCGTTATGCAGCAGCTAACTCATTAAAAAGAGAGAATATTAGTGATTGCACGCTGACTTCGATACGACGAATCGAAATCATCTTGGCAAAAATAGCAGCAACCTGGCAGCACACAACGAACGAGGTATGTATCAGAAATTTTCCACCAATTTTCGTGCCAGATTAGAATTTGGCCAGCAACGTTACGGTCATCAATTGGAAAACATTTTTTTTGAAATAAATTTCCATTGCGTATTCCAAAATTCAACTCCAAGAAAAAACTACTTAGTTCTTTTTGTTATTTTGAACAAACAAATACCCGGTACTCTTTTTAGACAACCTGTACTATTATAAGTGGTTTGGTTTTGATCAATTTTGACTGATACCTGATGAGAAACTCCATCGCAGCCAGAATGAGTCCGTAAAGTATGAGCTCCGGGCCAAAAACTTTAAGAAGCGCCTTCCAAAGACTTGGTTTATTGTCTCCGTCCCCATTGCCAACTTTTTCCACTTCATAGTTCCACGCTTTTTGTATTGCATCACCTCATAATATAGAAAATAAGGTAAAATTTCATATAGCTTAAGTATGAACCATTTCGATTATGATTAAACTTTACCTAGAACATCAGATCGGTGCTCTGGCAACGGTGCGTAGAGATCAGTATCCTTGATATCACGAGTATAACCAAGTTTGAATGTTTCTAACGTCCATCTGCAAAGAATGTAATCACATCCATTTCATTGTAAAACATTAGGAAGCTATTATACAATTTCTATAAGAATAGGATAGAGTACCCAAATGTTAGAATTGAGAAAAAATTTGCTTTATAACGAGGATTTAAATAGCGTGTCTGTTTTGGTCCAGTGTCCATTTTGCTATTAAATCCATGAGGTCATGGTTTTTTATACTTACTACCAAACCCCAAGTGCGTTGGTCAATAAGAATAACATTTCAGAGATTTCCTTAATACGAAACCAAGACGATTGGTTTATTAACCGACTTCAAAAAAGGAGGAGGTTATCAATTCGACTGTATGTTTTTTTTTTATCATTTTTTTTTTGTATGTATGTTACCTCATATCTCAGTCGTTTGTCGACCGAATCGAAAAAATTTTTCACCTACTTATAGGGTATACCTTCTAGTTGGTCCCATTTTTTCCATTTTGGGATCTGATGATGTGATCTTGGTGTATTCGAGAGAAACCCTCAAATTTTAAAGGCACGTATAGTGTTTCTTTACTAGAATCTTAATGTTGACGTGTTGTTACGTCTGATAGTCAACATTTTGTGGGGCTGAGCTGATGGTGGAACTCCTTAACGCCTAGGAGTTCAGTAATTATAATGACGAAACTTATGATAGGTAATTTGTAGCTTCGTAAAAAATAGAATCATAAGGTGCAACCCCCCCCCCCCCTCTTATGTAATCACTAAAAATAAAGAAATAAAATAAACTTTAAAAAAGTAAAAACCGACTTCAAAACCAAAATGCACTAAAAAGTCTTAAATAAACTCTTCACCATTGAAAGGAAAGGAATCCGTTTTAGGCAAACAATTTCTTTTTGGAGTCGGTGCCATCACTTTGACCATCAAGCATCAACTATCACAGCACCGACTCCAAAAAGAAATTGTTTGCCTAAAACGGATTCCTTTCCTTTCAATGGTGAAGAGTTTATTTAAGACTTTTTAGTGCATTTTGGTTTTGAAGTCGGTTTTTACTTTTTTTAAAGTTTATTTTATTTTCTGGCGCTTATTTATTTATTTGAGTCACATAATTCAAGATCGAACACAATACACATTATTACACCCTCTCTCTGTAGGAACTAGGTCCGTTAGCTCTTCTGTTTGGTGATAATAATACGATAGCGATGTACTTACAATGAATATTCAATGCCTTATGTATTTGCCGGTAATTGATAGTGTTGCGTTGATGTAGCGACTGTTTAACAATCCTAGACTTGAACATGCCAAAAGCATCAACTCAAAGAGCGAGAAAAGTAAGCATAGTGGGCCAGAAAGACGAATATAATTTTCCGTAGAGTAGACTATACGTTGATTTCAGGGCGTTGAAGTGTAAATAAGGAGGAAGATCAGATCTGAAGACGATGATGGTTATTATTGTTTATCATAGAGACTATGAGACCTCGAAGATAATTACCTATGATCCCATCAGCTCACATATGAACTCTCCACCTGATATTACATGATTTTAATACAAGAGTAGTTTAAAACCGACAATCTGCCTCTTTTGTTCAATTCTATTTCAAAACCTTTTCTATGATACCAAGGGCTACTGCGTGTCGTAATTTTAAAACGTTGATAACACACTTACTTAGTACCGTACGACGTGATTGCCTAGCGTTAGTACAATCAACTACAAAAGTAGGTTATCAAAAATGAAAATGCATTATGTTAATAGTTCAGTATGTAACGCAAGCCTTGACTTTGAGACATCGGCAAACTTGAAAACCATTCTTTTACATCACCATAGCTGTTTTAGTATCCAACACTCGTGTTGCTGCAGGACCACCATTATACCTTTGTAGAGAATTCTTCGACCTCAATGCTTGAGATAATCACAAAATATGTGTATAAACTTTTGCTGTTATTTCCACACACAAAAACTTTTATCGGAGAAGCCAATTAAAAACAGGCATGTCGAACAATCAACTTGTGAGCGCGATTGTAGGTACACAAGTAGGACTGAATGAAGATACAGTAACTGAATAAAAAACACCTACTTTGTGGTGCAATAATCATATCTGCCACCTTAAACAACTATTTAAATGAAGGCGATTCATGACCTATGTATTTCATTCGCAATATGCCAGCTCTCCACCTGGTTTCGTTGGCTATTTTGGCAACCTTCATAGGGGTAAGCATTTGTATTTAAATACCAGTATTCTAATCGTTGGTTACTTCTTATGGATACGAACCTGCAACTTCTGACTAACCGGCCAAACGCTCTTCCAATTCAGCTACCGTGCTGTCGGTCCGACCGTCGTGCGCAATTTTAGGTTTCTTATTTCATCTTTAAGAATATTGAGACATTGATTGAGACTGTAAATTTGTGCGGTAAAATCTTCATATATATACAAAGGTATGTTAATGCGATGCCTCTGTTGCCCAGGTGTCCGAATCCCAATGTTATGGGCGCGTGACGGTCACACCACCGCCACCGCTCCCGCCGGTCGTGCCTGTGGCGCCCTGCTGCCAGTGCAACGATGATGTAAATTTGTCTACCTTGCTGTACCTCGCGAAGGCGAACGAGAAGCCATCTGAAGACATTAACGTGGCAGAAATCATCAACAAACTTATCAATGCTTTGATTTACGCAACTACGAACTCTAACAGCGCTGGAGGCACCGGTTGTGGATGTAGTACTGCTGGTGCAACTGTAACTGGAGGCACTGGTTGTGGATGTGCCGGTACTTGCACGTGTGGAAACAACGGATATGTATCTCAGTATCCTCAGTATCCACAACCGCAACCTAAACCAACCGGTAATCAGAATCCAGGGCTCATATCCTTAGATTTACTGAGTGGTGACGAATTACTTGAACTCCTTGTTGCTGGTCATAAATTAATTAATTTGGATCTTGGAGGGAAAGGAGGGGGTGCTGTTACGAACTTAGTAAACAGTTTACTTTAATTAATAAATACTTTCAAAAAATGGGTGTATTGAATTTGCGACAAGATTATGTATTAGGTGCCCCAATTTCTTTATTTGCAATTAAAAAAAAATCCTGTTTTTTACCTGAAGCCAACCTTTGTATGTGATATGTGATGCATATGAACCCTGTGGTGGTTTCGTGTGTAACTTTAAAAGTAAACATAATTATCGGATAAATAAAATTATTCCTTTAAGCGTACCTATGTGAACGAGAAACAATAGAAATTCTATTTTTATGCGGTCTCATTCGACCGCTCAGGTGTTGAAGCGATTTCAAATAGTTTTACTGTTCACATACAAATTCATTTACAACTGGGTAAGGCCGTCTAATTGGCCTTATATAACATAAAAGTAACATAATTTTTTTAGTTACCAGTTAACTTAAAAGTAACATATAAGCCCCTGCCCTAACTAGCCTAGCCCCTAAAAGGGCATGTTTAGAATACGGAAGTATTCATTAGTTTTTCGGAAAAATAATTCATTCTCATAACTTTACATTTTAATTTTTATTTCAAAACAAGATAATAATATTACTTTTATTATTATCAGTCAAAATCATTTAAGAAGGTAGGTACAATTGGCTTACAAACAAAATCTATCAAATTCAACAAAAAAGATACAAATTATTTAGAATAATTATTATTAAAATTATCACGTAACAGGTATTAGTTTTATATCTGCACAATAAATACGAATAATTTATTAAAAACAAAAAGTATTGGTTTCACAACAAAATATAACATAATAGCGTGCCTCCGCTATTACAAATGTGCATTAAGCTTAACATCACTTTTATGTTACGTAACTTAAAAATAAACAACAATGGTAACATAAAAGTTACTTATAATCTAACGTCTTTTCAGAACACGCTCGGTTTACGGCAGTATAATGAATAATTTGAATAATGGTAACTTAAAATCATAAAATTCATACATAGACATTTTGTTATTGTTAGAAAAACATTGTTATTTTATGTGGTAAACTACACTAAAGTAATTTAATATTGTCCAAATAATGTGATTCATAATAGAAAATATTTAATTTGTCAGTAGAATGAACCAGTAATTATTAAATATGCTATCATTTGTATCAATTGGGACACCTTTTTTTGTTCTAGCAGTTGTGTATTCTCGCAATAAAAAACATTTTATTAAAAAGAAAAAAGGAGTTTTAGGTTATTTGTGTATTTTAAATACTAATATACGATACTTTTTATAAGGGAAATTATAAAATTGGGTAATTTTTAATATTTATTCATAAAAAGTCGCCGGACGCTAAGTCATTCTACAAATTAGTCATTTTTCGGCGGCCTTACCTAACTACGACGACCAAACAACGATGATGACGATAATATTATTTTTCCTCTTAGAGTTTTTATTTTACATGTAAATAGCAAGTAAGGCAGTATAGTCACTTCTTCCTTTGCTTAGTATCTAAATGAAGATGTCAATGTTAACGTCAATTTTGACAACAAACAACGCGGTCAACAAAATATCGTTGCAAACTTGAAAATTGTTGTAAAAAGTATCTCATTTTACTGTGAATGTTTAGTGATTATTGTTTTAATTAAGTATTATTTTTGTATTGAATTCGTATTGATTGAAATAAAAAAATATTCATTTGACGATATTTAATGAAAACTATTTTGTTGGAGAAATGTTCTTGATGTCATCATGACTTCTGAGATAGAGAATTTGAAAACAAATGAATTTCTACGAAGACGTAAACTTAGACTTCAGCAGGTTTGATATCCTATTGCTTTTTATTTTTTATTACTGCGGTACATATAAATTACACAAGTTATCTCAAATATATGAGTGATTTATAGGTCAGAGAACAATCAAAGGATATAGCTAAAAAGCTAAGGCAGCGAGCTAAAACAGAACAGTTGCGGCATGATCGCGACTCTGACAAGGTGAAAGAGTATTTACTGCACCAGGAAAAGTTGGTGAAACGATTAGAACAGCTCTATGCACAGGGAGTCAAAAGTGTTGGAGACAGTCATAAAAAAGCTTCAGAAGTCGCTCAAAATGGTAAGCAACTCTTTGACTTTTATATGAGAATGCTTTATTTGATTTTATGCTACATTTTAGATCTTGTATATTTTTTATTTTCTGATTTATACCTGTTGTGTGTACCTTAATATTCATATTTATACTATATATGTAAAAAATCATGTCTTACAGAGGTATCACCAGAAAAAAGTGACTTGTCAAGGCTTCGTGGCAAAGAAGCAGTTGCTGAATTAAGAAGAAAAAAACAGGAAAAACTTGATGAACGGAAGAAACTCTTAGACAGGAAACTATTGGCTAGGTAAAGCTACTGAAAGAAATATTATTGAAATAAAATTTGATTAGTTTGCATGTTGTGAATTATACTGATTTGGCCATTTGTTAATACTTTCAGAGAAGCTGCTAATGAAATAAGCCGTGAGAAATCATCCAGTGTAGCCAGTAAATTAATGGCAAAAGCTTCTACAAGTAAACTTACTGAAGAAACTGACCAAGCAGCTGTTAATGGTGCAGAAAATAAACAAGAGAATGTTAATGCCCAGACCTCCAAGCAAAACAAGAATGATATGGCAACTCAATGGGACTTAGAGGAGTCACCCAATGAGTGGGAACCTAACATACCAGCTTTATCCTTACCAAAAGATGACAAGGAAAGCCAAAAAGATTCCAACATTGCAGCAGAAAGCAAGTCCGACAAAAGTAAAAGAATAGATCTCTTTGCTTTGAGTGCAGAAATGCCCTCAAGCTTGCGAGGTGGTGGTACCGATATACAAGAAGAGAGACCACCAGTTAGGCCTTCTGTTACGCTGGTTAGTGAGTACTTGCAAAGTAGAGCTCTCAGATTGAGAGAAGCCGACACCACAGGGACTAGCAAAAAACAATCTGAAGACTTACACAATCTGAAGCAAACAATATTGCGTTCGAGATCATCAAGGATAGAAGGTAACAACCTACTTAATAGTAATGTATGCCATGTTGTTGATGAGCAAGTTATCCCAGTCCCTGCTTGGCAAGCAGAAAGCAATTGTGAATTCTGCTTCCATAGCACTTTGCACCATAGACATCTGAATAGGTGTAGACAATTCACTGTTACTAATACCCAAATAAATGAGATTTTTAGCCCTATAAGACCTGCTCATCGAGAATTTCAACCCACCCCAGTCTTACGTGGGAGTAGCCCATTTAGGAGGAACAAAGTTTACCCAAGATATTGTAAACATACAGGTGATTGTTAACAAAAATTACCTCTGGTGTTGCAGTAATTTTAACCTTCATTAAAATAATATATTTTTTTATCCATTACATGTCTCTTTCACTGCTTTTCTATCTATGGTAATGTGTTTAGTTATTGGTGCAGTAACATGTTGAAAATCATTATCATTGTCCAATATGGTATGAAGTTTGCTTATTATTTTAATTGTAGTGATTTGCATAATGCTTTTAGCTTTATATTTGTTTCATTTTTTATTGTCTTTGCATATTTATTGTGTTTTGGAATTTTATACCTACAGATGATTTCTATGCCCATTGTGCCCCTTCACATTAGAGTGACTGCAGCGGATGCCTAGTCGCCTTAATGTGAAAGCACTCAAATTCACTTCATATTTATTTGTACCCAAATTTGTTTCATACCTTGCTATATTATTATTTTTTGTGAGCAAAAAGAACAAATCTATACTAATATAATAAAGCTGAAGAGTTCTTTGTTTGAACATGCTAATCTCAGGAACTACCGGACTGCTTTAATTTTTTTTTTATTGGATAGCTTATTTATCCAGGAAGGCTTTAGGCTATAATACATCACACTGCGACCAGAGGGGAGGGAGCAAACTGAAAACTGTCACGGGGGACCGCTAGTTGCATATAATTAAATATTTTGAATCTCATACATCTGTGCATCACATCAGGAAAAAAATAATAATATTATTGTTTACTTCTTCTAGGAAAAGGGCATATAGATAAATCTGCAGCTTCTAGTGGTCCTGAAATAATTTTAACTAAGAAGAATTCAGTTACTATGTACAATCACTCTACAAGAGATTCCAGAGATGTGCCTTGTGCAGACACTGGGCTTGTAGTCAGAGACAATCAAAATGACGATGACGCCTACTCTCAGGCTCTGAGGGAAATGAAAGGAGATAACTCGAAAGAAAAAGAACATCAAAAGAAATTACAAGAGATGAGAAGCAAAGTGGCAATGACTAAACAAACAGTTGAAAAAGAGTACAATGATACTATGTCATTCCTCAAATCACTACCTAAAGAAAAGTGTGGCAAGCACATGGTATGTATTTTTATTAAAAAAGTATAACATTTGTTATGTCGAGTTCCTAAAATTACAATAATTTTTATTTTCAGAAAAATGCTCATATGGACGATAATTTTTATTTTCAGAAAAATGCTCATATGGACGAAAGGCGTCAGCAAATATTGAAAATGAGCCGCCAGCAGAAACTTCAACATGAGTTCAACAAGATTGAAAAAGAATGCAGAAGAAACTGTGCTCAGGTATAATATAACAAAACTTAGTTACCTCATCATTTATTTTATTAAAAGCTATTAGGAACTTACATCAGCGTACTGGCCTGGATAAGGTATCATATCATATCATATTTTTAACGATACTTTTATTGCCAGTTGTAAACGTGGTACCTTGTTTCTTTTTAGAATTCTAGAGCTAGACAAACCACGCCAGAAAAGTCGAGACACAAATCTAAGTCCCCATCAAAAGATAACTTAGATGACGATTTCAACTCTAAAGATTTGCAATATTCCTGGATGCCTGTTCCAGAAAGCGATGGAAGTCTTGCCATTCATACTATACCTACGAATTTAAAGGAAGGCAAATCGGGAAACTCTGTCAAGTTCAGCAAAGTGGACAGCTACCACGAGTACCGCTCGCGACACAAGCACACTCCACCAACTAAGGACACCACCCACCAGGAAAGATCACACAAAAGAGTTGAAACTGTTTTGGTACATGACAATGGTGATGATTCTACAGATTACTCATCCATTTCATCAGAAGCTAGCTCTGTGACAAACATAAATCTTGAGAAAGAGAAAGACAAACATAAAGACCAAGCAAGTTCAGAAGCGGACAGAATAATAGTTTATAAAATATTGGACAAACACGCTAAGAAGAAAAAGAAGCGAAAATTAATAGACGATGTCGCCAAGGTCTTAAAGTCTATGAGTAAAGATAATGCCAGTGAAGATGACAATAATAACAATGAGCAAGAAAAATCTAGCAATAAACATGTGGAAAAAGAAGTTCAGAAAAGTGTTTCTATCGACCAAGTCAATGAAGGTAACTAAATCTCTAATGAGGCAATATAGTCATACTTCAAGTTATGTACCGCAAATTAATGTACATTTTGGGTTATTTCAGGTGTCTATAAGGTGGTGAATGAAAAAGGGTAAGTGTTACAGATTAGTTTTTGTCCTTTAAGATATCTTCCCACTGCAACCTTTCATACCATCTCCATGATCGTGCTAGGTACGTGTCAGGTACGAAATGCTACTGTACCTTGCCCACTAAACGGATTGACAGAATTCGTATCTCACCGTTATATGGAGCGAGAGCGAGCAAGAACGTATATTGGTGGTGCCGACACGTTCCGTGCATGGTACGCTTCTGTGTTGGTTGGTGACTGCACAGTCTAGTGGGAAAAGTGTCATAACATTCAGAATATTTTTTTGCCGGACACGTACGTCGCACGGTCATAGTATGCTACCGTATACTGGGCAAAGAACTTAACCCTTATTCCGTAATCCTTTTCTTTGGCATCCTACAGACTCTCTTATAACGTGACAAGCTGTTATACTACTAATGTAGAGATGTGGCAGTCAGGGGCCGAGCATAAGTCGTGGTGGTGATTATTATTTAATCATTTGTATTTTTTGTAGTGTGTATGGTAAAAATCATTGGTCGTTGGTATACCTCGTTTAGTTATTGTTATGTTTTTTTATAAAAGGTACTTTTTTCTCCATGTCACATGTACTACAGTAGTACTAATAAAATTAAATGTGTAAATCTATCCAAAGTAAATCTTTAATTTTGACTTTCAGGGACAATATTACATCGTTACATTTCGCTGATAAACCTCAAAAAAGCTGTAGATTTGCCTTGACTGAAGATGAAATAAAACAAGGGCATCCGTGCTGCTGTGGTGAACAAAATAGGTCTGACCAACAGAGTGACAAAGGTATTACTTACCATAATGAAATTTATTCCATATTATCTGAGGTAATTTAGCTCTCCACATGCATACCAATTAAATGCAAATGTTCCGTCTCCAGTTTTTAGAGCTGTTTTAAATTGTTTCTTCTCACCCTCCAAAATATGATTAAATCTGTTTACAAATATGAAATAGGTACATATTTCTTGAAGTAATCTGTCATTTTTACAATTGCAATGTTGTTTCCAGGTCCAAATCACTGCGGAAATGGCGACATATCTGCTAAACGGTATATTTTTTTTTGTAAAACCTATTATTTTTTGTATGAGTGTTGATATTAAAGATTTTGCCTAATTGTCTTTTTCAGAAACTCAAACTGCCTGGGATGTAAATGCGCCTGCTCTACTAGTTCCAAGTCAAAAGATCCCAGTACTTTGGATGCCCAGTGTTCAGCTGCTTCTTCAATATCTTCATTCCAGACCGCCACGACCGATAAAGCACCAGGTGCGCTGCCAGATGGCGGCTACATTAAGCTGATTGATGATGATGGGCAAGAAGCAGGGAAATTTTACATTGGTGCTACCGGTTTTCTCCGAGACGACGCCTATGAAGTCATTATACAACTGAGAAAGAAAGAAGCTGCTAAGAAAGAGAGCGAAAAAGTATCTACAAAAAAATCTGAAGTTAATACAAATGCTCGACAGTCAACTGATGACTTAAAAACTCCTACACAAAATGAAAATTCTACAGTAAAACAGTTGATACAAGAAGTTTATGACAACGAAAAGACTAATGAACCACCAGCAAGGGTATCACCACGATCCTCAAAAGCAAACACAAGTAACATTGATGATAATGGGTCCAGTGAGACAGGCAGCAAAATTAAAATAACTGACCATCCTTCTTCAAATGTGAATACAGAGTCAATGGAAAATGTTGCCAAGCCGAGGGAATTTATTGACAAAGGCGTGTCCACATCGTCCCAGCTGTCATTTGCTATTCCTAGCGATGTGCCTAAGACAGATCCTATCTCCAGGCCGGCCACGTCTACTTACACACAAACTTCTATCGATTCCCCTAATATGAGACCGGTGTTCATGCACATGAGTTCCTCAACTTCCACGGCATACATGAGTCCACCTGAGATGGTTTTGCCGAAGTATCTCAAAAACAATTATAATTACCGAGGCGATAAATTAAAACTGAGAGATGAACATGAACACTGTAATAATGAGAATTGTAAAAGTAAACGATGCAAATGCCGCGAGGCAAAATCATCGGTATGCAGAAAGACGGGAAGTGCTTACAGAAAATTGAATACACCACCTAATACCGCTAGAAATAATGACGAAAGCGGTTCTGCATGGGGCCACGATTATGAGCCCGTCGTGCATAATGTCGACAAGAAAAAGTGCCGCAAATTTGATTCCAATAAGCACTGTCACGATCATAAAAAAAAGACGAACGCAACTTCGCAGAAATTATCATCGCGCAATATGGTAATGCGTGTGACAACAAAGTGCAAAACGTCCTCATACAAAACAAAAACAAATCAAAAAGTTCCAAATACAGATTTAAATCCCCGAATTAAGAATTATGTCAACAGATTATTACAACTTAATAGAGAAGGTATCAAAGCGATCGAAGTCGCTAATCAAGAATGCAGCTCGGTGACAACACCAGGAAGTTCCATCGTTGAAGTGCCGACCAATATCAATTCAAAAAATTCGGACATGCAACATAAAATTTCTCTGGAACAGATAAAGAATGATTTGAGACAGAAAATTTTAGAGGAATATGCCAAACAAAGTACTTGTAATAATTCTGTACAGAGTATACTCCGCAACAACCCGAGGACTAGGCCAGGAACTTATAAATATCTAAAACAGAGATCAGTTCATAAGGTTAAATCTTTAAACATATCTAAACGCCTTATAAACACAAAAAAAGCCTCTGAAATTCAGACTCCAGTGGCCCGTAATATGCAATCTAATCTAAGTACATCATCTCCGTCTTCTGCAAGAGATACCTTTAAGAAGCCCGAGCCGAAAAAAACTAACTCGCGCAGCAAAAGTTCACCGACTCCTAGACAATATGACAAATGTGAAGATTTAGAAAAGAATCGTAAAAAAATCTCTAGTGATGCGACGTCAACAAATAATTCTATTGAATCTCATTGCACCAAAAACAAGTATGGTCACCAGACAGTACCTAAATCAAAATTTGTTTTACCTTCTACTTCACCAGAGTCAGAAACAAATATATTGCGCCGCCAAAAATCTTATGAGTTCGCGGCAAATAACTCTACTCAGACTAGCCAAGACCTGGATAGTGAAATAAATCTAATGAAGTTAGCAGAAGACAAGCTTCAAAATATGGAGAAAATTGCAGATTTGACTGACAAATGCACTAAAAGATTATCAAATCTAGCAAAAGTACTTGAAGAAGTGCGAAAGAATAAATCATTAGCTTATAGTCAAATATCTACATCGGATACTGCATCTGACACGGAACAAAGAACTGATAAAAATAATGATCTAAATTCGAAAGAGTCGTTGGATACAAAATCTGAAATACCTTATAAAACTGAGCCTAGAATTGACACACCACCGCCACCGAAAAAAGATAACAGAGATGATCTGCCCGACACTTCCGACTTTGTTCCTTTTCTGACCAATATTCCTAAACCGGCAGAATTCAAATATCCGGTCTCGCCGTCGAACAATGAAAACCAGTCAAACATAAAAGCTAAGTCATTGGGGAACTCTAACATTGAGAACTTAGGTATCAAAAGTAGAGGAAAACCTCCTCCAGCTTTGTCTCGCATTCATTTAAAACATGGTCAAGATATCGTTCCTCATGAGCTATCAACAGTTGTCGAAGTTGATTCACCAATGAGTGTTAAGCTTAAACATTCCTTACGAAATAATACTAAATGTGAGCAACCAGACACATCTTACAAAACTAATAACGTTAGCGACGAAGGAGAAAAAAATAATATTTCTACTAATATAGACCACAAAGCTAACCCAGACTTATTACTGAGTAATAATAAAATCAATGTGTCCCAACCAGTAGCAAAAAGAATGTCACCGACAGACTCTTCCGATGATTCAAAAATACAAATGATGGATTTAAAACAGTTCAATGAACTAATGCTTAAACCTTTTATAAGTATACAAGAATATGCTAAGCAATGTGACATCGGAGCCTTGGATGATGGATCTAATTTTGACGATAATCCAAGAGATGATATGATAAACGACGAAATGAGTTCATTGCATTCTGATGGAAGTTTGCCAGATGTAATTGCTGAGTTGTTAAAAAGAAATATAATCTCTGAACCTTTTAAATTTGATACAGTATCGAATGTGAATTCAACTTCAGTATCTTCAGAGTCTACACTGTCAATGTTGGCTCTATCTAAAGTGCGAAAGGACAAGAAAAAATCTAGCGTCGTGTTTCAAAACAAAGAAAACGTTTCTGAAACCTCTGACACTTTAAGTATTTCTTCAAACCCGGATTTAGAAAATGCCTTTAAGAAACTCGGAATGGGCTGGGCGTCCTCTACTCTCAAGAAAACCAAAGAACGCTTAGCCCTGTCCTCTTCATCAAATACGTCGAGCTCTAGCTTGTCACAGTTCAAGTTGAAAACTTTAAATAAACAAGATATTCCAGCATTAGTGACGGATTCTGTGTCATCAGTGACTAAATTTTCACGGAAGTCTGAGCAAGAAAAAGACACGTCTCAAATTTCTAAAAATGCAGAACAGCAAACTTCCTTCTTGAATTCGATGACAGTTAAGGAATTTTTGACGAATGAGCTCGCTAAGAAAATTACATTCACCAATAAATCTAATAGAAACGAGACTGAAGAAGAATTCGTATCTTTGTTCGAGACAAAAATGCCGGAAGCAATGAAGCACATGTCTCAGACTATACGCGAAGAACGTTCAGTGGACAGCGTGCCAAGTAATAATCGTGCACGAACTTCGACGCCTGTACAGATTTACAAATCTATGACTTACCATTCAAGCTCCAGCTCAAATGTATCCAATGGCCTATTTAGTAACGCAGACGACTTATCTTCAGTAAAAGTGACTTCTAATTCCATTCGTAATCATTCCACTTCAGATAAGGATGAGTTGACCATTCCTAATTGTAGTTTAAAGACGAGAAAAGCCTCAGATTGTAGTAAAAGTGACTAAAATTCTGTCAAATAATTTATTTTTATTCTTGCGCATTGAGAAGAGAGTTATTTTTTGTATATTTGTGTTTATTAATAAAATCAATGACGTTTTTAAATACTTTTAATTTTATTTCCGTATTTAAACTTTCATTTATGAGGTGTAGGTATGTGAGAATGTACACCTGTCGCTCTGCCAGGAAAAATCACGTGAATCACAGGAAAAAATCGACACTAAAACTCCACCACTCGCGTTCCTCCGTTGCTTCTAGAAATAGGTACCTACCTAACGCATAAAATGATCGCGCACTTGCCATATTTTTTATTTCGAAATATTTGAAGAATTTTAAAGAAATGTACATTTTTCCATGTAGCGTCCCAGTACAAAATGAGAATTTCATAGTTTAATCATAAATTGTTATGGAATAAATTGATATGACAGACAGTATAAGGTTCTCATTTCGCTAATCAAATTGTATGCAAATCGTTTACAGTGCTTGGAATCAAATTTCATTAAATAGAAGCTAATAAGAGTCAGACCGAGACTATACTCGATCAAACGCATTCGATCGCGTTAGCTGAATTTACATGGGATTGAAGCAGAGCCTTCTAGTGACTAACGTTTACACTAAAACAACTTACGTACCTGCGTTGTGAAAGAGACGATGATTTAAGGCGAACGCACACTTATCCGTGCCTAAAGAAACGAAATCTCATACTCGAAAATCTGAGATAAATTCGGATGACGTCATCAGATTCGGTGCGGCTAATGCGGTCGACTCGGACGACTCGCCGGATAAAATCTTCATACTCACTCCCACCTTTAGCCGTCGCTCATAGCCAGGGACCGGATTAGCGGCTAATTTTTAAAACCCCTTTAAGTGGTCATCCTTACGATAGGCTTACCCTTTCGTATAGGTAATCCTTTAAAAAGCTTATCCAGACAAAAGGCTTACCGTATCCCTATAGGGTTACCCTATCCTTATGATAGGCTAAGCGTTTACCAAATCATTGATAGGATATTTTGTTCCGCTTTATTGATAGGGTTTTTCCCCCGTGTCTCGCCCGCGATCGCCTTTTCCATCGTTCGTTGGTCAATGGTCAAACACATTTATTCATAATGCGCCTGCTGCCGTGGCCCTACACACCTGTGTTATATCAGATGACTATAAATTGACTTGTAATGGCGTCGAAACGTAAATTAAAGAACAAAGATCTACGTAAATTAGAGAGTGAACATTATTTTCACAACCACCAGACACCAATCTAGGTAGTACCTGTACTCTTAACATAAACTCGCGTGGTGTCCAACAGTTTTTTCTGACCAAGCGTGGTTGGCGATTATGAGTGTATGTGAGTGTGTGTGTGTGTGTGTGTGTTTATCTTGATTTTTATAGGTATGGGTAGACAGAAACATACTTTAAAATATACATACAGCCACCCTGAGCGCTTTGAGTCTTTGACCGTTTGCCGCCACCGTCGCCGCTGGCCGCCAGGGAAAGCGCTTCCTAAAGGGTTAGCCTTTGAGATAGGGTTACCCTATGAGAAATGGTTTTTGTAAGGGTAACGTAACGTGCATGTTTTAGCAGCTAATTTAAAGGGAAACCCTTTTAAAGGCTTTCCATATGATACAGTTAGTCGATCGAAAGGGTTTCCAAGCGATAGGGGTTTTTTTATCCGATAAAAATATTCAAGCCTATCAATTAGCCGCTAAAAACCCGCGTTATGGAAAGCGCTTCCAGTCCCTGCCCATAGCGCTATTTCATGATTTCTACAATGCGGTCGATTCGTCCGATGCGGATATGTGTGCGAGGCCTGCTTGACTTCGATTAGTTTGACGCGTTCGGCTCGGATAAATGTGCGTTCACCTTAAGTGAATTTGCGATTTTTAGGGTTCTTCCAAAATTCGGACGATTCGACGCGAATAAGTGTGCAAGGTTTCATGAGATATGATAGAAAGAATTCTAAAATTCGTTTCGTTCGACTCGAGGTAAGTGTGCGTTCAGCGTAAATCTGCAACTATGGTAATTCTGCCGTGTGCAAGTTATTCTGCCTTGGTATTGCAGCTGTGGGTCTGAGATCAAAATTTTGGGTTGAATATGGGATTTATTATATTATTAATAATAGAGAGAAGGAACTTACATTTTATGTATTTATTATTCTCATTAAAACAATAAATTAGCTCTATACACTTATTTACAACTGAATGTACATTATCACAACATAATACATGACATCAACTTATTCTATTACTAATGAAGATAAGATCTTACGCCTAACACTTGAAATTTTAGGATGTAAACCATAATAAATAGGTATAGATCTGATCATAAACAAACACAATTTTTGTTTTTTAAATGTTGCTAATGTATATTAGCTATTTCCTTTGTATAATATGGTAGGAGGGATGATATTTTAAGAGTTCTCAATAGGAATCAACATGTTTATATCCTCAGGAATCAACTCTGTAAATGGTAACATAATGCCAAATTAATAAATAAAAATTGGCTAATGTTAACCTCAACATAAATATTGATTGTCAGTCAGGTAATCCAAGTGATTTTAGACACATTTCCATAGTTTAATTCCTTTGACTAAAATTTACATCACAGAAGTAAATTAGGAACATGTGTATATTTTTAGTGCTGTATGTGCTTCGAATTCTAAGATTAGTTAAAAGATTCTATTATGAGTATGAGACACTACATACTAATGAAATTTTTAGTATTTCAAGGTATGTAATGTGCAACACCACAAGTTATACAAAAGACAATTCACAACAAGATAACAATGATAGAATGTTTATAAATATCTCATGTTCAATAAGTTAGATAGAGAGGGTTCACTTTAAGCATAATCATTTTGCCGGATACTATGAACCTTAGAAAAAAATGTTCATAGGATTTTTTGGTGTATTTTGATTCCATTGTTTTGAAGTTATTGTAGGTGTTTTGTTATACATGAAATAACAGGTAACCAAACAGATGTTAGAATGACCCTCTTACTAATACTTGTGATCTGTTATAATTTTTCTACCTCAACATAATTACTATTCTTTTTTATTGTCCTTAAAGAGATGTTGTTTCGCCAAAGTGTATGCAAGCCCAATAGTGAGGGCAGATACTACTGTACCCTGGGCAGCTACTCGCAATTGCATTAGAAACACACTAGTACTCATATTTCCTTTTTTCTTGTATGCATATGCTCCCCATCCACAAACACCTATCAAACCCATGATACCTGAAACAAAAGGCTTAGGTTCATAAATGGAACATCACAGGCAGTAAAAACCTTGTTGTTAAAGGCAAGCATCCCCTTTTCTTCAATTGTGTAAAATTGTTGTGATAGGTACAAATATTAATATTATTTTACCAATGATCATGAAAGGTGAGTCCTTAGATTTCCTCGCCAATCTATCTGCTTGAGATTCATCTTTATATTCGAATATTGGTTGTGAGTTGGCCATGGCTGCTGAAAAAAGGATACTAGGTAGGTAATAATGCAACCGCAAGGTAAAAAGCAAATATAAATGTAATAAATATTAAGTATCGCTCGAAGATCTATGCTTCCGGAATTGAATCAAGATATGGAAGTAGCTATTTTACATAATTCGTCATAATTAGGATAAGTTTTAGGACAGGCTAAATTGCAACAGTTCATTTTAAAAATAAATATAAAAATAATGTGACAAGTTCCTACAGTAAAAAATCAATAAACAATGTAAAAATAACTTACTACTTTTTTAGCGGAGTATCAAATATTATTATTATATAATTTAAAATTTTTCATAACATTGCATCACAAAGTGAGAAAAAGCACCTTTTTCTAACCTATCGCAACCTTGACTAATTTTGACAATCAATGTCATATACTGACACTGACGTAAACGACCTTGAAAATGACTGTTCATAATGCTATGGTTGTATATGCGATTATTTGGACTGTTGTAGCAATAATTTTCAGTGCTTACATATTAATGTAGCAAGCAAAACGTATAATTCCGCTGTTTACATCGTCAGTTCATAAACGCTTGCAGTAATGCAAAATGCTGTGTCATTATACAGGGGTGTTTGTTGACATTATGTGCCAAATCAAAATGGCTATAATGGGAGGAGGAATGGATTGGAGGTCATTTGCTGTTCTTTTAGTATTAAAAATCTTGGTTCTTTGGTTTTTTATATTGATTATGAAAAATGATCAAAATAAAATATGTGAAACTAAATCATTACTTTTTTAAACTTTTATAGTAACTTCTTTAATTTTATTGTGTGTTTTAGTGCAATATCACTTTCGCCAGACAAAAGTAATTTTTCAACACACTTGCTCAAAATGACGTTTTTATTCCACCGATTTTTGGCACATAATCATAGATATTAAACACGCATGCTTTTTCAGTATATTATTGCACTAGTGCCTTTTGTTTATTAACCCGACCAATTTACATTTGTACCCTAGTACCAAGTAGTAAGTAGGAAGATGAAGCGATATAATTTAGTCGGGTTATAACTTACACAATATGCAATATTTATGCGAAAAATAACAGTATGTACATATTTATTTCAATAAATGGTAAATCCAGCTTTATTACTAAAAATAATTCATTATAATTTAAAATTTTCTGTAATTTGTGTTTTAAATAAGGAATTATTACATTTTTAATCTTGGTTGTTGGCCGATCTAGTTCGCGCCTTAACCTTGCGCGCGCATCGGTTTCTCGGCAAGAAAAAAAACAACGCGCCATTTTTGGTAAATAGTTTGCGGCTGTGGTGTGACCATAAAATTATTATCCCTTTGGAATAGAACGACAAAAGCGAGATGTCACTAGCAGCAAACTGTGTGATAAAAAGAGATGGGTAGCAAAACCATTTTTGTCAGATGTCAAACAGTTGACCGCCCCGCAGAAGCTCGCTGAAAATTACGTGCATTTGATTTTTTATATTTAAAAGTGAAATTGTGTATATTTTGGAGAAATAATGCGTCTGAAACATGATGACTTGATCGGTGATTGATTGTTATGCATTACAGCGGCATAACTCCAAGAAATAATCATTTAACAGGTAGATTAGTCCAAATCGAAGCCTCTTAATATACGACTTATATTTACCAATGCGCTTCAAATTTAAAGTACGCAGTTTGATAATTCTATTCTACAAACGTTAATTTACGTAAAAAATAAAGACAGAATAACACAGGGAATGTATTCGACGAATATTTTGTATAATGAAATAACATTTAGTTTTACACTAGAGCTGCATGTTCAATATTTTGTGTCGACTGTTTATCATGCAGTAAACTACTATATTTAACTTAGGAACATTGTTATAAATCACCTGATCGAAAGGTTATCTCATTTAAAGCTACAAATGTTACTTAGGTACTTATGTTAGTTACTGAGTCAGTACCGATTTAAGCTGTCAGTAATACTGACAGCTTAAATCGGTTTCGTTTGACAGCTTTTACTTGTCCTTCTATTCCGATAGGAATATTAATTTTATGGGTGTGACGAAGTTTGGATTAATGTGGCAAGTGTGTTGAAAAACGTCGTATGAAACACGTGTGCCTGTGACCATAATATACGCGGTTTTCTTATGGCGCACTCGCTTACGCTCGTGCGCACACAATATCGCCTTGTATACAGGGTGACTTTTTTATCAGTACCGATATTTTGTGTAAAGACTCCACTGACGAATACGAACAACTTTTGCTATGTGGCAATAGCGAAATCGAGAAAAAAAAATCAGCTGTTCCATACAAAAGTTCAATTGGCGCGCGGTCAAAATGTATGGAACAGCTGATTTGTTTTTCTCGATTCGCTATTGCCCCCATAGTAAAATTTGTTCATATTCGTCAGTGGTGACGAATATGAACAACTTTTACTATGGGGGCTGGAGTCTGGAGTCTTTACACAAAATATCGGTACTGATAAAAAAGTCACCCTGTATAATGGTCAACTTAGCACACTTGTATCATAATGTACTATTTCAACACACTTGCTCAAAACGACGTTTTTATTCCACCGATTTTTGGCTCATAAACATAGATATTAAACACGCGTGCTTTTTCATTATATTATTGCACTAGTGCTTTTAGTTTATTAACCCGACCAATTTACATTTGTACCCTAGTGCCAAGTCGTAATTGTAAGAAAAAGAAGCGATTTAATTTAGTCGGGTTATACAATACTTTTATTTTAGCAACAAACAGTATTTATTTATTTAAAATTTGGTACACAAACAGATCATTGTCATTTACAGAGCCACAAAGCTTAAATAACATTATTTAACAAGACAAAGATCCAAAATTAGCGTACACAGCATGCTTAATATTAAATAAAGTAATGCAACACTATAATATAACATTATCTTAACTTAAATTAAATTAAGAGAACATTAATCTATAATAAGAAAGACATTTATATTTGAAGGACGAGGTCGAGAACGCTCATTGACATTTAAAAATATCACTGACAGATCTCTTAAACCGCGAGAAATTGCCATTAAAAAGATCGATGTCTCTACCACTGCGAACCATTTCATTGTATAAACGGCACATCCTCACTATGGGGTTGAAAAAGGAGGTGTTGTTCCTATATACCTGAAGGGCAAATATGTTTGGGTGTCGAGATCTGTATAAGGTGTTGAAGTTGAGTGAAGACAACAAATCTGGGGAATCAATAGCTGAATGCACTATTTTGTGAAGACAGAGTAGGTCGTATCTATTTCGACGGGAATGCAGGGATATTATTTCAAATTTGCAAAGCTTATCAATGTAGTCTTTAAGCGGCCGGCCCATGTTGTACCTGTAGCAGATATACTTTAAACATCTTTTCTGTACTTTTTCGATGGCGTTGATATAGACGGTGTAGTGCGGAGACCACGCCGGACAGCAATATTCCAAAACACTCCTGATCAAACTAAAGTACAAGCACAACATACTGCGAGGCTTTTTGAAATCTTTGGTGGTTCTGATTATGAAACCTAACAGTTTATTTCCCCTATTAATTATATGATCGTAATGCTGGTAGAATGTTAACTCCTCATCGAAGTAAACACCCAAGTCCCTCACAATTTTTTTTCTGTCCAATATGTTGTTCAGAATATGATATTGATGAATATATCTGGTCTTCTTTTTGGTGAAGGAAATTACGCAGCTTTTGCTTACGTTAAGGCTCATTTTATTTAAGGCACACCAGTCCGACACAGTATTGAGATCTCTTTGTAGCACTGCACATCTTGATATATCAGTGACATTCATGTATATTTTCAAATCATCTGCATAAAGCAGAGATGGACATGAAAGACGCTTGATCAAATCATTTATGAAGACCACAAATAGAAGAGGTCCTAAATGCGATCCCTGTGGGACTCCAGATGATACCGGAATAGGAGTGGATGAAAAGCCCTTTATTGCTACTAATTGAGATCTGTTCCTCAAGTAGGACACCACCCACCTCAACAGACACCCATGTATACCGTATAACGAGAGTTTGTGGCATAGAAGTGTATGGTCTACTTTATCAAAAGCCTTGCTGAAGTCGAGATATAGAGCATCGGCCTGACCACCTGTAGCAAAAACATGGCAGAGATAGTTTTTGAACTCCAAGAGGTTGCTCTAAGTCGATCTCTTTCTAACAAATCCATGTTGTCTATTAGATATGTACACACTTAAGTGATCGTAGAGAGGCCCATATACTAGTGACTCAAAGAGTTTTGCAATACAAGGAAGGATGCTTATTGGCCGATAGTTTGAGCAAGAAGTTTTATCACCTGATTTAAATATGGGAATGACACTAGCCACTTTCCAACGGGAGGGAAACACTCCTGTTGCTATTGATTTATTAAACAAGAGGCACAGCGGCAGCAAAAGTTCTTCACGGCAGTTCTTCAAAAGCTTAGGGGGGATACCGTCAGGTCCTGCACCTTTGTTTATATCTAAGGCTTTTATTTTTAAGGCGATATCCTGTTGTGGAAATTTAAAATAATGCAGTGTGAAATTTTTAACAGCGGGAAAATTTAGAGACTCCGTCAAATCCGTTGAAGAAGGATTATCATATACTGAACCGAAGAACTCAGAAAATAGTTCGCAAATACCTTGACCATCTGAAGACTCCTTGCCATCATAAAACATAGTGTTAGGAATTGTTGCTCTACCTTTCTTCCCATTTACATACCTCCAGAATGATTTTGGATCATCCTCTAAATTCTCCTCAACTGAAGTCACAAATACGACATGACAATCGGTTATTAGCCTTTTGCATCTTGAACGAAGAAGGGCGAAAGTGTCATAGTCCCGCGGGTTGCCAAACTTTTTATATCGACGGTGATATTTTGACTTTTCTCTAATACACTTTATTAGTGCTCTACTGTACCATATAGGGTATTTTGCTACCGGACTATTTATGCCAAAAATAACAGTATCTACATATGTATTTCAATAAATGGTAAGTTCAGATTTATTACTAAAAAATAGCTCAAATTCATTTAACATTTTCTGTGATTTGTGTTTTAAACACGAATTATTACATTTTTAATCTTGGCTTTTGGCCAATCTAGTTCGCGCCTAAGCCTTGCGCGCGCATCGTTATCGCGGCAAGAAAAAAAAACAACGCGCCATTTTTCGTAAATAATAATTGTCGGCTGTGACGAAGTTTGGATTAATTATGAAGTTTAATATTAATGAAAATGTATACTTCAAGTGAAGAAAATGAAGAAAACCTATTATTAACTCCGCCGGACATACGTAACAGGCGAAAAACGAGTTTATTAAGAGTATTGCTAAAATGTTTACTTAATTAATTTCAAAAACAAATTTTAGAGCATATCAAATTTATTTTATTTTCTTACCTATAAAAAATATCTTATATTGGTCCCATGAACAAAAACATGAGGTAAGCACAATTATACAAACACTGGAGACAGATTGTTATATCATTGCCAAAAAATAACTAGGTACTTGGGTACTACGCTAGATCCACTGTGATTTAATTATTTTTCAAAACTGCAATCTTGTTTTTTTGGCACTAGTTGAATTATCATATCTTTGCGACTTGTTTAGCGAAAAAAATATATTAACATTCATTCATTCATCGAGGCAATATTATAAAAAAAGAATGAGTATACGAGATATAGTATGCACTAGAAAAAATATCGAACTTCTCCCTTAAAATATACACTTTACGACTTAAACGTCTTAAAAACACATTAAAAAAAGTAATTAAAGCCTACAGTTTACGAATAATATCTTTTTACTTCAGCTAATATAGTCTCATACGAACTTTCATCAATAATTATGAAACGCTTGGCGCGTCGGCTGAAGTAATAAATATCACCAGTGTAAATATCAAACCACAATGCGTGAATGTGTAAATCGTGTTTTTCTAACCGTTTTTTTAACATCCCATAAGATGCAACATTCTGCAGTTGTTGAAGAGTGTTCACCTGAAAATGAAATATAACTTTATTCATGAACTTAAGTAGTTTCTTAATTGTACTAAGAATGAATCAGTCTTTATACCGACTAAAAATAGGTAGTTAATCAATTCGACCCATACGTATATGACATCGTCAGAATTTAATAAAATTTAAAAGGCTTCCTAACGCGTACCTATGCAAAATTTTGTGAGTGTATGTGTATGTTTGTCTCATGACTTCTCGAAAACGAGAATTCATAGCGATATTAGTCTTATTTAATTTAATCATACTTAACACAATGGAATTGTGTAGGTATAGCAATCGTATTATTCATTTGAAAGTTGAAAACGTACGGTATGATCTGTCAAACGCTTTGATTTTTGCCGTTTGACATCGTACGTTTTGAGCTGTCACATAAATACGATTGCTTTTTTACACAGGCTGCGTTCCGTTTTGCGCCAATATCACTGTTAGCACTGTGAGCGTCAAAAAAAGCCGTTCCGATTTGATTAGCGTGCTGACAGCGCTGTTGACGCGATTTCATTTCGGAACGGTTATTTAGCGCATCGGAAGCGAGCGATATCATTTTCGCGCGAGATTTTGTAATAAATGATAACACCTAAGACCTTGCTAAAAACAAAGAAAGAGTAGGTACCAAATAAAGTAATAATAAATTATTATGGATATTCATGAAATAAATAGGACTGTATTATTAGACAGCGATGATGACTGTGAGTGACAGCTAGTCATCATCGTCTTCGAAAGAAGATGATGAGGATTTCGCAGTAGGTACAATTTAACAGTAAGAAATCTAGAGAACCAATCCCTAGAATAAAACACAGATGAATAATAATGTATCTAGAATAAAAGTGTATGTGAATGATGCTGCATCCAAGTACAACTCTGAAACATTTAAATTACATTTGCTGTTTTTTGAAGCAAAAAAAACGTCAAATGCGTCAATGTGACAGTCCGCTCACGGTGCTAACGCAGCAAAACGATTGCACTGTGAACGCAAGATGGCGGTGATAGTGACGTCAGCCGTGACGTGACTATAGCTTTCGTTGACTCGCTAACGCCAAATCGGAACGGTTTGTAAGCGCGATATCAGTGTCATTTTCGCTGTTAGCGCAATACGGAACGCACCCACAATTCCACTTCTGTGTTATCAACTGTGGTTCGATTTTTGACAAACAAAGGGGATAGAATGCCGCGATATTTTTTATCATGGCGTGCATGTTAATCCCTCAAGCGTATGTGAACGAGACACAATAGGTATTCTATTGTTATGCGGTCGCATGCGACCGCTCGGGTGTTGAGGTATTAAGCCTGCAGGTATAGTAATACTTAGGGTAATGTGTAAGTTTCATCAAAATCGGTGCAATAGTTTTTTAGATATGAGCAATAGCTAAACATCATAAGGTAATAAAATAAATAAAATTTAAACCGCCTACAAAAAGCTGAATAAAGAGTCTTCTCTTTAGGAGAAACAGATTATTTTGAAGTAGGTGCATGATGTCAAAGCTCAAAGCTTACGTACACCAACAGTCTACTCAAACTACGGCACGCCGAGCCTTTATGTACGGCCCGCCCCTAAACTAAAACCCCATGTGAGTTCGAGTCGCCAGGAATCTTGGCATGAAATGAAAATGTGGATCAAAATTTTCGATCAGCTTTAAGACATAACAGATAACCATTTTTTACGCTATCGCGCTATAATTTGAAATCGTATGAATAGAGTGAATAGAGGTTCGCTGCGCTCGCGGTAACAATCCGATTTTGTCACTGTTCTGATCTTATGGATTTCCCATTTCTTAGCACTTGCTGCGTTTGGATAACTCTATGTATATATTTTGAAATGGTATTAACACGCATAAACAGATGTCGGGCTGGCATAATCAATGTACATTTTTCGGCTTGTAATCAGAGATTTAAATCTCTGCTTGTAACTGCTTAAAAACGCCCATAGCTAAATTAGAAGTCTTTTGTTGCACTCACGCTAGTTTTTTGTTTTACCAGGTCCTGGAGCTCTATTTTTGAATCACTCGCTTCAAGATGGCGAGTGATTTTCGTTCGAAGATGAATTAAAAGTCATAGAAAAAAACTCGTAGACGAACGAAAATCACTCGCCATTTCGAAGCGAGTGATTAAAAAATAGCGACCCTGGAGCTCTATTTGATTCACTCGTTTAGATATGGCGTATAATTTTCGTGCGAAATCAAACGAAATTTCAACGAAACCTGAGCCAAATACTTACGGAAATACTTACAATATTGAGTAATATTTTGTTTATCACTCCTGTGTGGAATTAAACTGTTTTTCTTTTCATTCAATAATCGGACATTAATAAATGAATATCACACGCCATTTTGGCGCGAGTGATTAAAAAATAGAGCTCCTGTCTCGCCTTCAAGTGTTAAAAAAGTGGCTATTTTAACGCTCCATCTGTCACTTGTAAAACGTCTTTACGACCCTTTTAAAAAAAGGTTGGGTACAACTTAACTACTGGTCTACACAAATCATGCATCGACTCCAAAATAATTTGTTTCTTCTTAATAGAAGACGAATGTCGTTTTATGAAAAAACGTAAGTTTTATGAAGGTGGTTCGCTTAAAAAAATATTGGTCGTAATCATAAGTTACCTGTGAAAGCTTATCTTCTATATTGAATTTGTTATCGGGATCGATGTATGCAACAAACTTTCTTTGTGGCGTTTCTGAAGTAAAAAGCATCGGTTTGCTAAAGTCTCCGTTCATGTCAAGGAACTTCTTCAAACTGGATTCAGCGTGTGAACACAACCATGACTTTAGTGGAGATATTCTTCGTTGTTCCTAAAAAAAGCAAGGCTCAAATAAGTACCTATGACTTTGTAATAACTTAATTAAACTAGGGAGGGAGGAGATATATATATCAAAATTAAAAAAATAGAATCTCCCAGATTATGCCCTATTTATTTAAACATAATTATAACATTGCTCGATTGATATTTAATGGTTTGATTAACCTAATAACAGCTCTGGTTCAGATAAATAACGACTTTAATAACAAAAAAACAATGAAAGCAATTGTTTATTTTTTACAAATGTTACGGCCCGTTTATACATGGTAGTCCGTTGTACTGGTAATACGTTTCTAACGGATACGTCATAAAATAGGCACCGTTTTCAGGTGAACACTCTTCAACGGATCCGTCATTGGATCCGATGTGTGAACAGAAAACTCGTAGTATTATACCGCCGCTATTCTACAAGAATAGACGCTGTCGTGTTGTATTGGTACTGTCGTCGGAGAAAAAAGATTCGACGTTATTGGCAGCATCCACTTATGGCCCAAAGATCTAGAGAGGAAATAATAGATTTTGTTTGTCTTTTTGACTGTCGTTTTCAAGCTGTGTGTAGTCACACTGTCATCTTCCTTTTGTAGGGTATGTTCTACAGTTTTTTCATCACCAGCAACTACTTTTTTTTAAAAACTTGTAGGGTTTTGTGTTTAAGACAGCGGAACCAGACGTATTTCAATTCTTTTTATCTTTTAGTGTTCTCATCCAGGCATCTCTCATCTTTTTACTTTTTCATAACAAGTTTTCCTAAAACAAGTAATAAAACAAATAATTTTATTTTCAGGTACGCAGCATCCGGGTGTTCATTTAAAGATCTTCACATGAACATTATTAAAGAAGTTTCAAGATGCATATGGAACAATTTAAGTGAAAAATTTATGCGACTTCCTACATCAGTCGATGAATGGGAATAAATAGCAAGTGAATTTGAAAAAAACTAAATAGCGCTTCACTGTATATATAATTACAAGGATATTTTATCCATCATAATATTAGAGATCGTAGATTCAGACTATCACTTTGTATACGTCAGTGTCGGATCTTATGGAAAATAATACGATTCATCAATATTCAAGACGACAACATTGGAAAATGATGATAGACCACAGTCTACAAATACCAGCACCATGCCCATTAACAAGAGACTCAGAAACGAGAGTTCCTAATGTGGTCAATGGAGACGAAGGTTTCGGATTTTGATTTACTAACGCCGTTTGGCGGGACGCATCTGGACAAAAATAAGCGAATGTTAACTATCGTTTGACTAAGCTCGGAGATACGTTGAATGTGTCTTTGGTATCTTAGCAAATAAGTGGAGAATATTCCATCGGCCTCCAGACATCGATAAAACACCAGCTTTATGGGCCGTTAAGGCATGTAATATTCTACATAACTTTATAAGGGACAAGGAAGCCTCAAAGAGTGATAATAACGTATCTGGAGAATTTAGTTACGAAAACCGACCCCGTAAAGTAAGAGCACGAGGTGGTAATACTGCCAATTTAGTACGATCAGAATTCGTGAACTATTTCATGTTTGAAGCTGGATCAGCTCCATCGCAGGATGAAGCTTTTAAGAATGTAATTAAAATGATAAAATAGACACTTACCGAACTTTGTCTTTGTTCCATAACCTCAAAATACCCCATTGAAATAATGCATATTTCTTATAATTTTATTGTATACAGAATACTCGCTCATAAAACGACATACGGTTTCGACGAAGAAAAAACGTACACGATAAAACGGAACAGTAAAACGGAGACATGTGTGAACCGGCCGTTTCCTTGAAGATACAGTAAAAAAGAAAATGCACTAGCAATGTTATTAAAAATGAAGCTGAAGTTATACGAGTTTTTTCTTCTTATTGATTAGTGACGATAAATAAATCCACACTGTTTCAGACAGCGTCATATTGTAACAAAACCATACAGACAAAAATACTTACAAGACAAATTATAATAAAAACATAATGATAAAGTAACTTACAGTAGAAGATTCTTCTTTACTTTTGAGTTTATACAAAAGGTTCATAGCTTTGCAGTCGCTATGTCCACATACAATTATATGTCTTATATTGTTTACAATACAACCAAGTTCTAATGCTGCAGGTTCGCAACTAGTCATTTCATCGCCAAAATATTGAGAATGTGGTATAACGTTCCCCGCATTTCGAACTAAAACAATAAAAACGATTTATTTATTTGTTCGATAAATATTATATAAAATCGGCTTCACAGATAAAGAAAATGCTACATACCAACAAACATATCCCCAACACTAGTTTCTGTGAATCTTGTTGGGATCATTCTGCTATCCATACACGTGTAGAAGACTGCTTTTGGCTAAAATGTATTAATAATACTAATATTTATTTGAGATAGCCAAGTATACAACATAGAATGTTAAATGCGCAAAACCTCAGACACTCCAAACGATTTTTAATTTAATTGACCTAATTCTAAAAGAAAAAAATTATAAAAAAGTATTTAAGGTTTTTAACCAAAAATATCATTATGTTTTGTATGAAAATCGTAAAGCGATCGACATGATACACCTACATGCTAATTTTCAACTGTGCAATGTAAATAGCTTAACAATGTGATCATTATAATTTAATTTAATTTTTACTTTGGTAAAATTATGAGCGAGCTAAAACTAAGACTAACAAAAGTTTTAAATAAAACTGGATGTTAAAGAATCCAAAAGAAAATTTTGAACGTCATTGTTTGGGCCACCTTGTATATATGGGTACGTATTATAATACCGAAAGTTCATAATACCTACAAATGAAATACCTACGCTTGAAACGTCGAAAATCAAAATACCGAACGAATGAAATACCTTTACCCGATATACCGAAGCTCAATATGCCGAATTTCAAATAACCGAAAGTTCAAAATCCCGAAAGTTCGAAATCCCGAAAGTTTGAAATACCGAAGGTTCATATCCCGAATGTTGAAAATCCCGAAGATTAATATACCTACAGTTAGTGTACCGAGGTTCAAAATCCCGAAAGTAAGATTAACTTTGCGGTAGGCATGCAGCATGCAAGTAATCAAACAGGCATGCAAGCAATCAAGCAGGCATGCAGCATGCAAGCAATCAAGCAGGCATGCAGCATGTAAACAATCAAGCAAGCAGGCATGCATGAATGTAGCAAGCAGGCATGCAGCATGCATCAAACAGGCATGCATGTAGCAGCAAACATAGGTTTTGCTCTTCTCCGGCGCTGCGGGAAGTGCAGCCCTTTCGCCCTAGCGTAGCGAACCTCAGGCACCCACGCTCGCTTCCGCAGCTTCGGCTTGCTGGTCGCCTTCGGCGACCAGCCTCAGCCGCTCCAGCTCGCCCGGGAGCCCGAGATTTGCTACAGCGGGCGAGGACTGCTCTCCCTCCGCGCCTCCGGCTTTTGAATTACACTCTAGTATCGGGCAGACTAGTACCATGGCGAAGGACCACGGCGATTCGGGGTCAATCAAAATTTGTTTTTCTTAATGAACCTCAATCTTAATGTTATACAATTTGTTTGGCGTTTCGTTCATAGGTCTTGTAAATTCAGTATTTTTAATCTTCGGGTTTTAAATTTTTCGGTATATTAAACTTTCGGTCATATAAACAGTCGGTATATTGAACTTCGGTCATATGAATAGTCGGTATTTTAAAATTCGGCATTCTAGTATTCGGCATTCCAATCATACGTCTTATAAGATTCGGTATTATGAATTTTCGGGATTTCAAACTTTCGGTATTTAGAGCTTTCGATCATATAAACATTCGGCATTCTAAAATTCGGCCTTCCGTTCGTAGGGCTTATGAAATTCGGTATTTTGAAATTCGGTATTGAAATACGTACCCGTATATATACTACATAGTATTATAAAACTGAAGAGTTTGTTTTATTTGAACGCGCTAATCTCAGAAACTGCTGCACCAACTTGGATAATTATTTTCGAGTTGGATAGCTTATTTATCGAGAAAGACTTTAGTTTATTGAAACTCAAAATGCGCAGATGGAATCGAGGGGGACCACTAGTAGAGGTATATTTCTCTAAATAAATCTGGCGCATATTTATAATTGTTACTACACGATTGTGATGAGTATCCATTTCTACCGTCATGCACTCACATGGTAAAATGCAGACTTTAGGAGGCCAAAGTTCTAAGATTGGTCGTATTATTATCGTATTTAAGAAAACATACTTTTATGCATTTATCATCCCCACATTTACTTCTCAGTCAAATACGTAAAAAGAAAACAAAAAGACATATTATCACTTTGTTGGCGTGCCTGAAATTACATTCCTATTAATGCTAGATCTCAGTTTTGTCCAGTACCAAAGTTTTTTTAGGGTCGATTTTACCAACGACAGAGAAGGAACAGCCGTCGAATACAATTGTATACGCCTAATTTAAAAATGACGGTAATCATTTATGTAAATCTATACTACTTAATATTATAAAGATGAAGTTTGTTGTAAAAAAAATCACTACATTAAAAATAAAAAATCGTGTACGAAAATAAAAAATCTAATATCTACTCTCTTCTAATCTATTTGACTAAAATGCGTAAGCGTACTAAAATATTTATCTACCTATTAATTGATCATTAAAAAAACCAAGTTATGTCGTCCGTAACATATTTTCGGTTATTATTTTTATTACTATAGCTGAAGTAGGCCCCTGTTTAACATAGTTTTCTCCAATCTACTTGTAAGCGATAGGTGTAGCAACGACCCCTGGAGGATTAATACTATTTTAACTATCTTAGAACCATCGCCGATAAATGAGAAATCCATTGCATAAAAACTGCATGTCAATCGGGCAAGCCGTTCTTGAGATACATGGGAACATTCAATAGTCATTTTACAAAAGTAAGATGGATTTTAACTGCAGCGCTCCCTGGTGATTAACACTTTAATATCTATCTTAGAATCATCGCCAATAAATTACTAATCCATTGCAGAAAACTTCATGTCAATCCGTCAAGCCGTTCTGGAGATACATGGGAACATTCGTTTGCGCACACAAACAAACACACAAACTTCCTCTCAATATAACGCATACACGTTCTCCGTTCCGTAGCGGGTAATAAAGCAACACTATAACATAATATACTATGTAAACTTTAATTAAATTAAGAGTGCATAATCTTTAAAGAACGTACATTTGGAGTTTTCAAAGTAACGACTGTAGTTCCATTTTTGGCCATTCTTCGAGAAGTTGGTGGCACTATATGTATATGTCATAATATCTGACGTTGGAAAAATTGACACTTAAGTCTGCCTTTATTTGTTGGAATTACAATATTTAAATTTAGTTTGTCAACGTGTATGTTGCTATTTTGGCTAAAAATAAAACAATGCTTTATATTGTAGGTAGTTGTATATAGTCGAATGTACTTGCGTTGCATTAAATTATTCAGATAGAAAAAATATGTCAACCAAAAATAATGTTTCATGTCATCTGTCACTGCTGTCAGCTAGCTCAACTGACCTGTCAATCTGTCATCCCGTTGATTGACACCTAGTCTGTACTCTGTGGTTGTTGACACTTGACACGAACACGATCAAAATAAATTCATGAAATCCGTGTTTTTCGTTTTGATTGCGTATTGCGTTAATTTGTACTACCCCCTGCAGCCAGCAGATAAATAGTGGCACATCAAAAACAGAAAAAGTTACTTTTGGATGAAGTTTTTAACCCCTTGAAGTTATTGTTATATAGAGGAAAAGAGTAAGAAAGGTCGGTCAATTTTTTACTCACCGTTGGGTTATCTTTTACTTCTTGAAATTGTTTCACCATGCTTGCTCGGTCCAAAACTCGGTATCTCATTATTCCTCTTAGTATTTTTTCCATTGTTAGCTACGTAATGATATAAGAGTACAAAAATTGCCAAAAAGGTTTGCAAGCACGTCTTTAGTAGGGCACTCGGCTCGAGATTGACATCTCTGACCTTCAAAAAGCTTATCGTAAGCGCCGCTACCTAGTTGAGGGGTAGGGTCATCGTACACACATTTATTTAATGCCTAAGAAACAAGATATAAGATAACTGACTTTATCATAAGTCTCCATGAATGATAATTACTTTTTGATAAGGATACACTTTTATCAAATGCTTAGAATAATAGGGACCGAAACTAATGCTCTTTACTTGTACATATTGCTCTTATTGATGAAATCATTTGTAATCTTCCAGATGAATGCTGTCAGTGTTATTGGAGATGGAATACCAAAACAGGCAGGTCCAGTGCCTGCCACATTGCCAGCCAATCACCGCTTCGTAGAGCCTGAGAAGGCAGTCAAAACCATCACAGATATGGCTATTTGGGAGAAATCGGAAGCTTACATGGAGTATACTGGCTTTATTGCTACTCTGAATGAAGCAATAAAAGGAAAACCTCATTCAGTTGATTGTAAGGTATCTGAAAATGTAAACAGAGCCATGAATATGCTTGAAAAAATTGATAATATGATAGAAGAATTTCCTCCTGTTGAACAACCCCAGAGATTTGGTAATACTGCATTCAGAGACTGGCTAGCAAAAGTCAAGAGCAATACAACAATGCTACTGCAGGAAATGTTAGACCAAAGACTACACTTAGCTATACCAGAGATAAAAGTATACTTAGAAGAAAGTTTTGGCAATGCCACCAGAATTGATTATGGAACAGGTCATGAAATGTCCTTTGTTATGTTTTTGTGTTGTCTCTACAAAATTGGAGCTCTGCAAGCTGATGACAATGTAGCAACTGTATTTATGATATTTAACAAGTACCTAACGATTGCAAGAAGACTACAAAAAACATACAGGATGGAGCCAGCAGGCAGCCATGGTGTGTGGAGCTTAGATGACTACCAATTTATACCATTCATATGGGGAAGTTCACAACTAGTTGACCAACCAAAAATTTATCCACCGGTCAAGTTTCTTGAGGATGATATTATTGATAAATATGCTGATGAATATATGTTTCTTTCATGTATTAAGTATATCAAAGAAGTGAAAACAGGTCCATTTGCTGAACACTCCAATCAGTTATGGAGCATAAGTGCAGTAGGATCTTGGCTTAAAATTAACCAAGGTCTTATCAAAATGTACAAAAAAGAAGTTTTAGCAAAGTTTCCAGTAATTCAACATGTCTTGTTTGGATCACTTCTTCCAATTCGTAGATTTCCAATCAGCCACTGAATCCCACTTCATAATATTAAAAAAAAAAAAATCTTATTGGTATACTTGTGCATTTGTTTTTCAATGAGATGATAATCCCATAAATTAGCAGTATTAGACAAAGAGGAGTTTATTATAAAGAAATTTCGGAAGGAAGGATGTAATTATTTAGGTACTTACCTAAAGCAATATACACTAAAATCTAGAACTGAATAAAAATAAGGTATATTACTGAGAATTGTGATATTTAATAATAAATTGCAGTTGGATTTGGTGATATAAACAAGCTAATGAGAAGAGGAGATTTTATGAACTTAATGTTTCACCCATTTCTGCTACTAACATAGTTTTTGTATCAATAATAAATTGTAATATGTACATACCCTATTAATTTGTGTGGTCGTGTGTTCCAACTTGACATTATAAAATTTGGTTTTAATCAGCGTTTACTACTTATCTAGTGCTTTTGGAGAAAGTGCAATAAAATAATATTGTATTTCATCATTATTGTTTTAATTTTATTTGCATTTTACTATAACATAATTTTGTTGATAAATTTAGTAGGCTTTTATGGCCACAAATAGTAAAAATTTAATTTTTATATACAAAGCAAAACCTACCTACAAAAATATATATTTTTACTAGCAGCCTCATCTGTGTTAATATGGAATAAATATAAATATAAAAAGTTATAGGCTTAAATTAGTTTTGCTTGACGTGATTGAACAACAAATATCAAAATGCACTCACGCATCCTTATTTACCTACTAATAAAAGGTAATAAAAAATATTATTAATGGTATCTATTTGCGCATGTAAGGTTTAGTATTAGTATCTATTGGATTTAAACATCATTACGTTCTCTCCGTTTCTTTGATGTTTACTGGTAGAGATATAAACTAAGCTAATCCTGACATGCGCGAGTGGGTCATAGACTACTGTCGTAGGAGTTATTAATTAGTAGATTATAGCAAATAGGGGGCCCTTGTGGTTGCATACTCTTATTTGCAATAATGTAGTTTGAAATAAGTTTCAGTATAAACTCTTATCGCATAAATTATGATGAGTAGAATATTTAACACATAATGGTTTCATAAGCATAACTGTATTTTACGATACACGGTGTTGTTTTGGTCAAGGACATCCAACTAGGGATGATAATATGAGTTTAATTCAAGGAATCCTCTTCACAAAATTAAAATAAAAAACGAATGGGGAAACTCGCACCCTCGCGCGTAATAACGAAATACTACGCCGTACGAAGGCATTTAAACTAAAACCATTGAAAGAACTGCTGAAAGAAATTATGTCTTGTTATGTACCGCCGTGAAACGCGCACTCAAGCGGATATGGATTAGGGTTTTGAATAATGCCCTAATTACTTGTAACCTGTATGCCATAAGGTGAGATTCCAATAAATTATAATCGTCATACTAAAACATTTATGCGTGAAATTTTTCTGCGGACGTAACATTATTATGATAAAATTTATGCGAAAATAAAGTATGCCCAATGATTTATCCATCCATTTTCTATTGGGTCGGCCAAACTAGACCAAACTTCTTTTTTATAACCAGCTAAAAAGAGCGGCTCAAGACCGCATCGGTTTCTACATTTTGACATCCAAACTTCAATTAAAAGATGGTAACCTTGATGATGATGAATGATTTATAATAATAAACGTTATGCGAAATGAATAGTAGGTATGCTAAAAAAAGATATGCAGTCTTAAAATATGCTTCTTTCATTTATGCAACCCAATATTGGCCCTAGCAAATACGAACGTTTCGGCCGTTATAATAAGTAAATACCCCTAAACCTCACTGATTTCATCAATGGTTATGTGTTGTTGTCACTACATTATTTGATATGGGTTTCTTGTTGAAATGGTTGTTGTATAAGGAGTAGATCATTCCTGCTGTGAGGGCGCCCACCGCCGCACCCTGGGCGATCACTCTGAACTGCATCAGGAATACGCTGGTGCTCATGAGGCCCCGGTGCTTGTATTTGTAAACGCCATAACCAACGGAAGCAGCAAGGCCGGCGATCCCTGAAATACACATTATTTAAATTTAGTCTGTGGCTACGTAAAAAGTACGAAACGAAGGTTGTGTTGTGTGAAGTTGATATGAATTAAACAGGGTTCGATTATTCCAACTATATTTTTAAACGAATCTTTAAACAACATACAGAATGATACAGACGATAGCTACGTTGACTACCTACGTTGTTATACTAATTATAAAGATGAGCTACTTGTTTACTCGATTCTTTATCCTGCTACTTTATTCATAAAGATGAAATAAGAAACCAAAAATTTGCGCACGGGCGGGACTTGAACCAGCAACCTTTTGGCAAACCGGGCCAAACGCTCTTGCCAATTGAGCTACCGTGCTGTTAGTCTGACCCTGCGAAATTTGTGGTTTCTTATGAAAACGTCAATTGCGTGACGCTTAGCGCCATCTAGCCGTCTGTTTATGAAACAGATGGCCCAAGCAGTTATTCTTTACAGAATAAATTCAACTTGGAAATTGATGTCGCTTCGCTTTCTAATGCTTTAGAATGTTTTTAACACTCACAGTGTCATATTTTATATTCATAAAGATGAAATAAGAAACCAAAAATTTGCGCACGGGCGGGACTTGAACCAGCAACCTTTTGGCAAACCGGGCCAAACGCTCTTGCCAATTGAGCTACCGTGCTGTTAGTCTGACCCTGCGAAATTTGTGGTTTCTTATGAAAACGTCAATTGCGTGACGCTTAGCGCCATCTAGCCGTCTGTTTATGAAACAGATGGCCCAAGCAGTTATTCTTTACAGAATAAATTCAACTTGGAAATTGATGTCGCTTCGCTTTCTAATGCTTTAGAATGTTTTTAACACTCACAGTGTCATATTTTATATTCATAAAGATGAAATAAGAAACCAAAAATTTGCGCACGGGCGGGACTTGAACCAGCAACCTTTTGGCAAACCGGGCCAAACGCTCTTGCCAATTGAGCTACCGTGCTGTTAGTCTGACCCTGCGAAATTTGTGGTTTCTTATGAAAACGTCAATTGCGTGACGCTTAGCGCCATCTAGCCGTCTGTTTATGAAACAGATGGCCCAAGCAGTTATTCTTTACAGAATAAATTCAACTTGGAAATTGATGTCGCTTCGCTTTCTAATGCTTTAGAATGTTTTTAACACTCACAGTGTCATATTTTATATTCATAAAGATGAAATAAGAAACCAAAAATTTGCGCACGGGCGGGACTTGAACCAGCAACCTTTTGGCAAACCGGGCCAAACGCTCTTGCCAATTGAGCTACCGTGCTGTTAGTCTGACCCTGCGAAATTTGTGGTTTCTTATGAAAACGTCAATTGCGTGACGCTTAGCGCCATCTAGCCGTCTGTTTATGAAACAGATGGCCCAAGCAGTTATTCTTTACAGAATAAATTCAACTTGGAAATTGATGTCGCTTCGCTTTCTAATGCTTTAGAATGTTTTTAACACTCACAGTGTCATATTTTATATTCATAAAGATGAAATAAGAAACCAAAAATTTGCGCACGGGCGGGACTTGAACCAGCAACCTTTTGGCAAACCGGGCCAAACGCTCTTGCCAATTGAGCTACCGTGCTGTTAGTCTGACCCTGCGAAATTTGTGGTTTCTTATGAAAACGTCAATTGCGTGACGCTTAGCGCCATCTAGCCGTCTGTTTATGAAACAGATGGCCCAAGCAGTTATTCTTTACAGAATAAATTCAACTTGGAAATTGATGTCATCTTTATGAATATAAAATATGACACTGTGAGTGTTAAAAACATTCTAAAGCATTAGAAAGCGAAGCGACATCAATTTCCAAGTTGAATTTATTCTGTAAAGAATAACTGCTTGGGCCATCTGTTTCATAAACAGACGGCTAGATGGCGCTAAGCGTCACGCAATTGACGTTTTCATAAGAAACCACAAATTTCGCAGGGTCAGACTAACAGCACGGTAGCTCAATTGGCAAGAGCGTTTGGCCCGGTTTGCCAAAAGGTTGCTGGTTCAAGTCCCGCCCGTGCGCAAATTTTTGGTTTCTTATTTCATCTTTATGAATATAAAATATGACACTGTGAGTGTTAAAAACATTCTAAAGCATTAGAAAGCGAAGCGACATCAATTTCCAAGTTGAATTTATTCTGTAAAGAATAACTGCTTGGGCCATCTGTTTCATAAACAGACGGCTAGATGGCGCTAAGCGTCACGCAATTGACGTTTTCATAAGAAACCACAAATTTCGCAGGGTCAGACTAACAGCACGGTAGCTCAATTGGCAAGAGCGTTTGGCCCGGTTTGCCAAAAGGTTGCTGGTTCAAGTCCCGCCCGTGCGCAAATTTTTGGTTTCTTATTTCATCTTTATGAATATAAAATATGACACTGTGAGTGTTAAAAACATTCTAAAGCATTAGAAAGCGAAGCGACATCAATTTCCAAGTTGAATTTATTCTGTAAAGAATAACTGCTTGGGCCATCTGTTTCATAAACAGACGGCTAGATGGCGCTAAGCGTCACGCAATTGACGTTTTCATAAGAAACCACAAATTTCGCAGGGTCAGACTAACAGCACGGTAGCTCAATTGGCAAGAGCGTTTGGCCCGGTTTGCCAAAAGGTTGCTGGTTCAAGTCCCGCCCGTGCGCAAATTTTTGGTTTCTTATTTCATCTTTATGAATATAAAATATGACACTGTGAGTGTTAAAAACATTCTAAAGCATTAGAAAGCGAAGCGACATCAATTTCCAAGTTGAATTTATTCTGTAAAGAATAACTGCTTGGGCCATCTGTTTCATAAACAGACGGCTAGATGGCGCTAAGCGTCACGCAATTGACGTTTTCATAAGAAACCACAAATTTCGCAGGGTCAGACTAACAGCACGGTAGCTCAATTGGCAAGAGCGTTTGGCCCGGTTTGCCAAAAGGTTGCTGGTTCAAGTCCCGCCCGTGCGCAAATTTTTGGTTTCTTATTTCATCTTTATGAATATAAAATATGACACTGTGAGTGTTAAAAACATTCTAAAGCATTAGAAAGCGAAGCGACATCAATTTCCAAGTTGAATTTATTCTGTAAAGAATAACTGCTTGGGCCATCTGTTTCATAAACAGACGGCTAGATGGCGCTAAGCGTCACGCAATTGACGTTTTCATAAGAAACCACAAATTTCGCAGGGTCAGACTAACAGCACGGTAGCTCAATTGGCAAGAGCGTTTGGCCCGGTTTGCCAAAAGGTTGCTGGTTCAAGTCCCGCCCGTGCGCAAATTTTTGGTTTCTTATTTCATCTTTATGAATATAAAATATGACACTGTGAGTGTTAAAAACATTCTAAAGCACTGCTACTTTATTTTTACGTTCGACTAAGTCTCTATCTACCTGTGACTGTGACACATGGAAAAGTACCTACAGAGCGAAGCTCTATTTTATCGACGATCCTGAATTCCTGAATCACATATCCTCGTCGTATATAATGACTAGGCAGGTATATCAAAAAAGATAGTACCTGGTTTACAAGACTAATTAAAAGTGAATGTCGTCACCGTGACCTTATTTTTTATTGGTCGGTTAATATTTTATCTATTCTAAGCTTGGTAGGTACCTACTAGGTTTTTGGATTATAAGTTGCCAGGGTGTAAATCTCTGGTTAGGTATAAATATAAAGGAATATGCGCCGAACAACAAAAAATTGTCGTGGTTTAAAAGTAAGGAACTTTCTTTCGTTACGAATATCAGACAAAGATTATGAGAGGGGCGTCTCCCATAAATACCTATAAACATCCATTACTTAGGTAGGTACAAATGTTCGTGCTCATACGCATCAGTCATCACACAAACATTTGCCCCTTGCGGGATTCGAACCCGCAACAGTCAGGCGCTAACTGCTACCCCAAACGCGCTGTCAAAAGATAGTCGGCTATGGCTAGCTATCGAAAATTATCTTGGAACTACTCAAATCTTTATTGAATTCGTAAACTATGTACGAAAGGTGAGCCAATATAAAAAAATATTTTATAAATAAATTTTGAATACTTACCGAAAATCATGAATGGAGATTCCTTTGATTTCCTGGCCAATTTTTCGGAATGAGATTCTTCATGGTATTCGAAAATTGGTTTCGTGTCGGCCATCATCAAAATCTGTAACGTGAGCACGATCGAACTTTTTCAGCGGAACCTTATCAAACACTGCTTCGTAATCATCGAATAACATATTCATCGAGTGCTGTTATCAATAAGGCATTGAATTACTATCTATTAGTACCTGTTCGGTGAAATAAATATTGACATACGGGTTCTTCTCGTGGTTAATAATATATGTATAATACGAGATATTCTTGAATCAGAAGCGTCCAATAATTAGTAGTATTAATCCAAAAACAGCTGAATGGAATAGGTGTGGTCCGGAATTCGGATAAGCTTAACACGTGTTAAACAAATACTAAGCGGTGTTATGGTCAACAGACATCAAATAACAATATCAAGAACACATTTTAGCCTATCTACTGATAAAGTGTGTTTGATATTAGCTTTATTGACGCAGTTATTACGTTTAAGATAAACACGCAATGACTACGAGGAATTGTTTGAATTACTCACTTTATATTATGTAAGACTCCGGTCGCGTTAGTTGCTTCAAGATAAACTGCGAAACACTTTAGTTTTTCACTTCGCGTCGTGCCGCTGATGTGTGCACGGCACGAACGAGTGATAAATCATTTCATTGAATCGTGCGTATTTGTGCGACCGTTTGAAAAGTAAATATTTATTATCTTAATTAATCTTATTTATGTAACTGCGATTGTTAATTGTTACGAAACAAATACAGATGCCAATCCACAAGAACATAGAATAATTCATACTCCCATTTTAGACACTAGGCTTAAGTAAAAATAAGTAAACCTACTGTTCTTTAGAAAAATATGTAAGTATAAGCCTTGCGCGTAAACTACATCGCGTTTCTGTCTACTGTTTGTGTAGACAGCACGTGAGATATTTAGCTAGCATTCATTGACATGCATCTGTTTCAGAGAATAAAACATATTTAATTATTAATGCCTTTTTTGGATAAGAAACTGCTTAAAGCAGGTATAGAAAATGATCGTATTTTAAGTTAAAAAATAATACGCGATGGAATACTGGCTGGGTGATAAATAAATAAACATATTTAACTAAAATTTAAACATTAATATTTTTATTCTCTTATATTAATAGATAAAGAAATCACTGTAAACAATTTCTGCTTTCTGAACAATATAAAATAGATTTTGCATAATAAAATTAAAGAACATAGCTACTGAGAGTAAGTTACATGGTTTTAGCGTAAGAATGGACCTGTCACTGTCAATGAGCGGTAAGAAAAGTGTGCACAAACCGTCTAGTGCGAATCGGACTCGCGCACTGAGGGTTCCGTACCTCTTGTCCCTGGTAATTTTATTCAAATAAGGGCCCACTTACGTTCACTTAACCAAAATACCTGAATATTTGGATTTCTGCAAAAATATCTTTGTAAACAACGTTTTATGTTAAATGCGCAAAATCTCAAGACACCTCAAAAGATTTTTAATTCAAGTGACCTAATTCTAAAAGAAAAAAAAGACAAAATAATTGAAGGTTTTATGTGCTGTTTTACTGGCACTTCTGATAATTTCTCGCTCTGCGGATAACTCTCCCTGTCAGAAGAGGATTCGGTAGGTGTATCCACCGAGCCGCTGCGAGTGCGGACGTTATTATTATATGCTATCTACGTTCATAAAGATCTAACCATTGTATGTTAACGTACATTGGCGGGTTTACGCAAGTGATGGCTTGACTTATTGATAAATAGACAGGGTAACATTTTAATTAAGATTTTTTGAAAAATGTGAACCATATTATAAAATTGGTTCAATTGGTTCTGCTCGTTATTCCAACCTATTTTCAGGTTTTGCGCTATTAACGTTACACGTTGTATTAATATCAACTCGTTTTGTTAAAAAAATATATTAAGATCTGCATAACGTATTTTTTTTTTCAAAATTTCCACTAGCTTCGTTAAAAGTTAGAGGAGGATGAGAATTGTAAAGCAGGCAGGTTGTAAACTACCAAGTTTCAACTGTGTAATCAAGTGGCTGTGACATACGGGCGGACAGACAGACAGACTTGACGAAACTATAAGGGTTCCGTTTTTTGTCATTCGGCTACGGAACCCTATGAACTGTATTGACACGAAACGGACGACCGCGGGTGGGTGAGCAGGGATGCGGGAGGAATGTGACAAGTTTGACATGTCCATTTTTATAATAACCAGGTAGTTCTATGGAGACTATAAATAGGTGTGTTTGTGATTACGATACAAATATGTTTAATGAGTCCGTGACAAAGATATGTTTTAAGTAATATGAAAGTGATAATAATGGTGTCAGGTAACACTGAATGAATATCATCACATGTGCTATACATAATAACTTTTATTCATATTTAAAGCCCGTATAAATTGTCATAACTATTATTATGTCATAGTAGTATTTATCTTCTATAATTTCGCTTTAACAAACAAGTAAAAGAAACGATTTATTATTTAAGATTGTACTACTACGAATATATGTTATTATAAACCTCTTTGAATACAGATTTCAGTTAATCTCAAGGATCTCGTGAAGTATGGAATGTTAGAGAGATGAAGAAACAACTCTGGTGATTATTGCCATTAGCCAATAATTAAAATAAAGTCTTCTTTGGTCGGCGTAAACAATATCTAACAGCTTTATTAAAGAAACAATAAAAATAAACATCACTACTGAAGTAAAAAGTTTAACAGTTATGATTAATCTAAAAGTAGGAATTAGATATATGTTATGGTTCACTGTTGTCAGAAGCTGACATTAGCAACAATACACCAAAGTTGGATGGTCGACTGAAAACTGACTGAAGATTATCTAATAAGACTATCTGGTTTAGAGATCGATTATATTCATTTACAAAATTGCATTTAAATGAAGTGCCTTACCTAACCTAGACGACGCGTCGCCGGTTACGTATTTAAACAAATAATAAAGAAATGTCTGGTACGTAACTAACTTGGCGACGGTTTGGCTACTACTATAAAGTCCATTTATCTTTGCTAGTCCAATATTGTTAACAATCTTGACATTCCTTTTTAACAACATAAATTTATTTAAAATGAGTGAAACACAAACCTGAAAACCTTCATAGGCAATTCATGGTTGAACAATGAGATACTCTTAATTAAAATAGCAAATTTGATTTTTTTTCGCTGTTATTAGTTTAAAAGTTATGAAAAGATTGTTTCATAACTTTTAATAATTCAATATTGGATTAGCGAAGATAAACGGACTTTAATATTGACCGTGTCGTCGCCACTCGCCAACTAATAACGTCTATGTGTTTTAACTATTAAAAGTAAAACTTTTTAACGATTAAAAATATTTTATACACATAATTAATAAATTGTTTATATCTCTAATCCAGATGATCGGGTAGCTCACATCAAGATCACTTAGGTACTATTATCTGTATTCACGTAAGGCTCTATGAAAGTCTTGCTTTGGCAAGTGTTCAATTGTGCTTAGCACATTCCTACATACCATCACCAGCTAAAATCGTTAAGCCACTTGACTTAAATAATTTAAAAAAAAATATCAATCGATATTAATAGGCCTAACTCTTGACGTGTCTCTCAAGCTAGGCTTAGCATGCAAGCTCGTACCCAGCGGACGAAGTATGAAGCACAAGTTTATAAATTTTTTGCCATTTCACCCTGAAAAGTAAAATTTTCTGATTTTCTGCTGCGTTAAATATCCTCTTTACTTACGTAGCTCTTTTAAAAAATCGTTAAAAAAATATTTTTAAGCTTAATCCAAAAATTTTTTTTTTCTTCTCAATCAATAAATACAAGTAAACAGTACACCAATTTTGTTTTAGCGTTTTTCAAGCGCAACCTGTACCGTTACCATGAGTTTATGACGGGTTTACTCGCTAGCGACGACGTAAAAAGTATGGAAAATTGCACAGCGCCTCTAGCGGTCACTGACAGAACTAAAATTTTCCATACAAAAAGTGACGTCGTCGCTAGCGAGTAAAACCGTCGTCGATAGCGAGTAAACTCATGGTAACGGGACTGGTTGCTCGACAGGGAATTAGTACCTAGTAAACTCGACAATAATAGGCAATGCGGAAATGTTCTTTAATTAGAACAAAAATCGCCAATTTCGGGAGGAGGGTCTGGATCCCTCCCCTGGGTACGTGCATAGGGCTTATGTCTCCTTTCCTCTTTAATTCCTCAAGCGTATATGAACGAGACACAAAAGATATTCTATTGTTATGCGGTCTCATGCGACCGCACGGGTTTAGAAGTAATATTAGGGTACAGTTTCTCCTAAATGCATTAGATTAGAGATATATAGGTTGCCAGCAATCATTTCCAAAGTAAGTTTGCTTAATACGATTGAGCATAATATGGATGCCGAACTGTTTGATGCTAAGCAGAGGCATACTTTTTGTATTCTTCGTGAATTAATAACTGATGTGATGGATGTTGTGGGTTTTTTAATTCGCACATATCTTACAAGGCTCACAAGTGGCTAAACGATTGCAAACCATTACACAAATCTGAACAAAGTAACCGCACAATCCATTATATCCTGAACTTTCGGTTGAACATTTATATTATAAAATAATATTTCGTGACTGAATATGGGAAAATTGTTTGATTGCAGGGTCTTTACCATCAGCGAAAGAACATATCTCACTAGCATGACTGAGCGCGACGCTTACTTATTTATTGCAAAAGGAACAGACGAGAATGCGACAATGTTATATTTACTTCTCATTGACACTATTGCTTCGTTTTATTCTGATAAATAGACTGTCACCCATTTATTACATACATGATATACCCGATAAGAGTCGATTTTACCAACGTCAGATAAGGAATATTCGTCGAATACAATATAAAACGCCTAATTCAAAAACGTCACTTATTTGTCAGCAAAAATTTACGTAAAAGTCATTTTAAAATCGGCCTTTTTCTACTTATTCGTCCGTAAGTCCTATCTCACGTTGGTAAACTTGACTCTTATAAGCGTGCAGTAATATTAATCGAACAAATACTGGGCGTTTTGCGGTTGATTTATGATGATAAATTTCAAATTATGTCAAAAATCATTCAATAATGTATGAATACTTTCAGCCGATTTTTAAAGGATATTGACCAAAACTCTATAGAAACTCGGCCCACTTTGCGTCAGCATGCGTCTTTACAAAATGTTTGGATAAAATATATAAATATTTGAAAGAATACAGACAAAAATATTTTTGAAAAATAATCAGGGGTTTACGAGGAATTCAATGGCAGATTAGACATTTTGAGGTTATGTTTTGTTATTGCAGAGTTAATGCACTTAACCTAAATTCATTTTGATACATTCAGAAGGTAGTTACCCTTAAAATACCAGTACAATTATAATTCAAACAAGATTTTTTAAATAAAAACTACAAAGATGCAATCTGGGTCCGGCTTTGGTCAATATTCTTTCGTTTTGATTTAAACCTGGTACTATCTTTATTATTTAGTAAGTAAATGTCCAGTTTATAATGGAATCATGCGATCTCGCATTTCAAAGTTTCTATACCGAACTATTGCTTCGCTCTCATTGATACTGCGGCGCGCTCGACGAGACCTTCTCCAGTTTCTCGAAGTGTTTCCGCGCGTTTCGTATGTTTATGAGCGTCGCCTCCGAGGGGATCTTGGGGTCGGACATCTCGACCATCACGTACGTGTTGCTGGTGAAGCCGTCTATGAACGCCGCGAATACGCTGTTGCGGACCTGTGGAGAGAAATGTAATGTCATTTATTTCAATCATCAAAAGGATCATACAATTACAATTTTTATTAAATTAGTTTTAAAATAATATGAATTAAAAATTAATCATTTAGAAAAGAATATGGAATGAGGTCGCGTGAACTATATCACAATGGTTCCAATAAACAATGGTTCAAAAGATATGACGAAGTTGGATTTATGTTTAGTTGTTTTTTTTTCTGTACTGACTAAATTGTCAGTGGGCCTGATTTTATTCATTCATTTATTTAAAAACTTTATTGCACAAATATATGTGTACAAAATGTGGACTTAATGCTTATTCTATTCTCTCCCAGTCATACCTTAAGATCATGCAGAGAGATTGTTACGGGTGCAGGAGAATATTGTAATTAGATATTAAAATTGCAACAAATACTATTGTGTAAAATAATAATATTATATACATACCATAATATGCATAAACTAAATATACAGTATAAAAGAGTTCAGATACATAACTTCCAAAAGCATACATAACTAAAAATATACATACATATATATTTTACATGTTTCGCAATCATTGAAACAAACTTTCGCAGTTTGTTTTTGAAACACAGTTTCGTCTCTGACCTCCTGATCTCAAGAGGGAGCGTATTCCACAGCCGCGTAGCCGTTACTGTAAACGATTTGGACTGATACTGATACTAGTGATGAACCGACTGAAACGATTGTGTCTTTCTTCTAAATATTTATTAATATTAAAAAGCTGAAAAGTTTAGTTTGTTTCAACGCGCTAACCTCAGGAAATGGAAGTCTCGTTCTTTAAAAAAATATTTTTGTGTTGGATAGCTTATTTATCGAGGAAGGCTATAGAACATCACACTACGACGGGAGGGGCGGAAGCAAACTCAAAACACGTAGACGCAGTCGCGGAGAACCGCTTGCAAATGAATAAATACAGACTACAATTATTTTGAAACATCAACCAAAACAGCTGTCAGTCGTGTGTTATCTAATCTACCTCTAGTTTATTAACCCTTTGAACGCCGTTGACGGATATATCCGCAAACTCAAGACGATATTTTGACGCCTTTGACGTATATTTCAGTATTCAAATTAAACGGATAATTAAACATTGTACCATACACAATTTTCTTCAAATAAACATATAGACATTTAGTTTATTTCCTATTTATTAAATGAATTGAGTACAACAACTGAAATTAATAAGTTTTCAGTTAATACAAAAGGGTTTTTTACGTGACTAAAAAATGACATAATTTACTACCCACCACGACGCCAGAGACGGATTTATCCGTCGAATAGTGATGTCCATGCGTTTATTTGTAACCGAATTCAAAAAAGGAGGAGGTTATCAATTCGACTGTATGTTTTTTATTTTTTTGTATCTATGTTACCTCACATCTCAGTCGTTTGTCGACCGAATCGAAAAATTTTTCGCCTACCTAGAGGGTGTACCTTCTAGTTGGTCTCATTTTTTCCATTTTGGGATCTGATGATGGGATCTTGGTGTAATTGAGAGAAACCCCCAAATTTTAAAGGCACGTATACTGTTTCTTTACTAGAATCTTAATGTTGACGTGTTGTTACGTCTGATAGTATCATAAGGTGCAACTCCCCCCCCCCCCCCCCCCCGCTTATGTAATCACAAAAAAGTCTTAAATAAACTCTTCACCATTGAAAGGAAAGGAATCCGTTTTACGCAAACAATTTCTTTTTGGAGTCGGTGCCATCACTTTGACCATCAAGCATCAACTATCACAGCACCGACTCTAAAAATAGATATAGCCTCTAATAAACTATTTCGTGTTTTAAACCATGCCAAATATATATTATCAATTATTTTAACTTGTCCTTATGATTTATACATTGCCATCTAATTTACTAACTCGGCCACGTAGGATTTTGAACATTTCTTCTCTTTTTAGTTTTATCGATATATATAACAAGTTAGTGTGAAGTAAGAACTTCACACTAAATTATCTAAAAAATACCCCTCCACACACGCCATTGACATATTATTCCGTCGCTAGGGCTGGGAATCAACTGCTTGACTGATATGTTCAATACTTGTTTTTGTAAGGTTTTTTAAATAAAAATCCGTTTGTAGTAATGTTTTTTGTTTCGAAATAAAAGTATTTAAATCTGTTGTGTTATTTACTTTATTTTATTACGGTTTGCACTGCATTTTATTTATTTTTGATAAAGTTTATCGATAAAAGTTGAACAACACTGGTCCTTTGGTCTATTGCACTATCGAAAATAGAGCCCGGCGTGGTTGGCATATTCCATGTTTTTATGTCTGGCGTTCAAAGGGTTAAGCTAGTAACATAACTGGAGAGCGAGACATTAAGTGGGCATAGATTTTTGACCGAAATTTTGGACGGAAACTGCACCTTATTTTGTAGAAAAATTTGCAACCGAGAGCTCCGTTGCATACTTAGTACTGCTACTCGCTAAGAGTAATCAGTCCATTACCTGTGGTAGGTATGTTATTAGGTTATTAAAATGTGCAAGTAGCCGAGTTCTTTGACGCCTTACCACTTTCAAACGAAAAGCGCTTGCACACACGACACAAGAACGTTGTGAAATAAAAGTTCAAACAATAGACGATGTGAGGTGCAATCGGTTTTGGCTAATAAGGTTATAAGGCGGCGGTTACCTCTATAGTACGTGATACGCTACCTCCATGCTTTAGAATTCAGCGACGATCTTGGAGCACGACAGCGACAAATTACGTCCAACAATATTCAATAATGTATGAATACTTTTTAGCCGATTTGTAATTTTAGTCTTAATTTAAACCTGGTACTATCTTTATTATTTAGTGGGTAAATGTCCAGTTTATAATGGAATCATGCGATCTCGCATTTCCCTTCAAAGTTGACCTGTTTGACGATGTTTGACACCTACTATCCGCTCTACTTACTACGTGTGATCAGCCCATTACTAGGTAGAGATTGTCTTATCTGAAATGGCGCTCCCCACTACCCAATAAGTAAAACGACACTTTATCTGTTTCGGGAGCGTCGACTTGGCCGCGAATTAAGATCTGTGGCCGTAGTGTGAGTCGGAGCGAGACTTACTCGATCAAACTCGAGCGCGTTAACGTGAATCCATATGGGATTGAATCAGCGCCGTCTAGTGGCTAACGTTTTCACTAAAACAATCCCATATAAAATGTCTCGATGCTCGCGCTCGATGCGTTTGATCGAGTAAGTCTCGCACCAACTCGCACTACGGCTTCTGTATGCCTACGTCACGGTCGGTCACGTGTGATAAATCTGACAACATTAGATGAAACAAAACGTCCGCTCTCTTGCGCATTAACGTCAATAAAGACAAGTTGGATAACAAATCGTTTAATAGTGCCACCAACTTATGTGAAGTACGACGGAAGTGCGCCACGATCGAAAAAAGCTGCCATTTTTCACAAAAATAAACAATTCTGGCTTTTAAATACACGTCACGTACACGATCAAAAATAAAATAAAAAACTATTTATTTTATCTTTCGCATTCGCATCGCGGAGTTGACGCCAAATAGCATTCTCTGTAACTTATACTCTAGGGCTTAAGAGAATTGAACTGTAGGTATGCTATTTTATTGTTCGTCTCCTTGCTCGCTATAATTATAGTGTATACATATATATTATAGTGTATGTAATATATTATGATTTATTGTGTATTTTTAACACTCACAGTGTCATATTTTATATTCATAAAGATGAAGTAAGAAACCAAAAATTTGCGCACGGGCTGGACTTGAACCAGCAACCTCTTGGCTGACCGGGCCAAACGCTCTTACCATATGGTTATTACATCTTTATGAATATAAAATATGACACTGTGAGTGTTAAAACATTCTAAAACATCATACTGACTTGTACCGGCAACAATTAAGTTTTCAAAGTGACAATTGTATTTACATTTTTGGCCATCCTTCAGATAAGTTGAGGCAATATAGTCTTACCGGGAACTAAATATCAATGCCAATAGTATTCGTATATGTATTGCGTTCATATTTTATATTAGCTTGTGTGCGTAAATGAGATAGTGGGGCGCGTCTTTACATCTTAGACCATCCCTAACTGGGTATGTCGAAAACCTACTACACGATAAACGATGACTATAATAAATCACGTGACACGCTACCTCCATGCTCTGGAACTGCGCGGCGAGCTTGGAGCACGACAGCTTGAACTGCTTGACGATGTTGGACACCTTCTCGAAGCGGTGCGCGTCGCGGTGAGGCCGCCGCTGGCAGTGCGACACTACAAGGAACGTCGCGCGCTCGAATAGGAGCACCTGGAGTTATTATTGACAATTTTAATAGTAATAGAAATTATGTTTGAAATCTTAAAAATATATATAAGTACTAGTGACCCGCCCCGGCTTCGCACGGGTGCAGTTATGATAAAAAATATGGAATTACGTATTTTTAACATAGCGCCATCTATTGAACTTACTCAATACAGTCAACAGATATCGCCAGCTGTTAGAATCGTTTGGAGCTAACATATAATTGTGACTACTAAATAATAGACAAATAATTTGTAATAAAATAATATTGCGACTTTAAATAGAGATGTAAGCTATCCTATCTTTCAAGTGAGATCAAATTGCACACGATGTGAAAAATTTGATTAAAATCGGTTAAGTAGTTTAGGATTCCATCGCGAACAATCATGTGACACGTAATTTTTATATATAAAGTTGTGGGAAACATAGTTGTTATAGATAACCTGTATGTTTCTCAAACTTTGCTGCGTGCTCAGTGGGGGAAACAACTTAATGATAGCGCTCGCAGTGACCAAAATAAAAACCGTTGGAGGACATCTGACACCGTTTCTTTAGAAATTTTAGTATAACATTTACTTATGTGCATTATACAGGGTGTAACAAAAAGGCGAAATATAATTTAAAGGACGTGTAGAGTAGTTAATGTGTAGTTCCTATGCAAAACCACAAACTCGTGCGAGTATAAATTACTGAGTAAATTGATGAAGTTTTAACAAAAACTTATCGGTAACATACCATTAAATATTATTTCGCCTTTTTGTTACACCCTGTCTTTTATTACTACGTAAAAATAGACTATAGATTAACGTTATTAAATAGAATAAATGGATAATACAAAATTTCATTGAAATATGGTAAAATTACTTTTTGTAATGACAGCCAGCGATTTGTTATTTCAACATCCTCCAATAGTTTGTTACGCCGCGCTGCTGTCGCGCACAGTCCCGATAGATAACACTAAAACCATTTATTCATTAGTAGGCCCACTTGCGCATGATGATTTAACCTGAGATTACACTAATTCTGTATTAAATCATCATTCTGTCTCGGTCAGTTAAATGACGTAGACAGAGACAGAATGAAGATTTAATCCAGGATTAGCGTAATCCTGGATTAAATCATCGTGCGCAAGTCCGAAACACGTATTGCGCGAAGACTAGCCACGTCGGGCATCGCAACCTGATGACGCGACACTTTGAGACACAAATGTGTCGCGCTTTGATGTCACCAGACAAGTTTAGAAAGTGCTTGATTGATAGTTTTGTTGTGTAAATCTGTGCCTTTATTTAATTATTAAAGAAATAGCTTGCAAGTAAAAGAAGCCCAAGTGCATTTTATATTATTAAGGTTGTAATGGCAAAACACTATAAACACAAAAATATAATAAGAAGTCGATTCCTAAAACATTGACGGACTAATTGTTAGTAGTTTTAAGTGTACACACAGCCTTTGTACCATGTCAGAAATTTTAATGTAATGTTTTTATTAAAACCTATTCAGTAGTTTTTGCATGTCAGTAGCAATAAAGTTTGTGGCATTTCTTTTCTTTCGCATTTTATAATACTAGTTGGATTAGAGGCAATCTTGATGTACTTATTTATTTTAATATTGACATACTTTAGTTGTCCTACTAACTGATGGCTGACTAGTGACTCATAGCTTTTATTGTATTTCTTTTTAGTGTAGTGAATCATGTTACCACATGTTATTTCATACTTCCATAAACAACACTATATTGATACAATAACACACAACATGTGAAGTGTTTAAAGTTACAAACCTCATCCGCATCCACTATAGCTGCAAACTGTTTCAGTGATGATTCTAGCGCTTTGACATTAGGTATTAACTTGTATACTATACTTGACCACGCCCTGGAAACAATTTTGTAATAATGTTTAAGTTATTAAAAATAGTAAGAACTACAAAAAGCATCCTTAATGAAATCTATATCCATACATATTAAAAAAAATGCTTTACTCACACCACTTTATAACTCGAGACCAGATTAGTTGGGATGGGACCACTATTTATGTATAAACAGAAGCTATTTTGAACTAGTTCAGTAAACAAACTGATAATAATATACATCTTAAGTTATTAACTTTCTGTTTATGTAACAATGTATGGATAAATGTGTCACAGAATAGATTACAATTGAAATTAAATTGAATGTATAATGCAATAAGGTGTGCTTTATTAAAGTATCAAGTTTATTAAGAATGAATGGGAATCAACGGCTAATCAGCATAATCATAATCAGCCTCAGAATATCCACTGCTGAATATATGCCTCACCCCTTGGTTTATTAAAGCAACAAGCTACATGATGTGGCCTGCAGTAATTTCATCCTCAATTAAAGAATACATTAAAAAAATCTGTTTCCAACTCACTTGTACAGAGTTTCATCCCATATGCTAGTTCTGAAACATGTGCACTCAAGAGGCTTAGAAAGCCTTTTGAGGTCCTCTTCCCTCTCCCTGAATATTTCATCTCGCTGCTCCTCTGACACTAAATCCATTTTGTGTACTAGACAGAATATCCGAGCTTCTGGAGAGTTCTGCAATATTTTTAATGTGGTAGTCAACATTACCAACATTATTTACTTGATTGTGAAAGGTAATCATAAAAGAATAAGGTCAAACCTATTCAAAATCAAAATTAGTTCTGCATTGCTCTTTACCTGTAAAATAGCTTCTAAACATGACTGATAATAGTGCATATCTTTTTCCATCTCCCTACTCTCCACATCAAACACATATATTAATACTTCTACATTACGGAAGATATTGTCTCTCTGTGATGCAAAGTAGTTCTCCATGAAGGCCTCCTGCCCCCCACAGTCCCACAGATTGAGAACCAGGTTACCGAGGAACCGGACATGTGAGTGTTCCACATCAACTGCAAAAAAAGGTGGTGATCACTAATAACATTTGCCACTAAACAGGAACATGCAAGTTCAACCAAAACAACCCATCATTAGACTTACTTGTTGCTCCCAAGCGCCTCGTGTCTCTTGCTATGTAATTTGCAAATATTATGGATCTCATACTGGTCTTTCCAGATCCACTTTTACCCATCAACAGTACCTAAAACCCACATATAAACAAAAGTATTTCATAATGTTAAAGCTATCATCTGTTGTGATTCAAATAATAAATATTACAGAAATTAGAATGCATCATCATGAAAAATTATAAAATATTTGGTACCTTTTTCTTCATGTTGACAAAGCTCTGCTGGGTCAAGGGTTCAAAACTTTAAATTTGAAGAGTTAGATTTTATTACACACTAAATAAATATAATAATTATGTCTGAAATTTAACAGAAATGAAATATTACCAATGGTAATAATCAAAAATAACAACTACCTACTCGAATTTAATATATTTTTTGGTAAAAGTAGGCGTAAATCATGAATCGTCTCATTCATTCACACAAATGATGACATTGATGACAGACCATACTTTTACGTGACAGACTGACAGTGACACTTGACAGTTATGTTTTTTTAAGCAATCCACCTTACAATCCAAGCTCCAAATCTTTTTTTGAGAGGACGTGGTGTGTTAAATTGGCTGTTTGTTTGATGGAGCACGCACGCATCAGTCAGCTCAGCAGCTCAGTACAGACAGACAGAACTCAGATTTCAGAAGCGGAGAGAGACAGTTGTTTTAATTATTGAAGACTTTGATTTAGCTGTAGGGGTACGAAAGTCTTTTGCAGTTTGCGTTGCGTTGCGGGTCTAAAAAACTGGTGTGGTGTGTGGTTGTCATTTATGTATTTACTGAAGACTATAGGGATAAAATCCTTTGCCTTTTTCATAATGAAAAAGCAAAGAACACTTTACCAAGTTATGTGTCGGTCGTTTTGAGTTTTGCGCGGGAAACGAAAAGGGAAGGATGGACTTTTATTCTTCATTTTAGAAATTGTTTTTTTCGGGTCAATTATTGTGTTTGTGCAGTGGAATTGTCATAATTGTTTGTGGTTCCGAAGAAAACTATGATGTTTAAGTGAGAATTATAGTGAAGCGAGCTTTTATCGCGCCGTCTTCCTACCCGGATCACTGTTCCTCCGCTTAGAGTTAGTTTTAGTTTAAAGTGTTGAAAAATAAAATACAAATGAAGAATTGTCTGTATAGCGTACAGCCAAAGACGTGAAACTTGTATATAACAAAAAGTCACGTGTCAATTGTCATGTCTGTCAACCAACTCGGTGATTCGTATTTGTACAAATTTGTCAAAAACAGACGAAATTCGCTAAAACGTGCGAATTTCTAGTAAAAGAATACCACGATGAAACCTTGTTTCGGTTAAAACATTATATCACAATGGCTCGTCATCGGAATGTCCGTAATAGGAGTTATTCCGACGATTACGATTACGATGATCTGTACGGGCATTCCGTGGAAGAAGAAAGCTGTTTGTCACCGAGTGATGCTGAGCAGTGGATGTACGATCGTTCCAGAAATCAGCAAGCTATATCATCCTTCTTAGACAGTCATAATGATATTCAAGAGGAGGCCGAGGACGAAGCTTATGATGCATCACACCCTGGACTGGAGCGGCGCGATTCGGTTGACCTTCGGAGTCTCAATCTAAACGAGGATGAAGAAGCTCAGTTAATGTCCTGTCTCGACGAGTTGCGAAATGTGTTAGGTGACAGTATACCTGATAATGTACTCATACAATCTGTACTCAATCATAAGTTTGATTTCAATAAAGCCTTAGATGAAATTCTTAACAATAAGCAGAGTAAAGACTACGAGAAGCCTAAAGAAGAGGCTGTAAAACCACTGCCTATTGTTAATATTGAGGCAGCAAAAGATATAGTGTCAACAACTACAAAAGCTCCTAAAGTAATCACTACCAATTTGGAGCCTAAAGTTAAGGGTGTTGTCAAAGGATTTCAAATCACATCTGGCGATGGAAGTTCAAGCAGTTCCCAGACCCCGAGAGACCAGTCACCTGTTGCTGAGAGAGGGTCCACCCCAAAGCTTGACGATGACAGTAAAATTGCAAATGTCAAGGTCAAAGATAGTAAAACAGATCCAAATAAGCAATACACAGATGAAAGGGGATCTGATAAAGATCACTTGTACATTGTTGTGATAGGCCATGTGGATGCAGGAAAATCAACACTTATGGGACGTCTGCTGTGTGATCTTGGAGAAGTCAGTCAAAGGACATTGCACAAGTATGAGCAAGAAAGTAAAAAGATTGGCAAACAAAGCTTCATGTATGCTTGGGTTTTGGATGAGACTGGCGAAGAGAGAGTAAGGGGTATTACTATGGATGTTGGAAGAGCACAGTTTGAGACAAAAACAAAGAAAGTAATAATTCTTGATGCTCCTGGACATGCTGATTTTATACCTAACATGATAACAGGCGCTGGTCAAGCAGATGTTGCCTTGTTGGTGGTTGATGCCACCAGAGGAGAGTTTGAATCAGGATTTGAGCTTGGTGGTCAGACTAGAGAACATGCCCTACTTGTCCGTTCTCTTGGAGTAAATCAACTTGCTGTTGCTGTCAATAAGTTGGACACCACAAATTGGTCTCAAGACAGGTTCAATGAAATCACAAAAAAGCTTAAAGCTTTTTTGAAACAAGCTGGCTTTAAAGACTCTGATGTCTCATTTGTGCCTTGCTCTGGTTTGACAGGAGAGAACCTAATCAAACCTCCAGGTGAGCCTGAACTATTGAAATGGTACAATGGACCGTGTCTTCTAGATGTAGTTGATAACTTTAATGTACCAGAGAGGCCAGTATCAAAGCCTTTAAGAATGTCTATAAATGATGTATACAAAGGCACTGGTTCAGGATTTTGTGTTGCTGGACGTATTGAGAATGGAATAATGAACAAAGGAGACAAGGTTTTGGTATGTCCAACAAAAGAAATGGCTGAAGTTCGTGGTTTAAGTATCAATGATTTATCAAGTAATGTTGCTTTTGCTGGGGACCAAGTTACTGTTACTATTTATGGGATAGATATGCAAAATGTATCTGTTGGATTTATACTCAGCGACCCAGTGCAACAAGTCCCAGTAACATCACGGTTTGAAGCTCGTCTTGTAGTATTTAATGTTAAGGTTCCCATAACAAAGGGATTTCCTGTTTTGATTCATCACCAGTCTTTAGTGGAGTCTGCCAACATTGTAAAGCTGAAAGCATTGCTAAATAAAAGTACAGGAGAAATCTTAAAGAAAAAGCCTAGATGCTTAGGAAATAATTCAGTAGCTGTTGTAGACATTGAAGTTTGTAGACCGATTTGTGTAGAGCGTTATAAAGATGTCAAAGAACTTGGACGTGTGATGTTGAGGGTCTCAGGTACTACAATTGCAGCAGGCCTTGTGACTGATATTTACAACACCTGATAAAATATTTGCTCTACTGTGATAACAAATTATTGTAACAATATGCATATTACCTACATGAGATGCCTTTGCTGTTAGAGACAACTCGCACAACACTAATAATATGGAAGTGTAAAATAATGTATTGTGCTATGAAAATACATAGTTGTAATTACCAAATAATTTATTGCAATAATAAGGAATAAAGTTTTTTTCCCAGTTAAAAGATCATTTTTTATTTTCCTTAATTGTTCACAATTTCAGATTATTGACGTTGATTCGTGTTTATTTATTTGTCGATGGTGAAACAGGCCCTGAGTAAATAAATAAGCACAATCTATACCTACTAATATTATAAAGATGAAGTTTGTTTGTCAGAAATTACTGAAACGAGTTGAAATGTTATTTTTACGTTAAATAGCCCATTTATCGAGTAAGGCCCCATTACGATGATTAAACCATTTTCATCTTTTTTATATTTGTCGGAAATTCGTACAGTAGAAAAGTTCCTAGAAGGTAATCGTATTAGGAGAGAATACCTACTCAGTGCAGTTGTGGTCAGTAGCGAGAGCGTAGACCGGCTTGAACCTTTTTGCTTCATTAATGCGCCTACCGACATTGGTACATTGATACAAATACAAATATATTTATTTGCCATTATGTAGGGTATAGCGATGTGCCGAGTACGGTTTGACTCGAGTCAGACTCGATTCCTGGTTTGGACTCGCTAACTCGAATACCAATTTATTTTGATTCGAGTACACCGGACTCGATTCCGGTACTCGAGTCAGGAAGAATCGATTCGTACTTGCTAACTCGATTCTATTTATGCGAGTCCAACTAACTCGAGTCTAGTATACGAGTTTTGTTTTGAACACAAACGAAATAACTGAAAAGGGATAAATAATAACTTAGATACATAAATATTTAAAATCATAAAGCGTGGGTTTCTTCATAATCGGATATGAGCAATGTTTCTTTTCGATGCCAACCGCAACATTAAGAAGAAAGGACTCGGTTATGAGGGTTGATTCGAGTCCAGCCGGAATTGAAATACTGACTCGAGTCCAGCCGGACTCGAATCAGTATTCGAATACCAAACATAGAATTCGAGTCGAGGGAATCGAGTCATGATTCGAATACCGTATAAACTGACTCGAGTCAACTCGATCCACCAAAACGACGACTCGGCACATCACTAGTAGGGTACAATACGTGAAAATGCGGTCTTGTGTCATGTGACATTACAGACGAAACGTGGTATATTTCTTTGCTCTTGTCTTGTGTAGTTACCGAGACCGGCAAGCCTACAGAAATGTTTAGTGTAGTCCACAGAGAACTTTTGTATATATAGAAAGTGTAGTCACAACACAAAAAATATAACAGTATGGTTTAGGCTGACATGTATCGACACGATGCGATGTAGAGTCGGTCACACTTCATTCATTAATTAGTATGTTAGGTACTTCGCTATCAATAATACGGACAACGATTGTATTATCGTATTATTGTTGTTTTGCTATCAGTTTATCGCTTATTATATGAAGTGCGTGCGACCGACACTCCATCGCGTCGTCGTCAATACATGTCAGATTAAACTAAACATTTCTGTTGAAAAATAGCCTTTATCACAATTATAGATAAATGTCACAAATGTCTTGCTTGAGTGCTACCTATCGTATGTACAGTCGTCCAGCACATTAGGTTACCCACTTTTGTTGCAAACTATTCCTTATTATAACGTCATTAGAGTTTGCCTTGCCGTGCTGTTGTCCGTACAACAAGGCGGTGCACACTCTCGGGGAGTCCCCGCGCGCTATATGGTTTAGAGTGCGCTAAAATGGCGGGATCATGACTGGGACAATTATTTCCGTAAATATTTTTTTTGATCCAACTTTGATAGATTTTGTCCCTTTGTTAAAAAATTGTTTCCATAAATATTTCAAAAGATATTAAAATAAAGATTCGCCATCTTGACGTCAAGGCGGGACCATTTTTTAATTGGAAACAAATGCGCCCAGTCATAGACTTGACAGTGTCATTGACTACAACGAGTGAGCTATTTGATATACCTACGTTGATTATACAGGGCAATATTAATTATTGTTGGCTGCTTGAAAATACAACGTTAAGTATCAAACTTAATACTCCAATGTCTAGTGCCAATTTTCTGTTGATCAATTTAAAATATGGAATTATCTTAATTGCTGCGATATTACAAAAAAAAATAGCTTATAAAACTACATAAAAGTGCCTACAAAAACTTTGAGACAAAACCCGAAACGGGAGAATTGTTGCGTTACATAATGTATTATTGATGATGTGCCTCCTGTTAAGTTGGCTGGCGTGGCACTAAAGCATGTGTGTAAATTTAAGTATCTTGGATATGTATTAACTGCAGATTTAAAAGACTATGATGATATTGAGCGTGAACGGCGGGCGCTGGCGATAAGAGCGAACATGATAGCCCGCAGATTTGCACGTTGTTCGTATCATGTGAAAGTCACTCTCTTTCGAGCTTTTTGTTGCTCTTTTTATACGTGCTCCTTGTGGGTTAGACACCCAAAGCGAGCGCTAAACGCTCTTCGCGTTCAATATAATAACGCTTTCAGGGCGCTGTTGCGGCTGCCCCGCTTCTGCAGCGCGTCGTTGATGTTCGCTGAAGCGCACGTTGATGGCTTCTTTGCGACAATGCGCAAGCGAGCAGCCTCGATAGCGCGGCGGATGCGGGCCAGCGGCAACAGCCTCTTGACTGTAGTCGCAGGGCGGATGGATGGTCCTTTCATGCGACACTGGATGTCACTACACGCACCGGTGCCCAGTAATAATTTACTAACATAGTCACTAAGCAACCTTTGTTACTAACAAACTTGGACTGATTGTAATTGTCTGACATTGAAATAAATTATTATTATTATTATTATAAGGCATATGTAACAAGCCATCCTGTACCGTACCATGAGTCAACAACGGTTTTACTCACTAACGACGACGTAAAATGCAAAATTGCATAGCGCTAAAATTCACTCTCACTCAGGTCACTGAGAGAACTGAAATTTTCCATACAATAAATGACGTCGTCGCTAGCGAGTAAACTCATGGTAACGGTACTGGTGAATTACGTCCCCTTCCCATTATCCTACTCGGGACAAAGACGGCTCCAACAAAGTAAACTAACTAACTAACTAATCGAATAAGTAGTGTAATTAACACGACTTTCTTTTATGAATATACAGGGTGTGGTCTGTAATAGGAGCATTAAATAAAATGTAGACAAAAAAAGTGTGAAGTATCCAGTAATCAATTCTAAATGGTTTTAATTTGTATTTATATTTTAACAAAATAAAGCGAACCAGCAATGTATCGCAAACAAAAGTGTCCAGTCATAGAACTTGACTTCGTCACTTACTAGAACTAGTTAGCGATTTTGATAAACATTGATTAGGGATTGTAACTTTGGATTACTATATCTCTGAGTTAAAGCAATTTAGAGGACTCTAACTAGGTCAAGGTACGTATATTCTGTAAAATCATTGATCGAAATTCTTGCTACTATTACAGGTCACACGCTTTATAAAGTTAAAAATGAATAATTATTGTCCTGCCGGTTTATCTACCAAAGAACATTACAGTATAGACGACCTCTGGGTCGAGTGGTTAGTACGCTGGTTTCAGGCGTCACCATCTCGTTAGGTTCCGGGTTCGATTCGATCTTTTCTATATTGTCTCGGGCTGGGTATTGTGGTACTACCGTTGTATCTAATTTCCATAACACAAGTGCATTGGCTACTTACTTTGGGATCAGAGTAATGTATGTGATTGATGTCCAATATACAAAAAAAATGGAGCCCTGCTACTGTAATTTTTCATAAGAACAACTGAAAGCGTCAAATTAAGGGTCGGTTTCACAATCGTTATAAAAAGCTCCGTAAGTCTTGTCTTTAATATTTTTATTCGTTGAATATTTCTTTCATTGCGATTATGAAACAGGCCCTTGTTACACGAAATCCCAAAAAAGGTAACATTCTTCGGTTCCACATACATTTCATCCCCTTTGAATACTCCAAAGCACGTACAGCAAAAATAAGAGGCAAAATTAGAATGTATCAGGCGTATGTCGTCTATTAATGACATTTGTAATTTATGCCAAATTACAAATTTCACAAGGGTAAGTATATTATAAATCTTAAGGTTATAAATAGGAAAAGATTTAACATAACTCCATCGAAAACCATAAATACATTATTAATATACATTATATTCTTAATATCCATATACATTAATAAATCTGACAGTTCGAAACTAGTATACCTAGGGTAGGTGCTTCACAAAAAACAAAATATTTTTTTAAGAAAAAAAAAAATCTCAAGCCATCCATCAGGACACTGACTAAAGAAATAAATTCTCGCCTAAAACGGTGTTCTTCTTTTAAAGAAGCAAGAGTTTATTTAAAACTTTTTAGTGCATTTGGTTTTTGAAGTCGATTTTCGTTTTTTTTTGTAAAAGTCAATTTTATTTGCAACTTTTTAATGACGAAGAGGAGTTGCACCTTTTGACTCTGTTCTTTAATAAGTTAACGATCTGGCGTCATAATCACTGAACTTCTAAGAGTTTAAGTGTTTCACAATTTGCTCAGCTCCGCAAAATAGAGATTATTAGACGTAAAAGAATGTCAATGTTAAGATACACTGGCACAAAAACACTATACTTGCCTTTAAAATTTTAGGTTTTTCCTCGATTACACCAAGATCTCATCATCCCAGATTGGCAACAATGGTTGATCCCATTTTCCCACAAAAAGTAATAGTTATTATACTTCTTTTAACTCAAGAACGGGTGAACAAATTTTAATTATTTTTACATTGGATCCGTCTTTGTCTTAAATAAGATAATTGGAAGGAGAAAGAATTCACTGGGACTGCTTGGTTTTACATTATACACTAAACATTAATGTTTAGGGGCAGAGGCCTGATACATAATTTAATGCAACAAATCTCCTGTTTGGGTTTTACATTAAATTTTTTGTAGGTGCTTTCTATAGTTTTTAAGAAAATCAAGCTAATGGAACCGCAGCGGATAGATTATTTTCTTATTTAAAATTGATCGGTATAAAATTGGCACTAGAGTTTGGAGTATTTAGTTTGATACGTAAAGTTGTATTTTCAAGCAGCCTACAGTGGCCATAGTAACGTCAAGAAGGCGAGACCACAAACTTTATGCAATATCTTTTCAAATATAAACGGAACAATTTTTAAACAAAGGGTCATAATCTAGCAAAGTAGGGTCAAAACAATGACTGTGAAATAGTTATTCCAGCAGTGATCCCGCCAGTTTGACGCACTTAAGATTTATATGGAATTTTAGTATAACCCCAGATAATATACTACTACTAAGTATAACATATATAAGAGGGCTCTAATAATAGATTTTCTTTATACCTACATTACCGTAATTCTTACCGTTGTTTGTATGTTTATTTTTATTTATTTTTAGTGAAATGGTCTGCAAATATATAGGCAAATCATTGCTTTCCTTCTTATTGATAGTTATTTTAAGTATAGAGAAGCCCTTGTACCTATATTATTCTGAATTTTATAAAATAGGTCGGTACCTATCCAACCGCACAATAAAATATTTACATTTCAGTTGTTGTATATCTTTAGCTGCATTGTATGTAGGGTTCCCAACTTTTTTTTCAACAAAAAAAGTATATCAGGGTCGGAGAAGAAAAACAAACAGTATTTCAAAAAATAAAACAGTATTTTTTTTTAACTTTTAAAACATATCTTTTAGATCTTCTTGCACAAGTTAACAATATGATATTACTTTTGAACTATTCATAAGCCTCTTCACAGTTTGAATTCAAATTAAAGAGTATAAGAAGTTCATTAAAAAAAAATAGGATGCTCTATTTCTGTCATCCCGCCTCTTTGCATTCATTACCGAAAAAACTCTTTCGGTGTAGGCAGAAGTGGCGTTTTTTTTTCGTGATATTCACGTACATTAACAGTTTTGTACAAAATTGTAGTTCGTGTATGGACGAACATACCTATACTTTATAATATTAACAGATTTTTTGCCCCGGATACCAGCCACCAGTGGACATAAAAACAGTATTTTCCATACTTTTTTTTTGTCCAGCAGTAAAAAGTATAATGTAGCTGAAAACAGTATAATACTGTTAAAAACAGTATGGTTGGGAACCCTAATTGTATGTCAGTCTGTCAATACATCACAATGCTTTATGTGTTGATCGGCAACGCGCCATATTTACTTTACAATTTGTTATAGAACATATGGTTCAATCGTGATTCCGGGAATTCTACGATTTCCTATAAGAGGTAGGTAGGTATTAAAGAGATAATTCTGCATAAGGCTTAGTTCTAGTCTGTGTTTTGAATTTATACCAATAATATGTACCTACCCAAATAAATACCTATAGACTTTTTATTCAAGGGAATTACACAATTAACTACCATGTGCGCACATTATTAAAACTTTGACCTTTCTACTTAGACCTTTGATTTGAATCTAGTCTGAGAAATCTAGAGCAGAGCAAAATTTTGAGCTGTTCGCTAAATGTTTTGTTCCTCTAACTCACTAATAAAAAGTGGTCTAACGTTAATTTAGGTATAAAAGCGGTCCCAGCTAACTGTGTTTCATCCCATAGCCAGTTGTATGGTTATTATCCTATTTGGTGCAACGGTAAATCCAACAAAGTAAAATTCATGAAAATCGGTCTACCCAGTACCCATTCTTGAGTTATAAGTGGTGTAACTAACACGACTTTCTTTTATGTACCTACATAGATAATAGAGGTACCTAGTACCTAGTTATTATTACTTCTGGCTTATGCTGATAATATTTCTAATGAATTAGGTATCTTGGTGGATCTGCATTTAATTCACGTCTGTATACCTTGCCGATAACCCAAGCTGTTTGTTTATAATACATTAACAACGCTACAAACTTATTGGTATACGCGGGACGAGCGCGTTCGACTTCATACTGGCACTCTTTTTCTCAATAAATAAATTAAACTTCGGAACGATTTTCGAAAATTTGAATCAAGATGATATTTAAATTGAAAAAAAAAAGATAATTTAGACTTCGAACTTGAAGACATTTAAAGATATTCCCGTATGTTTTGGATTTGGATTTTAGTTCGCTTTTCAGCCGTGTCCCAGGATAAGTTGGTCGGCGAGCAGTCCCGATGTGAAGAATGTTTTATTTGCGGCACGATGACTCAGTCTAGTCTGTATAAGACAAGCTTGTTGTTAGCGATAAGAAGCAGTATTATTTGGTTCGACTCTACATAAGCATTCGCAATTCGTTCTACTGAAAAAGTTTAGTTATTGTTTTAACTAAGTGACAAAATTTTCTTCTAAGCAGTTTCTTTTTCAAGTAAGTAAAGTTTTGAATTTTAAGTGTATTTTAGGCACATTGAGATTTCAAATTATTAACGCCATTTATATGAGCATGCAGAATGCGTAGTTGTTGATCATAATGACTTATTTGTATGAGTAGCGTCGCTACAAGCTACAAGAGTTTATAGAGAACCTCTATGTAAGCTTATTTCTATTCATCTATAAAAACATTGCTGTTCTGACGGTTTTTACGCTTTCCTAGTTAGAAATATTATATCTATGAGGTTCGTTTGAACTAGAGATTAGCCGAGTATCATACATATTTGCTGAGTAACGAGGACCGAGTTTTACTCGTTTTTTTTCCCAACCGAGTACTCTGCCGAGAAACTCGGTTAGGTACAATCCAATTTCTGTTTTGGTAAACAAGTTTAAATAAAAAATAGCTTTATCTAACCACTAGAGCGCGATGATCCTAAAAGCCCCATTACTTTAGAATAAGCTGACAAAAGACAATATTTCTTTCGAGAGGTGGGCGGGCACCAAACAAGGTATCCAGAACTAGAACGTTTAGCACGAGTGTTACTATGTGCACCTGCAAGCACCGTGCATAGCGAGTGATTACTTTTCGGAGGCCGGTAACCCCTACGACGCAAAAAGGAATAGGCCGTTACCAGAACTTGCAGAGATCTTTGTGTTGCTGCATCTTATTTTACTTATGTATACTATACTGATAAAACTGAGTGTCTCGGCCGAGTACGAGTATCAAAAAACCTGCCGAGTACGCCGAGTAGCGAGTATTAACCGAGTACTCGCTTCATCTCTAGTTTGAACCATCTTATTTTAACATCAGATTTTAACACCATCTTATTTTGTCGACCTCCGTGGTGTAGTAACTAAGCACGCTGGGTTTCAAGGCGTCGCCGCTCCGAAGTCCCGGGTTAGATTCCCGGTGGGGTCAACATAGAAATCAAAAAATGTATATAAATTGTCTCTTGTTTGGTTGTTGTGGTACCGCCGTTGTGTCTGATTTTAATATCCCAAGTGCATTAGCTATGTTGGCATCAGAGTTATTGGTGTATCTTGTTTTTAAAAAAAAGGCTAATTGCTGTCTCTAACTCCATGCAACTTTCTTAAATGAGCATAAAAAATTTAAAACGCTTTTGCAGAAGTCAAATACTTATGTTGTGGAAAACTTTATTCTGATGTTTTAATTGTTGAAATTTAGAAATTTTCAGTGGACTGCTAATAAGTACCTAAGAGTTATGTTTAACGTCTGCAGTTTTTTTAGCAAGTAAAAGAAACGTTTTTGAAGGTCTAAATATTCTAATGATACTATCATTTTGCCTTCAAACTGCAGTTTACACAAATATTTTAAATTCTCCATCGCTTTTTGTTGTTTTCCTTTAATTTGAGAAATAATATGTTGTGCTAGTTTAATCCTTATAAATCACCACTCGATTAAAGCCGTGATTGAAGTTTTTTCCATCGAACAAAGTTTCATTATCTTATCATATGGTACTCATTCTCAGGTATGTTATTTCCAGATGTCGGTGCTAACGAAATTGGTGGAGTGTCTACAAGAACTGAAGGCTGTGGACTACGCGGACCATACTAAAGCTCGATTCATCGTTAGTACATCTGAAAATGCTTTCAATTATATTTACCAGATTGGTTTGACACAAACAACATTCAATATCGAAGAAAAAAGGACCCTCGGAGCTCTGTTAGCAGAGACTTTAATAGCTTTGCAAATAAATATTGAAAGTACCGCTTGCCTGTACAGAACGAGATTAGACAATGCTGTGCTGGTAAAAAGATCTGCGATTCAGTTTTTGTTAGATGACTATTCACAATTCCCAGTAGGAAATTCAACTTTAGCTGTAAAACTGCAGGAAGTCGACATCGACGAAACTGTTGAGGTACTCGATAAAGTCATTAACAAGTGGAAGCATATGACGGACTCTGACCTGGGTCCGGTCGACAGAGAAAGTGCAGGCGCAAGAGAAGTGCCGGTATCTCATACCTGGTGGTCAGAGTAAAATAGATTTCTTTTTTTCTGATTGTAATAGCTCCTCTTAACTGTTTTATTTTCAAAATGAATTTCTTATCTAATATAGCAGATTCGATCCCTGTCGTAGGACATGTTAAAGGGATATGTCACTACGTCGTAGGGGACACGGAAGGAGGAAATAAAGCTATGTACCAAGCCACCAGGACATCAGCAGTCCTAGGAGGAGGGGCTGCGGGATGTCTCGCAGGCCCTGGAGGAGCCGTACTCGGCGCTATGTACGCAGGTCTGGCTACGGATGCTGTGGCTTCCGTAGCAATGGATGAATCACAAGGAATCGTTAAAGGATGTAAAAATATCGCTGAAGATCTCAAAGATGGCAAAAACCCAACCGGTTCCATACTGAGCACAGGATTTCAGGTAGGGATGGATGGAATTGGTGGTTTAGGAATGGGTGGCGTTTCTAGTGCCGCAAGTCAAGTTTCTGAGAAAGCAGTGGCGAAAACAGTGGAAAATGTTGCAAAGAAAACGGTTGAAACCATTGGTGAAAAGGCTATTCAAAAAACTGTAAAGGTGTCTGGAGAAGAGATGGTGAAACTAGTGACTAAGAATGTTTCTGAAAAAGTGGTTAAAAAAGCTATACAAACAGCTGCGGTTCAAGCGGAAGTAGCTTTGGTTTCAGCTCATGTTGCCGTCCAAGCCAAGGAAAGAACTAAAAAAGAAGAAGAAGAACGCGCCCGTGAAGCGATGGAACAAAATAAACGAGAACGTAGAGCTAGAGAAGAAAGAGAACGTAGGGAGAGAGAAGAAAGAGATCGTCAAGATAGGGACCGCACAGCTAGGGAAGAGAGAGAACGTAGGGAGACAGCACAAAGGCAACGAGAGGAAAGAGATCGACAAGACAGAGAACGCAGAGTTAGGGAAGAAAGAGATCGCAATAGTAAGAATGAAGGTGGACGTTCTACGGGATCTGGATCTTCACAACCACCACAGGGTGATAAAGATAGTAATCCGGATGGAAAAGGGGATGTGGACTATTTCGCTATATTAAAAGATTTGTTAAGGACACTTCTACGTCGTTTAAGCGAAGCCATTCGAAATAAAATCAACAAAATCTTCAGAAACCTACGACAAGGACAAATAGAATATTTATCAGAGATAATAGAAAGAATCATGACAAGTGGAATATTAAACGAAGTGGTACAAATTGTGATAGAAATGTTATCAGATCATTTTCCACAAGATATATCATTCGAAAATTTGCTTAGCCTCCTGGAGTTTGTTGCGACTTACTTTACCGAAGAGGTAAGTTACCGTACTATCCTCTTCAGAATGTCCGAAACAATATCGAGACAATGCGACAGATCCATACCAAGAATGGAACCTGAAGTTCTTGAACGGACAATACGTTCCGAGTTAATGAATTTGGAAAATCTCGTACAAAGAATTGTAGAGCTATTTCGAACGCTCAGTGCTGATATCGAATCAGAGACTGCAGGTCTCCGTGCCATATCTCCGAATTTTCGAAATATTTTTGCGGCTGTGTACCACTACTTCAAACACAGACAAGTTCCTGGTGACGGCACTCTCTCAGTTCGAGAATACTTTGATTGGATTAGATTTCTACTGCGAGAGCTTGGAACAAGAGCTGAGTACACCGGGCGGTTACAACGCCAACAGACCACAGATGTGAGGGGAACTGTTGTCTGTGATATGTATGTGTCTTTATACGGCAGGCGGGTGAGGGTCGTTGTTAAATTTCAAGGTCGTACAACTGTACTGTCTTCTTGTTTCGTTGTAGAAATTATATACAAAGGAGACAGGGAGGGAACAGTTGTTGTAAATTATTATAAATTTAATTTGTGATAATATTCAATATATTTACACATGGAATTTATTATCCAGTACTTTTTTGATAATAGTTTGTAAGTAATGCTATTAAAATATATACAGTATTGTTCTTGCGCATTTTTGTAATGAATGCGTATCTAATTAGGTACTTCGGGTTAGTAGCCTATGGATTATGACTCCATTTCATAGTTTTGTAAGTAAACAGTAGGTAATATATTTTATTTAGCAGAAAACCATATATAAAGAAAAAAAATGCGTAAGTAAATATTGTAATATGCGTTAATCACCTTTAGAATAATTACGATACTAATAAAGGTAGCTACATATTATTATTGTTTTACTGTTCATTATTTACATCGACGAAAAAAAGCAAAACTCTCTCGTATAATACCATAAAAATATTATCCCTTTGGAATAGAACGACAAAAGCGAGATGTCACTAGCAGCAAACTGTGTGATAAAAAGAGATGGGAGATGCAAAGTAGCAGACCTTTTTTAGCAGCTGTTAATCATTTTGGAAGCCTATGAAGGCTCGCTGAAAATTTCTCTCATTTGAGTTTTTCAAAATGTATGTGAAATTGTGTATATTGTGAAGAAATATTTCTCTTGAAATATGGTGACTTGATCGGTGATTGATTGTTGTTCATTACAGCGGAATAACCCAACATATACCTAATCATCATTCAACAGATAAATTAGGTAGTCTAAATCGAAGCCTCTTAATATACGACTTATACCTATTTACCAATGCGCTTTAAATTTAAAGTACGCAGTTTGATTATTCTATTTGTGGGGGTTTTCTTGAAACCCACCACAATATTAGGATTCGAAACTAATAAGAAGTTATGGAAAACAAGCAACAGATAGGATGATAGAAGGTACAAACACGAAGAATGAAGATTGTATTAAGCACAGCACAAATAATTATATTGAATAGCACAAGCACATAGAATAGCATACAAATTAGCAGTAATATTAAATCAGCACAAGAAAAATGGAAGCGTAAAAACAGAATGAATTTCTTTTTTAAATCACTTGTCATCTTTGACTGTGTCTTTGACGGCAGCGCGCATGCGCGGAGGCAGCGCTCATGCGTAGACGATTGACGTCTCACCGTAGTAGCTGGCCCAAGATCCATAAGCAAAGCGATTTCTTCAAAATAAAACCGCTTGGTCCAAGTTAAATTTTGTGGCGACGGACAAGTCACCACAATACTCCCCCCGGAGACCGTGACTACGGTCGATAAAAATCTGGTAGGCGTACTCTTCGACCGCTGGCTGTCCTCATGACGTCCTTATTAGTCGCCTGGGCTTGAACTGCAGGGGCGTCCTTAGTGTTAAAGGCTGGTTTTAGTCTGTCGATCGAGACATTTACCTTCTTGGTGTTTATGTCTATGGTGAAGAACTTGGACTGACGGCTAAGCACCTTGAAGGGACCACCGTAGGGCGGTTCTAGGGCACCTCTGACACGATTTTGACGAACGAAGACATGGGAAGATTCTTCCAGATCACGTGGAATGAAGAATGAAGACGTAGATACATGTCAGTTGGTTGGACGAGGGGAAAGCTTGGCCATGTACGCGCGAAGACGTGTCGCGTACTGAGTGGCATCAGCTGTCTTGTAGTCGTCATTCGGGCTCAAAAATTGACCGGGCAAGCGAAGAAGCTCGCCGTAAACCAGTTCAGCGGGGCAGGAACGGAGGTCTTCCTTCCAGGCACTGCGATGCCGGAGCGTGGCACATGATCGCCGCCTTGAGCTGGCGGTGGAGGCGCTCAACGATGCCGTTGGCTTGTGGGTGGTAAACTGTCGTGCGCAGGTGGCGCGCGCCAACCAAGGCAGTGAGAGGCTGGAAGAGATGGCACTCAAGCTGACGGCCACGGTCTGTGGTTACCCGCTCAGGACAGCCGAACCTGGCGATCCAACCGGACACAAGGGCTGCAGCACAGGTCTCCGCGGCGATGTCCTTTAGCGGATACGCTTCAGGCCACCGCGTGAACCTGTCGATGACAGTGAGGCAGTACCTGTAATCATAGGACAAAGGTAATGGCCCTACGATATCGAGGTGTATATGGTGGAAGGTGGAAGAAAAGTGGAGGTTAAAACAAACAAAGAAAACAAACGTTAATTTACGTAAAAAGTAAAGACTAAGAAAGAATATTTTTAACCGACTTCAAAAAGGAGGAGGTTATCAATTCGACTGTATGTTTTTTTTTTGGATGTTTGTTACCTCATATCTCAGTCGTTAGTCTACCGATTCGAAAAATTTCGCCTACTTAGAGGGTGTACCTTCTAGTTGGTCCCATTGTTGCCGATTTGGGATCTGAAGATGGGATCTTGGTGTAATCGAGGGAAACCCTCGATTACACGAAGGGATACTAAAATCTTAATGTTGACGTACGAGGGTCAAACTGAAAGTTCTTAGAACTGGCCACTTATAAACAATATAATAAAAAAAATATTCTAAAATTTGAAAATAGAACTCTTTGCCAATATTACTGAGTATATATTTCATTCATTTGTCATTTGTTTTACGATTTGGCGGCAAATTGAAAATTGTCTGTGTCACGTCAACATGAATTTAAGACGAGAAAATTTTCGTGCAATGATTTTTTATGACTTTCGATGTCATTTAAGTCAACAAGAAAGTTATGATAGACTACGATTGGCCTTTCACGATGAAGCCCCATCTCGTGCGACTGTTTACAACTTGTTTAATGAGTTTAAACGTGGTCGCACTAATCTCACTGATGATGTACGTGAGGGACGGCCTTCTACGGCGACGACTAAAAATAACATCTGTGTTGTGCGGCGTATGATAGAGACTGACAAAAGAGTGACCTATCAGCAGATTCGGACAAGCTTAGGCATCGGTATGAGTCAAGTGCACAAAATCCTCCACGAACATTTAGCGGTCAGCAAGCTTTGCGCCCGGTGGATACCTCATAATTTGACTAAGGCTCAAAAACTCCATCGTGTGGATTGGTGCCGTAAAATGATTGAAAGATTTAACGGAGGTGACTCAAATGCTGTGTTCGACATACTAACAGGTGACGAGAGCTGGATTTACTGTTATGATCCTGAAACCAAAAGACAATCTGCTCAGTGGGTGTTTCCTTTCGAGGAGTTGCCAACTAAAGTGAAGAGAGATCGAAGTGCGGGAAAAAAAAATGGTGGCCTCGTTCTTTGGAATGATAGGTCATTTCGCAACAATTGTGTTAGAGGATCAAAAAACAGTTTCTGCAGAATGGTACACTACCAATTGTTTGCCACTTGTCTTGGAAAAAGTTCGAGAGAAACGGCCTCGCAGTAGGATCCTCCTTCACCACGACAACGCCTCGTCGCACACCGCCAAGCGAACGATCGACTATTTGGCGACATCAAACGTTGAATTACTGGGTCACCCGCCGTATAGCCCCGACCTCGCGCCTTGTGATTTTTATTTATTTCCAAAAATTAAAGAAAAACTTAAAGGAAAGCGGTTTATGAATGCTGAAGAAGCGGTGGCTGCGTATCGCGATGCCATTGAATAGACCCCTAAGGACGAGTGGGCAAAGTGCTTTTCCCAGTGGTTCCATCGCATGCAGCGGTGTATTGACGTCAATGGACAATATTTTGAAAAGATATAATAAAACTAATAACTGGCTAATGTAATCAGTTTTTGATTTTCTAAGAACTTTCAGTTTGACCCTCGTATTGTTACGTCTGATAGTCCACATCTTGTGGGGCTGAGCTGATGGTGGAACTCCTTAACGCTTAGGAGTTCAGTAATTATAGTGACAGAACATATGATAGGTAGTTTGTAGCTTCTTAAAGAATAGAGTCATAAGGTGCCCCTTCCCCCCCCCCTCTCTTGTAAACTCTAAAAATGGAGAAATAAAATTAGGTAAGTAACATTTGTAGCTTTAAATGAGATAACCTTTCGATCAGGTGATTTATAACAATGATCCTAAGTTAAACATATTAGTTTACTGCATAATAAACAGTCGGCACATAAAGTAAAAACCGACTTCAAAACCAAAATGCACTAAAAGTCATAAATAAACTCTTGAACATTGAAAGGAAAGGAATCCATTTTAGGGAAACAATTTCTTTTTGGAGTCGGTGCCATCACTTGGAAAATTCAGCCTCACCTGTCGCAGCACCGACTCCAAAAATAAATTTTTAGTGCATTTTGGTTTGAAGTCGGTTTTTACTTTTTTATGTGTCGACTGTTTATTATGCAGTAAACTAATATGTTTAACTTAGGAACATTGTTATAAATCACCTGATCGGAAGGTTATCTCATTTAAAGCTACAAATGTTACTTACTTAAGTTAGTTACTGACATCTTAAATCGGTGTCGTTTGACAGCTTTTACTTGTCCTACTATTCTGTTCTATTCCGATAGGAATATTAATTTTATGTATAATACTTAAATGTAATTATTTCCATACCTAAGTGACGCTCGCGCCATCTCTCGATGATATAAACATCTAACTAATGAATGACAAGAAAACTGCTTGTTCTCTTAACAAGCCGTGTCGGCAGTTGCAGCGTTGGTTTGTGCCGTTGTGAAATTTAATTTCTTACCTATTTCCCAACCCGACACACTGGCTTCGATAGTTATTTCTTCTAATCCTTGTCAACTGGCTCATCTCATCGATTTCCATTAGCTCGCTGATTTCTTTTTGCCATACGTTTATTTTTTGAGAAAGCAGGATAATTTAAATTTCGATTTCAAAAGCAACATAATTCATTTCGCTTTACTTTGTGGATTGTTAAATGTTCCTTAATTAAAAGTTGAGGTCTTTCAAGTGTTTTGAAAGTTTTAAAACAACTTTGCTTGACTGAAGAGAAATTGTAGGCGCAGAAAGCACTTTATGTAACAAAACGCCTCGAAAGAAACTTACAGCAATAAGTTTTGGAAGTGTGGGTTTTCAGTCTGAGTAGCAAATAGGATGAAAAGCTAAAATTTTCGAACTTTCTTGAACGTATTGAATGTCGAACTCGCGCAATTGTTTTGTGGACTCCTCAGTACACACAACAATTCAAAGAGATTAGGCAACAAACACTGTGCATTTACCAAATTACCTTATTGTTCTGTCAATACATAATTTGCGAATAAAATTACCCGTCCTATATTACATAAAGTGAGTTAAAATAAAAGTAATAATAAATATTCTTTATTGCACACCATAAACAATAAATAATTAAAGAAAACACCTATAAACAACGTAGGAGTACAATTCAGACGGGGAATTGCTTGAACATATTTCTTCCAACACCCTAATAATAACATAATGTTATTTTACTCAAATCATTGGCCATTGCTGAATTTTTTAGAAATGTAATATTTCCACAAACAAAATAAATGGCTGTTCGTCTCGCTCGACAAGAAATTCGAAAACTGCTGGTTCAAACGGCTGAATAAACGAACTTTGTAGGAACTGCATTAAAAGTAACTTTTAAAAAGTGATAATATGATTTTCTAATGCTATAACTCGAAAGAAATGAACCCAGTTCATAATATCGTAATTTATAAGTACCTATACCATCTTCCTTCAAGTTAGAAGTATTTATGAGAAATTCCTATACCAAAAAGGTTCGTAAGCCCACATTTCCACTTCGTTGAGTCATCTAATGAACGGAAAATTTACTAAGAACATCGCTCTTTCAACAGCAACCAAAATTAATCTGCAAGGCACAAGTTGAGCTTAATTTTGGAAAGTCCTTTAAGAGCTTGGGTATTTATTACACAAATCAAATTTTTCTTTCTGCGTGAAATGAGCTACCGACTCCTTCGTTGTAAGTACTAGGTACATAAAATACTTTAAGAAATGCAATCGAGAGCAGTCCTCAACTCCAAAAAAATAAATCTTTTCTAAATCAAATAGCTCTAATGTTGTAGTTTTCAATATTGTAAGTTCTTAATCCATTTTTTAGGGTTCCGTAGCCGAATGGCAAAAAACGGAACCCTTATAGTTTCGTCAAGTCTGTCTGTCTGTCCGTCCGTGTGTCACAGCCACTTTATTCTGTAACTTTAAGCAACACACTGTTGAAATTTGGTAGGAAGATGTATCCTGTTAACCGCTTTACGATTCTCATAAACAAAATAAAAAATAACTAAAAAAAACATACATGAAACTAAAACCGTTTTTAGGGTTCCGTAGCCGAATGGCAAAAAACGGAACCCTTATAGTTTTGTCAAGTCTGTCTGTCTGTCTGTCTGTCTGTTTGTCCGTCCGTATGTCACAGCCATTTTATTCTGTAATTATAAGCATTACAGAATTGAAATTTGGTAGGAAGATGAATCCTACTAACCGCTAACCGATTCTCACACAAAAAATAAAAAGTAATGACAGTTAAGGGGGGGCTCCCATACATGAAACTGAAACCAAAAATTTTATTTTTAGTCAAACCTATGCGTGTAGGGTGTTTATGGATAGGTCTTTTAAAATGACATAGAGGTTTGGGCGTGCCCCCCATCTAACTTCTAAACCAAGCAAGTGTAAATTTTGAAAAAAATATGAAATGTAGATCTTAACAAATACTTTCAACGAAAATTGGTTCGGACGGGATCAAACTAGTAGTTTCTGAGATATAGCACATTTTCAACAACCGCAAACAAAACTTTGTACTTCATACAAACTCAATGAAAAACAAAGTTATATTTGCAGTCAACAAAATATTGTGGTATTTTACTTAGTAGAAGAGTACTATTATATTTTCTGTGGTAGAAGTAAGTGGATTCCCTTATTCAGTTAGAGCTGGCACGGAACCCTCAGTGCGCGAGTCCGACTCGCACTTGGCCGGTTTTTTTTAGTCAAATCTATGCGTGTGGGGATGTATACGGATAGGTCTTTTAAAATGACATATGTACGATGTACAGTAATTTCATTCAATAGCGCGCGCGGTCAGCATTTTCGCTTTGACCCAATTATTGCGTTTTAGTGGAAAAATATTATAAAGACAGTTCACGATCGGTCACCAACCGCGCCGCGTGTGCTCATACCATTGACCAATACCATTTTTACCATTTAATATACCATTTAACATTTAAACGTCTTTTACCATTTTAACCATTTTATTTGTTGGACTTAACCCCGACAAATTGGTCCTTCGAACCTTCGGAAAGGTAGGACCTGCCGCGTTTTGGACAATACTCTTGACGTGTCAGTGACTATCTTTTTGTGTAACCAGCACCAGTAACCATTTTGAACCAAGCAGTGAAGTGTATTGTGATAATTTATCTGAATTACCATTTCACCACTACGAGCTACGAGCCATCGCCTACCACGAGTTACCAACTACGTCGACCACGGTTTATCAGTCACCATCTATCACCATTGCTATAACCAAGTAAGATCTTTCCATTTTATTAATTATCAAACCTCAAGATGTCTACGACTGCTGAATTGTTTGCCGCTCAGCGAGAGATTATGGAAAAAATGGACAAACTCTATATTAACTTTAAAAAGGAGGGGAAAGATAAGCGAACCCCTGATAGCATTAAACGTCGCTTGCAATCATTAGATAACTTTTGGAAAGATTTTTCGCTTAACCATAATAAATTAATGTCTTTATGTGATGAAACTGAAGACAATCAATACTTCGAGAATGACTCCTTTACAAAAACCAAAACGTTTTATGACGATGTTAGAACCCATATATTAAAATCCCTTAGTGAGATTTCAACCCGTTCGCCATCACCACGTCTTGAGCAATTATTACCACCTTCGCCACAACCAATAACACAACCGAGTACTTTTAAGCATGATATGCCACCACCAGAAACCACACCTAAAAATATTTTACCATTACCACGTTTTACCTTTCATGAAGTCGATAAACACGATAAGATCGATGAGATGATGAGAAAACAGCAAAGTAACTTTAAAGCTTTTGCTAGAACTATTTCTCAGATCAACCTCAATGTTTTAACTGAGAAATGGGAATTCCAAGATATTTTAAAAACCATTGAAACACGTTGGCATGCAATTGATACTCTTCACTGGGAAATTGACAGCAATTTGGAAGTAGTCGACAAAAAATATGACGAGTTATTTAGTAGCTATGAACATGAATATAATGACATTAAGAAACTAATCAACCATAGAATGTGGGACGCCAACCATTGAGATAACTCAACACCAAAAATAGATATACCTTTTTTTTCGGGCAACTACCAACAGTGGAACTCATTTAAAGACCTATTCCTAGAAGGCATCCATAAAAACAGGTCTATGTCACAAGCTCAAAAAATGCAGTTCTTAAAGGGAAAACTTCGAGGAGAAGCTGAAAAGCTTATTCAGCACCTTCAAATAAGCTCAGAAAATTACCAAACCTGCTGGGATATTTTGAACCATAGATACAATAATAAAAAATTGATTTTCAACTCGCATATGGATGTACTTATGTCCATACCGACTATGCACCATCAAACTGCATTGAACCTCAAAAGACTCCATGACACCACGAATGAATGCCTAAATGCAATCAAAAATCTAGGAATAGACATATCTACATGGGACCCGATGATTGTTTATCTCCTTGCGCAGAAGCTAGACGCCGAAACGTATAGTGATTACATTGAGTCATTACCAGAACCACGAGATTTACCATACTTGCAAGACTTTTTAACTTATTTGGAAGGAAAATTCATTGGATTAGATAGAAACCGCTTGTCGCAAAACAGAGACAGTCAAAAACGCATCACCTTCATATAATCAGCAAAACCGATTTAACCAACCATACCCGCCTGCCCGTGGAAACCAGTTTAGGAAACCAAGAGAAGCCGCTGTCAACCAACCAAGAGAAGCTGCGTCCAACCAGCAAAGACCGCCTTTTTATGCAAATCGACCAAGCTATTTCAATACTACACCAAATAGATACATAGAAAACAAACCATTTATTAATTACTCTACTACTAAGATGTATGAACAAACGAACCATCAATGTGTAATTTGTAATGAATATCATGCGCTTTTTACATGCACCAAATTCCGTCAGTTAAACCACCAAGAAAAACGGAAATTGATTTCGCAACATAACATTTGCAAAAACTGCTTAGTTAACCATAATGGCAAAGATTGCACATCGCAAAAAACATGTCGTTTTTGCAACGAAAAACACAATACATTATTGCACAATACCTACGCGATGACCACCAGCCCTGTTACCAACCAAATACCGAACCAGACAAAAAGTGTGTCACACGTGACGAATGACCACCAATCAATCAATGAAATTTTGTTAGCCACTGCTAAAGTTAACGTATTAGGAGCTGACGGAACCTATAAAACAATGAGAGCCCTAATCGACCAAGGGTCTCAGACATCTATTATTTCAGAGAACGCAGCACAACAACTGGGCTTGCCACGCCAAAGTTATAAAGGCACTATTTTCGGCATAGGAGAGAGAGAAAGTAGTTGCAAGGGCACAATGAATATAACCATTTCATCATTACATAATGACTTTACTACACATTGATGTATTAATAATGAAAAACCTTATCAAAAAGTTACCAAACCAAACCTTCACCAAACCATCATGGCCGTACCTAGCAACTATACCACTAGCAGACCCTGAATTTAACCAAAGCCGCCCTGTTGACCTTCTACTAGGCGCAGACGTGTACTCCGAGATCATGTTACATGGAATCATCAAAGAAGATCAATCAAGACCTATCGCACAACAAACCCAATTAGGATGGATATTGTGCGGTAACGTACAATCATCATTTTACTGTAACGTAATATTGAATCACTGCGACGATATTAAGAAGTTTTGGGAGATAGAAGATTTGGCGGATGGGCCAGATAACCAATCAAGTGAAGATTTATACTGCCTACAACAATACCAAAATGAAACCAAACGTTTATTAGATGGCCGTTACGTTGTGAGATTACCAATGAAACCAGGTGTAAAGGAAAAGTTGGGAGAATCAAAAGGAAAAGCAATTGCGCAATTTCACCAATTAGAAAGGAAATTTAGTAAGAATAACCAAATAGCAAACGATTACAAAAAAATCATGAAAGAATACTCCGATCTTGGCCACATGAAACTAAGCCATAATAAACACACATTAGAATGCTTTTTACCCCACCATTGTGTTTTACGTTCGGAATCCACCACAAGTGCAGTTCGTGTCGTATTCAACGGATCAGCAAAAACATCGACTGGGTACAGTGTGAATGACCTCATGTATAGTGGACCGAACTTACAACTTGATTTATTATCCGTAATAATTAAATGGAGACAGTTTAAAATAGCATATGTTGCAGACGCAGAGAAAATGTATCGGCAGATACTAGTTAATGAAAATGACCAATGTTACCAGAAAATTATATGGAGAGATTCACCAAGAGAGCCCATTCGAGAATACCAACTTACGACTGTAACATATGGAACCAAGGCGGCACCCTTCCTAGCACTAATGACCATGAGACAGTTAGCTAAAGATGAAGCCCATAGATACCCCGAAGCGGCCAAAGCATTAGAAAACAACCTTTATATGGATGACTTATTGCACGGCCAACATAACCTACAAGCTGCAAAACAAGTCAAGGACGAATTGGTAGATTTATTCAAAGCCGGCGGATTTAACCTACGTAAATGGAAATCAAACGAACCTCAACTATTAGACCAACCAAACGACAAAGAAAACCCTTTTGAATTCAAGTTGCAGGAGTCAACCAAAACACTTGGACTGAAGTGGGAACCAATAAATGATCAATTCACATTTGAAATCAAGATTTTACCAACACCAAACAAAACTATTACCAAAAGAGAGCTTCTCTCAGAAATATCGAAAGTTTTTGATCCCATGGGGTGGCTCTCACCTGTAACCACCAAATTAAAATTATTATTCCAATCGATATGGGAATTAGGCCTTAACTGGGACGACGCCGTACCAGAAAATATCAACAAAGAGTGGAACCATAATAAGCTAGATCTGCAAAACGTAAATACCACGCAATTACCAAGATGGCTGAAATGCAAGGAAAATGATAACATCGAGCTACACGGATTCTGCGATGCTTCAACCAAGGCATACGCATGTGTGATTTTCTGCAAGACACAAGAGTCGGTAGTTATTGGTGCCGCCAAGTCACGTCTAGTACCAGTCAAAAAAGACGTGACCTTACCAAGACTAGAGTTGTGTGCAGCGCAATTAATGACAAAATTAATGAAAACAGTTCAATCATGCCTCTCTGAACACAACATTAAGACCTTTGGGTGGTCTGATTCCACAGCTGTGCTCGGGTGGATCAACGGCGAACCAAGCCGTTGGAAGCCTTTTGTAACCAACAGAGTTAACCAAATCAAAGAGATTATACCATCTGATCACTGGAACTACGTTAAATCTGACGAAAACCCTGTAGATTGCGCAAGCCGAGGAATAACAGCATCACAGCTTAATAACCATCCGATTTGGTGGAATGGCCCTCACTGGCTCTCAAGTTTTAAAGAAGATGTTAACCAGAAAAAACCAAAATATATCACACATGAAGAAATTAAAAAACAATACCAGATTAATACAATTACTAAGAAATACAAGAACGACGTCATCGGTAACTTGATCAACAACAATAGTAAATACTTACGAACGTGTAGAGTCCTCGCGTGGGTATTACGAGCCTTCTCACGTGACCAAAACAAACCAACTTACCTAACCATTGCGGAATTTAAAAAAATCAAAGAGACGATTGACCAAGTAAAGAATAGTACGAAATCTGATATGGAAGACGATACAACCCTCGACAGTCATGATATGCACCATTACATCGCTATCTACCTCATAGCAACTGCTGGTGTGATAGCCTGCTTAGCGTACTGCGTGCGAAGGGTCCGCGCGCGAGTCCAGTGGCGAGCAGCAGGGGATGCGCCGGTGCCGCCGCAGCCCCAGCCCCGCGCCCGCAGCGCCGCTCCGCACCAGTGTCTCAGTGAACGTAACCAGTGTTTAAGTGTTAGTGAGCGTGTTAATTTAGATAATGATCAAGTGAATGCCAGTGTTAGTGCGACAGATGACCGATTATATGCGCGAGTGAAAAAAGTGACTCTACCAAATTCGTTTAATTTTAGTGTAGTGGAATAGAGACGCTAAGATATGAAATTTTTAAGTGATTATGTTATTATCATCTTGTAAATGCACTAAATTATTATTGTATCGCCATGCACCCCTCGCCATACTTTCTTGCTTCCCCGGGAATACGTACGATGTACAGTAATTTCATTCAATAGCGCGCGCGGTCAGCATTTTCGCTTTGACCCAATTATTGCGTTTTAGTGGAAAAATATTATAAAGACAGTTCACGATCGGTCACCAACCGCGCCGCGTGTGCTCATACCATTGACCAATACCATTTTTACCATTTAATATACCATTTAACATTTAAACGTCTTTTACCATTTTAATCATTTTATTTGTTGGACTTAACCCCGACAACATAGAAAGTTCTTATGGGCTTATTACACTACGCGATATTCAGACAGTCTTACTAAGATTTAGCTTAATGTAATAAGTGTTAGCAAGTTAGCCTGTCTAATTAGACTGACCGAAAGGGTTTGGCCGTTCTTACTCGCTTGCTTGCTGAATACCGCGTAGTGTAATAAGACTTAGCACGCTAGACCGTTCAGTCAGCGCGCGGCAGCCGCAGAGCGAAGACGGTCGTATACTTTTTAGGGTTCCGTAGCCGAATGACAAAAAACGGAACCCTTATAGTTTCGTCAAGTCTGTCTGTCTGTCTGTCCGTCCGTATGTCACAGCCATTTTATTCTGTAACTATAAGCATTACACAATTGAAATTTGGTAGGAAGATGTATCCTGTTAACCGCTTTACGATTCTCATACAAAAAATAAAAAATAATGTCATTTAAGAGGGGGCTCCCATACATGAAACTAAAACCAAAAAAAAATTTTTTACTCAAACCTATGTGTGTGTGGTGTATCCCGGGTATCTATGGATAGGTCTTTTAAAATGACATCGAGGTTCCTAAAACCATTTTCTTTTAAAGTCTAACGTTTCATAGCTAGACGCTTCCAAAGTGGTAAAATGGGCGTCCCCCCCCCATCTAATTTCTTAAACAATCAAGTGTAAATTTTGAAAAAAATAGATGATGTAGATCTTAATAAATACTTTCAACGAAAATTGTCTTGGACGGGATCGAACGAGTAGTTTTTGAGATATAGCATATTTTCAACAACCGCAAACATAACTTTGTACTTCATACAAACACTATGAAAAACGAAGTTATATTTGCAGTCAACAAAACATTGTGGTAATATACTAAGTAGAAGTAAATGGATTCCCTAATTCAGTTAAAGTTGGCACGGAACCCTCAGTGCGCGAGTCCGACTCGCACTTGGCCGGTTTTTTTTGCTGTGGCCGCGTGCACCATGGCGTGTTCGAAAGAAAAAGAAGTACTTTTCAATGTTCTTGATTTGTACCGAGACATGCCATATCTATGAATGTATGGAGTAACTAATTTCAATAGACATTCAAACTCGGCAACTATTACTCTAAGGTAGTTTCTTAAGTCACATGGTTCCAAAACACTCAGTATTTGCATATTTGATAATTTTTCTCGCAAAAGTAAATACTCTTCCACCCATATTTTTCTTTGCTTTTTTGTATTTAATAGACGCGGCAAGAGCTATGGCGATTTTCTGGTGCTTTGAAAGTTTTCCCATCGCGCGACAACCGTCACCGACTACGTACGCTTTGCAAATGAGTGCAAATGAGTTAGCATGCGATATTCAGCCCAGTGTAATAGCGAGCTTGCCGAGTTAGATTTTAAGACAGTCTTACTAAGACTGTCTGAATATCGCGTAGTGTAATAAGCCTTTAAGCGAGTGTAAATTTTGAAAATCTATACTAATATTATAAAGCTGAAGAGTTTGTTTGTTTGTTTGTTTGAACCTGCTAATCTCAGAAACTACTGGCCCGATTTGAAAAATTATTTTTACGTTGGATAGTCCATTTATCGAGGAAGGCTTTAGGCTATATAACATAAAAATACGACTCATAAGACCACAGCAGCAATGAAAATAAAATGTTGCGAAAACGGGAGAAAGATATTCCTTTTGCGAGCTTCCGCTGCGTACGCTGCGGAAACCGCTCAAGTTACACAAAAATCATGTATGACAGGATTGTTCAGCATCAAGAGTTCTATAATAAAGTCCGCAACAGCATATGTCTATCTTTTATGGTTGACTTACTACAACCTTTTTTATGTTAATAAATTTGTAAAAAATAATGCATTATTTTTAAAGGTGTATTAAACACACAGGTATTTATTCTTATCAAAATAAATAGATTCATCATCACGAGCATTTCATACAGAACAAAGTTGCCCTATATATCATTTGATTTCAATAAATATCTTAGGAGCTATCACAGTTTTAACATAACTCCGCACCAAAATAATGTTCGCAGCTTAAGTACAATGTGCGCTTGCGCTAATTGCTATGGTTGCTGGCATCTTAGTTACAATAAAACTACATAATCTTTTGCGTTAAAATATTTTTCTATTTTTATTCGAACATTATTTTTGAAGGTATTTTATACACACGGGTATTGATTCTTATTAAAATAAATACATTCATCGTCACGAGCATTTCATTTTGAACAAAGTTTACATCATTTGATTTCAATAAATATCTTAGAAGCTAATGCTTTAGAATCTTTTTAACACTCACAGTGTCATATTTTATATTCATAAAGATGAAATAAGAAACCAAAAATTTGCGCACGGGCGGGACTTGAACCAGCAACCTTTTGGCAAACCGGGCCAAACGCTCTTACCAATTGAGCTACCGTGCTGTTAGTCCGACCCTGCGAAATTTGTGGTTTCTTATGAAAACGTCAATTGCGTGACGCTTAGCGCCATCTAGCCGTCTGTTTATGAAACAGATGGCCCAAGCAGTTATTCTTTACAGAATAAATTCAACTTGGAAATTGATGTTGCTTCGCTATCTAATGCTTTAGAATGTTTTTAACACTCACAGTGTCATATTTTATATTCATAAAGATGAAATAAGAAACCAAAAAAAATGCACCGCCCGTGCGCAAATTTTTTCGCAGGGTCGGACTAACAGCACGGTAGTTCAATTGGTAAGAGCGTTTGGCCCGGTTTGCCAAAAGGTTGCTGGTTCAAGTCCTGCCCGTGCGCAATATTTTTGGTTTCTTATTCCATCTTTATGAATATAAAATATGACACTGTGAGTGTTAAAAACATTCTAAAGCATTAGATAGCGAAGCGACATCAATTTCCAAGTTGAATTTATTCTGTAAAGAATAACTGCTTGGGCCATCTGTTTCATAAACAGACGGCTAGATGGCGCTAAGCGTCACGCAATTGACGTTTTCATAAGAAACCACAAATTTCGCAGGGTCGGACTAACAGCACGGTAGCTCAATTGGTAAGAGCGTTTGGCCCGGTTTGCCAAAAGGTTGCTGGTTCAAGTCCCGCCCGTGCGCAAATTTTTGGTTTCTTATTTCATCTTTATGAATCTTAGAAGCTATCAAAGTTTTGAAATAACTCCACATCAAAATAATACTCGCAGCTTAGTACTTACAACGCGAGCTTGCGCTAAGTATGGTTCGTGGCTTCTCACTTACATTAAAATATGTGTTTTGCGTTGAAATATTTTCGTTATACATACCTCCATAAAGATGAAATAAGAAACCAAAAATTTCGCGCACGGGCGGGACTTGAACCAGCAATCTTTTGGCAAACCGGGCCAAACGCTCTTACCAATTGAGCTACCGTGCTGTTAGTCCGACCTCGGGAAATTTGTGGTTTCTTATGAAAACGTCAATTGCGTGACGCTTTATACATACCTATTAGATTAATTTAGTCGGCTCCCTACGGAACGGTTGTCCCGCGCATTTGCTTTCTTTGCGATAGGTACTTCAAGTGATTTCAGCGCGTAATACATAGTTTTCCTTTCGCTACTGAGTAGTAAAGGACTTGAGCTCATTATTTTGATTGCAGATATTTTCTATTAGGTAGATTCAGTAATACTTTTGGTTTAAATTCTTTCTTCAGATTTATGCAGGTTAAAGTTTTCTTTTCGCCACTGAGTAGGTTTTAATTTTGAATGCATCTATTAATTATTAAGTTTAATAGATTTAGTAGGTAATTACTTTTGTCATTCTTTCTTCTGATTTATGCAGGTATAAGTAACTGCGATAGCTCATCTCAGCATGTAATAAAAAAAAATCTTGACTTAGTAATAAGTACCATTTAAAGTAGGTAGGAGGTAGGTATTGAATCTTAATGTGCATTTATAATTTGATTTTGTAGTAGGTAATTTGATTTGATATTGTTCTTCTTATTCTCTGTAAAGTGATTGATTACATTAGGTTAATGCTTAATTAATAGGTTGGTTGACTTTATTTATATTTACCAATATTAATGCAAATTTGATTTCATTGTAATTGGGTATTGTTTTGTTGTATCTCAACAAAGCTTTGACGTTTAGGTCATTTTTTTATGACAAAATTGTTAAGTTTTGTTTATCTTCTCACCATTTTTAAATTACCTACCAAATTATAATTTTTAATAAAAAAGTACCTACTGAATTAATTAGTAGAATGCCTAGAAAAGGACTCAGATTTCTCGGCAGTCTGCCACGTCTACAACGTCCATCCGTCTCAAACTGAATGCTATTATTTGAGAATATTGCTGCAACATATTCGCGGTATATCTTATTTGTAAAATAATTAGCCTAAATAATTAAAAAAATCTACCCAAAGTCACTATTCCACGCGGACGAAGTCGCGGGCACAGCTAGTAATATATAAAGTAGAACAAACAATTTCAACGAAAATTGGTTTGGACGGAATCGAACGAGAAGTTTTTGAGATACAGCACATTTCAACAACCGCAAACATAACTTTGTTCTTCTTAGAAACACTATGAAAAACAAAGTTATATTTGCTGTCAACAAAATATTGTGGTATTTTACTGAGTGGAAGTAAGTGGATCCCCTTATTCAGTTAAAATGGCACGGACCCTCAGTGCGCGAGTCCGACTCGCACTTAACCGGATTATGAAACTTTACATGAATCAAAATCCACTCAAATCAAATGAAATGAAATTTATTAATTTGCCTAAATCACGGTTTTATAAAATCATGTTTAACATAGTGTGGCATAATTTTTTTATTAGTTTTTTAATAATTCTTCTCCAACAGAATCGGATTTACATACAAAATAAAGATTTATGTCATGCTATCATAATAATACATCTAAATTATTACAAAAATAATTATCATTAAGTGTATCTAAATTATAACAAATTAATTATAATTAATAAACAAACTGTCAAAAATATATATACTAGTCAAAAAAATAAATAAGGGCCACTTCGTTATTTCAATGTCTGGACCGTATTTAATAATTTTGAAGCGATCATAAGCGGCAAACTTTTTTGTAGTATATTCTTTGCTTTTTAACGAGCAATTGGTGACTGTACCACTTGCATGAAATTGAAAGTGGGTAGAATTTTCATTTTGTTTTGTAACCACTTAAATTTACCCCACTTTATGACGAAGGTTTGACACATTTAAACTGTGTAAAAATGGGACCTTCTTCGCGGCGTATTTGCTATGGTCGTAACAAAATTCAATAGTGACTTATTGGATTATTAGTGGAGTACTATTAAAATTTTGGGGCTTTGATTATTTCTCAAAGTAACATAAATGGTGACGCTAAAATGTCGTCCGTGCCCTTGTGACCTATACTTATATTATAAAGCTCAAGAATTTGCTTGTTTGAACGCGCTAATCTCAGGAACAAGTGGACCGATTAGAAAAAAAATGAATTGAATAGCTCATTTATCGAAGAAGGCTACAGGCCTTATTACGCTGCGACGGGATGGGAGGGAGCTAACTTAAAACGCGCGGTCGCAGTCGCGGGGACCACTAGTCTTACAATGTAAGCTGACAACTCTTGTAGGGCACTCAGCGTACAGAACCTCGAGGACCTCTCGGTCGCACTATGCTGCTTAATCAAAGCAACAAAGCGGGACAAGTACTAATTAGTCGAGGGCAGGCGTCAGGCAGCGCCAGCCTGACCACCTAATCTGATTATAGTAACTCAATAAGCATTCACAGGATTTTGGCCTCAAGAGCCAAACACACTAGGCCTCGTTTCGGGGACACGGTTTTTGTCATTAACCAGATAGTGAAACAACTGCGGTGCACACCGCAATAGAGTTTCAGTTTACAAAGAGGCTTACAGTTTGCAATTAGAAGCCGAACAGTTTCGATGGCTGGACGGGGCTCGAAAATACATTTTCAATATCCAAGTTCATTGCATTATCCCTGGATAATATTTTCTAGGCATCTTCTTATAAGAAAGCGTTGGAGCTGCTCGTATTTCAGCTTCAGCACGCTGCATTCACCCTTTGAGTTTTAGATAAAAGTAAAAAGATATGTATGCAAGGTGTATACCATTTCAGACAGAGAAACGGTGTGCAAGTTAAACGTAGTACTTTGTATAATTTCAAAGTTATAAACTTATTGTATGAGTACGCAGAGTTTCAGCCCTCCAGTTTGAAGATGAGATGTTAATGCAAAACTAGTTAAAGTGCCATCTGCTAAGTCCTAATTACACCGCAGTTTACGAACTCCAATGGGTAAATAAACGGGTAAATATAGCTTTTACCTCCTTCACAGTGATTCCTTTGTGATTACTTACAACAACCTTAGTTTAAGTAGAAGATGTTTGATTGATTTCAGGGTACTTGTGCCATATTTACTTACGTATTGTTTCATCAAAGTTGAATACCATAAACAATACATACTAAAATAATAAAATCCCAATTAAATGCTCATTCTTGAACTATGCCTAGTCTTGCCATAAATATTGTCACAATGTTTTTTTTTAATGCAAATAATATTTATTACTTTTACAGTGTGTTAGTTTTATACATAAATATAAAACAATTTAAAATATAAAAAGCTTATTCGAAGTGGTCTCCAATGGCTGCAATACAGACCTTTAAACGTTGAGGCCAATTATCAATAGAAGCACGCACTCTTTCCATGGGAAAGTTCTTCAGTGCCAATCGTATGGATTGTTTTAGGGACTCTAAATTATCATGGCGTTTAGAGCAAGCCGTACTCTCTAAAACTGTCCATAAATCATAATCCAGCGGATTAAGATCGGGACTAGATATCGGCCAGTCTTCAGCTCTGATGAAGTCCGAAACGTTCGCTTCTAACCAAGACTGCGTGGACCGAGCTTTATGACCCGGCGCCGAGTCTTGTTGGAAAGACCATGCTTGGTTATTAAACATGGTGTTGTTAAGGGGCTTAACTACCTTCTCAAGAATGGTATCTTGATACACTTGTGCCGATGTTTTGATACCTTTTTCACAAAAATATGTCTCAGTCACTCCTTCATACCTAACACCCCACCAAACCATCACTAAACTCGGGTAATGCCCACGTTGCACTTTGCTGACTAATTGGGAAGCTTCCTTAGAGGTTTGAGCGAAAATACGGTCATTTTACGGTAAAGATTTTTTCATCCGTAAACAAAATTTTTCTGTGACCTCCCTTTGCGTACCGCTTCAGTAGTTTTTTGATTTTACCACCCTATTCTTTTTTAAATTATCAGTTAAAAAATGTCCAGTGCGTCTCCTACAGGCTGCAAGTCCTAAGTCATCTTTTAAAATACGCGACATAATTCTGGGTCCTAGCTTCATCTCCCGAGATAAAATATTTTGCTTTCGGACAGGATTTCTGCGAATTCTTTCCCTTACTGCTTTGACCACCTTTTTCGTACGAACACTACGTGGACGGCCAGATCTTTTTCTGTCACAAACAGAGGAGGTCATATTGTACCTATTGATAGCCCGGTACACAAACATTTGACTAATACCAAGTGTATGGAGAGTTTTAAAAATAGCATTTTACTCCATACCAACTTCGTGTAATGCAATCACAGCGATTCGGTTCTCTTTATCACCCCACTCCATTTTATATCGCAAAATATTATAAAATGTATTGCCGCCAAAATTAGAAAACACAATAAGCAATCGTATAAAAATGACAGATTCCAAATTTAAATGTAATATCTTTCTTATTTTTAATTGTAACAGTATTTATGGCCAGACTGTGTATATTATTTTGGTTCTGGGAAGATGAGAACTACCTTTTTGGTTCTTCAAAAATGGTACCAAATTATGTATCTATTTTTGGTGTATATACCTACATACATACATACAATTAAGTGGAATACTGCACGCGCAACCGAGTGACGTACCTAATCCCCCGCCTTGACAGTCCCACTAATCTGCCTACAATCCGCACTTGCAACGAAACTGTTTGCCGCAAATGAATTTAACTTTATCACCAAGTAATTTCCTAGCAATAAGATCCCCTTGAGCTAACGGATTATCTAATGTATAATTCACTTATTATTTATCTACCGGTAATCTTACTTAAAGTATGTCGCAAAAGGCGACGTTAGCCGTCAGGTACGTCGCAACTAGCTTAATTCGGACTATGCTAGGACATGGTGAAACAGGCCCCGAATATTAAAAGATGATAGTAGGTTACCGGTAAGTTAAAGTGATAATCAAGTAAGTAACTATTCAATTTTTGCGCTAATCACGAGAAAATAGTTACAAACGGAGGGTTATACTTTTGTGCGGCTATAAAAGTATCTATTAGTTCCACTATCTCCAGTCCTTTGCTCGCGCTACTCCTCCCTGGAGAATTGATCAATCCTCTCAATTCATGTTCGTAGCCATTCCTGATCGATAAATGGAGATTTTTTAGCATTCTCTAAGGGGCTGTCTACGATGCAGTATTAGATGTACCTACTCTTCGATGATCCTACGTCAATAATAGTTGGGAATATTTATTTTACTAGCGGTCCCCCGCGACTTCGTCCGCGCGTTTTGAGTTTGCTCCCTCTCCTCCCGTCGCAGCGTCATGTTTTATATCCTAAAGCCTTTCTCGATAAATAAGCTATCCAACACAGAAATATTTTTTCAAATCGGTCCAGTAGTTCCTGAGATAAGCGCGTTCAAACAAACAAACTCTTCAGCTTTATAATATATTAGCGCAAGCGCACGTTGTACTTAAGCTGCGAACATTATTTTGGTGCGGAGTTATGTTAAAACTGTGATAGCTCCTAAGATATTTATTGAAATCAAATGATATAATGGATAACTTGGTTCTAAATGAAATGCTCGTGATGATGAATGTATTTATTTTGATAAGAATAAATACCTGTGTGTATAATACACCTCTAAAAATAATGCATAATTTTTTTACCAATTTATTAACATGAAAAAGGTTGTAGTAAGTCAACCATGAAAGATAGACATATGTTGTCACGGACTTTATATATAACTCTTAATGCTGAACAATCCTGTCATACATGATTTTTGTGTAACTTAAGCGGTTTCCGCAGCGTATGCAGCGGAAGGTCTCAAAAGGAATATCTTTCTCCCGTTTTCGCAACATTTTTCATTGCTGTTGTGGTCTTATGCGTCGTATATTTATGTTATATAGCCTAAAGCCTTCCTCGATAAATGGACTATCCAACGTAAAAAAAATTTTTCAAATCGGGCCAGTAGTTTTTGAGATTAGCGCGTTCAAACAAACAAACAAACAAACAAACAAACAAACTCTTCAGCTTTATAATATTAGTATAGATTATCCTTTTGTATAATATTAGACCCAACTTACTTTCTCTTGTTCGATTCGAACTCAGACTTAGGCAAGGTTGCAGACATTCAAATGAAAGTACTAGAAAGTATTCGATTAAATGCTTTCAGATTTTCGCAGTATTTATTTTATCCGTTTGTTCTTATAGTGGTATTTTTAATTATGAAATATTTACTTTTAAAAACAAGATCTACCCTAGTATTACAACAGTTATAGGCAGTACATACAACATATAACGAAAGTCAAAGTGTGTAGATATATCTACTCATTCCGTTTTCATGCTGCAAAAGTCGGATCAATTTTGACATACGAGTATAACTTACATAGGTTATAATTGACAAAATATTTCGTTGTCAAAATACTATTAATGAATGGGCATTGCAAAGGTATTGCAGCGCAGGTTTGGCTGGCAAATTAAGGGGAGACTCCCAGTTCACATATTACCCGAAGTAATTACTTAAAAGTAAAAAAATCTGCTAAGTGCGAGTCGGACTCGCGCACTAAAGGTTTCGTGCCAACTTTAACTGAATGAGAGATCCACTTAGCAAAAATTAAAATACCACAATATTTTCTTGACATCTAATATAACTTTGTTTTTCATAGTGTTTGTATGAAGTACAAAGTTATATTTAAGGATGTTGAAAATGTGCTATATCTCAAGAACTACCTACTTGTTCGATCTTATTCGCACAATTTTTGATGAAAGTATTTGTTAAGATCTACAGTACCTATATATATATATTTTCAAAATTTACACTCGCTTAGTTGAAAAGTTCGATAGCGGAGGGGGGAGGGGGAGGGCATTTTACCACTTTAGAAGCGTCTATCTCTAAAATGTTTTAATTTTTAGTGAAAATGATTTTAGGAACCTCTGTGTTATTTTAAAAAGACCTATCCATAGACACGTTACCTCACCTCACACGCACGGTTTGTCGAATATTTTTTTAGGTTTTAGTTGCATGTATCGGAGCCCCCTTAAATATCATTATTTTTATCTTTTTGTATGGGAATCGTAAGGCGTTAACCGCTTATTTACCGCGGAATACATCTGCGTAATAAGTTTCAACAGTATAATGCTAATACTTTCAGAATGAAGTGGCTGTGACATACGGACGGTCAGACAGACATACAGACTTTACAAAACTATAAGGGTTTCCGTTTTATGCCATTCGGCTACGGAACCCTAAACAATCTCCGCGTTAATTCAATTTTTAAATTACGACTATGTAAAACGGACTTGAATTGAATGCTTCAATCAAATAAAGTAGTTCAGCCTTAGTTTAGCACAAGCAGATGTGAAGTTGTGCGAACCGCCAAATTCACACATTACATCACGGACAGGAAATCTGTTATTGCCAACAAAGAGCCGATAAAGTTCGCCCGCATTCGAATTTCCGCATTGGCACGAATGCAATCCACCTCGCTGAACTTAAATTAAGAGCAATCCAGATGGCTCCTCAAACTTACATTAAATTGATGATGTTGTTGCAGTGTACTTACTTACACATACTCTTCTATTGAGATTGAAAATCGCCATAGTATTAATGATATCAGAAGAGCTCTTGCCACCATTAATGTTCCTTCCTCGTTGGAACCACGAACCACCTTACCTGAAGGTTGTCTGGATGCAATAAAGTATTTTTATTATTATTAACCACGTGGTTTGGTCCGTGACGATGGCAGGAGACCCGATGACCTCACGCTTATTCCCTGAATGAGCCCAAGTATCTCATCAGCCAATGGCCCCTCCCATCTCAGAGAATCAGCCCCAAGCTAGAGCAGCAGTGGAGTTTGCTGAAGACGCCAAGCGTCGCGAGTACGTCTCACTTGCAAGTGATTATGTGTTTGTGCCGTTTGGCGTTGAAACATTTGGACCCTCTGCTAAATTGCTGTTAAGAAAACACTATAACAGGCAATAAAAAACCTGGCTGGTTCCTAGCTCAAAGGTGAACCATAGCTATCCAACGCGGCAACGCAGCCTGCTGGCAAAGCAAAGCAAAGCATTTGCGGCAAGGAGGAGGCTATGATGCTTCATAGCCTCCTTGCCGCAAGGAAATGGTTTCGTTTTTGAATAGGTTGATTTTAAGTTTTTTTTTGTTGCATGTCTTACTTTTATTTTTTCTTTCATTAAGATAATGGTACAAAAAACAATGAACTTACCTTTAAAAATTGAGGATATCCCTCGATAACACCGAGATCCCATCATCAGATCTCAATTTGGCAACAATGAGACTATAACTAGAAGGTAAGCCCTATCTATACTAATATTATAAAGCTGAAGAGTTTGTTTGTTTGTTTGTTTGTTTGAACGCGCTAATCTCAAAAACTACTGGCCCGATTTGAAAAATTTTTTTTACGTTGGATAGTCCATTTATCGAGGAAGGCTTTAGGCTATATAACATAAAGATACGACTCATAAGACCACAGCAGAAATGAAAAATGTTGCGAAAACGGGAGAAAGATATTCCTTTTGAGAGCTTCCGCTGCATACGCTGCGGAAACCGCTTAAGTTACACAAAAATCATGTATGACAGGATTGTTCAGCATTAAGAGTTCTATAATAAAGTCCGCGACAGCATATGTCTATCTTTTATGGTTGACTTACTACAACCTTTTTTATGTTGATAAATTTGTAAAAAAATAATGCATTATTTTAAGAGGTGTATTATACACACAGGTATTTATTCTTATCAAAATAAATACATTCATCATCACGAGCATTAAGTTGCCCTTTATATCATTTGATTTCAATAAATATCTTAGGAGCTATCACAGTTTTAACATAACTCCGCACCAAAATAATGTTCGCAGCTTAAGTACAACGTGCGCTTTCGCTAATCTATACTATAATATTATAAAGCTGAAGAGTTTGTTTGTTTGTTTGTTTGTTTGTTTGTTTGTTTGTTTGTTTGTTTGAACGCGCTAATCTCAAAAACTACTGGCCCGATTTGAAAAATTATTTTTACGTTGGATAGTCCATTTATCGAGGAAGGCTTTAGGCTATATAACATAAAGTTACGACTCATAAGACCACAGCAGAAATGAAAAATGTTGCGAAAACGGGAGAAAGATATTCCTTTTGAGAGCTTCCGCTGCATACGCTGCGGAAACCACTTAAGTTACACAAAAATCATGTATGACAGGATTGTTCAGCATTAAGAGTTCTATAATAAAGTCCGCGACAGCACTTGCAACGAAACTGTTTGCCGCAAATGAATTTAACTTTATCACCAAGTAATTTCCTAGCAATAAGATCCCCTTGAGCTAACGGATTATCTAATGTATAATTCACTTATTATTTATCTACCGGGTAATCTTACTTAAAGTATGTCGCAAAAGGCGACGTTAGCCGTCAGGTACGTCGCAACTAGCTTAATTCGGACTATGCTAGGACATGGTGAAACAGGCCCCGAATATTAAAAGATGATAGTAGGTTACCGGTAAGTTAAAGTGATAATCAAGTAAGTAACTATTCAATTTTTGCGCTAATCACGAGAAAATAGTTACAAACGGAGGGTTATACTTTTGTGCGGCTATAAAAGTATCTATTAGTTCCACTATCTCCAGTCCTTTGCTCGCGCTACTCCTCCCTGGAGAATTGATCAATCCTCTCAATTCATGTTCGTAGCCATTCCTGATCGATAAATGGAGATTTTTTAGCATTCTCTAAGGGGCTGTCTACGATGCAGTATTAGATGTACCTACTCTTCGATGATCCTACGTCAATAATAGTTGGGAATATTTATTTTACTAGCGGTCCCCCGCGACTTCGTCCGCGCGTTTTGAGTTTGCTCCCTCTCCTCCCGTCGCAGCGTCATGTTTTATATCCTAAAGCCTTTCTCGATAAATAAGCTATCCAACACAGAAATATTTTTTCAAATCGGTCCAGTAGTTCCTGAGATAAGCGCGTTCAAACAAACAAACTCTTCAGCTTTATAATATATTAGCGCAAGCGCACGTTGTACTTAAGCTGCGAACATTATTTTGGTGCGGAGTTATGTTAAAACTGTGATAGCTCCTAAGATATTTATTGAAATCAAATGATATAATGGATAACTTGGTTCTAAATGAAATGCTCGTGATGATGAATGTATTTATTTTGATAAGAATAAATACCTGTGTGTATAATACACCTCTAAAAATAATGCATAATTTTTTTACCAATTTATTAACATGAAAAAGGTTGTAGTAAGTCAACCATGAAAGATAGACATATGTTGTCACGGACTTTATATATAACTCTTAATGCTGAACAATCCTGTCATACATGATTTTTGTGTAACTTAAGCGGTTTCCGCAGCGTATGCAGCGGAAGGTCTCAAAAGGAATATCTTTCTCCCGTTTTCGCAACATTTTTCATTGCTGTTGTGGTCTTATGCGTCGTATATTTATGTTATATAGCCTAAAGCCTTCCTCGATAAATGGACTATCCAACGTAAAAAAAATTTTTCAAATCGGGCCAGTAGTTTTTGAGATTAGCGCGTTCAAACAAACAAACAAACAAACAAACAAACAAACTCTTCAGCTTTATAATATTAGTATAGATTATCCTTTTGTATAATATTAGACCCAACTTACTTTCTCTTGTTCGATTCGAACTCAGACTTAGGCAAGGTTGCAGACATTCAAATGAAAGTACTAGAAAGTATTCGATTAAATGCTTTCAGATTTTCGCAGTATTTATTTTATCCGTTTGTTCTTATAGTGGTATTTTTAATTATGAAATATTTACTTTTAAAAACAAGATCTACCCTAGTATTACAACAGTTATAGGCAGTACATACAACATATAACGAAAGTCAAAGTGTGTAGATATATCTACTCATTCCGTTTTCATGCTGCAAAAGTCGGATCAATTTTGACATACGAGTATAACTTACATAGGTTATAATTGACAAAATATTTCGTTGTCAAAATACTATTAATGAATGGGCATTGCAAAGGTATTGCAGCGCAGGTTTGGCTGGCAAATTAAGGGGAGACTCCCAGTTCACATATTACCCGAAGTAATTACTTAAAAGTAAAAAAATCTGCTAAGTGCGAGTCGGACTCGCGCACTAAAGGTTTCGTGCCAACTTTAACTGAATGAGAGATCCACTTAGCAAAAATTAAAATACCACAATATTTTCTTGACATCTAATATAACTTTGTTTTTCATAGTGTTTGTATGAAGTACAAAGTTATATTTAAGGATGTTGAAAATGTGCTATATCTCAAGAACTACCTACTTGTTCGATCTTATTCGCACAATTTTTGATGAAAGTATTTGTTAAGATCTACAGTACCTATATATATATATTTTCAAAATTTACACTCGCTTAGTTGAAAAGTTCGATAGCGGAGGGGGGAGGGGGAGGGCATTTTACCACTTTAGAAGCGTCTATCTCTAAAATGTTTTAATTTTTAGTGAAAATGATTTTAGGAACCTCTGTGTTATTTTAAAAAGACCTATCCATAGACACGTTACCTCACCTCACACGCACGGTTTGTCGAATATTTTTTTAGGTTTTAGTTGCATGTATCGGAGCCCCCTTAAATATCATTATTTTTATCTTTTCGTATGGGAATCGTAAGGCGTTAACCGCTTATTTACCGCGGAATACATCTGCGTAATAAGTTTCAACAGTATAATGCTAATACTTTCAGAATGAAGTGGCTGTGACATACGGACGGTCAGACAGACATACAGACTTTACAAAACTATAAGGGTTTCCGTTTTATGCCATTCGGCTACGGAACCCTAAACAATCTCCGCGTTAATTCAATTTTTAAATTACGACTATGTAAAACGGACTTGAATTGAATGCTTCAATCAAATAAAGTAGTTCAGCCTTAGTTTAGCACAAGCAGATGTGAAGTTGTGCGAACCGCCAAATTCACACATTACATCACGGACAGGAAATCTGTTATTGCCAACAAAGAGCCGATAAAGTTCGCCCGCATTCGAATTTCCGCATTGGCACGAATGCAATCCACCTCGCTGAACTTAAATTAAGAGCAATCCAGATGGCTCCTCAAACTTACATTAAATTGATAATGTTGTTGCAGTGTACTTACTTACACATACTCTTCTATTGAGATTGAAAATCGCCATAGTATTAATGATATCAGAAGAGCTCTTGCCACCATTAATGTTCCTTCCTCGTTGGAACCACGAACCACCTTACCTGAAGGTTGTCTGGATGCAATAAAGTATTTTTATTATTATTAACCACGTGGTTTGGTCCGTGACGATGGCAGGAGACCCGATGACCTCACGCTTATTCCCTGAATGAGCCCAAGTATCTCATCAGCCAATGGCCCCTCCCATCTCAGAGAATCAGCCCCAAGCTAGAGCAGCAGTGGAGTTTGCTGAAGACGCCAAGCGTCGCGAGTACGTCTCACTTGCAAGTGATTATGTGTTTGTGCCGTTTGGCGTTGAAACATTTGGACCCTCTGCTAAATTGCTGTTAAGAAAAACTGCGCCAAAATAAATTCTATAACAGGCAATAAAAAACCTGGCTGGTTCCTAGCTCAAAGGTGAACCATAGCTATCCAACGCGGCAACGCAGCCTGCTGGCAAAGCAAAGCAAAGCATTTGCGGCAAGGAGGAGGCTATGATGCTTCATAGCCTCCTTGCCGCAAGGAAATGGTTTCGTTTTTGAATAGGTTGATTTTAAGTTTTTTTTTGTTGCATGTCTTACTTTTATTTTTTCTTTCATTAAGATAATGGTACAAAAAACAATGAACTTACCTTTAAAAATTGAGGATATCCCTCGATAACACCGAGATCCCATCATCAGATCTCAATTTGGCAACAATGAGACTATAACTAGAAGGTAAGCCCTATCTATACTAATATTATAAAGCTGAAGAGTTTGTTTGTTTGTTTGTTTGTTTGAACGCGCTAATCTCAAAAACTACTGGCCCGATTTGAAAAATTTTTTTTACGTTGGATAGTCCATTTATCGAGGAAGGCTTTAGGCTATATAACATAAAGATACGACTCATAAGACCACAGCAGAAATGAAAAATGTTGCGAAAACGGGAGAAAGATATTCCTTTTGAGAGCTTCCGCTGCATACGCTGCGGAAACCGCTTAAGTTACACAAAAATCATGTATGACAGGATTGTTCAGCATTAAGAGTTCTATAATAAAGTCCGCGACAGCATATGTCTATCTTTTATGGTTGACTTACTACAACCTTTTTTATGTTGATAAATTTGTAAAAAAATAATGCATTATTTTAAGAGGTGTATTATACACACAGGTATTTATTCTTATCAAAATAAATACATTCATCATCACGAGCATTAAGTTGCCCTTTATATCATTTGATTTCAATAAATATCTTAGGAGCTATCACAGTTTTAACATAACTCCGCACCAAAATAATGTTCGCAGCTTAAGTACAACGTGCGCTTTCGCTAATCTATACTATAATATTATAAAGCTGAAGAGTTTGTTTGTTTGTTTGTTTGTTTGTTTGTTTGTTTGTTTGAACGCGCTAATCTCAAAAACTACTGGCCCGATTTGAAAAATTATTTTTACGTTGGATAGTCCATTTATCGAGGAAGGCTTTAGGCTATATAACATAAAGTTACGACTCATAAGACCACAGCAGAAATGAAAAATGTTGCGAAAACGGGAGAAAGATATTCCTTTTGAGAGCTTCCGCTGCATACGCTGCGGAAACCACTTAAGTTACACAAAAATCATGTATGACAGGATTGTTCAGCATTAAGAGTTCTATAATAAAGTCCGCGACAGCACTTGCAACGAAACTGTTTGCCGCAAATGAATTTAACTTTATCACCAAGTAATTTCCTAGCAATAAGATCCCCTTGAGCTAACGGATTATCTAATGTATAATTCACTTATTATTTATCTACCGGGTAATCTTACTTAAAGTATGTCGCAAAAGGCGACGTTAGCCGTCAGGTACGTCGCAACTAGCTTAATTCGGACTATGCTAGGACATGGTGAAACAGGCCCCGAATATTAAAAGATGATAGTAGGTTACCGGTAAGTTAAAGTGATAATCAAGTAAGTAACTATTCAATTTTTGCGCTAATCACGAGAAAATAGTTACAAACGGAGGGTTATACTTTTGTGCGGCTATAAAAGTATCTATTAGTTCCACTATCTCCAGTCCTTTGCTCGCGCTACTCCTCCCTGGAGAATTGATCAATCCTCTCAATTCATGTTCGTAGCCATTCCTGATCGATAAATGGAGATTTTTTAGCATTCTCTAAGGGGCTGTCTACGATGCAGTATTAGATGTACCTACTCTTCGATGATCCTACGTCAATAATAGTTGGGAATATTTATTTTACTAGCGGTCCCCCGCGACTTCGTCCGCGCGTTTTGAGTTTGCTCCCTCTCCTCCCGTCGCAGCGTCATGTTTTATATCCTAAAGCCTTTCTCGATAAATAAGCTATCCAACACAGAAATATTTTTTCAAATCGGTCCAGTAGTTCCTGAGATAAGCGCGTTCAAACAAACAAACTCTTCAGCTTTATAATATATTAGCGCAAGCGCACGTTGTACTTAAGCTGCGAACATTATTTTGGTGCGGAGTTATGTTAAAACTGTGATAGCTCCTAAGATATTTATTGAAATCAAATGATATAATGGATAACTTGGTTCTAAATGAAATGCTCGTGATGATGAATGTATTTATTTTGATAAGAATAAATACCTGTGTGTATAATACACCTCTAAAAATAATGCATAATTTTTTTACCAATTTATTAACATGAAAAAGGTTGTAGTAAGTCAACCATGAAAGATAGACATATGTTGTCACGGACTTTATATATAACTCTTAATGCTGAACAATCCTGTCATACATGATTTTTGTGTAACTTAAGCGGTTTCCGCAGCGTATGCAGCGGAAGGTCTCAAAAGGAATATCTTTCTCCCGTTTTCGCAACATTTTTCATTGCTGTTGTGGTCTTATGCGTCGTATATTTATGTTATATAGCCTAAAGCCTTCCTCGATAAATGGACTATCCAACGTAAAAAAAATTTTTCAAATCGGGCCAGTAGTTTTTGAGATTAGCGCGTTCAAACAAACAAACAAACAAACAAACAAACAAACTCTTCAGCTTTATAATATTAGTATAGATTATCCTTTTGTATAATATTAGACCCAACTTACTTTCTCTTGTTCGATTCGAACTCAGACTTAGGCAAGGTTGCAGACATTCAAATGAAAGTACTAGAAAGTATTCGATTAAATGCTTTCAGATTTTCGCAGTATTTATTTTATCCGTTTGTTCTTATAGTGGTATTTTTAATTATGAAATATTTACTTTTAAAAACAAGATCTACCCTAGTATTACAACAGTTATAGGCAGTACATACAACATATAACGAAAGTCAAAGTGTGTAGATATATCTACTCATTCCGTTTTCATGCTGCAAAAGTCGGATCAATTTTGACATACGAGTATAACTTACATAGGTTATAATTGACAAAATATTTCGTTGTCAAAATACTATTAATGAATGGGCATTGCAAAGGTATTGCAGCGCAGGTTTGGCTGGCAAATTAAGGGGAGACTCCCAGTTCACATATTACCCGAAGTAATTACTTAAAAGTAAAAAAATCTGCTAAGTGCGAGTCGGACTCGCGCACTAAAGGTTTCGTGCCAACTTTAACTGAATGAGAGATCCACTTAGCAAAAATTAAAATACCACAATATTTTCTTGACATCTAATATAACTTTGTTTTTCATAGTGTTTGTATGAAGTACAAAGTTATATTTAAGGATGTTGAAAATGTGCTATATCTCAAGAACTACCTACTTGTTCGATCTTATTCGCACAATTTTTGATGAAAGTATTTGTTAAGATCTACAGTACCTATATATATATATTTTCAAAATTTACACTCGCTTAGTTGAAAAGTTCGATAGCGGAGGGGGGAGGGGGAGGGCATTTTACCACTTTAGAAGCGTCTATCTCTAAAATGTTTTAATTTTTAGTGAAAATGATTTTAGGAACCTCTGTGTTATTTTAAAAAGACCTATCCATAGACACGTTACCTCACCTCACACGCACGGTTTGTCGAATATTTTTTTAGGTTTTAGTTGCATGTATCGGAGCCCCCTTAAATATCATTATTTTTATCTTTTTGTATGGGAATCGTAAGGCGTTAACCGCTTATTTACCGCGGAATACATCTGCGTAATAAGTTTCAACAGTATAATGCTAATACTTTCAGAATGAAGTGGCTGTGACATACGGACGGTCAGACAGACATACAGACTTTACAAAACTATAAGGGTTTCCGTTTTATGCCATTCGGCTACGGAACCCTAAACAATCTCCGCGTTAATTCAATTTTTAAATTACGACTATGTAAAACGGACTTGAATTGAATGCTTCAATCAAATAAAGTAGTTCAGCCTTAGTTTAGCACAAGCAGATGTGAAGTTGTGCGAACCGCCAAATTCACACATTACATCACGGACAGGAAATCTGTTATTGCCAACAAAGAGCCGATAAAGTTCGCCCGCATTCGAATTTCCGCATTGGCACGAATGCAATCCACCTCGCTGAACTTAAATTAAGAGCAATCCAGATGGCTCCTCAAACTTACATTAAATTGATGATGTTGTTGCAGTGTACTTACTTACACATACTCTTCTATTGAGATTGAAAATCGCCATAGTATTAATGATATCAGAAGAGCTCTTGCCACCATTAATGTTCCTTCCTCGTTGGAACCACGAACCACCTTACCTGAAGGTTGTCTGGATGCAATAAAGTATTTTTATTATTATTAACCACGTGGTTTGGTCCGTGACGATGGCAGGAGACCCGATGACCTCACGCTTATTCCCTGAATGAGCCCAAGTATCTCATCAGCCAATGGCCCCTCCCATCTCAGAGAATCAGCCCCAAGCTAGAGCAGCAGTGGAGTTTGCTGAAGACGCCAAGCGTCGCGAGTACGTCTCACTTGCAAGTGATTATGTGTTTGTGCCGTTTGGCGTTGAAACATTTGGACCCTCTGCTAAATTGCTGTTAAGAAAACACTATAACAGGCAATAAAAAACCTGGCTGGTTCCTAGCTCAAAGGTGAACCATAGCTATCCAACGCGGCAACGCAGCCTGCTGGCAAAGCAAAGCAAAGCATTTGCGGCAAGGAGGAGGCTATGATGCTTCATAGCCTCCTTGCCGCAAGGAAATGGTTTCGTTTTTGAATAGGTTGATTTTAAGTTTTTTTTTGTTGCATGTCTTACTTTTATTTTTTCTTTCATTAAGATAATGGTACAAAAAACAATGAACTTACCTTTAAAAATTGAGGATATCCCTCGATAACACCGAGATCCCATCATCAGATCTCAATTTGGCAACAATGAGACTATAACTAGAAGGTAAGCCCTATCTATACTAATATTATAAAGCTGAAGAGTTTGTTTGTTTGTTTGTTTGTTTGAACGCGCTAATCTCAAAAACTACTGGCCCGATTTGAAAAATTTTTTTTACGTTGGATAGTCCATTTATCGAGGAAGGCTTTAGGCTATATAACATAAAGATACGACTCATAAGACCACAGCAGAAATGAAAAATGTTGCGAAAACGGGAGAAAGATATTCCTTTTGAGAGCTTCCGCTGCATACGCTGCGGAAACCGCTTAAGTTACACAAAAATCATGTATGACAGGATTGTTCAGCATTAAGAGTTCTATAATAAAGTCCGCGACAGCATATGTCTATCTTTTATGGTTGACTTACTACAACCTTTTTTATGTTGATAAATTTGTAAAAAAATAATGCATTATTTTAAGAGGTGTATTATACACACAGGTATTTATTCTTATCAAAATAAATACATTCATCATCACGAGCATTAAGTTGCCCTTTATATCATTTGATTTCAATAAATATCTTAGGAGCTATCACAGTTTTAACATAACTCCGCACCAAAATAATGTTCGCAGCTTAAGTACAACGTGCGCTTTCGCTAATCTATACTATAATATTATAAAGCTGAAGAGTTTGTTTGTTTGTTTGTTTGTTTGTTTGTTTGAACGCGCTAATCTCAAAAACTACTGGCCCGATTTGAAAAATTATTTTTACGTTGGATAGTCCATTTATCGAGGAAGGCTTTAGGCTATATAACATAAAGTTACGACTCATAAGACCACAGCAGAAATGAAAAATGTTGCGAAAACGGGAGAAAGATATTCCTTTTGAGAGCTTCCGCTGCATACGCTGCGGAAACCACTTAAGTTACACAAAAATCATGTATGACAGGATTGTTCAGCATTAAGAGTTCTATAATAAAGTCCGCGACAGCATATGTCTATCTCTTATGGTTGACTTACTACAACCTTTTTTATGTTAATAAATTTGTAAAAAAATAATGCATTATTTTAGAGGTGTATTATACACACAGGTATTTATTCTTATCAAAATAAATACATTAATCATCACGAACATTTCATTTAGAACCAAGTTGCCCTTTATATCATTTGATTTCAATAAATATCTTAGGAGCTATCACTGTTTTAACATAACTCCGCACCAAAATAATGTTCGCAGCTTAAGTACAACGTGCGCTTGCGCTAATATATTATAAAGCTGAAGAGTTTGTCTGTTCGAATGCGCTTATCTCAGGAACTGCGGGACCGATTTGAAAAAATATTTATGTGTTGGATAGCTTATTTATCGAGAAAGGCTTTAGGATATAAAACATGACGCTTCGACGGGAGGGGAGGGAGCAAACTCAAAACGCGCGGACGAAGTCGCGGGGGACCTCTAGTATATTATAAAGCTGAAGAGTTTGTTTGTTTGTTTGTTTGTTTGAACGCGCTAATCTCAAAAACTACTGACCCGATTTGAAAAATTATTTTTACGTTGGATAGTCCATTTATCGAGGAAGGCTTAAGGCTATATAACATAAAGATACGACTCATAAGACCACAGCAGCAATGAAAAATGTTGCGAAAACGGGAGAAAGATATTCCTTTTGAGAGCTTCTGCTGCGTACGCTGCGGAAACCGCTTAAGTTACACAAAAATCATGTATGACAGGATTGTTCAGCATTAAGAGTTCTATAATAAAGTCCGCGACAGCATATGTCTATCTTTTATGGTTGACTTACTACAACCTTTTTTATGTTAATAAATTTGTAAAAAAATAATGCATTATTTTTGGAGGTGTATTATACACACAGGTATTTATTCTTATCAAAATAAATACATTCATCATCACGAGTATTTCATTTAGAACCAAGTTGCCCTTTATATCATTTGATTTCAATAAATATCTTAGGCGCTATCACAGTTTTAACATAACTCCGCACCAAAATAATGTTCGCAGCTTAAGTACAACGTGCGCTTGCGCTAATATATTATAAAGCTGAAGAGTTTGTTTGTTTGAACGCGTTTATCTCAGGAACTGCTGGACCGATTTGAAAAAATATTTCTGTGTTGGATAGCTTATTTATCGAGAAAGGCTTTAGGATATAAAACATGACGCTGCGACGGGAGGGGAGGGAGCAAACTCAAAACGCGCGGACGAAGTCGCGGGGGACCGCTAGTATATTATAAAGCTGAAGAGTTTGTTTGTTTGTACGCGCTTATCTTAGGAACTGCTGGACCGATTTGAAAAATATTTCTGTGTTGGATAGCTTATTTATCGAGAAAGGCTTTAGGATATAAAACATGACGCTGCGACGGGAGGGAGGGAGCAAACTCAAAACGCGCGGACGAAGTCGCGGGGGACCGCTAGTAAGTATATATAAAGTAACATAGATAAAGAACAACATACAGTCAAATAATAACCTCCTCCTTTCTGAAGTCGGTTAAAATAGTCAGAGGAATTACATTATATTACGTCAAACTTTTGCTTTTAAACGAATAGTTAGGGTCTGGAGACGTTGCAGAGGTTACACTCTTTATCCGTACTTTAGTTTCGTCTTTTAGGATTCTCTCTGCCTGTCCTATGACCCGCACCTAAGCGTGAGCGAGAGATACTTATAATCTAACCGACCAATTCGAACATCTTCGAAGAGAAACTGAATAGGGCCTTAGGGTCGCCATAAAAAAGCAAGTAACAGCCCTAAGGCGGCAACTCTCCGTCAATACGGTTTTATGACCCAGCGAAAATTACCTTAGCACTTTTGTATTATAAAAGTGGGAAACAATTTCAACGTTTGCGCATCTTGAAGGATGCTTTATAGTCTTGACGGCTTTGTTGCGTACGCTTGCTACTTGTACCTCGGCGGGAAATGTTTTTCATCGCTTCGGGGTCGGTCGTAAATACCTCCATAACGGCCGTGTTCTTGTTCAAATTCCAATACACACATAGGCATATATTGAACAGTTCGTTCATTTTGGGAGTATGAGATATTTAATCTTACTTGAATATAAAAGATTTAATCTTAGTTATCAATAGGGAAAATTGGTTTGATATGATAATAATTAATCGGACTGTCTTTTATCGTGGCATTTTTGAATCAATTGTGTCAATATGGCGTATGATTTGCTTGGATTCATGTTCGATTTTCGAATGTGAATCGGTCAAAATCCACACGGCAGTTATTGAAAAACCGGCCAAGTGCGAGTCGGACTCGCGCACTGAGGGTTCCGTGCCAACGTTAATTGAATTAGGCAATCCACTTACTTCCACTTAGTAAAATACCACAATATTTTGTTGACAGCAAATATAACTTTGTTTTTCATAGTGTTTGTATGAAGAACAAAGTTATGTTTGCGGTTGTTGAAAAAGTGCTATATCTCAAAAACTTCTCGTTCGATCCCGTTCGAACCAATTTTCGTTGAAAGTATTTGTTATGATCTACATTATATATTTTTTTCAAAATTTACACTCGCTTAGCTTAGAAGTTAGATGGGGGGGGACGCCCATTTTTCCACTTTGGATGCGTCTAGCTAAGAAACGTTCGACTTTAAAAGAAAACGGTTTTAGGAACCTCTATGTCATTTTTAAAGACCTATCCATAGACACCCCACACGCATAGGTTTGACTAAAAAAAAAAAAATCGGTTTTAGTTTCATGTATGGGAGCCCCCCCTTAAATATCATTATTTTTTATTTTTTGTATAAGAATCGTAAAGCGGTTAACAGGATACATCTTTGTACCAAATTTCAATAGTGTGATGCTTATAGTTTCAGAATAAATTGGGTGTGACATACGGACGGACACACAGACAGACAGACAGACAGACAGACAGACAGACAGACAGACAGACTTGACGAAACTATAAGGGTTCCGTTTTTTGCCATTCGGCTACGGAACCCTAAAAAGGTTATATCAATTTTATAAATACTCCCGCTCGCGCGCTTTGGAAGCGTCTAGTCTATCTCTCAAATCTTTGAGGAACAAAACACACGGAGGGTTCTCTAGTCCGTATCATCCACTACTTATAGCACTTATATGTAGCCCTCATAATATTATGTCCTGTAAACCATGATAAGATTGCTTTATATAAGGTTTTAGTTCTCTTCAAATGATAAAATATCCGAAATTATGAGAAAAATCCGGTAATCTCTTTGATGGCAATGACTCTCAATTTTGATAAATTTCAGCTAAAACAAAAATAAAGTAAATATTTGACTACACTTTCAGTTTCATATCTCAACGCAACGTTATGGAGGCAAAACATTTTGTAGCAAAAATTATGTGAAAATTAATTTGCAATAAGTTTATGGACTACAACTATTTATAATAATAATAAATACGCAGGGCAGCTTGTGACTAGCTGTTGGGCAGTATCGACCCCACGTACCTGATTGCTCCTGGGAGAACCCCTGCTCTTTATCTCTGTCTTGCCTTCACTGGCCGGGCAGAGTGAACGCTGACGAGGGACAGGATCTCCCAACTCTTGCTTGCCTTCATTGGCTGGCTTGAGTGGAGACTCGCTAGAGCAGAGATGCTCGGGGGAAGGAAGTGTGCCAGTAAGATGCTTGTAGGGATCTTGAACGATTACCGGAATTGTCCTGAGAGCCGTGGTACACCTCTCCACTCCCCTAGCACCTCAACTGGTGTTGCCCACTTGTTGTCTACGTCACTTAGTGCTAGCAACTAATTTGGGGGGCCCATCGACTGAGTGTGCAAGTCACCGCCTGCCATTTTATCCGTGTGAGAAACATACGTCAGGCAGGGGCCATAGATAGATCTTCCATAGTTCCAGTTACCCGGTACACCTAACACCCACACCCATAAACTCAGTATTTTTGTGTCCATATCTTGCAATAGCCCTACACAAACCGGGGGTTGTCCTTAGGTGCACTTAAATAGTGCATACAGGGATAATCGTCTGTTTGTGTCACACAGCTTTTAGATTAATGTTGTCAAAAGCGCCTCTGCGTGTGGCTTCGGCCCCATGTACGCCTTCCAAAGGTCCGGGACCCCATGGTCCCGAGAATGGAAAAGACACAACATAATAATAATAAAAATACTTTATTGCACACCATAAACATAATTACACAGGATAGTATCTTATATATTCGCTAAAAGTACAATTTAGGCGGTCTTATTGCTTGTAGCAATTTCTTCCAGACAACCTTCAGGTAAGGAAAAGCATGAAGAATGAAAGAAGAGGCATGGCGATGAAATTATTTTTAACAAATTTGTAGTGGACAGGTTTTTATAAAGAAACATAAAAGAAGATGATTATTAAGTGCACATTATATAAAAATTAAATGTCAATAAATGATCATAAAAAACACACCATAATACAAAATATATAAATTAATTCATATTTAAACACATTTTTATAAAAATGTATATAAATAAATAGGTAAAAATAAATGCATAATCAGTTGCAACCAGCAGATCCGAGAGCCAATGAAAAATAAAAGGAGTAATTAGTAAGTACCTAAGTAGATATTGTCAAAAGACTATAGAAATTATAAACGAGAAAGGAAAAAGGCTTTTACTTTACGTTTAAAAGTAGGCAGCGTTTTGGACTCCCTGATTGAAATGGGCCGAGAGTTCCATAAACGGATTGCCTGTATAGTAAAAACTTTATTTAGTTGGTTTACTTATCATCAGATCCGTAATAGTTTTATACCGTAATATTATGCTTCTAATGTGATGTTTTTACGTATCATCTAGCTACTTTCTACCGTTTAGATTGGTGAGGGTGGGTTATCGTCGAACTGTAACAAAAATTGCCCTTTAAAACTGTAAACTTATGAAAACAGGCCACTTTGCTAACCTTCACTGATACATGATGGGTTGGGATAGATAGATAAAAAAAACATCTCCACGTTACTTGTATTCGTATAAGAGGTACCTACCCCAAAAATATTGTAAAAATATTAGTATACCACTTTGGCTGTGAAATTAGACTACATACATACCTATGCAAATTACAGTTTTCTAGTTTCACTTCTTCTTAGCGTGTTTCACTGGAATGCGGACAAATCAAATCAAATCAATCAAATCAAAAATAATTTATTCAATTTAGGACACAAAATGCCACTTATGAACGTCAATAATTAGTGTAATATCAATCAATTTTGGCCCGTATTTGGGGCTAGAACATGTCTCCTTATCTTTTGGGCCCTACTAGCGCTTCGAGACAAAACTCAGACAATTTGGCAAGTGCTGAGAAGAAACGTCGGAACAAACTCAGTCACCACTAGCTGCCTCAAAAATGATGAAATCAAAATAAACAACCTACCGTACATCAGTTTGGTGCAGGCTGGACTGTCCATACATTTTCGTCATTAAGATAGTCTTGAATTTTATAATACCCCTTCGACATTAGGGTAGTTTTGACATGTAACTTCCCAACAAACATTTAAGTCACATAACAGTAACTTGTGCTGGCAATAAGCAGTTTAAAGCTTCATAATATTTGTATAACGAGAGAGCTTTATGTTGAATAATAGAGTTTTTGAAATATTATATTTCTATAAACTTGATAACTTCTGTATTAAGTTGATTACCTTTCTCCAAGCTGAATAATGGTCGTAAGTAGTAATTTAAAGTAAACCATATTCAAATTAAAGCAAATAAGAATGCTAACAGCTGTATAGTAGCTGAAGATTCAGCATTGATCTGTATAACTTTGACATTACTTTCAATTATACAGATTATTTCTGAATAATCTGTTTCATTTTCACTTTAAGTTGCTTAGCACATAAAATTATTTTTACTATGTAGAAGCTGAATATTGCAGAATTTTTAGCTATTAAACAGACAACGATTGTCTAAATTGTAAATGAGACGGTCTTATACCTAACTTACACAGACAGAAGAGCACAAATACCCTTTTATTCAGTTTTAAGTGTTAAATAATATTAATTAACACTTAAAACTGGTTTTTTGTTTTTTGTTCTTGAAATGTTTGTCATGAAACCTTATTATTTTAAGGCCGCTACATAACACCATTATTCTAATTCACCTACTATATTAGTAATAAAAATCTTATTAAGCAACAAAATGCTGGGCAAGCGCGCTCTTAATCAAGATAAACATGACGCCATTGTCTAAACAATTTTTATACAAGTAAAAGCAAAATCACGTATAAAGCACCATTTTTAAGTCGAAAAATGCTTTATGTGATCAAAATTTTTTATCTTCAGTATTTTACTGCATTATAGAACTTAAAATGCATAGAAAATATTGTAGAATTATTAAAGACCAAATATTAACGAAATTGTAGTTAATCGTGTGGCGCGTGAAAATTAACAATCAAATATATATATGTTTTTACAGTAAAGTAGCTTGCGTTTAAAAAAACACTTCTAAATCGTGAAATAAGTATGTAAAGTCAATACTACCAATTTCTTCTTAATATTTCTGACATCCAACGTTGACACTGGTCGTACAAAACAAAATGTCTCATTTTATGATTTTATTTGAATTATTTCTTAATAAAATTACGATTTAGACCTTTAATTTGAATAAAAACTGAATAGCTTAGCTCAAATATTACTAACTGAATAAGATTGTTATAACTGCTGTTTTAAAGGTAATTCAGCATTTATTCAGGAGATATTCATCTTCTTGTATACTTATTCAGATACTATGTGGCCATTATTCAGCGGTTATCCAAATTAAAGCTAGTTAATCTGTGCCCAAACCGCTTGAATATTGTCTGTATAAGCGCTTACACAGACGTTATGTCCGCAACTTAAGCGACTTAAAGTCAGTCGAATCTCTTTTATGCAAATATTATTCAGCTAATAAATGTTTGTTGGGTTAAATTTATGAATAGGTAGTTCGATGAAATTATTAGGTATATTGTTGAAAAATTTAACACAATTTCTTTGAGTGGAATGAAATGAGTTCATTGTCTAACCTGAAGTTTGGAATGACAAGTTTGCTTTTATTTCGTGTGTTATACGAATGTATGTCACTTTTTTTCATGAAAACATCTAAATTTTTACGTACGTACATGATATTATCAAATATTTATTGAGAAGCGACAGTAAGGATGTTAATTTCCTTAAAGAATTCTCTCAGGGATTCGCGGGTACTAAGTTTGTAAATGGCACGAATGGCTCTTTTCTGTAAAATAAAGATGGCATCGATGTCCGCAGCGAAACCCCACAAGAGAAGACCATAAGACATTATACTATGAAAGTAACTAAAATACATAAGCCTTGCTGTTTCAACATCAGTTAAATGTCTAATTTTTCTAACCGCATAGGCAGCTGAAGCGAGTCTCCCAGCCAGAGCGTCAACATGTGGTCCCCACTGCAATTTCGAATTCAATGTAATGCCCAGAAAAACAGTGGAGTTTAATAGATCTATTTTTTCAACGTTGAGTAGAATTTCTGTGGTAGCTTGCTTCACGTTGGGCATGATGAATTTAATTACATTTGTCTTTTTTGTATTAAGAAGCAAGTTATTGCTAGTGAACCAATTTAATACCTTAGAGAGAGCTCTGCTAACATTGTCAAATGATTCTTCGCCTCTTCTTGATTTGAAGATTAAAGATGTATCATCAGCAAACAGAACTATCTCACAGGAGTCCTTTGAATAAAAAGGAAGGTCATCAATATAGATCAAAAACAGTAAAGGTCCCAATATTGAGCCATGGGGCACTCCCATTTGAAGCGGGGCACCTGAGGAGTTAATGACATTAACGTTTACTGTTTGTGGTCTGCCAGAGAGGTAAGAATTCAACAGTTTTGACGCATTATTAGATACACCATAATGTTCCAGCTTAATAATGAGTGTTTGATGATCGACACAATCAAATGCCTTCGATAAGTCACAGAATACACCTATCGCATCATGTTTATCTTCATAGGCATCCAAAATGCGTTTAACGAGTGCCATCCCAGCATCTGTTGTATTGTTACCTTTGGAGATACCAAACTGTTTCTCATGCAGTAACTTGTGAAGTTTAAAATGAGAGAGCAATTAATTAAATACAACTTTTTCAAAAATTTTGCTAATGCAGGTAGAATGGAAATTGGCCTGAAGTTGCTTGGGTCACTTTTTTCTCCTGACTTAAATAAAGGTATATTCTTACTATATTTCATTAAAGTAGGAAATTTACCTTGATCAATACATTCGTTGAATATATGTGATAAGTGAGATGCTACGAGAGGTATAATGGGTTTTATTGTGTCAGTTTATATTTCCCATATATCCTCAGTTTTTTTTTGTTTTAATTCCTTGAAAGTTTTAACAATCATCAAAGGGTTAATATGAGTGAAATGAAATGAGGAATTACACCTGTCAACACACGATACCAGCAGTGATTTAGCATGCAGAGCGCAAGAATTAAGTTGTTTTGTGTTTTCGATGGGTATATTACAAAAGTACTTCTCGAAGGCACCTGCAACTTCATTGTCAGATTTAATATTTTTACTATCAATTTTTAATGTAAACGTATGATCACGTGGTTTATTTTTATAAGTTTCTTTGTTTATAATATTCCAAGTCTCTTTACTTTTATTACTGGATTTATTAATTTTATCACGTATATAATTAGCTTTAGCTACAGACAGACTGACAGTCAGACATAGCGAATATAAGAACCTTAGTGGAATTTAAAAACCTATCTAGAGACACGCATTGGACATCATCCTATAGGTACGTGGTGAAGAAATCGGTAAAAGTATTGTTTGATGAATAGGTACTACGTACTTAAAATATAAATCCAATCCATTTGGATTCTTCTTATCTTTAACTTTTGCTTATACTATATTTTTTTGTTAGATAGACAGATACGCCAGAGATAGAAATCAGCAAGAGATAATTATTTTCGAACAAAATCACAAAATTAAAATGCGACCTCTGGAAGTGCAACAAAACATACAAAGTATAAAATATTTAATGACCAAATGATGTACCTTGGCGCTGCGTCACAAAATGACGAAAGTGAACAAACCGAATTATTAGGTGACAATGAATCTACTTATCAAATCGGATGAATCGAGAACTGAAACAAAAACTGTAATGTCCGTAAACGATACCTCTACTTACTTTCTGCCGCAGGAGCAACAGGAACAAGATAGTCAAAATACATCTCAAAGGAAAAAGAAGAAGAAAACTGACTCACAGGAATCACATTCACAGCCACAGCTACCGCCACCGCCTACCCAATTTGAAATAGACTTGGTAGAGGCATTGAATAAAAACGTTCCCGACATAAGCCCCGACGACATGGCGTTTTTTAGGTCTCTCGGTCCTTATCTAAAAAGGTTTAGTTCTCACCAAAAAATGTTATTTCGCACCAAAGTTCTACAACTCGTTATGGACATTATAACCCCAACTTTTAGTGAGGCAAGTAGCAGTTGCTCCTGTAATAAATAAACTATTTAATAGTTATAAATATTTATTTATTTATTTACTAGATGCGTGTCTCGGCTAATATTTAGATACGATTCAGACAACGCAGTAAAAAGTATTTTGCAATTTGCAAAAATATTTATGTATCATATATTTATATATATATATATAAATTTAATTAATAATATAATAATTAAATGATAATATATAAATTTATATATATATATATATATATATATATATATATATATATATATATATATATATATATATATATATATATATATATATATATAAATGCTTTATTTTTCGTTGCCAACCCTAAGTGGCCAAGTGATCAAACAATTAAGAATCAGTCGAATAAATTGTACCCATTTTAGTATGGAGGGCAAGTTTGAAGTGTCTCATCGATTGTTTTGTCGGTCGATTTATTCGCAATCAGTTCAGTCAGCCCGTGAAATTGCCTCAACAGATTAAACGTTTAATCAACTCAGTCGAGCCTTATTCACACCACACATATATTCTACTCTATCTACTCAATGCCCACATTCCGGAACTAACAAGTAACATACCTACACACAATTACACACTTCTTCTTTATTTATGCTTCTCGACTTCTTTATTTATACTTTTCGACGACCTCCGTGGTCGAGTGGCTAGCACGCTGGTTTCAAGCGTCGCCATCTCGTGAGGTTCCGGGTTCGATTCCCGGTCGGGTCAATGTATCACACGATCAAAACGATCTTCTCTATATTGTCATAACACAAGTGCATTGGCTACTTACTTTGGGATCAGAGCAATGTATGTGATTGGTGTCCAATAATATATATATATACTTTATTGCACAACCAAAACTTTGTACAAAAGGTGGACTTAACGCCATATTGCATTATCTTCCAGTTATACCTTTGGGTTAAGATTGTGGGTGCGACAAATAAAAAGACCGGCCAAGTGCGAGTCGGAATTGCGCACTCAGGGTTCCGTGCCAACTTTAACTGAATTAGGGAATCCACTTACTTCCACTTAGCTAAAATACCACAATATTTTGTTGACAACAAATATAACTTTGTTTTTCATGGTGTTTGTATGCAGAACAAAATTATGTTTGCGGTTAATGAAAATGTGCTTTAACTCAAAAAGTTCTAGTTCGATCCCGTCCAAACCAATTTTTGTTGAAAGTATTTGCTAAGATCTACATCATATTGTTTTTTCAAAATTTACATTCGCTTAATTTAGAAGTTAGAGGGGAGGGACACCTATTTTACCACTTTGGAAACGTTGTATCAACCGTTAGACTTTAAAAGATAATGGTTTCAAAAACCTCTAGGTATGTCATTTTAAAAGACCTATCCATAGACACCCCACACGCATAGGTTGGACTAAAAATAAATTTTTGGTATTAGTTTCATGTATGGGACCCCCCTTATTTTTTGATTTTTTTTGTATAAGAACACTTTTCATTCATATATTTTTCTACCAAAATTTTATAGTGTGATGCTTATAGTTACATAATAAAGTGGCTGTGACATGCGGACGGACGGACAGACAGACGAAACCAGAAAACTTGACGAAACTATAAGGGTTCCGTTTTTTTGCCATTCGGCTACGGAACCCTAAAAATGAGTTGGTTTTTTAAAAAAAATGAAAATTTTACACAAAAAATTACATAAAAAATATATGTTGACGCTTCCGATATACTTAAGTAGAAAGTGTTCTTTCCATGTTATTATTTTCTGCTTACTTAAAATCTTCTTGATGATAGTTATTATGAAAAGCCACCATAAATATTGTCACAATATTACTAAACTAGCGGTCACCCGCGACTTCGTTTAGAGTTTGCTCTCGTCACAGTGTGATCTTTTACAGCTTATAGCCTTCCTCAATAAATAAGCTAATCAACACAAAAATAATACTTCACATCGGTCCAGTAGTTTCTGAGATTAGCGCGTTTATATTGGACGGCAGCGTGTACGCGCGGTTGCTGTGCGATAAGGAATACCGTCGCGCCCATCACTCGCACAATGAACGCGTCGTCAACGATGTACCTACGACAGAGATACTGGATACTGCGATTGCTACCTACCGTTCGCGCCGTGGCCTTTAAGTGCGCCTTTTGTCGAATGAGAAAGGCGAGCGAGGTGGTGCGAGGTGTCACAGACACCTGTGCTGGGGGTCTTGCCGCGCGCTCGAGTAGAGGTCTTTATCAGACCATTCTCTGTGATCTAGATTTCTTTGGTCCCATGATCATAACTATGGGCCGTCGTCACAAAGCGGTGGGGAGCGTTTTTTACCTGTTTCACTACGAGAGCAAATAAAATAATTTGTTATTGAATAAAAAAACGCGTTTCTTTTATTGAAACTAAAACAAACATTTTTAGGGGAGAACGAAGTAAGATGGCGTGGCTGGTAAGACGAGATACCCAGTAAAATCATAGTAAAAAGCTCAGTACGCGTTTATGCATCATTCGATGCGCCGTCATGACACTTGTCTGTCAACCGGTAGTGATCATCGCAAGTTCACTTATTGTACTGTTGTACATGTATTATATGTAATAAATTGAGTACCTTAATATATTTAGTATTCATCGGACTCACATTAACATTCTCATCACATTATCTTTGTTTTTCCATGCTTTCATTTCCTTTTTCCATCCAAAGATTGCTGGTTCATTTGCTGTAAACACGAACATAGAGTTAATCATAGATTCTATCTACCATAACGCAGTTCGTATTTTCTCCCTAAAAAGTCGTACTGTAGACGTTAAACTATAGGCATTACCTGCCTTTCTACTCTTCTTATACTATTACTCTGTATTTTTGGATTATTGATGTTTTCTAATCCTTTTTGAACAATATTTATTGTGAATCTAAAAATGTCAAACTTTCAAAGCTCTGTTATTCTACTTTTCTGTACATAATACTGTAAAAATAGCTGTGTTTTACCTTTGTTTGCAATTTTCCTTTAATTTGCATTGAGTGATGATTCGTTTTCTTGAATATTTTTATAAATTGCTTGATTTTTGACATTTTTTTATCTTTATTGACATGGTTGTTATGACAATATCTTTCAAAGTCTGACAATTTCTATCAAAGTTTATTACTTTTTCGGGTTTAATCCTCTGTAAACCACCAGTATTCATGTTCTATTTTTGAACCTATCTCGATCTAAATTTGAACGGCCTAGGTCCCCTATATAAGCCTTTATTTTTTTCATTCAATTCATTCGATTCCGAGTTCTAAGCTCGAACAGTTCTATTATACTTCAAGAAATAAACACTCTACATCTTCCCTCAAGTCTTGAAGAACCGCCGGTGACTACTGAAACACCTCCTCACGCTAGGGGAGGGACCGGACACCGGAGGAGTATCCGAGCCCATTGACTGCAGTAACACCTCCTCGCTCTAGGGGAGGGACCTGTCTCCTTCTCGGAAGAGGATCCGAGACCAAGTACTTCTGGCACTCTAACTGATCATAACATTTTCTATATAGTGCCCGTTACCCTCATTACTGCTGTGAGTCACTCCCTCACGGCGCCTGTCACCGCTGCACATCGGCGTCGCTGCTCTTCACGGCGCCTGTCACCGCTGCACATCGGCGTCACTGCTCTTCACGGCGCCTGTCACCGCTGCACATCGGCGTCGCTGCTACCTCCGCTGTGTCGGCCCTGCACTCCGACGCCGCCCTTTGCTGCCTCCAGGACAATACTTATTGAAGATTTGAAAATACTTACTCACGCCCACTGCACTTTACTTACATTCATACAGACATCACCTCATTTCATATTTCGGTACTGTATTTTTTTTGTTTTAATATAAATTCTATTCCCTCTTCTACCTCTTTCTTTTACCTTCTTCTACTTCTCCACATTTGTCTCTTCACGACATTATGTCAAATAGCACATTATGATACAAGTGTGCTAAGTTGACCATTATACACAGTCTGGCCATAAATACTGTTACAACTAAAAATAAAAATGATATTACATTTGAATTTGGAATCTGTCATTTGTATTCGATTCCTCATTGTGTTTTCTAATTTTGGCGCCAATACATTTTATAATATTTTGCGATATTAAAATGGAGTGGGGTGATAAAGAGAACCGAGTCGATGTGATTGCATTACACAAAGTTGGTATGGAGCCAAATGCAATTTTCAAAACTCTCCATACGCTTGGTATTAGTCAAATGTTTGTGTACCGGGCTATCAATAGGTACAATGAGCCCTCCAGAGACCTCCTCTGTTTGTGACAGAAAAAAATCTGGCCGTCCACGTAGTGTTCGTACGAAAAAAGGTGGTCAAAGCAGTAAGGGAAAGAATTTGCAGAAATCCTGTCCGAAAGCAAAAGATTTTATCTCGGGAGATGATGAGAAAATCTTTACAATTGAGCAATATTTTAACAAACAAAATGACCGTATTTATGCTCAAACCTCTAAGAAAGCTTCCCAATTAGTCGGCAGAGTGCTACGTGGGCATTACCCGACTTCAGTGATGGTTTGGTGGGGTGTTAGCTATGAAGGAGTGACTGAGCCATATGTTTGTGAAAAAGGTATCAAAACATCGGCACAAGTGTAAAGTAAGTGTAAGATACCATTCTTGAGAAGGTAGTTAAGCCCGTAAACAACAACATGTTCTGGTTTTAGAATGTTTGGAAAGAAACCAAAAATTTTGCGCACGTACGGGGCTTGAACCCAGGGCTTGTTAACGATACCAAATTCACACTATTATTATCGTTAATTAACGATATTTTCATAATGTTACAATTTTAACAGTTACCAGTGTAACGGTAGTTTAATATTGATTCCGGTATAATAATGTTAACAAATAACGTTAAAAGTATCGATACTTTTATCGTTCCATGAAGCGACCTTGCCATCCGGCGCGGTGGCGTGCGCGATTCTACGCTACGCGGGTCGGCCGATCGGCAAAATGGCAACATCGTCAGCCAGTCGATAAATGCAAACACATGGTTTGGTTTCGCAAACACGTGCTTAGTGTTTGGTGGCAAGGTTTGTTGATTTTATTGTAGTATACTTAATGATACCGGTAAGCTTAACGATACTTGTGGTATTTATTTGGTATTGTTATCAAGCCTACCGGTAGAGAACATTATCTTTTATCGTTAAAATTGTCGATAACGTTTGGTCGATTTAACGGTAAAAGGTCATCCAAGGTATCGTTACCAAGCATAACGTTACCTTTGCCATTAACGTTACCTTCGTCTGGTGTAGGTAACGATACCTGAATTTTAACGGTATTCAAAGCCCTGCTTGAACCAGCAACCTTTTGGCTGACCGGGCCAAACGCTCTTACCAATTGAGCTACCGTGCCATCAGTCCGACCCTGCGAAATTTGTGGTCTCCTATGTATACGTCGTTGCTTGACGCTTAGCGCCATCTAGCCGTCTGTTCATGAAACAGATGACCCAAGCAGTTATTCATGCCCACATTGTAGAGGTTGGTCTCATAATAGGAACTGTGCAGGAATAGATGATAATAAATGATAATGTTCACCACGCCATTAATATCTGCGAGTTCTGCCAATCTAAATTATCATCTTTTTGTCTGATAGTTTTTATTGCCCTATCTTACCTTAAGAAGAGACCGCATCTTACCAGCACAATGGGGTAAAACGTCTTTTTTCTTTTCCTTTATATTTCTAAAATGGACAACTAAAAGTTCCTAATGCCACCAAATATTTTGTTATACTTATAAAAATAAAACTATTTTTATACTATGTATTTTTTTCTTTTATTGATCTTCAAAACTTAAGTAGCCCTTGCCACTTCCCCTTTATTTGAATACCACATAAAAATGGATTATAATAACAACACATAGTCCGTTTGTCACTGCGGCACAGTCGCGACTGTCTGCATGCCGAGCGCATGCTGAGATCCAGGAGCGTAGACAGCACGCGCTTCGTCTGTTAATATGAAGTTAGAATACTGTATATAGACAACATTACCGTGGAATGGCACAGTATTATGCTCTAATTACGAATCAGAGTCATGAAATTTCGTATGCCTACGATTAGTACATTTACAAGTTGATTCCGCATGTTGCGGATATGTTATGTTACAAGATGATTCCCGATCCTAGTCTGCTCCATATATTTACTTCGTTCTGTAATGCACTAAACCACATACTCACTGTGTGTGACTTATGTAACACCTCTGTATTCACTAAATTACACATTCTTTTCGTCATATGTTCAATACATCATAATTTATACACCTATCTAGATTTGTCTTAATAATAACGTTTATTGTGGAAATGCCGGAAGTGTCCACCATGTTGAATGTAACTCGGATATCATATAAGAATATTTTGGGTTAATCTTTAGTTTATCTTATTATTGTAATAATATTTTATTAATTGTAAATTGATTATTTAAAGATTATTGGGACACGTCTTATTAGATTTTTATGTTTGCCGTATAACAAATGTTCATTTTGCCGCCAAAAGGAAGTTGACTCTGATTGGTTGGTGGAGGTTAGATTTATTTTAAATACTGTAACTATTAAAATAATAATCTAAAAGGCTTACTAAATTCATTACGATAAATAACTAAATAATTAATGAATTTATATATTTAATTAGCAGATTGTTTATCCCTACAAATAAATATTATAGTAAATGTTCATATATGGAAACGGATGTCGTCCCCACTGTTTTCCTACCGTTGTTCAGGGTTTTGATTTGTATAAAAGCGAGCTGCATGTCAGAATATAGCCTCTGTTTGTACTTACTCTCACTTTGTGCCCTATCTTTGTGCTATTTTGTTGGAATAAAACTATTGGAGAAGAACCTGGAGATTTGTACTACGTGTTTATTATTCAAGCACCCCACACGCGGTCACAGTTATGTATTTTTATCTATTCATATTGAACTAGTGGATCCAGCGAACTTTGTTTCGCCCCAGCCCCATCCCAACCCGGCCTCGTCCCGCCCAGCCCCGAAATTTCAAAAGTTATTCAGTTCCAGCGAATTTTTTTTCGCCCATCTCGCCCTAGCCCCGGCCCTGTCGAACGGAATAAAATGCATCCTATGTCCTGCTCCTGGTTGTAAGCTACCTGCCCACCCCTACCCCGTCCCATCTCAGCCCCGGCCCCGTTGAACAGGATAAAAAGTATCCTATGTCCTTCTCCTGCTTCTAAGCTACCTTCTCACCAATTTTCAGCCAAATCGACTCAGCCGTTCTTGAGTTATAAATAGTGTAACTAGCACGACTTTCTTTTATACCTATATATGTTTTTATATACCTAGTCTTGCCATAAATATTGTCTCAAAGAAAAAGAAAATTTAATTGCAAATCAATATTTATTACTTTTACCAGTGGCGGATTTACAAACTTGCCGCTAGTAGGCCATTTAATTTTTGCCGCCCCTACTGACTTTTGAAATTCAATACGTTAGTTTAATCCCGTTATTAGTATGATTGTGAACTTAATGATATTTCTGTCAGTTACTAGATTATTTTTGCAAGCTGCTACGTACTGAAGAGTTTAATGTTGACCTAAAAAAAGCAGCATGTACTAATAATAAGGTGGGGAAAGACATGACTTAAAAATACCTACACTATATGAACACAGACAAAATAATGTGTGGTCAGTAAACATTGTTTTTGTTAAAAAACAATAAAAACAATTTCTATTAAAATATAACCTGTTAACAGTCCAGTTAATGGTGACAGACAATGAAATCAAATAAGTTTTACATTATTTTCTTGCGAGATTTTAAATTTGAAAAATCATTAATTATATCGTCGTATGAAATCTTTTTCATAAGTGACTCTATGCACAAAATAGATAAAGCATAAAGCTTTTCTTGACTTAATGTAGATCGTAGATAGATTTTAACCAGTTTTAAGCAAGAAAAGCTTCTCTCACCTGAACAATTTGTCACCGGTGTGCACAGAGCCATGCGAAGTGCTATATCCAAGTTTCGATAAATATGCTCCAAATTCTGTTTTCGCAGAAACAAATATAGACTTTTTAATGATCCAGAATCTAGTTTTATCGAAATTCTTTCAGGAAAAAGGTGGCATTGAAACTGTAAGCATTCCTTAACTAAATCAGATTCTAAATCATTAGAATACATTTTTTCCAACGAAATGGCTTTTTCCGTTAAGATCGATGGTAACAATCACTCATTTTGGTTAGAAATGAAAATTTCTCGTTAAATTTGTGTTGAATCCTGCGTTGCAACCCAAAAACTACTACGAAAATACGTACCTAGTAGAAAAGAGATATGTATTTAAATGTTGAAACATATTACACGTTAAATATCATTTTTATAATGAGGGTAAAAGTAACTAAATTTAAATTGACATTAATATTAATAATAGTTTATTTATTTTTATTTATTTTCTCTCCACAACAATCAGGTAACAGAAGATAATTAGCTAAGAACTACTTAAAGGTAAACAGAAAGACCAACAAGGCTTGGTAGTAAAACAATATACACGAAGTAGTGGAGAGATGGTGCTCGTGCTAGGCTCCGAAAATCCTATGTTACGAGTTTTTTATTTTATTTTTATTGAAACGCTATTGGAATATTTTAAAATTCATGATCACATAAGTACCTAAGTATATATTACAGTGCGTTTATTAATCGTTTATTTATATATGGATTTTGCATACGTATAATTATATATTTTTTTCTGTAAAAAAATATATTAGCTAAATTTGCCGCCCCTCTAAATCTGCCGCCCTAGGCACCGGCCTACTTGGCCTATTGGTAAATCCGCCACTGACTTTTACACGCACTCTTTCCATGGGAAAATTCTTTACTGCCAATCGTATGGCTTGTTTTAGGGACTCCAAATTATCATGGCGTTTAGAGCAAGTCGTACTCTAAAACTGACCATAAATCATTATCCAGCGGATTAAGATCAGGACTAGACGACGGCCAATCTTCAGCTCTGATGAAGTCCGAAACGTTCGCTTCTAACCAAGACTGCGTGGACCGAGCTTTATGACCCAGCGCCGAGTCTTGTTTTATAACCATGCATTGAACAGGGTGTTGTTAAGGGGCTTAACTACCTTCTCAAGAATGGTATTTTGATACACTTGTGCCGATGTTACCTTTTGATGATACCTTTTTCACAAAAATATGGTTCAGTCACTCCTTCATAGCTAACACCCCACCAAACCATCACTGAAGTCGGGTAATGCCCACGTTGCACTTTGCTGACTAATTGGGAAGCTTAGAGGTTTAAGCAAAAATACTGCTAAAATGTTGCTCAATTGTAAAGATTGTCTCATCCGTAAACATATTTTTTCTGTGACCTCCCTTTGCGTACCGCTTCAGTAGTTTTTTCGATTTTACCACCCTATTATTTTTTAAATTATCAGTTAAAAAATGACCAGTGCATCTCTTATAGGCTGTAATAGTTAGGGAGGCGAGGTAGCTAAATGGCGTAATTCAACGGCGCCGTCGAGACCTATCAAAATTGAAAGATAAAATAATTTTGAAAAGAAAAGCTCGTATGGTAAAAACCATTTTAGCGGTGGGTTTGGCGTGTACGGTTTTTCAAAAATGTAAAAAAAAACAGTTACTTGGGCATTCTCGAGCGCGTCAGATATTCATACTACGTATGCCCCAAGTGCCTCTGATAACAACGGTATACTAATCTGCCGGTTTGCGTGGTGGGGGTAGGCATACATAAGTAGTCAAAAATGCAAAAAAATTTACTCGAGCGCGTCAGATTTTCGGAAGGGGTGTTAAGTAGACCCCAAGGAAGCTCCCTTTAAAAAAACTGTCGATTTCGGCGTGACCATAAGTTACGATGAATTTTTGAAAATGCAAAAAAAAAGTTTTTTTGAAATACTCGAGCGCGTCAGATTTTCATAGGGGAGGTTTATCTCGGTATCCTGAAAGCATATTTTCTTAATCTGACAAAAATGTTGGTGGGTTCTCTTAATCTGACCGGAAAGGTTTTTTGGTTTCTTTTTTTTTCCTTTCTTCTTTCTTTTTAATATTTCTTCACTTCGTTTTGCTTACGGTACATCCAAAAAACAATTTGAGGATCAACAGGCTATTGAATAATACACATACATGAAACTGTACATGTTAATAATACTTTTGTATACAGATACGCGTAACTTTTTCCGAGTCCACGAAAATTGTCGATAGGCTTTAGAAAAAAATTGAGATATAATAAAAGTAACATAATTTAACCATCGTTATTTCATATCATTTTTTTTAACACCCTCAGTTTTCAAGATATACTCAAAAAAACCTGGAGTTTGAGTTTTTATGACGCTTCAAGTCAAAAAGTTTAACTTTGGACAAAAATGTAAAGAGACCTTTTTTGTGTAAAATTCAATTACCTTTTTTGTTTATTTAAACTTTTTTTTTGTAAAATGTATCGTTCGTGACTTATGTGCCGCAAAGCGTTTTTCGGAAGACGAAATGGCTCCTCCACACTCCCGGTCATGCGGAAACCGGCAGATTTTGTATTTTTAGTACGTTTTAGATTATATTCTTCAAAATAAAAAAAATAAAAAATCGCGCTCCAGAATGCCGGATTAACGTTTTGTTTTTACAAGTTCGCGACCCTATAACTCGGCGGCGTCAAGGACTTATCGTCAGATTAGTTAAATTTAGTCTTAAAACACTAAAATCAATATAAAATATCTTAATCTGACGCGCTCGAGTGTTTCAGACTATCGTTTTTTTTTACTAATCTGATCGTCTATCCTAGGCGCGCGTCACTACATATAGAGCTAAATACTTTACAAGGTTTTTCTATTAGGTCCAAGGTATCTCTCATATCTTAAACTGTCACGCTCGAGTATTACCGAAAATTCCCCTATTCGCCTCCCTAACTATAAGTACTGAGTCATTTTTTAAAATACGCGACATGGTTCTGGGTGCTATGCTTCATCTCCCGAGATAAAATCTTTTGCTTTCGGACAGGATTTCCGTGAATTCTTTCCCTTACTGCTTTGACCACCTTTTTCGTACGAACACTACGTAGACGGCCAGATCTTTTTCTGTCAAAAACAGAGGAGGTCTCATTGTACCTATTGATAGCCCGGTACACAAACATTTGACTAATACCAAGCGTATGGAGAGTTTTAAAAATTGCATTTGGCTCCATACCAACTTTGTGTAATGCAATCACAGCGATTCGGTTCTCTTTATCACCCCACTCCATTTTAATATCGCAAAATATTATAAAATGTATTGGCGCCAAAATTAAAAAACACAATGAGCAATCGTATAAAAATGACAGATTCCAAATTCAAATGTAATATCTTTCTTATTTTTAATTGTAACAGTATTTATGGCCAGACTGTGTATACGAGTATATATTAATTACCTATACTAATTTGGATGTAAAGTAGCGTTCGTAGCAGTAAATAACAGAGCACGAAGGGAAACGGCTATCTTTCTTCCTGAGCTATGGTTCAGGGCAGCTGGTTAATCACGGAGATTTGCATCCCAACATCGGGCAATTGTCTACATAGAGTTTAAAATATAAACTTAAGGCTTGTAGATATAAACTCAAGGCCCACTTTTTGCAACACCTGCTTTGAATGTGGTCATCCTCAACCATGACTCTGATTTATTTAAACTATTGTCCTTGTTCCACCATGTTTCTAGGGTTCCGTAGCCGAATGGCAAAAAACGGAACGGTAGTTTCGTCAAGTCTGTCTGTCTGTCTGTCCGTCCGTATGTCACAGCCACTTTACTCTGTAACTATGAGCATCATACTGTTGAAATGTGGTAGGAAGATGTATACAGTTAAAATATTATATATTTAAGGGGGGCTCCCATACATGAAAGTAAAACCGTTTTTTTTTAGTCAAACCTATGCATGTGGGGTGTCTTTAGATAGGTCTTTTAAAATGACATCGAGGTTCCTAAAACCATTTTCTCTTAAAGTCTAACATTTGAGAGATAGACGCTTCCAAAATGGTAAAATGCCCCCCCCCCCTCCCCTCCTTTAATTACCAAACGAAGCGAATGTAGTGGAAGTAAGTGGATCTCTAATTCAGTTAAAGTTGGCACGGAACCCTCAGTGGGCGAGTCCGACTCGCACTAAGCCGTTTTTTTTAAGATTGTTGACATCATAGTGGTTTACGCAGATTTACTAGGTAATTCATAACTTTTTTAAATGCAAATAAATGAAGAAGAAAAAACGGCGGTTTTGTAGTAGACGCTCACGGATCAAAAGGCCGCCGGCGGTCGCGTAAACAGAAGCATAACAAAAGACTCTAGATAAACACATCAGTAAGAAAAATACAAACGTCATTATTAGTAACACACAAATTATGAGTACAATTAAGGCGAAGCAATCTATTCCATACACATACAACCATTTGATGGTAGTGGAAACTATGGCAATTTAAATAGAATTAACTGTTGATTACTATTTTTACAATAGTTCGTGTAGTAATATAACGGTCAAGCCACATTTTGAGGTAGAATTTGCGCAGTCAGTGTTTTAAGGTGGAGGAAATAGAGTTTATTTATTGAAACTTTATTAAGCTGTGAGTTGTACAACTGGCGGACTTAATTCCTAAGGATATCTTCTACGAGCCAACCGCTGATAGAGGCTACTCTAAGGGAATGTAAAAAGACAGAGGTTGTCGTATAGAGTAAGAGGTTGGCTACCTGAGATTTTATAACTTTGAGCTAGTTCTTTTGATCACGTTTTGGCAACACTTATCTGTAAAATGATTATTGTAATATTGTCACGCAGCCCTAAGACCCCTTACTGCCCACACTGCGACTTTAAGCAGCGATGCAGTCGCGATGCAGCATCGGTGCAGTCGCAAAATGTCAACCTTTACACACTGTACTACTTTAAGCATAGAGGCAGTCGCGATGCTAATGCGCGTTAGCATCGATGCAGTCGCGATGCAGAAGCTGGAAATTGACAATACTGTTTTATTTGGCGACTGCATCGATACTAACGCGCGTTAGCATCGATGAATCAGTTCATTGCGCGAGTCGCGATGCTAAAGCGCGTTTTCAAAACGCGCGACTGCATCGATGCTAAAAGTCGCATTGTGTAAGGGGTGTAAGATTTACTGAATATAATTACATATTACACATTGATATATACGGCATATCAGCAGATTCAGCTGCACATTTTGGATACTAAGGATGAAGAATAATTATTTTGAGACTAGTTTATGAAATATTGCAGATTTGACTTGTTTCAAAGTGTATACCTCTCGTATTTAATACGTCCTAAAAGCACCTAATTAATAATGCAAATATTTATCGTATGTGGGCTGCGCACGGACCATATAAAATGAAATATGGATGACGAAAATAGGTAGTCCATTAACAAATAATATTAAAACAATATTTATGGTCATTGCGTAACTAAATTCAGTTTGAAGATCTTGTTTTACGATATTAATACGGTGGTTTGGTTGCAACAAGATGCGCGTGGGCAGCGGAAGTTCAAGTTTCGGATGAAAAATGACAAACATAGGTCGGCTTTGGCCGCAGACTACGCGATTATCAACAACACCTACCTTTATCATTCGATTTACTTATCTTAGGAAGTATAGTAATGTATAGGACGTCGAAGTCCAGCTAACTAGGAAATCTGTACTAATATTTTAAAGCTGAAGAGCTTGTTTATTTCGACGGAACTAATATTTTAGCGTTGATAAACTTAGTTGGGCTATAAAGCATTATGCTACGACGGGAGGGGAGGGGGAAGCAAACCCTAAACACAAATGCAGTCGCGGGGGACCGCTTAGTTCTTTAAATCTTATAATAATCGGAAATAATATGAATGGTAAACTACTGGTAGAGTCAGTTACAACTAGAATTACAGGTGCTGATATCCCAGCCTATCCATCAATCAGCTGATAATCGCATTGGATCTTATTTGCAGCGTAGGAAAACATGTTTATGTAGCAGCGAACTGGTTAAATCAGCCAGTTAATTCAATGCCTAGGTAGTTAATAAAACACCGGGATCCAATTGAATGGCTAAGCGTTAACTAAGTCATTGAATGCAACGTTAACCAAATGGCTGAACGTTGTGTAGTAATTATGTTAAATTCGATATTGTCAAATTTGTGGTGTTAGATAAGGATGATTTTAGGGAGTTTACAATTTATGTAGTACAATTACTTTTTATCAATAACGCAAAATGCACCCAGCATGAATATTACTCAATGATAAGAACAATAAACGAACCTTAATATTATTGATTGTTTTTTGTCTGTTAAGAATAAAACATCGGAAAAAATATGTTTAACGTGCATATTTTAATAACTGTTTAGACAATATCACAGCTAAATTTACAATTTGAGATACGTAGAAGAACTAAGGTAACGGACATAGCCTTGAGAATCAGTAAGCTCAAGTGGCAATGGGCAGGGCGCATAGCGCGAAAAACTGATGGTGGCCGTTGCGGCAGGAAAGTTCTAGATTGGAGACCCTTCGACCAAAGACGAAAGATGTTCTTCGACTAAAGATGGACAGACGACCTTGTAAAGATCGCAGGATCAAACTGGATGCAGACCGCTAGTGATCGGTTGCTGTGGAAAGCCGTGGGGGAGGCCTACGTTCAGCAGTGGACGTCCTTTGGCTGATAATGATGATGACAGCTAAATTTCACCTAAACTTGCAAACAAGAAAGAGAAATACGTGTTTCATTCACAGTTTGCGGCATTGACTATCTATTAATTTGAATCATTTGGCTGAATCAAGTTAGTCAATTTCAAATGGCTAAATTTCACTTATATAGATTATTAAGAATTAGGTGCAAAACTCTTCTTAAAAGCTGCAGAGATTCGTTCCTATCGGCAACTGAAGAGGACCTAAAGAAAGACACAAAACCATTCTGGCGGTACATAAAGTCAAAGACGGGTAACGGTTCTGGCATGTCGCAAACTATGAAGCGAGGGAATAAATGTGTTTCGGACAGCATTAGTGTATGCGAAATGTTTTCACAATACTTTAGCTCCGTTTTTGAGAAACATGACGCTGGAATAGACAGCGAAATTAACGAGCATACAGTATAGCTGCAATAACCTCTTGTCTCACATATACTTAGATCAGAGCGAGGTCCTAGCCAAGCTGAAGTAACTGAATCCAAACAAGGGTGCGGGTCCTGACTGCATTCCACCTAGCTTTCTTCGGGAATGCGCTAAAGAATTAAGTCTTCTTCTCACAATTATTTTTAATAGGTCCCTGGCAAATGGAATATTTCCACAATTTTGGAAAACTGCGCATGTCGTACCTATTTTCAAGTCCAATAGTAGAGATAATGTCGAGAATTACAGACCAATAAGCATTCTATCGGCCACCGCAAAGGAATTTGAATCGGTTGTATTTGACTACATCAACAGCCAAGTGAAAACTTACATTTTGGAGGCCCAGCATGGCTTTGTTCAAGGGAGGTCAACGGTTTCAAATCTATTAGAGTACTCTACTTTTATATCAAACGGTCTCGATCGAAGAGGCCAGGTTGACGCAGTTTACACTGACTTCAAAAAGGCATTTGATAAGGTCAATGGGTTTCACGGCAATCTTCTGCGCTGGCTTAAATCATACCTTGAAAACAGGTCTCAACTAGTCTCGCTTAAGGGGTATCTCTCCTCACCCGTAACAGTCACATCGGGAGTTCCCTAAGGATCTCACCTAGGCCCCTTGCTTCATAATATTTATTAACGACCTACCCAAGAAGATATCAAGTAACTGCTTATTGTATGCAGACGATTTGAAACTGTTTCGCTCAATAGAGAGCACACACGACTGCGAGGCAATTCAAAGAGACCTGGATGCCATTTTAGAATGGTGCAGTCGTAATAGAAAGTTTCTTAACATAAAAAAGTGTTCTACTTTATCCTTCACCTTAAAGAAGGATAAAATTAAATACAGTTACGGCAATAATGGTCAGGAGCTGGATTGCCACTCGGTCGCTAGAGACCTTAGAGTTTTCTTTGATGAGAGCCTTTCTTATCGAGTGCACTATGAACATATAACCTGGAAAGCTCTTCAACTGCTGGGCTTCATCACCAGAAACACCAAGGTTTTAGGAGTCAGCAAGCAATATTCTGCCTGTATTTCAGCTTAATTAGAAGCACTTTTGAGTATGAGTAGTATGGTCACCATATTATAAGGTTCACTCTGCCTCAATTGAGAGTGTACAGAAAAGGCTTCTAAGAAGCGTCTGTTATAGGGAGAGACTGGGCAGAACTTGCTATTCATACGAAAATAGACTCCTCAAATTTGGACTGACTTCGCTGCAAACTCGTAGGAATGAGCAGGAACTAATTTATCTGCACAAATTACTCCACTCGCATATTTACTCCCCCAGTCTTCTTGGTGAACTTGACCTTAACATTAGGCAAAATGCGCGCAGGCCTAAATTCTTTGACATTCCTCTCAAACGCAACAATATCTCGTCTCATCAGCTACTTCTCAAGATGTGTAGACCATACAACGCATGCACAAAAAACAACCACTGTCTGCTAGATATCTTTGAGCACAGGATGCCGCTGTTACGAAAGCGTGTAAAAGACTTTTTCTCTAAAATTACATTAGACTGAAATTACTTTATTTTATTATTGTATTTAGTCACATATATTTTTGTAAAATGTAAAAAAAAAACATATTTAAGATGTAATTCTTTCTCACATTTACTAAAAATACTACTGCATGCAAATCATGTTGTGGAAACTATTTTAGGGTATTACTCTAGTCAAATCAGTAATTCGCTTTTTTGTATACTTATATATTGAATAATACCTGTATTGTTTTCCAAATAAAATAAAATAAAAATTCGCTAAGTTGATAAACGTTGAGTGTTACTTGTCAATTTAATCATTGGCCTAGTCATTTAATTGGATGCCGGCGTTTAATTAACTGCTTAGGCGTTCGATTACCTGGCTGATATAACCAGATGGCTGCGACAATAATGCACAGTTTCTATTCGGGCAACGAGTCTCAGTCCCACGATCTAAATATCATAATAACGTACGAGTAATAAATTATGGGACGTGATAGGACGACGCTAGGTCTCTAGGTGGACATACATATTTGAGTCCGACTGCTATTGTTGGTGACCATATGTGTAATATAATTATTATTTGAATTTCTTGTGTTGTTTCTTAGTAAACAATTTGTTAGTTAAATAATTGTTCTTAATTGAAAAACTGGCCAAGTGCGAGTCGGACTTGCGCACTGAAGGTTCCGTGCCAACTTTAACTGAACTGGGGATGACTGGGACTGACTTACTTCCACTTAGCCAAAATACCATAATATTTTATTGACAGCAAATACAACTTTGTTTTATTAGTATTTGTATGAAGAACAAAGTTATGTATAAGTACGGTTGTTGAATATGTGCTATACATGTATCAAAACCTACTGTTGACCTCGTTTAAACCAAATTGTTTTAAACGACGTTAAAAGTATTTCTAAAGATCTACATTTTTTTGAAATTAAATACATAGAGAAAATAATTTGTATATGATATAATTATGAATAAGTCTTTCAAAATTACATCGGGGTTCCTATGATCATTTTCTATAAAAAACTAACGTTTGAGAAATAGACGCTTCCAAAGTGGTAAAATGGTAAAACAACGCATAAATTTGATTAAAAGAGTATTTTTAAAGTTTTAGTTTTATGTGTGTGAGAAGTTTCAACCGTATAATGCTAATAGTTTCAGAATAAAGTGGCTGTAACATATAACATACGGACGGACAGACAGACAGACTTGACTAACTATAAGGGTTCCGTGTTTTGCCATTCGGCTACGGAATCCTAAAACAGCTTCAAAAAGGCAGTCCCGATAATATCGTATTTTTGAGTTTTCGGTTTGGTAAAATTAATATGATTTTTAGGGTTCCGTAGCTGAATGGTTAAACCCTTATAGTTTCGTCAAGTCTGTCTGTCCGTCCGTATGTTACAGCCACTTAATTCTGAAACTATTACCATGACACAGTTGAAACTTAGAAGGTAGATGTTTCCTTATGAACGGTTTACGTGTCCTCAAAAAATAAAATATTGTTACACGATGATTCCCGATCCTAGTCTGCCTCACAAATTTACTTAGTTCTGTAATAGTAGACATGCACTAAACCACATACTCACTGTGTGTGACTATGTAACCCCACTGTATTCACTTAATTACACATTCTCTTCCTCATATTATGTTCAATACATCATAATTTATACACCTATCTAGGTGTCAAACCTATTTAACGTTTGTTATGGAAATGCCGGAAGAGTCCACCATGTTAACCCGTCCCGTGATCGCCTTTGTGGAGGGGCGACACGGGTCGTGATACGATTTTTATGATAAACTTGTTTTTGTCAGACTATCGAGCTTTGTACGTTAATATAAGTGTTTATTTCTTTACAAAACCTTACATATGATATATTTTAAGAAAGAAGAAGAACCATGCTATCCTGTAATTTTATCAGTAGTTCGTCTGCTACTTCCTAGAAATAAAAATAAAAATAAATATTTTGTTTATTTTCGTTACCTTATAACCTAAAACTTGCCGCCATTAATCTGCAAAGTATAAAGTAGCTGCGCACTGTTTTTCGGCACAACACAATACACTCACTCTTTGCCTTTCGATTTCACTAATGTTTTTGTCACAAATCACTATAAATCTAATACAAAACATAATGTTTACGCAAACGAAAAAACCGGCCGGCCATGGCAAAAATGGCGATCAGGTCGACTAATATTGCTTTTAATTTTTTTTCTGGTGCAGCTACTACAAAATTCTTTTGACGAGCATTTACGAAGCTAGTAGATAAAACTGCAGAGTGAATTAAATATTCTACCAATGAATAATTGTCAAGATAAATCCATAGACACGACCTCAAATATCATGTTTGTGTTAGGCACACCACGTGTGCGTAGGACGCTACCGGTACATTTTGAGTTACGCACACGTGTGGTGCGCAGGACGTTTGACGGGTTAAATGTAACTTGGCTATGATATAAGAATATTTTGGATTAATCTTTAGATTATCTTATTATTGTAATAATATTTTATTAATTGTAAATTGATGATTTAAAGATTATTGGGACACTTGTTAGATTTTTATGTTTGCCGTATAACAAATGTTCACTTTGCCGCCAAAAGGAAGTTGACTCTGATTGGTTGGTGGAGGTTAGATTTATTTTAAAAATTGTAACTATTAAAATAATAATCTAAAAGGCTTACTAAATGCATTACGATGAATAACTAAATAATTAATGAATTTACATACTTAATTAGCACATTGTTTATCCCTACAAATAAATATTATAGTAAATGTTCATATACGGAAACGGATGTCGTCCCCACTGTATTCCTACCGTTGTTCAGGGTTTTGATTTGTAGAAAAGCGAGCTGCATGCCAGAATATAGTCTCTGTTTGTACTTACTCTCACTTTGTGCCCTATCTTTGTGCTATTTTGTTGAAATAAAACTATTGGAGAAGAACCTGGAGATTTGAACTACGTGTTTATTATTCAAGCACCCCACACGCAGTCACACCTCAGAAGTGGGATGTTCGAGAATAACGGGCCTTACGCTGCCGGCTCTGACCAAGGAAGATTAATGGACCAAGAAGACTGCCAAGATTTAGAAGACCAGAGAGAAAGGCATCGTCGAGTGATTCGTGCTGACGCGGGAGTCATCCCCAAATTTCATCGAGAAGAAAGAACGTGTAACATCACTAATTGGACTGCTCAAAATCAACCAGCTGCGTGAACTCTGTGGATACTGTTCTATTTGTCATTGCTCGAAAACTGCAAGTAGGAGCCACGACGGCATTGCGAAAATCAACTTGGAGAAGAGAAAAGTCTGAAGAAAGAACCAGTGCAACAAGACCTCCGGCAACGATACTGCAGCAACCAGGAGTGAGGCGGTGCTACATCTGTCGACGGGTCAGCCACGAGATGCGAGTCTGCCGTACTCCGTCGTTACGCGACACCAACCAGCGCAGCGCTCCAGTGACCACGTATGCATCGCTTGATGGTTCGCAGCGTCCAGTTCAACGCATTAGCCGCTCCAGCCACCTCAAGGTGAGTCGCAATGTGTTTACTCCTAAGTGACGATTGTATTTAGACAAAACAGAACAAACTATTAAATACTACAAATTTGCCATCGACCAGTGCAATGCGAAGCTTTCGAGATGCTTACACGCAGTCGCTTGGTGGATCACACATAGTTTTATACATAGATAACATTTGCTCGAGTGATCGTTTCATAATAACGCATACATTACGATTACGCTGATTAAGATCTCATTGTTCGGTAGCCTATAACCAAATTATTTTGGTGAAAGCTTAGTGACGGGAGGTAGACAGAGATAATCCAATCAATCTTGACGAAAGTTAATTGAGTAACTTAGTAAGGTTATTATTTTGAACGGTGATTATACTTTTGTTGGTGCGTGAAAAAGGGGGTAGTTACTGATGAATTGTTAAACCTAATAACTTCGTTCTGGGTGTAACAATAACTATGTGTACTGTATATTTTATGAGTACCGTTTACAACAGACTTGATTTAACTGTAAGTAAAACCACGCATACAATATATTTTTATTGCAGTATGAAAAATAAACAATATTATGCAATAAATAAATAGTTGTTTAATGAGGAATCGACGGTTCGGGTTTCTTTTTTTCCACAGTTGAGAAGTTTTTCTTTCTTCAACCTTAAACAAAAGAATATTGATATTAGGGTATAAACATTTATATCGGAGCAGTAGTAATAGTAGTTTAATTTATCAGAGTATATTAGTATTAGCTACAGTATTTCAAATATTCCGGAATAAATCGTTGGCTATGTTACCTACGTAAACGATGTGTAATCTAAATAAACTGATTTCTGTGCCACATACGGATAATGATTGTCTGTGTGAGCAGCAGTGTCTATGTGACCTACGCAGCTATGTAAAGTAATGTATGTGTGAATGACGTAAGGCAATGCTGATGTGAAATGTGACCTACATAAATTATGTCTGTGTGAGTAGCAGTATCTGTGTGGCCTACGTGAAGTACTGTGTGAACTACGTAGAGCAATGCTGTGTAAGCTACGTAAATTGTCTGTGTGAGTAGCAGTATCTATGTGGCCTACGTGAAGTACTGTGTGAACTGCGTAGAGCAATGCTGTGAGAGCTACGTAAATTGTCTGTGTGAGTAGCAGTATCATGTTTTAATGCAAATAAAGATTTTGATTGATTTTATTGATTGATTGATTGTGGCCTACGTGAAGTACTGTATGAACTACGTAGAGCTACGTAAATTGTCTGTGTGAGAAGCAGTGTCTGTGTGGCCAACGTGAAGTAATATGCGTGAACTATGTACATCAATGCTGTGTTAGCAATATAAATTATTGTCTGTGTAATCTACGTGAAGTATTGTCTGTGTGACTTACGCTATGTCTGTGTAACTTGTATCGGCTAATACCCCTCTAGAATCTATTACACATGCTGAAATTTCCTAACTTAACGACTTTACATGAACAAATTATTACCGTGTCCATCAAAACAAATTTCTTGCACGTTTCCAGTATACTTGTTGATTCTGCTCTTTCTCATTTTCAGCACACCAACAACGCAGACTTCCAAAACACCACCAGAGCACCGTGTGACACGGTGTTTGCAGGATGGCCGAGTGTTACACGATGATTCCCGATCCTAGTCTGCCTCACATATTTACTTAGTTCTGTAATAGTAGACATGCACTAAACCACATACTCACTGTGTGTGACTTATGTAACCCCACTGTATTCACTTAATTACACATTCTCTTCCTCATATTATGTTCAATACATCATAATTAATACACCTATCTAGGTGTCAAACCTATTTAACGTTTGTTATGGAAATGCCGGAAGAGTCCACCATGTTAAATGTAACTTGGCTATGATATAAGAATATTTTGGATTAATCTTTAGATTATCTTATTATTGTAATAATATTTTATTAATTGTAAATTGATGATTTAAAGATTATTGGGACACTTGTTAGATTTTTATGTTTGCCGTATAACAAATGTTCACTTTGCCGCCAAAAGGAAGTTGACTCTGATTGGTTGGTGGAGGTTAGATTTATTTTAAAAATTGTAACTATTAAAATAATAATCTAAAAGGCTTACTAAATGCATTACGATGAATAACTAAATAATTAATGAATTTACATACTTAATTAGCACATTGTTTATCCCTACAAATAAATATTATAGTAAATGTTCATATACGGAAACGGATGTCGTCCCCACTGTATTCCTACCGTTGTTCAGGGTTTTGATTTGTAGAAAAGCGAGCTGCATGCCAGAATATAGTCTCTGTTTGTACTTACTCTCACTTTGTGCCCTATCTTTGTGCTATTTTGTTGAAATAAAACTATTGGAGAAGAACCTGGAGATTTGAACTACGTGTTTATTATTCAAGCACCCCACACGCAGTCACACCTCAGAAGTGGGATGTTCGAGAATAACGGGCCTTACGCTGCCGGCTCTGACCAAGGAAGATTAATGGACCAAGAAGACTGCCAAGATTTAGAAGACCAGAGAGAAAGGCATCGTCGAGTGATTCGTGCTGACGCGGGAGTCATCCCCAAATTTCATCGAGAAGAAAGAACGTGTAACATCACTAATTGGACTGCTCAAAATCAACCAGCTGCGTGAACTCTGTGGATACTGTTCTATTTGTCATTGCTCGAAAACTGCAAGTAGGAGCCACGACGGCATTGCGAAAATCAACTTGGAGAAGAGAAAAGTCTGAAGAAAGAACCAGTGCAACAAGACCTCCGGCAACGATACTGCAGCAACCAGGAGTGAGGCGGTGCTACATCTGTCGACGGGTCAGCCACGAGATGCGAGTCTGCCGTACTCCGTCGTTACGCGACACCAACCAGCGCAGCGCTCCAGTGACCACGTATGCATCGCTTGATGGTTCGCAGCGTCCAGTTCAACGCATTAGCCGCTCCAGCCACCTCAAGGTGAGTCGCAATGTGTTTACTCCTAAGTGACGATTGTATTTAGACAAAACAGAACAAACTATTAAATACTACAAATTTGCCATCGACCAGTGCAATGCGAAGCTTTCGAGATGCTTACACGCAGTCGCTTGGTGGATCACACATAGTTTTATACATAGATAACATTTGCTCGAGTGATCGTTTCATAATAACGCATACATTACGATTACGCTGATTAAGATCTCATTGTTCGGTAGCCTATAACCAAATTATTTTGGTGAAAGCTTAGTGACGGGAGGTAGACAGAGATAATCCAATCAATCTTGACGAAAGTTAATTGAGTAACTTAGTAAGGTTATTATTTTGAACGGTGATTATACTTTTGTTGGTGCGTGAAAAAGGGGGTAGTTACTGATGAATTGTTAAACCTAATAACTTCGTTCTGGGTGTAACAATAACTATGTGTACTGTATATTTTATGAGTACCGTTTACAACAGACTTGATTTAACTGTAAGTAAAACCACGCATACAATATATTTTTATTGCAGTATGAAAAATAAACAATATTATGCAATAAATAAATAGTTGTTTAATGAGGAATCGACGGTTCGGGTTTCTTTTTTTCCACAGTTGAGAAGTTTTTCTTTCTTCAACCTTAAACAAAAGAATATTGATATTAGGGTATAAACATTTATATCGGAGCAGTAGTAATAGTAGTTTAATTTATCAGAGTATATTAGTATTAGCTACAGTATTTCAAATATTCCGGAATAAATCGTTGGCTATGTTACCTACGTAAACGATGTGTAATCTAAATAAACTGATTTCTGTGCCACATACGGATAATGATTGTCTGTGTGAGCAGCAGTGTCTATGTGACCTACGCAGCTATGTAAAGTAATGTATGTGTGAATGACGTAAGGCAATGCTGATGTGAAATGTGACCTACATAAATTATGTCTGTGTGAGTAGCAGTATCTGTGTGGCCTACGTGAAGTACTGTGTGAACTACGTAGAGCAATGCTGTGTAAGCTACGTAAATTGTCTGTGTGAGTAGCAGTATCTATGTGGCCTACGTGAAGTACTGTGTGAACTGCGTAGAGCAATGCTGTGAGAGCTACGTAAATTGTCTGTGTGAGTAGCAGTATCATGTTTTAATGCAAATAAAGATTTTGATTGATTTTATTGATTGATTGATTGTGGCCTACGTGAAGTACTGTATGAACTACGTAGAGCTACGTAAATTGTCTGTGTGAGAAGCAGTGTCTGTGTGGCCAACGTGAAGTAATATGCGTGAACTATGTACATCAATGCTGTGTTAGCAATATAAATTATTGTCTGTGTAATCTACGTGAAGTATTGTCTGTGTGACTTACGCTATGTCTGTGTAACTTGTATCGGCTAATACCCCTCTAGAATCTATTACACATGCTGAAATTTCCTAACTTAACGACTTTACATGAACAAATTATTACCGTGTCCATCAAAACAAATTTCTTGCACGTTTCCAGTATACTTGTTGATTCTGCTCTTTCTCATTTTCAGCACACCAACAACGCAGACTTCCAAAACACCACCAGAGCACCGTGTGACACGGTGTTTGCAGGATGGCCGAGTGTTACACGATGATTCCCGATCCTAGTCTGCCTCACATATTTACTTAGTTCTGTAATAGTAGACATGCACTAAACCACATACTCACTGTGTGTGACTTATGTAACCCCACTGTATTCACTTAATTACACATTCTCTTCCTCATATTATGTTCAATACATCATAATTAATACACCTATCTAGGTGTCAAACCTATTTAACGTTTGTTATGGAAATGCCGGAAGAGTCCACCATGTTAAATGTAACTTGGCTATGATATAAGAATATTTTGGATTAATCTTTAGATTATCTTATTATTGTAATAATATTTTATTAATTGTAAATTAATAAAATACGTAGAAGAACGTACGTAGAAGAGATACGTAGAAGAACCAAGGTAACGGACATAGCCTTGAGAATCAGTAAGCTTAAGTGGCAGTGGGCAGGGCACATAGCGCGAAGAACTGATGGCCGTTGGGGCAGGAAAGTTCTAGATTGGAGACCCTTCGACCAAAGACGCAGCGTAGGACGTCCACCAACAAGATGGACAGACGACCTTAAAAAGATCGCAGGATCAAACTGGATGCAGACCGCTAGTGATCGGTCGCTGTGGAAAGCCGTGGGGGAGGCCTATGTTCAGCAGTGGACGTCCTTTGGCTGATTATGATGATGATGAATTGTAAATTGATGATTTAAAGATTATTGGGACACTTGTTAGATTTTTATGTTTGCCGTATAACAAATGTTCATTTTGCCGCCAAAAGGAACTTGACTTGACTCTGATTGGTTGGTGGAGGTTAGATTTATTTTAAAAATTGTAACTATTAAAATAATAATCTAAAAGGCTTACTAAATGCATTACGATGAATAACTAAATAATTAATGAATTTACATACTTAATTAGCACATTGTTTATCCCTACAAATAAATATTATAGTAAATGTTTATATACGGAAACGGATGTCGTCCCCACTGTATTCCTACCGTGGTTCAGGGTTTTGATTTGTATAAAAGCGAGCTGCATGCCAGAATATAGTCTCTGTTTGTACTTACTCTCACTTTGTGCCCTATCTTTGTGCTATTTTGTTGAAATAAAACTATTGGAGAAGAACCTGGAGATTTGAACTACGTGTTTATTATTCAAGCACCCCACACGCGGTCACAATATAATGATTTTAAAGGGGGCTTCCATACATTAACTAAATACATAAAAATGTACTCAGGATAGTTTGAAGTTTTCGATGATTAAATTGAAAAACGCGCAACAATGAGCAAAATATAATCTAAGATGCAGACAGATAGAGTGTTGTGTTATCAGAATCTCTTAAGAGCCGGTGCTTTGATTGCATTTTTAACAAAAGCATTTCAGCCAATCGAAGCCTTTACTTGTATCATTTTTCATGGCAGTGAAATTGTGTGAAGGCACGGCGGAAATGGCCTTTCAGCCGGCTGCGAATCAAGCCCGGAAATGGATGTTCGAACACTGACAGCAGATGCCTTTATATTCCAAGGATTTTTTTCTGAAAGTTGGTATAACTAATAGTTATTAACTGAAGGCTCGTTACTTTAATAATAATATGAAACTATTGTTTCAAGTAACTATATGTACACTACACACTGTTCACCTTCGATAAATTAGCACTAATTTAGTCTTTTCATATGAAGAATTGGACAGATGGTAACGCTAAACAGAACTTCTAGTTGTTACTTCCGTATATTGAAATAAAAATAAAAAGAAATGCATGAACTACTTTACTTGAAAGTTTTAACTTCGGAATCGATAATAATGTGTCATACGAAGCTAAATATTCAAAAATAAAAACATTTTAACGACTTCATTCAAATAAATTATTCGTACTAAATTCGTATTCGTACTAGACGACCCGTTTGGTGTACTGGGCGAGAAATCGCCTACTACGCAGCGGGTTGCGGGTTCGATCCCCGCTCAATACAAACATTAGTGTGCATGAACATGTCTGTTTGTATTGGTCTGGGTGTTTTCTATGTATATCATGTATGTATTTACAAAAAAAGTATTTAAGTATTATATCCGTTGTCTGGCACCCATTACATGAGCTTTGAGTAGCTTACTTTGGGACTAGATGGCGATGTGTGGAAATGTCCAAAGAATGTCCAAAAGGATATACTAATGATATGAACCTTAGGCGTTAATTTAGAGCCTTATATTGGGCAAAAATGTTTTCCAAATTCCAGCCCAATTTTGAATATTCCCTAAAACATATTGGGTACGGTTTAAGTAGGGTATAGCATATTTATTTGGCGCCGGCGCCGAGTCATAATGCCCTCGATCGAATCCAATTTAAAGTTAAAACTAAATCGATGTCAAACATATTGAGAGTTGAATGAATGGGTATAACAACTCGGTGACCACTTTTTGGTTCGCAAAACCGGCAAACCTGTTTCGGTATTCGGGCACAGACGTTATCTGTCGCGGAATCTGGACATCGATATAAAACCCGCACGTTTTGTACTTTTGTATTGTAATTTAATTTTATATCGAGACGGGTCCCAACAAGTGAGCCACAATTTCGAGCCCGCCGTCCGTTTATTTTCGGTGTGCATCGGAATTCGGTTGGGGCTGTGGGCTTCATATATTAGTTAGGTCCTCGAGTTTGGCGTTTGGTCACGTTGGTGAATACAAACAAAAACGTATAACAGAATGTTGAAACCTAAAGTAAATACATGCTTAGTTTGAAAAATAAACAATATTGCGTAAGACGTTAAGCAAGTGACTATAGTATTTTACAGAATATAGTCAAGCGTATGTAGATGCTAAGGACTTAGATTTCGCGCCAATCGAACTTCTTTCGTGTAATAATTGAATTATAAGTTTATTTACTTTAAAAAAAAAAGTTACGTGTATATCCACAAGTAAGAATACCACACAAAAGAAATCGAAATGCATAGAAATCGTAACCCGGATAAAGCAAAAATGAATTTTATTCGAAATAGAAATTTGGATCCGTGAATTATTTTCGAATGCGAACTGCATGTGAATTAGCACCCAGGCCTATCTATGTGGTATCACTTTATTGAACGATTGTAAGACCATACCTGGTCGAGATGGCAATATTAGAACCCAACAACTAATAATAAGACCTTATCTTCCTCTTTTTGATTTAATGTAAGGGTAGTACTCGTATAAAAGGCAGCCTTGCAAAGGCAGCCCTTCATACTAACATTTATATAGTTGTACTATCTATATGGCTATGTTATCATGTGTTAACTCTTAAAACTTACCTATCATATAACTTATTCCCTCTCGATCATCCCACGGTTTTTTGCGCGGTCCAATCGGCATGACCAGACCTAGTTTTTTCTGGTTAAGAAGGATGTCCCGGCTTAAAGCCGTGGGATTATCTTAACGCCGAAAGCAAAACCTACCCTAAAGCTATGCAACTAAAGTTCGAAATACCCTGAAGAACGTCGCAAAAGTGATAGTTAATACTTAATGTGCACTTTGACAAGTTCTTCCGTTTCTCAAATAAGTAGCTGTAAACACATCACGAATCAATTTGTTAGGAAATTAACTCGCTCGTAAAACCCATTCTCATCCGCTAAGTTGGCAACTAAATAATTTTATGGCTGCTCCTTTATTAAACTACTGATGTTATTGATGATCGATATTTATTATTTAAAAATGGAACCGCCTTCAAAAACAAACACTAAAAGGACTAAAATAACGCTAATAAGTAAAACAAACTCATTTGAAGTCGGTGTATGATGCGCGTACGTAGATTGCTGCTATCTGTTTTAAGGTTGACATCATGCATTATTTCTTTTAGTGTTTGCTTTTAAAGGCGGTTAAAAGTTTATGATTTTTTTTTCTCCGTCGTTTTTAATTATTGATTAAGTTACAATTTATTTCATTGAACAAAAATCTTCTTCTCAGTGAAACAAATAATTAAGGGAAAACCGCATCAAAATCGGTCTAGCTGAACGCGAGATATTCGCCGACAAACATACATATATACAAATTACAGGAAGAACTGTTAACCTCCTTTTTCTGAAGTCGGTTAAAAATATACTTTTCCAGTACCGAAGTTTATATTTTATTAGTACCTATTATTTTATTTCATCATTTTAATGCGCCGGTTATAAGTTACCTATTAACTAACTATTGCACGATTTGGAATTGACTTCTTGGCAAAAGAATTTTAGAAGTGTTTTAACATTGTAAGACTAAGTTTTTCAAAAACATTGCTAGAGCAAGAAATAAAATGAAATAATTGCATAAGTCCCTCGCGTGTGGGCGGGGCGTAGGCTGCCTTTAAAATGTTCCGACGGGAGATTACTCGAAATTATAACAATAAATCCGTAGTTCAGACTAACTTACTGAATATTAATAGCTTTGATTACCGAATTGTGCTGAAACTTCTAGGTCGTTGGCAAATTTGATCGTATTTACAGAGCTTAATTACACAGAAATAAGGTCACAACACACAAGTATTCATCATATCACTAGCAGTCCCCCGTAACTGCGTCCGCTCGTTTGCTCCCTTCGCAGCGCGAAGTTTTTTAGCATAAAACCTTCCTTGATAAATAAGCTATCCAATACAAAAATATATTTTCCAATCGGTCCCGTAGTTCCTGAGATTAATGCGTTTAAATATACATACAAACTCTTCAGCTTAATAATATTAGTAAAGATAAAGAGCGAGCCTGTACCCACAACTAGCAGGGCTTAAAACATGATAAAATGTTGCTCAAATGGAACTCGTGAAGATCATTAGTACAAAAGTTAAAATGTTGTAAGACGAATTTGGTAAGTACTTCTAAATGTGTCACTTTTAGTCTAGTGGCTTTAAGAAAATCAAGTTTACAATCTCGGACCTAATAATCATGAACACTCAACACAACAAATGTCACTTAATAACAGTAAAAAGCTGGTGTATGTGCTGCTCAGAGTTAAAATGTTTTGTCCATTTATAACAGCATTTGCTTGCTTTCGAATAGATAGAGTAAGATGTTACAGCGTGGGCGGCGGTCAAAGGCTTTGTGCATAAATAATACGAATATAACGACGCACGCGATTTCGAAGCTTGAAAGCCCATTAACACGGATTCTGAATAAAAAATATTGCTTTTTCGCTTTTTGTATTTTGTACCTACGCGAATTAAGAAGAGAGAACTGAAGAAGAACGTACTTGAGTGTGTACTTGTGGAAATTGTAAGGCATTTTCAGGGACGGAAACTCATTTGATGTAAAGTGTAAATCAGGACCGCGTTCAATAATGAAAAAGAAAAACAAGAGAATGAAGGCTTTGTGCCTGACACCCGACAGCCTCTTTGTAGCCTTCTTTCTTTTCCGTGGATAATCTAATGGATTCGATTAATAGTTTCCTATTTTAATGATCATTACAAAAGTAAATATTAGTTTTGAAACTTAATTAATTATTTAATTTTTATTCTGAGTTGACTTACCACTTTTCATTTTCACTAGCGGTTCTGTCGCCCTATTTTGAATATGGCGTACAATCACCGTTTAAAAATGAATTAAAAATCAATGAAATTAACGAAATATAGCCTAGCACTCACAAAATTCAGTTATCTTTTCATAAAATCATTTAATAAAATCGGATATTATTCAATAAGTATCACACGCCAACGCAAATGATTCAAAAATAGGGCTCTGAAAGACTTTGTCCGTGCAATTTTAGATTTCCAGTTGTACAAAAACTCATCTCCTTATTACCTTCTTAGGTGCAACGAAAATAATATAGGTATACTCTGATTTTTAATTAGATAGACCAAAATGACATTTGGTGGGTGGCCAGTTTTGCGTAATTCAAAAATAGTGATGTTCCTAAATAATCGAAGCATTGAATTTATTCAATCGTTGTTTTCATGTGATTGAAGAATAGTCAAATAGTTGTATTTTGAATTGTATTGTGTGAAAAAACTATTAGTAGGTAATACTAACATTCAAAATTATATTAAAAATTTTATTCCGTTTGAAAATCATGTTTCTTACAAGTGTCATCATTATCAATTATAAATTATTTATAAAAAGTGCTAAAATGTCGGAATAGGTAAAATCATAAAGTAATATTGCTATTGCAAGGTAAATATATAATTTCGTTTGTTTATAATTATTTGCACCGTCTGATGATTAAAAAATCATATTACAAGTTCAAAATTAATCGCACACAATCGGATTGTCACAACACTATTGCACTACGCTTGCAACATTAAAAAAGCAAAATTGCGATTGTAGCTGTCATTCTGGTCTATCTAATCAAAAATCAGAGTATAGGTAGGTACACATTTGCAGATTAGGAATAAGGTAGGAATGACAACGGGTCTGAGTTTGCTGTTCTTTTGCCGCTATGCCTTAAATCTATGCATAAGACTGCCGAAAGGCAGACGCCACTGTTTAATGATTTGTTTTTAAGTTTACGACCCGAATGCAACCGTTCGTGCCGCTTTTATAGCAATATCAATGTCTGCTACAACCATTTTGTCAACGGTAGCTTTCACGGTATCTATTTTAGAATCCACTAATGGAATTCTTGAAGTTGGTTATGACACCTACGTAAGTAGATTTCTGTAAATATTTAAAAAATAAGTTTGTATTAGCTAGTGTCGTTTGATTGGTAGGTGGAACGCATTAATTTAAAATTGACCGGATGCTAATTTAAAAGCTAATCTCATGATGCTTGTAGGTGTTGTATGAGGCTTATTTATTTTTCTGTTGATTAAAGTTTAAAAGCTAGAGCATATATATTTATATTTTTAATTTCAATTTTGTTTTATAGTGTTTTGTCACTATACATACTTAATAATATAAATTGCACTTGTAAAAACAGCTTTGGCTGTGCGACAGACGGGGATGTTCCTAAACAAAAATTTAATTATAAATTGACTTCCTTAATCGTAAACAATTGTTAAATATTTGTAAAAATATTTCCTTCGTATATTGTGAGAACAATCTTGCAACATTGATGAGGTCACGCAGCCTGCGCGTTAAAGTAAGCGCTTGCAAAATTCAACATGCTTGCTAATGTGACGGTGGCCGAGTGGTATAGGCATACGCCCGGATAGCGTAAGACACGGGGTTCCTCGTCTGTCTCACAGCCAAAGTTGCTTTTTACAAGTGCAATTTATATGATTTCTATTTTATTGGTAGAATATACAGTATGACAAGGATCTTCTGGCCAATAGATGACATTGACAGGGGGGGGGGGGGTTCCCTATATTATTAGTTCGACCTCGTTCGTATGTTTATTTCATTGTAAAACAATTGTATTAACGATAAAACCATTGAAAATTATAACTTTATTTAAGGAGTTTAGCTCCAAGGTTTACACAGAACACGTACGAACATAAAACCAAAGGGAAAATTGGGAAATATTTTGTAAGATTGGGGGGATTTCGCAACACTTGATCTGGCAACCGCATTTTTGAATTTGACAGTGTTGATTCTGATTTTTGCCGTTGGCCCAAAGATCCATGTCAAACAGTAATATGTAAGAATATACACAGTCTTGCCATAAATACTGTTACAATTAAAAATAATAAAGATATAACATTTGAATTCGGAATCAATCATTTTTATACGATTGCTCATTGTGTTTTCTAATTTTGGCGCCAATACATTTAATAATATTTTGCGATATTAAAATGGAGTGGGATGATAAAGAGAACCGAATCGCTGTGATTGCATTACACAAAGTTGGTATGGAGCCAAATGCAATTTTTAAAACTCTCCATACGCTTGGTATTAGTCAAATGTTTGTGTAGGTACCGGCTATCAGTAGGTACAATGAGACTTCCTCTGTTTGTGGCCGATCTGGCCGACCACGTAGTGTTCGTACGAAAAAGGTGCTCAAAGCAGTAAGAAATCTTGTCCGAAAGCAAAAGGTTTTATCTCGGGAGATGAAGATAGCACCCAGAACCATGTCGCGTATTTTAAAAGATGACTTAGGACTTGCAGCCTATAAGAGACGCACTGATCATTTTTTAACTGATAATTTAAAAAATAATAGGGTGGTAATATCGAAAAAACTACTGAAACGGTATGCAAAGAGAGGTCACAGAAAAAAAATTTTTACGGATGAGAAAATCTTTACAATTGAGCAACATTTTAACAAACAAAATGACCGTATTTATATGCTCAAACCCTTAAGGGAGCTTCCACATTAGTCGGCAGAGTGCAACGTGGGCATTACCCGACTTCAGTGATGGTTTGGTGGGGTGTTAGCTATGTAGGAGTGACTGAGCCATAATTTTGTGAAAAAGATATCAAAAAATCGGCACAAGTGTATCAAGATACCATTCTTGAGATGGCAGTTAAGCCCCTTAACAACACCATGTTCAATAACCAAGCATAGTCCTTACAACAAGACTCGGCGCCGGGTCATAAAGCTCGGTCCACGCAGTCTTGGATAGAAGCGAACGTTTCGGACTTCATCAGAGCTGAAGACTGGCCGTCGTCTAGTCCCGATCTTACTCACTGGATTATGATTTATGGTCAATTTTAGAGAGTACGGCTTGCTCTAAACGCCATGATAATTTGGAGTCCCTAAAACAATCCATACGATTGGCAGTGAAGAATTTTCCCATGAAAAGAGTGCGTGCTTCTATTGATAACTGGCCTCAACGTTTAAAGGACTGTATTGCAGCCCATGGAGACCACTTCGAATAAGCTTTTTATATTTTTAATTGTTTTATATTTATGTATAAAACTAACATACTGTAAAAGTAATAAATATTATTTGCAATAACATTTTTTTTTCTTTGTGACATTATTTATGGCTAGACTAGGTAGATTTATTTTAGGAATATAAGATGTTAGTGACAGGTTGTTAGGCATTCAGTTTAAATATAAATTAACAACGTTTAAACTCTATGAGGAAATAATAACCATCTCGTCATAGTATGTTACACTCATTAATAAGTGACTTTGATGTTTAAAACAATGGCTGAAGATTACAGATTGCATCGCTGGTGCGCGGCGTATTTACAAAATATGCTTCTTAACAAAACTTACTACATTCATACTCTGTTGATGACTTTAAGTGTTTTATTTTGATCTACAATGAATTCAGTAAAAGGAAATAAAATACGTAATAAATTCAAACCACTCAAAAATCATATTAAATAATTAGCATTGAAAATCGCGTAGTATCGAGTTTAGTTAGTTCTCGAAGTTTGTAAATACGCGTCTGTAGGCGGCCAGCCCACGTTGCTTCAAATGTTGCATCTCTGATGGCCTCAAAATGCCCTCTGCCCACTCAGGGTGCGTGATGAGCAGAATTGTGTGAAATCGCTGGCTATTCGAAGACTATGGGTAGGTGTGTTGTGCAGTTATGATCATCTATCATAAAGGTTAGGGAATAGCTTTCTAAGTTGTAATACCACCGTAGTACCTACCTTCTAATGACGTTCGGCGTTCCTTAAATAATTGATTCCTGCTTATGTACACACGGCAGCACGTCATGCTATCCATTATACATATCTATAACTACGACGGAGTATGGAGTGTTAGAAAGAAAGTCTCCTTGACATTATTGGTGAAGTTATCTATTTTATCAAAATTTGCCAATGTGCGATTCGACTCAAATCTAACGGCCAATAGAAAAAATACTGGGGGTTGGCCACGCCTCCCTGCGCGGCCGCCACCGGACCCGACCGACACGATCCCGACCGAACTAAGGATGGGTCGTCGACGTTTTTCTCGTCGACGAAACTAGACCGTTGAATTTCGTCTATCGACTAGTCGATCAACTAGTTGAATTCGACGACTAGTTAACTTTTCGACCGCATGGACATATGAACTATCTAGACGACACGTTTACATTTAACGCGAGTCTAATCAACTGTTCTCCTCACTAGCGCGTTTATTGTAATAATAACGTACCTATGGCGTCAAACTTAAAGTTCACTTTAGATTGGTTCGACGTATTCTTCAACTACACCAAACGACGAAGTCACGAAGCGATGCTTTTTTGTAATTATAACTTTCTTAGGTACTTACAGCCTGTGGTTTGAAGTTTACTTAATTTTTTTTCTTAAAAAACGTCGACATCGAGTTGCGTGTTGATATGAACCTGTAGACTACTCGTTTATCAGTCTATGAATTCGACTAGTCGATCAGAGAACGAAATACCGTCTAAGCGTTGATGTCACGTCGACGGTTGATTTAACTAGTCCGTCTATTGGACGCTCATGTCTAGACCGAACTCCCTCAGTCATTTTTTCGGCATTACTACAGTTGTCCGTGTGTTGTGTGTGAATTACCAAATAGCAAGTGACTTTTAATCTTCGCTCTCCCAAGTAGAGAGGAAGCGAATAATAGCATTACGACAAAGTGGGTTACGTGTGAAAGACATTTGTGATCAGACCGGAGTAACGGTAAGTTCCTTTTTTATTTACTTTTTTGTTATGTTTGAAAGTGTAAACAAAAACAGCGGGTTAACTTAGCTATGATTTTAGGTTTTGCAAGCTCTGACCGACAAACAAATAAAAACCACACATCAGATACTAAAGTGAGGTTTTAATTTGTTTTGAAGATTATTAAAAAGATATTGGATTATTTTCATTCGAATTTATACACAAACAGTTTCCTAAACACTTTACTTTATTGTTTCCATGTTTACTCACTGTTTCGAAGCACTCATAGCTAATAAGAGTCTTTGACTGTTAGCTAACGATTCAATTTAATATCACATTACAAAATTTAATGGATGAATCTTACGGATGTGTTAACTAACAGTCTGTTGTTATTATTTTGTTTGTTTACGCGACCGCCGGCGGCCATTTAATACTTGAGCGATGTGTCAATCATCTTAGCTATAGCTAGGTATCGTTTTTTTTTACTTCAATGATGTAGATTTAGACCATCAACAATATTTTAATGAAAATGTTTATTATTAACCTTCTACCAACCAACGTCATCAATGCCATTTTTTTTAGTTTTGTTTTGAGATGATTTTACTAATTACTTTTAAAAGAGCAAATAAACTAATTTTGACGTTTTGTTCTAGCGAAAAACTGTTTATTTCTGGTTGCGGCGGTGGGAAGAGTCAGGGACCATCGAAGCCCACCACCGCCAGCGCTATGAGAGAGCCACGACGGCAGAGCAGGACGCGGCCATAGTCGCGGCACACTCCGCTGATCCCTTCCTCAGAACGAGATCTACATCTTCTACTTACAATGTGAGTTTATTGCATCAATCCTAGATTTATCTATAGAAATAGAATGAAAAAATATATAGCAGATTTTAAATCACTGGCATTAAGTTTGCTTAAATACTTACTTATTTAATTGTTTGAAACTCTCAGGAAGTAGACGGACTATGAAAAAAATTGATGTAAAATTTGCAAAGGCAACTCTTCGCCCAATGCATACTCTATAATAATTCATTGACTACCCCTGCTAGAGTTACTTCAAAAAAAATACTTTGCTTTTAATTTAATTGAGTCACAAGTTATATTTATTAGTTAGTAGGTCCCTCCTTAATAGGAAAAAAGAGTAATAAAGTTATAATTATTTTTTTGTTTTTATAGTGTTTTGTCACTATACAAACTTAATAATAAAATTGCACTTATAAAAAGCAACTTTGGCTGTGCAAGTGCAATTTATAGTAATGAAGTTTTAATTTATTTTACATATCCACCCGATATCTCAGTGGTTGTAAGGAATAAACTTATATTATAATATAATTCATTATCATAACAATAAAGTAAAAATAAGTCTCAAAAGTATCAAAAAAATCATATAGTGTTCATTTGGTTTGCTAAGGTATAGTGTGATCAAGGCCTGTACAGCTGCGGCCATAGAAGCTTTTACAGTTGCAGCGGTATAGCGTTTGTTCACTCTATCATGTTCTATGTAAAAGGAACCAATACCTGTTTTTTTGTTTTAGATTTCCTTGGATACAGTCAGGAGGAGTCTGAAGGAACCGGGGAAGAAGTGCTGCCAGCCAGCCAAGAAAATAGAATTTAATGCTCATTACAAAGAGACAAGAGTCAGTTTTTGCTTAGAAATTTATAATTGGGAGGAAAAAATAATTCTTGCCTCTTTTTTCATGATGGCATAACCACAATGAACGAGCGTAGAGAAGTTTTATATGTTTTTGATTCTTACCAATTTTATTGTTAATAATGGTATCAAGAAGAGCTTTTTTCATAAAATGTTATATTGTTATTAAAATTACTTCAATTTTAAAAATGTTTTTAAGATATTGTTTTTGCAAATTTTAGTGTTAAATAATCATCAATAAATCATGAATATAGATATCATCGAGAGTTTTTATTATAAAATAAATATTGTTAGTCTTAAGTTAGCTTGTTCTTCTGTTTCTATAGGTTTGTTACAAATTTTTAGCGAAAATTTTCCAAATTTTATGATGGAGGTGTAATTCTCTTTCTTTTTTTAACTGCCGTTTTTCTAACTATCTTAGTATAAATAATTTATTATGCTGTTATTAGTTATTAACTTAAAAATAAATATTTTCCACTTATGATGATGTAATTATTTTTTTCTTATCAATAGCTAGTTTATACTATGTTATTTATATCAGAAAATTAAAAGTAACCTTTTGATGAGCCATTATCATGCTACTTCTGCGCAAATGCTTTGCCAAGTTTCTCCACCGATCCCTATCTAGCCTCGGATTCTCCCATTGCTTTTCAAAACTCGTCAAATCGTCACCCATCGATCGTTCGTTCTGTGACCTTCAATGCTAGTTTTTACAATACAATGTCCCGTGTTCCGAAATATGCAATATTACCTCATGCGATCGGACTCACCAAATTGGAGCCCGTGAGCTCAATTGGACTCAATTCTCAGACTAGGATTTTAATACTTATCACTTGTTGGGTTCAACCCTTGGCTCACTAGTTTTCGGCACGATCGTGCGAACGTGAAGCAGTCGCAAACAAGTTAACTTAGCCTTGCGCGCAGTTGGCGAGGCGCGGCGAAAAGATCGAGAAGATAACAATTTAAAGTAAACCTTAAAGTAATGAATTACGGTTGAAGCTAGTAGGAGGAGTCGTGCGAGTCGCGCGGCGACTCTTGTGGCATCGGGATGTCCTTGCGAGCGAGCCATTTGCTATTTTAACTGTATGTAATGAAGTTAGGGTTTAGTTTCAATTGTTATCTTTTCGTTCTCTTTGTCGCGTCTCAAATGTGCGATCTGAGCCTAAGCTAAGACTAACCTCATGGTTGCATGACCGCGAACTGCTAGGCTAAGTGCCTTCTAATCTCGTCAATCTGATCAGTGAAGCTTATCAGTTGTAATTTGCCCTTCAGCTTCACTATTTTGTAATGGTTTGTGGTAAACCTGCGGCTAATGCAGAACAAAAGGTAATGTTACAGCGTAATAATAAGTCAGTCATTCATTAGTTCATTGCACTTATTGCAAACGTTTGGAATAAAATGCTTCTGTCCCAAGACTGGAACTGAACCCACACTTCGCATACCAAGCAAGTATTATCTACATTATGCTTGAAATGCTTTACCTAAGGCTAAACGGTTCAAACAATATATCAAAAGACAGTTAAAAAGTAATATGCATTTTGAGTGCATAAGCGCTATTATTACTTCTCACAATACTCTTATAAATATTTATTTAAAAAACGGGCGACGTAACTAACTGTAATTAATAAAAGGGTGGCCAAAGCATTCTTTGAAAATGTAACGAGAGAGTAAAGAGTTTAAATTAGATAAAACTCAAAAAGTATTCTAAGGCTTGTTTCAAGGGTTCCAGATAGATATATGGAACTTTATAGGGAACTGGCTATACAGGCACTAAAGGTAATAAATATGTAATCCGCAAAACTGCTCATATATTATAAAAAAATGAAAAGTAAAGAAATACGCAACCGCTTGTTTGAATTTCAATAAATCACAAATCACACCATCCTTCCCGCCAAAATCACATGAGACACGAGCCCGTGGCTCAATGCAGCACGACTGCACAACTCATTTGAAGTAGGACTGAACTGACTGCCATTTGTCTCTTTCGCACGATTCTCTCCGTTCAACTTTCAAGGCGCTCAAGGTCAAAGTGTAGTAGTCTGACGTGCTGCCGTGTGTACAACCGTATTATTTAAGTCATTTAATATGTTTTAGGTGTGTACTCCTTTCTATCTTGCTTATAATAACACAAAAAAATGATAGAATTAATGATTTTAAAAATAATAGATATGTTAACGGGCGCGCAATGTGAAGACGCGAAAAGATCCTAATTAGGACATCTTACCCTTAGTCTGCGAAAAGCTTCACAACAAGTGTGACGTCTCTGATAGTGATTGTAAATCATATAAAATGCCATCGTGTGTGTTTCAAAAGTGTACAAACTATGATATGAAAGTAAAATAAGCTCAAGAGATCGTATGACATGTAGGTAAACAAGTATTACGCTATAATGATTAAAATTTAAATAATTTAGCTTAAAATCCATTTTACACTACGGTTACAAAGTTGAAAGAAAAAGTAAATTGTTATTTTTACAAGTGTGAAAAGGACGCAATATCCTCGACACCAAGTCGATTATAGGTTGGTTATTAGTAGTTCAAGTGTGCAGTGGAGAGCAGTGATTGGTCAATAAGTAACATTTTATTCACACTGGAGCGTATCAGAGAATCACTCACTATCTAGAAAGAAAAAAAGAAAGAAAGAAAATACATTTATTCGACTCACAGACACATATAAAAATACTTACTCGTAAACACGTATACAATAAACAAACACACACACACACACACACACACACACACACACACACACACACACATATATTAAACATTAACATCGAGTATGAGTCGAAAAGGTTCATCTCTTTTTTCCTATCTGTAAAAATTATGCTACCTCTTTCACACATCGTCTAGGAATATGGGTAATAAGAGTTGCGCACATAGAAAAAATGAATCATTTTTTCTATGGTTGCGCATGTGTGCTGTTGCTCTCGACCAGGCACAGATTTTTCGTTTGTTTTGTGAGCGTACGAGTATAACGTAGGTATCTATTATTTTTACAATTTTTTGGGTAGTATGCTTTCATGCTACGACCTCCGTGGTCGAGTGGCTAGTACGCTGGTTTCAAGCGTCGCAATCTCGTGAGGTTCCGGGTTCGATTCCCGGTCGGGTCAATGTAGAAAACGATCTTTTCTATATTGTCTCGGGTCTGGGTGTTGTGATACCACCGTTGTTTCCGATTTTCCATAACACAAGTGCGTTAGCTACTTAGCTGGGGATCGGAGCAATGTATGTGATGTTGTCAAATATTTATATAGTATATTATATATTATGCTTCATTCGAAATGCGGATATGCTATGTTTCGCTCTAACAAAGCTAGATGTGGAGTTACTTTGAAATGAAATTAAATGTTAATTTGCGTAAGAAAAAGGTTACTTTTAGATAGAATTCAACGATAGTTACGTTGTACTTATGGTATCGTTCAACCGTATCAATGCGAATGCGTTAGTGTATTGCTAAGTACATGTTTTGTTTACTTACAAGTATTTTATTTACGATTTAATTGCAGCAGTTGATCCATATATATTTTGCATCAAAGATTGATTGTTTTAATAACTCTACCTACCCGAAGGGAGAGTCAAGAAAGCTATAAATAAGCCGCACACTGCGCTGTTATTTTCTGTCAAAAGCCTCTATGAACTGTGAGCAATCCATCCAGCCATAACTTGTCGACGAATAGTTGCAATAAGTCGCGTTGTGTGGCGTCGTAACTCGCGACGCACGGTTAAATCTGCGCATGAGACGCTTCCGTAATAACCGCGAGGAAATACGCCTCTATTGAAACCGACTCCTATTTATGACTCCTTCGTTTGCCGATTTGTTCGACGGTTTTTTTTATTACATACAAAATATGATTCGATTTGATGTGAGTTTTGATACAATTTTTTATTGTCATTGTAATAAGACAAGAAGTGACGTCAAACATTAATTTTTGTTAGTGCCGATTTTGCCAACGTCAGATAAGACTTATCCTACTAAATAAGTTTAAAACGACCGATTTTAAAATGACATATAAATAAATTATTGCTGACAAATAAGCGACGTTTTCAAATTAGGCATATTGTATTTTTTTTAAAAAATATTCCTTAATGACCTTTGAAAAATCAAGCTTAGACGTTCATCAACCGCAAAGCGGTTAAAGTGACAAAAATTATGAAGTCGAGTGAGAACCAGTAGAAATCTAGCGACGAGTGTGGTGCACTAATAGGCTCACTGAAACTCTATTCTGCATTGACTTATATCTATTCTGTAACACTGTCTGTATGCCTTATAACATAAGGACATTGTGTTTCTAAATAGGTCTCCGTTTTACTCTCGTCAATAGATAGTGTTCACCTTTCAAATAATGTCTTACAAGCAGTAATTTGAATTTCATAAAGTGTGTTCCCACTTTATGAAACAGACCACTGGCGAAGTGTTGAATACAAACCCTGATCCTCAGATGGAAACTAGATAAAATCCACATGAGAGTAATTAAAATAAGATAACTTCATTTTGTAAGTACTCGTAACAATATTCCAGGTTATTTTTGTTGTTTTTTAATTGATTTTCAAACAAAAATTTCTCCTATTATTAAGGCGAGTGATTCATAAACAGGGCTCGGTTTAGAGAGCTAGACAAAAGAATGTTTAACTTGACCATGAAATATTTGATGCGGATAAGGATCCACCTACCATTTTTGGCGTTATTAATGTCACCCGGCGCCTGTATTTAGGCTACTACAGTTATGTCATAGCTCTATAATTTTCGTCTAGCTACCCAAATATTGTCGGTGACTCAACACTTGTCTACCGCTTAGCGCCAAATGTCTTCATTTGTATGCCAGCACATGAAATATGGTCGCCACTCATTCAGGTTTGCGGCAAGGCATTACTACCCAAGGTCGCGCGCCGTTTATACACCCAATCAATGGTTTTAATTATGCACCGTCAAATCAAATACGGCAGCGGCCATAACTAGATGATGACCACCTGTCCATGTCATTAGCATGAGGCTTAGCAAACCTGTATCATGTTTGCATATTATCTGTCACTTATATCGCAAGTAACGCATCCCCGCATCTCATTAACTGCCTTTTGGCGGCATCGCATTATAGCCCCGCCGTTAATGCACAAGAAATACATCGTGGCCCAACGATAATATCTTCAATTATTTATATGACACTCCCGTTTACTTATAACGACGACGCCAGTAACACTTGGTCTGTGGGACTGCGTTAATTGACGTTTGGCGGAGGTCTTGGGTTGCTGGTGTGTTGCGAGAATCGTGGCGAATAAAAACATATAGCGAACGATTTGCGGAAATTACTGTTTAATTGAGAATCGCCCACACTGACGACCGGTCGGTACGGTCGGACGGCTGGCAATCCAACCGGCACGGGTCTCAGCCCAAAAACATATAATTCCGAAGTAATAAGAGATTTTCAAATGGAATCGAACATATCAACGGCCGTTATCCGTATTTGTAATGTGTCGGCAAATAACCTCAACCTTAATAAATCAAAGAGTGTTCTTGTATTATTAAAAGTAAAATTTTCTTGCAGATAAAAATTTACCTGTATTGTTAAAGACTTTATTTATATCCTACTACAGAACCTATCAATGTTTAAATTGATGTCGAAATATTACAAAGAAGTGGTGTGCAAATTAATTATCCATTATTATTTCTGTGAAACTCATACCAGGGAATCACTCGCGTCAAGATTACGTGTGATATTTATTGATTAATGTCAGATTTTCCAATGAAAATTAGTGTAATTTCATCCGGGATTGTTAAAAAAATCCGGCCAAGTACGAGTCGGATTCGCGAACTGAGGGTTCCGTGCCAACTTTAACTGAATTAGGGAATCCACTCAGTAAAATACCACAATATTTTGTTGACAGCAATTATAACTTTGTTTTTTATAGTGTTTGTATGAAGTACAAAGTTATGTTTGCGGTTGTTGAAAGTGTGCTATATCTTAAAAACTTCTCGTTCGATTCCGTCCGAACCAATTTTCGTTGAAAGTATTTGTTAAGATCTACATTATGTATTTTTTTTTCAAAATTTACACTCGCTTATTTTAGAAGTTAGATGGGGGGGGACGCCCATTTTACCACTTTGGAAGCGTCTAGCTATGAAACGTTAGACTTTAAAAGAAAATAGTTTTAGAAATCACAATGTCATTTAAAAAGACCTATCCATAGACACCCCACACGCATATGTTTGACTAAAAATTTTTTTTGGGTTTAGATTTATGTATGGGAGCCCCCCCTTAAACGTCATTATTTTTTATTTTTGGTATTAGAATCGTTATGCGGTTGACTGGATATATCTTTCAACCAAATTTCAACAGTGTGATGCTTATAGTTACAGAATAAAATGGCTGTGACATACGGACGGACAGACAGACTTGACGAAACTATATCCGTTTTTTGCCATTCGGCTACGGAACGCTTAAAAGATCACTGATATTTGTGAGTACTAACGTCTATATTTTACGTTATTTTAATTGATTTTTAATAGTTTTTGAACGTAAATCATTCGCCATATTTAAGCAGGTGATTCAAAAATAGGGCCCAAGGAGTGCGGCATAAAATAATTCTGCGCGAATTGATATTAATAAAATCATCCAAAAATGTATTTATATGATATGAATTTCGGCATAAGTCTTATATTGCCTTCGTATCCGAAGATATTACATATTCATGCATATCGTAAATTCTGGCTTCGTAGCGGCTGCCTTGAATTGGATCAGTTTCGGACGCAAAAATTAAAACTAATTTGTAAGAACTAAAGTACCTTAGTGGCGTTAATTTCCATAAGTTAATGAAAGAAGTATAATTTTTGGCTTAGGATCTAGCGAAAGAAAATTAAGCTTTATTTATTGGCAGTGAAATACTGAAACCTTTTGATACATATTTGTATCTAACAAAGTATGTTCTTTGTAGTCATCATTAAAATGAATGCTTTCAAAACATAGAGTGCCGATCTACTTTTTTTATCAAATTCATAAATCGATGAATCTAGGGCCTTTTATTTACATTTTCATCTTAAATTATTATGTATCTTTAATTGAATGTTACTTAAGACGAAGAAGAGAGAAGTTATTTCTTGTTCTATAAGATTATTCCCGTATTTATAAGAGTTTCCTATTAATAAGTAACTTTGTATGGAAAATCTATCACTGTCGCGGATAAAGACGCGGGGAACCACAAGTTCACTTGTGAAGAATGTCGGTGAATGTCAATGATTAAAAGAGTTTTTATGGCGAGACGGTTTTATAACAAATGACGATCATAATTAATACTCACAATAAAGCGTTGTAAAAGAGAAACCTCGGATTTTGAAATTCTTTGTGTGACCGCGCGACAGACACTATCGATTGCCGATTTGCTACGGTTTTTTGGCGACGGCCATTAAACAAAATTGTTAAAAATTGCGCCTAGACTGAGCGAGTCACTGACCTCAACCACTCTCGTGGTTTTGTGAGCGACTCTAACCATTATCATGACAGGTATTTAAAGGAAACTAAAAACGCTACAATCACAAAAACACATCTTACTAAGTAACTCTGACTACAACAATCAATGCTTTAGATTAGATAAATAACTTTATCTGTAGTGTGTCTTAATGTAGTAAACAAACAATTGAATCTCTTGTTATATAGTCGCGAGTGATTCAAAAATATATCTATGCAAGGGGCAGATTCTCGTGCATTTCGTATACGAAAAAAGTTCCTAGATTGAATTTTCGCTGTCGAAGAAAAAAAAAATTTTTCATGGGATCATGCACACTATTTCTATGCATATCTATTTCGTTCGCGCGATAGTTTTTTTACCTGTAGATATTTTACTTCATTTTTTAGGTGAAACGGTAAAACTCGCAATCGAATTAGCGTAAAAGTTCGATTACCGCGAGAGTCACTACCATCGTATCTTAAGGGCCGTATGCCTACAGGCATACAAATAATTAGTTATTTTAATTTATCAGTTGTTAACCTTATATATGATATACCATAAAGCTCTATAAAAGCTGTGATTGCATCTTTAGTGCGGTTTGCCCCTCAGCTCAACGAGCTTAACCATGGCTTAAGTAGTAACCGATTAAGGTCAGAAGTCAAATGCTTTGTAATCTAATCATTGTGACAAATTGTTCCCTGCGATCACTCGGGACTCTTTTTGATTGGAAGAGCTTCCATCCTGCTGATTGGGACTGGGAGGGATTTGACCGATTAAAATTAAATCTACGGTATTAGGTCGAGATCAAGCCCTTTACTTTTATATATATTTTTCGGATATATCGTTTAATTTCGACTGGCCTTGTTTATGCAGTGGCCATAAAAATAAATTTAAAAGTTAGGTAAGTCCATATGCTCAAAGTAAATATTCACAAATGTTAAATATGTGTATAATAATGAAAGTATCCGTTACAAAGCCTCGAAGTATTTACCCCAAGTTTTTTTTTTGTTTCTGCATATTATTATCGTAGTAATAATATATAAACAACCGTCAAGTTTTTGCGACAAGGGCCGTTTACTATGCCGCGGGAGTCCAGTTCTGCGGAAAACAGAAAGCTTTGGTGTATTCACAAACAGTTTATTGCAGGTACGCTTCTTAGACTAACACCGACAACCGAGTCCTGTCATCAGTCTATTAGACGCTTGCACTTACCGATATAGCGGTTCTTCTTTCCTTTACAGCGTTGCCATGGCAACTGTGTTTGTGCATACTGTCATTTTAAAGAAAAATGGTCCAGTTTAATTACAAAACTGGATCAGTAAAAACCATAAAATTAATATTCCTATCGGAATAGAAGGACAAGTAAAAACTGTCAAACGAAACCGTAACATTTGTAGCTTTAATGAGATTCGATCAGGTGATTAAAAACAATGTCCCTTAGATAAATATAGTAGTTTACTGCATGATAAACAGCCGACACAAAATATTGAACATGCAGCTCTAGTGTAAAACTAAATATTATTTCATTATATAAAATATTCGTATATACATTCCCTGTGTTATTCTGTCTTTACTTTTTACGTAAATTAATGTTTGTAGAATAGAATAATCATAGGTACTGCGTACTTTAAATTTGAAACGCATTGGTGAATATAAGTCGTATATTAAGAGGCTTGGATTTGGACTAATTTACCTGTTGAAAGAAAGAAAGAAAGAAAATACATTTATTCGACTCAAATACAGTAATAAAAACACATATACAATAAACAGAAAAACACACACATTTATTTAACATTAATATCGAGAGCGAGTCGAAAAGGCACCCTCTCAGCATTAATCGTGGCCGCAAAATGCAGGCCGCGACACTGATTTTCAGAGGGTGCCGGGTGTGGATATAGATAAAACACACAATAACTAAACAAAAAGAAAAGAATAACATAATACATGCGAAAATAAACAAAAACAAAATAAGAAAACACTAATATTTCTAAACGTAATGTATGAAATAAGAAAAAAATATATAATAAAAGAATCAAATTAAAATAAAACGGCATAAGCGGCGTACGGCGTAAGCGCTTGCAGCGCTTACTTAGCTGCAAGCGCTTGCAAGCGCCTTCGACATTTAAGGCGAAACGGAACGCACCGGCGAGTAGGCGAAACAAACAAAAAAAAAACAAAAAAGACGAAATGTCAAACGTCAAGTGCTACATATCTATGATATGATCTGTGGAGAAAACTACGTCTCATCCGGTCCGACCGCCACGCCCTGTCTTTCTGCAAAAGATTTCGTTTTTGCCACGTTAATTTTATTATGTACGACACGTTGACATTGAAAATTCGTGCATCATGGGTATGTGGAGTAACTGGGTGTTGCAAAGGTGACAGGCCATTCTGTTCGCTCAGCGACAATGCGACAATGCAGAGTAAAATAGCGACCACAACGCAACATGGACAAAAATGCCGACGCTGACTCCGCAAAGCGAAAACTCGTGTGCGAGAATGGGTCCATTGTGTGTGGAGGGCTGACTATGCAGATGACTTCTCCCCGGAATCGTTGTCCCCTGGCATGACGCGCATTCTTTGTTTGTAAGTATACCTGTGCTTTTCGTCATCATATTGGATTTTCAAAAGGTGTTTTTTCAGGTTCTTTTTGAATGTTTGTTTTGTGTTAAGGGCGCGCAACGGCGGGGGCAGAGTGTTCCAGCATCGAGTAGCGGCGAATTTAAAGGAACCCCGGAATGCGACTGTACGATGTCTCGGGGTCAGAAAGACGCACAGAAAGACGTTGAATGATTATTTGTTGGGCTATTCCGCTGTAATGAACAACAATCAATCACCGATCAAGTCACCATGTTTCAACAGAAATATTTCTTCAAAATAAACACAGTTTTTGAAAATTTTAGTGGAGTACACTAAAATTTTCAAAAACTTAAATGAGAGAAATTTTCAGCGAGCTATCATAGGCTTCCGAACTGACTGACAGCTGCTAAAAACGGTTCTGCTACTTCTCATCTCCTATCTCTTTTTATCACACAGTTTGCTGCTAGTGACATCACGCTTTTGTCGTTCTATTCCAAAGGGATAATAATTTTATGGTCTATCCTCCTTCGAAGTCTTTTATTGCGATCACTTGCAGTACCATTGTTCACAAACTCACTATTTTCTCGCACCTGTTCTCGACACATAACACTCACAGTAGCAATCCCGTTACAATCAATTCTAATGTTAATGACTATGTAAGTTTAAATCAAGGATGTTATTAGCTCCTATCTTAGTTATAACTAAACGGTGTACTTATTAAAAAACTTCATAAGCGGCTATTGCAGCAAATGAAAAAAACACTCTGGTCAACCGAATCGAAAACGTAAGTTGATTCCAATTAGGTTTCCTTTTCAAAACGATTGTTGGACGCTGTCGTCGTATCAGATAGTAATCTTCGAGTAAACGGTATTGCGTTTTACGAGTTTCTTTTAGACACGGATAAGCTTTTAGTTGGACGTGCAAGTCGCGCATGCGTTGAATACGAGCTACTCTAATTGCAATAGTCACCCAACATGTGTATACAGCATGTGGCCTGTAATAAAAGCAAATAAAAATATAAATGATTCTACAGAGTATATGTTGCTACTTTGACCTTGTCATGTCTTAAATAGTTTAACTCCGATATACAGTACTCAAAGCTTATAATCCATTATCAATGTATATCAAAATCGCTAACTCGTTGTAATAAATGACAAATGCCAATAGCGAGATGTCACTAACAGCAATCTGTGCGATAAGAAGAGATGCGAGATGCGATGTAGCAGAACCGTTTTTGAAGGCTCGCTGTTTTTTTTTTAATTTGTTTTTTTTTTAAATGTAAGTGAAATTGTGTATATTTTAAAGAAATATTTCTCCTGAAACATGGTGACTTGATCGGTGTTGGATTGTTGTTCATTACAGATACATAACCCCAACAAATAATTATTCAACATGTAAATTAGTCCAAATCGAAGCCTCTTAATATACGATTTATATTTACCAATGTGCTTTAAGAAGCACTGTGAACTTTAAGAAGTTCACAGTTTGATTACTCTATTCTATACACATTGATTTACGTAAAAATTAATGACATTATAACACAGGTAATGCATATCTAAGAATATTTTGTATTAAGCAATAATATTTCGTTTTACACTAGAGCTGCATGTTCGATATTTTGTGTCGACTGTTTATCATGCGGTAAACTAATATTTGTAACTTAGGAAGATTGGTAAAAATCACCTGAACGAAAGGTAATCTCATATTAGGCTACAAATGTTACTTACTTACGTTAGTTACTGACTTCTTAAATCGGTTTCGTTTGACAGCTTTTACTTGTCCGATAGGACAATCTCTCCGAATATCTTGTTTCGATAGGAATATAAATTTTATGTAAATGACACGTTCGTTTGCGATACATTGCTGATTCTATTTATTTTGTTAGAAAATGAAAATGCATTTATTTTTCATGATAATAAATGTGAACCATATACAATTAATTACTGGGGGCTTAAGGCCTCCTATAACAGGCCACACCCTGAATATGGGATTAAAAGGGCGGTCAAGCAATTGAGATTAGGAAACCAATGTTATTCAACCGCTAAAACTTGAGTTTAACTAATTGTTTGTTCATAGCTTTTCCGATGGTATGTTGGGACAGTATGAATAATCCCGTTTTTACTAACCAAATAATACACGCACGCTACAAGTGAAAAGAAATATCAATGTAGTACTGACAGCGTAACCACAAATAGAAGTTATTAATTCTAATAACAATTACATATCTTAATAATTGTTACAATGAATTATGTCTTCTAGACATTACATAACAAATAAGTGGCAGTGCATAGCACAAGTGCCATCTTATTTAAACGGTTAGAGATCATATTACGGGCACTTTCCTTTCCTCATTCGCCGGATTGGAGCACGTCAGGGATGCCAACTCTTAGGCCTCTTGCGCATGATAAATTATCCTAGGATTACGCTAATCCTGGATTAAATCATCATTCTGTCTTGCTCAGTTTTTTGACGGTGACAGAGACAGAATGAAGATTTAATCCAGGGTTAGAGTAACCCTGGGTTAAATCATAGTGTGCAAGTCCACCTTAGAGTGCTTTTACACTTAGGCAACTGCAGCAGCGTGACGGTCGCGCCACTAGGGCTTGCAAATATTCGAAAATATTCAATATTCGAATATTCGAATATTTTGGAGACATTATTCGAATAATTCGAATAATATTCGAATAGTGATGAAAAAACTTGAAATACTTGAAACAATGTTTTAATCACATTCCTTCCTTCCTTATTAGGGCCTCATATGCCTTCTTTATAATCAACATAATATACTTAATGTCCTTATTATAATAAACACAAATTAAAAATAAAAGTATCAACAAAAGTTGAGTTTTATCAAAAATCTTCTGTATTAGTTTAACAAAATCTAAATTCTAATGCTTTCTCGCTATTCAGATCAAATAATCAGATCACATTAAACGTATTGCTAAAATAGGAACTTAATTGTATAAAACAGTCTTTTTTCGTCAATTTGTCATAATCAAATATGGCAATCACTACTTAGTGCCTGCTTTGATAATATGACCTCAGAAAACTTATGGCGTCTAAAGAGTCATCATTTAAAGCACATCGGAGATGATTGCAAATGAATTTCGAGAAGGAAATCACTCTTTCTCATTCAACACTAGTCAGCGGAATGCATGATAGACATTTGTATGCTTGGTTTAAATATATTTGTCTGGGTCTTCCTGTATCAAAAAGCGCCATTTGCATTCGAATTGCTGTTTCCAACTCTTCCATATTAGTAAAAGATGTAGAAGAAGGACAAAAAAAGAAAGCGAATGAGTATGGTTTACAATAACGCCACCATGTCGGCCCGAGTACAGGAGCAGAACACGAGGGCGATTCCACTGCAGAGAGGTGTGAGACAGGGAGGTGTTATATCTCCGAAACTGTTCACAGCGGCATTGGAAGACGCCAATAATCTTCTGGAATGGGACGGAATCGGAATCAATGTTAATGGCGAATAAATCACACAACTCCGATTTGCCGATGATATAGTCGTTGTGGCAAAGATGCTGGACGATCTTGGCACTATGCTCGAAGACCTTGACCGAATATCCCAACAAGTGAGTCTTAAAATGAACATGGAAAAGACGAAAATTATGTCAATATCCCTTGTTGTACTTACTCCAGTATCCGTTGGGAACTCAACTCTTGAAGTTGTCGACAGTACATCTACCTGGGACAAGTGATCCAACTGGGTAGGTCCAACTTTGAGAAGGAGACCAATCGACGAATTGAACTCGGCTGGGCTGCGTTCGGGAAACTGCGCAAGAGTGTCTTCTCATCTCAACTACCTCAGTGTCTGAAGATGAAAGTCTTCAACCAGTGTGTGTTACGAGTGATGACATACGGATCCGATACATGGTCTCTAACTATGGGCCTTATAAACAAGCTCAAAATCACACAACGAGCGATGGAGAGAGCTATGCTGGGTGTTTCTCTACGAGATCGAATCAGAAACGAGGAGATACGTAGAAGAACTAAGGTAACGGACATAGCCTTGAGAATTAGCAAGCTAAAGTGGCAGTGGGCAGGGCACATAGCGCGAAGAACTGATGACCGTTGGGGCAGGAAAATTTTAGATTGGAGACCCTTTGACCAAAGACGCAGCGCAGCCAAAGGACGTCTACCGACAAGATGGATAGACGACCTTGTAAAGATCGCAGGATCAAACTGGATGCAAACAGCTAGTGATCGGGCGCTGTGGAAAACCGTGGGGGAGGACGGTCGGTCGAGTTCAGCAGTGGACGTCCTTTGGCTGACAATGATGAATGATGATGATGGTTCGAGTGACAGATACTACCTACCAAACGTTACCGATCACTTCCGAGTTGCAACGAAGTTCGTCCGGCGGCGTGGCTTGTTGGATTCGCGCGAAATATAACAAATGGTTGTTCAATTTAAGTATAAATTAGTGCCGTCGAATATTCGAATAATCGATTTTCTAAATTCGAATATTCGAAACAACTTACTATTCGAATAATTCGAATATTCGAATGCAAGCCCTACGCGCGACAGCTGCGCTGCTGATAATTTCATACATAAATGACAGCAGTAAGCCCTTAACCGGATTTTTAACGCGCACACTAGCGCCACTTTAGTAGAAAAATCATAACTCGTTAAAGACCAATCGAAAATCTGATTGCTGCGATTGTAGCTCTGGTTATGTGGTTTAGACACAATGTTTAAGTTCAATAAAACAGAGTTATCTGCAGTTACAGTTAGAAAAATTGCCAAAAGTGGCCATATTTAGCAGATTTTCTAACTCTTACTATAGTCAACTACTTTAGAAACAATTTAAACGTAAGTACTATATAAACTATAGAACCTACTACTACTACTACTACAATCGTGTCTTCCAGATTTTTGATTGGTCTTTATTAAACGAGTTATGATTTTTCTATTAAATGGCGCTAGTGTGCGCGTTGAAAATCCGGGTAGCGCCTTAAGGCGCCTAGGGCAGCACAATATGATGCAACATGCCATTTGTCATTTCAAAGTCCTCCAATAGTTTGTGGCGCTGTTATCGCGCACGGCCCCAATACATACAGATTAAACTAAAATTTCATTATTATTTTTCCAACTGTGTACGTAGCCTTTTCTTCTAATACCTCATGTTGTAAAAAGTTTAATTAAACCTTAAACCTTCGTATTCGGCACATCAAATGTAGTCCCAGAACTTTTGATTGACAAAGTGATCGCAGAGGTTATTTTTCTTACGCAACTTCCTTTTCGAAAATAAAATTGGTAGCCCTGTGGTATCAGCGCCGCAGTTATAACTGTCGGAGATATTTATGGTTCTCACTACAATTTATTTATAAAGGAATTTTCCCACTTCAATTAATGCACGATTTACATGCGATAAGGCGAGTTATCAAATGATAGGTTTGCTGAATGAAATCGCCTTTCTATTTGGTTTTGATTGATAAATGGCTGTATCGGTTGTCATGTGCAAATCAAGAGTAATCTGGCTTGGCAGGTTAACAGCTTGATATAATTTATATTGCGATGCGTGATTTAAGAGGTGTGAAGGTGACACAGAATGTAAATGTAATGGGATAGGGATACTATGTTTAGTAGCACGATCGTATCATAATCTTACTTTAACTGTCAGTAGTACAAACAGACCTAACAATCTTTTTTCGCTTATTATTATTACATCATGACGTGTAAATAACCATGTTTTAACTTGAACTTTAAGCAAGTCTCCAAACATTGCAATTGATGTTTAAAAAATCAATTAAAATTAATAATAGACCACATTTGGCACCGCCCACATTAGCTTGCATAAGTGCGGTGGCTAATAAACGAAGAGGCCTAAACATTGTGTCACTCACACCTTGCTTCGACGGATAATCAACAACCCACTCGAATTGGTCGGTTTCCATTAAATTATAATAAACGATCATCGCAAGCGCGAATATAACGTTCCAGTCCACTTTGCACTATATTTGAATCACTCGCGTAAATATTTTGAGGTAAATGTAGACTCGGCTAAATGTAGACTCTTTTATATCGAAACCCAATCATTAATCAAAGACAATCAAACGCCATAATGAAGCTTGTGATTAAGAAATAGGCCCCCAGTTCTAAGGTTCCGTAACTATTAGGTATTTATACGTACCCAATGTAAACCCTAGGAAATGCGTGATATACCGTTTTCCCAGCGAAACTGAAAAAGCGCTGTATAGTGTCTCCCATTGATCAATTAACAAAGATAAAGTTATCATAAATAGGGCTTTAAAAATTATCTATAGGGATATCATCTAGCTACCCCTGTCCATAATGTTCCATGTGTTTTTTTTACTTGCATACATTACAAACTACAATTACACGAGCTTATATATTTTTACGGAAAAATAGCTGCACAGCTAATAAGGATTAATATAAATTCTTATATGCATTTGGATGCGAACTAATTACAGGGCAGAGTACCAGGGTTGGAAAAAAAACAGTTTTTTTTAAATTTTATAAAACAAACAGTTCAAATTGTTTTAAACAAGTGTTTGTTTTGTTTTTTTTTTTGTTTTTTTTTTGTCCTTTTTAGTTTAGGGCATTATTTTAAATTAATTCGACCTATAATGTTTCATTTCCAGACTAGATCTTTTGACTTTTCAAATTTTCTATAGTAAAATAAATATTGACAAAAAACGATCAATGGATAAACATTTATTTTATGTTGCGTATCTCTAATCACCACTAAACGATTTACATTCACCCTGAATGTTTCCTAGCAGGACTATACCGGCGGGGAAATACCTATAAACTATAAATTCTATTCTATGAATAGGGGCACCCCCAATATTTATTAATTAGTGATGGGCCGAATGTGGTTTGAACCGAATACGAATTTCGGCCGAACATTCGGTAAAAATCAAAAATGCCGAAGTTCGGTTTTTATTCTGCACTTATATGGTAACAACTAACAAACAACAATAAAATATACCTATAAGTAATTAATATATTGAATTTTCAAAAAGTTTATTTGATTCAAACAAATCATAAGACTTCCTAATTTAATAAGAACTTATTGAATTTGATTTTTTAATTCTAAAACTTAAGATTGAAATGTCGAAAAAGGAAACTGATAATGACAGTTAGTTACTTGATTAATAAATAAATTACCATGATTTTAAATTATGTAAAAGGCTTATTTATTTAATCAGGTATGAGTGAGTATGACAGATTTGATTTTTGACAGAACCGAATTTCGGAAGAATGCCGAAGTTAGGCCCATCCCTAATATTTATATTTAAATGAGGGGAATAAAATAAATAACCACTATTCCATTCGACAGCCATCCATTAGGGACTTTCCTAACGGGACTTTACCGGCGGGGAATTACTTAATATGAATTCTATAAATACGAGTGCCTTTCTTTCTCACATTTCATTTCATTATTAATTCTGCGACTGATAACACCTCATAAAAATGTCAACTCCAGGACGCAAAAAGCATGCAATTTGGGAACAATTCACAATGATCCCCCAAGAAAATACCACACTGAAGACCAATAGGGTGCGTTGCAGAAAATGTAAGAAAGAACTAGTTGGACTTGTGAAAAGAATGGAGGCACACTTCCAGCAATGTAGCACCACTACCGGTTCTAACACTGACCCAAATCTTGACGCGGACAGGGACGTGGAGGAGGAGTTGTTGAGTGATGCTGGTTCTTCCCGATCTTCAGATAATTCTTCTGCTACACCCACATCTTCTGTTACTACTCTTCAATCTAAAAATGCCAGTACCAGCAGCAGCGCGAGCGTGAACATTTCAATGAAAAGATTTATTATTGCTACAAGTCAAGAAGATAAGAAGAAAATTGATTTACAATTATCTCGTTATATGTTTGCTACTAACACGCCTTTTAACCACGTAGAACACCCAGAGTTACTGAAATTAATGGAAATTTTACGCCCAGGATATAAACCTCCAAACCGCAAACAAATTGCTAGCAAGCTACTCGACGAAGTCTACAACTCGACTCAAGAAGCCGTAAAAAATGAATTGAAAAACAAAGTTGTTAATCTGGCAATTGATGGGTGGAGTAATGTCAGGCAGGACTCGATAGTTTGTGTCTGTGTTACCGATGTGTTGACAGACTCAACTCATTTAATTGATACAATAGACACAGGAGCCGAAAGCCATACAGCTGACTACTTGGTTAAAGTTACTACTGCGGCAATAAAACAATGTGAAACTTACAAATGTACGGTGCGAAGTGTAGTGACAGACAACGCAGCAAATATGAGCCGTATGAGACGAGATTTAGCCCAACAGGAAGAACTAGCTTCTCACGAGGATATACTTACATACGGCTGTTCATCACACATATTAAACCTTCTAGCAAAGGATTTGAATGCAGAAGATATTACTGATAAAGTTAAGTCGATAATGCGGTACTTCAAATACACTCACTTTGCATCTGCCAAATATAAAGAAGCTGGTGGAAAAGCAATTGTTATACCACAACAGGTACGGTGGAACACAATGGCTGACTGCTTAAAAGTGTTATTAGAAAATTGGCATATAATGTCAGATATATGCTTAAATCATTCAACTGCTATAGATCTGTCAATTTCATTGAAAGTAAATGACATGGCGCTGAAGCAACAAGTCCAGGCTCTCTACAAAAAACTGGAAAACATCGCAGTTACACTTGACATCTCCCAAAAGACATCCTGCTGTATTGGCGAAGTGACTGAAGCATGGATAGAGCTTAAAAATATGTTTGAGGGAGAGAATGTACGACTGCGTGAGACCGAGTATTCATTGGATGATTTAAGGAAGTTCAAAGCTCGTTATGAAATGGCAATGTCTCCAGCTCATTTTGCAGCAAACTTACTACATCCTAAGTACAGGGGTGAAAAACTCACGAGTGAAGATATTTCTGAGGCTTTATTATTTATAGAAGCTTATCACAAAGAGGCGATGCCCTATGTTGTTAAATACAGGGCAATGACAGATCCCTTTCATAACTTTCTATTTGAAGATCATGTAGTAAATCAGGTCGGACCTCTCGAATGGTGGCAGTCATTAAAAAAACAAATTAATGGTCAAACAATGAACTTAGTGGCTCAGCTTCACACTGCTGTAGCTTCAAGTGCTGGAATTGAAAGACTGTTTTCAACATTTGGATTTATTCATTCTGACGTACGAAATAAACTGGGTACAGAGAAAGCTGCAAAACTTGTTACAGTTTTTAAATACCTTAATAAGGAAAAGAAGAAATAATTGTTATCTTGATCTTGTCATATTGTCTTACTCTCCTGACTGACAAACAATTTTGATTTTATAATGTTTATTAAATATAGGTAATTTTGTCTGTTATAATTTTGTTTTTGATTGATTTTAAATTGAAATTTTTAATATTCTATACTATCTAATACATGTTTCAAAAATACGTGTTATCTTATCCCATTACCCATATAAATCCTGGTACTTGGTAGGTACTTAGATCTTTGTTTGACTGAATAAATAACTTATCAAAAAAATATTACTTTCATTTTATATCATTCATTCGCAATGAAAAGTAGTTTTAAAGCTTGTTTTTTTCTCATCGTTTTATACAATGTTTAAAACTTGTTTTAATCTGTGTTTTTAAACGTGTGATAAAAAACACGGTTTAAAATCAAACTGTTTTAAACATTGTTTTAAACATGTGTTTTAAAACCATTTGTTTTAATCATGCCAACCCTGCAGAGTACATATTCAACATTCACAATTAGCTTGCACATAGCGACACAAACTGAACGTTCAATTGAATGCATTGAAGCAGTGTCGTGCGACACATTTCATTTATAATGTTCAATGGAAAATGTTACCAACGCGCCAGGAGACGACGTTCTCATTTTCTGCGAAATCTGGAACATTCTCAACAGTTACTTCAACGTTGCTGTTTTGTTTTAAGTTAAAATTTAAATCAACGAGCCCCAGAATGACCCAGTTTGGATGTAGCCAGTCTGAAATTATCTGATGTTAAGTCAATCAAGTAATATGAAACGGTTCTCTTGGAAATACTTATAAGAAATTTCGTATTTACTTTTCATCGGACTTTTAAGCCAAAACTTCATTATGAAAGATATTACTCGTTTATCATGCGTACTGTATTGTACAGCGGCCATCACATCGGGCTACCCGCTTTTTTTGCAAAATAGCCCTTATTAGAACTGAATACAGTGTTTACCTTGACGTGCTGTTGTCCGTACAATCAATATCCAAAAATTGTGTAAAAAGCATGTAGAATAATAATTAATACCTTGTTGCATACGCATTTTTGCACGTTTTTTCTTTATCTGCATACAATTCTATTACATCCTATTTGAGCTGTAAGATTGGCACTCAAAGATAAAGCTGTACCCTACTTTCGGGTCAGTTAATAAATAACATGAGAACATCAATTGGAGTCACCATTATTCCGGCGCTCATCCCGCCGTATCCATATAAAGGAGGTAAGCCCCGGACTGCGAGTTGATATTCAAATAGTCGGTTATTTGCGGCGCCGACCCACGATAAATCAGGTGCTTAGATGACCTGATATCTTAGTATTGTTCGGTGTTTTGCTGTGAACAAAAGTGGCTCTCCAGTTCATGAAGAGAGGATTAGGCTATTATGAGAGAGATTCGTTGGTTTGGGGTTTTCGTAGGTAAAGAGATAATTAAAGTAAATGTACTAACGGAACATAATAAAGTAGCTCCATTCGTATGGATAGTATTATCCACCCCAGTGTTTCGAGTAAATTCCGTCAATAGAAATAGTAAAGTAAAAAAGTAAAGTTGGTCTGTAACGTTCGACTGCTGGACAAATGCCTTAACTCAAGTATGAGGTAGTGTGAGCCGTACTCTACCACGTGGACTCAGTACCCCTCCCTCCAGCAATAGGAATAGACATTAAAATAATTTGATCGCACATTCATGTCATTAATTGCACTTTTAAAATTATAAGTATGTGACGACTTCCGTGGTGCAGTGGCTAAGCACGCTGGGTTTCAAGGCGTTGCTGCTCTGAGGTCCCGGGTTCGATTCCCGGTCGGGTCAATGTAGAAACCATAATTTTCTTTATTGTCTCGGGTCTGGGTGTTGTGGTACCACCGTTATCCCTGATTTCTATCACATAAGCTTGTTGAATTTAGCAAGTGCTTGGCTGTGCTCACCTCATCGATATTGCGAGATTGATCTTTCAACAATAATGCTTGACAAAATAATGGAATCGAATGCAAACGATTCGTGTGAACCGGTGTGAACCTAGGGGACCAGCCGCAAATCTGCCCGCCTGTCTGTCACGTCACATAAGTTGCCCGTCGCATGGGCGCGCACGTAGCGCTGCGTGTTACGTGCGCTGACGACTCAACGATCTCAACTGCGAGCTACGCAGCTTTGGAGCTGCGGTTGAAGTCTGAAGCAAATTTTTTGACATATCGCGTCGACAATTTAAATTTTCTGAGTCTTTGTTTCATTAAATAAGCTATTATCTTTAATCAATTATAAAAAAAAATATCTATTTATTTATACTTTTTGCACAATAAGAAAATTTTGGACAAAAGGTGAACTTAACGCCATATGGCGTACCTCTACCAGTCATGCCCTTGGGGCAAGCAGAAATGAGAGTGGGCGGTGCGACAAAGAAAACAAAGTTAATTATATATTTAAAAAGTAAATTGTCTACATAAATACTCCATACTTAAATTGTATGCAATAAAATGAAGACCAAGTAAATACAATCAATACTAACATAATATTACACATACATCATAACACAAGCTATAAAAGAAACACATCAATAATACATACTTATACCAATATTAGTATAAGTATACTATATATTATGACAAAATGACAAAAATTTTGCTTAAGACTACACCCGACGACCACCTAATGATATAGGTGTTAACCTAGAAAATAAGCCCGCTTCACTGTCACGACACATTTTCCCGTTGCATGGGTGTGCAAATAATTTATTTTAGGTTCAAATTAAGCACTTAATTAAGGTAATCGAATCGAACGCAAACAGCGATTTCCATCGCCGCCTATCACCGTAATCACCAGGCATTTTATCGATTAGAGAGTTTGTTCGGGCGTTTCTTCTCAGCCCTTGCCAGATTGTCTGTGTCTTGTCTCGAAGCGCTAGTAGGGTTAAGGCCCCAAAGATAAGGAGACAATATGTTGTAATTATTGAAGTTCATCAGTGGCATTTTGTGTCCTAAACTGCATAAATTATTTTTGACTTTTTGATATGACTTTGAAAGAGGTATGATGTAAGAAAGCTTATCTCATCTCGCTTGCTTCTTAGTTCCTAGTAGCCAGTACAGTGCAGTGTCACCATACAATATGGGCCGCGCGCTCGTCAGCTCGCATTGACATCTCCATCCGAACGAATTAATTAGTCATTACTGTATTTACATACGCGTGCACTCTCCCCTCTTACTAGGGACTTTGTACACTTGAATAGCGAGCAATTATGAATATTACGATAGATTATATTTTTTTTAAATTAAATATTTATTTTGTTAAATGTGCCGCTGACATGTCGACGCAAAATTACCGTCCGTTTGTAAGATACCTAAGGTTTTAAGAAATACCTATTTCTTGTGTGTTATAAGTATTAGTTTACTTTTCGTTACTTGCAATGATTGAAACTTGGTTTTACCTCAATTTATTGATACAACAACTCATCATAAACTATACTTGAATAGCCAAGAAACATTATACAGGGTCATAATTAAAGCAAATGCACAGATCATTAAAACATGCAGTTAAAAATAACTAATAGTTTTATTTAATCGTAGAATCACCAAACATTTCCCCGATTTCACACTTTCGTGTTAAGAGTTTATTAGGTAAACTTATATCTGGCTTGTTTATCTAAGAATCTGATGGCAGATGGTTCGGTGGGCGTGCGCCCGTGGCAATAAATACTGTTCGCTGACAGGCACACGCCGTAACACTATACAATTATTGATTATGTATCATCGGACGAGTCTCATTAGGTACGGGGAGGCATTAATCAGCTTTCACGAGAGATTAACGCTAAACAAATTGAAGTGTCGTAGCCGTGGGCGGTGACTCGTGAGCTCTACTGCGGACAGACCTCTCGGTGGATTAGAGGACTCTCAGGTGTGACATTATAAGTGAGACATGGTCCGTGCTGAATACTTAACAAATATGCTTCTTTTCCCTACCCTCTGTCCAACCTACGTGGGATCGGGTCTCCTTGTCAGTCTGCGCTAGAGCGAACGATTGTCTCTGTCTGCAGGGATGTCGAGGTCCTTTAGGTCGTATCTTATATTAGACCACCATGTGGATTTCAGTCTACCTCTTCCTCAGGTTTGTTCTGGAAGATTTAGCGCTATTTACGACATTTTTACCACTTCTCTGAGTGTGTCCGAGCCATTGTAACCGTGTTTCGCCGGTACAAATGTCTCTGTAAAACTATCTATTATGCTGATACCTTTGACAGTCGTAGCATCACTAGTTAAAACAAAAAGCTAGTGACGAAAGGAACATAACATTAAGACATTGAAACACACGGGTAGTGATGAAAATGGACTACATATATGTCACAAAGGTCACTCGTGATTATTAGTGACGAATTGGCCACAAACAAACACATCTCGTATATTTGGTACGTAGGAATGCATAAGCACTAAAATAACAAAAGTACATAAAGAACGCAAACATTAAAGTAGAGTATCTTATTAGTAGATAACATAAATAGCCTTACATATTCATACTGTTTAGTATAAAGTATTGAAAAGGCATCGTAGCATAAGCGTGCGGTAGTTCTATTGTGCAGGGTGGTCTGTGGATCGATCTTACGCGTTTTTAAACGACGAATGTCAATTACACGTGGGACGGAATGAATTTTTACTAAGTACTTAATCCCCTTAATCTGTATGGAAAAATACGAACAATAAATTACGTGACGAAATGAGTCAGGGCCAACTGGACAAAGAAATCGGAAATAACAACCGCACATATCGTGAAATGTATGTTTCTGTACACTCTCAATTATAATGCTGATCAAATGAAATTATGAACATCTATTCTGCTTAAGTTTATTAGTAAAATTCTAAGAAAAATACTTGCATGTAACAATAATAATAATTACACCAAGTAGGCACGTCTTCCAAAGGTCCGGGTCTCTGTAGCCCCGAGATAGGAAAAAGCACAACATATAAATAAATCATAATATATATAAGTCTTTATTGTACATTAAATAGTCAGAGTACAGTTTATATTTATACAGAGTATGTACAGTAAAGGCGATCATATGTCGAAAGGCGGTCTCTTCCGGACAACTTGGGTAAAAGAAATTGGGGTAAATTATTAATTGGAATGGGAGTTTCGTCCAAAGTATAACTAAGTAATAAAATCATCAGAATGTCGATTTTATAATAATAAAAACACTTAATAATAAATCAATATATCAGAAAGTCTGATATTTCATTATCTTTCTTTCTTTCTAAGATCCCCGACTCTATGCAATCCACGTATAGAGAGAGCACTAAACGGTTTATTCCTTTTTTTCGGTAAACCAATAAAGTATCAATTTCTAATATTGGAAATATTTACACCCCGTAAACCTGATCAAAGGGAGTCAACAACAGACTGTTAACTCTTTTTATTTTTAAATGACCAGAGTGCAGCTTTTCCACAAATATTTTGTTTTAACCCAACTGTGTAACCCAAAAGGAAAAGATTATTTTTTAATTACTCCATAGATCTTAGTTTAATAATGTCATTAAGTGATAATTAACAAAACATATTTATTCAAATATAAAATATATTGCACAATACAAACCGTAAAGATAAACTCCGATTATCAGTGAGATAATCAAAAGCTTGTTTATAGCTTTAGATTCCAATTAACAAATAACAGATGCTTATACCTCGAGCTTAATAGTTCTTTGTAGCCACGTAGGAGCGTAGGTGTAGAACTGACATGCATGCACTATCTTAGTCATTATAAATAATGGACCGATAAGCGACTAAAACAATAGATCGCATCGGCTGTGGGTGGTGCGTTCGACCATTTTGGTTTGACATCCAATCAAATAGGCTTCCCTTCCCAGTAAGAGCGGACTCCTTAAAAGTGAAGAAGGTGAGGCGGGTCAGACAAGCGCGGTGGAACAAAGCTCTTCCGGAGGTGAGTCGACAATCTTTGAAGTTGAGACGCAAAAGCACTCATTTCGTCATTGGTTAACAAAATGGTACTTTCACTTTGGATCGATTGTGATCTGTTTAGAGATTTTTTTATCGACTTCATAAAAAGGAGGTAATCAATTAAATTGTGTATGTATGTATGTTATGTGTTGATCTATTAAGGTTACCATACACGTGTGCAAACTTACGTAAGTGTATGTGCGGTTGTGTGTGTATATGTTTGTATATTTGTCCACAGTTTTCTCGAAAACGAAAAGTTATAGTGAGATGAGTCTTTTAGTTTAATCAGGTATATTTCATCTAAGGGTACAATGAAAGTTTCAAAATCGGTCCAGTAGTAAAAAAATAAACCGCCTCCAATAAATTGACTAAAAAGCTCAAAATAATACATTTGCCCTCTGTTTAGTACGCCCGTACGTTACGTTTAGTCTACACACATCAAGCACCGACTCCAAAAGAATTTCTTTCTCCTAAACACAGTGCAAATGTCTTATTTTCAGCTTTTTAGTCAGTTGAAGGTGTTTTTTTTAGTTTGGCTGTCGTAGCGCAGCTCAGTCGTAGCTCAATATCTAGTATCAAATACAAAGAAAGCCCTATTCAGTAAATTGCTGTTCATTCACTTTTACACATTTGAAGACACGTTTGATGCAGTGGTTAGTAGAGCTCCTGACTACTATATCGACCGTCGCGCGTTCGAATCCCTCAAGAAGAAAACGTTTATGTGATGAGCACGAACATTTGTACCTAATTCTTGGATGTTTATATGTATATAAGTATATATAGGAGACGCCCCTGTCGTCATCGTAGTCTGGTATTCGTAACACAAGGAAGAAAATTCCTTACTTCGAAACCACAACAGTTGGTGTGTTGTCTGGCGCATATTTAATTATTTATTTTTTATTTTACATTTAGCTTGACACTCAAATTTTCTCTGCCAAAATACCACTTACAAAATATATATGTAATAAAGATAAGCTACATTTAAATCAAATCAATCAAATCAAATCAATCAAATCAATTTATTTGCATAAATGTGGTATTACATAGATGGTTCGATATTTTAAAGATCAGCACATTTACCATTACTGGCTTACAAAATTCAATGCATTTCTAAATTTCTAATATTAAGTACGTGTACCTACATTTGAATTAGCTAAACAAACAATGAAATTAACGGCATGTCGAATTAATTAAAATGTCAATAAAAATGTGAATGTCAATTACATAATAAATTATGTCAATTAAGGTCAGTTTATAGGTTACTTGGATAGATACTCAGCAACAGAATAGAAAGCACTGTTTATGAGCCAATTGTACAAGTGACTTTTAAATAAATTTGGTGGTAAATTAGCGATGTCTGTGGGAAGATTATTATAAATTCTTACAATCATTGCATGGCTGTTTCTACTACATACACTAGTCTTTATATCCGGCAGGATCAATTTATTAGGATATCTAGTATTAAAGCTGCACACATTTTTTTTCTTTATAAATAGTTCAGGGTGCTGCTTGGCAAACTTACAAGCTTCGAAAATATACATGGAAAGAAGTGTTAGTAATCTCATGTCTTTAAATAATGGTTTGCATGTAGTAAAAGGAGGAACGTGTGCTAAAGCTCGGATGCATTGTTTTTGTGCAATGAAGGCTCTCTGTATTTCTACCGAATTTCCCCACAGCAATATTCCATATCTTAAGTTAGCAGCTACATAACCGTGATATGCCTTTAAGGCAGTTTGCAGATTGGTGACTGATGCCAATCTCCATAGCGCATATCTAAAGCGGTTTACTTTGTTACATACATGGTCAATATGTGATTTCCATGAGCAGTTTTTATCAAGTTTTAAGCCTAAAAATGTAGCATCCTCCGTTTCTACCACCTCTTGTCCATTGCATATGATATTTAACTGTTTTCTATTACCATTTTTGTTCAAGAATTGAATGTATTTTGTTTTGCTTATATTTATTTTTAAATTGTTAGAATTAAGCCAGTTTAATATATTGTTAACACATGCATTTACTTGTTCATTGTAGTCAAGTGATTTTTTGCTGGGTATAACAATAGACAAGTCATCCGCGAAGAGAAAGCATTTTTGTTTAGTGGCCAGTGGCAGGTCGTTTATGTATATGAGGAACAGTAAGGGGCCTAAAATACTGCCCTGTGGTACTCCAACTTCATTGGAATTCAGAGTATCCGATTTGGAAAATGTCTGCTCCATGTTCGTATTGAAGCCAGGTATCTCTACATACTGTGTGCGGTTTTTTAAATAGCTCGCAAGCCAATCCAAGGTTACTCCACGTAAGCCATATTTTTCACATTTTTTTAATAGCAAATTGTGACACACAAAATCAAACGCCCTTGTCATATCAAAGAATATGGCTGTAATGTTAATTTTGCGGTTTAAGTTATCTATTATTTCATTAATTAATTTAAATGCTGCCAATGTTGTACACTTTCCTTTTTGAAAGCCATACTGCTCAGAACATAAAATGTTATTCTTATTCATGAAATCTATTAATCTTTTATGCATAACTTTCTCTAGTACCTTTGATAAAATAGGTATCAAGGCTATGGGTCTGTAGTTGGCAGGGTCTTTTTTATCCCCTTTTTTATAAATAGGTTTTATGACAGTTTTTTTTAATATTTCGGGGAAGACGCCTTCAGAAAGAGATAGATTTACAATGTGTGATAACAATGGCGCTAAAACATGAGAGCAGTGTTTTATTACTTTTGTCGAAATATTATCATAGCCAGTAGAAAAAGTATTTTTGAGAGTTTTTATAATTTTTAGTATTTCTTCGTCGTTTGTTGGGAATAAGAATATAATTTTATCGTTTTGTTTGATGTCATGTTTATATGTGTTGTTATTCGGAAGATCAGTGTTAGTCATGTTTATAAAATAATTATTAAAAATATTAGCGATGTCAATTGGATTATTAATTTCAATGTCCCTATCTACAAGTATATAGTTGTCAAAATCTTTCTTTGGTTGTACTGTAATATTATTATTTATAACTTTCCATGAAGCCGAACAGATATTTTTGGCATTGTCAATATATTTTTTGTTGCGGATTTTTTGAGCCATTTCTATGCATTTTTTAATAATTTATTATAGCTGTAGTATTCAAGTTTGTCAGAGTATCGTTTTGTTTTATAAAATTTAAATCTAAATAAAAATAATAATAATATTTAAAGAGTCGTTTAGTTTTAGCCGATTTTTTAAGACCTTTTGATATCCAGTGAGGATGTTTTGTTTTATTATGTATTTTTATTAGGTTAATAGGGAAACACAAATTGTAATAAAATATTATCGTTTTGTGAAAGTACTCAAAAGCTCTGTTAGTATCAAGTTCATTATAGACCTCCGACCATAAGATGCTACATAGACAAGCCCAGAATTTATTCATATTTTCAAAAGTAATTTCCCTTTTTTGTATAAAACGAGGCTTGCCAGACACCTCTTTGTGTGCCGTTGGTATAGAAAGATATTGCCCCGTTTCATGGTCTGATAGACCTAACTGTAAGATTTCAGCAGTAGCTTCAGGTATCGTGCTTATAATTTGATCTAGACATGATTTTCGTCTTGTTGGCTTAGTGATGTGGAGTTTTAAGTTGTAGTTCTGTGTCAACCTTTTATATTCCTCAAGCTCAGGTGACTCCTGAAGTAGGTTTATATTAAAATCACCTAACAATATAACTTTCTTTTTTGCATTTTTTTGAATCTTATTTAGAATCAATTCAAGTTTATTTAAGAAAATAAAGGGATTACTGTTAGGAATTCTGTAAAGGCAAACGATTATGCATTTATGTTGTAGGAGTTCTATGCCACAGCATTCGAACGTGTAATCGGTGGTAAACTCTTTTAGGAATAATAGTCTCCTGAACTTGAGGTTGGCCTTACACAGAATACAAACTCCTCCGCGTTTTTTATTTTTACGTGAATACCAGTCAGCCAATACAAAGTTATTTAGTTTTAAGTTACATTCGCTTCCAGATCTGATAAATGTTTCAGAAAAACACAAAATATCAACTCTTTTCTGAGTATCATCTAATGAATTTAAAGTTATTTCTATGGTGTCTTGTTTACCTAATACGCCAGCGATATTCTGGTGGAGAATGTTTAAGTAATTTGCAGCGTCATCCTTAACGAAAAAAAGTATTTTGTGTACCCTTTTTTTCTGGTTTATTAATTAAAGGGAAATAGTCTAATAATGTTTTTCTACTCTTATGTAAGCGTTGTGGTGTGTCCTTGTGTGTTTTACTCGTATGTGTCCCTGTGTAATGTGCTTGTGCCTGCGGTGTATCCTTAGTGGAATCGAAAATCTCAACATCCTTTCCATGAAAAACATTCTTGTTTCTGACACTGCTATCAGGTAAATTATTATTCTTAAGCAAACAGTTGGTTAGTTCTTTTAGCTCACTGAAAATATGACTTAGTCCCAAACCGTTGATTTTCCCCGAATCTGCGAACATATCCAAGTTAAGGTTTTTATTACTATCATAAAGTGTGCCATAATCGTGAGTTTTCATGTCTTGATAGAGTAGATCATTGAAGTCTTCAACACGGCAGTTGTGTAGAGTCTTGCCACAAATATACAGGGGTGCACAGACTATGATGTTTGTAGACGACGCAATGTTCTGCAGAGAGTTCCGAAGATTGCATACTAATGAGTGGTTGTCATGTGATTCCCGGAAGTCAGCTTCTCCAATAAAAATTATACAGCAGTCGGTGGTTTTCAAATTTTTCACGTTTTCCTCGATGTTGTCAAGCAAGTTCAGAATACCTGCCCCAGGCTTACTAAAGTGTAAATAATTAAAGTTTTGTCCAAAAGATTTATCCAGTCTTCGCAGCACACCGTTTGATCTCAAAGTACTTAGCACAAGCAGGTTTTTCTTGCTTAAGTTTGGTGGTCTGTGGTTTAAATTATATTTTTTTGCAGTACAATCTTGGTATTTTAGTTGACAGTCTTCTTTCGGCGAATTATGTGTTGGTATATCATTGTCACTCAGAAGTGATTCTTCAGATGAAGTTTTATTTCCATGTGTTATATCTGCAATTTGGTCATTAAGTTGTGATATAAGATAGTTTGCGTTTTCTAGCTGTTTTTGTAAAGTAGTTATAATATTTTGTGAATCGTCAACTTGAATGTTAGGTGAGGAGGATGTAGCTGAAATTGTAGGTGTTAAAGAGTGCCTTTTCCTATGCTGGGGATTATCAATATGCTGAGGAACCCTGCAGAGATTCTTAAGTATTTCTAGTTCTTTGTTTAGTTTTTTAACACATTTATTTAGACTGTTGTTTTCCAGTATTACTCGTTCCAACTCTGATTCTGTGGAGGCCAGATGCATTTTTAATTGTTGAATTTCCTCTTGCAGCTCGTAGTTATTAATTGTGTCATTCAACAGTGTATTTTCTGCACTTCGTGATAGTCTGTCCGTAGCAGCCATGTAAGAGTCTTCTGTTATTGTGTCGTTTTGTGTTGGAAAATCCAAATAGATGTTTTCTTCGCTTCGAGATTCCGTCGATTGCTCTGAGCAAGTTTTATTTATTGTTATTGCATCGTAGTTACTTTGCAGAGCAGGTTGTTTTCCTCTTGTAGTTGTATTTTGATGGACGGTATTACTCTTTGCTTTTGCTTGAGAACATGTTGGGCATTTCCATTTTTGTTTGTTTTCTTTGTTTGAGATACGATACAACTTCTCCGATAGTCCAACGCAGTCGAACTCAAACCTCCTTTCGCATTTACTACATTGAATAGTCTTCACAATATTCACAGTTGACTTACATTTGTAGCAAATAGCATTTTTTATTGTTTTGCTACTATTGGATAAAGCCCTTTGTTTTGCAGCACGCGTCAACATCGTGATAATTTATAAATAACACTTAAATAAAATTTATTAAAAAAATAGGAAGTCAAGATTTTTATACAGCAGCGAGATTCGAACCCAGAATCCTTGGATACGGCGCGGAAAGCTCAGTTAGTTAAAAACAGCGCTCCAAACCGCTGCGCCAATCGACCAATAATTGTAACGGCGAATTTGTCCAGTGCATAGCGCAGCTCGATTTTAGGTTGATAATCATCAAGTCATGCTCAAGAATCATAGATGTCAACACCGGTTGCAGTTTGGGGTGAAAGTTCTGTCATTTGCTACAAGATGGCGCTACTATGTAACACGATTGATGGTAGATGAAGATCTTTAGCGACTTATGAGTGACCGTAACACAACAATTAATCAAAACAGTCAAATGAACGGTTTTTAAGTTGTACAATTATAATGTTCAATTAATTATTTGTGGACCGTTTTCAACGGTAGCTCATGTTCTTACACGATATTGACTCAAGAACGTTTTTTATGTCCTAGATAATAATATAGTCAATAGTTCACTGCAGTAATAATTAAGTCACAACGTATTCAGAGTACCTATTGTCTTGATCACTTCGCCACATAAATGTTCCATATTTACAGAGGATAACGTTTGTGCACAGTCACTTGGTTTCACAGATGCAGTAGTAATAATTAAATTAACCGATAACCACTATTTTATATTTTTAACATTCAATAAATACGGAGCTAATGTTTACATTGTGGCGCAGCGCCATCTACTAATCCGACTGTTTTAAAAAGGTCTTGCACCTTTTGTCCTACGACCGTCAATTGTGTTATTTGTAATATGGAGTAAGGTTTTTACTCATAATGAAAAAAAAAACTCATTGCAACTGTAAAATAATAAGCAAATCGTACATTTATCGAGGTATTTTTTACTGTAGAGGCATTCATTTGTTACTTGATCCCATTGTCGTCCCGGGGCCATGCTCAGCAGCCTCCAGGGTATAATAAAATCTTAATTAACGTCTAAACGCTGACAATTACGCAAATTGCGACAATTACTATAGACGGGCGTGAAATTTCACGTTCGCTGATGAATTCGTCCTTCTCGTATCAATTACAAGGGAAACGAGTAACGCCATGTGTGACAGCGATCTAATTTAATTGGCCCATCACTCGTTTACCGATTTAGGCGCTCCGAACGCTTCAATAAATATAAGAGCCGCCGCATACGACACTATTTATGACTGAATTTCAAACTATATATAATTTATTCGATTATAGAATGTTATTTTTAGGTTTTAAATTTTGACAAATAATGCATAGGAAAATTGATAAAGTCACGAAGTTTGATTATTTTTCATGCATTTTGTGTTAAAACTGAAAACGTCAAACAACATTCTCTGAGAGGCCAAATAGCACTAGAAGTTAAAACAAGAGGTAGTGATTTATACAATTCGACATATGAGTCCTCCTTCCCATCAATCACCTTGACTAGTTTAACTAATGGACAGTAGGTATTATCAGACCATGAATAGCTTATTTTAATTTTACTATCGTCTTGTTTATTACTGCCTAGTTGGAATAGCGAAGTGGAAACATACTCGTATTTCCCACATAAGTTTTGCCAAACAATAATTTGTTAGGTTTATTTAACGCCATAATATTATATCTTTTTTAGACTTTGTGGCTTTGACGATATGATCGGCGCAAAAAAATCAGCTTCTCATGAATATGTCCATTTTTGGCCTCTGGTCGGTCAGTTGTCAGAGATCGCAGTATGCTAGTGTGCGGCGGCACTTAGCTTCATGAAGCAAAGTCATCAATCACAATACTAGTTCATTCCTGACCTATTGGGCGTAGGGCCTCTTCTCACGCCAAACGTAAGTACCTACTTCAGCTTTTGGAGTCGTATCAAATAGTTTGTGCTCCATTTTTGGTAGCGCCTTGATTGCGAGTGCTGTGAGAATATCAATATGAATTGATTGCGTTGACAGGGCTTGAGGAGTTCAGTGCCATGTACCTACTTATCACACAACTTTATGTACGGTTGAGCTCTCTGCTGTCTTATCACGTTCAAATGAAAATCGCTTGCTCACACGACACAAAAACGGGCGTCACTTAAAATAAAAAACCGGCCAAGTGCGAGTCGGACTCGCCACTAAGGGTTCCGTGCCAACTTTAACTGAATTAGAGATCCACTTACTTCCAAAATACCACAATATTTCGGCGACAGCAAATATAACTTTGTTTTTCATGGTATTTGTATGAATAACAAAGTAATGTTTGCGGTTATTGAAAATGTGCTCTATCTTAAAAACTACTAGTTCGATCTCGTTCAAACCAATTTTCGTTGTCAATAAAAGTCTTTGTCAAGATCTACATTATGTATTTTTTCAAAATTTACACTAGCTTAGTTTAAAAGTTAGATGTGGGAGGGGGGGGATTTTCAGGTTTTAGTTTCATGTATGGGTTTTGTTTCAATTATTTACAAAAAAAGGGAAAAAAATAAATAAAGTGGCTGTGATATACGGACGGACAGACAGACAGACAGACTTGACGAAACTATAAGGGTTTCGTTTTTAGATATTCGGCTACGTAACCCTAAAAAACAACGTGAGCTGTAAGTGATTTTAGCTCGGCGGTAAGGCGCTGGTGACCTCGATAGAACATAGGCCTACTAATATGATGATTACGAATATTTCTAGGTACCTATACAAAAGTAATGATCACTCTTTATAGTATAGCTTTGTGATGCGCTCAAGATGCCGAGGCATTATTTATTATATTTTCCTGATCATAAGATAAAGACGAAATCTTATCGCCTCATTTAGTGCTTCGCAATTGAAAGTTACCATTCGTAAATTGAAACTAAGGTAAGCAGTTTACCTAAGTTAGGCGTGTGTATGCAATAACAGTCATGTATGGAATGTCGCTTTAGCCATATAATGTTATCTGTAAGTAAATCTCTTAGGTACTTACTTCCTGCGCTAAATATGCATTAACGGTAAATAAATAGGTATTCTTGCTTAACTTAGGAAGGAGGTAGGTAGGTCGGTAGGGTTCGGAAATTAAGTCCAAGAATTAAACTTTGATTATATAAATAATATTCAGGTTACTAAGACCAGTCCCATGATAGTGACCATAAATAACAACTTAAATAAATACAAATAACATTCCATAATAATTTAAAATGCCATTAAATTTAAGTAAAAATAATCACAATCTCGAGTCAAACACAATATAAAATAAATAATACTAAACCGTATAATTTTTCAGAGGATGAACGTAATCAATTAACTTGAAATGTTTATCTTTCATTTTATTTACACCATCTTTATTTTAGAATTTCTAACATGTCTTTCAATTGATCAGTAAAACTAATTTAGTCGAAAATCACAATTTAACACACAAGCTCGAGCGCTCGACGTGTATCGCTGTAGGTATTCTCTTGGCTACATTTTCGAAGAGCTATCGATGAAAATCGCTTTCTGTCAGCGCGTCAGTAGACAACTCTAAAGAGGAAACAAACCATAGAAATAGGCAGTTAAATAGACACAGATTTCGCAGTAGCAGGCGAGTTCGAGGAACGTCGCGGAGCGGAGGTGACATGCCGTGACCCGGGCCACCGATCACTAGAACTGGGATCACTAATTTTCTAGTCATTTTCTTCTATCTCGGTAATTGACACGCTCACTTAAGGATAATGAGTCATATTAAGTGCCTTATAGGCAGGCTTGTTGATCCGTGCTACTGATAAGATTTATTACCGACGAAAACCGGCCAAGTGCGAGTCGGACTCGCGCACTGAGGGTTCCGTGCCAACTTTAACTGAATTACGGAATCCACTTACTTCCACTTAGCTAAAATACCTACCACAATATTTGGGTACCGTTTTTTGGTTTTTTCCTAAGTGTGTGTATGTTTGTATGGTGTATGTTAGTCCACGAATTTCTAGAAAACGAGAAGTTATAGCGAGATGATTTTTAGTTCAAGCAGGTATATTTTAACTTAGGGTACAGTGTAAATATTATCAGTATCGGCCCAGTAGTTTTTGAGATATGCGTAAATAACTAAAAGTGATGAAAACAAAATATAATTTTAAAATTAAACCACCTTCAAAAAACTAAAAAGCTTTAATTAACACATTTGCCGGCTACGTAGGAGTATCAAATTAATTTGTAGTCGATCAATTATCCCAAGCTTACGTATACCAAATAGTCTACGCACATCATGCTCCGACGACATCTGCTGTAGAACATCAATGGATCTTTATCACATCATATGCTCAAAGATTGAAAGAGGAAAATTATCTTTTCAGAGATCAATGTTCTCAGTAATAGGTAGCCTACATAATTTATATCATTATGTCCAAAACAATCCACCAGTTCGATTCCTATAGATGTTAAGCAGTCACATCTCTCTGATTCCTTTTTATTTTTAGTACAAAGAGGTCTTTTCGCATGTAAGTAGTCCCCCTAGCCGATTTAGAATACGGTGCCCAGTTACAACGACTAACCGACTGCGCGGGATAAATTAAAGTGCACAAGTGTGTGCGCAAACACAGATGCACTCTCTATTCCTCTCACTTTAATAGCCCGATGGGACAGCAATCTGACACGACCGGATCGAGATCAGGCGCAGGACCAACGGCTTTACGTGCTTTTCCGAAGCACGGGGGTGAAACACTGCCAACTTCCAAACTCCGGGCTCCCCTAAGAATTTCTGAACAGAAAAACACAGGTATATTTTGGGCCGACCCGGGGATCGAACCCGGGACCTCTAGCGCAGCCGTCGCTTTAAAGTGCAACCCTCTTACCGCTGCGTCACTGAGGCAGTTTTATTTCACATGTATTTCATGTCCTTATGGCCATTACGAGGTAAAGGATAAGCAGTACTCAACGGAATGTTTGCTAACAAACATCAAAGAACCGTAGGTTATCCTTTAGCAATCTCGCTGCCTCTAACGAGGTGCATCGTTTGCGCAATCCTAAGGCCATACTCTCTGAGTCACTGTCCATATTCCCAGATCTGTCATCACGCTCACTCGCAATAATTGCTGGCATGAGTGATAGAGATGGCTAAGGAATGTCTCTACAAAGTATTGTAACCACAACAATCGCGCAGGGTTACAGGCAGAATAACTCAAGAGCTGTATCGGCGACAAATTTCACGCACCATTTAAGTAGCAGACACAGTGGCCATAAAGTTCTCAATTCTAGGGATTTGAAAACAGTGTCCTAATCCTGAATTGTTAGAATCAAAGTCTACTACCCCCGTAGTACATTTTGGGATTACCAGAACTTTTAAAATTCTAAACTTTTAAGAACGTACCCAAGGTTTAATGAAGCCATATAGGCCCAAATGCGTGATCGAAAGTTACTTTATTAATAAAATTGTTAAATATCGTTACTAGCGGTTAAATATTTACGAATGTGCGTGTTTTGATATGATAGATAGATATGAGAAAAGATACCTTAACTAAATATCAGAACGGCTATTTTGATAACCATTTGTTGAAGTATTATTTTTTCAAAACGCAAATAATCAATAGCTGGTAATGACATTACACTGTTAGTTGAGTTAACTATCGATTACGCAACTGGGCCTAAGTCAACCTATGCATGCTACTATTATCCTGGATTTATTATTAGGACTGGTAAGGCACGTCGAAGGAAGAAGGAGTAGAGGTAGAGCACCCACTCGGTGGACAGATGCCATTCTACAGTCCATCAAGTGCAACACCCAAGAGGCAATCCACCGAGCCCAGGACAGGAGTGCCTGGAGAGCCCTGACCCACAACGCTGCTTTTAGAGGTCACGACCCTCAGACATGAGGAAACGACGAAGAAGAAGATTATTAGGACGCTTCGGAAAGCTTCTTACTACACGTAACAAGCAACCCAAAAAAGAAAGCTATGCTTATCTATATAGGTCTAGTTTTTTAGCACTCCAGATCCTAAAAAGCTGATGTCCTAAAAGGGATGATATTCTCAACGCGCCGCGGCCACGGGTCGGCGTCGTACAATTTGTACAATTGCCCGCAACCTCGCGTCCAATCTACATCAATATGAATGCGATGTGTAGACGGCGCCATTGACACACCCTGTCTAACTCGCTTTGATTCTATAGAGAGGATATGATATGTAGCAGAAACAAACCATCAGCCTGAGATATAATTTGCATTTTTTAAAGACTTTTTAACAGTTTTCGAAGTATTTAAATAATATTTCATTTAATCTACATTTATTCATGCATTCAGACTAGGTGTTACAAACTTACATAGGTGATATAGAATGTGTTATTTTTACACTTGATCAAACTTTCAGGAAGTGCTCTACTCAAGGTTTTGAACAACTTTTACTATGGGACCAACTTCGAAATCGAAAAAACAAAATCAGCTGTTCCATACGTTTTCTCCGAGATGAAGCAGTTTTTTTCTTGTTTACGAAGTTAGTCCCATAGCAAAAGTTGTTCAAAATCATAATTAGAGAACTCCCTTACAGTTTCATTAAGTATAAAATTAACACATTGTATATGTGTTCATTAAGGGTACTTATATCCTAGTTACCCAGAAGGTATAGCACTTTGAGGCAGCTTAAAAGTTAAAACTGAAGGTAAGTAAATTATACTACATGTAATAAAAATCTAATATATAAATAATATTGGACACCAATCACATACCTACATTGCTCTGATCCCAAACTAAGTAGCTGTAGCACTTGTGTAATGGTAATCAGAAACCACTACAACAACCAGATCTAACTATAACCTAACCTAATCTAAAACAATATAGAAAGTTATTGTTCTACATTGACCCGACCGGGAATCGAACCCGGGACCACGGAGCGGTGACGCCTTGAAACCCAGCATGTTGAGCCACTACACCACGGAGGCCGTTAAGGCCGTGTAATGTAAGTATTTATTTACTTACATTACACGTATTAGTTTGGGCTTCGGTTCCTAAAAAGTAAAGTCATAAAAGTCATAAAAGTCACTTTTACACGTCCCACTATAAACCCTAACACAGCTTCGGGACAATTGTGGGCTAGTGCTGAGAAGAAGCTGCGCAACAAACTCAGTCACTATTGTCAATGCCTCTTTTCAAAAGGTTTACAATGTTTGTAGTGATCATGTAAGTCCATACATTATTATCTTTTAAATAATCATCTACTTTATAATACCCTTTCGTCATAAGGGTTTCTTTAATAACAGTTTTAAATTTATTAACGGTAAGTTTACAATGTGTTCTGGTAGTTTATTGAAAAATTTTATACCTTTCCCCATGAAAGAATTACCAACCTTTCGAAGCCTAAATTGTTGAATAGCAAGCTTATCCTTATTCCTAGTATTATGTTTGTGTATGTCACTATTTTTCGTGAATGAATGTAAATTTTTCCTTACATACATTAAATTTCCGTAAATATACTGAGAGGCTAGAGTTAATATTCTAATTTCTTTAAACACCTCTCGTAAGGAATCTTGAGGTTTAAGATTATAAATAGCTCGCACGGCTCTTTTTTGTAACACAAAGATTGTTTCTACATCAGCAGCCGCGCCCCACAGTAAAATACCGTAGGACATCAAGCTATGGAAATAACTAAAATAAACTAACCTAGCTGTTTCTACATCAGTCAAACGTCTAATCATCCTTACAGCAAAAGCAGCTGAGCTTAGTTTCCCTGACAAGGCCTCTATATGAGGACCCCATTGTAGTTTGGAGTCTAAAGTGATTCCCAAGAATGTTGTGGAATCAATCGTATCAAGCGGTTTGTTTTCTATCTTAACCTGAGTTGATGCCTGTCGGACATTAGGCATCGTAAACTTTACACATTTAGTTTTACTTCCATTAAGAAGGAGATTGTTAATAGTGAACAAATGTAATACCTGTGAAAGAGTATTATTTACATCGTCAAAATTTCCTTCACCTCTTGGAATTTTAAATATAAGTGAAGTATCATCAGCAAACAATACTATATCACAAAGATTCCCTACAAAATGCGGGAGGTCATTTATATATATTAAAAATAAAAGAGGTCCTAATATAGATCCCTGGGGTACACCCATTGTTAGAGGTGCTCCAGAAGATTTAGTTCCGTTTATACATACTTTTTGCATTCTACCTGAGAGATATGAATTAATTAAGTTTAATGAGTTCAATGATGCCCCATAGTGACATATTTTTTTAAGTAATGTTTCATGATCCACACAATCAAACGCTTTCGATAGATCACAGAAAATCCCTAAAGCATCATGCCTATTATCATAGGCATCAAATACATGTGTTAAAAGAGCAACTCCTGCATCCGTGGTGCTTCTTCCTTTAGTAAAACCGAATTGTTTGTTATGTAATAACTTGTTCGACGAAAAGTGTGCTAAAATTTGATTGAATATAATCTTTTCATATATTTTACTCAAGACTGGCAGAATCGATATTGGTCGGAAGTTTGAGGGGTCACTTTTGTCACCCGCTTTGAAAAGCGGTATTATTTTACTAATCTTCATTGAACAAGGTAACTGGCCTTCATCAATACACTTGTTAAAAATTAATGCTAGTTGAGGGGCTATTATCTTAATAATTGACTTAACAATATGCACAGATAGTCCCCACAGATCCTCTGTTTTTTTCATATTCAACTCTAAAAATGTTTTTATTATTACTTCAGGTTCTACATGCCTAAAGTGCAGTTGAGAATTACATTCACTGACATTTACTTTTAGAATAGATTCGGCTATTACTGAAGAAGAAGCAAGTTCTTTCATTGTTGTTGGTGCAATATGTGAAAAAAACGATTCAAAAGCAGTTGCAACCTCTAAATTTGAATTTATTGTTTTATCATTTATTTTTATTGCAAATTTACCATCTCTCAATTTATTTTTACAAGTTTCTTTATTTATGATGCTCCATGTAGCTTTTGCTTTATTATTGGAGCTAGAGACTATTCTACGAAGATGATGGGATTTTGCTATAGCACAAACTTTTTTAAATATTTTTGAATAATTTCTAACGTATTCAATAAAGTTTTGGTCTTGAGAGTTTTCTCGTAGACTATATAATTCATATAATTTAATCCTACTTTTATGAATTCCTGGCGTGGCCCAATTATTAAATTGACATTTGACTTTATTTGATTTAGTCTTTTTTATGGGAAAAATTTCATTAAAATAGTTTTTAATTAAGTTAAAGAGGTCATCATATTGTTTGTCTACACTATCATTAGTATGTTGTTTCACTGAATATAGTGTATCGTTAATTGTATCCCTAAATCTATCTAACCTATTTTCTGTGACAGGCCTATACATAGTTTCGACAGGTAAACTTGCGGTGTGATTGTGTTCAAATAAAACCTTTTGACCTCTATGATCAGAACTGAGGCCAATTAAAATACCTTTATCAATGACACTTGCGTTTGCGTACTGGTTTAACGATTTAATTTCGAAGCTATAAAACAAAATAGCCGGCACTAATTAATTTAACAATCGATGTCAAAAACAATACATAGTCTATGACGCCATCATCATAAGTAGGTACTAGTTAGATACTTTTTGTACCATTTTAACTTTATCAATTATCTACTAGTTCCTTACTTTCGTTGAGCTCAGAAGATATGTTAGACATGAAATCAAAGAAGTTTCTCCCAATTGAAAGTTTGTCAATCCCTCATGACAAAAACCGAGAATTTTCTCCATGTGGTATTTATGGACATCGATTGGAAGTTGCCGAGCGCTGCCGATCGATACCGACGATTGGTTAAGTAACGACGCGAGCACTTAAGTTTTGTTTCGGGGTCGTAGACCCCTTACACACTGCGACTTTTAGCATCGATACAGTCGTGCGTTTTGAAACGCGCTTCGACATCGCGACTCACGCTATAAACAGATTCAATTTAGCATTTCGATGCAGTAAAAATTCAATACATAATTTGACAATTTTCAGCTTCTGCATCGCGACTGAATCGATGCTGACGCGCGTTAGCATGGCTGCTTAAAGCTGCAGTGTGTAAAGGGTGAGATTCATTGAAACAAAAGACAGTTCTTTAATCAGCCGTATCGATTCAGGAATATCTGCTTTCGAGTGCGTGAATATTTGTTCAGAAATTTGTATGATGCATTATTTCGGATTTTGCATAATATAATCTTCAATCATGACTAGTGAACCTTTCGATTACGTACTAGCACGTTTTTGCAAGAATCCCTCCTTCCATGAATGTAAGATTGACTGGAATAGATTTCTTCTTTCTCGCCCTCGATTAGACCGCTTGAGAATTCTTATGCAATATATTGTTAGTCAGTAGAAAATGATTTTATAAAATAGTATGCATACTACTTACTTGAAAGCCAAGCCTCACAATTTACATAACGTTAAAGCAAAGTTATATTCTTAATTGTAAGCACTTAAGATAAATGTTTGTAACTCGCACGTCCGATACTAAACATTCGTAGATTGCAAAACGCGGCTTGCATTTAAAACGGCCGCATTAGGCCTGAAGAAATAAAGATTAGGCTATTAAACATATAAATCAACTTAAGTTTCACTTCTTTTTTATATAAGCGTGTGTTCAGTTCAGCAGAGTATATAAGATTCATTTATTTATTTACTCATTTATTTATGCATGCTTAACTTACAATGGTGATATTCTTATGTGTTATCATAAAGTGTACTTATGATTGTACAGAAGCTGTGAAGATAAATGCATCCAAAAACAAAATACAGACTGCGGTCTTCAATAAGAACAAAAAAATTAAATATAGGCTCTTTAGGTAACCAGTCAATTCTAAATGGTTTTAATTTATTATAATGAAAATATATTTATTCCTATTTTCTAACAAAATTAATCGACAGCAATGTACTGCAAACAAATATATCCAGTCATAGAAATAGACATTGTCATTTAATACAACGAATTTCGGACTTCAAAAATAGGAGGTAATCAAGTCGACCAGTATGCATGTGATTTCGTCAGAATGGGTAATATTTTAGTATGTTGATCTAGTAACGCTTCCTAACGTTTGACGTTTGATAAATTTCGTAAGTGTATGTATTTTGTCTCGGGATTTCTCGAAAACAAGAAATCATAGCGACATGTTTCGATCAGGTATAGTGAAACTTAGGGTTCAGTGTAAGTTTAATCAAAATCGGTGCAGTAGTTTTTGAGATATAAGTAGAAATAACTAAAAATCATTACATAAAAAAATAATAAAAATTAAGCCGCCTTCGGATTTTTGCAGGCGGTTTAATTTTTTACACAAAAGCTTTAAAAAAAGTATTCATTTTAATCAAATCATTATTCTTACTTACAACTTAAGAAATAAATATACCTAAGCCCAGTAGCAAGAGCAATACTGCAATCAACTAATGGTTAAGTGTCGTGACCAGCGGTTAAAGCGGTGTTACTAAAAATACTATTTATCTGTTTAAGTCTACCTCATATATATGTACCTATATTGTCTTTATTTTGTAGGTAGCGGTCGATTTCAAAGAGGTATTGCTCAAGGCGGAGTAATATTACCAGCGCAGTACAATATCATTAATCTGTTTAACTGCACCTACTTAGCTGTATCTTAAATAACTCGATAGAATTATATTGTAAATGATTGCAAAACCAATATCTGCAATGGTCTGAGAAATCGCATTCGACCCTTCCGTAATATGGGTTTGGACCAAGCATCATTGCATGGTGTATTGGTGTTAATATTGAAGACATCTTTTTTTCGGTGCATATTTTTGTTTAGTAGGAGTTGAAAAAAAAAATCCAAACAGTTATAAAATAAAAACTAATACTTCAACACGATGATCTTTAAATATTGCTTATTTCAATTGTCTTAGGCCTAATTTCTTTATCGATCGTAATGGTAAAATTTCGTTACCAGCGTTAGTATATTTTGGAGGAAAAGCAAATGTCAGAATGGCTATTACAATAGCCTTAAGTAACGTTTTTTTTTCAAAACAAACAGTTCTAAATATTCAACGGCTGGTAACGACATTTTACCATTAGTATCGATGAAGAAATTGGGCCCAAGAAAATTCGTTTGAAACATCTTCAACGGTAACTTTAACAATCAGCCATCTTTTATTGTGACAGGCATTTGACGTTTCTTATAGGTAAAGTAAGATTATTAAGATAAGATAAGATAAGCGAAATTTGCCAAGGGTATTTGTTTAAAAGGTAATCGTAGGTGATCTGTGTCTACAACAACCTGCCTACTATACTATCATCACCTAGGATCTAGGTCTTGCGATGTTAAGTCATAGTAGTGTCCCAACTCTTTCTTGTCTAGTGTTGTAAGTCTTCCAGGCAGGAGGCTCCCAAAACGCTCGGTAGCCTACCGACACGGGTAAAGAATGCTACGGTGTACTATGCAGCTTTCGTAGATCACTTTTACTATAAAAATTGAAAGATACAATAATGGACCAAACACCTTTAAAAAAAGCGTCCGATTGATAGTAGATTTCTAAGCGCGCCAGCGTCGTTCGCAGCCTGTGAAAGAAACTGAAGCTCATTCGGAAAAGTACCAAATGTGCTGTAAGAAAATCCACTTTTACATAAGTACTTACTTATTAACTTTTATGCTGTTTCAATTTGTATCAAATGAATCGATTCTTTTATTTTATGAAACATTAACTTTCCACAAAAAATAATTCTTAATACAATTAAAATTAAACTACGGAAGCTACCGCACTGAAGGCTTCCGTAGCCTACCGGAATGCTTTGGTAGGCTACATTGGACTTACATCTATACTCTTGTCTAGAAAGACACTTAAGTTTGGTTATATGTATTAGCTAACGAGTTGTTAATTTAGATGTGTATTAAGAGTTTATCATAGCACTTTGTTTGCCTATTAAAAAGGAATAACATGAAAACTGTTTTGATGTCATGAGATGAAAAGAGTAGGAAAAATGTCTTATGTTCAGTAAAATAATATTACGAGTAGGTACAAAGGATATATGCTCTCAACAAAGAATCCCATACAATGTCATGGCATGTCTTAGTCTACAGCATTATGACGCATTGTTGCGACCCAAGAGAAAAGGGGTCTCTGAATAAAATATCCGGAGAGCGCAGCTCTATGCATCGCCTCATTCAACGTACAGTCGTCAACAGGTGCATTAACAACTTTGACCCATAAAACTATTAGTTTCGGAAAACACGTCACTTGTGCGGATCACTGTACGCTCCGAGTACAGTATTTTGTGCTCTTAGGGGAATTATTTCTAAGTTTAATGGCTAGGTACACATTATTGCACATCCGAACAAGACGACATTCATTTGTTTAACAATTTTGTGCATTTCGTTTGAAAAACAATATTCCTGATTCCTTCTTTATCGATTCAAACCCGACCAAAACAATGGTTTATGAAGATGTAGTTAGATCATGCGTGAGATTCTTCAAAATATAGCCTTTACACAGTGGGCATATTTTTTTAATATAAAATAAGGTCATGAATAAAACGCTGCAATAAAACGCTTACATTGTCTTTATAATACAGAATTTATTTTAATAATAATATTATATATTCAGATATAACAGCAATTGTCTCCATTTCAAACACGCTATCACCTTTCCAACAATATTTACAATTTTGACGGAACATGTTCCATATTAATTACTGAATGATTTGAATATGGGCACAACTACACCAATACTTTGGTAAAGTATTGTAATAATAAAAATCAATATCAAATTAAATAATGGATAAATCATAACATGAAATATTTCCTTAGGTCCATTTGGCATTTTAACTAGTTCTGCAATAAAATCCTATAATTGTGTGCCGTATCAAAGTCTATTGGTAATTATTATGAAACGATTCCGAACTTTCCTGGTCCTCACCCATTCATTAACTTCATTTATATTTTAATCTAAAATACATTTACAAAACTTTACCAGCGCGTCATCAAATGACGGGCTATAAATTATTTTAATATTAATTACATTTATTTTGCTAAAATGCAAAGCAATTTACGCAAGTAGAGATTTTCAATTAAAATCTTGCTACAGATTCGTTTAGTGTTTTTTTTTCGCAACAAGCTTTGATCTACGCTTGAAGTCTTTTAAGTATTTGTTCTCAATGCAAAGCCTAGATTAGTTAAGCGAAAATGTTTCAATCGTTTTATTTTTCTGTACTTTTTAAGATAAGTTTATATTAAGGTCGAAATTAACAAGTATAACGCGACTAAAAGCCTTATATTAACAATTAACTAAGTAGAAGAATTTGAATTTCGATTTCATCATCAACATTTGTAGCGGACAATCGATAGAGGGATACCTGACTGAAAACATACGATACTTAAATAATAAATAGACCTTAAATAGGCGTTAAATTTTATAGGCATTACAATTAATACAGTATCTATTTTAATATTATTGCGTGACCGAGTAAACGGCTGTGGAATAAATAATGCAATGCAACTGGTGCACTTTAAAATACAATTTCTGTATCACATAACATAATTAGACATTAAATTATGACTTATTTAATATTATAAATAATGACATCGTAATATTAATATGGCAACAAAATACTTTAACTAGCTAAGCACCTAGACCAGTAGGCGCTCGGTATATACACTCGATCCTGTACACACACCCTTATAATATCAGTATCACTGTCCTAATCGTTATACATTCTAAATATAAATTATTGCCAATCAGCTAGTAAGTATTAACAACATTTAAAGTTTCTTCAAATGATATAATATCTATTATTATGACGATCAATTTAGTATTCACCACAATTTTATAAATGCAGAAGTATTGTAAAGCTTCCGTTACAATGTATAATCTTTGCTAAATCTAAAGTATAGAATACCAAAAGTATTTACAAAATGAAGACAACACGATATGCACTGTACATTTACAGACTTTAAAACATAATTTATACGCATCAAAGTATTTACCACGTTGAGATTCGAGAACCTTCTAACAGTATCGGGTGATGATGAACTGTTCGAAGTTTAGGCATCAACTCTGACGTTTGACTGAGACTAGCTACTGTAAATTGTGCTTCGAGTTTCTACTTCGCGCTCACTCGAACATAGTCAAGCTAATTTTCATCGATCCACTTGTCTTTTACGTTATCAGACTAAGTTTCTACTGAGTTAGCAGTCACCTTTCGCGCGTGGTTCGCACTCACTCACGTCACTTCACACTGATATGGAGATTCTTACGTTCGGGTCACTGGTGGCAGGGGTCACTGGTTTAGGTGAGGCACTGGCGGACGCTGATGATGACCGCTCCGAGGATGACGGAGAGGAACGGCTGGGAGACCACGGCTCCTGCTGTCTTTGGCGTCGAAGTGTATGTGTTTTCTTCACCGGTATTTATCCTGGTTCGCCCTATTGAAAGAAATAGCTCAGTTTTAATAAATTTATTCGTGTCAAAAGAAACAATTTGTTTATCTTCTATATTTTTTATTGTATTACCTGTAGTTATTAATAACTCTGAGTAATTTACTTTCCGAAATAATTTTATTTTTGATTTTACAGTGTTTTGTCATTGTGGCAGCATTAATAAGTTGTCGCAGCCAACGCGTTAAGAAAGCGCTTGCAAAATTCTGGCTTGCCAATGCGTTGGTGTGGCCGAGTAATAGTAGACACGCGTCCGGATAGCTTAAGATACTGGGTTCAATTCCTTGATTATTTGACACCGTTGCTTCTTACTTCCCGAATTCCATTAAATTACCCATAGTGAGCACTTTATAGGGAGGCCTTTGTTCAGCAGTGGACGTCCTATGGCTGATAATGATGATGAGCACTTTATAATTGAATCGAATTTCCTTCAACAACATAGAACAAGTTTCCAAATAAAATAGAACATACCAATACTACCACTTTCGAGTCCCGATCCCTCTTCGCCCGAACCTTCGTCGTCGTATGTGTCGTCGTTATCGTAGTTACGTCCAGAGCCAGATCCTTCCTCGCCCGCTTCGTCTCCTTGCATGAACGCCTCAGCCTGCATACCAGCTGTCTTCGAGTGTGTAACGAGTAGCTGCGGAAAAAAAACTATCAGTGCTGGCCAGTAATAAAAAAAACTGACAGCGGAACTGTCATAATGGTATAAAAACTACATCGTGTAGATACTGGCTAGTAGATGATGAATAAATTATAGAGTAGGTTTTTATAGGCAAGGCGGGAACTGATAACATGTCATTTTCTCCGTGGCCAGTAATTTAGTTACCACAAATTATGTGTCTATGAACCACAGTAATAACAAATCAATTTATGCTGTGGTCTCGATAACGTGAGCATTTTCGTGAGTAATTTATGTTGATATAGGTATATCTTTAAAGATACCTATGTTCCTACAGATCACACAAAAAGAAAAATAACTTTTTATTTTTCTAAAGGTCAGGGTTGAGAAAATATTTAAAAGCAAAATAACAGTGACGTACCTGTCTGGCTTGCCTTAGCCTCTCTCCCAAGGCGGCCACTTTGGAATCTTCAGGCGTCCCACTCATCTCAGGATTGTATTTTTGGTCACTCATGGAGGCCGACGCCACTAGAGGTTTCGTGTACCTAAGAAAGAGAAAGAAACTTTAAAGACACTTTTCTTACCCACAACAATACCTAAATTTTTCATTTTTATAGGAAAGATTTATCCTTTAGTAAGACCTTAAAATAAACTAGGGTCTAATAATTACAAAATAAGTGCTGTTATTTGATAGTCACAAAGAATCTAACGTGTCATACTAGAAAGTCATGAAGTTTTAGGAGAAGAATTTAAGCCCCAACATTAACATTCTAAATGTACGGAGATATAAACGACGGTCTTTGCTAACTCATTATTAATCAACATAAAACGTTATATTAACTAAACTAAAGGCGTTTTAGTTAGTAAACAGTTGTTGTCTGCACTCACTCTCCAATCGTTTCCCCGTTCCAGCACTGATCGTTGCCTTCGTTCTCGAAGTCAGGCTCATCACACAGCTTATCAGCTAGACGCGCGAACAGCTTCTTATTCCTGGCTAGAGAAGCTGCGAACTGCAGGAGTTCCGTGTAGGGGGGTGGAGCCCTAAGTGCGTCTCGCCGGCCAGGTGTCATGTGAGGAGCGCTCGAGGCTGGCAGCTCGAAGGTCGCTGGAGTACCGCACTCTTGGCGTACCTGTGGAAAAGGAGGCGTGTTAGACGGTGTATGATTAGGGCATTTTCGTGCTCATCCTACTGATTTTAGCCAGAAATTAAAAATAAATAAATAAATATTGGACACCAATCACATACATTGCTCTGATCCCAAAGTAAGTAGCCAATGCACATGGAAACCAGACACAACGGTGGTACCACAACACCCAAACCCGAGAAAATATGGAAAAGATCGTTTTCTACATTGACCCGACCGGGAATCGAACCCGGAACTTCACAAGATGGCGACGCTTGAAACCAGCGTGTAGCCACTCGACCACGGAGGTCGTCGGATTAATCTGGTTAGGCAGCCTTAGTTGTTGTAGAAAAGGTTTTGCAGTTATCCGAACTATCATACTTATATTTTATGTTATTCATTCGTCACATTGACTGACCGAATTAATTAATATGATTATTGATAAGGATAATATTTTTTTTCATCAATTTAATTTCTTAGGTAATAATAATTGAATTGTCTAATACAGCATTTTTTGTGGCTGGTGGTGTCTATGTTAAGATGTGGTTGTATGAAGATAACTAACTTGAATTTGGCGATGTACGAGAAACCAAACTAGTGATTAATTACGATGTAATAATTATGATAATTAACAAGCTCACAGTATGATATCAAATATGTTAGTTGATTGAACCGTTTCCATTACAGAGTAACTACAGCTAACAGAGTAATATAGGTATATTAAAGTATTTTGTAGCATAAAAATTGGACTATTTTCAGACCGGAACAGGCAGCAATTTCAAGTGGAATTATTTAACCAGGATGATGTTAAAGCGATTCGTCGGTAGTTTAAAAATTGCCTTGTTATTTTTAATTCGCTGTATGTGCATCCGCTCAGCTGCTGCAATTTCGCGAGTTTGCAATTTGTGTAGTTACTCAAATTCAGCTGGGCGAAATGTTTTGTTAGCCTTAATTATTAATATTTTCACGCCAACGTTTCCGCATTTTGATTATGCAATAAAAATATGCCTTGGTGAGAAAACGACCATGGCAACGCCAACCTTACGGGGTGGATATAGTAATTACATAGAACCTCTTAGACCGCTGAATTGCGCAAATGGACCATGATTCATAAAATACAGTAAAAAATTACAAAATTATACTTGTATTGTAAATTAAGCTGTTTATCATCACCCGGTATTGACATTTATGACAGCCCAAACGGTTACCGAAACCAAATATCGACAAGATCACCCACGCTTATGATCGCAGGTCAGAAGGCGAAATATAAGTTTCTAACTTGAGATATTAAGACGACCTCCCATACCCGAGGAGACTAAGATTTGATACGTCTGAGCGAGCGTATACCTTTGCAATCTTTTTGTAGCTGCGGTAAGGTAAGTATGCAAGCTTTTTGAGAGTTACATTAATACACGAATGCCCTAAAAGAGGAAATTTTAATAATGTTTTTTCGATCGATCAAAAGTATTTCCTTTCTTTTTCTCTTTTTTATACCTAATTCAAATAAAAATTAAATGAAATAAATGTTCTTGCTTATGATAGCTCCTTTAATTTTAGTCTTTAAATTGCAGTGTGCGTATTCATTTATTCGTAGGAAAACAGTGCAGGTAAAAATCGATTATTGTGATTTGGAAAGAAAGTGTGACGCGTAATCTTGTATGGCACTACTAACAGGGCTACTCGTACAATCGAGGTCTCTGGTGCCTAATCGCTTTCAAACGAATGCGCATGCACACGCAACACACATATGGGCGTCACCGCAAACGAAATACAACGCAAAGTGTAAGTGATTTTTAATCCTAACCTGATTGTTCTCGGTCAGAAGCCAGACTGTCTTCTGCAGCACTGGATGAAAATACATACAAGTGTGCCTGGTGCTCCAGAGAGTGGCCGATATTTTTCACCCCCTTAATGATAGAATGATAGAAATATTTTCTCATCGGATCCTTACGTACACAGCCTCCTAGTTTCAAGTCTCTACAATCAGCGGTCTAGACTGCGCTGAGATCCGCCAGTCTGTCACGCAGGACCAAGCATTTTATAAGTTTAGATGTGACTGTTTTTATTGTGTAAGTATATGAATACATAAGAAATATGTTTTTTTATTATTAGTCACATTTTTTGTATATATAAACCCTTTAGAATATTCAGCATTAATACATACTAAAGTTGAATATTTGAAAGGGTTTATTAGATAAGATTATTGATTGTTATTACCATCACGGCTCAAGATTTTTAGTCCATCTCGTCCAGCTTATGTCTACCTATTCTCTATTTTGTGGACTGGCTCTTAAATTAAAAATATAAAATAGGTTACCTAAGTTAATTCACTTTATAAATAATAATTTAATTTAATTTGTAATTGATATATTCTTATTATTTGTATTTAATTCTACGAATTTTAATTTTAATTGTTTTAAATTAATTGCAATTTACTAAATTATTGACTAAATTTTAATTTATTTGTGTTTTGATTCTAATTGAATATTTTATACTTTAAAGACTCAGTCTGAAATAAATGGTTTTTATTTTTATAAAGGTGTTAGGCGCATTGAACTCGATAGTACATACAAAGGTAGTTGGTGGTACCGTGGCATGCTATGCATCTGCTCGGCTCTCAGGCGAAGCTCAGAACCTAATGGCAGCACAGGAGATCCGATCACTGGCGATGAAGATAAATGACAGCCTCAGCCGATGCCGTGTCATTTGTCAGCCACGTATCACCGACATCGGAAGGCCAACGATCGTTAGATGGCAGGGGAAGAGCACTTGCGTATGTATAATTGTTTATTGCATGTTATTTGTATGAATATTATGAGTACGCGAAAAAATGTGTCAGACGTCGAATATCTCCCGGTCGCCTTTGGTGCTTGGCATTCGCATTCGCATTCACATGAACGTTCGGAATACGAGCATTATAATCTCTATTATTTGTACCTTTCACGCGAACGATTTATGCAAAAAAATACATTGTTTGCCGCGTATTGCGATCATATAACAAACATTTTCACTCAGTAGATCCATTTCACCTAAGAAAAAAACATTAAAAAGGTGTGCTTGAACTTACGAAATCTAACTCCTAGAACACACACACACACACACACGCACACACACACACGCACACACCCACACACGCACACACATGATAATTGTAATTGATTGCATAGAAAGATTGACGACATTAGTCACGCTCAGTACTATTATATTTTCTGTGCTTATATGTTATTTGTTTATAAAATGTAAATCCAATGTTGGCTGTATATTTCGTTTCAGAAACACGTAAAACTGTAATTTTGAGAGCTGTGGATTTTGTTGTAATAATAAAAATAAAATTATCCCTAATGTGCTTCTTCTCTTTTTTCAGAATTGAAGCATTAAAATCACCGACCGACCATAAACTATTTCATATTTTCTGTCACAGTTATAAAAACAATAGGTACCAAGTTCATTAGTGAACAAAACAAAACCTGTATGGTCATCATCTCATACTCAACAGAGCAGTAACATTCACCAATGACCCAAAGCTCGATAGCTCATCACAGCGCAAGCGCATGGAATCCGCGCGGAAATAGCGTGCGCAGTGTGAACGCCCGTGGCGACGCGCGCGACACGCAAATAACGCAGACGCAAATAGGCGCATAGTTTTTGATACATCGCGACCGGTTGATATTTGCAACTAACGCCGCGCACTTTGGCGAACTAGTTTATTTGTAAATACTTTGGAGACGGGCCTTTATTGCGTTTTAGGGTTCCGTAGCCGAATGGCAAAAAATGGAAGTCTTAAACTTGAAACTTCAAGTCTGTCTGTCCGTCCTTATGTCACAGCTACTTTGTTCTGAACTATTCGCATTACACAGATGAAACATAGTAGGAAGATGTATCCTGCCATTCGCTTGACGATTCCCATACTACAAACTTAAATAATTATGACATTTGAGGGAAGGAATGTTTTTTTTGCTCAAATCTTAGCATCTACTCTATAGATAGGTCTCTTAAAATGACATCGAGAATCATAAACTCATTTTATCTGAAAGTCAAACGTTTCTAAGATAGACGCTTCCAAAGTGGTAAAATGGGCGTCCCCAATAAAGTTCTAGCGGAAATATTTTAATTCTTAGTAAAAAACCTCCGCTTTTTACTTAAAACTATTTCTATCTCCAAGATTCCATAAACTTTGATGTCAAAAATAACGATTTTACACCGTTAAACGGAACATTCGTTCATAAGTAGATACACATAAATAGAGCCATTCGAATACCATGGCGTACCTTCCCGAATCAAGTTAAAAACATTTCAAGCATATTCGTAATATAATAAAACAATCAGTGTTAAGTACGGTATTACGACATAGCCCTCTGTAAACGAACACAATTCAAATACCTTGTAATGTATACAAAGGACAAACGTAATGGATATTGCTTAGATAAAAAGCTTGCTTGTTCTGACAAAGCAGAAAGTTACAAGAAAATGGGAATTTAAAACAATGTTACCTACCTACTAAAGAAAATGAATGTAGCTTTCCCACTGATTCCGTTGCGAATATATTTTCTACGTTTTACATAATTTTAAGTTTGTACATAAATAATATGTGTATGTCTGGTTGTACGTAATACATAAGTTGCTAACGCGCGTTAGTATCGATGCAGTCGTCAAAATTCAGTACAAAATTTGACAATTTCCAGCTTCTACATAGCGACTGTATCGATGCTAACGCGCGTTAGCATCGCGACTGTATCGATGCTAAAGGTAGCGCAGTGTGTAAAAGGTCTAAGAACTAAATTCGATGGCTAAGGGAAAGTTTTATTGCGATCTGCGATACCTGTGCCGAAGGAAGGAAAACGTTGATGCCAGTCGACATAATGTTGGATATATAGATGACATTTCTGTTTAAAAAAAATGCTGTCTTGTAAAGCGAAATAAACGGTAAAAACCGGCCAAGTGCGAGTCGGACTCGCGCACTGAGGGTTCCATGCCAACTTTAACTGAATTATTTCCAACTAGCTAACATACCACAATGTTTTGTTGACAGCAAATAAACTTTGTTTTTAGTAGTCTTTGTATGAAGGAAAAAAGTTATATTTGCGGTTGTTGAAAATGTTCTATATCTCAAAAACTACTAGTTCGAGCCCGTCAAAACCAATTTTCGTTCGTTTCGAAAACGTCTTAAATTTGATTGTTTATTTTTTCTCTAAATCAATACAAATCAAATGAAAGCTGGACCAAACTTGCAATTTTATTCTGAAACTTTGAACACTTAGTTAGTAAGTCTGCAGTAAAACTCAATGGCTGCTATTTGTAACAAGTACAATATCGGACACAAATTAAATTGTGCGATAGCTACTTTTGATTCTGACGGGCTTCAGTGAACAATGGCGGACAAGACATTAATTGCAGTGGAATCAACTCCTCACAATCCTTGCAGCATGGCCAGTGGTGGTTTCATAGAGCTTCGTACAATTATTACTCAGTTCTGTAATTACAATTGCCCGCGGCAAACCAACGCTTTTCAATACAGTCCGACTGTTTTTATTAAACCTTTTTGTTGTCCGGCAACGAACCGCTTATACAAACGCAGCGTTAATAAATATTTACTTTATTAATGATACCTTTTATTCTGTTATCTTAATCTATAGTGTTCAGAATCTATACAGGTAGATTATTTTAATAATCCAATTCAAGTTGTGGTTGTCAATTAAAGCTTTTAGGATTTCATGGTCTAAGTCAAGCTTTTTAACAACATTTTGATATTTTTCTTCTTTCAATATTTTCCATTTGAGTTAGACGACTAACTAAGCGCTAAAATTTTATATGCGGACGGACACCAAGTATGTGTATGTAAGCTGGAAATCTCATTTAATTCAAAACCAAACCCCGTGTAGCTGACTCGAATAACATGAACTGCTGCCTAACTGGATACGAATATTTGATCTTATCTGCTAATTATAATTAGATTTACACATCAATGAGATAGATCTATGTCTCTCATCTAAAACCAATTAGCGCGTTGTGTTACTGAATGAATAACTAGCAGGATGTGATGTGATGTTAAATTATTATAACATAAGTAGGTAAGAAGACTGCTTAATGATTCACAAGTGACAAAAAGTGCCATATCCTGTGCGAAGATCGGGCGGAATGAATTTAAATTCGCCATGACGGCAACCTGTCTCGGACGGATCTTTTAAATTCAGTCTTTTAAATTCATGTAAATGTTATGGTATTGTGAATCTTGGATTAAATGTGGCATTGAGATGTCATACACATACGTTGTGTCGAAACGTCGAGCAGTAAGTAGGAGTAATGCTTTTAAGTTGTCATTCGCCGTCAAGTCTAATATATAGGCGAAATGCTATCATTTTAAAATATTAATACTGATTCTGAGTCGTTCCTAAAAATATGGCACACCCTTGCAATGTCACCCTGTATGCCTTATTCATCAGCTAAACGGATTGATCTTAATATATCTTTCAAACCAGTTATAAAGTCACTCAATATGCAATAGCCGATAGATTTACTCCTACTTCTCAATCTCAAGTAATTTTTCAGTCAAGCAATCTACTATCACCACTTATAAATGACAACTTCACAGAAAGCACACAAGGAAAATCAAGAAAATTAAGTGTTACAAAACGCTTCAACCAGATGATAAGATAAGTGATCATGTCTCAGCATAACGAAGCGTACTTCCAACGAGTGTCATCGAACCGAGTATAAGCCTGCGTGGGCGCATACGACACTCCAATTAATTTCGTATCGAAACCTGAGGTCTTTACTCTATCCGATGCCCGTAATTTCAATCTAGCTGTCCTTGTTACTTATACCAATGTAACCTGGTACGTGAAAGGGATAACTGAATCAGAAATTACTTGCATAATCTTAGAGAATAGGGAACTAAGTGCCACTGTAGACGGTAATAAGTTGACATATTAATTAACGACTTTACGACACTGGTCTTCATACACATGACCTTTAGCCATTTAGTCACTGTTAATATTTCATTTGTCATTTAAAGTTCGATAAAATTCGTGATGTATGGGCGGCGCTTGAATAAATTTCACATTAAAACTGATATGAAGAACTCGATTGGACGCTGTAAGTCAAGTTTTAGGAAATATTTTTAAGGCTAAAAGGTCATGTTAATTTATGTTTTTAATAATTGATAACATCAAAAATATAAACAAGCAACGGCATCAAATGACCAATTCATAGCGGCAGTGAAACGTGAACATTATTGCCTGTTGGCTAAATAAACCAGCCACTGGTCAGAAATATGGTCATAGAGATCAGTCTATTCAACTTTCTTAAGGGCATTAGTAGGTATTTATCATTAAAACAACAAATAGTGAAACAGATAAATAAATTATGCAATTAAAATTAATCATAACATGAGCAAGTAATCAAGTTAAGCAATCTTCAGAAAATAGACAAAATTTTAACGTGACTTCATTCTACTGGACATACTTACGTAAAAAACTCACCGACTTACAAGCAATAAGAGCGAAGCATCCTTAAGAAAATATCATAGGTAACCACAACGTACGTCTGGAGTATAGCATTGTATGGTAGTGAGTCGTAGACTTTGACACAGAGAGACAGAGAGAGGTTGGAAGGCGTTTGAGATGTGGTGTTGGAGGAGAATGAAAAGAATAAGTTGGACAGGAAAAAAATGTAGATAAAGAAAGGAATATTTTGAAAACAATAGAAAATCGACGAGGCAATATGATAGAACACTAGATACGATATGACAGATTTTTAAAGAATATCATAGAGGAAAAAATAGAAGGGAAGAGGACGGCCTAGGGCAAGCTATTTCGACCAAGTGAAGGAGAAAATTGAAGCCACGTCATATTAGGGAAAGCAGTCAGGAGAAAAGAATGGCGATTATACTCAACCAACAAGAGTGCGGCTTTTAAATTGAAGAAGAAGAACCACTACCTTTACTTACCTTACTACCAAATAAGTTGACGGATGTCATATTAATTAACTTATATTTTGAATAAAAACTTTTTGTAAAATTCCCTTCCATGAATACGACGTTATGAACTTTTTCTTATGTTTAGATAGACGGTTCTTCGCGGGCTGTATTTCAGACAAGCGGATGAGTAGTCGTAATTGCGACAATAGGGTCACTCGTCGCTGATGTCATGTACAGTGGCCAGCACATCAGGCTACCCACTTTTGTTGCAAACTAGCCCTTATTACAACTGAGTAAGATACAGCAGTGTTGACTTTGACGTGCTGTTGTCCGTACATCTGTCTTCCGCGGATTTGAGCCTCAATCCTATGAGCACTATATAGCACTGTAACCAGCTTAATTAGCAAGCATGCTTCTGCTAAATGATGAGGTTAACTTTTAGATGCCTTTTCCTTAAGTTTGCACTTGTATGGCACCCTCATTTTAGGCAGTGCTCTCTAATAAAATTATATGGCAGTAAACTTCATAGAACATAATTAAATCAAGATCTAGAATGTTTATAACACTCAGTGTCATATTTTATATCTTTTAGCCAGAAAGTTGCAGATTTGAGTCCCGCCCGTGCGCATTTTTTGATTTCTTATTTCATGTTGTAAAACAGTTAGGTGGATAGCGCAGACGTCACGCGTGAATGACGTAAGAGACCAGGAGGCCGATCTCGCGGCATTCGAACTTTTTTCGTGTGGTAATTCGATCGCGAGTTTAACCGTTTTACCTTAAACTCTATCGCTCGAATAAAATCGAAATACATAGAAATCGTGACCCTGAGAAATCAAAACAATTTTTTTTTCGACAAAGAAAATTCGATCCGTGAACTTTTTTCGTTTACGAATTGCACGAGATTCCACCCGCCCCTGAAATTTCGCACGGTCGGACCGACAGCACGGTTAGCCAGATAGTTACAGGTTCGAGTCCCGCCCGTTCGCAATTTTTGGTTTCTTATTTCATCTTTCTTAAAATCAAGATTTACCTATTTATTTATTTTATTCTTTATTGCACTGACAAAACTAAAGTCCAAATGGCGGACTTAATGCTTAAAGCATTATCTACCAGTCAACCATTGGGTGAAGCAGAAACGATTGAGGCGGCGTAAAATTATACATAACATAAAAGCAACAAATTATTTTTAAACTACTAATATACTTACATAAATAATAAAAATAAACCTACTTAAACATACTTGAATACATACAATTACTTAATCTAAGTTGTCCAAAAAAATTAACTAACGCAATACAATATCTTAAATTCAATCCTCTGTAAAGCAAATACTTCTGAAAATCAATGGAAACACAGAAAAAACCTTTTAGTTTTTCTCCAATGCCTTTTAGGCCATCGATTGGATTCATATTTCCTCCGTTTACTGAATTTATTCTCCGCACGTTCGCTTATAACAAGCAGTTGTTCTGTTGTTTTACCTTACTTTATTTACGAGTTTTTCACATTTTTATCCCAACGCGTTTTTCAGAGGTAGTTTGCTTTCTATTCAGCGCGGCTTAGCACGTTGTTTAGCTAGACAATAAAATCACATTACAATTCTTCGTGGCTTCCCAACCTGCACCTTCTTTATTATACACAGACACAATCGTAAAAATTCAACTGCTGGTAACGACATTTTACCATTACATTTGATAAAGAAATTGGGCCTTAGTATTTTCATTTGCATGAACTTTATTGACCTAACTTTCAAGAGTAAATATTATTCTTTATAAAAAAAATCTAGATAGAAATAAGGTATCGACGATTACATTTCGACGCCGCGTTTGGTGTATAGTAAGCGCTCCTGACTATTACACCGCCGTCGTTGTTTGTGTGATGAGCACGAACATTTGTACTTTACTCATGGATGTTTATTATGTATTTAAGTATTTATGGGAGACGCCCGGCCCCCGTCATAATCGTTGTCTGGTATTCGTAACAAAAGGATGAAAATTCCTTACTTCGAAACCACGACAATTGGTGTGTTGTCTGGCGCATATTTATTTATTTATTTTATATATTTTACATAATATAGCGTGACACTCAAATTTGCTCTGACTTTAACACATACTACGTTCTCATCAACGCCTTCTCGAAAGTTGCTGAAAACGAACGTGTACAGCTTGAGGCTAGCATGTTGTGGTAAGGCTTTCAGTAGAATACACATATCTTGACGTAATGTGGCAGACTAACTATCTCTGACGAGAGACGTGACTGCCTGGCTGGCGTGCCATCCATGCTAGAGTTACCTGAGGCTGTTTTTCCACCAACCAAGAACCAGACTGAAGATGTATTTAATAAGTTATAGTGACGCGTATTTTTGTTCATTTTTAACCGAGTTCAAAAAAGGAGGAGGTTATCAATTGGAACTCCTTAGTCTACTCCTTTGTAGCTTCTTAAAGAACAGAGTCGTAAGGTGCAACTACCAGTAAAACTACCAGTTCGATCTCGTTCAAAACAAGATGAACATCAAGTATTTTTTTCTAAATTTACACTTACTTAGTTTAAAAGTTAGATGGGGGGGAGGGGGAACGCTCATTTTACAACTTTGGAAGTGTCTGTCTCGCAAAGGTTAGACTTTAAGAGAAAATTATTAGAAACCTCGAAGTCATTTTAAAAGACCTATCCAAAGACACCCTACACGCATAGGTTTGACTAGAGAATAGAGCGACAGCGCTGCTGTAGTGCTCTAGTGTAAAGGCGCACTTATTCTGTCTGTATCTATTTTAGTCGACAAAGAAAATTGATCAAATTGTATTATAACATCGTATCGGATTCAAGAACATGTATTGTTAACGTGTTTATTTCGAATTTCGAAGTTTCATTGACATATTGGAGAACATTCATCACATAAGTAACAACCGGCAGCATTTAATCGACTTTCTACAACAAAGAAACAATAAAAGCACGGGACTGTTATGATATTATGGTAATTTTATGCTTTTTGTAGAGATTACCATTAAAGAAAAAGCGGTTTATATTCTAATTTTAATTTGATCTGTTTACTGTTTAGAACTAGTTTGAAATCAGTAGTCGGGTTCAGTGAGCTATAAACAAGTTATTGAAGTTCAATAAATAAATATGATGCGGCGATATATCAATAAATTGCGTGTCCGATCGGCGGTGGCGCCTACGCAGGTCGCGGCATAAGACATGGGCGGACACACATAATGAGCCAATTGTGACAAAAGCTCTTTTCCTTTTCTAACTCTAAGTATCAGGTCACGGCCGAGTGAGACAAAACACAAATCGCACATTCATGTTACAACTTTTTTTTAAGCTGTAGATGAGTTTATTGCTTCCAATTCGAAATAGTAAAATTTATAACAGGCTTTTGTTAGAGTTATGATAGTAAATTGCCACATCTTTGCGCAACGAATATAAATTCTTCATTTCAACAATAGCAATAATTTTCCCACACAATCCTGGAGTGTTAATTTTTTTACTACCAATCAAGCTTTTACGATTTTTTTATTAATGCTTGAATTATAAACTGCCGTGATAAGAAAGATTACATAATAAAGAAAATTAAAATAAAGATGAAGTAATAAAATATGACACTGTGAGTGTTAAAACATTCTAAACTAAAATTATAAAATATTCTTTATTACAACAATTATGAACGTAATATTAAACTAGTACTAGAAAGTGTCTCAAGAATCCGTTTTAATAATCCGTTAAGAAAAAGCGGCAGGAAAACCAACAGGTTTTGTTATCGCTGGAAAACGCTCTACAAAAGGCTAGCCAATAAAATCGCTTTACCATTAACGTTCACTACTGCTTACTAATAATAAACCTGGTATTTTCATTGAAAGCTATAAACCTCTTTGGAACAGAGACAATCATATCCACTTGGTACCAACAAAGTAATTCTACAGCTTGGTATTTTTTTTTAGATCTTAATTCTAGTGCCATAAGTTTTAATATTGAACACAACAGCTGTTTTGATTGCATTTAACCTCTGTACTGACCACGGTCAGACCTGCAAAACTTTATACTAACTTTCCTTAAATTAACTTCAATTAGTGCTTGTACTCGGCTAAGTATTTGTGCAGACCAAATAAGAAATCAAGAATACTTGTATTTACTGCTAATTATTTGCGAGCAATCAAATAAATGGCAAGTTTTCTATTGGGTAACCAAACATAGATTGCTTTTTATGAGGTGTGTTTTTAAAGTACGTGAGTGATCAATACATTTGCCACTGATTTGGTATAAAACCAGCTTATTTTAGTCTTTACTAAACATTGTATGTTTCAAATCAGTAGCAGCTAACTAATGAATTTATTATAACCTTCTCACGTTCTCTTTGAACTTTATTACCCGAATGAGCTTCAGAATATAATATTAGGATTCCCAAGGTCGTTGCGGGAGAGACTTTTAGAGGACTTGTACGTATAAATGTGTTTATACTTTAGTCTTTCAAAGGTATATCTATTCCTCAAAGTTTTTACTTATCTATAGAGGTACTTAGTATACTATAGAGTAACGTTTCTTACTTAGAGTCGATTTTATTAACGAAGAAAGAAACGAGTAAAGAAAAAAAAAAGTCCTATCTGATAGGACTTCTCCGACCGAATAAGTATAAAACGACCGATTTTAAAATGACATTAACGTAAATGTAATGTAATATGTAATATTGGACACCAATCACATACATTGCTCTGATCGTAAAGTAAGTAGCTAATGCACTTGTGTTATGGAAATCAGACACAACGTTAGTACCACAACTCCCAGACCGGAGACAATATAGAAAATTTTGATTTCTAAATGATAGCTTAGTAGCTTTAAAATAAAGTTTCTTGCGAAACTGATGTACCAATATTGGCATAACGGCAATACTGATACCATCATTGCCTAAATAAATGGAAACATAAACAACGGACTAGCTCGCCTATTTAACTGTCAGTCAACCATTGGACTAAAATTGTAATAAAACTCCTTTGCTATGTTTGTACTGAAAGCAAAATGCATGTAACGTAACCTTTTCTAACTTAGACCACTATGGTGAAAGCTCTTGCGTGGGCGGGCGGCGCTTCTCTCCTAAGCTAACTTGATGGAATACGATGCCGATTCTATTCCGAAGCCCTACAATTCTCTAAAACTTTGCATGTATTATCGAATCAGCTATCCCTTTCACAAACTTGATCATGCTGCAATGTGCGAAAGAAACGGCTAGATTTGCAATATGGTCGGATTACAGAATATGCCTCTGTCTCGCACGGAAAGGCAAGAATTATGTGTATGATACGTGTACACTACACGTCAAAGAGATGTCCAATGCGAGTGCACGGACCGAAGCATCTATGTATGAAGATTGGGGATGAAAAGAGGGCTTACTTAATTCATGTTTGACATTTTTGCAATTATATCACGCGCGATAGGCAATGATTGATTGAAACAAAGACCTTAAATCATTTCAAATTATGGACGTACTTTGCGTTTGATGTGCGGTTATGTTTTGAAAGTTAACTGAGCAAACTGTAATGCAATACTTTTCGTGAAGAAGACTCCTGTTAAGTCGCGAAGGTGAACTCATTTCGCATTCAGTGTTGTGTAGTCGAGAAATGTGAGCTTTTCTTATTTACTTTGCTTTGAGAAACTTTAAAAGTATTATTTTTCAGGGTATAGAACAGAAGATAAGATAACATTCGTAAATGCTTTATAAAATTCTACGATTTTACCACTGCCGCTATACATAAAAGAAGTTTGTTTGTTTGTATACTCCAATCCAAAATTTAGGAAAACACGAGCTGAAATAAATAACAGACAAACAAATCATGAACAAATTATATCACCCTATTTGCCATAAACAAATATACATGATAAATGTTTATAATATGTGTTTTGTGCTGTTTAATACTTTACCAGATGTCTTTAGATTAATTAATGACATAAGAACATTTAAAACAAAGCCAACAAAATGGTTATCACACCACAGCTTTTACACTGTAAGAGAATTTATTGAATATAAAGACGAAAGAAAAAAAACTTAACATTACATACAACCATGACTGTCGAGTATTAATATTTCATGTATATTTGCACGCTATTTAGGCTGAACGCACTGGACCCATATATCATTAACAACTGTTGTATTTACTGCATTCTTGCTAATTAAATATTTGACTTTGACTTTGACTTCGATTACAAAGTAAATCAATAATAAATATTAATGGAGATGTAAGTTGATTCTTTTTCACTGATATATTTTGTGTAAATAAAAATTCACAATAAAATAAATAACAGTTAAATCCACTCGAATAAACACAGACCGAAGTTTATTGAAAGGGGAAACTCGGTCGATCTTATCTCGCACCATCCATTTCCCGATCATCAGTCTTATTTAGAAATTCGAGATCCATTCGTTCGTTTTGACGTTTCGTTAACGAGGTCTTTTCTTGTGGCAGATGTTGCATCGCCGAGTAAATTGTAGACAGGATGCTGACTGCTGAGTGGTACGATCCTTGATGTGCCTCGGTAATTTTTGAGATATTATTTCGGTTCATACCCTCGCGTGTTGGACATTGGCGATCTTGAAGACCGATTTTTTGTTCGAAAAGTTTCTCGAATCGTTAATACTTTAATTTTAATGGTATTTATGCTGGAGTTCTATCGACCACAGGATATGTCATCTCACAATGAGTAACATGTTTCATACTTAAGTAAAGAAGGCAGAATACTTATCTACGAGTATATAGGTTGAAAGATGAATAACAAAGATGAACAAAATGTGAAAGAATCATTATATAAGGTACATTACTTTTTAACCCGTGGGGAATCCCCTTGATAAGTAATTAATGATAACGTTTCCAGGAATGTTCAAGATTTTAACTGGATCAAAGTGAGGGCTAGAGATTAATTTTATCATAATAAAATGTTTGGAATATTTCTGGAAACACGAGTAGGATGACAAAGCATCTTGATCCACTTTGTAAATTTTGCAGTTTACCACGTAAACCAGAAATATAGGTAACCTATATACAGTTGACAGCATCTGTGCTGGTTGTGATTGGAATGCCAAGTAAATTGGGCAGAAGTGGTAGTTAGTCGTCGTTATGTCTTGCCTTAGCTCGGTTTGGGGTTACCAGATGTTAATAACTGAGAAAGACATCAGTAGTTTAAACTCAAATTTCAACTGACTCAAGTTTGAACTGATTTTTTCTTAATTGTTTTGTTCAAACAAGTAAGATATTTTAGCGAGCGCAAAAGCGCTTTAATTTAATTACTTAAGCATTTGTTAATATGGTTGTTATTTATGAATTGGCTAATAATCTTGAAAATTTTCAATGAATCTAACGAAACACTGTAAGTATTTAGAAAAACTTGAAAAACAAAAGCTCATATTTCACATAGACGCATGTAAACCCTATTTAGTTATGTTTCGTTCGTGCCGTTCAGATTCATGCCATGATAAGATTACGCGTACGATATAAAACATTGCTACTGTATAACGTATACAAAATTACAGGTTAGTGGAAAGTAATATATTACGTAATTTGTTTACTGGAACCCAAGAATATTTTCGAAGGTTTGGACAAAATAAATTATAGCCAAATCAACGGGAAAGAAAGAACTTTGGATGAAAAACAAAACCATTCAGCCATTGAAAAGCTCGGTTGAATCTCTGCAGATTAAAATTTATCCATTCATTGGAGCTAGATATGCCTTTTATTTACGCGGCTCATAATTTATATCTTTTCTTGTTATTAATTAACTGTTTAACTGTTCCTGTGTTTTCTTAAGTTCCTTTTTTAAAAACAAAATATAGGATACACTCTTTTAAAAATACTTTAGACCATAATTGTATATTTTTGGAATACTACTACAACTACACCGTTATTTGGAGTGACCAAAAAAACGTAGGGATTCGATGAATTCTCGATAACTCCACGCTTTTTACTATGAAATTGAAAGTCAACATTTCGTCCGAGTTTCTACGGTCAATGCTGAAATAATATCCAGAAAAGTGCATACGTTGGAACGAACAAAGAACCAATATTTGTATGAGACTCTTGTGTAAAAATTAAAGGAAGTTTTCTGAGTCCGAACTGAAAGATTGGGTTGGAATAGAAAATTATATTTTTCTTAAAGAAAAGAATGAATGTAACGAAAATTAAAAACATCGATTGTCTCTAGCAAGCTTAAAAAAACATTAGTTTGTAAATATTTTTTTAAGCTAGATTAAGGTTGGAATACGTTAAGAATACAAATATTTGTATGCTAGGGTAATAAAAAGATCATGAACGACCATATCTTCTACGCGAAAATCTTCTGCAATCACAACACAAGGGAAAAGGTCACATATTTTCATACTAGAGCTTACTTCAAGGGCAAAGCTGGCCTAAAATTGACAAACGAGCTAATTATAGTACTTCCATAATCCATTGGCGGCCCCCCAGGAAGCCAAAAAACATTTGGAACGTGTCAAACAAGTCAAGTGACGCGTGACATCATGTCATTGCCAAAAGACGGATACGTTGTCCTTCAACGCCGAAAAGTGTAATCACACGTCATTCACACTTATGGGGATCTACTCTTTGATATAACTTCTATATTCGTTTCTATTGTTTAATCGCTCTCCGATCTGTCAGATTGCTGTCCATCGGGCTATGAGAGTGGAAGGAATAGAGAGGGCACCTGTGTTTGAGTATAAACTTGCGCACTAAAACAAGTCCCGCGCAGTCGACTAGTCTTCGTGACTGGCCACCGTAGTTGAAATCAGCTAGTGCTACTATAATATTTTATTAGTTTTTTCTAAATTCGTCCCTATTTCTCATTAGAGTATGGCTTTTTACAGAACAAAGCAAAAAAAGGGTAGAAGGGCCATCATAATTATTTAACCTTAAGTAACTCCGTGTACCACGACTTCTCTATGTTACAACGCAACATATCAGAAATATCACAGTCAACTTAGAAGCGTTGGTACTCAAATTGCCATGATAGATTCTATTGCGATTTTCAAATTGTTTCTTTTCCATCTTCCCATTCCGTGTGTTTATTAGTGCGATTGAGCGTAAAACCTAAAGCAAAAGAAAAGAATGCCTTTAAGAGTAGGAGCTCTGACTCACAGGATATGGGCACGTCTCTCCCGCGTCTACGGCCGCTTAACCGTCTCATTGTATTGCCACAGCCAATAAAAACACACTATACTGCATATTTCTTGAATATGCTACCATCTACCAGATTTGTGCAAAGCTAAAAGAGACGGTGATGATTTTTTTCGATAAAAATGTTCGTCTTAAGATATTTACTTGTCCTGTGACTGTGAAGAAATTTTAGTAGCTCAAAGAATATTACTTCGTCAAATATCTTAAAACTGTTATGAAATCGCGAGTCGTTAAATTCAGCAAGCGCAGCTAAGCTAAGATAGTTTCGTTGACTAAGAAATAATTGTACTGGTACTACATAAAGTAATTAGCTTTTAACTCCTATGACCTGCAAACGTAACGACCATTTAAGCATGGGCTTACTGACGTATACGAACTGTGTCTATGTGACTAATTTGTTTTTGAACAAAGACGGAATTCGCAGCTCAGCACGGAGCCGCATTCACTCCTGTAATTAATGAGATGCAAGCGAACAATAGCAGCTGCAAGATACCAAAAACTAAAGACCCGAGCTTAGCGCTTCAAGAATTAACACTGCAGGCTGCAGGCGTCCTAAGAAAATGTGGCGGATGATAAAATACCTAGATGAACTATGTAAAACAGGTTAGTATTATGTTAATTAAATCTATAGAAGTAAACATTTGTATTCAGTAGAAAAGAAGGTAAGATGGACACTAACCACAAAAACAGGAAAATACTTGCCCCAAATCGCAAAGAATCGAAAAAGACTATGAATTCCTTCCCGCTAAAATTAGTCACACCACGTATTATAATATGCATACTCGTAGTATAATTTGTTTTCAGGTGAACTCGTTATCAGCTTAATACTACATTCCCAAACTCAGTTTTTTTGTAAGTAGGTCATGTACTAGTTTATTTTTCCTACACAGCCTGTATTTTGATTAACACGTGAGAGTTGATATCGCCTGAAAGCTGTCATAAAAGCCGGTCAAATCTTTATGGATCTGGACAATTGTTGTTGAACATAAAACCTGTATCTCTCAGAGAGAAATAACGGTCACACGGAAACTCCATAAAATAAGAAAGATATTGAATTTTGTAGGCTGAAATTTAACAGGAACACTTAATTCAAACAAGTGTTATTAACCCACTTAAGACGGAAAAAATCTGCCTGAGAAACAAAAGGTCCTATGTACAATATCAGTACACAACTTGTTTGTTTAAAATAGTTATATAATTGTATTTTTCATAGGTACATTTCATTAAAAATAGGTAAAAATGAATTTCAGGTACACAAAAGAGTATTATTGTATTCTAATTTGCATTTAAAATAAATGTAAACTGATAAAAAGTAAGCTATACTTGATATAACTATACGTCTTTTCGAATAACTAAGGTGTCCTTTTAAAAGGCCAGTAGTATAATCTGGGTTAAAGGAAATAACGGATGAATAATACAGTTAAAACTGTAAGTAAATAGCTTCTCAGTAAACGTACATTAACGCATCAGTAAGTAATGCTAAGTGTATAGTTTTACGAGTATTGATAAATAATAGCAACTTCACTTCACAAGCATCTGTACGGTATCTTTACGTGAATTTTATCTATGTTTAATAGGCTAGAAAGGTAGAAACTCAAGTGTAAACTTAGTTATTAGAAAGCTTGTAAGTTAGTATATAGCAGAAATTCTATCTATCGGAATTATCTTCAGTATTCATACAGAAACAGTACGTAGCATTCAACTTTTATGGCACTTATTACTTGGGGCAGTAAAACGGGTTGGAAGATTCTGCTTTTCCTTAGGGATCGCTCTGGCTTAGGGCTTTCAACGCATATTTTACTAGCCTTCTTTTAAATCTAGAATAGAATTGGGTTTACAGTCGCAGAGGCCAACCCAGCAATAAACAAATGTTAAATTCTATTGAAGTATTCTTGGAGTTTCGAAATTACAGTTCAAAAATTATATTCCGGCAAATGCTAAAAAGTTCCTAAATTATTGCTTGCTAATTTATTGATTGAATTGTCACGCCAGATAAAGGCTTCGAACTGAGTTGAATTTATTGCCTCTCGTATTTTCGCCGCAATTTTTTTGCCGTACCTTTGCGTTTGAGCCGTTAATAAAGACTCGTTTACAGAATTATCTCGAGCCATTGGATAAAGTGATAAAAGGTTGGTCATTTCGGAGAGTTTTTGTTTAGCGGCGCGTGGGCGGAGCGACCTGCGCCCACGGTGCAACTTAGCCTACGCTCTCTCATAATGGATGTAAACGCGACCTAGGAAGAGATTCCAAGCTTTACGATTATTGGACGCACTATCGCCTTTGTAATAGTGATTGAATTCTTGCATGGCCGGCCGTTTTATAGCAGAGAAATGGCCGCATGCAAAACAGTCGGACAGGCTACGCTAACGGAGAAATAATTGAAATGTCTAGTGGGCGTGGCACGTGGCGCTCTGCCAAACTATAGCCTACAACTTTATTCCGTACATTTGTGTGTTTAACACTGCTATATTTTCGAATTGCCGCATGAGCGGGAAACTAGCGGTGCCACATTTCATAGCCGGCCGATTGTAATAGCAATTTCATGGTAAAATGGCGTGCGAAATATAGAACTTCTGTTAGTTGGCGCAGCGGTAAATCGAGCGAAATTATAGTGACGTTGTAAATTCTGAGTCATATTTTATCGTGCAGAAAATTATCTCGTTGTGAGAGAACAAATTGAAGGTACTGGGAGCGGAGACGGTGTCGGCGGGGAACAAATTGCAGGTGCCGTTGCAAGCAGTGTGTGCACTCTTAATTATAGCCCGACACTCATGTGTATAGTACACATCGCAGTTTTATTTTGCAGTTCGTAATTGCCACTCGTGTCACGTAATAGCGAACCAATTCGATTGCATTAATAATATTGCGCTCAAATGAATACAAGCAATACTGCGTTTCCCTAATATTGTGGTTGTGATTATTTCTTTGTTGTTGTTAGGATTCCCATTGCACTAGTACCTATTTAGTTTGTATTTTCGAAACAAGAACACTTGTTACAACATCATCTTGAGCTTGTATAACATCACTGAGAGCTTGTTTATCATTATTGGAATTTAGTTTTGAAAACAGATTTTGTTTCCTGATATATTTTATTATTTCTCTATATTTTTTGATAACGTATTATCTTTTTTTTTTATTTCAACAAAACGTAGTTAACCTTTGCCACCTTCGAGCTAACTATATCTTAACCTTCATTAGTTGTAAATAAACCATAAAGGAACTTACCTTGCTCTCCAATATCCCCTGGTTCTCCAGCGCGTACATGATGGCTTTGGAGACCTGCGTCTCCATCTCTCTCAACGCCACGTCTGCGTCAGGCCTCGTCAACCGCTCTAGGCCCTCGACGTAGCCCGCCCACGGCGCGTCCAGCTCGGCCACTGGCGATCCTATGCACCTGTGATAAGATTTATTTTCGATTGGCATAGATTCAAGAGCTTGCTAATGAAATGTCAAAGGTATAGGAGTGTAGAAGAAGACTATTGAGCTTACCAGTTTAGAGCCAAAATCGGTTGCAACTTGCGTCTAATTTTGTTGCTAGTGATGCCCATTTTTGTGCCGTCCAAGCGTTTTGCGTTTGAAACTGGTAAGGCGACGGTGCTCATGTATTGTATTGGACACCAATCACATACATTGCTGTGATCCCAAAGTAAGTAGCTAATGCACTTGAGTGATGGAAATCAGACACAACGGTGGTACCACAACAGCCGGACCCGAGACATTATCGATCATTTTTGATTTCAACATCGACCCGACCGGGAATTGAACCCGGAACCTCGGAGAGGTGACGCCTTGAAACCCAGCAAGCTAAGCCACTACACCACGGAGGTTAGTATTACTTACTAGATTTCTCAGACAGTAGCCAGCACATACAAAGGCAAGTAAAGCGACACAATGAGAATTCGACAAATTGGTCGTTTAAGCCAAGCAAGAGTGTGAGTTGGTATGTACTTGGCTTTCAATTCCTAGTAGCCCTAATTTGCAAGGGTCTTTAAAATTATAGGGTCTTTAAACTTACAGCCCAAGTTGGCATCATTCCGGTACTAAATATTGTGTCAGAATATTAAACAATTTCAGTTCATTAAAGTTATGAGCCGTATCGCTCGGTGGTGTAAGAACTCTCGCACCAAGTTGTGACTGCAACGAAATTAATTAGTAACTAACCGAGTTTGCGATGCTTTATAAAACTGCATTTTGCTGGCGGCCAGAAGTGGCTTTGAAATTCAGCACCAGTAAAAAGTCGTTAATTGATTGCGATAAAATTTTGAACTAACTTTGTTTACTTAAAAGTAAGATACCAATGGGCTATTTAATTAACAAGATATAACACACATTGTCTCGTTAAGTCATCAACTTGAGACTATTTTACCTATGGAATGTAGGTGAAACCGCTCTGTATGAAGAAATAATCCTATAGATGACTTTATTGAAACATCGCCTATAAACTCAAAAGTGATTTAAGTCCTCTATGAACGTGCCAGTTACTTTACGTTATTTATGTGTTAGTTGCAGCAGTGTGCGTGATTCAAATATTAGTGTTTAGGGCAGAATTCATTTATGTGTATGTATTTAATCCTTATTCATACAACTCACCCTCTAGCCACATTAAGACAGTAGTTCCTACACGGCCGCACGTCGTGACCTCTGCAGCGGGCGCATCCAGCAACACGCATCAGCTTATTGAAGCACTCCTCGTTAGTGTTCGTGATGACCTGCTCGCTAGACTGCAGCGCTCCAGCGCCCGCTGCCAGCACTTGAAGGAGCACTCTCGCCGCTTCTAGCGACCGGGAGAGGGAGGAGCCCATCTAAAAGAAGGTAGGCTTTGATTAGGTATACTACTAAGAGTATTAGATCACGTAGTTATCAAAGCTTTTAAGGCTTTTATCAATAGGGATAATGACAGAGCGACACGGTTGAGTTCTAAAGATGCAGTAAGACAGTAAAAGTAGCTCAAAGCTGTGATTGCCCCTAAAAGTTTTATTCAAGTTTGTAAATGTAGCTTTGGATTTGGGGGACCAAAGGCTATTTGAAAGTATTGCAGCTTAGTGATTGATTCCACGGTTTTGTTAAATGTAGTTTTGTGATTGACTTTTAACATTACATAGTAAGACGTAAATGTAGATTTAGTACCTAAGATTGAATAGAGAATAGAGAAACTTTACTAACCTGCTCTGGAATATCCCCAAAAGGCAGGACAGCGTCATACGCCGCCTTCAAGCACTCATCATACTCTGGCGTGAACCTCTTAGCTTCTAGCTTTAGCACGCTCTGGTAAGCCACTGGGAACACTTCCCGGAAGAACTTTCTCGAGCTTTCGGATAGATCCCTCGGCGGTCGGGAGCCGAGGTCTTCCGAATCGCGCTCGGAGCCCGAAGCGAGAAGCGTTCGTATGTCTTCGTAGAGCGAGTTGAGAGGCGTGTGCGCGCGCGCAGCGTGCCGCCTGTATAACTGCTGGAAGAAGCCAGCTGTCTTGTTCTGCGACTGCCGGGACAGCTCTATGAGGTGTTCTGGACAGAAAAAAAAAGGGTCAATTAGGTAAAGATATCAATGAATTCATTTATCTAGCTAAATACTAACAATTATGATTTGTCATTCGCAATGTTTATTTTAATCTTGTCATAAAAATTGTACATATTTAATTTGAATATGCTACAAATGTGGGTTGCTATAATAACCCAATAAAATATGAAAACACAAGCTACGTTTTCCAACATAACACGCCGAAATTTAAATTAGAATTATACCCTTACAACACACGCAGTCAAAACTCGGTTCGATAACTCGCACACTTACGCGTATTATAAATTAAGCTCTAACATTAACAGAGCCTATGTAAATACAGTTAGTTGGGGAGCAAACAGCCCCATGGTATTTGATTTCATAGTTTGCGGCACCTGTTCGTGTTCTACGGTACTATGTAGTGTTATCTCGGAATGCCGGGCCCGCAGCGAAGGATCACCGACTCTCGGAATTTCAGCAAGATACTCGTAAATTCATTTGTGTGTCTTATCCAAGATAGAAACCGTCATGAAGGGCCTTAATTAAATATGTTATCTAGTTATTATCTTTTCACGTAATGCTATGTAAATGGGGCCGTGTTCAAACGGCGTTTTATTTACGGAGTGCGAGCGGTGAGCCGACTGAATGCCGGCATGGGTGCTTGACACCTCGGAAAAGGTGTGCTTGCACGCTTTCATGTTACAAGTGCTTAAAAGTGTGCGGGGCTTAAAAACAATTTGTTTTGCGACGCAGTTTTTGGAATTCAAATACTGATTTTACGAAGCCATAAAAAGTATCAAGGTATAAGTCTAGTTCCTATTTATTGTCCGAAAAGCGAGTATCCCGGTTATGAAAACTGGATCCAAGGTAAACAATCAAGATCCAAGTACCTACGTTATTACTTTCTTGTGTGCCGAGAGTATTATATTTTTCTTGAGATTTACCGTATGGCTTTCGTATATTCAATTGCAAAGATTGTGTTCGGAATAACAACATCTGTAATACACTGGTAAGTTATTGCTGGTTGTTTATTAATTAGTTTATGTTATAGCATGTTTCAGGTCAAATAATAAAAGTGTAAGTATTTATGTGAGGTTTATTCTAGTAATTTTGTTGATGCACAATTAAGAATCGAGGACATAGTCATATGGATAACTTAAGGTGTCTTTTGTGCCTTAGCCATAAATTGTAGCTAAACAGTTGTCACGTTTGGCCTCAAAAGATGAAATTAGCAACGTACCCACAACGTTACAAAGAAACGTTTTTTCGCTGAACATTTAAGTGTTTATGTCTGCGAAGACGCTTGCGTTGACAACTGGGGTCGCAGGTTGAAAACGAATTTGCCATAAACTGCACAAAGTGAATAAATACTATGCGAAGAGACAAAAGATGCTATTCCTTCTAAACATAACTTCATTGAAAACTTAAGATTTAGTACTAATGTTCTGTCCAGGTCACCGTCGCCTAACCTTAAGATAGTCGTTTGCACATTGCGTCGTCTTTTGTTTGAGGTGATGCCCGTTTTTGTGTCGTGTGTGCAAGCGATTATCGTGAAAAAAGTTAGTTAGGCACCAACGACCCCGACTGTACCTCTCTAACGACCTGTCTGGTGTAGTGGTCGAGAAGTCGCCTACTACGCAGCGGGTTGCGGGTTCGATCCTCGCACAATTCAAACATTTTGAAGAACAAGTTTGTATTGGTCTGGGTGTTTTTCTATGTATATCATGTATATTTACAAACAAAAAGTATTTAAGTATTATTTCCGTTGTCTGGCACCCATAACACAAGCTTTGAGTAGCTTACTTTGGGACTAGATAGCGATGTGTGGGAATGTCCAAAGGATTCCTTTCCTTTGGACATTCCCACACATCTTGGAAGGATCTTGTTACATGTGAAAGTTTGAAGTACTTAAGTATAACTGAAAACTATCAATTAATGCATATCTATTTATCCATCGCACACATATAAATTTTCTGTTATTATCCATTAATTAGCCTGGTTTTTAAAAGCTTTGAATAATATTCAAAGCTCTCAAAAACCAGGCTAAATTCATCTCTTCTTGTCATCTTATTCGGTCACGCACTGCTAAGTATCGTGACTCCGGATTTTGTCAACCAACAGTTTCCATCGGCTGTGATCTGTCAAACGCTTTGTTCTTTGCCGTTTGTCAGATCAAACCGTACGTTTTGAACTGTCAAATGAATACGATTGCCTTACACAATTCCACCTCAGATTGGTGTTTCCAAACGCTCATCAGATCATCCGACCATCGCTTTAGACTACAGCTTCTCGCTCTTTTTTCTCCACTTTTACTGTCAACATCAGGCGTTCCAAATTATCCCCATCTCTCCTCTCAATGTGGCCGAAGTATCGCACTACTATACATCAATTAATAGTCGTAAGAGCGCGCAATTCAAGTGGAATAAAATAAAGTATCCCAATGTAACCAGCTAGACAAAACAATGAGAAACAAAGTCAATACCGCCGCTGTACCCTGATCCAATTTCGCGCGGAGTTTCAATTTCCTCGCCACATCTAATAGCAAGAATTGATGAAGCAGCCATATTTCAAGGCAAATCCCTGTATTCAGTGTCTCTACGACACGCGCCGCCGTGGCTCAATAAATAATAAGTGTCATTCGTCTTTTCAGGAGGCCACAGTGTATTGTAATACGCAGTAACTCGTCACTGACATCTTAATGTCCCGGTAACGGTACTGTTACCATGAGGTTACAGCGGCTTTACTCGCTAGTGACGACCTAACTTTTTGTATGGAAAATTTAAGTTTTGCAAGTGACCGCTAGAGGCGCTGTGCGATTTTTTATAGACTTTTGTTATATCGTCGCTAGCGAGTAAAAGCGCCGTAAACTCATGGTAACGGTACAGCTTTGTATTTCCATTGTGCGGTTGTAATTTTGCTGACCACTTCTTGGGACGTTTAGGAGAAAATAAGTTTAAATATCACAGTTTATTGTGTTTGTTTAATGATTACGTTGTTTTTGAGTTCAGGTTGCGTTTGTTGAGAAGTTGGATTGCTTCTTTCTTGCAAAGGCTGCTCGCATACAAAATGATTGTGTTAGTAAAATATATCAAGCATTTACTTATTTACGAGGACGTATGAGTTTTGACTGCAAAGACTCTTGGAGTTACCTTGAGGACAATTCTCGTGCAATTCGTATGCGAAAAAGTTCACCGATAGAATTTTCTTTGTCAAAGACAAAATAGTTTCTGATTTCTGAGGGTCACGATTTCTAAGTATTTAGATTTTGTTCGTGCTTTAGTTTTTTTACGTTTAGATATTTCACTTATTTTTTTAGTAAAAACGTAAACTAAACTTGCAATCGAATAACCACACGAAAAAATTCGATTTCCGCGAGAATCGGCCTCCTGTATTTTTTTTTGTTCTGTTCAGTCTCAAATACTTAAGGCTCAATTATGTCAAAAGTTACCAAAATGGCAGTAAATCACTTATTCAAAGATATCTTACTCTGACCCCAATTCACTGTGTACTAGCGACGAGACCTCCAGACGCCCTCCGCCCTCCGCCCTCCCTGCGCCGACGACACGTCGACGTGACGCGTGCAAAAACTACGGCCAACTTTCATTAGATTTCACCTTCGGATACCAATAACAGAGATAACGCATCTAACTGACCCGAAGTTATAATAGTTATGATTTTTTTATTGATATTGATCTGCTAAGCAAGCTGGTAACATTGTAAAGCTGTATGTTGATTTATCGTAGGTTTAGACTAACACTAAAAAAAAGTCGAGCTTACAGATTCACTATATCAGATTTATTGATAAAATGTGTACGTGAAAAATTTCTTAACTGTAGAAAATACATAGCCCGCATTACTCGTACTCGTACATTAATAAAAGAACATGGAACTACATAAAAATAATGAGAGAAGAGGATGCAGATAGTTGTGGATGTGACGTTGCCGGCAACATTCCCGTGCCATAGAAAGGAATATTAAAATTAAACCGCATAAACAGCCGGCAAATTTGGGAACGTAAGGGAACATTTTAAAATTTATCATCTTTGTATTAAAATATTAATCATAAATATTCACAATTCAATCAAAGACTTATGATAAAAGTTATATGTTTCTTTGAATTGCTTAACTTGTCGACAATTTAAGCTATTTTGCTTAAACGCTTTCCTGTGTGGCACATCTATAGAGACACACACATATAGAGATAATCATTACAATTTGCCCTGAATTTCGCCTATTTCGAACTCTAGCTAGGGCGGAATCCCAATTTGTGCCGCCTTGTCGTGTCAATTCTACTAACAATACAGCGAATCTCCATACCAAAGCTCAGGCTTTAGGCGTATCGTCCTTCAAATAACCCCAAGGCAGTGTCAATTTATCACGGTTAAACAAATCAACTGTGCCGCAGTCTTCTCAGTGGGGGCTGGGGACTAAAACCTGAACATTCGTGGCCATTGTACCCATACAAACGTACATCAAAAAACACCAGGCGATTTACGCAAAGGCTCACAAATTGCCTCACTCCAGTCAAGAGCTAGTACTAATTACTTAGCTTGTTTCTACTGATGAAATGCGACGGTGTTTTTGCTGTTTATACTGGATGAAAATTTAATTTTCACGCTTGCATTTTAATTTTGTAGCGCCGGCGTAACATCTAATGAACGTCAAAAGTTGCAACTCTAAAGGCTAATTGGATATTATGATTAATACAAGCTACTTTACCTCTTAGGAATATTGTTTACGTGTAAGCTGTAGTTTTAAATTATGACTATTAAATTACAAGGTTTGTTCAGGTTTAAAGCATTTTGTCTTAATGATTATAAGCAATCCTCCAGTTGGAAAATGCGGCGGAAGAAAATGATAAATCTTTAAAACAACTCACAATCACACCCTCGTTGAAAATAAGAATGCGGGCAGAAGCAGACGTGTCTATCTTCCTCAAAGACTTCGTTTACATATGGGCAACGATCAAAACAAGTTTTGATAATTTTCTGTAGGTCAATAACGAAAGAATGACCAGCTTGCACTTATAAGTATTACGATTTTACCATGAAAACATATTAAGAAAAAAAAAGAAGTAGGTAAAATGAAACAATTTACTTTTCATATTCCTTGCATGTGCAGGTGCCCGCACACCAGGCTATACATTTTTGTTGAAAACTAACCCTTATTACAATTACATAAGTTACTGCAGTGCTTACTTTAACGTGATGTTGGCCGTATTGTACATTACTCGTTTTCGTACACCCTGTATATTATTATTAATACGGAACAATGAGGTACTCAACCCTCCAGCTGCCGAGGAAATAATCAGAGGAAGCCAGCGGCGAAGGGTTTCCCTTCTATTGTTTCAAAGGACACCCTCATTAAAGTACTAAAATAATTCACCTTTATACTTGAGGGTAGTGAGGGTTAATAATAATGTCGCACTCGGAACTACTCTAGAGCTGCAAAGACGATTGTGAATTTTTAAAGCGCATACAATGCACTTAGTCTACGACGTGTTTTACGGCTGCATTCATTTCAGATGATGGTTTTATCGTTTATCTTTTACAATGAACTTTAAAAATTGTGTATCAATAATATTTTTTTAAATTTTGCTAAGTAGGTACTATTTAATATTAAATAATAAACAATGGGTCTGATTTGAAGCAAATGCTAAAGGTATTTATAAGGTGGTTGCAACTTATCATTTAGGCTCTTTTATCTTACCATTTAAGTCTCATACCATTACCTACATACCGGCAGTCGGATACGCAATCAGAAGTGTGATTGTGTAAAGCAAGCGTAAGTAAGCAAAGTTAGCCTGTAACTTCCCACTACTGGGCAAAGGCGTCACTTCAGCTATGAGGTAGTTCGAGCAATACTCGACCACATGGGCTCAGTGCGGGTTGGTGGAGGGGTGTTTGCAAGGCAAACGACTAACCCTGCTGTCAGATGTTATCAAGCCGCCCATAAGGCCTCTGATTAGGCTTAACGACTAATATCAACCGATATTAGGCGGGACCATTGGCTTAACGTGCCTTCCGAAGCACGGAGATGCTTGTGATATACGTCACTTATAAGTTCGGAATGGTCACCAATCCAAACACGACCGCGCTGTAGGTTGCTTTACTTCGGTATCACTACCAAAGAACTGCTACTACTGCGCTACGAGCACCTCCGACCGCTGTCAATCATAACTACAAATAATTAGATTGATTAATGTCCCTTAAACTTATGTAAGAAAACACCTCCAACATTCAATCTTAAATTACTTGAACTGATTATAAAACACAACAAAGTTACAACATTCAAAAAAACACTTATTGATCTCCCATCTGTCTATCATAAACATCGATGTGATGGTTGTTTGTTTACAGCACTACCGGTTGTGAGCGATCAGTGGTGGACAAACATGATCACACTTGGAACAATAAACAAGGCCGGTGCCCGATGGATTCATCAGACGGGCACAGAGGTTGTTTACTCATAGACCGCCCGACGCCGCTTCAAATCAGACTACGGTTTGACTGTGTGCTCTTGTTTAATATGGACCGTATCTCGTTGAATAATATGGATAAGAAATATATAAAGGGAGATACTTCAATTACAACGAATCTAGAGACAAGAGTCCCAAAAAAAACTATAGAGATGTCACATATTTAACAGGGTTACCGGTAATTTGATACATTGCTTTGCAGGGGTAAACGTAGAACTCATTTGAAATAGATTTTATAATAAAAACATCAAGCTAGTTCACCTTTATAACATAAAGTTTAACATTATAACTCCAGCTTATTGTTATTGGGAGGAGGTTATGAGATTACACAGCATCAAAGTAATACATTGACTTAGGAGCAATTTAAAAATAAAAGCACTTAAGCTTGAATATCCCAAAAAGTAATCATTATCAGTGTAGTCTAGGGTACGGTACAAAATGGAAAAATCTATTGCAAATAAGCTTTTCTTGTACCCCTCTAAGGGAATGTATCTGCTATTTTCTAAGTCAGTTAAAAACTGTAGTAGCGTTGTTACTGCAGTAGCCTTTCGTTACGTGAATTTTACGTTTTAATTAGGTATCATTGAAATAAAAATAATACCTAAATGTATAATCATGTGTTGCAAACTCTGTGGAAGTTATTTCCAAAAATCATCACCATCTACAGTTCGGTAATAAAAATCGCTCCCATTTACTAAGTGTCGGCATTTCCAATATTAGTTACGATTGCCAAGTGCCTATTTTTCGCTACATTTATCCTCGAAAGGTCAAATCCGTGAGAGAAATCACTCGAATCAAATCAAATAGATTGCTTTCATGTTGCTTTCTGGATTTGGATAAATGTTTGCCATTCTTGCGAGATATTATTAGCTCGGCTCGACCTTCTATGAACTAATATTATAAATACTTGTGTTATTTGAAATTGGTGGCTAGGTTTTAATTACATAGGTACTTATTTATACAACAACAATATTTTTTAATTTACAAAGTAATTAAAAAAGTTTAGTTTTTAATTTCTCGCAACCATCTAATCTGTTTAGGTTTTATAAGCAAGAACATGTAGTTGTGATTATTTATCAGAGAAACACCCTTAGTTCAGAGTTTATACACATAGATAGTACTTGTCGTTATTAACAAACGATACCGATATAACCAAAATATATTACTTACTAATTCTGGAATATTTATAATCTACATTTTGGAGTCCACCTAACGATCTGGTATGAAGACTATTCTCAGCCACCCTAGCCCAGACGTCTATAGGACGCCTATAGGCGTGACGCGCGGTCTTGACGGGTTTTGCCACAATTTATCTGAGACTAGACTAGACTGGGTTGGTGGTAGACAAGGCGTCTCGTCGCCGTGGCGGCATTCGACACGGGAGTGATTAAAAGCAAGATAACTACATTTTGTGAGAACTCACGTGTGTATTTCGCATAATTTTCTTTGATTTTTCATTTATTTCCAAGCGAAAATCACATGCCATATTCAAGCAAATGATTCAAAAATAGGGCTACAGTTCTCTTACTAAGTTTTCGTGTGTCATCTTGCTCAGCTCTGTTTCGGAAGATTAAATAGTTAATATTGTGTGGAAATACTAACATATTCTAACAATATGTATTATTTCTAAGTACTGTCATAAAAGTAACATCGCAATTTAGCTCTCAAAGTTCAGACTAGGTGCCGTGCTTATTATATCGGTTGCGGCGCTTGTAAGTATTTATCTTGGAATTCTGAATAAGACATGAATTATGCATGATGATTTTAATGCAAAATTTATCACTAGTATGATATTTAATAAACTTAGTAAGAATACTGTCTAGAATAAACTAAAGGTTCTTGGACTTCTTGAGAAATTTGACTTATGGATAATTCCTCTTTTTATTAAAATTACGAGTATATTTTTCTTGCTGGTCAAAAAAATGATACCTATTTATTTTTGTCTAAAAATGTTGATTCTTTAATCTCATTTAGATTATGTTACCCTTATTTATTGGAAAAGAAAACCCAGGATCAACAAAAAATAATTTTGCACATTCGCACGCAACTTGCAGTTAAAATTAAAAAAATAATAATGCAATTTGTAATCAGATAATTGTGTAGTAGCAAAAAACATAATGAGCCAACTGACGTTTAAAATTAAATGAACTATGCTTAGGCGGCGGTTTTACGTTCAATAAAAAGTAATGGCGGTCGCTATTAACCAGCCAGTGGTATCATATACGACGATGTTACCGGGAATATCAAGATACGGCTTTACAGGGGTTGTTTTTCGTGACAGATATAATATTTGTGAGCCAGGCCGCGCACCCTTTATTAAATACTTACGGCGTATTCACGTAGGGATTAGGGTTCTGTGAATGGACGAAAAGTAGATACGAGAGCCGGTTTTATCCAAAACTAGCCGGAACAAAGCGTGGTTTTACGGTTTGCCATAAAACTTTGGTTCGCAAGCGGGAATTTTCAATTATGTTTCAGACTGGGAATATGATCAAAGTTAAAGAATGAACAATGGGTAGTTAATAACACCCAATGAAATGAAAGCAAAGCGTCACGCAATTGACGTTTTCATAAGAAACCACAAATTTCGCCGGGTAGGACTGACAGCACGGTAGCTCAATTGGTAAGAGCGTTTGGCCCGGTCTGCCAAAAGGTTGCTGGTTCAAGTCCCGCCCGTGCGCAATATTTTGGTATCTTATTTCATCTTTATGAATATAAAATATGACACTGTGAGTGTTAAAAACATTCTAAAGCATTAGATAGCGAAGCGACATCAATTTCCAAGTTGAATTTATTCTGTAAAGAATAACTGCTTGGGCCATCTGTTTCATAAACAGACGGCTAGATGGCGCTAAGCGTCACGCAATTGACGTTTTCATAAGAAACCACAAATTTCGCCGGGTCGGACTGACAGCACGGTAGCTCAATTGGTAAGAGCGTTTGGCCCGGTCTGCCAAAAGGTTGCTGGTTCAAGTCCCGCCCGTGCGCAAATTTTTGGTTTCTTATTTCATCTTTATAATAACTTAATTTTCGACTGAGATGATCACGGATGATAGGTATGGGCACGGACGTAAGGTATGAAGTTGAAGTTACAGATTTGAGTTATCAACGCACGACAGGGTAAATACGTTTAAAATTAGAGTGCCTAACTAGTTTTTTTAAACGTATCATTTACTTTTAGAAGAGTAATTTTTAGTCTACCTACAGAAAAATTGAACATTTCGTTTATTTTTTATCTTTTGACCTTATCTGTCGTTACAATTTTCAGTGCGTATACATAGTAATATATAAATAAATAAATATATTGGACACCAATCACATACATTGCTCTGATCCCAAAGTAAGTAGCTAATGCACTTGTGTTATGGAAATCAGACACAAAGGTGGTACCACAACACCCAGACCCGAGACAATATATAAAGTAATATCGCTAGTTTATTTACTTATCAAGTCCATTAAAAACATCATAGTCTAGGTTCGTATTCATACGCATCTGTCAAGTGTAGTTAGTAAAGCGCCTAGTTAACGCGGTTGTAAAAATGCTACGTACGCGTATTATTTATCGCTGCACAGCGTTTACTGCGCACGCGCACCGCGCAGTAACTCGACCATGCGCGCACTAAGGAAATGGTTATGCGCTTTTGAGCGTGCTCGTATTTAAGAGGTCATTTTAAGACGGTCTTTAAGGACTGTGTGTATTTTACCTGTGACCTTAGGTGACCTTTTCTTCTGAAATAACTGATAATGATTGCAAACGTAAAAGTTTAAATACTCCGCAAAACGGTCAAAAGTCGGCTCAAAATTGAGGACATGAGCATCGTCGTGGTCTTAGGGCCGTACCTCACTGTGACGCCATGGTGACAAGCAGATAATCGCCAGTGAATTAAGTAGGTATCATACTTTTCAATAGTATCTTCTTTGTTGGATACATAGCTGGCGCATCGCTCATGACGTCTCGATGAGATAAGGCCCACAGTTATTATAGTCTTGCACTGGTGGATTACAATTCTTGTGCAAAATCAAGCGTAGCTTCAGCCGCACGACAGCTTAATGTCCAAATGTTTTGCTTCTACTGGCCACCTACACTTGTGAGACGTCATGTACCTATGTTAGTCATTCGGTACTTTTAATCAGTAGTAGTACAAGAAGCTTACCCTGCAGTGTCCGCCGCGTTGACAGCAGCAGATCTCTGATAGGCCTGGTGGTAGCGGCTAACCGCCGCTCTGCAGTTCGTCGCAAGGAGTTCCGTAAGTGCGCCTCCTGCCCCCGCCCGCAGCAGTGACCGCCGCATAGTGGACCTGAGAAAGAAAATAGAAGTGAGATACTGGCTGAAAATAAATCGAAGGTGATGGTAAAACACCCAACTGTAACTGGCCGAAAATAATTGTAAACGTAAAATAGAATACTGGCCGAAGATAAGACAAAAGATAAAATTATAAGACATTCAAAGGCTTACGTACGCTCGAAATTCAAAATGGGAATGCCCTTTGACGCTTGTAGAGGAATACGAGTACATAAGTACAAGTACTTAGTTGCTGCACTACCTTTTGGTCACGTTACAAAGCATAAAAAGTAGGTATATACCTATTGGTTCAATTGTTAATTTAGATCAAAAACGCTTTTTCGCAAGCTAGTGCTTGGTATGACACATAGAAAAAATAAATAAGGTTAGAATGGCCCCGGTCAGTGCGGCAACGAGCTTAATTGTAGGCATATGCCTGCATTGAGCCGTAGCTACTTCTGTCGCGTGACAAGACGTTGCATTATTTTTTGTCAAAAATGCTGTCTTTTGCTATAATTACTTGAAGAGCGTGAAGCCAGGTCATAAAAAATGAGAGAGAAAGTGTATTTTTCACCGGTAAGTAATAATACGTAGTTATTTCGACATTATTTGCAAAAAAACACTTTTTAATTATGATATTTCAAATGATAGCGGTTTTCTTGCACTAAGTTCAAAAAAAAATATTCATTGATGACTGTCCACACATATTTTTAACAAATCTGCTATCTTAACACGCAATGTATCGCGTCCAATTTGCTTTGTTCGCTTGTATACGCATCACTAGGGATGTAGCTCACAGCACAGTAAAATTATCGATAAATGGTAATTTCCCTACTGTGTATTAAAAGATAAAAATAAGTTTTGTTTATTAATTATTTGAAACATAATTATGATAAAATAAATTCAATAAAGTTGAAGAGTTCATATGTTGGAACGCGCTTATCTCAGGAACTACTAGAGCTATTTGAAAAAAAAAATATTATATTCTAATTCGTGCTGCCAAAATAACGTATTCCTGCAATAAAAATATAACTCAGCAAAAACGCACTGCTTAATGCTTCAACACCCGAGCGGTTGCAGGCAACCGCATAACAATAGAATTTGCATTGTGTCTCGTTCACATACGCTTGAGGGATTAATCCTCAACTTTTCTACTTTCGCTGTTATTAACTTTGATTTTAATTTATCGTTTGGTCTATTTATTTGTAAAATAGGGTACGACAATTCACAGTTTAAAATTGATATGTGTTCAATACTCTTTCACAAGTTCTACATTGGTTTACTGTCAACAATCTACTCCCTTCGGCAGTGATACCGAGGTTAAACAACTTAAGGCGCGATCGTGTTTTAATGAGTGACCATACCGACCATATTAAAGTGACCTAAACAACGAGCATCTCCGTGCTTCATGAAGCACGTTAAGCTAGTATCGGTTGATATTTTCTTACAGCATCTAAAAGCATTCGGTATTAATTTTATCATAATTTCGAAATCTCGTTTTCCTACAAAAACCTTAAAAGAAAATTTCCTTAAAAATGGTTGACTTTTAGAAAGTATATTCTGGGATCAAGATTGTCCCAAATGAGCTTCCCCATCAACTCTTGGAAGGATCCGGTCATATTATCAATAACCCTGCATACAAATATTTTTGTAAGAGTTATTTGTAGTCAGCTATACACTTATTGTGAGTTTGTGTATAATTTTGTAATTTAACAAACCTCTGCAAAGCCCCTTTGGTGATGTGATTTAAATACGAACAAAAGCACTGCAAGGTTAACTATTGTATCATGCCGCTGTACATTTCTATAACTTAACCACCATACTAACTTGGGTCATATTTATTTATTGAAAACTTGCACATGCACGAAACATAAAATTGTACATGTGGCGGACTTAATGCCAAAAGCATTCTATACCGGTCAACCATACGTCTATATGTATATTGTATTTTTTAAATTGTAATCTTAACTATTTTCGATTTGAATTTATTCTCTACCCTTCCGTCCCTGCGTAAAGTTCAAGCCTAAAGTCTTTCTCGATAAATTAGACATCCAACACAAAAACTTTTTTTTAATTGGTCCAGTAGTTCCTGAGATTAGCGCGATTAAACACATACAAACTCTTCGGCTTTATGGTATTAGCTAAGAATACAAATGAATAAATAGCATGGTAAGATATAATACCTGAATAATGTAGACCATGGCCTTTATGCTTTTATACTTTTAATCATTTTTCTTTACATTAGAATCTATTTGTCGTATATAAGTGATATTACTTATTCTTTATACAAAGAATGATTCAATTCTACTAATAGAACTATTTTTAGAAACTAATGTTTAAAGGTATAAGTTACTCTATTTCAAGTAACGTTTAGCAACTCATTTTTACTTCTATTGTTTTTACCGAAAGGCAATAGTAGTACCCTTTGTTGCGATCAAATGAGCTGTTAAATTATCAAAATTATTTCAAACTTAAATCCTACATGTTTATTCACAAAGAGAAACAACATTACATCGGTAATTGAATTTATAATAATCGACCTTTACCACATCACTAGTATTTTGACATAAAAGAACGAACGTATCTGAATGATGATTGGAGGTTTCACCGGTAGAAGCTCTGTAATTGGTAGTTGGTTTCAAGTACTAATTACACCAATCACAGAGTTCCTAGCGGAAATTGTGATTGGTTTGTGATATTGGTGCGTTAATTCATTGATTGGTACTTTTATCACTGCAGCAACAGCGCGGTAACTCCCACCGGCGACAGAGGTTCCCATACAAACGAACGATCAAAACCATTCTAACCTTATTCATTTTTTCTATGGTATGACAAGTCAATCTACGTCCGGCTATATAAAATACATAAATAAATAATACTACTGTCTTCAACATCCCAAAGTATTATTAACTAGGTACTGACTGATGGCACGAAGCTTCTCGCATAACAATTAATTATACTAATATATCACTCACCGTATCATTCCCATCGTCGTTTGTAAATGCTATATAATCAGATGATATCATTGTTGTTCCAGTACTTGATAATTCACTCAAGCATATGACACATTCGTGCCCTTGGTGGACATTCGGAGGAACAAATAATTTAGACGTATTACGCCCATAACCTTTTAAGCAATACTGTTGCTTTGGTCGCGTCATTATACTTCCAGATAAGACACTCTTTGGCACGGGCAGTGGCTCAGAAAAGGAGTTTTTATGAATACTTCACAATACAAGTTAAGAACGAGGGCGTCACCCCACTTCCAAACACAAGACAAATTCAAATAAGATGATTTCTAAAATAAAGAGAACGTAACCAGTTATTCATTAACCTACTTAGCTTTATGATATCGGTATTTTTAATAGGATGAAATAAGAAACCAAACATTCCGCACGGGCAGGATTTGAACCTGCAATCTATGGCAAACCGAGTCAACACTCTTTCCAATCGAGCTACCGTGCCGTCGATCCAAACACACAAAAATTTCAGGTCTCTTACGGATACCTAATTACGCGTGACGTCAGCGCCATCTACCCTATCTAGGTTCGAATCCCGTGCGAAATTTTTGGTTTCTTACTTCATATTATAAAAATACAAAATAACAATGTGAGTTTGAAAATGCTTCTAAATCTAATTTACAAATCTGTAGTTATTTAGACAGACCGATCTTGGCAATGCCATAAGACTGTCCGTATCATGTTGTGGTAACCTAATTCGAAAGTGGAACAGGTTAAATTCATAGGTCGGCGTCTATTGCAGCATTACACCTTTGCCCTTACAGAAAGCTTTTTTACTGCGGCCGTAACTGACCTAGCTGGCATGGGTGTAGGTCAAACAAATGGCATCCTGTGAGTTTAGGCCGCGGCTTTGCAGCGAGTGGTTTTTGACAAGTTGCGAAATCCTGAGAAATTGATGTTTTCCCGGAATATAAAGGACGGAGTAAGATTGAAGCTATCTGTCGGAGAACAAAAGGAGAATTCCACTTTCATGATACCTACTGACTAATCTCTTTATTTCTTATGGGAAACTGAGACGTTTATGTGTTTTTCTTATCTTTTTAACTATCGTCATAATAACTAATCGATTTGTTTAAAAATTATTTTTTTGCTGTGTTTGATTCATTTTTGTGTTTACACTCTCTTCCTAATCACAGCTTTCGCATGGATAAGGAGATTCGATTCAATTCGATGACAATAGGTACTGTGAGATAAAACCCAGTAAAAGGAGAAGAAACACTTTACTTAATGTCAACATGACGTCATACAGAAAGCTGTAAATCGATTTCGTCTATAGCATTTGAGTCTGCAATCGATTCCCTTTTTACACCAACACTAATATCTTTAAAAAAAAATTGCACTCCGGGAGTGCCGGCAGAAGTGAAAACTTGAATATCAACGTTGTGCATTTTTGATTTTTTGGAATAGTTAGGGAATAATTTTGAATGAATTGCTCTTATTATCAATATAAAAGTACTATCATTTTTGTGATAGAATACAATAATAATAATAATAATAATAATAATAATAATAATAATAATAATAATAATAATAATAATAATAATATATAATTACATTAAAAAGTTTATCTCTCAGAAAAATCAACTTACATCCATAATTTCGCCAACCGTCTTACGGTTTTTCGATCAGCCCACGTGTCCTGACGCGAGTTTCACATTTTTCCCCCATCCCACAAAAGTGCTCAACGCCGCTAAAGAAGTTTTCACTTCAAAAAACAACAACATAGAGCAGGTCCTATGTCATAGCAACATAATAGAGATTGCCTTATCCCTAGGCCCTAGAGACACAACGAAGATCCACCGCTAACCCGAGGAAAAGCGACGCAGCCAATTTTCTTTAAATAACGTGTTTTTAAGAATGCGCCGCCAGCCTTCAGCATGTCAACCTACCTTTTCTAACTATTTTCCTCAAACTATTTTCATCTTTAAACAAAACGCAATAAAGGCTAGTTTCAGTTGAGATAATTCCACTGTATGTGATAAGTTGATGTGCGGGCATATATAGCCTGGGTTCCTAAGTCAAATTGACTTTCATTAATGCATGACAGGTTTTCGGGAATACCAATTCAGCACGTGGTTTTGTAGATAAATGTACCTGTTTAGAGATTGTATAGGCAATGTCTGAATCTTGAATAATGATGTCTCTCAAAAAAGGTTTGAGACAGATATGTATAAATAAATTCCGTGTTTCTTTGCTAATCTAATAATGTAAACAATCTTTTTACAACTTTTAAAATAATATCAGTGAATAAAACTAATTAACTATTTGATTCAAATATATTTCAGTATTAAACAATGAATTACCTATGTAAGTTGTGCGTTTTGTTTTCTCTCTTATTTAAAAATTAAGCATTTCGTAAAAAAGGAATGTCAAGAATGTTTACAATATTTGACAAGTAAAGAAAGACGGACTTTAGGCATTGTTATTTTTAAACGGTTTTATTTAGCTCGACCTGGTCTTTTTTTTTCCTTTACTACGAGACCCAGAAGTAGCTGCTAACAAAATTAATATGGGGTAGGTACAGACCAGACTTGTTTTGAATTCTGTGATATCTGGCCGTCATCTGTTTACTATGTACGTCAATATTTTAACTCGTGTGTGCCCGTGAAGGCATTAACAGTCAGAGGCCGAAGGAAGTAATTATTATTTAATCTATAACAGGAGTAAATTAGGGTAGAGTGGGGCCTCACGACAGGTGTCACCGTCCTCGCCGTGACGAGGGTAGTAGCACTATGTGTTTAGCACTCATTGAAACCGATGTACTCTTTGTTTATTCCTACCTTTACAGCATATCTAATAAATGAGATGAATTACGAAGAAATTATCAAGGATCTACAAAGGTGAGTTATAAATAAAGCGACTTTTCAGCTTAAGCAAAGCCTATTCGCTATTGTTTTGGTAATATAAGTTTGGTCAATTTCGTTAAACTCGAAGTAAAATATTGGCCCTTTTTTTAAACAAATGGTTTGGTTGTTTCCAGAACAATCTAAAACTTTTTTATCAAAAAGTAAAATGAAGACCTATTAAATATACTTTTGTCTTTTACTGGTTATTGTATCGTTTAGTAAAAGTTATCCAAATAAATAATTGAGACCATAACATTTTCTGACTGAAATTTTTCCAATCAACTCTCATCTACAAAAAAGTCAATCACGTAGCACGTAATAAGTTTTGCGCAGAGCCCAACGCTGTAAAGCACAATCGATTTCCTCCTTCGTTACTTGGCACCCGTGTTTCCTTACGTCACTAACGGCGTGTTGACTTCCAAAAAAATACAAGTACATTCTTATATTTGTGTGTTTAAAATGTCGTCCGTAAACCATCCAGGAGGTATTTATTGCTATGCTCGTTGGACGGTAGCCAGCGGCTATCTGTTTGTCAGTGGGCAGTATTCGGAAACTATTACGGTGATATACCGGGTGAAATATACACTGGCGTTTGTCTAAGCGGCATTCAGCCTTCCATACGTCAGCAGCATGCGCAAGCGATCATGCGGAAACGAAATTCGGTAAGTGTTAATGACAGTTACATCCCTAACTGCGACTTTTAGCATCGACAGCATGTAATGAACAGATTTAATTTAGCATCGATGCAATCCTGCGTTAGCATCGATGAAGCGCGTGTTTGTATCGACGCAGTCGTTAATATAGAGTATATAATTTGTTAATCTCCAGCTTCTGCATCGCGACTGCATCGATGCTAAAAGTAGCGCACGTGTGTAAAGATGACATTTTGCGTCTGCATCGATGCTACATCACGACTTCATCGGTGCTAAAAGTCGCAGTGTGCGTGTCTTAGATATACCGTTACAAAGTTTGGAATAGATGTCAAGTCTTACTGAAATAATTTCACCGATCATCTAGTTTATACTTTTACCTGTTTGAGCAACGTCTGATGATACCATCATAAAACACAATAAAAATACTACCAAAATCTAGTACCTACATACTCGAATAAACCTTGCGAAACATTAGTTTCATTCAATAGAAGTTAACTTTCATCTGTTCCCAACACAACGTTCTTTCAAATCTAGGTAAGCAATTTAAAAAGCTAGCGCAAGTCGGTAACCAATCTTAACTAACTTTTTTCTGACGAGCTAATTAAAATCAGCCAGCTAAGCTGAATCGATTCGATTCCTCTGAGTCGGTGCACGCTGACCTGTAATATCGATTTAACATCCGATTTGAGACTCGATTAAAACGAAGCACCCGTGAAACACTACGAAATGGAGTAAGACGATTAAGAGAGAGAATTCAATGACTAATGGTTCTATCAGTGTCTTGTGAATGAATTTAGTACTTTCGTTTGTAATTTATTTGGCTAGAAAGAGGACTTTTTCTAATTTACGTAATTTTCATTGCACTTTACTGACAAAAATGGTTTTAGCAGGCGAATTTAAATAAGCTGAAGTAAATTTATCATATCTTTTGAGGTATTTATTATAGAGTATTTATTATATCTTTTGAGGTGCTCGTAGCGCAGTGGTAGCTGCGCTTTGGTAGTGATACCGAAGTAAAGCAACCTACAGCGCGGTCGTGTTTGGATGGGAGACCATGCCGACTATATAAGTTACGTACCTATATCACGAGCATCTTCGTGCTTCGGGAGGCACGGCTTATATCGGTTGATATTAGTCGTTGAGCTTAGTGAGAGCCCTTATGGGCGGCTTGATAACATCTGGCAGCAGGGTTAGTCGCTTGCCTTGCAAACACCCCCCCACCAACCCGCACTGAGCCCGCGTGGTTTATGGCTCGAACAACCTCATAGTCGAGGTAAGGCCTTTGCCCAAGAGTGGGACGTTACAGGCTAACTTTACTTTATTACTTGTATATTACTTAAAGCAGTTTCTCTGTCAGTAATAACACCGGTGACCGTAAAAATATATTCATAGGCCAACAAAGAGCGGGAAACAAACCATAAGAATCACACAAAAAACATTTGAAAAAAGATTTGGTTTGGATTATTGAAAAAAGGTCTCATATTCCAGTTTTTCTTAAGCATGTCATTTTGAAAATTAAAAAATAAACCAAATTGGCAAAGTTAAAACGGAATAGAAACTGTGCAATACAAAGTTCAACGTAACTATACAAAAAATGTTAGGTACCCACTTCCCGAAGCTGAAAACACGACTGGTGATTTGCAAGCAAAACAAAAAAGTGACGTTGATAAAAAATGTGGCTGGACTATCGCGCGATAATGTTGAATAAGATTTGGCACTGACTGCACGGGTGACGGCCGAGGAAGTTCAAGGCTGGTCGTCTGTCGTCTCACAATAAATACTGACTCAGACCAGATCAAAGAATGCGACGCTCGTAAATGTCATTTTTTGGGCTAGAACTTTTTTGGTGACCCCGTCGACACTAAGGTCTCAAGGTGATCTTAAGACGTCAATGACGGAATGTGTCTGCAAAATATACTCTGTTTTAGAATGTTTGCGTACAATGACAATTGTATACTACCAATCCACACTGTTTACTTTAAAAGCTGTAAATTATAACTCAATTAGCCTTATACTATACAAGCACGGCTAGTTCTGTTTTTAAACGATAGCAAGAAATCAAAATTAGAATATAAATAAAATAGCTATAAAATTAACATTTCATTCATTCCGGAACGATAAAGAAAAACTGGGGAAAGAAACTATTCTATCGAACTTTAGCTATAGCGAAGCTCAGCGTTAAAAGACTTTCTCGTGTTTTATAAAAAGGCTATCCACTTCTGAATAAACTAGTTCAACAAGACTCCGCTGTTACTTTTATGGGAATCCGACCTTTTTTAAAGTGACTAGGCGGCTCTAAGTATGTTTTAGTGCTGTTATGCAATGTTAATCAATATAAAAAAGTCATTATGATGTAAAATAGTGGCTGATGAGCTGTAATTGGTAACTAACAACGTAACTGGAGATATGGCTCTATTATCCTTGTCAGTGGATTAGTAGAGTTGTGCCTTTATGTTGTGTAACGGTAGATAATAATCGATTGTTATCGACACGATTATTATTTCTTTATGAGCATGATGGATTGATAAAGCTTAGTAAGCTTGCAATCAGAACTACAGTAATTGCGGGTATTGGATTATTTGTATGTTTGATTAATGTTTAAATCCTGTTGTTAGTGTCATATACGGTGGTTATTAAACACTACTTATTTTCCGTACATAATTTCAAACCATACGAGTGGAATAGGAATTATCTATTTTTTGGATTGTGAGATTTGGCTGTTTACTTTAAATTTAATTTAAGTATGCAATAAGTTCAATGATATATTAAGAAAAAAAATAGTAAATTATCGATAGCAGAAAAAAACCCTAGAATGTTTTTAGCGTTAAGTCCACCTTTATACACTATCATTTGTGCAGTAAACTCTTTAAATAAATAAAAATGCAACAAGACCTCGAGCGAAGACTGAACGGTGCCGCGGTGCCCAAATAACACTACACGCGCCGTTTAATATCATAGTTCTTATAGCCTTCATCATAAGAGTTACAAAAATTACAGGACACACTCTCTAAGGCTTATTGCACATACGGTGCAGCTGCATCGTAAATTAGGAAAGCCCACACGAAAAAGCCATTTCATTTATTTAGACCTTATTAACAAAATACCAACAGAAATGAAAAATAAAATTAACGAAAAAAATATCAAAAGAATATTAAAAGCATATTTTCAAACAACATTAGTGTTTACTGAAAAGGAGCGTGTACTAAGTTGAAGCATCCTGTACGCAGCTAGGCGAATGCGCACATAAGCGAGTGATCTGCATGAATGGGGTTGCTTACGCGCAAACGCAGCTAGTTCGCACACCGTGTCGCATAATGCAACCGGTACAATTGATGCGTCGAGTAGATCGATGTGCGCGTTCACTTAATAGCAGACATACTCGCAGATATGCAGTCGTTTTGTTGAACACTTGTGTGACTAAAAAAATCTATAGTTATTTTGTACTTTGTATTAATTTTTATTCATTAATGATCTTTATTGCTATACGAGTATGGATGCTCAACGATCACTGAGAACACTAGTATCTAGACAAACCTGTAATAGGCTTTAAGATACTATTAATTAAGCTAATGTGTGTATATTTTTCTTATGATGATAGTAATAATAAATAAATAAATAATTTTTGTACTTAAGAACAACTTATCAATAATCTTAATCGTCACTATTTATAGTACTGTCTGCTGGCTTTGTAGCTGCATTGCATCAAGTGTTTTATCAAGTAGGTAGTTAAAAGTTACTCATCCGAATAAACAATTAAATAATCTAAAAGCTCGAAAGAAATCAATATCGCTTTCTCTTTAGCTTCGAAAAATCAAGTACCATAGAAACAAGTTTCAATTTAGACAAATTTATTTTTAAACAAACTTAAACTTTTCTTTTCAAACGTTTGGGAGCCAAGCAACAAAACTTTTGAATGGCAAAATTATCCTATACTGATACTGTCGGTATCGGATAATTTTGCCATTATCACACATCTATCACAAATTGAACAATAATTACATACAAACATCACAACATAAAATCGCTAAAATGATTTTTTTATGCCTGTGTCAGTAACAAAAGAAAAATGAAGTCCATGAAAGTGGAATATAATTGTCTTCGTGTGCGGGAAGCGCCCTTTATGGGTTGAATGAAACGAATTAACTGTTGTTAATTCCCTGTGGCTGTCGTAAATCTAATGCCACTTTTACGGCAACTAGATTGGTAATAAAGTTGTCTCGGTAACCGAGCTGCCTAACCGCTTTTCGATCAATCAATCGGAATAAATAGTGTCGAACAAAAATATTTTTTATTACAGTCTGTTCCTTTTTGCTTATCAAGTATTGTAATCAATCTTGACATTCCTTTTTTCCGAAATAATTCATTTTAAAATAAAATAAACACACAAATCACGGACTACATAGGTAAATTGTCGTTTAACAGTGAGATCTGTTTAAATGAAATAGCAAATGAATTTTATTGACTTATATTATTTTAAAGATCATAAAAAGATTGTTTACATTATCCAACTAGCAATGAAAAATAAACTTTAAAAAAAGTAAAAACCGACTTCAAAAACCAAAATGCACTAAAAAGTCTTAAATAAACTCTTCACCATTGAAAGGAAAGGAATCCGTTTTAGGCAAACAATTTCTTTTTGGAGTCGGTGCTGTGATTGTTGATGCTTGATGGTCAAAGTGATGGCACCGACTCCAAAAAGAAATTGTTTGCCTAAAACGGATTCCTTTCCTTTCAATGGTGAAGAGTTTATTTAAGACTTTTTAGTGCATTTTGGTTTTGAAGTCGGTTTTTACTTTTTTTAAAGTTTATTTTATTTCTTTATTTTTAGTGATTACATAAGAGGGGGGGGGGGGGGGCGGGAGTTGCACCTTATGATTCTATTTTCTAGAAAGCTACAAATTACCTATCATAAGTTTCGTCATTATAATTGCTGAACTCCTAGGCGTTAAGGAGTTCCACCATCAGCTCAGCCCCACAAAATGTTGACTATCAGACGTAACAACACGTCAACATTAAGATTCTAGTAAAGAAACACTATATGTGCCTTTAAAATTTTAGGGTTTCCCTCGAATACACCAAGATCCCATCATCAGATCCCAAAATGGAAAAAATGGGACCAACTATGTAGAAGGTATACCCTCTAAGTAAGTGAAAAAAATTTTCGATTCGGTCGACAAACGACTGAGATATGAGGTAACATACAAACAAAAAAAAAATAATGATAAAAAAAAACATACAGTCGAATTGATAACCTCCTCCTTTTTTGAAGTCGGTTAAAAACTGACTTTAATGACTATTTGATTTTTGAGATTAGCTATTAAAGTTTAAACTCTTTCTTTTGGAAAATTACAGGATAATACCTACAATGTAGCAAACAAAGAAGGTAAATATTTGACTTAATTAAATACACTCGACATTGTAATGTTTTTCTTCAAAACAACTTCTGAAGGTTTTTCAAGTTACGCCGTTAATCGAAAGTCGTTAAAAGTTGTTAAAACAAATGTCACGTATTATTTCCTGTTTAATTCATTTGTTTTGCTACAACTTAGTTATTATTTGAAAATGTTTATACATTTTCTCATTTAAAGCAGGTATTCTAAGTAGACCACAGCAGTGACTTTGTAACGTAAGAGCGCAAAATACTGAGCTTTAATTTCACTTTGCGGCCAGCAATTTGCACACAGCTACCGTACTCTGTAGAACTCTGTACTTACAATTAAATTAAGTTAATTAAAAACTAGCTTCGTACTCACAATACGTGTAAGTTTATAGTTTTTGTTAGCGATAAAGAGGCTAAGGCACACACCGTAAAGAAGGGTAATTTCCTTTTAAATGTCGGGTAAGTCGCACAAGAATATTTATTCTCATATTTTCTTTGTATGCTAGGTACAAATAACTGAATTTTTTAAAGGAATATAAATGTGAAAGTCTTATTCTTGTCGCAAAACAAAACATACATATTTTGATATAAAAATATCCCCGTTTCCATAGGCAAATAAAATATTCACATTACATAGGTTAGTTTACGAATTCATTTAAAAGACTTGTATAAGTAAGTATCTAGTTAAATTATTTAATTTTTAAAACTGTTTTGAATTGGAAGATGTACAACTGGCGAACTTAATGCCTTTTAAGGCATTCTATAAGAGTCAACTGTTTGGGAATACAGAGAGTTTATATACCAATAACCCTATTATGTACAGTCTCCAGCACATTAGGCTACCCACTTTTGTTGCAAAATAGCCCTTATTACAACTGTATAAGATATCGCAGTGTCTAACTTGACGTGCTATTGTCCGAATATGCATGCAGTCTTTTAAATTAGAAAGCCTTTGTATATGGTCTGAATTATACTTGTATCAATATGTTTTGTTACCAGTCCGTGTATCCAAGTGTTGTAGGTGTCCGAAATGTCGAAAGGTGGCGTGGGCAAGCCCCTTTACCTCATGAATATTCCGAGCGATTGTCTCGAATGCAATAAAATTAAAATAGAACATCACTACATCCGCCATTAATGGTCTAACGATTAAATACAGTTTACGATTATTAAATTATGTCTCAGGCGTGACGGCATTTTACAATACCGCTAAAGAAAATGTTAAAGGCTAATAAAAGAAATGTTTTGCCTGGGGTTTTGTATTTATAGTTCTTTGTTTGGGTGAAATTAAACAACTTGGGATTATGTGTCTGAGATAAATATATCATAAAATAAATAATGCGACATGATGTTTTGAAAGGAAGGGATCCATCATACATATTCGACTCCATCACTCATCATCATTGAAGATCATCATCATCATCATTATCAGCCAAAGGACGTCGACTGCTGAACATAGGCCTCCCCACGGCTTTCCACTGCGACCGATCACAAGCGGTCTGCATCCAGTGTGATCCCGCGATCTTTTTTTCTATCATTGAAGATATTTGAAACAAATAACATACCTCCTGTTAATAAAAAAGAGGCAATATTTTACTTGCATCAAAGATATATCTTTATTGTAACCCGCCGCGACGGAACGAAGAAGGTCATCGTAATATAATACGATTTAACACCAGTTCTGTGTTTATCAATATTTTTTCTCCTCACACAAATCAATATTTTTTCTCCTCACACAAATCTAATGAAATCACCTAACACATGCTCAGATATTTTTTGTGCATCTAAAACTAGTTTAAAAGGATGTTCTCATTAATAAATGTAATAACTGGTTAAATATTAAATCTGATACTTAATAGAAGAATGCTAATACAGTAGACATTCAGTTAAAAAGTTGTTTATTTATTAAAAACTAGCTGTACCGGCTAACATTGTTTCTTCCCTATATTCGGGGCAAGACAAAGTTAAAAAAGTAAAACCGGCCAAGTGCGAGTGGGACTCGCGCACTAAGGGTTCCGTGCCAACTTTAACTGAATTAGGGAATCCATTTACTTCTACTTAGTAAAATACCACAATATTTTGTTGACTGCAAATATAACTTTGTTTTTCAAAGTGTTTATATGAAGTACAAAGTTATGTTTGCGGTTGTTGAAAATGTGCTATATCTCAAAAACTACTCGTTCGATCCCGTCCGAAAAATTTTTCGTTGAAAGTATTTATTAAGATCTACATCACATATTTTTTTAAAAATTTACACTTGCTTGGTTTAGAAATTAGATGGGGGGCGGGGGGACGCCCATTTTACCACTTTGGAAGCGTCTAGCTATGAAACGTTAGATTTAAAAAGAAAATGGTTTTTAAAACCTCTATGTTATTTTAAAAGGCCTATCGATAGACACCCCACACTCATAGGTTTGAAAAATTTTTTTTTTTTTTGGTTGTAGTTTCATGTATGAGAGCCCCCCCTGTCATTATTTTTAATTTTTTGTATGAGAATCGGTAAGCGGTTAACAAGATACATCTTTCTACCAAATTTCAATTGTGTAATGCTTATAGTTACAGAATAAAATAGCTATGACATACGGACAGACAGACAGACAGACAGACAGACTTGACGAAACCATAAGGGTTCCGTTTTTTGCCATTCGGCTACGGAACCCCAAAAATCATGAAAATCTATCCACAGGTTTTCGATTTATCATTGGTGTAACTAACACGGCTTTCTTTTATGTATAGAGATAAAAAAACCGGCCAAGTGCGAGTCGTACTCGCGCTCCGAGGATTCCGTACAAACCTGCAAGGTTTACAAAGTTCGTTCATTACGACAATCGGTATCAATGGTTGTACTTTTGCGTTTTGCGTTTTTGCGTTGACTTAGTTTTTTTTTTTCACGGGTTAAAGGCAATTAGATCTAAGTATTTGATATGAATTTCAACTTGGTAGCTCTACGCGTTCATGAGGAAAAAAGTAATAAGTTTATATTTATTAAAAATATATATATTTTGTAATGTAACTAAAAATTTAAGGTTTTCGGAATTTTTCCTTTATGTGTGCTATAAAAAGTTGCTTCATGCCAAATTTCAAGATTCTAGGTCGACTGGAAGTACCCTTTAGGTTTCCCTTGCGAGTACTTGCGAGTTTCAAAATATGCAGCTTAAATTGCTGTTTCCTTTGATTGCGTTGACATAGAAGTTTGATTTTGTTACAGCTTAAAGGTATTATAGACTTGAGTATTTGGTATGAATTTCAATTTAATACCTCTACGCGTTTATGAGGAAATGGGTAGTAAGTTTAAAATTATTAAAAAAATATATATTATGTGATGTAACTAAAAATTTTTGGTTTTCGTAATTTTTCCTTTATCTATGCTATAAGACGTTGCTTCGTACCAAATTTCAAGATTCTGAGTTCACGGGAAGCACCCTGTAGGTTTTGATTCCCTTGCAAGTGTCGAAAATTTGCGGCATAAACGGCTGTATCTTTTGATTGCGTTGGCTTAGAAGTTTGATTTTTTCACAGCTTCAAGGGACAGTAGACCTGAGTAATTGATATAAATTTCAGCTTCATACCTTCACGCGTTCCTGAGAAAAAGGGTCTTGACAGACGGACGGACAGACGGACAACATAAGGGTTCCATTTTTTTCCTTTTGAGGTACGGAACCCTAAAAAAAACTTTTTTGAGGTAGCACATCTCTCCACGCACCCGTTACGAAAACAACATCATATCAACTCGAGGCGTTCAGTATTCCTTGTATGAAACTTCATACTCTTTTAAGACCCTTTATACACTGCGACTTGAGGCATCGATGCAGTCGCGCGTATTGAAAACGCGCTTCAGTATCGCGACTCACGCAATGAACAGATCTAATTTGGCATCGATACAGTCGCGCGTTAGTATCGATGCAGTCGCCAAAATTCAGTACATACCTAATTTGTCAATCTCCAGCTTCTGCATCGCGACTGTATCGATACAAATGCGCGTTAGTATCGCGACTGTATCGATGCTAAAAGTAGCGCAGTGTGTAAAGTTTGAAATTTTGCGACTGCATCGATGCTAACGCGCATTAGCATCGCGACTGCATCGCTGCTAAAAGTCGCAGTGTGTGAAGGGCACAAGGCTAATGCACACACATGCGAGATCAACTCGGGACCCACTCTCGACCAGAGCATGCGTTGTAACAAGTCTACAAGTCGGCCGATGGTTGCCAACTATCCGCCCACTCTGTCAAACTGGCTGTCATTCAAAAGAAATACTGTCATAAGTTGTAACAAACAGGCATTCGCTATCGGGTGCTTTTACCGCAAGCAGTCAAGAAATTTTTTTTTTAAATGTATGTTAATGAGTAAAAATATTTATGTTTAGAATAAAATACTACGAGTAACTCAGTAATACCACACATAAATTGCTAATAATAGTTAGTTATGGTTGATCGATACTACTTGCTTAACCATCTATCTTTCGAATTAATGTGGGCCTGCTCTATTTTCATCTGCTACGCTAAGTATGAGTCTTAATAACCTATCTTATTTATATCTGTCGCCATTATTTATACTTAATATAAATTGGTCTGTAATTATTTGTGATAAAAAATAATTGACTTTTAGACAAATTAAATATAAAGACTTTGAGGCAAAAAGGCGGTTAAATAAATTGATACTTTTATCAACCATGCAGACATTAATACAGATGCAAATAAATAAAACTCCGGTTAATACATGTATGTATCTCATCCGTGAGAATTTTCAACAAGTTCTGTTAAATGTAAGCGATAACGGTCACAAATAATTATAATTAGTAATTTAAAAACAATACACAGACAGTGATATTTTATAGCGTTCCACTGCCACATGGGGCATCAGTAATTACATCTTTGTATATTGTCCGTAATTAGGGTTCCGTAGCCGAATGGTAAAGAACGGAACCCTTAGAATTTCGTCAAGTCTGTCCGTCTGTATGTCACAGCCAATTTATTCCGAAACTACGAGTATAAGCATCACACTGTTGAAATTTGGTAGGAAGATGTATCATATTAACCGCTATACGATTCTTATGCCAAAAAATAAAAATAACGATATGTTAGGGGGGCCTCCATGAAACTAAAACGGCCCCCTCTCCCCCCTCTAACTTCTAAACTAAGAGAGTGTAAAATTTGAAAAAAATATATAATATAGATATCAACAAATACTTTCAAGGAGAATTGGTTTGGACGGGATCAAACTAGTAGTTTTTGAGATATAGCACATTTTCGACAACCGCAAACATAACTTTGTTCTTCATACAAAAACTATGAAATACAAATTTATATTTGCTGTCAACAAAATATTGAACTATTTTAGCTAAGTAGAAGTAAAAAGGATTTCTTAATGCAGATAAAATTGGCATTTCACCCTCAGTGCGCGAGTCTGACTCGCACTTGGCCGGTTTTTTTATCTTTTAATCGTCAATATTTTCTAAACTGCTACTATCGACGCTGACTGTACATCGCGCTTGTTCCAATCTGAGTGTATTTGTATATTTTCTCTCCAGAGTAGTAATGTTTACGTTCGAAGCGGCGCTGTTTACACTCAGGAGCTGGATGGAGGCCCACCTCGTAACTCTGACCCTATTTTCAAATCTAGCCGTCCCTGTTGCTCAAGCAAACCTGACTTTACGAGCGAATGTGAGGGCGTTATCCGAAAATACTGATACATTCTAACAGAATAGGGCCAAAGTAGTCGAGTGGCTACAAAAAGTGTTGTGCCATAATTATCGACGAGTGTGAGTGTACTTACTCTTTCGTACGAACTGTAATAAACATTCTTAACACTTTGCTTTTCTTTTATTTTAATTACAAGATTTTTTTAAGTTTGATTTCAAGAAAGTCCGTTTTTCTTAGCTTGTGAATTATTGTCAACAATCTTGACATTACTTATGAACACAATAATTAATTTCAAAACATACAAAGGTAATCGTTGAACACTGTGCTCTATACCTCAACACCCGATCGGTCTTTTGAGACCGCATAACAATAGAATACCTATTGTGTCTCGTTCACATATACGCTTGAGGGATTAAATAAAGCAATTTATTTATTTTATTTACTCATATTATTTTTAAAGTTTCATAAAAATTGTTGTTGAGGTGACCCATAACAGAGGTTTTTAGGGTTCCGTAGCCGAATGGCAAAAAACGGAACCCTTATAGTTTCGTCAAGTCTGTCTGTCTGTCTGTCTGTCTGTCTGTCTGTCTGTCTGTCTGTCTGTCTGTCTGTCTGTCTGTCTGTCCGTCCGTATGTCACACCCATTTTATTCTGTAACTATAAGCATTACACAATTGAAATTTGGTTGGAAGATGTATCTTGTTAACCGCTTACCGATTCTCATACAAAAAATAAAAAATAATGACAGTTAAGGGGGGCTCTCATACATGAAACTAAAACCAAAAAAATTTTTTTTGTCAAACCTATGCGTGTGGGGTCTATGGATAGGTCTTTTAAAATAACATAGAGGTTTCTAAAACCATTTTCTTTTAAAGTCAAACGTTTCATAGCTAGACGCTTCCAAAGTGGTAAAATGGGCGTCCCCCCCCCCCCCCCCCATCTAATTTCTAAACCAAGCAAGTGTAAATTTTGAAAAAAATATATAATGTAGATCTTAATAAATACTTTCAACGAAAATTGGTTCGGACGGGATCGAACAAGTAGTTTTTGAGATATAGCACATTTTCAACAACCGCAAACATAACTTTGTACTTCATACAAACACTATGAAAAACAAAGTTATATTTGTAGTCAACAAAATATTGTGGTATTTTACTAAGTAGAAGTAAATGGATTCCCTAATTCAGTTAAAGTTGGCACGGAACCCTCAGTGCGCGAGTCCGACTCGCACTTGGCCGGTTTTTTTTACCATTATACTGTAATTTTAAGTTATGGCATTGAACTTTAGTATTATTGTATGTTTTGGTCTGTGGAAAGAAATAAACGATGATTATTATTATATTATTATTATTATTGAACACAATTCAACTAGCTAGGAAATGCAGACTTTAATTATGAGCTAGTAGCTTTTTTACATTATCATGACGTAAAGATTTCTGGGATTCTGTAAAACAAACATTTCTAAAAGTTGCCTTGTTTAACCAAAATGTGATCGTAAAGATCTGGGAGATATTTAGATTTTAGTAAATTGCCCTTTCGTGTGTAACTTTTATGATTTTACTGGCTGTGCCCGCAACTTCGTCCGCGTGGTTTTTTTTTTTGAAAATTACTTTGTGTAGAATTTTAAATTATTTAGACTAATGATTTAACAACCTAGACAAATAAGTATTGGTATGAGTACGCAAGATATAAATTAATTATAAGATTTTTTTTTACTAACTTTAAATGTCATTTTATTTATATCTAACTCAATCTACTTTATTAATAAAACTCCATAGAAACGTGTATCGCTCTGTGTTCTGGCTTCAAAAATAACTAGTTTCCATCCAAACTTTCATTACCTTTTCTAAACCCCTTAAGGGTATTTTTATAGATAATTTGAATTATATATTTATTTATCTATGCGTTTAAAATAAGTTTTTAACTTCTAGCTTTGAAAATGATCATATCTACTTTTATACAACCTTTCCTCCCATTTTCAACCACTTACAACCTATTTTTCGCATTAAAAACCTATGTCGGTCATTCTCACGACAAGGTGTTCTTCGTATAATTTCCGTCACGATTTTTATTTCCAAAGAAATTCGTTTAATTGGCAATTAAATTAAGAAAAGACGATTAACTCAACATAATTATGTATTTGGCACTTCAATGTGCCGACTGGTTACGGAGTTATGAGGTGACAAAGTTTTGGGCGTGACGGAAATTAGAAAATAGCTTACTTAAATTTATATTGTATTGAAATAAAACTCAAATAGAAAATAAACAGAATTTAATGAAAAGTAAACCTCAAAAGTTATTGTACAGTCTACAAATAACAAAAAAAAACTCTTTAAAAAAACCTCTCCCTTTCTTATTTGTTTTTTACGTGCAGGAGTTTCTAGATTCATTGGCAATATTTTGCCTTCGCTCCTCTTTTTATGGTACCTTTGGCGGTCTATTTCTAAATACACAGCGTATAAATCGGGATCATTCTTGATTCTTTCTCTTCTTCGTTGCTGTCTAAGCCTTTGTTGTCCAAAATCTCCTCTCGACTTCGTTTTGGCTTACCCATGTTTTCTGTAAAATAAGAATACTTACACATTATGGTATATGCTATGTGTACCTACCAAAAAACTTTAAGTAGGCACCTTAAGGTAAAAACATAAAGAAAACAAATGTTGTCAGGTATTATATGATTTCCGTCACGTTTAGCGTGACGGAATAGGGTGATGGAAATTAGGAACACGACGGTATTTATGAGATAATAATTAAATGGTAAACAATACAGTATATTGCTACAAGTATGAGGTAGCCAACAAATGCCTGCATATAATATTATCACAGACCAATTTGTATCCATTTTAAAATATTAATTAAAAGAGCGAACGGAAATTAGAAAAGAGGTGAACCAAGCGAATGGAAATTAGGTACTTACGGTCATAGTTCGCCAACGGAGCAAGTGACACGGGACCGCTTCGGTTGCCTGCCGCGGCGCAACTGATCAAACACGACATTGCGCTAGGGATAGGAATTACTTACTCTGCGAGCAAGATATTCGCTACTTTTATACTAGTGACTGAAATTAGGCATGATGAAAGGACAAACATATTTTTCGTCTTGTCTAAGAAAATACACAAGGTAAACAGAATATTTTTAGTGAATAATAATACTTAATTTATAATCTTAAAATTGTATACACTGAAATGTACCAATCGTAACTTATTTTGTCTCTGTTGAAGGTTTTGTACTTGAATCTGGGTTCCGGACAGCGAACGGAACTTAGGAGAACGAACTAAGAAATAATAATTAAGTGCTTTTTTACAAGATGATGTGTCTCAAATTCAAATTCCTGAAAGATAAATGCTAGATCTAGTTCCTAAAAAATTGACAGCTTCAAAATATAACAAACTAGTCAGATATTTGCACGGACGCACCAAAACCAGGCCTGCTGAGAATGACCGATGTCCTTTCTTAGACTCTACGACAAAATAATAATAAATAAATAAATAACCTTTGGACTTTCCCACACATCGCCATCTAGTCCCAAAGTAAGCTACTCAAAGCTTGTGTTATGGGTGCCAGACAACGGATATAATACTTAAATACTTTTTGTTTGTAAATACATACATGATATACATAGAAAACACCCAGACCAATACAAACAGACATGTCAATGCACACAAATGTTTGTATTGTGCGGGGATCGAACCCGCAACCCGCTGCGTAGTAGGCGATTTCTCGACCACTACACCAGACGGGTCGTCAACACTATTTGTGTGCCAAGTTTGATTTAAATTGGTTCAGTAGTTTTGGCGTGAAAGCGCGACAGACAGACAGAGTTACTTCACATTTATAATATGATTAGTACCACAGTTTCATAATTGATATGTTTATCGAGTGAATATTTATATACACATATATTTTACACCAGACAGTTAATTGACTGCGAACAGATGTACACCAGTTAATATAAATGTGATCTACAAAATTCCGGGGCTTTGATCGTAAAGTGCGCTTAATAAAATTAACGAGGACCTGGTCATTTCGAGCACCTAATTATAAATTACTTTATTGACATCACCTTTCGATGTCCGTTAATAAGAACAATTAATATGTTAACACATTAGTTTTATCTTGTTCAAACGCGGCCAGAAATCAGCTGTGATCGAATATTTTATCTTAATATCTTTTAGATTAATGAACCTGATTTTGCAATCATAGATAAAGTAACACGAGTAAGCAGGACTTATACCTGTAATAAGCTAATAGTCCTTATAGACTGATTTTAGTTACATATACCTCATGAAAATAAAGATAAACTGGCTAAAAGGTTTATGATTGAATTCACTAACGCTTATGATGGTTTAAAAAGGCTGTATTTAATTTGGAATCATGAAAGGGAACGTGTAAGATCGAAGAATGATCTTCACAAAATCGCGGGCAACTTCGAGCTATTTACTAAATTGTTATGACTAGCCGTATATTTGCAGACGGAGTGACGCCGCAAACGAGAAAAGTTTTCAAAGATAATATCATAAAACGGGCCAAGGACTGATTCTATAATCATAATATTTTCTTTATGGTAAGCTGTCTTTCAACAAAAATAATTTGTGGATATCCACAAATCTTCAATCACGACAGCCCCTATTTGTTTGATGTCGCTACAAGAATTTTACCAATAGGTATACTATTTATTACTGATTGCCTCGGTGGCGCAGCGGATAGAGGGTTGCACTTTAAAGTGACGGCTGCGCCAGAGGTCACGGCTTCGATCCCCGGGTCAAGCCAAAAATAGGTACCTAGGAGAGTTTGGAAGGTGGCTGTGTTTCGATACCGTACCCCAGAAAGCACGTAAAGTTGGTCATGCGCCTGACCTCTCTCCGATCGTATCCGATTGCCATCCCATCGGGCTATGGGAGTGAAAGGAATAGAGAGTGCACTTGTGTTTGCGCACACACTTGTGCACTATAATATGTCCCGCGCAGTCGGTTAGTCGATCTAACTGGCGAACGTAGTCAAAACCGGTTAGGGGGACTATTACTATTATACAATGTTTAAGAAAATATATGTGCTAGTATTTACAATGTCATTTTGTGAGATGCGATTTTTACGCGGGTGAATCCGCGGGGAACTGCTAGTAGTAAAAAAAATATTTTTTTTATCCGAGAACTGATACTTTCAGTTCGATTACTGATTCATTAACTACTCTGACTCTTCTCGTAAACAATGAATGTTTTAATAGTACACAAAAATCGGTAGCGTGAGTAAACACCGAAAATCTATTTTCGGTAAGTACGAGAAGATAAGTTTTTGTTAGAGTTAAAGGTCTGTTTGACGTTTGAGTTTGTGTAATGGAAGTTTTTCACTTACAAAATTAGTTAGACGGCTTAAGTTTGTTACCTACAACGTTTACGTCTGAATTAGGTTGTCAAAATTAAACCTGCCACTTGTGTTTTAGACTTCGTGATCATATAACGTCTTATTTAGAGCGCTTTCAAATTTAGGCGACTTTAGCAGCGCGACGGTCGCGCGGCAGTCGCGCTGCTGTCAATTTCATACATAAAATGACAGCAAAGCATTTCACGTTAGAGAGCCGCGCTGCTGTCGCTCTAATGTGAAAGCGCACTTATACGTACCATATAAACATTATCGTCATCATTCAAAGGACGCCAATGGACATTCACTGCTGAACATGCTTCGCCCACGGTTTTACACAGCGACTTTCTCAGCGATGCTGCGATCTTTACAAGGTCGTCTGTTCATCTTGACGGTCGGCTGCGCCCGTTAATAAACATATAAAAATAATCATGTACTAATATCAAGCCTTCATTTAAATTCGAAATAACTTTTTTTTTAAAGATAGAACGCCCCTTATTCGACTCAAATTCTCGAAATCGAAATAATAAATCCAAAAAGGTAGCAAAAATATATTTCACACTATAAATCATTTTGCTAGACCGTCAAAAATTCGGGCGTAAATCTGAAAAAGAACTAAAAACGAAATAAATTACGGCAAAATCCCGCAGTCAGCCGAATTTTGATCTGACAATAAAACATTTCGCATGAGCCTCGCAGGTGTTTAAATATCGCCATTTATACCGGCTAAGCCGCGGATTTCGTACGAATACTACGGTTTATAATATTCTACGCATTGTTAGATGGGGCTTTCGGCGAAATAATATAGACTTCTGGACTTTCTAGGAAGTTTCCTATGATTATAAGGGGTCAAATAACTTATCGCCAATCAATTAATGTTCACCAATTTATTAAATTTTATCACATTTTTTCTTAGCAATTGATAAATAAACACGGATTGCACAGAAAATTTACCCGAGTGCACATACCTAATACTGATACTTCTAGCAATATAACTTTTATAACTATTCAAGCAACATTTTTCCCAGAAGCATAGCGAAACTTGCTCAAAAATAATGTATTAAAATTATTAACAAATAGAATAGTGTTTCATTTAGGGCCGGTTTCGTGATCGCAAGTACCTCAACTAATGGTTAAAAGTTATTAACACTGGTAGAAGATATACGATTCTGCGTGTTTTGAACAAAATAAGAATATAATTTTAAAAGTTATGTCATTAGAATACCCTTCATATGTATACTCACAACTAACTAGTATCAAGGATTAGAAGAGTATCTCCTGAATTTTGTAAGGTCGGTTGCAGCATTTTCACCAAATGTACTTACGCCAAAAGTCTGCTCCCAAGTTTCTCCCAAAATAAAAGACTTCTTAAACTCCGTCACACACAGATTTACGCTCACACAATTTTTAACAAATTATGGATATTATCGATAATGCCTCTTCCGATTCAAGCTTGTTAACACAGACTCTTGCCCATTAGACGACACGTCTCAACAGTCCTCCAACATTTTCTGACAGAATGCACACGATTCGCATCCAAACAAGCTTTTGTGGTTATGTACACTTTTTTTTTTTGGTTCCTTAAAGAAAGATCAGCACAAAATCGAAAACTTATTTAAGTTAGTGAAGGTTGAAATCGGAATACATCAATAACAAAGTTTCTCGTGTTCAGACGGTAAAAATAAAAGTTTTAGAAAAATATCGTGCAATATCCGACGGGTTTAGGTATTGACTCCACAAAACTTGAGCAAATTTTAAATCAAAAATATTTAGATTTTATAATAATGCATTCAGGGTGCTGGTGGGGCTTCCGCGTCACTGTAGTGCTGCGGCGCCGAATGGCCTCGCTGATGTTCCGCGCGCGCGGTATCCCCAACAGTATCCTGAGTATCCTGAGCGCAAGCCAAACTGCCCCCTTCTGCGGCACTGGGTACTAACACAAGTGCGTGTGCCCGCAGCCCCAGAACGCGGCAGATATCTTAATTAAAACTGGTTGGGAAATTTCATTTTTGTGTATATTTTCAATTTAATTTTATTTCGTCTTTAATTTGTAGGCATATTAATTTGAATTTGTGTTTAACTTTATTTTATTGATTTGAATTTTAGTTTAGTGTTGTGTTTATTTCAATTTTATAGAATTTAATTTAATTTTTGATTTATATAGACATTTTTTATATGGACCCTATCTGAAATAAAAGTATTTTATCTTATTTTTATTCTATTTATCGATTCAGTCATGACTTAAACCCCTTACACACTGCGAGTTTTAGCATCGATGCAGTTGCGCGCTTCAGCATGGCGACTCACGCAATGAACAGATTTAATTCAGAAGCGCGACTGCATCGATGCTAACGCGCGTTAGAATCGCGCCTGTATTGATGCTAATAGTAGCGTAGTGTGTAAAGAGTCTTAGATTTGACCACAATGTATCTAATTTTTTATAGCTCTTGTATGGAAGTATAGTATTCTTTCCAGGCTAAAAATACTGTCATCAAAAATATAGCTAGCGAAGATCACTTCGGTGGACTAACAGCCTAGCCAATTTATTCAAAGAATGGCTAAGCTGCAAGGGAAAATTTTTATGACTGTGTTTTTGAGCGACACGTTTTTTATTATATTTTCTCTCGTGCACTTTCGCGAGCGCCTGCTATTATGCTAGCAGCAAATTTATGAAAAAAAAAATTGCACCAAAATAGACAACAGTATCGTATGTAAACAATGTAGATATCTAGGCAATACTCTGAAATTTGTTATCAAACACACACACGCACACACACAAACGCGTACGCTCGCACACATATACACTCCAGACCCACACAAACAAGCTTAAGTTAATAATAATAGTATGGTAATTGAAATAGGATTTTTTAATGTAATTGTTTGTAAAATTCTAGAGGTGGGCGCTAATAACTACGATTCAGTAACGTCTTTTCACTATTGGGGTTGTTAACGCAACATTGTTTCTGTAATAATTTGTATGTGTTATTGAAATAAATTTGTAATTTGATTGCAAAATCGTTGCGGAACATCACTCTTTCCTACAAACCGTCTTGCAGTATTAAATAGGTTTTATCGTTTACTGAGTTAGCAACAGTAATTTCTATTATTATTACCTAAGGCCGAGGTCACATCGGAGTCGGGTCGTAAAAAGGGGTAACCCTGATAAGTGTCGGATTAGCATACAGTGCAGTCCCCGGCTAGCTTTGCATGTCTGCTGGCTTTAACGAAATTGCAATGCGGCATTTACAAAAATAGCAGTCCTGCCTTACGCCTATACGAATAGAATCGAAATCGGGTCTGCGTCTGCGCGAACTCGCATTTAATACGGGGTGGTACCACTATTTTTGTAGATATTTGAGCCACTTAGGTATATGTCCTTTCATACATATTCAAGCAAAGACAGAATTTTGAGGGAGCCAGATGGAGAACTCGGTTGTCGGGGCCTGTCAAAGATTAAATCTAGAATTATTTTAACATGCGTACATGAACACATCGTAAGTTAAAAGGATATTTGATGCAACAGCAAATTAGAAAATTGTAATTGTCTACGCGAATTGTCAAAAATTTTGTAGCCTGCCTATAAATTAATTCCTATAATAGCATGCTAACACCCGTTTCCTAGTTGAACTAGGCTTTTAATAGTAATTAATCCGGCTTCATAACACGATAAATACACCGAATAGCACCGATGTTTTATACATATCTACCGGTTGGATTTGTTAAAGCAAAATAAACTGTAATGCAACTAGTTAAGGTTAATAATACATGTAAAACTCCTCAAATATGCAGTAGTTAATGGTTAGTAGTAATATATTTTAAATATATAATTTTGATGGTTTCATGGTGAGCCAAACGATCCCCGTCAATGGCGATGATTAGTTTGCAAGCGATGGTCGCTGAATATTGAATAAGCTTGAATTAATTGTATGCCCAACTATTGGTTATCAAAATAGACGGCTTTTAATTATTATACATAAAATATCTTTGTGCCTCGAACATTTTCGACTACTAAAGCCACGAATAATTATACATATATAAGCCAATTTTAGGCTATTATTTTAGCAACGGATACCGACATTCATGTGTAAACAACGTTTTCATATTCAGTAATTAAAAGAGCCTTTCATTTTACAAATTGTTTAGCTTAAATTTAATCCATGCCAAATTCTGGTTTAGTAAATAAGAAAATAACTCTTGATTATGTTGTAAATCGTGTTTTTTTATGTGTATAATGCGAGTTCAGTGTACGTTTTTTCGGGTATTCGTGAAAAAAGGTTGCAATCTATTTACCCCGAAGGTCTTTCATCCGCTTTAATCCGCGACCCTGTCTAATGTAGATACGGCAGTAAGAGCCAAATATTTTTGCTAATCCTGACAGGCTTTTTTTGCAGGGTTGACTCTATTTAAAAAAAATACCGGTACCATATACATACACACATAAAAAACAACTATCAGTCTGCAAAATCAAAATATTTTTTGTTATTTTATATTTTAAAAAACGCATAACAAATATGTTTTCTTGATAAACACATTTAAAAAATTCTATCATCTTATGATTGTGATCACAACTTTGTTGATGCGTGTACGTTAGCAAACTAAACCTCTAGCTTTAGTAATAGTACCCTAATCAAAGATTATCTTTAACTGTTTGTAACTTGACACACAGTCGTTTTTCCGTCTCATAGCTCATGTATAAGTTTTTTTTGCATTTTATGACCTTTCTAATTGTAGAAGTATAAGTATCAGTCGAGCTTAATCATGGATGCATAGTTGTTTTTTCCTTCTTATGCCATCCCTGTGAGCGCCGTCTCGTGTTGGGACTCCAAAGAATATTGTGTACAAGGAATTTATCGAACATTCTAATTTTTGTTAATCCCATTGTTGACGGTCGGAGGGAAAAGCTTTCGCTGATCATTGTCCGTCTTAATTAAAATTGTCTTTTATGAAAGTCTGTCTGTCGCGAGTAAAATATACTTGGTAAAATAAGGAAAATATTTTCAGACGCAAACACAGATCGAGTGAGAGTTAACAAGCACTGTGACAAGTTGACTTTTTTATTTGCGTCTGCAAGCGTTTGGGTAATATTACTTAAGTGATGAAGAAAGCTTGAAAATGTTGTAAGTTATGTTACAAATATTTCAGACGCTTTGCAAACTTGCGATGAATATTTTTCACTTACTCGTATGTAAGCTAAGACCCGCCCACTCTAACATGAGCTACATTTATTGATCGGACAAATGCATAATGACGTGCATTACTAAGTATATTCATACTCAACAATACACAAGTCTGATTAACTTTCCTACTAGATTAAAAGACGGATGCAATAATAATTCAACAATAAATTTACTGTTTTTGAATTGAATGTGAAAATCTGAAGTTGGTCCAAGATCTAAACTTCAGATTTTCACATTAGCTCTATTGTTGTTATGTGTGCTTTTTGTTCGAAAACAAATAAAAAGTTCAAAAATAATTCTTCCTTTTTTCAAATCCCTCTCATGTGGATATCAATTTATTTTCATTCGAAATCAATATCAAACGAAATCTTAACGTGAGTGATTCATAAATAGAACCCCCCCCCCCCTGATACCCCAAGGAATAATGATAATTGACTATATAATCAACGCACCTATTTAAAAATTCAAATGTCAGTAGTTAGAAGTCCTGTATTAGGGTATAACTCAAACAATGGGACCAAATAACGGGTCCCGAACAAACCGGCGACACGAAAAGGCTGTATAATTAATGTCCCACAAATACCAGTCTACACAATTAGTGGGAAACAATACTAGTATCAACTGTCTATGTGCCTTCGCCCCTCATCAGACGTAATGAACAAAACAAACCGGAGTGGATGAAAACAAGCTATCAATTATCACGGTACTGCCAACTATTACCATAAATTCCCAACTTTCAAATAGATGCAGGCCTGTGAATTAGCTAGTATTTGTTAGGGCGAGACCGCATTTGCAATTCTAGCTTGTTTATTTTATCCCAAGACGGTTCAGACTTTTCCTAACCTAGCTCTATTGTGGCTATAGCAAAGAGTCAATCGGCAGTTTAAAATAAGAATATTACACATGATACTCTTATTTCATTCTGCAGACTTGACGTTTGAAATATGTTACCACATACGTGTGTACGTTTTCTGTTATCGAACCTTACCATTTTACATTAGTTAGAGCCGCAGGATGTAGATCGCCATTTAAGTTATCAAAATATTTGAATCGCAAAATTCAAGCCTACTTACAGCCAGCCAGTTAATCATTCGAGTAAGAATGAACGCTGTCATTAGATAAAATATAAGGAAATTACGTTAAACAAGCGTTTCTACCGGTCGCGTTGACGGATCACTTCGCTAGAATCACCAGTGCAAAAACGCCCTTAAGTCGTACTTGTATCGACCAAAGTTTACTCTATTTATTTTTCTACGCAAATTGAACCTTAACTCAAACACAATAAGGCAAAGCAATAGAAGTACAGCAAGACTTGTTTATGGGTTTTACAGCAGATGGCAGTGCCAAGTATTAGCATACAGACGGAATGAAAGCCTTGTAATAACGGTTCTTTGCAGCGATATCGCTGTACGTATAGGCTGTAAAAATATACCGTTGGAAGGTATTTCTGTTTACTGACGAATGAAAGCACAATGCTTTATTATATATGCTAAGCATTTATTTACAAATAACTATTAATTCTCAAGTTAGTAACTGAATTCATGAGGACTTTTATAAACAATTCATAAAACAAGCTTCTCCAGTTTCATATACGTATGTTTTATATTGTATCTTTATGTAAGGAAGTTGAAAAAAAAACAGTCTTGCACGGTCGTGTAATTTGACAAGCTAAATATTATACTTAGCTGATTTTAATGTAAATTATGTTGCCAAAATTACGATAAACATGTACCAATTTTAAATCCTTTTGAGTTTTTGCATATCTCAGACATACCCAAGTGTGATATTGTTTTGTTTCTTTGCGTCCAAAAAACAAAAACGATAACTTTTCCCGTTGCGAACAAAAGCGCAAAATTATGCGGGTCTGATGGTCTCAAATTCGCGAGCATAATGAGCAGCTCACCATACATAAAACAAAAGGTGCAGCACTTTGTTTGATATCAAATAACCTTTAGATCGCTTGCACGCTTTCTTAGCTCTGTGTTTGTGTCGTGCCCAGTGATCAAAGGGCAATAGGCTTTCATTACTTACTAGCCCAGATTAATTTACTAATTAATTAGTAAGTAAGTCTTTATTGTTGATATGAACAAAGGTCACAAAAGCTCTTATAAGTAGATACATATCGCTAAGTTCTACCTTTTCAGGCGTAAACACACACATGCACACACAACACTGTGATACATTGAAAATTATTTGTATTGAAAATATTATTATTCATATTTTTTTTTATTCATTTTTAAACTTTGGGTAGTAGTTATATTGTTTGAAAACATCTGGCAGATTGTTGTAAATTTGAATGCACATCATAAATGCATTACCTACTAGACATGAGCGTTAATTAAGGTGTAGGTTTATAGAGATTGTTATTATACATAGAGCGAAGAATACGAATAGTAGTTGGAAAACAAAAAGAAGTAAACTATACCGACTAAAAAATGGTCTACATAAATCAGTTTGCTTCAGTCAAAATATCGGGCGAATACATTTTCTTTGCAAGATAAATACTCTTTATAAACAGAGTTTCCCTAATCATAATTTCGTTTCTTAAACAAGAATAGTTGTGTTAGAAGGATTAGTTTCATTAAATTCACACAGATGTTTTCTAAATAACATTTGAATAACGAAACGAAAGATAACACAACTTATACAATCATATTTCATGGTCAAAAGTAGGTACTTTAGTTGAAAACAAAGAACCACAATTTGCATTCCCATTTCAACAACAATATTAAATAAACGCATTTGAAATTGCATTACTTGGGATGCCGGTGCATCGGAGTGAACGAATTGCAGTTCCCAAATATGTGGATATGAACCTCTAGTAGTTTTATATGGGGCAGGCTCAATTACTACTCGTAGTATGTTTATACATAACAGACAGTCAATTGTCATCAAGTTGTCACCAAAAATCGTTGACGTACTTTCTGTTAACTGTCAAAACGCTTCCCTTAGATTGATTTACAATGGCGGCTTGAAACTTCATAGTTTTCTGTGTTCAACTGACGCACTTTTTACTGTTTACAGAGCTGTTAGAAATCTGATTGTGTATGTTAATTATACTCAAATGATCCATTAAATTTCAAATATTGCATTTTCTTTAAATATTGGGGCCAGGAAATTCTTGGTGATTAAACTTCTTGTAAATATTATGGACTGTAATAATGACCACCCGCTGATTGACAAAAAAAACTATACACGAGCAGTAGTTTCCTCTGAATGCCATGGATACACGTATTACCCATAAAATTACAACAGTGCCAATCGGTTCCTTTTCAGCTGGCACAGTCCAGCTTATTACAATTGCTATAGTATAACGTAATGGGTCTCTGAAATTGAAATACTCCAAAGTTCAGGCGAGTAATCTCATATCGCGTTGCCCTGTCGCACTTATTTAGTGCAATGCGGATGTTTTAGATATTTGTGCTTAACAATTTCAATAATATGTTCCAGTATGAAAATTGGGCTTTTTTGGGGTTCTGTAGTCGAACAAGGAACCCTTATAGTTTCACCATGTCCATCTGACGGCCTGTCCGCAATCCAGCTCAGAGACGTTAAGTACTAGCCAACTGTAATTTCGAATAGGTATGTATGTATTCGAACTGCCTCGCCAAAGTGGTAAAATGAATGAAAAATATTTTTTTTTCATACAAGTAACGTAGGTATGTTTTTTCTCTCTTGCCAAACCAATCGTGCGTGATTTCATTGATTAAGTAGGTATTCCAAAAAGATTCTGAGTTTGCTAACATATTTTTTCGATAAGGTGTCGTTCCAGTAAGATTTAGTTTTAAAGGGCAAAAAATGTTTTCTTCCAAAACACAAGAAGATATGAACTAGAACTGTAGACAAATAATGTTTTTGATTGTCATGAACGATGTCACCTGTTTTGTCTCAGAATTTCGGTGTTTTGTTATTATAAGGGAATCTAAACCCTATTAGGCAACCTTAATCATGTTTTATAGGACATTTTTAGGGCAAGTAAAGTACTTATACTATACATATTAGACGGGGAACCCTTTGTACGTGTGACTGACTTGCACTTGGCCAGTATTTTACATATAAAAAACATTGTTTAATATATATTTTACGACCTCCGTGGTATAGTGGGTAAGCACGCTGTGCCACGCAAATTTTCTGTATTGTCTCGGGTCTGGATGTTGTGTCTGATTTCCATAGCACAAGTGAACCAGCTACTTACTCAGCTAGTGCACTTATACTCAGATCAGAACAATGTACATAGATAGTACAGATGGGGTTATGTTGCGGACGACAAAGAATATGTACAGATGGGGTTATGTTGCGGACGACGCATGCTTGTGTGGTGTCTCTCCACAGACGATGGCACACCGTTTGTCTTGCCCTACGTGTCCCTTCACCTGCACACGTACGGACCTGTACAACGCCACTGATAACGCTGTGTCAGTCGCCGAGTACTGGTCGTCAAAAATATAACGACACGATAAGAAGAAGATCAGAACAATGTATGTGTTAACGACAGCCACAAGACCAAAAGAAGTTTCATATGATTTCATTAAGCTTTAATATTGTCGTTTATTTTCTACTAGACTTAAAGAAAGAGAAAAATGTATAAGTAAGAACGAATACGAAAATTGTTAAGAAAAATTAAATAGGATAGCAATATATGTAAGAAAGAAATGAACATAGTAGTGCCGTGTGCAAACTTCGTGCTCAATAATTAGAGATAATAATGGATCGCTTTAGTCGCTAATTGAACGCAGAAAATCATACAAGAATAGAGCCGAATTTGTATGCAGTACGTTCATTCCTTCCTACGGTTTAATAGTGAATACAGCTACTAGTGAAAAGTGAAGTACCAGTAATTACCAGTGAATTGTGAAAATAGTAAAAGTATTAATAAATTAATGTGTGTCAGTATAAGTGCAGTGTTTTACTGGGGAACAGTCAGTGCCTAGTGTTAAATTTAAATTACAGTCCACTCGCTCTCTGGGCTTGACGACTGTACTCTCTCCATAGTGTAACACCAACATCGTTGGTCCTATCGGAGACGGATCGAAAGTACGCACCAGTGGACTCTGTGCTGTGAAATTAGTGTTTATGACTTAGTGCAATATGGACACACTTATTTTGGACTATAAATTGTAAGTACTTTTATTATTTCTACAAGTGATTACTGTGTTATTTCGTGTTAAGTGCATCTAATCTGAACTTTGATTCCTGAACTGTGGATGAACTCTGTCTGTGTTAATTGTGATTTACAAATAGACATTTGACTCTGCTAATTGACTCTGATAAGTGTTTAAATGGTGTATACGCGAAGCCAAGTCATGGCCGAACGTTCCGAACGTGTGTTACCGGAACCGCCCCGGTCGCCGTCCCCGTCGACGAGGAGCCGCTTGGAAGCGGAACAACATACGGCCGCCCAGCCTAACGAACGTGGCGCCGCTGTGTTGGGTACGCACTCAGCGTTCGACGTGAACATGGGACATGTCGAGACCGCCGCAACGAGCAGGACGCAGCACGCCAGAGCACGCTCCACCAGATCCACTGCTAGCGCTGTAGCACGGCTACGGTTCGAGGCAGAGGAGCGGCTCGCCGCCATCAGACGCAAGGAGCTTGAGCTTGAGGCCGAGATGGTAAAGAAGAAGCTCACGGCAGACCTAGCAGAGTTGGATGACGACAGTGACCAGGAACAGATGCAAGAAATAGAAAAAGTAAACGAGTGGCTGGACAAGTCTGCGCCAAACGTGGATGCCGAACGGGGGGAGCGCCTGGAGGCTCCACCGGAACCCAGCAACGAAGAGACGCCTGTGACCCGAAGGGCAAGATTTTGGACGCCGGGACCGGTCCAACCCAGACCACGCGCAGAAAGGAAGAGATCGTCAACCCCGAAGGGACGAGGTATTGAACAGCTGGCAGACACGCTGTCACAGATGATGGCGTCGCGACCACCACCGCGGCAAGTTACGGATCTACCGCTGTTCTCCGGATCACCACTGGAGTGGATACACTTCGCTACTGCAATGGAGGAATCAACAAGGCTGTATAAGTTCACTCCATACGAAAACTTGGCCCGACTACGCAACGCTCTCAGAGGTGAAGCAAAGGAAGTGGTAACGCCACTACTTAGCAGCGCAACGCACCCAGATCGAGTAATGAAGACGTTACAGCAATGCTTTGGACGCCCAGAGATGATCATAGATATGGCATACGAAGAACTTAAGAAGCTGCCCAAGATGGGAAGTACTGCAAGTGAATTAAATTCCTTCGCCATCAAAGTCCAGAACATCGTGGCAACTCTTGGCAACGTGGATCCAGCATATCTGTATAACCCATTGCTAGTGCGTGAAGTATTAGAGAAGCTGAGCCCACACATCAAATCAAGGTGGTGTGACTTCGCCGAGGAGCAGCCGAGAAATACGACTCAAATCGTAAGGCTTTCCGAATTTTTAATGCAGCAAGCTGACCGTGCATTAAAACACAGTTACAGTGGTGCTAGAAAAGACGTCCCGATCAAGAACACGAAGATCGAACAAAAGAGAAAAGTATTCACTGTAACGGAGACGAGCGGCAGGCCAGAAGACAATCAGAAGCCCAAAGCCAGCGTCTGCATAGTGTGCAACAGTGAACACAAGCTACCTGCGTGCCCGAAGTACAAGGAGCTGTCGGTGTCGGAGCGGTGGGAGGCAGTGAAGAACGCAAAACTCTGTTTCCGGTGCATCAACAGCAGGCACAGAAGAATGAACTGTAAACAGAAGCTCTGCGGCGTAAAGGGCTGCAAACGTCCTCACCACGCCACCCTACATGCTGAAGTCCCGGCCAAAGAGGAAGTCGAACAGGTGACTACGAACCAAGCAGAGGTCGCAATGGCCACAGCTACACCTGGAGGGAGTGACGTGAAGCTGAAGATATGTCCGATCATCATCAGCGGCCAGCGGGGGGCGCAGCGAACATACGCGCTCTTTGATGAAGGGGCCACGATCTCTCTAATCGACGAAGACCTCGCGAACGAAGTTGGAGCTAGCGGACCCAGTACTTGTCTAAAACTAAGAAGCATAGACAAAGAAGTCACGAGCATGAACAGCAGAACCGTCCGCGTCAAGATCATGGGAGATGACGTCAGCGGACACAGCTCTGTCATCACATTCCGAACGATGGCAGGTCTGGACCTATCGACGCAGTCGTTGCCAAAGGAGGCACTACAACTGGAACACCTGCGAGGACTGGATATCTCAAGCCTAGCCTACCAGAACGCCAAGCCACGAGTCCTCATAGGAACTGACAACTGGCCGTTGATCATCACGAGGGAGCTGCGAGCGGGCAAGCCGTATCAGCCGGCAGCCTCCAAGACCTTACTAGGATGGGTGATCCACGGAAGAGTACCTAGAAGCTGTCAAGATACAGAGAAAATCTTGCACATCAAACTAGATGAGAAGATCGAAGATCTGGTCGAACATCACTTTCGCGTCGACTCGCTAGGGATATCTATGAAGAATGAATTCACGAAAGAAGATGACCTACGAGCCATGAAGATCTTCGAAGAAACCGCGGTAAACAAAAACGGAAGATTCGAAGTAAGTCTACCGTGGAAGAGCGAAGGCATGAAGCTACCAAACAGCTACAACGCTGCCTTGAAGAGGCTGAAGACACTTGAGTCCAGCTTAGAACGTCGTCCCGAAGAGAAGAAGCAGTACCACGAGCAAGTGGAGAACCTGCTAAAGAAGGGATACGCCGAGCAGTGTAGTGGCGAAGAAGAAGACAGTTCAGTAGCGTGGTACTTACCACACTTCGCAGTGAAGAACCCGAACAAGCCAGGAAAGATCAGGCTTGTCTTCGACGCAGCAGCCAAGGCGAACGGAGTCTGTCTGAATGATTGCCTGCTGGAGGGGCCGGACCTTCTGCAGTCTTTGCAGACCATACTGTTCCGGTTCCGAGAAGGCGCCTACGCGATAACAGCAGACATAGAAGAAATGTTTCTGCGTGTGAAGATAAAAAAGGAAGATCAACCTGCGCAGATGTTCCTATGGAGGGAACAATCAACAGACAAACCAGTGAAGATGAAGATGACTTCAATGATATTTGGCGCATCAAGCTCTCCGTTCCTGGCACACAGCGTCCGGAACAAGAACGCACTTCAGCACGCGAAGACACACCCTGAAGCCGTTCTACCGATCATGGAAGCCCACTACATGGATGACTACGTGGATAGCTTCAACGACCTGGAGAGCGCCAAACGAATCATCGTGCAAGTCGACGAGGTACACAAGAAAGCCGATTTCCATCTTCGAGGTTGGAGCAGCAACAACGAGGAGCTGCTAGAGGTCACACCAAAGGACAGACGAGCAAAAGCGGGAACAACACCACTAGGAGGACAAGAGAAGACCTTGGGACTTCTATGGAACCCGAAGACCGACAAGCTGAGCTTCAACACTTCGCTGATTCGAGTCTCAGAAGCCGTGAAGTCAAGAGAACGAGCCCCCACGAAACGAGAAGCCCTGTCAACGGTAATGAGCATTTACGACCCGCTGGGACTTCTGAGCTGCTACACCATTGCAGCGAAGATCACTCTTCAGAAATTATGGCGCCTCAAGACTGGATGGGACGAACCGATTCCTGAAGACATCGCCAACGAATTCGACGGTTGGATCGCAAACTTAAAAAACATCAAGAAGCTGCAGCTTCCCCGAAGCTACAACGGGGGGAGAGAAGTGCAACGTCGAGAATTGCACATCTTCTGTGACGCAAGCGAAGAAGCATACGCAACGGCTGCATACTGGAGGCTCACCTACAGCAACAAGGAAGTGGAAGTTGTGCTGGTGGCAGCACGCGCGAAGGTCACCCCGCTCAAAGCACAAACCATTCCCCGGCTAGAGCTACAAGCAGCATTAATTGGAACGAGGTTAGCGAAGGCCATCAAACAAGAACACAGACTTCGCATCGATGACACGGTCTACTGGAGTGACTCGCAAACAGTCTTACATTGGCTGAGGAACGGGAGTCGACGCTACACGCCCTTTGTAGCTCACCGGCTCGGCGAGATCACAGAAGAAACGAAGCCAGCAGACTGGCGGTGGGTGCCGACTCACCAGAATATAGCTGACGTAGCAACGCGAACAGGCTACGTGCCAACGTCCGAAAATGATCCATGGTTTGGAATGTCGTCATTTTTGGAGAAGCCTAAACGTGACTGGCCACGCCAAGAAGATAGCAGCGATGACATTACCACGGAACTACTACATGTCATCACTGAAGAACGGAAAAAAGAAGATGCAGCACTGCCTGACATCAGCCGATTCTCCTCATACGATCGGTTGATTGGAGCCACGGCAAGAATATTACAGTTCGTAGATCTTTGCCGCAAACAGAAGACTACGCTCAGCCATGAACACATCAAGAAGGCAACGAATCTCTGGCTGCGACGAACACAGCAAGACTCGTTTCCTCACGAAATAGACTGCACGAAGAGAGGCATCATCGTGCCCCGATCAAGCCCTCTTCATCGCTTTGACCTACTATGGGAAGATGGACTCCTAAAGCTCAATGGGCGCGCGAACAAGGCAGCGGTACCTGATACAGCAAAGCGACCCATACTGCTGGATGGGCGCCATCCATTCACAAGACTACTCATCGGGCGAGAACACCGAAGAGCTGGCCATGCGAACACCGAGAGAATAGTCAACGACGTTCGACAAAAGTTCTGGGTGACACGATTGCGGCCTACAGTGAAGAAAGTAGCCGCCGACTGCCAGATGTGTCAACTAAGAAAGACGAAGCCAAGAAACCCACCAATCGGAGATCTACCGATTGAACGCCTGCAGTCATACCACAGACCGTTCAGCTTTTGCGGAGTAGACTACTTCGGCCCCATCACAGTGACGATAGGCAGACGACGAGAAAAAAGATGGTGTGCTCTTTTCACCTGCCTGACAACAAGAGCCATCCATTTAGAGTCAGTCGCTTCCTTAAGTACTGACTCTGCCATCATGGCTCTCAGAAGAATGGCTGCCAGAAGAGGATGGCCCAAGACGCTGTACAGCGATAATGGAACAAACTTCAGAGGCGCAGACATAGAACTAAAGAAAGCTTATGCCGAATGGCTACCAGAACTATCAAGACTGGCGATGAACTACGACACCGAGTGGAAATTCATAGCCCCAGGAGCTCCGAACCAGGGAGGCGCATGGGAAAGGCTAGTGCGTTCGGTCAAGAACGCGCTTACCGCGACGTTAAAGGAGAAAGCGCCGAAAGAAGAGACCCTGACCACTCTGCTGACCGAAGCTGAATACTCAATTAACTCAAGACCATTGACCCATGTCTCCGTGGATCCAGAAGACCCAGAAGCGCTGACGCCCAACCACTTTCTTCTGGGATCATCAACCGGACTACCACACACCGGAGCCTGCGAAGAAGCGGACCGGCGGACTTGGAGAGCAGCAATGGCACTTGCGGACAGCTTCTGGCAGCGGTGGATGCGCGAGTACCTACCCACACTGGTGCCACGCCTTGACCGTCACGAACGCCAGGTTGCCGTCAGAACAGGCGATCTGGTCATCATCGCTGATCCACAACTACCACGGAACATGTGGCCCAGAGGCACTGTCACCAGGACCTTTCCAGGACCTGACGGTGTCACGCGCATTGTAGATGTGCTAACCAAAGGTGGGACCTTCAAAAGACCCACCTCAAAAATCATCGTGATATCTACATCCGCACCTTCCCCGGACCAGAGGGAAGGGACGCGCTGCACCAACGAGAGGCTGTCTACCGGAGGAGGCTACGGTACACCTTCGCCGGGGGGAGAATGTTAACGACAGCCACAAGACCAAAAGAAGTTTCATATGATTTCATTAAGCTTTAATATTGTCGTTTATTTTCTACTAGACTTAAAGAAAGAGAAAAATGTATAAGTAAGAACGAATACGAAAATTGTTAAGAAAAATTAAATAGGATAGCAATATATGTAAGAAAGAAATGAACATAGTAGTGCCGTGTGCAAACTTCGTGCTCAATAATTAGAGATAATAATGGATCGCTTTAGTCGCTAATTGAACGCAGAAAATCATACAAGAATAGAGCCGAATTTGTATGCAGTACGTTCATTCCTTCCTACGGTTTAATAGTGAATACAGCTACTAGTGAAAAGTGAAGTACCAGTAATTACCAGTGAATTGTGAAAATAGTAAAAGTATTAATAAATTAATGTGTGTCAGTATAAGTGCAGTGTTTTACTGGGGAACAGTCAGTGCCTAGTGTTAAATTTAAATTACAGTCCACTCGCTCTCTGGGCTTGACGACTGTACTCTCTCCATAGTGTAACACCAACAGTATGTGATTGGTGTTCAATATTTATATTTATTTATCTATTTAAATATTAATAAAAAAACGATTTTATATCAATTTTGTCAACAAACAAAGAGGCGTTAATACAACTTACGAATTGAAAGGGTACATTAAGCTATGAATTATACAAGTATTTTATCCCTTTTTGTTGGTTCGGTCGGTAGCTATCATAACAATAATTTACGATTCACTACATTACGCGTATGATTAATGTTCGTAGGTAGATATTAATAAAATTTATACAGGTAGCTCTTCCGTAAACAGAAAATTGAGTTATGTTTACATTCAATTTTTATCAGCCGTACTTACGTAGGCAACAATGAATCAGGGGTGAAATTACACTTACACACATATTACCATTCTACAATCGCAGGGTAGTAAAATTTATCACTGCACTGATTGACTCATTTGTTTTGTAGCTAAAGTAAAGCCTTCCTCAATAAATAAGCTATCTAACACAAAAATAATTTCCTAAAACGGTCCAGTAGTTACTGAGATTAGCGCGTTCAAACAAACAAATAAACTCTTCAGCTTTATAATATTAGTATATCTAGATGTGTGTGATTTCTCCAACTTACATATTACCCAGCTACTGCTGGGTAGTGAAACGTTTCAAATGGCTGACTTTTTGTTTAACCGAAATTCACTGTGTATCTAACAATGTTTAAGATTATTTTACAACGCGTTTAGGTGTTTATTTGTGGTTAGAGCTCCCGACTACTATGCCGGCCGTCGCGGGTTCGAATCCCGCAAGGGGCAAATGTTTACATTATCAGCAGGAACAGTTGTACCTAAGTCATGGTTTTTTAGATGTACTTAAATAGTTATGACGAGACGCTCTATGATAGTTATGAGACGCTCTCGTCTTTACAGTTGTCTGGTATTCGTAGCATAAGGAAGAAAATCCTCGGTTTGAAACCATGACAATAGGTGTGTCGTCTGGGCGCATATTAATATATTAAGAGGATGTATTCCTCATAGTTGTTGTATGAGATCACTACAATCAACGTCTAATAGTATTAGTGCATTTTGGTCAAGTATTTAGGGGAGACGCCCCCGTCATTCGTAAAACAAGAAAGAAAATTCTTTACCACGACATCTGGTGTGTTGTCTGGCGCATATGTATTTATATTTACGAGTATAATTGCGCTCGCCTATTTAAGAGTTAAACTTACACTAAACTATAAGTATAAACTTAAGCAGGTAGATCGACATGCCGACTGGCCGATACCAAAATCATCAAATAAGCTATTCTTTCAGCACTTTTGTTTTGTTCTATTCAAATTACACCTGAGTTTCTTTGATAGTAAAACCTCTAAATCACGAAAAAGAAGAGAATCTGCTTAAATTCATGACGTGGCCAGATGGTGTTCCCGTGAAAAATTCCCTTTGTTTGCGAGATTTACGAGACTGCTTGTTTCAGGGACAATGGTAACTATTTATGAAGATTGAAACGAGTTTTTAAACTTTTATAGTCGCATAGTGCGTGGAATCATAACTTTTATATAAATTGCCTTTTTACACGCTAGGACTGAAAGTTTAAAGCATTTTGATAAGATGCTTACCCAGGACATGACGACCTCCGTGGTGTAGTGGCTAAGCACACTGGGCTTCGAGGCGCCGCCGCTCTTTGGCCCCGGGTTCGATACCCAATCAGGTCAATATAGAAATGAAAATTTTCTACATATTGATTTACATAACACAAGTGTATTAGCTTCTTACTTTGGCATCAGAGCAATGTATGTGATTGGTGTCCAATATTTAAAAAAATAGCTATTCTCGCTAACTAAAGTCATTTTTTACAAGCTAACTTTAGAGAAGCAAGAATGATAAATAAATCATCAATATAAAACTGAACCTATTTTCAAACTATAGGTAATAAGACAACCGATCGTACGAACGAGGGTTTTCAGATTGTGATTAGTCTATAATCCAAAGATAATATTATTAAAACAAAGTTTCCACGTTCACTCGATCACACCGAGGGAATACATTACACATACAGTATTGAAATGAAAATAGATGGGTATAGCCAGTCATCCATCGCATCAAAACCTATCAGGTAATGGAGTTATAATGGATCTCGCCGTTCACCTAATGCTCTAAATACTAATGTGCAAAACCAAGGTGTGGTTACCGACATGTTAGGGGAAGTATAAATAAAAAACAAAGGCGTACTGAGAAATGGGTGTTAGTTGAATAATTTAGGAGAGGAGAACTCTTTTTCGCCCCCAGCCCCATCCCGCCACGACCCCGTCATTTTAAAAGTTAAGCGGTCCCAGCGAACATTGTTTCGCCCCGGCCCCGTCCCGCCCCAGCTCCAGCCCCGTCGAACGAGATAAAAAGTATCCTATGTTAGAGATAAGTATTCTTTGTTGATATCCTATGGGGAGGTTGCTCTGAACCAGAAAAAGGTTTCTGGTTCTGAGCAACCTCCCCACCAATTTTCAGCCGAATCGGTTCAGCTGTTCTTGAGTTATGAATAGTGTAACACGACTTTCTTTTTTACATTTCAATTTGTATAAGATATAATTTAAATCTTTATGAGATTATCTGCCATTACACCTAATATTGGATCTCGTTAACCGCCTACTTATAGCTATATATCATTTTTCTATCAAGCACCAAATTGTTTTATACTTCGCCCCCCGTCGCCATCTTAGGCAGCGCACACACTATTTGGCGATGTGAAGTGTATGGTTTTTTTCATCAACATTTTTTATTGAACACGTGCTCATTTGTGCACTATTGGCCTTAAGCGACCAATTTTAGTTTTTAATGATTTCAGTGCGTTTGTTTATACGTACTTTACGTCTTATTGTATCTATCTTTCACAACCATTCGATGTTATTAACTCAAATGAGTAATTTCTAAAGTGACAATCCTTTATAGCGTAGGACGTCCACCAACAAGATGGACGGACGACCTTAAAAAGATCGCAGGATCAAACTGGATGCAGACCGCTAGTGATCGGTCGCTATGGAAAGCCGTGGGGGAGGCCTATGTTCGTTTATGGCAGTGGACGTCCTTTAGCTGATAATGAATCCTTTATTGGCTCTAGGTAAATGTTGGACAATATAAATATTGAACACCAATCACATGCAATGCTCTGATCCCAAAGTAGGTAGCCAATGCACTTGTGTTATGGAAATCAGACACGAGACAATGTAGAAAATTTTGATTTCTATATTGACCCGACCGGGAATCGAGTCCGGGTCTTGAAACCCAGCATGCTTAGCCACTACACCACGGAGGTCGTCAAATAAATAATTATTTAAGTTAATGTCTATAGTAATGAACATATACATTTGAACCTTTACTCGTAAATATTTTTTGTCAGAAGTACTAGGAACTTATCAAAAGTATAGTTACATTATAACTAAAATTATTTGTTTTCTATATCATAATCGATTCGTTATATACACACCTACATGTATTATTGATAGAGCTGGCTTTGTATTTAATTTTGATTATTAGAAAAGTTACATCATTATAAGACGTACGTATATCACCTGCCTTACATCGAAATAAAGCCTCAAAGCTCTTCATAAGAGGCGACGATCCAATTTAAATGGAAATCGTTTCTTAAATTAAATATTCGTCGGTTAAACATGTAGCAGGGTATGATTATCCTCGTAAATGAATACCTACTGTGTCTGCATAAATAACGTTATTATTGACAATTATAACTGACACCGTTTGACGCCCACGATAGTTGCTCCACTTTACAATAATAATAAATTCAAGACAATAAAAACTAAAGAAGCTTTTAATTTATAATGAGACTTATTCTGACTTAAATACATAATTTATGAGAATTATAGCCCATTCAATCAAAGCTTATCGTAACGGTAGATGAATTAGGAATATGTTATATTAATTGATCTGCAAATTTGATGATAAGAAACCGTTTTAGCACGAGGATAGGAAGATTAAAACTCAATTTCGGCTTAACTTAGCATAGGTGTCTCACCTGTCTGGGTGTGCCTTGATTTATTACTTGTCGCGGGAAAATACTTAAAAAAAGAGTCGTTTCATTACATTCCATAGGGCTATTACGTAACTATCAACCACAGTCAAGTGGTTATTGCTATGGACGTCATCATGATCATGATAGAATTATAAATAAATTCATTTATTTCAGAAAATCACAAATAAAAATTATGTTTTCAACAATATTGTTTGCATCAATATTTTTACTTAAAAACCGAACCTTTAAAAGCTCCCAATATCGGTAAATAAAAAAAACATTATCTGTTTTTTTACTTGGAACGATTAAGAAGTATTTCTTCCGAGTTTGAAATTTGTTTAATTTATTATTTTGTAGTTTGTTTATAGTCAAAAAAAGGGTACTAATTTAAAGCATAATAAACATGAATGTTTCTATCACGTATGTTCCAGCTATTCTAAAAGCAAAACCACTGTATAAACCATAACAACAATTTATAATTTTAACTTTATTATGGCTTCACTTTAGATCTTATTATTTGTAACACAAAAGAAACATCAGGAGACAATAGGAAAATTAGGGAAATCTCCTGTAAAATCGGGGAGATTTGACAGCGCTGAATCTGACAACCGTATTTTACAAGATGACAGCGTTAGTTCTGATTTTCGCCGTTGGTTTAATGATCTTTGTCACGCTGCGTAAACTGTCATGCATTGCCTGTGCATGCACCATTTTACTTTCATGCGCTTACTCCGGCCATGCCACGACTGATTGCAATCGTATTGCTATCGCTTGGTTACTTAATTGTCCTGCCGAAGGCGGATCGTCACATGATATATCGCACGAGCAGCGGCGGAGCCATCTCACTACTCTTTTGGAAATTAACGATGCGAAAAAAATATGGCGCTTAGCGTGTCATGTCAAGTGATATTACATTTACTTATGAATACGGTACTTAAGAGGTATTTGAAAAAGAGATACATTTCACATAAGTATCATAGCCGGAGTGATATTTATTCAATATTAGTGCAAAAATGACATTTCTAGACAATCCTAGCTAAAAAGGAGACATAAACCCAATAAAATCTGCCTAAATTGTTTCTGCTTCACCCAATGGTTGACTAGTAAAGAATACTTTAAGAATTAAGTCCGCAATTTGTATTTTGTTTTTGACAGTGCAATAAAGTATGTAATGTATGTGTGATTTAATCAACTGCTTCTAGGACACTATTTAAAGAAAAAAAAAATGTTTTTTTTTATTGATAAGGAAATTACTTTCAATTATTATTATTGAGACATTAATGAATACAAATTCTATAGAATTCAATTGGTGTTTGGCAAACGACCGGCGGGAAACCCCCTGAGTTTAGATTCGATCGCACGCGCGCAAACATGCGAGTTTGCAAACATAATTATTGCTTACTATACTCACAAGTGCTGCTGGAAAAACAATGTGTGTTTCTGTTTTTCGTTTTATTATTTAGAAAAAAGAATTTTAGCAATCAGACAGCAGCAAAGTAACTATTCTGTAAACGAAAAGTATATAATTAAGTTTATTTTTTGGGTAAATTTTAATGAATGCTTTCTTGATTTTTATCCACATAACTTACATAAGCACTCAGCCTTATAAAGTTATTTTAGGTACGCTTAAAAGCTGTTTCATAAAAGTCAGTAATTCGCTACAAAATCGTATAAAGTACCTCTACATATGCTCACACTTTAATCACATACGATCGTAGCCTACGATAAAGAACAAAAAATAATATGTCAAGACGTCTACTAGCGTAGATCAAAGCAAAAATAAAAGCAAAATAGGATCGCAAAGCCGAAGCGAAGCGAAACATCGATCGAGCCGTGCTACGAGCTACGAGGCGCCGCGCTGGCTACGCCGTAGCGTCGACTAGAATACAGCTGTACAAAACAGTTGCTTCAAACAAATACGCTTTAATATTTAAATATTTTAGTCTAATTTTTGGATCTTACTTTATTGTGGTTTTTAACGATTTTTGACGTTAAACTATAATTACTTTATTTAAAAAAAAAACTAATATTCAAGCCTCAGTATACATTTATATTTGAGCACCTTTTTATCTGTTGTGTCAGCCTACAAGTGGTCGGAAATACTAATAGATAAAAATTTTATTGAACGAATGAAACGAACCAATGATTTATAAAAACTTTCATATTGCTTATTGACCTAAATGTTTTTTTTTCTATTGTATTGGAATACTTTTGTGACTTTTTCCGACAAAAGATATTTATTTGTCGGTTTCCTTGTATGTTATTATTATAGGAATGTGATCTCTGGAAGCGAGAACGTGATCCGATCTTAATTTAATCAAGAGGACTCATATATCTACGGATACTGGACACGAATCACATACATTGCTCTGGGGCCCTATTTTTTTATTACTCGTGTCAAGATGGCGTGTAATTTTCATTGATTAATGAATGACACACTTTCAATTTAAAATCAGTCTTACTCCACACGGAAGTGATTTAAAAACAGGCAACTCTATTTTAAGAGTACCTAAGGCAGTGTTTCGCGTGATCTGCGTTCTATTTTAATTTGATTTCGAATGAAAATTATAAACCCAAATTAAGTAGCTAATAAAATAGTACTTGTGTTATAGAAATCAGAAACAATGATCTTACCTCAACCCGAATCATTGTTTTGTAATAAGAGTGAATTATACATTACTGAAAAGTAGCAAACTTGATAAGTATCTGTTTTATAATTTGTCCGCGTTATATTTACTTTTGGAAAAGTGTAATTCATTTGTCACCTGCCTCCCTTTGTGCTTTGGAAGTTGATCCAAAACTTCGGAACTCCTCTCCCTACTTCACTTTCTTTCTGAATACTTTATTTTTGTCATTCTTAAGCAACTACCTAACTCTTAAGTCAGATATAAAACGTACTTAAGTGCTTAATACTTCTTATGTAATAGACACTCTACTAATACATATAAATCTAGTTATACATACTTCTATTTTGTTAGAGTTTTTACTAATTTCTAGCACAAGAGTAGCATTGAACTCTTGCGTGAACTTTGTCTTACAAGTATTATCCCTTATTGAAAAAAAAAACTTCTTACTGACTCATCATCATCATTCATCATTATCAGCCAAAGGACATCCACTTTCAAACAAAGGCCTCCTTAACGGTTTCAAATTCTAATTCTCAAATAATTCAAATTTCAAATATCACCAAATTGTAACGATATCACGTATACCTATATACACATGGAATTGATTACATCCTTTTTTTGAAGTCGGTAATAACTACTCTCTCCGGTACGGAATAAACTTCAAAGGGAGTCATAATGTGGTTCTTATAACAACAATATACTCCATAACTGGATGTGAAAATAAATGAAATCGGTGATTGTGAGGCCATATTAGGTGATACCATCTGGTAAAGTGTCGGCTGGTCCATCGACAAGGCATGGTCTTTAATAACCTGGCTTTAAACATCTTAATTAAGCGCTGACGTGAAGTTCCTTGGGCGTAATTCATTCAGAAATATTCAAGCTGCAACAAAATGCTAATTGGAAAATTGAAATTACCATTAATTGTTATGTTATGACGCATAAGTTAGTCTACAAAGCAAGTAGAGTTGTGCGGTGAGAGGAATGCTATCAAGCCCAAATGTAAAGATGTATCGCAGCTATTTGAAGTGTCATTTGTGCAAAAAGATATACGAATTTTATAAAGCTTATGAGTGTTTTTTTTTGTTTACCTTAATACATCACCCTGCGACGGGACGGGAGAAAGCAGACTCAAAAAGCGCGGATGCAGTCACGGGGGATCGCTAGTGTATATTAAACTATATAAATTCTCGTGTCACAATGTTCGTTCCCGTACTCCTCTGCAACGGCTTTACTGATTGTTACCAAATTTTATATGCGTATTCAGTAGGTCTGAGAATCGGCTTCTATCTATTTTTCATACCCCTAAGTGATAAGGGTTATTCACCCTTAAATATATTTTTTTTTAAATTTTTGGACGATTTTTTTGTTTTTATTTTTTATTATGTGGCATTAAAAAATACATACAACTCTAAATTTTTACTTTTTTATCACCAACTCCAATTTTTTTATAGCCATTTTAGTAATTTGATCATTTTTCATCCCGCTCGATACTTTAAAAATTTGCTTTTACACAAGCTTTGAGTAGCTTACTTTGGGACTAGATGGCGATGTGTGAGAAGAATGTCCAAAGGATATTTATATTTATATTATATTTAAAAAAATACGATGCTGGGAGAGACGGGGCCGGAGCGGGACGGTGCTAGGGGCGAAGCAAAGTTCGCTGGGTCCGCTAGTTAAACTATATATAAATACTTGCAGCTATGCCCCTTGCTTTTCTAATTCACAGCTAGGTATTTATACCTGAAAAAGAGAAAAATGGTCAGTAACAGCTTAAGTAATACGTATCCATAACATTATGAAGACAAATTCATTGTTGCACCCAATCTAATTTCTTGCTGTGTTAATATAATAATAGCTACTTATTTATTACTTACAAATCGACACAGTTTGAATTATTCATTGTTTAAGGAGCGTAAAAGGGTTTATCGCTCTTACAATCTCAAAGAAACTGGCGTCGTTTCAAACATTATTATAACAGCGAAACGCACAGACGGTGTGGCGGGCGTTCCAGCTAAGTCTATATCGGTCTTACGCGATTTCATGGACAAGACCACGTTAAAATCAACACTGCTGAATCATATGCCGTTGTTTATAAGTGCTATTTTTTAACGAAATCATAAAGTCTGATGGGGAATTGTACTATCGAGATCACAGTCGAATGAACACTACCAGCGAAACTTGAGCTTTCTTTTCATACGCAGTGGCTTTAATAGGAGTTCAGTTTATACTGAAAATGTTTAGCTCAAGTTGTTATCATCTGTACGAATGAATGCGAAATTAGCACCCACACGCCCGCGCCTTCGACAGATATTATTTCGAGACTTCGCACATGTAGCTAAGCAACTTTACACGCTGTAACTACGGGTGGGGTAAGAAATTTATTTTATCGATGATTTTATTTACAATTAAAAAGTTCTTCAGCTGTCATCATGTCTAGCGTTTATTGATGTTTGTTATGTAGGACTGTATATTTGTTGTGCAGCTTATGCACACGGCAATTGCAATTTATTATACAAAGTTACATTGTCCTAGTAATCATTTTTGACAAGTATACATATCCTACAAATAGTGCTACATAATGAGGAATTTATATTGTACCTACTAAAGATAAAAGTACCTACCACAATTAAACCTATAGAACTTTGTGTTTAGCTACCAAACTTTGCGCACAAAGGATGCAATCAACGCAAATGTTAACATTAAAACTTCATTCTACAACAGCTCCCCTACACGACCGCCATTTTATCCCCACTGCTCTACACCCGATTGACAATAGCGCTATAAATCGCTCGCCATTCACCGTTCAATAAAATACAATGCAGTTATATTAATATCACTTAGTTACTTCCTACCGCAGTCGATAAACAATCCCGAATAACCACATCTACATATAAAAACGTTCTAGAGATATTATCGTCTTTTTACATATTACCACGGACATTCGCCGACTCATTTGGCACAGACGGCGGCGCTTCTTCTAAAGATCGAACGTCGCAAAAAAATCACCGAAGCGATACGAAGGCACGCGAATTCGCAAAGGAACAACAAGAAACCGGCCGGGAACGGGTTTCGCTCGTGAGAATGCACGTTTATGTATGCGCCGCAGAACACAATGCAGGCGCGCCCCGCGACAACGCCTCCAGTGACTTATGTGCCTTTACACATGTCACAACGCGATTTATTGACCGGCCGCTAATTTCGCAAATTCAATTTAGCAATAACATCGATGGTTTAGAATATTTTTAACACTTACAGTGTCATATTTTATATTCATAAAGATGAAATAAGAAACCCAAAATTTGCGCACGGGCGGGACTGGACACTGTTGCATAAACAGACGGGTAGATGGCGCTAAACGTCACGCATAATGACGTATCCATAAGAGACCACAAATTTCCCAAGGTTGGACAGACAGCACCGTAGCTTAATTGGTAGACGTTAAGTTGCTGGTTCGAGTCCCGCCGCGCAAATTTTGGGTTTCTTATTTCATCTTTATGAATCACATCGATATTGGACTTCATTCGGTGACGAGGAATAGACGCGACAGCTGCACGCGCGACTCTGTCGTGTAACAAGAGCTCGATTCGTTAGAGCCGCAGATTTAAAATAAAACTCTTTGCGGTACGAACAAAAAGAAAACCCTCCTGTGGCGGAGTAGGCGCTTGACCTGATGCGCGGAACGGCGCGCGCGAATCTGACTGTACTGCTAAAATACTCCTTGCTAAATTGAAATAAGATTTAATTTGCAGCGGTACTGAATATCAGTTAGGTCGTGCCGCGCGGCTGCGATGCACTGACGTTTTATTTCAATTGTCTCAGCGGGTGGATTGCCCTATTTCGAGAGTGCATTCGCGAACAATTTTCGCCCAATCAAATGTGGAGCACTTTTGCATAGCGCGCGTATTATTGGATCATGGGAGGATTTACATGAGCTGGAACGAGCCTAATAATACACATACACAACGGAATGGAACTGCAATTTTATAATGCAAAAAACATTATTCGGAAAAGCTGTATTACACTAGACGTAACTTTTGTCTTAATTCGAAATACTTAATATACAACGGATCTTATTGCTCAGTTCATATTTCACGCACCAGTTCGAATTTCGGCCAAAAGCTCTCGATAATGAAGGATGACCTTCTAAAGTAGTCCACAGCAGTAGAACTGCTAAGGCTGTTTAATGAGCGTTAATCCAGACGGGCCGACGCTGATTGAGTTAAATTAGTCGTGATTGGGTATCAGGTTACCGACCGGCCATTACGAGCTTCTTTTTCGCCGCAGACAAAATGACGACGTGGTTACGAAATGTGTGACGTTGTCTGCCAGTGTGTCTCTCACAAGTTATTTAAGGATTAAAATGTATAAGAGGATCTTTAAACCTATACTAGAAAAGCCCTAAAATTTAAAATAATTATTACACGCACCTTGAATTATCGTAAAACTTAAAAAAAAAATACAGGATGTTATAGAAAGGTTCAAAAAAAAATCTAAGAGAGCATAGAATAGCCTACTGAGACTAACCTGTGATTGGTATTTTTGTAGAAGATGTTTTGAAATTAAAGTTATGAATATATATCTGAATATTTGTGTTATTACTGTTATTTACTAGATAAATATTATTTTGCGGTAGAAAACTCAAGTAAATATGTGTAATCAAATTCGATAAATGAATGTCGATGAAGCTCATTCGAATTATATAAAAAGCTTTTTGGTAAAGTTTCATATCAGTCCTTATTTGATGTAAGGATTACATGATGCTTATTAGATACAGCACGTTAACTTAAAGTTCCGCTGCACGTTTCTGTTACATTCTGTATATTCTGAGGATTACTTAAAGTTAGGAAATTAGCCCAAATTTTAAATAAAAATGTCGTCACAACTCTACCGCTCTGTCGACATCAAACTGTCAACAAAAAAAGCTTTATTGTTTTTACAGTAATACTTTTATTGACAATAAGTATTTACATGTTCACTTCCAAAATTGGATAGCACAGGTCATCGAACCCAATAATTATACGTTATAAAATTAAAAATAACAATAACGAATTCGCCGCAACCGGTTTGCAGAAGTGCATCCATCAGGCGCGTTGGTATTCTTTATTCATCGGACGCTGTTTACGACGAAAAACTGCACGCAGCCCGCATTAAATTAATAGGGTGTGATCATAATAAAAAGTGCAAGCGAGAGCGGGTGCATAGGCGGTAGCGGAAAAAGTTCAAAGACTTCCAGAGGGATAATGCCTTTATGAAATTTAACGTCGCTAAATTAATAATTTAAAACAAATTGTAGGATGCTTCCTTTGCTACAATATGGACGTAGCTATTGTTATATATAAATAAATTTGCACAATCACGTTTTAACTTTTCACCGACTTCAAAAAAAGGAAGTTGGTAATCAATTTAATGAGTATTTATCAAATAAACTGTAAATTCCTATTTTTACGCATATATACATGCTTTACCTATAGTAAATTATCATTAGCGTTCAACAAGTTAATATAAATAAATAAATACTAATTATCTTATCTAGACGACAAAATATTAAACATCATTCTATTTTCACCCAGCATCGTCCCTTTGCACGATTTAATAAAAATTTCTGATTTTCAAAGCGAGCTTGATCCATATTTCATAATCTAACCTGCACTCTCGCAAAAACCAAATTTATTAGTTTTTCATGTCAAATAATTTTGAATAATGCATGAAGTATTCGAATGTTCCAAAATAAAATATCAATTCTGTGAATATCGTATTGAAACAGTGAACACTGATAGCATTTTTATTATTTAAGATCGTATGTTAACAACTCTGTTAGCTAAAATTATTTTGAATACTGCAAATTTTATGCAAAAAATCTGTATTGCGTTCTATTAAGAGCTATATTTATCTGACAGAGATTAGTAATGGACGTACGGATAGATATATCTTGGTTGCAAGGCTCATCAATTGCAAATAGAAGCTCTCTAGTTGATAACATAAGCTATCGGATGTATCGAATGGCTGCAGAATCGACACATTACATAAATTTAAATTGTATTTGATGAGCAGCTGAGCTCTCATCAAGCTAGCATGAGAACTAGCGATACCTTCCATTCTTACGTTTTCTTTGGAAATGCTCAAGCGCACCAAGTAACCGAAATCACAAATAATATTTCGCCTAAATCTATTAAGTATTAATAACGAGAAGGTAAGTTACAAAAGCTTCATAAGATTAAGGTATGTAAACAAATCTATCAATGCCTTTAATAATAAACAGAGATCTATCTATTCACTTCATCGTTACTCTCTGTTAAGACCTATGGCTCAGTGGTAGAGAATGCTTTTAGCATTATGTCCGCCATATGTACCGTTTGTGCATGATGTTTAAAATTTAATAAATTAAATGCCCAGAAGTATATAAAGTTAAGGATCAATTTAAAATATGTCACTTTACTTATTACAGTTAAGACTTAGCTGAAAGATATCAATTTTCGTTCCAAGAAAAACAAATCTTGAAAGTTTATATGGTAAGTGTGCGCTGCGAAGTTATTACAGTCTAGTCATAAAAGAGCTGATTCGGTCTTTTCCTTTCCACTTAATCATTGTTCTTTAAAAAAAGAAAATTTGGTCAAAGTACGAATCGGGGAGGACTGTAATCGAATATTAATGTAATCGTTGGAGCCGTCGTAAAACCACGGTTTGCCTCCGACCTTTGGTTTCAAAGGGCACGGAATAGAAACAGCTGGGTACCATCGATTTGTAATTAAGGTCGTACATTTACTGTTTTTGCCATAGCGGCGGCGAGAGAGTAACTTAGGATGCGGCTTTCATGAGACCTATTAAAATCAATTTATTAATAAGCCTCTGTTAATGTACCGGTATAATCTAATTCAATTAGTTAAGAGTTGAAAATATTAATTAAATTTATTGCATTGGATAAGTTTCTAAAGAATATTCTTCCAAAATATAGCGAAACCTAAAATCTCAAACTAGGAAACTATATCTCTATATCTCTCGCTCCCGGATTTTTTGACTGTGTCTTTCCAATCTGTTCACCTATTCATTAATTTAAGTATGAGCACTTAGTAAAACGAAAGAAATTCTATCGTTAAATGCGGGTAAAGTCTGAAGCACATAATGATTTGAATACTTTATTATGTTCGTCTTTATATCTTTATCCAGCAGTACGATAACAAAAGTTAGCATAAATTTAATAAAACCCTTTGGCAGTTCGTAAGCAACGTAAGTTAATTAAGTTTAATAAATACTTATTTAATAAATAACTTTTATGAGCTGTCTTATTATACGTAGCATACTTTTGTGCAAGTCTTTCTTATAAACATATTACTTCAACATTAAGTGGGTATAATTAAACACTCAGGCAACTTCAATATTAGTTTATAATTGCTTTGTTTCGGTAAAAATGTAGTTCTGACTGGGAAACTCTACAAAGATAAAATACCAAATTAAACGAACAACAATAAATGATTATGAGTCATAATAACGATTATATTCTCGTTCACGATATAAGAGAGTAGAATGGATTTCAGGATGTAATAATGTTATATCGGAATGTATTGTGTTCCACAGTTACGAGCAGACCATTATTGCTGTAAATGTCAATATGGTATGAAAACCTTTGCAGTTACAATAAACTGCTGAAACACGCGGCCCAGACCTATAAACCTAAATCATATTTTTATTATTGCTATTTATGATTATTTCTAACTACTTTCATCTGGTACATTTTAATTGCATAGTCTTGATATTTTGTAGATAACTGATATAGTTTTAAACGTAAGCCGATAACGCATACAACACAAAACACTTACATCCTTTTTCAGCGAAACATCTGCATTTTTTCTTTACTTAACCAATCACTTAACCTACGTGTCCGAGAAAACCCTAGTAGGCGTAGCAACTTAATAAAATCGTAGTTAGGCAGAATTTACGAGAAAGCTCCGTAGTTAGAAAAGAGGCAGACGACAAATACATTCCGATCGCCGTTTGTTACGCGGCGGCCTGAGCCTGCCATAAATCCTGCTGTTCAAAACGACACTGTTTAACTGTAGTATACGATGGAGCAGTAGGCCCAAAAGGAGCTCATATGTTAAAGTCTTAGGTACAAATCAAGTCGCGTCTGCATCTACATCCAGATACTATGTCACAGTCGTTGGTGTCACAGCAGACAAGCATGAACTTAATTAGGAAAGTAGATGATCCTTGTTTCTTCTATCCTGCATCTTAGTTAATAACTAAATCTATGGACATTACCTCTAGCTTGGGGCTTTAAAAATAAATCATCATATTTATCAGCCAAATGAAGTCCACCGCTGAACATAGGCCTCCCCACGGTTATCCACAGCGACCGGTTGCAACCGGACGGCACGTGATTCTGCGATATTTACAAGTTCCTGTGTCATTTTTTCCGATGGACATCCTACGCTGCGCCTTTGGTCGATGGCTCAACATACAGGGTGTTGTTTTGGTCAGCGACGAGCGACTCAGTGGTGGCTGTACAAACGATACTGATGCCAAAATTTTTTTTTTTTTGAGATGGAAAAAACCCACATTTTTTTATGCGATACAGCAATCGAATTAAAACTACCACCAACACCAGGTAGCCTCTTCATAGCTTACTAGCTACGGCGTAGTATTTCGTAGATAAGCGCTAGCTACGCGCTAGGGTGCGAGTTTTCCTATTAGTTTTGTAATTTTTTTAAATGTTCTGAATAGGTTTTCTTGTACAAAACTTGCTCAGAATTTAATGAAAATATTTATTTTAGAATAAGCATAGCATCCCTGAGTTGGATGTCACTGACCAAGACAACACCCTGTATAATAAGTATTATTCAATAGCCAGATCTATTGCTTTGATTATGGTACATTTGGTGTTACTGAAATATATGTACGTTATGCCACGGCGCGGTGGGTAAGTTGTAACAACAAATCTATGTAACATTTGCTAGATCCGATATCTGGAGAGCAAAGCAAATTGAACGCGAGCGGTTAAATGTTGTTTGTTGTCAAACCATAATTCAACCAAATACAACAGGCGACAAATACTGCAATGCTTTAGAGAAACACCACCGCGTTATATATATTAGGTTTCGAAAATTTTATTACTTTTATAATTGTATCCAACGTGTAACGTTAAATGAGCAAAACCTGAAAACAGTTTAATTGGAATAACGAATACAATCAATTAAGCCACTTTCTAATATGGATAACAATTTTCAATAAAATATTAACACAAATGTTGCCCTGTCTATATTTTTAATAAGTCAAGCCATCATTTGCGCAAACCAGACAAAATACGTAAAGCAATGGTTAGTTCTTTAAGAGCGTAAATAGTAATATTAATAATGTCAGCACGGCCCGGTGATATAACTACTGTCCACAGAGAGTCGCAGAGCAAAAAATGATCAGAAGGCCCAGGAAAACTTAAACACCAAACAAAACTCTTGATTTTTTTATAAATTTCGTGCAAAAAAAATAAAAAACGGACATGCATATTTCTTTTCTAACCAGTAAAATGCAGCCTCAAATGTAACATAATTGACATCAACTAAATGTTTAAATATTCGAAGCACGAACAAAATAAACATATCAAATGGAAACGTATTCACGTCGCATTTATTGAATGATGCCCAACTTATGCTGACAGGTTTCATCGTAACTTATACGAACTACTTCATATTGAAATGAGATTCAATAAAGCGATGATCGCCACTAAAACGCTCCCGTATATCGGAGCAGCGGTAAATGTGGACATCGTAAAGTTTTAATGTCTGCGCGGGAGTCAAGTCTTTGGGTGATGGCTTACTAACGTTTTTTTTTAGCAAATAGTCAATGTTCACAAAACTATGTTAGGGAGTGATGCTGCGACCTGTGGCCGTGGTGCGAGTCGGAGTGAGACTTAATAGATCAAACGCATCGAGCGCATTAACGTAAATTTATATGGGATTGAAGCAACACCGTCTAGTAGCTAACGAGTAAACTAAAACAATTCCATATAAATTCACGTTTACGCGTTCGCGTTTGATCGAGTAAGGCTCGCTGCAACTCGCACTACGACCTCTGGTGTGCAGAACTTACAAGTACCAAAGCTTTTTCGTAACGTCGGAATCTTTCTCAACTTCTACTCTTTAAGTTAAGAGTGACGTAACGTAAGGGAGCTTAACCCAAGACCCAAAGCTCCGAATCAACCTCACCTTCACGAGGTGCGTCCTGTTTCAACAGACGAGGCTCCAGGGGCCGATCGATGGCAGGCTACCCATCCAACAAAAGGCGTAGTTAAATGTTGATTTGTGAAAATACCTACGAGTATACTAAAATACTGACAGTAGGTGCCATTACAGTAGCACTCAAAGTAGGCTTGGCAAAATTTATTGCAAAAAACGCACTATAAAAAATGTCCTACAGGATAAACTTTAACGCTGACAAAATTTAGTGTTTTACCCAAAAAAAAAACATTTGATTTTTTCTCTTCTCGCCAGGATTTTGAGATAATCATTGCAGCTATAGACGTTCCTTTATTCTTTACAGGTGCTGACAAGTACGTGCAAATATTTCAGGCGCTGTCTGCACATGCTCCATACGGATTTACAATGATAAACAGTCGCTCGCGCACCTCAATGCTCTGCCATTTATCATACACGCCCACAAAAAACGACATATACTCACTATAAGTAACTGGGACTATAAGAAGTAGAATTTCTGATGGCATTCAGTACAGCAGGAGTGCAGTCAATGATGCATTATACAATGTTATTTTTCAATAAACTGATGTACTTTAATACGACAGTTGGAGCATAATTTTTAGTTGAATAAAACGTGATAATCATATTTTGATTATTTCGTTTTGTTTTTCAAATGCTGCCAACGTCTTTAACTACACAAATAAACTTTTATTTTTTTTTGGTTTAAAGACATTTAAACAAAAAGACATGGTACATTATAATACCACTTACTTGAGAACATGGAGTTTTTCAATTCGATTTCGTACATTGCATACCTAAATGTATAAAGAAATAAACCAACAACCAGCGAAAAAATATTATTATGTTTAACATCGTCGCAAACGAACCAACAGTAGGTACAGATACGAATAATGCACAAAACTTCATGTAGGTACTTTAATTATTTTTCAATACGTAATTTGTTTGAGCGTTTGAGATTTTTTCAAGAAGACAACATTAAACTTTAGTATTAATTATTACTATATATATTTTATGATGTAGTAAGGGAGGTAACTGCTGATTTTAAACAAAATAACTGTTTGCTCGTAGTGAAATCCACGTGAAGCGCGTGCAAAAGCATTAATTTGTAGAAAATCTCTTATAATTGTATCGAAAGAAAGAAGAAAGAATATTCTTAGTTCTGAAGACCCAATATAATATCTTAATTGGGAAACACTTAGCCAGAAATTGGACAGAAATATCTGTCCTTTTATTGCCGTAGCTACTTGTTAAAGATGTTTTAACTAGAACGTTTTAATTACACACATACATTTATATAGCGATTATTTTAAAACACTGGACTAGAACGTATAATTATTGTGCCGTTTGAATGTCTTATATACAAGTATAATCACTATTAAGTCACTCCAAATACATATTGTATACATATGATAACGGAAGAACTTCTCCTTTTGTCAAATACCTGGAAATAAAATAAGAATTTGTTAATTTATACTAATATTATTAAGCTGAAGATTTTGTTGTTTGAACGCGCTATCTCAGGAACTACTGGACCGATATGAAATTATTTTTGATTTAGGTTATAAAACACGCTGCGCGGACGCAGTCGCGGGCAAGAGCTCGTTTTAATGGAGAATCTGACTTTACTTGTCACTAACAAGACAAATCAAAGTGACCTTTGAAACTGTTCTGAAATTCAGTGAATTAATTTAGATCTTATTGTATACAAAAGTTATCTATAGAACTTTATTGAGGAAAAAAAATAATTTAATTAACCTGATGAGCTAACATAAATTATTTCGAGCCATCAAATCATGGAACACCTATCTTTTTTCATCCACACCTTTGTTGCTGAATTGAAATAAACTTTCAACTGCTAATAACGAATCTAATTAAAATTTTATTATGCTCAGAAACAGCTATCTCCATTGAAACGACTGGACGCGTGATGTATCAGCCATTCAATGAATTTACGCTGATGTATCAATAGGCCCAATACAATTTATATTCATCGATTTATGGACCCGTAAGACGATGGTTATAGAGGTGATTATAGATTGCAGAAACAGACTTTGTGCACATTTATAAAGCTTAGTGATAAGTATGACAATCGATGTGACACCGTTTCTGTTTTGTTGCGTTATTCATGCATATAGTGGGCTGTGTTTTTGTTTGAGTTTGTTAGTGTCGCAGTCACTCCCGGCTAGTGTGGACAAAGGGTGTTTAAAAGGTACTAATATTCGAATGAAATAAAGAAATCCGGGTATAGCATTTGGCAACAAAAGTTTATTCAAATTTGCTATTACACATCTACCTTTTAACACCTTTAAACAAATCAAATTCAAAACTTAATAGCTCAGAATACAGTAGAGACTAGGTTAGGTTCTAATTTAGTTATCAATATCTATACTATTACAAATCTTAATGTTCCAAATTTCTAATTAAATAAAGATAAACCACCAATTTAAGTGTTTAATTACCTAAATAAATTCCAAAATTTATCCTCAAAGGGATTCCTAAATTATGCCTAAATTAATAGCTAAATTATCCCACTTTTCACTAAAGTTAAAGTAATACAAGGAAAACCAACCTTTGATTTCAACGGAGGTTACTATTTCAAATCTTTGTTGCATCAAACTACAAACAATTCTGCAACGTTACCCCCAAAAGTTCACCAATACCGGTCCATCCTCAAACCGCAGACAAGAAGCAAATCATTCCATAAGTAAAATCTGTCTTCAAACTAATCCAAATGAGGTCTAAGTAAGGTCTTAGTAAGGTCTTAGTAAGGTCACTGAAAAGAATTTACAAAATTGTTAGTTCAACGCACAAACCAAAGTAAAAGTTAAAAAACACTAACTTTTCATAATAAATATTTACCTGAGGTTACAACATGATCACCAAATTGTGACTGTTCAACTTACAGACACATATCAAAAGCGAAACCTAGAAATAAAAGAAAGTTCTAGTTAACAACCAATTTTTTTTCTAAGTGAGGGTGGTTATACTTTTCATCACCCAATTTATGAAATCTATAATAAACCAATTTAATACCTGCAAAAGCTGGCTCGCCATATAAATTTTGAATTGATTACTAAACATTTATCCTAATTATTCTATTTGAGACCTGAAATGATAAAAATTACAACTCTCAATACAATATGCCCAGATGTAGGTAGGCTACATCCTCCTTACAAGGATTTTCAAAGGAGTTTCCCCACAATACTTACCATTTTTCCAGTAGTTTATATCAAATCATTTTCGAATTTAATTTATCCAAATTGACATGTTGGCGGCGTCTGAAACGATAAAAAGAACCATGTGCTCAGACTCTAAGAAATGTCTCGCAACAAACAAAAATCAACGCAAACCTTTCTGCAGATACTTACCAGGAATAACTATCAAACTACAAAATAATTTGGGGCGTGCCCCATTAAATTTTTCACTTCTAATACATTATTTTAACAAACGTTCCACTCCGACGCACGACCAACAGTGCGGAACCGGAAAAACGGCAGCTGTCACACTTGACAAATGTCAGTGTCACCATCCATCTTATCTATGCCAAAATATGGACTGAAGTCCTACATCCATTTAGCTTTTCGTTTCACGCGAACTTAGACAAAAATATACAACGTTACAATACCCCCCTCCCAAAGAAAAGAGGTTCACTACAGTGAACCGAAAGCTGTCCCCAGCTTCCGTAACTGTAAAAATATGTACTGTTACCAAATGCCAAAATAAAATCAAAATAATCTCCTTCCACTATCCAACAATCACAACTGACACTAAAAGGGCAAACAATTTCACAAGAACAATTCAAACTATTACTGTAGATCCAAAAGTATATACCAAAAAAATGTATACCAAAAAAATATAGGTCCCAAAGGACCTCAAAAAAGCTAACCCTATGTTATTTAAAGGTGCTCTGCTAAAATTATTCAAAAGACCTTAAAAAAAACTCAAAATCAACGCTATTCAAGAATATTCTATTCCAAAATATCGACAATACGACAAAAAAATCTTAACTCAAAGCTATTTAAGATTTTCTGTTCAAAATATCCAAAATACCTAAAAAAAAAAAACTCAAAAACGCCGTTTAAAATTATTCCAACTAAAAACATCTCAAAATACCTAAAGATCTCAACGTCAACGCCATTAAAGATTGTTCTGTTCAAAATAATCCAAAAGCTCACAAAAAAAAACAAATCAACTACATTGAATGTTCTGTTTAAAATTATCCAAAAGCCCTCAGAACAAAATCTCAATATCAAAGTAATTACTTTATATTTTCTCAATTTACTCATAAAGTTAATTAAGTCAAAAAATCGGGCAACAAACACATTCAAATAATTCCAAAACGACCTCATGCTAGACAACAATTCAAAATCATAAGTTTCAAGCGACTAAACTTAAGGGTTTCCGCTAAAACATACCCACAAACAAATTAATTTCATTCTTCCACAAGCAAACCATCTTATCAACCTCGCCTTTCATACTTCATCATACAAAAACTAAACAGTTTTATTTCTCAATCTAAATAAAACTGAACCCTTTCACTTTTGTGTTTAGAATTTTCATCAATTTAAACACAACCAAAGAAACTCTAGTCGAATCAAAACTTATGTCTCAATATCCTTAAATGCCACGAACCGAGTGAACGACCATCCATAGCCTCCAACTCGTAAACAAAATGATGAAAAATACCTCAGTGATCCCACACCAAACAAAAAACAAACAAACTGGTGCCAAATTGGGCATCACTTGAGTGTAGCTGGACTCCCAAACTACATCACCAACCAAAAATCAAAACGCATTTCTGCGCCCCAAAACAACAAAATTTGTGGCATGTCTAGCACGGACACTAAAAACTTTTAAAAAAAAATCCTTTAAACAACCGACTCACCGACATAATACTCCTTAGGCATAGTTACTGCGTACTCCGTCGCGGTATCCCTGTAAAATTATGTTAAGGAATGTTGTAACAAACCAGTGCCTCCCTGAATCACGATCCCATAATATGTGTCCAATTAACCACAATCACGGTTTCAGTAACTCATGAATCACTATAAATGGTTTCTAAATTTTTTGGCAACATCCGTACCAGTAGCACGCCTAATAGGAAACAACAGAGTCGATTTACCAAAACAATGCGTCACACCAAGAAAATTGTAACTGATTTCTTGGTTTATATACAAAACAGACGCAAGTTACATAATTTAATTCATTTTCAGAACAACTCCAATAACGCTGACACGTAACCACAATGACCCTACTATTACTTCATAACTCATTTATCAATGTAACCACAACAAAAGCAATAATTAAAATCCAAAATTAATTCAACTAATTTGCAATGCGAGCTTATAAATTTACTGTTAAATCACTGTTAAGTAACACTAATTAATCATGTTAACTATTATTTGGTGGTTTATATTTTTACAAGTTTTCATACAAAACAATATAAAGTGAGTCCAAAACATTACAACCAAAACAACTCAAAATATATCACAATATTAAACAGATTGTGAGTATTTTAAATGCTAAATAAAATCAAACACAACAAATTGGGATTTCACAAAATAAGGTTTACACCGTAACAATAACTTTTATTTGGTTAGTAAATATAAATTGTTTGATGCAACATTAAACTTGTGGGATAATTCCTAACCAGTTAGTAACACAGGCAGAATTAAACCTAAGCTAAATAATATGGTGGTTCATTAGCATTCCAAAAAAATTCTAACAACAAAGTGCTCAAAATTGCACTAATAACTAATTCTAAAGTTGGGCGCCATTTTGTCGCAGTCACTCCCGGCTAGTGTGGACAAAGGGTGTTTAAAAGGTACTAATATTCGAATGAAATAAAGAAATCCGGGTATAGCATTTGGCAACAAAAGTTTATTCAAATTTGCTATTACACATCTACCTTTTAACACCTTTAAACAAATCAAATTCAAAACTTAATAGCTCAGAATACAGTAGAGACTAGGTTAGGTTCTAATTTAGTTATCAATATCTATACTATTACAAATCTTAATGTTCCAAATTTCTAATTAAATAAAGATAAACCACCAATTTAAGTGTTTAATTACCTAAATAAATTCCAAAATTTATCCTCAAAGGGATTCCTAAATTATGCCTAAATTAATAGCTAAATTATCCCACTTTTCACTAAAGTTAAAGTAATACAAGGAAAACCAACCTTTGATTTCAACGGAGGTTACTATTTCAAATCTTTGTTGCATCAAACTACAAACAATTCTGCAACGTTACCCCCAAAAGTTCACCAATACCGGTCCATCCTCAAACCGCAGACAAGAAGCAAATCATTCCATAAGTAAAATCTGTCTTCAAACTAATCCAAATGAGGTCTAAGTAAGGTCTTAGTAAGGTCTTAGTAAGGTCACTGAAAAGAATTTACAAAATTGTTAGTTCAACGCACAAACCAAAGTAAAAGTTAAAAAACACTAACTTTTCATAATAAATATTTACCTGAGGTTACAACATGATCACCAAATTGTGACTGTTCAACTTACAGACACATATCAAAAGCGAAACCTAGAAATAAAAGAAAGTTCTAGTTAACAACCAATTTTTTTTCTAAGTGAGGGTGGTTATACTTTTCATCACCCAATTTATGAAATCTATAATAAACCAATTTAATACCTGCAAAAGCTGGCTCGCCATATAAATTTTGAATTGATTACTAAACATTTATCCTAATTATTCTATTTGAGACCTGAAATGATAAAAATTACAACTCTCAATACAATATGCCCAGATGTAGGTAGGCTACATCCTCCTTACAAGGATTTTCAAAGGAGTTTCCCCACAATACTTACCATTTTTCCAGTAGTTTATATCAAATCATTTTCGAATTTAATTTATCCAAATTGACATGTTGGCGGCGTCTGAAACGATAAAAAGAACCATGTGCTCAGACTCTAAGAAATGTCTCGCAACAAACAAAAATCAACGCAAACCTTTCTGCAGATACTTACCAGGAATAACTATCAAACTACAAAATAATTTGGGGCGTGCCCCATTAAATTTTTCACTTCTAATACATTATTATAACAAACGTTCCACTCCGACGCACGACCAACAGTGCGGAACCGGAAAAACGGCAGCTGTCACACTTGACAAATGTCAGTGTCACCATCCATCTTATCTATGCCAAAATATGGACTGAAGTCCTACATCCATTTAGCTTTTCGTTTCACGCGAACTTAGACAAAAATATACAACGTTACATTAGATCAACAGTTACTTGTTTAATACGAAATACACGCTCATGAATTAGATGATGTGACACCGTTTCTGTTTTGTTGCGTTATTCATGCATATAGTGGGCTGTGTTTTTGTTTGAGTTTGTTAGATCAACAGTTACTTGTTTAATACGAAATACACGCTCATGAATTAGAAATTATGTCCGATGTCTTAAGAAATAAATGAGGTTTTTGAAATCCTAAGTAATATGCTAGGTCTCAAGGCTCGGCTCGTTCACTGGAATCTCTCGCTCTCTTTCTCTCTTCTCACATTGCAATGTTGTAATCATGAGATCTGACGTCAATTACTTAAGGAACCACCACGTAGCCAACGTTCCGTCAAGCTAGTCTAGATATCTATTCCGTTTCCTACCAAGCTTAATGTTGTGTAAAGTGTTTTAAAAATGTGCAGCAAATGTGAAATCTCCTTTTTCTCATTGGCATGCGGAGTGCATCTCAGTGATGCAATCACTCCCGCGTTAACGGTGCCAAGGGGATCGCTACAACTAGAACGCTTGAAATGTGCAACATAAATCTTCATTGCAGCAGGGCAATTCGTGGACTACAGATATCGTATTGATGATCTCGATGACTGGCTAGCGCGAGAAAAGCGTCGATAAGCGGTCGGATTTCACATTTGGAAGCAGATTTGACAGCCAATTTGTCACGTGACCAAAATTGTAACCTAAAGTCACGTGGAATAGTACATCCACTTCAGAATAAATAGTTTGAAGTTCTTTAATTGCTACTAGTAAAATACACCTCTAATGCCTTGCTGGCAAAGATATTAATTATTCCGCAACAAAAGACATAAGATTGTCCAAAGTTAATGGTGAAAATATTTAGATAAGTAAAGGTTGGGGATGACACAAAGGAGCCTTCTGGGTCAAAGTTCTGTGAATACACCCTCATACCCTCAATCAAGATAAGCACACTCATTAACGGGGACAAAAACAGCGATAAAATATGTACAATATGTGTTTATGGTTAGCAGTAGATAAAATTGTTGGACGACTAAAAATAACGACTTAGGTGTTTAAAAACCGATCATTGGTGACTAAGGCAATTGGTCGAGTACCCTAAGACCCTTTACACACTGCGTCTTATAGCAGTGATGCAGTCGCGATACTAACGCGCGTTAGCATCGATGCAGTCGCAAAATGTCAATCTTTCAACACTGCGCTGCTTTTAGCATCGATACAGTCACGATGCAAAAGCTGTAAGTTGTCAAATTATATACTGAATTTTGGCGACTGTATATTCTCTGTATATACTCACGCACGTTAGCATCGATGCAGTCGCGCTTCTGCATCGATGCTAATACGCGTTAGTATCGATGCTAATTTAAATCTGTTCATTGCGTGAGTCGTGATGCCGAAACGCGTTTTCAAAACGCGCGACTGCATCAATGCTAAAAGTAGCAGTGTGTAAGTGTTCTAAATGCTAAGTCGGTAATTACTTTAAACTCAAGTCACATTACTGTCATGGTTCCCACGAAACCGGCTCAGGATTTGTATCACGTTTTAGGTCTTGACGTAAGACAAAAGTCGCATAAAAGTTGTGAGAAATTGGCATGTTACAACATGCTAGTTGGTAAGTTCATTATGATTTGGAACGATCAAGAATTCTAACAAATTAGCACGTCAGCTCGTATGATGATTTCATCTGACTCCTCACTTACGCACCAGAGTGTGAAAAACGCCTTTGCATATCTAAAATAAGACGACTACGCAACGTTCCATTCACAAAATCGTATTTTAGATGCACGTGCTTGCCCACGCGCATAGTATTTTAAAACTGGAGCTTCGCTGTAAACTCTGATGCATTCGACAAACAAATATCTTTTTTAAGAATCTGCGTACTCTGTTTTTGTGATAAATCGCCAAAAAGCCAAAAATAAATTGTCGAAAACAGGTGTGAGGTAAAATTATTTATGATAAGGTAAGAGTTGTCTGATAGGTAAATCAGTGAGGTGCTTATGTTATAAAACAATTTTGAAATCTTACCCACTGACAATTTTTTGTCTAATTATATTATTCATTAAAATTAAAAATCAGCTACACATAAAAAATAACCTCTTACGCTAACAAAAATTGATTTGGTGAATGTACGACCTAAAAAGGTCCTGAATTCAAGATGAGCAAATACTATTGGAATTGAGGAATCTGAATCTTTAATTGTGGGATCTTGGATATTTCTGGATATTTCTATAATGTTTATTCAGTAAATAAAAGCAAAGATTTAAATAAAGAAAAAAAAACTTGTCAAAACCATTTGGTAGGTATTTCAAAAGAAAGAAAATCTTTGTTAAAGCTTTAGTACTTAACTTAAATCTAATAATATAATGCTTTTGTTTCTTTGATTGATTGTTTGAACGCGCTAATCTCAGGAACTACCGACGAACTGATTTGAAAAATATTTTTGCGTTGGATAGCTTATTTATCGAAGAAGTCTATAAAACATAAAGCTGCGACGGGAGAAGGAGCAAACTCAAAAAGCGCAGACGCAGTCGTTGGGGACCGCTGGTTACTCAAATACGATTAAAAATATACTTATATTCGAGAGCCATATTGCTTCTTTCGATTATACGTGTGGGAATTCAGTTACACACGTAACCTCGTATATTGAAGCTGCCACATCTGCATGTCTTTGGCTAACTCTACGGATTTCGTATCCCTTGAAAATTTACCTTTTCTTTGTACATATTTGTTCCGAGGAACTACGTACCGAATAGTTTTAATAAATAGGACCTGTATTTGTTAAATTTCCAATGATGTAGAGTACAGTGACCACATAATTTTATATTTTTAAGCTTTAAATTAAACCATTAACAGAGCTCCCCACCCCACAGTGTTATCGTCAAGGAGTATTGCATACTCATACATAAAAACACGATATTATTATTAGTTGTCTACAACATAACTGCCAAATACTACGTATTCCGTCATACTACTTTTGTAAGCATCATTAACTTCAACCAGTCATAATCACACGTATCATTGACACCTGGCTCTGTATGAGGTGCGAATCAGATAAATTGGCCGTAGATTAGCAAGAGTTTCTCAAGGCTTAAATAGGGCTTCACGTTACCACAAGAGAGCCCTTCGCATTATCGTCTGTTGTCAGCCCTTGGCAACTCATGAAATAAATTAATTAATGAAACAGTTTGCAGAAATACTCCACGTGATTGAAATCAGTTAAATCAAAGTCAGTCTCTAAAACTTACATAGATAGAATAGGACTAATGTGATTTGCGCATGCGTCTTTGCAAATAAGTGCGCCTTTACATTAGAGCGACAGCAGTGCCGTCTCTCTAATGTAAAGAGCTTACTACTGTCATATAAAGGGTGTTGATTTGGTCAGCGAAGGTTGACTCAGGGGTTCCTGTATATACAAACGATACTGATGCCAAAAAAATATTTTTTTTGAAATGGAAAAAACCCACATTTTTTTTTTATCCGGTACAGCGATCGAATCAAAACCACCAACACCAGGTAGCCTCTTCGTAGCTTACTAGCTACGGCGTAGTATTTCGTAGATAAGCGCTAGGGTGCGAGTTTTCCCATTCGTTTTGTATTTTTTTTAATGTTGTGAAGAGGTTTTCTTGTATAAAACTTACTCAGAATTAAAAGAATTTTTTTTTTTTAGAATAAACATAACTCATATTATCATCCCTGAGTTGGATGTCACTGACCAAAACAACACCATGTATGTATTAAATTATCAGCAGCGCAACTGTCGTGCGACCGTCGCGCTGCACCGAAGTGTGAAAGCGCTCTAAGTGTCCTCGATAGCTTTACTCGTGAGTTAGTATCCTGCAATAAGTAGGTCTTTAATTAAGCATTTCTGACAAAAAACTCTCGGCAGTCCGTGCCATAAATCACCTTGGAAACAAGGATGCGTACGCGCAATATACTGCACTATCGATAATACTAACTAAACACATGCAAAACTAAATTTTCATACGTAGTGTTATCGGAAAAACGCACGTAACAACTAACAACACGCACCTCTGAGTCTGTGTGACGTCATCCATAAACAAAGCAAGTGCAAAAGAGAAAATGTGCGCTGTCACTTTTGCACACTTTATTGCTCTCCCTGCCGCAAGTCCTTTCGTTTATTATAAAGTGCAATGAGCAGCAAATTAATCTCTACCATTCGTCTACCATTTAACTGCATTCAGTACTCGGCACCAGTGCTTGAAACTTGGAGCAGAACATTTCACGCTTGGTGAAAGCACTAGATTATTGTTAAGTTCTGCTATTCGCGGAACAATCGGTGATTGTCGCTTCTACCCGCAAGAGGATTAACTTGGAAGATTAAGGTAGCAATACAATGCACATTATACTGCTAATTTTGTAAGCGGCAAACTTCTGCCATAATGAGTAGATGAGTAATTATTGAGGCTTCTCGATTTTTTGTATCGTGTTATAACAGAAAATATTGTGAGGTTTCATTGAAAGACAAGCTGCCAGATCTCATGAAAAACTCTTATAAAGGTAGAGTTGGGAATATAATATTTCAGAACTGAAATAATTATTCCTGTATTTACGTAGATATTTAAGGTACAGAATAATTTTAACTTCATAGGCACGCATATCATATGCGCAAAACTTAGTCACGCACAGGTCTAAAAATATGTTTTGCGTTAAATTATTTATTATGATGCATATCTAGCATGTAATCATGCAATTTATTTAAAGCAATGCATATTAATGGTATAATTAATTTATGACTGTTTTAGCATACACGTTTATATCATAATTACGGCTTAATGTCTACATTACATCGTTTCTAGAAACATGGTAAAACACCGTTCCGATAATATTAAAATATGCAAGAAATATGAAGATAATATCCTGGCTTGTGGATATAAACAGTAAGCAAATGCTAACGCAAATTATGGAAAGCCCTATTCATTTTTCCATTGCTAAAGAAAATTCTATAAGTCATCAAAGGGTTTTTTGCTTCGACAGTAAGGTACGACGTAGAGAACCTAACTTCACTTAGAATTTCGCCCAATGTGGCCAAAGTTTTGGATAACATTGTCACACGTTTACCACTCTACACATAATAAGCTTATCGTACATCGATACTTAACAGACATGATGGCACCCATTTTGGTATCCAACAAAAGTTAGCTGTAACATATGAGCACTGCATATCAATCATAAATTTATCTTATCTGTGACTGTATGCTTAGTGTAACCTCAGTCACGTACGAAGGTTATCATGTCAGTATTATGATCAGTCAGGTGCTGATACAAAATTGTATTAGGAGCACTGAAGCCTTTTTGCCTTAATAAAAGGTATCAACACTATAAAGGTATAAATTGCACTTGTGCCGTATGCCTATAGGCAAACGCCCGGATAGACAGTGTTCGATTACTCGTCTGTCATAGCCAAATATGATTTTTACAAGTGCAATATATTATGAAGTTTGTATAGTGACAAAACACTATAAAAACAAAAATGTAACTATAAGGATGTTGCGTAGAACTATCTTACTATTATTGAGACAAGATATTTACCTGATTTCGATATTAAAGGGAATATTCACCTCGTTCGATTTAGCTTAAAAAAACTGCAAAAGAGCAGCTCCTTCGACTCTACCTTGTGCTTCAAGCGCGTGGATAGCTCGAATGAAGGCAGCTTTGTCTGAAATTGCTATCAGCTATCACTGTTAATACTGACCGATCGAGTCGACCACCCAGAGAGAGATGCGTCTGTTAGCTGTTCTAAGTGCTACTTTTGTAAGGCACTCCTACACTCGGGTATTAAAACCCAATCAACGCCTACGGTTCGACCCAAGACAATATCAATTTCGAGATTACGTGGCTTACTTCTGCCGTAACGGTAAACTAAATGTGAAGCAAATGGAATAGCCTATCTGTGTGTACATGCATTCATTTGTTTTTATAACACGGAAATGTTACGAATACCAAACCTTGAAGATCTAACCAAATACAACTTTGGTTCATGACCACAAAATGTATAACAACTTGGTCTTTATCTTTCTTATTTAAACTACACGAATTGCGATCTTGTTTGGAAAGTTAAAAAGTCAGCTTTTGAATGTATTTTACAAATTTCATATCGCGATGTCTTAATCCCGACTAATTTTCATATCTTAATTTCGACCATATGAATGTGTGTTAGGAAGAGTTACTCAATTTTTCTTAAATTGGATCGTATAACTAGCTGAGTGGAAATTGAACTGCCTGGAAATTGAACATATAAAAGCAAGATCGAAATACTAGAGCGAATGATTAAAATATACGAAAGTATTAAACGCATCGGATTCTTTGTTTTCGGACAGACCGAGCCTAATCAAAAAGGAAGTGTACACACACTACTTGTTCTAGTTCTACAAGATCTATGCATTTATAGCCTTTGCAAATATGTGTGTTTGTGTCAGGCAATTAGTATAGCAAAAGTGTTGCGTATTTATTAAATTGCGATCATATGTTGGCGGTACAAGTGATTATGCCGCCACGTGAGGATATGTGTGCTAAGGCCGCCAGTGATGCGCCCGCGCAGATACAGCTATTCCTTGCATAGCTAACTTTATTCTTCTTCTTAGCTATTTTCTGCCTCCATGGGTTAGGATTCTTTAATAATATAGTAATAATGATAAATCGTTTATTTCTGAGCTAAATTGCTCTAAAGAACTAAATCCATACAGATAGCTGTGAGTAACAATTAACTTATAATTATTGTTAGTAAGACTTCAACAACTAAGTAATATAAAAGCTACAAAACGACAACACACGGTTCCTGTCTCCCTGCACATGCAACTGTATTTAATACCTAAAGATCGCACAAGATGGCCTCTCTCTGGTAAGCTTTTAGCTTATTAATAATATTTATTGCTGAAATGCAAGAATTGCGCGATCTCAATCAATTTTGGTCCGGCATCGTACAAACCAACGCAAGGGTTATTCTAGTGGGCATTGCTATTATCACAGAGTCTAGTTTATTTTGCCAATGCCTTGTATCATCATGACCCATTTCATAGGATGGCTGGCTATATCCAGCTATATCCTATGAAATGAAAGAATTTCAGTCATGCTGCCTTTATCGCCGACGAAACTTTGCTCAGGAGTAGTTGTGGTTTCTCGTTAAGATGTAGTTTTGTGGACAATTAGTATTTATGAATAGGAACGGAGCATACCATACGTCGCATCACTATTTATTTGCAAGTACCCAACCCGCCACAGCTGTCCGCAGTATTCCTACAATAATTACTTACATACAATTGACTACGAATGTACGACTGGATGTGGTATGAATTTGGTCACAAAGATTCGCCGTCATGTATTGTAAACTAGCAGTTCTGAAAAAGTATAAAATATGAAAATCGGTCCACCTGCTCCGTGAAACTGACACGACTTTATTTTATAAGGTATATAGAAGAATATTTTAAACTTTTGAGTGTCCATGCCTAAGATAGCGAGTATAACGACAGACAAATTTTACACAAATAATAATTTATTTTTTTGTGATTTAGCAATACTTAAAACATGGCTTACATAATCAAAGATGAGAATTAAAACTAAAAACTCGTAAAACTTGTTAAAACCCCTCCATCACTTTATTAAATCCGTCCGTCATGTCACTTCCAGCGACTCCGATCGTCTGACATATCTCAAGCGCCCTTGATTGGCAATTATCACAAACTTGAAACGCAGATCTTTGATAACTCTGAGTTACTGGCATCTTCAATAAAACTTCGAACACTGGCGCCGCTGCGAATAATATAACAGCGATAAATCAATTTACGCTTTACAATACCGTAAGATATAATTGGCTATTGAAATACTGTGCCTTATTGTGTAAGAAGGGAGATGGGTACGTAATTCTCTTCATATTGTTGTAGAAATTATATTTCTATCGCATCTATTCACGGTAAGCTTAATATGAAATAATTACATAACTCATTCTGTAAAGATAGATAGGTGCAAATATTACAGTTCTTTTGCAGATTATATGAGAAAAATCTCATTCGCTACTCATGATAAACTTCTTGCCTAAGCTAAACGGTTTACGATGTCATATCCGATTCTCAGAAACGATGCAAACAAAACACTGCAGGTAGAATATAATAAAATGTAAAATATATTCAATTTAACAAAGTATTTCAGTGTTACCATAATCAATCAAAATTACTTTACAATGAACATTCAATTGTTTCTGCAGTCGGTGTTCAGCAAGGCGACCCTTTAGGTCCAGCCCTTTTTAGTTTAGGCATCCATCCTGTCATTTCATCCTTAAATTCTAAATTCAATGCCTGGTATCTGGATGACGGGTCCTTTGGAGGCAAAGCAGATGTTGTTTTCCAAGACCTTGTCCAGATTATAGAAGGATTTAAGAAATTAGGCTTGGAACTGAACCTTTCAAAATGTGAACTTTTTATTAATGATCACGTTTCGTCTAGTTCCCGTCAGGCAATCATTGATAAATTCAATTCCCTTGCTCCTAACATCAAAATTCTGAATTCTGAATCGCTTTGCCTCCTGGGTGCCCCTCTTCTTGATCCCAGCATCGAACCTTTTCTAGATAAAAAATTGAATGATTTCACCCTTTCAGCCCCTAGATTAGAACACCTAAATTCACACATTGCATTTACTATTCTTAAATCGTGTCTTTTTGTGCCTAAATTTACATATTTCTTACGTGCTAGTCCTATCTGGAAAAAAAATAATTATTTAAAACTATTTGACACCACCCTTAAATATAGTTTGGAAAAAATTTTAAATTTACATTTCGATAATAATTCTTGGGCTCAGGCTTCGCTTCCTATTCGTTTTGGTGGTATCGGAATTCGCCAAATTTCTAGTATAGCCCTCCCCGCTTTTCTCTCCTCTTTGCATAGCACTTCCGTTTTAGCCGGAAAAATCTTTGAACATCCTCGCCAACTTTCTGAGGTGAGAGAGGCGGAGGAGTTTTGGCAAGGCCTCTGTCCTAGAGAAGACATCCCAAAGGAACGTCACCAGCAAAAACTTTGGGATGTCCCTCTTGCGAGAGAGACCTTCAATTATTTACTTCAAAATTCCGTCAGTGACAGTGGTCGCGCAAGGCTCTTGGCAGTTTCCTGCAAAGATTCTGGTCATTGGCTTCATGCTTTACCGTCGAAAAATTTGGGCACTCTTTTCGATAGTGAGTCTTTCCGGGTGTGTGTGGGTCTCCGCCTTGGTACCCCTATATGTGAAATTTTTACGTGTCCATGTGGCAAGGAGGTTGATAAATTTGGTCTCCACTGCCTGTGTTGCCAGCAAAGCGCTGGGCGTTTTGCCCGTCACGCTACCCTTAATGACGCCATCAGAAGAGCTCTTGCGACCATTAATGTTCCTTCCACGTTGGAACCACGTGGTTTGGTCCGTGATGATGGCAAGAGACCCGATGGCCTAACGCTTATTCCCTGGGAACGGGGTCGGGCCTTAGTTTGGGATGCAACTTGTGTCGATACTTTGGCCCCTTCCCATCTCAGAGAATCAGCCCTTAAAGCTGGAGCAGCAGCGGAGTTGGCTGAAAACGCCAAGCGTCGCAAGTACGTTTCACTTGCAAGTGATTATGTGTTTGCGCCGTTTGGCGTTGAAACATTTGGGCCGTGGGGACCCTCTGCTAAATTACTGTTTAGAAAAATTGCGCCAAAATTAAATTCTTTAACAGCCAATAATAAAGCTGGCTGGTTCCTAGCCCAAAGGATCAGCATAGCTATCCAACGCGGCAACGCAGCCAGCATCATAGCCTCCTTGCCGCAAGGAAATGGTTTCGTGTTTGAATAGGTATTAATATTAAGTTCTTTTTTATGTTGCATGTCTTAGTTTAATTTTTTCTTGTTTGTTATTAATAAAGATTGAAACATTTAACAAAACATAATCACATCTATTCGAAATTTGAGAACAAATAGAATCTAAGTTGATACAAAGCTTCACTTTAACATAAGACCAACTTAATTGGAAATGTTGTGTTTACAAAAACAAACGCAGGATGTGATCAATCAAACACTTGAATAGCACATTTAACTTTTTAATATTCATTCAATTGGACGCCTCTATTGATAACGTGTTCCCGTATTAATATGTATGTCATGTAATTTATTAGAAGTATCAAGTTGCGTCAATAAAAACTTGTTTTACGATTTGAACATTACAGTGCACTGTAATTATAGGTAATTAATTAATATTTCAATTGATTTCATACGGAAAATCTTGTGAGAATCGTTGTTTACTTCTCTATCTTGTACCTAAAGCGATTGAATATTAAAGACTACCTTGCACATAGTCAGATATAAGATACTATGCAGTTAACTAAAACCTATTTTTTTTTAAATCTTTGTAATAAATAGATGGCTTTTAATCAAAATGGGATAACTACATAATAATCGCGTCCGTGTACGTTTTTTTCGAACGGATTTCCCCCTAAAAAAGAGCTCTTCATGATAGATTTAGGTGTGTAGAATTTAACAAGATTTCGGGTAAATTAGTAAAAAAGTAACGAATAATTCATACTGAAAACGTCGGACTGAGTCATTAAAAAAAGTTTTTTTTTTTGCTTTTTGCACTCCGTACAAAGCTGGAGGTCCCTTGCGTAAAATCACTTGATTTAGTACACATTTTACTTTCATTGTTCTCATTAAACTCCACCATATCACTAACACCTATTGTCCTCTACCCAGAACGAATTAATTCGCGTGCTATTCAGTGATAAAAAAATAATTGTCTCATCGAATCCGAATAGTCCCTATTCCGTAAACAATAGACATTCCACGAAAGCCATCGAGATGCAATCTCTTTCCTGTCACGCTAATGTTAATAGCCAGTTAATTAGCACGGGTTATACTTTATTTTGTTTGCCTTAAACACAATACAGATACGTATCATTGTCTAATTGTTTCGAATTAATTTATGTTTCTGTTCTTTTGGTGTACGAAGTGAAAATAAGCGCGTAACGTCGTTGCTATGAGGTTTTTTTGAGATATATACACCTCCATTTGGTTACTTTAGGTCTAATAACGTTATTATGACTTATTTAAACTTGTGATGTACGAGTATGAAATCATTATTCTATGTTGTTTTAAGTCTCAGTTTCTTTTACATTAACAGAACGAAAGGTGAATAAATATTTTAAGTAGAAGTTTAATTGGTCACTCCGGATTGCACGTGTTAGATTATGAGACTTCTGGAAGGAAAGCCCAACATACTTCTTCAATCTCAAGCGTTAAAGGTGAGTTTCTTTTTAACTAGAAAGGACCTAGTTTTAAAAGAAACTTGAAATTATTTTGCAATAAAGACTGAAACTTAAAAGGATAAAAATCTACCAAAACGTAACACAGTGAGTCATTGCAATCTCGGCGTCATTATAACCTGCACCGACACGAACCCGGATCGATTCATTAGTAGCAGTGTTCACACGGTGGCCGAAATGAATGCAAAAAGAGCTCAAAGGGCGTCAGATTTACATAAAATACCTTCGCTTGCGGCGGGGAATGTTCTTTTGCCGCCTCAGGAAATATGACTTCTAAATATAGACTCGGATTGAAATCAGTTTTTACAACAAAGTAACGCAAATGTAGTGCACTTTAAGGTTGAAAAGGAAATGGTGAGTTTTCAATGTGCAAAAGAAAATCAGATTACATTAAACATAGTTGCTTTTAATTTGTGATTTTAACGTATAGTACGGTTATGCAGTTCCGGATCTTAATGTACTTACTAGTAAACAGGATATTTTAACTGGCGATCCATCTTTAGCATTCTAAACATTGACTTCATCATCATCATCATCATTATCAGCCAAAGGACGTCCACTGCTGAACATAGGCCTCCCCCACGGATTTCCACAGCGACCGATCACTAGCGGTCTGCATCCAGTTTGATAAGGTCGTATGTCCATCTTGTTGGTGGACGTCCCACGCTGCGTTTCTGGTCGAAGGGTCTCCAATCTAGAACTTTCCTGCCCCAACGGCCATCAGTTCTTCGCGCTATGTGCCCTGCCCATTGCCACTTGAGCTGACTGATTCTCAAGGCTATGTCCGTTACCTTAGTTCTTCTACGTATCTCCTCATTTCTGATTCGATCCCGTAGAGAAACACCCAGCATAGCCCTTTCCATCGCTCGTTGTGTGATTTTGAGCTTCATTATAAGGCCCATAGTAAGAGACCATTGACTTGTATCCGATAAATCCGTCGCCGTAAAAATCTGTTTCTTTTTACAATCTTGTTTCAATTTATCTCAAAGCCTCCGCCTGGCTTCTCGCTGATAATGACCGGTGATAATTCGCGCCTTGAGGCCTACTCTTAAACAATGTTTCTGATTTTCGTATCTGGCTATCTCGGTTGCTCATGCCAGCTTGCGTTTGTGTGTGATAAGGATGGCCATACCTAATAATAAGAGTAAAGCCAGAGTAAGGCCTCTGGCTCAACAATCTCGCTCTGAGTTCGCGATCGATCGGAATAAGCCTGTTTGGAAATAAAAAATAAAACGAGGTTTGTGGATTCTGTACAGAATTATCTAGCAAATTCAATCGTGTCACGTAACGTGTGCCTAAATGCGAGATTTTAAGGCTTTTGATTTTCCTTTACTTGGCACCTAAGATGGTAAGACATTGCTATTAGAAAAATCTATGATTCATGTCAACGCGATATCCCACAAAAGTCTTTCATTCGTCCGTGAAATAAAATATGCGAGATGATGCGGTCTTTTAACTCGCTGAAATCCCTAATAGGTTCACAAAATCAAACTATTTTCAATCGAACGCAAACAATATATTCGCGAACCCTCCAAAAACTAATATTCAATATACAGCAGGCAAAATAAGCGTGTCTAACTGTAGATCACATGATAATCATGACCAACGACCGGGGTCGTCATCCCGGCGACCGTATGCCCTTGCCCTAACCTAAATAAATACAAGTAGGTACAGACGGCACGTCATCCTTCATAAAAATTACAATACTTCTCACACAATTTCAGCTTTACTACAAGTAACAATAGAGTACAAATTTATGTTGAGAAAATTTGTTTTGACCTACGCACAGGCCAGATGAAACAATGTTTTCGGTTGTATTACACCGCCAATTAAAGATGGACTTCAATTTAAACTTTAAATAGTTGGTATTAACTACTGAAAGAAAGCGTATCAGTCTGGAAAAGCTGACATACTTGTGATTATTTAATTGCCTACTTATATTATATCCATTCCAACCATAGGCAAAGAAAAAATACAAAAGAAATAAAGATTACACTGAGATTTTTTACCATTGGCTAAAATATAAATCAATGTGTACAGTAGGAATATCAGCAACAAAACAGTAAGTAGGTATATTAGCAAGTAATATAATAAATAATAACAACGAAAATCGCAATACTTTTTGAACTTTTTAAGGTCAAGTAAGTCGAAGATCGTTTTTTTAGCCAACTTAAAAAAGGAAGTTCTCAGTTCTACCTGTATGTTTGTATGTATGTATGTTTGTCCGCGAATATCTCGGGTTCGGACCGATTTTGATGCGGTTTTCACTAAGTATTTGTTGCACTGAGGAATATTCTTTATGTTTTTTGTTTTAAATCGGCTAATCGCAGTTTCAAAGCAGTATACGAACAATCTAAAAGTGATGTTTAGTTTGAACTCTCAGACGCACCACTCCACAGATATCGCCGATCGGATTCGACTCCCAAACCCGGCTCTAAACCGTTCGCTCGATAAGGTCGCGATAAACCGAATAAGGTAATTAAATTGTCCGCGTCACCGGCCCAGCATAATTAAGATTGCACGAATATAACAGATAACCGGTGCATGTTGTGGGCGGTCGTATCGCGGCTGTTTTGTCAATAAACCGCATGCTCCGATAGCCGCAACTTTCGCCCAATTAAGATAATGCAGCTTAAAAATATATTTATTTCGCGTAAGCCAAAAGCTGCTGGTAATAGTTTCAACTTTTATATGTTTGTTACATAAGACTCTAATTTCCAAAAACGATAAAGTTAAAGAAAACACATACAAAAACCGGCCAAGTTTTATTTTTTGTATGAGAATCGTAAAGCGGTTAACAGGATCCATCTGCCTAATAAGTTTCAATTGTTTAATATACTAATCGTTTCAGAATAAAGTGGCTGTGACATACGGACAGACAGACAGAAAGACTTGACGAAACTCTAAGGGTTCCGTTTCTTGCCATTTGGCTACGGAACCCTAAAAACTGCAAAAGAGCAGCTCTTCTGACTCTAAATAGTGCTTCAAGCGCGTAGATAACTGGAATAAGAGTTCCGTTTTTTGTCATTCGGCTACGGAACCCTAAAAAGGTAGCACCAGATAAAACCAAGACTAAATTTATCCGACCAAATAAAAAAGGAATCCTCCAGTATTGAATGCTGTCATCACGACAGTTTTTCAAATTGGTCGGTTATAATACGGTTTTTAACCTGGTTAGGAACTTATTTCTGTATTACATCTGTAATGTGACCGTAAAATGCGTATACCAATAGAGAGGAATTACATGTACACATAATATTGTATGAAGAGGGCTGATCATATACACAACAAATAGATGGTCTGATAGGTAACATAGCTATGCTGATTTATATGTAGGAGGAAAATTATGAAATCGACAGGAATGTCTTATTATTCACCTTGTGACACACAAAAAAATCCAATACCAGAGGCCCTATTTTTTAATCACTCGCTTGCATATTCCGTGTGATTTACGTTTAAAAGCGAATTAAAAATGAATAGAAATCACGCGAAATATAGAGTCAGTACTCACATAATTCAATTTTCTTTTTTTTTATCACTCGCGTGTGGAATTATACTAATTTTCATTGGAAAATCGGACATTAATCAATTAATATCACACGCCATCTTGAAGCGAGTGATTCAAAAATTGTGGCCCTGGTTATGGCAAACTTATACCTACGTTGTATTTGAAGAGCCCCTAAGCTTCGCATTGATTTAATCGTATTTTTCCAAATAAATTGAATACGAAAATATCTTAAGAAGGGTGTCGGGATGTCCCCAAGGTACCGACTGAAAGGGACATCGCCTTTTGAAAGTCATTTGCCTTTCTTTTATTATTTAATCGAGACCGTCTAAAATGTAAAAAAGGTGCCGACCCTTCCAGCTGCGTTAAAGTAATTTCTGAGTGCCGGAATTCCAAATAGGTATCACGTTTTGCAAATTTTGTTTGATCTCAACCAATAAGAAGTTCGTTTCGTAAATAAATTGACGAAGCTCCTCTAACTAATTCTATTCTGTTCTAAGAATCGATACTACAAGCAAAATGAAAGTTTATATTGAAACGGAACAAATGATCAAGAATGATGTTCATTGCACTAAAAACTTGTAGTTACAATCCTATTTGTTCCGGAGTGCCCCCTATTTCCCTCTTTCTGTTTAATCCGCTGAAGACTTCAAAAATATTCAAGGCTTTGATTCGCGTGACAGTTCAGTGCGATTACGTAACATGTGAGCAATAAAATCGGAAAGACAACACAATTATACAAACCATATGCATATTTGGAATATCCGAAGTAAGTAAAAGCTGTCAAGTCACTGTAAAAAGTGTCCTTGGTCAATGCTAGAAAGCGTAGCCAGGGGCTTTCAAATTACTGTCATCGAGACGGCACTAGAAATAGCAATGTGACTACATGCGACGCTATCCGGATAACTACAACGAAGTTATGTAGTTTCGGACGCTACGACACAGAAAATATAAGCTACGATACCAAAACGGAACGCATAAGATAAGTTTTTATTGGCAAACAAATGGTTGCGTTATAATTACATTTTTGTTTTTATAGTGTTTTAGAATGTTTTTAACACAGTGTCATATTTTATATTCATAAAGATGAAATAAGAAACCAAAAAATATTATTATTATTATTATTTTCGCACACGGGCGGGACTTGAACCAGCAACCTCTTGGCTGACCGGGCCAAACGCTCTATCAATTGACAGACGGTTAAAAAACAGACGTCTAGATGGCGCTAAGCGTCACGCAATGAGGTATCCATAAGAGACCACAAATTTCGCAGGGTCGGACTGACAGCACGGTAGCTCAATTGGTAGAGCGTTCGGCCCGGTCAGCCAAGAGGTTGCTTTGCTGGTTCAAGTCACGTCCGTGTGCGAAAAAAAAATGGTTTCTTATTTCATCTTTATGAATACAAAAGTGTTTTGTCACTATACACACTTAATAATATAAATTGTACTTGTAAAAAGCAACTTTGGCTTTTTCGAAACCGTCACATTAGCAATGTGACGGTGGCCGAGTGTTACAGGCATACGCCTGGATAGCGTAAGACACGGGGTTCGATGTCTCGTCAGACACACAGCCAAAGTTGCTTTTTACAAGAGCAATTTATATAAATAGTTGCGCGTTGCGTAGTAGTATACACACAATACCATAGTGTCGAATTTTGTTTTTCTTTGTAAGTAGACATCTCGATACGTAATCGGGCTATTGACGACACTTTTACAGCGCGTAGTACACGTACGCATTAGCATAAACCCAATCATAAAGTAACGCAGTCGTTTACGCCGTTTTGAGCTCGTAAAAACCATTATAAGTATACCGCCCACGGGAACTTCAGTATGCGGTAGCGGAGTTCATAAAAGAGACATTCTTTTTCGTACCTTGTACGGACAACGTCACGTCAAGGTAAACACTGCGGTATCTTATATAGTTGTAATAAGAGCTAGTTTGCAACAAAAGTGGGCAACCTGATTTGCTGGCCACTTTACAAGTAAATTATCGAACTTTAATCCAAAAGTTAGCGATTGCGTTTACCTATGATCCAATGCAGTACCCATTATGTCAAGTTATTGTGTCACCGTAACAGTAAGTAATGATGACCTAAGTTAGATGATACGACAATGCAATTTACGTAAACAACGTTAATAGCATTTACGTAAACGACTAATGGGGAAAAAGGCGTCCGATATATTTTTAAGTAATACTCGTAGCGCCAATAGTTCTAAAGTGCAATGGGTGAAATAATTGTATATTTTTATATCAAAGATCACAATAAACACGTTTTATTTTACTACAGCTAAGCAAAGATGTATGGAAAGCTAATATGATGTGGATAAATCTTTAAGTTCATTCCTGATAGCAGCTAATTGCTTTAATAAATTACTTTCCACCGTAAGAAAAAGCTCTTTTCCACCCGGCTATCAACACACAAATGTTTAACTTTCCAAACAGGAGATGAAAAAATAATTGCAGAATTTCTAATAAGCTTATTCATTTATTTTTGGTTATTACTCATTTAGCTTGTCAATTATCGTTAAATCTTATAAGAATAATTTAAAGCAGAACGATTTTTGTTTGACTTGTTACAAGGTAAACATATCAAAAGTCCCAGCCAATAAAGGTCCCATGTCGCTTGGATGCATAGTTTCATATATTTATGCAAAAAAACAAACAAAAAACCTTCAAACTCTTCTCCTTCTGCAGACTCAAAAGGTACGCGCTGGGAGTTTTGATATGGTTAACATACTAGTCAAAACAAAGTTACGAAGTCAAAAGTTGTGTTCCTTTTTTAATAAGCTAATTACAAATTACAACTAATGAAAATTTTAATACCTAATCATATCGAAAATAGGCACTGACTTGTTTACTTTCAGTTTTTATCCTTTGTTTGTAACTGAAAGCTGAAATATTGGCTGTCTCGTCCGCAGATGGAAATAAAATGTCGATCTATGTCGGCCGGCGTCTCATCTGTCTAAAATGGAAGCGGAGCTGTTCCGATCTGATTCCTCTTAAATTAATTTGTGCAGGTTCTTCCAAAAGGGGTTCGCCTTGACCTACATTTCAACTGAGAACGTCTTAAACGCTCCATTAAATGTTGGGATAAGCTCTCAATAGAACATTTTAGTTGATTGGACATAACTAAATAAACGATGAATTTCCACATCTAAGATCCCTTACACACTGCGACTTTTAGCATCACTGCAGTCGCCCATTTTGAAAACGCGCTTGTATCGCGACTGTATCGATACTTACTAAAAGTAGCGCAGTGTGTAAAGGTTGACATTTTGCGACTGCATCGATGCTAACGCGTGTTAGCATCGCGACTGCATCGCTGCTTAAAGTCGCAGTTTGTAAAGGGTCCAAATTTCGATTGATATTAGTGCGTGCCTTGATAAGAACGTACCTTGCGTATCACTTACATAACTGGAGATGATTTAAAGTGTAGTTCAAAAAATGTTGAATTACCTGAAAATAAAAAAATAATATTTAATACATCGTGCATGATAGTAACATTTAGTAAATATTCTGTAAGATTTTTGTCTATCTACAAAAACAATAATAATTGGCATAAATTATTAATAAATAAAATATGACACTGTGAGTGTTAAAAACATTCTAAATCAATAATAATTAGATTTCTATCTGTTAACACTACCAATATAGGCGGTCCATTATATCGCACTATAAGGTCAAGTAGTTTTAAGTGATATTTTTTTAACGCTGTCTTTGCATACATCATAGAAATAAAACATAATCGTATATTTTTATCAAAACGGAGTTTATTTTTTTCTTACAAAGTATTTTTTTTTAAAACAGCACCCTGACGATTTTAAAAGTTATCGACGTCATTGGCTTCGCCTCTCTCAATTCAATGCCCAATCCTTCTTTTTATCTAATTTTACTTAACCTGAATATTGAAAATAATTACCATTAAATCTAATTTTCTTATAACTAGCGTATACCCAGTGCTTTCCACAAAATACAAAATATAATTTCTGTAACTCTGTGTACGCATGTTAAGTTTTACGGTCTAGAGCATATTATTCGATATCACTATTTTAACCTTTAATGCCTGTAAAATGTTTTGTGTACCAAATAATATATTTTTTTTTTAAAAAAATAGTGGTCCCCTGCAAAAAAAAAACATGTTTCATTTATTGCTGAATCGGCCCTTTAAATATTATCACTTCGAAACGAGGTGATCTTTTATAAATCAATACTTTTTTATCGGATGTCAAAAACGATTTATTGAACAGTTTCGAATATCGCATTGTAAATAATATAAATTTCACAGTATTATAGTCGTTTAGAGCTTGAGGCTAAGCGATGCTACACACCCATCAATAAATCGCATTGATCGCCTTTTTTGTTTGTGAATCATCGGGGTTATAAACTGTTAGAATAACAAGGCCAAATAAAAGACAATCAGTAATAATTTTTGCCACAGATCTTAGAGCTTATGCAATGATATAAGCGTCGCTATTCGCTAATCTAAATAATTTCTTAGGCTTGTTTCACAGCGACGTGTCTGTATCTAGTGTGACGCGCGCGCGTGCTGTGAAATTAGCCATCATAATTATGATGAATGATGATGGATATATATTCATTACCTGGCAAAGAAACAAGAGATAAAATATGAAATGTATAGGTTTTTCAAGTGCGTACCCAAAACCAATGTAAAAAGACTTCATCAACTTCTATGCGAGGCATTAACTTTGTCGCATAAGCTAAGTAGTTAATGAATTCTTGAAGAAATAAGGTATAATTTACCATAAAGAATAGATATAATACCATCGATTGATCGCGGTCACACACACACACACTAAAGACACAAACATATACAGGGGCCTTATTTTTTAATCACTCGTGTCAAAATGGCGTGTGATATTCATAGATTAATGTCCGATTTTCGATTGAAAAACCAGTTAAAGCCCACACAGAAGTAAAATATTACTGAATTTTTTTAGTAATTCACGTATATATTTTGCTCGATTTTCGTTGATTTTCAGTTTAGTTTCGAACGAAAATCACGCGCCATATGTAAGCGAATGATTAAAAAACAGAGCTCTGGTCTGACCTTATGTTTTATTTATTTAAGCGCCTAATTAACTAACCCCAATTAATTCACTATCTGCCAATCAAACGATATTAGTATTAGCAGGCTTAATAGTTGATAAGATTTACATTTTTGATTATACTGTATCATTTGGCATGTGATACATGGATCGTTTAAGGTTTCCGTTTCCCACGATTGTCTAATAATTGGAATAAAAATACAATGGAGACTATAGTTTACCTACATAAAATATTATACTGTACAAACTTATATATATTAATTTTGAATGATATTCAGTTTAAATAATCGCCATTATGAAATTTATGTACTAGGAAGTAAAACTAAAATATAATTTTAAAAAAGTATACATTGTTGCCTTTATTTGTATTTCAGATATTAATTTGCAGTGATAAAAATAATAAAAAAACATAATCACTTATTTGTAAAAAAAGGTATTTTACCTCAGCAATATATTTTTTTCTCAAACGCTCTCCGTGCGGCGAATCGAATTGTTTCGATTGCATTGTTTCGAAATAGTAAACGAAATATGAAGAAATTGATCAAGTCTATGTTTCACAGTTAATAATAATAATGTCATTTATTTCAATCATCAAAAGGACCGTACAATTACAATTTTGACGACCTCCGTGGTCGAGTGGCTAGCACGCTGGTTTCAAGCGTCGCCATCTCGTGAGGTTCCGGGTTCGATTCCTGGTCGGGTCAATGTAGAAAATGATCTTTTCTATATTGTCTCGGGTCTGGGTGTTGTGGTTCCACCGTTGTGTCTGATTTCCATAACGCAAGTGCATTGGCTACTTACTTTGGGATCAGAGCAATGTATGTGATTGGTGTCCAATATACATATATTAATTTTTTATTAAATTAGTTTTAAAATAATTTGAATTAAAAAATAATATTCTATAATATAAATGAATTATTTATATATTATATTTTATATAGAATTATTTTTAGTTAAAACGACTGTAAGTTTGATCATCAGTTTATCATTCAAGATTATTTAGATGAAGGTAAGTTTTGTGGTCTGGCCGAGTATTTGTTTCGTTCTGTACAAAAATAAATGGATGGGTCAAATCATTATATCTAAAACCTTGCAACGATCCAAAAATACAGTTATTCGCGCATATTAAATGTTATATGAATAACATCCTGACCGCTAATCAAACAGCAACCTGCTCGAATGAGCCAATAAAAGAGTTTATGGTTGTTTAGCCGATGCTTTTAGCAGCTTATTTTTTTTTGTTCTTCAAAATCAAAATATACCAAGGTGAACCAATACAGTATGTAAATTTTATTAATACAAACTAAGTCTTCTTGTAAATAAGTAATTATATACCATTTTAAAATGTAAAATCATCACACTGTGTCATCTATGAATAGCTCTTTCACCATTATGGGCAAGTAAACTTAAGTTTTAGAACCAATAGCAGCGAAGCTAAGTTACAAACAGACTGATTCTTCTGCCAACACATACAGATGCAATGTTCATTTCGGACCAGACCATGGTTCCTCCTACCACTGAGCAAGTAATCACTGCTCTTACGAAATTACGGCTAAGGCAGCGGCCAGTTATAACAAAGATTCGTACAGCACGTAGAAGATACGATAGATATAGACAGACGACCTTGTAAAGATCTCAGGATCAAACTGGATGCAAACCGCTAGTGATCGGTCGCTGTGGAAAACCGTGTGAGAGGCCTATGTTCAGCTGTGGACGTTCTTTGGCTGAAAATGATGATGTAGAAGATTCTCATCAACCGAAAGTGTCGGGGAGTGCCTACGATAATTCCCAGTCGGTGAGCTGACTCACTCATCGCTGAGTCACGCAGCGAATCTTCAGTTCAACGGCCAGTGAAAAAAACTCAGTGGAGGCTGTCTGGAGAATTTGCCCAATAAACATTCAAATTAGAGGTCGTGACACGCTATCGATGGAAAATGGTAATTTAAAAACCAACACTGGCTTAAAAAGTAATTTAGGATAGAACCAGATCCAAGGATATTTTAATAGTGATTTAAAGGTATGCTTGACTGGTATTTAGAATTAATGAGTAAAAGGTTAAGGCAATGAAACCTATTTAACAATGTTCTAATAGAACTATGGTATATTGCAATATTGGTTGTGCACGAAAATTACTTGTTTACAAAAACGTGTGATATAAAATTTATTATATTATTGATTCACGGGTCAAAAGTGCAGTAAGCAATAAGATAACAACCCAAATATTAGGTAACTGATATCACAGTTATTATTATTTGACGCCAGAGCCAATAAATATGAATACATAATGTGTTCTCCGATTAATGTTTTCTGTATGTTTAGTATTATAGGCAGTCAAGATTTATGATGCTATTTTTTTTAGTTCGCCAAACATACTGATCCTCAATCTTCTTCTTCTAGTTAGAATCAATACCACGTCATGCAGAAATTGCAGATTTGTTATAGTCTTTACAAAAAAGTCCTTGAAACTTTGTCAACTTAGGTTTATGGACTCACGAACAATTAACCCGGATACTTAAATATAAATATGATATATGCCAGAAACGTTAAAATGCTTGTTTGGTTTATTAATTTATTAGAAAATACACTTTGAATTTAATCGGATGATAGGTTAATTATTTTCCGAGATCAACCCTAGTATTATCTCAAAATTACCAATCTTATCTGTTAACGAGGTTTCAAAACAATAGCGTGTAGAAACCAAACCACATTATAAAACCCGGTTAACCTCCCTGATTCGCGTGTCACCGCGTCCTGCTGGCGTCCTAACCCGAATACTAAAACGTGGTTTTATGCGATAATTCGGCGGATAGACGAATATTATGTTTCCGTGATAAACCATGAGTTATTACCGGTTATTACGGCGCGTTCACACTGGCATGCGCTTTGTTGCGACGTCGCTTTATAAATAACAGACATCGCCAGGCCGGAATGTGAAAGAGGTAGGCGTATCGCCAACCGCTAAACTGGATGTAAAGCTGCCAACAGGATAATATGATGGATTTTAATGTGGCATAGACTTTATGTATCTTATACCGGTAAACAAGAAGCTGCCCAATGGAAGAATATACAGGGTTTAAAAAAAATATCTGCTTTCCTTCTCGGTAGAGATTCTGTTGCTAAAATACAATACATTTTTGTATGGTTTACCAACATCGAAATCCCAATTTTTTTTACTTCTCCATTCAAACTACCATCATCTGATCGGCACTCTAGTACAGGGAAGTGAAATATTTATTTGGAATTACGATGTTGATCCCATACAAAAAGTTATTGTATTTTAAGCATGAGAATCAACCCCAAGAAGAAATAGGTACAGTTAATTTTGATAGACCCTATATGTAAGCTATTGTACCGTTTCAAATATTAAAAAGCGAATTTTAGCAACCTATAAAAATTAAAAATTAAATTCCATTTCGTTATATCCATAAGTTTAGTTTCAATTAAGCTTCTTTCTAAACCATATTAGTTACTTAAAGGAGGCATACTTCCTTCCAATTTGCGATCTCTTCATAACAACAGTATTGGTAGAATTGACACAACAAAAGAACAGTAATTGCATCGTGATCCGCGATCGTAGAGAGGAAAAGGTCAATGACTTTATTTGCGAGTCTCGAGTTAGTCAGTTTTCGTAAGTACACGTCTAAAAACATTGAATTTCCAAATAATTTAGGCATTTCTCGGCCTATTAAAAATGTGTTGTATGTTGTAACAAAGCAGGACAAAGCAGCTCTATCTTTTCTAACAAACAAATCTATATTAATATTAGAAAGGTGAAGAGTTTGTTAGTTTGAACGCACTAATCTCAGGAACTACTGGACCGATTTGATTATTTTTTGTGTTGGATATATCTTATTTATCGATTTAGCTTTAGCATAGATAATTCTGCGACGCTGCGAAGTCGCGGGGGAACGCCAGTTATTAATAAATAAACATGGTGTACACCTGCGATATCATTACTTAGTGTAAACATATTGCTAGCTAATAAATACCTGGTGACTGATTTGCTTATAGCAGACCAAAGGTCACACGCCAATCATCATCAAATGAATCATGGCAGACCAAACGTGACATAATCTATGCGTAAGGCACTATGAATCCACGCCATAGCTGAACAATAAACACACATACAATACTCCTATTATAGTTCCAACGAGGCTATGATATCACAAAAACGTAAAATTATTTAAATAGCAAGGACCAAATGGGGTTTTCTGCAATCACCTGTACCTAAGTCAAGAATGTAACAGGTGAAAGACTAAAGTCAATCGAGCTCTAGTTTTTAATTACTCGCGTCAAAATGGTGTGTGATTTGCTCAGATTAATGTACGATATTTTATGTCAAATCAGTAGAAATCCACGCGAAAGTGATTTAAAAAGATATCTCATTTTTGCTACTACTACCGTCCATATGAAGCGTGATAATAGTGTATTTTAATTGATTTTCTGAGTATTATTTTCTATTTGAGAGAGATTCAAGAATAGAGCTCCTCAACTACGCGTCGCTTCCATATCGTAAAAAGTCGTATTGTTTAGATGACACTATGTTTTCCTTATAAAACTGCTCTTGATTACTTCAATAAGATTTCCAACGCAGCTATTGATTAAATGGATGACTATTGAATAATTCCATCACAGAGGCATTCAGATCTAACTAAGTAATCTTCCACAACGTACAGACAAATGAGTGGGTCCATTGTTCCATAGACTTTGTCATCGATTCAATGAATATGTTTAATAATAAACATTGCGTAACGGTCGCCTAGGCAGCTCTCACAACAGAGCATTAGTTAAACAGTCACATATTTATACGAGCTCGAATACTGCGAATTGTCCTATAATTTCAACTATTAGTTATTCTTTTGTATGCTTTAAGAATAATTTATAGAAACATTTAAGAAAAGTCTAGGTCCAAGAATTGTTTTTCTAAAAGACGATTTTACCAAAGTCAGATAGGACTTATCCGATCGAATAAGTATAAAACCGGTTATAAAATGACATTCACATATATTATTGCTGATAAAGAGGTAACGTTTTGAATAAAGAGATGGTAGTAGCGCTTTGGTAGTGATACAGAAGTGAAGTAACCTACAGCGCGGTCATGTTTGGATGGGTGACCATTCCGACTATATAAGTGACGTATATCACGTGCATCTCCGTTCTTCGGAAGGCACGTTAAGCCGTTGGCCCTTTCTTATATCGGTTGATTAGTCGTTAAGCTTAATCAGAGGCCTTATGGGAGGCATGATAACATCTGACAGCAGGGTTAGTCGTTTGCCTTGCAAGCACCCCTCCACCAGCCCTCACTGAGCCCGCGTGGTGGAGTATGGCTCGAACTACCTCATAGTTGAGGTAAGGCCCATGCCCAGCAGTGGGACGTTACAGGCTAACTTTACTTACTTACTTACTTAGGCGTTTGGTATTTCGCCACGTATTCGTTATCTGACGTTGGAAAAATCGACTCGAAGAGAATCATAACAAAAAAATTACAAAATAAGCTGCATCTCAATGCTCTATAAGCTAACTCTCCTAAAACAAATCCTATTATGAGCACATCCCATGACGAGCACATCCACAAAAATAGGAAAATTAAATAAATAAACATTTAGAATTACCTATTATTCTACTCAACACGCCTTAACATTTTCTTGGCGACTTATAACACGTCCGCAATATCCATAACTCAATGGCCGTAAAAATCAAAGCAACACAATATCTCTCAGCGCCACAAGATTGAGCAGATTGTTATAAGTGATGCGTCTGCGCAGTAGGGGTCGACCACTCAGTAGTCACGAACAGCTATAGATAATTTGACTTATCGATAGCCTACCAGCCAGCAGTCTGAAGCACAAGAAAATTTAAATTTTGACATTGGAATTGATATCAGAAAAACTTCAGATTTTTACTGCATCAAATATCATTTTTATTTACGTATGTATTTAAAAAATCTAAAAGTTTATTAATTTTTCAAAAATAGTTATAAATATCTTCTCAATAAATTCCTAAATTTAAAACCTTGTTTGACATAGAAACTATGTCGAGAATTCCACAACTGAGGCTTTAAACAAGTGCCAACGCTAACGCTCAAAAGTTTATTCCATTCGTAATTATTGTCATTTTCATACATTTTTTAGCGTTTTCTTTTATAGATTAATTCTGATCATATGCCACCTATATTGAACTCCTGAGAAAAAAACAGAGTACCGATGGTAATTGACTATTAAAGTAATCAAATGGTTTCCTATGGAGGAATCGATACTAGAGGTATAATAAAATGATCTCAAATAAAACTGTAATCACAAACCTTTTCAGTGATGATGTTACGATAGATTACTATCCGATTACAAGTTTACAAGATTAGTGCCGAATACTATCGGAATACACTTGCCTGTAGCACAGTAGACAAAGTCACCATGTTTCAATTATACTTTACAAACTATCGATAGTTTGACTTTTGATGTTACACAACATTATCTATTGGCGACGGCCCCACCTCGCGAATCCTCGCGGAATCTCATAACTTTATTCATATTAACTTTTTAATTAATTTAAAATGCAGTACGTGACTCATAGTCTGTAAAATAGAAAAACCCCAAGAGCCTCATAAATATTTTAAACATTTATCTTTTTTGTTAATGAATATTGGACACACCGTTTTTTGTGAACCATGCGAGCTTTTGCCTTTCTTATTTTATGTATTCCATGTAGTAGTACACGTAATATAAAGACAAGTACAAAAACCGTTGATTTCCGAGAAATACATTAAGCATGCGACATACAAAGCAGACATTTGGCGCCCAACAAATTGTATGGATTGTATGTATGCGGGTGATGAGAACGAGAACAAGGAAGTAATTTCGCATTCTATATCCGTGAACAATACGGCCTATTTCTCCTTTGCATCAAAAACAAAAGAAATTGATTTGTATCAAACAAAACCGCGACGGGCGAATATCTGATCCGTACACCAAAGAAGTTGAGGACTTCTGAGCTTTATGTCTCCTGACATAAAGTTAGAATTACAGGCAATCTTCTTGGTAACTCTATTGGCGAGGTTCCACGGAGTCGTCTCCGTGCGATATGTCAATAGTTCCGAGCTAAATGGAGGAGTGTCACGTGTCATTTCGTTATTTTTACGCTCGAGATGCCGCGGTTTGCGTTACCAAATATTTTTACGACCGGGAATAGCTATTGCATTTACGATTTATTTCCATTCACAACAATACGATGGGTTATAAATATCTAGATTATTTATTTTGCTGGTTTCAGCTTCAGTTTCATTTGGCAGAATATTGAGATCAGAAAATTGGAAGGCATTCCCGAAAACTAAAAGTGCTTTCAACATTCTAGGAAAAGCTACATATATATGATATTGAAATGTGAAATAAAGTTATTTAAAAAAACAACGCCTTGAGTTCTAAATCCTCAAACTGAAGAATGCATTGCGTATTTAGCAGCGTTTAGCAAACTCGCTCAACTGGTGGCCTGGATTATCTAGAACCCAGTAACATGGCAAGTTACTCTTCTTCCATAAACAGGGCAGCACTTCCGTTCGAGTTCAGACTGCGAGCTTTCCCGCATTATTATAAGTAAAATCAATAAGCGCACTCGCATCGCATTGTAATAGTATTTTCTGGTAAGTTATTTATTGCACGGCAATTTTCCGCAGGCTCGCAATAAAAAAAATGACAGAATTGTATTCGGTTTTTCCATTGCGATTTTTATCGACATTTTCTCTGTATGTAAAACTGCGTAATGGCATGGACATTTTACAATGTAGATCTGAGATATATTGCCTTTGTTTCTCATAATTTAAATGTATAGCTTGGACTCTGTTAAGGGTTTCTGTAAACAGAAATTTCATTACGATATTACATTTAGAGCAAGAAGATAAAAACCGTAAACAATTACCACCTTTACGTAATTCAAGAGTATCATATCCATTGCAACACAACACTTTTATTATGTACGCTTATATTAATGAACATAATGCATTAATTTTACGTCAATAAGATTGCAAAAGTTATGAGGCCCTGAATTTAATTTTTTTGGAGAATATTAAGTAAAAATTGATATTATCACTAGGGCAAATCTTTTTTTACACGATATAACCAAAACAAATGAGATTGGTATGTGTTCAGCATTCATGTTTGTACATTTTCGATCTTTTTAACCCTATGCCAATTGTGCAAGTCGAAGGAAAGTAAATCACACTGCAATGATTACGTGCTCTCCCCATTTAAACGTTCATAATATAGCCTCGGTGTACCAATAATTTATTACGGATTATCGTTTAATCCGTATAAAGGCATAACGTTCATTTTCAGCTCAGTGCACTATACGGCCATAAAGAGGGGTATTAGTTATATTTCTCTAACATATTGTGACATTTAGTAGCTCAGAAACTGTTTTATCACTTGGTAAGTTCTGCTCGATACTATCACAGCATAATGTTCCAATAAAATGTTTTAATCCTATTTAAGACTTTTCGAATGAAAAGGATTTACACTTATTAATGATAGAGAGGAATAACAAATGAGTTAGGCAGTCTATTTTGACCTAATCTCTAACTTTACTTACTTAACAACTTTCAGAAGATATTAAGTATAATATTTATACAAAAATAAACTTGACACATTGGGAAAGACTTCAAAATCATTTTTTAAATTACGTATATTGTCAAATACTTTTTAGATCTACATTGTAAGAACATTCGAAAGTATGTTCTTATTGACACACAGAAATATATATATTTAGCAGAGGTATTAGTGTGTATAGACCGTGTAGATCGATACGTAATCCGTATATCACGAAGATATATCTGACATTTCGTATCGTAACGAGAAAAAACTGCGACCGAGGATATACGCCGGATGTTAACGAAGCCAGCTTTATACCAATTTCAACCTTATACACGCATTAAATTCTTTGACAAATATTTGCATAAGTATTGTTGTACCTATTTGTCTAACTAGCCAATCAGTAATACAGAAGATATGTTTTTCTTAAACTAAGTTTTTTGAACTCTAAAGCTACTGTAAGAAAGCAAAGTAAAGTTGCCTGTAACGTCCCACTGCTGGGCAAAGGCCTTACCTGAACTATGAGGTAGTTTGAGCCATACTCCACCAAGCGGGCTCAGTGCGGATTGGTGAAGGGGTGTTTGCAAGGCAAGCGACTAACCCTGCTGTCAGATGTTATCAAGCCGCCCATAAGGCTTACTGTAAATAAGTTTTATCCTTATAATCCTCAGTATATCCACTATGCCAGTGAAATAGGAGATATTTAAATTATCCCATGCTTTTTTCATAGGAGAAAAGAAATCAGTCGTCCATGAAGTAAAACTTGAAAATCATTTTTTTTTGCAGGTGTAAGTATTACAATAGTAACTGACTGTAGGCCGAAGTAACTAAATGAGCTTTATCAATACAAAAGCGAAGGTTTAATGGGTAAGTCGGTAACAGCCGCGGCCTGAATGCGGAATGGAGTTGCGTAAGTGGGTGGCGATGGAACTTCGCAGTTCGATTGAAGAACGATGGCCTGGCAACTTTTCGTATTAGAACTAGGCAAATCGATATAAAGGTGATTCAATCGAGTTCACAAAGTACAGTTGTCACAAAAGTAAGTGATTTTATTGCAATTTAAATATTTTTATTTATAGGTTAAGTACTTATTTTAATATTATCAAGAGTACCTGTTACATGTGTTACAAAACTTACAAATCAGCAAGGTGACAAACAATCAAATATTGTACCTACGCTACGTTACTTTTACAGATTTTAACATCTAAAGAATAACATCAAAACTATACACAAATACCTAAACATGCCAAAAAGGTAACATTACTATCCGCCTATCAAACCATAAATAAAGCGATCGGTAAGTACATATTTTTGAACCGAGCATAAAAAGTGTACACAAAAAGTTATCTTTGTAGATTCAAGTTCATTCACATGAGATCATAGACTCAAAGCAAATAATCAGCTTAACTATAAATCAAATAGAAGTGTTATTATCCGTGTCACCCATGCGTGTTACAAAATTTACTCATGCGACATTATTTTAAGCAATTTGACGCTAAATATACCACGGGGAATACATTTTTTGCAACATGTGATCGCAATGAGCCGAATAATTTGCGTTGATAGCTCGAGGTGTTAAATAAATGGTTTCGCAAAATGGTTCTCGTTTTAAACACGATTACATTTTTTTAGACTAGGAACACGAAAGTAGCACTTGAAAGTCAGGTCCTCAAATTCAAAGACAATAGAAATTAAATCTGAATAGTTTAGTTAGATAATTCAATACTGCGGCTATTAGAAAACACGCTTCTCAGATTGTAACATATTCTATTGTGGTCATAATGTCTTAACCAGGGCTTATGACAAAACTACTAACATTCCACTTGAGAGATTTAGTACTTCGAACATCAAAAATAAAACCTCTGGAGACTGAGCAAAATGTCAAATGCACGGCAATTTTTATGACATACCTAACTAGACTCGGAACATGTGCCAAGGTCACGGATAAAAGCAATTGTTTTCTGTTGGAAATTCCAAGAATGTGTGATGTCACCCGAACAAGAGCGGGCAAAAACTAGCCGCGCCGCGTGACAGGAATGGAACATAAGGTTTTCACTCCGAAACGAAGCTAAAAACTGGGTAGAAACACATGACTAGATTTCCACCCCTCGGAAAATTCACTTTTTCTTAGTTCCACGATGATAATGACGTACTTGCATCTTAATTTGTATTACAACATGGAATCATTAAATGATTAATTTGTAAAACCACAGTCAATCTGCAGACTATCGTGTGTAAATTATTATGAAAGGTGGAAATTTTACAGGTTAAAAGGCCTACTTTATTTTTAGCAATAACCCATATGATAAGTAGATAATCATAAAAACAAAAGCGTTTTCTAAACGTATCAAAAGCAGTCACGTCTTTTCAACCTTCAGCTCAAAAACGCCCCGTGAATTTTGAAACTCACAAGAGTTACAAGTCAGGTGGATAGATACAGTCACGAACGGCAAAAGGGAACCAGTGCTTCAATTTTAGATCGTATTGCAAAGAGTTAAGACACATGTGTGGACATTGTTCTCTTTAGTATCAGGTACTGCTGCCACGGGAAATCTTTCGGACGTGCTTGCAAAGAGACACGGCTAGATTGCATTTCAGTTTGCAGTTTGCAAAAAATACAAATATTACTTTGGAGTTAGAAGGATTTGCTTCATGCCGTTTAGCGTTTAGGTTTGATTTGCTATCAATTACATAGCGTACAGCGCTTTCTTATTGTGGTACACTCATTATTAGTTTTATGCTGCTTTTCACGGCACGTCCTACTTTTACGAAAACCTAATACTATTTTAATTTTCGGTAGATTATTATTTCAATTCATCCAACGCGTTGTGGCAAGAAATTTTCATTTTATAACGAACGGTTTTCGCCACCTAGACGTCCTCGTACCTCAGCGCTGTAAGGGTGGTGGAGCGAAGTCACTGCCTTATTGACGTCATTGAATAATATAAAAAACTGATCTATTTAAGCTTCAAAACAAATACAGCCGTCACTGTAGCAATAGCTGTCGATAAGTATGGGCGCTTTGATCGCGCCGCGTGGGACCGGACCGCGGACCGTGGCACCTCGGCTCGGACCATCCTGCACTTGCAGGGGTGACACTTTTGTATACCTATCTCATTTTATTCAGCTGCTGGGGCACTACTATGAAAAAATATGTTCGTAGTAGGCCTCTAGTTTTCAGCATATTCGAAAAGAAGATCGAAAATACAATATGTTATTAACATATGTTAACAAGCTTTAGTGATAGCTGTTTCTCTCTCTTCTTAATCGTTCACTCATTGCTGAGTATAGTGACTCCGCTGTGTCTGTCACTTGGTGCAGTGTGGCGCTGATCGGTGAATCTAATCGCTCGGCCTCTCGCTCTTTTTTCCCTCCACTTTTCCTATTACCATCTGAAACCTTTTAACGGGCAACACAAAGTGAAGTTCGGTAATCTTACCCGATTCAAAACTAAAACTAAATCCCGAAGTGGGCAGCCCTGAACCGCGCCGGACACTGATTGATATTGATAGCGGGGAAGTGTCAGCCGCGGCCGAAACGCCCGGCCCAAGATTGATACGATGACATTCGTTTTCAAAGGCCCTACTCTATGAGGCATTTGAAAACTTCTCAGGGAGCTAACGTACGGAAGGCAATCTAACCTCGGCGTCGTATTGCAGCTGCAGATAACAAAAAATATTGAACATTGCTTTGTCTTCGGCTGCGATTGACTTGTTAACTACTAAGTACTGCAGTCGACATCACAGCGATTATACATCAATATCACATTAATACAATAATGTACCGTTGATCGTCTTTCCATGTATCGGCAACAGCTTTCTTCAAGTGCTGGGTCTCGATTTACACGTTAATTGAACATTTTCCGTGTGGTAATTTCATTACAAGTTTCACCGTAAAATCGAAAAAAAAAACATTGACGGAAGAAATCGAAATGCATACACATTGTGACCCTGTTAAAGGAAAACCTGTTGTTTCCTCAGAAAAGAAAATTTAATCAGTGACCTCATTTCGTATACAAACTGCACAAAAATTGGCTCCCTGTTCGCAAATCAAACTTCGAACATGTATCGATCACCTGCGAACGTCGCGCGCCGATACCCGCGACACCGCGCCTCATTATCACAGAAAAGAAAAGTCCATACGATTATTTTTTCTAAAGTACTTGATTTGTAACACATATCACGTTACTCGTACTTTCAAGTCTGTCATACTTTGATTTACATTAATTTCCCTAGAATTAGGGTCAAAAACGCCTCAAGCTGTAAAACATGACTTTGACAGTAGAGGCCCTGGCGCGGAAACAGCGGATTCAACGTTTAATTCACTCCCACGATCAATGAATAGTTACCGGGTTAAGTTACGCTTCTAAAATATTAGTATTTGGGCAGTAAATTAATTAGAGAAAAAGAAATAGTTGCGCTTATGTTGTGTTCGCAAAGAGAGTGAAGAGTTTAAAAGCCTTTAAAAATCTTGTTATTTATCAGTTATACTTATTATCATATTCATATTCATACTCCGGAGTTTTGAAGCATCGCTAGCCCGGTTTTTATAATGTTTCAACGCAATGTAGGCGCCACGTTTTAAGTCTACACGCATAATGGAAATGTCGTGAAAACAACTCCACTTCGCAATCAATTATATAATGACTAGCGGTCCCCCGCGACTTCATCCGCGCGTTTAGAGTTTGCTCCCTCCCCTCCCGTCACAGCGTCATGTTTTATATCCTAAAGCCTTTCTCGATAAATAAGCTATCCAACACAGAAATATTTTTTCAAATCGGTCCAGCAGTTCCTGAGATAAGCGCGTTCAAACAAACAAACTCTTCAGCTTTATAATATACTAGCGGTCCCCCGCGACTTCGTCCGCGCGTTTTGAGTTTGCTCCCTCCCCTCCCGTCGCAGCGTCATGTTTTATATACTAAAGCCTTTTTCAATAAATAAGCTATCTAACACAGAAATATTTTTTCAAATCGGTTAAACAGTTCCTGAGATGAGCGCGTTCAAACTAACTCTTCAGCTTTATAATATAATTAGCGCAAGCGCACGTTGTACTTGAGCTGCGAACATTATTTTGGTGCGGAGTTATGTGAAAACTGTGATAGCTCCTATGATATTTATTGGAATCAAATGATATAAAGGGCAACTTTGTTCTAAATGAAATGCTCGTGATGATGAATGTATTTATTTTGATAAGAATAAATAACTGTGTGTATAATACACCTCTAAAAATGATGCATTATTTTTTTACAAATTTATTAACATAAAAAAGGTTGTAGTAAGTCAACCATAAAAGATAGACATATGCTGTCGCGGACTTTATTATAGAACTCTTAATGCTGAACAATCTTGTCATACATGGTTTTTGTGTAACTTTAGCGGTTTCCGCAGCGTACGCAGCGGAAGCTCTCAAAAGGAATATCTTTCTCCCGTTTTCGCAACGTTTTTCATTGCTGCTGTGGTCTTGTGAGTCGTATCTTTATGTAATATAGCTTATAGCCTTCCTCGATAAATGGACTATCTAACATAAAAAGAATTTTTCAAATCGGGCCAGTAGTTTCTGAGATTAGCGCGTTCAAACAAACAAACAAACAAACAAACAAACTCTTCAGCTTTATAATATTAGTATAGACTAGCGGTCCCCCGCGACTTTGTCCGCGCGTTTTGAGTTTGCTCCCTCCCCTCCCGTCGCAGCGTGATGTTTTATATTCTAAAGCCTTTGTCGATAAATAAGCTATCCAACACAGAAATATTTTTTCAAATCGGTCCAGCAGTTCCTGAGATAAGCGCGTTCAAACAAACAAACTCTTCAGCTTTATAATATATTATAGCGCAAGCGCACGTTGTACTTAAGCTGCGAACATTATTTTGGTGCGGAGTTATGTTTAAACTGTGATAGCTCCTTAGATATTTATTGAAATCAAATGATATAAAGGGCAACTTGGTTCTAAATGAAATGCTCGTGATGATGAATGTATTTATTTTGATAAGAATAAATACCTGTGTGTATAATGCACCTCTAAAAATAATGCATTATTTTTTACAAATTTATTAACATAAAAAGGTTGTAGTAAGTCAACCATAAAAGATAGACATATGCTGTCGCGGACTTTATTATAGAACTTTTAATGCTGAACAATCCTGTCATACATGATTTTTGTATAACTTAAGCGGTTTCCGCAGCGTATGCAGCGGAAGCTCTCAAAAGGAATATCTTTCTCCCGTTTTCGCAACATTTTTCATTTCTGTTGTGGTCTTATGAGTCGTATCTTTATGTTATATAGCCTAAAGCCTTCCTCGATAAATGGACTATCCAACGCAAAAAAAAAATCAAATCGGGCCAGTAGTTTTTGAGATTAGCGCGTTCAAACAAACAAACAAACAAACAAACAAACTCTTCAGCTTTATAATATTAAGTATAGATTTAATTTTCAAACTCTATGGAACCTCCAGTTTTAATATAATTTTGACTGGAACAACTTGTACGGTTTATAATTATAGCCTACAAGTATAAGTATACGTAAGACTCTTTACACACTGCGCCTTTAAGCAGCGATGCAGTCGCGTGATTTGAAAACGTGCTTCAGCATCGCGACTCACGCAATGAACAGATATAATTTAGCATCGATGCAAAAGCGCGACTGCATCGATGCTAAAGCTCTTTAATATTCATGCATTCGCCAAAATTCAGTAAATAATTTGTCAATTTCCAGCTTCTTCATCGCGACTGTATTGATACTAACGCGCGTTACCATCGCAACTGTATCGATGCTAAAAGTCGCAGTGCGTAAAGGGTCTAAGTGGTAAGTATGCAACAAATATATATGATTGCTCAAACACGCAAACCTAAGACACGAAAGAAGATACCCGACCCTACAATCCTTTGTTAGGGCTCTGACACACTTGACTACGGCTATGGCCAACGACATCAAACGACGTTTATCTAAAGGTGGTTGAAAGTTTGTCACTGAAATGACAGAATGAAATCATTTATTGCGAGTAACAAAGACTCATCGTTCTAGGTAGATATTTTTAAAAACTATGTATGTTAGTGCAATACAATAAAAAAACATAATTAATTAAACAAAATAAAAATACAAGATACAAGATGAAAACAATAGTTAATTAAAGCGGCCAATTCTGCACCACTGCCCCCGAAATGGTACGTGATCAAAATTACTGAAAGCAGCAGCTCTCAGATTACGCTTCTAGGATAAGCCAATCTCAACGCCGTTTGCACAGCAACGCATTCGCATGTGGCATCGATGTATCTAAATCATACCAATAACCAGCAGGGCTGAAACTAGAGAAGGGAGTCGCTGACTATTTATAACCTGTATATATCTAGCTTTGCTACAGCGAGATATAGCCGCATTGACGACCTCCCTGGTCGAGTGGCTAGCGCGCTGGTTACAAGCGTCGCCATCTCGTGAGGTTCCGGGTTCGATTCCCGTTCGGGTCCATGTAGAAAACGATCTTTTCTATATTGTCTTGGGTCTGGGTGTTGTATTGTGGTACCACCGTTGTTTCCGATTTCCATAACACAAGTGCTTTAGCTACTTAGCTTGGGATCGGAGCAATGTATGTGATGTTGTCAAATATTTATTTCTTATTTATTTATGTGAATGCGTTGGTGTACTTATGGCGTTATGGAACGTCGACGATCATTTCGTTTCTTATGTCTTGGACAGACCGGCCGTCCGTGTGTAAGGTCCATTAGGTTGCATTGCACAACGTTAAACGACAGTCGTCAATACAAATATACGAGTTTGTCGAAGTGACTTATTGATTTGCGTTAGTTTGAGAAAAACCCATGCTTATTTATGACGGTATTTAACTAGTAGTCTTGCATGACTCCTCGGGTATAAATCATTGATATTTTGACCAATCAGCAACAATTTCTTTTATCGATACTCCGTTCGCACGTTTTAAGTTTGTTCCCTCCCGTCTCAGCGTGTTGTACTATAGCCTGAAGCCTTCCTCGTTAAATAAGCTGTCTAACACAAAAAAAAACATATCGGGCCAGCAGTTCCTGAGATTAGGGCGTTCAAACACACAAACTCTTGAGCTTTATAATATAAGTATAGACTATGCAACGGGATCACCTTAATTTGCTTCATATTAATTAATAGTCAATATATATATAACCGTTTATTTGGACATAATTATGAGATAAGCTAAAATATTTTTTAATTTACCGAATAAAGTGTAAATTAAATAACAAAAACATATAGTGGCCCAACAATATTATGTGGCCCTGAAATAAAGTATTTATCTAAGTCTATGTAGTTCATTCACTTTGTTAGTTTCTTTTTTGGTATTTAACGCCGCCTCAACTCTTTCTGCCTCACCCAATGGTTGACTGGTAGAGAATGCTTTAAAGCATTAAGTCCGCCATTTGTACTACATTTTGTTTGTGCAATAAAGAATACATAAATAAATAAATAAAAACACATCTGTGTGGCTAAATATCAATTCAGCACTGGTTGAACTATGTAATTATTTATTCCACTAGTGAGCCTTCTGCACAAAACCTAGATATTTTTTTGCCGTCGACATCCGACGTGTTACTTCATAAGCATTGTAGTTCGAGCTTGACACAATTCCTGGACTGGGTCAGTTTAAAAACTAAAAGATACAGACGAGTCACTAGAACTTTTTCCCAACCGAATGTTGAGACTAAAGTTAATAACAAAATGTTGAGACCGAATTACTTGATTTAGCAATCGTGAAAAATCTGTTGAACTCCATCAATAACTCTATTCAATACCACCAACTTACTATTTCAAGCGTATACTTCTTAGTATATCTAAACTAGCCAGGATCTTTCCGTATGTCATATAAGAAATATAATAAAATTTCATGACTACATATTACGTAAATCCGCTTAGTCTATGTGATATTCTGAAATTAATATTTTTCGGATTCTTGCTACTTTTAAGGCAAAGTCGGATTTAATTGAACGCGACACCGAACAAGACCGCATAGACTACGCTAGTGCTATAAATAAATAAATATGTATAACGAGGATTTTGCTGTTACGTCCACGTTCTTAATTAAGGATCTATTCACTTTAGAGTAGATAAACAAGTTAAGAGTTAAGTTAAGTTAGTAACAATCGGGAGAAAATAGGACAAGATTGTGATACTGCATGAAATCTTAATGTTCTCTTAAAAATTTAGGCGTTTTAAGACCGCAAAATTTGACTAATTAATTATATTTTTACTTATATTAGGATCCACTTGAGTACCCGTCCAATAAACTGCGTAAACGCATACAATACTTTAATTTGGAATCCGTCTGTAAACGCAAAAAAATGCGGCAGCACTTCAAAACTACAGTAAGCTCTGGCCCTAACATTTGAACAGTGCAGTAGAAGAAGACTTAAAAGCTGAAAAACCCGCTTCGGTTTACAAGCGGCATTCCAAAAATGACACGTTCCCGACTCGCTCCCGTTCAAAAACGACGTCGACGAGTTGCGGAGTTCGCCAACTTTGAGCCGCCCGTTCCGAGCACGTTGGAAAAAAAACGGCTTTTGCAAAATAACCACCACTAAACAAACCGTTACTATTTTCAATTTATTCAAAAACTAGATAAAGGCTGCAATTATGCTTTCCATTAGAAACACAGGCAACTAAGAACCTTCTTCCTGAAATCTGGAAAGCGTTAGAGTTTTATTTACTAAAAGCTCATCACGTTATTGTAACTGCAACATCAAATTCGCCTTCGTTATTTGATAAGTTTCGGTTATTGTACGTATGTAGGTAAGATATATTAATATTTTTGACTTTTCTTACGACCAGTCTAAACTTCGGGCGATTCAATATATCGACCTCTTTAAATCGCCATAATAAACGGAACAAAGTTCACTCAAAAGCAATAAAATGACCATAAGAAATCTAACACCCGTTTGATACGTCTGAGATAATCTCCTACGATTCAGAAAACGATTATCATTCGCAAATTATGTATATTCAAACAGATAAGACGGCTTAAGCTTATTTCCAATCATAAATACGAAGATTTTATTACATTTCAGATGTTTAGTTTTACCGACATTCCTATTCAACTAAGGAAATACAGATCGTTATCGCTTTTATTAAGTTTTAATGACATCGTTAAACGTGAGTATTTTGGTTTTAAATGCCATTGTTTATGTTATTTGCTAAAAACTTGAAAGCATAACCAAAATAATTATAAGTCTTTGTAATATTACTAGCGGTCCCCCGCGACTGCGTCCGCGCGTTTTGTGATGACTCCCTATTATACTCTCTCGTTGCAGTAGTGTTTTATAGCCTTCCTCGATAAATTATATATTAGATGTAATATAATATATAATATTAGAATACTTAGATAAAATTAAAGATGCGTAGATGTTCTTATTTTACTGTTATTTGAGAAGTCGTATTTTGACTTTAATAAATTCTTCGTTTACTTAAAACTTACTTGAATATGATCACGTTTCCCAAAAGTAACAGCACGTACCTGGAACAGATATAATGAATTAGCGGAGCAGTTCGGGCGTCACTTGAATATTCATCGTTGCATCGAACATGACAGCTTGCACTTACTAACTAGTCAGGGAAACACAATCAAGTAAGCGCTATGTAGGGCTACCAGCTTTCAAATTTAAATTGGGACTATGACATATTATTCCAGTAAGTTGTTTTTAACGACTTCAAAAAAGGAGGTAAATAATTCAATGTGTATGTATGTGATATTGTTTAAATTTGAGTATCTTGATATATACGGGCTTCCAAACTCGTGTGCTAAATTTCGTAAGTGTATATGTATATATTTGTAAGTTTGTATGTTTGTCCACGGATTTCTCAAAAACAAGAAGTCATTCATACCGATATAGATTCTTTTTTACTTCGATTAGGTATATTTCAAATTAGGGTACACTGTAAGTTTCATAAAAATGCTCCAATCGTTTTTGAAATATAGGTAAATAATTAAATTTCATAAAAAAAATTGTCAAGCTTACCTACATCAACAGTCTACATTCAACAAGCACTGATTCCAAATGAATTTGTTTATCCTAAGTAGATGGCAAATGCGTCATTTAAGTTTTTTTACAGTTTTATGAAGGCATTTTTTTTTAAATACATAAATATTTATACGTTCTGCCGTATTACATATTATAACTTCTGTAGGAATGCTTTCATAGCATTATATTATCTTTTCGATCCTTCTGAAAGCCACTAGACATTCTTTATCAGTAGGTTACGATATACTTTGCAAACTTTACATGTTTTGATTTACAGTAAAACCGGTACGCTACGTTCTCATACCTTCTGCAGTATGACCACGTTGTGCTGATGAATTTCGTAGTTCCCAAGAGGATAGTCCTGCCCCAAAGTGCGGTGACCCTCTCAGATCCATTTCCAAGATTTCCGAACGGACCGATACAAGAATTACGCATTCACTCCGCACCGGTCCGATACGTTGCGGTTAGGCCTACTGGACTGACATCGGGCCTGAAACGCCACTTAGGAGGACATTTAACTATGGGGAAACAGAATTGATGCCACGTTTTCGGATTCTACGTGATCAGTTTACAAGCACTAAATTATTTTTGGGAGAACCATAAATCGTATTATTTTAAAAACAATTAACAATTAAGATATGATGAGAACTTGCATAACGCACTAGTTTCGGGTAGATTTTTAAGTCTGAGTTAAATTTGATAATCATATTGATGAACTAATTAATGCCTTCCTATAAACTCTTCTTTCTAAAGACTTCAAAAAAGGAGGCAATAAATTCGACCCTTTCGTGTGTGATATCGTCAGAATTGTATGAAATGTTAGCATAACTATCTATTAGGGCTTCTTAACACGTGTGCAAAATTTCGTAAGTGTATGTTTGTTTGTATGTTTGTCTAAAGTTTTCTTAAAAACGAGAAGTCAAAGCAAGATAATTCTTTTTCACTTCAATCAGGTAAAGTTCAACTTAGGGTACAGGTGTAAGTTTCATCAAAATTGGTCCAGTCGTTTTTGAGATATGAGTAATAGCTAAATAGCATGAAATAAATAAAAAAGTAAAACGCCTTCTAAAACTAGTGTCTTTAAAGCTTAAATTAACGTTTCGTCCTTTATTTAGGAGACACAAATTCTTTTGGAGCCGGTGCATAATATGTGTAGTAGAAAGTGATGTACAGTGGCCAGCACATCAGGTTACCCACTTTTGTTGCAAACCTAGGTTCCGGTTCCGATTCCCGGTCGGGTCAATACAGAAATCAAAATTTTCTATATTCTCTCGGGTCTAGGTGTTGTGGTACCATCGTTGTGTCTTTCCATTACACAAGTGCATTAGCTACTTACTTAGGGATCAGAGATCACATTGATTTAATTACACGGTTTTTAGGGTGCCGTAGCCGAATGGCAAAACGGAACCCTTATAGTTTCGTCAAGTCTGTCTGTCTGTCTGTCCGTCCGTATGTCACAGCCATTTTATTCTGTAGCTAAAAGCATTACACTGTTGAACTTTGGGCGGAAGATGTTTGCTGTTAACCGCTTACCGATTCTTATACAAAAAATAAAAAAAATGAGAATTAAGGGGGGGCTCCCATACATGAAACTAAAACAAACAAAAAAATTTTTTGTTAAACCTACGAGTGTTGGGTGTCTATGGTTAGGTCTTTTAAAATGACATGGAGATTTCTAAAATCATTTTCTTTTAAAGTCTAACGTTTCGTAGCTAGGCTAGACGCTTCCAAAGTGGTAAAATGGGCGTCCCCCCATCTAACTTCTAAACCAAGCAAGTGTAAGTTTTAAAAATATATATATAATGTAGATCGTCACATATTCTTTCAACGAAAATTGGTTCGGACGAGATCCAACGAGAAGTTTTTGAGATATAGCACATTTTCAACAACCGCAAACATAACTTTGTACTTCATACAAACACTATGAAAAACAAAGTTATATTTGCAGTCAGCAGAATATTGTGGTATTTTACTAAGTAGAAGTAAGTGGATTGCCTTGTGGAACCTAAGTTCACGAGTCCGACTCGCACTTGGCCGGTTTTTTTAAGAATGGCTGTTTTCTATAATTTATTAACAAACTACGAGAAGGTGTCAGCAATGCTATAAATGTGTGTGTTGGCCTCCCTATATGTGTGGACATTCAATTGACATTTCCAGATAAGGTGACATTTACCTATTCTCGCCTGATCCGCCTGTGTGTGACCGATAGCTGTACTAGAGGGGTATTTGTTTGATTTTGATAAAGCAAGAAAGGGCAATGAAGTATGTTATCAACAGGTATGCTTATGTAAATATTAAATGACTCATAACAGTTGACACGATGGTTTATTATTTGCCATCGAATTCATCTTCAATCCAACCCCAAGATAATTTTCCTGTTTATTTTTTTTATTATTGCGATTTAGATTTTCTTTATTTTTGTCAAAAACCCTTCTCTATTTGAAGGAAATCAGCCGCTGGATGCCCACTTCTAAACATATGTTTTTACTAGGGACCCATGGTTTTACTAGTGACCGATTCCGAGCGGCTCTTTGACAAGTCTTAGCGCTTTCACACTTAGGCGTTTTATAATTTCATACATAAATGACAGCAGTAAGCCATTCACATTAGAGCGACGGCGCTGCTGTCGCTCTAATGTGAAGGCGCACTTGCTCCTAAAAATATACTTTTCTTTACATAGTTACATATCAAATGAAAGCATTCTGCACTTCAATGAGTATTCAAAGGAGCAGCCCATTCATATTAATGACAAATGTGGTGGCACGGAACGAAATATGCGAACAGGCTTTATATCGAATGACAGTTCACAATTCGCGTGGCCCGTGCCCCTGTCACGCTCTGTTTTACAGGCATGCGACCTCATGCATGCATGTATGACGCAGCACGCATATGCATGTGTGTAATGGTGACAACACTGATAAGCTTCACAGATTCGGTCCCAATGTTTATAATTATGTTGGCCATTTACCCAAAATTACTACAAGCTGTGGAAAACGTCTCATCTTTAATGATAACCTTAAAAATAGTTTATGCCAGAAGTAAGAGCGTAGACATACTCTGATACCAAACCAGATTATGTTTACAATAACAATAACTTTGTGATATCTCCTATGTAACTGGGACAGTCTTAAACTAAACAATATGTCGCGAATGAAGTTAGATTGTAACAATCATAGATTTTAACGTCCATGCTTACATGTTATTCCAGTTTTCTTGTTACTTATCTACAAGACAACTATTTGCCCAGTGTTTATCAGTATTTTATGAGTTTGTATAACTCCCATGAGAACATCTTCCTACTCGCAAACGTTGAAAGAACTCAATTTAACACTTGACTGTGCTAGTAATGGGAAGGTACTTTTAAAATCATATACTAAACTGTTTAAGATTATATAGGTACTGCTATATGGTCAGGTTTTTCTGTGGTAATTTATCTATTATATAATACTTTAAATGTAGAGTCAATGCTACCATTACTGACCTACATTTACAAATATTACCACAAAAAATAAACTTTTAAAAAAAGTAAAAACCGACTTCAAAACCAAAATGCACTAAAAAGTCTTAACTTAAGACTTTTTAGTGCTTAAGGTTTTTACTTTTTTTTTAAGTTTATTTTATTTCTTCATTTTTAGTGATTACCTACGTAAGAGGTGGGGGGGGGAGTTGCACCTTATGATTCTTTTTTTTAAGAAGCTACAAATTACCAATCATAGGTTTCGTCATTCTAATTACTGAACTCCTAAGCGTTAAGGAGTTCCACCATCAGCTCAGCCTCACAAGATGTTGACTATCAGACGTACCAATACGTCAACATTAAGATTCTAGTAAAGAAACACTATACGTGCCTTTTAAATTTGAGGGTTTCCCTCGATTACACCAAGATCCCATCATCAAATCCCAAAATGGAAAAAATGGGACCAACTAGAAGATACATCCTCTAAGAAGGCGAAAAAATAAAAAAATAAAAAATAAACATACAGTCGAATTGATAACCTCCTCCTTTTTTGAAGTCGGTTAAAAACTGGTATTTCACTAAAATGCATATTGCTAACTCCTGACGATTACGTCACCGGATCTTCTAAATATATTTCATGGAAGCGACGAGCGCCGACCTTTCCAAACGACGTGGTCGGGAAAATAAACTGTCCTAACCGCGTTTAACTATCTGCGGAATACTCTTTATACCGCTGTGACATTTGCTGAGGGGCCGGATCGCCACTACATTTATGGGCTAATAATTTCCTTTGTCGGCGTATAAACGTTCCGCAGCAAGGAACATAGGTACACTCGGTGGACGCCAAGTTTTACCTCGATTTTCACGCTTATGCCGCAAAACTTAAGGCCACAAACATCAGTCAAATGTCAAGAAGAAGGCGCGCATTCGTCGACTGTAACTTGAAGGGAAGTGCGGCCCATTTAAATCGCCTAGATTAAAACAGAAGGTGTGTCAGGTTTAAACGGTATTTTAAAGGTCTATTGTTATCATTATAATAAAGTGGCCTTTGTAAATCAATTTGAAATTAACTTCAATTTGCTGCGAGAGTGCATGCTGCATTTTAGCTGATAATTTACTAGATTTGATGTAGTCAGCAAGTTTCAAAATTTCAGATTTAAGAAGTTTCTGAAATTTAATTTAAATTATTAAGTTATTGTTTAAATTAATACGTACTATATCTGAATTGCTTCTAAATAATCAACAGGTAAAATTACTATGAAAAAGTTTAATTATCATAAATATGCTTACCGTTCAGGAGCCAAAAAGCAGTCTTATCACACTTAGTCGTGAATATTCAATGTTAACATCAAGCTGTCAGCCTTGTCTGTCTGACTAAAGACAATGAATGATACATGTAATAAATTGAAGTGCACATTCGAACGGAGCAATTCGAACGCACAGGCAGAGTGTGTATTTTTTGTTTGATATTATTTTCGGAATTATTCCAAAAGTATTATTTAAGTAATGTGATCATGAAAGACACAAATTCAACGTTGAACGTCCAGCTGTCAATCTAGTGGAGCTGTCAGAAGACAATGAGTTTAAGTGCTAAATTGGTGCGCACGCCTCTGAGCCGCGCCTGCGTCTGCGATCGCGTGACGGAAATCTGTCCTTGTCCTACGCATTGTCAGTCACATTGCAGTGGAATATTACCTATACGAGTAGGTAGTTATCAGAAACTATTCAATTCATATGTATTATTATCTTGAGTTCTCTTTTAGTTATATCTAGACTAGAGCGAATCGACTCGACGATGGAACGTACCTACTTACACAAAATAAGTATGTTCTGTCAATTCAAGAATTTTAGAAAGGATTATCTTACATATAACCCATAGTCTATAGAAGTCATATTTAATTAATTTACACCTTAAACAATTCCTAATCCTAACTATTTTTTATTAACCTATTTTATTCCCCTGCTGGGCAAAGGTCTCCCCCAACACCTTCCATTGGTCTCTGTCAGTAGCGAATGACAACCCAATCTTCCTAGCAAAGCAAGTCCAGTCGTCACACCACCTCTTTTTAAGTATATCTCTTCGTCGGTAGCCGTCTTGTGGTATCCATCGCGTAAAGACTTCGGCCCATCTATCTGTGTGCATCCTGCACACAATGCTAACAAGAAAAAACCTACGCTACAACCACAACCTCGCCCAACAGTTCTTAATTTACTGAAAGATGAAAAGGCTAATATTCTTTTCGATTCGCACATGCTGCGATACTGACACAACTCGCAAAACGCTTACTCGCAGACAAATGACGTGCCCGTAGCCATCATAAGGGGCAATTTATGGGCTTATTAGATTAATTCAATTTATCGGAGGCTGGAATGGGCTCCTTCCTGCCGCGTCGGAAGCAGCCCGGCTCGTTAGGAAGAATCTGAACGAAGTAGGGATGGGAACGAAATAATATATAAGTACTTCGATGAAGAGCGGTATCCAAAAGTATATTTTCAAATCTATTGGCTGTGAGTAAAAACAATTAAGCGAAGGCCCTAACGCTTCAACGTTAGTCAAAACTTATGAATTCTTGGTATCTCATTTCTCTTCAATATTTTGAATAGCATTGAGATCATGAATTCAGTATGTGACTTTTCAGTAATAATTTACACAGTTTTCAGTATGCCTTTCAGAAAAAAGACAAAAGTTTCCTAAGCTCAGCTAGCCGCTCAAAACATACGATCGTGAGAAAAAATTCGGTAAAGCGTTTCGATCCATGATATAAGATAATCCTACAATATTATGCATGCGAAAGTTTGTGCGAATGTATGAATGTTTTTTATTCTTTCGTGCTAATACTACAGCACAGATTTTAATGAAACAAACATATAGCTTATACATTACATTTTTGAAGTACAAATAGGCTAGAAAGGATCATAATCACTATAAAAACTGGTAGGAACTTATTAAACATTGAGCATTGAAACGAGAAAAATTTAGGGATCTCTTGAAATTTACTTAATAAGCTACATACTTCAAAACTAATAACTAAATTAATAAAATATATACATAATAATATTAGGCTATATTTTACTATTATATTTTTGTGAGTTGATCGATACGCGTGTGGAGGAAAACGGCAAGTAATACAATACACTTATGATACGTATGAAGTGTACGTATACCAGTCTACCACAATACAGTAGCATAGACTACTACCATACATTGACATCACTAGATCGAAATCCAAGTATGAAAGGCACCGTGGAGCGGTGAGAATATTATCTTTTTGTGAAGGCTCCGCTGAACGCTCCGGATTTTAAGTGCCATTAGCAATTTCAATGCAATCGATGATTTCAAATGGATACGGAATCTTCTACCCCTATCTATATCTTCATAGATCTACCATTGTTAAGATCTTGCTTTGAGGGATTGTGATTTAAGGGGATTGAATATGAAAAATGATATTGCAGTTAGGCAACATGTTTAATATGCACTACTGTTCTTACTCTCTCATCCCTGACCAGATGTGCCTGAGACTAGTAAGTTTAGTCTGATTAAGGCTCTTTAGACACAATACGGATTAAACATCGTTTAAGCATGGGTATATATAAATATTAATATTGGACACCAATCACATACATTGCTCTGATCCCAAAGTAAGTAGCCAATGCACTTATGTTATGGAAATCAGACACAACGGTGGTACCACAACACCAATATAGAAAAGATCGTTTTCTACATTGACCCGATCGGGAATCGAACCCGGAATCTCACGAGATGACGACAGGCGACAGGTACATTTAACGATTTATCAAAATCGATTCGATCGAAATGTCGAAAGATATAAAATTAATTATTGCTATGGTAATAAGATTTTTTAAAGTAGAAAGACCTCTTTATTCATAATATTGATAACAGGGTCTTCAATTCGTTTATTTCTTGAACTCGACGTCTGAAGATAAGAACACACCTTTAAGTAATTAGCTGATTTCCTGTATTTATTACGAAAATGTTTACTAAATATTTTGCATGAGGGAATGCAATTAGTTGCGTTTTATTATAGAAACCCCTCTATCTATTTGGTTTTTGTGTGTCTTTTCTGAACAACATATTTTTTGACTCATCCATCAATGAAGCTACTGTTTTTTTTTTTAATCCTTTTTAAAATGAGGCTAACTAACCCAGACATAAGAGGTATACAGAAACAATTGAGTACAAAACATGAGTTTAAGATAGGAAATCCTAAACAGCAAAACTCCAGTCTCAAAAAAACTAAAGCAGTAAACATAAATGCATCCACTAAGTTGCACAGAAACAATAAAAATCTCTAAACTGTCGGCAAAGGATTAAGAACCTAGCTGCAAAGTACCTTTTAACGCCCAAGCTAAGTTATCTTTAGAATTTTGCACTAACAAAAATGGGAAAGCAAAAGGAAGTTGAGTTTTTTACAACTCCTAACATTACTCATACTGTAAACGGTTGCAGGTGTAACAGAATTTTATTCCTTCTGGCTATTGAACTAGGGACCAGTATTGCAACAATTGTCAGCACCTGTTTTCACAGGTATAAAGAATTGTTGTTGAACAAACAATGAAATAAACGTCAGTCTTGTCCGCAAATGTTTATTTGCATATTTTGCTAAACATACTTTCTGAGAATCGCAAAGTAATGGATACTTGTTTTACGTAAAAACTAAATTACTGTATTCAACTTGCAAATAGATTTTTTTTACAAAACTCTTTTACATATTAAACTTATTGCTTTGCTCACTAATTAAATGAACAATTTGTAATATCTCCAGTAAAATTTTAATCAAGCTAATATAAATTTATTTATTTAGGTACATATTCTTTATTGCACAAGCAAAATGAAATACAAATGGCGGACTTAATGCTTTAAAGCATTTTCTACCAGTCAACCATTGGGTGAGGCAGAAACAGTTGAGGCGGCGTAAAAGAACAAAACAATTGCTATAATAATAATAATTGTTGTAATTAGTCCTATTTGCTACTATATTAAATAACGAAGCTACAACCAAGCGTTTTTGTACTTAACAAAATGGACGTATCAGCATCTTATTCCAAAAGAAAACCTAATACTCGTATGTAGTAAGTAGGGCTAGAGCAACTAGAGGTCAACGTAACGAACACTTTTTTGCATGTTCATCCTCCTTACCCTATACAATAATTAATCTAGCCGTGATAACGATGAGTTCCTGCTGGAGGAGGAAGTTCTGTAATTAGAAGTGTCACCTGCGAAGATAGAGCACGCTCCCTTGAGCGCCCTCCGGCTTGAAACATAGATAATACGAATTAAAAATCTGCTCATACTGCTCACTATATTTAGTAACATCATAACCGAGAAAGAGCATTTTATACAAGATGTTTCAAGAAACAGTGCCATGGGGTTTAAGTCATTTACTAATACATTATAGAAATCCTAGCTTTCTGCATTTGTTCAAACACCGCAACCTATACTACTAAGCTGAAGAGTTTGTTTGTTTGTTTGAACGTTCCAATCTCAGGAACTACTGGACCAATTTTAAAAAAAAATGTTATGTTGGATAGCTTATTTGTCGAGAAAGGCTTTAGGCAACAAAATATCACGCTGTGACAGAAAGAGATTGAGCAACCTCAAAACGTGCGGACAAAGTTGCGGGGGACCGCTTTTCCTTATAAATCAAAACACTACCTCTTTCACACATTGTTATAATTCACTGAATTCAATTAATTGTGTAAGATAGTTCGTTAACCTATTCTAATTTTTCATTACTCATTCATTATTATTAATTCATAAAGCTAGTTATTAAGCCGGCTACGCAAATACTCATTTAGTACGCTATTTTTTTGAATACTTATTATGTAGAATATTTTTGTGAAAAATCGCTTGCGGATGTTGAATGAGGCTAATGCACTCGCATTAGGTTACCTAGATTAGGCTTTTGTCATGAAAAGTAGCCATTAAGCATAAATAATACTAAACAGTAATCAGCGCATTTGTTCATATTTTGTCTTTTACTGATATGTATCCTTTTTTCTTGACCGCTCTACACATTATTAATGATCGCATTATTATTATTTTTTAATTCTTTTCTCATAGGTATTTTGTAAAAATACATCCTAGGGTAAGAACATATTATATAAATCAGGCTATTGTTTAATTTCGACATTAATGCGTATAAAATCTTGGATTATGGATAAACAAAGCTGTCGTTAATTGGCAGTAAATCAAACAAAAAAACAATCACCACTAATTTAAAAAACTTTACTGTCAACACAATACAGGCTGTCCCGATTTCACGGCAAATTTGGTGCGTCACCGCGTGACAGCAGCGTGACAGGCGTGACAGGAGTGAACAGGTGGCCACGTGACCGCCACATCCCGCCCGGGGCTTCCCGGATCGGTTACACCCCGGAACCAGGTTACGAAAGGTGTTCGAGACCGGTCGCCATCTCGTTAAAGATTATAGTCTCATTGAGGATTTTTTTCACATCTCACTTCTTTCTTTGTGTGTTTTGTTACTTTAAGTGATGTTGTTAATAATTTACTTTTAATATAAGCACCTCAAAAATTTTCGCTGAATATTACAATTAATACCCAATTTTTCACTGCGCGAATTTTTCTTATTAAATTGGTGACATTTGATTGTTTACAATCTGAGTTGATAGTGATAATACTGCTGTGTTTAGGTCTCGTCTGACTAATCATAGACTCTTTCATCGTGAAATGTACAAAATCGAAAATTTAAACAAATTGCTATCAAAGTCTGAAAAAAATCACGATACAGCGATCGCGATTACGTAATAAATACCCCGAAAAAGAAGTCCCGCAGGTGAGTCAGCGAATCACGCATTCGTTCAAAAATAACGCTTAAGTTAATCCAATAAAGTCTAGTCAATGTAGCCGAATCAACGTGGCTGAAATACAAAGTAATTGCGAGGGATGGAGTTCGGGGCTAAGCCGGGTCTGGTTGTTAACCTCTGCGCACTAATCGATTTAGTGCAATAATGTTCTAGGACTAGTAAGGTTTGGGTTACAGTACCGCAAAGTTCGTCATTCGTGCCGCAAAATATGTATTGTTAGAAGTCGGACAAACGAATATACGTTCTACCCGGTTATAATAAGAATGGACCTCGGTTAACTGCCACGGTGGCGTAGCGGTAAGAGGGTCGCACTTTAATTGTAATGGCTGCGCCAGAGGTCCCAGGTTCGTTCCACGGGTCGGGCAAAAAATATATGATTTTCTTTTCAGAAATTCTTGGGGTAGCCCAGAGTTTGAAAGCTGGCGGTGTTTATTTATTATTTATTTATTTTATTTATATATTCTTTATTGCACAAACAAAATGAAGTACAAATGGCGGACTTAATGCTTTAAAGCATTCTCTACCAGTCAACCATTGGGTGAGACAGTTGAGGCGGCGTAAAATAACAAAAAAAAACTAACAAAATGAATGAATTACATATACTTACAAAAATGCTTTTTAAATAAACCTACATAAACATACATGAATACAATAAAATTCATACTTCACGCTGAACAGATATCATGTTATTTATTCTCATTGAGAAAAAGATTGCGTATAGACTTTTTGTACACATATTTTGATGTTGATGTCTTGATCGTATCTGGGAGGGAGTTCCAAAGTCTGATGGCGCTGGGGGTCACCTCCGTGCCCCAGAAAAGCACGTAAAGCCGTTGGTCCTGCGCTTGATCTCTCTCCGGTCGTGTCAGATTGCTGTCCCATCGGGCTATGAGAGCGGAAGGAATAGAGAGTGTACCTGTGTTTGTGCACACTCTTGTGCACTATAATATGTCCTGTGCCTGTCGAAATCAGCTAGGGGGACTACTACTAATAAGAATTGACCCGTCAAGACTGTCAAATTCCTCCCACTTTCCCACTCATCCACCCGCATTTGTCCATTTCCTGTCAATTCAGTTTATTTCTGCACACTTTTCACCGCGCGGTGATATTGGCAGGTCCATTCTTGCGATAAACAGGTGACAGACAGATTTGCCATGGTTTAAGTATTATGGATATCTTTAAGTCTGCCACCGTACCACCGTACGCCGTACTGAAGTAAAATGACATAAAGTTATCCTTATCAGATTAGTTTACCCTGTATTTTTATTCATTTTGGATGTTGTTAATATCATTTTATTTTATAAGTTTATATTTCCTATTTATTAAGTATATGTAATCAATGTATGATTATTAGTCTTTTGCTTATATATCTTATTTATTATTCGTGTAATATATGCATATTTTTTTAGTACCACTCTTCTTACTTATTATTAATGTTCCGTCACTGATTAAACTCTGTGCATTATCAAATGGTTGACTGGTAGTGAATGTCACAAGGTATTAAGCCCGCCAATTGTATAACTTACTCGTACAGTGCAATAAAGTTTAAATAAATATTTTTAAACCCAGCTAGATAGGTACTGCTTAACGCGCACTACCGCGCATTCCATTCGATGCTTCTGATATTTAACTCTTGAATTTTGAGTTTCAAAACCCAACGCATTTTAAATTAACTCAGTAAGACGCGCTTTAAGCATTAACTGAAATGTGATCCGTATCGGAACGTGTACCAATATACGTAGAACCAGTCCCGAATCGCAATTAGCTAGGAGCAAATGAAATCAGTCGGATTCCGTATAATCTGATTCCGCAGCATTAGAATTGGTAATATTCGAGAAACACTCACTCGAGCTTACCTAATAAAGGTCTACTTTCGCCTCCCTCCCCGTCTATCTAACAACTTGAAATTTGGCGCAACATTGTAGCAATTTTGTAATAAAATACAAAACTAACACTATTAACTAATGTTTTATTTAGGTGGTGGTACGAGGTGCTCGTAGCGCAGTGGTAGCATCGCTTTCGTGATACTGAAGTAAAGCGGTTGCTTTACCTACAGCGCGGTCGTCTTTGGATGGGTGACCATTCCAACGCTATAAGTGACGTATATCACCATCTCCGTACTTCGGAAGGCACGTTAAGCCGTTGGTCCCGGCTAATATCGATTGATATTAGTTCTTAAGCCTAGTCAGAGGCCTTATGGGCGACTTGATAACATCTGACAGCAGGGTTAGTAGCTTGCCTTGCAAACACACCTCCACCAATCCGCACTGAGCCCGCGTGGTGAAGTGTGGCTCGAAGTACCTCATAATTGAGGTAAGGCCATTGCCCAGCAATAGGACGTTATATACTAACTTTACAATGTTTTATTTTTGGTGTCTAGTGCCAAATTAATCATTTGTATCGTATATTTGATTCAAAGAATAATAATGTAAAGCTTATATTTAAACCTCTTGAAGCAACCCCTGAACCGTTCACAGTAAACAAGTAACAAACCCTTTGCCTACCTCAAGTCGTTGTGTCAGACACAGGGCAGTGCCGATAACCCATGCAGAGATACGAGGCAATAATTAGCACGCCTGCATTATCTAACGTTAATTAATTTTGCACCAAACGTGAATCCAGACTGTTACTTGGGCTAAGGAATACACAGAAATGTACCATGTAACTTTGAGATTTCTTTTCATCAGTAAAGGATCTTGACCAAAACTCTATAGAAACTCGGCCCACTTTGCGTCTAAATGCGTCTTTACAAAATGTTCAGATAAAATGTATAAATATTTGAAATATATAATTATTTTGGAAAAATAATAAGGGGAAATTACGAGGAATTCAATGGCAGATTAGACATTTTGAGGTTATGTTTTGTGATTGCAGAGTTATTGCACCTCATCTACATTCATTTTGATACATTCAAAAGGTAATTGTTATATTTTAGTAAAGTAATTCAATACTTACTTACTTAGTTACCCTTAAAATACCAGTGCAATTATAATTCAAACAAGATTTTTTAAATATAAAGTACAAACACGCAATATGGGCTCGGATTTGGTTAATATCCTTTGCTCGTGTTCCGACATCATGTAAGAAATCCAAAGCAATATTGCTGAAATCGGAGTGGGTAAACAAAATCTAATAATATAAGAACTGAAGACAATTGTCGCCTCCTCACTGCGATTTGGAGGATTGAAATGATTAAGTGCCGTTGATTAATATAATTTAAACTGATTTCTAATACGAGCAAAAGGTTTAAATAGTAAAGTTGTAAGTAATATAGTGCAGTTTGTTGACCAGAAGAAATAATATCGTCTGAATTCTTTCGGTATGTAAAATCTTAGAAATCGATTTTCGCAATGCGGCCTAGTAGGTAACTATGCGGAGAACGATCCTAAGAATTGAGTTAGGTAACATGCTTCCAAGCCACTTAAAAAGGTAACAAATGATGTGTGTCCTTCAGTAGAAAAGTACGGTAGAAAGTAAAGTTTTGGCTAAGTATTGAATGTAATGTATGGTTTACATTCAATACTAACCCGAAATTAAGGTCGAAAAAATGAACGTTTCAAAGTTGCCATAGTATCAGATTTTTCAGTACGTTGAACCTCTACGAAGCTGAGGATACGTGACTGATGATGACCTGGATGTCTGCTACGTAAAACAAAATCCGTCAATATGATAGTCTTTAGGCGTATCCGAAGCATTCTTTTTCATAGTACTGATTCCATACTTAAGATGTTTTGGATCCGAAAAACTATAATCGAATTGACAGATTTCGTTTTTCTTCATAGTAGGCACTAATTAACCCTTCTCAAATCGGGACTCAGATGACTCAGATACTTTGGTGTTTGTCCCTATGTACATAATACGGAAAACAATCAGAGATAAGTATCTTCTACCAGTAAAAAGAACTGAAACAAAAGGTTAAGGTTGCGAAGAGATATAGATATTTCACTGGTAAAAGGATCTGAAACTAAAGGTTAATTAAGGCGTTGACTATCCGATTTATGGACACGGAAATGACGCATACGGTTTTACCGTCAAAATATATATATATAAAGACAACGATGTTTTCCGTATAAACTCCATGTTAACACTTATATACACCATGTTCCTAAGGATATACATTAGCTTTGAATTATACTCCTAAGCTCTTGTTAAACATATTGTACGAAGAAAGTATTAGTTTAATAGCATAGTTTTTAGGTTATTGCTAATTTAAGTTAAACTAATTTAATGGTGTTGTGCAGTGCGTTGAGTCTTTATCTGTGAGATGTTGCCACTTTGTGCAACCAAAGCTATCAAACTGAATTTCATATTGCAATGTAAAGTACGCTAGTGAACAAAATAACCTAAGTTACAGGCATTTTGTGCTGTGCTGTGATAAAATGAGTTCGTAATCTAAGCTGAACACGATATTTGTTTTCATTTTATAGTGCCTGTGCCCTACTTGAGAAATCTCATGTACCTGTGCGGTATAAATTATTTACGCGACTATGGTACCTATGTATGATGTAAAATAAACTTATACTTTTATGATTGTTCTAATAAGAAAAAAATTTTTTCAGGCAGGTCCAACTCATTACTTCCAGAACATAATCATTCCCTCGTTTATTCATAGCAACTAAAGCTACAATACTGCGATTGCAACAGCGCCCTGGACCAAATGTGTTCCTACAAATGACAGGGTTCAATTAAAGGGCAGCGTGATAAGTATCACCTTCGCGGCCATTGTTTGCCGTGGCAGAGATTAAACAGCGCCTAATTGTTTGCCAATTAGCGGCCCGCTTGATTGCTTCACGTGGACAAATAAGCATAATGTGCTGGTATGCAGGAAACAGGCCTTTTTTACCAACTTAAAAAAGTCGTAACCAATTCGATCTGTATGTATGTGTGTTGTCGTCAGAATTGGATAATATTATAGTATGATGATTAATTAAAAGTTCCTAACACGTGTGCAAAATGTATGTTTGTTTATCTCAAGATTTCTCAAAAACGAGAAATCATAGCAAGATGATAATTTATTAATTCAATCGGGTATAGTTCAGTTTAGAGTACAATATAAGTTTTATCTAAATCAGTCCAGCAGTTCATGAGATATGAGCTAGAACTTAAAATCATGAAATAATAAATTAAACCAAATTAAAAAATTCAGTCGGTGCATGATGTCAAGCTTACCTACACCAACAATCTACACACATCATGCACCGACTCTAAAAGAATTTGTTTCTCTTAAATAGAAGACGAATGCGTTATTTTAAGTTTTTTAGTCTGTTTTTTGAAGGCGAATGAAATGCTTTCCTGAAATTGGATTTGGCTTAAACATTACATTACATAAAGGGCCTTCAAAAGCACTAGAATCAAGAAGCTTAAAATGATTTTAACTGTAAATACTTCTTCACACAACATCCACAAAACCAGTGTAAAATAAAATAAAACGATATCTAAAAAATTCTAAATTCTTTATCTTAAACGACTTCTTCAAACGATCAAAATTAATTAAACGCTTATAATGCTGCTTTGAAAGCTTTATAAATGTCAAACATTCGGAACACGTGCTCGTCGAAATTAGCGATACAATCTGCGTTCCCCCGGCCCGGGCACGTCTCCACAGATAAGGCCTTTCAATTAGGCCAAGGGCCATTCCAGGCCATTAGCATTATAGCTGGGAAAAAATAAATAACCGCTCTATGAATAACAAAAAGCCCCCTAAGTAGGAAGCGCTTTAGACCACCATTAGACTCTACTTCCGTTATAATTTACGTTTAACATATTTATTTACGACGTAATAAGGCTATTAGGGCAAACTCGTGTTTTGTTACGGCCATAGACCCGAATCCTACTCTATATGGTAATGAGCGGAATCAAGTCTAATAGATACAATGAATTCAGGTAATTTTTATTTAATAGGCCGAGATTAAGCAAATTGAACAGTTATTTTGGAATCCGACAAAGTTGACGCAAAAATCTCTAGCCATTGTTCCACTTTTAAAGAAACTCGGGATTCAGTAAATTATTTCGTATAGCAACTTTTGCTCAAGCGAAACGATAAAATCTGAGTTTAGAAGAATAAGTAAGACCGATTACCGAAGACGAGAAGGAACGATCAGCTCTATCTTACTTCGAGTTCGAACCGTACTTCCATCCAAGTTTCACAAAGATTAAGGTTATAAAAAAGCAAGTGTTAACTGTTGGCGATAACGTAAACAATGGAGTGCCACCCCAGTTGATAATAACACTTCGCAACTAACTAACGTTTGTCAAAACGTATAAACAAAACGAGTGCGACCTACCTGCGGGCAGGTAGAGTCGGCGGCACAATGGCATTCCTGGCATCCGAAATGAATCAAAATTCGGCGCAGCGAGTGGCGATCGCTTCCCGGACCCTCTGATAAATTACAATAATAATGGTCATGTCTATTGTTGTTATTGGGGGATGATTTCATTAGCCGTGCGCCCGCGCAGGTGCAGCGCCCCCTCGGAATGTAACATCCGCGTGACCGTTAACTGTCGCATTAACATCCTCGAAAAATGAATGCAACCAATGTGTATCATTCGAAGTCTTTCCCTTTTCCTAATAAGGAGGGTCCGGCACGAAAATAAAAGAGGCATATCGGTAAACGTCATTTATGGACAGGTTGGGCGTGTTTATTGGAGTGCGGCGAGTCCTCCTGGAGACTGGTTCCATTATTTGTGTGGACCGGCGACCTCCCGCGCGGACGGGAACAATGAAAGTGAGAGAGGGCAGGAATGCGCGGCCGGCGCGGGCGCGGGCCGGTCCCGGTTCCCAGGCGAGGAATGCCAGCGCGAGCAACAAAGCCTCCCCGCCGCCATTCACCCCGGCCTCCCCTCGCCCCCTGCCCCGCTAGCGGTTCCATCTCAGACACGTAATTTTTCGTGACTTTCCCCTAAGTAGCTTTTACGACGGCGTGGATAGGAACCGATACGAGCGTTCAATATTCAAAAATCGTCGCGCGCCCCCATTATCAGGACATGAAAGGGAGTTCTCGTTTGATTTCGCCGTTGCGGCAAATAAATTGCGTTTGACTGCGGCCTCGCGACATGGAGCGCCGTGACGCAAACGTGGCAGTAGGCAGCGGTGTATGATTACATACATTGATTACAGTAAGTGTCATTGTTTCATTCACGGACCGAGGCGGGTTCAGGGTCATTCCGGTGTCGGATCGCACTCAAACAGCTGACTCCGCGTCGCAACTGTATCCACGACTACACAGTAACTAATCAACGGAATTTGTAACAAAACGAATACTTATTGATCAACATAGTGTTATCACTGACGTCATTGTTTATCGAAACTTTTTGTTTACGTAACCGGCTAACGTAACATTTATTGTGTTAAAAACTGATTGTTTTAAGGACTAATCACATAAAATTAAGCGCCAAATTAAAAAAAAAAACAGCAAAATATTTGTTTTTCACAAATAGAATCTTTTTTTTTTGTTGCAAGTTCGGTCTTAATAAAATTGCATAACGTGTTTGATTTGATTGTAGACTGGACAATATTACATTAGTGTCAAAACTTATATTTACCCTTAGTTTTTGAATTTACCTGGTATTTTTCTGCATTTATACCCATTTTGGGTAAATATTGGGGAAATACCGCGTAGAGTCTCATCACTAATCAAGATAATCATTCATTCCTACAAATGGAAAAGTCCACAAAGTTACAAGTTTTTTCTACAAACGTGATTAATTGTTAACGCGACATCGGAATTCCATTAAAATGCTGCAATAATATTATTTTTCTTCTAGAAGTGAGATGTCAGGGGAGTATTTTATAAATTAATGGCTGTACTTAATGACAATATTGAAATTATATAGATTTATGAATACTGTTCTGTATTTGCTTTTGATATAAAATTTCTATAGAGACGAAAAACGTTCGATGAAAACATCAATGGGTATGATTTATTATGGCTATTAAGGGGACGAAGCAGGTTGAAAGGTAAAAGGCGCTCATATTGAATCTGTAATGTTCGGCGCAGCTCCGGCGCTGGGGATATATTGGAAAGTAGGCCCTTGCCTTGTATAGAACTGCAAGAAATGAATAAGTGTCGCCCATCACACAGAACGACTTACGCGTTTATGTTATTTTTTCGATATGGAAGCTTATCAAAAGAGTTTAAAGAATCATTATGGAAAAAATTACGCACATCTATTTTGCGATTGGATGCATGAACTTGACCTAAAGCTACTTTGGATTACGCCATTTCTTCCGACAACAAAATGCTGTCTGTAATCGGAGAGAATACTCTCAGAACTACTTTACAAGCTCAGACGAGTAACTTCAATACACTTTAATTACCAAGTCTCTTATTGGAATGGAATGTAACAAGGAGTCTTCTTTCTAGCCATCTGAAGATGAAGTCTGAGATAAAGCATCATTACAATAACATAATGCATTATGAGCACATGTATAGAGTTCTGCCACGTATATTCTGCCATACTGTATTACGATTCTTTATATCCATTAAATCTCACAATAACAAACGATCCTAACCTTATTCAACAGTCAACTAGATAAGCGTAAGGCGTACTGATGAAATCTTGATAAAACGTTATGTTTTGACGAGATCACATCATATCCCATTCATGACGGCAGCTCGGCACATTCGGCTTCCATTCATAAGGTGATTGCTGCTACTGTTGAATTATTTGTTCAGCCAGCTGTGCTGAAGGCCAGAAATGATAAACTTATCGATAATTTGATTATCGATTGATTAATATAAGGTCTTAAACAATGATAGAGCTTGCGCAGACCGAATATAATTACATTTTGGGGCCATACAGATACTTACTGTCGCTTTTGTATTATTATTATTTTAACTTCGGTTTACAGTAGGTATACCGAGGCTAATAATTCCTTATAATTTAAATTTTACAGCGCTTTAGGTCTATCTGTGAGCACTGTTCATTGTGCACGAAATCACAGCATGAGTAGGGTTGATTTATATTTAGGTTATATCGTCAAATTTTAAAGAAACATCGATACATATCCTATAGTTGAACCACATCGCAACATTTCCGAAGGCCGAAACCAGAGCCGGGAGTGGCGCGTGCGCTGACTGACACCCGACACCGAGCGGGCTGGTGCGAAGTCACCTCGGAGGTACACGACAGCATATCAAGCTACGCAATGCAACATCTTATACAGTTGCAATAGAATCCACTTTGATATAAAACGTGTAAACTGAGGCGCGACTACATCACCACCTGAAGACTGAAGATCGTTTGTGTGCGAATTGTCAATCAATATAAGTATAAATAAGAATCTATAGAATCTCGATTTAAGTAATCGTACGATTCAATGCAAAAAGATGCAATACTTTAGAATTGATACCTACTTGAAGCTTTGGCGAATATTTTTATAGGACAACTTAACTAATAAAAGTCAAAAATACATGACAATCATTCCAATTAAGTATCCACTAGCTGTCTGAAGCGAGTCAAACTTTTTCATTGGTTGTTCTGAAAGTTTAAGATCTTAAATATCTTGAGTACAGCTGAATCCAGTAAAGTAGCGAAATATTATATAAATTCTATTTCAGAAACCAAAGTCTAGACGAGTAAAAAACTAGAAGGTTAATAAAGGACTTCAATTGAAATTGGCATATCATGCGCGGAAAATCGGACATTAGCGGTATGCCATGATGATACACGTACGGCGCAATGGTGACTTTAACAATTGCTTATTGATGGAGAGCAATTAAAACGTATTGATGAAATCAAAATATCATCTCTATAAGGACATACTTTTTATTTTTAAATTGATTTGGATAAGATAAATACCAAATTGATATGTATTGGTATGACTTTGATAGCAAAAAAATCCGCACAATTGGATTTTTCATTTTCGGGGAATTTGATTGCGGCAAAACCCCCAAACTGCATAGCTGTAATGCGTGGTATATTACAAGATAATGATGACATTTAGAGCACCTACCGTGCTGCAATTGTCCATATCCTGATAATACCAACAAAGCCTACGGAATGTGCATGACTCTATCAAGTCAATTGGTCCTTTGATGAGTGCTGCTGACAGCTGCGTTGACCCGCGTTCTTTCGCAAACAAGCTCATTGGCGAGTTGATCGCTATCTCTATATTCTCTTTCAAGTAAAATTAAATTATCCATTGAGATAGGAACAATCCCCCAGACTGCTCTCCGCACAAAGGTTGTCTAGAAGACATTTCTAAAGACTGTAAAATTTTTCGAACCTCATAAATATATTAGGTGCCTTTGTTAAAAGAGATATACAATAAAGATTATCTTAAAATCTTGGTTGACTACAAATTGCCAGTCTAGATAGCTCAGATAATCTCAATCCTAATCCTGCAGACAGACAGGTTTAGGTAGGACGAAACTTTTAATTAGTAAGCTTTCAGTTTTCTACTATACGTACTCTTAGCTTTCTCGATTTAAACTACTCAAGGTCCTACATTCCTGATACGACATAATTAGACTTTACTTGCTTCAGTTCTCAAGATAATGACGGGTTTACTTGATACCGAGCATCTGTGATGTTAAAGCTTTGAAAGAACCTATTTACCAACTTTACCGTTTTATATTCCGAGTTAATATAAAGTTCGCGAACTAAAACTACTCCTGGCTGATGTAAATCCGCACCTGGTTCGCTGCTATCGTCAGCTGAGACGTTGTGCCTCAGGAAGAACTCCTGGGACCGGGCGCAGGTCGTGGCCGCCTCGCCCACACACGCTACCACCAGCACCAACACTAAACACTTCATGGTCACAGACACAGGTAGACGACTGGAATGACAATAAATATATTTCGTGAGTTAATCACACTCGCGATTCGCGCGGAGGAGACACGTGCACCCGCATCGGAGCGCGCTCCTAGACTGACTGACCTGACAGTCCCGATCGTGCCACACACTTGGCCGCCACAGCATTCGCAGAAATAAAACTAAATGAACTTTCAGCGATTGGAAACGATGATTTAACGAGTTGCGCCCGTTTGATCTGTCGTCGTGTTTGGAATGCGAAATGATTATAACTGAAATGCTATAGGCATTTAAATGATCTCAACATTACAAACGTACTAAGAGATATGAGTGATTTTTAGGAGTCTTTCGACTACCTATGATACCGATGATATATCTATTCATTGAAGAGTAGAACATAATCAATTTACAGCGCAATGCTCTTCTCGTAACAAAAAAAAACAATCAAGAAGTACTTGACACTTTTTAATAGGTACGTAAGTAACTTAACTCTACATTCTCAGTGCGTGGTTTCAATTTATGCAGATACCTACGTTAATTACGTTAAAACAGAGTCCACATTGTAGAGCCTCTTGTTTACGCAGCTAAATGAGACGCAACGGCCAATGAAATACACGTAAGTATAACCAAACATAGCTTTGCACATACGATCGAACGAACCATGCATTGTATACCGAACGTATTATCCTACAGATCTGACGTCACCGTCATTAAAAATCACCAAACGTTGAGTTTACGATCAATTTGTGCATAATCACGTTTGGTTCCACCAAACACGCCATGAACTATGAGGCCTCAATCGCAAAATCACATCATAAATAATAACTACATCGTTTAAATTCTTAATAAATTGTTGCGAACATCGATTAAAATCAATGACCATCGCACTTTGCCTTTGTTAGAAGATTAAGAAATAACCCAAATACCTATGTAGTTTAGGTAATTTATCACTCAATATAACTAGAAAAGACTTAAAAAACTTTAACAAATTCTTTATAATACGACTTAACACGCAAATGCTTAACGCTACATATAGGCTCTGTCACATCAAAATTGATAAATACCTATGTATTTATCAATTTTAATGTGACAGCCTATGCTTACTACTCAAATATAAACGAAGGCATAAAGCTCCAAAAAAGCTTTTAAACTTTAAGACTGCATTTGTAATTTCAAATGTTAAAATCTATTACCAGTTTTCCCAACTTTGGACGCTTTTAAATGCTAACGCAAAAGCTTACAACAGTTTCCAAAATGTAATTAAAATATATCAAAAGAGATTAGATTTAACACAAGCTAAAAAACCAAGCGACTCGATTAATCTAGCTGTACGATAGCGAGTAATTAAATAAATTAAAACCTGCAATTTGCTAATTGAGCCAAGTAAAAAATACAATGTACCTTTCGCAGAAGTCTGCTTCTTTTTTGTCACTTAAAAAGTTTAACGACATTATTTCAGACTGAGGTGCAAAGACCCTTACCGATGTAAAAGTTGATTAAAGTAATGTTCCGATTAGATCCCAGATCTTCAGGACTTAAAATAAGTGTGGGTAGTACTGTGATAAATTGAGTATTTTTACACATCAAGATTTAATATAATATATAAACAATATAAAAATTCATAAAGATGAAATATATAATAAAGTTCATACAAGGAGTAACATACCAAACATTGAATAAGGATTATCATTATTGGTCATAATTTTCATCTTAAGAACTGATTTTGTGTCATGGTAACTTTGTGGCCCAGTACTCCATTTATGCCTCATATAAAAAATGGTGAAGATGTTTTTACCTCTTCATCCGCGCTATAAACAAGAAGGTTTACGTCCCAAGTCCCGAGTCGTCCCCATCCAAAGTTGCCAAGTATGCACATGGTTATAACTCGGAAATCCCTTGCCCAAAGCCTCTTCAACAACTTTCCTCAGCAGAGGGTAAAAAAGTCTAAAGTCCAAGGAGATTTCTGACCCGCCAGAAGGTTTCCACGAAATAAAACTTGTATAATAAACGCCATACAAGTCGAATGAAGAACATTCCAACTCGAATACCTCTCGAACTAATAACTAATTTTATAATACAAAAAATGCGAATGAAATTGCGGCTAAGAGAATAAAAATGAAATTGAAATATAAGTAGAAAGAAAGTTGCTAATCGCACTCAGCGTAATTTGTAAGTGGGCAGTATGAATAAAATCGCAGAAGAAACCGCGGGCAAAGAGTACTAAATGAAAATTACAATTCAAGTCTGAAAGTAAATGAAAGTTAAAAAGCTGTCGGTGCAATATAAGCTCTGATAGGTGTAGATAGAGTCGACAATCCAATGAGTTCCAACGTGTCTGGCCGTGGTTTAGGTTGTGGGTGACGTTACTGGGGCATCAATTTGGGATTTTCAAGGATTTATTCGGGCAGCTAGTTAACCTAGAGAAATTTTGGTGACTTAGTGTTAAGTTGTCGGAGCCAATAGGAGTAGTACAGAAAAAATAGGAACGAAGCAAACACCATCAACTACATAGCAGACGGTGACTATGAACTGCCTTTTCATTTATCTCTCGGAGACAAAATTGATAATACCTCATAGTCGTAGCATTCAATAAAATATTATCTATCCTAATATTGGTAGGTACTAATTTTAAAGAAAAGAAATACAGTAATAGAAAACTAATGGCTACGGATATATTTTTAACCGACTTCAAAAAAGGAGGAGGTTATCAATTCGACTGTTTTTTTTTGTATCTATGTTACCTCATATCTCAGTCATTTTTCGACCGATTCGAAATTTTTTTTCGTCTACTTAGGAGGTATACTTTCTAGTTGGTCCCATTGTTGCCAACCCTCAGTATAGTGTTTTTTTACTAGAATCTTAATGTTGACATTCTTGAATTGTTGTTGTTAACGTGTTGTAACGTCTAATAGTCTACATCTTGTGGGGCTGAGCTGATGGTGGAACTCCTTAACGCTTAGGAGTTCAGCAATTATAATGACAGAACTCATGATAGGTAGTTTGCAGGTTCTTTAGGAACAGAGTCAAAAGGTGTAACTGCACCCCCCCCCCCTCTCTCCTATAATCTCTAAAAATAAAAAAATATAATTAACTTTATTTAATAAAATTTTCTTGCCATCACTTTGACCATCAAGCCTCAACTGTTGCAGCACCGACTCCAAAAAGAAATTGTTTGCCTAAAAAGGATTCCTGTCCTTTCAATGGTCAAGAGTTTATTTAAGACTTTTTAGTGCATTTTGGTTTTGAAGTCGGTTTTTACTTTTTTAAAGTTAATTTTTATGTTTATATATCCAACCGTTTGGCCACTGGCATAATGCGGCCGCGGATGGGTCATATCTAACCTATGCCGGACACGTTTGGTCACCTTAGCGCTGGCGGACTATATGTTTCGCCCCGGGTGCGCGCGCCGGTATCGAGCGAGAAGCGCACAGGGACATACCTATTTATGGGACTTTATGCCTGTACTGTTACATCATCGCAATCATCAGGCCTCTTGTGTGAAGACCTTTGATGCATAAAGATAAGGATTTGTGCAAGAGGGACCCTATTCAGTCTACAGTTTTGATTCATTTAACAGTTGGTTTTTGTTTGACATAAACTGGTAGTGGCCTGAAAGAAAAGTAAACCTGGTTATTATTATACAAAAATATGTTTTATACTTACTAGAAACCTATATTTTTTTAAATATTTCATAATCTGTGAAAAATTGCAAACTAGAAAAACTATCTATGGGGTCAAAACGATATCTGTAATAAACTAATAACAATCAAAGCTATTTTAAATAACCTACTCCAACTCAATACAAAGTTCAAATTTATAGGCTCAAATTTACTCGTAGCTAGTTTGTGAAATCATTTATCTGTACGTAAACGAAAGTCTACCCTTCAACTTTATCATGTCAAATATTTGTAGTTAAATAACTTAAACACAAAATGATAATTGGCAATTTGAAATTTTCATTATACTTGCCTTTGGTATAAATATTTGAAATAGATATTACAAATACACTGACTCAAACATCTCTCTTAACATTCAATAAATACAATGCTTTATAGTAAAGAAACCTAAAGCGTTTTCGAGTAGGCGGTGCAGGATAACCGTTCATTTTCACTCAAAAGCACCTTTCACTTACGAAAAAACGTTGCATAACAAATCATATCTCCAACAAAACATTGGGAGCATAAAAATTCAGGGCTGGTTGTCTCGACATCGCGTTCTACCTAGACAAAACGCTCAGAAAACAGCGAGCGAGCTTTTTAGACAATAGACTCGAGGCCGGAATGACCCATTCCAATGATGAATGCTGTTCAGATGCCATATTTTTAATTTATCACCTGATAGATAATCCAGGTAGGGGCCTCATTGACTCTCTTTGGCCGCGTCGCCGCCCGCCGGGCTTGTATTGTTGGAGGCTCACTCGCCGGTCGACTGCAGACGACGTCGAAACATAGGAGGTAGCGATTAACGAGTTTATTTAGTTATCGTTGTCTTCTTGGCAGACATTGGGAGAGATGTGAGGTGCCACGGGATGCAGACGCTGGCTGGACAGCTGTGATGTGTTCTTACTTACCTTAAAAACACACAGCAAAATGAAGAGAGCAGAGCTTTCAAAAACATTCCTTTTTTCCATACTTACGAGTGTCTGCTTTCCATATCACGGTTGTCGATACATCAACTGTTTATCAGTGAATAATATTTCTTAATCAAAGAAGGCAATAATAAATAGAATAACGATCAAAGCACACAATATTATTTTTCGTAGCATTACACGTTTCGTAGCAGCTGCCGAAAGTTAATTGCGCTACGACACGCTACGAAGCTGTCGTAGCCCAATGTTAAAGCTTTTTACGTGTTAACGCGATAAGTTTATGCACTGTACCTTCAACTCATTTATTTATTTGGTCCCGAACTACACTACACCGGCTATGAATGTTCCTGCTATAAAAGGGACGTCTCATTTATTATTGACAAATATTTCGCGCCGAAAAAACCTTGAAAGGAGCTAACGGAAGGCGCCAGGTTCTATTTTATTGTATTTATCGTGTACAATGTATGTCTTTGGCGGTTGCTTGGAGGTTTTTTTCTGAATGTGAGTAATAAAGGACAGGAAATTATATCGATTCATTCGCTGAAGGTGTGTGTGGGGCACAGTTGAGTTGCGAGCCTATTGTGGTGCGTTTGCGCATTCCATTTTTTACGGTGCGTTTTGAAGAAGCTCCGCGTTATTATCTGACTCATAAGCAGTCTGAGACCACAAAAATAAGCATTGAATGCCGTTTTAACAAGATTCCGCATTTTCAGACAGAGGAATGTGGCCTTCAAAAAAGGATGCACGTTTTGCAAACCAAATAAATGTGACGCATCAAATTCAGATTCAATTGGCCGATTAGAAAGAGTTAAGTGCTATAAAATACCTTACAAGTAGGTTTTAGTAAATTTACAGGAAGGAAAAAGTTAAATAATATGATTATTTTACTTCCACCACATCAAAAAGACGTAAGGCAACGCCAATTCTTGAATGTGACCTATCCACCCCACCCCACATGTGCTACCGACAGTCTGACAGATGTCCTTCACCGATCTAACCATCTCCAATCGGTATCGATTACCTAACAAAGCAGTCGTTTTGTTACACAACTTTAAGGTTTCTACTCTATTCTTTTATAGTCCAGCTGTCCCTTTCTCTAGTGCTTGTTGAACAATATGTATAAAAGCGACAGCTACTTTATGAACTCTTGAATTACGAAGGAAATCTCAGCAACAAGTCTGGCTGGGCATCGAGACATGTCACGTCATGTCGACACAAGAACTATAATCGCCATTATATCGCTCGGTCTGCGGCAAAAAAAAACGACAATGGAGGTGCCGCCGTGAAAAATCACCACAAATAAGGCCAGCTGAACGCGAGCTACCCTAGGTGACCCGCACACCCGGATGACAGCACAGATCACAGACTTATTATTATTAAGCTGATTGTTTAGTTAGAATAACTAATGTTTAGCATTTGTGGTGTGAAGAGACTCGATTCCAGTAGATAGGAATAGGGAAGGAAGGAGTTTAAAATAATGTTCTTGATTGACTACTTATCTCGAAACCCATTAGAGCAATAGATGGAGCCTATTGAACTTATTTGGATTCAATGCTTATATCGTGTTACAGAATAGACAAAGTACATATAACTACATAAATGGTTAGGTAGTATATAAAAAAAGATACCTAATTATAATCATGCGTTTACTACCTTGTGTTTTATAAATCTACTCTTTTGCTAATCTCAAAGACGTAGCACGAGTATAATTTTATATTTTGCTTTACTGAATTGAATTAACGTAGGCTAAAATAGAAAACCGATTTGGCGCCATCCATTTATTAAAACTTGACACATAACTTTTAACTTTTGCCAGTTTTATTTATAATATTTTTATTTTAATAAATCGTGATTATGACTCACTTACTGGACTCGATGCTAAAGAATGTAGTGTGTCGGCGACCAGCAGCCAGCCGTCCGATTTATTACTTTTATCGCTTTTATATGCATATCGGGGCAAAACGCCGCGTCACCGTCCCTATTACCTACAGTGAAGACTCCGCATTATACGCTTTAATGTTAATAAGGTTGCAAACTTCAAAGGATCAAAATCGTCAAATCATAAGCGATTAATCATTGGGAATGTGAGAAACATTCTGAAGGTAGACGCGGGGTAATAGGAGGGATGAAATATGGCGAGAAATAATAGTGCATGTGAATGGACGTGCATTCTTTGATACGGTGTTGTTATACGATTGCGGGTGATTTGTTAAATAAAAGCCATTGATGTTTGTATTCCTAGAAGTTGGCGTTTTAGTTTGGCAATTTAAGCACATTTTTAAATACAAATACCTAATATTTAAGTTAATTGCGTTACTTACATGTGAGTTTATTGAAGGGTTACTAAGTTGGTAAACTTTCTTCTCTTAAACGTCTTCTATATACGTATACTCGTATCATATCATAGCTCGGGCCTGTTGAAGACAAATGTTATTTAAATACGGACTTATATCACTTACATCTTAATTTTAAAAGAGCCCCATCCATAGAGTAAATACAATCTCCCATATTCTTGTTTTCTTTTCAGTTCCGTATCTCTCTGCTCAGATAATTTTTCACCGAACCTCTGTCCTGGTGAAAATGTACTTTTATCGTTTGCGTTGTGGACATGAGTGGATCATTAATATAATACCGGGATCTTGAAATCAGGACATTGTCTGTGGTCACTGGTGTAAAGATGTTTTGCGAAAGATATGGAATGGTTAAGCTTAGAACTTCCAATTTAAAAACTGATACAAAGCAGTGGTTTCACTGAAATGTCAAGGCAATGTTTTAATATTTCAAAGACACCGTTACCGCTCCTTAGTTGTCTTTTAATGCTAGACTAAGACCTATAGTTCTCGTTTTAATTAACTTGGTTTATAAATCTATACACAAAAAAATAAGAAAAGTCCGTTTGTTTAATTGAGCATTTAACATAGTACTTGACATTTTGAAATAGAAAAGCATCATTGAATAGCAGTCTGCAATAAAGTAAAAACGCTGAACAATCCGAACCCAAGTCTCCGATTCATTACATTTCCCTGGACTTGAAAGATTGCTCTTTTACGACGACAACATTGAAACTTTATGGCTTACCAAACCTAAGCAATGTCACTATACCTACTCGAACAGTTCTAAATAATGTAGGTTGTAATTCATTTCAAAGATTCTACATTGTTTCGCATGAAAACACCGTGAGTTATAAATGTTATGATCTAAGCAGATCACATCGATTATTCTCTATATTGGTAATATTTTGCGGTCCGATATTACCGGGGTGCTATGGAGAGCAGAGGTACCACGAATATAGCTGGTTGATAAATTATCCCTTAAATTATTACTCTGGAACAGATAAACTGTGGGCTGGGAACGATACTTGATGTGACCATCGTTATCTTGTTTGCTGTGACGATTCCTGCCGAAGATAGTATGGTATAACGTGATCTATACTTATATTTTAAGCTTAAGAGTTTGTTTGTAGGCGCGATTCTCGGGAACAACTGGACTGATTTGTTTTTTTTTTATTGGATAGCTTATTCATCAAGGAAGACTTAAGGCCTAATAAAATATTACGCTACAAACTCAAAACGCGCGGACGAAGTCGAGGGGGACCGCTAGTTAGCATATATTTTCTGCCACATATATTTAATTCAAAGCTTCAAACAAATGTACCTATATTAGTAAAATTTCCTTTGTTTCATTATATGCCATCCTAACTTTATTTTATTGCATGTGTAAATATCGGTAAGACACCTTAAATTGGTAAGATTAAACAAATTAGGTACTCAATTACTACATACAAGAATAAAAAACTAAGACATGCATTACTACATTATTTTTTATTAATCTGAGGGATTAGTAAGAAAAAAAGACTCAAAATTAAATAACACCAAGATGATTTAAAACTTCTGGTAACCATTACTGCTATTGCGAGGGAGGATCCCGTCGATTTCAATGGCATCAATTATTAACCGCTGCCACTTTTATTAAATTTGATTCCTTGAAATTATCAAATATTGTGCAGTTTATAGCTCAATAGATTCTTAGATCATATCACGCACGATATGATAAGAATAACTTTATCACTAAATTTCGTTTTGTTCGTCATTTATTTTCACCTTAAAAAGTAAGTAAGTTATGCACCTTTATAGAAACCAGACACGGTTTGTTGAGATAAATCACGTGCCTTCTTCACCTTCATTTCTTACATAATTTAAAATATCTTTAAAAAAGCAAATTTTTAAAAGCATTAAATTTCTCATCTACCGTTTATGAAATTCGTTTCAAATGAGTTAATTCTGCCTTTACGAATGATATCCATACTTAATTAAAAACGTTAACCAATGTATCCCGACACCCTGGCTGTGAATGGGAGGCTGCGTTCACCGAAGGACTGTAACAAATCATCGCGCGTCATGCGCCCCTAATTACCAAGCCGAGAACCTCCGATAAAATCTCAATCCCCACACTAATCCAGCTCTGACTCACAAGCTTGGAATGCGCAAGCTGCTAGTGGTGCACCTGTTTCGGCTCAGTTCGGCCCAAAATTTTATTCGATAGAAAATGACAAAAATATTTTATGAGAACTGTCTAATGCAACCCTACTGCACTGTTTACGGAGTAGCTCTAAATATAGGAACAAAAAAGTCATGATTGTATATCATTTACTTAAATAAAAATACGTTAAGTTGAAATTTATAAAAATATTTTGCTTTAAATTTCCGCTAAGCGAAAATAAAAAATAAGCGAAACTTAAAATTTTCGCTTAGCGGAAATTTAAAGCAAAATAAGTTTATAAATTTCAACTTAATAATGGATTTCCGCAAAATAACGCCTCATTCCATTAATTATCAAAAATACGTTATTGAATTAAAAAAACTACCGAAACAATATATTAATCAAAACAAGAAAAAATCAACTGGAAATCAGTTGCAATCTAAATATATACTATCATCTCATCACTATCTAAAGCACAGGCTCATAAAGCTTTCAGTCTCAATAGGTCGATAGGTTAAAACGAGCTTATAAGTCAAAAGCCTTGCCAAACGACTGTTTTTTAGAACGATGACGGAATCCTAAAGCGATGATTCAACTGATTGAAATTCGATGAAGCGTTTATCGACACTAAATGGCGTGGCAAATCACACTTCATTTTATTTAATTGCGCATGATGCAATATGTCTAAGAAAAACACACACAAACAATAAAATCCAACTATTTATTGGGAAAACATGTCACAAGATATCTATCTAATTTATGTTTAACATTCATTTTCGGCACGCAAATTTCTACCAATGTTGGTCGGACCCATCACTAAATCTATGCATTCAAAACATAAAAGGACGTCGTATTATTTGAATTGAATTTACACCCTTCCCTAAGACCTTTAAGGTTGAAAATTACACGCAATGCGCTCAAAGGATCTTCCTGCGCCTGCGAAGACTCACACGCAGTTTGAAGGCTTTGACTTTGTAGTGAAGGATCAAATCTCCCTTAATAGCTTTAAACATTAAATAAAAATCTAAGTAGTTTCTAAAATCAAAGGGCTATAAATGACAGATATTCATGGCATAGTAATATAATCATAAAATTAATTAATGCTTCAACACCCGAGCGGTTGCAGGCAACCGCATAACAATAGAATTTGCATTGTGTCTCGTTCACATACGCTTGAGGGATTAATTAAACTATTTTTTATTTTGTAATTTAAACAATGGTCATTATAATCATCAATATAATATAACAAAAAATGCTATAAATAAATAAACGCGCCAGAAAACATACTAATTTTATACCGCTGCAGCTTTTGCCGTTGACCCCTTATAAAAATCCTTTGTTTGCACAGTCTCTGCAAGGGTTCAAGAAACCGAATCGGAACCAATGACACAAGTATTATTTTTTAGATGGCGAATTAGTCGTGTAGTGACAAAGGTCGTCAAAAGACGAGAGCTGAATGTGCAGACATAACAAGCTGTGTCGCTAACAGTCTCTGAACAAAGAACAATTACCACACAGAATATCGCTTTTCGAAAACATTCCGTTACTATCGAGATCAAGTTTGTCATTTGTTTTTTACCTTCATAAAAGTACACTATTTCTAAAAAAGTACATTATTTTTTATTAAATTTATAATAAGAGACAAATTTGTGGTGAGTAATGGGTACGTATTACAATACCGAATTTTAAAATAACGAATTTCATAAGCCCTATGAACGGAAGGCCGAATTTTAGAATGCTGAATGTTTATATGATCGAAAGTTCTAAATACCGAAAGTTTGAAATCCCGAAAATTTTAGATACCGAATCTTATAAGACCTATGATTGGAATGCCGAATACTAAAATGCTGAATTTTAAAATACCGACTGTTTATATGACCGAAAGTTCAATATACCGAAAAATTTTAAACCCGTAGATTTAAAATAATTGTATACCATTGAGATTAAGGTTCATTAAGAATAACCAATTTTGATTGACCCCGAATCGCCGTGGTCTTTCGCCGTGGTCCTTCACCGTGCTACTAGTCTGCTCGATACTAGAGTGTAATTCGAAAGCCGGAGGCGCGGAGGGAGAGCAGCCCTTGCCGAAGCTGGGGAGGCGAGCGTGGGTGCCTGAGATTCGCTACGCTAGGGCGAAAGGGACGCACTTCCCGCAGCGCCGGAGAAGAGCAAAACCTATGCATGCTGCTACATGCATGCCTCCGCAGCTCGCCTCCGCAGCTTCGGCTTGCTGGTCGCCCTCGGCGACCAGCCTCAGCCGCTCCGGCTCGCCCGGGAGCATGAGATTCGCTACGCTAGGGCGAAAGGGATGCACTTCCTGCAGCGCCGAAGAAGAGCAAAACCTATGCATGCTGCTACATGCATGCCTGTTTGATTTCTTTCATGCTGCATGCCTGCTTGCTACATGCATGCATGCTGCATCCTGCATGCCTGCTTAATTGCTTGCATGCTGCATGCCTGCTTGATTGCTTGCATGCTGCATGCCTGCTTGCTACATGCATGCCTGTTTGATTGCTTGCATGCTGCATGCCTACCGCAAAGTTAGTCTTACTTTCGGGAATTTGAACTTCGGTATACTAACTGTACGTATATTAATCTTCGGGATCCGGATATGAACCTTCGGTATTTCAATCTTTCTGGATTTCGAACTTTCGGGATTTTGAACTTTCTGTTATTTGAAATTCGGCATATGGAGCTTCGGTATATCGGGTATAGGTATTTCATTCGTTCGGTATTTTGATTTTCGACGTTTCAAGCGTAGGTATTTCATTTGTAGGCATTATGAATTTTCGGTATTATTATACGTACCCCAATTTCAGATACACATATTACGCTGTCGCGGACTTTATTGTAGAACTTTTCATTGTTGCTTAGTATCATGGTTTTATAGCATAAGCTTTCTCCGATAAATAAGCTATCCAACACATATATATTCTTTCAAATCGATCTAGGAGTTCCTGAGATTAGCGCGTTCAAACAAAAAAACAAACTCTTCAGATTTATAATATCAGCATAGAATCTCATCTCATCAGATGAAAAAAAAGCGAGAATTAACTTTTGTTAATTCTCGCATTCTCATCTTCTTTCTCATCGGACTTTTAGATAACATTTTTTTAAATAATATTATAAGAGAGATCGATTCTTACTCCATCCACAGACGTAGAAATTACTTCTGTAGAATACATATTCAATGCGATTCGGCCAATAGTGTAGTGTCCATATGTACATTTACTGTAACTCTATTAATTAATCATTAGCGTCAATATTACGTTCGTTCTTTCGCAAAATCGATTCAAAATCAGCAAAAATAACGTAAAGTATACATACAAGTACTAACGAAATAGAGTTATCTTTTTTTAAATAACTCTTGTGAGGATTTTATCCGGTTTTTTTATTGAAAATAAACAATAAATAACGATAAAGCCATATTGAGGCAAGTGATTAAAAAATAGGGTCCCCGATTGCTTGTATTAAATGGTTGGTACCCAAGTACTTTCATCAAGGATAACGACTAATGCCTAAAGTAACTTGAAATGATCTCTAGTCTAAATTTAAAATTTGAAATTTATAAAATTATTTTGCTTTAAATTTCCGCTAAGCGACGCCGGTGCAGGCTACTAACAACACGAACCGTCACCGCGTTAAGTATTAGTTTAGGCAAATGCAGGATGCACCACCCGCCCTCACTCAATACGCATGCGGCACAGCTAATGCAATTATTACATTATATCAAAAACAACGAGCAAAAAACCTCTACCGTCTCCGCGTTAAGTATAGTTCAGGCAAATTCAGGATGCACTCGGATCTCGACTCGATGCGAATCGGAATTCGCTTAGCGGAAATTTAAAGCAAAATAATTTTATAAATTTCAACTTAATAATGGATTTCTGCAAAGTAACGCCTGATTCTATTTATTATCTAAAATTTAAAATAGGACAAAATTGACCTACAGCACTGCAGCTGTGCCACACAGTGGAACAATATCGGCGCGCTGCGCTGCCTCACAACCGCCAATTCAAAACAAAGATATTTAATATTTGTTTGGCCTTTTTGTAATTAATATGTCTGGTAGCCAAGTTTGAAAACGCAAGTTTCAATAAGCGGAATTGTTTGCAAAGAGGAACCAATCAGACTTACTTACTTAACAATTTTACCTAAGTAAGAACAGGGCCAAAACAGTGACGTCCGAAATTGTCAAAAACCAAAATTTGCGAATATTATCTCGAAAACTACGAAAATTCGGCTAACATACATAAGGTATACAGGGTATAGGGTGACTGGCCATCGTAGTCGAAATCGACTAGGGGGACTATTACTATTATATTTGGATAGCCCTGAATGTATGGTGTCCACAAAACAATTTTTGGACATCACTGTTTTGTAGCCTGTATACGAGTAATACGTAATGAAATTTCATCAGAAAAATAACAAACTTTAAACTTTTATTTTATGAGGAATTCCAGGCATTGTTATCTTAAGGAATTATGATACTTAGAAATTATAGGTTGGTTTTAAGCTAAACTAAATGGGTATTTCTTCAGAAAGTGTTCTCCGTGTCACCTTCATGGCGAAAATTTATACTAATATTATTCAAATGAAAAAAAATACTGCTTTAAAGAAGCTATCAATGTAACATGTTTGCTGTACCCTACCGGGTGTGCATGTAGTACATAATTCATTATGTGATACACTACAATGTATTTTTGCAAATAAATTAATGATTAAATGATTAAATCAAACTGTTACAAAATCTGTTAGTTCATGAAAATCGGTTCATTATTCATGTAGATATTTAATATTGAAATTTCGTCAGCCACGAAAGTTACTCACTGTGACACAAAAGTTACAAAGCGTCTTTTTGGATAGATAATTCGGTTATAAAAATATCAATTACTTGAAATATTACCTCGTATTGAACTTTATACATAATTCAATCCTGCATTTATTATACTTGCTGCTAAAAAGATAATTTGACATAACGTGAATTGAATGTTACTATCGGTTCATTAGCCTTTACATACTTATAAACATCATAATAATAAAAATCTAAGTACATATCCATAAATGTGACTAGTTATTTAACAGCCATGAGTATAATCATTTATTTAAATGATGATGAGACAAAAAGTAATGTGGTTAGGTATTGTACATATATTTTTAAACATTCATGATGAACACTAACATAAGAATAGTACTAAGTATCCGATATTTAAACACTGTCGCAAGTGCCATGATCACAGGGTACCTAAAACTGTTGGAAGTGAGCTATTATTTGCAGACTTAATGGTCTACTCTCCTTCGAAGTCGTGTATTGCACTCACTTGTGGTATCACTAACCTCAAATTCACTGTTTACTCGCATTTGTTCTCGACACACAGCACTGACAGTATATGCCAGCGTTAGGATACTTTGTTAAATTTTACGGTTTCACACTTTCGAATCAATGGTATTTTGACATTCGACAATTTAAACCCATACTCACGATCAAATTTTTAGTATTATGTAACCTAATCACTTCCTTGACCAATCTTGGTAAGTATTCGCATTCTGTCGAAATTATCTAGGGTTATAAAGGTCAGGGTAAGCTAAGGTACATGGTAGTAAATCTGTAGCAATCAACTCTTTACCCTCCAAAGTAGTGCCTCAAATTACATATAGGTAACCCCGCATTTTAGTAATAAGATATTGGCGGCTATTATGAGAAAAGTCATAACTCATTTTCAAAGTCAAATGCATAAGGTGATTCCCTTCATAAACTTTACAAGCAATAAATTAGTCTTCCAGATATTTTTCTTGCCTGGAGTGAGACTATTTAGACTACTATCTGCTGGATCAGAGCTGTAAGAGCGTTCAAAATACGACCTTTTCTTATCCGATTAAGAATTAAACTATTTTTAGCATCTTTGGAAATAAATACCAGACGTCACGCACTTATTATCAAACCTTGGATGTTATAGTATCAGTTTTTATTGTATTTTTCTCCCATGAAGCAAACTCATGATTTCAAGTCTTTATCTAGTAGCTCAGCTCAGTCAAAGAAGACTCTTTTATCGGTCTAGTAGACAATTACCAGCTTAAAACCAGGCTCAAATTTTAACCATGCCACTTGGTTGATTAAATTAAGACGACTGGCATAGACTGCCATCATTCTTATTAGTGGCAAAGAATTATATTCAAGGTTTGCTTTTGTGACATTCATCATTTTTAGGGTTCCGTAGCCGAATGGCAAAAAACGGAACCCTTATAGTTTCGTCAAGTCTGTCTGTCTGACTGTCTGTCTGTCTGTCTGCCTGTCTGTCTGTCTGTCTGTCTGTCTGTCCGTCCGTATGTCACAGCCATTTTATTCTGTAACTATAAGCATCACATTGTTAAAATTTAGTAGGAGTATGTATTCTGTTAACCGCTTTACGATTCTCATACAAAAAATAAAAAGAATGACATTAAGGGGGGCTCCCATACATGAAACTAAAACCAAAAAAATTTTTTTTGGCCATACCTATACGTGTTATATGTCTATAGATAGGTCTTTTAAAATGACACCGAGGTTTTTAAAACCATTTTCTTTTAAAGTCTAACGTTTCATAGCTAGACGCTTCCAAAGTGGTAAAATGGGCGTCCCCCCCATCTAACTTCTAAACTAAGCGCGCGTAAATTTTGGAAAAAATATATAATTTAGACCTTTACAAATACTTTCAACGAAAATTTGTTCGGACAGAATCGAACTAGAAGTTTTTGAGATATAGCTCATTTTCAACAACCGCAAACATAACTTTGTACTTCATACAAATACTATGAAAAACAAAGTTATATTTGCTGTCAACAAATTATTGTGGATTTTACTAAGTAGAAGTAAGTGGATTCCCAAATTCAGTTAAAGTTGGCACGGAACCCTCAGTGCGCGAGTCCGACTCGCACTTGGCCGGTTTTTTTCATGTAAACTACACAAATTGGGGTAATTACGAATAATGCACGAAAATTAATTGAATAATGAGTATGTTTTTTTAGAGTAATTTATTGTGATTACTTTACGCTGTTATATAATTAGTATATATATATAGATTGATCAGGCGTCATGTTCTTCATATTCAGCTTCATTATTTCTATAAATCATATCTGTGCCTCTGAAAACTGTCTTAGTAGAAAAAAATCAAGTATAAAACGTTAAGGCGGTTATTTCAACTGCATTTACAAACCATAAAATATAAATTCTAGTAAGATCGTGGGCAATTGACCACGAAAATTGTGCCACGCAAGTGACGACAATTTTACATTTTCAGAAATATTAAATTAAGTAACTAACGCTTATGTAATATAATCAGCTCAAATGAATCTTAACTATGAGTTTAATGATTCAATAGTAGACATTTATTCGTAACGCTGACTAATAATCTTAAAACATTACCCATGAAGGGTCATATGAACTAGGGTCTGAAGAAAAAAATAAAAAGCAAGGAGCTGTAATTAGCTATATCATTGCTTTGAGATATTTATTTGTCTTCTATTGGTGTTTTAACCCGTCTGAAGTTTCTGCGGACCTATTGTTTGTGTCGATAGGTTGAACCTTTTTGAAGTTATGAGCATTTATGTGACACATTTTCGAAAATGCTAAATTCGTGTGACCGACACAAAATTAATTATATTAAATTTAAATCTAAAGACGGATTTTTTCCACCTCAATATAACTAATCCTGACTATATGTCCAAATTTTTGACATATGTTATGTTAGTTATAATGTAAAAGCTCAGAAAGACATAAGGGTTAAAAACGGAGCGCCAACTCGGTTCGTATTTTAACGCATATAGGTAAGCATTTTTAAGCGGAAACTTACATGAAATGTTTTCCTTTCATAGCCGTAATAGTTGTCTTTCTAAATTCATAATATTGGCTAGTGCTGTGAGTTTTTTCACGTATCCACATTCTACCGTTTAGTTGGGAGAGGGTGGGGGACATAGGACTCTAAATAAATTGACCTTTAAAACTGAAAGTTACAAACAGGATACTTTATCGTAAATTGATATGAGCAAACTCATAATCATTTTAGACGACATATTTAACTATACCCCACACAATATGGATTTGACAAGGGAAAAAATACACCCTCACGTAACTTGTATGAGAGGTAACCCAAAAAAAAATAACCACTCTGGCGAGGAAATCAGAATACATACCCATGTCAATTAACAGTTTCCTAGCTCCTCAGGTCTCAGCGCTGAACTGCGGACGGACAGACGCACGGCGAAACTATAAGGGTTCCTTATTGTACTACAAACCCCTTAAAAAACAAAAGAAAAAGGCTCCAAAAGCGATATTTGCCTCTCAGTTCAAAAGTTTTCAATTATTTGTGTTTCTAAACTGCCTGTCGCTAAAAGAAATAAAACAGACAAGACAAAAACAAAACAGGAAAAGGCGCATTTTGCCCGGTATCCCCTCTGTGCTGACATAACATTTGCATAAAAGTTTAAAAAGTCTTAATAATTATTAGGTACTACATCCTTCTGAAAACATTCGTTCAGGAGTTTGGGCAAGCTGCAAGCGATGTCAAATCGTAAATATCTACGAACTCCCACGACCTTTCTATATGTATTGTGTACGTTGCGAATTCGGATTGCGCCGATTAACAACTTTATGTATGTACTGCCCTTAGGTAAGTATCTTCGTGTTTATAAGTATAAAACAAAAGGTAGCTAGTGTAACTGCACCATTGATATACTAAATGTACTTATAGCTTTTCCTCGGGCACAAAATGTAAATAGATTGACCTAGTACATACTCTCTTTCTTTAAAGTAAGTAAAGTAAGTCTTGTAAGAACGGAGAACTGCCTATGTTTGCTATAGGTCTAGCCAGGTCTCTAGAGATAATTTAAAAAGGTCCATTCCATGATTGCCTTGATCAGGAATGGAACCCGTCAGTTGACCCGAGTTAGACAGCACATTTTACGAGCTGCTCAATCAAAGCATCACGTGGCGCTGTATTATGACAGCTATGTTTTTCAAGACGTACTTCTGAAATGCTCTCAAACGTATTTCTTAATGACTACCATCGATGTCATTCTCTATCACTAAAATTAGACGTTTCAAACAAGTATAAGCTTATTTTAATCTACTAGCTAGTAACTTACTGTTATTCGAAAAAACGTTCATAATCAAGGAAGGAATTCTTACCTAAAGGAAAAACTTATCGATACTTATAAAATGCTTGGTCCTGAACGACTGACTGACTCCGTCAATTACAATAATCATGTTTGTGTTAGACAGCTTATTTATCGGGGAGGACTATAAGAGTAGTTCAATGGCTATATGCAATAAAACATTTCGCTTCGACCTTTCGGAGTAAAACCAACACGCACGACCAAAGTCGCGGACGGCCGCTAGTATATTATTAGTTTGTACCGTTACTAGCAAATTTTGATCATTGATTATTGCTGTGTCTACTTAAAATGTACCTAGAAAGTAATTTGTAGGTCGTGACACGAACGAATCAGGGAAAAAAAAGCTGTAGTAGACACTTAACTGTTGACAAGTAAAACCAATATTCAATATCGCCTACCTACCTACGCAACAAAAGAGAATGTAATACTTATGCAGATTATGTTCGGTGTCAAACAAACAAATAAGCAAACACATTTTGTCGAATTCCCATGAAAACAGGCGATGTAGGCTTTCTATATCTATATGAAAAGAAAATATTACTCAAAGGAAATGTGACGTTTTAATACCCGCCTAATCATATTGTTTGATCTGGCAGGTGTGTGGATGCGGATCAACAATATCTTAACCGATAAATATTTAGGCACCTATTTCTGGCTAAGGGGCTATTAGCCAAGTACGCGTAGGTACTGATATTGATAGTAAGATTATTAATAAATTTTTAATAGCTTATAGAACCACAGAAACTTAAAACCTTGGAACTTCTAGAAAACTTCTAAAAATATAGGTTCTGTGCATTGAACTACTACCTAATACTAGCGTATGGAACTAATACCCACACACACTGAGACTTTTACTTCAGCATCGCGACTCACGCCATAAACAAATTTAATTTAGCATTGATGCAGTCGCGCGTTATCTACGATGCAGAATCGCGTTTGCATTGATGCTAACACGCGTTAGTATCGATGCAGTCGTCAAAAATCAGTAGGTCCATAATTTGACAATTTACAGCACCTGCATCGCGAATGCATCGATGCTAACGCACATTAGCATCGCGGCTGCATCGCTGCTAAAAGTCGCAGTGTGTAAAGGGTCTCACACGATGATCAAATTTCGTCCTTCATGAATTGATGCCGCTTGTACACACACATATATTCATATTTCAAGGATATTCAAATTTCAAGGATTACGTCACAATCTTCACATAACGTTTTAACCGACTTCAAAAAAGGAGGAGGTTATCAATTCGACTATACGTTTTTTTGTTGCTATGTTACCTTATATCTCAGTCATTTGTCTACCGATTAGATTTTTTTTCCGTCTTCCTAGAGGTTACACCTTCTAGTTGGTCCCATTGTTTCTAAGTCGGGATCTGAAGATGGGATCTTGGTGCAATCGAGGGAAAACCTCGAACTTAAAAGGCATGTTTAGTGTTTTCGTAATAGAATCTGTATGAAGACTTGTTGTTGCGTGGTGGAACTCTTAAACACTTAGTAGTTCAGTGATTTTAATGACAGACCTCACAAAGGTGCAAACCCCTAATCACTAAAATTTTGCAAATAAAAATAACTTTATTATATTATTCACTATTTATATTAAAAACCAAACAGCGAAAACGAAATTTATTTGTTTGTTAATTTGTTTATTTAAATCAAAACACTTGCAAGTTTACATACTAGTCCAACACACTTACAAGCTTAAATTACAATAATAATATAATTGTCATCGAATTCAAATGTCAACAAATCTGGTCAATGTTATCCATACAAAGAATATTAAATAAAATGATAGAACACACAACATACAAAATATAAAGAAGCATGCAATCATCAATTCAGCTGCAGTAAAAAAATGTCAAAAATGTAAAATACAAAGAAAAAAATTTATTGCCTAAAATGGAGTCCTTTCCTTTTAAGAGTGAAAAGTTTAAGACTTTTCATTGCAGTTTGGTTATGTCGGTCGGCTTTTCTTCTCTATTAGCAATAATAATTCACTAGTACTTCTTATTGACCTCCTATTGACGACCACGTGTGCAACAAATGGCATGTTGTCTAATAATACCTAAACAAAGTCGCTAGCGACACTTGCCTAAAATATAAAATCTTCAGAAGACGACGTCCAAGGCCAGTTTTCAGGTGCTTGAGGTGGCACGTGCGAACTTCCCAGAGAGACATCAATCATCGCCGAAACTCCACACTCGGCACTCGCAAAGAAAATGTCTGTTTCTCCTGAAAATATACGCGATAAATTTTAGCGGGAAAACGTTAAGCGCCATGATTACCTATGCAAGTTGTGTTTTTTTTTTTTTTGCATTCTTTGATACAAGTATGTATTTTGTTTTTTTTACATCACCTGAGACTATGTAACCTAGCTCTGTGACCTATGCAGGGTTTAACAAAATCAATTGAATTCCTTCTCGGTGGTGATTCTGTTGCTGAAAAACAACAAGTTTTTGTTTTGGACCAACATCGACATTTTTTTAAAAAATGACTTCTCGATGCAAACTAGATTTACCTTCAAGAAAGCATTGCGAACACTTTACAGAGACGAGCTCACTGACCGGTCTCATTGACAATAATTTATCTACGTGTACCATATTATGTATATTCAAATGATGTGTATGTTTATATAATAAATACATATTTATTTATTTTTATTTAACTCTATAACTTTACTTGCACACCGCCTGTATATATATTTTTCTCTATACATGAAGTAACTAGCATCAGCTGATCGGCACTCTAGTATGGGAAAGTGAAATATTTTTTTTGGATTACGATGATGGTCCATACAAAATGTTGATGTATTTGAGTGTCAGAATTAGCCTCAAGAACTAATGCAGTTGATTTTGATTGACCGTATATGTTATAATTTCGGGTCTTTCGGCTTTAGGATTGTTAATTTGATAGTAATTAAAACGTATAGAGAAGCTATGTACAGAAAAAAATGTGTCGCAACGTTTTGTGATGTACGAGTATTATTATAGTACGAGAGTATTCCTGGAATGACCAACATGGTACCGTTTGTATGCGTTGATGACAAGTGGCGTCAACTTATGGAGCACGAAGTATGTTCGTGGTGTCAGAGCCTTACGCGAGTAATAGTAGTAAAATGATGTACCTAGCTCGATAAATTAGAAACCAATTTTAAATATAGATTTGTGTAAGACAAAAAGTTATTTTATCAAACCACATGACGTATCAATCTCACAAACATAGTTACAGTTACATAAATTTATAGGTACCTACTCGTAGAATAGTAACACATAAAAAACGCAGTTTATTTCTCGCATCGCGAAGTTTCAACCAATAGATCCTAATTGAGCTCAGAGACTGTTTAGCATTCTTGCAGCGACGAAGCAGGAATAAAAGAACAGTCCGCCTTAACAAGTTTCAATCACAACCCGCATTTTTCACACCCTCGGCGAAAGCCCTGACCTCGAATTATTAGAAGCCCCGAAAAGCGGCAGTTACGTGACGCGGTTGCTGAGCTACCGGCCTATGACAAGATGTTACATAACCATCTACACGTCTCGTTTGCACTTACTAAAGTTTATGTACGTGAGACAGAATAGAAATGAGGTGTGAAACCGCGAGAAAAACGCGTTTTCAGGAGCCGCAGTGTTGGAACCTAACCTTTGAACTTTTTGACCCGCGGCTTTAGCTCTTGACGATGCCGCCCTCTTCTTAACAACTTTAAACATGAGCTGACCAAGAAGCTAAGCCTCTTCAATAGCACCGCAATGCGAAAGATGTTAGTTAACGTCTTAAGTGGGTTCAAATTAGTATAGCTACCTACCTAACGCCACTTTTGAGTTATGAATTAACCCTTTAGTTTACTGTACTGTATGTTGTGCAATTTGTGAACTTAATGCCTTGTTAGGCTAGGACATTCTACCAGTCAACTGCTTAGGAAAGTTTTAAAAAATCTTCACTAAGAAATAACAAGATACATTTTGCATGCGTTTTGCGTCCAAGCAGGTTTTAAGTCCAAAGTTTATGTATAAAACATAAAAATAATGCCTTTTAGCATTTATGTATTAAAGAAAACAGCGTTTCCACACTGATTCTTACTATGCAAACCTTAATACAAAGGTAATATTCTGCCAGCAGTCGTTCGGTAGTTTTGGACAATTGTTTCTTCGAGTTAAAAGTAGCGCTCTCACTCGCCCAGCCAGCTGACGTCATTACTGCAACTTTGAATCTTACTGTAAACTTTTGAATGCAACAGACCAGCTGTTCCAACTATCAGAACTAAATCGTTTCTTTGCAATTAGCTTTTATTGAGCAGCCCGATTACGATATTTTACAAACATTTCTCTAAGCGATTCTACTTCTATACAGAATGTTGTTTTGGTCAGTGACATCCAAATAATTTAAGGTATGATTATATGAGTTCTGCTTATTCTAAAAAAAACATAATTCATTACACGAGTTCTGCATATTCAAAAAAACATATTTTCTTTAAATTATATGCAATATTCATTAAAAAAACCTCTTCACAACATTCTAAAAACATTTAAAAAGTATGGAGAAACTCGCACCCACGCGCGTAGCTCGCTCGTATCTACGAAATACTAAGCAGTAGCTAGTAAACTACGTAAAGACGACGTGTTGGTAGGTTTAAGTCGCTCGCTAGTATCGCGATTAATTAATCGATTTTGTCAGTTTTTTATTTTATTTTTGGTTGGCATCAGTATTGTTTGAACAACCACCCTGATTCGCTCCTCAATGACCAAAAAACACCCTGTACATATGGGACATTAAGATCAAAACACTGGATTTGTCTTCAGTTATTGGAGAATCAACATTTTTTGCCTTCCATAACAACGCCAAACATAAAAATAAAGTGTATACTTTTGGTATTCGTTTTAATACTAAGTCTATTTGATAACAAAAAATATGGTTCGTAAAATATCAACGATTACAAGTTTAATTAAGTATTTTATAACATTTCCACTTGCCTTTCTGGAATGTCTTGATATAACTGTAAAAGTACCTATGATAAAGATGAGCCGACGAGTACACAAGACGAAAATATCCGGCAAAGGGCTTTACCGGCCGCTTTGCCTCGAGAACACCAAAGGCTTACAGTATTAAAATATGATAAGCAGGATTTGAACAGAGTGTTGTCTAGTTGTAGTACCTTGAATGAGAGAAAATATTTTTTTCTTCTCTCCTGTTCGGAAAATTGAACTTTCATGTGAAGGTAGCCGAGTGGAATATTTTGTGTGGAACATAATGAAGTTTTAATTGCTACAATTAACTTATATAAATTTTAAATTGTTACGTTTTCTCTTTGACTTTGACAATAATCTTTTTTCAGTTTTGTCGATTATTGCACACATTAAGCAGGCGAAATCCCGAAGCAACGAAATCCTGTTGTTCATTAAAATATCTTCTTACTCACTCGCACATTACGCTGTCTCATAGCGCTATCTCATGAGGTAAAATTGATTCTGGAATTTTACATAACCTGTGGTAGTTTAGTTTTGGTGACAAGGTTAAGGTTGCGTTCTTCTACTATTATTATTTTCTGTGAGAAAAGTTGAACGATATTTTTAAAAAGGATTTAAAATACATATTTGATATCCTCCGCATTTTATTTTATGTACTCTGTTTTCTTCCGTGCCGTTACTGTCCTTCATATCGTGTATTTCAAATATCTCAAGTGAAATGGATCACTTTCGCCCCTTTTATAACAATCTACTAATAAGAGATTCTAAAAAAATACGTTGCTTTTAACATTCACAAATTAGAATGACTTTTATCCCAAAGTTTGAAAATTCAAAATGGAAACAACGATGATGAACACTGCCATACGTCTTAAGACTATTTTTGACTGAAAAAATTATAATATCTGGTAATATTATGTAGAAATCTATTCTGTAAGTAGGTGTTCTGGAATTAGCAATGAGTGTGTGTGTGTGTGTGTGTGTGTGTGTGTGTGTGTGTAGTGTTTATTTAAGGATACTCAAGATTTTTGTCTTACTTTAGTTAAAAAGAATATCATTATAAGTCTCGAAACTATAATATTATAATTATGATATCTTTGTCTGAATTGTTACTATTTATGATATCGAATACACCATTTAATTTAAACTTCAGTCTAAAAATAATTAGAACAACGAACTCATTCATTTTTTACTACCAACCCAACCCGTACGAATCTCGTACGTATCGCCAATAACACTTTCGGATCAACGTTTACGAAGTTACTACAGCGCGCCAACTTTATGACGGGCCAATCGTAAACAAGGAGAGAGTGCGACCATAAAAAAAGCGAATTCGTATTCTCGGGAACAATCCAGTCGCAAATCTCGAGCTACATCTGCCGTTAAGTTATTACTTTCATAAGCGCGAGCGGGAACCAAATTAGATTACTTTCGGTACGGATATCTAACCGTTACATGTTGAGGGTAAATAGAAGCTTCAATTTACGTGTCGTAAAAATCAATCCTTTAACAAGTATCCTTCTCTTTCGTATTATTATAGAATTTAAGTCCATGGCGCCTTTAACACTTTCAATCGAAAATCGCTTGTGTACACGACACAAAACAAAAGACGAAGCGATCTGCAACCGACTTAGCCTCGATGTGGTCAGGTAGCGGATGAATCTAAGTACTGTTAGCTTAGGAATAGAATCCCGGTGTCTGAAGACGAAAGTGTTTAAACAGTGTGTGGTAGTGATTACGGATCCGAAACATGGTCACGAACTATGGGCCTTACAAGGAAGCTCAAAAAAAAGGGCTGTGCTCGGTGTTTCTCTACAAAATCGAATCAGAAATGAGAAGATACGTAGAACTAAGGTAACGGACATATCCCTGAGAATTCAGTAAGCTTAAATGGCAATGGGCAGGGCACATAGCGCGAAGTACTGATGGCCGTGGGGGCAGAAAAGTTCTAATTGGAGACCCTTCGACCAAAAACGTGGCGTATGACGTCCACCAATAAGATGGACAAACGACCTTGTAAAGATCGCAGGATCAAACTGGACGCAGATCGCTCGTGATCGGTAGCTGTGGGAAACTGTGGAGGAAGCCTATGTTCAGCAGTGGACGTCCTTGGCTGATAATGATGATGATGATCCCGTTCGATAGATTCATAGATCGACCTACTCCGAATGCTTTAGGTCACATACTAACGCTAGTAAACGTACTACAGATTATGGTCAAGTCCTTAGTTGATTTCCTTCTACCACGGCGGTTCCATCAAACTTATCGCTAGGTAATTCTCTCATTCACAAAAATAAGACAGCTAAATTCACCATCAGTTTATTACAAAAATACAATCAATCATAATGACACATTAAAAATTCAAACGCGCACTTATAGCTAAACATGATGATTCGTTACTTATAAAATTAATGTCAGGCACACTGGTACTACAACATATAGTCAGAGACGGAATGGCGTCTACATGAATGTGATCTTGGTCCTCACTTGGTTCACTTGCCAGACGTTCAAGTTCTCGTACTGCTCGATGCAAGCATCCACCTAGGGCAAACGAAATATGCACATGAACATAGATTCTACAGTGTTACATGTTCGTAGTCAGAATTAATTAATACAATTTAATTTTGGGAATTCAATGCATAATGCAATATCTTTATTCTTAGTCAGAAATTAAATATGGTTGAAATACGGTTTGGGTGATTATTTTAGTTATAAGTAGAGATTCGACACAAAATTTATTTATTTCATTACACAAATTAGTTTAAACGTGAATTCAGACAGAGGGGTTGATTCATTATCTGTTACATGTTGAATGTAGATAGTAATAACGTAGTTCAGATAACAACATGTTATTTTTTTAAATTACAGGTTACTAATTTTCTGTCGACACGGCGAGAGGTCCGCGACGCTAGTCAAAGCCCGTAGGTGGTGGTATACGTACTTTAAAGCAAATACTAGGTTTATAAACTTGGTATAATATAAATAAATAAATATTGGACAGCAATCACATACATTGCTCTGATCCCAAAGTAAGTAGCTAATGCACTTGTGTTATGGAAATCCGACACAACGGTGGTACCACAACACCCAGACCCGAGACAATATAGAAAAGATCGTTTTCTACATTGACCCGACCGGGAATCGAACCCGGAACCTCACGAGACGGCGACGCTTGAAACCAGCGTGCTAGCCACTCGACCACGGAGGTCGTCGTAGGTTTATACGTTCCATCCCTAATCTGAACGAGTAGTGAATGTTACCTGGTCGGGCTTGAATCCCTTGTCGACGCAGCGCTCGATGACGTCAGCGATCTTCACCGTCGTGCTGGAGCCCGCCAGATCGCGCACGATCGCGAATATGCGGTCCGTTGTACTGATGCCTCTGCGCAACAGATTAAAAAAATGTTTAAGGTAAATAATGATCTGGATCAAAATCGCCCACCGCAGCTTATCTCTAGTACAACGGAGCTAGGTAGGCTATGTATGAGAGAGTTGAGATAGGGATTGCAAACCGGGCTCGGCCATTCTTCCCGGTAGGTATGAAAAAGGTAACGCAGGAGACTCAACTCGTATAAAATTTGGCATGGCAACCGCTAAACGCAGTTGGATTGATTTCAACAAATATTTCAAAATATACAGTACTATCTCAAAGACTATCTCATACAAATCTATAAAATTAGTGCTATGAGTCGGTTCGAATCGTGATATTTAGGTATTCAACAACATAGGTACTAGGTCCTTAAGGCTAGCCAGTTATTTCTAGTAATATTACAAATGGTACACATTTTTATGATTTTTAATATATTTGCTTCGTATTATCCCCAAATAAGATTCAAAGCTCGCTGGCTCTGTTATTAACAAATACATACCTCACCAATGCAAATTGGTTAGACTATTTCATCTATACTAATATTATAAAGCTAAAGAGTTTGACTGTTTGAACGCGCTTGGCTCAGGAACGAATGGATTGATTTGAAAAAGAATAGTTTGTGTTAAATAGCTTATTTATCGAGGAAGGCTTTAGGGTTATGAAAAATCAGGCTGCGACGGGAGGGGAGGATGCAAACTCTAAACGCGCTGACGAAGTCGCGGGCGACCGCTAATTGATAAATAATTAACCCATTTGTTGTTAATAAGCAAATGTTTATCAATTCTGATTTTGAAGTAAAGTGAATTGAATCATTGTCTTTTTCCATTCATAAACATATTTTGATACAAAAATATAGGTTATATTGCATCACTACAATGCCAGGCCCGGCGGATCCGGCCGGGTTGGCCAAAAATTGACTGAATTTGTCTCATACAAATGCAATCCCTAGACTCCAACATGATTGAAGAATGAGTATTCTTAATAGCAATAACCCCAGAAAATGCATTTTTTTACAAGCTGTAATAGAGTTGAATCATACCGAAAGATACCATCACATCACATTCGACATACCTCTGTACATTTTCGTCCACGTGTTGCAGCGATTGCTTTGACATTTCTACAAGGCGAATAGCCTCTGTGACGTCCTCCTTTTCAACCACGTCCGATAACCTGCGTAAATAAAAACAAATGGTATGGGTAATAGAAATATGATCTTATTAACTTAATAAACCTTAATTTTTCTGGCAGACAGAAGGTTGGAATCATCAAAGCTAACCAAAAAATATTAGGCTTGCAACGAATAGTGTATTCGACAGGATACCGAATACCGAATACTTGGCGACCCCCCTGGCCGAATGGCCGAATATTAGGCTAAGTATTAGGCCGGATTCTAGCGCTAAAACTTGTACAGACATGTTCAAGATTGCAGACAAATATATTATTTGTCTGCGCTAGGAAGTGGTGTTTATTCAGAGCGCCTTTTCTCTGAAGCTAGGATTGTTATTTACCTCGATAACACCAAGATCCCATCATCAGATGCCAAATTGGATTTTTTTTTTCCAATCGGTCGACAAACGACTGAGATATAAGGTAACATAGATACAAAAAAAACATACAGTCGAATTGATAACCTCCTCCTTTTTTGAAGTCGGTTAAATACAAAAGGTAGTCGGGCAGTGATTGTACCTGAGCCTCGCGAGCGCGGTGGACAGCCGCAGGATGCCGAGCAGGTTCCTGGCTGAAGTGAAGGTCACGTCGCGGGCGTTGCGCGCTTCCCGACGCAGCTCCACGTACGAGGCTAAGGGACAAATAAGTTGTTTTACAAATATTACTAAGCATAATAGCCATAGACAGTGGATAGTAGTGAATGATGGCTGAACATGGCCCCGATGTTATGAATGAATGAATGTTTCTGTAGAAAACCCTTTGCTAACTGTGATGAGTGCAAGATGTTTAAAGAGCCCATCTCCCCATTATTGATTTTAAGTAACATTCATACAGTCTGAGCTCCTTATTCATAATAATTCAAACATTCCAGTCAGTAATAAATCTATTTTAGATAATACACTGTTTTGTCACTTTATCTGGCTCGAGTGCTGGTGCACGTACGCTATGTGCTCGGCCAGCTCTAAGTATCATACCAGGGGGGTGTCACTCTGAAGTTTAGGTACGTTCGAGCGACTCGGTACGCCGAGCATAAATGAGCGCGGGGCTGCCGCTCGCGGACCGCGCCACGCGCCTGTGACTGTGTTTATTTTCTTAGCCTGTGACTGACTTTGTTATAGCGAAATAACTATTAATAATTAGAGATATGTGTTCCTAATCATGACATTATTTATCAAAACAAATTTTGTAGGTATTCAACATTGCTTGTTCAAAGAAATCGGTTTGAGTTTAACATACCTACCCAGTTACTTACGTCAATCTAACTTAAAATAAACGGAAAAAAGTTAATAAACTTACTTTAAATTAAGCATAATATTTATAAGTAGCTACCAAATTACTTAAGTAATTTTGTGTTAGGATTTTACGTAGTACAAAATCTAATAGTCCAAGAGCTACAGTTCAATATTTTACTTTAGCTATATAATATCACCCTTAATTTTTAGGTATTCCAATAACATTAATCTCGATTTTGATAGCATTTATAAAGAAAGAAAGAAAGAAAGAAATATTTATTTGCATTAAACATGGTATACAAAGATTTTAAATTTTTCACAAAGAATCTCATATTCAGCCAATAAATTATGACATGCAAATTAAATTCATTTTTAACATTCATTTAACAATATATAAATTGTGAATTATACATTAATATTAATAAAATCAATATAAAGATGAAACAAAAAATGTCAGTAGGATGTCAATTAATTACAAATGTCAACTCAATTCTATAAAATGTCAATGTCTGTGTTCAAAAAATTCCTTAACACTATAAAAACTATTAATACTGAGCCATTCATACAATTTCTTTTTGTATTGATTACTGCTAAGTTGTTTAAATTCATTTGGAATCTTATTGAAGATTTTTACACACATGGCCAAACAACTGATTTTGTATTTGCGAGATTTTGGATTGACACTTAAAACAAGTTTATGTTGATTCCTACGCTGTCTAGAATTTATGCAGTCGCTAGCTTTCCTAAATAATTTCAGATTGTTTTTTACAAAATTGCCAATTTCCAAAATATAAAGTGATGGTAGTGGCAATAAACCAAGACTTTTGTAAAATGGTTTGCAAGACACGTCTGGCTTGATTCCACAGATCGCTCTGATGCACTTTTTTTGTGCTATGAATGTTCTTTTCCAGTCTGTACTGTTGCCCCACATCAACAAACCGTATCGCAATACTGATTCCACGTAGGCACGATAAGACATTATGGCCGTTTGTTTGTTTGTTACTTTTTGTACTTGATAAAGAGCATACGCAAATCTATTAATTCTATTACATGTATTATTTATATGCAGTTTCCAATTTAAATCCTCGTCAATTGTAACACCTAAGAACTTTATGTGCTGTACCTGCTGAATTTTCTCTATATTTAATTTAAAATTGTATTTGTCATGTTTCGATCTATTAAATTGAAAAAAGAAAGATTTTTGTAGATTAATTGTCAAATTATTATGTTCTAGCCATTCTATTACTTTATCAACTAGGTTATTAATTTCCATTTCGTGATTATGTATTGAGTTTACAGTTTTTTTAGTAGTCACAATAATGGAAATGTCATCGGCGTATAGAATAGTTTTATGATTAGTTAAGTCGGTTATATTATTGATGTAAAGTAAGAATAATATCGGCCCTAGTATGCTTCCTTGAGGAACCCCTTTTTGAATAACACGGTGCTCAGACGAGTACGTGAGTATTTCATTTTTGACGAGTCTGTTAATTGTGACATACTGCTTTCTATTGGTCAAATACGATTCTATCCATTGGAATACAACACCTCTTATTCCAAGGCTTTCTAGTTTGTTTATTAGTATATTGTGAGATACAAAATCGAACGCCTTAGACAGGTCAAAAAATAACCCCGTTGTTAGACAGTTATTATTTAGATTTGTAAGTATTGTATCCATTAGTGTAAAAGTGGCGAGAGTGGTGGATTTTTTTTTTGAAAGCCGTATTGGTCATTGTTTATTATTTCAAATTTTGTGCAGAATTCTAGACGCCTCTTGTACATGCATTTTTCAAATATTTTTGAAAATATGGGCACAAGCGTAATGGGTCGGTAGTTACCAATATCGTTCTTTTCGCCCTTTTTGTATATAGGTTTTACTACAGACAATTTCAGCGCGTCCGGAAAAATCCCCAATTTAAAAGACATGTTAACTAAATGTGTCAAGATATCTGTGATTTTATTAACACTGGCCTTTATGATTTTAGTACTGATTCCATCGTAACCTTCAGAGTTAGTGTTTTTCAGATTTAGTATTTCATTTTGAACTTCTTCTCGCGACATAGGCTTTAAAAACATTGAATTTGATAACATTACTTTATTTTTGATTTTATTATTTTGCTTGTGATTATTTGTAGAATTAATTGAGATGTCAGAAAAATAATTATTAAATATAGTGGCAATGTCAGAGGGGTCATCTATTAATATGTCGTTAAAATTTATAGAGGGAATATTATCGTCAACTTTTTTATTGTCAATTTCATTCTTTATTACAGACCAAGTCGCTTTACATTTGTTAGTACTTTTATTAATAAATTTTACGTTACTGTTTTTTTTTTATTTAAAAATAACTTTTTTTAGAACTGCGGAGTAAGTCAAATATTACTTATTAATTGTTGATTTATTTTTATAGTATTGGTAGCGGAGGGTTCTCTTTGTTAAACAGCTCTTTCTTAGCCCTGTACTTATCCATTTGTTATTGTGTTTGTTAGAGGTATGAGATTTGGTTCGCACCTTAGGGAAACACAAATTATAAAACAATGAAAACAAATCTTGAAATTTATGGAAAGCATTATTAATATCTTCCTCTACGTATATCTCTGACCATGAAAGATTTTTTAGACATTCTTTAAATTTGCAAAGATTTTCGTCTGAGTAATTCCTTTTGTACACGAAGAAGTACTCTGGTCTTAAGTCTTTACGTTCAACAGGAAAACTAAGTAGCTGGGCAGTGTCGTGATCAGATAGAAATAGCGGTAGTACGACAGATTCAGCATTTTTTACATTGCTAAGAATGTGATCGATGCATGATTTTTTCCGGGTAGGGACGTTAATATGTATTTTAAGATTGTAATTATCACATAAGTCTTGTAAATGATTTTTAATTTTTCCTGGTTTGAGGGTATTTATATTCAATTCTCCAGCTACGACGAGTTTTGTACTAGTTTTATTTTTTTGTGTAATGTCATGTAGGAAAAGGTCTAGTTTAGTCAGAAATATATTCGGGTCTGATGTCGGGGTTCTGTATATGCATATTACCATTAAGTTATAGAATGGGATTTCAATACCACAGATTTCAAATATTTTTGGTACTGCGTATTTTCTTAAATATGTTAACTCTTTAAAGATAGTATTCGTTTTAACCAGAATTCATGTCCCACCTCTCTGCTTATCTCTACAGAAAGCAGCGGCAAGCTTATAATTGGTGACTTTTACATAGTTGTCGTAACTCGTTTTAAAAAAGGTTTCTGTTAAGCATAAGATGTCAGGGTCCATGTTTTTCTCGCGCAATTCAGTTAACGTTAGGTCAAGTAACGATTGTTTTGCTAGAGTACTGGCAATATTTTGATGCATTATTTTTAAATATAAATGTTTAGGCTCGAAATAACTGGTGTGACTGTTTTTGTGACGCAGGAAAGTAGTAAGGTATGGTACCTTTCTTGTTGCTGCTCATATTAGTGGCATCAGAGTGAGTCTGGGACTGTATACTATTTTTTTGGGGCTTTCGCGCGAAATAGTACGGAATAGTTCCTTTTCGGAAAACTTTTGTGTTTGTGTTCTGTTTATTGCGCACTACCAGGCTCGCAAGTACCTTAACATCCAAGTATCTATTAAAATAGTCAATACAATTTATTACGTGGTTGATAGATTTATTAAAGGTACGATAGATAAGGTTCACATAAACAAAAGTCTCTTTTTGCAGTTAAGTACGGACAACAGCAAATTAAGGTTAACACTGGTATCGTATGCAGTTGACATTAGGGCTAGTTTGCAACAAAAGTGTGTGTAACCTAAGACGCTGGCGAATGTACTACCTATATATATTTATATAAAAAATAAATTAATATAAAATTTTATATTTCTTGAAATTATTTATAATAAACTAAAATTTTTAAATAATATAAATTTTAAAACGGCGGTGCGCCCGCGCAGCATACTCACCGCCCTAACCAGGCTGAGGCCGAGCTATGATTTATGACCCAAACTGCACGGAGAAAATAATTCTACTATACAATTTTATTTGGTTAAGTGTGATGTACAGTCGACAGCACATCAGGTTATCTACTTTTGTTGAAAACTAGCCCTTATTAAAACTGCATAAGATACCGCAGTGTTTACCTTGACGTGCTGTTGTCCGTACATACATGTGTGTTTGGTTTGTACTTCCATTTCTCCGAATTCGTTATTTTTTTGTACCAAATAATTAAATTAGACAGAGTAAACACGCTGACACTATCAATTACTTTCTCCGATAGAACACAGTCAAGAAATGTGCTAGGTCCTCTAGACTATTTATTTTATTTGAGTAGCGCGTTGTGTAAGTACCTACGCGTATGTTCGTACCCTGACACATTCAAGGCCGCGAAACAGGGAAAGCGTTACGTGTTAGAAAGAGACAGGTATAGATAGGTAGATGAAACAACCTTGAAATAAAATCGTGCGAAGTGAATTGCACTTCATTGCGTTCCAGCGAAAGTTGTTTTTACTTTATCATTCTTAGCACAGTGATCCTTCTGTACGTAGTACCAGGGGGGTGTCACTCCGAAGTTTAGGTATGTTCGAGCGATTCGGTACGCCGAGCATAAATAAGCATTGGGCTGGCACTCGCAGGCCGCGCCGCACGCCTGTGTGTGTGACTGAATACGTTACAACGAAATTACGAGTAATTATAGTAAAAATACGATACTAATACCACAGAAGATATATTGATTGTATTTCTTTTAGTGCATTATTTATTACAATGTCTTCTCGATCCTCTACTTACCCACAAACAAAATACTGCCATGTTTTTGGCTGCAAAAATAAATCCGTGGGATCGGGAACATTAACATTATTCAGTGTGCCGAAAGATAGTGAAAGGCAAGTGTTTTTTTCTTAAATAATTATTTAGGTAGATTTGTCAGCTAATTTATAAGCTATGTGTCCCCAACTATGCTATTAGTTTTTTATTTAAACAAGTATTGCATGTATTCTACTTTTCCTGTTAAAAGAAATGAGTTTTATTTTAAGATACCTACCCAGTTACTTACGCCTATATAACTTGAAATAAACATGAACAGGCAAATAAACTAACATTACATTAAGAATAATATTTATAATTACCTACCGAGTAATACCTACTTATGTAATTTTGTGTTAGGATTTTACGTAGTCCAAAATCGAATAGTCCAAGAGCTACTGTTTATTATTTTGCTTTTCAATTCAGTATGTTGCATTATTAATATTTTTTTACAAGAAACAGACACTTTGATTCTTAATATAATATAGACCAAGAAATAATATACAAAATTACAAAAGTATTCCACGAAGAAAACACATTAGCACCAAGAAGGAAACTCCTTCAAACACTGTTCAAATTAAATATAAATAACTACGATTACTTCCTTACGATATACGTTCTCCGTTTTACCTACTATTTTAAAAAAAAGGATAAATATGTACCTTAAATCGCATCTTACAACTCAAGCATGATTTGACATTTCATTATTTCACTGTTCATTTCAGACGACTGGAATGGCTAAAGCTAATCAGCCGAGAAGATTTGCTGGATAAAAAACTATCAAAAAATACAAGAATTAACGTTTGTTCTGTACATTTTGATGACTCTGCAATAGTAACATCCACTACTAGGCGTCTCAAAAGTGATGTAGTACCCACGAAGTTATTACCTCTGAAATCTCATAGTAATTTTCATCAAGTTATATCAATCAACAGCCCAAATTTGGTAACTACTTATAGTCACACGGAATCGCAAACAGAAACCCACAAACTAAAATCCTTGTCAGTCGATAATAAAATAGAACCCGAGATAACAAAACCATGCCCCAGTCATTTACATTCAGCGCAGACAAAAGTACATATAATAGCCACTAAAGATATCAAGGTTTCAATTTCAACTCAAACAGATTTAGATACATTTACAGACAAACATACACAAACATCAACAGCTCTATCAAACAAAACCCCGCGTAAAAAGAAGCTACACGATGAGGTTAAGATTGTTAATTGTAAACGCAGGCGGCTGGAACAACAAATAAAAAATATTCAGAAGGAGATAGAAGCAAAAAATGCATCCCTGGTTTGCGATCCTGAAGACGAGGTAGCTCAGAGGTTCAAAAAATTGATTGACTGGCAAAATAAACTCAAAACCAAATACAAAGGTAACCGTTATGACTCTGAGTATAAAGTTTTCGCTTTGAATTTGCACTATGCTGGTCCATGTGTCTATCGTTGCTTGCAAACTACCCTTAAGCTTCCCAGCGAAAGTACATTAATCAGGCTGAAATTGAAAATTCCACCAAAACTTGACGACCATGTTTTAGATAGTCTGTCTTTAAAAATAAACTCGCTTCCTGCTAACGCAAAATATTGCACAATTTGTGTTGATGAAATGGTATTTAAGCGCAACTTATACTATGATTTAAAAAAAGATGAAGTGATCGGTTTCCATAACATTAACGGCATAATCACACCAGAAATAGCAAGTAACGCGTATGTTATCATGCTGCAAGGGATATATTGTAACTGGAAACAGCCTATAGCCTACGCTCTTCTCGGGAGTACCAAACATTACGCCGAGTTAGACTCATGGATGAATGAAGTTATACTTAAACTTATTGGCGTGGGAATCGAAGTGAAAGCTGTTATATCCGATCAGGGGTCAAATTTTGATAAATATGCAAAAGTAATAAAAAATGTCACCATAATAATAATAATAATAATAATTCATTCATTTATTCAGACATCATATGGTCCATTTGGTTAGTAACAATAGAGCTTACAACTAGGTTAGTAACAGACAAATACAATTCGGATAAATCAAATGTACAACAAACACACACATTTAATTGACATTATAAATAGGGTTCGGGTTTATGAGTGCAGTGATCCAGTGCCGCAGTAAAGCACTGTCCCACCTCCCCGCCAGTACCCTTAGAATCCTGTTGGGACTACCGACCATTCTGTTCTTAATGGACAGGATCTTCTTCCTTGTCACTGCATTGAAGTCGTCTACATGGGCGTCGGCGAACATGCCAGACGCACTGCAGAATCTCGGTAGTCCCAAGAGGACCTGGAACATATTATTATACAATACACGCAGGGCGCTGTATGATTTTTGTGTATAACTTACCCACAAGCCGCTCGTGTACAGGGATTGACAGAAAGACTTAAATAGTGATATTTTAACCTCACCTGTACAGTGCGCGAACCTGCGGGCCAGCATATTTCCTCGTACTGCCAGCGCCCTACGCTCCCTGTCTATGTCACAATCGTCCCTCAAGTCATCAGTGATCACGTGACCCAAGTATTTAAACACAGGCACAATGTTCCATGCCTCTCCATTCAGCCTGATTGGTGGTACGTGACATGAGGATGACCCACGCGCCCCAAACACAACGACTTCGCTTTTTTTACAGTTGTATTTTAGCCGAGATTTTACCATAGATAAGCCGTATTTTTTTGTTTTTGTTTTTGTTTTTTTGTTTCAAAATATTTTATGTTTTTGACGTGCCACATTTATTAAAATGTGTTCGCAATAATCTGCTATCAAGTGATTTTCATTACAAAGGAGGTAAAATATCTTGTGATCACATTCGGGCACTGTATGAACACCAGAAAGACAAAAACGTTAGGTTGATACCTAAAATATCAAACGCTCATGTAGAACCAAACAATTTTGAAAGAATGAGGGTAAAATATGCAGCTCAGATATTCAGCAACACCGTATCTGCTGCGCTTGAAACTTACATTGATTTCGGTATAATCCCCGAAGAGGCTAGAGCAACAGCAAAATTCATAAAAACGATGGATGATTTATTTGATGTCCTTAATACTTCACAAATAAAATCAGCTAAAAGGTGTCAAACAGCCTTTAGAATGTCTGCAGAACAAAATTCAATATTACTGAATGCTCAACACATGTTTGCTACAATTATATCCAGAAATCGTAGAAACGGAAGGAACAATACTAAACAAATCAAAACATTCATTAATTTTCAAATAACTATTCAGTCAATATTACAGCTATATGATGACTTAAAGGCGGAGGGATTCCAGTATCTGTTTACAAGACGGCTTAATCAAGACAGCTTAGAGATTTTTTTTGGATCGATAAGACAGCAGGGTGGTTCGTGCTCTGAGCCTACACCCATGCAGTTTATCCGCGCTTTTTCCAAATTGTTTTATGTCAACATGTTAAAAAATTATAGAACTAACTGTGAGATGGACATTTTTGAATTGCTTTTAAAGGCTGAGGATATAATCAACAAGCAAACTTTAAATATTCCTGAAACAAGACCGTCACTGGTAAATTTAAACGGAGAAGTTGATCACCACATGGATTTGCCTGAAGAAAATGCACTAACTTACGTTGCTGGCTATCTACTTTTTCAGTGTTCCAAAAAGCATCCAGATTGCACAGAAACCACTAGAACGACGGACACCTTACTTTTGGATCAAAATGTTTTTTGTCACTACAAAGCATACAATAAAAGCAAGTCATTTTATGGAAATCTCAAAATACCTTCTCCAGAAATAATTGCCTATGTTCAGAAATTAGACACCACATTTACTGATACATTTGAACATCATATACACGGCAATCCAGGGAGTCAAATATTTACGTTGCTCAATAAAATTCCAATACCGACTTTGCCCTGTTCGTGTTTCCCGGTTGACTATTTATTAAGATTGTTTGTGAGGCTCCGCATATACTCTACCCTAAAGTTCAATAACCGTAATTTTAAATCTGGAAAAAAGACCATTAAACAGTATTTAAAAGTTAAGCAATTGTATTTATTTTTATTGGTCAAAAATAAGGTTACTAAATAGCCAAAACTATTGTGATTTTTGTATTTACATAATTATAATAAAAGAAACAACTAATCTTTTCTTTTTATAATATAATATATATCTTTTTATTAATTTTATTGTTTCTTGTGTCCTTCCTTGTGTAATAAAAAATATTTATTATCTTTACTATTATAACTGTACGAAACACTAAAAGTTCTTTCCGCAGAGATGACTTCTTAGTCGTTGACTCGTTGTTAGTATTAAAAACCAGCCAAGTGCGAGTCGGACTCGCGCTCTGAGGGTTCCGTGCCAACTTTAACTGAATTTCGGAATCCACTTACTTCCACTTAGTAAAATCCATAATATTTTATTAACAGCAAATATAACTTTGTTTTTCATAGTGTTTGTATAAAGTACAGAGTTATGTTTGCGGTTGTTGAAAATGTGCTATATCTCAAAAACTTCTCATTCGATTCCGTCCGAACCAATTTTCGTTGAAAGTATTTGTGAAGATCTACATTATATATTTTTTTCATAATTTACACTTGCTTAGTTTAGAAGTTAGATGGGGGGGGGGGACGCCCATTTCACCACTTTGGAAGCGTCTAGTTATGAAACATTAGACTTTAAAAGAAAATGGTTTTAGAAACCTCGATGTCATTTTAAAAGACCTATCCATAGACACGTATAAGTTTGACAATTTTTTTTTTTTGTTTTAGTTTCATGTATGGGAGCCCCCCCTTAAATGTCATATTTTTTTATTTTTTGTATAAGAATCGTAAAGCGGTTAACATGATTCATCTTTCTACCAAATTTCAACAGTGTGATGCTTATAGTTACAAAATAAAATGGCTGTGACATACGGACGGACAGACAGACAGACAGACAGACAGACAGACTTGACGAAACTATAAGGGTTCCGTTTTTTGCCATTCGGCTACGGAACCCTAAAAATGCGGGCTTATAAGCATTATTTTAATATAATTATCGATTAAAGATACTCAAATTGAGCAAAAAAAAACAAACTTGGTAAAAAAAATCTATAAGTGTAGTTTTGAAACTTAACATTACTTTAACATTCAGTATTACGTACATATATACATTCGTAAATTGGCCTAAAATCTTTCGTACAAGTTTAGTATTAGTTTGGAAGCCTATATAATATCACCTCTTTAATTCAGAGGTGGAATTGTGTAAAGCAATCGTATTCATTTGACAGTTCAAAACGTACGATATGACCTGTCAAACCCTTTGTTCTTTGCCATTTGACAGACCATACCGTACGTTTTGAACTGTCAAATGAAAACGATTGCTTTACACAATCGCACCCCAGGTTTTCTAATAAAACTAGTCTCGAATTTGATAGCCTTATATTTTTGAATTCGGTTAAAAAGCATCAATATAGGTACATACATAAAGACGATACGAGATAAAAGTCTCTTAATAGATAAATAGAGACAACAGCATGTCAAGGTAAACGCTGCGGTATCTTGTACGTACTTTCATTTCTCCGTGTCCAGTTATTTTGTGTAGGAAATACTTAGACAGAGTAAACACTTATTTTTATATTTAATACAAGTCGACACTATCAATTACTTTATCCCATAAAACACAGTAAACAAATGTGCGAGCTCCAAGACTATATTATTTTATTTGGGTAGCGTGTTCTAACTACGCGTATGCAACCCTGACACATTCAAGGCCGCGAAACAGGGAAAGCGTTACGTGTTAGAAAGAGACAGGTATAGATAGGTAAATGAAACAACCTTGAATTAAAATCGTGCGAAGTGAATTGCACTTCATTGCGTTGCAGCGAAAGTTGTTTTTACTTTATCATTCTTAGCACAGTGATCCTTCTGTACGTAATACTATTATATTTTCTGTGATCATACACTCACAGACGATGTAGCCGGCGAGCGCGCGCGGCACGGTGGGCTGCTTGCGCTTGCAGAGCGCGACGTAGCGGCGCACCAGCCGCATGGGCAGCGCGCGCACCGCGCTCGGCGGCTGGCTCGAGTGCTGGTGCACGTACGCTATGTGCTTGGCCAGCTCTAAGTCTTTCTCCCTGTGGAATACATATCGATACGTTCAAACAGTTATAGTCTCGCCGATTTCGCCTACGCTGGCCAGTCACAACGACTGACCGACTCATCATCCTCCTATTGCCTTTTTCCCAGTTTATCTGGGGTCGACGCAGCATGTTTTACGACTGCGCAGGACATATTATAGTACACAAGTGTGTGCGCAAACTCAAATGCACTCTGTTCCTTTCACTCTCATAACCCGATGGGAGAGCAACCTGACAAAACAGCTTTACACGCTTTTCGAGACACGGGGGTGAAACACCGCAAACTTCCAAACTCTGGGCTACCCTAAGAATTTCTAATCATATTTTTTTCCCGACCCGGGAATCGAAAACAAGACATCTACGGCGCGATAACTGCGTCTGACTCAGCCGTCACTTGCCACTGTCACCAATCACTGATGAGAGCTCGTAAATTAATATGATTTTTAAGATCTTCAAAATAATATGAATACATATTAAGATCACAGTAAGCCGTTTACAAAGACGCTTGGGTTCACATCAACACAACTGATAGAAACCATAGCGGAAAACGCAGTGGAAGCCACCGCGACAAACGTCCCCGTAAACAAAGCAACGGTCAGTTGCATCATCTGATTATTAGCATTATCTAACCAAACCAAACTGAAACAAAAAAATACGTTTTGTGCAATTGGGAATCGAACCCGCATCCTCTGGCAATCGACAGCATGTTAGCTCGATTGGTTACGGGTTCAAATCCAGACCGTGCGCAATTTATGGTTTGTAAACCAATTAAACCATTATCTACATTACTAATTTATTTGTTTTGATTTTATTGTTTTTAAGCCTTATAATATTTTAATTATTTAATGTAATTTATATGTAATTATTTATTGTAATTTGAAAACTTGTAGGGACGATTTTGTCATCACTAAAATATTTTATTTTATTTTCATTAAAATCACTGCTTGTTTGTACCTGTTAGGCTTGTCCTGTATGAGCCACAGCAGATCGAAACGCGACAGCAGCGCGGCGGGCAGCTGTATGTTCTGTTCGATCGTTCGCTTCGGGTTGTAGCGCCCGTACGCCGGGTTGGCCGCCGCGAGGATCGACACGCGCGCGTTTAGGCACGTCATTATACCTGCCTGGGGAGAAAGAAAACATTAATTAATAGGATTGCATAAAAGAGGAACTTTACATTGCTATTAACGTATACAAATGGTGCCGTATCGCGGCGGTAGCAGCGAGCTATGCGTAAGCTTTCATAATAAATCCAAATGCAGCGCCGCCGCTTGGAGGCAAGTCTATTTGATTATCTTTGGATCTGTGAACTCGGCTGTTTACCCAATATTTATTTTCTTTTATTTTGGCACGAAATCATGAAATTAAAGTCCGTTTTTCTTAGCAAGTCACATACAATCTTAATATTCGTCTTGCAAAAATATTAATTATAGAATAAGATAAACACAAAACTCACAACTTACCTATAGGTAATTAATTCATCTTTGAATACTGAGATATTTTTAAATCAAATAGTTGGTTAATTTTATACACTGATATAACTTTAGAAGTTATGAAAATAATGTTAACATTATTGGACTAGCGAAGGAAAACGAACTTTACATGATATTACTAAGCTGCACATTGCGCGCTGCTAATACATATTATAGTCACCGCCCGAGGTATGTGAAGGACGGGAGCAAATGCACACGTGACCGTTAATAGTATGAACTGATGTTTATATAATTTCCCAGACTCATCGCTCACATACATCAGGCAGTGACTAACTTATTCACACACTAAAGTCACGCTAGGATATGTACGAATCCAACACGTGCTGCCCACTGCGGCATGTTGATTGTTTATAATTTAAACGGCTTAACAGAAGGTCCACGTACGGTCGAGACATCTGGCGCCCGATCACTTATTAACAAAAAACACTTGCACACTAGGCATAGAACATTTCATAAATAGCAGATGAAATTTCATATAAAAAAAGCATTATTCACAAATGCTACTTTTTTCATACAGTCTGCTACAAATTGCACTCTGCAAAATCATAGATCACATGCATTTCATTTGATTGACGAATAATATGTAGCGGAAGTCTTTGAGCGCGAGCGAGCGAGTAGGAATGATTATGCTCTACTAAGCAGTAGTAGTGACCAGTGCTCGGAAAATCGGATGCATATTTACCTAAAGTTCATTTTAGGCTAAGATATTATGGAGGCCGCTTCTTAAAAACTATATTTTTAATATATCCCGGGAAATTCAGATTGAAATTAGTCTGTAACATGGTGAGCAAACAACGTCTTCAGCATGTGCTATATATATTTTAAAGCAGGTCTCCGTGATTACATATTAATAATGTGTACTTGAAATTTAAAGCTCCCCGTCAATTCATTAGTATATTGAGTGATGAGTGTCAACTGCCTCGGTGGCGCAGCGGTAGAAGGGTCGCACTTTAAAACGACGGCTGCGCCAGAGGTCCCGGGTTCGATCCCCGGGTCGGGCCAAAAAATATATACCTGAGTTTTTCTGTTCAGAAATTCTTAGGGTAGCCCGGAGTTTGTAAGTTGGCGGTGTTTGACCCCCATGCCTCGGAAAAGCACGTAAAGCCGTTGGTCCTGCGCCTAAACTCTCTGCGGTCGTGTCAGATTGCTGTCCCATCGGGCTACGAGAGTAAAAGGAATAGAGAGTGCACCTGTGTTTGCGCACACACTTGTGCACTATAATATGTCCCGCGCAGTCGGTTAGTCATTGTGACTGACCACCGTAGTCGAAATAGGGGGACTACTACTACTACTACTATATTGAGTGTAAGAAGCACAGTAAGCAGTAACGCAATCAACGTTGCACAACACTGGGCGAAAATATTATGATTATCACCAGTTAAATTGAAGACGAAGAAGAAAACAGTACAAACAAACACAATATAACTACAACAAACTACACCCGATTGGGTACCATTCAAAAACACTACGTTTTTCGATTCAGGAATCCCTTTTTTTATATTGAAGTGCATTCTTTATTAGCCGCCACCTTAAAATAAGTAAAAATACCGGTTACCCTGTTCGATCCAAAAGAAAAATAAACTAAGTTTGGCAATTCTGCAATCCCAGGAAGTTTTTCGATTCAAAAGTACACTCCATAACAGCCAACATCCCAACTTTAGGTAAATATGCATTCAATTATTCGATCAATTTATATGACTCACGACGCTCAGCAATTTAAATGTGATGATTTTGAAGCGAGTCAATACGAAATCACATTATTTTTTCACAGTAAAATTTATATGAAATTCATTAGTCGTGTACTCGCGTCGCAATTGACACTGCGAAAATGTTTGGCAAAGTCAAAAATTTTTTTATTCAATTTAGGACGCAAAATGCCCTTTATGAACGTCAATAATTAGTGTAATATCAATCAGGTATAATAATGTATCTAGATATATAGGGCTAGATTGTCTTCTTATCTTTTGATTAATGAAATTTTACGTTTTTTTTTAATTGTGATTTGAAAAAAACGAAATGAAACACAATAGCGAGCGTCACTTTAAACAAAAGCCAACGCGACTTGCAGGCGATATTGGACCTTAAAGTGGCGGCAACCTCGACATGAAAGGGATACCTTGGCGATGCTTATGGTCTGCTGCTCCATGACCTCGTGTATGGCGGTGCGGTCGTTCTCGGCCATCTTGTCGAACTCGTCGATGCAGCACACGCCCTGGTCCGCCAGCACGAGCGCGCCGCCCTCCAGCATCATCTCGCCGGTGAACGGGTCCTGAGGAATATAAATCAATATACAATTGTTATTTTTTCCTTGTGGGACGAAGTACCAGACTACAATTATAAAGGGGATGTCTACGCGCACAAGATGCGACGTAGAACCACCTTAATTTATTATATAGCTAGCTAGCTTTAGTAGATGGATTTGTCTAGTTGTAGTATAGATTTGTAACTTTACTTATGTTGTTAAATCACCTCATACATCATACGATCATATGCAACCAATCACAGCTCTCTTTCCACCTAGTTAACCTTGAATCCCAGGGGACTCTCTGTTTAATATTATTTGTGTCTTAATTCAATTTACATAAGGTCTAAATTGTTTGCTTCAGTTAGAACAGTAGCCAAAAAATTGTATTCTCTATGTTACTTCACATTTGGTCGCTGTCGCCTTAGCACTGTTCCTTGTAACCTAAATATAAGATTTGACTCGTGAAATGAGGAATATTTAAATTAGCTTTTATTTCCTCCCTTTGTTTGAATAGCGAACAGGGGACGTCTCCCTTAAGAATTTTAATACATATAACATCCATGGCTTAGGCACAAATGTTTCTGCTCATCAGTCATCACTCAAACATTTGCCCCTTGCGGGATTCGAACCCACGACTCGGAGCGCTGACCACTACACCAAACGCGTCGTCGAAATATATGTAGAACAGACAGATATCTATAATAGCCTATCTTGTTTACAATAGCGATATAAATTATGTTGATGGAAGATGTTGAGATGGAGATACAAATATAATTGCTGGTTGGGTCAGTGTTTTTTGTGGTGTGTGGTAAAATATTAACTGTAGCCTCTCAGTATATTTATGAAAATTTATGTATGTACGCAAAAAATTACATTCATTCACAAAAAAAAAGTGATATACACAATTATAATACTAGGAACAAGAATAAGCTTGCTATTACACAATTAAGGCTTCGAATGGTTGGTAATTCTTTCATAGGGGAATGTATAACATTTTTCAATAAACTACCAGAAAACATTGTAAACTTACCAGTCAATAAATTTCAAACTGTCATTAAAGAAACCCTAATGACGAAAGGGTATTATAAAGTAGATGATTATTTAAAAGATAATAATGTATGGACTTGCATGAATACTACAAACATTGTAAACCTTTTGAAAAGAGGCATTGACAATAGTGACTGAGTTTGTTGCGCAGCTTCTTCTCAGCACTAGCCCAAAATTGTCCCGAAGCTGTGGTAGGGTTTATATTGGGACGTGTAAAAGTGTCCTCAATGGGCCTATTTACATAAATAAATTACTTTTATGACTTTTTATGACTCTTTTACCACCATTGTGTCTGACTTCCATAACACAAGTATATTGGCTACTTACTTTGGTATCAGAGCAATATCGATTGGTATCCAATATATATTTATTTTATTTAGCTATTTGAAGGACTTTTTCGTTCTAAGTTTATCGAACTCAGGTCAGTACTAGTGATTAATATGGCATCGACCACTAACCCTCTGGTCATCTATGAGTATAACAAGTGAGTGATTTCTGTATCTGACTAGTTAACCAGTTTTGACCAGTTCCACGATGGCAAAAAACCGACCGACATACAGACGGAATGTTGGTATAAATCAAACATTATCTACTTTTATGTCTCAGTTAATTTCCTATCATTTCATATTGGTTAGTGTATATATTATTATGTATAATTATTATATTAATCTGTTATATTTTATAAACATGTAATAATATATATTAGATTAATATTATTCTTTATTTGTATTTATTTTTTATTATCATTTTTATTATACAGATATATTTCTATTCCCCATATTCAGCTCTTCATTTTCTTTTTTTTCTTATTATGCACAAAATACCCCTTCCTATAAAACTCATAATTTCTTTACCCAAAGATTGTCTGGAATAAATCGCTTATAGCGATAAGATATAAATCAATGTATGTTATGTGCAATAAAGAGTTATCTATCTCTATCTATTATCCGTGTAGTGGGTATGTATATGGTTACCTTGAGGACGGCCGCAGTGAGGCCGACGCCCGAGGAGCCCCGCCCCGTGGTGTACTGGCTGCGCGGCGCGAGGCGGTCGATGTACGTCAGCAGCTGAGACTTGGCCACTCCAGGATCGCCCATCAGGCAGATGTTGATGTTGCCGCGGATCTTCATGCCGTTGGGACGCCTGTGCGTGGAGAAAAAGATTTCAGAGTTATTTTACATTAGTTATAACTTTCATGTTTAATAATAATAGTCCTCCCAGCCGATTTCGGCTACGGTGGCCAGTCATAACGACTAACCGACTGCGCGGGACATACGAGTATTATAACGCACAAGTGTGTGCGCAAACACAGGTGCACTCTCTATTCCTTTCACTCTCATAGCCCGATGGGACAACAATCTGACACGATCGGAGAGTTCAGGCGCAGGACCAACGGCTTTACGTGCTTATCCGAGACACGGGGGTGAATCACCACCAACTTCCAAACTCCGAGCTACTCTAAGAATTTCTGAACGGAAAAAATCAGGTATAAATTATTGGCCCGAGGATCGAACTCGGGCCAATAATTTATACTCTGGCGCAGCTGTCGCTTTAAAGTGCGACCCTACTACCGCTGCGCCATCGAGGCAGTTTTTTTTTCATGTTTAAAAAAGTATACCACATCCACACTTGATATCGGTTGCGATCGAGGTCAAATATCTGCTTAGCCGAGAATAAAAAAGAGAAATCTACAAAACCATTACATCAGTGGGTTTTTTATTAAAAAGATCATATATAAATCAGCTACCCTTTGATTGGAAAAAAATACATAAGTGGACTCCATCATGTATTATTGTACATCATATACTAATGTACAAGATGGATTAGAATACAATGGAATGTAGCCACATTAGAATAGAATTTTCGAGACTTCAGATCTTCTGATCAGACTCAGATAGGTGTGCTACCTGAAAAAGGTCTTAAAGTCCGTTTTTCTTTACAAGTTGAATAAAGTTAACAATCTTTTTATTACTCTTAAAAATATATAAGAGAATAAAATACAGATAAAAAAGATCTTAGTGCATAACGATGAATTACGTATTGTAAGGCATTTAATAAAGACAGTAGGAGTATTGCCTTCTTGACGTCTTCGTGTCTCGTAGATCTTGGGCGCTAGGCTACGCGCCATTCGCGAGTATAGGTCTCTTCAGCTAATCTTTAAGACAATCTACTCACTTGTCCACAGCTAACGTCATGGATATACATACTAGCAATACGCACCACACAATTTCTACCTACATCTCTTCTCCAAGGAATTAGACGAATGGAATTCTTTAATTATCACCAATATCTTAAAAACTACTGGACTGATTTTGGATGAAGCTTACATTGAACCCTAAGTTGAAATATACCTTATCGAACTAAAAAAGAATCATCTCGCTATGACTTCTCGTTTTCGAGAAATTCGTGGACAAACACATACATGGATACAATTACAAAAGTAAAGTCTAAATCTTGGAAGTCAAAATTATTGATGACCTCCTTTTCAGGTTCCTCCGTAAAAAAGAGAGTGAACAAGCTGCACTAGTTTTACACACATTTTAATTTTAGGCCACATTATTACATATTGACATTTGGTGCATATTGATCTTATATCTAGGACATAAGGGTGAAAACCGCGCCCGCGTCTTGTAATAAGGAGAAAAAGTTAAAAAGAATAACTCACTTATCAACGCCCTTAACTAACAGCAGCAGTAGTACCTTCTTGAAGTCCTCGTGTTGGTAAACAAATCGTTGCCGAGTATATAGATCTTTTTATAATAGCTTTATAATTACTCACTAGATGGCGTTAGGATAGCTAAGGAACATTCTTTTTCATATTGGCGGATAACCATAGACAAAGAAAAAAAGTGCCCAGATAATTTTGCAAAATGCCCTAGAGAACTTTAGATTAATTAAGATACTCACGTTTTGACAGAATCAAGTCCTTTATTTACTAGGTACACATTAATATTGTTTTACTGCTAATTATTTACGTACTGGCGAAAAACAATTACCCTCTTTAATAATACTACAATAAAGTTTAAAAAGTCAGTTCCTAAATTGACGCTAGCGCCATCACTCGATGACATATACATCTAGTGACAAACAAACTGCTCATAGCTCGCCTCCGCCATCTTTGAACAAGAAGATCAACTCAATTGTCAACACTTACAACCAGCATTGCCACGCGCTCGTTTTGCGATGTTTTTTTTTTGGAAAATGAGACTACTCTTGACTCTAGCTAATCTAATTGGGCTTATACAGAGTCGACGATTGAGCGAGTTCACCAAAAAGAAAAAAACTAATAAGAAGATCTACTTACTTATCTACACCGCCGACTAACAATAAAAGTAGTGCTTTCTTGACGTCCTCATGCCCGTATATCTCGGGCGCCAGGCTGCGCGCCATGCGCGAGTACAGGTCCTCTTCCGCTAGTTCAGCTAATTCTTCCTCGGTTAGCGCTTCGGCCATCTCGCTCTCGTCGCTTTGGTTTAGGCAGGTCACAGCCTGGAACAAATAAAAGGATATTAAAAATTTTGTACCTAATAAACGAGTATATTCTATAGGGTCTAACCAAATTAACTACATTCCTTCTAGGGGCCAATTCTGACCCTCAAATGCAACAACTTTTTGTATGGGACCAACTTTGTAATCCCAAAAATAGATTTCACTGTCTCATACTAGTGCCAATCAGCTGATTCTAGTTTGTATGGAGAAGTCAAAAAATTACTTGAGTTTTCGATGTTGGTCCCATACAAAAAGTTGTTGTATATAAGCAACAGAATCACCACCGAGAAGGAATGCAGTTGATTTTGTCAAGCCCTGTATATGTATAATATGAATATGTTCTTAAACTGTAACTAATATTTAATTTAACGGATCGTAATTCGGTAGTAAAAATACGTAATACCTGCAGTGATGCCGTACCTTCTTTTCAGGGCACAGCACAGAGATCGGTACTGGGTCCGCTGCACTTTTTAACATACGTAAACGATATGAGTGACTGCATTGAACACTGTACTTGCTATCAATTTTCCGACGATACGTGCTTGATTGTCGGGAAAAAGATGTCGGAGAAGCAAGTGCACTACTTCAATCAGATTTTCTGAAGGTCACCAAGTGTTGTCATGATGCAGGCTTGGTTCTGAATGCGAGCAAAACTAAACTGATACACATAAAATCACCTTACCTTAGGCATTTTTTGGAACCAAATATAGTTGCTCATAATCATCACTGCTTACATGCCCACAGTTTCAACTATTGTAATTGCCCTAAGATTGATTTAGTCGAATCTCACACTTATCTCGGACTTATAATAGATAGCAGAATCAACTGGGGGCAACATATAGATCATGTGTGCAATAAATTGAGAACTTTTCTAGCAAACATTAAAATATGGACGCATACCATTCAAGGTCAAAATAATGCTATATAACGCTCTTGCTGATTCTTATGTACAATATGGACTAAGTTCTTACGGTCGCACTTATAAAAGTTACCTGGATACTATTCAAAAGCTTCAAATTAGAATACTTAAAATAATTGTATCAGAAGGTTAAGGAACAGCTTCGTAATAAACCAATTGATCTTTTTAAACACTGCAATGTATTACCAGTCCATCTTCAATTCGAATTTAGTCTTCTGAAGGAACAATTTTTCAATGATGAATTAATCAAAAAGGTCGAACACCCTGTATATACCCGGTCCATGGCAAGTGAGCGCTTATGCACGTCACGAGCAAACAACATGTACGGGGAACGAACTACGCGTTATCTCGTACCGCGTTTTATTAACGAGATACCCCCCGATTACAAACAAAACTTAACAAAAAATAATATCATAACGAAACTTAAATCTTTTTACTTATCATCATAGCAGAATGCACCTGCGATATTTCTGTTAATGATGTCAATTGGTGTAGCTATGTATAGTATAATTAACTATTTTTAGATACGTAAGACTGATGCGGCATTGCAGACAAACCTCAGTGGTTTTTGTCAATGTATTTTAAAATGTTACGTTAAGTTTTTTCTGATAGGCATTTGGATAATTTTAAATGCTGATTGTGTTATTAGTAAATTATGTCTGCTGCCAAATATGTATTACAATATGCTGGAATCCAATGACAAGTATTTATAATATGGTATTCAAAATAATTACCACCCTCAATCAATACAGGTATTTGAGCTAAGCCCCAATCGGCCCTATCTCTCATCTATTAGTTTGTCATATGAGATTGTCTAGGATGGTGAAATAAGGCAAGCATGGTATGTACTATCGAGGACACTGCCGCCTGACCACCTAAAAGTCAAAGCCTAGTCATATTTTGGTTGAAGTTAGGCCTGAAATTTTTGTCGTATATGCAAGCGATTATCTTTTGAAAGTGGTAAAGCGGCAGAGTCCTCGCCTGACAATTGTGGGGTCTATTTTCAAAACCCTATAATGACTTTGGACATATTTTTGTTTATTTATTTATTTAAGCTTTATTGCACAACAAAGAAATTGTACAAAAGACGGACTTAACGCCAAGTGGCATTCTCTACCAGTTATACCTTTGGCCTAAGCAGAAATGAAAAGTGGGCGTTACGACAAAGGTTTTACCAAAATTGGAAAAATTTAAAGCAAAGAAAAATGTAATACTAGTTTTTACATTTTAGAAACCAAAAGAAAGGTGTTCAAGTTACTTTGCAATACAATTCACTCACGTGGGCCTCTAGGTACGTGTCGGACAGCAGCCCCTGCACCATCTGCCTGAAGCCGGAGTTGAGCAGCGGCAGGAACACGCCGGTCACCGCCACGTGGTCGCCGGGCTGCGCGCGCCGCGTCGTCTCGCCGCGGCAGTACACCGACAGTTGCCGGGGGATGTGGCCCACTGGCACTTGGTCCGACTGTGAACATTATTTTTTATTTATTTATCTAGAGATGGGCCGAGTACTTGGTTAATACTCGGTACTCGGCGTACTCGGCGGGTTTTTTGATACTCGTACTCGGCCGAGTAACTCGGTTTTACTGCCGAGTATACTCGGTTTAATTAAAGCAATACCTAAATGGTAGATATTATCAAAACAACAGGGAAGATCTTTTACAATCTCAATTATGATACTAAACGAGTAGTAATGAGACCAAATGAGGAGAACTAGTTCACGAAGAAAATTCAATATATAAAATTTTATAAGGTAAAACAATAATGCAGTAACACAAAGATGTCTGCACGTTCTGGTAACTACCTATTCTTTTTTTTTCTTTATAGACTTTATGAACCTCCGAAAATAAACACTCGCTATGCACGGTGCTTGCAGGTGAACATATTAACACTCGGGCTTAACGTGCCATTTCTGGATACCTTGTTTGGTGTCCACTACTCGAAAGGACTTTTGTCTTTTGACAGCTTATTCTAAAGTAATGGGGCTTTTAGTATCATCGCGCTATAGTGGCTAGATGGAAGCTAATTCTGCGCGAACCTGTTTTTACTTGTACACCCGAAATAGGTATTTTATTTTAAACCGAGTAACTCGGCCGAGTACTAGGCAAAAGTGCTACTCGGCGCATCACTATTTATTACCAAAAGAACACATTTTTTGACTGTCTGCCAAACTGCTAAGCAGTTTGTCGGCAGTAGTTCTCGTCTAAGTAACTTGTTACATTTTGTCACGAACTGAACGTGAAACCTAAAAAATATCCAAGAAAATAGAGAAATAGCACGACCAGCTACCTGGTACCGCTAGCCATTATTTCGTTAAGCTAAGTATCTAATTTGTTATTAAGTCTACGTGGTATAAGACAACTGGCATGCTCAACATCCACCAATAATGGGTATGGTAAACAGTTCACAAAAACCATAGAAGTGTATACATCTTTAAATGAAGGTTTAAAATGTACATTACTGTAAATAGATATGGGACTGTGATGTGATGTGTGTGTATGTGTGTGTCTGCGTGCGTGCGTGCGTGCGTGCGTGCGTGCGTGCGTGTGCATGCGTGCGTGCGTATTTATGTTAGTGTGTATAAGCTTACATAAATCATACTGGAGTGCAAGTCACATGCAGTATCACTACACCGCAAACACCCTCTGCTGTTACGCGCTCACGCCTTTGATCCCTTACACACTGCGACTTTTAGCATGTAGGCGCGCATTTTGAAAACGCGCCAGAGCATCGCGACTCACGCAATGAACAGATTTAATTTAGTATCGATGCAGTCGCACGTTAACATCGATGAAGAAGCGCGACTGCATCGATGCTAACGTGCGTTAGTAGCAATGTACCCCCTAAAATTCAGTATATATGTTACGGCTAATAGCCGAAGTGCGGCTACACCTAGTTTTCGCCGGCTACAACTAGATGCAGCCCGCCACATGCGGTTAATCTTAGATGTATCCTACTTATCTTCGGTTACAACTAGATTTAGCCTTCATAATAGCGGCTAGAACTAGGTACCGCCGCACACTGGTGGTTAAACTTAGGTGCATCCTATTTATTATCGGCTAGTCCTAGGTTTTCAGTTCAGCTAAGGATTTTGGTTTTATTTTGAGATTTGTATCTTGCGTTTCCTGAATAATTCGATTACATGGAATAAATAAAAGACAGGGATGTTTAAGTGACATTTATTATTTGACAGGCAAATATCTTTTAACAATAAAAGGCGTGATTATAGGTAATAAAAACAAAAAATATCATAAATCTTCCTTACATAAACTAACAGAACTAGACATAACAAAATAAAGTTTTACTTTTTAACTATGAAAAAATCAATTAAGTCTTTGTTCTCTTCTTTCATATTTTTACGTTAAAACGAATAGGATAAGTTTTTTACTCAGTTTTTATTATACAAAAATCATCAAACTCTCATATATGATAGTATGTTGCTATGATAGTATGTTAAACTTGAATGACATTTAGAGTTACACAAAATACAATAATAATTTTATTATAATTTTATAAAAGTATTGGAAAATATTTTACATATTTTCTTATCTCGCTGGCAAATATCTTTTAACCAAAAAATACGTTATCATAAGTAATTAAAACACAAATTATAAATCTTCTATTCATAAACTAACAGAACTAGACATCTTTGGCGCAAAGATAAAAAATAAACATATAGCATTACCATAAAGCTTTACTATAATACTTTACTATAAAGCTTTAATTCTTAACTATGAAAAAATCAACTAAGTCTTTGTTCTCTTCTCTCATATTTTTAAAACAAATAGGATATCTTTCTAATTCAGTTTTAATTATACAAAAGTTAACAAACTCTAATATATCATCACTCTCTACCGAGTTGATGATACAAAATCGAATCAATCAGGAAACGCAAGATACGAATCACAAAATAAAACCAATATCCTTAAATGAACTTAAAACTTAGTTCTAGCCGATAATAAATAGGATGCACCTAAGTTTTACCACCAGTGTGCGGCGGTACCTAGTTCTAGCCGCTATTATGAAGGCTAAACCTAGTTGTAACCGAAGATAAGTAGGATACACCTAAGATTAACCGCATGTGGCGGGCTGCACCTAGTTGTAGCCGGCTAAAACTAGGTGAAGCCGCACTTCGGCTATTAGCCGTAACATATACACACATCAAAAGTGTCTAGGGATCAACATATATTTTTGCAATAACTTTTCTCCTGATTGATATTTATTAAAATTTTCTTTAAGGATTCATCAAATAAATTGTTTTCGTTTGTCTACAGTAACGATAAACGAAGTCACCTTTGTATTAATAAAGAAATTTGCCATTTTCCTAATAAAGGGATTTTTGACATTTGAACCACTAACATTAAAGTTCGAAAAAAGACTGAAATAACAGTTCTTTAAAATTTTATTGGGTAACTTAAACAATTAATAATCCGTGTTTCTACCGCGAACACTAACAACACAAGAACATCGGTTTGGCATACTCAAAATGAGTTCATCCAAATCACTCTGTGGAATGGCCGCCCATGTTCGTTGCAACAACAAAAAAAGGTCTTCTTGCGACTGGATACCCTCCATATTCGGCAGAGCTCTTCTCTGTAGCATATCCCATGCATACTCAATCGGGTTCAAGTCTGGCGACTGAGCAGGCCAGGGCAGGACATTGATGTTAGCTGCGGCGAGAGTCTGTCTTACAACTCTTGCGGTGTGCGGTCGTGCATTATAATGCATTAACTGAAATAAGGGACCGATTTGCACTTGTAGAGGAACGATGACGTCTGATACAATCGTTTCAGCATAAATTTGAGCGTTGAGGTTGCCTCTGATCTGAATCAAATCAGTTCTTCCGCCCATCCAAATACCCGCCCATACCATGATGGTTCCACCACTATAAGGATGGATTTTAATCGCTGTTGGCGTCCGCGGGGTTCTCCAGTGTCGTATACGTCTTGTATCCGGTCTCATACCAAAACGAGACTCATCAGAAAAGCACACGAAAAGCCATTGTTCTTCTGCCCAATTTCTGTGTTCAAGAGCCCATAGGGTTAAAGACATTTATTCTCAAAAGAAATATACATTTCACTTATATGAGAACATTCTAAAATATAAAATTGTAACAAACTTTCAGGCGCGAGCGATTTAAACATTAAACTCAAAAATATTGTAACCGTGTAGATATCATTCATAATAACAAGACGAACTCTCAGTATATGCGAGCGGTGCGACCGGGTTCACTGCAGAATAAAACCGGTTTCGGCTATGACGCGGATAAGCGCAACTAGATGTGGCACGTACGTAGATCGAAGTAAGGACAGGTTTGTATAACATTGTAATATTTTCTAATTTATTTATTAATATGTTTTAATATTAGCTTGTGTGTTCTATGTTAGTTTATTCGGTCCATTGATATCGAATCCTACGATTATGCATTGCTATAGGTGGTACCCGTAGCGGTCTTCGGGAATGAAGGTTCACTTCATGCAAGCGGTTTCTGACTGTTTGGTCGCTAATTAAGTTCCCTGAAGAGTGATGAAGCGTCACGGCTAACATCATGGCGGTTATTGTTGGAGCTCTTCGAGCTGTGATTTGAATGTATCGGTCTTGTCTCCGTGTGGTGCAGCGATACCATCCTCCATGGCGCTCAGCCACGGTACCAGTGCTTCGGTAACGTGTCCAAAGTCGACTGATAACACTCTGACTTGTATTCAGAGCTAAAGCCACAGTACGTTGCCGGGAAACAGCTTCTATCATTCCCACGGCTCTGAGCATTTCTTCCCTCTTTAAATGACGTCGCCGCTCCATAATAACGTTGGTTTTAATCAGTAGTAGAGAAACAGTAGCACTAATAATGTCTTCAATGCGTTGTATGTTTTTATAGGGAAAATATTGACAGATGATTTTCATCTTTTACTCGAATTTGATTGACAGTTCCTGTTTCAAATTATGAAATGCACCAAAAAGGATCCATATAAATTTATAAAATCATAAATTTATTACAAAGCCACATCTCAATCTCAAGACATCCACATAAAAATGCTTGATCCCTAGACACTTTTGCTGTGTGTAATTAATTGTCAATTTCCAGCTTCTGCATCGCTTACTGTATTGATGTTAAAAGTAACGCGTGTAAAAGTTGGCATTTTGCGACTGCATCGCTGCTAAAAGTCGCAGTGTGTAAAGTGTCTTTCAATAAAAACATCACAGGTACATCCCTGAAAATAAGATGTTAAGTACAGGGTGTACTTAAAATCTTATTTTCAATAACATATTCTAAGTACAAAATCCAGTAATGCAATAATCATCAGGAATGTTTGCAGAAATGCAGACGGATAGGTTCCATGCTATCATCAAGAAGCAGATGGCATCATTGCTGAAACGTTTACGGGGAAGCTCTAACAGCATTCTGAGCACTATAGCATAAAGGTGGAAGTCGCCGCTACTTGGGCGCTGGACACAGCTGCATGCCAGAGCATAAATTATCCGTCAGGGCGTCGTCTATCATATTGCCATTCATATTTATATTTATTGTTTTATGTCTATTTTATTTTTTATTTATTTTATTACTTACACTATAAACTCTTGTCAATTTAAATTTTAATAAACAATCATTTATGGGTTCCTGAAATAAATAAATTTTAATTTTAAAAAATTAAATAAAAAAATATTTTACTAACATGCTCCTGAATCTTCAGCTCCTGGAACTTCTGGAACCTGGAGCCCCTGGTCTGCAGGTGCAGCTGTCCAGACGCCTTATTGAGGCGGCAGTCGTCCGCCGTGCAGGAAGGCGGCGGCGTGAACTGCAGCGCGCGAACGGGCTGGTACGTCTCAGCACCACATGCACTGCAGGAGTATGTCGCTACTACTAGTAAAGGCTTGACGTCTGTGCAGCGGGTGACGATACCTGCAGAGATACGTGTTGGTTACTATCTTATATATAAAATTCTCGTGTCACAATGTTCGTTCCCGTACTCCTCCGAAACGGATTGACCGATTCTCATGAAAATTTGTTAACATATTAAGTAGGTCTGAGAATCGGCCAACGCCTATTTTTCATACCCCTAAGTGATAAGGGCTGTTCACCCTTAAAAAATATTTTTGTTATTTGGGGACGAAGTTTTTTGTTTTTATTTTTTTATAATGTGGCATTAAAAAATACATACAACCCTAAATTTTTACTTTTTTATCACCAACCCATATTTTTATAGCCATTTTAGTAAATTGATCATTTTTCATCCCGCTAAATAACTGATCAATTATAGTGTTTTTCTTAACTTTTAAAATTACGAGGCTGGGCGAGACGGGGACGGGGCCGGGGCGGGACGATGCTAGGGGCGAAGCAAAGTAAATAAATATCCTTTGGACATTCCCACACATCGCCATCTAGTCCCAAAGTAAGCTACTCAAAGCTTGTGTAATGGGTGCCAGACAACGGATACAATACTTAAATACTTTTTTGTTTGTAACTACATACATGATATACATAGAAAACACCCTCACTATCGAGAAAGCCGCCATTTTTTCATCTTTTCCACGAACTCCGTGGTCGAGTGGCTAGCACGCTGGTTTCAAGCGTCGCCATCTCGTGAGGTTCCGAGTTCGATCCCCGGTCGGGTCAATGTAGAAAACGATCTTTTCTATATTGTCACGGGTCTGGGTGTTGTGGTAACGCCGTTGTGTCTGATTTCCATAACACAAATGCATTGGCTACTTACTTTGGGATCAGAACAACGTATGTGATTGGTGTCCAATATTTATTTAATAATTTTTGCAGAGTTCAAAAAATAAGATAGTCAATTTGTACATAGGTAAGTATGTATGTAATATTGTTAGTTTTTATAATACATATGTTAATCTAGTTATACTTAGGGTATAGTGAAAGTTTCATCAAAATCAATATACAGTAGAACCTCGTTAAGTCGAACCTCGATAAGACAAAAACCTTCAAAACTCGAAAACATGTTTTGTTCCCTTCCCTTTTAACACCAAAACCTCCATTACTTGAAATCTTGACCCTCTGTTAGTCGAAATAATCACAGAGTTCCTCCAAGCCATTTTGGTACATATTTTCACTCTAGAACTCGAAAAATTAAATTGACCTCTGTATCTCGAACATAGCAACGTTTTATTTTACAAACTTTACAACTTGATCATTTGGAATTTATTACCTCTATTGTTCGAATAAAAATAAGTTAGCGACTTTAAGAACTTGCCGACAATGTGAGTACACTATTGTTTCTTAGAAAACATTTTAGGAGTATACGATAATAAATTTATGACTCACGTAAACACGTGTTTGCTTGCTTGGTGTCAGGTGTTCAATTTTGATTTCCTTTGAAATTTAGCTAAGCAAGTCATTGAATACCTTACGTAATTTTATAGAGCAGACCAGTAACTCTGAAGAATAAGAATTTTCTGCTCTTTATAGATTAGACAATGCTATAGATAGAGAACTACCAAATTATCTAAAGCAAAAAAAAATATACTGACATTTTTAATGCCATATTTTTTATTTTAAAATGATTTGAAATAATGTTGATTTATAATAAATCTATACTAATATTATAAAGCTGAAGAGTTTGTTTGTTTGTTTGTTTGAACGCGCTAATCTCAAAAACTACTGGCCTGATTTGAAAAATTATTTTTACGTTGGATAGTCCATTTATTGAGGAAGGCTTTAGGCTATATAACATAAAGATACGACTCATAAGACCACAGCAGAAATGAAAAATGTTGCGAAAACGGGAGAAAGATATTCCTTTTGAGAGCTTCCGCTGCATACGCTGCGGAAACCGCTTAAGTTACACAAAAATCATGTATGACAGGATTGTTCAGCTTTAAGAGTTCTATAATAAAGTCCGCGACAGCATATGTCTATCTTTTATGGTTGACTTACTACAACCTTTTTTATGTTAACAAATTTGTAAAAATGATGCATTATTTTTAGAGGTGTATTATACACACAGGTATTTATTCTTATCAAAATAAATACATTCATCATCACGAGAATTTCATTTAGAACCAAGTTGCCCTTTATATCATTTGATTTCAATTAATATATTAGGAGCTATCACAGTTTTAACATAACTCCGCACCAAAATAATGTTCGCAGCTTAAGTACGACGTGCGCTTGCGCTAATAATATTATAAAGCTGAAGAGTTTGAACGCGCTTCTCTCAGGAACTGCTGGACCGATTTGAAAAAATATTTCTGTTTTGGATAGCTTATTTATCGAGAAAGGCTTAAGGATATAAAACATGACGCTGCGACGGGAGGGGAGGGAGCAAACTCAAAACGCGCGGACGAAGTCGCGGGGGACCGCTAGTAAAATATGTTTGTCACCTCTGCAAGTTGAAATTTCATTTATTTAACCTCTCTAACTCAAAATTTATAAGAATAAACCTCAAACTCTTTATGGCGAATCAAAATCCGCCTAGGTCGAAATCCTCCATAAGTTGAAAACTCTATAACTCGAAATTTTTGGCGTCTCCCTTGATGTTCGACTTATAGAGGTACGACATATGAAAAAAATATAAAATAAATTGATAATTTAAAAGCATTCACAACCTTCAAAAACTGAATCTTGATTTTACCACCGTCAGATACCTGGTCAAATACGAAATGCATCTGCTATTTCTTTTTTAGATCTAGCCCATTTCTTACCATCACCAGTTGAAGAGGTTGCTATGGGTTTATTGCATGACTCTTACTATGACACACTTTCCATAATGAGTAGTTAAAGTTAGCAGTAGCAGTTAGCAATTGAATTTTTGCTTCGATGGTTACATTTGGGTTCTCTCTTATGTTTTGTCTGAGGTATTTGGCTGGTATGCCAAACTCTTCTATCTACTTTTTTCTATGATCCTATATATATTTTTCACAAGGCACATAGTTGTGTAGTGTTTTTGTGGTTTAACTCTTCTGTGCTCTTCCAGCAAGCTTCCTGAACCGAGCGCGTAAGAGTCAGGACAGCATCGTTAATTTCATCCTTAGATTTTAATGAGATCAGGAGTTGCAAAGATTTTTCTAATAAGACACAAAATAATTCCCAGTAATTGCTTAGATTGTACAGTCTTGGTTTTTCTTTACAATTTAAGACACTTGCGCTAACAGTGATATTACTGGGATATGGTTAGAGGAGCCATCTAGGCAGCTATCAATCTGGTGTAAGAGTCCAGAGAGCCCCCTCTTTGAGCTGGTGCATAATGTCAAGCTTACATACACGAACAGTCTACAGATTTTTTAAGTGGTTTAACTTTTTTGATTATTTGTCAAAATACAATCAGTACCATTACAATCAAAGAATAAAAAAACAACTACTACCTTGAAACTGGACAAACATTTGTGGGTGGGTTGAGGAAAAAGTGGCTGATACACAGCTACATAAATAAAACAAGAATCCAGAATGGTTTGTTGATGAATGATGAACTTTTAGAAATTCTTGTGCTAATGGCACTAAACTATTATATTATTAATTGAAATAAACATACCTTAGTCTTAGAGTTTAAAACATAACAACTTATGTTAAATTACCAATCGAAAAGCAAGCACTACTGAACTGAAAACAAGAAATCTTGCTTGACTAAGACTAAATTTCTGTTAAGCCAGGGCAGAGGTATCCTACCTTACTTATACTATAACCAACTACAATGTTACCTCTTACTGTAACCAGCTTGCCAATGTGTTCAGCTTTGACCTCTCTTATGGGCACAGATTTAGATGATGACATATCTTTGAAATACACCTCACTGGAAATTAAAACACAACATGTATGGTTTATCTGCATAAGCAGTGTAATTGAGTGTATTTGTCAGCTTGGAAACAAAGCATAAATAGTAATAGCCAGAAATGATAGAGAAAAATGATATAAGTTGCTAATAATATGTTACTAGCTCTATCAAAAATATAAAAAAACACTTACAAACGCCTTATAAGCTCTGGTGGGTATCTGTTCCTGGGATCTCTCATCTCCCCAGGGATACGGTGGTTTCTGGCTTCTAACATAATTCTGTGCTCAATATACACATCTAGAGCATCCTTAGCTGCCACCTAAAATCATTTAAAAAAAACTTCCCTTTAGTATCACAATAACGGTTCATTCACTAAGTTGTATGTAACATGCTATTTTAGTTTTGGTGCAAGTTGTTTCTACACATACCTCCCTGTGTTTGTATTGAGGCAGCATTTCATACACCACATCTGATACCATGTTTGTGTATCGCCTTGTGTTTTGCTTAACTGCCTCAGCCAGTTCTTCATTAGTTTCGTGTAAGTCATCTAATTCTACAGTGAAAGCAACCTGTAAATAAAACATGCCAAGAATTAGAACAATGACGACGGGTAAAATAAAGAGGTTAGGATTCAAAATTCAATGTAGACCTGCTCCCGGTGTGCTAATCTCGTCAACTGTTCAGCATACTTGAAGTTCTTGTTTCCTTCATCATCAGTTTGACAAAAATCTATGAAGAAATTCTTGAGCGATTCTGAAACGAGAACTTTGTGATAACAAAAGTTGACATTTCATACGATTTTTGTATTTATTAGATACAATAACGAAGTTTCATACCTTTGTCTGCGGCATAGTCACGCATTGCCATTTTTCATAAGTATTTCAAATCAGTCAAATCTGCAAAAAGGGCTTTGGGCTTTCAAGTTTCAGATTTATTTTATCAAACGATGGCCGCACCAACAAACGCGCTAACACATTTGACAGTTACACAAATTGGCGCGAAATCTGTTTTTTTTTTCAGTTCCTTTTTTTTGCTTTGGACTACAACATTTTGAGCCGAAAGTACCTATAAGTAGTACTAATCCTCTGTGTCCGCCTGCTTAAATCTGTGCAATAAATAATCGACCAAACTAAAAAAATATCGACAAAGACAAACAAAATGTGACAATTCTAAATGAAAAAAAAAGTGTCACTATGTGTGGCGGGCGACCGAATATTATATTTTAGATTTTAAATTTGTCAAAATTAGACCAATAGTACATTTGTAAAATCAGTGACCATATTAAAAACGCTTTAATGTTTAGCTTCTCTTAAAATATGGAAAGCATGTTTATTTTAATAAATGTTGTGACTCAATTATCTTTAACTCCATGTCTGATAGTAGCAATTAAAACTAAATTACTTTCCACCCTAGGGATGGAAAAGCTATTTTCCACTCGGCTATCTTCACATGAAAGTTCAATTTTCCGAACAGGAGAAATGAAAAAATATTTGCTGTTCGTCTCTAAAATTGTTCTCCGGAAATGATAAACGGCTGGACAAATTTTGCGAATTATAAATTTGTTTTAAAATATTTGCCAGCCATTCATCGATAAATTATGATTTTCAACATCAGTTTTCCGTGCTTATATGTGACAGGAAGCAGTACCAGAATAAAATCTAATAAGTACCTACAGTAACTTAACAAGCCCAACGAGTTTCGTTTATATATATGTATGTGCGCACGCCCGTCCGTATGCGTTGTCGCACGCACACACTGATTAAAAACAATAAGTAGGTACCTATTTATAGCTCAGCGGTCGAGTAGAGTAGAGTTAGAGTCAAGTAGCAGAGCAGAGTGCTGAGTGCCAGATGAGTAGGTAGATGCAGGATTGTTAAGCTGTAAGCTGCTAGCTAAGAGCTCATCACGGCAGGGTTAGAAGGGAGAGAGATTCAAGAAAAAAAAAACATTAAGGTTATCTATAGGCTAGGCTATCTATGGATTGCAGCTGCTTGTCATTTTTGACATATGTGCGCGCCAATTTTAACGTCAAACAGTCTTAGTTATTGTGTTTTTGTTGTAGTTTTACGAAATGAAAACTGTGAAAATTTATATTTAATACTAACGTTGTGAAATTGTTGTCTAACATGGCAGATTCTATCGGTGAGTATTATTTATGCAAGAAGTGGATCAAATGCGTCATAACCTACTTCTTAACTACTCTTTAATCATGTGCTATTTCCTCTACTTTAGCTGCTCAAAGAGCCAAGCGACAAAAAGTTGATAAACATGGGCGTATGTCAGCCCTGGAGAAGTTAAAAGCACTCAAAGGCAAAGGAAATAAACATAAGTATGATGTCGACGAACTAGAGAATGTTTACGAAACTGTGGATGAGAAAGAGTACACTGAACGAGTGCTACAGCGCCAAGAAGACGATTGGATTGAAGACGATGGTATGCTCACTCAATTCACTGTAACATACTTTTTCTCCAGCCTTAGCCTAGTCAATTACTAATGTGAAAAAATCATCATCTCATTACCACATTTTTTAATGGTTGTCTCTTAAACACATAGTGTCTCTTAATCAAATGTTACAGATGGCACTGGATATGTGGAGGATGGTAGAGAGATATTTGATGATGATGATGAGGTTGAGGACACATATGTTGCTGTTAACGACAAGGAGTCAGGGCGGGGTCAGAAAAGGAAAGCGAGAGTTTCAGCCCAGCCTGGTGCCAAGGGAAATATAAGAAATCTATTAGGAGCCATGCCTGCTAAAAAGAAGGAGGTAATGATATTCCATACAATTTCTCTCTTTTTCATGTATCATAATTAAAAAATACAGACCTACAGATTTCACTGATGGAGAATGCTTACAGCCTATACTTCCATCTTTGTATACCAATATTTATGCAATAGTCTTTAATTATAAATAAAAGTCTTGTATTTGTCTTTTCAGGATATAAAAATATCAGATGACAATATTTTATCAGATATCATGTCTGATTTAGACGGAACTGCTCCTACAATCAAACCCAAACCTCTAGTACCTACCAAAACAAATACAGTTACATCGAGTAAGAAAGAAGCTCAGAATTACTTCAAGACTTTGTCATCCTCTGTCAGAAAACCTACTGCAGTCACAAGTAAGCAAAGTGAGGTGATTATTAAGTCTGAAGATGTGAGTATTCTTGATTATTCTTGCTATTTTTATTTACTTGTTTTGAGTAAAGGTTACCTTTATTTTGTACTACAATTCTGATTTATAGGGGCCAAGCACTAAAGTAGGTAAAGAACCAACAGCTCAAGAAACTGTGACCATAGCAGAGTCAGCTCAAAATAGCAAACCAGCACCAAAGAAAACAGAATGGAAAATAGACAGAGAGATCAAACAGGAGATTGAGGATTCTGCTACCCAAAACATTGAGGAGTTCACTTCTCAGGACATTGATTTTGACAGTGGAAGCAATGATGTTCCAGCTGCAAAGACTCCAGAAGTTAAGAAAGAAATCCCTACTTCAGGTACAACCATCACAGATGTAGCTGATGAGTTCTTGAATGAAGATTTTGATATATTCCCTGCACCTAAAAAAGAGTCTCCCAAAGAACTGAAGCCCCTTTCAAGTACTTGGTCAGAACAGATGAATGAAAACCAAGCCTCGACAGCCATTCAAACAGATGGCCAGTTGCCATTACAAACAAATGAGAATGGAGACAAAGTACTGAGATTCTACTGGCTGGATGCGTGGGAAGACCGGTATGTAAAGCCAGGAGTGGTGTACCTGTTTGGAAAGGTTTATGTGAACCCATCTAATAAGAAAGAAGGTTGCCTCTCATGTTGTGTGGTAGTTAGGAATGTCAATAGACAGCTGTTCTTACTACCTAGAGAATATGTAAGTATAATGTTCATAAATATTACATGACTGAACATAAAATATGTTGATATTTTCATGAACTGTACTTTACAGAAATTGGATCCTGTCACTCTTGAAGCAACAGATCAAGAAGTGAGCATGATGGATGTTTATGAAGAGTTCAATAGCAGTGTTGCCAGTGAGCTGGGCCTTAAGGAGTTTAAATCTAGGAAGGTCACTAAGAACTACTCCTTCAATCTGCCAGACATACCAGCTCAATCTGACTACTTGGAAGTTAGATATTCAGTAAGTGATCAACTCAAGATATCATCTATACTAATAATATTATAAAACTGAAGACTTGTTTGTTTGTTTGAACGCGCTTATTTCAGGAACTACTGGACCAAATCTAAAAAAAAATAGTTGGACAGTTTATTTATCGAATCTGGCTTTTGACTATAAAACATCTCACTGCGACGGAAGGGTAGGGAGTAAACTCAAAACGCGCGGACCCAGTCGCGAGGGACCGCTAGTCTTAAATAATTAGAAAACAAACCATAGAAATATTGCTCATGGTTTACTCATTAATGTTGTGTACTTGGAAAAGTACAGTATTGAAGAATTCAATGTAAATTGACTGTAGATAGATAACTCTTTACTGCACACAATATAGATAGGTCAGTAACAAATTAATTACTATTACAATTTGTTTATTCAGGCATCAGTTGGACCACCACCAGCAGGGAAGAAGTATCTTACGTTTTCTCACATTTTTGGCGCAAACACGTCATCACTCGAGACATTTCTTCTCGAGAGGAAAATCAAGGGTCCATGCTGGCTGGAGATAAAACAGCCTGAAAATGTGCTGGCTAAAGTGTCTTGGTGCAAGCTGGAGGCCGCCTGTGAGAAGATGGAGCACATATCTGTTCTTAGAAGTGATACAAACTTGGAACCTCCGCCAGTGGTCATTGCTACGGTAAAATTACATTAGCCAGATATGCTTATAATTTATTTTTTTCTCAAGATCAATAATAAATGTTTGCTGTTTATTAAAGACCTACAAGTAACAACATGTGTCATAATAATACCTTAATCATTTCGTTTCTTGCAGTTGAATATGAGAACTACAACAGACCCTAAAACGAGGAAGACGAAAATACTGATGCTGAGCTGTTTAGTGCACAACAACTTCCCAATACATAAGCCACCACCTAACCCACCTTTTCAGCAACACTTCTGCAGTGAGTTTCGAAATTTCTTCAAACTAGCCCTTATTAAATTACTACATACAACTTACCACTAACATTATTTTAATCTGTTTCAGTTATGACGAAATGCAATGAAATCTGGCCTCTGGATTTGAAACAAGCTCTCCCACAATACAAGTCGACCAAACTGACTAAATGTGACACAGAAAGAGAACTGCTGAATTACTTTATGGTACAATTCTGGAAATTGGACCCAGACTTAGTATTGGGACATGACCTGCAAGGGTTCCAACAGGATCTACTTATAGGCAATGTTTTGGATCTGAACATCCCTAACTGGTCTCGGCTAGGTCGCCTAAAGAGGTCTGTGGCACCACAAAGGAAGTATGCTGCTAAAGATGCGTTTCTAGGAAGACTAGTCTGTGATATCAAACTTTCAGCGATGGAGCTTATACGAGCCAGGAGTTTCGATCTCGATACGCTCTGCACTGATGTACTAAAGATGAAAGAAGGCGAACGCGTAGATGTCGCTTTAGAAGACTTGCCGCGATACTACGAAAACAGTAGAGACTTGCTTCAGCTCGTTTCTTTGAGTATGCAGGATACTTCGTACATCCTCAAAATAATGTGTGAACTGAATGTAATACCATTAGCGCTGCAGATAACGCAGATCGCGGGTAACATAATGTCGCGCACTTTGATGGGGGGTCGATCTGAAAGAAATGAATTCTTGTTGCTTCACGCCTTCACAGAGAAAAATTATATAGTGCCTGACAAAGTTTACGGAAGAAAGCAAGTCGATGCCGATGATGATGATGACAAAGACGAAGCGGCGACAAGTAATGTTTCTAAAAAGCAGGGAAAGAAAAAAGCTGCATATTCAGGAGGTTTAGTTTTGGATCCCAAAAAAGGGTTTTATGACAAACTTATCCTCCTGATGGACTTCAATTCCTTGTATCCTAGTATTATTCAAGAGTATAACATCTGTTTCACGACGATCAAAAGAAAAAGCACAGCAGCTTCAGATGACGATGTAGCTAACTTGGTTCTACCTGGAACAGGTACAGAAATTGGCGTACTGCCAACGCAAATTCGTAAATTGGTCGAGAGTCGTAGAGAAGTCAAGAAACTGATGAAATCTCCTGATCTGCCCTCGGATCAGTACATGCAGTACAATATAAGGCAAATGGCTCTTAAACTGACAGCCAATTCTATGTACGGTTGTCTCGGTTTTACACATTCCAGATTCTATGCCAAACCCCTCGCCGCTCTGGTTACCATGAAGGGTCGAGAAATCCTCATGGACACCAAAGAAATCGTTCAAAAACTTAATTACGACGTCGTCTATGGCGACACTGACAGTTTGATGATAAACACTAACTGTTTAGATTATGACTACGTTTTTAAAATAGGAAACGATCTGAAGAGAGAAATTAATAAAAAATATAAGCAAATCGAACTCGATATTGACGGAGTCTTTAGGTACTTGCTGCTCCTAAAGAAAAAGAAGTATGCGGCCGTGCTTATTAGCAAAAACAAAAATGGCGATTTTGTTTTCAAACAAGAGCACAAAGGGTTGGATATCGTGCGCCGTGATTGGTCGCAACTAGCCGCTGAGGCTGGTAAATTCATCTTGAGTCAAATCCTTTCCGAGCAATCTGCAGACGAAAGATTGGAAAGCATACAGTCACACTTAAATAAACTGAAAGAGGATCTAGTCAATAACAAGATTCCGTTATCACTGTTGACGATCACGAAGCAGCTAACTAAGAATCCAAACGAGTATGCGGATAAAAGTTCCCAGCCGCACGTTTTGGTAGCGATGCGACTGAATAGCAAAAACAGCAGAAGGTTCAAAAAAGGTGACATCGTTCCGTACGTCATTTGTGACGACGGAACGGAGAAGTCTGCTACCCAGCGAGCATACCACATAGAGGAGCTGAAGAACTCCGAAAACCTCAAAATAGACTACAAATACTACCTGGCCCATCAGTTGCACCCTGTGATATCGAGGATATGCGAACCGATCGAGGGCATGGATCCAGCTAGAGTGGCGGACTGCCTCGGTTTAGACCCGTCTGGGTACAAACACATAATAAAGAAAGAGAATCAAAATTCGGATACTTTTGAAGTGGAAAATGAGCACGAGAAGTATAGGCACTGTAAAGAGTTTACATTCATCTGTGTTAACGAGAAATGCAAAACCGAGAATAAGATTAGAGAGACTATAGTCAAGTTGGATAAAGAGAGTGTGACTTTTTTGGACAAGTGTCAGAACGAGAAGTGTTCCGTTAAACCAGTGGAGTACTTGGCATGTATTCAGAACCAGTTGACTCTTCAGATAAGGCAGTACCATTCTCAGTATTACGCTGGCTGGATATCTTGCGAGGACCCGGCGTGTGGGTACCGCACCGCGCGGCTGCCGCAAACTTTCGCAGGCGGGTACCCGCTGTGTAGGCAGTGCGAGAAGGGCGTCATGTTCCGAGAGTACACGGAGAAAGACTTGTATCTGCAGATCAACTTTTTCCTGTATTTATTTGACTTGAACAAACATACTAACAATTCCAGTAAGTATTTCATTTAGATATAGTAGCGTTGCGAAACGATAGGTTACCTTGAAAACCATCTTTAATATTGATAAGCAATAGTAGTAGTAGACGAACTACAATACAATCGATAGTATTGAAGCTAAATATCGAAATAAGTATCGATACTACCGGCTCGGATTATTGTTACTACAGTACTACTATCAATAGTGTTGCTGTGCCTCTAGTATAGTATGGATACCATAGCCATACACTTTTACTTTTGCTGTACAATCCATCGTGGACTGAAGCGCTATAAAACTATCTAACAAATCTTGTTTTTTTTTCAGAAGTTCGACCAAATCCTCAAACCACATCAGCATTTCTAACTTTGAAAGAGATAGTAGAAGATTGGCTATCTCACTCTGCTTACGCGGTCATCAACCTCTCAAAGTTGTTTAGATTCTTTTCCATCGACCCGAAAGCAGGAAACAAGCTCAAATCTGAACCAGTAGAAATTGACATTTTGCCTGAGACTGAACAAATAGATGCTCTGCTGGAAATGGGCACTTACTGATATAAGTATAGTAACTAACAATGTCGATCATGTATATTATAGTTCATTATTATTTTTGTTAAGTATATTTTATAATAAAATACCTACTATGATATAAATAAGTGTTTATACATACTTTTCCGTTCCTACTAAGCACTAATACACACTAGACGTATTTGTACAAATATTTGCTTGTGGTTACTGAAGTAACATTAAAAATTTCTTAAATGAATACCAATTTAATTTAGAGCAACACGGATTCAGTAGACCCCGATTATCCCGCTTTTTCTAAAAAGACAACTAACAAGTTTTTCTAACAAGTCAAGTTGAGGTGCAAATACAGTCCCAATCTTCATTTTCAAATCGGTTGCCTATATATTTTTACTAATATCGTGTACTTATGTTAATTTGTACTTGTTTGTATTTGAGTTTTGTTATTTTATTTTATCTGTACTTGTTGGGATAAGTTGAAAAACAAACATAAATAAATAATTTATTTCCCCTTCCATAGGTCTTCCCCCCCCCCCCCCCCCGCTTATAACGCAGTTGGCTGGATCCCGACAAAAAAATATGAAATATCAAATAAACATACAAAACGAGATAAATTACACGAAATGCTTTTATTAAAATTAAATTCATTACACTATACATAGAACATCTCTCACTGCACCTACTGCACAAAGTCATACATTTTAAAAATGCTACAGACTTATCAATACTAGACAGTAATATAATTCGAACTAGTCACACACTTCAGTAGTACCCTCCCCGGCCCCGGCCACGCCCCCCGAACTGCCCGCGACCACCTCGGCCTCTGAAGTTTTTCTGATTATCATAGTTTCCATAATGCGGCTGTATATTACTGCCCTGCATTCCACCTCCATTCATGAAGTTACCCCCTCCGCCCCCTTGGTTGTATTGATTATCAAAACCACCTCTAGGCCCAGCCTGGTTGTACGGTACTCTATTATCTGATCCCCAGCTATTTTGCTGGTAACCCATGTTTCCGTGTGAAATAGGAGGTCGGTTATCTTGATTGAAGTTCCCTCTGTTATCTTGATTGTACGGCCCTCTGTTGTTCTGGAACGATGTCGGACCGCCCTGGTTGAATGTAGCCGGACCGCCCTGGTTGAATGGTGCCTGACCATCTTGGTTGCCCGGTCCTCTGCCGTCCTGATTGAACGAAGCTTGAGTATCTTGGTTGTACGGCCCTCTATTATCTTGATTAAATGTACCTTGGCCTTGGTTGTACGGCCGTTTGCCCTGGTTGAAAGGCGGGCGATTATCTTGATCAAACCCGCCGCGATTATCCTGCGCGTAAGGTCCTCGACCTTGATCGTACGGGACGCGATCGTTACGGTTGAAAGAACTCTGATCGTCGTAAGACGCTTGACCGGTCTGATCGTAGGGCGTTCGACCGGACTGATCGTAGGGTGCTCGACTGGACTGATCGTAAGAAGCTTGACCGGTCTGATCGTAGGATCCTTGACCGGACTGATCGTAGGGTTCTCTGCTATCCGAACCGTACGAGCCCCCGGGTCCGTCGTTACCCGTGTTGGAGTCGGATTGAGAGTTCCACGTTTGGTCATCGCCGTAATTACCGGTGTTAGATTGGTTGAAATTTTGCGTGGGCGGTACGGTGGTCGGTATCGCTCTGGCCGGCGTGGCCTCGGGCAGGTCGCCGAAGGAGCGCGGCTGCGTGTGGCTGGCCACGACGTCTGCGGGGGCGGACGCGGCAGGCGCGGGGTTGCCGGCCGTGGCCTGTATGGAGGCCTGCACGAGCGCCAGCAGGTCCGTGGCCGATGACATGTGCTTCGACAGATCTATCGATGGAGCCGCCTTGACCGGCTCGGGCGTCGGCGTCGGCGTCACCTCCTTAGTCGTCTCCTCGAGCGATTTCTTCACGATTTCCATCTCTTGTCTTATCTGGTCCTCCTTCACCTTCTGCGTGGCCGATTGGAAGACCTGAAATAAAGGTTTTTTTTTTTTCAAATCTGAGACAGACATCGAGTTGCATTTTACTGAATCATTTTCAAAGGACAATGTATAATAATCGGGTCCTGAAAAGAGGTAAGTATGCGAACATAAAAGCAAAATAACCGATACGAGAACAATACAAACAAATTACTAAAAAATCAAGCAATCTTATACCTAAAAATGTTTGCCTGTATTAGTATTTTGATTTATAAACTAAATGTTAGTATGCCATTGTCCTTTGTGCTTTAAGCGACAATCAAAGTTCACCTCCTCGACAGTATAGTCATCGTCATCGCTCTCTATCGTGACCGGCTTGACGTCTGGCTCCGTTTGCTTGGGCGCTGGCAGAACGGGCGGAGCGGTAGTCGCCGCAGCGCTCACGTATTGCCGTAGACGTTCTACGCGCTGAGGTTCGCGAGCTTCCAACTTCTTCAGATACGCGATCAAGCTGTGCTGCTCTTCCGCTGATAGTTCGTTGAAATTCTTGAGGAGCGTCTCGAGGTCCGAGTCGGAGAGGCCGTCCATTGCGTCAGGTGTGTCATCTTTTTCAACTCTGGAAAGGGAAATAAGTATTTGTGTTATAAGACTGGATACTGACGCGTCTCGCTGCAAGGCGAAGGCCTCGTTTCTATATCAATTTTAATACATTTTTTTAATTAATTCATTGATAAAATCTACGTAACAAAACTAGGTTTTGTTATGTATCTGCATTTGACTTCCAAATAAAAACGGAGTATGTAGCAATCTAGTATTACGTACTTCTTGTCATGTTCGTCGTAGGCCGACTGCAGCATCTGCAGCGCCGACGCCGTCCCGCCCCCGGCCGCGGCGGGCGGCGCGGGCCGCGGCGCCGGCGACGCCTCCGCACGCCGCTTGCTCTCGGCCTCGCGCTTCTGCATTCGATACACAAAACGTTTTCATACAATACTGCGAAAAATGATTAAACAAGTATCTGTTTTGTGATAGATATGATTACATAATTTGACATGACCGGGTACGAACACGGTACTTCAGTTGGCGATATTATGAAAACTGACGTGCAAGCGACTCGATCACAGGAATGATGTGTCTCTGGGTAGGAGGTAAAAGTAGACCTAATATGACAAAAAACGAGGCTCGCTACTGTGTGTCATAAGCGAGCCTCGGCCATGCCCACGACTGCGTTTACCAGCTGCGCCAGCTCTTTATAGAGGACGTCGGCCTTGCCCTGCGAAACGAGCGCGGCGGCCATTTGCTAAGCTATCTGAACGCGGTCCACTACTATGTGACACATGCCTTAGCCTAGCTATCATAAAAAAAATGCTACCGATTTACGGTAATGGTGACCCCTCTCAACAGAGATAGGCCAGGTACGCAAGAGATATTATGGTGCTCAGATGTTTGCGCAATACACTAGTCCACTCTGTTCCTTCACTCTCTGTATTCGGTGAGACGAAAGATCCGACATGACCAGTGAGAGATCAAGAGCAAGACCGCCGACTTAACGTGCTTTCTGTGCCCTGGACTGCGGCCCCTAGTTGCGCCAACACTTCGGACAAGACGTCTGTCTAGCCCTGCACGATAAGCGCGTTGGCCATTTGCTGCGCTATCAGAGCGCGGTCCACTACTGTGCGACACATAACTTTTAGCCTCACGGTACTGTATGACACGCGCCTAAGCCACACGCTGCTCTGTGATACACACCTTAGCCTCGGCCATGCTCACGACTGCGTCGACCAACTGAGCTAACTCTTCGAACGAGACGTCTGTCTTGTCTTGCACGATGAGCGCAGCTTCCATCTGCTGCGCTATCTGAGCGCGGTCCACTACTATGCGACACATACCTTTTAGCCTCACGGTACTGTGTGACACACGCCTTAGCCACACGCTGCTCTGTGATACGCACCTTAGCCTCGGCCATGCCCACGACAGCGTCGACCAACTGAGCCAACTCTTCGGAGGAGACGTCTGTCTTGCCCTGCGCGATAAGCGCGGCGGCCATCTGTTGCGCTATCTGAGCGCGGTCCACTTCGCCCACGCCCGCTACCGGCATAGGGGCGGGCTTTTCTTTCGCTGTCTTCTGCAACAAGCGTTATTTTATAGTTAAGATAAACTCTTTATTGCACATCATGAAGTAATTACAGTTACAGATATTTGAGTACGGATACGGATCCGAAACATGGTCTCTAACAATGGGCCTCATAAAGAAGCTCAAAATCACACAACGAGCGATGGAGAGGGCTATGCTGGGAAATGAGGAGATATGAAGACAAACTAAGGTATCTGACATAGCTTTGAGAATCAGTTAGCTCAAGTGGCAATGGGCAGGGCACATAGCGCGAAGAACTGATGACCGTTGGGGCAGAAAAGTTCTAGACTGGAGACCCTTCGACCAAAGATGCAGCGTAGGACGTCTACCAACAAGATGGACAGACGACCTTAAAAAGATCGCAGGATCAAACTGGATGCAGACCGCTAGTGATCGGTGGCTGTGGAAAGCCGTGGTGGAGGCCTATGTTCAGCAGTGGACGTCTTTTGGCTGAGAATGATGATGATAATGTTATTTGAGTGAGACCAAAGCAGTGTGATTAAAAATGTGTAAGATATGGATCCAAAGATAAATCGCAATCATGACGTAAAACATATTTTTTAAAGCTGAACTGGGTAGACCAATTTTTTTGTTTATCTTTGAATCAAATTATTAAAACCCTGCGTAATATCTATAAACTCACTAGCAGGCGACGTTTATGAGAACAGCACTCTACAGAGGAATAACTTGCCGTCAGATTTGTAAGTGGTTTGTTTACTTCGAGTCGTTGACGCGCCGTCAACATATCGGTAACCATAGCGATGCGAAGCGGACCAAGAAATATACGACTTATTGTTTATCATATTTTGGGCAACATTGTTGTTAAATTTTACAAAGGTCTGCTCAGCATCACTTTTGTTGAAATGCACATTTAGTCAAGTGTTGCTCGTGATTCAGACCACTTAATGAATTGCGACGCACCTGTACCGCTGGCGGGCCGCGGCGCGGGCGTCGCCGCGAGCGAGGCCGGGTGCGCGTGCGAGTTCGCTTCCCACCGCGCATCACGGAGGCCAGCGCCGCGGCCACCAGATCGCTTGTGGCCTACGACCAGTGAGCTGTTATTACCACGTATGAAAGAAGCTATTCCAAGTTAGAAAAATATCGTAATTTGATGATATGATTGTAAAGTAGACCTGAGTTACTCTTTATTTGATCGACTCACTGAGTCGTTACTTCATGTTTCAAAACCTAAACGGCGCTTCAAAACGTATCTGCATCATATGCAACTTGAGAATAAGTTCGGTATGCGTCGCTCAGGAAGCGAAAGATCCGAAAATGTCGCTAAGACAGAGAGACGCGCGCGCTTTGGTCGGTTTGCTACGGGCGGCGCTGGCACGCATGCTTGCCTTCTCTCTCTCACACCGGCACACCGACGCGCTTAGATGAGAGGGCGGACGCAAGACGTAATTTTATTATTATTCAGTTAAGTTTGCGGAAATACGTTGAGAAAATTATTGTTAATACAGATACATTACATTAATGCAATTAATTGACACGATATATGAAACACGAAAAACTTGAATAAATAGATATTTACATCTGCAAACATGAGCCAAACAGAGAGAGAGGTTGTTTGATAAAGTGCTGTGAGACGGCAGCATCAGATAATCACCGCACAAAACTTTGTGAATTAGAATGCATCCCCGATCTCATCCACGCCTGTAGCGCGTAGGGAGCGATACGCATGATGCAGATAAGACAGTCATAAGATAAGATAGGTTGTTCCGAGAGTCGCTGTTCCAAATGATGCAGAAACGCTTTACGGAGTCGCATCTTTTTAGTGATACAGATATAAATGATCCATTCTCAATGAATAGACACTTTTGCCAGTTCTATTGTAAAATTAATTGACGTATTCTTTGAAATTTGAATGTACATTTAAAAAAAAACTTAACGACCTCTTCTCTGTTGTCATATTTGGAAGTAAAACTTTAAAAAAATAACATTTATCATTATTTAATCTCATTACTCAAAAAAATGAAGTATTCTACCCTGAACTGTCACTAATAACATTTCGCAATTTAAAATTTGGTGTCCAATAAAATAAACTGACCTGTGCGCACGGCAGGCGTGGCGGCCGCCGGCACCAGTGCCGCTTGTACTGCGCCCTTCGAGTTTCTCATTCACCGTCTCGATTTGTACCACTTGTGCAAAATCCAATTGTGCCTCAAGTGTAGCAACAAATGGGTTAATCAACTGACCTGAGCCCGGTTCCTAGCGCGCGTGTCCGCCTCGTGCAAGGTCGCAGCGGCGCGTACGACGGCAGCTCGGACGGCAGGCGCGGCGGCCGCCGGCACCAGAGCCGCTTGCACTGCGCCTTTTAACTTCTCCTTCGCCGTCTCGATTAATACCACTGCAGACTCACGCTCGAGGAGCTCTTCAGAGGAGTTAGCTTTGTCCTGAAATAAGATGGTACATTTTGCATACTGACTCATTTTAGTCAGCGACGCCCGAGTCAGGGTTGGTTGGTTATACAAACGATACTGATGCCAAAATAAATACATATATTTTTTTAAAGGGAAAAAACCCACAGAATTATTTATTACTAGTGGTCCCCCGCGACTTTCCGCGCGTTTTTCGATTTTTTCTCGCCTTTTAAACCTTTCCTAGACCTCTACGAACATTTCAAGACTAAGATAAGATAAATCCGTTCAGCCGTTCTCGAGTTTTAGTGGGCTAACGAACAGCAATTCATTTTTATATATATAGATTGCGATACTATACTCTGATTTTTAATTAGATAGACCAAAATGACAGCTCCAATTGCACTTTTTATTTTTTAATGTTGCAAGCGTTGTGCAATAGTGATGTACCAATTGAATCGTGTACGATTAATTGAACTTGTTATCAGAGTGTTCAATGATGTGATTTCACTAATTTGGATAAATAATGCACGTAAAACGTTCCTATAAATGGCTATAAATAGACGTAATCAATATAAATTTTCGTTTAATGAGTAAACATTCTAAGCCTGTTTTCTTGCAATAGCAATATTTTTCTATGATTTTTACCTATTTTGATTTTTTAATTCTTTTAATAAATGATTTTGAAATAATGATGATAATTGCAGGAAACATTACTTTAAACAGATTTTATTTATAGCGATTGTTTCGTAATAGCACTGTTAAAAATTATGCTAATATACTCCTGCTCAACACAAATTTAAACTTCTACTTTTTAATAACAGTTATAGACAATTGAATACAATTGAATTTTTCGATTATTCATGAACAACACTATTTTTAAATTACAAAAAAGTGGCAACACATGTCATTTTGGTCCATCTAATTAAAAATCAGAGTATAGTGTCCATGTCAAAACTACCAACGTCAAGTCGCCTCTGCGTAGCTTACTACATACGGCGTAGTATTTCGTAGATACGCGCGAGTTACACGCGAGGGTGCGAGTTTACCCATTCATTTTGTTTTTAGAATTTTGTGAAGAGATTTTTTTAATAAACAGGCATAAAATTAAGGTTTTTTTAAAAGCATAACTCATACCATCATCCTTGAGTCGGAAGTCACTAACCAAAACGACACCCTGTATAATATCTAAGCAAAAACCGGCACAGTGCGAGTCGGACTCGCGCACTGAGGGTTCCGTGCCATTTTTAACTGAATGAGGTGTCCAATTACTTTCACTAAATGTCAAGATTATTTACAATATTGAAAAAGCTTAGGAAACCAGACAGGTTTCAACAGGTCCAAGATCAGAGGGCTCAGCGGGTCGCGGGCAAGATCCTTTCTGAACCGCAACGCAAGTAGAACATGTCAACTATCAAATTATTCAATTACTTACCTTTTCCATCTTCAGCGCCTCAGTCAATAGATCCACAATCTTCGGTCCAAGACTGCCCAAGTAATCTTCCAATGCCACCAGCAGTCTCAGAGTGGCGACTACGTTCTCCGCGGGTCCAAGGTCAGAAGGTTCAGCTGGCCGTGAGTAGGGCCCTGCTCTGGTGCTTCGCGACAGCCGCGACATCTCGCTGCCGGCGCGTGAACGACGCGTCTCCGGCAGAGACAAGAGCGAGTCCTCGTTGTCCGAGTCCCATGGAGATAGGCCGCCGTCGTCACTGTACGTATATAAGTTTTTGTTTAGTTTTAGTTTAGTTAGTTGCGTCATATTTACTCTATGTCATATTAATTAAAATAGAACATCGTAATAGTCGTTAGTAGACATGGCCGATTCAAATTATATAAGGCTCCCTCGTTTTAAGTGATAATATTTTAAAGGCAGATTCAGAAAAATAAATGAAACATATTTTGTACGAAAAAAAAAATTTTTTATACGCTAGTTTTCGAGAAAATCGCCTCTAAGCATGTAGAAAAAACGATGGTGGAAGTATCAATTAATACGACAAAATACGACTTTTCACGACGGCCAAAACAAGTTTTTTTTTCCCTTTATACCTCAATATATTTTAATGCGCAGTTAGGATTTAAATGGTTTCTATGGCAAAGTATTTTAGATTTTTCTCTTCTTTCATAATATACACGCAAAATCTAAGAAAACTCGGTAGTTTAAAAGATAGCATGTCCCTTACATTAAAGAACCGAGCTTGATTGTACCTTACAATGTTGGAATTTCACAATATGGAACATCCTGTATGTTGTAAGGAACATTAAAGAATAAATAAACGATAGTAATATTATTGTAACTAACAATTTTAACAGTGAATTGATGTAAGTTACAAAAATATATAGATAATATTTGTTAATATTGTTTATTTCTTTATTTAAATATTCTTTTTGAACCCAATTAGCTAGTTACCTAACTATATAAGAAATAATTCAGTAGTATATTTACAATAAGACCAGAAAATGAGAGTAGACAACACCATGATATATTAACATTTTGTAACAACTGTAACATTAAACGCCAAACCTTCGTTTGTAAATGTTCAATAAATTGTAAAATATGATTAACACTAACACTAGTCATAAGTCCCTATTATTACTAACCTACTTTATGGAATTTAGTTCTGAAATATATTATTATTATTTTTAACACAACTCAAAACAGTAACAAAAAAAAAGAACTTCTCTATTTAATTACTCTCGTATTTATTTACTATTATGTTTATTAACTTAAAACATTCTTACAAATAATGGGCTATCTGCTAAGAGCACCATTCTAGGTATTTTTCTATACAAACTCATATTACTATTTATTTTAAAATAATCAAAATCTTTTATTTTTCTGTTAATATTTAATCATTTTCAGTTTCTGTAAGTACTAAAACGTTTGAATATTAGCCACTTGCACAAAGTCGAGTTAAATTTTAATCCAGAGTTAGTCCTTAACACAGGTTCAATCAATAAATTTGAATATCAAATTAAATTATTGATTTAATCCAACGTTATGGACTATCTTTGAGCTAAAATTTTACTCTGGACTGTAAAAGTAGCCCTTATTCTTGTGTTTTATATAAATCATATTAATTTCTCATAATTTTATTAATTAACAAATCGTTTTCTAAAGAATTATTATTATAGAATAATTTAAAAAAATAGTTTATATGAAAATCTGCCAGGGTTAGCATTTGTGATTTTAACAAGTTGTTTAATATTTTAACACATGTCCAGCAAACAATCAACTCCTAACTTCTAATAATTATAAATTCTGTATTATATTTAATCTTCATCAGGCCTACCGTCAATATCATCTTCATCAGTTTCATTCAGGGTATCGTTAAAAGTTGCTTTATAAGGAAGGTTTAGATATTCAGCGTGAAATCTTTTTGGAATTATTCCATATTTTGAAATAGAAATCTTCAACCTTTCTTTATAAATATATGGTAAATTATCGACATTACTCTGAATCATATTACGTCTTGTATTTTCTTCGGTTTCGGTTTGTGTTGTCTAACATCTTTTACTGTTTGCCTTTACTTTTACTCCAACAGTTTAAGGTAAGGGCCAAATTGTTTTATTAAAAAGACTTACTTTATTTTGTAGGAAGTAAAATAAATTGACGTCCTTTAAATTATTTCTATCGCCAAAAGTCGTATTTAGATAACTAAAAATATGTAAGGTAAGTGACACTTTTTCAAAGATTTCTAAATTTCAAGTATACCAATCGATAGAGCCTAAAATTCTGAAGACGGTGGTATATTAAACACATTTTGCGCAAAATGTCCCTTACATTAATTGATACTTCCACCATCGAAAAGAGTAAGATAAAACACCCCGTGCCGCGTGTTGCTCGCGCTCGCGGCCGCTCCCCGCCCCACCGGATAGCCGCGCGCGCGACGCGAGTCAGTCTGCCAAAAAATTCGCATTTGTATGTCGTGTGCGCGCGTGTCGCGGACCTGCGGTGCGTTTTCCGAAGCCTGGGCCGGGTGGCCAGCATCACATAGTTTCCCGCCGCGCCTTGACCTGGTACGGCACCTACTGCCAAACACCGCAGACGCTTGCTATGGCGGTTTCTGCACAACGAAGCCCTCCACCTTTATCACTTGAGGGTCCAAGTTTTGCTGCTGGTGCGGACTATGCGACGAAGATCGAGCAGCTCGGGCTCGAGTCCTCCCGTTGACTACTGCGCAATTGCACGTTGTTGGGATAACGTGCATGCACAACACAATGCTGCAGTTATTCGACACCAAATCCAGCAAAGGTTCAGTGCATACGTGTGTGAATGAACAGTGAATGCCGTGATGGCCAGCGAAAAAAAAACAGTGCTCGTGATAGCTAGATTGTCTAGTGCTCGCTTCAGTTTGCATAATAAGGTAAGGAGGCATTGCCTCAATTTGTAGTAACCTGTTTTACTGTAAATCTCTGACGTCATTGTTTACAAATGTTAACTTATCGCTGCTGATAAAAAAAAATTATTTGAAAACCAATGCAGAAATCCTAGTTTTAATTTATTTTATTCTGAAATCAGACTTGTATCCACATTTCTGTACAAAAACTGAGGAAGTGCGATAATTAAAAGTAAAAAATAATAAAAATGTACGTAATTTTCAAAGATGTTTTCGCGTTTTGTGTGTTAAAATGTTTATTTACGGTACCTAATAAATGAAATTTAAAACAAAACTGTGTTAAATTTACTCACGCAATTTTTAATGCATATCTGTCTACTGAATCAAAAGGAATCAATAGGTACTCATTAGGTATGTAGGTAACTACAACATCTGTTAAAGTTAGATTTGGTAAGATTTCTTTTTAAAGTTTACTTTCACATAAGATATGTCTTATTATTATTAAATAAACAGAGGTAACACAACACAATTAGGTAGTATCAGTTTATCATTACCTACAACATCTGTTAAAGTTAGTAATAAATTTTAAAAGGTATTCTTTTTAAAGATTACTTTCACATAAGCTTTGTCTCCTTATTACTATTAAATAACCAGAAGGAACACAACACAACTGACAACATTTCAAAATTTTGGTATACACTTTTTTATTTTTTTCCTGAAAGAACTTCTAAAATGAAGGCACCCATATTTTTCCATTTTCATTTCTTGTCAGTATTTTCCCTAACAACAATTGTTTAAAAACTTTCCATTCTAAAAGAGCGTAAGTGCATGAGGTTGGATGTCTCGAGGTCATGTCTTTGCTACATTCCATTTAAAAAAAAAACTGACGTTAATAGTGTTGTGGTCTGTATCAATTGTAGAACTAAGATGTCGATATCGATATTAATGGTATATCCATCAAGTATTTAATTTTACTTTATTATATAACATTATGTGGTTTATGCAAAAAATAACTAAACAAAGCTAACGTAGCATCCTTTCTTATTTAATATTATAATGATGTCTGAAAATTGCTCAATTATTTTCTTATACCTACAAATATCAATCATATTTCGAATGCGGAATTATGATGAATATTTGTTATCTAAACTAAAAAAATAAATTGAATGCAACGTGTTTTTTTTTAAAATAATCTTCAATTTAGCATATCGTATATTATCGATAATGTCCAATACAACACCGGAAACCACAACAACACTAAATGTCAAAGTGCCAGATGACAGCAAGGTCATATGTTCAAAAGTATTTTTTTTTCTGCATTGCAAAGGCATTACCTGTGAAATGCCAACTTCCATGTTCTTTTCAGTCTTTTTCATTTAACTTTAAAAATAAAACGCAAAAATTCTGAAAAAATGATTGTCGTGTTTAGAATCACTAAGTCTTGAAATGGTTTTCGAATTTTCATACCTTTAAGAAAATGAAATGTTATCAATTAGGTAGTTTTAGTTTATCATACCTGCTCAGCTGGCTGTTCATGTTTTAAGCGTGCGATAAACACATAGGTACCTACCTAAGTTGAGTTTCTGTTTTAGTTTATCATACATACCCAGCTGTTAGTGTTTTAGGCCTACGATTAATGAAGACACACCTACCTAAGTTGAGTTTCTGTTTCAGATAATCATACCTACCCAGCTGTTTTAGGCCTCAGATAAATGGACACATACCTTCCTAAGTTTTTGTCTTTGTTTTCATACCCAGCTGTTTTGTTTGTTTAGCGTTTATCTAACTGATCTGTCTGTTTGATTTATTAGGTACTGAAACACGTTAATAATGTTTTTTTCATATTAGTGTTTCGTAATAATAGGTAATCGAATGCAGTATGTAGTTACCTTTATTATTATTATTATTATGTAGGACCAAATAAATAGGCGCGCAGCGGCGCCCCCGAGTACCGTGCATCGGCACGCCGCATGAATGACACAGGCATCTTCTGTCTCGCTCACGCGTCTGTTTCGTTCTCGCTTAGCTAGTCCATCTTCCGTCACGCTCAGGCCCATACGTCTGTCTAGTTTTCGCTCAATCTAGTACATAATTAAAGAGACGAAAGGCGATGTCGCGGAACAGGGTGTTTTTTTTGTTAGGAAAAATAAAAACGTAAACGGGCCAGTTTTCAAAAAAAAATATTATTGTTTCCTCTTTCTATGTTATTGTTTGATGCTGTGTTAAAATATTATCACTTTTTTATAGATATTGAAACGTACATCAGATCAAGAGCGTCATATCTGATACCGTATCAAAACTATATATTTTTGAAACACTATATTACGCGCGCGCGGGGCTGCGGTCGCGCAGCGTGGCGGTAGCGTGGCCGCTGCGCACGCGCGTATGGCGGTGCGGTACTCACGGCTTCAGCTCGTCGTCGGAGATGAGCACGGTCTGCAGCGAGGGCGCGAGCTCGGCGCCGGCGCGCGCGGGGCTGCGGTTGCGCAGCGTGGCGGTCGCGTCGCGGCGCGACAGCGGGCTGTGGCTGCGTCGGATGCTCTCCACTTGGATGTTCGTGCGGTGCGGGCTGCGGGCCCTGGTATGACGCAATGGGAATTTTAAAACGGCAGAAATTATAAACTTCTTATTTAATTTCAACAGCACAAATACAACGTTAGCAGACACGACCCCAAATCGCTTAAATAATGAAGTCTTAACCGCCCCATGTTACAATTTTAAATTGATGATGCTCAGAGATCCCGTAGCTAAAAAGATACAAATCAGAGAGATTAGGCACCATTCTAAAGGCTTTAAAGTTTCACTAGAAGGTTTTACTGAATTGACAGGACTACTGAAGAACTGCTCAGAAAATATATTCATTAAATTAATTATAACACTCACCTTCGCACCGGACTGCGTGACCGGGGCCTACTGTGTCTCGGCGGCGACATCCGACGTTCGGCTGACTTTAGTCGTCCGGGAGATCTTTAAAATTTAAACAGAATTCATTACTAACGGAAAAGGACTCGGTGTCTGACTAGAAGGTAATCTCAGAACCTGTTTTTCCTTTGACAAATACGCATTAACCAAGGAATAATTCAAATGTATAACATCATTTTGTATAAAGTATCTGGCCGACATAGCACTAACTTAACTTTTAAGATATATTGAAATAATATATAGGCATAAATAGCGCTCTAGCGCTGAGTATTATTTGTAGGTGTATCTCATATGTTTTATTTTAGTTTAATCTTTGAAGGTTAAATATGTATTTTTTTATCCCTGTTGTGGTGAAAAATAGACAAAACAACGAAGTAGGAGTGACAGTGACCAAAAAAAATTACTTCGTTGGTGGACGTCTCTCACCATTTCTTTAGATTTTTTTTAAAGAATCGATGTATCTGTGCATCTGTGTTATATTAGTGTGTTATAGTATTGTTTATTAATAAGTAAAAAACGGCACTTTAGATAAACTTTAACGTAATTGATTAGAATCTATACTAAATATCATAAAGCTGAAGAGTTTGTTTGTTTGAATGCGTTAATCTCAAAAACTACTGGACAGATTTAAAAATTATTCTTACGATAGATAGCCCATTTATGGAGGAAGGCTTTAGGCTATAATATAAAGCGTCTCATACGTCCTGCGCCGCAACGAAAAATGTTGGGATCCAGGGTGAAAAGGGCGTGCCAGGTGGCGTGCGCTGCTTAAACCGTTTACGTTACACAAAAATCATGTATCACGAGATTATTTTGCATTAACAGTTCTATAATAAAGTCCGCGAGCGACAGCATATGTCTATCTGTCTGATAAATTTCTTCAAAAATAATGCACTATTTTCGAAGGTGTTTTATTCACACGGGTTTTGATTCTTATCAAAATAAATACATTTATCATCACGAGCATTTCATTTTGAACAAAGTGGGCAACTTTACTTCTTACATCATTTGATTTCAATAAATCTTTACTAACATTATAAAGCTGAAGAATTTGTTTGTTTGAACGCGCTGCACTCAGGAACTACTGGATCGATTTGAAAAAATATTTGGTGTTGTATAGCTTACTTATGTAGGAACGTTTTAGGGTATAAAACATCACGCTGCGAAGGGACGGAAGGGAGCAAACTCAAAACGCGCGGACTAAGTCGCGGGGGACCTCTAGGAAATTGATAATACAATATTTCAATGATTAACTTTGATTTAATAACTAGTTGTAATGACAGCCAGCCACTTATAACAAGTATTACTGCAGATAATTATTAGATTCGAGTTTAAATAACACTGTTTTAGTTTTGAAATTTGTGTTAGTTTAGTAATTACTGTTATTGTTAATTATTTTAGCCTTATAATGCTTGCGTTAGGTCTCTTGAGTTTAACCTAGTTCAGGCAAAATAATGATAATGAATTTAGTGATTCATTTGAAGCCCTACCATATGTCTTAAAACCAATGAATATTAATAAACAATTTATTTATTTTTTATATCTGTCATTTCATCGTCCATCAAATAGTTTGTGAAGCTATCGTCGCGCACGGCAACCAACTTAAGCAGTAAAAAAAATATTATAGAAATCAATTACTACAAAATTCAAATCTCACCTATAATCCCGATGATACCGATCGTTGATAGGCCTCCATCTCGGCTCCGGCGAGCGGCGCCGCTCAGGCGAATGTCGCCGCGGCGGCGAGTGGCGTCGCGGCGGCGAGTGCCGGCGTGGCGGCGACCGGCGGCGAGGCTCGGGCGACCGACGGCGAGGCTCGGGCGACCGCCGGCGCGGGTCGGGCGACCGACGCCGCGGATCGGGCGACCGCCGGCGTTCGGCCGAGCGACGCGAGCCGCGCGGGTCGGGCGAACGATGCCGGGACGGGGATGCCCTGTGATGATTACATTTAATAGTTTAGCATGATTTTAACACTCACAGTGCCATATTTCATAATCGTAAAGATGAAATAAGAAAACTAAATTATGATTATAAAATATGACACTGTGAGTGTTAAAATCATGCTAAACCATTAGATAGCGAAGCTTCATCATCATCAATTTTCAAGTCGAATTAATTCTGTAAAGAATAACTACTTGGCCCATTGTTGCATAAACAGACGGGTAGATGGCGCTAGACGTCACGCGAAATGACGTATCCATAAGAAACCACAAATTTCGCAAGGTCGGACAGACAGCACGGTAGCTCAAATGGTAGAGCGTTTGGCCCGGTAAGCCGAGAAGTTGCTGCTTCAAGTCTCCCCCTGCGCAAATTTTTCATTTTTATTTCATCTTTATGATTACGTTTGTTAGCACTTAATGCTGATTATAAAGCATCGTCATAAAGTTGCGCGATCTTAGTTGACATAACAACGTCAAATATGTGTCGAGCTTACTGTGACAATTAGATTGAAATACAAGGTGATGAAGGAATCGTGTGCATATTGCTAAGTTAAGTGTACTGACATTGTGGGTTTAATATTTTTATTGCTTTTTGATAGCATAAAAAAGTGTGAACGATAACCGAAAACGATAACGATTATTTTTAGATACAACACTAAGAACAAAGAGAAAGACAATTAATATATTCATTGAAATTATAAGACTACATTTCACTTGAAATTGATGCATTACGTTCTATTCAACACAGTTAATGATTGTAATTTTCAATACGAATTTTTGTATTACTGCAATCAGCAGCCGGATGTTCCACAACATTAACTTTGACACACAGCATACAAACCTAAATAATGTTATCATTAATTTAATTGGCGTCTGTCTGTAGGTTAAATGTATAATGTATCATTACTGTTTGTAGCTCAACTGAAAAATCAATTACGCGCCGTTCATTTTATTTTCATATTTGCATTATAAAACGAGCATTACCTATCAATAGATCAATTAACTGCCCTCATCTGAACTCTGACACCTCAAAATATTAAAAAATAATAGGAGAGACAATTATCACCGTGAGCATCAAAATTATGAAAACCTATATTACAGCGTTATAAAGCGAATCTCTTCATATTACAGCAACAGTAGCGTATAAGATGCGACGCCGACGTCGCTTTTCATAGTAGCGCTAAAGACGCGCGATTGGGAGGGGGTTATATGAACACCAACAGAGTCACGCAATTTGTAAAACTTTAGAATTTTGCTTGTATGCGCTCGTAACAGTGATCTAACACCGGCTGACCGCACGCGACTGCCCGGCGTTCATGCCACCAAGCTCGTAAGGCGTTTGTTACCGACAAATTCGCGGCTGTAGCGTTGCAGCAGCGTTACTTAACTAAATGTATGTATGGATATGTAATATTAGTCGCGCTACAGTCGCGATACTCAGACACCCAAAAAAATTCAAATTCAAATACACGAGCGCATTATAACAAATGAAACACATTTTTGACAACCCATAAAAACATATTAGTTATTACTTAGCAATCAGTTTTTTTAGATTGATGCTACAAATATGACAATGGAGCAAAGAACTAAATTCATGATGAAGTCAAAAAAACATTTGGGGATGCTATAGCATGGCAGCACTGTCAATGTTGGAGGATCATAAAATGCTGAGATTTCAGAAGTACAGAAAAGGAGGTACGGGAAATAAACTAAATCTATACTTAGTATTATAAAGCTAAAGAGTTTGTTTGTTTGACTGTGATCATCCCAGGAATTACTGGACCAATTTGGAAAATTCTTCTTTTGTTGGACAGCTTACTTATTGACCAAGGCTTTAGGTCAGTGGTACTCAACCTTTTTTTTAATCAGGGCCGCAAAGACGTATTACAGGTGATCATCCGGGCTGCAACACGAATTCCGTAACACGAATATAATCCTCACAAATTTTAAAAAAAAAAACTCTATAATGTTTTAGATTTTAGCGTCTTCATAGGATGGTCCCATAGATTGGGTAAAAAGTTTTGGGTTATGTAACGACATTATTATGCATATTTTGCAGAGAAAAGTCTAAAATCTGTAGCAATCTCAATCTTTTTGGTTCGCTACTGATTCAGGACAAGCCATGCACGCGGTCTTAAACAACCATGTAGGTGAATGTGTGCGTGATGCGAGCCACTCAATCGATCACACGAGTCAAATCAATCGATTTGACTCGTGTGAATTTGACTACATATTTGTAACTGTTAGATTGTATACATCCTACTACGACATTTGTTAAAATTTAATTACTTATTGATATTTATTGTGACTTGAGGTATAAGTTGTTATAATGTACTAATTAATTTTATAATAGTTAATTCCGAATGTAATTTTTAAAATTTGTGTGCTGTTGTTGATGGCTGAGTGGGCCGAACTTTCTTTAATTTGTAAGAACTTCAGTGTACCCTATTCAAATACAAATAAATTATTCTATTCTATTCAAGCGCAAGCGTGGGCGTGGAAAATGTCTGAAAATGTGTAATAGTCGCGTCGATGTTCCGCTTGCTCTTTTAGTCAAATACAAATACAATTGTTTTTTTGCCAGAATACAACATCATATAAAATTAACAGAAAAGGTCAAAAATCCGTCTTCGTAATTGTATCCGACCTGCATACAGGCATGCAAATATTAAGAATTAAAGATTAAAATACAATTTAACTAAATAAAATAATCATCACCTTGTAAAATAAATTGCGGTCGGAATGTCATATAAATTAAATAAATTATTCTGAATTCAAATACACAACAATTACATAAAAGCCAACTATTTAATATTTTATTAAATAGATTACCCCCAAGTGCCTTCAGATCCTCTGGTAATATTATATATTGCTATTGCCATATTATAGATGTTTCTCTAAATATCCTTAAAGCATCAAGGTTGGAACAGTAGATTTTTAAAGTTTGCCCGCTTTGCTCGTCTTATGGTATACATACAGTAGTTGCAATAATCAACAGTAAGAAGCTTGTTACCTAGTTGTATCATTTTTTTGGCAGCTAGTAGTGACTGAGTTTGTTCCAGCGTTTCTTCTCGGCACTTGCCAAATTGACTGTGTATTATCTCGAAGCGCTAGTACGGCCAAAAGGTAAGATGACATGTTCTAGCCCCATATGGGCCATAATTGATTGATATTACACTAATTGTTGACGTTCATAAGTGGCATTTGGGACCTAAACTGAATAAATTATTTTTGACTTTAGACTTTTATTGATAATGCCACTACGGCATGAGCGGCATGGCCGTCGGCACGGCAGGAATGATTCCGAATAATGCAGCCTACGGATTCTATGCAGACCTCGGAGCCGCGCGGCTATAATGATACTATGCGAATGTATGGAGCGAGCATTCGGCAATGACGCTCGGAAGGGGGTCTCCACACTGCATTGCTCGAAAGTCAACCTAAAAGCGTCGTCTCAAGGTCCAATATAAACTGTGGTCTGCTGTATACCTGGCGCGCTCGGGCTCGGCGTCGAGGTCGGGCAGCGGCAAACACATCTTGCGGTAGATCTCGGTGACAAGCGCGCGCAGCTCCTCCTGGTGCAGCTGCTTCATTCGCGCCGTCCAGTACGTGATCCATTCCGGTTTGAAGTCATGCTTCGATGGGTCTTTGCCCTCTGCAACAAGAAATGATAATGCATCAAATTAAAGAATAAAAATGCACGCGCGACACTAGTTGTCATAGCAAGCGGCTATGCAGTCGGATTCGACGCATACAGCTGCGTGACTTGTTCGAATTAAACAAGTCACATAGATGTTTACTTTGATTTTTAACTAGATAAACCAAAATGACATTTGGTGGGATGCCACTTTTTAGAAATTTTAAAATATTGTTGTTCCTAAATAATCGTCAAATTCAATTGTTATTCAGTAGTTGCTTTTAAATGATTTTGAATAAATTAAATACCATTATAATTTAAACATCACTTTGCTCTATTGTCAATAGTTAAGGCAGCGTTCGCGATATAAAGATTTTCCTTACAAACCTTGGGTTATATTATCTAAGTTATCATACGGATCCCTAGCTAAAAAAAAATATAGGCCATGTTCATTTTAGATATCGGTCCAGTAGTTTCGGACAGGGTCCAAGCCCAACCGGTATTTTTTCTGAACCGGTTTAACGAAAATATAAGTGGAACTTTTTGAAAAAGGTTATGTTCCTTTGAACCGGTTCTTAAACCGGTTGGGAAAAATATGGGTATTTTTTCATTAACTGGTTAAACTTTTCGTTTAGGCAGGACAACCACCTCCACTTCGTTAAGATCTGCGAGCGGTGAGCGCATTTACATTTGTTTTTATTCAATAAAACGTATTTTGTTTATACACAGTCTGGCCATTAAGAATAAGAAAGACATAACATTTGAATTTAGATAATAAATACTGTTAGAATTAAAAATAAGAAAGATATTACATCTGAATTTGGAATCTAACATTTTTATACGATTGCTCATTGTGTGACAGAAAAAGATCTGGCCGTCCACGTAGTGTTCGTACAAAAAAGGTGGTCAAAGCAGTAAGGGAAAGAATTCGCAGAAATCATGTCCGAAAGCAAAAGATTTTATCTCGGGAGATGAAGATAGCACCCAGAACCATGTCGCGTATTTTAAAAGATGACTTAGGACTTGCAGCCTATAAGAGACGCACTGGTCATTTTTTAACTGATAATTTAAAAAAGAATAGGGTGGTAAAATCGAAAAAAAACAGCCAAGTGCGAGTCAGACTCGCGTAGGTACTGAGGGTTCCGTGCCAACTTTAACTGATTTAAGGAATTCACTTAGCTAAAATACCACAATATTTTGTTGACAGCAAATATAACTTTGTTTTTCACAGTGTTTGTATGAAGAACAAAGTTATATTTGCGGTTGTTGAAAATGTACTATATCTCAAAAACTACTACTTTGATTCCGTCCAAACAATCGAAAAAGTCCAAAACAATTTTCGTTAAATGTATTTGTTAAGATCTACATTACGTATTTTTTTCAAAATTTACACTCGCTTAGTTTAGAAGTTAGATGGGGGGGACGCCCATTTTACCACTTTGGAAGCGTGTATCGCTCAACGTTAGACTTTAAAAGAAAAGGAACCTTTTTAGGAACCTTAATGTCATTTTAAAAGACCTATCTATAGATACCCCACACGCATAGGTTTGAGTAAAAAAAAACGGTTTTAGTTTCATGTATGGGAGCCCCCTCTTAAATATCATTATTTTTTATTTTTTGTATAAGAATCTTAAAGCGGTTAACAGGATACACCTACCTATTAAATTCAACAGTGGTAAAAGTGCTTAAATGTACAGAATAAAGTGGCTGTTACATACGGACGGACAGACAGACTTGACGAAACTATAAGGGTTCCGTTTTTTGCCATTCGGCTACGGAACCCTAAAAATTACTGAAGCGTTACGCAAAGGGAGGTCACAGAAAATTTCGTGTACGGATGAGAAAATCTTTACAATTGAGCAACATTTTAACAAACAAAATTACCGTATTTATGCTCAAACCTCTGAGGAAGCTTCCCAATTAGTCGGCAGAGTGCAACGTGGGCATTACCCGACTTCAGTGATGGTTTGGAGCGGTGTTAGCTATGAAGGAGTGACTGAGCCATATTTTTGTGAAAAAGGTATCAAAACATCGGCACAAGTGTATCTAGATACCATTCTTGAGAAGGTAGTTAAGCCCCTTAACAACATCATTTTCAATAACCAAGCATGGTCTTTCCAACAAGACTCGGCGCCGGGTCATAAAGCTCGGTCCGCGCAGTCTTGGTTAGAAGCGAACGTTTCGGACCTCATCAGAGCTGAAGACTGGCCGTCGTCTAGTCCCGATCTTAATCCGCTGGATTATGATTTATGGTCAGTTTTAGAGAGTACGGCTTGCTCTAAACGCCATGATAATTTGGAGTCCCTAAAACAATCTATACGATTGGCAGTGAAGAATTTTCCCATGAAAAGAGTGCGTGCTTCTATTGATAGCTGACCTCAACGTTTAAAGGACTGTATTGCAGCCAATGCACAGTATTTCAGGATTGCTTGGGAGGAGACATGATTTAGTTAACATCATAGAGCAATACAGTAAAATGTACTAACACAAATTGTAAAAGAAACCCTAGGTCAATTATTCTTAGTTTTCGAGAAAAAAAATCATGAAGTTGTCTATTGAGACCAGGTGCCTAACAGTAAAAATTACTTTTTTTCTTAAAGAGTGGAAACTTAAAAACAGTCTTAGTATCCATGTCTTCACGCGTAAAATATTTTGCTATATAAGCTTTACAGCACGCACGAACTGTCAATAATTACGAAAATATGAGCAAAAAATCGAATTTTAGTTTTTATTTTTTATTTATTTTATTACGTCATTTCCGCAGCTAATTTTAATTTGAAGAGTTAGCTGGACCTCTTCACCTGCTCCATAAAAAAAATCAGGTGCATAATCCATGGAATTACAAAGTTATTTATAATTTTAGAAAACCCTGTGCGCCTGTGTTTTTTTAAAGAGCAATGTTGACTGTTGACTTTGCTATTAGATAAAACAAAGGCGTTTTGTTATGAAATGTCATGGGTTATATCGCTGATTTCGGCTATCATCAGCATTACTCCGTGTTGCCTACCAATACCGCATGGAATGAAATGTGAAAAATCATACCTCGTATGATAAAAAATATTGTCACGTCATTCCAGAGACTTAATTCCAAAGTCTTTCCTATGAAGGGCTACTTGTGACGCGGGAAGGGGTCCACCCTCGTTAGGCATTTGCTGAAACCCCGCGTCAATACAAGTAGCCTGGAGGAGCGGGGGCCCTTCATAGGAAAGACTTTGGAATTAAGTCTCTGGAATGACGTGACAATATTTTTTATCATACGAGGTATGATTTTTCACATTTCCTTCCATGCGGTATTGGTAGGCAACACGGAGTAATGCTGATGATAGCCGAAATCAGCGATATAACCCATGACATTTCATAACAAAACGCCTTTGTTTTATCTAATAGCAAAGTCAACAGTCAACATTGCTCTTTAAAAAAACACAGGCGCACAGGGTTTTCTAAAATTATAAATAACTTTGTAATTCCATGGATTATGCACCTGATTTTTTTTATGGAGCAGGTGAAGAGGTCCAGCTAACTCTTCAAATTAAAATTAGCTGCGGAAATGACGTAATAAAATAAATAAAAAATAAAAACTAAAATTCGATTTTTTGCTCATATTTTCGTAATTATTGACAGTTCGTGCGTGCTGTAAAGCTTATATAGCAAAATATTTTACGCGTGAAGACATGGATACTAAGACTGTTTTTAAGTTTCCACTCTTTAAGAAAAAAAGTAATTTTTACTGTTAGGCACCTGGTCTCAATAGACAACTTCATGATTTTTTTTCTCGAAAACTAAGAATAATTGACCTAGGGTTTCTTTTACAATTTGTGTTAGTACATTTTACTGTATTGCTCTATGATGTTAACTAAATCATGTCTCCTCCCAAGCAATCCTGAAATACTGTGCAATGGAGACCAATTCGAATAAGCTTTTTATATTTTAAATTGTTTTATATTTATGTATAAAACTAAAACACTGTAAAAGTAATAAATATTATTTGCATTAAAAAAATTTTTTTTTCTTTGTGACAATATTTATGGCAAGACTAGGTATATCTTGTCAGATACGTACTATGGTAATTGTTCGACATACTTTTGTAAATGTTAATAATATTAAAAAAATATAATTGCAAAAGGAATACTTCTGAAAAATCTGATAATTAGTGTAATCTCTTTCAAGAATATTCGGTCAAAAAACAAGTCGTGTTGCGATCGTCGCACGCGTCTAAGAATTAACCGGTTTATTTAGATTCACAGTATCACTCTTATTTGGTTCCGCTGCGGAACGGAATTTCACGATAAAACCGGTTTAACCGTTATAATACCGGTAAATCTTGAACCGGTTTCAAGCCATGGTTTCGAAGCTAAATCGATACAAACAAAAAACAAACGAATCTTTCCGCTTTATAATATGAGCATAGAGAATTAATTATTTAAACAAGCTTGCTATTAGCTGTTATTTTGACATTAAGTGTTACTGTTGTGTCCGGTGTTGTAATGACATTATCGATAAAATATGGTATGGTATATTGAGAATTATTTTGAAAATAATACATTATACATTCAATTGATTTTTTAGTTCGAATACGAAATAGTCATCATAATTCCTCATTCGATATATGATTGATATTTGTAGTTATGAGAAAATATTTGGTAATTTTGAGACTTCATTATAATATTAAATAAGAAAGGATGCTACCTTTAATATTGTTATGCTATCAGTAAGCTAGGTTTAGTTATTATGTACTTAAATAAGGTAAAATAAATACTTAATCGATACCATTCATATCGAAATCTTACTACTTACAATTGCTACAGACCACAAACCTATAAACGTTAGCTTTTTAAAAATCGAATATAGCAAAGACTTACAGTGCGACATGGATCTTTTGGACGACGGCAAAAATCAGAACTAACGTTGTCATTTTCAAAACAGTGGTTGCCCAATATAGATTAACCAAATCTCCCCAACCTTACAGGTGATTTTCTGATTTTTCCCTTTGGTTCATTTTCGTACATTTCCTGTGTAAACTTTAAAAATGCTTCTTTTGATATAAAGTAACGCTTAACTTCCTTAAGTTAAGATGTAATTTTCAATGGTTTTATTGTTTATACAATTGTTTTGCGTTTAAAATCAGTGGAACATACATAATACAGACATACATGCTCATACTGCTTAAATAAGTCTCATTCTCTTTGATTTTGCCATAATTGGGTAAAAAAAATATTCGTTAATCAGCTTTTTAAACTCCTTCAATCATGGCAGATTTTTGCATTGCGGCTACTCTGAATGAATGCTGACGCCTCCCTGTCAATGCCATCCATCTGCCAGAAGATCCTTGTCGCACTGTTACCTCGTAACATCAGACCCTATGTACTTACGCTCCTTTAGAATGGAGATTTTTTTAAAAATGATTATAAGAGAAAATACTGAAAAGAAATAAAAATGAAAAATCACGAGGTATTTTAGAAGTTTTTTCCGAAAAATATATATACAAGGTGTTGTTTTGGTCAGTGACATCCAACTCAGGGATGATAATATGAGTTATGCTTATTCTAGAAAAAAATGTTTTCTTTAAATTCTGAGCAAGTTTTATACAATAATACCTCTTCATAACATTCAAAAAAATTACAAAACGAATGGGAAAACTCGCACTCTAGCGCGTAGCTAGCGTTTATCTACGAAATACTACGCCGTAGCTAGTAAGCTACAAAGAGTAGTTTTGACTTGATCGCTGTACCGCATAAAAAAATGATTTTGTTTTTCCATTTCAAAAACTATACATATTTTTAATATTTTTTTTGGCATCATTATCGTTTGTACAGCCACCCCGGATTCGCTCGTCACTGACCAAAACAACACCCTGTATATATACATATAAAAATTTCGAAACGTTGTCAGTTGCGAGACAAATCCAGTTATACCTTTTGATAGTGCTGACTCACAAATTTGATTTTTACAGCTAAAAGAGACAATTAAAATCAATATTTGACTACAGGTTATAATTACAGGTAAACATTTTTCAAGCTAAAATTTGCATGAAAGTTATTTTACTTTAAGTTTATGGACTACAACTCTGTAATTTGTGCATATCAAAGCCGTTATAGTTTTCCTTTCTTAATTCTTTATAAATGCTAGTGCTGTAATATTTTTTACGTATTTACCTACAGCCGTGGATATGTGACTAACAAAAAAATTTCTTTAAAACTGAATGTTCCAGAAACTGGCCACTTTATAGAAAAATGAAGCAGGTATACTCGCCATCATTTTAAAAGATCTATTCAACGATACTCCTCAAGATGGGTATGGCAAGAGAAAAAAAACGTTACTCGTATGGGTACCCCAAAAAAATTGTTTATATTTTTTTTAATTTACCACTTTGCCGCGGAGATTAGAACACATACCCATGGCAAATTACAGTTTTCTAGCACCTCAGGTCTCTGCGCTAAGCTGCGGACAGACAGACATGGCGATGCTAAAGGGTCCTTGTTGGACTACGAAATCCTAAAAACTACTATTATCTACTACGTACCGGCCTGTATCTCCTTGTACCGCCTGTTCCAGAACTTCTTCCACTCCTCAGGGTATAGCGGGTGTTTCTCCGGATTCTTCTCGTGGTAAGCGAGTGTCTTCTTGGCCGACTCCTCGACCGACTGCCGCTGTTCCGCGGCCAACTTCTGCTTGTACTCGTAGTTTGGTGGCTTCACCTGACGAAAAATAATATGTTTCAGGTTTTTTTAAGGGTTGATTGATAATTCTTTTAATGGTATTTTATACAATAATTGTTTATGTTACATAGAAACACCCCTTTATTACTAGTCTTGTTCTTATTCGGACACTGAACGGAGTAAAATCTGAACTATTACAATCGTCAAAAGGTTCGGTCTTCTAGTACTATTAGTTCAATAGTTCACCGATTACCCTGACATCAATCGTCCGTCGTACACAGCGAATATGGTCGTATGTTCGAGTCGTTCAATTTACTACAGCATCACGCTCTGACACACGCGTCTGTCTCGTTTTCCCTTTACTAGTTCATCTTCCGTCACACTCATGCACACGCATCTGTCTCGTTGTTGCTCAATCTAGTACATCTTCTCTAATCACTGTTACACTCGTAATTATTTGTTTTTACTCGGCTGACGGCTCGCGGGCTGACCTGAACTATAGACATACTAAATTTGCTTTATCACTGTACTAAGCCCGATTTGCAAGACCAGAACACTATTCTGTTCTGGTCTTGTAGATCGTTCTTTCACATGAATGAACTAGTTCCTAATAGTACATAGTAAATATACTACACAAGCCTATTCACTACGACGATGAAGGCATTCCGACAATTCAGTAGTTCGTTCAAAAGTAAGCTTGCAATAAGAGTTGATTATAGTAAGGGTTCCTGAATTGTTTTTGAACAAAATTTAAATGAATTGCTAGTAAAAGAAAATGAAATGTATTGAATCTGTACTGAATCTTCGATTGCTTGAATCGGATTTCATTGCTTGTCACTTACAGCAATAAAGGCTTTTTTTATTTATTATTTAAAAAAGTGGCAATGGGCAAGGCACCTAGCGCGAAGAACTGATAGATAAACATTTAACACAACTACAAGAGAAGACCATTCGAATAGTTAATGTTTGACCAACAATACCCAAATTCTTCTCGGTGGCGGGGCGGTTCTACTTTGTTTAGCGGTCGTTGCGCGCTTCGCGCGATTGGCAACCATACGGATCAGCAGTTAACAGAGAATTAATATAAAACTGCAAAAGAAGATAATGGGAAGAGTTAATGTTTGACCAACCTTATCCAAGTTCTTCTCGGCAGCAGGGCGGTTCTTCTTGGTGTAGCGGATGGCGCGCGCTTCTCGCGTTTCGCGATTGTACGGCTCGAATCGGTTGCTCTCGCCCGGCTTGCCTCTGCAACAATATACAAAGTCTTTTAAGTTAAATTAAGCACGTTTCCATGGGCCTATACTCGGATTTTTGATGAGATAGACCGCAATGACAGCTTCAATTGCACTCATTATTTTTTTATGTTGCAAGCTTAGTGCATGTTGTAACAATTGACAGAATAAAAAAAACATTCTTATTTTTTTCCTAATAGAACTTCAAAAAAGAAGGACCCGTTTTTTTTCAGTATTTTCCCTAATATTAATGGTATAAAAACTATCCATTCTAAATAACACATGTATAAGCGGTTGTTACGAGGTCACAACTTTGCTGCATGTGATTTTGAAAAAAGCAGTAGTAGTCTTTAGCAATTGTAGATGTAAGATATCGATAGTATTATCCATTATGATGATTTATTTTATTCATTATTATCAGTCAAAGAACGTCCACTGCTGAACATAGGCCTCCCCCACGGCTTTCCACAGCGACCGATCACTAGCGGTCTGCATCCAGTTTGCTCCTGCGATCTTTATAAGGTCGTCTGTCCATCTTGTTGGTGGACGTCCCACGCTGCGTCTCTGGTCGAAGGGTCTCCAATCTAGAACTTTCCTGTCCCAACGGCCATCAGTTCCCTATGTGCCCTGCTAAGCTCAAGTGGCAATGGCACTTGAGCTTACTGATTCTCAAGGCTATGTCCATTACCTTAGTTCTTCTACGTATCTCCTCATTTCTGATTCGATCCCGTAGAGAAACACCCAGCATAGCCCTTTCCATCGCTCGTTGTGTGATTTTGAGCTTTATTATAAGGCCCATAGTGAGAGACCATGTTTATTTTATTAATCCCTCAAGCATATGTGAACGAGACACAATAGGTATTCTATTGTTATGCGGCATGCGACCGCTCGGGTGTTGAGGGATTAAGCACTATTAATTACCTAAATTATGTTAACAGTGTAAACGTTAGCCACTAGACGGCGCTGCTTCAATCCCATATAAATTCACGATTCGCGCTCGATGCGTTTGATCGAGTAAGTCTCGCAACGACTCGCAATACGGCTACAGGTTATGTCAAATCACAGATTCAATTTTATCTCACGAGATAGCGCTATGAGTGACAACTATAGTTGGGAGAGAGTAAGAAGGATTTAAAATGATGGTGTTTAGTCTCGGCGAGTCTTCTCTGCCTGCATACTAATTTGTGCAATAATCGACTAAACACAAAAAAAATGTCAAAGACAAAGAAAAATAAAGTGTCATGTTAACACTATGAATGTATTATTGTTAATTGTCAAAAATTAGACCCATTGTATATTTTATTAATCAACGATTAAACACGTTTTTTCATATGTCCTCATGTGTAGTAGTAGTGTATGTTTTTCCATCCCTAGGGTGGAAAGTAATTTAGTTTTAATTGACATGGCATGAATTCAAAGCTGGGGTCAAAAATAATTGAGTCACATCACATAATTAAAATAATAAAAGCTTTCTATACAGTTCTGCTTAGCTATTCATTGAAAAACATGTGTCTTATGATAGTCGACACTTTTTTATTTTTCTTTCTTTCACATTGTCAGTGTCTCTTGTTATTTTTGGGCTCTGTCTACTTTTTAATTTTGACAATTACTATCTATGCAAACATTTCGATCGATATTCAGTGTCCTAAATTAGCATTTTAATATTAGTTGATATGGTCTACTTTTATGTACACTGATTTCATGTATTCGTGTCGTTACTCTTTGTAATCGTGTTGGATATATAAGCACTGTAAACCAACTGCCCTTTTTAGCAAAATTTAGAGTTTTTATTTCTCGCTGAACTATATAACCTCATCATGACATTTAGGTAAATTCAATGTTGTATTTCCTCACAGTCGAAATGGAAAATAGTATGTTTAACTCGAGTGAAAGCACCCATTTCACTCTCACATTATTGGCGCTCGATTGAAGTGAGAAACAGCGCGAGTGAAATGGGTCGCTTTCTCTCCTTATATAACACTCTACTATTTCATGTTTAACTAAAAAAAAACAAAAAAGCTTTTTGTTTTAATAATATGATGTGACATATTTGAGCGTAAAAGTGAATAAATTACTTTTCATCTCTTCTGTTCGGAAAATTGAACTTTCATGTAAAGATAGACGGGTGGTACTATGAGAAACGGAGTTAACGATAATTGAGTCACATTGTATTATTGACTGGTGACCGACCGATGGCGGTATAACCATTCAATGTAAGGCGCAGCTAAATGTTAGACTGTGACGGGCAGCAGCGTCTCAGCTGCAAGGGGCTGCGCCTCTGCCCTCGTCAACCCGCCTGCCAAGCGTGGCGAGTATTGGCAAAATCCCCTCATGAGTGCACACAAAAAAACTAGGCCTCCAGTTTCCGGCAGCCCCGCTATTCCTGACTTTGGTAGCGGTCATGGTAACGGCGGGGCAGGGGGTGCTAAGAATCCCCGGAGGCGATCGCGCTGCCACCCCCGACGACAAATGGCCCTGGTAACGTACAACACGTGTACACTGAGGACAGATGAGAAGTTGCTCGAGCTGGAGGAAGAAATGAGCAGGTTACACTGGGACATAATAGGTCTATCAGAAGTCCGAAGAGAGGGAGAGGACACGATAACTCTACAGTCCGGAAACCTGCTCTACTACCGGGAAGGCAACCAACGAAAGTCCCAAGGTGGTGTCGGGTTCCTCGTTCACAAGTCCCTCGTCAACAATATCGAGACCATCGAGAGTGTGTCGAGCAGGGTAATATACCTTATAGTCAGAATATCCAAGAGGTATTCGCTGAAGGTCATACAGGTATATGCACCGACCTCGAAACACCCGGATGAAGAGGTGGAGGAAATGTATGAGGACGTAAGTAGAGCCATACATACTTCCCAAACCCATTATACTGTTGTAATGGGGGACTTTAACGCGAAACTAGGCAAGCGAGGCGAGAATGAGTTGAAGGTGGGACCTTTTGGATACGGGCAAAGGAACGCCAGGGGACAGAGGCTGGCCGACTTTCTGGAGAAGGAGGGACTCTTTGCGATGAACTCTTTCTTCCAGAAGCCGCCTCAAAGGAAGTGGACTTGGTTGAGTCCCGATGGCTTCACGAGAAACGAGATTGATTTCTTCATGACCTCCAAGAGACGGTTATTCAATGATGTCTCCGTGATCAACAGGGTGAAAACCTGAAGCGATCACCGAATGGTTCGAGGCACATTGAATATAAATGTCAAATTGGAAAGATCCCGCCTGATGAAGTCCACGCTCCGACCGACTCGTGCTCATATCCAAAATCCCGAGAGCTTTCAACTCGAGTTGTCAAACCGCTTTGATTGCCTAGAAATTTGCGTTACAGTGGACGAAATTAACAACGGGTTTGTGGAAACTGTTCAAACGGTGGGGTCTAAGTATTTTAGGCCTGGCCGTAAAAATAGACCTCAAAAACTGTCGGTCCACACTCTCGACCTTATGGCAAAACGTCGATCTATGGCACTGCAGACCTCCGTTAATGCTGAAAACTACAGGCAGCTCAATAGACAAATATGGAAGTCCCTGCGACACGACATTCGTTGCTTTAACACTAATAGTGTTAAAGAAACGATAGAGCGGAACCAAGGCTCCAAAGTTTTTGCAAGGGACATGTCTATTGGGCAGAGCCTGTTGTCGAAGCTTAAGACGGAGGACGGCAGTGTAGCGTCGACGAAAGCAGAGGCTTTGAGGGAGATCGAAAGGTTCTATGGGCAGTTGTACACCTCAGTAGCCAAACCCGTTGATAGCGCGGCCAGAGACCCACGAGCTATCCTGAACCGTCACTACACCGAAGACATCCCGGACATCAGCCTCTACGAGATTAGGATGGCCCTTAAACAGCTCAAAAACAACAAGGCACCTGGCGAGGACGGAATCACAGCAGAGCTTTTGAAGGCAGGTGGAACACCGGTACTTAAAGTCCTTCAGAGACTCTTTAATTCCGTGCTGCTAGAGGGCATCACGCCTGAGGCATGGAACAGGAGTGTGGTGGTGTTGTTCTTCAAAAAAGGAGACAAAACCTTATTGAAGAACTACAGACCCATCTCACTCCTGAGCCATGTCTACAAGCTGTTTTCAAGGGTCATCACGAACCGTCTCGCACGTAGGTTTGATGACTTCCAGCCTCCCGAACAAGCCGGTTTCCGAAAAGGCTATAGTACCATAGACCACATTCATACGCTTAGGCAAATTATACAGAAGTCCGAGGAGTATAATATGCGTCTATGCTTAGCGTTTGTGGACTATGAGAAGGCCTTTGATTCGATCGAAACTTGGGCGGTGCTTCAGTCTCTGCAGCGGTGCCACATAGACTATAGGTATATAGAGGTGTTAAGGTGCCTTTACAATAACGCCACCATGTCGGTCCGAGTACAGGAGCAGAACACGAAGGCGATTCCATTGCGGAGAGGTGTGAGACAGGGAGATGTCATATCTCCGAAACTGTTTACAGCGGCATTGGAAGACGCCTTCAAACTTCTGGAATGGGAAGGAATCGGCATCAATGTTAATGGCGAATACATCACACACCTCCGATTTGCCGATGATATAGTTGTTGTGGCAAAGACGCTGGACGATCTTGGCACTATGCTCGAAGACCTTGACCGAGTATCCCAACAAGTGGGTCTTAAAATGAACATGGAAAAGACGAAAATTATGTCGAACTCCCTTGTCGTACCCACTCCAGTATCCGTTGGGAACTCAACTCTCGAAGTTGTCAACGAGTACGTCTACCTGGGACAAGTGATCCAATTGGGTAGGTCCAACTTCGAGAAAGAGGTCAATCGACGAATCCAACTCGGCTGGGCAGCGTTCGGGAAATTGCGCAAGAGTGCCTTCTCATCTCATCTACCTCAGTGTCTGAAGACGAAAGTCTTCAACCAGTGTGTGTTACCAGTGATGACATACGGATCCGAAACATGGTCTCTTACTATGGGCCTTGTAATGAAGCTCAAAATCACACAACGAGCGATGGAAAGGGCTATGCTGGGTGTTTCTCTACGGGATCGAATCAGAAATGAGGAGATACGTAGAAGAACTAAGGTAACGGACATAGCCTTGAGAATCAGTAAGCTCAAGTGGCAATGGGCAGGGCACATAGCGCGAAGAACTGATGGCCGTTGGGGCAGGAAAGTTCTAGATTGAAAACCCTTCGACCAGAGACGCAGCGTGGGACGTCCACCAACAAGATGGACAGACGACCTTATAAAGATCGCAGGATCAAACTGGACGCAGACCGCTAATGATCGGTCGCTGTGGAAATCCGTGGGGGAGGCCTATGTTCAGCAGTGGACGTCCTTTGGCTGATAATGATGATGTATTATTGAGAAAAAAGTCTTCCATATTTTTGAGATTAGCTAAACATTAAAAGCGTGTTTGATTTTTAAAAAAAAATTGGTCTAATTTTCAACCATTTAAAATCTACAAATATAATATTGACTGCCATACATAGTGACACTTTTTTTTCATTTTAATTAAATAACAAATCATTTTTTTACTTTGGTCCATAATTGCACAGATTATTAAGCTGGCGGAGGTGACTTGCCGCGATTTTGTTGTTCTTTAATATTCTTACTCAAATAATCTGTGCAATAATCGACAAAATAAAAAATATATTGTCACTCAAAGACTCAACTCAATTTTAAACTTAATTTTAAATGAAAAAAAAAACACTGTATGGCGGGCAACGGCATATTATATTTATACATTTTAAATTGTTAAAATTAGACCAATTGTATTTTTTTTAAATCAGTGACCACAATAAACACGCTTTTAATGATTAACTAATTATCTTAAAAATATGGGAAGCCTGTTTATTTTAATAATATGATGTGACTCAATCAGTACTATTTGCCTTTTTCAGAAATGAATTTATCTTTAAATCCATTTCTGAAAAAGGCAAATAGTACAGGACTATACAACCCCACCCTTTATTATCCTCATGGATTGATTGCTCCCTGAGTAGAACGGATATAGTCTTAGCTTTGAGACTTCGTTCTGGTCACATCCCCCTTAACAAATTCGCGTATTCGATGAAAAAAGTATCATCTCCAAACTGGTAGATGTGTGGAGTCGTAGAAGATGTGTACCCTGTCATTGTTGATTGAAACGCAGATGCAAGGAAAAGATATTTTGGTAACTATAGATAAATGCTTTAGAATGTTTTTAACACTCACAGTGTCATATTTTATATTCATAAAGATGAAATAAGAAACCAAAAATTTGCGCACGGGCGGGACTTGAACCAGCAACCTCTTGGCTTTGGCCCGGTTAGCCAAGAGGTTGCTGGTTCAAGTCCCGCCCGTGCGCAAATTTTTGGTTTCTTATTTCATCTTTATGAATATAAACTATAGATAAAGAAAAAATATGCATTGGTAAATATTTTAAAACGATTTTAATGCCTTGAGATTAATTATGATATTTATTCATGTCATTAAAAAGTCATTTACTTACTAATGTTTCAACGTACCTAACGTAACGTTTGAAGTTGCACATTTATATTTTTCTACTGTTTATTATTTACTACTACTAAAATACTTTTACTAAAATACTTTAAATACAGTTTAACAGCTCTTTCTACCGTGATGGCGCCCTGGCGACGTTATCAGATCTTCGGGGATTCTACTATCAGGGATTCTATGGCTGAGCGAGCTGTAGGGCGTAGATTGTCGGGCGAGGAACGTGAGTACACCTCAGGTTTGGAATCAGTACCGTGTTATAATCAATATAGTATCATAATCCAGACTACTCAACTAATAATGACACTCCGTCAATCGCGTAGCGCACACAAAACTCATAACACGGGCTTCGTCCAGATCTTCCATCTGTCATTATAAGCGTTTCCGTCTCCTTGAGCACACTAACGTTCGTGAGTGACGCTCTCGATGATATAAACATCTAATGACAAGAAAATTGCTCATTGAGGACATGAAGTTGAATTTGTGATACGATTTTTCAAGTAGGTCTTGAAATGAACATGGGAAAGACGAAAATCACGTCGAACTCCCTTTTTGTACCCACTCCAGTATCTGTTAGGAACTCGATCTACGATCTACCCGGGACAAGTAATCCATTTAGGTAGGTTCAAGTTTGAGAAAGAGGTCAATGGACGAATCCAATTCGGCTGGGCAGCGTTCGGTAAAGTGTGCAAGAGTGTCTTGTCGTGCCCATACCTCAGTGTCTGAAGACGAAAGTCTTCAACCCGGTGTTACCAGTGAAACATACGGATCTGAAACATGGTCTCTTACTACGGAAACTCAAAATCACAGCCAGCGATAGAAAGGTCTATTTCCCGGTGTTCTCTACGAGATCGAATCTATACTAATATTATAAAGCTGAAGAGTTTGTTTGTTTGTTTGTTTGAACGCGCTAATCTCAGAAACTACTGGCCCGATTTGAAAAAATATTTTTATGTTAGATAGTCCATTTATCGAGGAAGGCTTTAAGTTATATAACATAAAGATACGACTCACAAGACCACAGCAGCAATGAAAAATGTTGCGAAAACGGGAGAAAGATATTCCTTTTGAGAGCTTCCGCTGCGTACGCTGCGGAAACCGCTAAAGTTACACAAAAATCATGTATGACAAGATTGTTAAGCATTAAAAGTTCTATAATAAAGTCCACGACAGCATAAGTCTATCTTTTATGGTTGACTTACTACAACCTTTTTTATGTTAATAAATTTGTAAAAAAAATAATGCATCATTTTTAGAGGTGTATTATACACACAGGTATTTATTCTTATCAAAATAAATCATTCATCATCACGAGCATTTCATTTAGAACAAAGTTGCCCTTTATATCATTTGATTCCAATAAATATCTTAGGAGCTATCACAGTTTTAACATAACTCCGCACCAAAATAATGTTCGCAGCTTAAGTACAACGTGCGCTTGCGCTAATTATATTATAAAGCTGAAGAGTTTGTTGGTTTGAACGCGCTTATCTCAGGAACTGCTGGACCGATTTGAAAAAATATTTTTGTGTTAGATAGCTTATTTATTGAGAAAGGCTTTAGGATATAAAACATCACGCTGCGACGGGAGGGGAGGGAGCAAACTCAAAACGCGCGGACGAAGTCGCAGGGGACCGCTAGTCAGATATATAAGAAGATACGTAGAAGAACTAAGGTAACGGACATGACCCTGAGAAACAGTAAACTCAAGTGAAAATGGGCAGGGCACATAGCGCAAAGAACTGATGGCCGTGGGGGCAGAAAGTTCTAGATTGGAGACCCTTCGACCAAAGACATACACCGACAAGATTGACAGACGATCTTGTAAAGTTCGCAGGTTCAAACTGGATACAGACCGCTAGTGATCGGTCCATGCGGGAGGCCAATGTCAATCCTTACATATCAAGTAAATCAATAAAGAGTTCAAGATTTTCAGGATTCGATTCAAAAAGTAGTGCTTCTGTTGTGACGATTATAGTTATTTAAACAATAAACAAGTATCCCCTGTTGTATTAATGATATCACCGAATTGAATAGTTCCCCTTTCTTTTTGTAAAGCTTGCCCATTAACCAATTACAACATCACGCATCATGATTATTATAACAAACAGGGTTATGTATTTAGTAACACAAATGTAAATAAAATGTTACTTACGTCCATTAAATAATAATAACAGTACCGATTTCAACGACGGCGTCTAGTCTCAACGACTGCGCGGAAAATTTACAAAATTATAGTGCACAAGTGTGTGAGCGAACACAGGTGCACTCTCTATTCCTTTTACTCCCATAGCCTGATGGGACAGCAATCTGACACGACCGGAGAGATCAAGCACAGGACCAACGGCATGACCGGTCATGCGCATTACGTCCAATTAGCAAATGATCTAATTCATACATATTTTCTACTATATTTTTAGGGTTCCGTACCTCAAAAGGAAAAAACGGAACCCTTATAGGATCACTTTGTTGTCCGTCTGTCCGTCCGTCTGTCAAGACCCTTTTTCTCAGGAACGCGTGGAGGTATGAAGCTGAAATTTATATCAATTACTCAGGTCTACTGTCCCTTGAAGCTGTGAAAAAATCAAACTTCTAAGCCAACGCAATCAAAAGATACAGCCGTTTATGCCGCAAATTTTCGACACTTGCAAGGGAATCAAAACCTACAGGTTGTTTCCCGTGAACTCAGAATCTTGAAATTTGGTACGAAGTAACGTCTTATAGCATAGATAAAGGAAAAATTACGAAAACAATAAATTTTTAGTTACATCACATAATATATTTTTTTTAATAATTTTAAACTTACTACCCATTTCCTCATAAACGCGTAGAGGTATTAAATTGAAATTCATACCAAATACTCAGGTCTATAATACCTTTAAGCTGTAACAAAATCAAACTTCTATGTCAACGCAATCAAAAGAAACAGCAATTTAAGCTGCATATTTTGAAACTCGCAAGTACTCGCAAGGGAATCAAAACCTTAAGGGTACTTCCAGTCGACCTAGAATCTTGAAATTTGGCATGAAGCAACGTTTTATAGCACACATAAAGGAAAAATTCCGAAAACCTTAAATTTTTAGTTACATTACAAAATATATATTTTTTAATAAATATAAACTTATTACTTTTTTCCTCATGAACGCGTAGAGCTATCAAGTTGCAATTCTTATCAAATACTTAGATCTAATTGCCTTTAACCCGTGAAAAAAAAAAACTAAGAACAAAAAACGCAAAACGCAAAAGTACAACCATTGATACCGATTGTCGTAATGAACGAACTTTGTAAACCTTGCAGGTTTGTACGGAACCCTCGGTGCGCGAGTCCGACTCGCACTTGGCCGGTTTTTTTTTTAACTTTTACTCCTAAAATAAATTACTATATAATGTTATCTTTCTATGCATTTGATTATATTTGGTATTATGATAATCTCAAACTATTGATAAAGATGAAATAAGAAACCAAAAATTTGCGCACGGGCGGGACTTGAACCATCTGTTTCATAAACAGACAGCTAGATGGCGCTTCACGCAATTGTCGTTTTCATAAGAGACCACAAATTTAGCAGGGTCGGACTGACAGCACGGTAGCTCAATTGGTAAGAGCGTTTGGCCCGGTTTGCCAAAAGGTTGCTGGTTCAAGTCCCACCCGTGCGCAAGTTTTTGGTTTCTTATTTCATCTTTATCAATATAAAATATGACACTGTGAGTATTAAAAACATTCTAAAGCATTAGATAGCGATGCATCATCAATTCCAAGTTAAATTAATTCTGTAAAGAATAACTGCTTGGGCCATCTGTTTCAAAAACAGACGGCTAGATGGCGCTAAGCGTCACGGAATTGACGTTTTCATAAGAAACCACAAATTTCGCAGGGTCGGACTGACAGCACGGTAGCTCAATTGGTAAGGGCGTTTGGCCCGGTCAGCCAAAAGGTTGCTAGTTCCAGCCCCGCCGGTGCGCAAATTGGTTTGGTTACTTATTTCATCTTTATCAATATAAAATATGTCACTGTGAGTGTTAAAAACATACTAAAGCAATCTCGAACTAGCTCAAATTGTTTATACAATGCTTTTTAATGATGTTTGTAAATTATATTTGCTCTCAAATTGTTTAGTGTTTTTTTCTAATGATGATCGTAAATTATATTTGCTTTTCATTATCAATTTGGATGTCGTCAAAACCGTCCATAGAATATGGACCGCCCTCTAATTGCAAACGGACCATTGGACATTTTGCGACACGGAGGTGAAACACCGCCAACTTCCAAATTCCGGGTTGCGCTGAGTATTTCTGGTAAGAAAAACCCAGATACATATTTCTGATCCGACCGGGGGATCGAAGCCAGGACGTCTGGCGCAGGAGTCGTTTTAAAACGCTGCGCCACAAAAGTAGTTTCAGTATAATAGTATGGTATACCTGGAGCGGGCGTCAGGTGCATCGCGACGAGGGTCGGGCTCGTCGCTGATGTCCGACAGAGCCTCCGCAGATATGCGACGCTCTTGACGGGGACGCTGAAGAAAAAATAACAAACGACCAACCTTAATAGACAAGTATTACAAACTTAGTATAGATGGTGGAGAGGTGTTTGTGTGCCAACCTTGCTGTTACATGTTATCAAACCCATAGGGACTAGGCTGAACAGTTAATATTAACCAATATTAGACGGCACCAGGGTTGGCTATTATCAAAATTGTACGAGTCATCGTATCATGTTCGACAATTCTATGCATTGACATTCATTATAATTACCTAATAAATCAGTGCAAATTAGCCACTCGGCGGAATCGGTCGTTGACATTGAGACATTACCCTTTCCCCTATATCACGACATTTTCTATCACCTCTACATCCTATTACCTATCACCTTATCATTAAATGTAGATCATACTACATTTATGGTCCTTCGAGCCGGATATAATTATCCAACTATCAAATCAAATACCGTATATATAATTTATGTTTATATATTTAGATATTCTTTTTAGTTTTAACTGTGAACTTTTAATGCAGGCAAACTTTTACCATATTGGATTAAGTTTTCTAGGCATAATGTTTTTCTTTAGTTAATTTCGCAGCGCTTAAACTACGGTTAACGAAAAGGATAACAAATAACAGTGACAATGAGGGAAATTCCCCTGTAGATGAATGACATTTGGCGTTCGTTTGGATACACTCTTGATGTTGTGACGAAAAAACATGCGTTTGGATACACATTATATATTATTTCGTTTTGTTTTGTACAATAACAGAGTTACTCGTTATTATCAACGATAATTATCACAATAATAATTCAGGCCAACCCTGGACGGCACTGACGGCTTAGCGAGCATTCTGAAGTACGAAGGTGCTGTGCTCGTAGTTATAAACGTCACTTGACACTTGCCAGGGTAGTATCCAAGACATAATAGAACTTTTATTGTTTTACGGCTAAAGCCGTTCACTGTCACGAAATGTTTTCATTATATCACTGAGGATGGAACGGTTCGAATCTCGTGATGATACAAAATTCAATTCGCTTATTATAAGGGTATTAAGTAGACTGTAAATTATTTACGCTTCGAGTCTGTATTGTTAAAATCTGTAGCCTGATTTTAAATAAATACGGAATGGTCACCCATCCAAACACGATCGCGCCGTAAGTTTCTCAACTTTGGTAATCACAACCAAATCGCTGCAACCACTGTAAGAGCACGTCTAGCTCTCTAATAGTTCGAGAACGGACGAAGTGCGTCTCATACCACCTAATACACGATACCTCGTGGCCTTTGCCCCACTGTGGCGAAATGTACATGCTAACCTTACTTTACCTATCACAAAAAAATGTGAAAAAAAATACCACGTTTAGTAAGCAGTTCTGCTGGTAGTAGTTATGAAGTAGGTTATTGAAGTTACTTACCACTTGGTTAAATTGAGGCTTAGAAGGTGCCGTGACTACAGGAGGCGATGGTTCCTTTTTCTCAAGTTTAAACTTTGATGAATCTGCAATGAAGTTATGACGACACGATTACTACCGTTATATGTATTAACATACAAATCACTACATTAACATTAGAAACCTTGAAGCCTACAACAAAAAAACTAACATAATTTTGCGGATCCGAAGCATTCGGTAATTGCACACTAAATAAAAAATTGCTTAAAATAATGTTTTTTTGTCGCAGTAGGTCCTTGACAATTGTCCTTGGTCCTATGAATAGGTAGATTCAAAACAGTGTCTTTTTACTTTTATTTAATCTTTACTAATATTATAAATCTGAAGAGTTTGTTTATTTGTTTCAATGCGCTAAGCTCAGGAACTACTGAAATGATTATCTTATTGTGTTGGATAGCCAATTTATCGAGGGAAACATCAAGGAGACAGCAAACTTAAAACGCAGTCGCGGGGGACCACTAGTCATATTATATAAGTGTACATAATAGTACAATAAGTACTCACTTGACTTGTGCAGTGATTCAATGAGGCCTACGTCCACGACCTCTTCGAAGGTACAGTCTTCCTTCTCGACCAAGTGCGGCCCTTTGTAGATCCATTGGTGGATGCGGTCGCTGCGGCGAGAAGATGACATTTTGTTATAGAAAAAATAATACAATGTTATAGACTCCTCAAGAGTATGAATAGTAGTTATGTGATGCGTCCAATTAGTTAATTGGGCGCACTCATTAATCAGGTAAAGCCAGCCCACGCTCTATGACACACTTTTGTTTCTTTGCAAACTTGGCTGATACACAGCCTTATTTTCATTTTACTAAATTAAGAAGCATCCTAAACAAATGTCTCGTTCTCACTTTGCTCGTGAACAAAATTGTAGCACGCTGACGCTTTCATCCTAATCATATTCTTCTATTGCTTCGAGTCGAAAACTGTATTAAAACATTAAAAAACCATAGCGTGTCCACAACTTTCTTAGAGACCTGAATCCGCGCCTGTGTGTATCCAGATATTTAAGGCCGTCAAAGATTGTTGGTATCATGTAGCTATTTGTTTGGGAGTGAAAAGGGAAAAAGTATCCCACGCCTCGCGGTACTGCCGCAGGCCGCAAGCGTCCGACGCGCGGCGAGTGACACTCACCGCTCCTTGTCGTACTCCTCCTTGTCGATGTTGACGGGGCGCAGGCGGCCATACTTGTCCTCGATGCGCTGCACCAGCCGGTTGGTGACCAGACCCACGCCTTCGCGGTACTGCTGTTGCCCGCGGAACGGCGCTAGCAAGGCGCCCGCTCGAGGGAAGTGACGGGTCTGGAAGTAAACGATCACATATTATGAGATGGAAGAAGGAATAATTATAATAGTTTAAAAAACTAATGAAACACGCTGTTTAATTTTTTCGTATCCCATTCAGCAAAATCTTTCATTTAATACCCATATCATCGGGGTGCATTTCAAATAGCCAATCCGCCATCTTAGATGTCCGCCATGTTGGATTTAAGTCACGTGATTTTTTCGTATTTCTGAAAGCAAACCCTTTCATTTCTTTCAAATAGACTGTCCGCCATCTTGGGGAGACTTGAGACTTGGCTTGGGATTAGCTAGTCATGTATTGTCATCAGAACTCAGAGCGTGTGCAAAATTTCATCCTAATCGAAAAGGGAAGTGGGTCAAATTTAGATTCCAAGATTTTCTTACTTACATAGTTACAAGTGAAGCTAATATAATTGCGTGATAAAAAGGGGACGGTCCGCTTGCCGCCCGACTGCGGTGGTTGTGGTCGCGGCGAAAACGTCATTAATGACGTCATGACTAACGCTCACGCGACGCCAAAACAGCGACCAATATGAATGGTGGTGAGCGGAGGTATTTCAGTGACAGTTATTTGAAGTTACTTGTTACAATTTGATACTTTCTGCAAATCTGTCTGCGTAAACAAAATATTCTTCATAAACAACGACGTGAGGGATTCGGCTCGCCTTGCTTTACTGTTCAATATTTTGCCGCAACGTAATGTAATATTACATTATCGATTGAATAATTAACCGACTGACTTAAGCATGCTGCTGTGTTGTAACATTCAGACGGACGTTTCTTGACTTAATGGATCGGCTTGCGATAAAGACCAGTAACCCCTAACATAAATGTTTCAAGTCAGTCTCTGGCTTTATATGAGGTCGTTCGGTGACATGTTCGCTTGAAAAACAAAAACAAGAAAGCGACCCAAGACATCCACTCTACGGGCTCTCCCCCGCTACAGGTCGGTTGCGAAGCCGCAAAAGCTTCCTGCGATCTACACAGCCTACGACGAAACCCCAACTGACATGAGGTGCAGGCTATGGGCAAGCGAGTACCCACACTCACTGTACCCCCCCGATGAAATTCTGCCTCCAGGCTATAAGGAACCTTGGCCAACCTGGAGAAGTCTTAATAGGCTGAGGACCCAGGTTGGTCGGAGTAAAGATAACCTGTGACGGTGGGGGTACTCAAGCAGCGCAGACGCCAGCTGTGAATGTGGAGAACCCCTGCAAAATATGGCCCATCTCAGTAACTGTCCCGCGTGCCCGACCACCTGCTTGCGTGAAGACTTACTTGTCTGTAACCAGAGGGCTACCACAGTAGCCGCTTTCTGGTAAGATTTAGCCCGTTTCTTGCCGACACGAAAGAAGAAGAAGAAGAATATGAGGTCGTTAGCACAATTACTGCACTCACCAGGTAGTGGTAGCGGTGCCAGAAGCAGGTGAGGTGGTTGATGATGGTGCGCGGGTGGCCCTGCTTGGAGCAGAGCGTGCAAACGTACGTCGGCTCGTAGTGAACCTCCTCCGGCGGGTGCTCCACTAGGTACTCCAGGCCGATTAGCGGCGCCCTAAAATTATTATCATATTTTTGTTTACTCTAGAATTGTGTTATTATTTTTTGTGAATATCGCTTGATAAAAAGTTTAAGTGATGTAAGCCAGTTGATTAGTGATACTTAAGTAATTATCAAGTAATGTGTTAGTATAAATAATTAAGAAATATAAACTGTCATGAAAACAACGGATTTTATTGGATTTAGACTGAAGTAAATAGGCATCGATATATTAACCCAGATATTCAAGAAAAAATAGGTCTTAGATTCATAAGGTACTATGTGCCAAACAGGAACAAAACTTGTTTATTTTAAATAAGTTATTACATAGTTTTAGGATATAAGATCATATTTATAATAAATAGGTTAATGTATTAGGAACTTAGAACAGTTATTTATTTTGCCTTACTTTATATGAAAACACACGTAAAACTGATAAATAGTCAGCTCCTTGATAAAACTACATGTCATTTATAAAAACTCAGCTGTCTTTTAAGGAACAGTAGGAACATGCGGGTTAATTATTCAATATCCAATCTATTATATCTAAGCTGAATTTGTTCTGTAATGAATAACTACTTGTCACACTGTTACATAAACCGACGGGTAGATGGCGCTAACCTGATGTGTAATGACGTATCCATAAGAGACCAAAAATTTCGTAAGGTCGGACCGACAGCACGGTAGCTCAATTGCTATTGCCCGGTTTGGCCCGGTTAGCCAAGAAGTTACTGGTTCGAGTGGGCCGTGCGCAATTATATGAAAAAATACAACTCACTTGACCAGGTCAATAGAGTCTTGCAGGTGGCAGCGAACGTCGCGGTACTTGTTGTACTTGTTCAGTTCTGCATCTTCATTGTGGTACTTCACTTCCTCCGCCATTTTCTGAAGCACTTTCTCGGTTGCTGTTGAAAAATTATTTGAAAATAAGTACATTTAAAATGAAAGTGTTTAATATAAATCTATTTTCCCACTGCACCGTACCATACCATGACTGTGCTAGGAACGTGTCAGGCACGAAAAGCATCACGATACGCGCTCCCTTGCCCACTAAACGGATTGACAGCATTCTGTCTCACCGTTGTATGGTGCGAAAGCGAGCGAGAACGTAATTTGCCGGTGCCGACACGCTCCTGGCACGCTATAATGTTGATCGGTGACTAAAAGGTCTAGTGGGCAAGGTGTCATACTTTCCAATCCAAAGAATATTCTTTACCGGACAGGTTCCTTGCACGGTCATGGTATGCTACTGTGTACTGGGCAAAGACCTTTATTGACGACCTACGTAGTGTAGTGGCCATGCACGCTGGGTTTCAAGGCGAGGCCGCTCCAAGGTCCTGGGTTCAATTCACGGTCGGGTTTGAAATCATTTTTATGGTAGGGTATGGTTTTGTGTATCAGTGTTGTGTCTGATTTTTAATTTACATCTTACTCTTACTTATCGCTAACTCCGGTAAATTTAGAGGTAAGAAAGGTAAGGTAACGTAAGGTAATAATAATAGAAAGTCTATGATAGTGACAATTCAGATAAGTATGAAAGTGTACTTCCATTGTTTTTTTTTTTGTGTTGGCAGAAAGTATTGTGGATTTATTTCAGTTGATTGAAAAAATACAATATGTTTACCTTCCTGTTTCTCCTTGACAACACCTTTCTCGGTGAGGATGTACGGGTGGTCAGTAAATATGTTACTCGACCACACGTTTCTCATCGACAGTTTCGTCTTGTGCTTCTTCCCCGATATGTGCGTCTGGAAAATTAAATTCAATATTAAATAAAAATCACATGTAACAAAGAATCTAACAATATATTCAAATATTTAGACAGCACGGTATCTCAATAGAAAGAGCGTTTAGCCCGGTTAGCCCGAAAGGTGCAGGTTCGAGTCCCGCCCGTGCGCAATTTTTGGTTTCTTATTTAATTTTTATAAAAGTTATTTTTGCTGTCAAAAAAATATTGTGGTATTTTAGCTAAGTGGAATTAAGTGGACTCCTAATTCAGTTACAAGTTGGCACAGTACCTTTACCATGAGTTTACTCGATAGCGATGACGGTTTTACTTGCTAGCGACTACGACGTAACTTTTTGTATGGAAAATTTTAGTTCTGTCAGTGACTAGGCACTGTGTAATTTTACATAGACTTTTTTTTTACATTGTCGCTAGCGAGTAAAACCGTTGTAAACTCATGGTAACGGTACTGAACCCTTAATGCACCAGTCCGTCTCGCACTTGGCCGGTTTTTACTCTAGATCATCCCACTGCTGGGAAAAGGTATCCCATAATCAGTCAGTCTGTCAATCTCATAATAAGCCTTAATTTTATATGTGACAATATCCTTTAAATAAATATCTTTTGGACATTCCCACACATCGCCATCTAGCCCCAAAGTAAGCTACTCAAAGCTTTTGTTATAAGTGCCAGACAACGGACATAATACTTAAATACTTTTTGTTTGTAAATACATACATGATATACATAGAAAACACCCAGACCAATACAAACAGACATGTTCATGCACACAAAAATTTGTATTGTGCGGGGATCGAACCCGCAACCCGCTGCGTAGTAGGCGATTTCTCGACCACTACACCAGACGGGTCAACAATGCTGAGTTTTAATAGATTCAGGCCTAACCGTTTAGCTCAGGGCATTGTACTTATGACCTGAGCAGCTTCGGCCCCACCAGTAGTCTAACTTCTCCTTAACAACTTTGATTATGTTTATCAAACCATATTTGCAAAATAACCCAATCATCATCACCACTAATATTAACAGCCTAAGGACATCCACTGCTGAAAATAGACCTACGCCACGGTTTGCTACAGCGACCACAGAAAGACCCAATGCTGCCAGAGGATCACAACACGAGTGTAACGTAGTTCTTAGGGTTCCGTAACCGCACGGCAAAATCAGAACCCTTATAGTTTCGTCAAGTCTGTCTGTCCGTATGTCACAGCCACTTCATTCTGAAACTATTAGCATTACACACTTGAAACTTGGTAGGTAGATGAATTCTGTTAACTGCTCCACGATTTTCACAAAAAGAAATTAAAAAAAAATATATTTGAAAATTGGTTTGAACGAAATCGAACTGGTAGTTTTTGAGATATAGCACATTTTCCAACTGCAAATATAAATTTGTCCTTCATATAAAGTATAAACACTATGAAAAACAAAGTAAATTTTGCTTTTAACAAAATATTGTGGTATTTTGGCTAAGTGGAAGTAAGTTACACCCATAATTCAGTTAAAGTTGGCACGGTGTACCTTCAATGCGCGAGTCCGACTCGCATTTGGCCGGTTTTATTTGTTTACCTATTCTCAAGTCCGAGTGGATTGAGCTCACCTGCAAAATGCTCTCCCCGCTGCAAACGGCGGCGCAGGGGTAGCACAGATAGATCCATTTGCCGGAGACGTCGCGCCCGCGCCGCTCGACCATGCACCGCGTCGACCCATCCTCAACCTTTATCTTCAAGCTGTTCAGGTGCTCCTGGAATTCCTGCTCCGCCTATAACACAACAAACGATCCATCAGTCAAAAGCAACAAATGTTTTCCCCGCTTCGCGAAACGTAGGTATATTCGTAAAACCACATTAAAACGTTAATCAGATCGCTTATAAACTCAGCCGTGGGGTGTTCAGAAATAAATACAACAAATACATTTTTTTTCCTTTATTTGTTTTTTTTTTTCATATAAATAATACTAATTTTGGTTATTATACTAATAATACTTACCGTCCTGCTGAATCTCGTTACATGTTTTTTAACCAATCTTAATGACACAATATGTGAAAGACATGCACAAACTAACGCAAGTCGTGATGCACAGTAATCATCGACAAGTATCATTCGATTTCGACGGAATAAAGTCAAACGCTGACTATATTTAAAAAGCCCTATAGATTGTACTCACTTCACTTTTGTGTAAAATACCCTAAATGTTACACTTCTGTGTAAAATATCGCTTCAGTGGTATGTTACTTAGTACGTTAGTAGTATGGATCAACTAGCTTATCTAATAAATGAGAAATAAACCGCAGAATACTGCTACATAAGGTATTCTACCTTAGGTAATCTTTAAACTTAAGGCGCTACCCGGATTTTCAACGCTCACACTAGCGCCACTTTAGTAACTTAGTAAATAAACAATAGAACTTGTACTACAATCGTGTTTACCAGATTTTTGGTTGGTCTTTTATTTAACGAGTTATGATTTTTCTACTAAAGTGGCGCTAGTGTGCGCGTTAAAAATCCGGGTAGCCCCTTAAGTTAAATGTTCGGGCTCGTTCATTTGCGCAATATTGCAGCTAGTAAGAGAATTTAGATTGGGTATAGGCCGACCCGCACACAATAGGGCCGACACTATTGTCCTTCCACACTTTTCAGTGACAGTGATAACGTCACTGTCACTAATGAATGTGGATAGTATTAGCGTTATAAAAAATGAATGCTAGAGGCCTTAAGTCGTAGTTAGTAGGTACTATTTCTAAACTTTAAGTTATTGAAAGCACAGCTATATCAAGGCTATCCTGCGCAAGTATTATACAGAAAAACGTTACTGAAAAATCACCATTTAGATTTGTTCAATCAAGTATCAGTCTTGAATATACATGTTCGTTCAGAATACAGATTATTATGGCCAACCTATCAATATATAATTTCATTAAGCATTATCACCATTTTTATTAGTTTGATTTTCAACTGTTTGCTTGTAAAATAGTAATTTATAAAACAGTAATGAATAGTTGTACATTTGACTTTAAACCAAAGCTGGAGATGAAGTTCCCACAAATGTAATTTATATAGGCAAAACAAAATGCAAATCAGGCAAAAATCGTCAAATAAACAAAAAGATACCTTAGTGTGTCCCTGCATTTAGAAAACTTAACTCTATCCCTCAATTATATGTAAACGAGACACAATAGATATTCTATTGTCATGCGGTTGCCTGAAATCACATCACAATAGATATTCTATTGTCATGCGGTTACCTGATATCGCATCACAATAGATATTCTATTGTCATGCGGTTGCCTGAAATCACATCACAATAGATATTCTATTGTCATGCGGTTGCCTGAAATCGCATCACAATAGATATTCTATTGTCATGCGGTTGCCTGAAATCGCTTGGGTGTTGAAGCATTAATTTAGCTATTTTTAACTCTCCGTTTCGCCTTATATTTTAAAAAAAACATTATAGTTGACCCTTACATCCAATAGAAACAGGACACTTTCTGTTAGTGGCTTTCATTTATTCCATCGACCACACACTCAACATTATAGACACCTGAGTAATAAATCATTCACAAAATTTGCATCTCCTCCCTTCCCCTCTTCCTCAGGTAGTTGACCGATGGAGTTACAATGACTAAATCAGACATTTTACTTTAGTGGGTGACCCCTCCTTCCACGACACGTAGTTGACGGGTGGAGTTTCATAGAAAAAACCAAACGTCACCCATTTAGGTATAGTAGGTATGCGGTCGATAATTGATTACATTAATTGATTAAATTTGTATGTTCTATATGTCCTGTGCACTTTTGAGTTTTCAACCAACAGTTTGTGGCTTTCAGCCTGTCTAGATGATGCATTTTTAATTATCCCATATCTAGGGTCCTTATTTAAGGTTCTACCTACATACTCAATAATATTTTAATATTTTATGTGGTTGTTGTGTACTTGTTACATAGGTATGTTCATTTACTGTTTAATATCAGATCAAACACTACTGCATGGTGTTTTTATTAAATAAAAAAAAATCCTAGTCAGAAAATGTATAAAAAAGTTTAAGATGCTACCAAACTGGCTTTACTGAATAGAGCTTATCTCACTTTAATTATGTTTTTAATGAAAAGTCTTCGAATCAATGTATTTTTATTATGTTAATGATATGATCACTAAATATTTTTAAATAATAATGAACTGGAATGTATATTTACCTTAGTACAAGAAGTGTCTTCTACTGTGGGTTTCTTGGGCATTTCAACCACTGAGTCTTCATATCCTTCCGCCCCAGGTGGGCAGTCCGGAAGATCCATTTTAATGCACTACACTTGATAGTTTATGACCAATAATGGTCATAAACCGTATCACAAGTGTAAGGCAAATCTTCTCTCTTCAGCTTGTGCCAATCCCAACTGTAATATAAACCATCTGACTTCAATATTTTGCTCAAAATTCCACAAGACATTAAGATATTCAATTACAAATAAATTAATACTCACACTTCCACTGGCACCTTGTACTTACAAAATGAATCCATGCTATTATACTAAGTTAATAAATTCAAACATTGCAAAGAATGTTCATCAACTGATAAACCCATTATTGAGTTCAATGATTTTTGACACAAATCATTGGTAATACTGTGAAATACCATTAATGGTAAAATTTTGCACTCTATTTTGAAAGTCGTACTAACACTACCTACTAACAAAAAGACACCTTGCACAATGCACAGCCTTAATAGGGATAAATATTATATAAATTGATTTTAATTGCATTAAAGTCATACATTTCCAACTTTTTATTCACTTTATGGAAAACTAAATTCCTATTAAGGTATTACTTATGCACAAAACACGCCGAATACCTTGGGTAATCTAAATTGATCATTTCCTTTAATAGAACTTGTAAATTAATAAATGTTATTTGCAATAGTCTTCACTTATTTAGGTAAATAACTGACAAACCATGTTTTTACCTAAATAAATAATTTTAGTTTTTTGTTTTTCAGATTATAAATATCAGTTACTTATTCCCACTATTTTAATTACCCCCATACAAAAAAAATGAATAACATACACATATTTTTTAACACATTTCATAACCCTTTTTTAGATGAATAAAATTCTTAATTTCATATTTTTTACAAAAGATTTGCCTATACTTGTTAAAAAATATTTAAAAAACCAGTTTTGTTGCAAGATATTAGATACACTTAACTGAAGTTAAATCTTTCAGCTAAGGAGCTTACTCTATAGACTTACATCCAATAAACATTGCTACCTGTCACCGAATCAGGCCCCTTACACAAAAGAATGATGTTTAACAAATGTGCCAAGGCTTAAATTTATCTGCACTCCTAATTTGAGCTTGCTATATTACTATTCTAGTGGCATACATACTTGAAATTGTAAACTACAACCTGTATTTGGGTAGCACTTGTATGTCATAGTGATATTCTTAAGTTTATGGCTAACTATGTAAATGTATAATTAGGCATACTTTTTTCACACTTGTGTACTTTGAATGTGGTTTAAGTTCAAAGTTTTTTCTACCGAATAAGTATTTCAAATGTTCCCGAAGTTAATACCTCCCAGCAACATAATGACTTTAGATGTGGAGTTTTGATATGCCTATTACATATTTCACAAATATTTTTGCTATAAAATTAGCCTGTGGTTATTGGGATCATTACCCTTAGCATTGCTCTTTGTTTGTATCTAAGTTGTTTCAAAATAAAACAGTCTAAGAAATATTGAAGATTCTTGTTGTTTTATGACCTATACTATAACGTAGACGGATATAATTGTTTATTAAAAAGTTTATTAAACGAGAAATAGACCTACTTACCAAAAGAATAGCTCTGAAAGTAGAAAATCACTCAGTATGGCACTCACTAATACCGATAATGGATTGAAGTCACGAATTATCATTTTAGGTTACTTCTTATTCTTTGTTATCATTTTGCCATCAAGCGTAAATTATTTTAATCGCATGACCGTCAGAACTCAAAACGTTAAGAAATCCGGAGAAAATTCAACATTTCGTAATACTTTATGAAGATATGGCTGAATTGATCTTACCTGACGAGTGAATTATCCTCCGAGACCGGTACACAAGAACTAAGCTACACAAATTAACTTATCACTGTATGTATGACTCTTTTGAATTAATCAAACAACGAAATTATCGATCCGTTCCATTTATTCACAATGCAACGCTAAAAACTCCAATTTTCTCAAACAAAATGTCGGCCAACCAAAAATAACGCTACACGACACGTCAAAATGTCAAGAAATGTCACTGTCAAACTGTTTTTTTTTTACTAAATAAGGCAAATCTTTAGCCATCAGTTATAACAATGAGCGTGTTCAGAAGGAAAGAGCTATCTAACAAGCGCTTTTTTTGTGAAGACGACATAAATCGCTTAGACGTAAGATGGTGGCTTTAAAAAATACGATTTTTATTGATTTTGCCAAGAATAGTCAGTTGGTATATTCTGGTAGAAAGGTTGACTATGCATAACCAGCGCATTGCGCTTATTCATCCGCCATTTTGTTGCTCAATGCTTAGATGGCTGTGTTCTGTCGTTTAGTTTTTACCGACTTCAAAAAGGAGGTTTCATGTCCAATTGAGTGTATGTTTTGGCGAACTTAGGTGTTACTTATTTTGCAACTACTAATTTTTGCCTTGTGACAGGCTTTATTTATTTTGTTAATACGTAGGTATAGTTATGCATTTCATTCCAAACACCTTCTGTGTACGAAGTTATGTAGGTATTTAAACTTTGAAAAGAAAGCACCTATGTAGTAAGTACACAATACATATGTAACCTATGTACCTAGGTCATTCAGGATCAATAATAATAATTTAATTGTATATTTGGACAGCAATCACATACATTGCTCTGATCCCAAAGAAAGTAGCTAATGCACTTGTGTTATGGCAATCAGACACAACGGTGGTACCACAACGCCCAGACACGAGACAATATAGAAAATTTTGATTTCCATATTGACCCGACCGGGAATCGAACCCGGGACCTCAAAGCGGCGACGCCTTGAAACCCAGCGTGCTTAGCCACTACACCACGGAGGTCGTCAAATTTATACCTAGGTAGATGTACTCGTAGATCTATGGGTTAATGGTTAATATAAAATACACAAAAGTCAATGTAGTTAATATTATGATGTTTTTAGCGAAACCAACAACCAAGTTCAAAATTTTTTTTGTTTATCATGTACAAACACTGATTCATCGTAATAATATTATGTCTTAGCGGAGCTAGATGCGTCTGATGCTAGATGCGTCGTGCTCGTGCTACACCAATCAATACGGTACTGTACTGTGCCTATGTATATAATTACTGCCTATGACACAAAACGGAAATCTTCCTTTGAGAGTACTTACTACCTAAGTTACTGACCAGTAAATATTAAATTAACATGCCTGCCACACACGACTGACGGTCGAATGATTCGCGAATCTCATGCATAAATCCGACCCGAGGGCATTCACCGAAAACTTCGGGGTCTCAATGCTAATTAGACACGAAGATTAGCCTAAAGCGATTCCTGAGCCGGGTTGGTGTGGTCAACCAACCGCGGTCAGATCCGCGGACACGATGCGAGCCAACGCACGCGCCCGGCCCGCCGCCGGCGCCCGCGCACCCGTCTGCCTGGGCTACCTCATCTCGATCCTCTCGCTCGCTGCCTGCCTCGAACACGGCGTCCCCATCGAAATAAAATTCTGGGACCACACGAGAACACCCTTATCACAAATGGTCGACATCACAAACGAGTTCGGCTTGAAAGTACTCGCGGAACATAATTTTTTGAACGACAATAACATAGCCTTTTCCCCTTACGGACTGATGGGGATCTTGGTGGCATTGTATGAGGGAGTGGATGGCGAATCCTCATTTCAAATTCAGCGAGGAATGCATTTACCGTGGAACAGAAACGTCATGAGGATCGGCTTTCGTGATATACACCGTACATTGAAAGTAAGTCAAATCAAACGTATGGGGTGTTGATTGATTGATCGATAAATGGTATTGGCAATGAGTACAAACTTTTACCTACATGATGCTTAGGAAATTTAGGACCTTCGAGTTTGTTTCGGTGCGTTATACATTTATCTTAAGTTTCTCAAGCCGCAGGCAAAAAAGTACCGTATGTTATTACTAGTGGAGCGTTGTAATAAATATTGTTCCGTTCTACCTTCTTACTGCCGGACCGCAAGAATGTTTAAACAGATTTAGATACTTAGATGTCCAATTAAATCTTCATCAGTACATATCGTCCAATTAAATATTCATCAGTAAATATGGTGGCATCACCTATTCAAGTTTATTTATTGAATCGATAGTGACTAGAACGTGCTAGAACTAAGGTATCATGTAGTATCATCAATTAATAAAACCGCCTCCAAAAAACCCGCATTAACCTTCTTTTATTTTAACTTTTTAAATACTTTTTGCCGACTTAAAAAAAAATTAGGTAATCAATTCAATGTGTATGTTTGTGATATTGTTGGAATTTGATAATATTTGAGTATGTTGCTCTATAATTTAGGCTTCCAAACACAAATGCAAAATTTCGTAAGTGTAAGTAAGTATCTGTGTTTGAAAATTTGTTTGTGTATCTATGTTATCCACGGATTTCTCGAAAACAAGACGTCATAGCGAGATGATTTTTTTGTTCGAATAGGTATATTTCAACTTAGGGTATAGTGTATGTTTCATCAAATTCGGTCCAGTAGTTTTTGAGATAGGTATGGGCAAATAACATAAAATTATAATATAAAATAAAAAAATAACCGCCTTCAAAAAGCTGACTAAAGCTTAAATAACGCATTTACCCCCTACTTAGGAGAAACCAATTCATTTGGAGTCGGTGCAACCTCCATTACGTACATACACCAACAGTCTACGCACATAGTTAATAGTTTTTTTACCCATATCCCATATCTCAAAAACAACTGGACCGACTTTGATAATACTAACACTGTAATATTAGCTGAAATATACCTAAATAAACTATAACTTTCAAAAAAAGTTAAAACCGACTTCAAAACCAAAATGCACTAAAAGTCTTAAATAAACTCTTCACCCTTTAAAGGATAGGGTCCGTTTTGGTTTTGGTTTGGATTTTGGTTTTGGAGACGGTTTTTTCTTTTTTAAGTTAATTTTATTTGCTATTTTTTTATGATTTCAGGAGGGCTTGCACCTTTTGTCTCTGTTCTTTAATAAGCTACAAATTACTTGTCATAAGTTCTGTCATTAAAATCACTGATAGTCGACATTGTGTGGAGCTGAGCTGATGGTGGAACTCCTAAGTGTTTAGGAGTTCCACCATCAGCTCAGCTCCACACAATGTCGACTATCAGACGCAACAACAAGTCTTCATTAAGATTCTAGTACAAATACACTGAACGTGCGTTTTAAATTCGAGGTTTTCCCTCGATTACACCAAGATCCCATCTGCCTGCAGATCCCGACTTGGCAACAATGGGACCAACTAGAGGGTATAACCTCTAGGTAGGTAAAATAAATTTTCGAATCGGTCGACAAATAACTGAGACTTATATCTCAGTAGCATAGATACAAAAAACATAGTCGAATTGATACCCTCTTCCTTTTTTCACGTCGGTTAAAAATATAATCATCTCGATATGACTTATTGTTTTCGAGAAATTTGTGGACAAACACACAAATAATACAAAACAACCGTATATACAATTATGAAATTTTGCAAATCAAAAGAACTAACTCGAAAAATTTAAATATCTATTCTCTAATATTATTAAATTGACATACTCTAATAAAGTCAAATTCGATTCGATTGTCGAATTGATACGCTCCTTTTATTGAAGTCGGTAAAAATACTATAATCTTTGTTAGATTTAAACCCGGTCTATTATTTGCTAAGAGGACCCCCCCGGTTCTCGTACCTGTGAATGGCCAGCGGCCGCTTTCTAGTTGAGAACAATGACAAGCCCTAGCGATTGTTTTGATAGTGATCCGTAACGTAACTAAAATTCATTCATTTTGCAGATCGAAGCAATGGTGCGGATTTATAATTTTACATGAAATTAATAAAATTATGGTTAGGTGGGTAGGTTAGGTTAAGTTATATTCTGGTTCGGTTCGGTTAGGGTTTATCCTCTATTCTACTGGTATTATAAACGCGAAAGTTTGTAAGGATAAATTACTATGGATGTAATAGACGTTTGCTCAATGTGTTAGTGCTAGTTACGCAATAAATTTTATGACTATTAAAAAATGTGGTGTTATAGTATTTCCATATAATATGTGGGATAAGGAAGAAAAACGTAATGCAAGAAGAGTAAATAATAATGGTCGTGAAACGGTACACAAGAGAGTGATAGACGTGGAACGGAATGCAGCGTGAACGGAGATGAATGCAAATGAACGTTTGATATGAATTTGAATGTGGAATGAGGAAGGTATCTTCATATGTGAGTGATTATTGTGCAGGTATGAGAGTGGAAACAAATATTTGAGTTTATTGTGTTTCACCTATAAGACGAATTCCCCATCGCAGTTTCATTTCTACATCTATATTTTTCTTCTTCTTCAAGTTAAGAGCCACACTCTTGTCGGTGGAGTAATCGCCATTCTTTGCTCCTGACTGCTTTCCTCTTGACTTCCTGATATGACACGGCATTAATTTTCTCCTTCACGTGGTCGAAATAGCTTATTACAGCTAGCTTATTACATTACTCAAGTAGATATTTAAAATTTCTGCGTTCCCAAGCAGTTGACTGATAGAAAACGCTCTAACTATCAGTGCAATAAAGTTATCATAAATAATTATTTTCAGACTTACTTTGTCCCCGAGGAAGGATTCCTCGCAGGCCTCGCTTTGAATAACGAGAACGTTACTTTCAACGATAGTTATAAAAAGATCCTACGATTTTATGGGTTTGATCTTGACAACGACCAGTTGCCCACTTTGCCGCCTGGAAACAACACTGCGAATGCAACTGATACTATGAGCCCAGGAAATAATACTGAGACTACCACAGTATCTACATCAACCGATGCACAACCGGGCCGCGAGGAGCAGGCAACGACGACTACGAAAGAAGAGACAACTAGTAATCCGAATGCAGAGACGATAGCCGAGGTCGATATTCGAGGGCCCATGACAACGACAATGAGCCCCTCTTCAGCGCCTAATGCTGAAGGCACTATTACTATCACAGATACACAGCCTGAGACAACTACCTCCGCCCCAACCGCACAAGAAACTAACACTACTCCAATGATAGACACTATGATTACAACCGTCACCACCACTGAGTCTAGACCAACATCCACAGATCAAATTTCATCTACAGCGTCTGCCGCTACTGAAGGAATGACTCCAGACTCTACGCCTACACTCACATCGTTGCCTAACGAGCCAACTGTAAACAATGAAGTTGATACTCAAACCACTCCAGACTTGAATCCTTCTACAGGCATAACTACTGGAGATACCACAACAGCGGCTTCTATGACTCCCACGAGTGACTCCGAAAACAGTGCAACTTCTGAAACTACGACACCATTTGAACAGTCCACATCATCATCGACCGACACAAACACAACTCCTGATACTGGAACGACAAATAACGAATCCACGTTAGAAACGCTTGAACGTCGCAAAAAATCTGTGGTGGATTTCATTTTTACTAACCCACCGTACATTGACGACTACCTAGTATACAAATCTTACGAAGTAGGTATGGAGCTGCCTTTACCTAACTTTGAGGACAAAATGTTCCTTGCAAATGGATTGAAGAGTGTTCAGGTTGGTACCAAAGTATATTTCTCAAAACTTACATAGTCCCTTAGTCTTTAAGCTTATCATAATAATCATCTATCAGACAAAGGACGCCCACTGCTGAATATAGGCCTCTCCCACGGTTTTTTAAGCTAAGATATCAGAAAACGTTTATTTGCTTACATTAAAACTAACGTAATCAGATCATTCATATAATGTTGTTAGGTAGGTACTATAGTAGGTATTTTAGTTCAATTTTGTAACCTTTAAGTTCCTATTAATAGAGTCATGTAATTGTTTGTTGTTCGCAAAATTAGATTTCACAACGCATTCTAACAATGGCCGTAGCGTAGGTGTGACAATTGGTTAAAGTACTCTAATGCTTTGTTTTCACGCAGGTGACATACATGCACTACGACACTATATTGGAGCATGCTTATTTGCCGCATTTGGAAGCTTCGGCTCTTCGGTTGCCGCTGGATAGCGAGCGTTATTATCTGCTGGTGGTCCTACCGTCGCGCCCTGGCGCAGCAGAACTGGGCCGCCTGCTCTCAAGGATGGCGAGGGAATCTGACTTGTCTGATGTCTACGCAGCACTACGCCCACGTAGAGTTAGAGCAGTCGTACCCAGTTTTACAGTCAAAGGACATGTCACTTTAACGACTGACCTACAAAAGGTATCTTCTAACACCATTTACACGGTGGAAATGAATTCAAAATGCAAACCCATGTCGCTGCACTGTTGTAGGGACATGGCTATGCATTTTGAATACGTTTATTCATTATGGTGGCGGACATTTTTTATAACTACTTGTAAAAATGTGGAAAACGATGATATCTACAAGGTTTAACCACTAAAACCTTAAGTCCTCTGACCGCTTTAAGTGAGAGAACGGCGGAGGTTACCTCAACGCCTCCTTGCTAGCCTTTGTCCCACACATTACATTAATTTACTATAAAAATATACTCTTTTCACTGCAGTACTCGGGCCTCGAACATGGTTAAGACTCTTATGACCACTATTTCCATCTATAAGACTAGTTAATATTTCTGCTCTGTAGAGCAAGTAAAGCTATAAAAAGTTGTAGAATGCTACACCATAAAAAATCCTCAACAATTCCAGTTGGGCATCCGCGACGTGTTCGAGCCTCGGCAACACGACTTCACACCGATGACAAGGCAACCTGGAGTCTACGTGCGGAGCATCGAGCAAGCCGTCTCGGTCGCTATCAGGAAATACCGTCCTGATGAACTGAAGAAGAACAGTAAGTGAACCCAAAATACACCTAGTCTAACGTAGTACGCCATATTATCCTTATTAACAACGTAAGATGTCATCGAATAAAAACTTTTTTCTGTGTGTTATCTTTTTGCTATCGTATCTCCATACGAGGCGAAGATGAAACAGGTAACAAGGCCATTCTTTTGACATATTTATTCAACTCTATTACATAGACTCTCACCCTACCTGCAACCATATTTAGAACATCTACACTCTACACACGCCACGTATAAAGGTAGCCGTCTCAAGCATTAAACCACCTTGTGAGCCCAAATCGCGTGCACATTGCGTCGTATTTTAATTAAGGTGACAATGTCCGTAATATTTGTCGTATGTGCATGCGATTTTTGTTTAAAAGTAATAAGGCGCAAAAGCCTTCAACCGGAATACACTGCCGAGGAGTTCTAACGGAGATTTTCCTAAATATAAACCCTCTATTATTTTTCGCAACAAATACAAATTATAAAAGTATGTCATACGCGAGGAAAAAATTAAAATTATATCCAGCGCAATTTTATCTACATTTTACAGGCCTTAATGATAGTAATAAAATTAAATTCCTGTGTAGGAATAATCTTTTTGTATCATCAACGGTAATCATATTCTTTTGTAAACTTGGCTTACCTAAACGAATATTTAGGTACAATGTTGCAAAAGTGAGTAGAAATAAAATTATAGTCTTTCTTTTTCAAAACATCCAATCTTGTACGCGTTGGATTACTAGACCCATTGCCTGCCTCTGTTTATTGCATATACAAAAGTATCTACGGAGCAAGCAAAGTGTTTTTATGTTGTACATGGTCGTATTCCATCCAACAAAACACCACAAAAGTGGTTCCGGTGCGAACGATTTAATTGCTCCTTGAAGTAGGTAGCATACACAGCAGGGTCGAGGGGCAGGCCCGTCACGGACTGCCGCCTCTGCCGGGGCAGCCGCGATCCTCGCCGACCGGATAGTCTTCGATGACATTGCTGTTATGCGCTCCCAAAACATCACAAATTGATTGTGCACAATTAATTAAATTGACAACCATGAAGGACGCAGGCAAAATAGGTTGATGTTATTAGCCAAATTCGCTCCGAATGAATACAAAAGGTGTTATTAGGAGAACATAAAATTGCGTAATTATTTTTGCATCATCCATCATAGGTAGGTGAAAATGCAGTCGGTGGACTCGCCGCAATTGCGTATCGTACGGACAACAGCACTTCAAGGTAAACACAACGGTAACTTACGCAGTTGTAATAAGGGTTAGCAACAAAAATGTATAGCCTGATGTGCTGCCGACTGTACAATATTGTGGTTATTGAGACGTCTGGAGTCAGGCTCCTAGAGAGATCCCGCTTATCAAGCTGAGCCGCATTAGCAAGATAAAGAATCGTAGGTGACATAACCAGGTTGTTTTAATGTATTTTTTTTTCTTTGTGTGTGTCAAATAAACGATTATTCTATTCTAGGTTTCATCATCGTAGGTGGCGCAATAGTTTTCTTAGAAATTTAAAAAACTTGTCTCAGGCAGCCAGAATTTCACATTTTCTGACACTGAATCTCGACCTTCAGAGGGTTTCTGGGCGCTGTATCTTATGAAAAGCGACGGGACGCGTAGGTGGCGGTCATCCCTAGTTACTCATCCATTTTGATCCAATACTTTTCGAGTATCTAATCATGATAAACGTGTGGCTCAGACAGCCTGATGTGATGATCCGGTCGTCGGAGCCAACTTCTCTGTTTTTAACGAAATATATAATGTTTCGAAGAAATGTTTTAAGGATTTACATGTGACGTCGTGAGTGATACCTCTCGACCAGATTTGAACCATCATGACGCTCGCGTTTAGGAGATTGAGAAAAAAAAGCTGCTGGCTCAGACATCCGGATGGTGGCTGTATAACCTGGATATATCAGCGTCACCTACGATTCGTTACAAGCCTAATTATGCGAGATTTCTCTATGAGGAACCTGGCTCAGACGCCTAGATCGACACAAAATATCTCTAATCTTTGTTCCAAGTTCTTTATCGGTATTTAATGTACCTACCTATTTATTAACTGAACATGCAAAGCAAGCTAGCGGAAAAAATGTGACTTCATGTTTAAGCACATACATAGAGGGTTTTTAGCGCGAAGGTAGGCAATGGTTGAGTGCCCTCATTTTCCAGTGCAGGCGATGAGATAATCGTTGCCAAAAGAGTGCAAAACCGAAGTGTTAAGTTGAGTGCACGGCCCAGAGCGTCCATTGTCTCGTCGCGGAGGTGGCGCAAACGCAACGCAGCGGTGACACGCGCATTTGCGTCCATTGATGCGCACGCAGCTCTTTCGCTCTAGCTAGTTGTATGCACTAAAATACCCGAATGTAGTTTCATTGAATATTGACCCCTATACATGTGGCCCCAGGCTACACTTATAATACCTCATTAAACCATGACCACACATCACAGGCACATTCCAATGATACCTACCGACCTGAATGCCTAATCGTGAGATGAAAATGATGATTCGTAGATACTACTTTTCAATTACATAAATGAGTATAACTGGTTAAATTACTGTATGATTGTTTCCTGTTGCTTGCTACAGTTGGCTTATTTTGTTTCACCTATCATGATAAACATCGGCCACATACAAAATACAAGGTCGTCGATAGACATTATATGTTTTATCTGAATAGTAAAAAAAGAACGTACCAAACACGAATTTATAGAATTCCGCTATTAAAAACCATCAGGTTGAATATAGAATTGGGTTTGCTGAGTTCTAAACATTGCTAAGGATAGATGTTTAAAGGTCACCTCGTTTTAAGTGATAATATTTAAAGGGCTAAGTCACAAATAAATGAATCATTTTTTGTAGAAAACATTTTGGGTTCTCATATGCTAGTTTTTGAGAAAATTAAAGGTTAAGATTTTATTAATCAAGTATAAGATTTGAAAAAAAAACTGGACATTGAATTGAGCGAAGCGAAGCCGATGACGTAGATGACATTTAAAATTGTCAGGGTGCTGTTTAAAAAAAATATGATATTTTTTTATTAGAGAAAAATAAAAAAATGAAAATCTCGAATTTCCTAAAAATAATGATTGTATGCTGTTTTTATGGTGTATACAAAGACAAAGTTAAAATTTTGATCACTTTTTTTCAAATGATTTGACCTTATATACATATTTATAAAAAAAAGTTCTGGAATGGAATGGAACTGATAACAGTTGAAGTGATGTAAAGTTACCTAAGGTTCTTAGGCGCAGCCCAGTATCCACCACAGCAGAGCGAAGAGGAGACGAGTACGAACGATTACCAATCAGATCATTATCATGATTTTCACTTCATTTCATTTTCACTCTTAGATGAAATATATGTGATTGGTTAACTCAAAAACACAAATTTTCCCTTTGGTAGATACACCGGGCCTTACATAACTACACAGGTACAGTCGCCGTCAGATATATTGGAGCAGACAAAGTGACCAAATACTTCTGAACAGTTTAAAATATCAATAAGTTCCATACACTACAAGTTACCATTAATATCAGAACATTCATAACTTTATTAATATCTGAGCAGATGCTAGTCAATCACTTCTATACAACTTCTGTTCAAATAGAAATTTATTTCGTCGCTATAAGTGTACTAGCAGTCCCCCTCGACTGCGTTCTAAAATATTTTTAAAGGCTTTCTCAATAAATAAGCTATCCAACACAATTGTTTTTTTTTCAAATTGGTCCAGTAGTTGCTGATATTAGCACGTTCAAACAAACAAAGAAACTCTTCAGCTTTTATAATATTTAAATAAAGTTTAAACAAAATAACTCTTCTTTTTACGCTAAGGTTGTCTGGAAGAGATCGCTTATAGCGATAAGACAGCCTGAATCCTGAATTGTACATTTCCTTTTATGAAACGAATTTATAACTGACAATAGTCATGTGCATTAAAGAGTTATAGTATTATATTATTTGGGGTTATAATAACATCCATTACTGAAGTACAAATGTTCGTGTTTATCACACAAACTTTTGGATCGTATCTTCGAACTTGTAAGGCTCGGTTGCAACATCTTTCTCTAACTATCTATACAGTCTCCCGTGTCAAGCAAAACATACCTATATCCCTAAGTTACTCCATCCATCTTGTGGTAATTTGAGTTCGTAACTGGCTCCTATTTTGCCAAGCTCAGTGGGTGGAACTGCGGTGGTGCGTTTAAGGCCAGTTATGGTGAGTTAAGATGGTACAATCGAGCCCCCATTTAGGACTTGCTTGAATGACTGACAGTTCGTTTGTATTACAGGGTACGTGACAAACCGGCAGCCAGTGACGTTCACCGCGACGTACCCTTTCCTGTACTTCGTGATGGACGCCAGCATTCATGTATCTCTAATGGCTGGGAAAATGGTCGATCCTCTCAATACAAGAATATTATAGTCATACATATTTTATTTTCCTGTACAAACCTGCCTTTTTAAGTTGTTAAACACAAAAACAAATAGCAGATAAAATTAACTTTTACAATAAAAGTTAAAACCGACTTCAAAACTAAAAAATCTTTAAAGGGAAGGGGTCCATTTTAGGCGAACAAATAAGGCCTACCCACATTCACAAATCGATTTAGGGAAAGCCAATAGGTAAGCTCTTCATTCAACTACAACCTCACCCACCCACCCACACACACACACACAATTAATGTATTTACTTGGCTTTTAACTAGCGGGGTTTTAAAATACGAAAAATCAGAAATTAACGATTTAATACAACTTCCAATACCGTAAAATGGGGTGAATAGGGTAGAAACCGATTTTTTTCTTTGTTGACTTTTGCTGTGCCTACTCTAAAGTCCAACTATGGTTAAGTAGATTTTTATGACAGATCACAAATCATTTTTCCTACTGGTAATAAAGGAATGTTCGTAAACCACAGGCAATATTTAAAAAAATCCATTTGAATGTAAGCGCCCAAACTGCCCAAATTTTAGCTCATCAAAACTTTGATTTTGTCATGAAATTACACAACTGTGAGTAATTTCTGTGATTTCATTAAATTAATAATTTCATAAAGGTGCCAAGGACACAAAAATTAAGTAACGTTTATTGCTGGTTAAGATATAATCCATTAAATATGTTTCACATTTATTTTTTTTAGTTTTTTGGGGTTATTAGGGTCGTCTAAGGGGTCATTAGAGTTGTAGGATGGGGTGGATAGGGTCATATTATGGGGTTAATAGATTCATTAGCGAGGTGCATAGAGTCAACAAAGGGGGGAAAAGGGTTTTTGATATAGGGTTGTCACAAAAGAAGTTTGCGCTAATGAATTTATCATTTGGGGTTTAAGTAAGCCAATATTAGTACAGCTTTAATTTAAAAAATCATTTGTTAAAATGTTAAAAGATTCAAGTTATTACTTGCAACAACACCGAAATGTTGTTGCACCTTATGACTCTTTTCTTTCAGAAGCTACAAATAACCTATCATAAATTCTGTATTAATAATCACTAAACTCCTAAACGTTAATGAGTTCCACTATCAGCTTAGCTCCACACAATGTTGACCATCAGACATAACAACATATCAACATTGAGATTCTAGTACAAAAACACACGTGCTTATGAAATTTGAGGGTTTCTCTCAATTGCACCAAGATCAATATCATCAGATCCCGTCTTGGAAACTATGGGATCAACTAGAAGGTATAATCTCTAAGTAGGCGAAAAAAATTCAAATTGGTCTACAAATTACTGTGATATGAGGTAACATAGCCACACAAAAAAAACGAATTGATAACATCCTCCTTTTTTGAAGTCGGTAAAAAATATGTTTTATTTATTGTCAACCCTAGGTATTAACTCTATTCTCCCCAGTCTCGATTCTATTGACCCCGTGCCTGGGGTGAATAGGGTTTTGAAGGTTTTTTGCGATTTTCTCATAGTTTTGTTATGGGAACTTATGAAGTATTATACATCATTCAGAAATATAAATATCCGGACAAATAATAAAGTTCTCAAAATTCTCATTTTTTACTTATACGTAGGGTACTCCTAGATCAAAGTTGGAAAGTTACCCTATTCACCCCATTTTACGGTACCCGAAAATTGTTTTGTTTGTTGAAAATAGCGCTTATTTAAGCAAAGTAACGTCCGCTCACCAAAATGATGGATTGTGCCACAGAATTGACAGTTAGCTTTTTTAAGTCAGCGCTAGCAATTGCTTTTTGTAAAAAGAAAAGGCAAAGTGACGGTATTATCTGGGGGCACGGCAGTGCCCCCACCAAGTCGAGCAAAAAAGCGTCACGGCTGTACCATCCTTTTCTCGAAGCAATTCAGACCATTTTCGACCCCCTGTAACTTCGTTGTGGATAAAACTAGAAGACTGAAATTTTCAGGAACCATGCAACATTGTAAAGACACGGTATATTTCAAATTTCATTCAATTTTAACCAGTATTTTAAGAATTATAACGGGTCAAATTTCTTAATTTTGTCACTCACTGACTCATCGATCATCAAAATTCTAAGGCACTTCTAGCAGACCTAGAAGCTTCAAATTTAGAATATAAGTATTGTTTGGTGTATGAATCAAGGAAAAACTAAAAAATCTGGAAAATACTCCAAAGAAAATTAAGCCCCTACAGCCAAGTCTTCAGTTAAATTTTTCAATATTGACTTTATTCGTTACGATGTTTTACGGCAGTTATTATTATCGCGTGCGAAGCCGCGGGTTTAAGCTAGTCCCATATAAATATAGGCGCATGGTAGTGCCCCTGCCAAATCGAGCAAAAAATGGGTATTCCCGTCATGAAAACACGTGTAAATTAAATTATTTAATGCAAAAAACGTACCTACGTGCGTATTCGTACTTATTACGAGTGCGTAAGGTTGTGAATTAATTATTATACTACGCGCTGCGATGCTAGCGAGTGAGCGCGGGCCGTTATTATGCGCTGCGCGGTACTAGCGCGAGGACGCGGGGCGGGGACAGTGGCGGGGCGCGCGGAAAGATGAATGTCGCCGAGCGAGCTGTCGCGGTGCTAGCGCGAGGCGAAAAGATCATAAGTCAGAGAGAGGGCTTTAAGAAAATTCGTTGCTGGTAGGTATACAATAAGTAGAAGGTACCGAAAAGGAAAAAAGTAGAACTGTCTACAAAATACAAAAAGAAATGAGATCCCATCAAAAACAATACTTGTCAAAAAAACCAAGTCTCGCAACTCAGTTGTTCTGCGGTAAAAAGTTGTGAGATCCATGTAATACCAAGTCGGTTATTAATTTATTCAGTCTCTACTTAAGCGACTTTCTGTCTTAATACGTCCAGTCTCTAAGACCACGATCGTGGTCCATAACAATTGAAAATCAATTGTGTCTGGAATCTCCGTACTCGAAGCATTAAGTTGTTACGTAATAATTAACAGCATCTTATAGTGACGCATATCAATATTAAAATTCTTTAATGTTTTATGTAAATATATTGAGACTTGGCCATCGCCTGAAAACACGTGTAAATTCAATCGCCTGAAAACATATGTAAATTCAATTATTTAGTGCGATGGCCAAGTCTCAATATATTTACATAAAACATTAAAGAATTTTAATAATTGATATGCGTCACTATAAGATGCTGTTAATTATTACGTAACAACTTAATGCTTCGAGTACGGAGATTCCAGACACAATTGATTTTCAATTGTTATGGACCACGATCGTGGTCTTAGAGACTGGACGTATTAAGACAGAAAGTCGCTTAAGTAGAGACTGAATAAATTAACAACCGACTTGGTATTACATGGATCTCACAACTTTTTACCGCAGAACAACTGAGTTGCGAGACTTGGTTTTTTTGACAAGTATTGTTTTTGATGGGATATTTTCTGTGTTGACGGAAGCTATAATTTACATTTCGAATCAAAATTTATTTATTAAAGACTACATAGGTCCATGGGTTAGTATAAGTAGCATTATAAAAATAGGGGTTGTTAGTAAATACTTTTTAACGCGGGAATAATAGATTTTTTTTTAAATACTTTTTACTGTACCATGTACCTAAGTGGCACTCCGTACGAACGCGACCCGGAAATGGTACTGGTTCCGACTTCGGTCATCGTTCGCATGAAGTGCCTCATTATAGGCGCATGCGGATCATCTGCCACAGTCCACATGTGATTGCCTAGATGGCGCTAGGTATTTGGAGGTCGATTCTACCCTTTGCTTGGAGGCTGATGGAAAGCACTTTGAAAATATTAAATAAAAATGGTTTTATTTGCATAAACATTACCTATAGGTCAATTCTTGTGTTGTGTTCTTTCGCGCGACTTTCAGTGTCCCACGTAAACCTTCCTCTTGAATCACCATCGAAATACGTTACGTAGTTTTAAAAAATAAACTTTAAAAAAAAGTAAAAACCGACTTCAAAACCAAAATGCACTAAAAAGTATTAAATAAACTCTTCACCATTAAAAGGAAAGGAATCCGTTTTAGGCAAACAATTTCTTTTTGGAGTCGGTGCTGTGATAGTTGATGCTTGATGGTCAAAGTGATGGCACCGACTCCAAAAAGAAATGCCTAAAACGGATTCCTTTCCTTTTAATGGTGAAGAGTTTATTTAATACTTTTTAGTGCATTTTGGTTTTGAAGTCGGTTTTTACTTAATTTTTTGTAAAGTTTATTTTTTTACTTCATTTTCAGTGATTACATAAGAGGGGGGGGGGGGGGGGGGAAATGCACCTTATGATTCTATTTTTTAAGAAGCTACAAATTAACTATCATAAGTTCCGTCATTATAATTACTGAACTCCTAAGCGTTAAGGAGTTCCACCATCAGCTCAGCCCCACAAGATGTTGACTATCACACGTAACAACACGTCAACATTAAGATTCTAGTAAAGAAACACTAAGATCCCATCATCAGATCCCAAAATGGAAAAAATGGGACCAACTAGAAGGTACACCCTATAGGTAGGCGAAAAAATTTTTCGATTCGGTCGACAAACGACTGAGATATGAGGTAACATACATACAAAAAAAAAAAAAGATAAAAAAAAACATACAGTCGAATTGATAACCTCCTCCTTTTTTGAAGTCGGTTAAAAATATAAGCATACCTACATACATACAGACAGCGGGAAGCGACTTTATTTTATACTGTGTTGTGATAACTCCCACAATAACATTGATAATGTACATTATAAAAATAATTACATAAAGCTTATATGATGCAGATTCAAAACAATTAAGGAGAAACCTGTTTTTGGGGTAGGCCGTTACAGTAATGAAATATACTCTAAAAATACCCTATATTTTCATAGATTTGAATTTTATCCGAAATGGTAATGGCCGACAGAGAAAAAAGCTGATTTTATTATTTTTATATTGAACTACCTCTATAAACGCGTATTTTAACAACTTCATTTGTTACTTCTATCTTTGTAAACGTTTTGGTGATGTCAAGTAGGTACAGCGTGCGTGTTACTCAGTTTGAGTTAATTGAAAAATCTATATTTAATCTACATTTTAGTTTTTAACTTTTCTAATTAAAAACTAAAATGGGTGACATAACCTCAAATGTTTTCATTGAATTATTTTACTAGTTTGGCCATTGCATAACACCGTGAAAATTGGCGTCGTGAGATATCTCTATATAAATTGCTAACCAATTTTCAGCTCTGTAACGCCAGGCCCAAGTTTCTATGAAGTTCGGGTTTCTCCTTTACTTATTTTTATTGCAAGTCTTATACAGGATACGGAAAAGTAGATTGTTATACAAGGGGAGAAAGTGACCCATTTCACTCGAGAAGTTCTTGGCGCTCGAACGGAGTGAGAGCGCTAATAATTCGAGAGTGAAATGGGTGCTTTCACCCGAATTATACATACTATTTTTCATTTCGACTGTGAGGAAAAATAAATAAATTTATTTAGATATTATGTTGTTTGGCGAGAGATGAAATCTCAAGTTTTACATCACATATCAGTTTGTTTACTGTCGTTATACATAAAACACAAGATTAGAAGGACAGTAAAAGCACGGAAGACAACAGAGTACTACATAAAACGCGGACGATATCAAATATTTCAAATCATTGTTAAAAATATCGATCGATTTTTTCTCACAGACAATAATAATAGGAGAAGAACGCAACCTTTCGAAAACAAGGTTACTTGTTTGTCACCAAAACTACCACAGATTATGTCAAATTCCAGGTATAATTTTGCCTCATGAGATAGCGTTATGAATGACAGCTAAAGGTGAGAGTGAATAAGAAGATTAATGAACAACAAAAATTGCGGCAAGTCGCCTCCGCCTGCTCTATGCAATAATCGACCAAATTAAAAAATATATCGTCAAAGACAAACAAAGTGTGACTATTTAAAATGAAAAAAACCGGCCAAGTGCGAGTCGGACTCCGCACACTGAGGGTTGCGTGCCAACTTTAACTGAATTAGGGAATCCATTACTTCTACTTAGTCAAATACCATATTATTTTGTTGACAGCAAATATAACTTTGTTTTTCATAGTGTTTGTATGAAGTTATGTTTGCGGTTGTTGAAAATGTGCTATATCTCAAAAACTACTCGTTCGATCCCATCCGAACCAATTTTCGTTGAAAGTATTTGTTAAGACCTACATTACGTATTTTTTTTTCAAAATTTACACTTGCTTGGTTTAGAAATTAGATGGGGGGGACGCCCATTTTACCACTTTGGAAGCGTCTAGCTATGAGACGTTAGACTTTAAAAGAAAATGGTTTTAGAAACCTCAATGTCATTTTAAAAGACCTATCCATAGACACACGCTTAGGTTTGACAAAAAAAAAATTTTTTGGTTTTAGTTTCGTGTATGAGAGCCCCTACATAATTGTCATTATTTTTTATTTTTTGTATGAGAATCGGTAACCGGTTAACAAGATACATCTTCCTACCAAATTTCAATTGTGTAATGCTTATAGTTACAGAATAAAATGGGTGTGACATACGGACGGACAGACAGACAGACAGACAGACTTGACGAAACTATAAGGGTTCCGTTTTTACCATTCGGCTACGGAACCCTAAAAAAGTGACACTATGTATGGCGGGAAACCGTAATATATTTGTAGATTTTAAATTATAAAAAATTAGACCAATTGTAAATTTTTCAGAACAGTGACCGTAATAAACACGCTTGTAATGTTGAGCTAATCTTCAAAATATGAAAAGATTGTTTATTTTAATAATATAATGAATGTAACTCAATTATCTTTAGCTCCATGTCTGATCGTAGCAATTAAAACTAAATTACTTTCCACCCTAGGGATGGAAAAGCTATTTTCCACCCGTCTATCTTCACATGAAAGTTCAATTTTCCGAACAGAGGAAATGAAAAAAAATATGTGCAAATATCATTATAAAAATGATGTGCAAAAATATGTAAAAAATATGTGCAAAACTTTTCATATCTTAAAACTGCGTTTGTGAAGTTGTGCCTGTGTTGCATGTTGATATTTTTTAGAAGTATTAAGAATCAATATTTTGGGTCTTGGACACCTTCGTCAAATTCCTTTTTCGTCAGAAAACAAAATTAGGCTGTTATTTTTCGGAAGAAAACGGAATTCCTCTTTAGACAGAAAAACTTAGTTTAATTTTTACGTTATTTGTTTGTCACATGTATTACAAAATCAATCAGCTTAATCTAATGATAACGTGCCAATTGTCGTAACCGTCGCAGTCAGTCGTGAATTGTTATTTTCCCCTTCATGCAGCTTCTGACTATTTCTTTTCGACTTTTATCATTGTGTTGTTTTTTATCGATCTGAAACCTTTTGTATGCAAAAAAATTAAAAACTTGACAGGCGATTTCTTTCTGTATAGCGTGAATAGTTTCTAGTATGTTTGCTTTTCTCGGCAACTTTTTACTAAAGCGGCTATGCCAACCCTCTGCGCAGTTAGTTGTAGAATGCTATTCACTATAGGTACTAAAACTTTTGAATACTGTATTGGCCACTATTGCCTAACGAAAATGAACAAGATAAGAAATTATTAAAAGTGGCACCTTTGATGGGGCACCGAACATGTGAGGAGGGAGTAGGACCATGTGATGAGAACACGGATGCAGATTGATTGCTGAAGGGGAAGCAGCCGACTATGGAAGAGATGTATGGATTGTTTAGAAAAAATAATAATTTATAATTGCGAAAGGAGAGCATGATAAATAATAATATAATAATATTGGACACCGATCACATACATTGCTCTTATCCCAAAGTAGCTAATGCACTTGTGTTATGGAAATCAAACACAACGGTGGTACCACAACACCTAGACCGGAGACAATATAGAAAATTTCTACATTGACCCGACCGGAAATCGAACCCGGGTCCTCAGAGCGGCGACGTCTTGAAACCCAGCATGCTTAGCCACTACACCACGGAGGTCGTCACATTTTATGACTTGTGACATGACTGTGTGAAAGAGGAAACATTATATCATGTTTTAGAACCCGACGCATAGGTACACGTCTTAACATCGTGTACAGAGTAGCCAAAGATATTGTATTTAGAAGTAGATAACGCCTCGCGAACCCGTCTGATTAATGGATGTCAATAGATTTACATCTATCACATCAGACATCAGATTCGGAACAGGGTCTTAATAGAGTAGCTTTCTTAATATATTTTTTAAAGTATGTAGGTAGGTACATTACAATAGACTCGTTGGCCTTATTTTAAAATTGAGTTCACACTTTAGCTCGGTAGTGTATTAATCAACAAAAACATTTTACTTCAAACTATTTAACATTTAAAATATTGAATAATTATCCAATAAATGCAATTTAAATGTATCACGTGAAACGCCATGGCGTCAATATCAGTCACGTTCACTGCTAGGCATTCACGATCACGTGACCACATGTATATTATTTACAAATTAAATTAATTAAAATATTTACAGTCCTTATTTTACACCATAGCTATCTGGCATCATGTAAACAGGATGATTCCTTCAAATAACACGCTAATAGTGAGCGTACATGTTTTTTTCTACAATCGTGAGGATCATCCCTCACATGTGTTTATCAACAGTCTTTTGTTATACTTTTGTTAACGCGAGTGCCGGTGACCATTTGATCCGTGAGCGTCTACGCTGTTACTTTAAAAAAAATTGAAGGTGTAATTTATAGCTTTATGTATAACAGACATATTAACATAGATTTCCATAGACATATTTGTTAGGGTCGTGCGGGCGGGATTCGAACCCGCGACTGCTTATCTTTGTAGTCCGGAACGTAAACCACCACACTGAGACGGTCGTTAAATTATTATTAAAAAATATAGTACCAAACTACTCCATGTATAGCACTGTCTTAGAATATCGACCATGTTAGTCAGTGGGTTGGCTAAGAAACAAAACTCACTAATTTTATTGAAAATACTTCAATCATGAATCATTAAATACAATTTACTTAACGAAAATATGTTATTCGGACTGTTTTTTTTCTTTAGTTGAGTGTTTCTGCAGTTTTAAAGGCGCACTGAGGCATTATGACACTGACGCCATCAAAAACAGACTACGTCAAAATTATGACCCCAATTTGAAGTGATGTGTTGTTTAGCTGAGCCATCTTTTAGCCTTTCACCGGTGATCTAGTTCTTAATACAATATCATTGAGAGAAGCGCAATCAACAGCCGACATTTTTATTCTAACCAAAGCAGAATCTGCCTAAAAGTCCGTTTTCGTCAGAAACAGAACAACATAAAATTTATTCTGACGAAAGCGGTTTTTGACCAAAAGTCCGTTTACGTCAGAAAAAAACAGCCTAAAATTTATTCTGACGAAAAAGGAATCTGACGAATGTGTCCTCAGTCATATTTTTATAGCTATTGTACAGCTTGAATAGAAGACATTTTTAGTTATGTTACTTTAAGTACCTACCTACCTGGTATTTTTAGGACTCGAAAGTTGTACTTCATGACTTACTAGTTGAAATTGCCCCGCTGCACCTTAATATAATCTAGATACAGCAGGTATTGCAACATAATTATCAATTATGTTAAGCATAGATTACACAATTGAAGGCAAAACTATGTATATATCCACACCTTCATTTTGAGTGATTTACTTTCTTAGAAGACTAGGTAATTCACAGTTGGAGTGGTTGAACATTATTTTAATACATTTATGTGATTTTTTTTCATTAATGCCTATATCTTATTTACCTCGTCTTACCTCATTCAGTACCTGGTAACACCCAACCTCAAAACTAAAGTTTTTAATTATCAGGTAAACCACCGGTACAATAAGTTTTTTCCAAGTTCATTTTATTCATAATATTACTCCTTTATCACCCATTTTGGTAGTTTAAGAATTTATTTGTTTCGCAACGAAGCTCCATAATAAAATGGGCAATCTCTTTTTATTAAAATGTTACTTTTAGTATTATACATACAATACTTGGTACTAGACTTTTTTGCATTGGGACTCGTATGTATCTATTTATCTAAGTTTTGGATGATTGCGCTTGCTTTAAGCTTAATGAAAGAAAGTGTGGGTTTTTATGGTTTATTTATAACTTTACATCTTACTTAGCCCTCTTGGATTTGATCTTTCTCAGGTAGAACTCCAACTCCTTACCCTCAAGCACGTAGCCGTCGGCGCGTCCGCACTGGCCCGGCCGGCTCGCAACACATGCTGCGGAATAAGAAAACATTGTTAAACAATCATCTAAACAATAATGCTATTGACATACACGTAAAAAAGGGTCAGAGTAACTATGACAGTTAGATCACACAACTGCAAGACAGGTCCCAAAACGGTTCCCATCAGAGTGCAGTCTCAAAACTTCTCGATTACATCATACTATTGCCTGGCAAAAAAACAATCATACAAAATCTGTCAATACGCACCTAACAGACGTCCAGTGTGGAATTGCTCTTCAAGAGCGGCTTCAACTTTGGAGAGACGCTGCCTTGACAGGTATTTCTTGGCTGTCTTCTTGCTGCGTTTTTTATTGATGATGGCTTCTTCCGCCTCAGTCTGAAAGAAAATTTATTTAATAATATACAATTTCTGAACAGAACACAAAATTAATAACAACAACATTCAGTTGAGTTATACTATGAAAATCACAGTTTATGTTCATATGACACGCAATATAAATCATCACAATTCGTATTATATTCCATGAGTTGAATAAATGGTAAACTACTTTTTTTTTTATTTATTCAAAATGGTAATAAGAGGTTGAATTCAGGGCATGCCATGGGCCAATACAAATAAAAATTAAACTTAATCTAATTATCTCAGTAATGTCTCTTTCTATATATTACATTAGCTGTCAACTGTATCTGGCTGCTAACGTCTATGATTGATGGTGAACAATGACATGAGTGATTTATAAAACCCTCAGCCACGCTCACCATTTTTCTAAATTATTTTTTAGAAAGTAGACAGTAAAATTTTCTCAATTTCAAAATTTTGTAAATCTTTGAATTTTATTGTCTAAAGGGGCTAAAAATAATGTCTACTTGTATTTTATTTTTCATCCAAAGAAAAAATATTATTACGAAGTGTTTATTTTCAGCCCCTTTATACAGGGTGTTGTTTTGGTCAGTGACATCCAACTCAGGGATGATAATATGAGTTATGGTTATTGTAAAAAAAATGTTTTTTTGAAATTCTGAGCAAGTTTTATACCAGAAAAACTCTTAACATTAAAAAAAAAATACAAAACGAATGGGAAATCTAGCACCCTAGCGCGTAGCAAGCGCTTATATACGAAATACTACGCCATATCTAGTAAGCTACGAAGAGTCTACCTGGTGTTGGTGGTTTTGACTCTATCGCTGTACCGGATAAAATAATTGTGCGATTTTTCCATTTCAAAAAAAAATATTTTTTTTATATATATTTTTTGGCATCAGTATCGTTTGTACGTGTGATGGCTCCGGGGCGGGACCACCTTGAGATTGGCGAATTTAATATGCAAGAAAAAATGTAGATAATGCGTATATAATTGTATACTCAATTAAAAAAAATGTATATCTATAGATTCCTTGTAAAATCAAAATCAATGTGGGCCCGCTGGAGAGCATACTCACCAGCAGGCCCACCAGGATAATTCCGCTACCTAAGGATTTTTAAATTTCTTTTATGACATCATTTTAAAGTGGTCTTAACAATTTATAGACTAAACTAAATATGAAATTGACTACACATGAATTATACATTTTGCATTTATGGTGTCATAAAAGAAATATGAAAATCCTTAGGTAGCGGAATTATCCTGGTGGGCCCGCTGGTGAGTATGCTCTCCAGCGGGCGTACATTGATTTTGATTTTACATCAGATCTATCGATATATATTTTTTTAATTGAGTCTACTATTATATACACAATAACTAATTTTTTTCTTGCATATTAAATTCACCAATCTCAAGGTGGTCCCGCCCCAGAGCAGCACATTGATTTAATTATTACAGGAAAATAATAAAAATAAACCATACAGTTAAATAATGTCATCAACTAACTAAATAGCATATCACGCCAATACGTTCTGATAGAAAACTACACTCACTTACTCCTAAAGAAGACTGTGCCAATGCCTTTTTACCAGGCGTTTCTCTAATATTCCGGAAGCAAATTTAAAAGGAGTTGTAACAATTTATAGACTAAACTAAATATGGAATTGACTATAGTAGATTGTTCCGGTTCGGAAAAATTCATTAAACGGTTTAACTTTTCGTTCATCCAGGACAACCAACTCAAATTCGTTAAGATCTGCGTGCAGTGAGCGCATTGACATTTGTTTTTATTCAATAAAACTTATTTTGTTTATATATCCTATCAGATACGTACTGTGGTAATTGTTCGGCATATTTTTGGAAATTTTAATTATATTATATAAACAATGAAATGGCAAAAGGAATAATTCTGTACAATCTGATAATTATTCTAACCCATTTCGAAGAATATTCGTTTAAAAAAAACAAGTCGCGTTGCGATCGTCGCAAGCGGCCAGGAATTAACCGGTTTATTAAGGTTTACAGTATCACTCATTTGGTTCCGCTCCGGAACGGAATTTTACGATAAAACCGGTTTAACCGTTATAATACCGGTAAATCTTGAACCGGTTTCAAGCCCTGGTACAGGCACCCCTGAGTTGCTCGTCGCTGACCAAAACAACACCCTGTATTAAAATAAAAAAAATGAAGATTAAAGATTTATTAGGTTCCGTAATTTCGTGCGAATTTTTAGGGTTCCGTAACCGAATGGCAAAAAACGGAACCCTTATACAGGGTGACTTTCAAAACATAGGCAAAAGTAACTAAAAACCTACTCATTATTTATAATGCCTTCCGCATATAAAATTAAAAACAATAAGGGTTAAGCTTTTTTCTTTTGGGCTAGGGAACCCTAAACACAAGTGATTAATTTGATCTGTATTTCGTGAGATTAGCTTGTAGAAAATCAAATTCTCCAGCTTTATTAAATTAGCACAGATAGTTAGTTCCTTAAGATAACCACACTACAGCCCGGGACTATGGATAGATTTTTAAAATGACATTGAGGTTTCTCTAAAAGTCTAACATTCAGTTTCATTTAAGTTTAAAACTGAGCAAGTGTGAATTTTGAAGAAAATACATGATGGAGATTATGACTAAGACAAGTTAACAAAAATTGGTTTGAACTAGATCAAACTAGTAATTTTTGAATAAAGCACATTTTCAATAACCGCAAACATAACTTTGTTTCCGATACAAACACTACTACACAAAACAAAGATATTTGCTGTCAACAATATATTGTGGTATTTTGGGTAAGTGGAAGTAAGTAGATCTCTAATTCAGGTAAAGTTGGCATGGAACCCTTAGTGTCTAACTCTTTGGTTTTTAAAATAGTTTTACAAATACAACAAGTTTTATGGTTGAAAAAATTAAAAGGCTAATGTTTAATACAGTTACTGAAATTTTGTTAACTAGCCTAATGAGCTACAATTGAGCCCTAAATATAATGTAACAATGCATAGGTACTAGAAACATAGCCTCATAACATTTCTGAAGTTATAGTCAATTGATATTATGATGAGTGCTGAGATATTCCTTGACATGACACATTCTTCCGTAATACTACATTCCAAGAACGAAAATATAATATTACGAAGTAAATAAATAGTAAAGAAAAACTATATTCCTGCCAAAATAAAACAATGCCTTATGGTGGATTAACATTTAAATTAATCTACTGTGAATGATTTGTAATTTATTGTTTCTTACAAAAAAATAAAATTATGCATGGAACAAAACTGCAGACTATAGTGATTGCCAAAACCTTATCGCTTATCGGTCTAAAAAAGTGTATGTTTGAATAATCAATAAGGTCGTAATAATCACTATATTTATCTATAAAAACCACATGGAAAATATTACTGCTATTGATTATTAAGGTTTATTTATTTAAATGAATGGTATCATACTTGTTATTGTTTCACTTCTGTTCTACTTGTTTTCAACAGAATTATCTGTCAAAAATATTAATAATTATATGTTACATTATAGGCCCTGAGCCTGGAAAAGAATTTCAAAATGTAAAAAATTTAATTACAACGAAAAAAACGTAAGACACTAATAGATTACTTTAACCAAAAAATATCAGTTCAATTACATCACTAATAATGTTAAAATGACAATGTCTCAGCAATCATCAAAATAAATAGACCAAAGTGAGTGGTCTATAGTACAGTTTGATCAAGCAACGGAAAATACCCATTGTGTATAATGAATACTTACCAGTTTAGCTCCCTTCTTCCTACCCAAAGGTAGAAGGTAGTGAGACTCATACCACTGCCTGAAAGGTGTGGCATCAACAACCACAATTGCATTCTTCACTAGAGTCTTGGTACGCACTAACTCATTGTTGGATGCGTTGTAGACAACATCAATGATTCGGGACTTGCGAGTGGCGCCTGAAAATTATAAACGTATCATGTGTTATAATAACAATGCGAATGTAACCAATAGGTAAGAAAGTACATAAAAACGACTTACATTCTGATCCCCATGAGAAGTTACCAGTATCGAGACGCAGTGCTCGGTACTTGGTGTTACCACCACGTGAGCGCACTGAATGAATACGCTGTGGGCCAAGCTGTAAGGAAAATTATTGAATTCAAAATCATGCTACATATACTATAACTTGTGTTAAGTGATTCTTCAAAATCATCAAATGATAATGATATTTTAATTAAAGTTATACTTTCTTTCAAAAAGTTATAATGTAAAGAAATGGGACAAGGGAGGTTAGAAAATGTTTTTTTGTACATACTTTGGTGTTGGCGGCAGGCCGACCCAACTCATACTTCCTCTTCTTGCGGATGGGTGCACGCTTGCCACCCGTAGCCCTCCGCTTATGCCAGTGGTCACGACTGATACCTAAACAAAGTATGATTTAGTGATGACTTCCACTGTGCCGAAATAAGTTTACTTACAAAACAGTCAGTCAAAAAATTTTATCTTTTTCACATCTAGGCATTACAACACATAAGATATTTACATGTTAACAACGAAACACTAGCAAAATAAGCAAGATTTTTAAGGATTAGGACGAATTAACAAAATTTACTCACCCATCTTGACTGGGTCGAAATGGAAAAGGTTTTGACAGATGAAACTAATATAACTCTCTACTTCTGTAGTCTATGGTTTGTAGTCTACGAGTGCGACAAAATCTTTTTCAAACGGGTTTTTTACTAAAATCCGATATTATATTACTCAAATGTAAAAAATTGAATTTTCTTCGAAAGTTTTTGTAATATGTCGCAATCAGTAAATAATCTTTCGAAGACATTAATTTTTTATTAATGAACAAAGTTAGGATCGCTAAAAAGGGCGCCCTTTTTCAAAGAAAATGTTCACTTTACGCTTTAACTACTTAGTTATTGCAGTAAATCATAATTGCGCTTAGAATAATCACAAAATGTTTACTTATTATCTGAAAAACAGAAAATTAAATTACTAGCACAATGAAACGACGTGAGAAATCCTTTGTCAAGGAAAAATCAGGAAACAAAAGAGAACTCAATTAATATGTCTACAACAAAAGTCAACATTTTCAAACGTAAGTTTTTAAATACAACATAGAGGTTCATACAGTGTCAAAAGTTATGAGATCTCATGTAGAGCCAAACTTCTTATCTAACGCGCCTTAACTCTACTTCATTATTATTCTTCAAAATATTTACAAACCTTTCAATTTACTTAAAATAATGTGATTTGCCCATTACGCTGCTATGAAACATTAAATTACAAAAAAAAAAAACCTTTGACAGGAGCGAAACGGGCAAACCACATTATTTTAAGTAAGGTTTAAGGTTTGTGAAGATTTTGAAGAAGGTTTGTGAAGTAAAGTTAGAGCGTGTAGGGTTCCACCAAATTTAAGCTTCATTTAAAAACTCTTCCCAAATAATTTTTTGAGAAGATTTTTGAATGAAGCTGTACATGAAAACACCAAGATTGTCTACGCAAAATATCAAAATTAATGTAAATGTACTTACATAATAAATAATCTTAAACATTTCTTAGCATAAAAGTATATCTGAAACACTGAGTAACAGGGTGCATTACTAAATACATAACACTTTGTATAAATGTTGTATTAATATTGAAAAAAAGCAAAATTATAAATTTTGAAAAACCTGCGACGTTAAAAATTAAGTTCTTACTTGCAAAAACGTTTAATTAAAATTTTCCGCCGACTAAAATGCGTAAGCGTACCTACCTACTAAAATATTTATATACTTATATAATTAATACTAAACCAAGTATTTCATAGTCATAAGTAGTAATTTGGGACGTAAGGGAGCTTGACCAAGACCATAAGCTCCAAGCTAACCTCACCTTCACGTGGTGCGTCCTGTTTATACAGACGAGACTCTGGCGACCGAAAAATGGCGGTATAACCATCCAATGTAAGGCGCAGCTAAATGTTAGACTGTGACGGGCAGCAGCGTCACAGCTGCAAGGGGCTGCGCCTCTGCGCTCGCCAACCCGCCTGCCAAGCGTGGCGAGTATTGGCAAAATCCCCTCACGTGATGATAGTATACCAGAAAACCAGGCCCCCAGTCTCCGGCAGCCCCGCTATTCCTGACTTTGGTAGCGGTCACGGTAACGGCGGGGCAGGGCAGGGGGTGTTAAGAATCCCCGGAGGCGATCGCGCTGCCACCCCCGACGACAACTGGCCCTGGTAACGTACAACACGTGTACACTGAGGACAGATGAGAAGTTGCTCGAGCTGTAGGAAGAAATGAGCAGGTTACACTGGGACATAATGGGTCTATCAGAAGTCCGTAGAGAGGGCGAGGACACGATAACTCTACAGTCCGGAAACCTGCTCTACTACCGGGAAGGCAACCAACGAAAGTCCCAAGGTGGTGTCGGGTTCCTCGTTCACAAGTCCCTCGTCAACAATATCGAGACCATCGAGAGTGTGTCGAGCAGGGTAATATACCTTATACTCAGAAAATCCAAGAGATATTCGCTGAAGATCATACAGGTATATGCACCGACCTCGAAACACCCGGATGAAGAGGTGGAGGAAATGTATGAGGACGTAAGTAGAGCCATACATACTTCCAAAACCTATTATACTGTTGTAATGGGGGACTTCAACGCGAAACTGGGTAAGCGAGGCGAGAATGAGTTGAAGGTGGGACCTTTTTGATACGGGCAAAGGAACGCCAGGAGAAAGAGGCTGGCCGACTTTCTGGAGAAGGAGGGACTCTTTGCGATGAACTCTTTCTTCCAGAAGCCGCCTCAAAGGAAGTGGACTTGGTTGAGTCCCGATGGCTTCACGAGAAACGAGATTGACTTCTTCATGACCTCCAAGAGACGGTTATTCAATGATGTATCCGTGATCAACAGGGTGAAAACCGGAAGCGATCACCGAATGGTTCGAGGCATATTGAATATAAATGTCAAATTGGAAAGATCCCGCCTGATGAAGTCCACGCTCCGACCGACTCGTGCTCATATCCAAAATCCCGAGAGCTTTCAACTCGAGTTGTCAAACCGCTTTGATTGCCTAGAAAAGAAATTAACAACGGGTTTGTGGAAACTGTTCAAACGGTGGGGTCTAAGTATTTTAGGCCTGGCCGTAAAAATAGACCTCAAAAACTGTCGGTCCACACTCTCGACCTTATGGCAAAACGTCGATCTATGGCACTGCAGACTTCCGTTAATGCTGAAAACTACAGGCAGCTCAATAGACAAATATGGAAGTCCCTGCGACACGACATTCGTTGCTTTAACACTAATAGTGTTAAAGAAACGATAGAGCGGAACCAAGGCTCCAAAGTGTTTGCAAGGGACATGTCTATTGGGCAAAGCCTGTTGACGAAGCTTAAGACGGAGGACGGCAGTGTAGCGTCGACGAAAGCAGAGGTTTTGAGGGAGATCGAAAGGTTCTATGGGCAGTTGTACACCTCAGTAGCCAAACCCGTTGATAGCTCGGCCAGAGACCCACGAGCTATCCTGACCCGTCACTACACCGAAGACATCCCGGACATCAGCCTCTACGAGATTAGGATGGCCCTTAAACAGCTCGAAAACAACAAGGCACCTGGCGAGGACGGAATCACAGCAGAGCTTCTGAAGGCGGGTGGAACACCGGTACTTAAAGTCCTTCAGAGAGTCTTTAATTCCGTGCTGCTAGAGGGCATCACGCCTGAGGCATGGAACAGGAGTGTGGTGGTGTTGTTCTTCAAAAAAGGAGACAAAACCTTATTGAAGAACTACAGACCCATCTCACTCCCTAGCCATGTCTACAAGCTGTTTTCAAGGGTCATCACGAACCGTCTCGCACGTAGGTTTGATGACTTCCAGCCTCCCGAACAAGCCGGTTTCCGAAAAGGCTATAGTACCATAGACCACATTCATACGCTTAGGCAAATTATACAGATGTCCGAGGAGTATAATATGCCTCTATGCTTAGCGTTTGTGGACTATGAGAAGGCCTTTGATTCGATCGAAACTTGGGCGGTGCTTCAGTCTCTGCAGCGGTGCCACATTGACTATAGGTATATAGAGGTGTAAAGGTGCCTTTACAATAACGCCACCATGTCGGTCCGAGTACAGGAGCAGAACACGAAGGCGATTCCTTTGCGGAGAAGTGTGAGACAGGGAGATGTCATATCTCCGAAACTGTTCACAGCGGCATTGGAAGAGGCCTTCAAACTTCTGGAATGGGAAGGAATCGGCATCAATGTTAATGGTGAATACATCACACACCTCCGATTTGCCGATGATATAGTTGTTGTGGCAAAGACGCTGGACGATCTTGGCACTATGCTCGAAGACCTTGACCGAGTATCCCAACAAGTGGGTCTTAAAATGAACATGGAAAAGACGAAAATTATGTCGAACTCCCTTGTCGTACCCACTCCAGTATCCGTTGGGAACTCAACTCTCGAAGTTGTCGACGAGTACGTCTACCTGGGACAAGTGATCCAATTGGGTAGGTCCAACTTCGAGAAAGAGGTCAATCGACGAATCCAATTCGGCTGGGCAGCGTTCGGGAAATTGCGCAAGAGTGTCTTTTCATCTCATCTACCTCAGTGTCTGAAGACGAAAGTCTTCAACCAGTGTGTATTACCAGTGATGACATACGGATCCGAAACATGGTCTCTTACTATGGGCCTTATAATGAAGCTCAAAATCACACAACGAGCGATGGAAAGGGCTATGCTGGGTGTTTCTCTACGGGATCGAATCAGAAATGAGGAGATACGTAGAACAACTAAAGTAACGGACATAGTCTTGAGAATCAGTAAGCTCAAGTGGCAATGGGGGGCACATAGCGCGAAGAACTGATGGCCGTTGGGGCAGGAAAGTTCTAGATTGGAGACCCTTCGACCAGAGACGCAGCGTGGGACGTCCACCAACAAGATGGACAGACGACCTTATAAAGATCGCAGGATCAAACTGGATGCAGACTGCTAGTGATCTGTCGCTGTGGAAAGCCGTGGGGGAGGCCTATGTTCAGCAGTGGACGTCCTTTGGCTGATAATGATGAAGTATTTCCATCGGGGCTGCCAGTATCTGCCTTATAATAAAAAAACAAGTATAATTCTTATTCTCATAACCTGGTTTTGTAAAAAAAAAAGGTAGATAAATCTCTTAGTACGCTCAGGCATTTTATTTAATTGTATTTTCGCAACAATGCTTGGTACTATTACGACTATCTTAGAATTATCGCCGATAAATTAGAAATACATTGAAAAAAAACTATTCAGAGGCCGGACACAAAACCCGATCCAATGAATATACCCATCCCTGTCACTCATACCAGCCCCCTTACTCTGGACACGAAACCCGATCCAATGTATATAGCCATCCCTGTCACACGCGTACACGGCCTGGTGTGAGTGACAGAGACGGGTTAGATCGGGTTTTGTGTCCAGAGTAAGGCCTCAGGCCGTGTACGCGTGTGACAGAGATGAGTATATTCATTGGATCGGGTTTTGTGTCCAGAGTAAGGGGGCTGGACATAAATGGGAACATACGTATGAAAGAGATTAGAGCGAGATAACGAGTGAGACTCTAAAATTGGTTAAGCAAATGAGCCTCACTTCAAAGTGGCGACTAATCTTTAACTTAAGCTGGAAACACATAATCGGACGCGGCTTACGGACGCGGCTGTAAGCCGCTACTGATTAGTGTGCACAGTCTTTTCGGACATAGCTTGCAGACGCGTTTTTTTTTAAATTTACAAGTTTAACATCCTCCTCGGACGGAGCCATACCGTACGGAAAATTCTTCATTAATAAGTTCAATATTTACACTTAACACTACAAAACTAACACTAAAATAGCCTTTTTTTTTAACGTCAGGAAATGCCAATTACGCACCGTACCTCTCCGTCGGGGAACGGAGGGGCGTGTGTGGGACTCCCCCGAATTCGGGTATACCCAGTAAAACCTGACGACGTCCGCCGCGTTTGGTGGCTTTGACAGCAGGGGCCGCGGTGTCTCAACAGTCCCGCGACCCTTGCAAGCGCAACCTCCACCCTCTATCAGGAGGGCGGATGTCCACGGAGTGGGGCGATCCCACTCCCGACAGCACACTGGCGCCTCAGGAAGGTCCCTTGTAATTGGACGGAGGTGTCCCCACACCGTCTGTCCGAAACCCTCCCGACGAGGCGAGCCACGCCCGACGGCAAATGCACGCCGAGCTCGCCCAGAGGACCAAAGTCTTCAGGACATCCCCTGCCTCCTCTGATACACCAGAGGGGTGCCGGGAGTCCAAGGACTTTTAGTGAGCCGCCGCTCGATGCGAGACAGACGCGACTCACTATGGGCACTGCCGCCCGATACGGGAACAGACGCAGCGGCACTCTCCACGGAACATCTTGGCTTCACCTGCCACTGGATTGCGACAGGCTACTAAGCCCCCTGGCCACGACAAGGCGTGCTCCATTTGAGGGGGAACACTAAAATAGCCTAGCCTAACCTAACTCATTGAAATGCGGGGCTGGCGTTCGCATTATAATGCTCAAGAAAGAAATTTAGCACGAGAATAACGATTCGAATGAAAGAGTATAAAACCAGAATCAGAATATTTATTTGAATAAAAACGCATTACACATTTACCTTTTTTTATACTATTCTATTTCTACAATAACAACAGGCTTAGATTTTAATGATACCCTAATTTATTCAAATAATTTAGCCAAAGAACGCAACCTAAACCTTGTTTTATAAAGAAATTCTCTGTTGCATGCGAACACACTATATGAATCGTTGATCCATTTCGAAACGCGTGCTAGCTTTCGCGTGGACCGCGTCCTTCTGACGCAAAGACGCGTCCTGCACCCCGTGCATATCGTCCGCGGACGTTTTCGGCTGACAGAAACATCCGGCGTGCCAGATTGCTGTCGGACGTCCGACAGCTGAAGGTCAGCCCAAGGTTACGTCCGATAGTGTGAACGGCTCAGTGTACATTCATTACCTAGATACCTTTAAGTCGCGGCTTACTGCCGCGTCCGTCAGCCGCGTCCGATAATGTGTTTCCAGCTTTAGGCTGGTTTTAGTGTCTTGCAGACCGCTAGCACAGATCGCTCCGTTTGTGAAGTTTTTTTATTCAAATCATAGAATGGCATATTTACGACCGTTTTTAACGTAAATACATTTAACTGCCAACTAAACACGAACATAAAAAAGTTACGTATTAATTAAATATTAATTTATTGCTCAATTAGGTAATTAAGTATACATTTCGAGTTTATGATTATTTATTTTTTAAGTTAAAAAAAGTTTTTTATTTTCAAAAAATAAATCGCATGAGTCGATACTACTAAAGGTAAACTTCCTGCTGCGGAAACAGGTTTTCCCAAAATAAAGTATCTAGCCAAAGTCCCGTGTACATCCGGGCGTCTGAGCCAGTCTTCTAGAGAGATCTAGCATATCTAGGCTGATAACGAATCGTAAGTGACGGATATATCCATGTTTCATCGTAGGTGACGCTATAGTTTTCTTGGAAAATCAAAAAAACTAGGCTCAGACAGCCAGAATTTCGCATTTTATGACTTTCCAGAATCAGATATCAACTATCAGAGAGTTTCAGGGCGCTTTTATCCGAAGTATATTCATCCATTTTAATGCAGTACTTTTTGAGAAATCGTGATAAACGTGTGGCTCAGACAGCCTGATATCCGGTCGTCTGAGCCAACTTGTTTTTATCTACATTTCACGAAATGCTATGTTTCGCACAAATGTTTTTAGGATTTACTGATGTGACGACGTTAGTGACAGCTCTCGACCAGGTTTGAATCTTCGTGACGCACGCGTTTTGGAGAAATTGAGAAAAAGCTGCTGACTCAGACAACTAGATGCTGGCTGTCTGAGTCACGCTACCCTTAATGACGCCATCAAAAGAGCTTTTGCCACCATTTATGTTCCTTCCACGAGGTTTGGTCCGTGACGATGGCAAGAGACCCATCGGGTCATCTTGCCATCGTCACGGACTCACGCTTATTCCCTGGGAACGGGGTCGGGCCTTAGTTTGGGATTCAACTTGTGTCGATACTTTGGCCCCCTCCCATCTCAGAGAATCAGCCCTTAAAGCTGGAACAGCAGCGGAGTTGGCTGAAAACACCAAGCTTCGCAAGTACGTCTCACTTGCAAGTGATTATGAGTGTTTGCGCCGTTTGGCGATGAAACATTTGGACCGTGGGGACCCTCTGCTAAATTGATGTTTAAAAATTGCGCCAAAATTAAATTCTGTAACAGCCAATAATAAAGCTGGCTGGTTCCTGGCTCAAAGGATTAGCATAGCTATCCAACGCGGCAACGCAGCCAGCATCATAGTCTCCTTGCCGCAAGGACCTGGTTTCGTTTTTGATAAGGTAGTTTTTTTTTATGTTGCATTTAATATATGATATACATCTGATAAAACCATTTTAGTTTAATGTAAATAATACTACTCGTATACACACTCGTATATATAGGTACTATACTCTTCATAAAATCAATAAAGTCTACGAACTAAGTAGAAATCCACAAGCACAAAACTTATTTGCTTTATTGAAACAAAATAAAAGTTTCCTGTCCTGTGAACATAAACTTTATAAGAAGATAAACTATAACTGTGGTGATAAACATGACAGGTCCAAAGGAAAAGATTTTATTTAATTGTTTTCGTAAGTTGGTCCCTACGGACCTCTCTAACCGCCATATGCATTGTTATTTACTAACTTACATTTTTATTTATTATGTATACATTTTATATCATACATATTAAAACTTTCTTGTTAAATTTAACAAAAGCCTTTGAGCTATAATGTCGTCGAGGATGGATCATAACTGATCAGTAATAGGGCGGATTTCTCAAACGTTGTCCGTTACGTAATGGAATTCCACAATATCGAAAACATTATTTTTCCTGTATTTGTGTCTAACTGGAACATAATAATAAATTTAACATTACGTCACTTTTGGTTACAATGCACCTCACAACAATGTCGGTTATGCTGCTACGACACGACGTGAAATAATTCTTTATTATAAAATATGAAATATATTGTATAGTCTTTTTTATTATTCTTTCAGGTGCAAATATGATAATATTACTTATTAAATTGTTAAATTTAATATCACAAGAACATAAGACACGTCACGGTAATGGAAAGTGTCGTGACGAAAAGGAACTTTATGGCAATGGTCACATTGTATTGAAAAAGGGCAATTTAAAGCTAAGTAATACCGAATAATATGTAACAAATTTTTAATATCATACTAGAATAATAAAATCAGTATTCCTATGAGGAGATCCAAAATCACAACAAAAAGCAATTGTAACAAACTATGCTTTGTAAACCTTTAAAAATTAAGTATGATTAACACTTCGTTGCATTATTTATTATTAGTACGCTTATTCTAAGTAATTTAATATGATTAAGGTTCGTCACATGTCTCTTTCTTTTCTTTTTGTTTCTTTTTTTGTTCTCTCCACTTTTTTATTCTTTCCTGCTTTTAGTCCTTAGTAAAATCATCATTTTTTTTTTTAGGATTTTTTAAGTCTAATTAACTCTTTTTTTATGTTTTTCATATTTTTTTTGGTCCAGTTTATTTTTTTCTTAATACTATTTAGACCTTTACTATCAGCGGCAGCATCATCAACGCCCTTTTGACAATCTAAAATAATAAAAACGTTGTGAATAATCATACATTATTGCAAAAGGTGTAAAAAAAAAAGTAGTGCACCATCGAATACGCAACATCTAGTTAAATGAAGATTAGTTCTATTCCTTAGAAGAAGTTAGAAGTTCTATTCCTTGTGAACTTAACTTAAGAATTCCATTACGTCACTTTTTTTCAATCCCATGTATGTCACGTCACGTAATGGACGTGACGTATCCCAATCATCGTCAATGTAGTGCAAATTTTGAATAAATTTGGGCAAATGCATACAAATAACTAAAATTCATCATCTAAAGAAAAAACACAAAAACAGATAGCGTAAAAAAAACAACAATAAAGAGTAATCTTACCTTCAAAATCGACCATTCGTAATGGAACTATAATTTTGACTTCAAACACGGATTTTGGCGAGACTGGCTGTCAAAATTGAAATATGGCGGTCGTGCATACGATAAAAGTGTTGCGATTTATCATAATAAAGTCACGTATGGTAGTATTTCACATCTGAACTGGACAAAAATACACCGTGACGTCTTGTGGAAGTTCCACCCAACACAATTCTAATGACCACAAAAATCATTAATTTATTTGTTGTTTTGATAAAATGTGGTAATATGTAAATAACAAATTTACTGCTGGTTTATATGACCTTTATATAAAACAAATGAAACCTACGGTAAGAGTGACTGCATTGCAAAAATATACATCATATCTGTGACGGTTGGCGGCGGACATTCGAAATTTCGATGGTTTATATTTATTTATCTATGTTTTTCTAATGTTTAATATTAATCTTTTTATTTTTTTCTTATTAAATCGTTAGTATATTTGTTCATTCCATCGTTGAATGTTAGGAAAATATGTTTTGAAGCAATACTTCGCTAAAAAATAAATCATAAGATATGGGAGACACAGATTTTATACGGACAACGTTTTCAAGAGAAGAGTGATAAAGCTATTTAGCTTTATCACTCTTATCAAGAGAAGAGTGATAAAGCTATTTAGCTTTATCACTCTTCTCTCGAAAATGCCCTAATTAAGGGTTTCGGGAATACTTCAGTCGGTAGCGCATTCCATTCTTTATCCGTCCGCATCAGAAATATTTATCGGAACCGTTTAGTGCGCATTGATGGCATGTCAACGACACAAAGATGGCGTGCGTCTCGTGTTCCGAAGGTGACATAAGGCTAGCTTAGTAATTTATGTTCGTAATAATAATAAGCGGTCCCAGCGAACTGCCGTTTAAGGTTTTATGGTTATTATTTTGCACCCAAAAAAGCAGGAGATGATTAGCAGAATGATTTAAATTGGTTATTGCACCTTGTCCCAAATGGGCCGTAATCATATGGGACGAGTTGAAGAATGAGCAGGTAGTATGTATTTAATACCGAAAAAGTCTTATATTCTAGTAACCAGCTGGAACTAGCGGTTATATTCATATTTTCAAATAAAGGGTATTTTTTTTCCTGGAATACCCCATACTTAATTAACATATTTTCCTTCAGCGGCGTAGTTATTGACTAAGTAATTAAATATTTAAATAGCAGGAGGAAGCATCCGCCTTGATATGAGGCGCTTTTGCTTACATTTTCTACTAAATTGTCTTTCCGTTCCCAATAAAAAGTGCGAAGTGTGGCCACCCAAATGCATCAATGGATAGGAAACATTTGAATTTAAAATGCTTATAACTTTTGATTGGCGGCATATAGAGCCGTCACTTACGATTTTTTGTACTAAGGGGCCGCGTCACATCAGATAAGATGAGTTTTCAGCTTCGTACAACACCTGGAAGTCAGCAGCTTTTTCTCAATTTCCCCAAAACGCGTGCGTCACGAAGGTTCAAATCTAGTCGAGAGCTGTCACTAACGTCGTCACATCAGTAGGTATATCCTAAAAACATGTGTGCGAAAAATAACATTTCGTGAAATATAGAGAAAAACAAGTTGGTTCAGACGACCGGATATCAGACTGTCTGAGCCACACGTTTATCACGATTTCTCAAAAAGTACTGCATTAAAATGGATGAAACTACTTCGGATGACCGTCACCTACGCGTCAGATGACATTTTGTAAGAAACAGCACCTCGAAACCCTCTGATAGTTGAGATCTGAAAAGTCAGAAAATGCAAAATTCTGGCTGTCTGAGCCTAGTTTTTAGGGTTCCGTAGCCGAATGGCAAAACGGACCCTTATTCCCCGTCCGTATGTCACAACCACTTTATTCTGTAACTATAAGCATCACACTGTTGAAATTTGGTAGGAAGATGTATCTTGTTAACCGCTTTACGATTCTTGTACAAAAAACAATAATACTTAAGGGGGGGGGGGGGGGCATACATGAAATCAAAACCGCAAAATTTTCTTTTAATCAAATGGGCGTCCCCCCCCCCATCTAACTTCTTAACTAAGCTAGTGTAAATTTAAAAAAAAAAGTACAATGTAGATCTTAACAAACACTTTCAACGAAAATTGATTTGGACAGTATTTTGCAATCAGTTTTTGAGATATAGCACATTTTCAACAACCGCAAACATAACTTTGTTCTTCATACAAACACTGAGAAAAACAATTGATTTTCCACGAAAACTATTGCGTCACCTACAATGAAACCTGGATATATCAGCGTCACTTACGATTCGTTATCATCCTAGATATGCTAGATTTTTCTAGAAGCCTGGCTCAGACGCCCGGATGTATACGAATACGAAGTCCCGAGGTAGAGCATCACTTATGTAGGCTATCCGAATCACCCCTATGCATGTTTTACAATTTTTGATAGTTTTCGAGTAATTATTTTTAAATTTCTATGTAAAGGCACTGTTTTGGTCACTTTGGCGCGATTAATTACGATACATGCCTGACCTTTTTTTTCATTTTTAGGTGAATATTGGGACGTGCTGATGAAAAAGATGACAACGCGTATAATTTTTTGGCTGAAATATTTACTCTATCCACACTCATATTATAAATGCAAAGATGCGTGTCTGTTAATTTTAGACCTATGTACTGTCGAGGTCTGTCGCACCTTAAAGAGCCAAAATCTTTTTCACTTAGCGTCGTTTTTGTTTGGAATGACGCCCGTTATTGTGTCGGTTTAAAAGTTTTTTCTAAAGTGGTCAGTATGTAGACACGAGAGCGAGAAAACGTGACCGTACTTTAGTCGCTGTATGGTTTATTTTTGTAATACTTCAGATGCAGTGATCAGTTCAATCTAACCGAGATAGCAATTTTGAGGGATAAATAAATCTACATTGTATTGTTTTAACATAAATTTAAGAAAAGTTGGATAGGCCTCCCCTACGGTTTTCACACATGCCCACAAGCGCCCTGCATCCAGTTTGTTTCTGAGATCTTTACAAGGTCGTTCGTCCATTTTGTCGGTGGACATTCTACGCCGCGTCTTTGGTCGAATCAGTCTCCAATCTAGTAATTATCTGCCAAAGGCTATCAGTTATTCGCGCCATTAGCCGTAGCATGCGCCATAGTTCGTCAACGTATCTCCTCATTTCTGATTTGATCTCGTAGAGAAACACATAGCATTGCCTACTCTTTCGCTGGCTGTGTAATTTTGAGCTTCCTCATAAGGCCCATACATACCTATACAGGGTGTAACAAAAAGGCGAAATAAAATTTAAAGGACGTGTAGAGTAGTAAATGTGTAGTTCCCTTGCAAAACCACAAATTTGTGCGTGTATAAATTACTGAGTTAATTGATGCTAATAGTACATTATGATACAAGTGTGCAAAGTTGACCATTATATACAAGGCGATATTGTATGCGCACGAGCGAAAGTGAGTGCGCCATAAGAAAGCCGCGTATATAATGGTCACAGGCACACGCGTATCATACGACGTTTTTCAACACACTTGCGAGGAAAAAACAAGACTCTTCATTTACCAAGTTTTTAATTATTAAAACATTTACTCGTAGTAAAAATACATTTCACTCGACTTTGATGGCAAAAGACTATCGCACGCGTTTTTCGTCTCGTTACGTATGACCGCCAGAGTTAATAATAGGTTTTCTTCATTTTCTTTACTTGAAATAGACATTTTCGTTAATATTAAACTTCACAATTAATTCAAACTTCGTCACAGCCGACAATTACCTATTTACGAAAAATGGCGCATTGTTTTTTTTTCTTGCCGCGATACCGATGCGCGCAAGGCTAAGGGCGAACTAGATCGGCCAACAGCCAAGATTAAAAATCTAATAATTCGTGTTAAAAACACAAATTACAGAAAAATTAAATGAAAAATCTGGATTTGCCATTTATTTAAATAAATACTTATGTAGAATACTGTTATTTTTCGCATAAATAATGTTTGTTGCTAAAATAAAAGTTATAAACCGACTAAATTACATAGCTTCTTCTTCTTACTTACGACTTGGTACTAGGGTACAAACCTAAATTGGTCGGGTTAATAAACTAAAGGCACTAGTGCAATAATATACCGAAAAAGCACGCGTGTTAATATCTAGGATTATGTGCCAAAAATCTGTGGAACAAAAACGTCATTTTGAGCAAGTGTGTTGAAAAGTTTTAACAAAAACTTTTCGGTGACAACCTTAAATATCAGCTGTTAGGTGTGTGTGTGTGTATGTGTGTGCGGCGGGCGAGGGTTGCGGGCGGGGGTTCGCTAACGAATAATCGCAGATTCAGGGTTGTCAACACTTTCGGTAAAAAAAAACAATTTATTTACTTAGTAAAAAAACGTTGTTTATTTTTAACTAAAACTTTTACTTCTTAATGTTCACATTAGATATACACATACCCTTAAATATTAATTCAACTTTTTGTTACAGCCTGTATAGTAAGAGATGATGGTGGTGTGGATACACTATTAAGGCTGCGTTCTTTTACTAAATAAGAATATAACGGGTTTCTGTTTCCTAAAATAAATAAATATTATTTAACAAAAACACGAACTTTAAAATATTTTTTTCCCACCTTAACTACTAATAAGGTGTGATAATTAGGGTGTAACTGAACAACCCGGTTACGATTAAGAAATAAAAAAATATAAGAGATAGTTCGTAACGGTTTAAATTTTTTGGCCTGCGCAAAATCAGCATAAAAGAAAAATGAAATAACGAATGCTAGCGACACCACAGGTTACAGACCCAAACTTTATAAGGTTTAACATAAACGCTCCAAAAGCTTTCCAATCTAAGTACATTTGACATATCTATTCTATGGATATACTAACTTATAATCTGGAGTAGTTTAGAGAGCGCGGGAAACGAAAAGGGAAGGACGGACCTTATTTCTTCGTTTTAGTTATTGGTTTTTTCTGGTCAACTGTTGTGATTGTGTGGTGGAATCATCATGATAATTTGTGCTTTTGAAGAAAACAATGCAATTAAAGTGGGGAATTAAGTGAAGCGATCTGATCGCGCCGTCTTACCCGGATCGCTGTTCCTGCGCTAAGCTTCCTAGTTGAGCATTGAAATGCGAACCACCTCGCATTTCAATGAGTTAGGTTATGATAGGCTAGTTTAGTGTTAGTTTTAGTCAATAAGTGTAAAAATGAACATTATTTACTGAAGAATAGTCTGTATGGCATAGAGCCGAAGACGTAAAACTTGTATGAAAAAAAAAACTTATAATCTGTGATTAGAGGTGGAAAAAACTGCTTAAAAATTTTAAACGTTTAAACGTTGTACTTATTTAAATAAGCGTGCTTAAAAAAACGCTTTTTTGCTTAAACGCTTTTTGTTCGTCACGTTTGGAAATCGTTGAAGTGAAATGCGTTGCGCTGAGTTGTGGTGTGTGTTGCGTTGTGTTTGCTAAAAGCGGTTAAAGCTGCTGCCGGGCTAAACTACGCGACAAATACTTATTATATACACTTTGTTTTATTTTCAAATGTTGTTTCAAATTTGTAATTGTAGATTTAAAAGAAATGTTTTTTTACACATATTACATTCTCAAATTTTGTCCTCTACATGTCTGTGGAAGTAGTCCCAAATCATATTATTACTGTTTCTCGTCATTTCTATATTTACATACACAACCCTAAAATTTATAGTTCAATATTAAATTGACAAAGTTTTATTTACATAAACCACCACCTAAACCTCAAAACGTATTTATACCAACAATGTCTATTAGTTTGCAACGAAAAAAGCGCACAACGTAACATAGCAAACGAACAAAATCAGCGACACAAGTTTACTCCGCAAAAGCAAAAAGCGCACTGCTTAAACTGCTTTTTTAAGTTTCGGTACGTTTAAAATTTTTAAAAGCATAACCAAACAAATAAAGTTGTATGGGTTGCTATACATTTTAGTTGCTGTAGAAAGTGCTGCCACAACAACGCGCGTAACACGCCGAAATAAAATGGAACATTGCTTTTAGTAGGTTCATTCCAGATCACGATAGATGGCAGGACATACAACTTGCTTTTTAACAAAAATTAAAAAGCATGTTTCGACTTAAATTGAAAGCCTGCTTTTCCACTTATTAAAATAAGCATGCTTAATTAAGCGCTTTTCGTTTAAACGTCCACCTCTATCTGTGATTGTCTGTCATATCTTTTTTGGCTTGGTTTTGTTGGTGAGAGGTTATAGGTTAGTTTTATGTTTGTTTGACCGCCTAATCAATTTCAGTCAAAATAATTATTGAATGTGTTTATAGTGCTTGAGCTATAATGTCGACTGATTTCTACATACGCTATTATGTCGGTCACAAGGGAAAGTTTGGTCATGAATTTCTTGAATTCGAGTTCCGGCCCGATGGAAAGCTCCGTTACGCGAATAATTCTAACTATAAGAACGATACAATGATTCGGAAAGAAGCTTATGTTCACCCATGTGTGATGGAAGAACTAAAGCGCATTATATTGGATTCTGAGATAATGCATGAAGACGATCGCTTGTGGCCACAACCAGACAGAGTTGGACGACAGGTAACACTTCAGACTACCATTTCGTTTTACGCTCAAATACCGAAAATTATTGAGTGAAAAAATTGCTCACAACGCATTGTGGTCACATTAAAACATCCATACAGCGAAATTCTTGTTATGGTTCATACTGTTGTATCAATCATTAAAAGACCACACAACGAAATCCGTTTCGTGGCTGATATGGTGTCCGACCTCAACGCATTGTACATCAACGCGATGAGGAAATCCATGACGCGTATTAAAAAGCGCATCATATTTCCAGGATTATAGGTAATAATTACGTCAAGTCTGTCTGTCTGGCCGTATGTCAGCAGCCCTTTATTTTGAAACAACTATGAACATGACGCTGATGAAAATTGGTGGGTAGGTGTATTCTGTTTACCGCTTTAGGTCCTGTGGCTGAATGGCAGAAAAATGGCACCCATATAGTTTTGACTAGTCTGTCTGTCTGTCCTTCTGTATGTCACAGCCACTTTATCCTGAAACTATTAGCATCATGCAGATGAAAGTTTGTGGGTAATTGAGATAGTGCACATTTACATAAAAATCACAAATATTACTTTATCCTTGATACAAATACTATTAAAATTGTTGTATTATTGCTATTTGAAAGTAATTAAATTATAAGTTTGCAAGAAACCGAAGGGTTCGATTCACACTTTGCCGAATTTTTAATTGTGGTTATAATTACAAATATGTTACACAGTGATTTATTTTTTTTGCTGCAGAAGGGGCAATTAGTTATTGGTACCTGTATGGCTTAAAAAAGTCCTTGAGACATCTATCAAAACCTTTTGAGACTAGTAGGACCCATATCATCATAAAGCACTGTGCATTGTAATCAAATATGGTTCCATATTCATACATGTCCTGGCTTTTCTTCATAATTTGGTCAAAAAGCATGTAGGCCACAACATGAATTTTGCTATGTGGTCTTTCTGTGATTGCCACAATGCATTGCAAGCAATTTTTTGGCCTTGGTCTTTGAGTGTAACATATTTAACCTGAATAGCAGTTACATTTGGCTATGGTGTGTTATTAGTATTTTTTTGTCTGTATGCTCAATTGTATCAAACAATCAATTATGGAATGCTATCAATTTTGTACCTCACCTAAAAGGCAATAGATGTTAAAAAGACACCACACAATAGCTTTACCAAATCTGTTCTTAATTTTTTCAGGAATTGGAGATTGTTATTGGAGAAGAGCATATCTCATTCACTACATCTAAAACTGGTTCACTGGTTGATGTAAACCAATCTCGGGACCCCGAAGGCTTACGCTGTTTTTATTATCTTGTTCAAGATCTCAAGTGTTTAGTTTTCTCCCTCATTGGTCTTCATTTCAAGATCAAACCTATATAAGATAATGTAAGTTTATTTAACATAAAGTAATATTTCCAGAAAATTGTTTTTTACTTTGCCATTTTACAAAATATTCATGGTCAGTTGTTCTTTAGCTTAGTACATGAAATGTACCTACATGCAATTATTAACTCTGTAAAACGGTTCCCTATTAGTAAAATAGTAATAAAACTATAATGATAAAGGTGAAATAAGAAACCAAAAAATGCGCACAGTCAGGATCGGGACTCTGACCAGCATGCTCTTCCAATTGAGCTACCGTGCCGTCCAGTGCGACCATGCGAAACGTCTCTTAAGAATACCTACGTCATTACGCGTGACGTCTGCGCTATATACCCCAACAGTTTTACAACAGCTGCTGTGGGCCTAGTAGTTATTCATTACAGAATAAATTCAACTTGAAAATTGATAACGCTTCGCTGTCCAATGGTTTAGAATGTTTTAACACTCAGTGTCATATTTTATATTCATAAGGATGAATAAGAAACCAAAAATTGCGCACGGGCAGGACTCGAACCAGCAACTTTCTGGCTCACCAGGCAGGATTCGACCCCGCAGGCTCTAGTCATGACTTATGGCGAAATTTAGTCTAAAAGCTTTTAGCACACTGTGATTTAAGAGGCATTTCACATTAAAGCGCGAATTTCTAATATTAATGATTCCCGAATCTCTATCCTTTGTACACCTAGACATTGTTTGAAAATTGCGAAAGATAGATCAATGGTTGGTGTTGATCATTAATGTAACACATTTACTAAAACTAATTTGATTAACTGTCAGTGGCCAATCTCCCACAACTGAAAATTTGTCGTAGACTTTATTGCAAAGTCATTTATCTGTTAATAATGTGAATAAAAATATAGTGATCATTGAACATACCTATGTTTAACTTGTTACTTATTGTAACAAATTTTAGAAATATTTTGCCTTTAGAGAGAAATAAAATAAAACAAATTGTAAAGTTTTTTGAGATTAACGCTTTATTTTATCGTAGTTTTTCTGTTTAAATATACTAAAATAACTAAAACATCATTGGACCAATATATAAAACGTTCTTTGGAGAATTGATTGGCATAGTTATTTTTCAAATATTAGAAATTAATTTGTGAACACATTGATGTAAACATTGGTATAAATTCAAAAGCGCAAACGGGCACCGATCTGTTAAACCGCCGCCATCTACAAGGGCCCCCAAGAAGGAAGATGCCCGAGCTGGTCCCAACGGCCAGAAGATTAAGTGGCAGCGCAGTACTAAGTACCTAGGCTGCCACTAGGACCAGCGCCTCACTTTAAAGGACCAGGTCAAGCACCTGGTCAACTCCAGCCGCTGGGCGCGCGCAAGATTGCGCCCCGTCCTCCAGTCCCGCCTGCCTACCAGAACAAAGGTGGGCATTTACAAGACGTACGTGCGCTCCAGGCTGACATACGCGGCCCCAGCCTGGTACGCCATGAAAAGCGCAGCCGATTCGATTCCTCGTCTGACACAAATGCAATTTAAATTATTTAGTTTCAAAAGCGACCAAATACTACAAAAATATAGTATAAATTATTGTGTACCTATTAACTTTGTAAAACTAAATTGATTTTCTACACCTGTCCTTAATTATTTTTCTTTCGGGCTATACCAAAGAATATTTATACTCAAAAAGAGGCTATACAATTCATCAGGTTTGCCAGGCCTATGTGCATACATACCACAATTACCATAAACAACCATACAATATATGCAATGGGAGTTGCTTTCCTTCAAGTCTACTCTTACTACCTTCCTGAGCCCCTTTTACAAAAAAGATAGCACCAGGTTCCTAAGACGTAAGGTTACCATATTACCATAACATCAAAAAAGTATACCTTCAATATTGAATGCTGTCATTATGACATTCTTTTCAAATTGTTCGTTTATATCTTGTACGGTTTGAAGCCTACTTAACTGCTAAGTTTTTGGAGTACGGGGGTAAAAGTTTAACCTTGAGCTTTATTTAGACTTTTTTGTGCATTTTGATTTTGAAGTCGACAAACGAGACTGAGTGCATTGAGGAGCCGTCATTGGGAGATTGTTGGTTTCTTTGTACATGGATGATGTAAGGTGAAGCATCAGTACCAATATACACTTTTCTACTTAAATGAAGAGGTGCAGAAGGCTGAGAGTCATTTTTGACATTTGGCTTAGCAAATTCGTTTTTCTTAATAGTTTTGTTTGTAAGACTAGATAAGGATTCAGTAGGTGAGAGTGTTGAGTCGCAGGTACTGCAGTCATGCTCGTTGGTCTCAGATCCACGATGTTTTCGTTTACGCTTGCTGCAGTGCTTACACTTACGTACACGAGATTGTTTGCGAGTTGGGGGGGGAGGAGTTGCACCTTATGACTCTGTTCTTTTAAAAGCTACAAACTACTTATTTTAAGTTATTTCATTATAATAACTGAACTCCTAAGCGTTAAGGAATTCCACCATCAGCTCAGGCCCACAAGATGTCGACTATCAGACGTAACAACACATTAACATTAAGATTCTAGTAAAGAAACACTTAACGTGCCTTCAAATTTTGAGGGTTTCCCTCGATTACACCAAGATCCCATCATCTAATTGGAAGAAAGGGAACAACTAGAAGATATATCCTCTAAGTAGACGAAAAAAAATTTCGAATCGGTCGACAGTCGACTGAGATATGAGGTAACATAGATACAAAAAAAATACATACAGTCGAATTGATAACCTCCTCCTTTTTGAAAGTCGGTTAAAAAAAGAAAAAAATATCAAAACTAACGATACACTTCGTTTTATTATAATTAAACGTTCCTTGTGGGCTGTATCAGCTGTATGTAGCGCAATGTTTTATAATCTTAAGACTTCCTCGATAAATTTTCAACTTTATCCAATTATGTGTCATTTAATATATAAAAAAATGGCTGAACAGTAGGCCTAATATGCATGACACACTACACTATTTAATTCGATCGACATGAAAAATTGGTCGACCTATTTAGTCTATGTCTCCGAGCAATTCTCCGGCTGAAGTGGCAGGACCGTGTGTCAAACTTCCGAGTTTGAATCCAACCTCCGGGTGCTGCGCCGAACCAACCTTACAGGAATGGAGAGTGGAATGGAGTGCCTCTTGATGAAAGGTCAACTTCGCTGGTGCGGACACGTCGTGCGCATGGAGCCTACCAGGTTGCCGAAACAAATATTTTACTCTGAGCTCAGTTCAGGTAAACGCAAACCAGGTGGGCAGTATCTGCGTTACAAAGACGTGTTGAAGCGCCATCTGACTTCTGCCAATATACCGCATGACTCGTGGGAGAGGCTGGCGACACAGAGGATTGAATGGCGAACTGCTGTCAAGGCGAGTTTGGTAGATTATGAGCATGCCCGGCTCGAAGATCTCGACGCCAAACGCCCAAATCCGCAAGACTCAGTCTAAGCCCTCCTATGAGTACAAGTACAATGAATCTGGGACTCTTTACTGTGCCTCTTGCAACCGGACTTTCAAAACCAAATTCGGCTATGCAAGTCACGCTCGCGCCCATGCAAGAGCCGAGGCTAACATCAGCTAAGGTTGTCGCCGTCGATGCATACGTCTGGGAGGACATCATCATCATCATCATATTTCTTATTACACCAACCACATTGGACAAAATTATCCCAAAAGATTAACGAGATATTATGTCAATTTCTAACAAATTCTCATTATGTCAGATTTGGCTCAATTACTTCATTCCAAATGCGTGATTTTGATTTAAAAACTAAACTAATGATAAACAAGTCGACACTATACCACAGATTAAAACACGATACTGAGAATATATTTGAAATAAATTAATTTAATATCTTAGGAATAAAATTGTTCCACAGGATTCCACTTTCTTTTCGTCCTTTTTACCGTTTCTTGTTTTCTAAGAAAGTGCCTAGGGTAAAATATAGCATAACACAGTCATATATTTTTGCTCTAAATATGCTATTTTCCATTTAACGTCGACTACCTACAATGGTGGACGATAATGTTACCAGTGTTGCCACCTTAGTCTTAGTAAAAGGGGCTGTTGAAGAAGCTAAAAAGGGCTAGATACAGCTAGATGGAGCACTAATTACTTAGCCTAGCTGTAAAAAAGCTAATAAATCACCTTTATACTGATTTCAATTATTTAGTTAACGAATAAACTAAAATGATTCATATTTAACCAAAACAATAGAATAAAAAAACAATTTAAAACAATTCTTTACCATGTTGGTAATCAATAAAAAACATTCACAAATGGCAGACAGAAACATATGGCTCATTGAAATATGTAGTATTATTCGTCAATTTGAGAGTGTATTTCAAATTACTCCAACATTTGGAGATAGACAAAAGCAATTCGATTCCCAGTAGTTTTGTTATATCTAATTGTAGGTCAATAAATCGCGAAACTTATGTTAGATGATAGATAATTAAAGATTATCTTGTAATATTTTTAATGAAATGAAAAGGGCTAGATAGCCCTTTCCGGGCTAAATAATTTAACAACGGGTTCGCATATAGTAAAAAGAGCTAGATCTAGCCCCAAAAGGGCTAAGGTGGCAACACTGAATGTTACACAGCCAATTGACAAAACTCGATATAAATATGTGTTCCATGTTAAGTTTCAATGATAATTTTGTCATATTCCGAAATTTGACAGTAGGTACAACATTACTTTCTTGGCAGAAACGATGTTTATGTCGAATTTTGACGAACGAACACGATAGCATGCCGCGATATATTTTTTATCACGGTGTACATGTTAAGCCTACAGATTTTAATAAAGCCTGACGAAGAACAACGCTTAGGATTAACTTATCTGTATTGGGCCATTTTCTAGAACACATTCTGAGAACGTGACCCACCCAGTCCCACTTCAGTTTCGCGGTCTTTTTACCAACGTCCACTTTGCCGGTCTTTGAACGGATCGTGGTGGCGCGGATTCGATCTGTCCTTTTTATCCCCAAAAGGCTGCGTTCCATAGCTCTTTGGCAAACCCCAAGTTTAAACTTCTGACTTTTTGTCAGTGACCAAGTTTGCGCACCGTAGCTCAGGATCGGTATGATCAAACGTCAAGAAGCTTACGTTTCAAGCACAAAGGAAGGTCTCCTTTCATGTGTCCACCAGTAGCTCTTCCAAGCGTTTTCGACGCGACGGCCGATTTCCTTGTCTTGCCTGATATCTTGCCTGTTGTCGAAGTTTTGACCGATTCATTGTTAATCCTACCTTGAGGATTGCCCCGCTAAGGTCTTCAAGCATCTCCTGTAGTTCTGCAGAAGTGTTCGCAAACAGCACAATGTCGTCAGCAAATCGGAGTTTGGTAAGGTTTTCCTCACCTCCTACTCTTATTCCTTTCGATTGCCACGAGCTCAGCACGTCTTTGAACACCTCTTCTAGGACACTCGTAAGTAAATTTGGGGATAAAGGGTCACCCTGCTTAACGCCCTTCTGAATTTGGAATGCTGATCCAGACATGTGCAATTTTAAAGTGGCCGTGTTATTAAATTGGTTTTATGTAGGTCGGTTCTATTTCTTGGTTGTTAAGAGCATTAAAGATCGAAGAAAGGGTTATGCAAGTACGTTTTTTAAATTTTGAAAATTTTTCGATTATCTTATTTATGGTAATGCAGGTGGTCTGTGGTGGAGAAATTTCGTGTAAAGCCTGCTTGTTCTGGAGGTTGGTGATGGTCTAATTTAAAAGCTGTTCTACTCCGTATGATTGAAATGATGACTCATGATGTGAAATAAGGCTTATAGGTCTATACGAGGGTCAAACTGAAAGTTCTAAGAAAATCAAAAACTGATTACATTAGCCAGTTATTAGTTTTATTATATCTTTTCAAAATATTGTCCATTGACGTCAATACACCGCTGCATGCGATGGAACCACTGGGAAAAGCACTTTGCCCACTCGTCCTTAGGGGTCTCTTCAATGGCATCGCGATACGCAGCCACCGCTTCTTCAGCATTCATAAACCGCTTTCCTTTAAGTTTTTCTTTAATTTTTGGAAATAAATAAAAATCACAAGGCGCGAGGTCGGGGCTATACGGCGGGTGACCCAGTAATTCAACGTTTGATGTCGCCAAATAGTCGATCGTTCGCTTGGCGGTGTGCGACGAGGCGTTGTCGTGGTGAAGGAGGATCATACTGCGAGGTCGTTTCTCTCGAACTTTTTCCAAGACAAGTGGCAAACAATTGGTAGTGTACCATTCTGCAGAAACTGTTTTTTGATCCTCTAACACAATTGTTGCGAAATGACCTATCCTTCCAAAGAACGAGGCCACCATTTTTTTTCCCGCACTTCGATCTCTCTTCACTTTAGTTGGCAACTCCTCGAAAGGAAACACCCACTGAGCAGATTGTCTTTTGGTTTCAGGATCATAACAGTAAATCCAGCTTTCGTCACCTGTTAGTATGTCGAACACAGCATTTGAGTCACCTCCGTTAAATCTTTCAATCATTTTACGGCACCAATCCACACGATGGAGTTTTTGAGCCTTAGTCAAATTATGAGGTATCCACCGGGCGCAAAGCTTCCTGACCGCTAAATGTTCGTGGAGGATTTTGTGCACTTGACTCATACCGACGCCTAAGCTTGTCCGAATCTGCTGATGACCTATCACTCTTTTGTCAGTCTCTATCATACGCCGCACAACACAGATGTTATTTTCAGTCGTCGCCGTAGAAGGCCGTCCCACACGTACATCATCAGTGAGATTAGTGCGACCACGTTTAAACTCATTAAACCAGTTGTAAACAGTCGCACGAGATGGGGCTTCATCGTGAAAGGCCAATCGTAGTCTATCATAACTTTCTTGTTGACTTAAATGACATCGTAAGTCATAAAAAATCATTGCACGAAAATTTTCTCGTGTTAAATTCATGTTGACGTGACACAGACAATTTTCAATTTGCCGCCAAATCGTAAAACAAATGTCAAATGAATGATATATATACTCAGTAATATTGGCAAAGAGTTCTATTTTCAAATTTTAGAATATTTTTTTTATTATATTGTTTATAAGTGGCCAGTTCTAAGAACTTTCAGTTTGACCCTCGTAATTATTTATGTCAGATGTGTTACTTTTCTTATGAAGTATTATTATGTTGGAGTGACAGAAATTGTGGCAAAGATCCAGTCTTGAGAATATTATTGAGCGTAGATAAGTTTTGCCGATTTTTATTTGGGATATAGCACATTTTCTACAACCGCAAACATAACTTTGTTCTTCATACAAACACTATAAAAAACAAAATTATATTTGCTGTCAACAAAATATTTTGGTATTTTCGCTTAGAGGTAGTAACTGTGGAAGGAATTTAAAGTTAAATTTAGCTATCAGAGTTTATTTTCAATATATAGAGGTAACAAAATCATCAATTTCCCGAGATTACAATATAAAATTACCAACTACGATCAACAATACTAAGCTTAGTTTATTGTTATTATTATTACTATTAGGCATTTACTACTACCACTACTACGTAATAACGAAGGTAACCCAGGTCATCAACGCATGCGCGGCATCCTAGTCACTCACTCCCGGCAGTGCTGTTGCGACAGCGATAGTTCAACTATCGATAGTAACCTTCAAAAAAGTCAATAGCGCGAATATTCTATCGAAAATATCGACGTGCTGCGTACCATCTCTAGTATCGATAATAAAAAAATAAGAGCTATAATTGAACCGCGAATGTAGATCAGCTATTAGGTTGTTCTTTAAATGCAATTAACAGTATCTTAAAATGATCGACTATCTAAAAGGTAAAACTATCGAGAGTGTTAGTGCTGATACTATCGATATAATCGTGTTACAAGACGATTCCCTGATCCTAGTCAGCCCCACATATTTACTTAGTTCTGTAAAAGTATACTTCAGCACTAAACCACATACTCGCTGTGCCTGACTTATGTTACCCCATTGTATTCACTAAATTACACATTCTCTTTGTCATATGTTCAATACATCATAATTTATATATCTATCTAGACAAACATTTGATGGAAATGGCGGGTGTTGAATGTAATTCGGCTATGATATAAGAATAACTTGAATTAATATTTAGATTATTTAATTATTATAATTACATTTTATTAACTGTAAATTGATTATTTAAAGATGATTGGAACACTTATTAGATTTTTATGATTGTCGTCATTTTGGCGCCAAAAGGAAGTTGACTCTGATTGGATGGTGGAGGTCAGATTTATTTTAAATATTGTAACTATTAAAATAATAATCTAAAGGGCTAACTTAATTCAGTGCGATTAATAACTAAATAATTAATTAATTTACATATTAAATTGGCAGATTGTTTATCCCTACAAATAAAAATCGGCAAAACTTATCTAGGCTCAATAATTTTCTTAAGACTGGATCTTTGCCACAGAATTCCTGTCACTCCAACATAATAATACTTCATAAGAAAAGTAACACATCTGACATAAATAATTATAGACCTATAAGCCTTATTTCACATCATGAGTCATCATTTCAATCATATGAAGTAGAACAGCTTTTAAATTAGACCATCACCAACCTCCAGAACAAGCAGGCTTTACACGAAATTTCTCCACCACAGACCACCTGCATTACCATAAATCAGATAATCGAAAAATTTTCAAAATTTAAAAAACGTACTTACATAACCCTTTCTTCGATCTTTAATGCTCTTAACAACCAAGAAATAGAACCGACCTACATAAAACCAATTTAATAACACGGCCACTTTAAAATTGCACATGTCTGGATCAGCATTCCAAATTCAGAAGGGCGTTAAGCAGGGTGACCCTTTATCCCCAAATTTACTTACGAGTGTCCTAGAAGAGGTGTTCAAAGACGTGCTGAGCTCGTGGCAATCGAAAGGAATAAGAGTAGGAGGTGAGGAAAACCTTACCAAACTCCGTTTTGCTGACGACATTGTGCTGTTTGCGAACACTTCTGCAGACTACAGGAGGCCTCTCTCCGTAGACCCCACAACCTACATCATTTCCTTTTTTGGATCCGTCCGTGTACCAGACGTGGCTACCTTTCTTAAATGACATTTGGCCCTCAAGCCATTTGTCTCTAGAAGGTATGTTTACGGAGTATAGCTTAGTAAAGTTACATTCCGTACGCATGTCGTCACTAGGCATGCTTAGTAGTCGGTTTTCAAGTACTGATTCCTTGAGCCTTATCAGATTTTGAGAAGCCCATCTCACTTTCGTGCGGGAGCAGATTCTATAGGTGCTCTGCTTGGCCTCTTTGTGTACGTGTAAATGCAGAGGTGTTAGATCCAGCATAGCGTTCAAAGCTGCCCCTGGTGTCGTAGACAGTGCTCCAGTTCCTGTTATGCAGGCAAGCCTTTGCAGGCTGCTCAGTTTCTGTATTGTTGTCGCTTGGTTGACCTTGCTGTACCAGACGGCAGGTGCATATGTTATTACTGGTCTCACGACCGCTGTGTACAACCATAGGGCAATTTTGGGTTTTAGTCCCCATCTTGACCCCGCCATTCGACAGCAGCTCCACAGAGCCATTTTTTAATGATATTATCTAGGTGTGAGTTCCAAGTAAGTTTTTGGTCAAACATTACCCCTAGATACTTGGTTTCACTAGAATAAGGAAGAGTTTTACCGTTTAACTTTGGATTCACCAGTTTTTCCAGATTTCTCTTCCTTGTGAGTGGGATTATCACTGTTTTATCTGCATTGATAGATAATTCGTTTTCTCTACACCACTTACTTATGGTGTTGAGAGCGCCTTGCATTAGACTAGAAATTGTGCTGAGGCAGGGACCTCTGATGATCACTACTAGATCATCAGCATAGCCTTGTGTATCATAGTCTTTTTCTGCCATCTTTTAACAAGTAGTTGGTCAAATGCTAGGGTCCATAGAAGTGGAGACAGTACTCCTCCTTGTGGACATCCTCTCGTGGCAAGGAATTCAAGCTTTGAAGCATTGAGGGTAATGTTTGCTACTCGATTTGAGAGCATGTTTTTTACCCATCTGATGGTGCTTTCATCAATCCCTTTTACCTCCATTTCATTAAGAATGGTTTCTATAGGGGTATTATCAAATGCACCTTCAACATCTAGAAAAGCACACAGGGCTGTTAGCTTATCCTCTAGGGATTTTTGTACCTTGTCGACCAGGTCGAGGAGGGCTGTTTCAGTGGATTTTCCCTTTTGGTATGCATGTTGGTTGATACTTAATGATAATAATAATAATAATAATAAAATCATTTATTTCGGGTGCTTAATCCCATTAATTTGCACATACATATAAAAAATTAAATAAAATAAATAGTAAGTCATATCAAATAGGCCTATCTCAGGTCCACGTTTCATAATATACCTACCGCCGATTCGCCTCCCGGTGGGTTTCGAGCCAATGCCTGTAAATAGGATTCCCATATATATCCTCATTGACCACCACCAGTACCCCGTTTTGAGAACAGCGTAGTCGATTCCAAAAGGACACAATCCTTTGTTGAACTACAGCAAAAAAGTCGGACACTCTCGCTTCGGCGAACATGGCAGAGGCACTACAGTATCTCGGCAACTTCATGAGGATGCGGTAAGCATCATTGTACTGCACCCTCAAAGTGCTAAAAGATGACTTTTTGTACTTTACCCACAGCTGAGACGTATAGAAACACTGACAGTACGCCCTAAATAGGGTCTTTTTGGCTTCCACACTGCACTTGGCGAACCTGCGAGCAAGCATGTTACACCGAATCGAGAGTGCCCTTCTTTCTCGCTCAATGTCCTGTTCATCCTTAAGATCATCCGTAAGAATGTGTCCTAGATACCGGAAGGTGGTAACCACCCGAACCGCCGCGCCGTCAAGCCAAATATTAGGAACGCTATCCGGACCTCTCCCAGACCTAAACACTAACAACTCGCTCTTATTCACATTATTTCATCCCATGAGCCTTAACATAACGCTCACAAACTGAAAGTAGCTTAATGGCCTGTCCACTAAGTATTTGGCCCTAATGTGCTGGTCTACAATCCTTTCCATGGTCTTCAGTAGGAAGGATGTTAGACTTATGGGTCTGAAGGATTTGGGTTGTGAGTAGTCTCTTTTTCCTGTTTTTGGTATAAAACGTACTTTGACCCAATTCCATGGTTCTGGTATAGTACCCCAGGCGTAACTAGCTCTGAATATTTTTACCAGATGTGGAAGAAGCAGGTCATTTCCTTTTTGCAGCAGAGCAGGAAAAATGCCATCTTCTCATAAATCATAAATCATAAAAATCTTTATTGAATCAAATCAATCTTTATTGAAAAATCTTTATAAAAATCTTTATCTCCCGCTGATTTAAATGGTTGGAATTTTTCCAAGGCCCATTTAATCTAGTTAGGCCCAAAAAGATATTAGCGGCCTTATTCCAGTCCGAGCATTTTGCCTTATGGAATTCATCATTCCTTTGGGTGTAGCTTTGTGTGTCGATTTGGTACGAACCCGGAAAGTGTGAAGACCTAAGGAGATCTAGAGTCTCCATCTCAGTGTTCGTAAATGTGTTTTCGGGCTTTTTAAGTAGTCCAAGATATTTATTTGGGGTCTTAGCGAGTATTTTGTGAATTCTTGCTCCTTTGTGGGTTTGGGCAATTTGTTCACAAAAGCGTCGCCAAGAAGCTCTTTTGGCTTTTCTGATTTGTTTGTTATATTCTGTAAGGGCCTTGCCGTACTGGTCCCAATTGCACGGTTTGGCCCGGTTGAATATACGGCGTGTGGTGGTTCTGAGCTTTTCCAGTTTTTTGTTCCACCACACGGGTGATTTGTTCGGCTTTATTTCTCTTTCGGGGCAGCTCTATTCGTAGGCATCTATTATGCCATTGTTGAGCATCTTGACCGCGGCATTAAGAGAGTCAGGTGTTTTGATAGTTTTGGGTATGTCCTTTAGATTCTCGCTAAGTATGGTTCTATATACACCAACACCATACAAGACACCTCCTGGGATATGTCCCAGGAGGTGTCTTTTGGATTTCTCACTCTTATGTGTTGAGCTTCTGCTAACCCGGAAATATCAAAAAGTATATGTCTATGGTCGGACATTGAATTCTCGCTGCTGACGTGCCATTTTGTTACACATTTTGACACATTTTTTGTTGCGAATGTTAGGTCTAGTACTTCTTGTCTATTTTTTGTTACGAATGTTGGCGTGTGGCCATTGTTCAGCACATGTAGACAGTTAGTTAATAGAAAATCGGATAGTAGCTCACCTCTTTTGTTCGTATCCGAGCTCCCCCAAATGGTATGGTGGGCGTTAGCATCGCATCCTACTATCAGCTCCGACTTTTGTCTTCTAGAATAATCCAAGACTTTAGTCAGTTCTTCAGTGAGATCCTGCTTATCACCAGGAAGATATGCCGAGCAGAAAAGTACTTTGGACCTATTCGGCCCTTTGACTTCTACGTATGCGGTGACTGTATCTTCGCTGCAAAGTTCTGGAACAGGTAAGAAGTTAATATTTTTGTTAAATACGATGCAGGCCCTAGCACAGTATTTCAGGATTGCTTGGGAGGAGACATGATTTAGTTAACATCATAGAGCAATACAGTAAAATGTACTAACACAAATTGTAAAAGAAACCCTAGGTCAATTATTCTTAGTTTTCGAGAAAAAAAATCATGAAGTTGTCTATTGAGACCAGGTGCCTAACAGTAAAAATTACTTTTTTTCTTAAAGAGTGGAAACTTAAAAACAGTCTTAGTATCCATGTCTTCACGCGTAAAATATTTTGCTATATAAGCTTTACAGCACGCACGAACTGTCAATAATTACGAAAATATGAGCAAAAAATCGAATTTTAGTTTTTATTTTTTATTTATTTTATTACGTCATTTCCGCAGCTAATTTTAATTTGAAGAGTTAGCTGGACCTCTTCACCTGCTCCATAAAAAAAATCAGGTGCATAATCCATGGAATTACAAAGTTATTTATAATTTTAGAAAACCCTGTGCGCCTGTGTTTTTTTAAAGAGCAATGTTGACTGTTGACTTTGCTATTAGATAAAACAAAGGCGTTTTGTTATGAAATGTCATAGGTTATATCGCTGATTTCGGCTATCATCAGCATTACTCCGTGTTGCCTACCAATACCGCATGGAATGAAATGTGAAAAATCATACCTCGTATGATAAAAAATATTGTCACGTCATTCCAGAGACTTAATTCCAAAGTCTTTCCTATGAAGGGCCCCCGCTCCTCCAGGCTACTTGTATTGACGCGGGGTTTCAGCAAATGCCTAACGAGGGTGGACCCCTTCCCGCGTCACAAGTAGCCCTTCATAGGAAAGACTTTGGAATTAAGTCTCTGGAATGACGTGACAATATTTTTTATCATACGAGGTATGATTTTTCACATTTCATTCCATGCGGTATTGGTAGGCAACACGGAGTAATGCTGATGATAGCCGAAATCAGCGATATAACCCATGACATTTCATAACAAAACGCCTTTGTTTTATCTAATAGCAAAGTCAACAGTCAACATTGCTCTTTAAAAAAACACAGGCGCACAGGGTTTTCTAAAATTATAAATAAATTTGTAATTCCATGGATTATGCACCTGATTTTTTTTATGGAGCAGGTGAAGAGGTCCAGCTAACTCTTCAAATTAAAATTAGCTGCGGAAATGACGTAATAAAATAAATAAAAAATAAAAACTAAAATTCGATTTTTTGCTCATATTTTCGTAATTATTGACAGTTCGTGCGTGCTGTAAAGCTTATATAGCAAAATATTTTACGCGTGAAGACATGGATACTAAGACTGTTTTTAAGTTTCCACTCTTTAAGAAAAAAAGTAATTTTTACTGTTAGGCACCTGGTCTCAATAGACAACTTCATGATTTTTTTTCTCGAAAACTAAGAATAATTGACCTAGGGTTTCTTTTACAATTTGTGTTAGTACATTTTACTGTATTGCTCTATGATGTTAACTAAATCATGTCTCCTCCCAAGCAATCCTGAAATACTGTGCCTAGGTTTAAGGCCTTTTTCGTAAACAAGGATCTTACCCGCATTGTTCAGACCGGCTACCACGGAATTGGCGTTTATCCATGGTTCTTGAATGAGAGCGATGTCCAGGCCACCTTCGCTGAAGATCTTCTCTACAACCGCAGAGGCTGCGATAGCGTGGTGTAGATTGGCCTGGAGCACCGCCAGCCCCTTTGGGCGTTGAGGTTGGTGGGGACTACTTGGCTGTGGGAGCCGCGGCGCTCTTGTGTGCCCCGCCGTCCTCGGTTTGTACCCCTGCTGTGTCCCCTACCTCTGGATGGATGTGCGCCCCTAGTGGCCCCCCTATGGAGGGGAAACCGCGTACCTCTTCCCCTATTGGTCCCTGTCGAAGTGGAGGTGGAGGGAGTTGGAGGAGGGATGTTCCGTTGTGGTCCTGCACGGACCTGCACGGTGCCCTCAGTGGGAGTGGTTGTAGGTATGGGAATTGAGGTGGTGTTGGTTGCGGTGGAGGTCGAGGGTTCAGCGGGAGGTGGATCAAAGGCCAAGGTGATAGGGCCTCTGATCCTGAACTGGAGCTTTTTGAAGCCCATGTCGGCCGTTAGGTCCGCAGTCTTGAGGGCCTCAAACGAGTGGTCATGTGGGATGACGAAAAGTTCTAAGGCCCGCTTTGCGCAATCGGCCTCAGAGCTTGGAATAAATACCACCCCCACATTAGGTTTCCGGATGTCAGACTCGTTCATGAGAACGAGTCTCGCCTCCGGCCATGGTCTGAGGTATAGGAGGTATTTTTCTTTCAAGCCATGCTTTAGACCGCTCATTCTCACATGTAATGAGAAGCCAGCCTGGCTTGAAGGAGCAGCCCTTTAATTTAGGCCCTTCACCCCTTCCGGATTAAGCGATGCTTTGCAGGATGGTATTGCGCAGCCACTCCAGTTGTGTGTCAGTCATCAAGGACTTGGAGTCTTTTATGCCAACCCGGATTGAGCGTACGGCCTCGCTGTAGGCTACGGTGTTTGGGGCGTCTGAGTCCTCACTCACCTTTGGGGCTTTGGTGATATCTCCCTTTGGTGATTCTTCCTCTGAGCGAACCCGTTTGACCGGTTTGCGCGCAGATTCAGATTGTGAGGATTTAAACTTATACCCCATCTGCTTCAGCTCAGCGAAGCTCTTTAACGCCAGTGTTGAAGCCATACTCGGCTCCACTCCCAGCTGTCTCAGAGCCACGAAGCGCTTTTTGGCAGCACTTGACAGTTTCCTGTCACTACGTTTGGAGGCGGTGGATTCATCAGTCGGCGAGGGTGAGCCGCAAGCAGCCCTTTCCGCCGTGCTGATGGAGTCCTCTGTCTCCATGGAGAGTTGCTCCGATATTTGGGCAGGTTGCTCTGCGCCTTCTATCAGAGGCATAAGTTCCTGGCATAGGTATTCCAGATTACCATCGTCTTTGTTTTTTAATTCTTTATTCATGTTGGTCCCACGAGTAGCTAGGGAAAGTAGGTCCACTCCGGCAGATCCCCGCATGCCGGAGTAAGGCTAGATACACCTCGAGGTCGCCTGGTATCGAGAGCCCACCGTTAACGACTGAGCTCCCCCTCAGCCACGCATCTCTCGGCACGGTACGGATAACACCTTAGATTGGGGATGGTATCGAGTCTTTAGCCGCCAGATACCACGTCATTGAGATCCCAGAGTGAAATTTCAATGCCGCACTACCTGGCGTTGCCCAGGGTGAACCGCGACAGGCGCTACTGCTTCCCCTCTGACGAGTCAGAGAGGATTCAGTAACATCCCAGTCGTCACGTGGAGGTAACTCGAACTGACACCCCTATGCTAAGTTAGTAGTTTTATCATTATCATTATATATAAAGAGTGACGTCACGGACGTTGTCGCTGACACTTACGTTACGCTATCGTTGCACGAATAATATTAATAACACTGGACTTACCTGTATTAATTTGTTTCCCTCGTTCTGGTTCGCTTGTATGATGTGCACTTAATGTGAAGTGGTAATTGAACTAAATACAAACAAGGATTAAGTGGCTGAAACTGAGTGAATTTATTTCGGTGTTCACAAATCTACCCACAAGTTAGTGCAAAATAAAGTACAAATATACTTTTGTGTAATTTTCAATAAAATTAAATTGAATATAATGGCACCGAAATGTAACGCTTGTGGGAGATTTTTGGCGGCAGCTGAGGCAGTGACCTGCGGTAAATGCAGCGCTACGTGCCACAAAGGGTATGTAAATATCCCTTCAGGAGCATTGGTGCCTGCCATTGGCTGTGTCCCGACTGCAAAGCCAGGAGGCCTAGAAGTAATGCCGACTGCACACCAGTTAAGGAAGTAAGCACGGCCTATGTCATCATGGACACATCCATGGCTGACGAGTCCAAGAGTAGTATCACGGCAACTGACACTACCATAGAGATGCCTGATCTGTATCAAGACCTTAGAAACTTCCGTGAGGAGGTGAAGCTGGCAGTTGGGGAATGCAGGGCATGGCGAGAAGAGGTAGCTGGCTTACGGTCAACGATGAATATGATGGAGGAAAGACTTTGCAAGCTGGAGAAAAGGGAGGAAAACATAGAAAAGCTGGTTAGTAATAACACTCACGACGAGGAAAAAGCTAACAAGGCACTGCAGGCAACTGTCAAGCAACTTAGGCTGGATTTAGAAGAGAGGGACCAGGAGCTGCTTCTAAACGATGTTGACATCGCTGGCATTCCAGAAGAAGAGAATGAAAGTAAAGTCAGCATCTAGTTCTTGCGTGTGGGACAAAATTAGGAGTCCCTTTAAACGACATGTATATTGTCAGCTGTAAGCGTGTGGGAGTACGGAAGCTAACATCAGCTGAAGCTCCAAGACCACGCGCCATAACAGTAAGGCTGGCACGTCGCTCTATACGAGACCAGCTTATCAAGGCGGCCAGGGTCCGCCGGGGCCTCAGCACAGAGGGACTGGGACCGCGCACCGAGCCGCGACCGGTCTATGTAAACGAGAGGCTGACAAGGACTAACCGGCAGCTATTCAACCAAGCCAGGGAAGGTGCGAGGAAGCTGAGCTGGCGCTTCGTCTGGACTCGCGAAGGTCGAGTGTATGTACGTCAAGACCACGGAGCGTTAGCTATACGCATCCGAAGCAACGATGACCTGCAAAGGGTTTTTGGCCGCGAGGTAGTTTGGCCACAAAGACTAGAGTAATGTTAATGTCTAATACAAGGTTTTGTTTAATATGTTTGGTTCTTCTAAATGTCCTATTTTTGTCTAATGCTAGCCAAGGAGGTCAATGTTACAGCTTTGTGTCAAAGTCTCACGATTATAAAATTTTATTTTATATATTATCATTATAATCGTATGTATTTAGCTCACAAGTATTATTTTTCATACCTATTAAACACAGCACAACACATTTTCGAGCACTATTTACTTGTCAGAACGAAAGAATTGGGTCAGCATACAGCAATGATTTATTTTAGCATAATAGCCACAAGCCACAGGCCTACTTGCGAGCTTACCACATGCCAGCATTGTTTTATTCAAGTACAGAGTGAGCAACTTCAATATTATATTGTTTTCATTCACAACTACAAGCATAAGCAAAGGCGCAGCTAAACGTACGAAAATGAAGTTAGGACTACTTAATAAGGGTTCACTCGGTACGCGACATGATGAGCTTATTGCTGCGGTTACGCGACACGATGTCGATATTCTCGCGATAAACGAAACGTGGTTGCATGAGGGCGAGGAGGGTCGGGCTCCCGCCGTTCCCGGCTATAGACTGCGGCACGTCTCTCGGTCGCGCAGTGTGCGCGGGCGCGGTGGTGGGTAGTCTTGTTCTTAATCGGACACTGAATGGAGCGCTCTGAAATAGTACAATTGCTCAAAGGAACTAGTTCGGTCTTTTAGTACTATTAGTTCAATGGTCCACCGATTACTCTTGACATCAGTCGTCCGTCGTACACAGCGAATATGGTCGTACGTCAATGTCGTTCAATTTAGTACATCTTCTATCACGCTCTGGCACACGCGTCCGTCTCGTTCTCGCTTTACTAGTTCATTTTCCGTCACACTCACGCACACGCGTCTGTCTCGTTCTCGCGCATCTAGTAAATTTTCCATCACGTTCACGCACGCGCGTTTGTAATCGTCCAACTCACTCTGACACTTGGAATTATTCGTTCTTAGTCAGCTCTTGCGAGCTAAACTGAACTATAGACATCCAAGATTTGCTTAATGAAATGTACTAAAGACCGATTTCAACGACCAGAAGTGAATAGTTCGTACTCGGTCACATGCATGAACTAGTTCCTAATAGTACTACACAAGCCTAGTGGTGGGGTAGGCTATTACGTTCGCAATGGATTAACCGCGCGAACCCTTCCTTATCTTCCCGCAGATAATCTTGAGCAGATGTGGCTATGCATTACGGCAGGAGGGAGAAAGATAGCAATAGGTACTGCCTACAGGCCGCAGTGGTTGAATCTTGACTTGTTTTTCGAGGCACTATCTGCGTCATTAGAGGCATTTGCTTGGTGCGATTATGTGTTTTTGTCAGGCGATTTTAACTTAACCACTAGCGATCATTTATAGAGACTAAATGATTTTTTATTGCAATTTAGACTCGCTCAATACGTGGATACACCGACACACTTCACATCGCACAGTGAAAAAATGCTAGATTTAATTTGCACGGACTTACAAGGTTGCACAGTTGTCGTCGATTATGTACACGATCTTAGTCGGCATGCGTTCATAGTGTGTAGTGTGAACATTCCTAAGTTTAAACTGACTCCAACGAAAGTGATAAGCCGATCATTAAGAAGCATTGATGAAAAATTATTTCAAGCTCACATTGAGGGGCTAGTAGACTGGCATTGCTTTGATAGGCTTACGGATATAAATGATATGGTATCTTTATTTAACAGTTACGTTCTAGGTGTATTTGATATTCACGCTCCTTTAACCCTTAAAGGCGCGAATTTTTAATTTTACACGAAAAAAATACAACGTATGTATTTGGGGCCATATATTAGGGGAAAAATAATTAAAAAAATATTTGAAAATTATTTAATTTATTAAAACAAACAAAACAGTATGTTGCCAAATGGCTACAGTGCGCGTTTCGGCCTACCATAGCTGCATATCAATTGTTAAGAAAAAATAGCTTTTATGTAATATGTTGAATCAAAATCCATGAAATTCACCAAAGCAGTTCCTGGTTTTAGTGTGACACAGAGCCATATTACACTTTGTGCTCTCGACATGTGTAAAACCCTTACAACTTGGAAGTTTGCAACGATTTTTTTTCTCACGAAAGGGGCGCAGAACACGAAGGCATCACCGGTGGATCAGGTTCTATCTCGACTAAAGGTGGATGAGGACTATCTTCTCCTTCTTCTAATTCGTCTAAACTTCTTCTCCTATCTTCATCCTCCAAATCATCTAGCAATTCTTGAGCGCTTGGGTAATAATCTATTTCATTATCATCTCCAATATCTTCCTCGTCATCAGATATTTCACCCACCAATAATGCAGCCAAATATGCTTTTATATTTGCAGGCTTCATTCCTCGAAGAAAACACTGGAATAGTTAAAATAAAAGCATTTTACCCATCACCCATGGCTAGAAAAACGTTTAAGTGCAAACAAAAGGAAATATGAACTAAACGCGCAATGTAAACATTTGGCAACATACCTATTTGTATCAAAATTTTGTAAAAAGCTGATCCTTATTACAAAAATATTGTGAAATATCAATTTCTTACCTGCTTTCCAATATTTTGAATTTTAGTTATATATAAAATACGTATTTTTTACACAAAAATCCAATCTGGAAACTTCGACAAAAACACAACACCGAAACTTCTTCACCTTGACAGCTAAAAGTCTTCATGTTTTTAAAATTCGCGCGAAATACGTTATGACACTTCTTTATTTTTAATTGTCATTAACTAAAGAATATGTAACGATGCGTTCGGAAATCAAAATCATTTTTTGCTTCTTCCGTTTTGCCTTGTAAACAGTACGTAGACAATTGTCTACTAGGCTCCTTTAAGGGTTAATAACTAAATATATCAGTCCCCATGGGTTACGTATAATATGCGGCTGTTAATGAAAAAAAGGGACGAGGCTTATGTCAGGGCTCGTAAGTCTGGGGTAATCGCACACAAAGAGTTATATAAAGACCTTAAGCGTTGCGTTGATAAGCTTTATTTAGAGAAAAGCAGACTTTGATCAATCTATACTAATATTATAAAGCTGAAGAGTTTGTTTGTTTGTTTGTTTGTTTGTTTGTTTGTTTGTTTGTTTGTTTGAACGCGCTAATCTCAAAAACTACTGGCCCGATTTGAAAAATTATTTTTACGTTTGATAGTCCATTTATCGAGGAAGGCTTTAGGCTATATAACATAAAGATACGACTCATAAGACCACAGCAGCAATGAAAAATGTTGCGAAAACGGGAGAAAGATATTCCTTTTGAGAGCTTCCGCTGCATACGCTGCGGAAACCGCTTAAGTTACACAAAAATCATGTATGACAGGATTGTTCATCATTAAGAGTTCTATAATAAAGTCCGCGACAGCATATGTCTATCTTTTATGGTTGACTTACTACAACCTTTTTTATGTTAATAAATTTGTAAAAAAATAATGCATTATTTTTAGAGGTGTATTATACACACAGGTATTTATTCTTTTCAAAATAAATACATTCATCATCACGAGCATTTCATTAAGAACCAAGTTGCCTTTTATATCATTTGATTTCAATAAATATCTTAGGAGCTATTACAGTTTTAACATAACTCCGAACCAAAATAATGTTCGCAGCTTAAGTACAACGTGCGCTTGCGCTAATCTATACTAATATTATAAAGCTGAAGAGTTTGTTTGTTTGTTTGTTTGTTTGTTTGTTTGTTTGAACGCGCTAATCTTAAAAACTACTGGCCCGATTTGAAATTTTTTTTTTACGTTGGATAGTCCATTTATCGAGGAAGGCTTTAGGCTATATAACATAAAGATACGACTCACAAGACCACAGCAGCAATGAAAAATGTTGCGAAAACGGGAGAAAGATATTCCTTTTGAGAGCTTCCGCTGCGTACGCTGCGAAAACCGCTTAAGTTACACAAAAATCATGTATGACAGGATTGTTCAGCATTAAGAGTTCTATAATAAAGTCCGCGACAGCATAAGTCTATCTTTTATGGTTGACTTACTACAACCTTTTTTATGTTAATAAATTTGTAAAAAAATAATGCATCATTTTTAGAGGTGTATTATACACACAGGTATTTATGTTTATCAAAATAAATACATTCATCATCACGAACATTTCATTTAGAACAAAGTTGCCCTTTATATCATTTGATTCCAATAAATATCTTAGGAGCTATCACAGTTTTAACATAACTCCGCACCAAAATAATGTTCGCAGTTTAAGTACAACGTGCGCTTGCGCTAATTATATTATAAAGCTGAAGAGTTTGTTGGTTTGAACGCGCTTATCTCAGAAACTGCTAAACCGATTTGAAAACATATTTCTGTGTTAGATAGCTTATTTATTGAGAAAAGCTTTAGGATATAAAATATCACGCTGCGACGGGAGGGGAGGGAGCAAACTCAAAACGCGCGGACGAAGTCGCGGGGGACCGCTAGTATATTATAAATCTGAAGAGTTTGTTTGTTTGAACGCGCTTATCTCAGGAACTGCTGGACCGATTTAAAAAAATATTTCTGTGTTGGATAGCTTATTTATCGAGAAAGGCTTTAGAATATAAAACATGACGCTGCGACGGGAGGGGAGGGAGCAAACTCAAAACGCGCGGACGAAGTCGCGGGGGACCGCTAGTTTGTAAATAAAAAGTCTCAAGACCCCCGTACCATCTGGACTCATATAAAGCAGCATGTGCGTATAAAAGCCAAGCCGGAACTACCGGGACACATGTTTACTGACCCAAACAAGATCAATGAGCACTTCCTAAATATACCGGCAAGTCAGAACGTTAGTATATCTAATTTAACTTACCTTGAATACCATCGTAGTGTTGCTGATTCATTTAATATTCAAACTGTGGGGGAGGATAAGGTTCTAAAAATTCTGCAGAGCCTAAAATCAAATGCCACTGAACTGGATGGTATATCTTTGGATATGCTGATGATGACCCTGCCACATTCGCTGTCTGCGATAACGGCAATAATGAATATGTCTATACTTTCTGGGTCTTATCCTGAAGTGTGGCAGGAGGCACTAATAAAACCGATACCTAAGAAAAATCTGCCTTCATCGCCCTGCGTCCGGTGAGCATCTTACCGTGCGTGTCGAAGGTCCTGGAGCGTATAGTAGGTGATCAACTTAAAGTTTTGTTTAGAAAACAGCAGCATTTTACCGCAAAAGCAATCGGGATTTAGGAAATCACACAGCACATCAACATCCTTGCTATGTGTTATAGATGACATTCTTACAGCTCAAGATAATGGTGAAGGTACTCTGCTTGCACTTCTTGACTTCTCCAGGGCTTTTGATTGTATGGATGTACCGACATTGCTATCTAAACTTGCTTATTATGGTTTTAGTGCGCACGCAATAAAGTGGTTTCATAGTTATTTTAAGCATAGGAAGCAAAGAGTCGAGATAAGGGATGAAGGGGGGAATTTTAGACTATCAAAATCCAGACCAGTGAGCAGAGGTGTTCCTCAAGGCTCAATTTTGGGGCCTATATTGTTTACAATATACAGTGCGGATGTGACAGCACATATTCTTAACTGTAAATATCACATGTACGCCGACGATTTACAGGTCTATATCTCACATAAACCCCAGAATACAGCAACAGCAACTCAAAGTCTAAATGAAGACCTGGACCGTATAGCGAAGTGGGCGAAAGCTAACTCTTTGGTCCTCAATGGGAGCAAATCCAAATATCTCATCTTAGGCTCAAGGGATCAGGTCAAGAAAATTTCTGGAGAAGGGGTTTATGTAGCGATTGAGGGTCAACCTGTGCAACGTGTATCCGAACCTAGAAATTTAGGACTTATCATGGATGAGAATCTGCGTTTTGAAACACATATTAATACTATTATGGGCAGCTGTTTTTATAGGTTGAAGGTTTTGTACCAATTAAGAAAGTACTTAAGTCTGAAAACCGCATTATGCTATGTGACTCGCTAGTGCTGTCTAGATTTAATTATATGGATGTTGTCTATGGTCCGCGGTTACTAGTCAAAACTCAAAATGCCATTCAACGGGTGCAGAATGCATGTGCTAGGTACTGCTTTGAAATACCGCCTCGTTCACACGTAACCCCATACATAAACGGTGCCGATATATTAAAAATGAATTCTCGCAGAAAATTACATTACGGTACGCTATTGTTCGGCATAATTAAAAAATAACTTTCCAATTTATCTGGTGGATAGGCTGGAGTGGCGGCGCAGTCTCACAGAACTCCTCGCTTCAACTTTTCCCTGGTCCTGCCACCTCATCGAACCGTAGCATTTAAAGGCTGCTTCAAGTTTGCCGCGTCCAAGTGCTGGAATGATCTTCCACCTCCATTACGGTGTCTGGAAAAAACAATTTTTTCGTTTAAAAAATCGTATAAAGAATATGTACTAAATAAACAAAAGAATACTCCTTAATAACTTACCAACAGATTCCAGACAACAGGAGTAGTTAAGGTGAACGACAAAACACGAACATATTCACACTTTTCGCAACTCTGGGCGCGGCGGAAGGACGAGTCGATCCCAGTCGACTACTCACGTCACAAAGTTGTTTTTTTTTTTTTTTATGGATTGATCATATTCGTAATATGTACGTTGACTGACATTTACTATTAACATTTTAATATGACTCTGAATTTTTATATTAAGATTATTATTATTATTATTTTACTGTACAAGCCACTTTCTTTTAGGCATATGTATCGTTTAATCTAGCGGAATGGTAGGTAGGTACGCCGTGCGCAGTGCCCGCGCTCGCTATGACTATGATGACTCACGAGGATAGGTACTCAATCAATGTTGTTGTTGCAGCTCCCATCAATACATAACTTAATTTTCTTTTATTATAATCTTTATGTAGTATATGCTTAAACTTATTTTACTTTTATATTAATTTAAGTAGTTTATAAACGCACTGTTGGCGCCAACTTCTGTGTGCTTCATTTAGTAGGGGCCCACTGAAAACCAGCGTCAGGTTCTCCAGGAGACCTGGCTTATGCTGAGTGAGTTCCTCTTGGGTATAGGCGTCATAGACACACACACGCACACACACACACACACACACACTGCAGCATGCACTGGCTGGCATGGATACTTTTATGCATCGTAGTGCTATAAATATTATTTTTCCTCTCATATTTGCTTTTTTGTGTTTAGTTTTCTTTTTTTGTTAGTTATGTATAATCTTGTGTATGTGTGTGTTTGTGATGTCCTTCCAATAAATACTTTTTCTTTCTTTCTTTCTTTCTTTCTTAATAAAACTAAGTTGATAAAATGTGCGTGCCGATAAAACTTAAAAAGGTTTACCCCCCTCGAACAAGAAAGTTTCCGTTTTAATGGCGCGAAACGTAAAATTTCAATTTCAACAAAGTCCTAATTTACGTTTGTTAATATAATAAAGTTATTTAATTTCGTGTATTTATACAGCAGTAGCTAACTTATATTTTGGAGTTGAGGTACATTATTTTAGTTATTCAAATTAGTTCAAAAACATTATAAATTTAAGTTTTTAAATTTCGCGCCTTTACTACGTATGCTACAGCTGCAGAACCTATTGTTACGGCGGACGATAATGTCGAGAACATTTAAGGAAGTGTGAGAAAGAAAATATTCTCAAACTTTCTCGAATATCCTAGAGCCTAGCCCTCCCAAGTAACATTTTTAGGTTTTCGTTAGGTTTTAAAAAGGTCCTTTTTATGGAAATCTGCTCGTAAGTCTTGATAGTTGTGATAACATTAAATTAACGTTATATTAACCTCCTGAGTGCAAAAAGGGCCCACGTTTTAGAACCTTTCTGACAGCTACGGCAAAACCTATAGCTCAAAACCAGAACCATATGAACTACTTTCACAGAACCTAAATATAACCTTCCCAACCTTAATTTAACGTTAATATGTATAACGTTTATTTAAACTTGCAGGCAACTATTGAGTTCTGAAGTAATCTTGGATGTAACTCTTTGACAACTTAAACTTTGACACTCTCTGGTTTTAAAATGTTTCTGTGTAGGATTTTTTTTACTCAGAAACACCAATCATTTATTTTAATAATGGCGTGATTTCCTGTCGTAACAACAAGTTTCAAAATGGCTACTTTCGAAGTAAGTAATTATATTCATACACAACATAAGGTAGCTTCTGAAGCTCGAAAACATGAGAAACATAGTGCGACCGGCACTTTATCGTGAATTGTTAGGATGATACTGCTAAATACGAAACGGGCTTCTTATTACTTGAAAATATGAAAGATATTTTAACAAAAAAATTGTATAAAATTAAACAGTTGGTGGTAAAACGCATTTAAATTGAAAATGCTATGGATGCTAATGAAATCGCATGAGCAATTTACTTTATTTTGCCTTATTTAATCGTAATATTGCTTTTCATTACGAGTTTTATTTATATTCAATAAAAAAATATGGCTGCCGCAAGTAAATTACTACATAGCATCGAAATTAACCTTCTCAGAACTGTAGTGGCCAAAAGCTCTTAATGTTTGCCAAAATAAGAGTTAAAGGTAACCTCGCAGAGCTTCCTAAATCCACAAAGCCTTGTTCAAAGCTTTAAGGCTATAGCCAAGAGTTGTTTAAGACTTGACAGTCGCGAAATTAACCTCCGAGCTTTTTGATATCACCCTGTGTCGGTTCATTTTTCAAGACAAAGACAACTCAATTCTTTGAAGTCGCGGAAACAACTGGCATTTCTTGATGCCTTTAATGCTTTGAAATGCTTTGATATTTATTATTTAATCGTGCCTTAAGCTCTCAAACAAAAGCTAATGGTTTTGATTTTCTCCATAGAGTCCTACTTTGTTTGTCTAGACCACATTAATACAACTACAAGGTTACAGATAGGTTTTAGAAATTGCTTGTAAGCAATTTCAGCATTCCGTAACGATAAGGTTTTATCAAAGTTAAAAATGAAACCTCCGACTCCTATTTTAGCATGAAACTAGCCTTTTTAGGACTTAATCAAGAGTCTGCGAGGACTGTAAAGTCCTTGCACTATAATATGCTCTTGAAACACAAGTCAAAATAACGATAATTTAAACTCTTGGCAGCGGCTTCTAGGTTCTAGTAATAAATAAATAGTTTTAGAACTAATTGATCATTCTGAAGTGCTTAATATGACCTGATAGCAAAACATTAACCTTTTTAAGAGCCTTATAAAACCTTAAGGCATTATTTTTCTTGTAATACATGCTGTAATTTTAAAAAAAATAACACAACTATCACAACCTGGCATTATAATTGACCTTCCTTTAAAATAGAGAATATCTATACTAAAATAAGCTGAAGAGTTTGTTTGTTTGAACCAGGGACCGATAACTGGTATTTTTAGGATACCTGAAATTACGATACCGCGTAATATGGGTATCAGAAAAGCGTGTCTCAAAAAAATATGGATACCGCAATATTTAGGTACCTACCTTAAAAAGAGCTGGAGCTCTATTTTTGAATCACTCGCTTCAAAATGGCGAGTGATTTTCGTTCGAAGATGAATTAAAAGTCATAGAAAAAAACTCGTAGTCGAACGAAAATCACTCGCCATTTCGAAGCGAGTGATTCAAAAATAGGGCCATTGGTATCTGAACAGTATTTTTGAGATTTAAATAAGAGCGGCAACGTCGCGACGTTAGATACATGCATGAAATATTCACTCTATTTAGTTGGATTTAGTCCTCACTGAGTAAAATATTGTTGTTGTTGTGAAGCCTTTTCAGTTATCGTCGAAATCAAAATGGATAACTTTAATTTAACAATATTAATATCTGAATGGTTCCTCATAAAGTCTAGTTGCGAGACAGTGTTTTGTTTGTGTTTATTATTTTAATTATTATTTTTGTACTGTAACCAGTTTCACACAACTATCCATTACCCTGATAAACTTAATCTTGGTTTGTGTTTTACGTTTTACTCGGCCACATGAAGGAGAGGATGCATCTCCGTTGTTGCAACTATTTAGTAAAAAAACTTCTGTTGGATGGTGAATATTAATATGTCTTTTTTTTTCAAATTAGATAGTCAGACATTTGACCACGATTGCACCTGATGTTAAGTGACATTGCAGCCTAAGATGGACCATGTCTGCCTAGTAACAGCCTATTCACTCATTCCTTGAAAATGTCCAAATCATAGTGTCTTGGAAACACTTCAGCCGGTAGCGCATTCCATTCCTTAGCCGTCCGCATCAGAAATGTTGATCGGAACCGTTTAGTGCGCATTGGTGGTATTTCAACGACATAAGGATGGCAGCTGCGCCCGCCTCTTGTGTTTTGAAGGTGGAATGGGACTGGTGGAATTAAGTCGTGCAAGTCCTTCGCACACTCCCCGAAATGTAACCTGTAGAAGACCGAAAAGCAAGCTACTTTGCGCCTATGGTCTAAGCTAAGTAATTTGCGTTCATATGGTACAGTATCCCCTATAATTCTTTTGGCTCGGTTTTCTATCGAATCCAGAGCAGCCAGTTGGTTTTTAGCAGATCCGTCCCAAAGGTGACAGCAGCACTCCATGCACGACCGGATTTGGGCTTGATACAGTTGAAGAAGCTGAACCGGGGTGAAGTACCGCCTAACCTTAGAGAGGACACCAAGTTTTTTAGCTGCCGTTTGTGCTATGGATGCGATATACTGTCCGAAGTTTAGGTTTGATGTCAACTGGAATATCTATAAGTTGTAGGTTTTCGGTCACAGATACAGGACACCTCGTACACCTCGGAAAGACGGGGTCAGATCAAAATGAGTCCGTTTGGTTGAGAATAAGCACGCCTGTGCTTATGTAGCGTTGAACGCAACCAGATTGGCATCTCCCCAATCAGAGTTAGTCTTAAGGGCACTGTCCAAACACTTAACCAAGACTGGATGTCATTACTGCTGGCTCCCATCCCGGAGAAATATCTATCGGCAACTGTGCTATCATCTGCATACCCAACACCGCGCACAAGCAGGTCATTGATATGCAACGATAAGAGGGTTGCCGATAGAACTCACCCTTGAGGAACTCCGGCATCGATAGCCTGTAGATCCAACGAGTAGCCTTCAAGGACTACTCGTATAGACCATTTACTCAAATAGACAGATATCTATTTGCAGAAACCAGCAGGAATATCTATTGAGGGAAGCTTGTTTACCAGGCTTGCGTGCCAAACCCCGTCAAAAGCCTTGGAGATATCAAGAGACACGGCCATAGCCTCGCCATGCTTCTCTATGGCCTCACTCCAGTAGTGTGTGGCATACACTAAAAGTCGACCGGCCAAGGCGGAACCCATACAGGTGGTCTCTGAGGAGAACGTTACCTTCAAGGTGTGCCAGAAGCTTATTGTTCAGTGCACGGTCCATAACCTTGCACGAAATGGAGGTGACTGATATGGGGCGATAGTTGGCAGGGTCAGTACGACTACCTTTTTTGGGAACTAGTGCCACTGTCACTCCTGGCTAGTGTGGACAAAGGGTTTTCAAAAGGTACTAATATTCAGAAAAGAAATAAAGAAATCCGGGTATAGGATTTGGCAACAAAAGTTTATTAAATTTTGCTATTACACATGTACCTTTTAACACCTCTAAAACCAAATACAAAAACTCAATAGCTCAGAATTCAGTAGAGACTAGGTAAGGTTCTATTTTTGTTATCAATATTTTTGCTATTACAATCTTTATGTTCACAAATCTATACTAATATTATAAAGCTGAAGAGTTTGTTTGTTTGTTTGTTTGTTTATTTGAACGCGCTAATCTCAAAAACTACTGGCCCGATTTGAAAAATTATTTTTACGTTGGATAGTCCATTTATCGAGGAAGGCTTTAGGCTAACATAAAGATACGACTCATAAGACCACAGCAGAAATGAAAAATGTTGCGAAAACGGGAGAAACATATTCCTTTTGAGAGCTTCCGCTGCATACGCTGCGGAAACCGCTTAAGTTACACAAAAATCATGTATGACAGGATTTTTCAGCATTAAGAGTTCTATAATAAAGTCCGCGACAGCATATTATGTCTATCTTTTATGGTTGAATTACTACAACCTTTTTTATGTTAATAAATTTGTTAAAAAATAATGCATTATTTTTAGAGGTGTATTATACACACAGGTATTTATTCTTATCAAAATAAATACATTCATCATCACGAGCATTTCATTTAGAACCAAGTTGCCCTTTATATCATTTGATTTCAATAAATATCTTAGGAGCTATCACAGTTTTAACATAACTTCGCACCAAAATAATGTTCGCAGCTTAAGTACAACGTGCGCTTGCGCTAATCTATACTTCTATACTAATATTATAAAGCTGAAGAGTTTGTTTGTTTGTTTGTTTGTTTGTTTGTTTGAACGCGCTAATCTCAAAAACTACTGGCCCGATTTGAAAAAATATTTTTACATTGGATAGTCCATTTATCGAGGAAGGCTTTAGGCTATATAACATAAAGATACGACTCATAAGATCACAGCAGAAATGAAAAATGTTGCGAAAACGGGAGAAAGATATTCCTTTTGAGAGCTTCCGCTGCGTACGCTGCAAAAACCGCTTAAGTTACACAAAAATCATGTATGACAGGATTGTTCAGCATTAAGAGTTCTATAATAAAGTCTGCGACAGCATATGTCTATCTTTTATGGTTGATTTACTACAACCTTTTTTATGTTAATAATTTTGTAAGAAAATAATGCATTATTTTTTGAGGTGTATTATACACACAGATATCTATTCTTATCAAAATAAATACATTCATCATCACGATCATTTCATTTAGAACCAAGTTGCCCTTTATATCATTTGATTTCAATAAATATCTTAGGAGCTATCACAGTTTTAACATAACTCCGCACCAAAATAATGTTCGCAGCTTAAGTACAACGTGCGCTTGCGCTAATATATTATAAAGCTGAAGAGTTTGTTTGTTTAAACGCGCTTATCTCAGGAACTGCTGGACCGCTTTGAAAAAATATTTCTGTGTTGGATAGCTTATTTATCGAAAAAGGCTTTAGAATATTAAACATGACGCTGCGACGGAAGGGGAGGGAGAAAACTCAAAACGCGCGGACGAAGTCGCGGGGGACCGCTAGTTATATTATAAAGCTGAAGAATTTGTTGGTTTGAACGCGCTTATCTCAGGAACTGCTGAACCGATTTGAAAAAATATTTCTGTGTTAGATATCTTATTTATTGAGAAAGGCTTTAGGATATAAAACATCACGCTGCGATGGGAGGGGAGGGAGCAAACTTAAAACGCGCGGACGAAGTCGCGAGGGACCGCTAGTATATTATAAAGCTGAAGAGTTTGTTTGTTTGAACGCGCTTATCTCAGGAACTGCTGGACCGATTTGAAAAAATATTTCTGTGTTGGATAGCTTATTTATCGAGAAAGGCTTTAGGATATAAAACATGACGCTGCGACGGGAGGGGAGGGAGCAAACTCAAAACGCGCGGACGTAGTCGCGGGGGACCGCTAGTTTCTAATAAATAAAGACTAGCGGTCCCCCGCGACTTCGTTCGCGCGTTTTTCCCGCTTTTTCGTTGAAATTTTCCTGAATTTTCTTTGCTATAAACCTCACGGAGCTCGAGACCTTTCCAACGAATGCAAAACCGTGGAAATCGGTTTGTGCGTTCTGGAGTTATAGCGTCAGGAAGAAAAACCCGACTTATTTTTATATAGTAGATAAACCACCAATATATACAACCCAAATGAATACTTACGATTGGGTTTACGATGTTTATCAAACCAAGAGCATGATCATCATAGCAGATACGCGAGCGAAGCGAGCGCCCAACACTTTTGTTTACGATGCTTCTTCAACGCGCAAAAGTCGGGTTTACGACGTTCATGAAACCAAGAGTATGACAAAATAGTTGATGCGCGAGCAAAGCTGGCGTAGATAAATGTTTTTTAGGATTCTTTACAAACCATGAGCAAGATTTTTGTAGATAAGCGAGCTCGCAAAAATAGGGTTTACGACGCTTATCAAACAAAGAGTACGATAAAAGTGATTGCGCGAGCGAAGCGAGCGCGCCAAATTATTTTTCACGATGCTTTTCCAACCCAAGAACTTGATAAACGTTGATCCTCCTTTTTCAATCACTTGAAAATTTTGGGGGCCAAACAGTGGTTTGGGAGACAAAAAATCTCAATTTTCCCCTGACTTTCCAGGTGACCCCTCTATTACACTGACTTTCCCTGACTGCTTTGAGCTTCCCTGACTTTCCAGAATGTGGACACCCTGTTTCCTACAGTATCAAGGCGCGAGTTAGCCGCGAACAGGGACGCAAATAAGTTCGCTTTCTCCTCAGCGGCATGGGCCAGCGTACTATCTGGTTTCAGCAACGGTGGAAGGGATGGGCGAGCAAAGTTAGTTTCAATCGCTTTTGCCAAAGACCAGAACGCCTTGCTCCCAGCAGGGTATGAGGCTAGTTTTGACCAGATCCAGCTTATGTGATCGAAACGAGCCCTGCGTAATGTTTTCTTGCATGTTTTGGCAGCAAGATTAAAGGCTCTCTTCAGTTTTAGAGTCTCCGTCGACTTGCGAGCTCGAGCCTTAGCCCAGGCAGAAAAGGCCGACTGTTTATGATCTTCAGCTTGGGAGCAGTCAGCGTTGTACCAAGGGCGGGCTTTGCTGTTCATCGCAACGTCGGAGAATAGAATATAATAGATCTCCTGAAGAAAAGCAAACACGTCGCCAGGGATAGGATGCAAAGAAGTGACGCATCTCGTCCCATTATGCTGACCTGTATTGCCACACCCGTCTTGGCTCGCAGGGGTTAGGTTGGGGTGGAGAATAAACGGATACAATTTTCAAACAAAAGCGAATATAAAAACATGATTCTAACAGTATTTATACGATCAAATTAATAAACCTAACAGAAAGTACGAGATGTTTCGCACAAATGCAATAATAACACCAAATCCCAGAAAAAATCAAAGCTGTTTGATCGGGTGATGCAACTCAATAATACAAAGTAAAGTAAGCCTGTAACGTCGCACTGCTGGGCAATTCAAATGGCAATGGCAATAGACCATTCCAAGGCTTTTGACCTGGTATTCTATGAGGTCCTCTGGAGAAATGAAACAACAGTACCGCCTGAAGTTACATCCTTGTTTCAGAACTGGTATTGCAATCAGACTAATTTTGTAAGGTCGGAAATATATAGGATGGAGTGTGTGGTGAGACAGGGGGGGTTAAGCTCACCCCGGCTTTTCAACCTGTATATGAATAAGCTGATCGATGAGCTTAGCAAAAAACATATTGGTTGTCATATTGCTGGAGTCTGCCTGAATAACTTAAGCTACGCAGACGTTGTGGTTCTGCTAAGCCCATCGATTGGTGGTCTTAGCAGACTTGTGGCTATATGTGAGGCTTATGCGGTGGAACATGGACTCAGGTATTTTACCTGAGTTGTCAGCTTATGATGATCAAAAGAACCTCAGTCAACTATACACCGATATCTCTGAAGTGTCGCTCTGCTGTAGTCCCATGAGTTGGGTGACAAAATTTAAGACCTACCTGGGTCACTGGGTCACCGATGATCTCAAGGCTAATCTAGATATTGAGAGGGAGCGGAGGTCGCTGGCTGCAAGACGTAACATGCTGGCTCGAAGGTTTGCACGATGTACTAATGCAGTTAAGATAACTCTTTTCAGAGCTTACTGTAAATCCTTCTACACATGCTGTCTGTAAACAAATTATACACTGCGGGTATACAGCGACCTCCGTGTCCAATATAAAAACGTACTCAGGATACTGCTGGGGCTGTCGAGGCGTTATAGCGCATGGGGATTGTTCGCAGAGGCGCACATTGACGACTTCTACGCCATTATACGAAAAAGATCCGCATCAATGCCATTAGGCTCCGCTCCAGCACTAGCGGTCTCCTGAGTGTGTTCTGCCGCTGTTGCGTTACTGGATGATGCTCTACACCAGAGGAAATTTATTATCTTCTTGTTTTTAATATTCTAATTTACATGTTTCTCTACTAACTATAATTCGAAAGTTTATTTTGTCTTCTTTTTTACTAACAACAATATGGAACCTTGCTTTCTGAAATAAACAGATTGAATTGAAATGAATTTTATTTTCTCAGTACAGTGCATACGGCGCGTCGTCGTCGTACCAAGGAACGTACTTATGTATGTCAGTCATATTTGTGTTTATACGTTTGCGCGTTGCGCGCGCATAGCATCTGCCGGACCGACCGATTATGGCGGACGGAAAGTGAAGAATGATTGTCGTCTTTTATAAATCGGAAAGGATCGACATTAGCCAATGGCATAAACCGGGTTTTTTGTAAAAATTGTACATTGTAAATAGTTATGTGTACATATAGTAATTATATTTGTGCTCGTTTTGTTTAGAAATTGTGTGAATAGTGTATTATTTTGAGTGTTTATTCTGTTATAATCTGGACGCCGACAAATAGCTGAATCTTGATGTTAGTACACTGGCATACCAAACACAACTTCTAAATTTGAAAATCCTGTTAATTTGTTCTCCTGGAAACATCGATTTCTCTTCTCACCTTTGTGTTTCGATCCGTCAAGGAGAAGGTTGCAGTACTTGCATTATTTTGGTTGTCCATAGCGGCTGTCATCGAGTTAATTTAAGTATTTTACTGTCATTAACAAAGACATAGAGACTGCACTCATCGCTTAATATTGCTCCGATGCCGAGATTTGCTCTTCGTTAATTGTTCTTTGACCATGTAAATCGATTGAGCTATACGTCTGAGCTTGTTTAGTAGTGGAAGTAGTGCTACTGCCTAAACAAAGGACATAGCATACCTAGTTGAAGATTTGTTTGTCGTTGTGAAGCATAACAGTGAAGTGAAACTGAATGCTCGAGCCTCACGGTAGCCCAATGAAGTGGCCGGGATCGGGAGCGGAAGAAGAGGCGGGTGAAGCTAGCTTGCAAAACGCTCGCACCTCACAAACTCGCACTCAGGACGATGCTGCCGTTCATTATGTATTCCAACGAGAAAACCAGGAAGCTGAATTGGCTTCTTTAACTCCAAAGCAACGTTGGGCAGTTGGAGACGACACTATTGCTGAGGTTAGTATAGATTTCATTACAGCAAAGCTGAATCCAAGTAGAAAACATAACCTTACTTTCAAATGACAGATGATTATTGATAAATAGTAGTTTAAATCGTTAGAAAAAAATAGCTATCAATTCTTTATCAATAATATAAAACAATTGAATCATGATTATTTATTAACAACTTACAGAATCAAGATAAATGGAAAAATCCTACATCCATGACTATGAATAACATGCAACAAGGAGCAGTACAATTGAAAAATTCCCAAACTAACCAACAATTTATAAATCAGGCCATAGCATCATCTGTGGGGACTTTGCCTATTAATCCTTCAGTAATTGGAAGCCACCCGGCTCATTTGGCCACAAATATGGTCCATACTCAACTTGCACCACTGCAAAACCATACCATGGGCAACAGTTTGACTATTCAAAATAGTGCAATGATGCTTCCGCCTCTGCAAGGAATGCAAAATGCTCCTCAAATGGGTCAGCAGGGATTGTATGACATACATCAACACCCAGGAACTCCAATGCAAGCAATGAATGGAATTGGAAAGAGTGCAGAACACCTGATGTATTTAAGCCAAGCTGGAATGCTTGCACCGGGGACTAACCAGTTCCTGCAGCAAGGGCAAAATCAGCTAGGCCTGACTCCTGTTGCGGCCATTCGAAATCAGGTAAGTTAACATAAGTTTTAACGTATTTAATCCCTCAAGCGTATGTGAACGAGACACAATAGATGGTCTCATGCGACTGCTCGGGTGTTGAGGTATTAATGTAATGTTTTCAGAATTAATAATCTTTAGCATTTACCTTCTTCAAAAAAGAAATAAAAAGAAAACAATTGTAAGATAAGTTTTTGTCAGTCTATCAAAACCCTTATTCACAAATGGTGAAGGTATTGAGTTACAAATAATAAGAAATATTTATGTCTGCAGTCCCTTGTGGGTGTAGAAAAATCAATATAGATCAAAAGATATGCCCCTCATTCCCAAAAATATAATAAAAAATACACTCAGGGAATTAAAATTAACACAGTAACTTTGACACTTACCTAAAACTATGAAGTTTGGCAAGCAGTTATCATAAACTGTAAATAAATACAGGAAAAAGACTTACAACCATATTTGCCAATCGTCCATCAAGCATATGTAAACAAGACACAATAGAAATTCTATTGTTATGCGGTTGCATGCAACCTCTTGGGTGTTAAGGTGTAAAACCATAAAATTACAAACCTTTTCTCCTTATATCAATCAAATTTTTAACCGACTTCAAAAAAGGAGGTTATCAATTCGACTGTATGTTTTTTTTTTATCATCATTATTTTTTTTGTATGTATGTTACCTCATATCTCAGTCGTTTGTCGACCGATTCGAAAAATTTTTTCACCTACTTAGAGGGTATACCTTCTAGTTGGTCCCATTTTTTCCATTTTGGGATCTGATGATGGGATCTTGGTGTATTCAAGGGAAACCCTCAAATTTTAAAGGCACGTATAGTGTTTCTTTACTAGAATCTTAATGTTGACGTGTTGTTACGTCTGATAGTCAACATTTTGTGGGGCTGAGCTGATGGTGGAACTCCTTAACGCCTAGGAGTTCAGTAATTATAATGACACAACTTATGATAGGTAATTTGTAGCTTCGTAAAAAATAGAATCATAAGGTGCAACTCCCCCCCCCCCTCCCTCTTATGTAATCACTAAAAATAAAGAACTAAAATAAACTTTAAAAAAAAGTAAAAACCGACTTCAAAACCAAAATGCACTAAAAAGTCTTAAATAAACTCTTCACCATTGAAAGGAAAGGAATCCGTTTTAGGCAAACAATTTCTTTTTGGAGTCGGTGCCATCACTTTGACCATCAAGCATCATCTATCACAGCACCGACTCCAAAAAGAAATTGTTTGCCTAAAACGGATTCCTTTCCTTTCAATGGTGAAGAGTTTATTTAAGACTTTTTAGTGCATTTTGGTTTTGAAGTCGGTTTTTACTTTTTTTTAAAGTTTATTTTGAGAAATATATAATGATGCGAGAATGATTTCTATTCTGAAAATTTGAATGCATATTTGTTTCTGAAGTTTAGGCAAATACTACACATTGACTAAAACACAATTTACATATATATTTTTTGCAAAGATTAATTAAATATTACATTTTGATCACTCAACAGCATTCGTGGTCACAGGTAGATCGGATCCGGTTCTATCGAAAACCCAAACAAGAAAACTAACTGCAAGATACAGTTAGCTCTTTCTGCATGGATAGGATCTTAATTAAAGCTTAACAACACCCGAGGTATTGCAGGCAACTGCATAACAATAGAATTTTTATTGTATCTCGTTCACATACGCTTAAGGGATTAATTTTTATGTGAGCTAGTATTTTTTTTTGAAAACTTAATGACATACATCTAAGTATACCTGTGACCACAAACCCTGTGAAGTGATAGAAAAGTTGGTATTAAAATCATTAAAAAAAATATCTTTAAATTGAAGAACTTTGTGGTGTAGTGGTAAAGCACGTTGGGTCTAAAGGCGTCGCCGCTTCAAGGTCCTGGGTTCGATTCCCGGTCGAGTCGATGTTGAAACCATAATTTTCTATATTGTCTCAGGTCTGGGTGTTGTGGTACCACCTTTGTGTCTGATTTCCTAACATAAGAGCATTGGCTACTTACTTTGGGATCAGACAGAGCAATGTATGTGATTAGTTTCCAATATATACATATTTATTTATTCAAAAAAAAAATTCAAAATTCAAAATTACTTTATTTTGTACATAGGCTATTGCTAGCACTTATACACGTCCCAACATTGGCCCTACCACAGCTTCGGGACAATTGTGGGCTAGTGCTGAGAAGAAGCTGCGCAACAAACTCAGTCACTACTGTCAATGCCTCTTTTAAAAATATTACAATTAAATGTTCTTACAAGCTAGACCATACATTGTTATCGTTCATATAATCATTTATTCTATAATATCCTTTACTCATTAAACATTAACAATAGATTTGAATTTATGTAAAGGTAATTCAATTATATTTTGAGGCAATTTATTAAAGAAAGTAATACATCTTCCAATAAACGAGTGATTAACCTTCTGAAGTCTGAAGTTTGGAACGGCAAGTTTATTCTTGTTTCTAGTATTGAAATCATGTAAATCACTTTTTTTAGGAAATAAGTGCAAGTTTTTACGACATAAATCAAATTTTCATAAATAAACTGTGAATATACTGTAAGTATCTTGACTTCTTTAAACAAATCCCTTAAAGAGTCGTCAGATTTGAGATTGTAAATAGCCCGTACAGCTCGCTTTTGCAGTATGAATATTGTTTCAATTTCTGCAGCCGAGCCCCGAGCACAAGATACCATAAGACATGATACTATGAAAATAGCTAAAATAAACTAACCTTGCCGTTTCAACGTCAGTCAAAAGCCTTATCTTTCTTACTGCATAGGCAGCCGAACTAATTTCCCTGACAAGGTCTCGATATGTGGACCCCATGGAAGATTATGATCTACGGTTATTCCCAAAAACGTTTAGCTTTGTATAGTATCTAGTGGCTCATCTTTAACCATGATCTGCGTTGGGACTTGTCTGACATTAGGCATTGTAAATTTTATGCATTTGGTTTTACCCGCATTAAGCAATAAGTTATTAACGGTAAACCAATGAAGCACCTGTGAAAGAGCACCATTTACATCGTCAAAAGATTCTTGGGCCCTTGGAGTCTTAAAAATTAAGGAAGTATCATCTGCAAACAGTACTATTTCACATACATCATCGACAAAGTATGGAAGGTCATTTATATATATCAGAAACAACAACGGTCCCAATATCGATCCTTGGGGCACTCCCATTTGTAGAGGTGCTCCAGGAGACTCAGTTCCATTAATATAAACCTTTTGAGTTCTATCACTAACATACGATTTCAATAAACCTAGCGCATCAATCAAAACGCCGTAATGTTGAAGTTTTTTCAATAAGGTCTACACAATCAAATGCTTTAGAGGTCACAAAATACTGCTTTAGCATCACACCTACCGTCGTATGCATCAAATACATGTTTCAAGAGAGCAACTCCACCATCAGCAGCATATTATTTATTGAATCATATTGTTTTTACCACGCTTTTATTAGCTTGGGTTGTATCTATGTATGTATGTAATGGAATCTTTGAGCATAATTTTCACCAATTTCCAGAAGTTTATTTGAAACTTTGCACATGTATCAAGGACCGATGACAATGCAATAATTTAATAACAGTTACTCAATATCCTTATAAGGACCGCCAGGATTAATAAATAAATTCTTTCGTGGATCCTCTGTAAGGGAGTAAGAAAGATAGAGCTATCGCGTGTCGCATGTCCGCAAATAATTAATTAAAACATCGAACTAAAAAATGTAAAATAAATTATAGTTTAAAAAAACTAAAACCGGCCAAGTGCGAGTCGGACTCGCGCACTGAGGGTTCCGTGCCAACTTTACCTGAATTAGGGAATCCACTTACTTCCACTAAGTAAAATACCACAATATTTTGTTGACGGCAAATATAAATTTGTTTTTCATAGTGTTTGTATGAAAAACAAAGTTATGTTTGCGGTTGTTGCAAATGTGCTGTATCTCAAAAACTTCTTGTTCGATTCTTAAGATCTAATAAGATCTACATTATATATTTTTTTCAAAATTTACACTTGCTTAGTTTAGAAGTTAGGGCGTCCCCCCCCATTTTACCACTTTGGAAGCGTCTAGCTATGAAACGTTAGACTTTTAAAGAAAATGGATTTAGGAACCTCTATGTAGTTTTAAAATACCTATCCATAGACACCCCACACGCATAGGTTTAACTAATTTTTTTTTTTTCGATTTTAGTTATTAAATGTCATTATTTTTTATTTTTTTATATGAGAATCATAAAGCGGTTAACAGGATACATCTTTCTACCAAATTTCAAAAGTGTGATGCTTATAGTTACAGAATAAAATGGCTGTGACATACGGACGGAGAGACAGACAGACAGACAGACAGACTTGACGAAACTATAAGGGTTCCGTTTTTTGCCATTCGGCCACGGAACCCTAAAAAAACCACGCTTTTATAGCTAACCGAACTAAAAAGTAGGGGTGCAACATTTAATATATCAAGCACCCCACGCTTTTTACTCTGAATTGAATTATTCTCTAACTCTTTGTAATTAAAAATTATTTTCTACTTTTTATTTCGGTTAGCTATAAAAGCGTGTTTTTTTAGTTTTTTTGAACTATAATTTATTTCACGTATACACCGACTACCGCTTTGTTGGGAGTTGGTACATCGGACTCTAACGAAAATTGGAAAATGTAATGCAAAAGGGTGTCAAGTGACATATTGGTCATTTCGTGATAAACGCTTTTAAAGATTTTCAAGGTCGTCACATTTAAATTTGCTGTTACTTCGTATTACCATGATGAACATGCCTGAAAATTGGCAAAACTACAGAATGAGATGTCTTTTTTATGCATTTAATAGTCGTGTGAATAATCATAATACCAGTAAATAAATGCTGTTTTGCTTAAATAGGCAATTGTTGCAAATTATTTGTTGAAAGGTTTTAAAGTACTTTAAATCCTTTTTGCTAAACTGTTTCCTAACATAATTTATTCTTATATGATGAGATATCTCTGTAAAATTATTGCAAACAAAAACTACTGCTATTAAGTAATATTCAGTATATTTAATAACTTTTCAAAAAAAAACAATACTTAGAAAAACTGGTAGATCCGCTATTCAGAAAACACAATAATTTCATTATTTCCATTATTTATCATGGATTTGAAACAATTTTGTAAAAATAAATTCAGTATGATCAATCGCTAAGCGGTATCAAGTAACACATGAAACCTTTTTGCAAATATTGAAATATTCAATGGATTGTTTCGCAATAAATTATTTTGTGAAATAACTTTTTATACAGGGTGTTGTTTTGGTCAGTGACATCCAACTCAGGGATGATAATATGAGTTATGCTTATTCTAAAAAAAATGCCTTTTTTTTAAATTCTGAGCAAGTTTTATACAAGAAAACCTTTTCACAACATTCAAAAAAATTACAAAACGAATTGGAAAACTGGCACCCTATCGCGTAGCTAGCGCTAATCTACGAAATACTACGCCATAGCTAGTAAGCTACAAAGAGGCTACCTGGTGTTGGTGGTTTTGACTCGATCGCTGTACCGGATAAAAAAAATAATATAATAATAATAAATCGTTTATTTCAGGCCACACAGCCCATATAAGTGTAGTTAGTAACAAAGTTCTTAGCCTAGGGTTAGTAACACAATATTTATTGGCTAAAAAGGAATAGAAAAATAAAATGTGGCATTCACTGCAGCGCCATGCCACTTGAGATGGCGCAACAGTGATTGACATACGGACAATCCAATCTACTTGCGATCATGTTTAGGATGATGTTGGTACTGGCGCGCACTCTGCGGACTAGGGACGCGCACCGTTTCCGCATTGTAGCGTAGAAACAGTCCACACGGTACTCTGCGACATCCCCGAGGCACTACAGAACCGCGGCAGCCCCAACAACACCCTAAACGCATTGTTGAATTGGACACGGAGGGCACTGTAGGACTTTTTGCTGTATTCAGCCCACATACTACACATGTAAAAGGATGTACAATAAGCTCTAAACAGAGTGATTTTAACCTGTGCAGTACATCGTGAGAATCTGCGAGCTATCATATTTGCCCTGACTGCCAGCGCCCTCCGTTCCCTTTCCATGTCGTCATCATCTTTGAGGGTAGAGGTCAATATGGTTCCCAAGTATTTAAAAGTCTGCACTGTTTGCAATGCCTGACCATCAAGCCTAACATCTGGGTACCTAGCTGTACTCTTACCTCTAGCCACAAAGACCATGCGTACACTTTTAGTCGCATTGTACCTCAGACCATGGCGCTCAGCAAAAGCTTCACAGACCGAGATCAGTTTCCTAATGCCACATACTGAGGCACTCAGCAGCACCATATCATCCGCATAGCTCACGTTGTTTAAATTAACACCGTCTATGTGACAACCAGCGCGGGTACCGCTAAGTGCCACAATCAGGTCATTAACATAGAAGTTAAAGAGGGTAGGCGAGGACAGGCCCCCCTGCCTCACGCCACACTCCAGCGTGTATGGCTGCGACATGCTTCCAGCCCATCGCACGCCATTGACCTGATTTTTATACCAATATTTTAAAATGTTTATGAGCTCAGTAGGTAGATTAGCTTTTATCAGTTTTTCCCATAACACGTCATAGGAAACCAGGTCAAAGGCTTTTGACAGGTCAAGAAAGCATGCATGGACCTCTGTCCCTCGTTTGGTATAGTACCTAACAGCGTGCTTGACACACAGCACAGCGCTTTCAGTTGAAAGTCCAGCTCTAAAGCCAAACTGATTATCATGAAGATGTATCAGCTGAGACAATCGTGTGTTAAGCACGCCGTCAAGCACTTTAGCGATAACAGTGGCTAGTGAAATAGGCCTATAATTATTCTTATCTGACAGATCAGAAGTTTTATTCTTAACTATAGGAATCACCACTGTTTTAATCATATCTTGGGGCAGGTAAGAATGGCTCAGACAGAAATTAAAGAGCATAGACAACAGTCTCGGTAAGTGTGGTCTAGCATGCAACAGGTGTTCTATACTTAATCCGTCATGGCCAGGAGACTTGCCCCTGGTCATTTTTCTTATGATAAGTTCAACTTCTTTTGCTGTGCATCTTATACCCATCTTCTTACCGGCCTCAAAATCGAGCAGAGATCGTGAGGGTCCAAGCGGAGATTTAACAGCAAAATGTTCTTTAAAAACCTCAGCTATGTCTTTGGGCTCACTAACGTCATTGACACACAACGGAGTGGCTGGTTTGGTGCTGAGTTTATTGGTGGCTTTCCAAAAAGATCGAAAATCATTCTTCGAATGATGTGAAGCCAGAATATTCATCTTTATTTGTTCTTCGTGGTTTTGACACCACTTCAGACAACTCTTAAACTTTTTTCTAGCTTCACACATCTCGTTATATACAGAACCCGAGTTGGGCTTACCACACCAACACCAGAGATTGAATTTCTGTCTAGCCATCCTGTGAGCCTCGCTGACGTGTAAATTCCACCCTGTTACTGATTTCTTTCTACCACGACCACCACCAGCAACCCCCCTACTAGCTATAGATGCCTCCGATAAAACTCCAATTATATCGCTATACAGGTTATCAATAACTTGGGCATGATGCGGAATATTACATGTTAGATCGGCACACTTCTGAAATTCTACTGGGAAATCAATAAGCTTTAGATTTGCATGGCATTGATCGTAATAGAATTCAGTCTGCCCTACACTTCTTTCACCCCACATTACATTGTTTATGACATGTTTTACAGACAGATACCTTCTGGGTGGGACGGCATCAAGATTACATTCAATTACCAGAGGAAAGTGATCCGACCATAAAACATCATACTTTACATAGACATGGCAAACAGACGGCAGAGCGGCTTTAGATGTCAGGCAATGATCAAGCCACCTTTTTGAGCCGTGAGCCTCACTTACAAAAGTAAAACAATCAGTCGACCCCAGTAACCTATCAACATCTACACATGACCATTCTTGTTCCTCACAAAACAATTTAAGTTCTTTATAAAACTGCTCAGTAGGATGGGCATTAAAGTCTCCTAATATATATACGCACTCAGTGTTACTATTGTCAATTATGGCGATTACCGAGCCGAGGATGTCCGTGAATTCCACAAGGTTTGCTGGCACATCTGTAGGCATATATACGCACACAACTACGATTGCACGATCACGCATCGGCACCCGTATCGCGCACAAACGCGGGTTATCACATTTAATCACTGACACATTCGGAAATGCACTAAGCCGCCACAGCAATGCGACACCACCGTATGGACGACCACGTAACATGCCGTTCGCTGTATCCACTGCCGACGTTCCCGTGCATCCAAATTTATCATTAATTTCGCTTAGATATGACAGGTCACCCGGATAAAGCCATGTTTCTTGCAGCGCTATTATGTCCGACGTTTTACAAAGCTCACGTATCCCCTCCACAGAGCGTTTCACATTCTTGCAGTTAAAGCTAACTAATTTATAGGTGTCACTTGCCATTTTGTGTATCTTTTAACTGACCGTCATTGAGTTGAGCAGTAGCATTTACTGTCTCCTCCGAGAATTTCTTTTTAAAATGTATAAAACGTCTGAAGATAATACCTTTAGGCCACAATTTCTCGTCCAAAAACATCTGTGATTTAGAATTATCGATAAGGAACTTGTATGCGTCATGTCCACTTGGATTTTTCATAAGAATTTTCTCAAGATACACACTTTCCCCGGTTTTATTAAATATATAATTACTTATGTCAGATACCAGCGCATCCTTATGTACATTCGTAATAAAAATGGGGACTTTCCGTTCAGCTGCCTTAAATCTTTGTTCAGGTTCTACTTTTCCATTCCCCAATTTTCCATTTAATCCTCTGTATTTGTAAGGCTTTCGTTTTTGTACTAACGTCCATTCATTGCTCGATTTCGAAACACTATTATTTCTAGGAGCTGGATTTATTTTAAGCGCATTCGCAAACGAAACCTTATTCATGCCGGACAGCTGATCGTCGTTCCTGTTATCAGTCGTAGGCGATGACTCACGGCTCCCTGTAGGCAACGCGCCCGTGTCGCCGCCGCTCATTGAAGATGTACGATCGCTTTTGCGAGTATCACCGGTTTTCAGGCCGGCGCCGTTAACTGGCGATTGTGATATTTTTACCGGTATTGCTGCCAGTGTATCACTACTACCCTCCATTTGATTTAAAATCAAACTTCGATATTGCAAATCATTCCCACAAGGTGATGATGTTGCACATTCAGATTTATCATTTTGATCATATGAAGTGGAATCGTTTTGGTGTGATAAACCCATAGGTCCACTGTCTTGATACGCACCGCCCCTCTTGACATTAATATTGCTGATAGAAAACGGTGCTGATACAGATTTAATATTCTGAATCTGTCTATTAACATCCTCCAGTTGCTCCAAAGTCGCGTATGAAGATTTAATTTCTCTAATCTCAGACTGCACTATAACGATGTCTTTAAGAAGTTTAGAGACATCGAGATGGTCAAACGTTATTGGCGGAAGCTTTTCGAGGTCCCGGGCCACAAATACAGGCATCACATCGCAATCCACAGTTTTGAAAACACTGATGATATCCAGTAACTCGCGGTTTTCTTTTCCTTGGCCTTTTCGCGTTTTTCGTCGTTGTTCCGATGGCAGCGACTCAAATAATAATGTTAATGCTTCGTTGATTTGTGCACTGCTGAACGTTGACATACATATTTTCACTAAGCTATCTTCAGTCACTATTGAAATCTTGTTTTGAATGTAAGCTAGAAGCTCGTTTATCACTACATTGCAACTTGCACATTTTAATGTCGTAATCATTTTGAAAATTTCAATATTGCGCTCGACGCGCCCCGTAGTGAATAGCACACGCACTGTACCGCAGCGCGCGCGCGACTGATGATTTTGTGGGTTTTTCCATTTCAAAAAAAAAATTTTTGGCATCCGTATCATTTGTACAGGCGCCCCTGAGTCGCTCGTCGCTGACCAAAACAACAGCTTGTATATTTTTTAGAAGTTATACATTTGAGCGACCAGTTTAAGGGCGGTTTTGCGAATCCAGTGATACCAATAACTCCATACCTGATTTTTGGTCACTTGACACCCTTTTGCACAACGCTGTCCAATTAGCCCTTTAAAAGTGAACGTTACGGAAACAGGCTGCTTTATTGAAATATGATGTTAGAAAACTCATACTCATTTTAAAAGACCTATTCAACGACACCCCACACAATGGGTTTGACTAAGAAAAATAAATCATCTACACGTTCCTTGTATGAGAGAGAGGTATTTTTAAAAAAATATTTACATTTTGGCGGGGTGATAAGAATACATGCTGAATTACAGTTTTCTAGCACCTCAGGCCTCTACGCTGAACCGCAGCAGATGGACAGACTGACATGGCGAAACTATAAGGGTTCCCAAGCACCAACCAATCAGTGACAGGTTGCAATTATTTTTCTGGTATAATTAAGTAATAAATGGAAATTGTTAAAGCTGAACAACAGTAACGAGATCATTGGAAGTCCGCCTTTAGTGCTTTTATCCACTCCAGTATTCGTCCTCATTATTGGGAATGCTAATAGTTTCAGAAAAAAGTGGCTGTGACTTGACGGACAGACAGGCAGATGGACTTGACGAAAATAAAAGGGTTCCGTTTTTTACATTCGGTTACGGAACCTTTAGAGAAGAGAGAGAAAGATTCGATATGCCACCCTGAGCCGTGAGCCCCGGTTCGTCCTAGTCCTTGATCAGGGGCAGTGAATGGGTCATTAGCTGACCTACCTGAAAAGCCCATCCATGGTATGATTGGGCTGATCTAAATCGGGAAGTTCTTAGTATGTTGCGTTTGTATGTATGGTGCTTGCAATGTGAATTAAGACCCCGCTCAGTTTGCCGACTTATCGACCGATATTAAAGTCGACTTCTACAGTATGTAAGAGAGACGAGAGTACAGAAGACTGTAATAATCTGTACTATCTATTCTATTATTATAAAGCTGAAGTTTGTTTATTTGTTTTAACGCGCTAATCTCTGGAACTACTAGACCGATTAAAAAAAATGTGTTGGATAATTTATTTATCGTGGAAGGCTTTAGGCTATAACACATGATGCCGATACGAGATGGGAGGGAGCAAACTCAAAACGCGCAAACAAAGTCGCGGGGGACCGCTAGTGCAAGTAATACTATTCATAGTATGTAATTCGAAGCCAACTAAACTATCGGACGAAAAAAGTCTACAAACTGCGCGGGCTCAGAAGCTTTATTTAACCAATTAAGGTTGGATTCGACCAAACATTTGCTTATATGCACGTAACTATACGAAGAATAATTATGTTCCTCGATTTGATATACGAATAACTCAGTCTTTTTTCGACGTAGGTAACATTGTAATATGAACTACTTAACGTATTATTATGCGGCAAATTGATGCTGCACCAAAACACCATGGTGTGAAAGTGAAAATCCTGTCAACTAAACAATGTTGTATTTTACCGCGGGAAAACATCGAGCTGGGCGAAGTTTTGAATTTGACAAAACATTCTGACATAATGACATAAATCATTTGGCAAGCAGACGTCATTACGATAAACTTCGATTAGCACTTATTTCACGAAATACGGTGGGTATAAGAGTTACAGCCGTATAAACGCGAATACGCGATGTTCTAGAACAGTAGATGGTAGAATGGAAAACTGATATACTCTCAGATTACTAGCGATTTATTGTAAGGTTTACATTTATTCTCGTTTGGTCGAATCGACTCTTAAATCAAGTAAATAAAGGCAACGCCAGCATCATTGATTGCTACTACGTATGGATGTAGATGTATGTGACATCCCGAACCGCACCTCGTGCGAAATGAATTGATGACACAGGTCATCAACGCATGCGTGGCATGGCATCACATCTCTCACTACGTCTCGTAGCGAAATCCATCCAATGTGACATATTTTGGTCAATTAATTTGACTAAAATGCTGTCTTGCGTTATAAAAACATACAACAATAAAACCGGCTAGTAAGATACCGGCGTTACTTATATTATTATTTAAGCGGTAAGCAAATGAAATGTAACCTTAAACCGACTTAATATTTTTTCTTAAGTTTTAAATCTTTTGTAAAAAATTGGCGCCATTTTATGTAAACATCAAAGATTATAAAAAAGTGAGTAACACATGAAAAGTACGTAATAAATTCAAGATAGGAAGTGGGATGTTGTAATATATCACATAAGATGTTTTACATAATATTTGTATATGAAAAATTCAAATAAAAAAATACCTCATATCTCAGAATCAGTCCCTAAAGCTGGAGCAGCAGCGGAGTTGGCCGAAAACGCCAAGCGTCGCAAGCATCGCAAGTACGTCTCACTTGTAAGTGATTATTGGCTTGCGCCGTTTGGCGTTGAAACATTTGGGCCGTGGGGACCCTCTGCTAAATCGCTGTGTAGAAAAATTGCGCCAAAATTTAATACTGTAATAGCCAATAATAAAGTTGGCGCGGCAACGCAGCCAGCATCTTAGCCCCTTTGCCGCATGGTAATGGTTTTGTTTTTGAGTAGAAAGTTATTTTATGTCTTAGTTTTAATTTTTCTTGTTTGTTATTAATAAAATTAAATATAAATATTAAAGTTGAATTAAAAATAATACAACTAACGAAACAATTCATTTTAATATAATTTATCGATTCCCCATTAAATCAACATCTCTCGTAGGCTGTTTAATTATTACCTTTTAGGGTTCCGTAGCCGAATGGCAAAAAACGGAACCCTTATAATTTCGTCAAGTCTGTCTGTCTGTCTGTCTGTCCGTCCTTATGTCACAGCCAATTTATTCTGTAACTATAAGTATCACACTGCTAAAATTTGGAAGAAAGATGTATTCTGTTACCCGCTTTACGAGTCTAATACAAAAAATAAAAAATAATTATATTTAAGGGGGTGCTCCCATACATGAAACTAAAACTGAAAAATTTTTTTTAGTCAAACCTATGCATGTGGGATATCTATGTATAGGTCTTTTAAAATGACATAGAGGTTCTTTTGAACTTGTTATTTGTCCTTTCCTTGAACCATTTTCTTTTAAAGTCTTACGTTTCTTTGCTAGACGCTTCCAAAGTAGTAAAATGGGCGTCCCCCCCCCCCCCCTTCCATCTAACTTCTAAACTAAACAAGTGAAAATTTTGAAAAAAATATTTAATGTAGATCATAACAAAAACTTTCAACGAAAATTGGTTCGGACGGGATCGAACAAGAAGTTTTTGAGATATAGCACATTTTCAACAACCGCAAACATAACTTTGTTTTTCATACAAACACTATTAAAAACAAAGTTATATTTGCTGTCAAAAAGATATTGTGGTATTTTACTAAGTGGAAGTTAGTGCATTCCCTAATTCAGTTAACGTTGGCACGGAACCCTCAGTGCGCGAGTCTGACTCGCACTTTGCCGGTTTTTTACAAAAAAAGACTCGTTGAACTACACACCTCGCTTTTAGCGTCAGGGGCAATAACGAAAAAACAGACCCTGATATTAGCGTGCTCAAAGAATTATACTGTTCAGTTTTTAAAGCGGTTATTTATTCATTGAACTTGTATTTCTTTATCGTTTATAAATAATTATTTATCCATGTAAGTAAGTAGGTAACTACTAAAACATTTTAATGAAAATATATTCATCCAATACAATCAGCAGTTTTTTTTAAAATTAGATGTTTATATCATCGAGAGATAGCGCTGGCGTCACTTTAAGAAATAACTTTTAAACTTTATTTAAGTATTACAACAGAGGGTAATCGCTTTTCGCCAAGGTAAATAATAAATCAATATTTTTGTGTACCTTTCTAAATAAAGGGTTTAAAAAATAACTTAATATAAGTACATATCCTAATTAATCTAAATGTCATTAACGCATTTTTTGACGACCCGTCTGGTGTAGTGGTTGAGAAATCGCCTACTACGCAGCGGGTGCGGGTTCGATCCCCGCACAATACAAACATTTGTGTGCATGAACATGTCTGTTTGTATTGGTCTGGGTGTTTTCTATGTATATCATGTATGCAAACAAAAAGTATTAAAGTATTATACCTACATTGTCTGGCACCCATAACACAAGCTTTGAGTAGCTTACTTTGAGGCTAGACTGCGATGTGTGGGAATGTCCAAAGGATATTTATTTTTTTTTAAATTTAATATGTATTTTCACACATTTTTTTCTTTTGTCTTTGGTTTTCCGCCTACGTGAAAAAAAAAATACTAAATATAATAGGCTCAAAAGCCTGTTTTCATTCTACGGTTTCATGTTCTACATTCAAATTTTAAGGAATCTGTCGGTCTGTTGAAAAGTCACGACAAAATCCTGTTATCAAATTGCACACACTTTTTGCTTGGCTTAGCGTCTCTTTATGTACTTAGTAGTTACAGCTAATTGGCTGATCATACTTTGTTTTTAATCAGTAAACTGTTTCTATAGTAATAGTTCATTGGTTTGAATCTCCCGCCATGATGGCTAATAGGTTAATGATCGTAACTAGTACCTACTAGGATATGGTTTACGAAATACAGTTATTCTGTAAAATAAACATATTTTTTCTGTATCAAAAATGTATTACAGTATTTCTACATGAACTGTTTCGCATCTGTCAAAAACCGCCATCTATATAGCAGCCTAGTAAACTTAGCCGCAAACTAACGACAGCGACGCTCCCATGTTGGTCGGGGTGTTCCGAGTTTTAGCGCAGGCGCTGTGATCGGCGTATGTCCTTTGTTCGAAACAAGTCAACATAGTAAAATTTGAGTTCGGATTTTTCTATTGTATCTAGCTTCCTAAAAACGTGTTTAGTGTAAGAAAATGTGTTTGTATGTTGCATTGTGTGGTGCCTTGATTACATGAGACGATATTTCAAGTGGAAAGTGTTATTTTTCTCACGACAAGCTTTCGCTTTACGTACATGACCGAGCTTTAGGCGCACTGTACGCATGAAACCCTTGAGTGACTTTTTTTTCGAAACTGATGTTAAGGATATGGGCCCCGACATGGTGAGTTTTTTCATATTTTATTGAAGAGTTATACTCAAAGATGTTGTTTTAAGTCATAAAGTCACTATATTCGTATTTTTCTAAGCAACAGGTTCGTTTTTGTTTTGTTTACTTGTCGCCGGCGTCCGCCATTTCTAGTTCAGAATCTTTACCGGCCGTAGTTATGAGATGGATTCTGTGTGAAAAGCTTTTTGATATCTATTAGATAATATTGTGTTACGATGTTATCTCATATTGTTTTTCTATTACATTTTTAATTTAAAGCATTAATATTCAAGATAACGTAAATTCCTTTGCACAAGTTAACACAAAACATACTACTTACTATAACCTACCCCTAAGCCCTGAAGTAAGTAGGTCCTACTACATACCTTCTGTGTATGTACATACAACTGATAGGATGAACTAATATCATGTATAGACAAAATATCGTACTGTATCTGTGAATAATTTCCATAATTGACTCGTACTTGAGACTGACGAAAATCTTTAAACAAGATTATCGACAATGGAATTGTTAAAATAATTTTTATGTATTTCTGAACTTAGATCTCACAAATTCTTCAGATTATTATGTCTCATTAGATTTGGGTATCAAAATTTTATATGTTTGATTAGCTGGTGTGTTCCTGAGTTGTGTTGATTTATATAAACAACTTAATGGCAGAATGATACAAACCAGAAAGTAAAGCTACTTTGAAATTTTCAAACCATGAATATCTCTTTTTATATACATTTGTGGAGCCCTGTATAATTATATTAGGATAAACTTTTATTATACAGTGTGTCCCTGGATGAAGTGTATACACAAAAGAAACATTCTCAATAATTCCTGTTTTATGATAAAATATGCCATATTAGCGCTGGTACAAAGTAAGCATCAGTTTTCTTTGCTTGGTATGAATCCTTACCCATATCTGTTTGATAGCTCATTTATCAGAAAAGGTTATATATGCTACTGGTCCCTGAAAGAACACTTTCTAGAAAGAAAAGGTGACTGTTAAATCATCCTTCTGTGGTCATCAGTCCAAAAAAAGCATCAGAACAACATCAAAGATTGCCAGAGCTCCATGGAAAGAAGTGTGTTAGGAATCAAACTCAAAGACAAAATCCCACTCCAATCAATAAGATAGAAGACCAAAAGATGTCACAGAAACCATCGGATCTCGCAAGTGGAACCTGACAGGGCACATAATTGGTGAAGATATCCCCAAATGGACATTGAAATTTGAGGTTTCTTTCCAATGGTACCCCAAAGGAAACAAACCTCAAAGGACTACAACATAAAGGAATCAGCGGGACCAACCTAGACATGATCAGCCACGAACAAGATCAGAACTATACATAATTAATTAAAAACCTAAAATATTTATTTGTAAGAATTAATGAAGCAGTAAATAAAAGCTTTATAATCATTTATCATCTATTTAATCATATATATTTTTTATTTTATCAAAAATCACTATAAATTTCAAAAAGAATAATTCAATTTTGAAAGTACAACTTTTGGGGTTTGCTCTTCACTCAAAGACGAAACGAGCTCTCCCAGAAGAAGCCTGTTCACTCAAACTTTAACTAGATTCGGATTGTAATCACTGGTAAACACTGACACTAGGCACTGACAATATGAATTAGGACATATAATTTATTAATGGTTACCTGAGACATTGTGAAACAGGATGTTAGAATATAAAAAAATATTGAGTATCATGTCTATTTGATTAGTCTAATAATAAATAAAAAAAACATTAAATTTTGTGCTTCAAGAAGTGAGCATTGCTTGGACCTATACAACACCATTAACTGTCATTTATCTGAGATGGAAGTTTATAACTTGCAAGATGGATATGGCTAATTGATGCAGTGTAGAAATGTATTTTAATGAAAGATGCTCATTAAATTTCTGACATTTCTGTATTTCCCTTTGTACTTATGTAGAAATGGAAAATAAAAATAATTATTCAACAGATTGCACCTGCTGCAAAAAAACTGTGGGATAAAGGCCCTGGTGCTGGAGGCGACAGCAAGGGCCCACCGCACCTCCCCCCTTTACAACTGAACCCTGAGCAAATGTGGAGAGACCCAACATGGTCTGCTCAAGGTACATTTTGTTAATAATTTAATTATTAAAGCATACATTGAACTCTTTTACATTACCACTAAGCATAGTCTACAACTCTTTCAATATTTCCCTCTTTTCTAGCAGTAGAACACAATGTTGGAGTGCCAATGATGAGCGCTCGCCGTGGGGTTACAGCATTTCAAGGTGGAGATGCTGGGAGTATCTTGTCACCTCGAGATACCGCTGGTCTCGGCGTAAAAATGGTGGAATATGTATTAGGTGGATCTCCAACTGGTCAGTTTCTTTTTAATTCTTAATAAATACATAATTAACCTGTTGTACAATCAAGAGGGTTTTTTTTTGTTTTATGTTACGTAATAAATATTTTTTGTAGAAGCTGGAGGAGTTGCTACTGGTGGAGGTGGTGAAAAAGTGGCTGGTGTCGTGGCAGGCTTGCGCGGAATGGTCTTAGAGGAGCGCCCTGAAGATAAATCTGCCTCTCCATTTGAGAAAGACCTTCATGAGCTGCATGAACATGGATCTTTGCCTAATGGTCTTCATAATGGGCAAGAAGATGACAAAGCTTTCAAGTAAGTGGCTATTAATTTTACTTAGTTTTGGTAAATGAAGATAAAGGATAGCAATGCATTTATGTACCTCTAGCTATGCATTTCGTATTTTCTATAGTATAATTCTTTTTATACCATCAGCAGTATTATTGCATGATCTTATTAAAAACATTTTATTTTTTGTCTATAATTGTTAAAAAAGAATGCCATAGTACAACTTAATAAATTTAAACATTCTATGGCCATATTGCCAAAAACTTATCTTCCACAACTTCAAAAAGTGCGCGAAGGTCGTTGTGGGGTGCGAAACAATCGCCTCCGCCGGTGGGTCGTGCGCGCAGCGTGCCGGTCGGGCAATAACCGCGCGCGTAGATCATGGCCTCTGCCAATGCCATCTGCTTGCGTCCCTCGCGCGCCGGCCGCCGCGCGACCGACTTCACCAGACGTTCGGCCAGACTCGATTGGTTTATCGCTAAGATTATTATGGTGACTCATTCACTATGTTTAAAATTATGTCCCGAAAATAACTTAATAGTTATCATCATCACTCAATACTGTTATCTAAATATTACAGCAAACCTTTATTTTTGCTGTACGATTTACGATATACCTATGTCGAGGTATCCTGTACACATTTTCCTCTTTAGGATACTTAAGAGCCAGTCCACAAAATTATTACGCGCGAGAATAGGTAAAAACTCCATTATTGTTTATGTGTATGTCTTAGTCACACGTACACAACATAAGCTGGACGAGATGGACAAAAAAATCTTGAGCCGTGATCGTAATAACAATCGATAATCATGTCAAATAAACCCTTTCGAATATTCAACATTAATAATAATGTTAAACGGTCGCCATCTAAGGTTCATCGAAAGAGTCACCGTACACAACATCGAAGCGATCTTTGGTTTCGCTGAGAATCTAATCACTGAACACTGAATGTGTGTAATTATTGGGTGCCCATCGTATATACATGGTGTTTCATGTACCGTGTCAAGCCGATGCGTGGTGATAGGTGAGTACCATATTTATCAATTTAACCCCCTCTTTATTTAATGTATGTTTTACAAATATTATAAGTTTTCGAGTTATAATCTTTTTCGATATTTTTTATGATACACCTTGACGATCTCTAACTATGGGCCTTATAAACAAGCTCAAAGTTACGCAACGAGCGATGGAGAGGGCTATGCTGGGTGTCTCTCGACGTGATCGAATCAGAAATGAGGAGATACGTAGAAGAACTAAGGTAACGGACATAGCCTTGAGAATCAGTAAGCTCAAGTGGCAATGGGCAGGGCACATAGCGCGAAGAACTGATGGCCGTTGGGGCAGGAAAGTTCTAGATTGGAGACCCTTTCACCAAAGACGCAGCGTAGGACGTCCACCAACAAGATGGACAGACGACCTTATAAAGATTGCAGGATCAAACTGGATGCAGACCGCTAGTAATCGGTCGCTGTGGAAAGCCGTGGGGGAGGCCTATGTTCAGCAGTGGACGTCCTTTGGCTGATAATGATGATGATGACCTTGACGATAGCTTTAAAAAAATATATAGTTCCGTGCCAACTTTAACTAAATTAGGGGTCCATTTACTTCCACTTAGCCAAAATAACACAATATTTTGTTGATAGCAAAAATAAATTTGTTTTTCATAGTATTTTTATGAAGGACAAAGTTATATTTGCGGTTGATGAAAATGTGCTATATCTCAAAAAGAACTAGTTCAATCTCGTTCAAACCAATTTTCTTTGAAAGTATTTGTAAAAATCTCTATCGTGTATTTTTGTCAAAATTTTAACTCAATTAATTCAAGAGTTAGAGAGGGGAGGGGGGCATTTTACCACTTTGAAAGCGTCTATCTTACAAACGTTTGACTTTGACTTTCAGATTAAATGATTACTGGAACCTTGATTTCATTTTAAGAGGACTATCCACAGGCACCCCACATGCGTAGGTTCTTATGCGTAAAATCGTAAAGCGGCTGGCAGGGTACACCTTACCTGCCAAGTTTCATATTTGAAATGCTAATGGTTTCAGAATATAAGTGGATCTGATATTCAGACGGACCGACAGACAGACTTGACGAAACTATCACGGTTCCGTTTTATGCCATTCGGCTACGGAACCCTAAGAAACGATGTGTTAAATCATTATTAGGTATTTTCATAATTTATGTATTTTTTGTTACCTTTGCATATTTTTATGAATCCTAATATTTAGTGTCCCTGTATGTTTAAATAGTGATCAGTTGATAAAGAGAAAGAAAGATGAAGTTAAGATTGAAATTTTGTCTGAGTTTTTCCTCTTCTTCTAAGTTTTTTTTTTTTTAATTATCAGATTAGAGAGGCTATTAAACAAGGTTTACATTAATGCGTAGATGTCGGTAAGTGAATAGAATTTTAGTGATTTAGTTTTAATTGAAATATCCCGAGACCATTTTGATGTGTGTGTGTACATGGGGGTTTACTATATAGGTTTGGTACTCGCCTATCACCGGCATCGGCTTTACACATTACAGGTTTTATTCAGGCAGCTGATACGAATGACAGCACACGAAAGTAAAAAATAGCCGAAATGTCATTTTAGGTCTTCATTTCGCTTGAGATACCTACTATAAAAATCGTAAAAATTCTGAGAACATTTCAGAGGATATAGAAATTCATAAATTAGTGTACGAAAAATAGGAAATAATTTAGGAATTTGTTTTATCGCTTTCCGTGGCTTAGCCCAAATTAGTCAAATAAATAGGAGATATGAGTGCACTGTATGTGAAAGAGTGTTGGAAAGATATGTCAACAAGTATGAAAAGTGCGGCAGTAAGTATTTAAGGGGAAACTAAGGGATACGGGACAATCGAATAAGAAACTTGGTGGTTCTCAAGCGGGTTGCATGTTAAAGGAAAAGAAAATTAGCTTCAAGGAATGGCAGAGAGTAGCTGACGAATACGAGAGGATGAAAAAGAAGAAAAATGAGTAATGAGTTAAAAGTCAAGAAAGCTTTAGCTGTGGCAAGAGCAAAAGCACAAGATATACTACTGTACAGTGGTCAGCACATCAGGTTACCCACTTTTTTTTAATTAGATACTACTGTAGGCCAAGAACACTTAAGGCCCGAGAAAGACGAAAGAAAGTCATAACTCATGTAAAATTTATTGAAGATTAGTCCGCGCAAGTTCTCGCCTACGATGATAAAATAAAAAGACTGTGAAAGGATTATTTTGAAAAATGGTGGTGAGCTAGAGAATGCCCCCTATTAAATATTAACGTAGGATTAGTTAGGGAAGTAAGTGAAGTGGAAGTGGAATGGGCGGCCGTTACTAGTATGAAAAGAGGAAAAGCTGTGGGACGTGATTATAATATGCCAGTGAAGGTCTGGAAGTTAGTAAGAGCAGATGGAAGTGGGTATGTTTATTTTTCAATAAGTCGTTGCACGAAAGGACGATACCTAATGATTGGTGCAACAGTCTGTTGGTACTATTAATTATGGTTTTGAGATTTCATAAAACGAATAAATTTATAAAATTAAATTAGGATTATTAATATTTTAAATAATAAATGTTGTCCAAAACACACTTTTAGTCAAGTGACCGTGAACGCACATCAGAGGATGTGACGTCACGCCTTGAACGATGTCGGGATTTTGATGCTGTCATAGACAACTTTTCTTAGTATTTTGCTGTGTAAAGGCTTCTCACGTGACATTGACGGAACAAAGTGTCAAAAACATTAAGTTCGGACGCCATAAACGAAAAAGAAGAAGAAGAAGACTTGCGAACTTACGCTGTAACGTCATTAATACGAATTGACAATTCGAACGTTTTTGCGACCCATACAAATTGATTTTTGAAAATTATAATTAAATCATGTTAATGTTGAATATTATTAAAAATATCAAGGTATATTTATATATTTAAAAATGATAAGGTATTATCTAGTTTTTGAAATTTGGTCAAGTAGCCTATTAACAAGAAATGAAGTTAAGAATTAAATGTCACACAGCATGAAGGTTTGTGAGAAAATCATCGAGAAAAGGTTGCGAGAAGATTGTGATATTTCACAGAAATTGTTTGGTTTTATGCCTGGTCGAGGTACGACAGGCGCCATCTTTGCCATTCATCAAATGTGTGAGAAGTGCACATCTACACATGGTGTTCGTTGACCTCCAAAAGGCATACGACCAAATACCACACGGGGTTCTGTGGTGGGCCCTTAAGTTGAAAGGTGCGTCAGGGAAATAAATACCTACAGTTGATAATAACCATGTGCGGCAGATGCTGCTGTACTCACGTCTGATCCGCAGCCGGGATTAACATGAGCTTTAATGTGCTGTGGGTTTGCACCAAGGTTCAGCGCTTAGTCTAAACATCTTTTTTATGATTATGAATGCTCTCACATCGGACATACAGGAAGTTTGACGACCCGCCTGGTGTAGTGGTCGAAAAATCGCCTACTACGCAGCGGGTTGCGGGTTCGATCCCCGCACAATACAAACATTTGTGTGCATGAACATGTCTGATTGTATTTGACCGGGTGTTTTCTATGCATATCATGTATGTATTTACAAACAAGAAATCGCCTACTACACAGCGGGTTGTGGGTTTGATCCCCGCACAATACAAACATTTGTGTGCATGAACATGTCTGTTTGTATTTGTCCGGGTGTTTTCTATGCATATCATGTATGTATTTACAAACAAAAAGTATTTAAGTATTATATCTGTTGTCTGGCACCCATAACACAAGCTTTGGTAAGCTTACTTTGGGACTAGATGGCGATGTGTGGGAATGTCCAAAGGATATACAGAAAGTGGCAGTACTTGGTGCATGCTCTTTGCCGAAGACGTTGTGCTTGTTGCTGAAGAGGCTCAGGAGGTCCAGGACAGACTCGAGGCGACAAAGGCTGGAAAACGTTGCCCTAAATCAATGCATGCTAGGATGGAATGGAGGCAGGTCACCGCAACAACATGGATGCTCTTACGGTCAAAGGACAAAATGTACAAAACCGTTATTAGACCTGCCTTAATGCACGGATCGGAATGCTGGGCTGCTAAGAAGACTGATGAGAAACGAATGCATGTAGCAGAGATTAGAGTAAAAATGGATGTGTGAGGTAACAAGAATGGGACAAGATAAGGAATGACTATAGGCGATAGGCGAGCTACTCAGGAGTGGTCTTACAAACGATACTAATGCCAAATTTTTTTATGGAGAAATAAACACAAAATCAATTTATTATTGCAAACTAGCGAGCGAGTTAAAACTACCGCCTCCAGTTCGCCTCTTTCTTCGTAGCTTACTAGCTATGGCATAGTATTTCGTAGCGAACTACGCGCGAGGGAGCGGAATTTCCCATTCGTTTAAATTTTTGATTGTTGTGAAGAGGTTTTCTTTTATAAAACGTGCAAAAAATAATAAAAAATTTTTTAGAATAAGCACAACTCATATCATCCCTGAAATGAATGTCACTGACTAAAACAACATCCTGTATTCGAGTAAGGTTTGAAAATGACACCGATAACCGAGAAGATGGTAGGACGTCGTCTGTCTTGGTAGGAGTACGGTAACGAACATTGTGACACGAAAATGTTATATACAATTATAACATATATATTTATAACTTATTGACCGGCTGGGCGCCGGCATGGTGTAGCATGAATCACCGCTCTAAATCCTGCTGGTATCGTCATGTGGTCTCTCTGTTTGTCATTCCAGCCGCACGCCGGGCTCGCGCCAGCCGTCGCCGGCAGAGGAGGAGGCGGGCGCGGGCGCGGGCGGTGGCGCGGCGCTGCGCAACGGCGACGCCGCGGCCTTCCCGCTGCTGCCGCCGCACCACATGCAGCCGCCGCTGCACCACCTGCCGCACCTCACGCACCCGCAGGTGAGCTGGAGGCCGATTCTCGAGGCAATCGAACTTTTTTCGTGTGGTAATTCTATTGCTAGTTTAAACGTTTTACCTAAAAAAAAACAAGTAAAATTATCTACACGTAAAAAACTATCGCACGAACAGAACCTAAAAACATAGACATCGTGTCCATTAGAAATCAAAAACTATTGTTTCTTCTACAGAGAAAATTCGATCAGTGAACTTTTTTCGTATACGAATTACACGAGAATTGTCCCCCTGGTGTCTTGTACGCCCTCTCTACTGCGTCTCGCCGTGTCAGAGTCCCAACCGAGACTGAAATTACCTGACCGATTAAAAAAGTATCTCTCTCCATCGCTCATTGTGCGATTTTGAGCATCCGTCCGTATGTTATCACTGGTAACGTGCACTGGTTGAGACTTTCGTCTACAGAGACCAGTGTTTCAATATACCTATTAGATACGGAAATTACCGTCGATTCACCGTTATCTGGCATTATCTACCATCAAGGTAAAGATGTAATACCGTGACCGTGCCATAATATATCACCTTATTACCATTCTTAGTTACGTGTTTGTAAACATTTCATTAAGAACTGCGTAAAACGAAACTCAGTCTGTCAACGTAATAAATTTTGTAATGGCAATTGACAACATTTCATTTTTGTAAAGGTATGAAAATTCGCAAACCATTTCAAGATTTTGCATTTCTAAACACGTTGAACATTTTTTCCGTTTTTTTTCCGCTTTATTTTTAAAGTTAAATAAAAAGACTGAAAAGACCATGGAAGTTGGCATTTCACAGGTTACGGCTTTGCAATGACATTTCATGCAGAAAAAAATGCTTTTGAACTTTGAGCTAGCTGTCAGTTGTCACTTTGACGTTTAGTGTTGTTATTGTTTCCTATCGATAAATTACGATGTGGTAAATTAGAGGTTATTAAAAAAACATTTTCATTCTAACAAATTTTTAGTTCACATACGAAATAATCATCATGATTCCTCATTCGAAATATAATGATATTTGTAGTTCAGAGAGAATATTGGAGTAATTTTCAGACATAATAATAATATTAAATAAGGAAGGTTGTTGCGTTGTTTTATTGGTTACTTTAACCTAACTTAAATAAGGTAATGTTACATAATAAAGTAAAATTAAATACTCAATGGTATTGATATAAATAAAAAATAAATAAATATCCTTTAGACATTCCCACACATCGCCATCTAGTCCCAAAGTAAGCTACTCAAAGCTTGTGTTATGGGTGCCAGACAATGGATATTATACTTATACTTTTTGTTTGTAAATACATACATCATATACATAGAAAACACCCAGACCAATACAAACAGACATGTTAATGCACACAACATACACAGCACATGACATCGACATCTTAATTCTGCAATTGATACAGACCACAACACTATAAACGTTAGATATTTTTTTTATCGAATAAAGCAAAGACGTGACCTCGAAACATCCAACTTCCTGTACTTACGCTCTTTTAGAATGGAGAGTTTTTAAACAATTATTATTAGAGAAAATACTGAAAAGAAATGAAAATGAAAAAATATGGGTGCCTTCATTTTTAAAGTTCTTTCAGGAAAAAAATAAAAATGTGCATATGAAAATTTTGAAATGTTGTCAATTGGTTCATAATGTCATTTTTTGTCCTTTTAAAAATTACATGACACTGTGAGAGTAATTGAGAGGAGAATACAATCTTGCGCAGTTTTCTGGACGCTGGCAAGCCGAGCAGGATTTCTTCGATTTACCTCTTTCTCTGGATTACTTCTTGAGTTTAGGTCCCACTTGATACCGAAAAGGCTAAAGCAAGAGCTCTGTAAATATTTTTTGTCTTTTCTATGCTTATATTAGGACATAATTGTTGGGAGACTCGATTAAGACCTTCGAGCATAGTGCCATTATTTTTCAGCGTGCCACAACGACTGATATGATTGCCTCGTCGTTGATGCCGATTCCTTCGTCGTCAACATCGTCAAGGCGTCTTCCAATGCAGCTGTACACAAATTAGGAGATAACCTGTCTCACACCTCACTGCAGTGGAATCGCTCTCGACCTGTACTCGGCATGACATGGTTGCGTTGCGATACAAACACTTCAACCACATCTCTATCTCGTGTGTTTTGAAAAGAAATAAAAGTTGCATATCTTTTAAAATAATTAACTTATATTTAAAAAAAATACAGGAAACATTAAGTAGATAATAATCAACAATATAATATATTTTTGTTTAAAATGACCACCCTTATTTTGGGCCTGTATTAATTTGGGTGGGACTTTCGGCAGGCCCCTTGTGCTTTAGCTCCATAAGGAATAATCCAGCAAGTTGAGGTCGAGGCTTGAGGAGGGCCATTCGCAACGAAAGCCGGTACATTTTCCCCCAACCAAGATCAGGTGGATTTGCCTTATGGGATGGCGCTGAGTCTTTTTGGAAGACCTAATCTTTGTTTTAGAATAGTTAGATACGGGATTGCTACCATGTACCTTATTATTTATGAGTTTCCGATATTTCGGCGCTGTTGCAAGCGCCATGATCACGGAGTTACTGAAGAGAATTTGCGGGTGGGTTGTTATTGGCAGACATATCGGTCTACCCTCCTTCGAAGTCGTTTATTCCGCTCGCCGCCGGTACCATTGTCCACAAACTCACTATTTTCTCGCATCTTTTCTCGACACACAACACTGACAGTATCTGTTCGCGAAACAGCACTATGTTTATTTACACGGTTTTTACACATACGAACCACTGGATTCCAGACACTTGACAATTTAAACCCGTCCTCGCGATTGAAATTTTTGTATTTAGTTATTTCAATCGCTTCCCTAACCAATCTTGGTATGTAGTGGCGTTCTGTCGAGATGATCTGAGGGTTGTGGAACTCAATCCAGTGATTCGGCCCGGATTCTAATAAATGTTCCGCTATAGCAGATTTATGTCTGTCATTGTTTTTGACTGCTTTTATATGTTCACTCATTCGGCACGCTACGGAACGTTTAGTTTGACCAATATATGAGCTTCCGCAACTGCAGTCAATTTTGTAGACACCAGGTCTTTGTAGTGGGAAACTGTCTTTGGGAGATCGTAAACATTGTGCCACTTTTCTGAATGGAGTGAAGACAGTATTTAATGAATATTTATTTAGAATGTTAGCGACCTTATCTGTCACTCCTCTTATGTATGGCAAAAATACTGGTTGTCTATCTACCCTATCTTTCCTGTGTCTTACTTTGTGTCTAGGTGGAAGTTGTCCTTTATATCCATTACTCTGCAGGACCCGCTGAACATGTTCTAATTCTTGGCTTAGATTTTCGCTATCGCACAAATCATAAGCACGGTTCGTCAGCGAAGTCACCACCGAATCAAGATGTCTAGGATGGTGATGTGAGGTTGCGTTTAGATAGCGATCAGTGTGAGTAGATTTTCTATACACAGAGTGACTGAGTGATCCATCACTTCGTACACGGATCTTTACGTCCAGAAACGCTAGACTTCTGTCTTCTTCCACCTCGAAGGTAAAGTTCATTTTAGGGTGAATGCCATTTAAATACGCCAATTGAGACTCCACATCTTGTCTGTTACCCCTTAATATACAATATACGTCATCTACATACCTCTTCCATAGTTTTATCTCCGTAGTAGTCGTGGCAAGGGCTTTTACTTCAAAAAAACTCCATCCATATATTCGCGACCACTGGAGCTACGGGACTGCCCATGGCAACTCCATCTATTTGAAGGTAGTATTGACACCGGTAAACAAAGAAGTTCTTTGATAGGCAATGATGTAAAAGTGCTGCGTATTCCATTGGGATGTCATGTTCTTGTAACTTCACCTTCACCACTTCCATACACTCCGCTACTGGCACATTTGTGAACAGCGATTCTACGTCAAAACTGACCATCACCTCACTCATCTCCACAGTAGTTTCGTGCAGAATTTCAATAAAGTGGCGGGAATCTCTAACAAAAGACGACGTTCGGCCTACTATTGGTTGCAATACTTTTGCTACGTGCTTAGCTAATTCGTACGTCGGTGAGTCTATTTGGCTCACAATTGGTCGCAAGGGCACATTCCGCTTGTGTACTTTAGGTAAACCATATAGTTTAGGAGGCTGGGCAGTTCTAGGTCGTAGTAAGAACTTAAGGATATCGTCGTCTATGACGTCTGCGTTCTAAGAAGTGCGAGTGTTAAACTATTACGCAAGTCGATACGAAATTGTAGGTACCAGTTGGACCAAACACAGAGTGAGTTATATAAATTACATCTTAAGTGTAGTGAGATGCTAACGAATAGTGACTTTGACATTTGCGATCGTGTGACCTACTTACAAGCACAACGTACTAAGGAACTGAGAGCGATGAAACATGACCGTAAGTTAGAGTCACTATGTAAGAAACAGAAGCCCGCCGCCTACTATAAGAACTCGATCGCAACTCGAACGGTGATAAATATGTCAAGTACCGAGTTGTCCGATTCTGCTAAGTCTATTCTGGAGAAGGGGTTGAATTTTGCCATTACACCGACACGTATTCCCTATGAGGAGCTGATAGGGTCGGTTGAGGAAGGAATCATGCGTAACAAGATACCATCAGTAGATGCGGACACGTTAAGGCAAGATATTGCCGTAATATTACGCCATGTTACACCACCGAAACCGAATGTCACCTCGTCCGAATCAGCGGCTTTAAGAGAGCTTCGTATGAATGACAACATTATAGTCCTTAAAGCAGATAAAGGTAATGCGACAGTTATTATGGACATTGTTGAGTACGACAATAAGATACAAAGTTTACTCAGCGATGTTAATACTTACAAAAAAGTAGATTATAACCCAACGGCGAGAACTGATCGTAGCACTCGGTCTCTTATCAAACAAAACGCAGACGTCATAGACGACGATATCCTTAAGTTCTTACTACGACCTAGAACTGCCCAGCCTCCTAAACTATATGGTTTACCTAAAGTACACAAGCGGAATGTGCCCTTGCGACCAATTGTGAGCCAAATAGACTCACCGACGTACGAATTAGCTAAGCACGTAGCAAAAGTATTGCAACCAATAGTAGGCCGAACGTCGTCTTTTGTTAGAGATTCCCGCCACTTTATTGAAATTCTGCACGAAACTACTGTGGAGATGAGTGAGGTGATGGTCAGTTTTGACGTAGAATCGCTGTTCACAAATGTGCCAGTAGCGGAGTGTATGGAAGTGGTGAAGGTGAAGTTACAAGAACATGACATCCCAATGGAATACGCAGCACTTTTACATCATTGCCTATCAAAGAACTTCTTTGTTTACCGGTGTCAATACTACCTTCAAATAGATGGAGTTGCCATGGGCAGTCCCGTAGCTCCAGTGGTCGCGAATATATGGATGGAGTTTTTTTGAAGTAAAAGCCCTTGCCACGACTACTACGGAGATAAAACTATGGAAGAGGTATGTAGATGACGTATATTGTATATTAAGGGGTAACAGACAAGATGTGGAGTCTCAATTGGCGTATTTAAATGGCATTCACCCTAAAATGAACTTTACCTTCGAGGTGGAAGAAGACAGAAGTCTAGCGTTTCTGGACGTAAAGATCCGTGTACGAAGTGATGGATCACTCAGTCACTCTGTGTATAGAAAATCTACTCACACTGATCGCTATCTAAACGCAACCTCACATCACCATCCTAGACATCTTGATTCGGTGGTGACTTCGCTGACGAACCGTGCTTATGATTTGTGCGATAGCGAAAATCTAAGCCAAGAATTAGAACATGTTCAGCGGGTCCTGCAGAGTAATGGATATAAAGGACAACTTCCACCTAGACACAAAGTAAGACACAGGAAAGATAGGGTAGATAGACAACCAGTATTTTTGCCATACATAAGAGGAGTGACAGATAAGGTCGCTAACATTCTAAATAAATATTCATTAAATACTGTCTTCACTCCATTCAGAAAAGTGGCACAATGTTTACGATCTCCCAAAGACAGTTTCCCACTACAAAGACCTGGTGTCTACAAAATTGACTGCAGTTGCGGAAGCTCATATATTGGTCAAACTAAACGTTCCGTAGCGTGCCGAATGAGTGAACATATAAAAGCAGTCAAAAACAATGACAGACATAAATCTGCTATAGCGGAACATTTATTAGAATCCGGGCCGAATCACTGGATTGAGTTCCACAACCCTCAGATCATCTCGACAGAACGCCACTACATACCAAGATTGGTTAGGGAAGCGATTGAAATAACTAAATACAAAAATTTCAATCGCGAGGACGGGTTTAAATTGTCAAGTGTCTGGAATCCAGTGGTTCGTATGTGTAAAAACCGTGTAAATAAACATAGTGCTGTTTCGCGAACAGATACTGTCAGTGTTGTGTGTCGAGAAAAGATGCGAGAAAATAGTGAGTTTGTGGACAATGGTACCGGCGGCGAGCGGAATAAACGACTTCGAAGGAGGGTAGACCGATATGTCTGCCAATAACAACCCACCCGCAAATTCTCTTCAGTAACTCCGTGATCATGGCGCTTGCAACAGCGCCGAAATATCGGAAACTCATAAATAATAAGGTACATGGTAGCAATCCCGTATCTAACTATTCTAATGTGAGTGACCATGAAAGTTTAAAACTAATCTTTGTTGTAAAATAAAGTATGAGACAGAGGTTTCACAACAGATGTTGTTGTGTTGGGGTTTCACAACAATGTTTCACAAGAGATGATATTTCTTGGTTTTCACCTTGACAGGCGTCTAGGTGAAAGCTGCAGAAATGGAGCGAAGTGACACCTTCATACGAAACTCCCCACCATACCACACACAATATCGCACTAGCCTAATGATGAGTACGCGACACAATGCGTGCTGAAGCTGGAACGAGCTTGATCGAATCAAAGACCTTCTCATTCACAAACTCTAAGCATTGAGGCATATTATACCCCATGATTTCTGTATGATTTTGCTATGGATGTGATCCATGGTACCTCAATATTATCCTTTTCGGAATCCGGCTTGTTCGGGAGGCTGGAAGTCGTCATGCGAGTCATGACGACTTCCAGCCTCCCGAATACCTTGTAGACATGGCCCAGGAGTGAGTTAGGAGTCTATAGTTTTTAACAAGGTTTTGTATTCAATACCACTACATTCCTGTTCCATGTCCTATGCATGAGGCTCTCTAGCAGCACGGAGTTAAATAGCCTGTGAGAATGGACTTTAAGTACCGGTGGCCGGCCTTTTTTAGAAGCTCTGCTGTGATTTCGTCCTCGCCAGGCGCCTTGTTGTTTTAAACTGTTTCAAGCCCATTCCAATCTCTTAGAGGCTTTTTTCTGGGTTGTTTTTGGTCTAGTGTCGGGTTAGGTTAGGTCTTGCTCTTGGTCTTTGGTCGACCTATCATGAGTAGTGAGTAAGAAATAAAAAAAGAAGAAAGAAAATTTTTATTGATCAGGGACATCACAAACACACACCCAAACAAACAAACAAAGCTAGCACAACAAAAAAAACAGACATAAATTTTGAAATACAGGTGTTGTTTTAGCCAGCGACGAACGATCCAGGGGTGGCTGTACAAAAAATATAAAATTAATTGTTTTTTGGAAATGGAAAAAACACAAAATTAATTTATTAATGCGATACAGCGATCGCCTCAACCCTACCAACACCAGGTAGCCTCTTCATCGCTTATTAGCTACGGCTTAGTATTTCGTAGATACGCCCTAGCTTCGCGCGAGGATGCGACCTCCCCCATTCGTTTTGTCATTTTTAGAATGTTGTGAAGAACTTGCATATAATTTAAAGAACATATTTGTTTTAGACTTAGTAATACTCATATAATCATCCCTGAGTCCCACTTAATATCACATCCTATGTCATTGACCAAAACAACAACAAATCGCTAGCCAGCAGTGCGTTTATGTGTCGGTGATGTCCGAACCAATAGGACCTCACTCAGCATGAGCCAGGCCCCCTAGAGGACCTGACGCTGGTTTTCAGTGGGCCCTACCGAGTGAGGTGTACAATCCGATCTATCATACAAACTCAAAAATCTTGGTTAAAAGTATAGAAGTCTTCTGGGTTACATTTTGTATTATTTTTATCTTACAACATGACAAAAATGGAATATGCATATTGTGCAAACCGTCTCTGTCACCTAAAATTGTACAACATTTTTTTTAACCATTATCTAATTTTAATATCTTTTATTTACAGCCTCATCCAGGAATGCTAGGAGTTGCTCCTCTGCAAGGCCTCCCACACCCACAACATCCACAAATTCACCCAGGTATGTCAAATTATTGAATGCCTTAAACATTGATATATTTAAATTATAATATTTAATGAAAAAAAATGTAGTTTTTTAGCTTTTTATAGTGAAAATCTCAAAAATAATTATTCATAAACGTCCACTAACGCTAAAAAGCCTTGTAAGTATTCTGTGTTGGCTTTGTAACTTATCAAAAGGGAGGACCCTACTATAAACCTTTATGTATGGTGTACGGAATAACACATGGACATAGACAATTCCACTTTTATTTTTCCTCTTCTGTGTTAACTTTTTTTTCTCTCTCAAGATTATAATGTGTAATATTGTGTATGTGTGTGTTTGTGGTGTAAACCAATTAACCTTTTTTTTCGTTTCTTAAAATATGCGTCTATCTTATTTTAAACTAAGCTCGTGTAAATATAAAAAAATAATGGATGTAGATCTTGACAAAGACTAAAGAAATTTGGTTTCAACGATATCGAACTAGTATTTCTTAAAATATTCATTTTCCATAACCACAAACAACTTTGTTGTTGATACAAATACTATGAAAAACAAAGTTTGATTTCCTGTCAACAAAATACTGTGGTATTTTGGCTATGTGGAAGTAAGTAGATCTCTAATTCAATTAAAGTTGGACCCTTAGTGTGCGAGTCCGACTCGCACTTGGCATCTTTTTTCCGTGTCGTGGACACCAGTGATTTTGGTTTTGTCATCTGTGAAATCATCGGAACGACAACTTACACGCTAAGGTGTCTTATAACGTGAGCATAGTCCTAACGGGTTTATTGAAAAATATATGAATAAATAATTTTATAAAAGTTTTAACAGTACTTACTAATTAGCATTTTAACTAATTAGTATTTCAAACCTATTTAAAGGGATTTTTATGGATAAGAATGCTTAAATTCAATAAAATAAGATATTGAAATAATAAATTAATAATAGTACATTATGATACAAGTGCGCTAAGTTGACCATTATATACAAGGCGATATTGTGTGCGCACGAGCGAAAGCGGGTGCGCCATAAGAAAGCCGCGTATATCAGGGTCACAGGCACACGTGTTTCATACGTTTTTCATTACACTTCGAGGAAAAAACAAGACTCCAATTATTTACGAAAAATGGCGCTTTGTTTTATTTTCTTGCCGCGATACCGATGCGCGCGCAACGCTAAGGCTCGAACTAGATTGGCCAACAGCCAAGATTAAAAATACAATGATTCGTGTTTAAAACACAAATTACAGATATTTTTTAATGAATTTGAGTTATGTTTTAGTCATAAAGCTGGATTTACCATTTATTGCCATGCCAAAATAAAAGTTATAACCTCACTAAATTATATCGCTTCTTCTTCTTATTTACGACTTGGTACTACTAAAGGCACTAGTGCAATAATATACTGAAAAAGCACGCGTGTTTAATATCTAGAATTATGAGCCTGATTATAAATCGGTGGAATAAAAACATCGTTATGAGCAAGTGTGTTGAAAAACCGGCTAAGTGCGAGTCGGACTCGCCCACTTAGGGTTCCGTGCCACTTTAACTGAATTAGGGATCCACTTACTTCCACTAAGCCAAAAAAACAATATTATGTTGACAGCAAACATAACTTTGTTTTTCATACTGTTTGTATGGAGAACAAAGTTATTTTTGCGGTTGTTGAAAATGTGCTATATCTCAAAAACTACTCGTTCGATCCCGTTCAAACCAAAATTTTCGTTGAATGTTTTTGTCAAGATCTACATCACTTATTTTTTTTTTCAAAATTTACACTTGCTCGGTTATGAAGTTAGATGGAGGGGACGCCCATTTTACCACTTTGGAAGCGTCTAACTTTCAAACGTTAGACTTTTAAATAAAATGGTTTTGGGAACCTCTGTCATTTTGAAAGATCTATCCATAGACGCATAGGTTTCACTAAAAAAATTTTTTTTTTATAGAATCGTGAAGTGGTTAGCAGGATACATCTTCCTACCAAATTTCAACAGTGTGACGCTTATAGTTTTAGAATAAAGTGGCTGTGACACACGGACGGACAGACAGACAGACTTGACGAAACTATAAGGGTTCCGTTTTTTGCCATTCGGCTACGGAACCCTAAAAATATGAATGCAACAAGTGACACATCAAATTAAAACTTAAAATTTGGTTTCATTGATTTACAAAGTGTTCAAAAATGTATTTTTCTTGCAACAGGCATGACTCTGAACGACTCCATGAATCAACACATCGAACTTGTTTTACAAATGGAACAACACCCACAGTTTGACAACAACAGTTTTGCAAGTACACAACAAGTAAGTACTACTATTTTGGGTCAGATAAATCATTATATACTTGCATTTTCTGGACAAAATTGCATTGATACTGCAGGGTGACTTTGAAAACATTGGCAATATTTTGAACTAGGAACCTACTCATGCTTTTAAGTCCCTTCCACATATTAAAATTAAAATCAATTGTTTTGATGAGACTTAAAAAAAATCATTAAGTATCACTTTGATTTCCTAGATCTGTTTAGGTGGAATGTTTTTTTGATACTTTAATATTTTTCGTCAGATGCAAATAAAACTGTAATTTATTAGTTTAATTTGAAGTGAAGATCAATTCTAAAGTGTTTAATATGATATTTTCTCAAAGATGAAATAAGAAACCAAAAATTTGCGCACGGGCGGCACTCGAACCAGCAACTTCTTGGCTAACCGGGCCTAACGCTCTACCAATTGAGCTACCGTGCGTAAATTTTTGTGTTATTTTATCTTTTGAGAATATAAAAGATGACATTGAGTGTTTAATATGACTTTCCTCGGTTCACCAACTGATATTTTTGCACAATTGATTATAATTTTAATATGTGGAAGTAATTTTAAATCATGAGTAGGTCCTTAGTTCAAAATATATTCACATAGTTTTCAAATTCACCCTTCATGTCTCTTCATCATTATGTCAATGTATTAAGTTTATTCTATTCTGAAAATCATTGTTTAATATACCGGGACCATCAGTTACTAGAATACCTTAAGTTGGGACTTAATATTATGGACCCATTAATCATAGCGCCACATATGTCGTGACCAAACCTTTCATTCTTCATCTATCTCTTCCGTGGCGGAATCTTTAACTGTCGAGAGATATTAGAAAATTCGAATGCAAACATGAATGATGTAATGTTAACAAGTTAAAATACTGAGCCCCTCCAATAATTTATCTGTACTTAATGGTTTTCTTGAAGAAATTGTCCTAGCGTATATTATAAGTTTCCTATTATCTATAATATACTATATTATTATTATAATTGTTATATATGTTATTAAGAATATGTATCTAACAAGTTTCGTAATACCGAGATCATGAAAGAAATAATCTTAGATGATGCTTCCGCAATTAAGGCGCTTCCACCTAGTTTTAATAGCGCGATTGTCTGTATAGCGCTAAGTCGCGTTGCAGGAGCGCTAAGTATTTGTGTTTCAACGTGCGTTTTTCAAGCTACAGAAGCGTTTCTATAGCACTACTAATCTTGTCAGAAACGCTGCTTAGCGACAGCCCATGGTATATTACTGTTGCTAGCATTGGCATAGGCAAGCAAATTTCAAATTGTTGCAAATTACCTATGTATTAATATGAGGAACAGCAGTAATAGTATTTCGCCGTCAAATCCACATTGAAAAATAAAGCGCCAGTAACCTTCTTGCAAACGCGCATCTCTAAAGCGCTACTGTCGCCAGCTCCGGTGGCCTAGCGACTAAGCCGTCTACGGCCGCTGTAATGAGCAATGCGAGCTTTGGAGCTCTACAGTAGTGCTTCTAAAACGCCGATATATGAAAGCGCTCTCGGTCAGTTATCATCATCATTCTCTTGCCCTGTTCCTAGTTTATCTGGGGTCGCGGCGCGGTATGTTTGCGTCTTCCACACTGTTAGCCGTAACTACAGATCAGAGGCCGAAGTGCGAGTTGTCACGAGACTTACTAAACGTGTAGTGTAAACGTTAGTCACTAGACTTAGAAAAATCTGGTAAACAATATTGAAGAACAGGTTCTATAGTTTATTTAGTACGTTTAAAAAATGCCAAAAGTGGCCACATTTAGCAGTTTTTCTAACTCTAACTACAGTAAACTACTTTATAAACAATTAAAACGTACTTAATAAACTAAAGAACCTGCACTACAATCGTATCTACCAGATTTTTGATTGTTTTAGTATTTAAGGAGTAATAATTAATAGAGTGGCGCTAGTGTGCGCGTCAAATATTCAGGTAGCCCCTTGACGCGCTCAGTGCGTTTGATCGAGTAAGGCTCGCCCCGACTCGCACTACGGTCACTGTTTTCCGATGTCCAATAATAATAACGCGGTGTGGTGGCCCGGGCAGTACGGCGGGCCGGGCGGGCCGGGCGGCGTGGGCGCGGTGGGCGGCGCGGCGGGCGGCGTGGCGGGCGGCGCGGGGCTGGTGAACGGCGCCGCCGTCGTGCCCTCCGCGCCCGACTCCGCGCAGCACCACCAGCCCTTCGACGTGCAGGTCGGTCCCTTTGCTATATTCGCTATCGACTCTGTCTCACGCTTATCGACTTGGGCGCTCATAATGACGGCGCGGCTCTGTATTTACATTACAAAATCGACCGAAGTATTTATTTATTTTTATTTATTTATCAAAGAAACATACAGCTTTTATATTACAGTTGAATAGGTTGTTGTTAATACATTAGCCAAAGCAATTTCCAATGATGGAATTTTACATAGCGAAGATTTAGTACAAAAGTTTTATTACATGTTTTGAGTTAATTTACTTTAACTTAGTAGGTTTCTTCCTTAGAAGAGAAAAAAAACTATACATTAAATTAAATTAGAACTATACTAATATTAAACGCTCGGAGTCCTGGCGTAATTTAAACGCAAGTTTAAACCTTGTTTTATGCCAATGAAAAAAGAAATTTGTATGAACAATTGTGTGTCACAAGGATTAATCTCGCTTATTTCGCGGGCAGCGAGTGAAAAATCAAACTATAGTATAGCCGACAAAAAATTAAAATAAGTAGTTCCACTTAAGTGTGATCAACTTTCTTAACAACTGAAATATAGGTACATAATTTACAGTTGAATATACGAGGGTCAAACTGAAAGTTCTTAGAACTGGTCACTTATAAACAATATAACAAAAAAAATATTCTAAAATTTGAAAATAGAACTCTTTGCCAATATTACTGAGTATATATTTCATTCATTTGTCATTTGTTTTACGATTTGGCGGCAAATTGAAAATTGTCTGTGTCACGTCAACATGAATTTAACACGAGACAATTTTCGTGCAATGATTTTTTATGACTTTCGATGTCATTTAAGTCAACAAGAAAGTTATGATAGACTACGATTGGCCTTTCACGATGAAGCCCCATCTCGTGCGACTGTTTACAACTGGTTTAATGAGTTTAAACGTGGTCGCACTAATCTCACTGATGATGTACGTGAGGGACGGCCTTCTACGGCGACGACTGAAAATAACATCTGTGTTGTGCGGCGTATGATAGAGACTGACAAAAGAGTGATAGGTCATCAGCAGATTCGGACAAGCTTAGGCATCGGTATGAGTCAAGTGCACAAAATCCTCCACGAACATTTAGCGGTCAGGAAGCTTTGCGCCCGGTGGATACCTCATAATTTGACTAAGGCTCAAAAACTCCATCGTGTGGATTGGTGCCGTAAAATGATTGAAAGATTTAACGGAGGTGACTCAAATGCTGTGTTCGACATACTAACAGGTGACGAAAGCTGGATTTACTGTTATGATCCTGAAACCAAAAGACAATCTGCTCAGTGGGTGTTTCCTTTCGAGGAGTTGCCAACTAAAGTGAAGAGAGATCGAAGTGCGGGAAAAAAAATGGTGGCCTCGTTCTTTGGAAGGATAGGTCATTTCGCAACAATTGTGTTAGAGGATCAAAAAACAGTTTCTGCAGAATGGTACACTACCAATTGTTTGCCACTTGTCTTGGAAAAAGTTCGAGAGAAACGACCTCGCAGTAGGATCCTCCTTCACCACGACAACGCCTCGTCGCACACCGCCAAGCGAACGATCGACTATTTGGCGACATCAAACGTTGAATTACTGGGTCACCCGCCGTATAGCCCCGACCTCGCGCCTTGTGATTTTTATTTATTTCCAAAAATTAAAGAAAAACTTAAAGGAAAGCGGTTTATGAATGCTGAAGAAGCGGTGGCTGCGTATCGCGATGCCATTGAAGAGACCCCTAAGGACGAGTGGGCAAAGTGCTTTTCACAGTGGTTCCATCGCATGCAGCGGTGTATTGACGTCAATGGACAATATTTTGAAAAGATATAATAAAAGTAATAACTGGCTAATGTAATCAGTTTTTGATTTTCTAAGAACTTTCAGATTGACCCTCGTATCAATGTGGCTATAGTAATAGTTATGTGTGTTGCAAGCACGGACAAGAAATCTATTTTTAGAATATTTAGTTCTGCAAAAAGGAATGGAGAAAACACTGTTGGAGCGAGCACTCAATTTTGGGCAACGAAACGAGACACGACTTAGAAGATAGGGAGAATCTAAGTAGTTGTTTAAGAAGTTGGTATTATGATGTACCATCGCGTCACCGGCGCTTTACCGGTTGCAGTCTTTTGGTTACTCGGCGTGACACCCGTTTTTGAATCGTATGTGTGTGCAAGTATTATTTGATTAAATGTGGTAAGGTGTCGGTTTCGTCCATAGTAAATTACTTTTTGTCGCTTAAAATGCCTCGTCGTATCGATGACGATGATATTCGTAGAGTTCCTTTACGAGTGAGTGTGTAGTGTAAATTACTTAGTTTTTAAGAAATAACTGATATAGTGTCCATCCTAGGAATGTAAAAAAATAATAACTTTTGAAGTTAATAGCGACGTTGCCACGTTGTAGCACAAAATATTAGACAGTAACAGTCAAAAGTCATACTCGCGCATTAATTTACTTTTGACACACAGACTTGCCGGTCGCGCTAGATCTAAACTATGACATACACAAAATAACAATCGTGGTCGTCGCTCTCAGGCCTCTTTTAAAGAGACGCGGGGCGTCGTGCGTCGCGTTGGGCGGCGCAGTTTGCTATTAAATCAAGCTTATGGCGTTGTGAGTGCGTTTACGTAGAAGCGGTTTTTCACGCGTTTGTTTGCTATGGAGCATCTGTCGCGACGTTTAAAGCAGCGGGCGACGCGGCTTTTAAAGCGGTGGCCGACGGTGATGGTGATACGGCGGGTGAATTAGCAATTTTTGCAACGCGGTGGATGAAGCGGCGGGGCGACGCTGCAACGAGCCACTCGCGACACTGGACTGGTCTCCTTAAATGAGGCCCCAGATCTAGTCGTTAGATGTTTTGTGACGAATTAAAAAGAGGAAAACAAGAAAACTGTTTTCACAACAATAACAAATACATTTTAAATTTTATACTATCTCTTGTTCAGAAAATTGAACTATGCGTGTACCCACAAGTGGAAAATAGCTTTTCCATCCCTAGGGTGGAAAGTAATTTAGTTTTAATTGCTACGATTTAATTGATACGAGACATGGAGTCAATGATAATTGGCTCAGGCGCAGAATGTCCACTTCTCAAAATGTCCACTGGTCGCAAAATGTCCCTTTCGCAGAATGTCCCTTCCGCAAAATGTCCCTTTCGCAGAATGTCCCTTTCGCAGAATGTCTCTTTCGCAAAATGTCCTTTTCGCAAAATGTCCTTTTAGCATAATGTCCCCATTTATTTCTAACTTACTTTGGTCAAAATTTATTTAGCCATTAACTTAACAACTATCATGGGTGGTGACGTGAGTATACTTATTTGTATTGATATGAGTAAGCAAATAAAATAAAAATAAAATATTATAAATAACATGACGGTGTTAATTTATTATATTTATTGCATATTTTACTGTGAGTATTTTAAATTTTTTTGTATTAAATACACAATTTATTAAAAAAACATATTTTTACAACTATTTGTGTCTTTACCAATTTTATTAGGTATTTTTTATATTTTTTATTATTATAATAGAATTATAATTTATTTTTTTAAATTTTTAAATTTATGTATTATGTTTTTGTATAATTATAGCTTTTTTAGTCAAAATATAGACTCGTAATTATAATAACTACTTCAAAAGTTTCATATTTTGTAAAGCTATTATGGAAAGAAATAAATGTGATTTATAATATATTTTTATTTTATTTGCTTACTCATATCAATACAAATAAGTATACTCACGTCACCACCCATGATGTTTGGTAAGTTAATGGCTAAATAAATTGTGACCAAAGTAAGTTAGAAATAAATGGGGACATTATGCTAAAAGGACATTTTGCGAAATGGACATTCTGCGAAAAGGACATTTTGCGAAAAAGACATTCTGCGAAAGGGACATTTTGCGAAAGAGACATTCTGCGAAAAGGACATTTTGCGAAAGAGATATTCTGCGAAAGAGACATTCTGCGAAAGGGACATTTTGTGAAAGAGACATTCTGCGAAAGGGACATTTTGCGACCAATGGACATTTTGAGGAGTGGACATTCTGCGCCTGAGCCTGATAATTGAGTCACATCATATTATAGAAATTAAAAGAGCTTTCCATATTTTTTGATTACCTTAACATGTTTATATAATCGTTGATTTTAAAAATGTTCAATTAGTGGTGTTAATTATAAATCTTCTCACTCACCCCCACCTTTAGCTGTCACTCATAGCTATCTTATGAGACAAAATTTAATCTGCATGCAATTCGACGTAACCTGTGGTAATTTTTTTATAAGGTTTAGGTTGCGTTTTCACCATATTATTATTGTCTGTGAGAAGAAATCGTTCAATATTTTTAGCAAGGATTTGAATTGTTAGATATCGTCCGAGTTTTATGTACTCTTTTTTTCTTCCGTGCCGATACTAGTCTTTCTAATCAATCAAAATTATCATCACATCTACAATCGCACAGCTATATTTATTAATTTTCTTACAGTTGAAATTAAAAGAATGTGTTTAAACTCAGGTGAAAGAACCCATTTCACTCTCGAATTATTTAATTAATTACTTTCTCCCCTTTCAAACAATCTACGAGGTATTTAGTTATCCTTTTTAAAACCAAACCTGACAAGGAGAATTACCAAATATCAACATAAACAAAACAATAGTAGATTGTTATACAACGGGAGAAAGATACCCATTTCACTCGAGATGATCGATCAATTCGAGAGTGTAATGGGTGCTTTCACCCCAGTTACACATACTATTTTTCATTTTGACTGTGAAGAAAAAATAAATTGAGTTGTGAGGTTGTAAATGTTATGATTAGGTGTTATGTGGTTCGGCGAGAGATAAAACTTCAAGATTGTGCACAACATATCAGATTATTTTACTGTCGTTGTATACATACAACACATGAAAAGAAGGACTAGTAACGGCAAGGAAGAAAACAGAGTACATAAAACGCGGATGATATAGAATAATTCAAATTCTTGCTAAAATATCAATAGTTTTTTTCTCACATAATGTATAATAATAATAGTGTAAAAACGGAACCTTATTATCCTTGTCTGCCACTAAAACTCTACCACAGGTTATGTCAACTTGCAAATTCAATTGTCTCATGAGATAGGGCTATGAGTTACAGCTTAAGGTGGGAGTTAGTAATATTTTATAATTATAATATATAAAAAATATATAAGAAATTATAATTAAACAAATAAAAAAAAAAACAAATTTTGGCGGGTCTCCTCCGCCTGCTTACTTATCTGTGCAATAGACAAACTAAATACAAGGCGACAATGTAAATAAAATAACCGGCCAAGTTCCAGTCGGACTCGCGCACTGAGGATTCCGTGCATACTTTAACAGAATTAGGGAAACCACTTACGTCCACTTAGTATAATACTACAATATTTTGTTGACAGCAAACATAACTTTGTTTTTATAGTGTTTGTATGAAGAACAAAGTTATGTTTGCGGTTGTGTAAAATGTGCTATATCTTAAAAAACTTCTTGTTAGATCCCGTCTAAACCAATTTACCTTGAAAGTATTTGTTAAGATATACCATAAATATATTTTTTCAAAAGAACAATCGCAGGAATTTACCTGAGTTTATTTTGAGGCGTCTAAAAATGTGACCTATGCAAAAACTAATCATTTATTTAACATGTTTTTTTCACGAAAATGGTTACTCATTTAAAAGCCGGGCTTATTATTATGTAATAAAAAGCTCTCATTTGAATCTTATAAGTAAATTCACTGATGCTGCCATTTAAAGAAAAAAAAAACATTGTCATTTGATTGTACTCCTAAGAAAAACATGTAATAGAAATAACTAAGGTGTTCAACACAGAAAGATGTAAATGTATTCTTAAACAATATTACAGCTTGATTGCAAAATGATTTATTGAAAAAGAGAATAGACTATTAACACAAATTATAAAATACAACGGCAACACTGACATCCATCTAAAAAAACACAAAAGTCAAACGTCACTTTGACAGTAACTTGTCTTGACTACTTCGCTACGTAGTTATTTAAAAAAATTTTTTTTTCTTAATTTTGGATTATCTTTATTATTGACTCTCGCTTGGCTGTTTTTTGGCATTATTGTTATATTTTGACTGCCGAATTTCCTCTGAGGAACGTTCTTTAGTAGCTTTTTCAGAATTTTGTTATATTAGACGCGTTCATTTCGATATAACCTAAAAATACAAAAATAAAGATTTGTGGCCTCGACAAAACGAAATTCTTATTGATTATGATAATTCAGTGCAACTGCTACTATTTAATCATTATTTCAATCGTAGACGCTTAAAATATTTTTCAGGTAAAACATTGTATGGGGCCTTGCCATTGTTCTTTACACTCACTTAGTTTAGAAGTTAGAGGGGGGGGGGGGGGGGGGGGAAATATTTTATCTTATTTCCGCATCAACCTCTTGTTTATTTATTTGAAGTCGAGTATCTGGAGACTATAGAGTCCCTTACAAACTAATAGGGTAAAATGTATGAAGAAAATGAATACACTAAACGTGTCTCAAGCGGGCAGCACTCGCACTCGCCCTATCAAGAAATGTCCCGAGATCTCGTGTCCGTGAGCGGTGTCTATTTGTGCGTTGCTTGTGCGCGCTTTGGATTTAGTCTGACTTCTGTACTACTATCTATATTTTAAAGGTATAGTGTCGTGTTTACTCATGCACACCAAGCAGTTATAGAGAAAAGGATTAAATAAAAAATAGTTTAATAGTAGAGTTATATTTAAACTTGCTTTAAGATGCTAATGACCAATTACGGTAATAAATAATGGATACTTGCCCCACTACCACAAACAGTAATTGAAATCGGAAACAAACATGATAAACAAGGTGGAAATACCTGTCCAGTGAACTTCGAGTTTTATATGAACAATTTTCACCAATTTTAAATAGCAGAAAAAAACCTTCTGCTGTATATTTTGAAATTATACAGACTACAGAGTGTAACTGCAACATTCGATGTTTCTAGTCTAGGTAGGTACTTTCATAATTTTATACTAGGATATTTTAAAATAAATTGTCATTGAAATACCCAGGGTTAATAATATTAAGCCACCTTAACAATGATCATTGATGTTGTGTGTGTCAATTATGACAGAATATTTAAAAAAAATAACAATCAGGAAGGATATTATTTCTATTCATTTGTTTCAAAATTGAAATTATTCTATAGTCAGCATAATTATGTTAACCCAGTAATGCCCAGTTTCTTTTTTTAATATTTTATTTGGATTTGTTGCAATCAGACGACTTAAAATAACATATTTAAATCGGAAAACAAGTTGTTTTTGTAAAAAAACGTTTATTTTGAAAAAAAAACACACGTGTCCATATGGACACGCTAAGCGTTAAGATGTACAATTAAATGAAATCTTCACTTATATAAAAAAACAAACAGAAACGAGAAAAACAAGAAAGTACTTAGTTGTTTTGTGATAATCTCTAAAACATTCGACGCAAAGGCCAACATTACATTTGTTAGCAACGGGATTGTATCCACTTAGTATCAAAATTGCTATAAAACATCTCATTACATCAGCTGTTATTTTAGTATCCAGGCAATGTCTCCATAAAGCGTAATTGTTAGATTGTGAAACCAACATATTCACTATATCATCATCAATTATTAGTTAAAATATTTCAATTGCAGCCAAATTTTCTATAGCATTGATATCTTGCTCTGGAAACGGCCCTAAAAAGGTTCTAAATCCCCGTGAAGCCAGGTTCTCTTTTTTTTCCTACGAGATCCTCAAAATTTGGTTCTGTGTTCGAACTATCCTTTTGATAATGGACCTCAGCATCAGCCAATAACTGTCTGGAACTCAAATTTTCAATACGTCTACCAGCATCTTCATCTCCAGAATCTTTATCAGTCAATACAGAAGGTTTTGGAGGAGCAACATATATTGCATCAGGGATGGGCATTCGTTCTTCACATTTTTTATCCCTGCTTTCTTCCAACGCATTCAAAACATATAAATGTTCTTTGTTTTCGAATATCCCATATTCCAAGTACCTAGTAACAAGAAAGCGCAAAGCGATGTCAGTGCTCATGCAAGTGCTTAGCGTGTCCATATGGACACACGGACAAATTTGTTGTAAAACTCGATCGAAACAAAGTTTTCACCTAGGTTATACGAGGGTCAAACTGAAAGTTCTTAGAACTGGCCACTTATAAACAATATAATAAAAAAAATATTCTAAAATTTGAAAATAGAACTCTTTGCCAATATTACTGAGTATATATTTCATTCATTTGTCATTTGTTTTACGATTTAGCGGCAAATTGAAAATTGTCTGTGTCACGTCAACATGAATTTAACACGAGAAAATTTTCGTGCAATGATTTTTTATGACTTTCGATGTCATTTAAGTCAACAAGAAAGTTATGATAGACTACGATTGGCCTTTCACGATGAAGCCCCATCTCGTGCGACTGTTTACAACTGGTTTAATGAGTTTAAACGTGGTCGCACTAATCTCACTGATGATGTACGTGAGGGACGGCCTTCTACGGCGACGACTGAAAATAACATCTGTGTTGTGCGGCGTATGATAGAGACTGACAAAAGAGTGACCTATCAGCAGATTTGGACAAGCTTAGGCATCGGTATGAGTCAAGTGCACAAAATCCTCCACGAACATTTAGCGGTCAGGAAGCTTTGCGCCCGGTGGATACCTCATAATTTGACTAAGGCTCAAAAACTCCATCGTGTGGATTGGTGCCGTAAAATGATTGAAAGATTTAACGGAGGTGACTCAAATGCTGTGTTCGACATACTAACAGGTGACGAAAGCTGGATTTACTGTTATGATCCTGAAACCAAAAGACAATCTGCTCAGTGGGTGTTTCCTTTCGAGGAGTTGCCAACTAAAGTGAAGAGAGATCGAAGTGCGGGAAAAAAATGGTGGCCTCGTTCTTTGGAAGGATAGGTCATTTTGCAACAATTGTGTTAGAGGATCAAAAAACAGTTTCTGCAGAATGTTACACTACCAATTGTTTGCCACTTGTCTTGGAAAAAGTTCGAGAGAACGACCTCGCAGTAGGATCCTCCTTCACCACGACAACGCCTCGTCGCACACCGCCAAGCGAACGATCGACTATTTGGCGACATCAAACGTTGAATTACTGAGTCACCCGCCGTATAGCCCCGACCTCGCGCCTTGTGATTTTTATTTATTTCCAAAAATTAAAGAAAAACTTAAAGGAAAGCGGTTTATGAATGCTGAAGAAGCGGTGGCTACGTATCGCGATGCCATTGAAGAGACTCCTAAGGACGAGTGGGCAAAGTGCTTTTCCCAGTGGTTCCATCGCATGCAGCGGTGTATTGACGTCAATGGACAATATTTTGAAAAGATATAATAAAACTAATAACTGGCTAATGTAATCAGTTTTTGATTTTCTAAGAACTTTCAGTTTGACCCTCGTAATTTCAAACATCAGATAACACCATTGACCATAATCCTATGCAAAAAGCAGTTAGCGTTTTAAATAATTTATAAGAAAAAATACTTACTTTTCAATGCCATCCATGTTTTTTCCAAATAGTAAAATCAAACTGAAATTATAACCTTATTTTGCATACAACACTCACGAGCGCTATAAAGAAATGTTATTTGATATTTTGTCAGTAGTAAAATACTGTTAACATAGTAAAAAAAGAGTTAGGGCGACCACAGTCATCATCTTTATTTTCTACTAATTGCGTGTCCATTTGGACACGCTAGGCATTACTGGGTTAAGCTTTAGACTCCGCGCAGACTGCAGATTTTTTATTAGATTAGTCGGATTCTTAATAAGTGTAAAGAAGAATGTAAGTGCGCACGCACACATTAGAACAGACTATGTATTAATACAATTTCGAAACCAATCCAACTATTGGACGATACAAGTAGTCCTACGCTCCATTTGATTTCGGATGGTACATCAGCTTTCGGATCCGTGCATATCAACTGGGGTCAGCGATTGGGGCTAGTATATAAATTGTTGTTCTGACAGGCGGCCATTTTCGATAACATAATCTTCGCGCCTTTTCGGCAACGAGCCCGTTTGTCCGCCTTCGCAAAAAAAAACCGGTGGGTTTCCTCGATTCTTTCACGTACTTTAACTTGCACAGGGCAAAGAAACTGTCGAATTGTTACTTAAAGCGTAGGTTTCTATGGATTCGACCGGCTTGTAGAAGGCAGCGTATGCTTGAACTGCCAAAAAGACATACGTTAGCAGTATTTAGTTATTAGCAGTTTTCATCAGTGCATTTATAATCCTTACCTCGCGACGTAAGTATAATAATTTGTCTCGTCTTTAAAGAAGGAAATTAAGTCAAGTTTTTGACGGTATTTGTGGCACATCGACATAGATTTAATATCAGAGAATGCTTTAAGACTAAAAATCCAATTTACAACTTACAGTACGACTAAGTTTAAACGAATAATTATACAGTCTCTGTAATAACAGCTTTTTGATGCAAACTATGCAGGCAGATTGACAAATCGTAACTAGAAAATTACCTCCGAATTTTTTAGGAGTTGACTGAACACCAACTTAACATGTCATCCATGAAGTTTTTTCGCTAAAAATATCGAATTGATATGGAGTTTAGCATCAATGTGGAACTCTCCTCACTGACATCCGTGTATGCATATTTTTATATTTGATTTTGCCTAAGATGATCGGTGAGACGTTGTCATTTCGACAATTTTAGTGATGTAACACAATAGAGTTAAATGGACGTTTTTTGTCAGTAATATTTCGGGAAATTTGCCAATGGTTTTGTATGGAATAATAGTGGAAGTTTGCAGTTAACTATTTGGTACAATTACTTACTAAAAAATCCTGAAAATTTTGTTATTACAACAAATAGATACATAAATAACAGGTCCAGAATAACCTGTTTCAGTAGAAAAAATAGTCGGAAAGTGTGAAATATCGGACCATAGTACCATTGGCAGTATTTTTTTTTAGCATATACTACCATACAAACCATTTTAGAGAGCTATGTACATAGTTTTCCATTGAAATGTCCCTTCTCACTATATTCGTTATAGTGTTTTTTATCTAAAAACCAGTAGGTGTACTAATACTAAAAAGGCTTATTGTCCTCGAAGATTTTGCTATCGATAGTGTTTTACCATTACGACGGTGTGTACAGATATTCGACGCGTGCCCCGCTAACGAGCGACTATCTCCGGGCCCTGTTCCCACGACGCGCGTCTACGAGGAAGCAATAAAGCTACACCTTAACTGCACACACCATTACCGATTGTAACGGCGCCTATGCTTGATACAATCGATGTCGGTCGTGCGATGCCATACGCCGGCACCCCGATGTGTCAATAACGTCTTATCGAATTGGCAAGTTGTCGTGGGGATGCCGCGTCGTATCTATCTACTAGTGCACGGTGTATGCTGCTTTGGTAACCTCCTGAACAGTTAGCATTATTTCGCTCGTCCAACTGTAAATAATCTCGTTTTTTTTCGCTTATCGAACATTGAGGCTTACCAGCTACTAATTTCAATTATAACTAAGACTTATGCGAAAAGATAAAGATTTTATTGCTTGCAAAAACGTTACTTTCTAATCGATTAATTGTGATTAGTTACAGTAAAATGTAGCGCCTTGTTATTTCCTTTCGCAGCCGCGCTGCATTTTTTTTTGCTTTGCTGTGTTATTTTCAACGAAGGTTTTTCTCCAGTGATTTTATCGCAACTCGACTAATATACGACACCAAAAGATGGGGTCGACGAACTTAGACAACGAACTCTGTTGTTACCAGCATTGTTCGATGTCTGCAATCCGTGTGAAAACTGCAATCTAGGTTACCTACTCTTTGACTGCACGGCAATATGCCATTGTATTTCCTTAGACACGATATTAACATGATAACTCACATGTGCAAGTTGTTAAACATAAATCCCCCATGGCTTTATTTGCTCGAACACCAACGGTAAGAAATTTAAGGATTTATATATTTTGAGGACTATTGTGTGCAAACGTTTGATGTTATCTTTAGAATTCCAGTTCTGATATACATAATTAACGGACGTTCACTTGACTATTCATTACTGGCAATTAATTCCCGCGGGTTGCGCTCCGCGGCGCTGAGATCGACCTCGTGGGAAATTAAACTGTGCGCGGGCCGTCTTCTGCCGCCCGCCGCCGCCGCCGCCTCACGCCCGCCGCCGCCGCCCATTTTCACATATGAGAACACTTTCTCCAGCTGTTTACCCCTACTTTTCTAGATACAACTCGCCCTACACCAACCTTGACACCTTAATCAGAAAAACTATGTACAAGACATCTTGTTAATTATACGTTTTTATTAAAGTCACACTTGTTTTTATGTCTGACATGTGCTCTCTGCATTGTTTAATTCAGCAAGTTGTATTGAAATTAGTTTGCCGGGCTTGTTACGACCGACCTAGGCGGCTCATTAAATATGAAGCCGTAATCAGTGTGGTGTTCGCAGAGCCTCTCTATTTCACACCGCAGGATGTGCATAGTCTTGTTTCGTATACATAAAATAGTGCACATTGTGTCTGTTTCGTAGTAATATTTTATGTTTAAAAAAATGACTCGCAGTTAGATGTGACGATTTCAAAATGGGGATCAGTCTTTTAATGAAAACTATGTTTCGTTTAAGATCTAGACAACACATACCAAATTCATGTTAGACCACGTAATATTCCGCTATAACCTATGCTATCCCTATATTTACAGTTTAGATTTGGGGTGACAACTGTAATATGCTCCAAACTTTTAATAACTGTTGTTAAAAGCCGTAGATAATTAATCTGCATTGCGTTGCGATTAATATCGTGACGACGCTTTCGCCTTAGCGGAAGGGAAGGGGCACGTAGTCAAATGTTGCAACCAGCGAACGAATAAATCGCTGCCGCGAATCGGATCGGAATCGCTCAGCCGCGCCCGATTGCGCCGCCACGCATCACTGGCTCCGGAGAAATTGAAGTGCAAACCGCTAATACCGCCTCGGCCAGCGACAACCACTTGCGAAACTCTTCACCGGTTAATTGTCCCCTCCTAACCCCAGCTCGCGGGTATTCATCGCAACACTAATTTTGATTCGCATGAACACTTCAACCCCATTAAACTCGTTACGAGACCTTAAAAGCTAATATGGAATTATTTGCACAAAGAACGATCTCTGCGAGCCTGAGGGTGCTTGGCATAAGCTGGCCGTGTCGTCCGGGACGTGGTTATTATGAGATTATTCTCGCTTTGACAGCCGGCCCTCTCCGTATGCACCACATTGCGCTTTTAAGGTCCGCACGACTCGTTTCCAAGTCTTAATTGCCTGTTTTATGCCTTTACTAAGCCATGTAACGAGTTTAAAAGTAAGACTGTTTCTTCAGCGACAACTTTTATATTAAAAGTAAGAAATGTTTTCTAGAGTCCTAAGTTCTGTAGTTGCTGTTTAATTCACTTTATCTACTTGCACCTACTATGTTCTTTCATACATAGCAAAAATAGTATCTCAAATTTCATGTGTCCCATTATTTAATATCCCGTTTCTGTCCCTATCAAAAGACGAACCGATCGTACAATTCAATTCACGTAAGGAAGTTCTTTTCAGGAAATTTAGTGCAAGAATCTTTTACGAAATAGCTGTATTATTTGAAGATCAAATTGCTTAGTTACGAAGTTTGACTCAGAAAACTAAATTACTCTAAGAAAATGATTCTGTAGACTGAAAATATTATTTATGTCTATGATGAATTAATGATACTGATGTTTTTGCGTATATGAGAGAGATTAGGGTATTGCTTTATGAAGTCCTTGTACTATTATGAGCTATCCTCAAGGCAAGATTTATGTCCTTGCTAGTTGCAAGGACATACGGTACACAAGGGTAGATACCAAGAATCTGACGAGCGGAAGACGTTGCTAGGCGTAATTTGTTGGGACCGGTGCCGGTGCACGGCGCACCGGAGATAACGGCGGCCTTATTGCCGCGCCGCCGCCGACTAACGCTTATTAAACTTCAACAACGCCCGCGCTGATCACTTCACCTTCTTGTTTACTCTAAACTTAGATTAATCGTTCGCCAGACCTCGTTTGTACCGCTATTTATTTTCGCGAATAAATATCTCAACGCTCACGCCACCTTGTTTGGAGTAACTAATTTTGATCTCCAGTTATTACATTTCGTTGTTATGACACTAAGGGCCGAGTTTTTAATTATTTATTTTATTATTTTAATTTAATGGTCAGATAAAACTTATCAGACTGATAAATTATTTGACGACCCGTCTGGCGTAGTAGTCGAGCAATCGCCTACTACGCAGCGGGTTGCGGGTTCGATCCCCGCACAATACAAACATTTGTGTGCATGAACATGTCTGTTTGCATTGGTCTGGGTGTTTTCTATGTATATCATGTATGTATTTACAAAAAAAAAAAGTATTTAAGTATTAATCCGTTGTCTGGCACCCATTACACAAGCTATAAGTAGCTTACTTTGGGACTAGATGGCGATGTGTGGGAATGTCCAAAGGATATTTATTTATAAAGGATATAAATTATAAAGCGACAGATTAATAAAAAAAACAGTTTCGTATTGCTGACAATAAGATGACGTTTTCAAATTAGCCAGCCATATTGTATTTTGTTCGACGAATATTTCTTATATTACTATTGAAAATCAGCCCTAAATCAAGTTTACAGACCCAAACGCGAAATCTAGCTAAACGATGATAACCAATAAAAATGTGTTATATTATAAAGGCTTGACTTATTTTAATCATGCAGTTTAATTTGTTAATGTTTTCTCGGTGGTTAGTCCTCGTGCATTTGCACATGTGTACCGTATGTCAAGTACCTCTGTTTTTGTCCTTGTTAAGAAACAAATGGTAATACGTGAGATTGTCAATGACGCTGTATGTGACTTTCTACCTGTCGGTGCTACATCTGACAGCAGTACTAACATTGTAAAATGTATCGCTCCGTATCGCATCGATTATTATTACGATGAAAGTTAGAGACGAAGTCTTGAAATTGCTGTTCAAGTATATTGAACTAGTAAATTATACGTATAGTTATAGTTTTATTAAATGTATTTAAGCACAAATCGTATATCCGTTTTTGGTTTAATCCTGATAGTTTCCTTTTTAATTAGAAGTTACTAGTATTTTTCCGTTTCTGATTCAGTGGACAAGTACTTAAGGCAGGTATGTGGAGAGAAACAAAGGAAGTCATTTAAACCGAACCGCTACTACTAGACAGTCACGCGACCGACAACGTAAGCGTGGAATTTACTATCTATTCTTTTGTAATAATCAACGATATTAATAAAATATTTTTTTTTGAAAGTTTAAAATATGAGCAACTTTTCATTAAAATAGAGGCATTTATGTCATATGTTTGATGACAACAATGGCATTGTTTGGTAATGGCTATTCTATTCTTCTTGTGTTGTAATAATGAATAACAAGGCGATCTCGCAGCCCGGGCTGTTGACTCAGGGTGAGTAGCTAACCCCCTGAAACATTGGCCACGTCACAGGGCGCACGCACAATAGACGGTGTTTGCCCGACCGCCCGTGTTGTGTGCTGTTATGTCGCTTTGCTACAATAACAACTGTGCTGTGACCCATTGCACTGTGACTTCGTAGCCAGAAACGTGATTAAATTTACAATCGCATCACTTATACGTGTGCGCATGTACTATATAAGCAATTTTGCTGACTCTGGTTTTATTTACAAACGTAGCGATTCCTTAAAAATTACGTGATCACTTTAAAATTTTATGTAATTTAAATGTAAAACGTCTGTTTATATTAGTGAATAATGTTTGTGTTATTGACATGTACGTGCTCGATTACAATTTATTATAACGACTTGAATTATAACGTTCTTTGGCAGATTACTAGGAATGGAACATTTTATGAATAGCAGATGAAATTTCATATGAAATGAAATTCATTATTCACACCTGCTCCTTTTTTTCATATAGACTGCTAAAAATCGCACTCTGCGAAATCATAAAATCATATGGATTTCATTTTATTCAAGAATGAAATGTAGCGGGCGAAATCCTTGAGCGCGAGTGCGCGAGTACAAATAAGTATGCTCTATCTATGCGGTCATATTGACTAATGACGCTCAGCAGTCAAAAATTGAATTTTATTGTTATAGTCGTAAAGTCGAGATCATTTTGTAAAAAGTTTGTAGCGGGTCGGTACGAAAATCGCATTAATTGCGTATAGTGAAAGTCCTATGAAATTAATTAGTCGCGTACTCGTGCCACAATTCACACTGCGAAAGAAATCATTGGCAATGAAATTTTGCTTCGAAGTGTGGTTTCATATGAAAAAAAAACGTCATATTTTCATGAAATGAAAATGAATAAAAAGTAGGAATAATTTCCATGCCTACAGATTACAGTCCTCTTATATTTGTCGCAGATTTCACGAAAGGATTTGTTGTATCCGACCCGCGGCTGTCTCTTGGATTTCCTCTGTCACCATTGGCATACCCTGGCTTAATAGTGAAACTCGGATTAATGTCATGGCTTTTCCTTGAAGTCCAGGTTCTAAGCTACCATTTAACTTGTTCGTGGTGTTATTGTTAGCTGTAGGTTAGAACGTGTTATTGATTTGCAGTGCATATCATGAAATTTACTTTGTGGTCATTCTAGTATCTAGTATTTCTAGTATTATGGAGTTAAATTGAAAAGCATACTTACCATTTTTATCGTACAGTCATAAGACAGTCAAACCTCATTTATTTTGTATGGAAAAATGAATCCCGATTGAGTTTGCTATATTGATTGACCCTATTCGAAAAGTTTCTGAAGTAAATCCGGTTTGTCCCCCAGTAATCTTACGTTAACGCTTACCCGCTAATAGTAATCCAATTTGATAAAATTTTGGTACAAACATAGTATGCGAGGTTTGGAAAGGCAGAATAGTTCTTATATCCGTAAAAGGCTTAACAGGTAACAACGTTATGGTTAGTTTGCATTTCATGACACAACATATAACCATGTTTTTTGTATATTTTAATCAATAACCCACTACTTATTCATTCATTATGAATTCTTTTTATTCCGTTAAAGTATAAACGTGACAAATTACGTTACTAAACACTATACCCTTTTTCTAAAGGGCCCTCCGAACTAGGTAAACTGTTGATTGTCAATACTATTGGGGACGGAAATTTACAATAGGGCACGTAGAATAGAAACATTACACGTTTCATTTCACGAGTCGGATTAACTTGGATACGAGGGTAGAGTGATTAGGGTGTGACTCATTGTTATTCATGATGTTTAAAAAACACCGCTTTACGACATGGTTATTTTATCAGGATTGCGTATTTTGATTGTGAAATTACTTTTTAAAGGGGTAAGCAAATTCTTAACTCTCTCTAGCTTACTTGTTTTATTAGGTACTTTATGCTTTTAATAGTTGTTGGTAGGTAGATTTGCTTTTTAACATCAGCAGTCGCCACGCCATTGTTTTATTTAGGCTCAAGTAAGTTCCTAATAGGGTCTTATGTAAAACTAACTACACAAATTTAAATTTACATTATGTATTTGATGTTATTATTATGTACTTTGTGTTATTGGGGTGGTGTGCTTTTTTGCCAAATTACCAGCATGACATTTAAAGTTCATGCTGATATTTGCATGGGGAAACAGCGTCGATCCATGACGTTGTTGTTGTAAACTATACATATCTTTGTTACCTTGTTTCTAGGACAGTTTCGGACTTAAAAGTCAGACAGGGGCCAAGTGAATTTGGTAGTATTCTGTTTATTAAACAAGTAGTGCTCAACCGGTATACCGTCGATATGCGACTCTCCCAACGTTTTTAACCTCTTGTACAGTCAGTTTTTTTTAACCACGAACAACTGTTTCGGGTGCATGCACCCAAATGTTTTTTTGTTATATTTAACTTTAATTACTCAGTGCAAAATGGTCACTTGTTAGGTTTGGTTGGGATCGCCGCGGAACACAATCGCACTAATTCGCTGGCGGCTTCAGATCTGCGGCACCTAATTAGCCGGCCGTTTGAGCGCAGCCTGGTGCAGCCGGTCAAAGGATCCGCCGCTCATTACGTGCGTCGGTAACGGTACAAACTGTCGCCGCTTTAACTAGTTCACTTCGAAATAATTTAAATTTTGTGAAAGTCGAATTTTAATTTACGACCGTACAAAATAGAAGAGATAGGGCGAAGGCAGTCACGGAACAGACACGGGCGGGCAGTGCGATGCTCGCGGAAGGCGCGATAAGATCGCGTGAGAGGCGGGCGCGCGGGCACGCTCCGTTGCGCCGCCCGCCCCACGGAGCCGGACGATTCGTCACGCTGCGTTAATAGTCGCGAAGCACGCCACACTTGACTATCTTTGCCACTATTCTCGCTTGCATAATAAAATTTACGAGTATATCGATTCTAACGCTGCAATTAGGTCGTCATCATTCATAGCGTTAATAGCCAGAGTATCTTGCAGTAACTGTGTCACAGAGGAGCAGCAATTCCAGTACACCTGGTCTCTATACTCTGGTCTTAGCTTCCACAAGCTGTTTATGTTGTCTTTCAAGTCTAGAAGGTAGCCGTTTGCGATGTCTTCTTTATCATGTTCGACATCAACACTCTTACGGATGTTGTTTTCTAAAATTATCAATAGCGCATTTGTTAATGCATGTAACTGTATAGGGGGGCGTTAGTAGAGGCAGATGGTGACCGGGCGCGCTATCAGGGCCCTGATTAAACTTAATTAACTGAAGCCATTTACGCCGCGGCGGGTCGCCGGCCGCGCCCGCGCCCGGCAAACTCCACGCGCGACATACACCACGCTCGGTGCTCACGTATGGCATCGGTCACCGACATCGGTTAGGTATAACACTGCCATTACGCCCTAACTGTAATGGTTTTTATGCTATGTAGGACTTTAGGAATCAAACCTCGTGTTCTTAACAATACCACAAAGCTAAGATACACCTGACTTGCAATTCACAGTGAACATCACTTTAAAATCCACAGGGGGAATTGGAACGTTCCGAAGTAAAACTCCGTTTATTTTGCCTTGATTGAAAGAATGTTTCTTGTAAACTAAACCGTATTTATCGCTGGCGTGAAATTTTGCTAGCATTTAATCAATTTAAGGCTGTTTATTTATTAAAATTTCGAAGCAATTTGAAAGAAAGAAAGAAATCTAATATTTTTGCAAATCGACAGAGTGAATGATACCTAATATTATTTTAAAATATTGGATTATGAGAGGTCTAATATTGGTTTAGAATGTTTTTAACACTCACAGTGTCATATTTTATAATCATAAACTGTTTCATAAAACAGACGGCTAGATGGCGCTAAGCGTCACGCAATGACGTATCCATAAGAGACCACAAATTTCGCAGGTCCGACTGACAGCACGGTAGCTCAATTGGTAAGAGCGTTTGGCCCGGTCAGCAGAGAGTTTGCTGGTTTAAGTTCCGCCCGTGCGCATATTTTTGGTTTCTTATTTCTTTATGATTATAGGTCTAAGATTTTTATTCGTATATTAGAGCAATACAATTCGCCTCGGAGGGGCCATCATTCATTTGTCACAGCTGTCATGTGCCAAGTAGGGAATTGAATCGGTCACCGCGTTGGGTTACCTCGCGCGGGCCATCGGAGTCCGTCCGCGAGATTTATCGCGCGGGCGCACACAGCTGGCGCATTGCCCGCCGCCCGCTGCCCTTCCCGCGCCCGCGCCCTTTTATCGCCGAGTAAAACAAGCCCGTCGCGTTAATTTGTTTGTTCTGACGCGGTCGACCTAATGAATCGCCCCGGGCCCGGACCCGTGTCCACGACCCGACAGAATTAAACGTTTACCACCCCTTAAATTGTTACGACCCCACAAATAAATCTTTAAGCACTCGATTCCTGACCCGAGACCACATAGCGATCGCGCGTTGACACCTTTCTACCGGCTACATTTCTTTAACTCTGCATTTCCACGCCGACTCAAAGAAGCTAACGAAACGATATTTTACGTCAATCGTGTTTCAAATATAGACATTTCGCACGTAATTGTGTTGCATTTCGCGCGGAGATGTCTAATAAATTTGTAGAGCGAACTGATTTAGAGCATGTGATTCAGCGCGCTCAGGTGAGGTCGAATTCCTACGCGCGCGCGCCGCCCTACCTGCGCGCCCAAAATAATCCACAACGCGCACCGCCCGCCCCGCTCTCATGTCGGCGCGGATATTTTTGTTGAAAGCAACTAGGATACACCTGATATTTGATTTTTAGTTATAGCATAGTTACCTGTTAATTAAAGTATACAAATGTGATAGTTAAACATACTTACTTTTTAATTTAAAGTTTATTGATCGATTTATTTAAATACACTATTGTTTTTTAACATAATTTATTTTAACGCAGAATTATAATCTATGTGCAAAAGTTTACGTATGGCTGACTCCTCATCTTCTACTTATCCAGTAACCGTTTCCTTCGTTTGTTTGGTTCACCACTTAATTAGGTACCGCTCGTAAAACTGTCTTCCTCATCTTATATTTACCGCGTTTGCCCTTTTTATTATCCGATTACATGGGCTGCGCGGTTTGCAAAGCGCGGAGGGGAGGTGTTTCATTTGTTTCTTCAGAAATTACTTTAGACTACCTCGCAGTTCTCACAGCCGTTTCCCTTTTCGGTTAAGAGAGAATGTCTTGTTTGCGACAAACACATATTATTGTGTAATTAGCTAAGACTGGTGTTATAATAAACGCTCTCGATGTTAAATCGCATAACAAATGTGCGTTGAGATATGATTACTGTTGGTCAGAGAGCTTATCAGGTTAGTCCTCTGGGAGAAATTCGTAGCGCCATAACAGATAATAATGATGTGTTTCCATTGGGTAGGTATATTCATTAATTAGACCGATAAAGCTGGAAAAAACAAAGTCACGCGTATAGAGTTACTAGCGGCGGCCCGCGGTTTTGTTCGCGCGTTTTCATGTTCGACATCATCACTATTGTAGAGCGTTATGTTTTATCGCCTTTAACCAATGAAATACTCCTATTAGATAGCTATAGCCTTTATTGATAAATAAGCTATCTAACACACATGAAATTTGAAAAGTCCTTTCGTAGTGCTGATCTTCATTATTTAAGGAACTTATGTTTTTTTTTTTTGTGAATCCAATCAAGGAAAAAAAGTTTCATACAAACTTTCAACTCCCCTTTCACCCCCTTAGAGGTAGAATTATGAAAAATCCTTTAGTAGTGGATGCCTACACTTTTGAGGTTAGATACCTTTTACAGTGTGCAATGCAAAATTTAAAGTCTCTAGGTCCAGCGGTTTGAGCTGTTCGTTGATATATCACCCAGTCAGTCTGTTAGAGAATTTTTACGTACAGATTCAGTGGAGATGTAAATGTGGTATATTAGAAAGAAAGAAAGAAAATACATTTATTTCACTCAAATAATTACATCAAGCATAATATATTACAAAAGCAGGCGACTTGAGTCAAAAAGTGTATTAAGTGTCACGATCGGTGGGAAGGTACGTGGATGATGTGTAGGATAGCATGGCGTTGCAATTAGCAGGGCACTCGACGCGTCGCTCCCCACAACCAGTGCCCGGACTCCACTCGTGTGTCGCCGCGCAAATTAAAACGCGACACTCGACCCGATCGCATCCTCAAACTGCAATTCGTTCATCGAATAAATCGTTTGACGTTTATTTTTTTTTGTTTACAGTAAATTACATTTAATTAGTAGAAGTAATTGCGCTCTACTCTATCCTTTTTCCAGTAATTTCGCGTTTATATGTACTAACTGATTGCGAGTCGAAATATGTTCTTGGCAAATATAAATAATGTAAGAGTTTCTCGGCTGTTTGCAACTTGTTGGGCGTAAGACAGTAAGGCTAGGAGATTTGTGGTCGAGCTCGGTTGGTTCGGAGGTTAGTCCCGCGGGTGCGCCTCTTTGTAATTGAGAGCGCCCGCGGGCCGATAATTGTACGGCCCGCGAACGAACGCCCGCCGCCACTGCGCCACCTAAATCATGTCCGTTACTCTCCATTACCTCATAATACCAAATTGACTCGCTAGGATTTTCTTACTGCTGCCAAATTCGGGAGGTCTTACATCTGGAATTTCTTCTGAATTATCTATTTTTTGATGCATTGTTGTGTATAAAAATATCTTCTTTAAACGCAAACCTAAGTAAAAAGTAAAAAATATTAGTTTCATAAGTTCATAGGCTTCAAAAGCTCGTTTTGGTTCGTGTTAGGATGTCGAGGGGAGAGGTTATATGCCACTTGTCATTGTCACGACAAGGACATCGATATAGTAAAGACTTGCAAACTTTTTTAAAACAAACTTTATCTGTCTATAAAACACAAAGAAGGTGTGCGATAAAACGATCGCGTGACTTACCCTCGCACTATAGCGTCGGGGAATGCCTTGATTAGGCGAGGCGTTTTGTGCTCGTGGCAACTAAGGTTGGGCCAAAAAAAAATATCGCTGAAACCAAACATAAAGTGGCTTCGAAATATTCGCTTCAAGGTTTTAATGTGTGCTGTAGTACGTCCAAACTGCATCGAAGTCTTGGAATTTATTTGGTCTGCAAGACTAAGAAGTGGTACCAGCGGTTAGCTGGCACTATGAACTTATCGGCGTGACGTCAGTCCATGGGCGGGGCCGACGTAGAGACATGTAGATCGCGAAATTGATTGCATGTTATCAGATGGAGCACGGTTTCTTCGCTAGCGTTTAATACGGGTGTCCGCGGCTCGGCACGCGATGCTTTTGACAGGAGATCGCCGGCGCCCCATCGACCCGCGTCGTGGTAATTACCGCGCAGCCCGTGTGCAGCCGCGACATCGCCGGCTCCTGGATACGCCGCTGGATAATTACACCTTGCAGTACACGATACCTGTCCACTAAACTAAGTGATATATCGCTAGCTTTGATTGAAGCAATCGCTCACGGGACCTCTAAATTTTTTATTTATTTGAGAACAACCAACAAACCATACACTACGCAGTCATACAAGACAAGAAGGGACAACATAATTATAATATTGCCCTAATTAAAGGCTACCCGACATGCGTAATTGCCAAAACATTGTAGTCAGAAACAAACTGTAGTATTCTGCCCTACACGAATAATTACAAATTGAATAAATATAAAAAAAACATAAAATTATTTCGGAACAGTCGAATTAAATTTACAATATTTTAGTAGGACATGTCGATCTCTGTGACATTTAAACGGGATAATTTACTATAAATAAATATACTACTATTTATAAAATGAGACAGGATCTTGTTCATAGTTTAAAAATGGCGTAGATTAGTCTTAAAACTATTTGCCTCAATCGGCAAATATTTGGATAGCCGCTTGGCTTGTCTTGGCGCAACCGTTTGGAGCAGTCAATATGACTGTTAATTGTTGTATTCAAAAACATAAAATCCAAATAATTCCTGCGGTTTTCCGGAACAGTGACTTTAAAGTATTTTAAACGTGAGTTGTAAGAAGGAAGCCGTTTAGTCAATTTGCTCTGATATTATGACAGATGCCAAATAATATATTTTTAATAGATTCTAACCCACGCTTGTGGACTGCGGATAAGGGAGTCCAGATAACACTACAATAAACCTGCCCTAACTTATAATTTAAAAACAGCTATTTTAGTCGACGGCTGTTTAAAATTTCGACAATTGCGCATAACATAGCCAAATAATTTAAAACCCCTTAAAGCTATTTTGCCTATGAGGATATGGAAGCGAAGTTTGTTGTTTATGTGAACCCCAAGGTCACGAATCACTTCGTTTGTGATACGTCTACAGCTATTAATAAAAAAGGATTTAAAATTTGGACTCTTCTTGCGAGAAAAGTGTATAAAGTTGTATTTGTCTTAAGTTTAAATCGATACGTACTTATTGAATAGAAGCCTTGAAACATCAACTTTTATGTAAAATGCTGAAAACTTTGCAGAAACCTTTCGTGTAACATTAATGTAACGTAGAGTTTTCGTACGACCTTTCAATTGATGGTCTATTGTGCCGCGAGTTTTAATAAAATAAATTGGGGAATTGTTTGAATATTGAAAATTTGATTGCTTGTAAATTTAAATGGCGATTTTGTTTCTTTTGATCATTAGTCGAAGTGTCGATGTTGCAACACGAATTGAAAAGGTTTGTTTTAATGGTTAGGGAGGCCGAGTAGCGGTAGTCCCGTAATTTGATTGGCGAGAACGCGGATCGCGGGTGGGCGAACGAAGAGCTAGGGTTGTTTATCTGTATAGTTTTGTCATCTGTCACTACCACTGTTTTGTCATCTTTGTCCGTCACCTTTGTTTTATTGGTTTTTTATTCTTCATTAATGTACCAGCGTTTACATCACAAATGTTTAATTTATGTAAGGAGATACAGAAAAAAAAACTTTTGTTAGGATAGGAAAAAGGCGTACCTATACTAACAAGGTGTTGTTTTGTTGGTGATGTTTTGTGGCTAATGAAATTTACTATATTTTTGACAAATCTTATTTTTTTAGTTTATTTTAGCAACCCTGCTCGGAGCCGCACCGCGCAGCGTCCGAGTTGCGCTAATTGCCCCGCGCAATATAGAAACAATGACAAAACTTGGGACGGCTTCGGCCGCCGTCGACTCTCGACTTCTCGCTCTTTTATTTAAAATTCACTTACTCGACTCGCAGATTGTTATTCAGCCAAGTTACATCTAAGGGAACGGAAACAATAAACTTAATTACTTTTTCATTTTTGCAACTTTGAATGTTGTTATGAGTAAACGGTATTTTGTCGAAATATGCTGTAGGTGTAGCCGTTGTGTTACGGGTTGAGGCTGGCGAGGTCGTAATTGATAGTGACATTTGATGGACATGCAGCAAGCGTACATTGCACCTCCCGGGACTGCGCCTGCATGTACCACTAACTTGCTGCCGTCTGTCGCGGATTATTCGACTTGCTCCCATTAACTACATAATTGCTATACAGCTATTTATATTAACAGAGACACGCGATTGTCAGTGATTTCGTCAAACCAAAATATTTATGTAATGATGTTGAAAAATTAACTCCCACGTTCACAGTGGAAATAAAACTTGGAAAAAGTTTCGCTTATTTCCCCATATCAACTACTAATCTAAAAAATAAAATATCTGTAAATATTTGATATTAATAAAAAAAACAATATTGAGATTAAATTCAACTTAACTGCTAGTTGTACTTTAGTTAAGTATTCATTTTGCCAACAATGCTTACAAAATAAACTCACCTCTAGTGTAAAGCTTACCTCTGTAAACTAAACTGCCCTAAACTTTTTAGACCCGCCTAATAACGCAAGCAATTTGAGGGTCTCCCTCTGTTTGCTTTCTTGCTTTGCTAAGGTGATTTGATGATTTTGACTTATTCAGCCTGTTGGAGCGTTGGACGTAGTCAGAACAGGCAACTCGTGTCCGCGCTCGGAATTATTAATGCTTACATCAACAATGTTGGAACATTCTTCTATTTTAAATTAGAAGTCTCTACAATTTTAAAGGCAATCTGAGAAATTCTTAATTTTATATATTTTTTACATTAAATTAACGAAAAGTGTATCAAACATTTTGTGGTAGAAACGTAAGTTCGGTTTCACTTGCAGTCATCTAGTGAAACTAAGACCGTTTCTCTCGCGAAAGTCACATAACCAGTCTCTGCTATGCAATCTCACATCCATTCTATAGGCTCTCGATGCAATACACCCAGAGACAAATTTATAAACACAGAAGTTGTAGATTGTAAAATGATATCATTAACATTTTTATTTATTTATACTTGCAACATAATTTCTAACCGCACTGCTGAAGTCGTAATGTTATTGTAGCAAAACATAAAGTCGAAATAATGGTCACATATGAAGGGTGGCTGTTATTGCTAAGTGATATTGATTGGTGAGGTGGTGCGGCGCTACGAGCGAGGACGAGATGTGAGAGCAATGTTTTTATTCGTGCGACACGTTCAGTCTTCGGACGATGTGTCGTCTTCCCGCGGGACACTGGCCGTACTTCCGAACGGAGATATTTATAGCCGCCCCAGAAGCCGCTGTTACCTAATGTAACGTTTTATGGTGACCCTTATTACGGTACCTTCACTTACCTGTCGTCCACCTTACGAATGCGGCTCTCGTAAGAAATTTTATTTATTCAATCGATCCATATAAATTCGTAGTTTTGTTAACATTGTTAAACGAGAAACTGCAGGTGCGGTGTTTACGTTCTAATACCAGGTGATGGTCAGTAGCGGTTCGAAAATACTCTTATTCGAAGATATTGTTTGCGGCAGTCGTAAATTGGGCCAGTCTCTGGGGCCTACCGCGCCGCGTTAGCCCGTGGCGCAAGGTTCGCCGCCCGCCCCCGCATACGCTAATCGCTCCTCGAGTCCCACACCTCGCTTTTCTCCGTGCATCTCGTGGTAATGGCCGCGAGAAAGCCTCTTTGTTGCGCCAGCGATTTGTTATATCCAGGCGCGCTTTGCCGAGATACCTTCTTTGACTCGCGTAATTGTTCTTTCGATTCGCGGTCGTTTTGTTGTGCCTAAAATGCTTTGTCACACAAATCTGCTTAATCGTCCCTTTGCTAAAATATAATAAACCAACTTTTCATTGTTAAATGATCCATGTTCATTAGCGTGTATCGAATGAATTATTGTAGGTGGAATGAAATCAATTAATCACGTTAAAAACTGAATGTAGAAAAGATCCTGGTCTTAGATTTAAGATTTCTGAAACAAAATATAATTTATATCAGCACGGTTCAATTTATATTTTGAATGTGGATTTAAACTGATAGCTGTGTGAATAAATGATGTAAGTAATACGTGTTAGGTGTTGTGACTCCGTATGTGCTACGCTCCGGTGCCCGTCCGGCCGTTCAACTCTTTGTCGTGTTGCCTGCTTGAGAACCAACCATTACTTCCTCCTTCATTCTGGAAATATTTTACATCATCTTAAGTGTTGTTAAGTCATATCTTTCTTCTAGGTACTAATCTACTTCATATTTTATAAGAGACTGCAAATTTTTATGTACAAATTGTTATACATACCATTTTCTTGGATAGAGCTAAAGCTTGTATTATCCTTCTCTCGTGTTGTTTTATTAATAACTGAGCTGTTGTGTACGTTTCTGTCAGAAACTACGACTAGTGTTAAAATAATGATCCCCGTGACATAGTTCGCTGTGTGACAATTTTCGCCGCAAGGGGCTACTCTCGCACCCTACGATGACTCGGCGACCGCTCGTTACTGTCTCACCTGTCTTGCCGACGCAATACTTTGCTTTATGTTGTCACTAATGAACTCGCAATGTCTCACGTTATTCTAAGTCCTCCCGGTACTATCAATTTTTTTACTTCTTGTATTGTGCGAGTATCCGAGCACACTAATTACTTGCTGCATGCTTACACGCAACAGCTGTGTCTCTGCGGTTTTTACATTGTTTCAGGAAATATGCATAGGAAGTAAATAGACTTTTTACTTCGGCGCCAGTATTCATCCCAGTGTATTGTTCTTCGAAATTGCTCTCGCTGAGTTCAGCTTTTTGGGTCTAGTTGGATTTTACCGTCGTTTATTGTTTACTTACTAGTTTTTTAAACGTATGAATCTTTTATAAAATAGAAGGCAATATTTATCAAAATATAATTAAACTACATAACCTACTCGTTAAACAGTAATATGACATGACGTAAGCGACATGTTGAGCTGAATTATCGTCTGACCCGCGAAAGGCTAACTGTGCCATTTTTTACGCAAAAAGTTAACAAGTTATTCTTTACCCAAGCCATCTTTCCTGATTCATAAATGAAAAAATGTGTTGGTCAGTAAAGCTTATCTATTATGTTTTCCGTAGTATGTATGTCGCAGCTAACTTGCTAAATCAACTGTTCAAACAACAGCCTAGCCTGCTGATATGCTGCTGATGCATAAATTATAAACACTATGTTAAGGTCAATTTTGCATTCGTTGAATTTTTCTTAGAATATTTATTAAAAAATATTTACGTGTTTTTCAAACTCAAAGGATTGCCCACTCTAAGTACCAGCCTGGGTTTTTAATTGAAAATCTTACTAAGCTTGTGAGTTGCGACATGCACATTTAATATATGTTTGAAAGAAATTGCTAACCATTTATACAGTTGGTGTAAAACACAAAACGTATCAAGAACGTAGCTCACGCGAGTAATTTAAATTGTCTGTTAATTTTTCAAACAATAAAACGTAAAGTTTTTGGTTCGACATAAACTTCTCCATAAAGTTTTTTGTGTTATAATAACTTCTTTGTTTAGAAATCAACACAATTGTTCAATTAGGTATAATAACCTGTCAATAAAAATGCTGTTCGTTATGCTGCACTAGTTGATTTCAGCGCTTCCTGCATTCGTTAGCAAATAGATAGCCGATAGAATGATAAAGTGTGTTTAGCTGTAGCTCGTTGTTTACCCGACAACGGTAAAAGGTTTGCGAGTCCCTAGCGGCGCGGGCGCGCTTGTTTTCATTTCGTTATTTACTTTTAATTTGGCAGCAAGCGGATGATGCGGCGGGTGGGGCGTGTCATGTGAATAATTGAGCCGCCACACCGCCGGCCGAGTGTCAATCTCTCCGCGCGGCCGTCGCACCAACGCGATCATCAACCGCAAACTGCATAATCTATGTAACGAGCCTCGCATTAACTGAGCCATCAATTTACCTTTGCATATCCTTGAGAGGCCGGAATAAATTCTTTTAAGACTCGATTACGTATTCTCTGATAAACCTAAACTCAATCAAATTATGGATAATTTTATTATGATTTCAAAATTTTTAACGAATTTTCAGGTCAAAACGACATATACAAGTTTTTGTAGACGACTACCGAATTTTGGATTTCTTCATTTCACCTTGCTGAAAATGCGTTACCTGTAGTTAAGCGGTTATTTTAACAAGACAATTTTCGGTTCCGATAAGCCTTTTTTGATTTGTCAGCAAAATTTATCTGAACGAGTGCCTTACTGCCTTATACAGCATTTATGTTTTATAAGTAGTTATCATTGTTATACCGTTTGTAATTTATCACGCTCTTATTATTTTATCCATTTAGACCTATGGTTGACTAGTAGAGATTTCTTTTGGCACAAAGTGCGCCGCATGTTTGTTTATAAAGTTAAAATAAATTAATTTTGGCACTGACCAAAAAAATTATTTCCTCAAATAGAGTGAAGCTTAAAGTTCTTGAACGTAAGTAGAGTCTATACTAATACTCTAAAGCTGAAGAGTTTGTTTGTTTGAATGCGCTAATCTCAAGAAACATACTACTACTAAACCGATTTAAAAAAAATGTGTTGGAATCTATCGAGGTAGACTATAAAACATTACGATATGATATGACTTATAAGGGCAGAGCAACAATAAAAAATGTCGCAAAAACGGGTGTAAAATATTCCTTTTTAGAGCTTCCGTTGCCTACGCGGGTAACACCGTAAACCGTTCAAAGTCCGATCCGCAAACAACAGTGCCGGCACGTGCCGATCAGTGATTACTGAACGTCACTGTCACTGACGACTGCAGATAGCGTCATACAAAATTTATGCTACAATATCAAATTTCACAGACACTGACAGATACTTAACTGAAAGGCACGTGACGGAACTGTGCCGGCACTTTTGCGTACGGATTGGTCTTAAAATACACAAAAAAAATGTATGACGGGATTGTTCCAAAAGATCTACAATTTATTCCGCGACAGCATATGCATATAATATGGTTTATGGTTTACTTTTTTATGTTCATAACTTTGGAAAAAAAATGGATTATTTTCAAGTAAGTGATACACACGGGTTTATTCTTTTCAAAATTAACATATTCATCATCATGAGCATTTTCTTTAATTGATCTGTTCATCATTTGATTTTAATTAATAAAAATATCTTAGAAGCTATTACAGTTTTAAAATAACTCTGCACCAAAATAATGCTTACTTACATTGAAAATATGTGTTTAAACATTTTTTAGAGTCAAAAGTCTTGTCTTACGTCCACCATTAGGCATAAGAAGTTTCATTGAGGTTTTTATTCAGCGTGACTATTATTAGATAGAAGGGTTTTCCACAAAATGGTGTGCTACCAAAATAATTACCAAGTTCATTAAAAATGCTTCGCTTGACATTGCCGTGGAAAAGAAAGTTAATTATGTTCAGTAGAATGACAGGCGAGCTGCCGAGACAGACTACTTCCTAAAATCTTTTGAATTGCGAAATAATTGATGCGATGGTTTCGTTTTGTTTGTCTTTGTTTGCAGTTTTAAGTCTTTATTTATGTAAAGGTATGTTTTATACCACCATAAATGTTTATACACGAGAGAAACATCGTGTGACACGATATTTTTTGTTTGATAGCTGAAATAAAAAAAGGATAAAATGAGTAACGTCAATCATATTCTTGCAGTACTATGCACTTATTAAGGTTCCGTAGCCGAATGGCAAAAATGGGACCCTTATAGTTTCGTCAAGTCTGTCTGTCTATCCGTCCGCCCATATGTCAAATTGACAACCTTCGTGGTAGAGTGGCTAGCACGCTGGTTTCAAGCGTCGCCATCTCGTGAGGTTCCGGGTTCGATTCCCGGTCGGGTCAATGTAGAAAACTATATTGTCTCGGGTCTAGGTGTTGTGGTACCACCGTTGTGTCTGATTTCCATAACACAAGTGCATTGACTACTTGACTTTAGAGCAATGTATGTGAGTGGTGTCCAATATTTATTTATTTATTCTAAAACTGTTGGTATTGCCAAGTTGAAACTTAGTACGTAGATGTATTCTGTTAACCGCTTCTCTCTCTCTTCCCCTCTTTCCTACTACTTTTCCTTCCATTATACAGGGTGTAGTTTTGGTCAAAGACGAGCGACTCAGAGGTGGTTGTACAAACGATACTGATGCCAAAAAAATATATAGAAGAAAATATTTTTTTTTGAAATGGAAAAAACCCACAATATATTTTTTTTATGCGGTACAGCAATCCAGTTAAAACTCCAAACACCATGTAGCCTCTTCGTAGCTTACTAGCTACGGCGTAGTAGCTACGCGCTAGGGTGCGAGTTTTCCCATTAGTTTTATATTTTTTTTGAATATTGTGAAGAGGTTTTCTTGTATAAAACTTGCTCAGAATTTAAAGAAAACATTTTTTTTTAGAATAAGCGTAACTCATATTATCATCCCTGAGTTGGATGTCACTGACCAAAACAACACCCTGTATTTACTAAGAACTTGTCATGTCGCATCATTTCACTCAATCATCCATAATTGTACTGGAAATAAATTGTGCCGTAAAGATAGCGCTGTGCTGTGTGCAGTGGCCAGCTCATCAGGTTGCCCACCTTTGTTACAAACTAGCCTTTATTACAACTGAATAAGGTACCGCACTGTTTACCTTGACGTGCTGTTGTCCGTACATATATCATCTTTGGGGCTTTTTAAATGTCCTAAACATATCTTGTTGGCACATTGGTATTCAACGAACCAGCTTAAATAATTTCTAAAAATAATTTTATAACGGATACTCATATTTTGTTGATTATTCAAATTTAGTCACATCATATCTAAGTTCGTTCGGATTCTATAGTTAAATTTTTAGTAGTTGGTTAGATAAACAGTTCCAACGTGTGTTTCAGTATTTAAATAATATGTACTGTCATCTTATTTATATGCGTTGTATGCAAATGAATGCGAACCTCGCCTTCGTGGTCGGGGTGCGACGACGTGGCTCGCGTGCTGCGTTACATTAGGTCGCTGACTAGGAGTTCACGGGGGGTAGCTTATTGTCTCGCGTCTATTAATACCAGTGTTTATGGTAAATTAATTTCTGCGGCATAGAGTTCTGAACTTAAAGAGCTCGCTCGACTGCGTGTGCGCCCTACAATTCAATGCATTGTTGATATATTCAACAATATTTAAACTTACATTACCAAACAACATTACCGAAAACTTTTTCCATCGCTGATTGTTTCAGGATATGATGGGTGTGGTCGAATCAACATTTTATCAACTTTTATCATTGCTTTGGCATATCTCTCTCGGGGACGTTCTTATAAATTGGATTCAAGTTGAATCACGCAATTGTATGGGATATTTCGTTTTTGTTTGTTATCCACTTTTTTATAAGTATTTTCGTTTATGGGATCCGATCGAATTTCGATTCAAACCACACAGATACTGTATACAAAAATTGATTTCCAAGAATAATGGCGACTTAACAAATACGCGTATCTCAATCTCTGTTATCAATTGGCCCATCTGTTAATTAATAATTTGATAATTGTTAAGGCGTTGGAGTTATTTATGCTCAAGATAGAGCGGAAATATTACACATAGAGATAGATTTTCTAAATTCGTTTACTGGACTAATTTCACCAGACGTATTCATCGGGTCCCCTTTGTTTATTCACAATCCTGGTCGAAGTCCCAAATTTTGGAGTTATACTCTCGTAAAGTGGTGAATTAGGAGAGCATAAGGCTTCTTCGAGCTTTTGTTATCAGTATTATTGAGGGCAAATGTAGAGTAAAGACGTAGTTTTGCACATTATAGTTTTAATTTATACACACAAAACTTTCTTGGTTCAAATCTGTGACACACCTCCTGCTAAAAGTTTTACTTATACCATTCGCTATCTGATTTTATATTATAAATTTCATTTATTTATTCAGATATTACAATCCATTCGTGGCTAAGTTGGTAATTATCACAATTGCTGCTTTAACTAAATCAATTTAGCTAGAATATTTCAAGATATCGTGGATAACAAGATTTGACTCACAGTTTTTTAAGAAACTCGTGTAATAATGTGGTTGTTTGTTAGATTTCATGTTTCTTATAATGATACGAAAACGAGTTTTGATTTTGGCTGCCGGCGGGTTATTGGTGTTGTTGACGGTTCAGAGTTCGGAAAGTAGGACGAAAGTAGTCTACACAGCTTTGTGGATGCAGAGCGACCGCTGCAGCAACGGTGTTTGTTGATGAGTTGGTGGGCGGCGCAAGCGGGGCGCGGGCGGAGGCGCGCGCCCGCCGGCAGGTGCGCCGCGCCAGTTCCGCGATTCTCGCCGCTCGAACGTCACGCGCCCAGCGCCCGACATGTAGCCTCCGTGCACCGCGCGCTTGTGAATCGCTCTCGTGTTGTTGATCAGTGCTTAAGACGACAGTGACGGACCGTTGGACTGATGGTGGTGCTCGAGGGCGGCGGCGCCCTGCTGGAGCCGGCGCTGGCGCTCGACGGCGCGGCCGCGGCGTGTCTTGAACGTGCTTATGCACAAGCGGATGTTTCCCTAAAACTTTTACCCAAGCGGTACATAAACTTGCACCAGTGGTTGTCGCCGGTGACCACCTCGGTTACAGCAGCTGCTGCTGCCGGAAAGGATCTCAAATTACAAATTGTAAGTCATTTTGTTATTATGGTATAGAATTTGTGTTTCATGTGCTTATTGAATTATACTAACGGCCAGTCAATAAATAAAAACTCATAGAATAAATGTGTACTAAAAACGACAAATATGAACGTGATCTAATTAATTAATATCCCTTATGATTTAAAGTAATTTTATAAATTTCTTGTAAAAGACATGTTGCGAATTATGAAATGAAAAGCATAATTAAGTCGTTTCTTTACTATGTTTATTAATAATACCCAAGAACACCGCATCTAAGAAAAAAATTAACAAGTTGTTCATATTTCATCGTCGGCACATCTTTAACAAAATAAGCGATAGGCGTTTTTACAATGTAAACAATAACATTAGCATAATTTGTCAATAACGCGCGAATTAGCCCAGTCGTAATCAAAAGATTGCATTGATTGCGGTAAAGCTAAATTTTTGAGATATGTTGTTGTTCCATCTGGATAGTGTTCACCAGAGCTTACTCTGAGTTGTTGCATAAAAACCGAAAAATGTATCGTCGTTTTTTAGTTTTGTGTAAAAAAAAATGAGTAATATTGGCGCTGACGAGAACGGTCACTATGACGTTATTGAAGATCACAATATTTCTAATCGTTTGAGCCTTTACTTATGTTTTTAGGTTTTATAGGTACCAAGAAACAGGGCTCCCATTGTTCTCTGGTTTTCCTTAAAAATGATAAAAAGCGAAAAGCGCGGATAAGGCTTGCACCAAATTTTTCCTAAGAATCGAAGTGCTTCTATTTTTTTAAAGGAACAAGATCCTAATGAAAATTAAATTATTTGAAAAACAAAATTGGTTTACTAAGTTATAAAATCCAAAAACAAGGTGTTTTTTTTAATGTGCACAATTGGCGATGACATCGAAATGTCATCGCCAATTGTGCACATAATTATATAAAATAAAAAAAACTTCAAAGATATTACCACATTGATAACCATTACGATCTAATCATGCGAACTTAGGATAATCGAGAGAAACTTGAATTTTATAACCATTCCGCAGTCTCAGTTGAAGCTTTGCTTGTTTTTGAAATGGTTGTAGCTTGATTATTTATAGCCAATTATATTCATCAATAAACAAGCTATCTAATACAATAAGAACTTCTAATAGATATTTATACAAATATTTCTACGCTGAAGAGTTTCTTAGCTAAACAACGTATATTCTGGAACTACTGACATAATTTCAATAATTCTTATTGTGGCAGATAGCTTGTTTGTTGGGACCTTTAAGTTGATAAACATCCAGCAGATATATGGATATGGACATAAAATAAAATCTAAACCAGCGGCCGAAGTCGTGAGACCACGGAATGTGTAGAAAGTACATGAGTTTCCCTCGATTATCCTAAGTTCAACCATCAGATTGTGACATGGTTAATACAATACTATACCGAAATAATATTTTTTAGGCAAATAAATTATTTTAAAATCTTAAACCAATTGGCGAAGCTATCGATGGACATACATTAAAAAAATGCCCTCCTTTTTCAAGTCCGAAATTTGGTAATCCGTAGACCGTTTTTTTTATTTGAACTTTAATTAGATCCTCTTACCCTTCAAAAATATAGGTAGTACTTTCAGGCCAAGGTAACATTTATTTTAAGCCTTGTCAATGGTTTTCTCCTTTTCCGTTTTTATTTTATTTTAAAGGAAAGTAGAGAACATTGGCAGCCTTTTCCTTTGAAGTTATAAGAGCTAGGACATTTAATAAGGGCTCAAAAAATCGAGAATTTTGTGAACTATAAAAACGCTATAGCAACTTTTCTCCTCTGAGCATTCCTTTGACGCAAATATTTTCGGTTTTTTTTTGCAATAACTTTCAGCGCTTACATTTTAAAGTGCTGCAAATATGGATTAATACTATCTAGGCGAATTTAAACAACATACGAAAAATGCAGCGTTACCGCAGTAATGGCAAATTCAGCGTATATTTTTGTTCAAAACGACTGGTCTATATGTTTTATAAAACCACAAAATGTAACTAATTTACATTGGGCAAGCACTGTCACTGGGCCTTAACAATTCTTTTATTAAAATATTTTTTTCCGATATGGTCATTCTTTCATTATAGGGTGTGATTCGAGGTATGCAGCGACAAAAAATAAATTAAATGTATCTTTCTGGATAGAAAAACAACAATGATTTTAAAAAAAATCGTACTAAACAACTCAGTTGCTCAGACGGAAACTTTTTTTGCGTAGTTTTGTGGTTTTTGTAAGATTAAATCTATGCGAGCCCATTAACTCACATAGAATATTAATTAGTTAAATTAAATCAAGATGATAATGTAAAAAGGTACACCACAGCAGCATATGTCTATCACAATTCTCTGTTTACTTTCTAGGGACTAATATTGCTAACAACAAAACTTAATTATATTTAAATAATACGTGCGCTGTGTAAAAATAACTAAATAATAAGTACTTATTAATTAAATAAAAATAAGGATCACAGATGACGTCGCCGATCACGAAATAATATGAAAGCTGGCAGGTTCCATTAAGCTAAGTTCGCGTCAACAAAACGTTTTGTACGTCAATAGAATCAGAAACGAGTCATTTTTAAGATTAGGTATTGGGTAGTAAATATTACAAATCCGGTTTAACGAATTGAATTTGTTAAGCTTAGACCGTTCTTCGGAGAAGGTAAGTTCGTGTTTGGCGTGTTTACTTTGAAATGTATTCAAAGGCGAATGTTGGTATTCATTTGATGTGTTTTTGAGGTGGCTAGCCGTCGGACTCACGGTAGATGTAGCCGCGATTGCAACTTGTCTGCCTTTACGCGTGGTGTAGCCGCCCGGCCGCCCTGCGCCGCCATATCTCGCCGCCCGATCTACCTGCATTCATTGCTACACCCGGAAAAGCGCTAAATGTAGAGATATTCCTTACAACCGTCTCATCTAGCTTTTTAAAGTTCACGTTATCCGGGTAAAAGTTACATTATACAAATTAAATCTGCCCTTTGTGACTTTTCACTTCATTGGTACAGGTGTTTTTTTTTTTATTAAAGCTTTGGTATTTCGCAAGTTTTTATTCATGTCTGCAAATTACTACTAGTTGATGTAGTAGTGCTTAGGTATTTAGGTCCCAGAGAGGCCTGTGTGCGTGGTGCACCCGACTAGCTTGCCGCAGCGCTCGTTTATTTGCGACTTCCTAGCTCTTTTGTTATGCTCTGTCGCCTATGTCTGCTTTGAAAAATTGTAATGCAGCGGTATTGTAGACGCGAGTTACCGCGATTGTGCGCACCGGGTGCAGTTACAACCCGTTGTACATTTGAATTTATTATTTTCTGTGCTCGTATTTCAAGGTTTAAGAAAATTAAATCTATATAGTCACTTACAGACACCCTTCAAGTTTTAACCCGAAACCACTCCTCAAGTTTTCTAGCTAGGGAAATGTATGATTTACTAAACTACGTTTTATTTAAGTAACTTTGACACCATAGGTGATTTGCATTAAATTTATGCCATATGTATATTACTGCCCCAACATAGCACAAAGACGAAGGCAAGGCGAGGGCGGAGCGTACGGGCTGCGGAATACATTAGCCGCCACCACCGGTGTCGGCGTTGGAACGCTCTAGTATATTTCACTGGCGGTCATTTTCGACAATTAACCACATAAAATAAGTGAAATTATGCATGCGGCCGACGACGGCGTATATCACGTCCAGTTACAGGGCACGATACCTACCCGTACATTCATTATTCAAAGAAATGTTTCGCTCGACCAGCCCGCGTGCGGAAGCGAGGGCTCTGTTCGTGTGATTGATGGCCATCTCTTTAGTTTTACTGTTCTCATACCGATTATGCACTGTTAGCACTTTACATTTATTCTTGTCGACTATTTATTTTACGTAGATCAGTTTTTCATATTTATTTAATAATTGTTAGTTTTTCGTGTTAGGATTGAATGCCATGCAATGTTTAATATAATGTTTTGAATATACAGTTTTTAGTCCACATACTTAGTGATGATTAACACTTAAAAACATATTCTTCTGTATGTAGAATATGGTTATGAACGGCCTAAAACGGCTTTCGTAAGCCTTCACATCAGCCGGACCTTTCAAACCGTCGGATTCATTTTCTCTTGCAATTTCCTACAATTTCCGGACAGCGTTTGGCATATCTGATGTGTTGCTAAATTATTTTCCGAAAAGGTGCATATTTCAGAAAAGGTTTTATTTCTATACAAATATTTTTTGATTAATAAAAGGTAGTAGCGAAATATAAAAAAGAACTAAACTGAAATCCAGTGTTTTTCAAATACTTGATTGGACAACATTATTATAAAGTTGATACAGCAAAAACTTATAATAGTTATTATCATTTTATTACACTTTTCGAAAGACGAAGTTTTTGCATTAATCTAATATTCTAATTCTCGTGTCACAGTTTTCGTTGCCTTACTCCTCCAAAACGGCTTGACCGATTTTGATGAAATTTTTTGTGCTTATCCGGTATCTATGAGAATCGGCCAACATCTATTTTTCATCCCCCTAAATGTTAGGGGTAGTCCATCCCTAAAAAATTTTTATTTATTTTTTAGTCAAAATTTTTAGTTTCTATTTTTTTTATGATACAACATACAAAAATACATATAATCCTCAATTTTCACCCTTCTACGACTAACCCTTATTTTTTAATAGCCATTTTAGTAATTTAAGGGTGGAACAAAATTCGCTGGGAATGCTTAACTTTTAAAATTACCGGACTCGGCGGGATGGGGCTGGGGCGGGACGGGGCTGGAGGCGAAACAAAGTTCGCTGGGTCCGCTTGTAAGTTATATATTAAGTCTTTTTTAAAATTGGTCATGCCCTAAAACAAAAGGCACTCTATTTTATATTTTATTTCGTAAAAATCGAGTACAGACTTGTAAATCGTCTGTCGACTTTTTGTACCAGCCCTCATTTTTTAAATTATCACGGCCCAGGCCGAGAAAGTTGCAGTTTTTTTATTTATTTAACAGCGTGTGCAAAAGGATAGGTCCGCGACAGCTGTTTCTATAGTAGAATACTCAAAACACATCCAGCTTTGCTAATTCAAGTTCAAGCGCGAGATCAATGTCCTGGTTGTGCTGACTGCCGTTACACAACTCGCGGGGAAGTCGATGCGCTTGCATGACTCGTGCGCAAGTCTCCGTCGTGCACGCGCCAGTGCCGGCCGCACTTCAACGGATGTATTTGTTTAATAACATTTATTCTGAACAAACAATAAGTATTACATTAACATAAAACAGATTTTTGTCATCATCATCATCAGTTTTAGTCATTTTCATATATTTATATGAATGTACCTATACGATTTAAAATTAGCTATACCAGAATGACAACTGCAATCGAACTTTTTTTTATTTTTTAATGTTGCAAGCGCAGTGCAGTAGCGTAACAATCCAGTTGTGGACGCTTAATTGTAAAACTGTAATGTTTTTTCAATATTGTGGTTCTACATTTTCGAATAATTGATTATTTATAATTAATTATTCAAATAAGTAGAACCACATGTAAAATGTTGAATACAGCTATGAGAAAAGTAATACATAAACTATTTTTTCTAATGAGTATACATATAAGAGAAAGGAAAGCACCTGTAAAAAAATATATCAACCGAGACAAAATCTCATCAGATTAGAACGAAATGAGCTCATTTTAACAGATAGAAATGTAATACATATTATAAAGATTCGCATGCGACAAGTCCTTGACAACTCGTTGTTATATCGACTTATTATTCCACATGCTTGGGTCGCTAGCAAAACAACCTTTCGCGTGATACAGGTGAACATTCAAAATGTCGGGTGCGTTACAATATGTTGAAATCGGTCCAATAATATTTCAATCTGAAACATGCAGCGAGCAGTGAGCATTGACTGTACCCAGTACTATCCCGTCTATGAGCTGTGCTCATTCCTGTCGACATCACCTTGAGGTGTGCGTGAGTCAGCAGGCGGCACGCTCACCGGTTGACGGTAACAGGTCAAGAATAGCTTGCGGTCTATTTAGGAGTCCTCTTCGTTTGTTTGCCAGCGAAATGTGTCATTGTTAACTAATTTAAGTAACAACTCCTGCCAGCTGTTACGACATAACCGTACGCAGCGGTCATCGATGTGCTCATACACTTACAGGCAGGTGATTTCTACAAATTGCATTATTTTGTCAAGATCATGCATCATGAAGTTCGTAAGTTTACGACCATATTACTCTATGGTTCTCGAATACTACGATCGGTTTTATCAATGAGCTTCAAAAACGATAGTAACTCTCTTTCGGCTTATTGCACTTTCTGTAAGTCTATTTGAGATACTTGTTATATGCCTTATACGAAGTCATGGAAAATGGAGGATGCCCATGGTTTCCTCATCCATTAGATTAGTATTTGTCCAATTTTTTTTCTAACGAGCTTTAATGTTATAGGTATGTCGAAAAATATGTATAAAATTAAGTACTTTATATGCACGAACGAATTTACCTTACACACACTGTTTAATGAAACCATTTTAACTTTTTAGTAGGGTGGGTCATGTAATTATTAATTAATATGAGCACGGGGTGGTTGTCATTCCGATGGCCTGCGACATTATCGCTGGAGAGCTGCGTAAACATCAGAATGTAAAACACGATACCGTTTAGCCGGTTAATTAATTGCCGTGACTGGGAGTTGGTAAGTGGGAACCGAAAGCGGGCGCTGCGTTCGCTTGATGCAGCGCCCAACCCGCGCGGCGGTCGTCGCGAGCTCGTTATGGAAATAATGAGTGCGACCGCTGCGCACCCACTGCACAAGTTTATCCGGCCCGGGCTCGCTGCGCCTACTTCGATCTTTATTATTATCCGGACGGTTTACGAGTTTAATTAACCTTCTATAACGTTATTGGCCCGCCGGAACTCAGCATCGCCGCAAAAAGTACAAATGAACGTAATTTGAATCGCAAAAAAATCAATTTGACGTTGAAAACAACAAAACCTTATATCTACTGTATGGCGGTAGGACGTGAGCTCGCATAAGCAAAGCTTATTAGGTTCACTAACAAATCTTGCAACATATATGAACACATTCACCTATAGTCCATTGAATAAAAAGTTCTAGAGTGCGTGAGTTAGTAACGTAAGATGTTTCTTCGGAAACATGTCAAGAGTCCCTAGGTAATAAACATACTAAAACCCCGGGACACTAGGAGGAGCCCTGGAGTGGGGGGAGGGGGGGAAAAGGGTCCATTTTTTTATTTTTCGCTTAAATCTCAAAAACGGCACATGTTAGAGAAAAACTTTCAAGGAAAAGTTGAAAGGCCATAAAATTATCTACAAGTTGTACCTTAATCATTTTTTCCTATATCCTACCATTTCTGAGTTACACGCAGTAAAAAATGATTTTGGCTCAAACAATTTCCCCATACTACATACCCATGTTTATCACATCAATCGATCAAAAAATATTTCTTTCTTCCAAAAAACTCAAATGTGCAACTTGTGACCGGTACTGATAGATTGCTCTTAATTAGGTCTATAATTTGGTAAAATAAACACATTCCTCCATGGAAGCCTTTAGGAGGAATCGATTGTCAAAATATTATATTAGGGTAGTTTGAGTTACTGAACTTGATCTTTTTATTTTTTTCTTCCAAAAAACTCAAAAGTGCAACTTGTGACCGGTACAGATAGATTGCTCATGATAAGGTCTATTATTGATAAAAAAACCAGATTCCATCATGGAAGCCTTTAGGAGCAATTGAATTTTATTAGGGTAGTTACGATACTTGAACTTTTTATTTTTTTTCTTACAAAAAGCTCAAAAGTGCAACTTGTGATTGGTACTAATAGATTGCTCTTAATTAGGTCTATCATTGGTAAAAAAAACACATTCCTCCATGGAAGCCTTTAGGAGGAATTGATTGTTAAAATATTATATTAGGGTAGTTACGCAACTTGACCTTTTTATTTTTTTTCTTCCAAAAAACTCAAATGTGCAACTTGTGACCGGTACTGATAGATTGCTCTTAATTAGGTCTATAATTGATAAAATAAACACATTCCTCCATGGAAGGCTTTAGGAGGAATCGATTGTCAAAATATATGTTAGGGTAGTTTGAGTTACTGAACTTGATCTTTTTTATTTTTTTCTTCCAAAAAGCTCAAAAGTGCAACTTATGACCAGTACCGATAGATTGCTCATATTTAGGTCTATCATTGATAAAAAAAACAGATTCCACCATGGAGGCGTTTAGGAGGAATTGAATTTTATTAGGGTAGTTACGATACTTGAACTTTTTATTTTTTTTCCTCTAGTGCCTCTCATATGACATTAATGTCCCAACATTATCCGTTGTTCGGATTTTTTCGATGAAGTTTCACACGTAGCATGGGAAGTCCGCCCTCGTTAAGCTTATGCTAAAGTTTGCTTATGTTTTCGAATTTTTCACCTTTCATGGGATGTAGCTCGAAAACGGCTGCTAATAGAAAAAAATGATCTAGGTACCACTTGTAGATAATTTTATGGGCTTTCAACTTTACCTTGAAAGTTTTTCTCTAACATGTACCGTTTTGGAGATTTAAGCGAAAAATGAAAAAATGGACCCTTTTCCCCCCCTCCCCCCACTCCGGGGCTCCTGCTAGTGTCCCGGGGTTTTAGTATGTTTATTACCTAGGGACTCTTGACATGTTTCCGAAGAAACATCTTACGTTACTAACTCACGCACTCTAGACCCCCCTTGGAGGGACTCATTCAATGGACTACTATTGCTATGTTGTAGTTGTTAAAGAGCGACATGTATCTCTGGCCGACGGCGAAAATCGGAACGAATGTTGTCATTTTCAAAAATGCGGTTGTCAGATTTAGTCTAGCCAAATCCCCTCAATCTTACAGGATATTTTTTTTTACTAATGTCTCTCTGATGTTTCATTTTTGTTACACTCTGTGCTTAAAATATAAAATTTGTTTTTAAATGCTGTAGCGCCTAAACGAAGTTATACAGTTTATTTATTTTTTTCGTTCATACAACTGTGCTTTTCAAATCGGTGGAATATACACATGATATGCTCTGTACCATCATGCTTATAATGATTCAGATAAGTACCCGTGTCCTTTACTTTGACATGGTTGGGTATAAAATATTAGTTTTTTTAACAGCTTTCTGAACTCTGCCCTGATTTAATGCTAGTGCCTGCCTCCCTGTCAATGTCATCTATCGGCCAGAAGATCCTTGTCGCACTATAATTTAGCCGCTAAGTTTGACGTTTTCAATTTTGACACAAAATGTATGGCAAGAATGTCAAACTGCCTGAGTGTCATTTTTCCAGTAGGTTTTTAATATAACTGAAAACGTCTTCGGCTAAATTGTAGTCAGTAAAGATCACTATCTAGTACAGTCAGTATCCATCTATTCATAAATAATTATGATTCGTACGTTCTTGTTATCGATTCTATAGTAAAAGCCCCTTATTTTAATATATTTTAATGTATTGTTAAGATTCAACAGGAAATATACATCGTGTGCTAAATTAAAATGGCTTATATGGGGTTATGGTACTATGAAGGTGGGGGGTCCTTAGCTATCTTTTCTCGCCGTTAAAACATTTTGACCCTTCGATTTTATTATATCTTATTTTTTATGCTTTTCTTGAAACTATCCGAGATTCGCCATTCGTATCATATTTTGTAAATTAACTATTCTGTTCCGATCATCATGTATATTTAAGGTCTGTTCCTTGTCTTTTTATTCATTCAATCGAGAAAACTTTTCAATCGTTTGTAAATCAATAATTTCATGTTAGTTACGCATGCGATTTTACAGAGAAAATTATGAAGTAAAATATACAATATTTTCTTTCTGTGCAGATAACCTAAAAATGATATTATTAATTATTAGAGATTTGCCTAAAAATTAAACGTGTGATGCGTTAAAGTAATGAGTTCATTCTTGCAGTTAACTCTGATTCTTCATTCTAACACCCTGTGATATGGCCAAGCGCAGTTTCCGTTGGCTCATGGGTTTTATTGGGGTCGTGTGATTGAGGTAACCGACGACGAGACGTGTCACTTGATTTAATTAAGAACCGCTTTACCGCCTTCCTCCAAGGTAACGCTTCACACCGTATATACCCCCAGTTAATTTAGAACAGAGTCATTTCCACAGGAAATTTATTTCGATATTGAGCTCACATTACACAACCTTCCTTAGCTAATATGCACTGCCATAACAATGTATTCATAAATTTTAACCCCTCATCCCAGCATTTAAAATCACCCTGTTACAGCATCCAAATACATTTTGGTACATCATACATAGAGATTTAATATTCTTACTAAATGCTATCCCGTTTGTTATTAGTAATTCTTACTCATTACATGTTTATCACTATTTTGTCACCTATTTAATAGATGAAATGGAAATCACTACTGTGGAGTTTGGAGTAACTTAAAAAAATTGTCTCTTGTTATAATATTGTTAACGCTTTCTGTGTCTTGCTGTGAGGCACAAAGTCAAATTTATTTCAAAAGGCCACAGAAAAAAATTAAATGACTAGAGCTAGGTGAAATCTCTTAAATCCGCCAGTGATTGCATCGTTTAGCCGAGATAGTTGTGATTTTTCAACCTCAACACGGAATTCAACAAATGGACTTCATTTGTTAGCTCTGTGACCGACCCTCGTTTGCACCCTTTTCCTGTTGCATCTTTAGAATTTGGACGATATTATTTTATAACATCTTGGTGTATTCTTATTACGTAAACAAAATGATTGTGACGTGGTCTAGAAATAATTAATACAATTTATTCGGTGACTCTTCAAGACGACGACGTTTTGACGCTTTTTTTTTTCAAGTAAAAAGTTTCACGTTCTTTCCATAATATTGCGAAGTTTTTGTTGGGAAAAATATTAGAGGATAATTATTCGTCTTTTTTTGTACATTTTCACAGGCTCTAATGCGCGACTCGTGTTGAACGTCATCACGCGTCGCGGGAGGAGTTCGTTATTAATTCACCGTATCCCAACTCCACTCGATTTTATTCTCCCAAAATCTTACTTTTGAAATCAAGCTGCCTTTTAAGTTTACAACAATGAATATTTTATACATATATTCAAACAAGTCATTTGCATCACCTTTTTCGTGCCATAAATGACACTCCGTGAGGAACACGGAACAAATATACTGAGACACGCGACTCTTTTTACGAATTTTAATTCAAATTTCTCACATAAAGTTTTAGTTAGGTCAAGTTAACATAAAAGTATGTAGCTCTACTAAACCGAATCCTCCGGGCCTAGGCAGTGGCCCGGATTGTCAAACAGTGACATTTAAAATTCGTATTCTGATGATTATGGCGAAGCACAATCGGCAATCACATGGTGGCCAAAAAGCGTCCACGCGGTGTTGATTGTGACATTGTGTGATGCGGGTGGGCATCGCGCTGTGCGAAGGGCGAGCTGCGCATCGCGGCTCCACCCGCATTTGTGATGCAAATTGTAGCGCTCGACGCGACGCCGCACTCCGCCGCCGCCGCAGCGCGATGCGCCTCTGCCTTACCTGCTACACCATTGTAATTATCCTGAAAAATATTCATTTGTCTACCGCTATAGTCGCTCGGCACTCGTTACCATAATGTTAATGTTTCAAAAGCGACCCCTAGTGGTACTGCTGGTAGTACATATTCAACAACATAGGACAATCATATTTTTTACCTTTTGTAACGTGATATTCACGGCGCACCCGTTGCCCGTTAGGCGTAATCGCGGGAATTCAATAGCTAACAGAACTTGCTGCAAGAAGACCGTGTGAAGTTTCGTGAGAACCTAGAATCGCTAGATACTCAACTGAACGTTATCATATTTCAAACGATTTCGCAAAACGAATAAACAAGAACCGGAGGCAAGAAGCGTGCGGTGAAACCGAGTCAAAGCGTGGGTATTAGAAACGCTCCGATTACCACGCTGAGACGAGGTGCCGCCGCCGCCGTGCTGCTTGCAGCGCCGAGTTGCCTTCACAAGGCCCAGTTTCGCGTTACGAATATTTATTTCACGTTTTGTTTTCTATATTGGGATTCATAATTGGATTGACAATTTAATGAACACTACATATACACGTTTAGATTTTGCCTAGCTATCGTTTTACGAATACGTGACGATTCAATTGTTATGACGAACTTGTTTTATTTTTAATTAGGTTAGTGGAAGAAAGGCAATTGTTGTTTAAGCGCAATAAGTATATTTTGAATGCTTGGATGTGACTTTTTATTTTTAAACTTATATTTATGGAAATTATCATCTCATATGCTTAGGGTTTAACATTTTGTTATGCTATCTAATGTACTTATAACAGTTCTATCAAAATAAACATCACAGCGTATTATTGAATAGGACATGAAAGGAAAGGTGATTGTAATGCTGCAATGTCGCAGCACGGTCACTGGTACCGCTGTTGCCTGCTTGACCGCGTTCCACTAACGGTATCCACTCAGAAGTATTTCTCTGGCGCGTGGCACACTTCGTGCGTACGTTCACCTCTACCATCTTGCTGTCTTCGCAGAGTTGCCGCACAATCCCTTCTCGCTAAACTTTACTATATTATATTAAACTTTCACCAGGCCGCAGTGTGCATTAGCGTCGGGTTACCGTCTAACTGTGCCGTTTTTGTGATCAATATTGATCTGCACCTATATAAAAAATACTTTCAGCCTACAAAAATTTTAACACTACCAATTGTGATGATCTCTGTTGATAACGATAATATATAGATAAACCGCCAACACTTACATATTGACACATTTGACATCGATTAGACAACATAACTTAACATTTAAAAAAACATTGTCTTGTTCTAATAAGAATGTCGCTGCACCACACAAGAAAAAATAATCCTCGAAATCGGTCCAGCTGTTCAGCGTGATGTCGTGACCGAAGGAATAAATCATTTAGTGATTTATTAATCCCCGCGACTTCGTCCGTGCGTTTTGAGTTTGCTTCCGCCGCAGCATATTTTATACCTAAAGCCAGCCTCAATAAAAGCTGTCCAACACAAAAAGAATTTTAGAATCAGTCAAATAGTTCCTAAGATAAGTGCGTTCAAACAAACACAACTCTTCAGCTTTAGAATATTACTATAGATTAGTGATGTTGATAGATATTATATTAAAATTATTAAAGCATCTTGAAATGAATCGGAAGAAGACTGAACTAGTTTTATTTTAGCAGAAAATAATTACTACAACTTTATAATATACTATCATAAGTTGGAAGTTCTTTTTTATCGGGCAATTATTCGGTATTTCTTAGACTGAACTTTTTATTTCGTTTAATTTAAATTAAATTCAAAAATAAATATTTTTGAATTTAATTTAAATTAAACGAAAAACTTAATCTCACTTCATGGATTAAACTGTTATTAAACTGTCAGGATAACCACCTAACTTAAAAGATTTATTATCATCTGATTTAAGAACTGAGAGCTCTTGTCGGTGGAGTTTCTTCCATTCTTTACACTCTTTCGCCATTTTCTTGCCCTCTTGATACGAAGCAATATTCAACTTTTGCTTTATTTGATGCATTTAGCTTGTTCTTGGTCTCCCTCTCATTCTTCTGTTCTTCCCTGTATTAACGTTATGATGAAACTTTCGTGTAGTATCAAGTGTCCAAACGCCCACTTTACCACTTTGGAAGCGTTCATCTCTTAAACGTTAGACTTTTAGAGAAAATGGTATCAGGAACCTCGATATCATTTTTAATGACTGATCCATAGACACACTACATGCATAGGTTTGTGAAAAAAATTTTTAGGTTTTAGTTTCATGTATGGGAGCCTTAAATATCATTATTTTTTATTTTTTGGACGAGAATTCTCATACAACCAAGATTCAACTGTGTAATACTAATAGAATAAAGTTCATGTGATATACGGTCAGACAGACAGACAGACTTGACGATACTATAAGGGTTCCCCTCCCCCAACACATCATTGCAAACGATTTTTTTTGCTTTTAATATCTAAATGATAACCGTAGTTTTTTTCACAACACAACATAAAAAAATACACTGTCATTCAGATGACATAATACCACTTTTTAATGGGCTTCACTGTTGCACCCTACTGCTTCTATATAAATCATCTTCGGCACGTAATAAAATCTTTGCAAGTTTTTAATCCGTCGCTTTATAAGTATGAACATGGAACGGCTCGATTTTTACAAATTCGGAACACAATACCGTTAGAGTTCGACGCACTTCACGCTAGTTAGTGAAAGATAACCGTTTCTTGAAATAAAATTGTCAGACATCTCCACGCTAATCTGCTCATGTTTAGTTACTTAGTTAAAGACTTGAAATAATTATTATCATTAAAGATCATAGTAAAGAGAACATTATTTTGTCAAGATTAAACGTTAACGTTTTCTATTTAAGTTTACGAAATATTATAAGAAGAATTAAGGAAGCTATTTCGCTATCCCTCCACCATGTCAAGCGACATAATTACATTGACTTTGCTTATTCTCCTTTCGTTTATTTTCTGAAAATGAGTTTGCGTAATAGCGTTTGTAAATGTTCTCATTTTATCAATCTCTGCCATAATTTTAGTTCTACAAAGAAAAAAATGTGATACGTAGATTGTTGTTCTATATCACAGAGGTTACATAAATAGCAGTAAACGCCCGGGGCTCGTTTTGTTAGGGGTCCAGTTAGCACGAAATTGGAACGAAGGTGCGACCCAGGTCCTAACGCGCCACTTCATTACGCGGCCTCATTACCCACGCGTCTTGCGGCCGCTACTGCACCATCAAAGTCTCGTCCTCCAGGGATACCGCCTCAAGATCACACTGCATGTTACAGCTGTGAAAAATAAACAAATAACATCTTATTATTTCCTCTTGTTTAAAACATTGCCTGGCCTGTTTCGTTGCTTACTTGTTTGTTGGTGGCGATACAGGTATCGTAAATTGAAACATATTGAAACACCAAATAAATATCAAGCGTTAAAATTTGGAATTACATTCCCATCCAATATGCTTTTCCCTTAGAAATTGCCCGAAATTAAAGTGTATGAAGGTGAATTATTGGCTTTAGAAAAATTATTTCTCTGCAGGCATAAACCGCGGCACCGTTCTTGCGTGCGTGTTATTACTTCGTTCCCATTGCCCCGTAATATATTCACATTTCACCACTTTCGCATCTTAAATGTTTCGTTTTCTTGTTTTATTTAGTTAATATTGCTATTTTTATTTAATACAGACTACTATAATATTTTTTATAGCATTAATGGATAAAATTTTCTTTAGACATGATTTTATACTTGGAAAAGCAATGTCTTTGTTTCTTAACTTGTTATTCTATTCAATATTGTTGAAAGTTCTTAATAAAATTGTATTCTTGATCAGTAACCGTGCCAGTAATCACTATACTTATATTATTATATAAGTAAGTTATCATTTTAAAGTGGTTATTTCCTAATTGCTTTACATGAGACAGAAATTAGTAACTTGATCTCGTACAAAACTCCGGCCACTAAAGTTCGAATGCCCGTCTAGGAAAAGGATCCTGCCGCGCCGCGTATATTGGCCGGAACTTCAAAAATCCTTAAATTGCTGATCTATGAGTCTTTTTAGCAAATATACAGGAACTCAAAAGGTGAAAGTAATATGCAGGAAGTTTTTATCAGTGACCAAATTTTGTTAAAAGACTCCACTCATGAAAATGGAGTCTTAGATACAAAATCTGGTCACTGATTAAAATTTCAGCCTGTAGATTGCGGTACTTATTTGAAATAATTTAAAATATATATGACATCCATACTAATATCTGCGACTGCGTCCGCGCGTTTAGAGTTTGCTGCCTCGGGAACAGGACGGGAAGGACCGTCCAACGTTATAGTTTATATTATTAAATATTTTTTCAAATCCGTCCAGAAATTCCTGAAATTAGCGCGTTCAAATAAAAAACAAACATACTCTTCAGCTTTATAATAATAAGTATAGATAAATTAAAAATCACATAATGAGGCCTCTTTAACAATATCAAGGTGCCGTTTGCTCTTCTACCTGCTTTCTAATATCTCAATCCAGAAAATAGATCTCATTGTATATTACCTTCTCAGTTTTATCAGTGTGCTTAGCAACAAATTTCTTCAACCCACGCCAGTCTTATGTACAAAGGAGATTGCCTATTTTACTATGGAGCTTGGTTGCGCAATAAATGATTTTGTATAACTACCAAAATTGGTTATAAAGGAGAAGTAATGTTATAAAATAAAATGAACTTGAAAAAAAAACTTATTGTTTGTGGGGTTTTCCTAATAATTAAAAACAAAGTTCAGTTTTGAGGTTAGGTGTTACTAGGTACTAAATGAGGTAATACGAGGTAAATAAGATAGGTATTAATGAAAAAATGCACATAAACATATAAAAATAATGTTCAACCACTGTAACTGTGAGTAGTCTAAGAAATAAAATCACTCAAAATGAAAGTGTGGAAATACATAGTTTTGCCTTCAATCGTATAATGAATGCTTAAAATAATTGATAGTTTTGTTGCAATACCTGCTGTATCTAGATTATTTTACAAGTTAAGTAAAGAAAGTAAAAGAAATGATAAATACTCTTATAATTATATGATTTATTCATCATCTTCATATTTATAAAAAAACATTGTCTAAAAATAATGCTGGCGCAGACACCAGTAATAACATTTGATTGAAATGTTGGTAATGAAGGTGGTATTTGTATTGGTGACTCCATGGTAGTTTTCGATGAAGACATAGAAGCATCAAAGTTTTGATTAGATGTGTGAGCTGCTTCTAGCACAACCTCTTGTTGTCTACTCGGGTCGAGTAATGCATGTCCTCTCACACTTCTATAGACATTTGTTCAATAGGGTAACCAGACATTCTCAAGCCGGTAAATCTGAAATTAAAAACTGTTTTTTGGAATCACATGTTTAATTAATTCAAAATACATGTTTCTATAATTAAATCATTTAATTTATAAACAAAGAAAATATTAACCTGATGAAACATTATGCATAAAATAATAACATCCCTCTCTAGACTTTTCTCCGGAAGTTGATCTATCTTGGCTTTTATAATGGACATTCCACATACATGGCACACTTTTGGGTGCCCTTAAGCCTGAACTACTTGACCTCCAGAAAAGGAGGTTGCAGATTCGTTATGAAGTATGACAAAACATTATGGACAGAGATGATTGTCTTCAGTGATCTGAAAAAATAACAATACTGTACACTCAAATAATATATAGGTCCATATATATGATCACTACATTTTAATACTAAGCATGTCACAAGAAGACTGCATTTTATTAACAATTACTATCAGCAGCAGTCAAAAGTGTTTATTACTTACAATGGCCATGCTTATCCAGGAGCGTAGAATACTAAGCATAGCATCGCTTGCCTCTTGGTGGTAACTGGTAAGGCAGCAGATGCCTTAGAGCAAGAGAACAGTTTACACAGCAAGGCACTGGCATTGTGGACGTATGAACGTTCGTCATAAAAACAGCACAGCACTTGCACAAAAAAGTACAGAATCTTAACGTGGAGGAATAATAAAACTCAACTCGTGGCTTCAAATGACCAAAACATTTGCATTTCATAAGAAGCAATGAACAACGAAAATAAACCACCTAATTGTATTGTATCAATCATGATGACGGACGGATATAGTTCTATTTTATACCATTGCCCTACGAGATCCTCATCATGTAAAGATAATTATATTTCCGATACCCGCAGATCCATTACAAAGAATTAACAACTAAAATGTTATCTATTTTATTAAATAGGCATTTTGTATTTGCAACACAATTACTAAAGCAACAGTGATGATTTTTGACTTTAACTGACCCTGTAAATGTTTACATGGCCGCACGACAGACTATACCTTAAAAGATAAAAGCTGTTTTCGTATAACCTAACGTGCTAACTGTATTCAAAATAGGATTTAGTCATTTGAATAATCAATTAAAATGAAAATAAAATTCACACAAAAGCTTTTTTCGTAACAAACAAATATGAATTATAAAAATAAAAAACGAATTTAGTCTATATGTCATGCTTATACTCTACTTAATTAGAGTGGGGCAGATTTGGGCATTCTCCTTTATGACATTTCTGACGACCTCCATAGTGTAATAGTGTGTAGTGCTGGGTTTCAAGGCGTCGCTACTCCCAGGTCCCGGGTTTGAATCAATAAAGAAATATATTCTCTACTAGGTTCGTTCTAGGTGTGGTGGTACAACCGTTGTTTCTGATTTTCACAACACCAGTGCATCTGCTACTTACATTGGGATCGGTGCAATGTATATGATTGGCGTCCAATATTTTCATTTTTTTATAATAATTCAATAATATAATTCCTAATATAGTAACTGGTCCAGCCCTGTAATAGTCTTCAGATACCTTAACCTTAATATATTTTATTGTTTCACCTAGTCAAATAGATTCTGGTGGGTTATCCGTGTACAGACATGGCATACAGATTAAGATGGAAGCAATATGTTGACATGTCACCTCGGCCGCTTGACCAACTTATTGTGTCACAGGTACATTACGTCTACTGATTTAGGATCATTACCATTCTGGACATTGAGTGATATCATGCTGAAATGAAGAAGTCATAATGATTAGATTTGTTGCCGTTCATTGGTATCGACAATCCTGTCAATGTTGTCCGTCATAGTTTTGCTCATAAATATTTTTATTTTTACGTGACTAGCTAGAGAAAAAATCAGCAAACCCCCCTTCAAACTGTCCTCTTTAATGTCTCTAGCGAGTGGATATTCAAGCTCGTTGCTATTCGGCAGACGCCTACATTAGCATAGCGAAAAACCGCGGGCATGCTTTAAATCCCTTAAATAGCGGTTTGGATATAAAAGGGTTATGTCGTATTTTACTGACGCTACCCGGCCAGGAAATCAACGGTTTTTTTGTGTGTATCAAAACATCTAGGAACACAGTCGTAACAAAACCACCCAAAGGGTAAGTTAGCCATTAGGGTGCGACAGCTAGGTGTGGTATCGAAGCCGTCGACGATGCCGTGATGTGGTGTTTTTACGAGTGGGGTGCGACCGGCGCGGGCGCGCCTGCTAATTTTGATAAAAGCATCGTCCCGGCCGCACCCGCTTGCCACTATCACCGCTGCGACCAATAAATACACGTTCATGTACCTATCTATAAAATACGGGAACGTCTATTACGACATTCGTAGCCATTTCATACTTTTCTACGATTGTAAGTGACACGGATATGATGACCGTATAACATCTTGTTTATTAATTATCAGAGTAACTACCCTTGAACGTATATACTCGTAGATTAAATCAATTTAAAGTTACATAATTTTTAAAAAAAGACCGTTTTTCTTTTCTTGCTAGTCCAATAATCTTTTTATAACTTTTAAATTATATTACAGAATAAAAAATAATCTATTTGATTTCTAAATATCTCGGTATTCATCAACCTTGAATTACCTATGTTAGTTGTGAGTTTTGTGTTGATCTTATTTTAAAATCAATCATTTCGTCACAAAGGTTTGTCAAGATTTTTTACAATATTCGACTATCTTAGAAAAACGGACTTTATAAATGGACTTAGATAAAGTTTGAATTATACATCAGTTAATATTTAACTTTTGTAGCTTTAGGGCTTTATCTAACTTAGTATTTGATGTCAAATTCATATGGCTTGCAAAAATTTGAAGACTTACACTTTGGAACCACTTTGAACTTATTAGCTCTAGAAGCGAACCTAAGTAAATTTTCATTTGAATAATGTGCTAAGACAAAAACCAAGTTGTAATTCTGGCAGGGCGTGGGTGACGTGGGCGTGGTCTTGCTCCGCCCAGATTGGACCCGCCCTCGCCCTTTGCCACCTTTTCACTGAAAATCTGTAAACGCTCTTTCGTGTTAGTAGGTATTCAATCAACAACTTAATTAGGAAAACCGAGTAGAAATTACTAGGCGATGTCAATTATGTCTGTCTGCGTTGTCCCGACAGCAAAATAGACTATGACTATACAGTCTATACTTACCACAATACGTATAATCTTTTATAAGTTCATGAATGTATAGGTAGGTTATTCTAATATCCAAAACCTGAGAACAAATTTTTGTAAGTCATCATCACGCATTAGCCCAGTTGGTTATTATTTACACAGCCCTTACCTCCGAAAATAGCTTTGTTGAAATTTATTTCATTTAGTTGGTGATAGGGAGAGAGATGAGAATTGTCGTCGGGGCGGCCCGCAGGGCAGATAAACTCGTTAGAGCAAGATACGCCAACCACGGGCAGCGGCTGAGCACGCGACAGCCCTGGATATCCCGGTAATCTCGTTGCGACTTCCAGGCCCGTCGATTCCGATTCTCTTCAAATTACCTTTTGCACTCTACCGACAATCTAATTCGTTACGCTACCTACCAAAATGCTTTTCTGTCGATTTACTGAACTTTAGTTTGTTGGGCAAACAGATCCACTTGAAGACACAAAACGCGGTGTCGGCTTTATAAGCAGCACGTAGCAAGCACCTCGCCGTTGTCGCTAAAAGCTTCTTGTTGACGTAGCGTTCGATTCAAGGAGCGCTGTTCGTTCTGTCCTTGTAATTGATTGCTTTGTCGCGTAATTTGTTTGTCGACGTCGGGCGGAGCGTGCTACTCTCGCGGGAGCATCGTGGCGCTCGTCCTTTCGTCATCGTCTCCGTAAATAATAAATACACCAGTACACTCGGTGGACTGAGGGCGACTCTGCTACCGCAGCGCTCACTCGCCCGCTCCGTGACTCGGCATCTATTCGCCTCCCCTACGGTTGATGGATTGTACTGCACTATTGCCCGTCCGACTATAACTTTATGTTACCTAGGTATTATACCATTTTAAGTGAACGTGACATACATACGTGAGAATTCAAATGTAAAAATAACACAGCTCAGGCATCACAATACAACTGTCGTAATAAACATTGTTTCTTTATTTGAAGGGGGGAACCGCAAAACAATTAAATGTAAAATCAAATGCCAAAGCAGACGTAGAAGCAGGCAGGTAAATGATCGGGTCGAGCGGAGCACGGGTGCGCGTTCCGTCACTAATAACCTCGTAATTGGTATCGAAGCTCGCCGCTGCCGGATTACTGAGCGTCTAATTGAATGCGAGACGTTTCCTCGCCGTTGGTAACATCTTCTACACGGCACGGGCGGGCGACTTAATTCTGTTGCGGTCAAGTTGCTTTGTTTTGCGCACGTGCCCACCCCGGACACAACAAACCTGCACATTACACCACAATTACACTAACTCGATGAATTAAATTGCCGTAGAAGCGGGTTCGGGTCAACTCGAGCTCGAGATCAAACGCGACACCCCGACGAGTGAGGAGATTTAAAAGTTGCCCGCCTGCGAAGTTACGACATTAGATAATCATTTCGTGTCAATTAGCTAATGAAAAATAAAATAGGCCCGAGGAGCGTCTGAGGCTAACAATGTAATTAAAATTATGATGATGGTTTGCTGGCATCTGTTTTAAACTTGCACTCTGTAGCAATGAAATTTTGATTGAATGTATATTTTACGTTTTTGTTAATTAATGGTTAATAGTAAGAAGATTTCATAACATTAAATTTAGTTTTTGAGGTGAGGCATAAACGTAATTTCAGGTTTCTCACTCACCGCATAATACTATTACTTTGAGAAAATGCAGACTTGCGTTTTGCGAAGAATAAACAATGTAAAGCTAACATGTTGGTTATTCGTTTGTGATGAATCAGTGTTAGGTCGTCGGCGCGCTTTGCAGGTGGTAGCAATAGACGCGGCGGCACGAACGCTGCTCGTGTGTGGCGTGTTCACGATGTTTACAGATCTTTCGCACACTCCCGTCCTGGACCAACGCCAACCAATTTCAACAGGTAGATAGAGTCCGCGCGTTACTAATGACATCACACACCATACTCTAACACTGATTCACTTCATTCAAAATACTTGCGTCGAAAACAAAGAATTTCGGTCAACATTATGTAACTAAAGTTGTTATTATTGTAAAAGATATGTACCATATTATTGTAAAAGAGTGCGTAATTTCAACCTGACGGTTTTAAACTTTTAAACTTCATACATAACGTAACCTGAAATGACGAATCAGTAGGCAAAGTGGTGGTTCAGGGTAGGTGAAGGATACATAGGGTGAGCGAAGCGAATCCCAGTTTATCCTTCTTGTTAGGTTTATGTAAGAACCAAAAAAGCTATGTTAAACCTTGTCGATCTTGTTCACATTACAGATTATCAACTGATTAAAATCTAACGGATTTGGAACCGTTATACGGTTTTTACACCACCATGTGACCCATTTGAAAATGCAATGTGCAATATTTATAAATATACGTGTCTTTAAAATTACTTACTACAGGAGAAATATGAATAAACAAAGATTATATTTCCATGAATACCTTTATGCATTTTTCCTGCGTGGAGTAAAATAAGATGAACGTAAAAATAGTAAGTAGGTAGCCGGTAGCGGTAGATGCTGCGGACAGCACGCGGCTTGTTATTAACTTTTTAAACGATTGCGTTAATTAGCGGCTGCGAGGAGCCCCTCGAGCGTCTCGTGTCGCCCACCGCCTGCTGATAAACAATGAACGATACATTCCGCTATTAATTAAAGCTCCAAACGACTGCCGAACGAAGTCTGTACATGAAGTTTGTTTATCATACAATTATCTACTTTGAATTCTATAAGGTTAAAATGTTATAAGTGAAAATATTTTAAAATTGTGTTTGTATACATCATAGAAACTGGACTCTAAAATATTCTCTTAAAAATATCGTTTTTAAATTGCCAATTCAGAGATAAATTTTTTCATTTCAAAGTGGTGCACGTAACTTTTTTTTATTAAACGATTGCTTATTTTAATGATGTGTTTCTTTGTTGCAGCAATTATTCCGGTCACAGCAAGCGGCAGCCGCGGGCGGCCAGGCGGCGGCGGCACAATTGCAACTATTACAACAACAGCAACAACAACAGTTTCAATTGCAACAACAATTGGCCGCGCAACAGGCCTTCTCTCAGGCACCGTACGTTATCAACGCCGGTCAAGAGGGTGCGCCCTACGTGAGTGCACTGATAGCGGGCGTGCCGCCGTACTATGGCGTGGCGGCACCGTGGGGCGTGTACCCCGGCCTGGTGGCGCAGCCGGCGCAGCAACAGGCGCAACAGCCCAGAAGGCCTCTGACGCCCCAGCAGGGGGAGCAGCAGGTGAACGGACAGGGCCAGTACGTGATCCCGTACTACGACCCCGGCTCGTTGGTGATGGGCGGGCGCAACGGCACGCCGCTGCGGCTCGTGTCGCCGGGCGGCGTGCTCGCGCCGCGGCAGTACCAGCCGGCGCCCGCGCACCCGGCCGCCTCCGCCGCGCCGCCCGCCGCCGCGCAGCCGCAGCCCCAGCAGCCTGGTGAGCACGAAACATTACCTACCACTCGCTGCTAACACCCTGCACGCTCACTGCCATTGTCTTGTTGTATATGCTAACCAAAGAAAAACGTCCGATATCATATGGTGAAAACATTTGATGTGTTACCGTTAGAAGACTTGCAGATTTGATTTTCTGGATTTGGTAACTTTAGCCGATGTTATGTGGTCTTCTTGTGACAAACATGCCTTACGCATACAAATATGTAATTGTTTGTACATATTTGCCATATCATTCTAACGTAACTCTTATGAACAGATTTCTATCATAATGGTGTCTATTGATTCGTTTTTATAGTCCGGGGTGACATACGTGCTATAAATAAAATCATAATGACTGATACATTAGATAACAACACATTTAAAATAGTTTTTGTATGGCGTAAACAAATCAATCATCATATTAAATATTTTAAAACTATGCTTACAAGCATTAACTCCTTATTTTCCTAGGATGGTAAAACGGAACCAAAAAATATGTTATGGTTTTCCCAAGTTAACATTTAAATAAGTGAAATTTTCCGCATCGAAAACCCGACCGGAGTTTAGGCAGAAAAATTGTTTGGCATTGGTTTTGGTTACGGAAAAATAACTGCCGAACCTTCGACTGCAGATTGAAACTTGCTTCTTGGATAAACGCGTGCTATTCTGATTAACTTCGGGAAAGTTCGGGCGTCTCGTCATCATTAGAGTTTGGTGATATTTACACGTTTTCGGATTCGGTCGGACTCTATCAAACACAACACACGACAGGGGAATCCCATTTATTTATTTGCTTTTTCAGTGCTAATATTTCACAATCCCTTCTCGGCCGATATTGTTTGTTACAGCAGTTTGTTGTTGCAGTATGTCAGTCAAAATTCTATAAACAAAAATTAATCCCTGTCTTAATAAATATTTACCTGTGGGTGATTCCTATGCAATGAGAAGTCTGTTTATATAGAATTTTAATTTCAGATCACATTTTTATATGTGAATTCAGTCAGTTTCATGATCTACGTCGCGATTGACCCGTTATCTTTTTATTTATTATTCCGTTATTTTTTTCTACAGTCCGTTTTTCTTTGCAAGTCGAATATTGTAAACTTTCGGGACATTCCTTTTTAACGACATATTTAATTTTAAAATGATAACACATGACTCTCAACTTACATGGGTAATTCATCGTTTTATACTGAGGTCTTTTTAAATCAAATAGTTTATTAATTTTATTCATTTATATTACTTTAAAAGTTATGAAAAGATTGTTTACATTATTGGACTAGGCAACGAAAACGGAGTTATTGATATTTTTGTATAAAAAAATTTTCAAAAGTCGAATAAATAGGAGTTAAATTCAAATTACTTTTGCCTGTGAGCTGTGCTTTGGGAGTTGAAACTTGAAAATGAAGTCATTTATGTATGTCGTTGTATGTACTTATTTGACTATTATATAAATCTTTTAACCTACATTTGTATTAAGTTCTATGTTTCTTATACATCAACCAATATTTCAATTTCATTTCAAAATTATTATTATCCTTGAACAAAACACGAAATAATCCCGTATATGTATGTATTATATTTTGCATGGAGAGTTTTATTAATAAAACAAATTTGAAAGTTTCTATATTAAACCATATTTGTTTAGATCCTTTTTGTACTGTTTGCCGATCGATCGACGATCAGTAATATGGATGACTTTAGTTGATTTTAAGCCTAGTGAGTAGTGACCTAATGGCTCCCAACTTTATTGGTCTGAGACAATTCATTAAAGTTTCGAAAGCGCGACTGACCGCGTTATTAGTTATTTAAATACTTTACAGAGCTTCAGTTGAACCGGTCCACCATTTGGGAACCATAAGTTAAAAGCATGGCTTTTTAAGGTGTTAATCAATTACGAAATTAATTTATGTTCAATATTTTCTTCAATTTAGTACCATTTTATTGATATAAGTCATTTATAATATTTGTATATATTTTAACTTGCTTTAAATTGTGTACTTACAATAAATAATTAACTCCCATTTTATCATGCTCTTTGGTTATGTCTATAGATGCTTATACGTAAATAACTATAGATCGACGGTCTGGTTAGTGTAAATATTGATGTGCGGAGGTTGCATTTGCTAACCAGAAAGAATACAAACATTTATCTTTCACCGTTTTGTCTAGGATTTCACTTTTTTTTTCTCTTGAAATAGTACTTTATTTTGGCATTTGGCTGCTTTTACACCACAGTCTGCGCGAAACTCGTTTATATTTCGTGATTTTGTTATTACGATAATTTCAAAATACTCGTCGTATAGTTAAGAATTTTCTCATTTTAAGTAGCGTAGCGTTACATTGATAATTATCACAATAATATTTATGTAAGTTGTTCCCGTACATGCGGATAAAACTAAATGGCTCATTCGGGTTTTTTCTACTCGTCCTCATGTTCGATCTGGTTTCAAGATAAAATACCAAAAATATCTCTGAGAAGACTTTGTAATTTACTGTATATTTTTATTTGTACGTAGTATGTAGAAAATAACAATAGAGAAAGTTATTGCTCTCATAAGCCTCTTTGTTGTGTTCATCATACACGTTTTTTTACTTGTTTATTTGCGTTATCCTTATTTTGATACATATAATTGACTCAGTTACGTGTTTTTCTGTTTCGTCTACAATTATCTATACAGTTTGCGTAACATTTTTTTTACCTTCAAATTATTGAGTCATTCTAATAAATTCTTGTTTCGGTTGGCCATCACATACATGTATTGACCTTTTATTTATTAATAAGATGTAATAACTTAGCTCATAGTAATAAATAGTCACCAGACTGGTTTCTTCGTGGTATAGTAATTTCTTCGAGCGATATATTTGAATATCGTGAACAAAACATTATTGAACGGTTATATTCGTATAAGCATCTTCTCACACGTTGCAACCGATCGTTGATATGTAAATGTGTAGTGTATATTATACGTACTTCTATAATTTTGTACATAGACTCGTTCGTCACACTCCGATCGCGAATCGCAGTGTCGTGTACAGAAAGTAGAGAGTACGTAGGTGGCACGCGAGAGTGGGTCCCTCGACTCGAGCAGAGCGCACTGTGCACAGAGCGGAGTTTGGAGCGCGGAGGTATGTCGTGTTGCAGGCGCGGGCGGCGCGCGTCGCGACTCGCTGGAGTTCGGCGGCGGCGGGCCGGCGGCCGCGCTGCAGGAGTACGCGCGCAAGTGGGGGCCCTCGCCGCTGTCGCCGCCGCTGGGCGCCGCGCTCGGGCCCGTCGGCCTGCGGCCCGTCTCCGCCGCGCCCGGCGCCGAGACCGCCAAGTACAGGTGCACACACACACTGCCGCCACGGCCGTAACACTCGCGCACACTCCACGCGCTCCACGACCACTAACTCGACGCGGACGTCGCAGGGGCGCCGCACACCTGCGCCACATTTGTGTTAAGACAAAAAGTCAACGCAAGATGCACTTACTATTAATTTGTCCTAGTTGTGTGCGTACCTGCATTGAAAAATATGGGATCGTTAAATTTGGTGCGTTTCAAATGTCAACGGCGACTTAATTGACACAAATGTAAAGTGTACGGCGCACAGTGGTCCCAAAAAAAATTGACATTCACGCTAGAAGCACGTTTTTTTTTATGATCGACGCTAAGGAAAAAATATATTATTGTAGACAAAGAAAAGGCCAGAATAATAATTTCTCAAATATTTATGATGACCCAAATAACAATAATAAATAAATAAATATAATAAAAAGTATTTATTTCAGACAACTGCGATGATGTTAAACTTTAGTAAAAAAAATTAGAAAAAAACCTAGTAAAACAAAGGAAGGAGTGTTCGATGTGTTCCATACTAATTCTAGGTAAAAAAGGTCCAATTTTCAGGAAGGATTGAAAGGAGAGTATCTCTGTGATCCTTCTGCAACCAATGTCTGTGATCATTCTGGATTTGAACATCACTTTCAGGGACTTATTTTTTTCTCCGGGAAACAGAAATCAGTAGATCTAGACCAGGTGCAACAAGTGCTGAATTACAATTTCTTTAGAAAACACCAAGTAAAAATCTGACAAAAGAACTCACATTGATTTATTATTTTAAAGTTTAAAGCTGATTCGTGATTTCATGATATCAATCGATATGAATAAATACATAATTATCTCAAACTGTTTGTTTTACACTTAACAAGCTTTAAACAGCTTGTGCTGTTGGGGAACCTCGGTACCCCTGTGTAGGAATACTGTATACGCCTTGAAATGTAGGGTTCTAGAGTTAAATGCTTACGTATGTTTGACTATGAAAATACGTTATAAGATTCAGGATAAATAGATAAAATCGTTCAAGATAAATAGTTATAAAATTCAGGTCCTCGTTAATAAATTGCTTTTTAATGAGACGACATTGTTGAACCCCTGCCATGTGATGAGTAAGTAGAGGTACAATAAACTTGGCGAAGTTTATTTATTCTGGGGTTGAATTTGCGAGGTCGGCTAGCCGACTATTCAAACAAGTATGCGCGAGTGTTATATGGTCTCTGTGATACACTGTACATTGTAAATATTTTGTAAACCGCTGCCATGTATAAAATTATAAAAAACATCTAATTTGTACAGAGTAAATTTTTTGCATGTCTGTTTTAATCATTTTCGCAAATTAATAATTTATTTTAATCTTGTGCGTTTTCATAACAAAAATCATTGTGTACGTTACAGAGCTGTCAGCAGTTTAGCCCAAGGCCTCACAAGCAATGGAATGTTCGGTTCTTCATCGTCATTACTCAGCAAACTCAGTGGAGTGAACACTATCTCAGGTAGCTAATATGTCACTACTCAATCATTCAAACATTTTGTTTCAGATCATATAATGTGTAAATAATGTAAATATTGTTTTTTAATCTAACTTTAAAACTTGTAAATAATGCATTATTTTGGTAAATAAGCGACTTTGTAATCAGACTGAACTATTAAGTCTGAAACAGACTGGGCCTGGGGACTTGAGCTTCTGAATAAATACACGTAGGTTTGGCACCCACAAATTGGTACTGTGATCGTTATGTTAGTAGCCAAACTCCAATGGCTTTGCATTTGTGTGACTGTCCGTGGTGACGACGTAATTTATTTAATTCAGGTCAAAACATGCCACTTCTGAATGTTCGGACAACTGAAAATAGTGTCCGGACATGCCTCCTTATCTTATTCGCTTTGATGTATGCTTTGATTAAAGTAAAAATAGCTGAAGATATGGCAAATCACACTAATTGTCAGCAAAAAAAATGGCACTACATACCAACAGACGACGGTAGTGCGAGCGAAACAAACGCTTCGAGAGGTGTCTCTTGTCACGTGTCATTGCAATAAAAATCAAGAAGCGTCAGCAGGTAAATTGGAGTAAAATTGTGCAAAATTTTTGTTATGAAATCAAATAAATTACTTAATATTATATTATACTAATTTTGAAGTGTATTCCTTTTCGAATGGTTCGTGGAATGTGTGACGTGGAGTGTGTGTGAAGCATATGAAATGTTAAAAATAATTTATTATTTACCCACGTCACACTTCTCACGAATGTCATCACCGCACGCATTCCCTATTGGAATTGAAGGCAATGGCGACGGGGACTTTTAGTGGTCCACGTCCGAGTGGCGCGTCACCTATCTTACACTATTTTACTTTAATCAAAGGATGTACGAGCCTTATCGATGCTGTAATGTAGCTCAAGTTTAAAAACGAAATAAGGCGATGTGACTTGGTTTTTTGATTAAATCGGTAAATTGACCCCTCGATCGACATTCGTGCGCTACGCCTCGGTTTACTGCGAAGTGAAGAACGTTTTAGTTTCAGAAGCTATAGGGTATCAATAAATGTTTGCAGAATTAGTCGGAGGCGGTGTGGGCGGCGTGGGCGTGGGGGTGGGCGTGGGCGTGGGCGGCGGCGTGCTGGTGGGCGACAAGCCGCCGGCCGGCCGCTCGCGCCTGCTCGAGGACTTCCGCAACAACCGCTTCCCTAACCTGCAGCTGCGGGAGCTCGCCAACCACATCGTCGAGTTCTCGCAGGACCAGCACGGCTCCAGGTGACTAGACCGATATTCCATGTTACTCGATTCGTTTGTCGATCCTGCGTCCCACATAAAACCTTAAAAAGAGGTCATGCGTTAATAAGTAAAAAATAGCTTGCTCACCTTGGAGGCGGAACATGGCAGTGAATGTTTATAATTGTGTAATTTCACGCCTAAATGTTTAGATTAGTTTTAGGAGTAAGAACAGCAGAAAGTTAATAACACGAATTTCCTAACATAATTCAATTTTTTACCATCGAAATGCAGGCCCGTTTTAATAGAAAGCCTCAGTTGTTTCTTATATGAACTTAATTTAAACTGTACAAAATATATTTCTGATTCATCGTTCTATCTTAACAGTAGTGTTATAATTTAATTTAGAAGATCGTTGAATAAAATACAACTATTGTTAACTGACACTTCACTCACACTTAACTTTTCAAGTACACAAACTTCCACATTTAATTTGCTATAATAATACATTTTTATGTTAATTTTCAGATTTATACAACAAAAACTTGAAAGAGCAACAATTCAAGAAAAACAAATGGTGTTTAATGAAATCATTGGCGCCGCGTATAGCCTAATGACAGACGTATTTGGAAATTATGTGATACAAAAATTCTTCGAGTTTGGTACGACGGAACAGAAGACGACATTAGCGCAAAAAGTAAGTTGGGGTACATATATATGAAGACTAAAAAAATTAAATTAAATTAAAAAATTGATTAGCAATCACAAGTGAATCATATTTTTTTAGAAGTAAAGGTGTAATTTATTGTGATATTTATTTAAAGGAGCATTATGTACTATTATGGTAATGCAAATGTGGCGATAAGTTTTATTTGACCGACAGCAGTGTCCTAAACTTTGTTTATTAATTATTCAGAAGCAAACTTGGAATAAGAAAACAATGTCTTAATTTTCCATGTTATTTTATCACTATAATTCATATTGGACCTTCTGTATGACTTATTTTAGAAGAGTCTTTTCTCATATTTGGTTAGTTTGTATCGAACATGGCAATCCATATCACACAAATGTGAGGTGGTGCCAGCCATAAAGCAGGTTCTTGTTTAAAACTTTTATAGTTCCTAACATGAGAATAGCTAGGTTAAAGATACGTACCGACTACTCTTACGCAAGTATTTTTTTAAAATCAGTTACTGAATAAAGGCTGATGATGGCGCTTGGAAAACAGTGTCTAGATATCAAAAGTCATAAGTAAATAAGTTACACGGTTGCCATTCGGATCTATTTCATATTAGTGATGCATATGTAACCCTAAAAATGTTTTGATGAATTTGTTTGTCGTGTCGCTAGGTGCGCGGGCACGTGCTGGCGCTGGCGCTGCAGATGTACGGGTGCCGCGTGATCCAGAAGGCGCTGGAGTCCATCCCCGCCGAGCAGCAGCAGGAGGTGGTGCGCGAGCTCGACGGCCACGTGCTCAAGTGCGTCAAGGACCAGAACGGGAATCATGTGGTGAGTCGCGCTTGTTATTTGTTCTTTACTCAGACTCTTGGATTTTAAAGTTACACTTTTCAAGTTACACTTACAAGAACTTCCTAAGACATTTTGAAACAGCCCGTGAGTACACATAGCCTTGCACCATTAAAAACCTCCTATGCGATAATTAATCAGTAGATTTTTTGCGTTGGCATTAAAGCACACTTGGTGTAAAATGGATACCACATATTCGGTGATGTTTTGCGGGGATCCATTTTGCTTCTCTTTGGACGGCTTCTACCCACTTTATTTTCCTTAATGAATCTACAGACAATCTGAAATTATATTATAAGGATGTATTGACATTTAATATTAAGTTTAAAATTTTAGAGCAATCTGTTGTATTCTTTGAGTAAAACATTTTACAGATTTATAATTTATTTTAAAAGTATTTATATAGTACGTTTATCGATATGATTTATCGACAATTGTCAAGCACAAGTATAACTAAACTTACAAGGGAACGAATGATGGACGTACGACAATCTTACCGTATAAAGTATAGGTTATCTTGTTGATTTTGTAGTAACTGACCAATACATACATACACATTTCACTATTTTCAAGAAAAATTAACCGCTTTATTGGGATAAAAAGTTACTTAAGCATGAAAAGAAATCTTTTTTGTCTTGCCACTATAATTTTTACACAAAATACGGCACATTTACTCATTGGACGTATTTTCTCGAAAAAAAAGGCTTTTATTATTGCGCCTTTGGCAGCATCTTATTATCCGTATAACTGTAGTGAATGAACAACTAATGCGTGCATATTTATAGGTCCAAAAATGCATCGAGTGCGTGGAGCCGGCAGCGCTGCAGTTCATCATCAACGCGTTCGCGGGGCAGGTGTACGCGCTGTCCACGCACCCGTACGGCTGCCGCGTCATCCAGCGCATCCTCGAGCACTGCACGCCCGACCAGACCGCGCCCGTGCTCGCCGAGCTGCACGCGCACACCGACCAGCTCATACAGGTACGCGAGTGGACCGCTGTACGCGCACCCGTACTACTTGGCTGCTTATCGTTTGATATGCTTCGAAATACTGACTTAATAAAATGATAGCCAAACGTCTTGTATAATTTTTGTGAAGACACTAGATAAAAAAGGCCCATTATCTTCAGACCTTGAGATTAAAAAATACTATAAGTCCAATCGCAATGCTTAGATGCCAATAAAAAAATGTCGGTCCACAAATCCGTTTCGTCGCATTTGGTCCACTTCGCGTTTGGTCCACCTAGCATTTAGTCCTTTTCGCATTAGGTCCACTTCGCACTTAGTCCTTTTCGCATTTGGGCTACTTTGGGTGTCTTAATATATTTTGCTGTTTATCAGTGTTTCCTATGTGTTAAGATAAATTAAGGGCTTTTAAAATAAGAAAATATGAGAAGTTCGATATTGATTTAATAATACTATATTGTAATAATTCCTTACAAAAATAGACTATAGAATAGTGGCATTGGCCACTTTTAATCAAAATTCTCCTACAAAATTTTCATATAAACCTTTTGATAAGTATTAAGTTATTTACGGAACACAATGGAGACAATCAAGGTAAATAGTAGAGTAAATTAAACAAAATAATAATAGCACTAGTAAAGTATTAATAGTACGCAAGTAAGTAGGTAGTATAATTGCAATTGCCTTTTAGTTAATAATTTTTATGTTATTCGAACGTAACAAGAAACAGTATTTATTTATTTATGGATTCCAAAAAGCATATTTTATTAACAACACACAATCTGGAGATGCATATAATTTGTTACGACTATTAGCTAATGAAACGAACTTTTTATAAGTATCCGCATTTTTTTTTTTTTTTTTTATGACAGAAGTGCGTTTTGTTATTGCAATTTTGTACCGATAAATTAAATTATCCATCAAAAGGAAATAGGATATTCAATTACAATAGCCGTTATATTATTATTGCACCATCTTTTAGTTATTATTCGAATTTTAATAAAATGCACAAAGTATACTGCTGAGATGACGTTAAACGCACCCACGAAAAAAAAAACCTACTTAACGCGTTCATTGTAAAAAGTGGATCAAATGCTAAACGGACATTTTGAAAAGTGGACTAAATGCGAAGTGGACGTTTTGAGAAGTGGACCAAATGAGAAATTGACGTTTAGCGAAGTGGACCTTTTGCGAAGTGGACGTTTTGAGAAGTGGACCATGTGCGAAATTGACCAAGTGGACCTAATGCGAAGTAGACCAAATGCGACGAAACGCCACAAATCCTACAAACGATACTTTTTTTAAAATAAACTTAAAATTTGAAATATTTAGGGCGCCGAGAGGTGGCCGTGTCGGGTATCATCATCAGGAATGATATCTTATTTTATTACGTAGAGGCTCAATTAAAAATGATCCTCTAAAGACTCGAGTTTAAAAATATGCCGCGGTCGCTGAACGCTCTACGGATGAGGGTTTTGAATGTTGTCGTTGTCGTTTGCAGGACCAGTACGGCAACTACGTGGTGCAGCACGTGCTGGAGCACGGCGCGGCGGAGGACCGCTCGCGGCTCGTGGCGGCCGTGCGCGGCAAGGTGCTGCAGCTGTCGCAGCACAAGTTCGCCTCCAACGTGGTCGAGAAGTGCGTCACGCACGCCACGCGCAACGAGCGCGCGCTGCTCATCGACGAGCTGTGCGGCTTCAACGACAAGTCAGTACCTCACGCGCGCTCACTACCTCCTACACCTACACTAACATTTCCAATTGCTTAATGCTCATTTAGAAATTCGAAACTTCATATTTTATTAATCAGTTATTTTTATCAGTCCTAAACTGTACTTCTTTTATTTTTTTTAAATACAAGTTTAACCTCTTCGACTCTATGCTATACAGACTGTTCTTAAGTGATTGTTCATTTAACACTTATTTACTTAAACTAACACTCAACTAGCTTAACCTAACTCATTGAAATGCGAGGTGGTTCGCATTTCAATGCTCAATAATGTTAGCGTAGGAGCAGCGATCCGGGCAAAATGCCGAGAGCAGATCGCTTCACTTTTCCCTACTTTAATTGCATTATTTTCTTCAAAAGCACAAATTATCATGACAATTCCACCACACAATCACAATAATTGACCCGCAAAAAACAATAACTAAAACAAAGAAATAAAGTCCGTCCTTCCCTTTTCGTTTCCCGCGCAAAACTCGCAAACTGTACTTCTTAAAATTGACTGACAGTTTTTTTATTGTTATATTCGTTATTTAAATAAAAGATAAAAGCTATGTTCCGGTTAATCAGTTTACTTGGCCTCCGATTCCTCCCGATCGTATCGCGCCTGGCCGGCCGAACTGTCGGTCTGTATAATTGAGCGTAGTCGTGCGTTTTTCAGCGCCCTGCACGTGATGATGAAGGACCAGTACGCGAACTACGTGGTGCAGAAGATGATCGACGTGGCGGAGCCGACGCAGCGCAAGGTGCTGATGCACAAGATCCGGCCGCACATCGGCTCGCTGCGCAAGTACACGTACGGCAAGCACATCATCGCCAAGCTGGAGAAGTTCTTCATGAAGGCGCCCGAGCTGGGCCCCATCGGGCCGCCGCCCAGCGCCGCGCTGTAGTGCGCGTGGGCCGACGCGGCGCCGCGCCCGACCCGCCTCTTATACATTTTGTGAATATTTGCGATTGTACATTTGTAAGTATAGCGGTCGCGCCTCGCCCCGCCGCCCGCCGCCGAGTAGAATCCGACTAGGCTAGAGCCGCGGGCGCGGCGGCCTGTACATAGCGCGGCAGACTGATGTACAGACACATACGATAACTGTATACTGTAACGTAACATAGTTGTACAGCGTCGGCGCCGACCCGCTGCTCGGCCGTCGCGTCGCCGCGGCGATGCGTTTATTGCGTTTCTAGCTCGTAAGTGTTCTAGTATTATTCGTTGTTCGTATGAATCTATGTATAAATATTTGAACGTCTCTCATTCTCGTGTAATTTATAAATCGAAGGAATGCTAGTGATCTTACGGACACGTGCGATTCCGTAATTTAGCTCGTTGTAGATTTACTATTAGCTGGGCTAGGGGACCTTGAATCTTCAAAAGTGATGAAGAAATGCCGCAGGCAGTTCTAGACAATCGGCACTATAGTCGTGATTATATTATTTTTTTGTACTATTCAAGTCAAGCTCTCGTTTAAGTTATAACCGGCTTTAAAATCGTACATAGTTTTATCGAATATTTTTTAGTGCCGGAATGTATAGTTTGTCGATTATAATTTTGTGAAAATGATATTTTTGTATATTTTTATGTAATTAAGTTATTTAGTTAATGAGCCTCCGACGGTGATCGGGGCGAGCGCTTATCGAGTGGGCGATGCTTTTGTTAGCGTAGGGCGCCGTAGGTTATAGTGATGATTGTAAAGTCCTGTACTGATAGTTTAGTCCCGAGGTCTACCTTGCCGGTTGCACGTCACAAGCGTAGCTGCTCCTCATTCCCCCTGTGTAATTAATTTTTATAGGAAGCGTAGTTTCCTACGACACCTCAAATTTTTTACGTCTAGATGTAATTGAAAATAAAATTATTGTATATGGCTGTACAAAAACGTTAACAAAATGATTTGTAAAACCTGTATGTGATGGAATAAGGCGAGGCGTCAGGAGCGGCGAGGTTTGACTGAACGCGGCTCCGGCCGCCCCGCCTTGTAGGTTGTACTAGATAACATTTATATGATGATCCATCTATTTAGACATTAATTATAATAAAGCATTTCTGTAATAATATTACAAAGCATCTGTCTTTTTTTTTCGTATTTAGATTTTCCTTAAGACTACGAAATCCCAAAGGCAGGTCTATAGTTGTAAAAAATCCATTAGCTACCGATAAAATGCACTTTCATTAACGAATACCTCAACGTAAGAGTAAATAATCTGTTTTTATAGTGTACATCCGGGCGTCTGAAGCCAGGCTTCTAGAGAGATCTAGCATATTTAGGCTGATAACGAATCTTAAGTGACGCTGATATATCCAGGTTTCATTGTAGGTGACGCAATAGTTTTCTTGGAAAATCAAAAAAACTAGGCTCAGACTGCCAGAATTTCGCATTTTCTGACTTGCCAGATCACAACTATCAGAGGGTTTCAGGGCGTTATTTCTTATCAAATGTGATGTGACGCGAAGGTGACGGTCATCCGAAGTAGTTTCAATTATTTTAATTCAGTACTTTTTGAGAAATCGTGATAAACGTATGGCTAAGACAGCCTGATATCCGGTCGTCGGAACCAACTTGTCTTTCACCAAATGTTATGTTTCAAACAAATGTTTTTAGGATTTACTGATTGGACGACGTTAGTGACAGCTCTTGACTTGATTTGAACCTTCGTGACGCACGCGTTTTGGAGAAATTGAGAAAAAGCTACTGGCTGTTGATTTTATTCTGATTATACTCATTTTGATGGATTTAACTTATTGGTTTGTGTACATCCGGCCGTCTGAGCCAGGCTTCTGGAGAGATCTAGCATATCTAGGCTGATAATGAATCGTTAGTGACGCTGATATATCCAGGTTTCATCGTTTGTGACGCAATAGTTTTCTTGGAAAATCAAAAAAACTAGGCTCAGACAGCCAGAATTTCGCATTTTCGGACTTTCCAGATCTCAACTATCAGAGGGTTTCAGGGCGCTGTTTCTTATAAAATGTGATGTGACTCGTAAGTGACGGTCATCCGAAGTAGTTCCATCCATTTTAATCCAGTACTTTTTGAGAAATCGTGATAAACGTGTGGCTCAGACAGCCTGATATCTGGTCGTCTGAGCCAACTTGTTTTTCTCTATTTTTCACGAAATGTTATGTTTCGAACAAATGTTTTTAGGTTTACTGATGTAACGACGTTAGTGACAGCTCTCGACCAGATTTGAACCTTCGTGACGCACGCGTTTTGGAGAAATTAAGAAAAAGCTGCTGGCTCAGACAGCCGGATGCTGGCTGTCTGAGCCACCCAGTTCTACCACTTCCAGTTGTTGTACGAAGCTGAAACTCAACTAATCTGATGTGACGCGGCCTCTAAGTACAAAAAATCGTAAGTGATAGCTCCATATGCCGCCAATCAAAAGTTATAAGCATTTTAAATGTTTCCCATACATTGATGCATTTGGGTCGCCACACTTCGCACTTTTTATGCTTGGATGAATTAACCACTGGTTATGAAACGCAAGAGCGAATGCAGTGTGACCAGATTAAATTTTACGAAAATACCGAGGCACCTCAAAAAAATACTGAAATATACCGACTAACATAGGACAAATATACCAATAAAAATACTGACTTTTCTTAACACGTTTTAAATTCCGGAATTTGTAACTTTGCTAAAACCTTGACATGCTGCCCGGTCCGGCGGACAGTCCGGATGAATGCAACTAACTAAATATAAACAACGAAAATCAATTGCGTTCTATTTATATAATGACAAAAACATCTCCTATTTTGGGGGAATTCCCGAATTATCGAAAGAAAGTCCTCAAAGATTAAGTCGAATGCAGAAGAGACAAACATTTGACTTCTTCACTTGAACCGCATTAGACGATTTGATATTAGTAATAAAGTATCTTTTAAGTTTAACTACTACCAATTCATGCAACTGAAAAATTAAAAACTAGACATTGTTTTGAAAATTACAGATAAACTAGCGGTCCGTCCCAAATTCTTCCGGGTAGACTGATATCCATGAAACACAACGAATTTGAATGTATGCAATCTGAAAATTACGCTCTATCTAATAGTGCAACCGCATTAAAATCGGTCCAGCAGTTGTAAATTTTAAGCGAACATACATTCTGCAAGTCTGATATAATACAATATATTGATTGATAATTGTAAATGTCGTGTTACAATACTACAACGTCGGAAACGGCCGTCTTTCTTGTCATATCTGTAACTTACTCATCTAAGCTCATAGATAACATGTATACTCAATCCGCTAAAGTCCCTAATGTTCGCATTCCGGGGAATTCCGCAAACATTGTCGCAAAGACGATCACTCACTACGGTGTTACCATAACTTCAACCAAAATATACCTAAAAATACTGACTGCCAGAAATATACCTGATAATATACTGATGTTCGGAAAAATCGATAAAATATACTGAAAAAGTATTAAAATACTGAATCTGGTCACACTGAGCGAATGTATGAAAACATCATTAGCCAATTTCTGCGGGGCGGGGGGAGCTTGTCGTGTCAATTTTTGACATTTAGTGCATGAAAGTGTCGGTATTTTCTTTATCGATATGTGTGGAACGAATGAATGAACGAATCTTTTGTAAAAAGACAATTGTCATCACCAAAACAATAAATTACATTATGGACATGTTTAATGCACAAATCATCGAATAAACAACTGAAACATAGAACGTTTATATGAACGGTCTGGCAAGAACCACTAACTAGAACTTCTTAAGACATTGTGAAACCGTCCGTAAGTACAGTCGACAGTACATCAGGTTACCCAATTTTGTTGCAAACTATCCCTTATTGCAACTGCATAAAATCCCACGGTGTTTAGCTTGACGTGCTGTTGTCCGTACATACAGCCCAGCACCATTTAAATCATCCTATGGGATAATTAAGCAGTAGATTTTTGCGTTGGCATTAAATCACACTGGTTTAAAATGGATACTTCATATTCGGTGATGTTTTTTGTGGATCGATTTTGTCTTCCTACGACCCACTTTATATTTCTTAATGGATCCACAGGAAATCTGAAATTATATTTTAAGGATTTATTGTCATAAAATATGAAGTTTAAATTTTTAAAGCAAACTATTGTATTTTTTGGGTTCCGTAGCCGAATGCCAAAAAACGTAACCCTTATAGTTTCGTCAAGTCTGTCTGTCTGTCTGTCTGCCCGTCCGTATGTCACAGCCATTTTATTGTATAAGCATTACACAATTGAAATTTGGTAGGAAGATGTATCCTGTTAACCGCTTACCGATTCTCATACAAAAAATAAAAAAATTATGACATTTAAAGGGGGCTCCCATACATGAAACTAAAACCAAAAAAAAAATTTTTTTGAAACCTATGCGTGTGGGGTGCTTATAGATAGGTCTTTTAAAATGATATTGAGGTTTGTTAAACCATTTTATTTTAAAGTCTAACGTTTCATAGCTAGACGCTTCCAAAGTGGTAAAATGGGTGTCCCCCCCATCTAACTTCTAAACCAAGCAAGTGTAAATTTTGAAAAAAATAAGGGATGTAGACCTTAACAAATACTTTCAACGAAAAATGGGTCGGACTGGATCAAACAAGTAGTTTTTGAGAAAAAGCAACAACCGCAAACATAACTTTGTACTTCATACAAACACTATGAAAAACAAAGTTATATTTGCAGTCAACAAAACAGTGTGGTATTTTACTAAGTAGAAGTAAGTGGATTCCCTAATTTAGTTAAAGTTGGCACGGAACCCTCAGTGCGCGAGTCCGACTCGCACTTGGCCGGTTTTTTAAGATTATCTTAATCTACTCTCTAGAGAAACATTTTTAAGATTTATAATTTTATTTTAAAAGTATTCATATTAATAATTTATTAATAGTACGTTTATCGATATGATTTATCGACAATTGTCAAGCAAAATTAAAACTAAACTGACAAGGGAACGAATGATGTACGTAAGACAATCCTACCGTATAAAGTATACGTTATCATGTTGATTCTGTAGTAAATGAGCACTACTTTTTTATATGGCAATGTAACTGTTCTCTTGGAAAACACATTTCACTATTTTCAAGAGAAATTAACAGCTTTAATGGGATATAAAGTTACTTACGGACGAAAAGAAATATTGTTTGTCTTGCAGATATATTTTTTACACAAAAATACGGCACATTTACCCATTTTTTCCGACAATGTTTCTCACTGAGCGCTATCATCGTACTGACAAGACCTCACCTGCAAGTGAGGCCAAAAAGCCCGCTTCGTGGCTAAGGGGGCACAAGCGAAATTGCCCGTCATTGCGCGTCCAGTGGTTTATTCGTCCAAATTTTTATGGGAACGGAAAGACAATTTAGTAGAAAATGTAAGCTAAAGCCCCTCATATCAAGGCGGATGCTTTCTCCTGCTATTTAAATATTTGATTACGTAGTCAACTACGGCGATGAAGGAAAATATGTTAATTATATATGGGGTATTCCAGGTTTTTATTTAATTACTCTTTATTTAAAAATAGCCGCTAGCTCCAGCTACTGCAATATATATGACTTTTTCGGTATTAAATACATACTTCGTAGGTACTCATTCCTCAACTCGTCCCAAATGATTACGGCCCATTTGGGACAAGATGCAATAATCAATTTTAATCATTATGCAAATCGTCTCCTGCTTTTTTTGATTCAATATAATAACCATAAGGCCGCAAACTAGACGGCCTCGGGTGCGGGCGCGAGGGCGACCGCGGAGCTTAAGTTTGTATTATCCGTTCTGGAGGACCGCGGCGCGGGCGGCGGGCAATAGCCTTGCCGCTCGTGCCGCAGTCGCCCCCGCGGCCGTCCAGTTTGCGGCCTAAAACGGCGCAGAAGGTTAAACGCAGTTCGCTGGGACCGCTTACTATTATTACAAACAAAAATTACTATGCCAGCCTTATTACACCTTCGGAACACGAGACGCGTGCCATCTTTGTGTCGTTGACATGTCATCAATGCGCACTAAACAGTTTCGATCAATATTTCTGATGTGGAGGGATCAAGAATGGAATGCGCTACCGACTGACCAAATTAAGGGTTTCGGGAATACTTCATTCCCGAAACCCTTAATATGGTCATTTTCAAGAGAAGAGTGATTAAGCTATTACTGATCAGACATGATCAATCTTCGACGACATCATCACTTACCACCAGGTTTGATAGTGGTCAAATGGCTGATCATATATATAAAAATATATAAAATTATGCAGGATGGAAAGAAATCATCCACTTAATATCATTTCTATTTATGGCTCAAAAGATTGTTGTTGAATTTAACAAGAAAGTTTAAATATGTATGTTACAAAATTTATACATAGTAAATAAAAATGTAAGTAAGTAACAATTGGCGCTTAGAGAGGTGCGTAGAGACCAACTTACGAAAACAATGAAATTAAATCTTTTGTTATCATGTTTATTACAACAGGTTGTAGCGTTTATATTCTTTTAAAGTTTATGTTCACAGGACAAGTAACAATTATTTTGTTTCAATAAAGCAATTCAATTCAATTCATTTTATTTATTTCAGGCAGAGCCCATATAATGTTAGTATACAATAAATTGACCTTTAGCTATGGTTAGTAAACAAGGAAAGAACATGAATAAAAAATAAAATAAAAAGAGAGCTGAAATTAAAAATTGGTATGGGAGACCACCCATTTTTGAATAAGTGGTAACTCCCAACGATCTATAAAGACCCTCAGTATACTGTTGGAGGTGCCACGAAGACGCGCCATGGCAGAGGCGTACCGCTTTCTCATGATAGCAGCAAAGCCATCAATTCTCGCCTCTGCAAACATGCCCGAGGCACTGCTTCTCCATGGCAACCCCAACAATACCCTAAAAGCATTATTATACTGCACGCGTAGATCGCCGAGTGCCCGCTGCTTGTATCTGACCCATAGGCTGCACGTATAAAATGACTGGCAATATGCCTTAAAAAGCGTGTGTTTCACTGGCCTAGTACAGTGAGCAAACCTACGAGCCAGCATGTTACAGCGCACAGCCAGCGACCTACGCTCCCTCTCTATATCAAGGTTGTCCATTGATTCCTCGGTAACCCAGTGGCCCAGGTATTTAAAGTTCGAAACGCGTTTTAGAATCGAGCCACATAAATAGACTGGTGGGACGTGTGTGTAAGTAAACGAACCTGCTTTGAACAGTAACCATTCGCTTTTACTGGTGTTATATCTAAGTCCATGGGCCACCGCGTAAGACTCACACACCGCTAAGCGCTTCCTCATCCCACCGACAGATGGGCTCAACAGCACCATATCATCGGCGTAACTGATGTTATTGGTACAGACTCCGTCAATGTGACATCCCACCGCAGTGCTATTAGCTCACCTATCAGCTGGTTCACATACAAGTTAAAAAGCCGGGGCGAGCTCAAACCCCCCTGTCTTACCCCGCACTCCAAACCGTATACATTAGAGAAAGCTCCCGACCACCTAACCATGTTTCTCTGGCTACTATACCAATGTTGATATAGCTCTATGATTTCTACAGGCACTTTGGTCTCACATTTAAGCTTACGCCATAAGATTTGATAATTTACTAAGTCGAAGGCTTTCGATAAGTCAAGAAAACATGCAAATATTGGTGTTTTCCTATTCGTATAGTAATGAACAGTCTGCTTGAGACACAAAATAGCACTTTCTGTTGAATGGTTAGGTTTAAATCCAAACTGGTTATCATTTATATCAATGTGGCTACTCAGTATCCTATCAAGCAGACCGTCCAGTACTTTAGATACAATCGTGGCTAGAGATATTGGTCTATACATCGGATAAAACAATTTTAGTCAAATATGAATAATATACTACTCGTAAATAGGTATACTATACTCGTCATAAAATCAATAAAGTCTACGAACTAAGTAAAAATCCACGAGCACAAAACTTATTTCATTGATTCTACATTATTTCATTGGATCTACTGACACCTACACTTTTATGAGCTCAGCAAACGGGGCTCTCAGGTGGTTAGACCACTGTGTTGTGACCAAAGCCGCCAGACCACTAGTGGTTAAGGCTTCTGTCTTATACGGCGTTTATTCGTCGGACCATTTACCATTACTCATAGAGTGCAATATTGGATTAATAAGTTTTAAACGTGTGCCGTCTGTTTCATGTGAAAGCAAAGTAATTTGGGGAAAGAGAGATGAGACACAAAATATCTGTTGAAACATGGTGACTTGATCGGTGATTGATTGTTGTTCATTACAGCGGAATAACCCAACAAATAATCATTCAACAGGTAAATAAGTCCAAATCGAAGCCTCTTAATATACGACTTATATTTACCAATGCGCTTCAAATTTAAAGTACGCAGTTTGATTATTCTATTCTACAAACGTTAATTTACGTAAAAAGTAAAGAAAGAATAACACAAGGAATGTATATACGAATATTTTATATAATGAAATAATATTTAGTTTTGCATGGCCATGTTCAATATTTTGTGTCGGCTGTTTATCATGCAATAAACTAATATGTTTATCTTAGGAACATTGTTTTTAATCACCTGATCGAAAGGTTATCTCATTTAAAGCTACAAATGTTACTCACTTATGTTAGTTTAATCTTAAATCGGTTTCGTTTGACAGCTTTTACTTGTCCTTCTATTCCGATAGGAATATTAATTTTATGGTTTAAAGTAAATGAGCATAGAATCAATGTATAATAGTCTTCTATAAGATAGTTGATTCAATTATTACAGGAAAATAATAAAAATAAACCATACAGTTAAATAATGTCATTAACTAACTGAATAACATACCCATCAAAAACAATACTTGTCAAAAAAGCCAAGTCTCACAACTCAGTTGTTCTGCGGTAAAAAGTTGTGAGATCCATGTAATACCAAGTCGGTTATTAATTTATTCAGTCTCTACTTAAGCGACTTTGTGTCTTAATACGTCCAGTCTCTAAGACCACGATCGCGGTCCATAACAATTGAAAATCAATTGGGTCTGGAATCTCCGTCCTCGAAGCATTAAGTTGATACGTAATAATTAACAGCATCTTATAGTGACGCATATCAATATTAAAATTCTTTAATGTTTTATATAAATATATTGAGACTTAGCCATCGCACTAAATAATTGAATTTACATGTGTTTTCAGGCGATTGAATTTACACGTGTTTTCAGGCCACCATCTTCTCGAACACTTATAAATTATTTTTGTTTTATTATTATAGCTGTTTATTTTTAAATGACATAGAAGTGATACACTATACAAACAAGAATAACATTATTAAACAAAATTCATTAAAATCGGACCATTCATTTGAGCTACGCTACGATGTCACATACAAACAGATATGCCTAAAATAGCTTACAACACCCCTATTTTGTGTGTATTGAGGTTTATTAAAGAGGAAACATATGTACGACTCTCACAGTACGAGTACGACCATAAGCAAGAACGATTTTAAAAATTAATAAAACAGCAGTTATCTTATGTAACGATTTATTATCTCTTATTTTAAAATAAGCTTGCTTACTTATTCCAATGGTGTCTAAATTAAAAAGAAAAGCGTGTTGGACTGTCACTTCTCTTCCTCCTTTTCCTTGGGCTCCTTTAGTTTGGGTTTGACGCTGCGCTCCCTGTCGCGCGAGCGGTCCCTCTCGCGGTCGCGGTCGCGGGAGCGTTCCCTCTCGCGGTCGCGGGAACGTTCGCGCGGGCGGGGCGAGCGCGAGCGGGACTTGTGGCGGCGCGACCGTGAGCGCGACCGCTCTCTTCTGTACGACCTGGAATTAGGTTTTTTAACATGAATTTTCAGAATGAGTATATAGGTTGGAATTTTATAATTTTTGAGTATGTTGATCTAGTAAGGGTTCCAAACACGTGTGCAAAATTTCGTAAATGTGATCTATAAGGCTCCCAAATATGTGTGCAAAATTTCGTAAATGTATGTAGGTATGTTCGTCCACGGTTTTTAGAATTCCGTAGCTGAATGGCAAAAAACGGAACCTTCTACACTTCTGGAAACATCTATTGGCCCACCTTAGAGTTTAGGTTTCGATGGCCCCTACCGAAATATGATTGCTAGATTGAACAAAAACTGTTGATACAGTTTTAAACCTGATACATTTTACCATCTTTTTCGATCGTATTGTTTTAAATTTGAATTCAGAATACCATACGACATTTAGCTACGCCAAAAACATGTTTTATCAAATAAAGGTTTAATTTAATAACGCGTGTTGCCTCCATGGGCATCTACCACAGCTCTCATACGATTAGGCATAGAGTTTATCAACCGCTCTATGAAATTTTGAGGGATCATCTCCCATTCCTCTTCTATGGCAGTTTTCAACTCCTGCATCGTCTGGGCAACTGGCTGACGAGCCCTAACACGCCTTTTTAGCTCGTCCCACATGTGCTCAATGGGGTTCATGTCTGGGCTTCTGGTGGCCAGCCAGAAGCCCAGACATGAACCCCATTGTCCATTGTCCATTGTTGTCCATTGTCCATTGTCCATTGTCCATAACTGTGATGTTCACATCCCGAAGATATTCCCATACGATGCCGGCCGCATGGGCTCTTGCATTATCGTGCACAAAAAGGAAATTTGGGCCCACATAGTCCGAGTATGGTATCACGTGAGGTTCTAAACACTCACGAATGTACCTTTCAGCATTTCATGTTGGCAGCCATAGTCCTGTAACAACCTCAAGTTGAGTTTTGCCGCTCGCGGATATACCGCCCCAGACAGTTCACGAGCCACCGCCATAAGCAACCCTCTCTTCAAAGCAGCATTGTGCGAAACGCTCTCCCTTAGGTCGGTAGACCTTCTTCCTTCCATCATTGCCATGTAACACAATTTTAGACTCATCAGAAAAGGGTACACGGCTCCAATCTTGCTGTGTCCAATTTAAATGACTGCGTGCGAAATGAAGGCGCGCTGTTCGGTGGGCTCGCGTTTGTTTGGGCCCATTAGCTGGCTTGTGTGGTACCATATCGCGTTCTTTTAACCTTCTCCGAACAGTTCGAGCGCTCACAGATACTCCGTGGAAGTCGCGAAGTTGGTTTTGTATCTCAATGGAGGTAAGGTGACGATTTCTCAAGCTGGTCGTCACGATGAATCGATCCTGCCTTTCAGTTGTGACCCGAGATCGTGGCCTTCCTTGGCGACGAACAAAGCCGCCAGTCTCTAGGTACCTCCGATAAACATTTCGGACCGCAGATCGACAAAAATTAAGTTGAGCACTCACGTTTCTTTGGCTGTGTCCGGGCTGAATAAGTGCCACAGCTTGGGCGGCGACTTCAGGTGAAGTATCCATAGATTATTGATAGAACCTCACCTTAATGTTAAGAATAAGTAATGTTTGTTGCAAATCCAAAGATATCAATCACTTTTTCAAGAATTTAATCCAAGTAATCCAATAAAACCAAGTTTTCTTAGTATTCGATTGTTTGATATCAACAAACAGGCTCCAAATTGTCTTTTGTTTCTTTAAATTCTGTGTTCGAAATTCAAAAAAAGACTACTGAATGAAATTGTGAATGTGCCAGGTTCAAAAATGCATAAAAACTTTTTGCTCGACCTAATATAAAATTTTAGCTAGGACCAAACGACACTGAAAATACAAGGTGGGCCAATAGATGTGTCCAGAAATGTAGTTTCGGTTAGTCTGTCTTTCTCTCTGTCCGTCCGTATGTCAAAGCCACTTTGACACTCATTTTGAAACTATTAGTATTACATAGTTGAAACTTAGTAGGTATCCTGTTAACTGATTTACGATTCTCATACAAAAAATAGTGATATTTAAGGGAGAGAGGGAGGAGGGGCGTATAAAACTAAGTCCTAAAAAAAATTTTTAGACCTATGCGTGTAGGCTGTCAATAGATAGGTCTTATAAAATGACATCGAGGTTGCCAAAAAACATTTTCTCTAAAAGTCTTAACGTTTGACAGATAGACGCTTCCAAATTGGTAAAATGGGCGTCTCCCATTTAATTTTATAACTAAGCGAATGTAAAGGAGAATGCCCAAATCTGCCCCACTCTAATTAAGCAGAGTATAAGCATGTCATATAAACCAAAATTCGTTTATTATTTTTATAATTCATATTTGTTTGTTACGAAAAAAACTTTTGTGGGAATTTTATTTTCATTTTAATTGATTATTCAAATGACTAAATCCTATTTTGAATACAGTTAGCAGCACGTCAGGTTATACGAAAACAGCTTTTATTTAGTAAGGAATAGAGGCGGTTTAAAGGTATAGTCTGTCGTGCGGCCATGTAAACATTTACAGGGACAGTTAAAGTCTAAAATCATCACTGTTGCTTTAGTCATTGCGTTGCAAAAACGAAATGCCTATTTAACAAAAAAGATAACATTTTAGTTGTTTATTTTTTGTAATGGATCTGTGGGTATCGGAAATATAATTATCTTTACATGATGAGGATCTTGTAGGGCAATGGGCAGTATGCGTAACAAGCCCCGTAAATGGTATAAAATAGAACTGTATCCGTCCGTCATCAAGTCATGTCATGATTGATACAATTCAATTAAGTGGTTTATTTTCGTTGTTCATTGCTTTTTAAGAAATGCAAATGTTTATTCCTCCACGTTAAGATTCTGTACTCTTTTGTGCAAGTGCTGTGCTGTTTTTATGACGAACGTTCATACGTCCACAATGCCAGTGCCTCGCTGTGTAAACTGTTCTCTTGTTCTAAGGCATACGCTGCCTTACCACTTACCACCAAGTGGGTGAGGCAAGCGAAGCTATGCTTAGTATTCTACGCTCCTAGATAAGCATGGCCATTCTAAGTAATAATCACTTTTGACTGCTGTTGATAGTAATTGTTAATAAAATGCAGTCTTTCTTGTGACATGCTTAGTATTAAAATATAGTGATCATATAAATGGACCTGTATATTATTTGGGTGTATAGTATTGTTATTTTTTTCAGATTACTGAAGACAATCATCTCTGTCAAGAATGTTTTGTCATACTACGTAACGAATCTGCGACCTCCTCGTCTGGAGGTCCAGTAGTAAAGGCTTATGGGCACCCACAAGTGTGCCATGTATGTCGAAAGTCCATTATAAAAGCCAAGATAGATCAACTTCCAGAGAATAGTCTAGAGAGGGATGTTATTATTTTATGCATAACGTCTCATCAGATAAATATTTGCTTTGTTTATAAATTAAATGATTTAATTATAGAAATATGTATTTTGAATTAATTAAAACATTTGATTCCAAAAAACAGTTTTTAATTTCAGATTAACCGGCTTGAGAAAGTCTGTTTACCCTATTGAACAAATGTCTATAAAAGTGTGAAAGGAAATTTATTAGTCGACCCGAGTAGACAACAAGAGGTTGTACTAGAAGCAGCTTCCACATCTAATCAAAACTTGGATGCTTCTATGTCTTCATTGAGAACTTTAATGGAGTCACCAATACAAATACCCATTACCAACATTTCAATCAAATGTTACTACTAGTGTCTGCGCCAGCATTACTTTTAGACAATGTTTTTTATAAATATGAAGATGATGAATAAATCATATAATTATAAGAGTTTCAATCATTTCTCTTAATGACTTGTAATATAATCTAGATACAGCAGGTATTGCAACAAAACTATCAATTATTTTAAGTGTTCATTATACAATTGAAGGCAAAACTATGTATTCCCACACTTTCATTTTGAGTGATTTTATTTCTTAGACTACTCACAGTTGGAGTTGTTGAACATTATTTTAATATGTTTATGTGCATTTTTTCATTAATACCTATCTTATTTACCTCATATTACCTCATTTAGTACCTAGTCACACCTAACCTCAAAACTGAACTTTGTTTTTAATTATTAGGAAAACCCCACAAACAATAAGTTTTTTTTCAAGTTCATTTTATTTTATAACATTACTTCTCTCTTATCACCAATTTTGGTAGTTATAAAAAATCATTTGTTGCGCAACCAAGCTCCATAGTAAAATGGGCAATCTCCTTTGAAAAAATACATGATGTAGATTTTGACAAAGACTTTCAACGAAAATTGGTCCGGACAGACAGACAGACCGACTTGACGGAACTATAAGGGTTCTGTTTTTTGCCAGTCGGCTACGGAACCCTAAAAAATCTATGAAATGTCTTTAACGTCTCAGGTTTTGCCGTATTTTGTTATTGAAAATGGTTGCGCTGCGGAGGATCCTCCCGGCGAAACCACCACATCATATGGTATTGCTGTGCATAATCAATTAGATGGTATCAAATAATTCTATAACAATTGGCTACTTGTCTATTGCAACAAATTGATGAGAAATGTGTTGTAAATTTTTAATTGAAAATTTGTGGCCCGCTAATCGTAGAAAGTTGTCGTCATAACAAAAAATGACTGTCAAAGCGTGATCCACAATTATATATCATTTGTTTCGCTGGCCGGTACTTTCAATTTTTAGTACACGAATGAATAGAACGTGAATCTTGTCCTTAGGGTTCCAGTAAATTCAAGGTTGGCAACACATAATATATAGTTTGTTCACTCAGCATAGTTAAAAGAGTTATCTTCTTCATTATAGTTAGGGTCTCCGCGTTATCGTAACCGCAGTATAAACAGCGGTCGGGCAGGCAGCACCATTATCTGACACACCAACTAAAATGATTTACGTGTTCGTGTAACTATGTTTGTATTTGAATAAAGGAAGCGTTACATTGGATGGTTAATCAAGGTGTTGTTTTCCCTTAAATTATACTGATTTTATTTTTTAACATAGTCATGTCAATAAATTTACAATGAGTATATTAACTTACTTGTGCCTTCTATAAAATAAAATTATAATACATATATGAAAAAGTGAATGAAAATTATCTTTTAGCAATCACAAAGGAGGTTATGTATTTACAAAAGTATACTTACTTTTCTCTTACCCTATCAGGTTTAATAGATCTAGATCGATCTCGTTCGCGGTCTCTTTCGCGCTCGCGGTCTCTCTCTCGTTCCCTCTCCTCCTATAATGAATAAGGAATATCTTATTGTCAATACTTAGTTCTGTAAATAGAATAGAAATATTTGAGTTTATAATTCACCTAGGGGTGCTATAGTTGCCTTTTTTTTCGTAAAATGACTATCGAATGTTCGCATGTATATCCAGAACGGCTTGACCGCTAGACATGCAGTTTTCTGCAGTGAATTCGTAATTTATTGGCGATGTTTCTTAGATAAGTATTATAGTGTTAGTCCACCAGGGGGTTTGCAGTGTATTTAGTGTTATTTCTGATATAATTAGCTTCCTGCTTGCAAATCACAAATATCAATTAGCTGCCGATGCTTCCGGGTACACAATCGACGCTAAGAGTAGCAAATACACAACAAAACCACAATGATATAACCCCGTAGGGATTCATAATTAATAAAAGAAACTATTACCGCGTGGAGGTACTTCCAGATTATGTCAAACATTTATTTATAGTTTAATCATGTATCACAGAGTCAAATTATGATGACAAGATTATCGATAATAAAAACAGATTAACAAAAACTCTGCCTTGCTCTCTGCTTCAGTCATGCGGGTGTGGCGTCAGGCGGTTAAACTGGAAGGCGATCAGCAGGTACAGCTGCAGCAGCACAACGATCTTCTGGCCCGATGATGACATTGAAAGAATGCGCTAGCATTTAATGCAAAACATCCTTTGATTCAGGGAGTTTATGAAGCTGTTTTTACTAATTAATTTTAATTAACTATGGCAAAGACAAAGAGATAGAAGAGTACTAATTTAGACGTCCTAAAATATTTTTTTTTAGAATCGATCGTTTCGATAACGAGCGACAGCATCGCGACTCACGCAATGAACAGATTCTGATATCGATACTATCGATGCAGACGCGCGACTCTGTCATACTTCAGATAACTTGGTGGGTATTTATTTAATACGCACAGAGCTTGAACGAAAATAAAAATTGGTTGCCTGTAAAGTCGGTATACGGGCGAAAGTTTTACGTGACAACGACTTTTTATGTCTGTCTCTCTCGTTCTTACGCGTGCCTCTCACTCGCTCTCAGTGCTGCGCGCGCGGCAGACCGATCATAGTTGAGTGGGAGAGAGACGCAAGGCATTCGGCGGGCCTCTCTCTCGTTCGGTGACTCATCGTAACGTTACCGAGCGTTACACTTTTTCATAAGTGACTCCCAGCCGCAACCTAATTTAAGACGTTGTCACGTCAAAACAAGATAAATTAGGGAAAATCGAGAAATTAACCGTATTTTACAAGACGACAGCGTTAGTTCCAATTTCGGCGTCGGTCAAAAGATCGTTGTCGAGCTGTATACTTTCTCGACATTAGTTAATATATATGAGACTAGTCGAAATCAACTCACCTCGATATCCCTCCTATGACTCCGTTCCCTCTCATCGCGCTCCCTCATCCTGTCCCGTTCTCGTTCCCTCTCCCTCTCCCTCTCCCTGTCCCTCTCGCGCTCGCGGTCGTGCGGGTGCGGCGGCAGGCGGTAGGGCGGGTAGGGCGCGGGCAGCGCGTGCGGCGCGAGGTGCGCGGGGGGCCCGAGCGGGGGCCCGAGAGCGGGCGGGCCCATGCCGGGGCCGGGGCCGGGGCCCGGCGTTAACTCTTTTATCTCGGACGGCGCCCATGACGGCTCCGGCGGACCTGGGGGGCATTTCTCGTGCAATTCGTATACAAAAAAAAAAGATCACCGATCGATATTTTTGTCGAAGAAAAATTAAATTAAATTAAAACTTATTTATTTCAGATATAGCATCCATAGTAACAAGCTTACATTTTACACTAACACTACTAACTTAGTTTATAAGAAAAATTGTTACTGACTGTTACTAACAATCTATGGATGCTATATCTGAATATTTTTCTTATAAACTAAGTAAGTAGTGTTAGTGTAGGTACTGAAAATACTGATATTGATTAATATTTGATTTCTCAGGGTCACGATTGCTATGTATTTAGATTTTGTTCGTGCGAGAGTTTATGTGTAGATGATTAACTTGATTTTAGGTAAAATGGTTAAACTTGCAATCGAATCAACACACGAAAAAATTTCGATTGCCGCGAAAATCGACATCCTGAGGAATACGGGTGTCCACTGTGAGTGATAATTTATTTATTAGATGTGTTATGCATCGCAATTATTTCGCTGAGCAACATTCAAAAACGCGGTACCATGCAAGGCCTATTTCACAACAACGTATCAATAATTAATAAATCGTATCAATAAAAATAAAATAAAATTCGTGTGTTTACATGTCGAGGGTGAAAGAGGCCTTAATAACTTTTAAGCGCTCGGTTACTTCCTTTCTGTTAACTAAAATATACCGCGGGTATTGTAAATCAATTTTCGCAGAAAGCAACCGCACGCTCCATCAGACTACAAGTTTATTTTTAACTATTAGTTGAACAACAGTTCAACCAATAGTTACTATGATTAGGGTGCACCATAAACACACAAATTAAAACGCACAAAATAGTTTTACTTACAATTGAAAATATAACCATAAGCAAAGAGTGTTCCCTCGAGTTAGTAATAACATGATTGAGAAAAAATGGTCTCATGTTAAATTCATGAATAACACAGGGATTGGTTAATAAAACGTGATATGAACTGCAAATATGCAATCAAAAACAAATGAGTGATAAAATTATACTAAACTTACGTCGTCCTGAATGGACACTGCGGGAACTTCCTATTTTATGAAAATAACAATATTACAAAATGTATACAAAGGAATAAGCTATGGGTATAATTATAGCGAGTTGGGTTAAAATATAGCGAGGATAATCTTACAAGGCTTTGATCTGGGGACAATAATTTTGTGTAAGTGATTTATGAATGAAACAATAAAATAATGAAATTAAACATTCAATTATCGTGAGTTGTGTGTGATGGCTAATGCTAAAACAAAGTGCTATTGTGTTTAAGCATGCACTGCTTTATATTGTGTATGTTTTAGTAGTTTTATAATTCAGCCGATTAAGCGTAAATACTTAGGAAGCCATTGTGCCGAGGTCTCGCTTTTTCACCGTCCGCTATCGGGTGAGAACTCGGTTGACTGGATAATATTTTCATAACTCTTGGAACGAATTATGCACTCCCGGGTGAATATGGCCGCCGTGATTGTCAATTAAATGGCCCCCTCAATATTTTTTCATAGGATTTCAAAAAATATATTCTAGCAAAACGGTATTGCAAAAATACCTTCGGAGCGAAGAAACAAACGACAAATTGACCAATGGCGTAATGCACACATGGCGTGCACGAATCGCGTCGGTACTAAAACTTATGCACACAAGGGGTGCATGAACTGCGAGACGGGTTACAGTCATGACTAGGCCAGGCATTTAGCTCCTACTACACGCAAAAGTAAATGAAGTCAATGTATAAAATATAGGTCTATATATAAAATTCTCGTGTCACAATGTTCGTTCCCGTACTCCTCCGAAATGGCTTGACCGATTCTCATGAAATTTTGTGAGCATATTGAGTAGGTCTGAGAATTGGCCAACATCTATTTTTCATACCCCTTAGTGATAAGGGTTGTCCACCCATAACATTTTTCTTTAATTACGTGGCTGGGCGGGACGAGGCCGGGTAAGACGAGGATGGAGGCGAAACAAAGTTCGCTGGGTCCGATAGTATATAACAAAAGGTGTGGCTCACCCCAGGGCGGCTCGTCGTAGGCGGCGGGCGGCGGGTAGTAGTGGTCGGGCGGCGGCGCGCCGAAGTACTCCGGCGGCGCGTCGCGCGCGTGCGGCCCGCGCCCGTACTCGCGCCGCTCCGCCGTCATCACCTGCGCGCGCACGACGCACATCATTAAACGCACGGATAACATGCTATAATATTTTATGTCCACGTAACTTAAGAAAAAATATGATGGCATCTTAGCCGCGTGTGATGCGCTTTAGTCCTGTGTAACTCTACTGAAAGGACTCATTGAGTCGTTACTTCAAAATGTTCCACTGTTCCGAAACCCAATCGCTGCTTCAAAACGTATCTGCATCATTTGCAACTTAAGATCGAGTTCGGCACGCTTCGCTCAGTAATCGAAAGATCCAAATATGTAGCTAAGACAAGAGTGAGACACGCGCGCTTTGTTCGCTTAGCTTCGCATCGGCTCTGGCGCGCATGCTTGCTTTCTCTTTCTCACGAGAGGGAGGACGCAATGTTATTATTTTTCAGTCGTCTTATGTTTACGAAAATAATATGAGAAAAATATGTTTAATACAAATGCATTACATGAATCCGTTCAATTTACACGATATATGAAAAGTGAAAAACTTGACTGAATCGACATTTACATATTTTGCAAACATGAGACAAACAGATAGTGGTTGTTTGATGAAGTACTGTGAGGCGGCCGCATCTGATAATAACCGCATGAAACGTATATTTTGAATAAAATGGATACCCGATATAATCCATGCGCATAGCGCGAAGCGCTACACATGATGCAGATGAGACAGTGATACAGAAAAGTTGTTCCGAGAGTCACTGTTCCAAATGATGCAGATACGTTTTACGGAGTCGCATCTTTTAAGTGATATAGATAGAAATAATTCATTCTCAATGAAAACACACTTTTGCCAGCCCTATTATTATCATCGTCACCGTTAACGGCCAAACGACGTCCACTGCTGAACATAGGCCTTACCCAGTGTTTTCCGATGCGAGCGATCACAAGCGGTCTGTCCATCTTGTCGGCAGACGTTCTACGCCGCGTCTTTGATCAATCTATAACTTTACTGCCCCAAATCAGACATATTCAGACAAATGTTTGGAAGCCTGGAATCGATCTGGACTGACGTGCCTGACGCCCAGGTGCAGTCCAGCTCTCCAAAATGGTTGGTGCCAACAAAACGCTGGCACACAAAAAAGATACAAATTCCGGGCGAACGCTGTGACAGCAAGATATTTATTTAGGTCGCTTCGTAATCTAAACTTATATTATAAAGCTAAAGAGTTTTGTTTTAAAACACAAAAATAGTACGCTGCGGCGAGAGGACAGGGAGCAAACTCATAGCGCACGTACGCAGTCACAGGGGCTGATGTTGTATGAAATGTCAAAACTTATATATTCATGCATTTTGTAAATTGCGATTAAGGTTGTGGGCATGCCGATTGCCCACAGTGGCCACATCAGCCCGTCCGCGTCTGGTGTCGCCAGAATGATGGTCAATTTTCATGATTTAATTTTCATCAGTCAGTCAGTTCTTGACGTAGTTCACTGTGGATACACCACAAGGTAGATTTTTACACAAAAAAGGCTAAGTTAATGTAAACATCATACCTGGATAGTATTTTCTCGAACTTGGTAACTGTTGGACATCACTGGAGGGCCCTCATCGTTTCTAATAGGACCTGGAAATATATATTTTAAAATTAATATCACTATTAGAGAGAAAGAAGACAGTTTTACAAAACTATGCCATGGAATCCTTTTTATAAGGTCGACACAACTTGTTGCTGACTTAAGATTTACATGACTGGCTTGACAACGATAGTCGTCATCACCGCACAAAATCCTGCTTGTTTGTACTTGCGTGTAAAAACAAAATCCTGCTAGAATATTTCGTTCGAAAATCTAACAAGGATCGGACGAAATATAGAAGCTATTAATCCAAAGTATAATCTAATATAATCTAAATATATCTATATAAAACATAAGGTCTTTATGACTCGTATATAGTATACGGCATTATGGGGCATCATTGAACTCATTAAACTTTATTTAATCTCATCTTTCAGGTAGAACGCAATAAGTATGTGTAAACGGAACTGAGTCTTCTGGAGCCCTGGAGAAAATTGGTGTGCCCTAGGGATCTCTATTGGACCTTTTATATTTTTAATAAATATAAATTACCCCCCCCCCCCACTTTGTAGGGAATCTTTGTGATATAGTATTGTTTGCTTCTATTGAAATTAAAAATTTCACTTATATTTAAAATTCCAAGAGGTGAAGGATTTTTTTAAATTTTTCAATAAACTACCAGAACACATTGTCAACTTACCGGCTATTAAATTTAAAACTGTCATTAAAGAAACCCCAATTAAGCACGCTGGTTTTAAGGCGTCGCGCTCCGAGGTCTTGGGTTCGATTCCCGGTCGGGTCAATATAGAAATCAGAATGTTCTATACTGTCTCGGGTCTTGGTGTTGTGGTACCATTGTTGTGTCTATCTCCATAACACAAGTGCATTAGCTACGTTACGTACTTCATTAGCTATGTATGTGATTAGTGTCCAATATTACTTTTATATTAGTGGTGGTAGTAGTCCCCCTAGCCGATTTCGACTACGGTGGCCAGTCACAACGACAAGTCGACTGCGCGGGACATATTATAGTGCACAAGTGTGTGCGCAAACACAGGGGCTCTCTATTCCTTTCACTCTCATAGCCCGATGGGACAACAATTTGACTCGACCGGAGGGCGATCAGGCGCAAAACCAACGGCTTTACGTGCTTTTCCGAGGCACGGGGGTGTAACACCGCCAACTTCCAAACTCCGGGCTACCCTAAGAATTTCTGAACAGAAAAACTCAGGTATATATTTTTGGCCCGACCCGTGGATCGAACCCGGGGACCTCTAGCGCAGCCGTCGCTTTAAAGTGCGACCCTCTTACCGCTGCGCAACCCAGGCAGTTACTTTTATATTACCAATGAACTGACTAGGCATTCAATAAACACCGACTGATTTAACCAGATGGCTGCGACAACTTATTTTACTGTTAGTGGTACGTGCTAACCTGTCGGTCGGCGCATGTCGGGCGGGGGCGCGCGCGGCGGCACGTGCAGCCCCACGCCGGCCTCGCCGACGCGCATGCGCCGCTGCCGGTCGCAGTACGCGCTCCACGTCACCTCGTTGAAACCGTAGTTGAAGTAGTCTGCAAATATAAGCAATTTTGTGTTTTACATATTCAATAATTATAATAGTTTAAAAAATACGCTTTTTTATTTTTTCGTATCTCACTCAGCAAACCTTAATTGAATACTCATATCATTTGGGTGCATTTCAAATAGCCAATCCGCCATTTTGGATGTCCGCCATGTTGGATTTAAGTCACGTGACTTTTTTTCGTATTCCTGACGGCAAACCCTTTCATTGAATAGGTACCCATATCACTGGGGTGCATTTCAAATAGCCAATCCGCCATTTTGGTGCGGCCGCTATATTGGATTTGTAATGACGTTTCTTAGCTAGTCATGTATTGTCATCAGAACTCAGAGCGTGTGCAAAATTGCATCCTAATCAAGGACCGGGAAGTGGGTCAAATTAAGATTCCAAGATTTTCTTACATAAATAATTACAAGTGAAGCGAATTTAATCGTGTTAAAAATATTTAAAAAAAATGTTTATGTGAATCAAAACATTTTTATTTTACAAATTATTATATATTATTTAACAACTTCTTGCTTTGTATTTGATTGGTACTTAGACGGCAACACATGTGCCATGATGCTCCCAATGACACCCGCCCGAAACACATTATTAAAATTAGCACTTTTTGGCAATTGCAACCAGGGTGGCGGCCCGCAACACAATGCTGCCAAAGTTCTCGGCATAATTGCCAGCGATTGTAGCAGCCATCCATGAAATGAGATGAAGTCTTGGTCCTTTGGTCTATTTACATCAGCAGGATAGGCTGGGAATAAGACCCTCAGGTTTAAGCATCACTATCAGAATATTATGCAGAAACCACAACTCTTTATCCCAGATAGTACAGAAAAATTATGGCAAACATAAGGTCCTATGTTCAAAATAGGAACAAAACTTGTTTTATTAACACATTAAGTGCCATGGTGACGGGTGACCCGCAAACAATATTTTTCTATTGCGTCTAGTTTCGTAGCAGTCAAAGCCTTAATGTTAGCTACTATTTACTATCTATATACAGGGTGTCTAGGTCAAGCCGAAACCGAGTGATTCAGTCACTAAAAAAAACCGGCCAAGTGCGAGTCAGACTCGCCCACTGAGGGTTCCGTGCCAACTTTAACTGAAATAAGGATCCACTTACTTTCACTAAGCCAAAATACCACAATATTTTGTTGACACTATACATAACTTTGTTTTTTATAATGTTTTTGAAGTGAAGAACAAAGTTATGTTTGCGGTTGTTGAAAATATGATATATCTTAAAAACTACTAGTTCTATGCTGTGCAAACCAATTTTCGTTGAATGTTTTTGTTAATATCTACATTATATATTTTTTTCAAAATTCACACTTGCTTGGTTTAGAAGTTAGGTAAGACTTTAAAAGAAAATAGTTTCAGGAACTTCAACCAGGAAAGGCTGTGTCATACGGACGGACGGACGGACGGACGGACAGACAGACAGACAGGCAGGCTTGACCTTGACATTCTGGACACCCTGTATATATTGCTAAAGTTAAACAAAATTAACATAACTTAATTTGAATTTTAGGTACACAGAAAAGTATATTTTTAACTATTTTGCACTTCAAACAAATATTAACTAATAAAAAGAGGCTTCTTGATAAAACTACATGTACTTTCTAATAATGAAGGTGTCCTTTATAAAGACCAGAAGTGTAATCTAGGTTAAACAAACAAATACTGAAAATATAAACAACATACATAAAATCAAAAGTAGTAAATTGTTTATTACCAGATATATCAGCTCCAGGTTTGTTCCATGGTTTATCTTCAATGGTGTCAATATTGAACTCCAAGGCTGGGACCCCATTGATGCTGCCTGGTCCATCAAGATCTTCCAATGTGACTTTGCTGCCAGCAGCCGTTCCTTGTCTGGGCTTTTCTTGACCGGTTGCAACAAGTCCAACACCTCTCTATGAAAATACAGTCTTAAACAGGGCAGAAACAATCAAGTTTGGATAATTGTCTTAGAAGGTTTTTAGTAAATGTTAAATAATTACTACCTGTAAAATTAACAGCTTGATAAGATATATACCTCTACTGTACAGCCTTACTCTCAAATTAGGTAGTCTTAATTTTATTTTTATTTTTTTGCACTACTTTAATAGTTTTGATAATAACTAACCTTAATATTTAGACTAGCATACGCCTGTGGGCCTGATTTGATTTCACCAATCGTGACTTTGACATCGTCGCTGTCGTCTGAGTCGGAGTCCCCATTGTCTTGACTGTCGGCGTCACCGTTTGCTTGCTCTTGGTCTTGTTCAGCCGTCAGCCCAACGTCAGCAAAATGCTCGTCATTGAAGTGGGAATCGTCATTGTTTGCATCGTTTTCCTCCTGTTCTTTATCTTCATCTGCTTCCTGTAACGATTTTAAGTATTCTTCATACTGAATAAAACAAGCCAGGAAATAGAACTTATAGGTTATGTTTTGTAAATGCGTGAATAACTTACTGCGGCATTAGACTGTGACTGCGTTTTCTCACTATTTTCGCCTTCATCATTAGCGGCTTGCTCAGCATTAGAATCTCCGTACAACCAGCTATCGTCGTTTTCATCTCCGGGGGCAGTTTCAACAGCAGCGTCTGCCATTTTTTTTATTTATTAAATGCTGTCACAGATTATAGTAAAATAAAGGTGAACGCACATTTATCCGAGCCCAAAGCGCCGAACGAATCGAAGTCAAGCAGGCCTCGCACACTTAGCCGATTCGGCCGAATAGACCGAATTGGACGAATCAACCGCGTTGAAGAAAGCATGAGATAGCGCTATGAGTGACATCTAAAGGTGGGAGTGAGTATAAAGATTTTATCCGGCGATTCGACTGATTCGGCTGAATCGACCGCGTCGAAGAAGTCATGAGATAGCGCTATGAGCGACATCTAAGGTGAGAGTGAGTATGAAGATTTTATCCGGCGAGTCGTCCGAATCGTCAGAGTCGACCGCATTAGCCGGTTTTATTAAATTTCGTTCAAAGAATTCTAAAATTCATTTCGTTCGGCGTGTTCTGCTCGGATAAGTGTGCATTCAGTTTAAGGCTGCTGTCTCAGTCACACTGTGTCACTGAGGTGTTTATTTACAAATCAATGCACTGAGTTGTGTAGCAGTTGCTGTCAGTCAGTCAGTCATCTGAGGGCTTAGTTTGAGTTTTTCCACTCACGTTCGATTGCGAGCGCGTTAGAATTTTGTATAGAGAAGTTACAGCGCCATCTACCTTAACTTTGTCTTTCCCATACAAAATGTTTTCAAAATCCTAACGCGCTCGCAATCGAACGTGAGTTGAAAAACTCAAACTAAGCCCTCTTGTCAAACAATCACATTGACGTTGTCCTGTATTGCCCTAAGGTAGTTCGTGCCTTTTCTGGCCCCCGGGACTTCATGGCCGCCTGGAGCTAAAAACTTTCAAATAGGTAGTAAGGTTTTGACGAAAGAAATATTATTATGTGCCATTTCAAAAAAATAATAAGCTACTTATATAGCAACCGTTTTATGAACGACATGTTCTTTCAGACAATTGCAAATTTTAGACAGACGGTTTTGAATGTTCAGAAAATGATGTTGATCACTAACGAAAACGTAAGCATAGCCTTTTCGTTTTGATGGCTCCATTTGTAACTGTACTGCATGCAAACAAACAGTTAAATAAATTATCTTATAAGGCCTTAAAGACCGTTTACTGTTTCATTTCCTTTGATGATTCATAGAAAATACAGAATTGTGAGGGTCGCTAACAACTACAATGGAAATTTGTATTATTTTCAAATGTGCTACATCTCAAAAACTTCTCGTTCGGTCCCGTCCAAACCAATTTTCGTTGAAAGTATTTGTTAACTATCTTTTGTGAATTAAGTATTCGTTATCTACTTTATATATTTTTTCAAAATTTACACTCGCTTAGTTTAGAAGTTAGGGATTTTAACACTTTGGAAGCGTCTAGCTATGAAACGTTAGACTTTAAAAGAAAATGGTTTCAGGAAGCTGTTTGTCATTTTAAGACACCTATCTATGAATATGAACAACTTTTACTATGGGGGCAATAGTGAAATCGAGAAAAAAAAATGAGTTGTTCCATACAAAAGTTCAAATGGCGCGCGGTCTAAATGTATGGAACAGCTGATTTTTTTTCTCGATTTCACTATTGCCCCCATAGTAAAAGTTGTTCATATTCATCAGTGGAGTCTTTACACAAAATTTCGGTACTGATAACAAAGTGACCTTGTATAATACTACCTTGAACTGTAGGTATGTACCTAGTGATTGACAAAACCTAATCGACCTCAAATCGAGTACGTCCGAATAATCGGTATGGGCTATTGGTTTTATATTCAATCACTATATTTATTCATGAAAACTACATGATAAGAACTACCACTATCGATTAATAGGCTATATTAATTTAAATATCCTAGTTGTTCTTGTTTCATACTTTTTCTACTTGTTTTCAACAAGGTTATAATAATATGGTATCTATATGCCCTAAACCTGGCAAAGGATTAAAATAACTACACGCCAAATAAAAATATAAAACTCTAAAAAAAGATAAGAAAAAAGGTAAGATTTTAATCAATTAGTGTATTTCATTACCACTGTAAACATTGGTTCAATTTTATTGAGTTACATCACTAAAATGTTCGAAATGATAACGTCTCAACGATCACCTTAGGCTTTGAAGGTATAGTTGATCTTGTCTAAGGCCTAAGAGGGCGAATTCACTGTGAATAGTACGCATATATATACAATTTTACGCGCATTGGCGAGAAAAGATATAGATACTATACAGCAGCCAATACATTGCGTCCACAAGACACGTTCGAGTTTAACGACACGTGCGCGCGTAGACTTCCGCGGCGAATTCGTCGCTCTCTATTCAAAATCAGCTGTTTCATAAATTTTGACCGCGCGCCAATTGAACTTTTGTGGAATATGGAACAGCTGATTTTTTTTTTCTCGATTTCACTATTGCCCCCATAGTAAAAGTTGTTCATATTCATTAGTGAAGTCTTTACACAAAATTTCGGTACTGATAAAAAAGTCACCATGTATAGTGATAATAGCCCAGATAATATAGTGTCTATGGATAGGTCTTTTAAATGGCATAGAGGTTCCAAAAATCATTTTCTCTAAAAGTCTAACGTTTAAGAGATAGACGCTTCTAAAGTGGTAAAATGGGCGTCCCCCCCCCCCCATTTTACTTTTAAACTAAGCGAGTGTAAATTTTGAAAAAATCCATGATGTAGATTTTGACCAAGACTTTCAACGAAAATTGAAAATGAAGTAGTAGTTTTTAAGATACAGCACATTGTCAATAACCGCAAACAATATATTTGCTGTCTACAAAATATTGTGGTAGGTATTTTGGCTAAGTGGAAGTAAGTGGATCTCTTATTCAGTTAAAGTTGGTACGGAACCCTTAGTGTGCGATTCGGACTCGCACTTGGCCGGTTTTTTTTGTATCCCATTCAGCAAAACCTTTTATTGAATAGGTACCCAAATCATAGGGGGTACATTTCATTTCAAATAGCCAATCCGCCATCTTGGATGTCCACCATGTTGGATTTAAGTCACGTGTCTATTTTTTTACGTACCTACCTATTGACAGCAAAGGCAAACCCTAATACTATCGCAGTTTTAAAATAACTCCGCACCAAATTAATGCTTGCAGCTTAATACAACACGCGCTTGCGCTATGTGACCCGCTATAGTTTCTGGCCTCTCTTAACAAAAAAAGTATGTGTTTCTTGTTGAAAATTTTTACAAGAAATCCGAAACTAGCGCGGGCGACGCCGCGGGGGCCCGCTAGTAATTATATTTAATAAGCAATATACTCAATTTATGTCAATTTATTTCAATACTGGAAATAATAGTAACAAACTAAATAATTTAGAATAATAATATCAATATACGACAATAATCTGCATATAAAGCACCCAGGTTCTATCAAAGCTGTGTCATTAATCCAGTCCATTTCTTCTTCTTGGGAACATTTTTTCTTCCACTTGATCAACTTTTTGGGCCACACCAGCAAGTTGTTCTGAAGCATTGGATGCAGCAGTACCACAAGTCTCTGCCAATTCTTGGATCCCATGCGAAACCTGTAAGAAAAATCTAGAATGAGTACAAAATAACTTCAAGAAGGATTGCCCAAAGAAACTTGTTTCTCAGAAATCTAGAGACTAAAATAGTTCTAGTTCTATGATGTTATGCACTGTGAACACCATGAAAAGAAATGTAAAGCATGATAAATGGTATGTATATAATGGGGCTACACATCATGTTACTATGAGAGGAGATCTTTTTCAAGATTTTGAACATTTCTATGGAAGTCACACGGTAACAACAGCTGATGGAAAAATGATTAAAGCCATTGGAAAGGGATCGATCAAATTTGAAGCCAAGCTGAAAGATAAGACTGCAAGTTTCTTCTTGAGAGATATCTGGTACCGAATTTTTTTTTTAATTTATTTCGGTACTGGCGGCAGAAGATAAAAATCCTACAAGCTTATTTAAGTCGCAGGTCACATCGTGTTCTATCTAGATACTAACTAAACGGGAAAGTTGATGTAACAGGCAGAGGTGTAACAGTGTGCTGTAACAGGCTTATACGAATTAAATTGCAAAGCCGTAGCACCTACTGTGGCAGTGCAGAATGCTGATATGTTGCAAGTATCATGAGCGAATGGGTCATCAGAACAAAAGACATGTGAAAAGTCTGATAGAGCATGTATCTTAGGAAAGAGACATAGGCGTAAGTTCGGTGTACGAGAGAAAGCTACGAAGCCTGGGAAGTGTATACACACGGATGTCTGTGGACCATTTCCAAACTCAAATGCAAAGTTCCGTTACTTTGTACTATTCAAAGACGAATACACATGTTTCCGTTTTCTATATCTAATGAAGAATAAAGGTGATTGCACATTTATCGGAGCCGAACGCGCCGAACGATTCGAAGTCAAGCAGGCCTGGCACACTTAGCCGATTCGACCGAATCGACCGCGTCGAAGAAGTCATGAGATAGCGCTATGAGTGACATCTAAGGTGGGAGTGAGTAAGAATTGAATACCCAGCGAGTCGTCCGAGTCGACCGCATTAGCCCTATTCGTCTAGGATTTCTGGGGTTCTTCCAGATCCGGACGATTCGACGCGGATTAGTGTGCGAGGTTTAATTAGGTTTCATATAAAGAATTCTAAAATTCGTTTCGTTCGGCGCGTTCTGCTCGGGTAAATGTGCGTTACCTTTAATCGGAGGTATCAGAAAAGCTGAACCAAATGCTGGATGAAGCTAAAACAGCGGGGCATGTTGTTAAGGAAATTCTAAGTGACAATGGAGGTGAATACGTGGTCCGGGCGTCGCAAAGGGGGTGCACGAAAAATGACACTTATTTTTTTTCGTAAAACACCAAAAAACATACCAGTCGAAAAGAGATATACTAATTTTCAAATTTTTTTGGAAAAAAAAGTTGATTTTGAGACTTAGCCGAATTTTCGAAGGCATTTTGTTGATTTTGTATGGAGCAGGGGCATAGATAAATTTACTCTGATTTTATATGGAATATAGACATAGCCGAATTTTTGATCGTGTTTTGTATAGAGCTGGGACTTGTAAAATTTTTCACTTTTTGCTTCCACCTTGTATAGCAAAGGAGGTCCCGAGACATACAATAATGCAATTTTGGACCCACATAATAACCCAGACAGCACACGGGCCCATATTATTCTGACCTAAAAAAAACGGTCAAGCGTGAGTTGGTTATTTTTCCTTAGTAAATTCGTGGAAATTTTACAAGTCTCTGCTCCATACAAAATGCCTTCGAAAATTTGGCTAAGTCTCACACCCCCTTTGCTACACCCTAATGGCTTTCTTTATACCTAAACAAAAAACTTAAGTCATATCATACCACATCAGCTTCTGCTTTCACCTCCCCAGCCGCAGCTTGCATTTGATCCACCGTAGCCTGCATTTGTGGCACTTGTTGAATAGCTTCAGATTCCATTACAGGAGCAGCCTGAAATGATTGTTTGTCAATACACAATCCACCTATTACAACTAAAACTTTTAGCCTCCCAGAATGTGGATATAAAATTTTCTTGTCTTTTTTTAGAAAATTCTTTTCTTTAATATTATATCAAAATGAAAACATCAAATACACATCATCTGGGCTGCTAAATTATAAATTGCAAGTCATCATCAACATTATTATCAGCCAAAGTACTCAGTCCCTAAGGTACACTCTAACCTACAAGACTTCTATGCAGATTTTCCCCATGAACTTATCTCAAGCAGTCTACATCCAGTGTGATCCCGGGATCTTTAAGAAGTTGTCAAGGTCCATCTTGTATGTAGTAATAACAAACATTGTCTACATTATAAATAATTACCTGCTTGCATCGTTGCATGCAATGACAGTGGTGCTTAATGACTGGCTCTGCAGCCGCCACTTCCCTCATGTGCATTTCATTCTGCTGTATCTAAAAAAAAACAACAGCTGTACCAATGACTAATTACTGATGCAAACAAAAAAAGTGGAAAGGAATTTGTTTTGGTCATTAAAATACTTACATTCTCAATGAAGTTAGGATCTGTATAGTTGTTAAGTTCGGAAGCTCTTTGCATCGCCTCTGGTAGCTTCTCGTGACCTGCCGTAACATTGTTAATGGCTTGAGCTGCATTTAGCAGATTTGAAGACACGGTATCTCCCTGTTGACCATCAACTTGAGCACTCGAAGTAAGACCCAACTTCGCTTCCAATTGTTCAATTCTGCTTTGTAAAACAGCAATGGGATCCATATTTAGTAATTCAAAACGCTTAATTAAATCAAAGGACTAAAATGGTTTGCCGAAAGCAATGAATAATTGTAAAAAAATATTCAAATCACAAAATAATCAAATGAATATCGCCAAAATCGAACACTGCCTTGATTTTTGTTTTTTTGTTTTTTTATTTGTTGTCAGTCAGCTGTGTGTTTCATGGGCCGAATTTATACAAAGAAATACTCAGTCGACGTTAAAGATGGTCCGAATCGGTTCTTTCTCATTTTTGTTGACTAAAAATACACCGCTCCAATCCAGGTAAAAACAACTAAAATCAGCTGTTTTCTGTCAGCGAGTGAACGCCAGCGAGCAAGGCGCGGCAAATGAGGCACTTTTTGTTGTGGTTTTAGTTGTGTTTTTGGTTTTGTGATTCGTCTTATCGTTTATTTGAGGTTAAATTAGATTCACATTTATTACCAGTATAAATAGTAAAACACAACAATGGATGAAGAATTGGGAGGACTTACCGAAGAAGATTTCTATATTCCTCCTGTTAAATACGAATGTAAATACATACTACTGGTGGTTAAATATATTTTGTTGCAATTAGAAGTTAAAGTAGGTAGATAGTTGTTTTTTATTTATTTTTCAAGATGTTAATTTATATTGTACTATTAAAATTTCAGATTTGGACCACACAGCTGACGTTCAGTAAGTATGATGAAAACTTAAATTGTATTTTCTTTAGAAACAGTAAACATAGTAAAATAAAATAGGTACTTATTTAACTACATTCATAAGAGTCAGGAAATTGAATTCTTGCAAAATTGTTTTTTTTTAGATATTGTAACAATTATTTGTAAAGTTTTAATTTGGTCTACTTCCAAAACACTACACTTCTGATTAGCAATTAAAATAGTCTTTTCTTACTAAAAGGTCACATTAATTTTATTTCAGATTGCATGCATGGGGTGACAGTTTAAAAGAAGCATTTGAGCAATGTGGAATGGCAATGTTTGGCTACATGACTGAGCTGAACTATGTACAGATAAAGGAAGTGCATTCAATTGAGGCCACTGCTGATGATATGATGGGCTTACTGTACCATTTCCTAGATGAACTTTTGTTCCTTTTTTCTGTTGAACCGTTTTTAATTTGCAAGAAACTAGTTATAACAGAATTTAATACAGAGGAGTTCAGAATAATCTGTAAGTGTTATGGGGAGGAATTTGAAATAGGAAAACATCCTCAGGGTACTGAAGTTAAAGCTATTACATATTCAGCTATGCAAATTATTGATGAACCTAAAGACAATAAGTTTGAGGTGTTTGTTATAATTGATATTTAGGTTTTATTATTATTATTCTAAGCAGTACAATGTTGTATTGTCATCAAAATAAAATTCTTTTTTATTCTACAAGTCAATTTTAATCATTTCAGTTGTCATGTGATGAACAAAATAAATAATAAATTTGAAGACCTTTTTTTAAAAAATTATATAGGCAGACATTTGGCCACAATCTCACCTGATGGTAAGCGATAATGTGGCCTAGGATGGATCATGTTGAGACATTGTATAGGCCTGTTACAGTAAATAGGTTGGATAGATTTAGGCATACAATAAGCGATAGTGTATACGCAACTAAACAAAATACTAGTGATAGTGTAGATAAGCAATATGAATTTCATTTAATTAAAAACGATTTTGTTGAAATATTACCCTTAAGGAAGAATAAATCAAACAAGGCCAAATGTCCATTTAATAATTGGGCCACGGCAGGGATTCATAAAAGTAGGCATAAACTATATGAATTGTATAGTCTTGGAGAAAGCTCGCAAGACCCAAACTTTATTGATTACGTCAAAAATTATTTAAAAAAGTATGTGCTACAGCTAAATCACACCATCTTTGTAGAATAGTATCTAGCTCCAAAAATAAAGCAAAAGCTACATGGAGCATCATTAATAAAGTAACCTGTAAAAATAAATTAAGAGATAATAAATTTACATTAAAAATCTATACTAATATTATAAAGCTGAAGAGTTTGTTTGTTTGTTTGTTTGTTTGTTTGAACGCGCTAATCTCAAAAACTACTGACCAGATTTGAAAAATTTTTTTTACGTTGGATAGTCCATTTATCGAGGAAGGCTTTAGGCTATATAACATAAAGATACGACTCATAAGACCACAGCAGCAATGAAAAATGTTGCGAAAACGGGAGAAAGATATTCCTTTCGAGAGCTTCCACTGCATACGCTGCGGAAACCGCTTAAGTTACACAAAAATCATGTATGACAGGATTGTTCAGCATTAAGAGTTCTATAATAAAGTCCGCGACAGCATATGTCTATCTTTTATGGTTGACTTACTACAACCTTTTTTATGTTAATAAATTGGTAAAAAAATTATGCATTATTTTTAGAGGTGTATTATACACACAGGTATTTATTCTTATCAAAATAAATACATTCATCATTACGAGCATTTCATTTAGAACCAAGTTGCCCTCTATATCATTTGATTTCAATAAATATCTTAGGAGCTATCACAGTTTTAACATAACTCCGCACCAAAATAATGTTCGCAGCTTAAGTACAACGTGCGCTTGCGCTAATCTATTATAAAGCTGAAGAGTTTGTTTGTTTGAACGCGCTTATCTCAGGAACTGCTGGACCGATTTGAAAAAATATTTCTGTGTTGGATAGCTTATTTATCGAGAAAGGCTTTAGGATATAAAACATGACGCTGCGACGGGAGGGGAGGGAGCAAACTCAAAACGCGCGGACGAAGTCGCGGGGGACCGCTAGTCAATGATAAAACACTAAATTCAAATCAAGAAGTTGCAACTGCTTTTGAATCGTTTTATTTCACATATTGCTTCTTCAGTAATAGCCGAATCTATTCTAAAACTTTATGTCAACGAATGTAATTCTCAATTTCACTTCAGGCATGTAGAACCTTAAGTAATAATAAAAACATTTCTTGAGTTGAATATGAAAAAAACTGGATCTGTGGGGAGGACTATCCGTGCATATTATAATATCAATTATCGACACAATAGCTCCTCAACTAGCAATAATTTTTAATAAGTGTATTGATGATGGCCAATTTCCTAGTTTAATGAAGATTAGTAAAATAATACCGCTTTTCAAATCGGGTGACAAAAGCGACCCCTCAAACTTCAGGCCAATATCGATTTTGCCAGTCTTGAGTAAAGTATTTGAAAAGATTATATTTAACCAAATTTTAGCTCACTTTTCATCAAATAAGTTACTACATAATAAACAATTCGGTTCTACTAAAGGTAGAAGCACTACGAATGCAGGAGTTGCTCTTTTAACACATGTTTTTGCTGCCTATGATAAAAGGCATGATGCTTTAGGAATTTTCTGTGATATATCCAAAGCGTTTGATTGTGTGGACCATGAAACATTGCTCAAAAAATACGTCATTATGGGGCATCATTAAACTTAATTAATTCTTATCTATCAGGTAGAACGCAAAAAAGTATATGTAAACGGAATTGAGTCTTCTGGAGCGCCTCCAACAATAGGTGTGCCCCAGGGATCTATATTGGGACCACTTTTATTTTTAAAATATTATAAATGACCTCCCGTATTTTGTAGGGAATCTTTGTGATATAGTATTGTTTGCAGATGATACTTCACTTATATTTAAAATCCCAAGAGCTGAAGAAAATTTTGACGATGTAAATAATACTCTTACACAAGTGTTACATTGGTTTACAATTAACAATCTCCTTCTTAATGGAAGTAAAACTAAATGTGTAAAGTTCACGATGCCTAATGTCCGACAGGCATCAACTCAGGTTAAGATAAAAGACAAATCGCTTGATATTATCGACTCCACAACATTCTTGGGAATCACTTTAGACTCCAAACTACAATGGGGTCCTCAAATAGGGGCCTTGTCTCGGAAACTAAGCTCTGCTGCTTTTGCTGTAAGAAAGATTAGACGTTTGACTGATTTAGAAACAGCTAGGTTAGTTTATTTTAGTTATTTCCATAGCTTGATGTCCTACGGTATTTTACTGTGGGGCTCGGCTGCTGATATAGAATCAATTTTTGTATTACAAAAAAGAGCCGTACGAGCTATTTATAATCTAAAACCTCAAGATTCCGTACGAGAGGTGTTCAAAGAAATTAGAATATTAACTGAAGCCTCTCAGTATATTTATGAAAATTTAATGTAGGTATGTCCGCAAAAATTTACATTCAATCACGAAAAAAAGTGATATACACAATTATAATACTAGCAATAAAAATAAGCTTGCTATTCCACAATTAAGGCTTTTAAAGTTTGGTAATTCTTTCATAGGGAAATGTATTAAATTTTTCAATAAACTACCAGAACACACTGTAAACTTACTGATCAATAAATTTAAAACTGTCATTAAAGAAACCCTAATGACGAAAGGGTACTATAAAGTAGATGAACATTTAAAAGATAATAATGTATGGATTTGCATGAATACTACAAACATTGTAAACCTTTTGAAAAGAGGCATTGACAATAGTGACTGAGTTTGTTGCGCAGCTTCTTCTCAGCACTAGCCCAAAATTGTCCCGAAGCTGTGGTAGGGTTTATATTGGGACGTGTAAAAGTGTCCTCAATGGTCCTATTTGCATAAATGACTTTTATGTCTGACTAGTAATTGCCTATTCACTCTCTTCTTGAACTCATCCAGATCATAGTGGCTAGGAAACACTTCTGCCGGCAGCGCATTCCACTCCCTAGCCGTGCGCATTAGAAATGTAGATCGAAATCACGGCTACCAACTTAGGGGTTTTCCTCTTAAATTTAGGGGGTAAATAAGTGGAATGTTTTTTTTTTAGGGTTATTCTGAATATACAATATTCTAAATAAATAAGGGACGTAAGGGAGTTTGACCAAGACCTAAAGCTCCAAGCCAACCTCACCTTCACGTGGTGCGTCCTGTTTATACAGACGAGGCTCTGGCGACCGACCGATGGCGGTATAACCATCCAATATAAGGTGCAGCTAAATGTTGGACTGTGACGGGCAGAAGCGTCACAGCTGCAAGGGGCTGCGCCTCTGCGCTCGCCAACCCGCCTGCCAAGCGTGGCGAGTATTGGCAAAATCCCCTCATGTTTGCACACAAGAAAACCAGGCCCCCAATCTCCGGCAGCCCCGCTATTCCTGACTTTGGTAGCGATCACGGTAACGGCGGGGCAGGGGGTGCTAAGAATCCCCGGAGGCGATCGCGCTGCCACCCCCGACGACAACTGGCCCTGGTAACTTATAACGCGTGCACACTGAGGACAGATGAGAAGTTGCTCGAGCTGGAGGAAGAATTGAGCAGGTTACACTGGGACATAATGGGTTTATCAGAAGTCCGTAGAGAGGGCGAGGACACGATAACTCTGCAGTCCGGCAACCTGCTCTTCTACCGGGAGGGTGACCAAAAGTCCCAAGGCGGTGTCGGATTTCTCGTTCACAAGTCCCTCGTCAACAATATCGAGACCATCGAGAGCGTGTCGAGCAGGGTGATATACCTTATACTCAGAATATCTAAGAGTTATTCGCTGAAGGTCATACAGGTATATGCACCGACCTCGAAACACCCGGGACGGGACGATAGTGTTAAAGAAACGATAGAGCGGAACCAAGGCTCCAAAGTGTTTGCAGGGAACATGTCTATTGGGCAAAGCCTGTTGACAAAGCTTAAGACGGAGGATGGCAGTGTAGCGTCGACGAAAGCAGAGGTTTTGAGAGAGATCGAAAGGTTCTATGGACAGTTGTACACCTCAGTTGCCAAACCCGTTGATAGCTCGGCCAGAGACCCATGAGCTATCCTGACCCGACACTACACCGAAGACATCCCGGACATCAGCCTCTACGAGATTATGATGGCCCTTAAACAGCTAAAAAACAACAAGGCACCTGGCGAGGACGGAATCACAGCAGAGCTTCTGAAGGCGGGTGGAACACCGGTACTTAAAGTCCTTCAGAGACTTTTTATTCCGTGCTGCTGGAGGGCATCACGCCTGAGGCGTGGAACAGGAGTGTGGTGGTGTTGTTCTTCAAAAAAGGAGACAAAACCTTATTGAAGAACTATAGACCCATCTCACTCCTGAGCCATGTCTACAAGCTGTTTTCAAGGGTCATCACGAATCGTCTCGCACGTAGGTTTGATGACTTCCAGCCTCCCGAACAAGCCGGTTTCCGAAAAGGCTATAGTACCATAGACCACGTCCATACGCTTAGGCAAATTATACAGAAGTCAGAGGAGTATAATATGCCTCTATGTTTGGCGTTTGTGGACTATGAGAAGGCTTTTGATTCGATCGAAACTTGGGCGGTGCTTCAGTCTCTGCAGCGGTGCCACATAGACTATAGGTATATAGAGGTTTTAAAGTGCCTTTACAACAACGCCACCATGTCGGTCCGAGTACAGGAGCAGAACACGAGGGCGATTCTACTGCGGAGAGGTGTGAGACAGGGAGACGTCATATCTCCGAAACTGTTCACAGCGGCATTGGAAGACGCCTTCAAACTTCTGGAATGGGAAGGAATCGGCATCAATGTAAATGGCGAATACATCACACACCTCCGATTTGCCGATGATATAGTCGTTGTGGCAAAGACGCTTGACGATCTTGGCACTATGCTCGAAGACCTTAACCTATTCTCCCAACAAGTGGGTCTTAAAATGAACATGGAGAAGCCGAAAATTATGTCGAGTTCTCTTGTTGTACCCACTCCAGTATCCATTGGGAACGGGGCAGGAAAGTTCTAGATTGGAAACCCTTCGACCAAAGACGCAGCGTGGGACGTCCACCAACAAGATGGACAGACGACCTTATAAAGATTGCAGGATCAAACTGGATGCAGACCGCTAGTAATCGGCCGCTGTGGAAAACCGTGGGGGAGGCCTATGTTCAGCAGTGGACGTCCTTTGGCTGATAATGATGATGATGATGATGAAATATATCGAAACTATCAAATAAAAGTAAATTTTCAACTAGCAAGTGACTCCAGATTGGGTAACAACAAGTGTAATTATATTTAAATGCCCTGTAATTACTACAGTATGCCCTCTTAGATTGTGACACAAAAAACTTTAGTTTATGATTGGAGTTCTCGAGATTCATTTTACTCCATTCATTATTGTACTGGGCTGCGCTGCGGTAAAGAGTTTAGGGGGATTTTCAAATAATTGAAGCAATTTTAGAGGGTTTTGACTTAGGGTTACGGGTAAATATTTTTGGGAGTTGGGAACACTGATCGAAATCTATTAGTGCGTGCTGCTGGTATGTCTACGACGTAAGGGTGCCCGCGTCTTGTGTTTCTCTGGTGAAAGGGGGCTGGTGGAATCAGGTCGTGCAATTCTCTCGCACACTCTCCGAAGTGCAGCCTGTAGTAGACAGAGAGATACGCCACTTTACGTCTATGCTCTAGGCTTAGAAGCTTACGTTCAAAAAGTTCAGTGTCTCCATGTATCCTTTTGGCTCGCTTTTCAATCGAGTCTAAGGCAGCCAGTTGGTATTTGGCAGAACCATCCCAAAGGTGGCAGCAATACTCCATACATGACCGGACCTGAGCTTGATAGAGTTGAAGAAGCTGCTCCGCGGTGAAGTATCGCCTGACCTTAGAGAGTACGCCTAGCTTTCTGGCTGCAGTTTGTGCCACAGACTCGATGTACCGGCCAAAGTTTAAGTTTGATGATAGCTGTATGCGCAGTTGTAAGCTGTCCGTTACAGAGACGGGCACATTTCGGAAAGTGGGACGGAGATCGAATTTGTCCGCTTTGTGGAAAATAAACACGCCTGTGTTTTGGTGGCATTAAACGTCACCAGACTAGCATCACCCCAATCGGAGATAGTCTTGAGGACGCTGTCCAAGCGTTCCATCATGGATTCTCGACAAGACTGGGTCTCATGCATGGTGGCTCCCGCCCTGGAAAAGTATCTATCGACAACTGTGCTATCATCTGCATACCAAACTGTACCGGGCACAAGCAGATCATTGATATGCAACAGGAAGAGGGTTGCCGATAGAACTGACCCTTGAGGAACTCCGGCATCGATAGCCTGAACATCTGACGAAAATATACGATATATACTCGATATATAAATATACGATATATATATACGATATATACTCGTATCGATCGCTCACTCAAGAAGTCCACTTGCAGAAACCATATTTTGTACTTAATTTTTTCATGAATGTAGGTATTACTGATTCCATTTTGTTATATCACCCAAAATACCAGAATAAGTAATGCTGCTTTTGAGTGTTTTATACCATTCAATACATCATTTAAATACAATCTGTAGACATACTCTTACTAATCTGTGATAAATAGCCTCAAACGAATTTCGTAAGAGTAGGTAACGCATAGGCTTTAGCTTTTTTTTATGGCTCTACGCGGATTGCGCCAGGCCAAGGTATAGTGAAAAAATGATTGAAACTTGAAAGCAAACTTATTCAAAGCTTGTAAAGCGCTTAATGAATCTGTAAATACTATTGCCTTCTTTAATTTAAACAAACGAACAAATTCTAGTGATTTTAAAATACCATAGCATTCTCCTATAAAAACTGAGGACTCCGGAGGAAGTTTAATTCTCTGAACGATTTTAGACTGCGAGTGGAAAACATCAACAACGACACATTCATAAACTGAATGTTTGGAGGCATCCGAATAAAGATATTGAAAATCATCAAATTGGGATTCGAGTATAAAATTCATATGCATTTTAGCATTGGGATCATTTTTATCAACTAAATTGAAATGTATGGTAAGAGGTGTTATTAAGGATTCATAACCAGAACTAAATAAAGGGAGACAATTGGATTGATGAGTTGGAGATGACAGACATAAGTATTTTTGATAACTATATGTATGGTATAATTCTGATAAATAATGAAGTTTGGCTATTAAGGGATGATTTAAATTGCATGATTCTAAAGACAAATTTATCGGCCAGACATTGCCTTCGTAAATGAAAGGGAAGATCACAATTTTCTACATGGAGAGCATTTATAGGAGAAGATTTCATTGCACCAGTCACCAATCTTAAAGCTTTACTCTGGATTGAATCTAATTCACGGAAAGCTGTTACATTGCTAGGTTCGAGTAAGAATGTGCCGTAATCTAAGATGCTTCTAATTAAAGCGTTATAAAGAAGTCTCATTCAGTAAGGATGGGGCCCCACCAAACTCCCGAAAGGCATCTTAATATATTGAGTAAAGGTTCACACTTTTCTACGACAAAGTTGCAATATGCAACTCCAGTAAGCTTTGAATCGAGATATATGAGGTGTATATCTTATTTGAATTCAGTAACTAACGGTATGTCCCGATTCTCATAAGCTAATTGAACTGATGGGAGTTGTGGGAGAGAGCAAAACCACTGCACTCTTAGAAGGAGATACAGATAAGCCATTATTATGCATCCAAGTAGCTAGAAGAGCAAGACTAGAAGTCAGTATCATTTGTGACAATTCAGTAAATTTGTCAGCATAATATTACAATAAATCATCAGCATATTGTAAAATTTTTACTTGGTTATTCAGAGATGATGCTAAATCGTATGTATATATATATTTTACAGTAAGGGGCTGAGGACAGAGCCCTGCGGAAGGCCTTTGAACACAGTACGATTTAGAGTAACATCAGAAAATGTAATTTCAATATGGCGTTCAGAAAGGATGTTCAGAATAAAGTTTATCATAATTAAGGGTACACCAATGCATTCTAACTTGATTTTAAACACAGATAAAAGAACATTATCGTAGGCAGAATTTATATCAAGAAAGACAGCTGTAACAGTCTCATTGTGTGTAAAAGAAAAGACGTATATCAGATATGAATAAACTTAGACTGTCTGTGGTAGATCTGCCCTTCCTAAAACCAAATTGAGTATTGTCTAAATAGCATTCTTTTCAACATACCACACTAATCTGTTTTTCACAAGGTGTTCAGCTATTTTTGATAAAATAATTCGGGTTCGCCAAGACGAAGGAATAGTGCTCGAAGCAAAAAAAGAATTTAGCAAGTTCAAATAACAATTAAGCGTATTATCGTCAAAACAACGGATCAAAGAGTAAGTGATACCGTCAGCTCCAGAGGCTAAATCGTTAATATTATTTATGATACCTTTAAGCTCATATAAAGAGAAAGGGGAGATTAAACCAGATACTGATCCAACATGAGGAAGGGATAATGCAGGTGATAGTGATAAATAATTTTTAAAGAAGAAGAGCTGTAGAGCAGAAGCAGGTGTATTTACAAATTGCTCTGGAACCCAGGGAGGCGCTAAGTTATCTAAAAAAGTTTCAGCAAGTTTCAGTTCAGCATTGAAGATTTAATATCTTTTTGTCTTAAAAATTGAGGACAGCATTTACTTGTAGCAAAATGATAACCAGAGCATAAGCAACATGATGCTCTTTCTTCAGGAGTTTGGCAAAATCACCTGTATGGTTTTGTCCACACTTAAAACATCTAGGCTTTGATCTGCATTGCAATTTTGTTTGGCCAAAGCGGCAGCAATTGTAACATTGGATGGTAGGAAATATATACAAATCATCATTGAGTGCATTATAACACATAAATACTCTTTTAGGCAAAATTTGACCATCAAATGTTACAACCACTGTCTGTGATGGTTTCCAAACAGAAGAACCGTCAACAAATTGCCTACAGTTCAGCCTCCTAACTTATTTGAATTCACCGCAACCAATTGGTACCTTAATATTTTCCATTATCTCTTCTGGAGACCAATCTGCAGGAACACCCCGAATAACATTGAATGTTGGGATATAATTTTTAAAGCCACTAAGTTCCAAATTCTTATTGAAACAAGCTGATTTGCATCTGAGTAGTCGGAGAAAGCTATGGTAAATTTATTATGACCAACTTGCTTAACTTCAGCCTCAGGGTTTTTTTTGGGGCTGGTGTTTCGGTGCAATAACAATCGGAATCACGAATTTCATTTCCATTATGACGTTTTCTTCGTCTTTTTTGCCTACAGTTATGTGAATGGCGATTACTGCGCTTAAGGGATCTTGTAGATCCTGAACAATCTGAGTCTGTAGAAACAGTTACATATTGAGCAACAGGAAGGACACTTTCAGTCTGAATAGAAGGATCTTTAGGCAAAGATGGGATTGCGAACTCTACAGGAGAGAAAAACTCCGCTGAAGCAGCAATTTTACCCGGGGGAAAACTTTCCTCCGGGGAAATCTTTCCCCCGGGTCCGGAGGAAATGTTATGCAATAATAATCTTAGTCTTGACTAACCAATACCGATGAATATGAATAAGTAACCATAATATATACACACTATACAGAGAAAATACTTTAAATTTTACTCCACTGATAGCTTATTTCTATAAAATTAGTAATAAAAAACAAATAGCGAAAATATGACGCCCAACCCGCGCTACGTTTCCCGCCTTTATTTCGGCTTTAGCATTAGATCGCATTTTTTTAAAGCATAAATAAATAAATAAATACTCAGTAGTGTTGCTAGGTAAAATTTTTGAAAAGCGAGGCGTCTCTGACTAAAAACGAGATGTATGGAAAATCTGTAGAAAAAAACCTGAACTCGTCTGAAAACAGATACCTAAGCCAACTCTAACCCTTTAATTTTAAAACAAGCAAGTCACAAACCGTTATCACATCGCAAAACCGAGATAAACTTGTCTAATAAAAGACGCCATCTGAACTCGTCTTAAAAAACACTAACCGATGTCATAAGTGAAGCCGGGGAAGGAAAATACCTCAAGAAATCATCAGTGGATTACGACTTTACCTTAAAAATGACTTTTAAAAAAACAGGATATTCGTGTACACAAACAGAAGAACAGGATATATTTGACACAAACAGGAGATCTGATCTGGCAACCATGGAGGGTACTAGTACTAATTTTCAGATTTTTAATAGATATTTTTCATCTATGTATGGCATTTTTGGACCTCCCTAATTATGCCTAAATGGGGAGAGAATGACGTGTGCTTACGAAATTAAGTTAATATTAAAAACAAAATGGTCACTGTAATTTATTCATGACGAAATTAAGTACAAAACATAAAAGGGTCTCCTATTAAATTATGTATTTCATGGGATCGGGTCTTTCTTCTTTGAAAGCAAAACCAAAGCAGCGTAGCTTGCAGGCCTGTTCTTGAACGGCACTGCTTATTTATTTGAGAAACGCAAGACAATTCAATAGCAGGCCTGTCTGTTCTGGCTGTGATGTGTTGCACATGATTTTGTTGAGCTACGTGAGCTCGTAATAAGTCCTTAAACAACGCTTACTAATCTGTGGCTCGTGCGTGAGCTCAATCAAACTCAAAGGAAAGCTCCACACTACCCAATAAAAAAAATGATACTATCATAGACAATTTTATCTGTTCACAAAAATAACTACCGGATTTCCGTTTTTATTGGATATTGTTTAAATCCAGTTCGCGCTTTCTTATTCACTTCCGGTTCCTACCTAATGCTTGAAGAGAAAATCGATTTGATTTGAGAATGAGATACGAACCAATTTTAATTTACTCTTGCAAATGCAGCGACGTAGTTTGAGAAAAAGTAACGATTGAATTTTTAAACATATTTTACGAGGCACAGCATATTCAACTTCAATGCATGAAATTAGAATAGCTTTACAGTATTACATGTATAGAATCTATTAGGTACCTAAAAATAAATTAATTCGTAATCATAATTTTTCATGGGAACAAACAACCGCAATAATAACTGTTTACGATTAGCTCTTAAAACAGTTAAAATAAATAAGTTTTATGAACTTGAGGATAAACATCAGCAAGAAAAATTACTTGTTGCAATAATTTATAAGTAGGTACTCAACTTTTTGCCTTTCCCAGAAACACAATATTACCGATTCCTAGATTCCTCTTTTTTTCATACTACCGTATCATAATTAGTTCTGATGTGCTTAATCTGATTTCCCTCAATTTTATTTATTCCACTTCATGTTTTAATTATCTACACGTCAGAAGCAGTAGGTGGATTATTAGGAGAATAATGTCATTTTTTAAAACTTCGTGCACTGCTGAACCAATCTGTAGATATGTCAGAAGCATTATATAGAAATACTTATCAAAATGATATTGGTGGTTGACTGGTAGGTGGTTGATTCGTAGAGAATGCCATTAGGCATTAAGTCTGCCAATTGTACAACTTACAGTGCAATAAAGTTTAAGTAATAAAAATAATATTAAAAATAATTTTAGCTAAATAGAGGTGGTATGGTGGCGACTAACGTTAAATGGAGAACTGATAGTCTTTTATTTATTTATTTATACACTTAATTCCAAAAAACAAATAATGTTGTAAAAAGGTGCTAAAGGCATTCTCTGGCAGTCAAACCTTTAGGTCATGCAGAAAAGAAGCAATAGGTGCAGTAAAAATATGTCAGTTGCAGATTATGTTAGTGGCATAGTGGGTTTGTATTTTGTATTAAATTAGGTCCTTGTAAAATAAAAGTAACTCCATCACGACAATTAAGTCATAGTTTATTTGTATTTTTGTTGCAAAATAAAAATACAAAGTTTTTATACCCTTGTAAGTAGTTGCGTGGTTAAATTTCTGTTTTTTTTTATTGCATTGGTTTGGACGTTTGATTTTGTTACAGCTCAAAGGTATTAGAGACCTGAGTATTTCATATTATTATGCATTTCAATTGAAAACTTCGACACGTTCATGAGGAAAAGGTTGAAATTATTAAAAATATTCTTATTATTTGGTGAAACTAAAAATTTACGATTTCCGCAACTTTCCTTTACTGTGATAAAACACGTTGCTTTGCTATTGATTTTGATTAGTACCCTTAGGTACCCGTAGGTTTTGATTCTCTTGCGAGGGACGGAAATTAGAGTTATAAAAGGCTGTATATTTTGATTGTGTTGGTTTAGAAGTTAATTTTCCTGAGATAAAAAGGTAGGGGGACAGACGGACGGACGACAAAGTGGTCCTATATGGGTTCCGTTTTTTTCCTTTCTAGTACGGAACTCTAAAAAAAATTTGAGCGCTGAGAAAGCGTATAAAGTGGGCTATACACGACCCTAAAATCAGACCCGATATCGGGGAAGTGGTGGGGAGGAAATATTTTGCAGGCAGGTAGAGTCTTTCATTCAATTTCGTTAGAAGATGGTAGGTACTTCACGAAGACCCTAGTAGAAAGAGCATCTAGCTACTTAAGGTACATAACATTCATTTAAAGTAAACTGGTTGTTATGTACCTAAATAAAGACCAATATATATAGTTACTAAATTGCACCCGAATTAGAACCCTGATAAAATAAGGTTAGTGCAATCAATCAGTGTACTTAACTTGCGCTTTTTAACTAAGTGCTCGCGACGTAGTCCGCGCGATTTTATTTTATTCTTTTCCCGTGGGTCGTAACGTGATGTTTTACAGCCTAAAGCCTTCCCCGAACAAGCTACCTATTTAAAACAAAAATATTTTTCAGATCGTACATGTAGTAAGATAAGCGCGCCAGAACCCAAACAAACAAAATCTTTAGCTTTGTGAAATTAGCATAGATCCTATTTAGACTTTTTTTGAAGTAAGTAGGTATTTATATATTTATTATTTTGAAAACCTACAAATACAAGGGTTTCCAACTGAAGGGAACAGGGCTCCTGAAAAAAATCCGCGCTAATTTACAACCATTCGTCTGATGAAAGAGGAACGACGCTAACCAAAATTCTCTATCCCAAACCGGTCGGTCAAACAAAAATTCAAAAATTCGTTATATTTTTTACGGCTTCTTGAAAGAGGGGCGGATTTGGATAGCGGCAGGCGGGCGTCCGCTAGGGGTTGAACGCGGGCCGCTTCGCGCTTGCGTACGTAGTTCGCGCCATAGCTACGTCGCTTGCAAGCCAGATGTTCTGAAAAGCTTCCTGTCGTCGTTCCTATGTTCTGCATTTTATATAATTATCTGTTGTAAAATGTGCTCTAGGACGGTTTTATTATTTTCGTTAACTAGTGAAACAATCGGTGAATAAATGAACATGTGTATTGTTTAAACTGTGTGTTCTAACTAAAAATTATCGAGCGTCTCAATGTCCACGAGTTCACTCGGGACCAACAAAGCGGCGGACATTTTATTTTGAGTACTCGATAATGTAGCGTTTGCGTCGAAAACATTAATGTCTTTTTATGGTTATAAATTCTCATATCGTTCGCTTACACCTATCGTAAGTATCATATTTTGTAATACATTGATTTTATGTAGAAAGAATACTTGTGTGTACAAGATAACTTGTGAAGCGGTTATGTCGACGAATTACCGCTAGATTGACGATATTTTTGGAAAAATGTCGTTGATAATTGTGACGTAAGCACTGCTGAACAGCTGCAGAATTCAAAAGGATACTCTTGCAATGCCTCAGGTTTAATAAACGTGTTATCGACCCACACCGCCTCTGAGGCTTTCTAACTCCAATTTCCGCGCGCACGGTGCCCCTAACCTCTTCACTAATTTAATTGTGATTTAGACATCTCTTCGTCATGGATTTGATTTTACTAGGTTTTTTAATTTTAATGTAATCCATGTCGTTTTAAAGCGATGCCGAGGGGGGTGAAGCGAGGGCCGGCGGAGGGCGAGGCAGAGGTGGTGGTGCGCGCTGGGGCGTCTCCTTCGCAAACCACGCTACTGGATGACAGCCCCAGCCAGCCTATCAGCTATCACCTGCTTGACCACGGCTATGGCGCCACTCCGCAGCACCAGATCAGGCGAGAGGCGCCTTCCGCACCGCCGAAGACATCAGAGGTGAGTTTGCAGCACTACCAACAACTTTTCCTTATTTAGGCATGAAATAGGACAGGAGACACAACACTCCATAAAGCTGCCTTTACCTCGAAAAGACTGGACAACACTTATATATATTCCACAAGGTTTTAGCACAATACATTAATAATATTGTATCTTTGTAATATGGATTTGCTTTGACATAACGGGACATTCCTGACTGCGGGATTAAAAAGAACTAAACAGTACTTTCTTTCAATGATCTAGTCATTTATATGTGTAATAAATGTGTATAGAAATAACAATATTTTTTGACCATAGGAAATTTCTTGTTCGGTTACTTTCATTTACAGCTTTACAGTTGCATTATCCATCTTGTAAAATGCACTGTGAAAATGATAGATTCATTTTCACAGTGCACTACACACAGTTCCTACCTTTTTTTTATTCTGCTAGCATTTATGATTAACCCTGTTTATACTGTTGTTTATAAAGGACACCTAAGTTATAAGAAAGGACATGTAGGTGTTTGTAAGTAATTTACTATTTATCAGTTTACATAATTTTAAAATGCAAATTACTAAAAAATATATACATTTATGTGTACCTGAAACTCATATCAATGTATATCTAATTCAATTTTACTTTAAAATATATATTTAGATAAAGTAATAACTATTTTATGTTTCTGAGCCATAATTTTTCCCTACTATTTGGATTAATATTAGGGATTACATCAATTTAAAGGATTTTCTTAAAGTATTTTATCTCACCCACACTATAACAATATTTATTTTTTGTCAGTGTATGTGACATTTTTGAATGTTTTTACTAGGTTGCTAGTTCTTTTGTATAAATTAGTTTTGAAAATCAACAAAGTTCTATGAGGTTTTTTGTAATATTCATCCTAAATATAACACTGAAATTCAGAAACAACCTGGATTGATTGTGATGTGGGAGATTAGGTAAGATATAATTAATGGTGAAAAATACTTGAGAAATAAATCATGAATAATGTTCACATATCTTTGGGGTCAATGACCCTTACAGAGGTCATTGAACTGATTATTAGATGTCATGATGATTCTAGATTTATACATATTGAACTTACTATTTTCCCTACTACCTCTGCCAACAGCAAATTAAAAGAACTTATGTAAAGGACATAGTCAAATTGTTTTATTTATCTGAACATGTTATTTTGTAAATATTTTCTTTTGGCCTGAAATAATTGCATTAGACAGATAAACCTGTTGCATTTATCTGCAATTTCGTGCTATTTAATACATTTCACAACTGGCAATGGTGTTAAAACGTGCGTTGCACAGAAGTTGCCGCGTGCTCTCCGGGAATACACGCCCCTTCGTTTTCGCGAAGGGTGGTGCGAGTGTTGGGGTCCCTTCACGGAATGTGCCAAAATCGATAAAATTCTTATTTCGCTGTCACGGCGTTATCATAGATGGCGCGCTAGCCTTAACATAACTATACTTTGACGACGAATGTCTTTTGAAATAGGTAGGTGCCTTCTCATTCTTTACGCGTGTAACAAATAGATAAAGGATAAGTCGTTAATAAGCAGTAGACAGTGCTATAAAGTCGTATGTCAGGTAAAGATATTTATTTATCATTCCTATAGGATCGGTCTGCGGTACGGTCCGTATAATATTGACCGCACGCGGACCGCAACCGGCGTGCTAAATACTGGTTTTCACAATTTTGTAGAGGTAACTAGTTGAAAAGAAATCGATTTCGAAGAGGCATCAGTAAAAATTAAACCACACATCTTTGTGGGAATTTCGTTCCATGGGAAGATTAAACATTCACACTAGTTGAAATTTTGGTGTACTGTACGCTCGCTCACCCACGCAGGTGAACTGGAGGGCAAATTTTCATACAACATTAATATGTTAGATAGTATAAAACGAATGCTATTCTAATGACTTGCATATTTCCATAACGATGTTTTTTTATGAAAAGAGAGATTCACTGGTGGTTACCCCCTCCCTATCTTTAAGTATAGAGACCACCATGACGCAAACCTTTAAATGCTTTTCCTTACACACTGCGACTTTTAGCATCGATGCAGTTGCGCTTTAGCACCGGTGCAGACGCGTGACTGTCATACTTCAGATAACTGGGTGTTTTTTTTTGCATCGACACAGTCGCGATGCAGCATCGCGTCTCTACCGTCTAATAACAAGCTTCTGCATCGCGACAGTATCATTACTATCGCGCGAGACAGCATCGTGACTGCATCGATTCTATCGCACGAGACAGCATCGTGACTGCATCGATACTATCGCGCGAGCCAGCATCGCGACTGTATCGATGCTAAAACTAGCGCCAGTGTGCAAAGGTTGACATTTTGCGACTGCATCGATGCCTCATCACTGCTAAAAGTCGTAGTGTGCCCAGGGTCTAAACGGTACCAGCAGGACTAAGTCTACATGAAGTTGAAAGAATGAAACTGGTATAAAGAGCACTTTTAACAGTAAATTACAGCTTTTGTAAAAATGAGGTCCTTGAAAAGGTAACCGTTTTATGCACCTATTTTGCTTACTACTCTTTCTGGAGTGCATTTGTGACTGAGGATGAACAGAAGCCTTATAATATGAGACATTACTGATGTTAACGTGGCGTCGGTATTTTTTTAAGGAATTAGAAAGAAGAACATTTAATTGCTTCTGAGAAGTGTATGTAGAAAATTAATGGGTTACTTAATATTGGTGTTTCGAGAAAAGGTTTGTTGTCTTGCCTAAATACCTGACAGACAGGCTATGAAGAAGAGTCCCAGGCTATACTTTCTTTGTAAATACATACGTTTGAACTGAATCAGAATAACTGTCAAACAAGTGTAGCCCGTATTTATTACATACATATGTTTGTAGTTTGTCAAGTGGCGTTCACCCGGCTGCGGGTGGCGACATGTGGCTGGCTTCCACGCCGTGGGGTCACGTGGCCAGGTACATTTCCTGTCCACAGTCCACACACTTGTATTGCACATTTTCTTTTCTTTCGTTGTCCCTTTGCAAAAGACGGTTAGAAACGTTTATTAAGCCGCGACTCTGTCGCATCTAAGGTTAATTTGATTTGCATCATGAGAAGAATAGAAATAAATCCATTGTGTTTTTCACCTTTGATAGGATAAAATACTTCCCTACCGGTCGCGATCACACGAAGGGCCAAATTGATTATATTAATGACGCCTCGCAGTCGTTAGCGTAAGGGATAGCTGCGATGTTTTATCAACTTGTGTGTCAAACTGAAAAGGAACATCTGCTCTGATTTACTCAACGCCCGGGGTTACACATGCGCACAAAGACGCTAGTCCCAAAACCCGGCAAATTAACAATAGTGTACAGTTTACTAGTAATAATAACAGAAAAATTTGAGATAAGAAATTGCCATTCTTTTGCCAGAGGTCCCTTCCGAGAGCTCGGCAGCTTTTGTGTTGATTCTAATTTATGTCATGTATTGTTGGTACCGGGTACCCTCCCCACACTTCCTTTGGGGGCTTTGCTCCGCGTTGATGTCGAAATTGAATTTGTTGCATCGGCTTATTGAAAATGCCTCGTGCGTGCATCTTTCTCTCGTGCACTAGATTGATTTAAAAATTTATTTAACTAGTCTTTTTATTCGGTGTTGTTAAGTGTTTGTGGTGAAATGGGTTAACTGACATATATTTGATTTCATCGCGTGTGCTGCAGCTCAAGAGCGATGACTTACTTTGTTTTAAGAGTGAGTGGATAATTTTATCGCACATCGGCATAAATGATTAGGTCTTTTTTAAAATACCTACCTCCTTGTGGGTTATTTCTGTCAATTACGTGGTAACAGGTGATAAGCTCCCGTTGGATTTTATTTCACATAATCTTTTTCAAATCCAAGTATGGTCAAATTCTAGTACTGCTAAGGTGCATCTAGCTAGAAGAGGATAGACAAATAAATATCGTTCAAATTGTAGGGGGGAACTACTTGATATTTAAAACATTACGAAATTCGTAACTTTAGTTGTACTAGTTAGGAGGTCAACATATCAGAAGTCCCAGCCCGTAGCCCGTGAGCCGGGAGGAGGGGGAGGGTTTAACGGTAAAACTTTAGGTTTTCGCTTAATTATTGGAAGCTTTGCGTTTTAGCGACATCAGACCTTCTCAAAATGAAAGGTACCTGATATTTGCTACAAGTTTAACTCGTTCAAGTTTTAAACAGACTTCAAAAATAGGAGGTTATCAATTCGACATGTATTTAGGGGACGTCTTTGGAATTGATCAATATTTTAGTACGATGGATAATCTATTAATGACCGATTTTACCAACGACAGATAACACTTTTTCGACTGAAAGCCGATTTTTTCAAAGTCGAAAAGACTTATCAGCCTGAATAAGTACAGAACAACCGATTTCAAAATGACATTCACATCGACGATTGCTGACAGAAGGTGACGTTTTCAAATTAGACGTATTTTATTTTTATCGACGAATATTCCTTAACTGACTTTGGGAAAAATCAGGCCTAAGGCTTTCAAACTTGTGTGCTTAATTTCGTTAACGTTTGATATTCGTATAATTATATAAAAAAAACACGGATGTCTCGGATATGATATGTTGAATTAAGATTTTTCTGTTTTAATTTATTAAAGCATATTCCAATTCAGGTAACAGTGTAAGTTTAATCAAAAGCGGTTTAGTAGTTTTTGAGATATGTGCAAAAATAAATACTAGTAAATAAAATAATATTATGTTCAAATTTTTAAACCACTAACGGCTAAGTGCGAGTCGGACTCGCGCACTGAGGATTCCGTGGCAACTTTTACTGAATTAGGGAATTCACTTTCCATTTAGTAAAATACCACAATATTTTGTTGACAGAAAATATAACTTTGTTTTTCATAGTGTTTGTATGAAGAACAAAGCTATGTTTGCGGTTGTTGATGAAATCTCGTTCGATCCCGTCCAAACCTTTTATATTTTTTCAAAATTTACACTCGCTTAGTTTAGAAGTTAGATGGGGGACACCCATTTTACCACTTTAGAAGAAAATGGTTTTAGGAACCTCAATGTCATTTTAAAAGACCTATCCATAGACATCCCACACACATAGGTTAAGCTAAAAAAATCGGTTTTAGTTTATTGTATAGAAACCCCCCTTAAATATCATTATTTTTAATTTAGTGTGTAAGAATCGTAAAGCGGTTAACAGGACACATCTTCCTTCCAAAATTTAACAGTGTAATGCATATTATTATAGTTACAGAATAAAGTGGCTGTAACATACGGACGGACAGACAGCCAGACTTGACGAAACTTTAAGGGTTCCGGTTTTTGCCATTCAGCTACGGAACCCTAAACACTCCATAAAAATGAATAAAAACCAAACAATTTTACCTTCCTCTCCTCTCTGCTTAAGAGGTACGGGCTGGGACTTTTGATATGCTAAGCTCCTAACTAGACCAACCAAAGTTACTTAGTCAAAAATGTGTTCCACCATGCGATTCTCTCTATAACCCTTCCTTTCCTGAGCTATAGGGACTTTGAGAGTCGTGGTGTTACGAGCCAGATAGGCATGATATACGGTATTTTTTGTACCCCAGGCAACCGCCTACGTCGGCCCAGCCCCGAACAGGTAAACAACCCTATCAATATGGTTTCACAGAATTTGACTCTCGAGCTACCTGATCCAAATACTTTGCTCAATCAATTGATTTTTCTCTTTCTGTGTTGTGGATAAAGTTCTTATATGTATGACGAAATCACCACGGATTTGTTTGATTGATTGTTAACTAATGAATGACCTCTAGATAATTATGACTAAATTATCGCAAATTCGCTCAGCAAAGGCAAACAATGTTTCTGCAATTTATTCTATTTACCCTTATGCCTAGTAGTAGTATGGAGTTACCATAGCCTAGATTTTAACACTTTGATGGCTTTTTGCTAAGTTGTCCGTCTATATTGATAAATAACGTTAATGGGCACATTGGTATTAGAAGTATAAGCAATAATTCAGTTAAATATTTTAACACGGACTTTCTTCCGCTCTTGGTTGCCTAATGGTACCGAAAGGGACCAGTGAAGCGGGAAATGGCGGTCATCACGTTGGAAATATGTGCATTAGCTGTGTCGTTGTACATGGATGATCTTTTTACTTTAAATACTACGTATATGTTCTTTAAAACTACGCTACAATTATCAAATAATGTTTTCAGAGATATCCCAATATCTCCGCCAACATCCCAATGTTTAATATCCATGCTAAGTAAATGAGGATGTGTCAATGTCCCATGTCGATGAAGTCTATAATTGCATTAACGCGATTGTAAAATCGAACCCAAGCGATAGCTCGTCCTAGGGACACGCCTTTTTGTCCCCGTAGTTGATTTTAAACTACGCCTGATGATGACGATTTCGAATAATTCATTATAGTGAGCATTTTTCAGATTTACATTACACTAAACTTTTGTAATTCTGCTTATAAGAATTTCATCACGATACTATATTTGCCTTGGAAGAATTAGCCTTTTATGTTTAAAGAAAGACCGTGTTTGAAGTCCGGGCAGTTTCCGTGATGCTTTAATCCCTGGTCACACCAACAGTATTACAAAATCCACTCTGTGGTTTCTACCGCAGCTAATTCTGAATAGCTTGGTGTTTGTGAATGTCTCAAAAATAGTAAGTTCGTACAATATGTGCCTCGTTGGTGTAGCGGTTTGCTCGCTGGTTGCTACCCAAGAGAGATTTTTCTTCTTGGTTTTTCGGTCTTCAAAATATATACTAGGAAACAGCTCGGAGTCAGGAAGTATTTGGTGATGACACCGCCGTGCCTCAAAAAGCACGTAAAGCCGTTAGTCCTGCGCCTGATCTCTCATCGGTCATGTCAGATCTGCCGTCTCACCGAATAATGAGAGTGAAGGAACAGAGAGTGCCCTTGTGTATTGCGCACACACTTGAGCACTTAAGAACATACTTACGACGACTTGGCTACTGGGAAAATGTTTTTATTCCGTTGAGGAATTCCTAAATACAAATGTGAACTAAATTATTGACTACGTGACGACTAGTGAGGGTATAATCATTAATAATAATATGTTTTAATTAATATGGCAATGAATTAAATTAAATTTATGTTACCAAAAATGTGCAAATTGTAATAATAATAATTTTATTAATTTTTAATGATGTTTTTAAATTTATGTAATTTGATATAATTAATTTTATAACTTAAATATTCCAAGTTTGCATGCCGTCTGTGGCAAAGCATGAGGTCTGAAATGAAATTCTGTAATCACATAAATTTACCATGTTTTACGCAAATAAAAGATTAATTCTAATTCTTATTCTAATTCTATAAACAATGTCCCGTGCCGATAGCCAATTTCAGTTTGAGATTGACTTGTACAAGAAGCAATTATACATTTAAATGATGTGAAGTAAAAGTAGCTAAAAAAATAGGTTTTTAGACACGAAATAAGGATTTCGAAACGGGGGTCCTTGTAGATGAGATGTCTTAAGTATCAAAATATAACCTTTTCCTAACACTGATTAGGACGCTTTCAAGAAAATAGTGATTATGCATTACTGGCTGTTTTATCACTCACCATTAGATGAGAATGTGACCAAATAATATATCGTTATTTAGGTATGCGTATTTCAAAATAAAATTAATTACAAACTTCTTTTTTTCACCAGTCAGTTTGATTGAGCATGAATGCATGCAGCTGCATGCATGTTTCCAACGATGGCAGGATCACCAACAATATTTTAGTTATCATATTTATGCCCGTTTTCACCAGTAGCCCCTAAAATTTAGGTGTTTCCTAAACCAATTTAAGGGGCACCTAACGCAAGTTTTGATTTCACCAACGGTTAAGTGACCCCTAAAGCATTAAGGGATCCTTTTAATTTAGGGGATGAATTGACGACGCCGTAACACTTAGGTGACACATATTTTTAGGTTATTTTATGACCGACCAAGATTCCTACTCATATTTAGCGAGATAAAAATGGATAGTGACCACAATGATTCATATGAAGCTTTAGAAGCGATTGAAGATATAGAGTTAATAAGTAACCGAAGTTTGTTAAGACGACCTCGTATTTACCGTGAAAGATCAAAGGATTTTAACAAATATGATGACAAAGACTTTTTCATAAGATATAGGTTATCTAAGGAGAGTGTTTTATTTATATTGCGAAAAATTGAACATTTATTAGAATTTCACGATGACAGGTTAGTAGTACTTTTATAGTGAATTGTGTAAAGTGCCTACTACTTACTTACTTGTAGGTAGCTTCTTGCTTAATTTTGAATTTAAGTTATCATTATAACTTTTTACCTACTTACTTGTACTTATCTTATTTACAGAAATAAATCTGTGGCACCGATTAACCAACTTCTGTGTGCCCTTAGATTTTATGCGACAGGCAACCAATTATTATCCATAGGAGATCTAAACGGCATCAGTATTTCTACTTGCAGCCGAATTATAAAGAAAGTGTCTGAAGCTATTGTCAGTCTGCGAAGCGAATTTATTCAATTTCCAGACACTGAAGAAGAACAACAAATAGTAAAAGAAGAATTTTACAGAATAGCTCGATTTCCGAATGTTTTAGGATGTATAGACTGTACACACATAAAGATTCAATCGCCAGGTGGGTTATCTTTTCGTTTTCTATGTTTTATTTTAGTTGTATGAACTATAAACTTAAGTACATTTGTTTACCTACCTATTGCAAATTTTAGGAGGAGACGATGCCGAACTATTTCGAAACAGAAAAGGCTACATGTCTATTAATATGCAAACAATAAGTACAGCAAAATTGTTAATAACTGATGTGGTGGCACGCTGGCCGGGATCAACACATGATTCTACTATTTACCAAAGTAGTCGTAGATATTCTAGGTTTGAAAGAGGTGACTACAGGGGAAATTATTTGTTAGGAGACAGTGGATATCCATTAAAGGTAAAAATAAAAATAATTATTTTATTTAAGTAAGTAAGTCAAATTTATTACTACCTAGTTACAATCTTTTTTATCATTTTGAAAACCAAATAAATTATTTAAAGAAAAGCCTCCACCTGAAACAAATAAAGGATTTATTCATTAAATTTCTGCTTAATTTATAAGCAACTGATAAATTTACATCATCAAAAACGGGCAGGGGAGCTTCTTCTGCGCCAAATGGCCTGTGTAATAATAAATTTATGATTTTTATTTTCAGAGCCATCTTCTGACTCCATATCTAAATCCTGTAACCCATGGTCAGCTAAAATATAATGAAGCCCACATTAAAACAAGAAATGTAGTCGAACGGCAATATGGAGTTCTAAAAAGACGATTTCCAGTGTTAGCAGTGGGTATCAGACTGCGATTGAATACATCTATCCATGTTATGCTGGCATGTTGTGTTTTACATAACATATGTATAATTCGTAAAGAATGTGAACCTATAAATGATGGCGCTATTCCACATTTAGAAGAACTAATTAACAACGGTCAAGTTCCCCGTCCACCGATAACCATAAGTGATCCTGTCTATGGCTTTCAAAGAAGTCAAATGACTGAATACTTTGATAGTCTGTAATTTTAATTTGTCTGTAATTATATGTGATGCAAGTCTGTAATTTAAATAAAGTAAATAAACACTTACCTCTTATTTGATCTAAAATGGCAGTTTTTATTTCTACTTCTCTGGCTGCTGCTTGCAATTGTAAATCGTACAATTTTCTTTTAAATTCTAATTCTTCCCTCAATATCTGTTCTTTTAGGTCCTCAACAGTTTCCTTCCTTTTATAGACATTTTGTATACTATAGGAAACTGACGAAGTTGCCTCATTCCGCTCATGGGTACTTGATATCTGTGGCCGCCTTCTTGACCACAGTGGTGTTTTAGTAATAGGCAACTTCGAAAGTTCTTGTATGTTCTAAGAAATAAAATAAAAATAATTATGTACCTATAGATCACTTTATGGAACAAAAATATTCAGAACACAAACAATATTTTCAACTTACATCAGCCTTAGGTTCTTCGGCTAAATTGACATCAATATTGATACCCTCATACATTTGCGGCTGGGTCCTATCTAATATTTCTTCTCTTTGTGTCTGAAAATAAATGTTTCCATAAAATATAGGCAATAAAATCAACAATTTCAATATGATGAACAAGTTTATGAGAGCAACATAAATATACCTCCAAGTTTTTCGGTGCTTCACTTATTTGAACATTTGCTTCTTCTGCAGTTTGCCACAAATCATTTGCAAGAGTGCTAATTACTTTTACATGCACCTTTTCTGTCTCAGGTCCAGTCTCAGTGTCACAATCTGGTACCCCTAATATACCTGTACACCCTCGGCCAAGAATAGAACACACCTGTTCCAGTACAGGGTCAATTTTTAAAATTAATGGTCCCCCTCCAGTCTGTGTGGTGTTATTTTTAATTTGAGCATAATATTTTTTGCTCTCACTTTTTAATTTTTCCCACATTTTCATCAAAGATTCCTTGTTTCTAAAAAACAGATTTAGAAGTTAGTACCTAAATTTTAATGTTAAATGGTGTATGAGCGTAACTTTTATCAAATTAATCGTTAAGAGTAATCAAGGCAATAAGTAGATAAAAAACAATATACTATGGGAACGTATATTTCTCATACCTGTGTGTATGTGATGAAGAATTAAAAGAATTCGTTATGGCTATCCACGCACTGTTTTTCGCCTCATTTGTGGCCCCATCTGTTTTTTTATTTAGAATCGTATCTTTGTGATGGAGCAGTAACTTTACCAACTTATCTTTATCTTCAAGTGAAAAATTTTGTCCACGTTTCCTCTTTTCTGCCATTATTCTTTCTTTGTAATAATCACAGCACTTTTAACGTGGTATTTATTTTCGTAAAATTGAGGCTGTCATGTATGTCACTCAATCATGTCCAGTCACGTGATTTTAAAGTGTCACTGCGACTTTATTAAGCAATGGCAATTCGCCATCAGCCAAAAAAAAGTAAAATTTTAACTTTTTATGCTTTATCTAATATTTAAAACGCATAGACCCTACTTATTTCAAATAAACTCAGTAAAAGTACATGTTATAACTTTTTTTTTAGCTAAATATCAATAAAATCGTTTACTCGAATTATTTATCGATAATCGTTTTCTCAGTACCTCTGCACTATACGTCACCTAACTAGGGGACTCTTACTAAAGTAGCCCCTAAGATGGTGAAACTGAATTTAGGGTAGGGGATGATTTGAAGGGTCCCCTAAGATAAGGGAACCTTACTTAGGTTACCGTTTAGGGGCTACTGGTGAAAATGGGCATTAGTTTCTCACACTGCCGTCTCACCGAAATGTGAGAGTGAAGAAGAGATCTATATCAGGGCACGATATCTCCTACGCCCTTGTTTTATCTCTGTTAGGATTCGAAAATCGGTAGTTAAGTGGAATATCAACCACCACCACGAACTTAGCTTTTCACCTTATAATGCGCTCTTTTTCTTTTGTATTGTTACTACCAACAATATGACTACAACTCGCTCAGACATTACAAAGTCAAGAGTAACTGGCTTCTGGGTGAACTTGTTCAATCATAGCCAGCCTACTTTTATTCTGGAAAATGATGCTACGTTTACCTGCCAAGCGTGACTCCAGGACTCTGTGTAGACTCTTTGCCAAGATTGGTTCCATGTACTGTTGAGAGTTAACCCTTAATAAATAATACCTATATGGATTTGTTTCGTTTGTCTAGGCGGTGAAACGAAGACTGTACCTGAGCGAGAGTAGCTCAGGCAGCCAGGGCCACGTGGTGCCCATGAAGGCTGACTTCAAGACGCCGAAGCAGAAGCGCGTCAAGGTGCTCACCCCCTACAGCCGACCGTCCAGTTCTATGAAAAAGTACACCGAACGTTCCAGGTACATTTATTGAGACAAGGTAATTTTTTTTAAGCAATTGCATGGACTAGACATTTGTTTTTTTTTGTTGTGTGACTTGAGATTTGATCTTTGTTGTCGGTAATCAGTACCCATTTGATGATAACCCAACAACGGGTTGGATGCTATTCAGCAAAAAATATCTAAAAAAGATTAAATTGAAGTAATTCCAAACTAGTACGTCACTTAGACCATGTATTGAAATATTTTTCACTACTAAAATGGAACCTTTCCCAGAATTGTCAACTAATCTTAGCCAATCGGCGTTTAAAAGCGTTTCGTGGAGCGTGCCCTATTTACTCTTGAAGTAGGGGCTGCTATCAGCTGTCGAAATAAGGCCGACCGTTACATACCATATCGTTTCCTTGAAAAAGTCAAGTATGATTGCCAATATCAACTTTCTGTGTGGTTTCAGAAATGCTATAGATTTCAGACCCTATTTTACAACATCACGTTCTTTGTTTCAGGTTTGACACATCATTAGGTTTACTCACGAAAAAGTTCGTCGCTCTGCTGAAGTCGTCGCCAAACGGTGTTCTCGACTTAAACGTAGCGGCGGAACGCTTATCGGTCCAAAAACGACGTATTTACGATATCACTAATGTACTAGAGGGTATAGGAATATTAGAGAAGAGATCAAAAAACAATATACAATGGAAATACGGTAAGTTGCTGTGATGGATTACTTTTCATATTTATTTTGATTTAAAATTTAAATCAATCAACCGGCTTAGTTATAGCTTTATTGACTTGTCCAGTCTTCTGTTTGAGCTTAGTATTAGTTACCATGAATCCAGTGGAAAAGCAGTCTTACACTCGTAACTAGTTTACAAGTAGGATATTTCAAATGAACAGACTCAAGTTCGTTAATATTACATACCTAATTATTAATTAATGCGGGTGTTGTGTAAACGGCGCACGACCGTCGGTTGGTCAACGGCAGAGATTAACATTTTATACTAAAACACACAGTTCAATCTCGTGTGGTGCAGGAAGCAAGGGAAGCTAGGCAAATGTCATTGTATCTCATTAAGGGGTAGGGCAAAAAAAATACACCTCGCGTAATTTGTGGACGGCAAACTGCCGAACGTATAAGATGTAGGGATTAAGCAAGCAGGCTATATCATGCAGGTGTGGGCAACAACGCCGTGGGAGCGGTGGGCGCGGCGGGCGTCGAAGCGGACGAGGCGCGCGCGCGTCGGTTACGGCGCGAAGTGCGCACGTTGGCCGCGCGGGAGGCGCGCGTCACCCGCGCGGTGCAGCTCGCCGAGTCCGCGCTCAGCTGCCTGTCGGGCGAGCACGGCGCGCTGGCGTACATCACCTACGCGGACCTACGGTCCATACGCGACTTCAGGAACCAAACCGTCATACCTATCAAGGCGCCGCCGGATACCAGGCTCAGTGTGAGTACCTACTGTTCTCTGATGTAGGTTAGTTGATTCGGCTGTGGTATTTTCGATACAGAGCGTCTTGATTGGGCCATTCGGTGTATGTTCGGTTTGTTATCATCGATGTAAGCTAAGTTAAATATTTTACGATGAGGAGCAGCTGGAGAGTCGATGCTATCACATTACGTCATAAAGATATTCGCTGTGGTGGCATATTTGGCTGACGTCGTTATAGAGCTATTTCGATGAAGGTTTTAGACAGTCAAAGTGCCATTTCCGAATTGAAATGAAATGGATATCTGAACAGATATCCACTGGGGTGACTTATAGATACTGCGCCGTCTGCCATGACCAAAGTTACTGAATAACTTTTAAATTAGTAGAGTATCTCAAGAAGGTAAAACTCACAGCAAAGTCCTTGCAATGAAATATGCTAACATAAAAAACTCTTAGCTCTAGCTTTCTAAAGTGCTCGCTTGTTTGTCTGCAGGTACCTCACCCAGATGAGAAAGGCTACATGATCCACCTGAAGTCGATGTCGGGTGAGATCGAAGTCTTCCTCTGTCCCAAGGAGCGCCCACCTTCGCCCCCGCCATGTGAGCACACAACTTTATTATTTTAGATCTAAGTGCCTGTGCAGCAAACATGTATACATATGTATAGGTACATAACGTCACGGGTAATGACGTATTCACAAGGGACCAGAAATTTCGTGCAATCGGACCGACAGCACGGTAGCTCAATTGGTAAGAGCCAATGCCTTACCTAGCTGCAAGTTCGAGTCCCGCCCGTGCGCAATTTTGTTTTATTTTTCATCTTTTCAGTATACATACACTAGCGGTCCCCCGCGACTGCGTCCGCGCGTTTGTGTTTTCTCCCTTCTCTCCCATCGCAATGTGATGTTTTATAATATATGCCTAAACTGTTCTTCGGTAAATAAGCTATCCATCACCAAAAATTTTTTTTTAAATAATTCAGTAGTTTCTGAGGTTAGCGCGTTCAAACTTTCGGCCGTCCGTGGCCGTTATAGTAATCACAGATTAAGAAGACGACGCAAGTGACTCCATTTGTAAGATAATCACGCGGAATTTACGCACACAACAGTGCCGCCACAGTGCCGACAGGTGCTGATCAGTAACGTTTAGTGTCATAAAAAATATTTAAGTTACTGATTCGTACGTGTCGGCACTGTTGTGTGCGTAGAGGCCTTTATGGTACAAAAATTAATCTATTTAATATATCTCCTACTTCAGTGTACAGCTACAGATACGATGATTTAATTTAATAATAATTTTCTGCCTTTTTTATCGTCAACAGCTTAAATTGAAATGTCACATAGCTTTTTGTTAATGTTAGGTTGTACTGACTCATATTAATCTTTAAATATATTATAAAATAATAGTATCTCGGGTTTTCTCAACTGCTTTCGTTATAAAGACAATACATTCATTCATTAAATTGTGACAAACAAGATTATTAACACACACAACAACACAATCATTGTTATGCATACTTTTTTGTACAATCTCAAAAACAACATTGAAATTTCACTCGAGAGCATAATAGATAAAAATAGGTCAGCAGCTATCTTTGTTTTTACACTATCGGTACGACTATTATTTTTTAAATATAAGTATTGTTTTCAGCGGCAGGCCTGCTACCTTCGGACCCCTTGTTAGAAGATAACAAAGCGCTGCTCGCGCCTCTCATAGCGCAGCTGCAGTCGCTACCTTCCAGCACCGTTACGGCCGACTTTACGTGAGTACACTCACATGTATTTTTGAGGGATTAGTATTTACGACTGACATAACCCTGTGTCGGAAATGTGATGAGACTAGAAGCGCTGCTAGCGTTCTAATAAATAGAGCTACGATGTTTTTTTTTGTTCATTATGTATAATAAATATTAATATCATAGCACGACTACCCTTATCCGTTTCAACTGCTGGATTTTACAAGATAAGTCAAATGGACAGTCGAAATGGAATGTTGCCTTAATGTGTATCAGTATCTTTCCATAGCTCAGTGCAAGTTTTAAAACCTTGTGTGTCACGAAAATGCATCAGCGGCATTCTCAAGAACATAAAGAGCATTTTGTTTTCGCTAGCTCGCGTTGCAAAAAGCAAACACGTTGAAAATGAGACTAAATTTGGCAAGAAAATGGTCACTCCGTCATGACTGGCCGCCTTATGGTCATAGTTTTCGTTTAGAGAATGTTTGACTTCAATAGGTATATAATTGGTATCTCAGGTCGCATATGGAATTGAAATAAGTCGCTGTCTTTTTCTTGCTTACCTTATCTGAAAAATATCCTCAAAGTACGTATTTTGGGATATTGCCGACCATTCGAAAGAGTCAAATCAATCAATCAATCGAATCAATCATTTATTGTGTAGTTATAGGTAAGAAATAGGTAAACTTAGCAGATATTAAGCTTAAATTAATTGAAACTCTATAACTTGCCTTCAAGGCGTACAGTCGCCGTCAGATATATTGGAGCAGACAAAGTGACCAAATACTTCTGAACAGTTTAAAATGTCAATAAGTTCCATACACTACAAGTTACCATTAATATTAGAACATTCATTAATATCTGAGCAGATGTTAGTCAATAAATTCTGTGCACACAACTAACCAATAATATCTGAACACTTACTTGCCTGAATTGAGTTATTGCATGACACTTTCATGACAGTGTGACAATACTGAAAACTACAAAGCGTTACAAACTGCCAGCGTCATCTTATTATAAATAATCTATGAAAAGAGTTCCTATACTTAAATTCCACTTCCTTCTGCAATTTTCCTGGATTGCTCAGATATTTAAGACTGACTGCGTAGATACATTTGACGTTATGAGTGTTCGGATATTATTGGATAGTGTTGTGTGTATAGAAGTAATTGACTAGCTTCTGCTCAGATATTAATGAAGTTATGAATGTCCTGATATTAATGGTAACTTGTAGTGTATGGAACTTATTGACATTTTGAACTGTTCAGAAGTATTTGGTCACTTTGTATGATCCGAAATATCTGACGGCGACTGTACAATAACTTGTTTCAATAGTACTAATAATATAATAAAACTTTGTATTATTTGCCTACAGTATAGCACATTCATAGTAATTAACATTTATTTGAAATAGCATGTATCACTGTACAGTTTATAGTAAACTATCATGAAGAATATTCAGAAAAAAAAGTAACTATTATATGGTGATTTTATCATGAAAATATTCCTGAAGGGAATAGTAACATTTATAAATAATGATTATTTGAATCTGTTAAAGGTAAGCTCTTTAAGAGAATCAGGAAGGTGATTAAATATTTTAGGTGCCATGCAATATACACTTTTTAACCGACTTCAAAAAAGGAGGAGGTTATCAATTCGACTGTATGTTTTTTTTTATCATTTTTTTTTATGTATGTATGTTACCTCATATCTCAGTCGTTTGTCGACCGAATCAAAAAAATTTTTTGCCTACTTAGAGGGTGTACCTTCTAGTTTTTTTACCCATTTTTTCCATTTTGGGATCTGATGATGGAATCTTGGTGTAATCGAGGGAAACCCTCAAATTTTAAAGGCAGGTATAGTGTTTCTATACCTGCCTTTAAAATTTGAGGGTTATAATCGGAGTATAATCTTAATGTTGACGTATTGTTACGTCTGATAGTCAACATCTTGTGGGGCTGAGCTGATGGTGGAACTCCTTAACGCTCAGGAGTTCAGTAATTATTATGACAGAACTTATGATAGGTAATTTGTAGCTTCTTAAAAAATAGAATCATAAGGTGCAACTCCCCCCCCCCTCTTATGTAATTACTAAAAATGAAGAAATAAAATAAACTTTAAAAAAAAGTAAAAACCGACTTCAAAATCAAAATGCACTAAAAAGTCTTAAATAAACTCTTCACCATTGAAAGGAAAGGAATTCGTTTTAGGCAAACAATTTCTTTTTGGAGTCGGTGCCATCACTTTGACCATCAAGCATCAACTATCACAGCACCGACTCCAAAAACAAATTGTTTGCCTAAAACGAATTCTTTTCCTTTCAATGGTGAAGAGTTTATTTAGTCCTTTATCTATTATTACACCTAAAAATCGAATTTTATCTACTTCGTCAATGACATGGTTTTTGTAATTTAGAGTAATGTTTTGTTTTTGTTGCTGTGGTAAGTGAAATTGAACGAATTTGGTTTTATCAAGATTAATTTTTAATTTATTTGCCGTCATCCAATTAACTATGTTTTTAAATGTTTCGTTTATTGTGAGTTCATATGTCTCCAAGTCTTTCGCTTTAATAATTATTGTGGAATCGTCTGCATATAAAAATATTTCTTGGTTTATACTAGAGATACTTTGGTTTAGAGTGTGACGAACATGCCGAAATCCATGCCGGTTGAAGCCTTCCAGTGATGTGACCAGATAATAGAATGACATCTTCAGTGTGTGATCACTGGTGTGCAGTTACTTAAGAGAACTAATTATGAGGCAATGACATCGGAGTTTGAAAAAATCAATAACTTTTGTATTCATGTAATCAGTCGCATTATTTTTCTGGCGCACTGGTACATAGGTGACCTGGGCTATATTGGAGGCAGATGGGATCGCTTCGCTAGGAAAGGATAAAGAGACGTTGTTTATCCATCATGTTATCCATTTCTTCTTCTAAAGTTCTTCCGCGACTTTCCGCAGCTACCTGTTTGTATTGGGCCTGCTAGCGCAGACCTAGAAGTTAGCTTACTTGGTCTTCTTGTTTATTTGGTGGTTGTTCCTTCGATGCCTACAGTGACAGAAAGGCGTGTTATTTTATTAGCATTTTAATTTAAGCCGAATTATAGCTCGACTGAAAAACTGAAACGTTTCTGACTTCATGTGGCCATCATTTTCATTTCCCCCATTATTGGACTTCCATATTTTTATTGTTTTAACATTATTTAGGAGGCAAATTAAAATAAAGGCGACATTAAGCTTCGTCAGAGAAACGTGTTGCGGTCGACCTAGAACTTCGACGACCTCCGTGGTGTAGTGGCTAAGCACGCTGGTTTCAAGGCGTCGCCGCTCCGAGGTCCCGGGTTCGAATCCCGGTCGGGTCAATATAAAAATGAAAATTTTCGATATTGTCTCGGGACTAGGTTTGTGGTATCACTGTTGTTTCTGATTTCCATAAAACAAGTGCATTAGCTACTCGTGCTTTGGGATCAGTGCAATGTATGTGATTGGTGTCTAATATTTATTTATTATAATATTTATAACTCGAGTATAAGTGGACCTTACAAAAATCCGTCATCACCGTTCACAGGACGCCGATAAAGCGCGAGCCGCCTGACATGGAGTCGGGTCGGTCGTCCTCGTCAGTGATGTGCGCGCCGTGCGTGTCGGACCCGACGCTGCCGCTGCCGCTGGCGCTGCTGCCCGAGCAGCGCCACGAGCCGCGCGTCGAGCCGCTCCGCGAGCCGCGCGTCGAACACACGCCGCACCACACGCCCGACAGTATGTACCGTTCTTACTTGAACGAGCTATGCACTCCCGGGTGAACATGCCCGCCGCGATTTTAATAGTATGGCCGCCTAATTATTTTTTTCATAAAACTGTATTTATTCTAGCGAAACGGTATTACAAAATTAGCTTTCAGTTACAAATTGACCAATACCATAATGCACATATGGTGAACACGAATCGCATCGCGGTACAATATAATAGTACGAAATAATTAGATAGCGAAGCGTCATCAATTTCCAAGTTGAATTTATTCTGTAAAGAATAACTACTTGGCCCACTGTTGCATAAACAGACGGGAAGATGGCGCTAATCGTCATGCATAATGACGTATCAGTAAGAGAACACAAATTTCGCAGGGTCTGCCAGACAGCACGGTAGCTCAATTGGTAGAGCGTTTGGCCCGGTTAGCCAGAAAGTGCTGGTTCAAGTCCCGCCCGTGCGCAAATTTTTGGTTTCTTATTTCTTCTTTTTGAATTTTTGAATTAAAAATATTCTAAACCTATCTTGGGACTTGCTTTTGTATAACACACTTTGCATTAGAGTCGACTTAAAAAAAGAGCGCAGTTCTCAGTTCAACCTGTATGTTTGTATGTATTAATATGTCCCGCATCGATAGCTTGTCTCAACTGGCCAACTGAGAAATGTTATTTTATCATTTACTTTGACACATTAGCAATAATGAACGACGGCTAAGGCAACTAACTGAACAACGCGGTGGCTAACCACACTGATACGTTTTGACCGATGGCTGCTGATACATGACAGCTTATAATTTATAGCAGCCGTCGACAATCATATAACAAACCATTGGTTTAAAAATGCTTTCAACACGTCGCTTGGAGACCCTTTGACCAAAGACGCATCGTAAGACATCCACCAACAAGATGGACAGACCACTTTGTAAAGATCCCAGGATCAAACTGGATGCAGACTGCTAGTGATCGGTCGCTGTGGAAAGCCGTGGGGGAGGCCTATGTTCAGCAGGGGCGTCCTTTGACTAATGATGATGATGATGATGCTGACGTAGACGACGTTGTTGATTAACCGCGGCCGCTGCTTTACCTTTCATTATGCCCCATTAATAGGCTAGTTTCCACTAAGAACACACCACACGGTAGTTTCTAGAGATTAATTATGGTATGAAGATATCAAAACATTAATTTATTTCTGAATTTAAATTAGGATTATTAATATTTTAAATAATTAAGTTGGCCCAAAACACACTTTTGGTCACGTGACCGTAAACGCCTATCAGAGGATGTGACGTCAAGCTTTGCACAATGGCGGGCTTTTGTTTTCGTCGTAGACCAGTATTATTAGTATTTTGTTGTAAAGAAGATCTTTGATTGATCTTTGATCTTTGATTTGATTTTGAGGCCCATTCAAATTGAATATTTTAAATTATAATTAAATCATGTAAATCGTGAATGTTTTAAAAATATTAATGATTTTGATAAATATATTTACAAATGTAAAGTATTATTTAGTTTTTTAAATTTAGTCAACTAGCCTATTCTACGGCTTTGTGCACCGGGTTTTGATAAGTGCCGTTTCTTAAGGAATCAGGCATTACTTTGCGTTATTAAGTTTAAATGCTAAATCCGTTATTAATTTAAATTGCATAAAACTATTTTGCTTTATATTTCCGGATGCTAACAACATGAACCGTCACCGCGTTGAGTATTAGTTTAGTCGAATTCAGAACGCACCGCCCGCCCTCCCTCAGTACGCATGCGACACAGCTTGTGAAAAAAAGCTGGACGCGCTTCGCCACTACACGTGGCATCTTCAGGAGAGCGGACGACAACATCTCACAAGGATGCCACGTGTAGTGGCGAAACGCGTCGAGGTTTTTCGTATGTTGGTGGTGGGTACTAATAATTGCATTAGCTGTATTGAGGGAGGGCGACGACCCGTCTGGTGTAGTGGTCGAGAAATCGCCTACTACGCAGCGGGTGCGGGTTCGATCCCCGCACAATACAAACATTTGTGTGCATGAACATGTCTGTTTGTATTGGTCTGGGTGTTTTCTATGTATATCATGTATGTATTTACAAACAAAAAGTATTTAAGTATTATATCAGTTGTCTGGCACCCATAACACTAGCTTTGAGTAGCTTACTTTGGGACTAGATGGCTATGTGTGGGAATGTCCAAAGGATCCAAAGGGCGGGTTGTTCATCCTGCATTCGCCTGAACTAATACTCAACGCGGTGACGGTTCGTGTTGTTAGTAGCTTGCGCCGGCGCCGCTTAGCGGAAATACAGGATGTTGTTTTGGTCAGTGCCATCCAACTCGGGGATGATAATATGAGTTATGCTTATTCTAAAAATATATTATCTTTAAATTATATGTTTTTTTGATAAAATACCTCTTCACAAAATTCTAAAAAAAACAAAAAGAATGGGGAAGCTCACCCATGCGCGTAGCTAGCGCGAATCAACGAAACAATACGCCGTAGCTAGTAAGCTATGAAGAGGCAATCTGGTGTTTGTAGTTTTGAATCGATCGCTGTATTGCATCAATAAATTAATTTTGTGGCTTTTTTCCATTAAAAAAAATAATGTTTTTTGGCATCTGTATCGTTTGTACAGCCACCACTGAGTCGCTCGTCGCTGATCAAAATCTTATATATAAAACTCTCGTGTCACAATGTTCGTTCCCGTACTCCTCGAAACTTTCCAAATTTTATATGCGTATTCAGTAGGACTGAGAATTGGCTACTATCTATTTTTCAAACCCCTAAGTGATAATGGTTCTTCACCCTTAAAATATTTTTTTTATTGGGCGAGACGGGGCCGGGGCGGGACGGTACTATGGGCGAAGCAAGGTTGCCGGGCCCGCTAGTAATTTTATACAATTGAACGTTTAAACTTGTATTTTATAGACGGCACGGCGCGGGGCCGCCTTCGCAACGCACTGATCGCGGACAGCGACGACTTCGCGCCGATCATGGGCGGAGGCCGCTTCCAGCTGCAGACCGAGGACCAGGAGTCAGGTACATTGTTCACTTTAATGGCAGAACTAATAACCAGAGGCCGTAGTGCGAGTCGAAGCGAGACTTACTCGATCGAACGCATCGAGCGCGTTAACGTGAATTTATATGGGATTGTTTTAGTGTAAACGTTAGCAACTAGACGGCGCTGCTTCAATCCCCGCTGCTGCATTCTTAACGCGACCTTACTATTTACTACATAGAAGCGGAGCTGAGTGCAGCAGAGATGTGTTTTTTTTTCCATTGATCTTCAACCATCACAACATTCAACGTACCTATTTTGAGCTACGTCATTAATCAATCTAACACATCTTCAGCTTGGTCCCTTTTAGCTCCACTTCTTCTTTGGGTCTAAGTTATGGCCGAAATTAATAACATACTTATCGAGATGTGTCAATCCAAGCATAAAATGTAGCTATTTTACAACTCATAAACGTATTAAAGGTTGGAAGTTGGCATTTTACAGTACCTTTTTTCTGATTCACTATTAATTCACTTATTGCAACAACAAAAAAACATTGAAGGATTGGCAATTATCCCAATAGATGGGCAATTAATTTCGAAACAGTATACTAAGACGACGAGCGACTTTGTCTCCTCTACTTTCATTTATTTGAAACAGAAAGGCTCTACTGACGCGCTATCTAAAAACGTACAATATCAACCATGTCATAGTATTATATAGTTGATATATTATAACGGAACTCTACTCTCCATCCGATTTGCAAATAGGTAAATCTAGGGTCATCATCAGCCGAGCAGCAAGACGCAGGAGCTCGCGTTTCGTGGCTAGCACTCGGCCTGTGACTTGTGTTTGCGATTCACATCACAGTCAGAGTTCTAGCTACGCGGCGCGGCAATCGCACTGGGACTACATCCCACATTCATCGGACTCTGTTAATGTGTAAACGTCTATTATTATGTATTTCGGTGTGTCGGATAAGGAGGCGCGTTCTCAGGATATAGGACTTAAGGGTTTTTGATCACTACACCGTAGCATACCTTAATTTCTCGGGTCTGGGTGTTGTAGTATACCGTAGCATACCTTACATGTCTTTACCCAGACCGGGTGTTGTGGTACCACCATTCCGTCTGATTTCCATGGCACAAGTGTATTTGCTACTTTACTTTGGGATCGGAGCAATGTATGTGATTGGTGTCCAATTTTTATTTATACCGTGAACATACGTGCTAGGGACGTGTCAGGCCAAAAATATACTTTGTATAATTACTTGTATTAAAAACTTGCCTACTACACCGTTTCGTCACCGACCGACACCGTCGCGCGCCATTCACGGAGCGTGAAAACACCGGCAAAATACGTTCTCTCTCGCTCTCTCTCCATATAACCAGAAATCTGTCAATCCGTTTAGTAGGCAAGGTAGAGCGTATCATGTTGTTTTTTGTGCCTGACACGTTCCTAGCACACTCATGGTATGGTACGGTGCAGTGGAAAAAAACCTTTATAATAGAGCTCGTCGCCTCGTTAAGGGTTCTTGAACTTCGATCAAGTTAGCAGAACCAATAGCTGGTAAGGACTAACAAAATTAATAATTAAGAACATTTTAACAGAGGTTCTAAAAAACATTGGTTTATCTGTATTGGTTTGTAAATATAATGGGTTTGAGGAAATGTTACGTCCCTGAACGTGTCTCAATAATGATGTCAACTCGCATGCTTTTGTTTGCTACATCGTCATTCCATCTTCATTAAACGGCTTGATGACTACCACTAACATGTCTGTGATTTTTAAGTGTATATTTATATTATGTCGATTCACACCGAGCATAGCTGAAACGATAAATTGATAAATAATTTCGTATATACTGCGTTTCTTCGCTTGCTGTGTATCGATCCTAACTTGTGTCTAACGGGAAAAATGTAACGCCCATCATTCACTTTTAATGACATTTATTCATTTCATATCTGCACTTTCATTGTACATCAACCACAAATTTTAGTCAATAAAATTCTGTAAATAATTAAAAAAAAATGACGAACAAATGGATGTCAAATTTTATTTCGAGCCAGCCAGTAGTTTCACAGTTTAGTTTGAACTGAATAAAGACCTGTTCAAACACCAAGGCCTTGACTCGAAATTTAAATTGGAATCGCACAAAACACTCGCCGCACGGACTTAATTCGTGTACATGAATAAGGCTAAGTTCAGACGATCGCGCATCAATGTGCGCACATGCTTAGGGCGCGTTTCCACAAAAGCGAAGCCGAGTGGAGCCGAACAGAGATATGTAAATATTGACCAACGACAATGATCAAAATACATAACACATTTTGCTCGTTCTATTTTGAGCACCGTCAATGGTCACACATCTTTGCTCAGTTCCGGCTCAGCTTTGTTGTCATGGAAACGGAGTCTGACACGCGTAAAGGGATTCCTCATCATTATATTCTTTCTTTCTTTCTTTCTTGTAATTAATTATTCAATTGTACGAGTGATCTAAAGATGCGATTTTTCAATAATGCGGTTTTACTCATTAGGATAAATAATATATGTAAAACGTTACATAAACCTCTTTATAAGAGTAATACTTAAAACGATTTTTGTATAAGTAGTAATACAATTTTATCTTCTTTGTCTTTTTAATACATTCCATATATAAATTATTAGCAATAATGATTATCTTTGCAGGAAACATGATTTTTATAAACAGATCTTATCTGGATATTTGATAATCGATTAAAAACATCAATTGATGAAATTGAAATTTTTGATAATTGTGAAACATCACTTTTTTAAATTTCCAAAAATTGTCCATCCGGCAATGGTCATATTGGTCTATCTAATAAAAAAATCAGAGTATAAATCATAACGCAATCACGGCACCACCAATACCACCACCACAATCACTAGTATAAGTTCCTCGGGGCCGGGCGGGGCCGGGGCGGCGGGCGGGCGGCGCGCGCTGCGTCCCGTGCGGCTGCAGTGCGCATGTAGCACCATGGGATTCAGCTCACGGCGCCCGCCACTAACAGCGATCATCTACTAATCTGCGGCTCGCGGCTAACGGCTAACTCGCCACCACCACTAATACATCCGCGACCACTAATCGTAGGTTAAGGTTTTAACATCTTTGTTGTACGTCTGTTTTGTGATCGAAAGAGGCTGACTACGTTGTGTTTGGTTTGTTTATGTGAGCGTCACCTCTTTCGTTCACGCGACGTGTTGCGTTGAAACTTGCAACTATAGATCGGCCGCTCAAAGAATGCCTTTTGACTAGTTCCAATTTTTGATGGCTTGTGTTTAGAAATTAAAATTATGAAAAAAAAACCAGAAGATTGACATTGACAAGACATTGCTTCTATAATATTTTCTGTCATAATAATTGAAAACTTCATAAGCATTCTTTGAGTGGCCTCTCTTTAACTGCAGTTGCAGAGATTCCACTCACGTTTACACGGGGAATGCCATTCCCCGTGTAAACGAAAGCGATGACGTGTGACTTCACTCGATGTAAATATGATGATAGTATTGATATAATTTTGATGATAGAATTCATATTGCTAATTTAACGTTCGAAATTAAAGAGAAGCTACACTGTTCGTACTAATCATTAAATACAACGACCCATAATGCTTTATGGGTCGTTGAGTCATTTTTAATAGCTTTTACGTTTTCAAGTTCTCAACATTTGCATCATTTGATTCACTCAGAAATGTGTACAGAACACTATAAAACTGATATTACCACAATTGCGTTCTCTCGTCAAAATTTGCCAATATCAAGTCACGTCAGATTTACAACTCTGTATATTACAAGTCAAGAAACATGATTAGTTTCCCGTGATATCTAAACCGTAACACTTTTCTTAATATGATTTTTTAAAATAGTTCTGACCTATTAACATCTATCTAATCATTCTAATATTTTATTCGACTCATTGAAAATAAACTAAACATGTCTTTGCTTCACCTGTATAATTGGCAAGAAGGGTGCATTGTGTTTGTTTTGTCCTTAATTTTTTGTTAGTGTATTATACATGTTGGTGGAGGGTGATTTTCTATTCTATTGTAAGTGGTATCACGCACTGACTATGGTGAAAAGTTTACATGACTTATCAAAGCACTACACATGTGCTCATAATATCTTTTCTTTCTTGTATAACGTCAAGACCCTTGGCCGCTTGAAATTATCATTCCTTCGCATCATGTGGTCTCTCGTATCATGTGGTAGTTATTATGTAGTAGTATACCATTATTATGTAATGTAATGTAACATGGACCTTATGGCCCGTATGTTCTGAGGGTCTAGTTTGAGTTTTTTCACGCTTGTTCGATTGCGTGCGCATTAGAATTTTCTATGGAAAAGTATGAGCGCCAACTACCTCAATTTTATATTTCCCATACAAAATGTGAACGTGAGAGAAGAAACTCATACTAGGCCCCCTGGAATCTGTACAGAACCCCTGATGCATTGTGCATACTATTGTTTACATGATCATGATTTATAGTTTACAAATAATAATCGTCAGTGCGTAAAATCACAATTTTGTTAATTGTATTTTGCCCGTATTATTCCGTCATTTATCGTTTTTGTTCTATGTAAGTAGGTTTGGCTATTTATAAAATATCTTTAATATGTTATGTAGCTTAATATTTTTTTTTAATGTTTGTCCCTAAATACGTGTTGAGAAGCTTTTCATCGCTGGGGTATGTGACCGGTAAGAGAGGGTGGATATCAAAACGTTGTTGTATATGTTTGTTTAGTAGATTGATGTATGTCTACCAATCTACTCTTACCTCCTTATTCATAATAACGCAAACAGTCGTAGACCTGTTTTACTTTTAATTATTTCACTGTTTTGTCTCGTTCTTTCTTGGCGCTGTCATTATTTGACAGAAAGTGTCAAAACAGTGTAATAGCTAATAGGTTTATTAGACTGTTCAAGTTATTATGAATGAGCCTGTTACTCTTCACATATCTCAGGCGGTGAGTGGCTTGTCCGCGCGCGTTATAGGCCATCATAACTTAGCGGCGCGGGTGTCGGTTTCAGAAGCGCTGGAGCTGGAGCCGTTCCTGGCGCTGGAGCCGCCGATGTCTGCCACAGACTACGGGTTCTGCCTCGACCACGACGAGGGGCTCTCGGAGCTGTTCGACTTCGAGTTCTAACGGTTGGCAACCCTGCCGCCAGTTGTACCAACTCTGTGCTGATGTATGGAGTCTAGTAGAGGCACGCCGTGGCGAGTGCCGAAAGTACCCCACCCCTGCAGTTGCACGAACTCGGTTGCTAGAGACGGACTGTGGTACCTTATTGAAATTTTACGTTCAATGACTATTTAATTCCTTCAATGTTTCTTATACATAAAAATTCATGTAACTTGTTCAGTCACTGCATTTTGTTTTTGAACTTCAGTGTTGAACATTTCTCAGTGCTGTCAAATATGGACATGTTACAATTTATTTGTTCAAAAAGATCTGTGAAAATCTCTAATGATAGTAATATTTGGTGGTTATGAATAATGAGCAGATTACATCATCTATAACAGATCTTTGAATATTTAAGTGTATAAAATGAGACAGAGTAGAGTGCTCTGTCTCAGAAATAACACAAAAAATATTTTCTATAAAGGGGTAGTAATATTCTTTGTTTTACATGCTCTCAACTTTATTACACCTTATTTGAGTTGGTGTGTTTTCACATTGTTTAAATATTATAAAATCAGAATAAAAAGCTACAATGGAGGTTCAAGACTAAAGTATTTGATCGCATGTATTTTTAATATTGTGACAATACACACATTACTATTTGTTTGAAATTGATAGAACTTGTTGCATATTTCCGTTTTTAGTTTTACTAAACTGATGAGCCTATAAATAAGAGCATACCTTTGGTAAATTGTTTACTCTATTTTTTTCTTATAAGTAGTCAAGATTATGTTTGTACCGTAACTGATACCGATGTTTGAAGAAACCGTTTAAAACATTTTATTTGTGATCTTCAACTTGATAACTTCTCCCAGCATAGGTTGTAATAAGTTCCTCGTGCAATGTAAATTACGGAGGATTCACGTTCCATAACAATGAAATTAAACTACATAACGCCTGTCCTAGACAACTCTACATACCTACCCTCGGATTACTTTTATAATTTACAACCAAACGTTACAATGAATTGTTTGTGGTCTAGACAAAGACGTACAAAAGGATAGGCACGTTACACACTAACATTAAAGCATTTTAAAGTGGCGCATGTACGAACGTATAGTTGTGTATTACGACACTAAGCGCTAATAGAGACAAATGTTGGGTCATACCTGTTGATAGAAAGAGATAAATATATAACATTCGTTACGGACTGATTGCTACTGAGCGCTCATTGGCGCGAGCGCGTGACATTACGCTCTTATAGCCTAATGTCAGCCATTGCCAAATTATGGTAAAGACTAAATACGTATTTCGTGTTTTAATACTTTTTAATGAAAAAACTATACTTATGAATGTAATGACACGTTTTTCTTGTCTCTAACAGTTGCAGTGTAATTGGTACTAATCCTAAACACACAGGAAGGCATTTTTACCAGAAAACGACAAATAATTTAAGGCGCGTTAAGTCATAAAGAGGTGACGTGCCCAACTGAATGCACTCCGGGCAATTACCTGCCTTTTGTGTAGCCATTTTCGAGCGCATACGTCGTGTCTATAATTTTTAAAAACATCTTATGGTCTTAGTGACTCATCAATGATAAATATTTTTTTAAGTAAATTATTTTGTGTATATGTTTTAGGGTATGATGGGACTGACGTACTTTTATGTAATAGTCCCTTAATAAAATAAAGAATAAAAAAAAAAAAAAACTTATGGTCCAGATTGATTAATAACGTGAATCCTTCGTGAGGGTACGAGTCGCAACGCGGAGGGGGGCGCGCGGCGGCCCCCTTGTACATAGTCTCGCTCAAATCGCGGGGGCCCGCCGCGCCTGTACATATTAACACGTAATGAACGGTGATATCTTAGCGGCCTTCGATTTTACTTGTAAAGCTAGCTCTAGTGTACCGTCGTAATAACACTCGTGCCGTTTCGACGGCAATCGTTTGCGAACGCGACTTTCCGTTTTGTCACACTTGTTTGCCAAATATTTAGTCGATACCTGAGTTTGACATATTTAAGTTTTATTATTGGATCGTTTAGTTGAACGTTGTAAATAGCTCCGGGGCCGAACGGGGTCGCGGCGAACGACCGTATATTTTTATTCCGATATGATTTGATTGTGTAAGTACAAAATGGCAGGCAACCGACTCTGTTGCAGTGTCTCCAGATCGTATTACAAAAAGACGTCCATTTAAATCGTATGTACAAACGACGCGTTGCGTGAGGATGAAATTCGCGCCTTGTTGTTGTTTAGTAAGATTCGCCGGCCGAAGCAATATTTTAGAATCACTTTTTTACATAATAGGCTCGATATAGTTGCAAGATTCATCTGGATTCACTGCCATATTGTATAATAAGTACATCGCCGACGTTCGCGCTTCTCCGTTCCGCCCGATCGGATAGTGTACAGCACAAACGTCATTGTAAAAACCTATTAATAAGTGCATATCAGATAATTTTAATGTTAGCGTTAATTTGGAGGGTTGGGAGAGCGGCGGGCGAGGCGCGGTGCGGCAGCCGGGACGGGCGCTGTTCTATGGAATCTAAATGCACTATGTCGTACCTGTATGTATGTCTTAATAAGACTATTATACATTTACACACGTATACAGGGTGTTTGGAAGAAGGGTGCAAAGCCTTGAGGAGGTGTTATATAGACCATCTGAAAAATTCTAAGGCAAAAATATGAGCCTGTTATTTTTTAGGGTTTTTTTTCTAAATTTTTTGCACTAATATCTCAAAATTGGTCATTTATGTGTTAATAACTTCTAGTTTAAGCGGAAATGCCATTTTTTCTAATAATTAAGTAGGACATTTTAGCTTAAACTAGAAGATATTATCACTTTATTGAACAATTTTATAAAATCCCTCATGATCCCCAATCCAAATATCCTCATAATGTTCTAGACGGTCTATTGTAACACCTTCTCAAGGCTTTGCTACCTTCTTCCACACACCTTGTATACCTGTAGGAAATTCTGGATAGGAGGAAATTGATTTGAATTGATACACATTCGTGACCATTGCATCCCTAGTTAGTTTATTATCGTTACGGTTTTTTTCTATATTAAATGTGTTCAGGTTTAGATAGCAAAGTGAACGCGGCTTCCATAGAACAACCCTTGTTTGCAATAAATCCTAAATGTAGTTTATATAATTTTATTTTCAAATTGAGACTTTGAAACGTATTGGATGATTCTGCGAGCAGAATATAACGCACAGACTAAATTGCAAAGCATTGTAAAGTATACATTGTAGTAACACTGTTGAATTATGTTGCATGAGATTCTCGCAAGGACGCTTTAATACGCGAAACTATCCGCCAGACCTCCCTTTATAGTATTAATTTCATGTTAATTTATTTAAAACCTAATTGCATTTTATTTAGGGTAGGTCGATCCTGTGAGATCGCTTCCCAAGGGGAACTCGTTATGCACAGAACGTCGCGTTTTAGACGATACTACTGAATGAAATTAAATCTGTGAATGAATTTATAGACGCATTTTTGTTTCGATATCGTTAACGATTAAGTTTTATTCTTGTGTTTGATAGTATTTAATTATTATTTCGTTTTAGTTCTTGCATCGTGTCACTAAAGCTTGTACCGATTTGTATAATAAGTGCAACGAAATTGGACAAGCTTTTGTGATGTTTGTCAAAAACAATTCGCTCAGTGCGGCGGGCCTGTGTGTCGCAGCGAGAAGCTACACTCAGTGGCTCAACTAATAAGCGACGTTTCATTAAGTTGTATACAAAATTGTTTGTGACATAAATTCTGGGGCCAAACGTACGAGAAAAGGAAGTACAAATTAAACAAGAGTTTTCTCGTAATTTAGTTTAAGGTTTTACGCTACTTTCATTGTTGACATCGATCGACGCTTTGTTTGTAACGCGGCAAAGATTTGGAGTTCCCGATGATGAGACTGGAAAGAGTACCCCAACTCTGTCGCACTATTTATTGTTTTCTTTCTCTATTCTGTCTTGGTGAATAATTTGTTACAAAATATAATCGGTTCCGATCTATCGACTGCGTGAAGTAATAAAACAGGGGTTCGCTTATCACTTTTGTTATATTTTTTATGAATCTGGAATGAAAAATCAAAAAAGAAATGTACATACATACACTAATATAGTTTGGGAACATTGTACACAGAAATAGATGTCATAAATTCTGTCATGAAGTGTAAATTTATGTGATGGCAATAAAGTGTATTTGTAATACATTCTTTTGTGGAAATTTTCTATTTGTAGCATTTTGTACGAAAAATTCAAATACCGATATAATTGTCACCCAAACAAAGGAATAATTAATTGTGTTTCTATACCGTCTAATGTGGTTTATTTTAGCACATGTTTACGATTTTTATCGTGATGGGTGAGATCGGCAATTACATTACTATAGAAAGTGAAATGTCAAGTTACTAATACGAACTCCGAATGTTTCAATTGTAAATGTAAAGGATTTAGTACACTGGATGCGGTCTGCGGTCCGGTCTATACAAAATTGCCCGCATACAGTTAATACTATACGGACCGAACGTAGACCGCAACTAGTGTACCAAATCCTTAAACATTTTATTGGGTCCTATTTGCGAATAATATAGTTTGAAAAAATAAAATCCTTAGTGGACTTAGCTTAAAAGATCTTAGATAATTTCAAAATTTTAATGACCATTGTAATGTGGTTTATGTTTTTTTTTGTATAACTTTATCAAACAGGCACCTCATGTTACGCTTACATAGTCATACCTGCCAGTATTGTATTGAATTGTCATGTGATATTAAGATTTGGCATACTGGTTGCGGTCTTCGGTCCGGTCTGTGTAATATTCACCTCATGCGGGCAATTTTGTATGGACTCGACAGCAGACCGCTACCAGTGTGCCAAATCGTTAACGGAGCCAGAGCAGAAACACACAAAACTCGCCAGTAGCATTTTATGAATCAATTATTTCTACCATCAATCAAATGATTTCAATACTATGGTCGAAGTTTGGTATTTGTGCTAGTGAGTAATGAACTGTTACAACGATTGTAGCCGAAATAGAAGTTATCGCGTCGTTCCGGCGGTCCACAGGGTCATAACGTAGTATCAGACAATATTAATTGTTGTTTCCATTCGTGTTGTTTTCCGTGCGACGTCTGACGGATCTCACAGAATTAGGCAAGCTTCGAAAGATTTGGCACACTATTTACGGGCTGCGGTCTAATTGCCCGCATACGGTCAATATACAGTTCGGACCGCAGACCGCAACCAATGTGCCAAATCCTTTAAACTTCAGTTGAGTTCCCGGTCTTTACTAAACTATGTACTTATGTATATTTTGTTGTGTAGACATGTTGCTTCTTGACATGGACTTAGTAAAAGTATTGTCAATGAATGGGTTGTATTCGAAATGTTATATGTTACGAAACTGAACACAGTGCTATAATGAAAAATAAGACTTTTTGATGGCATGTTTTTGTGTAATACTATTTCTGGGTTATAAATATGAAAATTGAAGGTGCAATGTTAAATATTGTATGTATTTATGGAGTGAGGCTCGAAGGACGCATTGTTGGAGTCTGTCCGGTTCCGTTTATTTGTGTTGGAAGACTGAGGTTGATTATTCCAGTTTCGACGAACGTGCGAGTTATTTGTTGATTGAATTTAAATATAAAGTCATATATATAGTTAGGTTATATTTTTTAATAAATATAATATTGAGATATGTAATATACAAAATGTCTTTCCTTTTTATCCCCTCTATTGTTAGATTGAATCTTAACTGACTAGTATGTGGCCTGTCATTATTCTAAACAAGTCTAGATTAATAAAAAATATGTTCTAACACAAGATAAAAACTTAAAACAACAATATTCACGTTTAATTACTGGCATGTTTTTACAAACCATTCGTTTTTAAGAGTAACTTAGTCTCTTCTATTGTTGTTCTTTATTATTACAATAAAGATAATTTGACTATCGTATTTTTATACGAGAATTGGGTTACTGGCGGGTCTCGAACTCGCTAATATAAGTAAAAAAAAGGCCAAGAGATTTTTTATGTAAATTACCTTGTTTTGAGAAAGTTAAGTTAAATTCTACAGAGTTCCAATTCTTTATAAAAGCAGATGCAGAGGGTTTGATACCAGTCACCCTTTTGTATGCGCTTGTTGAAAGAGTCTGACGGATAGCTGAATTTGTGTCTTAAAATAGTCACACACCACCCCTCACCCAGGGCACATGATATGCTTGTTGACCCTCAATCCTTTATGAACTGGTCAAGCGGGAAGTTTCTGAAGGAGTTACTCCAGATGTCGGTGAAGGCGGTGCTGACGAGGTCGTTGATGAGCGGCCGGATCACCGCGAAGCCCGGCTTCCACGCCACGTTGATGACGCGGTCCAGCATACGTTCTGGAATGTTGACATAACAAATATAAGAGCGCACTTATATAGGGCAGGTACCTACTAGACATTTGGTATGAGAAATAAAGATACGAATGCTACTATGAAAAACAATGTTATATTTGCTGTCAACAAAATATTGTGGTATTTTGGCTTAGTGGAAGTAAGTGGATTCCCTAATTCAGTTAACATTGGCACGAAACCCTCAGTGCGCGAGTCCGGGTCGCACTTGGCCAGTTTTTACTTGAATGTACGGACAACAGCACGTCAAGGCAAACATTGCGGTATCTTGTGCAGTTGCATTAAGGGCTAGTTTCCATCAAAAGTGGGTAACCTAATGTGCTGTCGACTGTACAACTTAACAATCGATCGGCTGATTTTGGTTTGTCTGATTATTACTAAAGAAGCAAAGCACCTTTTGTAGATCCTTACCCAATATGCCGTTGCCTCTCAGCAAGTTTCCGACGTGTATCTCCATGTCACCTATATGGTCAACTTCCACGTGCACGTCGACGCCTGCGCCGTTGCGCTTGATGCGAGTAGTTTGTGAGTAGTCACGAAGGGTCATGTTCCACCGGCCTGTCCGCATTACGCCTAGCCCGAAAGCGTCGCCCTGAAAATTAGATATTAAAATGTTGACCATAATTCAAGATAGATACTCGACAACATACGTTAATTGAGGTGTACATCCGGCCGTCTGAGCCAGGCTTCTATAGAGATCTTGCATATCTAGGCTTATAAGGAATCGTTAGTGACGCTGATGTATCCAGATTTCATCGTTTGTGACGCAATAGTTTTCTTGGAAAATCAAAAAAACTAGGCTCAGACAGCCAGAATTTCGCATTTTCTGACTTTCCAGATCTCAACTATCAGAGGGTTTCAGGTCGCTGTTTCTTGTAAAATGTGATGTGACGCGTTAGTGACGGTCATCCGAAGTAGTTTCATCCATTTTAATCCAGTACTTTTTGAGAAATCGTGATAAACGTGTGGCTCAGACAGCCTGATATCCGGTCGTCTGAGCCAACTTGTTTTTCTCTATATTTCACGAAATGTTACGTTTCGGACAAATGTTTTTAGGTTTTACTGATGTGACGACGTTAGTGACAGCTCTCGACCAGATTTGAACCTTCGTGACGCACGCGTTTTGGAGAAATTGAGAAAAAACTGCTGGCTCAGACAGCCGGATGCTGGCTGTCTGAGCCACCCAGTTCTACCACTTCCAGGTGTTGTACGAAGCTAAAAACTCATCTAATCTGATGTGACGCGGCCTCTAAGTACAAAAAATCGTAAGTGACGGCTCTATATGCCGCCAATCAAAAGTTATAAGCATTTCAAATGTTTTCCATACATCGATGCATTTGGGTGGCCACACTTCGCACTCTTTATGGAAACGGAAAGACAATTTAGTAGAAAATGTAAGCTAAAGCCCCTCATATCAAAGCGGATGCTTTCTCCTGCTATTTAAATATTTAATTACGTAGTCAATAACTACGCCGATGAAGGAAAATATGTTAATTATTTATGGTCTCAGGTATTCCAAGGAAAAAAATCGTTAGATTACTATTTATTTGAAAACAACCGCTCGTTTATCGAAGGTACTACAATATTAGAGAATTTTGGTAAGGTACATACTACTTACATATGTATTACTCGACTCTTCCCACGTGATTTTACGGCCCACTTGGGACAAGATGCAAAAACTCAATATAAATACTAACTTAATCCTGCAAGTCGTTTCCTTTTTTGTTTGGATGGAAAACTTAGTAATTCATTGACTCGTCCTACCATGCCTATATAATATTTGGGATGAAATGCAGAAAAGCGAAGATATATTACATTCTGCAGCTCGTCCTGAGTAATTCTTAAACTTTCTAATCGTTTAAAAGGAGGCTTTTATTTTTATTTCTAGTTTAAAGAGATGATCTTACCAAGATTATCAGACCATGTACATTTGTACAGGCTCATATTTTATTCACCATTTCAAAAATCAGGAATATGCTATCAAGTTAAAGAAAATATGTTAAATAAGAACATTAAAACACTTTTTAATCACTGTTAATTCGACATACAAGATAGCGTCAGACGAAAAAGTAGACATTTACAGTGATGACAGTTGCTGAAAAAAAATCCGCACTACTGATTAGTGACTGATGTACTGACAAGGAAACCTGCACTTACGAAGTTAATCATTAAAAAATGCATTTAAAGAAATTTATGGTGATAATATTGGGCTAGTTATACTAAAAGGGGGCACAAAGACTTATGACAACATCAGGCATGTTTTGACGTGAGCTCCAGACTCAGACCTCAGTAAGCAGAGCAGTATTTAGTTTAACTACTTACTACTTTTACTAGGCGTAGTCAGCGTTCTCTTGAAAAAAGCTAGGCTCCAGGCTGACTAGGCATACTCAGCGCTTTGCACTTACTTTTTTACTCGGCGTTTAGATAGCTGTTTACTGATAATTCTGATATCACCCAACATCTAAGAATTACCATGTGGAAGTCTCCTGTTATTGATATTTTAGTCAATAAAAAAGTTATTTTACGAATTGTTTCTGGTGTAGCATTTATACAAATAGTAGTTCATCAATTCATCCCATACATGTCTACAGCTTATTTTGGACGAGATGCATATAATTTAATCAAATGATTTTTAACGTCTTTTAATGTAATCAAAAAGTTAAAACTATCAATATGAGTATAATCAAAAAAAAAAACAATAATATTGTTACAAAAAAGTTAAAAGAATTTTGTTGTGTGAAAGGAAACCCTTTTAATGATTACAAAGTAAAATATAATATACATCTGATAAAACAATTTTAGTCAAATGTGAATAATACTCCTCGTAAATAGGTATACTATACTCGTCATAAAATCAATAAAGTCTACGAACTAAGTAAAAATCCACGAGCACATTACTTATATCATTGCTTTATTAAAATAAAATAATTATTACTTGTCCTATGAACATAAACTTTAAAAGAAGATAAACGCTACAACCTGTGGTAATAAACATGACAGGTCCAAAACGAAATATATGTTTTTCATTTTATTTCATTATTTTCGTAAGTTGGTTTCTACGCACCTTTCTTACCGCCATATCCATTGTTACTTACTTACATTTTTATTTATTATGTACCTATACATTTTGTAACATACATATTTAAACTTTCTTGTAAAATTCAACAACAATCTTTTGGGCCATAAAAATAAATGATATTAAGTGGATGATTTCATTCCATCCTGCATAATTTTATAGTCTATCTATATATTTTTATATATATGATCAGCCATTTGACCACTATCACAACTGGTGGTAAGTGATGATGTCGTCGAGGATTGGTCATATCTAATCAGTAATAGCGTAATCATTCTCCTTTTGAAAATGCCCAAATTAAGGGTTTCGGGAACACCTCAGCCGGTAGCGCATTCCATTCGTTATTCCCCCGCATCAGAAATATTGTTCGAACAAAGATGGACACAAAGATGGCGCGCGTCTCGTGTTCCGAAGGTGAAATAGAAATAAGGCTGGCTTAGTAATTTTTGTTCGTAATAATAATAAGCGGTCCCAGAGAACTGCGTTTCACCTTCTGCGCTGTTTTATGGTTATTATTTTGCACCCAAAAAAGCAGGAGACGATTTGCATAATGATTAAAAATAATTATTGCATCTTGTCCCAAATGGGCCGTAAAATATAGGACGAGTTAAGGAATGAGTACTTAGTATGTATTTAATACCGAAAAAGTCTTATATTGTAGTAACCAGCTGGAGCTAGTGATTATTTTTAAATGAAGAGTAATTTTAAAACCTGGAATACCCCATACATCATTAACATATTTTCCTTCATCGGCGTAGTTATTGACTACGTAATTAAATATTTAAATAGCAGGAGAAAGCATCCGCTTTGATATGAGGGGCTTTAGCTTACATTTTCTACTAAATTGTCTTTCCGTTTCCATAAAGAGTGCGAAGTGTGGCCACCCAAATGCATCGATGTATGGAAAACATTTGAAATGCTTATAACTTTTGATTGGCGGCATATAGAGCCGTCACTTACGATTTTTTGTACTTAGAGGCCGCGTCACATCAGATTAGATGAGTTTTTAGCTTCGTACAACACCTGGAAGTGGTAGAACTGGGTGGCTCAGACAGCCAGCATCCGGCTGTCTGAGCCAGCAGTTTTTTCTCAATTTCTCCAAAACGCGTGCGTCACGAAGGTTCAAATCTGGTCGAGAGCTGTCACTAACGTCGTCACATCAGTAAAACCTAAAAACATTTGTCCGAAACGTAACATTTCGTGAAATATAGAGAAAAACAAGTTGGCTCAGACGACCGGATATCAGGCTGTCTGAGCCACACGTTTATCACGATTTCTCAAAAAGTACTGGATTAAAATGGATGAAACTACTTCGGATGACCGTCACTAACGCGTCACATCACATTTTACAAGAAACAGCGACCTGAAACCCTCTGATAGTTGAGATCTGGAAAGTCAGAAAATGCGAAATTCTGGCTGTCTGAGCCTAGTTTTTTTGATTTTCCAAGAAAACTATTGCGTCACAAACGATGAAATCTGGATACATCAGCGTCACTAACGATTCCTTATAAGCCTAGATATGCAAGATCTCTATAGAAGCCTGGCTCAGACGGCCGGATGTACACTAATTGAGCGACTTGTGGCGCTAATTAAAATAAGAGCAGCCTGAAGGTTTTCTACGAAGTAAATGTATACTTAGGTATTTGTGAAGTCCTGTTATCCGCACGGATAGAAGTATGAAAAGAAGAAGTAAACTTATCTTAATGTCTTGGTGTAAGAAATATAAAACTTGCCTTAAATTCGTAGTCTCCATACAACCATTTTTCAGGGAAATATTGTGAGTAAATAATGCGCTTATTGTCCCAATCAGTCCTGAAAAATAGATAGTCATGAAAGGCTTGATAACGTTTTGGTAACGAGGGCTTTAAACTTAAGGTAAACTTAACGATAAACTCATTACTTGGAACTAAAACTTAGAACTTAGAAGATTTTATGCGGGCAACTGCTTAGCTTTGGGTTTAATGTAGACATTCTTACTTATACTTGGTGACAGTAGATGTAGTCCAGCCTCGCTCGTACACATCGCGGAGCGTGAGCGTGAAGCCCATGCCTCCGATCGCTCTTGACTGCTTCACCTCTCGCGCGAAGTGAGGGTCGAACGGCGCCACTCCCATTTCGGGAATTCCTGTGAATTCAATACATTAATTAAGAATAATAATAATCCCTCTAGCCGATTTCGACTACAGTGGCCAGTCACAACGACTAACTGACTGCGTGGGACATATTATAGTGCACAAGTGTGCGCGCAAATTCTCTATTCCTTTCACTCTCATAACCCGATGGGGCAGCAAACTGACGAGACCGGAGAGAGATCACGCGCAGGACCAACGGTTTTACGTGATTTTCCGAGGCACGGGGGTGAAACACCGCCAACTTCCAATCTCCGGGCTACCCTAAGAATTTCTGATCAGAAAAACCCAGGTATATATTTTTGTCCCGACCCGGGGATCGAACCCGGGACCTCTGGCACAGTCGTCGCTTTAAAGTGCGACCTTCTTACCGCTGCACCACCGAGGCAGTCGTCATACATTAATTAGTTAGACTGTGACGATGATGGCAGCAGTTGTATTCTGCCGGCTATGCTTATACAGGGTGGTCTAAGTAGTGACGTCAATAAATTTTTTTTAGATTCCTCTCACCTGGGGGTATCCGAAAATACCCCATGTATGTTCCGCGATTTTTTGTAGTTTTCGAGTTATGATTTTTTTTGTGTTTTTTTAATATTCTCTACCCGCGAGGATTCAAAAATTCATATCTTTTTTTCTATTATGTATTTTGCAATGATTTTTTTTGTGCCGTGGTCGTTGTTAATGCTGTCTTAATAATAAAAATAATGCATCTTTTTAAACTTACTAAAAGGCACTAAAAAAAAACTTGAAAGTTCGAACTCTGATTTTTATTAGGATTTAATCAAAAATTCTACTTCAATTTAAAAATACAAAAAGTAGTTTTCATAGCTTCTGCTTAGGTTTAAAAACTTTGCGGGGTCCTAAGCTCCTAAGATCATTTAAAAAAAATGGTACTTAGTTGGCCTTTTTTTGTTGTAATCGGCCTTCGAAGGCGGATAGGCTAAAAATCGTTGAAATAAAATTAAAGCGTTAAAAATTCTTTTATCTACTTTTTATCACTCATATGGTAAGTTTAAGTTAAAAATGTGATTAAAAGTCAATTTTAACTTAAAATCCTGTAAAATTACGGTAGCTCGTGTTATTTAACAATAATTTCGGTCTCAGTAAATTTTATGTTTCAAGTTGTGATGTTTGTGAAATAGTCGCGCACATGCCATCGGGTAGCAATGGGACCGGTTTTTATCTGCTACATGACCCGCTCTTTGTGCTAAGACTGTCTTAACACGCGCGATGGCAAGAAACGACTAAAATAAAAATGTACCTTTGAACAGAATAGCACAAAGAGCGGGTCATGTAGCAGATAAAAACCGGTCCCATTGCTACCTGATGGCATGTGCGCGACTATTTCACAAACATCACAACTTGAAACATAAAATTTACTGAGACCGAAATTATTGTTAAATAACACGAGCTACCGTAATTTTACAGGATTTTAAGTTAAAATTGACTTTTAATCACATTTTTAACTTAAACTTACCATATGAGTGATAAAAAGTAGATAAAAGAATTTTTAACGCTTTAATTTTATTTCAACGATTTTTAGCCTATCCGCCTTCGAAGGCCGATTACAACAAAAAAAGGCCAACTAAGTACCATTTTTTTTAAATGATCTTAGGAGCTTAGGACCCCGCAAAGTTTTTAAACCTAAGCAGAAGCTATGGAAACTACTTTTTGTATTTTTAAATTGAAGTAGAATTTTCGATTAAATCCTAATAAAAATCAGAGTTCGAACTTTCAAGTTTTTTTTTAGTGCCTTTTAGTAAGTTTAAAAAGATGCATTATTATTATTATTAAGACAGCATTAACAACGACCACGGCACAAAAAAAAATCATTGCAAAATACATAATAGAAAAAAAGATATGAATTTTTGAATCCTCGCGGGTAGAGAATATTAAAAAAACACAAAAAAAAATCATAACTTGAAAACTACAAAAAATCGCGGAACATACATGGGGTATTTTCGGATACCCCCAGGTGAGAGGAATCTAAAAAAAATTTATTGACGTCACTACTTAGACCACCCTGTATGTTCAAGCCGCTGGAATGACAGCTGTGCGTGGGTGGATCCACCATTCGACTTTATCTACAACAAGCGCATTTTAATGCATACTCCTTGCAGTCAGTCGCTGTAGAAAACTGTACGTAGGGGTTGAAATTAATAAAATTATTTTGCTTTAAATTTCCGCTAAGCGACGCCGGCGCAGGCAACTAAAAACACGAACCGTCACCGCGTTTAGTATTAGTTTAGGCAAATGCAGGATGCACCACCCGCCCTCTCTCAATACGCATGCGGCACAGCTGATGCAATTATTAGTATACGGAATCGTCGTACTAATCGTCGCTGAGCGGAAATTTAAAGCAAAATAATTTTATACATTTCAACTTAATAATGGATTTCCGCAAAGTAACGCCTGATTCCATTAATTATGTACGTAGGGGAGCCTATGATGTTCAGCAGTGGACGTAATTTGGCTAATGATAATGATTTTGGATAGTCAAAGAAATTTTATGCAAGTAAGACGAGATATTTTTGAAACGTGGAACTCACCTACTTTGAAGTATGGCCGGAGCTTGTTGAATGCTCTTTTTATGCACATATCAAACTCAGGTGAGCTCTTCTTGCATGCTGAGAATATTCTTTCTGAAATGACAAAAATCTGCTAAGTTACATAATATTAATTGCGATTAATGCATAAAGGTGGTCACGAACTACATGACATGATTTAATGAAAACTCCCATAAGTACCTACCAACGAAGTCGGTTTTGTATTGGTATTACTTAAGTGCTTTGTAAGTGTCATACCTACTTATCTCATGGCCAATGATTGGTTTTTATTTACTTTTGACCCATTGGAATGATTTGTTGCTAACTTAGCACCCAAGTTTTAAGATTGATAGCAAGTCTTTAGATGTAACTTAAACACTAACAACAGCTTACGGCTGGAAATCGATCAGTCAGTCATACGTTAGGTAACTGTCTGATTTTGGCCCTTGAGTACAAAGTTCCTACTCGTACTTATTTATACAAGTGGTATATAACTGCAATAAGTAGGTTTCATTTCGAGATCAAACTTGAAAGTTCGGCAGGTACTTAGCAGTGCAGCATTCTGATGCAAAGTTGCAATTATTTTAGAGGTTAACGCATAGATTGTTGGTAGATTATAATTATAATTTTACAATTATAAGATAGTGATCAGGGATGTAAATCTATACTTAATATTATAAACCTGAAGAGTTTGTTTGTTGGACGCGCTAATAAACCCGCTCAATTTATTTGAACGCGCTAATCTTAGGAACTACTGGACCGATTTAAAAAAAAAAAATTGAGTTAGATAGCTTATATATCGAGGAAGGCTTCAGGTTAAACATCACGCTGCGACGGGAAAGGGGGGCAAACACAAAATGAGGGTACGCAGTCGCAGGGACTGCTATGCTATAGTGATGGATAAAGTTCAAATGTAAGAATAGGTACTTTACCTACTTCATACCAAGTAGTAACTATCTACGTGGATATTTACGACTTACAACAGAGTAGGTAACGTGACGGTTTAACTTCTTTCTTAAGATGTTTAATGATCTCCGAGGTATCGTTGAGTTGTTGTGTTAAAAGACAAGAGCGGTGGTTCTTGACTCATCGTAGCTCAAGGTTTTCCTAACGATTCCATTTGATTTGCGCAAACCTGCGCATATGCATATTTTAGCGCCTTTTTTTCTTATTTATTTGTCTGATGACACCATGTGAGAAAACCACCGTAAAACAATAATAAAAAAGGTAAAGATACACATAGGTGGACTTATACATCGTAGTTTTGTTTCAGATAGCCATAAGGCTTACTGAAGTTTACTATTAGCAATACTTTAATTAAATTATGGAAATTAAAGCATGGTAATAATACTATCTCATTTAAACCTGAATTTAAAATAACTTTATCTAATATATCTTTATTTATTTCACTACCGAAAAGTAAGCACTACCCACGAAGAATTTAAATACAATATATTGTCTTAAACTTTCATGGTCACGAACATAACAAGACGACTTCGAAAGAGGGTAGACCGATATGTCTGCCAATAACAACCTACTCGCAAGTTATTTTTAGATACTCCGTGATCATCACTAACTAACCGGTGCCGAAATATCGGAAGCTCATAAATAATAAGGTATATCGTAGATCCCGTATTAAATATTCCAATTTAAATACAGACCGTAGGTAATTTATATTTGTTTCTGAAGTTTACGCGAATATTACTCATCGAAATAAAACAACTTTTTTTACGGATTAACTTTTCGAGTTTACTTTTCGGATTCACTTCCCGACGTTTCGAACACTTTACAGCGTTCGTGGTCAAGGGTAGACTAAGATGTTATTTGTCATTTACAGAGTTTTGAAAAATATACACTACCGTCACTCAATATAATTAACGTTCCTATCCACGCAGAAAGAGCTAACTGTGTCTTGTGATCTTGCAGTGAGTGGTCTAGCTTGGGTCCTAGTTAGAACTGGATCCCATGCAGGTGGAATTTTCCAACCAGAGAAACAAACAGAGAAGATGGATCCGTAAAAAAGTTGTTTTATTTCGATACAGACCGTAATTTTGTATGAAGTATTTGGCATAACATTATTAACTGGAACTTACTTCGACATAATGTAACGCCCTAAGCTTACAATTTACGTTTGAAGATCTCAACTTTTTATCTGATAATATGCACATTGATGACAAGTGTATTCAATCTCGAGGAAAGATACAAAGTTCAATTGCATAAGAACTTATTATTTTGCTAAAGTGGATTCTGGCAGGGGTTGCATAACGCTTGTTGTAATATGCAAGAGGGAACCAGGTCACATTGTATTTTTGAATCGTTGCCTAATTGATTAATTTGCTAATTTATTATAGGGTTAATTAATAATTTAATTATTTTTTTCTAACATTAGCATCAAAAGTAATCAATCTATAAGTTAGTTATTGAAACATTGAGTTTGGAATAGGTATAAAATGTTTTATAGGTAACGCAGGTACGATCATTTCTTGACTGGATATAAAAAAAAACTTAATACCAATAGTTTATTTAATCAGGCCTACTTAGTTTATTTCACCAAATTTGATTGGTAACTGACAAAAAAAAACTCAGGCATCATGCCGAGCATTCTCTACCAGTTTTATTTAGTAGGAATGGGTAAAGTACCGTTCATATAGGGACGTGCCGTTTATTTAGGTTAATTTCTATCTTCAGATCTCGTATGTTGCTTACTAAAATATTTATTTAAATGTAAGTGACTACCAGCTACTCAGTTTGTCTTTCGCTATTTGACAAGGTCGTCCCAGTGCATCATGGCTTTGCACTTAGTGCCCTAGTTTTGTATTTACGAGTAAACCTGCCGGTAGCACTAAACGCTTATCGATTAAAAAGTAATACTGACATAAGGATAATGTACATATTTATCATCAAGTAAAATATTGATTAAAGTAATTTAACTTACGGATAGCAGCAGCTTCATTGTCAGTCCAGGATATTTGAAAACAACACAACAACACAGCACTCACACATATCACGTAACTTTTCAGATGCATATTGTTTGTGTTACTCAATTTTAAGGGTTCATATAATTTTATTTTACGTGTGTAAATCTGAATGTTTGTAAAGGTCCAGTAGATCGGTTTTCGAAGACGGTTAACCGCGTTCTGCGAAGGCCCGCGAAAGCCATTCCCCTTCCAAGATTCTTACGACAGACCAGTGCGAAATGATAATAGTATCTCGACGTCGGCATTCGCACAGGATCCAGCGCTGACCATACGTTATTGTTTAACTACAAATCTGCGCGATGAAATCAAGAAATAATTGCTTGACAAGGTCAGAGATGTTTGAATCGGTAATTTATTCCTATATGCAACTTTGGAAGCTAAATAATTTATAGTCGATTTTAAAATGTAATTTTCATAAATGATTGCTGTCTAATGAAATTGGTCACGTTTTCAAATTAGGCGTTTTGTATCATATTCGACGCATATTCCTTATACATATGACGTTGGTAAAATCGACTCTTAGTAGGTCAGAAGCTTTAGATTAACTTAACTATATTTATGCCACCCATTTTGTCGTTTTCAATTGTGGCAGAAAATGGTCAAAGGAGTTTGACATACATATCTCGTAGAGTGAAAACCTCGGGAGTGCATTTTTGCTCATTTTTTTTATTATTACATTATTTGAAAGAAAACCTCGCGACGCACATTCTAGTTTAACTCACACGCTCATCTGATACAAATAGCGCCGTCTATGACGTTCAATAAGAACCTCGAATTCGCTCGCGTGAACAAGTCTGGTGTGATTACTTCGAGACGACAGGTTGAAGCATGTTAAAATCGTGAAAACAGACGTTCAAAGTGCATATACAGGGTGACTTTTTTATCAGTACCGAAATTTTGTGTAAAGATGAATATGAACTCCACTGATGAATATGAACTACAAAAGTTCAATTGGCGCGCGGTCAAAATGTATGGAACAGCTGATTTTTTTTCTCGATTTCACTATTGCCCCCATAGTAAAAGTTGTTCATATTCATCAGTGGAGTCTTTGCACAAAATTTCGGTAGTGATAACAAAGTCACCCTGTATATTATGAACAAACTTTAGTTTTACTCACAATAACAATTAAAACAAAAATCTACGTAGTTCAATTTTTTTTCCCCAGACGGTTTTCTTCACCTCCTAAAAAGTTTACTCAAAAACACATACGAGGTTTTCACTCTACGGCGACGATTATGCATTTTGTGCCAGAATTAAAAACTTCAAAATATCATTCCTTGGGCGGCCACACTTCAACAGATTGCTGTAACATATTTTCTCTATCTTTGCTATTACATTCGATAATGTGTACGGTGAAAATGTTTGATATGCACAAATACAGCATTCGTTTCCAAATAACGTATAGTTACTTGTACCTACATTTGGTAACTTATGTGATGATTATTTCAATTATGTAATTAAAGTATTTTACAACGATTATCTAGCAGAAGCGAGATCGACATGGTTTGCCCTTATACATACATACATTTGACATAGTACTTACTTACGTTCTTCTACATCTTGTTCTTAGAAAAAAGCTAACGTGCACGTGTATGACTCTTAATTAAAGCCTTGGTAGGTACTCTTATAAATACCGACCGGATTGCATACAACATAAAAAGCTTTTTATATGCATGAAAAGATCTTGAAATATGCACGAAAATTGGCAGAATATGCAAAAATAAATAATACATTTTAGGAACGCCCAAACAAAGGAAAGAAAGTTTTCATTTTTTCATTAATAAATCAGCTGACAGTCCAATGCTTCTTTTTTATTGGTGTTAATAAATGCAGTAAGTACCATTAAATGACTATTTTTTTTAAAGTATACAAATATTTATAAAATTTTCAGTGATTCGATCTTTAAGAATATTTTTGTAAGTGGAAATTTCGAACATCGATGCTATGTTAGCTCTTCAATCTAGAAAAAACTTTCAAAACTGGAGTATTGTTGAGTTCGCGATATAACTTTTATAAGTTGAAAAGGGCGGTCAAATATTTTTTCTCTTATTTTATTTTATTGTAAATTATCATTTAAAGTGTACATTTTTGTAATATAATAGTCTATTTAGTTCTAAATATTGTATATACATGAAATTTGGTAGGTTTTTGCATATATTTAAAATAGCAGACAGCAGCACTATGGAGAAGGAGCCCGACCCCAATCCTGACCCTCCGCCAGCCACGACGAATTCATTATTTGCATTATTAGAAGCAGATAGGTACATACATTTCAAATCAACAAGCTGAACATGAGAGTTTTACGCTCGTAACTGATAGGGGAAATAAATTAAAAAAGAAACAGCACATTGCTACTAATAGACTCAAAAATAAAACAACTCCTTCTAAAATACACATTCCAGACGCTTTATTAAAGCAAATTTCTAACAAGGCTTCCACAACAACCCAATCTACAACTGATTCCACACTCACCTCATCGGTATTCCGCAGCAAATATGCAGAATCTGATGTTGGTACCTTTGTTGTGCATATTAGCTTGAAAGAAAATACTCCCAATGCTGGTTCCCCTCTTCATACTATTAAGTTAGGCAATTTCTTGTTCAAGAACAATATGAAAAATATTATCATATCAGTCACATTCAAAACTCCAAGTGCAGCCAACTTCTTTCAACATTTCCAAGATGGGTATTGTTAAGGGTATCCCTACAGAGTGGTCTCATGAGAAGATAGTAGAAAATCATGGCTTCGGGCCCATAATCCCATCAAGACGTTTGACCAGGAAGATATCTATAGACTGTTGTTCTCACATTCGATGACCAAGCCTTACCAAGTAGAGTGTACTCCTTTTTCTCAGCAATATATTTTTCTCACTATTCAATGTTTCAATTGCTGCCGTATTGGACAACTCCAGTGCAATCCAGAAGTACGCCTAGATGTCTCAAGTGTGCAGAAAATCATGTATGATCTACCTGTGAAAAATCTGAGTTTAGGTGCATCAATTGTAATAGTAATCACCAAGCAACCGACCAAAACTGTTCTTAATTTATAAGGCAGAAAAAAATTAAGCACTTTATAACCGAATAAGAAAAATAACCCTACTCAGTAATTACATCAACTTCCACAAAATCTGCTTCTTCTTCAGCTCCTGTACAGGAACAAAAGTCATACAAATATCACCATTCATAAGAAAATACAATCACAATACTATTGCTCCAGGTTACGATAAGATCGCACACAATGCTTTAATTGACTACATCCATTTTGAGGTTGTGGACCAATAGGACCAAAACCTCAAAATGGATGTGGGTTTTCCACTGAATCTTCACATAATGACTCCATATCTCAGAATGATTTAAACAACTTATAGTCTTCCCTTATTAAGATAATAGTAAACTCAGCTCTACCGTACACCGTTGCCATATCCGGAATCCGGTCTCTACTTATAAACATGTAGTGTCTTCCGTATTGTAATTGTCCTTTCCATACCGCGGTTCCAGGAAGGTGTAACTGAAAATTTGACTGTCTCTTCTCTGTACCTTGATAGAACTTTTTTCGTGTGGTAATTCCATTGCGAGTTTAACCGTTTTACATAAAAAATCAAGTAAAATATAAAAACGTTAAAAAAACCATTGCAAGAACAAAATCTTAATACATAGAAATCGTGACCCTAAGAAATCAAAACTATTTTCTCTTCGACAAAGAAAATTCGATCCGTGAACTTTTTTCGTATACGAATTTCACGATAACTGCACCCTGGATGCGTATTGGGATGCAGTTTTAATAGGTAAGCGGCTCAGCTTTATTAAATTAACAATTTATATTGCGATACGGAGGAACATCGCGTTCGGTTTTTGAGCATTTTCAAATCATTTGACCTCACTCTGGTTTTTGCTGAGCCCACTAGAGTAACTCCTACAACAGCTACTTGCTTATATAATATTCTCTGCAACTGTAAAATCATCAAACAATCTATTATTAATTTTGTAAAATCGGATCATTGCGGTCAGATAGTTACACTACAGAACCGTTTTATTCCAGCCCGTCTAGAAATCAAATGCAGGCCGGTCACTGCATCTCGTAAGGACAAATTTAAAAACCTTGTAAGTGACAAAATACCGTTTATACCTTTTGATAATAAAAATGCTAGTGACTTGTATGAACAATTATTTCAGGTAGTTAAAAAAAATGATATTACTTTCCCTCAAAAGAAAATAGTTATCAATAACTGTAAACCGAAATTCAGTGACTGGGCTACACGAGGAGTTTATGCAAGTAGGAAAAAAATGTTTGAATTGTATAACAAAAAAGCATATAGAAAGGATATATCGTTTCATGAGTACGTTAAGAGGTACTCAAAAATTTTCAAAGGAGTTTGCTATGTAGCTAAGTCGAATTACATAGTAATAAAATCAAAGAAACATGGAATATTATCTATACTAATATTATAAAGCTGAAGAGTTTGTTTGTTTGTTTGTTTGTTTGTTTGAACGCGCTAATCTCAAAAACTACTGGCTCGATTTGAAAAAAAATTTTTACGTTGGATAGTCCATTTATCGAGGAAGGCTTTAGGCTATATAACATAAAGATACGACTCATAAGACCACAGCAGCAATGAAAAATGTTGCGAAAACGGGAGAAAGATATTCCTTTTGAGAGCTTTCGCTGCGTACGCTGCGGAAACCGCTTAAGTTACACAAAAATCATGTATGACAGGATTGTTCATCATTAAGAGTTCTATTATAAAGTCCGCGACAGCATATGTCTATATTTTATGGTTGACTTACTACAACCTTTTTTATGTTAATAAATTGGTAAAAAAAATAATGCATTATTTTTAGAGGTGTATTATACACACAGGTATTTATTCTTATCAAAATAAATACATTCATCATCACGAGCATTTCATTTGAAACCAAGTTGTCCTTTATATCATTTGATTTCAATAAATATCTTAGGAGCTATCACAGTTTTAACATAACTCCGCACCAAAATAATGTTCGCAGCTTAAGTACAACGTGCGCTTGCGCTAATATATTATAAAGCTGAAGAGTTTGTTTGTTTGAACGCGCTTATCTCAGGAACTGCTGGACCGATTTGAAAAAATATATCTGTGTTGGATAGCTTATTTATCGAGAAAGGCTTTGGGATATAAAACATGACGCTGCGACGGGAGGGGAGGGAGCAAACTCAAAACGCGCGGACGAAGTCGCGGGGGACCGCTAGTAAATAAAGAAACATGTAAAACGAAATCTCATGATAACAAATTTAGTCTAGAAATAAACAACAAGCTTATTTAATCTGATGACGAGGTAGCAAACGCTTTTGAGGATTACTTCTGTAATATTCCTATAGAGACGACTAAACAGTTGAGTTCTTGCTCAAGACACGCAGAATCATTACTAGTGTCGAGTGTTCATAGGTGCGAATCCTCATTTAAATTCAGAAATATTGGTCCTTTAGACATCATAAAAACATTTAAAGAATTAAAACAAAAGAAAACAGAGGATAAATCGGGTATATCAATAGACACAATAAAACCCATTATACTTCTAATAGCTCCTTACTTATCTTATACGAGGGTCAAACTGAAAGTTCTTAGAACTGGCCACTTATAAACAATATAATAAAAAAAATATTCTAAAATTTGAAAATAGAACTCTTTGCCAATATTACTGAGTATATATTTCATTCATTTGTCATTTGTTTTACGATTTGGCGGCAAATTGAAAATTGTCTGTGTCACGTCAACATGAATTTAACACGAGAAAATTTTCGTGCAATGATTTTTTATGACTTTCGATGTCATTTAAGTCAACAAGAAAGTTATGATAGACTACGATTGGCCTTTCACGATGAAGCCCCATCTCGTGCGACTGTTTACAACTGGTTTAATGAGTTTAAACGTGGTCGCACTAATCTCACTGATGATGTACGTGAGGGACGGCCTTCTACGGCGACGACTGAAAATAACATCTGTGTTGTGCGGCGTATGATAGAGACTGACAAAAGAGTGACCTATCAGCAGATTCGGACAAGCTTAGGCATCGGTATGAGTCAAGTGCACAAAATCCTCCACGAACATTTAGCGGTCAGGAAGCTTTGCGCCCGGTGGATACCTCATAATTTGACTAAGGCTCAAAAACTCCATCGTGTGGATTGGTGCCGTAAAATGATTGAAAGATTTAACGGAGGTGACTCAAATGCTGTGTTCGACATACTAACAGGTGACGAAAGCTGGATTTACTGTTGTGATCCTGAAACCAAAAGACAATCTGCTCAGTGGGTGTTTCCTTTCGAGGAGTTGCCAACTAAAGTGAAGAGAGATCGAAGTGCGGGAAAAAAAATGGTGGCCTCGTTCTTTGGAAGGATAGGTCATTTCGCAACAATTGTGTTAGAGGATCAAAAATCAGTTTCTGCAGAATGGTACACTACCAATTGTTTGCCACTTGTCTTGGAAAAAGTTCGAGAGAAACGACCTCGCAGTAGGATCCTCCTTCACCACGACAACGCCTCGTCGCACACCGCCAAGCGAACGATCGACTATTTGGCGACATCAAACGTTGAATTACTGGGTCACCCGCCGTATAGCTCCGACGACCTCGCGACTTGTGATTTTTATTTATTTCCAAAAATTAAAGAAAAACTTAAAGGAAAGCGGTTTATGAATGCTGAAGAAGCGGTGGCTGCGTATCGCGATGCCATTGAAGAGACCCCTAAGGACGAGTGGGCAAAGTGCTTTTCCCAGTGGTTCCATCGCATGCAGCGGTGTATTGACGTCAATGGACAATATTTTGAAAAGATATAATAAAACTAATAACTGGCTAATGTAATCAGTTTTTGATTTTCTAAGAACTTTCAGTTTGACCCTCGTATCTATACTAATATTATAAAGCTGAAGAGTTTGTTTGTTTGTTTGTTTGAACGCGCTAATCTCAGAAACTACTGGCCCGATTTGAAAAAATATTTTTATGTTGGATAGTCCATTTATCGAGGAAGGCTTTAAGTTATATAACATAAAGATACGACTCACAAGACCACAGCAGCAATGAAAAATGTTGCGAAAACGGGAGAAAGATATTCCTTTTGAGAGCTTCCGCTGCGTACGCTGCGGAAACCGCTAAAGTTACACAAAAATCATGTAACAAGATTGTTCAACATTAAGAGTTCTATAATAAAGTCCGCGACAACATAAGTCTATCTTTTATGGTTGACTTACTACAACCTTTTTTATGTTAATAAATTTGTAAAAAAATAATGCATCATTTTTAGAGGTGTATTGTACACACAGGTATTTATTCTTATCAAATAAATACATTCATCATCACGAGCATTTTATTTAAAACAAAGTTTCCCTTTATATCATTTGATTCCAATAAATATCTTAGGAGCTATCACAGTTTTAACATAACTCCGCACCAAAATAATGTTCGCAGCTTAAGTACAACGTGCGCTTGCGCTACTTATTATATTATAAAGCTGAAGAGATTGTTGGTTTGAACGCTTATCTCAGGAACAGCTGAACCGATTTGAAAAAATATTTCTGTGTTAGATAGCTTATTTATTGAGAAAGGCTTTAGGATATAAAACATCACGCTGCGACGGGAGGGGAGGGAGCAAACTCAAAACGCGCGGGCGAAGTCGCGGGGGACCGCTAGTCTTTAATGAATGTATTGACCAAAATCAGTTTCCAAATTTATTGAAACATAGTAAGGTTGTCCCTTTATTTAAATCAGGAGACAAAAGTGACCCCAGCAATTTTAGGCCTATTTCAAAATTACCTACAATAAGTAAAATTTTTGAAAAACTCATTTATAATCAACTAGCGGTCCTCCGCGACTTCGTCCGCGCGTTTTGAGTTTGCTCCCTCCCCTCCCGTCGCAGCGTCATGTTTTATATCCTAAAGCCTTTCTCAATAAATAAGCTATCCAACACAGAAATATTTTTTCAAATCGGTCCAGCAGTTCCTGAGATAAGCGCGTTCAAACAAACAAACTTTATAAAATGTTAGCGCGAGCGCACGTTGTACTTAAGCTGCGAACATTATTTTGGTGCGGAGTTATGTTAAAACTGTGATAGCTCCTAAGATATTTATTGAAATCAAATGATATAAAGGGCAACTTGGTTCTAAATGAAATGCTCGTGATGATGAATGTATTTATTTGATAAGAATAAATACCTGTGTGTATAATACACCTCTAAAAATAATCCATTATTTTTTTTACAAATTTATTAACATAAAAAAGGTTGTAGTAAGTCAACTATAAAAGATAGACATATGCTGTCGCGGACATTATTATAGAACTCTTAATGCTGAACAATCCTGTCATACATGATTTTTGTGTAACTTAAGCGGTTTCCGCAGCGTATGCAGCGGAAGCTCTCAAAAGTAATATCTTTCACCCATTTTCGCAACTGTTTTCATTTCTGCTGTGGTCTTATGAGTCGTATCCATAGAAAAAATGGTCGTATCTTTATGTTATGTAGCCAAAAGCCTTCCTCGATAAATGGACTATCCAACGTAAAAATAATTTTTCAAATCGGGTCAGTAGTTTTTGAGATTAGCGCGTTCAAACAAACAAACAAACAAACTCTTCAGCTTTATAATATTAGTATAGATTACTTTCTTATTTTAAACATAATAATTTACTACACGAAAAACAGTTTGGGTTCCCTAAAGGTAGAAATACAACTGATGCCGGAGTAGCACTCATCAGACACATTCTTGATGCTTATGAAGACAAACATGATGCCGTAGGTGTATTCTGTGATTTGTCAAAGGCGTTTGATTTTGTAGACCATCAGATTGTTGACGTCAGTTGTTAAGTTCGTACTTATCAGGTAGAATACAATCAGTTAACATAAATGGTACCTACTCTTCCGGAGCCCCTCTTCAAATGCCCCCCAGGGCTCAATATTGGGGCCTTTACTTTTCCTGATATATGTTAACAACCTGTCATTTTATTCCACAAATCTTTGTGAGATAGTTCTGTTTGCTGATGACACTTCTTTGATTTTTAAAATGAAAAGACATAAAGAAAATTTTGACGAAGTAAACAATACTCTCTCCAAAGTATTGAATTGGTTCACCACCAGTAACTTGTTGTTGAATGCTAGTAAAACTAATTGTGTAAAATTCACTTTGCCTAATCTAAAGCAACTTACACCAAATATTGTACTAAATGGTAATAATCTAGTCTTAATCCCTCAAGCGTATGTGAACTAGACACAATGCAAATTCTATTGTTATGCGGTTGCCTGCAACCGCTCGGGTGTTGAAGCATTAATAGACTCCGCTGTGTTTCTGGGCATTACACTTGACTCAAAATTACAGTGGGGACCTCATATTGAAGCCCTAGCTAGGAGGCTAAGCTCGGCTGTCTTTGCAGTTAGAAAAATAAGGTATCTGACTGATGTTGAAACGGCGAGGCTTGTGTATTTTAGTTACTTCCACATTATTATGTCTTACGGTCTTCTCTTGTAGGGTTCCGCTGCAGACATTGATACTATATTTATTTTGCAGAAAAGAGCCATTCGTGCTATTTATAAACTTAGTCCTCGTGACTCCCTAAGAGAGGTCTTTAAGAAAATCAACATATTAACTGTGGCTTCTCAATACATTTTTGACAATATAATGTAATGTAAAGCGTCACGCAATTGACGTTTTCATAAGAAACCACAAATTTCGCAGGGTCGGACTAACAGCACGGTACCTCAATTGGTAAGAGCGTTTGGCCCGGTTTGCCAAAAGGTTGCTGGTTCAAGTCCCGCCCGTGCGCAAGTTTTTGGTTTCTTATTTCATCTTTATGAATATAAAATATAATGTAGTCCGTAAAAAAATACATAATTTCATGAAGAAGAGCGACATTCACTCATATAACACAAGAAATAAACACAAGCTTGTCGTTCCTAACTTCAGATAAGTTAAAACTAGTAATTCGTTCATGGGAAATTGTACAAAATTCTTTAATAATATACCACACATTCTTGTCGTATTGCCGGTTGATAAATTTAAGAAACAAGTTAAAAACACCTTTATGTCTAAAGGCTATTATAAGGTTCAAGACTACCTGAACGACACGAATGTGTGGTCCGTCCAGCCTGCACCGACTGATGATTTTGATTTTACGGCAGCTAGTGGTGACTGAGTTTGTTCCGGCGTTTCTTCTCAGCACTTGCCTAATTGTCTGTGTTCTGTCTCGAAGCGCTGGTAGGGCCCATAAGATAAGGAGACATGATTCGGCCCCTTCAGGGCACATTTATTTTTATTTTATTTTTCATTGTACATTTGACGTTCATAAGTGGCATATTGTGTCCTAAATTGAATAAACAATATTTGAATTTGAATTTGAATTTGATTTCGCTTTATATTTATAATATTATTATGATAAAACAACAGAAATATTAATATTCGTACCATTGTGACGACCTCCGTGGTGTAGTGGTTAGGCACGCTGGTTTCAAGGCGTCGCCGCTCCGAAGTCCCGGGTTCGATTCCCGGTCGGGTCAATGTAGAAATCCAAATTTTCTATATTGTTTTGGGTCTGGGTGTTGTGGTACCACCGTTTTGTCTGATTTCCATAACACAAGTGCATATGCTATTTACTTCGGGATCAGAGCAATGTAAGTGAATTGGTGTCCAATATTTATTTATTGTAGTATTTTCATAATATTGTTATATTGATAATATTCGTTTACACCGAGTAGGAATTGAGCTGCCTGGTAATTGTACGGCTATAAGTGGGATCGCAATACGCCTCATGATCTCAACAAGATTTATGACTATGCAAACCCTGGTACTTAATTGAAGAAAATAATGTAATAGGTACGCTTCGGTCGAGGTCTCTGCCGCTATATCACTTTCAAACGAAAATTGCATGCACGAAACCAAAACGGGCGTCTCTTCAATCAAAATACGACGCGAGGTGCAAACGATTTTGGGTTTTAAGGTGGTAAGGCGATGTTGAACTCGACAGCATAAAACCCATACAGTGAATTCATTCAATTGTAATGTAATCGAAAAGTAATTTTAATGAAATTAGTAAATTGTGACTAAAATCGGAATATAATGCAGACATTGTGTTAAAAAATATTCGTTGTTAACAATATAATGAGATTGTAAAATATTTGAATGCTATTTCTGGTAGCTGGAAAAACTGAACCACAATATTTATAAAACCTACAAAAATGTACCCTTTTCCAAAGGCAAATAGAGGCCGCTGTTTCTACCACCTTAACAAACTGCCATCAGAAAGTTAGTTAGTTGCCATCGATTTGTGTCTATATTTAGGTACTTCCGCTTTCAAAAGGTCATATGATGCAATTAATATTAGTTTGATGTGGTAGTACGCGAATGAAATGTTGCAATGCGTTGATGAGCCCATTGATTCTGTCATTATGTCTGTTATATAAACAAAATAGGTATCGTAATGATTCACTTGTGCAACCCCGGCTTTCATCTTATGTCAGATATTCAGGCTAACGTGTAGAGATGTAGTATAAACTTTTATAAGCTGCCGATTGTTGTCTGTTGCTTTCAAAACTATATTCTTGGAATTGAATTGAGTTTACTACATAAGGTCTCAAACCACAGGGTTACTAAAAAATGGTTTCTATAACATTTTTCTTCTTTATTAATAACAGAACTCAGCCAGACGCGCAGTTTGGTATACGAGCACATACTTGTGATGTTTCACCATCTGATTCTTGCCCATGCGTTCACTTGGTTAAGGTATCGCATATTCGATATCTTGGCGTCGAAATAGACAAACATCTATCATGGACACTCCAGATAGAAAGCTTAAATGGCAAAGTAAGAAAAGTAATTTGGATTATGAAAAAACTGCGTAATGTGGCTGATATTATTTTACTGAAAACTGTCTACTATGCATTGTGTCAGTCTATTATCTCTTACTGTATCGTGGTTTGGGGCGGTGCATGTAGAACGAGACTTCTGTCCACAGAAAGAGCCCAAAGATCTGTTCTCAAGGTTATGATGAAAAAACCATTTAGATTCTGTACGACTGAGTTGTACAGACTATGTGGAGTTCTTACTGTCAGACAGTTGTTTAAATTTAAAACCGTGATGAAACAACATTCAAAACAATTTTTTGACTCGACACTATTGGATATCTCGAATAGAAGAAGACCAAAAGAAATCTGTAAAGTAGATATATATAAAACTAGTTTTTACAAACGTTTCCCTTGCTTTTTGGGACCATTTCTATATAATAAAGTGCATAAAACCATTGGAATCTACAACTCACAAAAAACCTTATGTAAATTCAAAATAAGAGATTGGCTACAACACCTAGACTACAAAAATACTGAAATTCTTTTTAATTAAATTGAACTTTTGCTCGAATAGGACAAACTTTAAATTTATTAATTTTGTTAAATATTTTAAGAGGACTGACTCATTCATACACACGAACAACATACACGAAAACACGCGCATACGCACGCACACACGCACGCACACACACACACACGCGCGCACACACACACACACACAGACACAAACGCGCGCGCAATGACTAGCGCTAGCACAGTTACATACTACTTCTACTATCGCCTAAAATTAAATTTTTGTTTTGTATTACTATCGTCGTCTACTTGCATTTTGTAGTATAGCTTGGGAAGTGTATAAGTGCTTTGCACTATACTTTCATCTAATGGAAGGAACTGTTTCCTAGAATACAGGATAATCCTAAACTAGGAGGCAGAGTTATGCTTTTAATAAGAATCACTGTACCAAGACTACCTACCTACCATTAATTCAACGCCATGAGATTAGCATTACATACTAGCGGTCCCGGAGAACTTTATTTTTCCGCCGGCCCCGTAGTCGGCAACGAATCCAACATAGTAAAAATTTGAAAATCGATCCGCCGTTTTTGAGTGTTAAGTACTAAGACTCTTTTTTATATAAATGTAGTATTTTACTTACCAATAGTTTACAAACAACACACTCTAATCAAAGAATAATTGATTTTAAGTTAATGAAATAAAACTACATTATACACTATCTCCTTTCACATAATTTATTTTTACAAAGAAGTCATACAAAATATTATAATAACTCTAAACTAAAAAATATGACATTCCCTTACCCTGGTCGAGAAGAGCGAAGTCAGTCAAGATCGTCACACTTAAATTAGGTTTGTCTAAATAAATTACTTAATTGCTACTTAATTATATTTAGGACGTACAAAATTAAGTAAAAGTTTGAGCCCGCGGTAAGCATTAATTAATGACATTAACATTTAAATACCAACAATACCAATACAGTACCTTCGGTAACTTTGGAATTTCGAAATATATATGATGGTCATGGAAAGGATAATCTCTTATATATTTAAGAAATTTCGCGCGGTTGGATCGACGGCACGGTAGCTTGATTGGAAAGAGCGTTGGCCTGGTTGGCCAGATGTTGCAGGTTCGAATCCAGCTCGTGCGCATTTTTTTATTCGTATAATGATACAAAATATAACTAAATAGATAACACTGAGTGTCGAAAACATTCTAAATCTTATATATTAAATTTGTTATTATCATTTTTCTTATCAATGAAGGCCCGGTACACTTTAAATAGGTACACGTAATGTAGAGTACATTGTGTGTACTTATGAGAAAAAATCACAATAATTGTAAAAAAAAAAAATGATTTCGGTGCCCAAAAGTTGACATCATAGTTACGCATCTTATAACAAATTTGAATTTCAAATTCCTGTGTATGTTACTATCATATAATTATTATCCCTTTGGAATATTAATTTTATGGTAAGTATGGAAGATGGTTTGCCAAATAAGTTATTCAAGTAATCAATCTTATGTTCACTTTTACGAGGTGTTGTGTGTGTCATCTGCCTTCCAGAGGACGGATTCAATTATATGGAAGTCAATGACTAACCTAACGTGGTGCCTCCAGTAATGGAATTAGGAAGAGAAAAGAACTTGAAGTTTTCGACATCATATAACAATACAATGTTTCTGCATACGAGTAAAGGCCGGAACAATACAACTCTGTGTCAGCAACCGTATCTTGGTACAAGATTCGAATACGAAAGTACGAATTTCTAGTAGCTTACAATACCTGAACAACTGATGTAATGTGTTCCAATATTCTTCATTCTCTATCAGATGCTACAAGTAAGGACAACAGCACGTCAAGGTAAACACTGCGGTATCTTATGCAGTTGTAATAAGATTTAGTTTGCAACAAAAGTGGGTAACCTGACTGATGTGCTGACGACACCTGTCAGTCGCCTGTATAATAGTGTTACTAACGTACTTACTAATATAATAAGTTTCTAAACCAGCCAGAAATAAATGTTTTACCGTATCTGTAGAGCTTTGTCTAGTAGAGTTGAGTACAAGAACTCTACCTAATGATCACTTTTGTACCTACCCTCCTAGTCTACAAAGTCACACGTAAAGTCTGTTTTTTTTGCAAGTCAAATAATGTCAACAATCTTTAAAAAAAACTGTGAATATATATTTTTTTGATTTTAGATTTCAGTGCTAATCGATGAATTTCCTAAGTTGTTGGTGAGTTATGTGTTTATTTTATTTTAAAATGTATTGTTCCGGTAATAATGTCAAGATTGCTTACAATATTCGACAAGCAAAAAGAAACGGATTTTACTTTGCTTGTCAGTTAAAAGTGAGTACCATTACCTAGCTAAGCTTAGTGGGACTCACGATAGCTAGCGCAATAAGACTGAGACAAAGATTACAACTATATTAGTTTCATTTTTATCAACTAGTCGACTATCCAGTCGTCGTAGGGGATGTGCTCAAGGATGCGCTCCAGGAATCGCGACATTTTGGCCGCGAGGTCGCGTTTCAGTTCAGGCTTCATCTCCTTCAGAAGTTCTTGAGCGTTCGTGTTGATGAACAAGTTCAGGGCTGCCTCTGTACAAAAGAGAGATGTTGGATTGAAAAGTTCTCATTACCTTAAAACACGCACAAAAGAACAGCGTTTTGTTTCTCGTATGTTAACGTTCGAGCTTAACAGAAGTCAAAGGCATCCAAAGTTCAACTGAGAAAATGGTTGGAAAGTTTATTTATATTTGAAATAATTTCTACAATTCTATAAATTCTTTGAAACAAGAAGACAATATGCGTTTAAATTAGACTGAAACAACTCGAAACAATTCAGATTAGAACTAAATCCTATCTCGGTTCATAATAACAACGCATTGAAAGCATGGTAAAAGAACTTAAAACAGTTCAGCTCGTATCTGGTACTATAACATTGACAACCTACGTGGTGTAGTGGCTAAGAACGCTGGTTTCAAGGCGTCGCCGCTCCGAGGTCCCAGGTTCGATTCCCTATCGAGTCAATATAGAAATAGAAAATTTTCTGCATTGTCTTGGGTCTGGGTGTTGTGGTGCCACTGTTGTGTCTGATTTCAATAACACAAGTGCATTGCTACCTACTTTGGAATCAGAGCAATGTATGTGATTGGTGTCCAATATTACTTTATTGACATAAACCAAAAAACATGTTCCAAATAAGTTATTAGTTACTTTTTTGTTTACTAAAACTATTTTGCTCTTTTGTTGTCCTATTGAATAAAAACCTAGCCTTCGCCCTCTAAGGCTTGGCTTCTGGCTCTATATTTTTTTTCCAATGTTAAAAATTAGACGTTTTAAGATGGAATCAATTAAAAAAGGAGGGTACTCACGTAGCACAGCGTTGCTGTTGTGCAGGTTCTCGACGCCCATCTGTATGTCGCGGACGCTGAAGTCAAGTTTGAGCTGCTGCAGCTTCAGGTAAGTGCGTCCGTCGCGCTTGTACGGCGCGCCGCGGAAGTACACCTTCGCCTTCACTCCGTCTGGGACACAGAACAAATACCATACAAGAACTAGAAGAAACAAGTATAAAAATATGTCCCCCAACTCGTATTCGTAATCAGAGCCGGGAATGACTAAGATTAGCCATCTGCGCAGAAAATATTATAGTGCAACTGCCTCGGTGGCGAAGCGGTTGGAGGGTCGCACTTTAAAGCGACGGCTGCGCCAGAGATCCCGGGTTCGATCCTCGAGTCGGCCCAAAAAAAAACTGAGTTTTTCTGTTCAGAAATTCTTAGGGTAGCCCCGGGGTTTGGAAGTTGGCGGTGTTTTACCACCGTGCCTCGGAAAAGCACGTAAAGCCTTTGGTACTGCGCCTGATCTCTCTCCGGTCGTGTCAAATTGCTGTCCCATCGGGCTATGAGAGTGAAAGAAATAGAGAGTGCACCTGTGTTTGCGCACACACTTGTGCACTATAATATGTCCCGCGCAGTCTTAGTCGTTGTGCCTGGCAACCGTAGTCGAACTGGGCTAGGGGGACTATTATTATAGTGCTAAATAAAGTGTGTACGCACGTCGCAACAGACAGATACACTTTCTGTTTCTGTACGCTCTTATTCCGGTGGGTGTGCAGTCCGACTTGAGAGAGAGCAGGTGCAGGCTTAATGTATACAGGGTTTAATAAAATTAACTGCATTCCTTCTCGGTGGTGATTCTGTTGCTAAAATACAACAATATTTTGTATGGGACCAACATTGTTATCTAAAAAAAATGTTTGACTTTTCCATAACATCTAGCATCAGCTGATCAGCACTTTAGTATGGAAAAGTGCAAAAATCTTTTGGGATTTATGGATTGTATGGGACCGCATTTTTTTTTTGGGCATCAGAATTATTCCGAATAAACCCCAAATAGGATTGCAGTTTAATTTTTGCTATACCCTATATTTTGAGGAGGTTTCAATCACACCCCAACTCGGAAACCCGAGTTTCAAGTTTTCACAGAAAAAACAAAACAGAACCGAATCTTAGCCTCTCCTCCTCTTGTTCAGCGGCCAGTGAGCTCTACATGAACTAACTAGGTTGAGTTTACGTCAATTTTCAAGGAGTCATCAAATACATGGGGTACTCGTGAGAAGCGGTAGCGGGTTTATGATTCACCGCAGAGTGTATATATATATATATATAAATATATATATTAATCTTAAGAACTATCTTAGGGTGGATTGGACCAAACGAGAATAAATGTTAACCTTAGAATAAATCTCTAGTTATCCGAGAGTAGCTACATAAAGTTTTCATTTTACCAACTGTTCTAGACTATCGCGTTTGTACGGAAGTAACTCTACCCACCGTGTTGTATGAAATAAAAGATAGTTCAAGTACGATAATGACTACCGCTTGCCGTATGATTTATGTTATAAAATTGAATGTTTTATCAAATTCAAAGCTTTTGTCAACTCGGTATAATATGACATAGTTTAGTTGACAGGATTTTTACTTTCACGCCATACTGCTTTGACGTAGCATTGATTTTCCGGATAATAGTACAGTTCATCATTTGTCTGTTTTGCGAGTTCAGTTCGAAAAACGACTTTGAGTTTTGTGAGTATAAAACCGAGAACAAAATTATTTCGCGTATAGTTACGCGCGTGCCAGCCTAAGTTTGGTAGAATGCAACTTTAGTGTGTGTGTCTCACCGTACTCGCCCCAGTAGTCGCCGCCGCCCGAGGCGCGCACCAGCAGCAGCACGCCGGACGAGCGGTAGCGCGCGCGGGCGCTGATGTGCGGCCCGAACAGCGTCAGCTGGAACTGATGCGTCTCCAAGTCCGATCTGTTCAAGAACGATGTGTGTCGTTTTGCAGTGTCATGTTATTATGTAACTGCAAAATTAGATTCTGTAACGGCCAATAATAAAGCTAGCTGGTTCCTAGCTCAAAGGATTAGCATAGCTATCCAATGCGGCAACGCAGCCAGTTTCATAGCCTCCTTGCCGAGAGGAAATGGTTTGGTTTTTGAATAGGTATATTTTAAGGTTATTTTGTATGTTGCATGTCTTAGACCCTTTACACACTGCGACTTTAAGCAGCGAAGCAGTCGCAAAATGTCAACCGTTACACACTGCGCTACTTTTAGCATCGATGCAGTCGCGATGCTTACGCGCGTTAGCATCGAAACAGTCGCTGCAATGATCTAGAAACTGGAAATTGACAAATTATGTACTAAATTTTGGCGACTGCATCGATACAAACGCGCGACTGGATCAATGCTAAATTAAATCTGTTCATTGCGTGAGTCGCGATGCTGAAGCGCGTTTTCAAAACGCGCGACTGCATCGATGCTAAAAGTCGCAGTGTGTAAGGGGTCTAAGTTTTATTTTTTACTGCAAATAGAGAGAATTTACATTCTACACGCATTCAAATATCCCTCTTGTACATACTTCGCTATACTCCTACGCATTGTATTCTACATATAGTACGCTACAAAGTGGTAAGGTTTCACTAAACAAAGTCAATTCTTCGTATTTGCACAAGATTCAAGATTCAAGATTCAAGATTCATTTATTCACACACACAACTTACCTTCCTTGATAGTTTGTATGATATCTCTAATACAATTCCTTTTGTACTGGCCATTGTTTTCACTAATTATGTACTTTAAGTTAACAATGTTTTACAATGTTTTTTCCATAAAATGTATGTTAAATGAATTAAGAAGTATTTCCTCTAAAAGCGTGTCAATGCTCTTTGCCAATCTAACGCCAATTAACAAGTATGTTAAACCAATACAAGTGTATGTCAAAACGAGAGTGCAAAGTGCAGTAAACCTCGTCCCACTTAGTAAACATCGACAAAATTGTTAAGATATTTGAATCAAACATTAAGTACAAAATTTTATTGACGTGCTAAAATTTTAAGGCATCATTGGTGGCGTCGCATTTTGATGTACAAATATTTTCTTTCTGTGTTGTGGGTTAGAGTATTGGGTATCGGAAATTGCATTTAATCTTGCTTGAATCATCTTTTACCTAAGTTTTCAACAATCCTTCTATGGAGGATTTTATTCGAACTTTAATTACTCATCGTTTATTAGCATATGTCAATAGCATGTGGTCATCAGTGCCTTCGACCCTGGACCCCGCGCGTGGAGACACAAAGGCTCAACTTATCACCGCTACATGATCGGAATACTTTAGCGGAAATGCCTTTCTCGATATTTTGTCAGCAAATTTTATATTCCTTTTAGGTACTGCACTTGCACAACAAAGGAATATGATGAATTCACGCCCCAAGATTATTTATGGTCAATATTCAACAGTGAACAAAGATATTGCCAGCATGTTCTTATATTTGGGACCGCTAATAAAAAGTTAAAAAACAACAAAGGCTCGGCCCAAATAGGTTTCCAGGGCCGTCGAAAAGAAAACGCTTGGTTTATACCTGACATTTGTGATCGTCATATTGGAAGCACCAGTGGCATGGATGTCCTTGAAGGTTGCTCGGTAGCCATCTGGTCCTCCGCCCAGCGCGATTGAGAGCTCATCTATTACTATCGGCTCAGCCTGGAATATAGTTAACATATGGATTAGCAAAGACGGTATTCTTAAATTCGTAATAGTGGTAGTTAGTAGTTCAACTTTGGATCGAATTTCAAAAAGTTTGCTGTAACTTCATTCAGTTACGGAATTATGGCATCAAGCAATTGCTAATAAAAATTTCATGGAGTTTTTTGTACAATGCTATACTAATCAACCTACACGGAACATTGCTGCTGCTCAAAGAATATACTTTAGGTAAACAGGAAATATTGTAGTAGAAAGTGAAGGGGTCTCGTTTTAAAAAAAAGTTAACAGTTATCATATGGAAAAGTCACGTAAGCTTAAAAGCTCGATGCAATAGTCATAATTGCATTGATTTTTCAACAGCTTAGTAAATCTTCCATACGATTCAGATTTTTGGCTAAATTTTATTTCACTCAATCAAAAACCCAGCCTACGAATTCACTCTACCTACAGTACATATTGCCACCAATTTACTTAGTAAATTGTATCCATACCTCCTCGATGTCGAACTCCGGCGCACCTCCCTTCAGGTACTCCAGCAGCGAGTTGAAGCTCCGCAGCAGACACGCGTCCACGTTGGGGTCCCGTCGAGAACACCTGCCTCCGAATACACCTGGAAAATATTACGATTGAAAATAAGGTTACCTTATTACTAGCACTTGTCGAATAAACAGCGAAACAGTGTTTTGGGAGATTGTTTTTATACGTAACGGAATAGGTTTGACGGAAATCATGAATTTATGTTTTAAATTATATACTTGGTGTATCCGGCATAAAATAAGTAACATTTAAACTACCGCTTTGGCGTCGTTCAACAGTTCAATATTGACTAGAGCTCGGATCAACGACTTATGTTGATTTTGTGTTGACACGCTTTAAGAAAGTGACTCAACAGATTCACGCTTAGTCTCCATAAGATTGGCACAGCTCATATTATTAGTCAGCTGATTCGTCGATAGCTAGCGTTGCTTTCTTCCTCCTCATCGGTATGCGCCGGAGTCGGTATAACGGTGAGCGGCGACATTGACACTCGGTGAAAACAATGGGATGCAAATATGGCAAAAACAATGGCTTCCTTCATGGATAGCTCTGTCTATTTATGCGATAACGAGCCTTTGTGTCAGTGAGAACTGAGAGTGAGAATATGTCCAAGTTTGTTCCAATTTTTTTGGCCATTTATCATGCATGTCATGATTGAGAATGGAAAACGTACCTAAAATATTCTTTAAGAGTTTTGTAATACTAAAGACCTCATGTGTTTTGCATTTCAATCATGCAAAGTTTAAAATAACTGATAAAATAGAGCAGAAAAATAAACTTAGCCTGAATTTTATGTCGATGGCTTATTGATCGCGTTGAGAACTGTAATTGAGAGAGATAGTAGCTCAGCACATGTAGTCTGGGAGAAAGTGCCTGCAGATGACCGGTCAACGAGTATTTAACGCACTTAACCGAGTGCGAGATTTTAAACAGTTCAGATATTTTGTAGCAGACAAGGTGATCAAATACGGAACGGTCAAAATGACAGTAAGTTGCATATATTACAAGTTACCATTAATATTTGAACATTAGAAGTTCATTTAACCTGAGTAGATTCTGATCAGTTATCGACTATGATCTGCTCAGATATTAATTAATTAATTATTGTTCAGATATTAACAGTAGATTGAAGTGAAGTTAATGATATTTTAACTGTTTAGAACTATTTGGTCACCTTATCTGCTAAAAAATATCTGACGGTGACTGTACCTATTGATCGCATTTCAAATAAACAAAATGGTCAAGTCATACATCAATATTTAAAAATCTTGAGCAAATCCGTCATTACAGTTCACGGTCTTATTTGAGAACAGACATTTCCTTATTGATGTGGTCGTCAAGACTAAAAATTCTGACCGGTTTAGTTATTGATTTAGGAAGGTACAAAGTTAACGGAAATCTATAAGTACATCCCAAGAACCTTAAAATAAATACTGAGAATAATAAGGAAAACGTTTTTTCCAGCTTAAAGACGTAACCGGCGACCGCAGAGACAAGTTACGTGACGATAAAAGTTTCCATATAAATATAATGAGCTGCCTTTCTCAAAGTCTGAAGCAAAAATTTTGACATTTCGTGTAGACAACGCTGGATAAAATTGTTTTTTCATGTATTCATTGATTGAGAAGATTTTTTAAGGTAAGCTTAAAAAAATACATTGCTTTATTAAAGACAGCTACGGATTTAAAAATTATATTTCATGAAACAATTTTGCTTCAGACTTGAACCGCTGGGTGCGTATTGAGATGCAGGTTTGACATTTAAGCAGCAGTGTTTTACCGTTAAATTAGCAATTCGTATGGCGATCAAATCCGAGACAATATAGTAACATAAATATTATTTTATTCAAAACTATGTGTAGTTTTTCTAAAGCCTTCCTCGAAAAAATAAGCTATCCAACATTAACATATTTTTTCAAATCGGTCCGGTATTTCCTGAGTTCAAACAAACAAACTTTTCATAATATTAGTATAGATTATAGTATGTCACTGTTGTTTTCCAGTACAGGTTTTGGGGAGTAGTAGGGCGGGGGATTTTTAGGTATTAATTTGTATTTAAGTGCCATTTTCTGGTGTAGATACAATATAACATCTTTAGTTATGTCGGTGGGTAAAGTCGGTTCTTATGATAGTAGAGCAGGCGCTATACCTTTGTAGTATTATTATAATATTTTTTATTGTATTGATAATATTCATTTACACTGAGCGGGAATTGAACTGCCTGTTAATTAAACGGATTAATTCGGATCGCAACACGCCCCCTGGAATGCAGTATAAGCAGCTACCCGTTCCACATTTACCCCAGAGTTAAAATAAAAGCATGATCACTCGAAGTATCATCCTGTCTGCCAGAAGCGAAACAGCGTAAGTGGATTTTTTAGTCGGGGCACATATTATTTTTTTCTTGTGTAGAGGGGAATTATGTAAGGTGCACCTGTCCTGTCGGTCAATGAACCGTGCGCGGCCGCAGGACCTTGTCCGAGAAACTCGATCCGTCTCGCAAAAAGCTTTTACTGTTAATATTGTGGCGGGTACAGTTAATTCGATGCGATTAAAAAAGTATTTTAGATTGGTTTGACGTTTGATCTGAATACATTCGAGTATACTTGACGGTTACAAAAATAATGTTTTTACCGATTTAAAAAAAAGGAGGTAATCAATTTAATGAGTATGTATGTGATATCGTTGGAATTTGATAATATTTGAGTATATAGATCGTGTGCAAAATTGAGTAAGTGTATTTGTTTGTATATTTGTATGCAAGATGTTTTTCCACGGATTTCCGGAAAACGAGAAGGTTTTAGTTCAATTAGGTAAACTTTAACTTACGGTACAGTGTAAGTTTCATCAAAATCGGTCCAGTAGTTTTCGACATATGGGTAATAACTAAAAATCATGAGATGAAAAAAAAGTAATTAACCCATCTCAAAAACTTACTTGAAAGTTTGAAATAACGCAATCGTCCTCTATTTAGATGAAACAAATTATTTTTGAGTCGGTGCATGATGTGTGTAGTCTTAGTTATTGTTACCTATTTCATGTTCCTAATAAATATTTTCATTTTCATTTTCATTTTTTTTTTATTATTGTAGGTAGGTATGTTTGACATCATCTACCGACTCCAAAAAAATACCAATTTTTGAAGTCGTTTTTTTTAAATACTTCTTTATTGGTTCTACAAAAAAAAAACAGTAGGAAAAGTTTCTACTAGTTTGTTCTTCTGATCTGTTTGTTTGTGTTGGAATTGGAACCTTGACACTAAAGTAACAAACAATAAATAGGAAAACCATTTTAAACAATTATTGATTGTAAGTACTTCAAAGTGGATTATATAATTAAGTTCTTAACAGAGTATCTAGTTAAATAACAATCTTGACCTGGATACTGCAAGAATTAGTAGATATTATGTCATTGCGTGCAGAACTTACTATGTAGTAAGTAAAGTAGCTGGGTTGCAGTGCGCACCCATCCATTTTAGTTATGTACTAGCTCAAGGTGCTAATCTAAGCCCCATGATTTAACGGACTTAGCATATGGTTAGTATGGATTGCCACGTACATGCTCAATTATTTTTCCTTGACTCAATATTGACAACTATTAATGCTATGTTTACTTTACTGTACTCATTAAATGTAAGCATTGGTATAATACTGCCTGATTAAGATAGGCATGCCCGCTTAATTAAACACAGTGTGCAAAAACATCAATTAAAAAGCAGAGGTTGTAGAATCACATTTTTGTTTTTTATAGTGTTGTGTCACTATATAAACCTTATTATATAAATTGTACTTGTAAAAAGCAACTTTGGCTGTGTGACAGACGAGGAATCGAACTATCCGGGCGTATGCCTTTACCACTCAGCCACCGTCACATTAGCAAGCCTGTTGAATTTTGTAAGTTCTTACTTTAACGCGTAGGCTGCGTGATGTCATCATTGTTGCGAGATTGCTCTCTTTTTACAAGTGCAATTTATATTATTAGAGGTTGTAGAATCTTAGGTCTCCCTCTCTAGTTAAAAAATGAAACTATCATAAAATAACTGTAACTAAAAGATTTGTAAATAAATTACGATTGATGATCTCACTGACTAATTCGTGGTGTTTCTGTATAAAACATTGATGGAAAGACCTGTCCTTGAGTTTGGAATACAATGGCTAGGTAAAAGGGCCACTTATTTCTCCACTCTTCTACTCAGTTCGAGTAGACACATTTTTGAACTCACATGACTGAAGATATGAAGACTTAAGCCTTCAGTTGACAACGTTTAAAAAACAATTTTTGACCGGGTAAAGATATTATTTTTTGTAGAGCAGAGTATTGAAAACAGCAAACTTAGGTCAGAGTAACACGATTGTATTATCTTAGGAACTTCAGAATATTTTTATTTATTTTAACTTGTTTACTTTTCAGTCAGCTTTAGTCTACTTAAGTTTGAGGAATTGTTGGTAAGTGCCAAAACGACACAAATGTTCAGCATTATATGACCATTTTGGTGTCTTTTTTCTGTAACGAAATTGTAGAGCGCGGCTATCCTAGTGCCCCAAAAGAGTACGAGATATGATTCAACCCCTTTATGGCTTAATTTTTGATGTGTGAGCGTGGCATATTCGCCTTTTTAATATTTTTATAAATCTGTTAGATAAGAAACGCACGTAAAATATTTTTTTTAAAGATTTTTTATTGTTACAGTTATTGAATAAATAAAATTACAAAATGTTTTTTGTTACAATGTAAAAGTGATCTATGTCATTTACGTAGATGTAGAGCCTAGATGCGCATACGCAGCACCATCCCGCGGTTACCCAACGCTTGCATACACATTTCTACTGCCTTCCTCGCGCTTCCGTGACGAAGACGATTTATGTAATAAACGTCATATGTATGTGGGGTACTGCATTGCGACTGTTGTTTATTTTGATGTCGAGCCTCGATAGTATTGCCATGTTTTGATAAAACCGTATATTTTGTAACGAAATTGGTTAATTGCAGTCAAAATCTGAATGAGAACAACACATAAGACAATGAAATGCTTAGGCAATTAATAGTGTATATTCAATTTTAGGCTTGATCCGGACTTTCAGTGGTGGATAAGAGTTTATACGCAAAGTCTCAAAATAAACTGTTGACTCAAAACATTATCAAAGTTGTGGTTTCAAGGTAATGCTCACGCAAACGTGATGGAAAGTGAAATTGCGAACTTTCACAGTTTGCGTTTATTATTACCCACTTTATTTAAAAACGCTACAGGATATTGCCGACAAATAATCTACAGCAAATATATACTTTCGTTTCTCAGAAATCGATTGAGGTAAAATCGCAGCTTATTACCTTAATTAATAGGTAATTATAACATTTTTAAAGAAAGTAACTGTAATTACTAAATAATGAGCTGTTCTTATTGCTATTATGTAATCACTTAATTTATTAGTATCTGAATAATTCAAATTCTAAAGACCTTGAATTCGGTATTTCTGTTTGGATATCCAAATGAACGATAATTTTACGGTGTGTTGAAGAGATAAGATGCGTAAAATATTATTTTATTTCAATGAGTAATAAATGCCTTTTTCGTGTGCGCAAGCCCTTAAATAAAACCGTTTAGTTCTGCGCAGACGCAGGTGTAATGGACCGAATCAGCCCGCGTGCGCACTCGCCCAGAACTCATCTCAACAAGTTTTTGCACTCTTATACACGGGATGATGATTGGGTGCATTCCACTTAGGGCAAATGGCATCTGAGCTTTTCCGCTTGAGGGATCTATAGTTTATAGTTTCGGGTAGTTAAATTTTAACTAAACTAGCGACCCGACCCGGCTTCGCACGGGTGCAATGCGGATACTAAAAATGAGTTAATTTACGACTTCACTCAGAAATCTCTAAAATTATCAGTGTTTCATTACGATATTACAAATGTATCATACATAAAAAGTCATCCTTTTGAATCACTCTATATCTATGACCGCATCAAATTCTGTTGCGTAGCTTTAAAAAGATTTAAGCGTGCATGCATACATAGATACAGACAGCGGGGAAGCGACTTTGTATTATACAATGTTGCGATAGTAAAAAAAGTCCTAAATACTGGGAGCGCAAAAGCTTAAAGTATGTTTCAGATTTATTTAAAACGAAAGAAAACATTTACTTTAAAATAAAACTTCGGCGATCCTGGGTTGAAAATCTGTCCTAGTAGGAACGGACAATAGAACACACTACGGTGTCTTATTCAGTTTAAATAAGGGCTAGTTTGCAACAAAAGTGGGTAACTTGATGTGCTGGCCACTGTACTTTGGAAGAACTAATTATAAACAAAAGTTACGGCCTATTGTCATTTGAATAGATCTTAAAATTAATTAAGACTTTTATTTCTTTGGTTCCACTGAATTTTCTCCTTGTCACTAGATTCTTTGATAGACGATTGTTCATTCATGATCAGTGTTGAGATGGACCAACAAAGAAAATGACAACGTCCTCGACTTGTTCATTTGTTTTCATTTCTTCGTAAAGGCCAAAGTGAAGAAACAGGCAGTTGTTCCTTAGACACGTGAAATGAAACAGTTTTTACAGACAATTATAAATGCATGTTATTAACTTCGCATAATAATTGTTTCTCTTTAAAAAAACACGTAAATGCTGTAATCAAAATTAAATCAACAAAGAAGCCACAAAAGTATAAGTTAATAACAGCTTGTTTCATAACTATATTCTTATCTATCTATCTATATCTTAGGATACGTTAGGATGGAAAGATCAAAATAACTACTATCAACAATTTTAATCAAAAGGAATAAAACTTATTTTATGTACCTACCTTTAAAATTAATTACGTATTGTAAGATAATCTCATTGACACAATGAAAAAGATGTCAAGATACTGTCCCTCAACTTTCTTTTGTTGGTCACTTACTTGTATTGGAGCTGCTCGACGCTATCGCAGCCGCGAAAATAACAAAACACACTTGAATTCTCTGCATTGTGTCGACTAAATACACATTTGAGTGTAAAAACTTTTTAGTGATTCGCGCGTTTTTACTTTTTTTTAAAACTTATGAGCGACGCGAGCGACTGCCGCGGACGACCAGTGCGGGAGCAATGGTGTTCAGAAGCAACCTCTTTGGATAAGTTTGAGTCTCTCCTTTCAACGTTATTATGACCGCAAATCGTTGTTTAGGTTGTATTTATCACGGATGTGGATAGGTATTATATACGGATGCTTCGGCTAAGTTATTTCGCTGAAAAGGTAAATTAATTAATTATTCTGTCCTCTAAATATGTTTGGTGGAATATTTAGTTAGGTATCATTGTTATCTTCCTCTTTGATTATAAAGTTTCTTTTATACTATTGTTCCATAAGTTATAGTGTCCTATTATAAAAAAATAAAAATAAAAAACTGTAAGATATGCCTACAAACAAAATTGCGGGCATAAATACAGTAAAACGGTAGATACACCAACCCTTTCTCTAAAAATATGCATATAGATAATATTTTTTAAATTGCAATATTACTAGAAATAATGTGTTACTTATAACTTTGACTCGAAATAATGTGTTAAGTACTTATAACTTATGCTGCCAGCGTTAAGATTGAGTACGGTAGGTTTTATTTACGATTATCGAGTGTTCGGTGTACCGTTAGTACCGGTTTGATGCAGTTCGATTTATATCAAGGCTTCTGGGTCACGAAAAATAGTAGATTTAAGACTAGTAACCTAGTAGGCCATGCATACAAACCTAAATAAAAAAATGATAAGTATGATAATACGGAACTCTAGATCTCATTTTAGGGTTCTGTAGCCGAATGGCAAAAAACGGAACCCTTATAGTTTCGTCAAGTCTGTCTGTCTGTCCGCCCGTATGTAACAGTCAATTTATTTTGTGGCTATAAGCATCACACTGTTGAAATTTCGCAGGCAGATGTATCCTGATAACCGCTTTAAGCTTCTTATAGAAATAATAATAATAATGATATTTAAGGAGGGAAAGGCGGCTCCCATACATGAAACTAAAACTGAAAAAAATATATAGTATAGTCAATCGTATACGTGTGGGATGCCTATGGTTAGGTCTTTTAAAATACTTTAAACGAGAATAATTTGGCCAATATTTTTGAGATTAGCACATTTTCAACAACCGCAAACATAACTTTGTTCTTCATACAAACACATACAAAAAACAAACATATACAAAATATTGTGGTATTTATGCTAAGTGGAAGTAAGTGGATTTCCTTATTCAGTTAAATTTGGCACGGAACCCTCATGCGCGAGTCCGACTCGCTTTTGGCCGGTTTTTCTTTTGCCATTAAAAATGTGAAGAAAGATCTAAACAAATTATTATACAAAATATAAGGTTTTGAGAAATAAAAATGCTATACAGTCAAGGACCAACTTGTCAACTACATAAAAAAAAAACAAGTAACAAACCACTGACTAAAAATGAATCAAATTTTGCTTGTATAGAAAGGTACTATGTATATTTTCCAAGCGCCTGTATGGGCGCCAGTTATTTTATGTTTGAATTACATAAACAAATAGCACGAGAAAGTATTTAAATTTTAATCGTTTGGAATAGAGAGGAATTCGAAACAATAACAACTCAAAAAACTATTCAGAACAATTTTCTGTCAGCTTTAGACGTAAAAGTCGCAGTGTGTAAGGACTCAGCGACTTTAAGCCAAAATACAGTACATAATTTGTCAATTTCCAGCTTCTGCATTGCGACTGCGTCGATGCTAACGCGCGTTAGCATCGCAACTGCATCAATGCTGCATCGCGACTGCATCCCTGCCAAGTCGTACTGTGTAGGTTATAATAAAATACAATCGATAAATTAACATTAATCCATCGTTAAGCAATGAGATCTCTTAAAATCAAATTGGAAATGAATTTTATTCACCGATATTTTTAAAAAAGTTATAAAAAGATTGTTTACATTAATCGACTAGCAAATAAAAACGGACTTTATTTAAAATCTGTATGATTTGAATTCTTACTAAATGCTAAAAAAATCAAGGAACTATTTACATATAACTGGATTAATCGTCTAGATCCTTACATGTGCATTGCTTTTCTTTGGGTCTATGAGCTTTATTCAAATTTTATTCATACATTCGACCTGCATATCACTGAAGTAGGTCCGTTATGTAAATGAAAAATAATAATAAGCATTAAACATGATCTTAATAATAACAGTCAATTGTTGAAACTCCGTAACTAAATATTATTATAAAAATATTTTATTACAGTGAGCACAGTTACAATTTATGTAGTTATTAGGTAAGTAAGTACCTATTATTTATACTACTTAAAACTAAATGTCAACAAGTTATTCTTAAAAGTTAAAGAACTCATCTTCATCAAAAGGCTCATCCACGACTTCATCTGTTTTGAGTGACGACAATTTAAAGCCTTGTTCTTCCATTTCATCTAACTTAGGTAACTCCTGCTTTATCGTTTCTTCTACATCGATCTTATTCAGCTCCAGCTGTATCTTTTCCTTCAATGGACCTTCCAAAGCATCCATGATTTGGTACCGTAGCAAGTTTGGCAGCACATTCACAGCCAACTCGATGACATAGTCCAGCGTGCCGGCTCCATCACACCGCACTTGGATGTTTCCAACTTCTAAATCTAAGTCCCGGAACACCGGTTTCTGTCTGGTGTCGAGAGGCTGAGCTAGCACTAACCTTCCACTGATATATTCGACCGAAAACGAAGCAATGCCTGCTCTGGACATTAAACCGCTAATAGCGACTAGCTCCCATTGGGTCCTCCCTTCCAGCTTTTGGGTGCCGATGTTGAAGTCAGCTATCAACGTGTTGTTCTCCATTTTGAGCGTTATGTTACCTACGCGCTGGAAGGAAGAGATGCCAGTAATCCACGTATGCGTCAGGTGGATGGTGAAGACGCTCACCGTTGCGTTATAGTCTTTGATCTGGTATGGATCTAAGTTCATTCCACGCACTTTTTTCCTGGCGTCTGCGATAACCATGTCGAGAGGTGAAATCGAGTTAGGGAACTGCATGTCACCTGTCACTTCGTCGAGTTTATTGTTTATTTCGGCTCGGACTTTAGTGTAAGCTTCTTTGAGAATGTAAGGCTTGATAGTGTCAAAGACGAAGGTGCCTACAGAGTTGATCATGCCCTGGAACATGCTTCCGAAAAAGCCAAGGTTTTCGAAGTTGACGTTGATGGTGCTGAATCCGATGTCAATGTGGATGTGCTGGGCTCTTAGCTTCCCATCCCGCTCGACGCCGAGGTTGGCTCGGGCCTTGACGATGAGGCCAGTGACGTCTACTGTGAAGGGCCCCTGCGCCCGGTTTAGCCACGTGGACATAGTGTAGTTCCCCCGGGCCTGGAGCGTGTCTATCGTCATCACAGCCTGCACCTGCAACGGAAATACCCAAAACTCAGACGTCAGCATCGTGAATCTTCCGTTTTATTTTAGGATGCTATCGTTTTCCTCATCTTTTGAAGATTATTTGAAAGATAAATGCATTGTTTCTCATCCAAGTTTAGGTATGTTTATAAAATAAACACGTTTAGAAGGTTGCCTTATTAATATATTTAGCTTCCATGTCCTTTAAATGAACTTATGTTAAGTTTAAAATATTAAATTATGGGAGCAGTATAAACTTTTATACATAAATCTCTTCGTACAAGCTACAAACAGATAGATGACTTGGTTCGATAAAAATAGAATCAATTTTACCTCCATGGCTCCGATTTCAGCGTTGATGTATTTGATTCTGAATTTGCTGATGCCATAGACAGCTGTGTTCTTGAAGTTCAGCGTGGTGCCGAAGGTCAGCGTCTGCTTCATATCAGGTACCCCATACGGGTCAGGAATAGTTGCCCCTGGGACCCCTATAGGGTCCGGTTGCTTGAAGTGCTCCAGGACATCGAGAATGTTCTCACTCAGCTTCTTTTCTCCATTTTCCAGCTTATTTTGGTCAATTTCATCGGAGATATCTGCAATCGAAATACTCGTAATTAAGAGATTTAAATAGGTACGTTACTTAGTTGTTTTGATTATATGTACCTAAGTGCTCGCTACACAACATCTATTTCTTGTGCAATTTATTTAGAGGTATTATAATTTGCTACTATTGTACCTAATACTTTGCCACATTTCACATGTGGATATTATATAGAACACAGAATTTCTGAAATTGGTTTTAATAATTAATGCATTCATTATTGCAAGTTCGACTTAATTCATAATTTCATATTCGCAACGCAATATTAGTAATATCCGTTTTGACATATTGGCATCTCTCATAAGTCATAACCTCGTAGATGTTTACTAGTGCATTATAATCAGGTACACTAGTAATATTATATTATCTGGGTAGGTACCTAGTTACATTTGCAGATAATTAAATCAGCACCACATTTAGCATCGGTAACATAAAAGCAACTGACTTAACTAAATTGCCATGATTTAAAGTTTTATAATGCATTTGTAATAGCTTTTTTATTACTTCATTAAAATAACGTGTTTTAAGTAGAGCAGCTTTTAAGGCACAGGTACATTTCATGGAACAGAATAGAAATAAAAGTGCAAATTATTTAACCAATATCAATTAGTATTAGCAAAATTCTCAGAACCTCGATAAATGTTCGAAACAAAAGACCCAGTTCGCGACGCATTTTTGTCTCAGACCTATACTTTAAGTTGAACAAACAATAACAAAGATAGGTATAACGTATGCTCCGACCACATCCTTGTTTGGCCAGATACTGGTCTTTGCCTTCCTTCCAAGATTACCTTGACTTTGGGCGAAGCACTGGCTGATGATGACGACACAAACAACGCTATGAAACCACATGTTTACGATACAAACTATCTCGTACTGGGACGCGCTCCAGACTGACATTAAAGAGGGATCGGGTCACAGTTTATCTCATCGGAAACGTCACTCAACGCTAATTTGTTATCTATTACGATGATTCAATACTCGCCAAAGAATTACGAGTAATGAAAAGACAGATGCAAATTAATTCACAGAATTGAGCTTTCGTAAACAAATTCATTCGTTAATGATGTTTGTTCGTGGCTTACCACAAATACCACAAAATATGCAAGTTTACATCTACAAAATTTAATCCGTTAGAAGAGGTAATTTAGTAAGGTATTTATTTCTCGAATTGAAATTAAATATACAAAACTGTATTTATTATTTATTTGTTACTCTTTCAGCTAGAAGATAAGAAAATTTAAAACCTTTGTAACTCTTTAGATAACTATCGCATGGATCGTTTTTATTCCAAAACGTAGAATGAATGTTTTTACGATATATTATGTGTGAAATCGCAAGGTCATGAAAAAAGTGCAAAAGCTGTAAAAAGCCAAGCCTAGGTATGCAACAAGATATACCTGGTAAGTGTCTCAATTTACAATGTCTTTATTTCATGTAGGAAGTAGGTATAGTGTAGGAATTTAGAGTGGACTCATGTTCAAAGGATTGATGGAATATTGGAATAAATATTATTGGACACCAATCACATACATTGCTCTGATCCCAAAGTAAGTAGCTAAATGCACTTGTGTTATGGAAATCAGACACAACGGTGGTACCACAACACCCAGACCCGAAACAATATAGAAAATTTTGATTCCTATTTTGACCCGACCGGGAATCGAACCCGGGACCTCAGAGCGGCGACGCCTTGAAACCAGCGTGCTTAGCCACTACACCACGGAGGTCGATATACCTACAAACAAAACTTTTATGTGGCGCGCTTATTATATTTATAATATAAATCTTATATTATGATTGTAGTAGCATGTTGTAATTGATGATCGGTCGATATAAGTGGTTTGGTTTGAGGTTCACACTGACAGTTGATACACTTTTTGTGTAAAAACCCAACCCAACCAAAAAAAAAAATGAAATTCTCCAGACACATTTAAAAGCGTGCGTCATGACATGATATTATGGGTCAAACAAACTTTTAGCGGAATCACATTTTAAGATTATTTTACGTATATTAATTTTAGTCCAAGGATCTCGTTTACATTATTTTATCAAAGTTAAACTACTACCATAACTTGTATTAAACAACCTTGTACTTGAAACTTAAAAAAAAACAAAAGATCCAAATACTTGCTAAAAATAGTTTCGAATATTCTTGACGATTCCGTATTGATTTAGGATCATGTAGTATGAGTTTATGGCATAATGGATTGTTTGCTTGGCCTTGATAATGACATTGAATAAAACGAAAATCTATTTACGAAAAGCCACGAAATATTTTAGTATAAATAGACACCATGAAGGAAGATATACTTGTTAATTTGCTGTCTAAGACCCTTTACACACTGCGACTATTAGCAGCGATACAGTCGCGATGCTAACGCGCGTTAGTATCGATGCAGTCGCAAAATGTCAACCTATACACACTGCGCTACTTTTAGAAGCTGGAAATTGTCAAATTATATACTTAATTTCGGCGACTGCATCGATGCTAAATTAAATCTGTTCATTGCGTGAGTCGCGATGCTGGAGCGCGTTTTCAAAACGCGCGACTGCATCGATGCTATAAGTCGCAGTGTGTAAGGGGTCTAAGGCTGCGTCCCCAGTTGGTAAACTGTTAGCGGCCGACTGAGTCTGTGGCTTTTTGATTTAGTACGCTCTTTCATGTATTTGAAATGAAGTGTCCACAGTTTGCCAGTTTTGCGCTCAGTGTATGCAGTTAGCAGCGTAACGCGCGACGACTATATCAGTAAGCGGTAAGCCAAGTAAAAACAGGTTCCAGTCGGCGACGGCGATATCGTTCTTAATAAAAGTTTGCTTGCGCAGACGCATGAAAATTTGCCACAAATTTGCGGCTCACTCAGTCGGCCCCTAACCGTTTGCCTACTGGGGACGCAGCCTAAGGTGAAGACACGAAAACAATAACGCTGTTAGTGCGCCTTCACATCAGAGCGACGGCAGCGCGTCCCCCTAATGTGAAGGACTTACTGCTGTCATTTAATGTATGAAATTGAAAGCAGCGGGACTGCCGCGCGACCGTCGCGCTGCTGAAAACGCCTAAGTGTGAAAGGGCTCTTAGAGTTCACATTGGCAAATGTAATTCACATGTGATGCCTCGCTCTCATAGTTAGATGTGTTAGTTGCATCCTTTTTGTTATCGTTCAACCGGCCATATGCGAATGCGTTTGTGCACTTTGATGTATCAAATTAAAACTTTTATTTTAAACACATGTAAACTATACTTAAAAATAGTATTTACTGAAAATTTTTTCAAGACTCAAACTATACCGTATTATAAAAAATGAGGATATTAATTCTAAGTATATACAGGTTGTTGTTTTGGTCAGCGACGAGCGACGAGGGGTGGCTGTACAAACGATACTGATGCCAAAAAAAGTTTTAACAAAATATTTATTAATGCTCCAACACCCGAGCGGTTGCAGGCAACCGCATAACAATAGAATTTGCATTGTGTCTCGTTCACATACGCTTGAGGGATTAAAATGAAAAAAAACCCACAAAATTAATTTATTGATGCGATACAGCGATCGAATCAAAACTACTAACACCAGGCAGCCTCTTCGTAGCTTACTAGCTACGGCGTAGTACTTCGTAGGTTCGCGCGAGGGTGCGAGTTTCCCATTAGTTTTGTCATTTTTTTTAATTTTGTGAAGAGGTTTTCTTGTATAAAACTTGCTTAGAATCAAAAAAAAAATTGAATAAGTATTACTCATATTATCATCCCTGAGTTGGATGTCACTGACCAAAACAACAGCCTGTATATATGATGACTAGCGGTCCTCCGCGACTTCGTCCGCGCGTTTTGAGTTTGCTCCCTCCCCTCCCGTCGCAGCGTCATGTTTTATATCTTAAAGCCTTTCTCGATAAATAATCTATCCAACACAGAAATATTTTTCCAAATCGGTCCAGCAGTTCCTGAGATAAGCGCGTTCAAACAAACAAACTCTTCAGCTTTATAATATATTAGCGCAAGCGCACGTTGTACTTAAGCTGCGAACATTATTTAGTCCATTGAATAAAAAGTTCTAGAGTGCGTGAGTTAGTAACGTAAGATGTTTCTTCGGAAACATGTCAAGAGTCCCTAGGTAATAAACATACTAAAACCCCGGGACACTAGGAGGAGCCCCGGAGTGGGGGGAGGGGGGGAAAGGGTCCATTTTTTCATTTTTCGCTTAAATCTCAAAAACGGTACATGTTAGAGAAAAACTTTCAAGGAAAATTTGAAAGGCCATAAAATTATCTACAAGTTGTACTTAGATCATTTTTTCCTATATCCTACCATTTCTGAGTTACACGCAGTAAAAAATGATTTTGGCTCAAACAATTTCCCCATACTACATACCCATGTTTATCACATCAATCGATCAAAAAATATTTCTTTCTTCCAAAAAACTCAAATGTGCAACTTGTGACCGGTACTGATAGATCGCTCTTAATTAGGTCTATAATTGGTAAAATAAACACATTCCTCTTCCATGGAGGAATGTGTTTATTTTACCAATTTAGGAGGAATCGATTGTCAAAATATTATATTAGGGTAGTTTGAGTTACTGAACTTGATCTTTTTATTTTTTTCTTCCAAAAAACTCAAAAGTGCAACTTGTGACCGGTACCGATAGATTGCTCATAATTAGGTCTATCATTGATAAAAAAAACAGATTCCACCATGGAGGCGTTTAGGAGGAATTGAATTTTATTAGGGTAGTTACGATACTTGAACTTTTTATTTTTTTTCCTCTAGTGCCTCTCATATGACATCAATGTCCCAACATTATCCGTTGTTCGGATTTTTTCGATGAAGTTTCACACGTAGCATGGGAAGAGGTCCGCCCTCGTTAAGCTTATGCTAAAGTTTGCTTATGTTTTCGAATTTTTCACCTTTCATGGGATGTAGCTCAAAAACGGCTGCTAATAGAAAATAAATATGTAGGTACAACTTGTAGATAATTTTATGGCCTTTCAACTTTTCCTTGAAAGTTTTTCTCTAACATGTACCGTTTTGGAGATTTAAGCGAAAAATGAAAAAATGGACCCTTTCCCCCCCTCCCCCCACTCCGGGGCTCCTCCTAGTGTCCCGGGGTTTTAGTATGTTTATTACCTAGGGACTCTTGACATGTTTCCGAAGAAACATCTTACGTTACTAACTCACGCACTCTAGACCCCCCTTGGAGGGACTCATTCAATGGACTAATTTTGGTGCGGAGTTATGTTAAAACTGTGATAGCTCCTAAGATATTTATTGGAATCAAATGAAATAAAGGGCAACTTCGTTCTAAATGAAATGCTCGTGATGATAAATGTATTTATTTTGATAAGAATAAATACCTGTGTGTATAATACACCTCTAAAAATAATGCATTATTTTTTTACAAATTTATTAACATAAAAAAGGTTGTAGTAAGTCAACCATAAAAGATAGACATATGCTGTCGCGGACTTTATTGTAGAACTCTTAATGCTGAACAATCCTGTCATACATGATTTTCGTGTAACTTAAGCGGTTTCCGCAGCGTATGCAGCGGAAGCTCTCAAAAGGACTATCTTTCTCCCGTTTTAGCAACATTTTTCATTTCTGCTGTGGACTTATGAGTCGTATCTTTATGTTATATAGCCTAAAGCCTTCCTCGATAAATGGACTAACCAACGTAAAAATATTTTTTCAAATCGGGCCAGTAGTTTTTGAGATTAGCGCGTTCAAACAAACAAACAAACAAACAAACTCTTCAGCTTTATAATATTAGTATAGATAATATTTGATATATAAAGGCTTAAAAACACGTGTGCAATATTTCGTAAGTGTATGTGAAATGATTCTTTTTTTTAGTTCGATTAGGGTTTTTTCTACTTAGGGTACAGAGTACGTTTCATCAAAATCAGTTCAGTAGTTTGTGAGATATGGGAATATAACAAAACAACACGAAATTATAAAATATTCAAAAAAATTAAACCGCCTTCAAAAAACTTTTTATTGAATACACACATTCTTAATGACGTTTTTTTCAAGAAATAAATAGTTTAAATAAGTTTAATAATTAAACCCTGTAATGGTTAACTTTACTAATCAATTATTATTGAACGTCATACAGCGGGAATGCCTGGCATTACTTGGTCGTTATTTACCGGCTATAATGTGGCATTGATCAGTAACAAACATTGCCTTTACTTTCAAACAGATGTCGCTGTATTGAAACCGTACATTTGATTCTACTGTGTCCGTACTAGAAGTGGTTACAAAGCATTGGTAACATTCCTTAATAGCGGTGCTAGTAGATACAGTTAGACTTTAAAAATATATAAACAAGAAAAAAAAATATTCGGACAAAGAATTAGCATGAATTAGACGAGCTATTCAAAGGGGCAACTCTGCCAGTATCTTCGGAACCTAAGCTTATCCTAGGGACTCCTTTAAATTATACGGGTGACTTTGTTATCAGTACCGAAATTTTGTGTCAAGACTCCACTAATGAATATGAACAACTTTTACGAATATATATATATATATATAATAGAGAAATAAATAAAAAACAGCTGTTCCATACAAAAGTTAAATTGGCGCGCGGTCAAAATGTATGGAACAGCTGATTTTTTTTCCCGATTTTACTATTGCCCCCATAGTAAAAGTTGTTCATATTCATCAGTGGAGTCTTTACACGAAATTTCGGTACTGATAACAAAGTCATCCGTATACAGTGCGAGTCTTCATAAAGTGCACATTATAAAATATGGCATTCTATGCCTAATTTTATCGACGGAAAACATATTTAAAAAAAACTTAAAAGAAACACTATAATTTATAATGGATATTTTAAAGTTTTGTTGTCTTCTGTTACCTACGTGTACTTTATATCAATTTAATCTATAACAATGATTCAACTTAATTATAATTGGAGGTGATCTGATATCCTCATAAAATTTAAACCATGAAAAAACTGAGCACAGTACAGACATAAAATGTATTTTTGAACAAACATTTAAGTTTTTTTATTTATATTTTTTATTTAAAAAAATGTTTTCCATCACTTAAATTACCCATAGAATGCAATATGTTAAAATGTGCACGTCATGAAGACTCACACTGTATTTTAGTTTTTTTTGAGATTCTAATTTTACTTTTTCTTTCCTAAGTTTCAATATACTGGTAATGTTTTTTCTCTATAATAAATTGGTACAATGTCGAAACAAGACAATATAATCTAGAATTATAGAAACATAGGAGACTGATAAAAGAGTCTAAAGCTTGTGTGTGTACCCGTAGCAAAGCACCCATTTTAATGAGTAGTTAATGTACACAGTCTGACCATAAATACTGTTACAATTAAAAATAAGAAAGATATTACATTTGAATTGGGAATCTGACATTTTTATACGATTAGTCATTGTGTCTTCTAATTTTGGCGTCAATACATTTTATAATATTTTGCGATATTAAAATGGAGTGGGGTGATAAAGAGAACCGAATCGCTGTGATTGCATTACACAAAGTTGGTATGGAGCCAAATGCAATTTTTAAAACTCTCCATACGCTTGGTATTAGTGAAATGTTTGTTTCCGGGCTATCAATAGGCAAAATGAGAACTCCTCTGTTTGTGACAGAAAAAGATCTGACCGTCTACGTAGAGTTCGTACGAAAAAGGTGGTCAAAGCAGTAAGGGAAAGAATTCGCAAAAATCCTGTCCGAAAGCAAAAGATTTTATCTGGGGAGATGAAGATAGCACCCAGAACCATGTCGCGTATTTTAAAAGATGACTGAGGACTTGTAGCCTATAAGACACGCACTGGTCATTTTTTAACTGATAATTTAAAAAAGAATAGGGCGGTAAAATCGAAAAAAACTACTGAAGCGGTACGCAAAGGGAGGTCACAGAAAATTTTTGTTTACGGATGAGAAAATCTTTACAATTGAGCAACATTTTAACAAACAAAATGACCGTATTTATGCTCAAACCTCTAAGAAAGCTTCCCAATCAGTCGGCAGAGTGCAACGTGGGCATTACCCGACTTCAGTGATGGTTTAGTGGGGTGTTAGCTATGAAGGAGTGTCTGAGCCATATTTTTGTGGAAAAGGTATCAAAACATCGGCACAAGTGTATCAAGATACCATTCTTGAAAAAAAACTTTTTTCTTTGTGACAATATTTATGGCAAGACTAGGTAGATTGTCATATTATTATGGATAATATATATACACTTCAGCTATACAACTGAAAATAAGAAACCACACTTTATAGTGAAGGTTTCTTATGCTGGGATTCGAGATGTTGTACCAAGAGACAGAGACCTACCTATATTTTATTTTTCACTTGCACTTACTTTTTACTTGCGAGAAGATTTACGGCCATGTAAATGACGGTATCAGATATGGAATTCTAATTCATTAAATAAAAAAACAATTTATTCTTATATAAGTTAGGTATTACTTAATAACATCCTGTTACCAACGAGATCCTTGCTAGATAAGTTATAACGAGAATCGTGATATGCTATCACATTGCTAGAAGTGACTCCCATATTATCTAGATTTGCAGTAATTATTTCTTTCCCAATCGTAGAAACAATAGTTGACGCCAGTAAAACTAATTATGAGTGACGAGAAACCTTCCTTGGAAATTCGCAACAGCGTACTCGTAAGTGCTCCGTTTGTTGCAAACTGGCAAGAGACTAAACTGATATTATTGTTTGCCTAGTGCTATAATAACTGTTTACCACCCAATTGTTAATTTCCCAAATTCCAAGAATGATGTTTGTTGGATTATCTTGTTATTATTTTTAATTATTTATGTAATAATTTGAAATTTACCAGACATTACCGGTATGTATTTAAAATTGTAAACCATTGCACGATAAGTAATGGAAGAGACACTAATAAATTTAATGTTTATTTTGAAAGAAAAAATAATGACCTCTCAATAAGTAGCACAATATACAGGGTGACTTTTTTATCAGTACCGATATTTTGTGTAAAGACTCCACTGATGAATATGAACAACTTTTATCATGGGGGCAATAGTGAAATCGAGAAAAAAAAATCTGCTGTTCCATACATTTCGACCGCGCGCCAATTGAACTTTTGTATGGAACAGCTGATTTTTTTTCTCGATTTCACTATAGCCCCGATAGTAAAAGTTGTTCATATTCATCAGTGGAGTCTTTACACAAAATATCGGTACTGATAAAAAAGTCACCCTGTATTTAACAGGATCATCGGTGCTCCGACGTGTTGCATGCATGTCGGTACTATTAATTGGAAACTCTCGTAGCGAAATTGTTAACAACTTTAATTAGCAAATTTAAGTCTAATTAGTATCTAACAAAGTATCCGTCAATTGAGCTGAAAGTAATTAATAGCCTATTGCTAGTGTTCGTTTCATTACTATTTGAGTTCTATTTGTTTTTATCTCTACAATACAATACAATACGGCTTATATGTTTCTTTATTCAAAATTAACCGAGGCGAGACGAGTAAAAAAAACCGGCTAAGTGTGAGATCCACTTACTTCCATTTAGCCAAAATACCACAATATTTTGTTGACAGTAAATATAACTTTGTTATTCATAGTATTTCTATGAATAACAAAGTTATGTTTGTAGTTCTTGAATATGTGCCATATCTCAAAACCTACTAGCTCGATCTCGTTCAAACCAGTTTCCTTTAAAAGTATTTGTTAAGATCTACATCACTTTTTTTTAAATTTACATTCGCTTCGTTTAGAAATTAGAGGGACGCTTATTATTCCACTTTGGAAGCGTCTATCTCTCAAACGTTAGACTTTTTAATATAATTATTATTTATATTTTGTATAAGAATCGTAAACCGGTTAACATCTTCCTACCAAATTCCAACAGTGTGATGCTCATAGTAACAGAGTAAAGTGGCTGTGACATACGTACGGACGGACAGACAGACTAACAGTCTTGACGAAACTATAAGGGTTCCGTTTTTTTCCATTCGGTTATGGAACCCTAATTAGGCCTAGATGGTTTATTCAACTTAAAATAGATAAAAAATAGGTTCAGTTGCACCATTTATCTGGGTTCCCTCTATCTGGCGGAATCTTTTTGCTCCGAAAGTCACTTGGCATAACACACTTGGCATAATTTTCTTTAGTCGAATATTATTCAGGCAGAATTTTCTGTTAGCATAATTATTGTTTGGTCTTAGGAATTTAAAGGATTTAATTTTCTAAAGGAATTTACTACAATGGCATACTTTTAAGAGAGCAGAAATTTATAAGGCATAATTACCTTTGGCAAAATTTTACTTTGCATACTTTCGCTAAGCATAATGTTTATTAAGTACGACGTTTATTTGGCATAATTTGACTAGGCATACTATGAAGAAAGCAGAATTTCGTTTAGAATAATTTCACTACACATATTGCTTATTCTTTTAAATAGTATTTTACCCTAAAATTGAATTAAAAGGTCATTAAGTTGTGGTGCAAAAGTAAGTGACAGAAACGAATCGGTGCAAAACCGACTCCACGCAGTCTTGTTTGCCCCACCCCTAGAGTGTAATTCAAAATCACGTAGGCGCGGAGGGGCGAGGCAACGAAAACCATCTGCGACGATAAGCTCGCGTGGGACTGCCGGAGCCCCGCAGCGCCGGAGCTGTGACAGAAGCCATGCATGTTGCATGCTTGTATGCTGCATGCAAACTATTGCTTGCTTGCATGCTGCATGCATGCTTGCTTGCTTGTTGCATGCTTTGCTTGTATGCTGCATGCTTGCTTGCATGCTGCATGCTTGCTTGCTTGCATGCTGCATACTTGCTTGCATGCTGAATTACTATGGATTCTATTACTATGTTTCAATTACTTGTTTTCAATTACTATGGATATGAAATGTATGCCAAGAGATGATTATAAATGTAAAATTTTTGAGATATGATAGTTCTGCCTTGTAATGATTTTAAATATTGAAAATATGCCAAAAGACGATTCGGACTGTGAACTTTCTGCGATAGGATGATTCTGCCTATTAATGACTATATATACGAATTGTATGCCTCAAGACGATTCTATCTGTGAACTTTCCGCGTTAGGATGATTCTGCTTTAAGACTATTATGGATATTAAATTTCTGCCTAAAGGTGATTCTAGCTTACACGATTATGCGTTTTGAACGTCTGATAAATGAGTGAATGCTAATTGTTCTGCGAAATGAAGTTTATGCTATTTGATGATATGCCAAATAAAATTATGACAAAAAAATCTGCGAAACAAGGTAGACCCTGATAAAGTATCTAGATTCTGTACAAACATGAACTGACAGATTGAGCAATTGAGCATAATAATAATTGTCGATCACATTGAGGACTCGATATACTAATACAAAAGCGTTCTGGGTACGTATTGAGATATGCTTTAACAGTAAGTTAAGTGGTTCTGCTTTTGAACGGATTAGCAAATTCGTATGGCGATTTCTTATAATCCGCTCAGCAAATTCAGGTGGGACAGAACACCACGAGAGAGTGTAATAAGAAAAACTTTAAATTTTTCTAAAGTTACATCGAAATCAAAATGCGATCTATTCCACTCTAATCCTAAAAAGTAATACCAACGGTATTTGATTACACTCATACGAAATCGCCCTATTCCTAAAAAATACTAAAATTTTGCTGCAAATTTGGAATTTAAAGCAATGTTTAAAAAAATATTCTTATCAAATTATACATGTACTAAGAGTGCAATAAAAAAAGTAATAACATATTTTTAAACCAAAATGTTCGTTATGGAGTTGGTGCTCTGATAGTTTATGCTTGATGGTCAAAGTGATGGCACCGAATCCAAAACGAAATTGTTTGCCTAAAATGGCTTCCATTCCCTTTAAGGGTCAAAAGTTTATTAAAATCTTTTTAGTATATTTTGGTTTTGAAGTCAGTTTTTACTTTTTTAAAGCTAATTTGATTACTTCATTTTTAGTGATTACATGAATGGGACGGAGGGGAGTTGCACCTTATGACTCTGTTCTTTAAGAAGCTACAAATTACCTACCATAAGTTCTGTCATTATAATTACTGAGCTCCTAAGCGTAGTTCCACCATCAGCTCAGCTCCACTGGATGTTGAATACCAGACGTAACATGACAACATTAAGATTCTAGTAAAAAACACTATATGTGCCTTTAAAACTTGAGGGCTTCCCTCGATTACACTAAGATTCCAAAATCAAATCCCGAATGGGTAACAACAGGACCAAGACCAACTAGAAAGTATACACTCTAGGCAGGCGAAATATTTTTTCGAATCATTCGACAAATTACTGAGATATGAGGTAACATAGATATAAAAAAAACACAGTCGAATTGATCCTCCTCCTTTTTTGAAGTCGGTTAAAATTTTTAAGGATATTTTGAAGGTTTCTTGAAAATAAGAACTAATACACTATTTAAAATCACATAACAACAAAAAAACATGTTTTTACTGCCTGTGCCAGATCATACATAAATAGCAGTTTACCCTACTTAAGGATTCGTTTATGAGTGGTATTCGTAAGGAATGGAACGCTTTTCATGAGTGTAATCAAATACCGTTGGTATAAGGTTTTGGGATTTGAGTGGAATAGATGCGAAATGCTAATTTGGCGACACAAGTTGAGTAGAAATTGAACTGCCTGAAACTTGAACGGATTATAATAACATCGCAATACGCCCCTGTCAGATCAGACTCCTAGCACTGGTTGGCCATGTCGGAAAAGGACTGATTTTATCATCTGTCTGTTACATTATCCTTTAGTTGTATCAGCCAGATCACTGATCGAACCTAGCATATCCGCGTATTTATAATTTTCCACGGAATATTTATACTAGCAATTTTTATTACTGACTTTAAAAACGGAAGTAATTAATTCAATGTATGTGATGTCGGTAGAATTTTAAAATATTTGATTATGTTGTTCTGGTAAGGTTTCCAAATACGTTAGCTAAATTTCGTGAATATGTTTATATCGTATACTTGTTTCTTTGTCTACGGATTTCACGAAAGCGAGAAGTCATAGTGAGATGATTATTTTTAGGGTTCCGTAGCCGAATGGCAAATAACGGAACCCTTATAGTTTCATCAAGTCTGTCTGTCTGTCTGTCTGTCTGTCTGTCTGTCCGTCCGTATGTCACAGCCATTTTATTCTGTAACTATAAGCATCACACTGTTGAAATTTGGTAGAAGTATGTATTCCGTTAACCGCTTTACGATTCTCATACAAAAAATAAAAAATATATCATTTAAGGACATACATGAAACTAAAACCAAAAAAATATTTTTTAGCCAAACCAATACGTGTCTATAGATAGGTCTTTTAAAATGACACCAAGGTTCCTTAAACCATTTTCTTTTAAAGTCTAACGTTTCATAGCTAGACGCTTCCAAAGTGGTAAAATGGGCGTCCCCCTCATCTAAGTTTTAAACTAAGCGAGTGTAAATTTTGAAAAAAAATATATAATGTAGATCGTAACAAATACTTTCAACGAAAATTGGTTCGGACGGAATCGAACAAGAAGTTTTTGAGATATAGCACATTTTCGACAACCGCAAACATAACTTTGTACTTCATACAAACACTATAAAAAACAAAGTTATATTTGCTGTCAACAAAATATTGTGGATTTAACTAAGTGGAAGTAAGTGGATTCCCCAATTCAGTTAAAGTTGGCACGGAACCCTCAGTGCGCAAGTCCGACTCGCACTTGGCCGGTTTTTTAGTTCTATCAAGTATATTTCGCCGATTTACTAACGTCAGATATGGATGGTCAGGCAATATTCGTCGAATCTAACGCCTAATTCGAAATCGTCACCTATTTTTCAGCAATCATTTACGTAAATGCCATTTTATAATCGTTCGTTTGATACTTGTTCGGTAGGATACGTCCTATCTGACATTGGTAAAATCGGCTCTAAAAAGTTTAAAAATAACGCATTATTTTGTCATATAAATATATGACAAAATAATGAGTTTTTGTTTTTCCTATTTTCCTAAATAGGAAAAACAAAAATTATTCTGGATTCAGAGAATGATGTCAAGCTTACATACAGCAACATTCTATGCACATAAATATAAGACAAATGCGTTTTTTTAAGCTTTTAAGAGTCGATTTTATCAACGTCAGGTAGGACTTATCCGACGATGAATAAGTATAAATTGGTTTTAAAATGACATTTAGGGCTGATTTTTCAATAGTCAGATAAGAAATATTCGTCGAACAAAATACAATATGGCTAATTTGATTAGCTTTAAAAAAGTAAAAACCGACTTCAAAACCAAAATGCACTAAAAAGTCTTAAATAAACTCTTGAACAATGAAAGGAAAGGAATCCATTTTAGGGAAACAATTTCTTTTTGGAGTCATTGCTGCGACAGCTGAGGCTGAATTTTCAAAGTGATGGCACCGACTCCAAAAAGAATTTGTTTCCCTATAATGGATTCCTTTCCTTTCAATGTTCAAGAGTTTATTTAAGACTTTTTAGTGCATTTTGGTTTTGAAGTCGGTTTTTACTTTTTTAAAGCTAATTTTATTTCTCCATTATATAATAATCATTCAACAGGTAAATTAGTCCAAAGCGAAGCCTCTTAATATACGACTTTATTTACTAATGCGCTTCAAATTTAAAGTACGCCGTTTGATTATTCTATTCTACAAACGTTAATTTACGTAAGAAGTAAAGACAGAATAACACAGGGAATGTATATATGAATATTTTATATATTAAAATAATATTTAGTTTTACACTAGAGCTGCATGTTCAATATTTTGTGTCGGCTGTTTATCATGCAGTCAACTAATATGTTTATCTTAGGAACATTGTTTTTAATCACCTGATCGAAAGGTTATCTCATTTAAAGCTCTTAATGTTACTTACTTATGTTAGTTACTGACATCTTAAATCGGTTTCGTTTGACAGCTTTTACTTGTCCTTCTCTTCCGATAGGAATATTAATTTTATGGTTTTGGCGTAGGTTTCTCTATACATAGTGCCAGGCAAAAATCGGTCAGATTAGAGAGCTCAGTCCACACCACGTATGGATTCTATTTAACATTCTAAACCGATTTCTTTATCATAGGACTATTATGTAAACTGTTGTCATATAAAGGTGATAACTGTAAATTTGAACTTTTCATTGGATAAACAATTAGAATTGTTGATGATGTAGCCATGGCCCATATAGTGAAAAATTCCAATAACTTCTATCCTTAGTTTAATTTTATATTTACTCCCAACGCAATCACTATTATATTAATGTATTCATATTGCAGTGCCCTTTCTTCAGTAAGCCAGAAAGGAATTTCTCTCAATCAGTCAATTGCCGATTAAATAGACGATCACAACAAAAAATAATTAACTAAACGATTACGATGCCATAAAACTCTCAGAATCCAGACATCGCGACTATGATATTTTGAATAATGTTTATGATCATTATTTAGATATGCTTAGTAACACCCGTATTTATAGTCAAGCAATAGTAAAAATTTTGCTTAAGTAATAAATTAAAAAAAGATTTTCATTCCAAAATCAAAGTATTGTATAATATAAGTGCTGTCAAAAGTAAAAATAAACTAAATTCTCAAGTAATGCTCATCTTTAAATACGGGAGTTAGTACCTTAGAAATAGACTAGGAGGCGTACCATCACAGCTTAAAAATAATTTAAAAATTAAACTAAGCGACAGTCGATTATACGTCAGTTAATGAATATTCGTCAAATACAACGCTTAACTCGAAAACGTCACCTATTTGTCAGCAATCATTCATGTAAGGGCCGATTGTTCAATGGCCAGATAAAACTTATCAGGCTGATAAATTATAAAGCGACAGATTTCAAAAATGACAGGTACCTATGATTGCTGACAATTAGGTGACATTTTTAACCGACTTCAAAAAAGGAGGAGGTTATCAATTCGACTGTATGTTTTTTTGTATGTTTGTTACCTCATGTCTCAGTCGTTAGCCGACCTATTCGAAAAATTTTTTCGCCTACTTAGAGGGTGTACCTTCTAGTTGGTCCCATTGTTGCCGATTTGGGATCTGAAGATGGAACCTTGGTGTAATCGAGGGAAACCCTCAAATTTTAAAGGCACGTATAGTGTTGTTTTACTAAAATCTTAATGTTGACGTATTGTTACGTCTGATTTTCTGATTACAACTCCCCCCCCCCCCCCTCTCTTATAAACTCTAAAAATGGAGAAATAAAATTAGCTTTAAAAAAGTAAAAACCGACTTCAAAACCAAAATGCACTAAAAAGTCTTAAATAAACTCTTGAACATTGAAAGGAAAGGAATCCATTATAGGGAAACAAATTCTTTTTTGAGTCGGTGCCATCACTTTGAAAATTCAGCCTCAGCTGTCGCAGCAATGACTCCAAAAAGAAATTGTTACGTCTGATTTTCTGATTACAACTCCCCCCCCCCCCCCCTCTCTTATAAACTCTAAAAATGGAGAAATAAAATTAGCTTTAAAAAAGTAAAAACCGACTTCAAAACCAAAATGCACTAAAAAGTCTTAAATAAACTCTTGAACAATGAAAGGAAAGGAATCCATTTTAGGGAAACAATTTCTTTTTGGAGTCATTGCTGCGACAGCTGAGGCTGAATTTTCAAAGTGATGGCACCGACTCCAAAAAGAATTTGTTTCCCTATAATGGATTCCTTTCCTTTCAATGTTCAAGAGTTTATTTAAGACTTTTTAGTGCATTTTGGTTTTGAAGTCGGTTTTTACTTTTTTAAAGCTAATTTTATTTCTCCATTTTTAGAGTTTATAAGAGAGGGGGGGGGGAGTTGTAATCAGAAAATCAGACGTAACAATTTCTTTTTGGAGTCATTGCTGCGACAGCTGAGGCTGAATTTTCAAAGTGATGGCACCGACTCAAAAAAGAATTTGTTTCCCTATAATGGATTCCTTTCCTTTCAATGTTCAAGAGTTTATTTAAGACTTTTTAGTGCATTTTGGTTTTGAAGTCGGTTTTTACTTTTTTAAAGCTAATTTTATTTCTCCATTTTTAGAGTTTATAAGAGAGGGGGGGGGGGGGAGTTGTAATCAGAAAATCAGACGTAACAATACGTCAACATTAAGATTTTAGTAAAACAACACTATACGTGCCTTTAAAATTTGAGGGTTTCCCTCGATTACACCAAGGTTCCATCTTCAGATCCCAAATCGGCAACAATGGGACCAACTAGAAGGTACACCCTCTAAGTAGGCGAAAAAATTTTTCGAATAGGTCGGCTAACGACTGAGACATGAGGTAACAAACATACAAAAAAACATACAGTCGAATTGATAACCTCCTCCTTTTTTGAAGTCGGTTAAAAATGTCACCTAATTGTCAGCAATCATAGGTACCTGTCATTTTTGAAATCTGTCGCTTTATAATTTATCAGCCTGATAAGTTTTATCTGGCCATTGAACAATCGGCCCTTACATGAATGATTGCTGACAAATAGGTGACGTTTTCGAGTTAAGCGTTGTATTTGACGAATATTCATTAACTGACGTATAATCGACTGTCGCTTAGTTTAATTTTTAAATTATTTTTAAGCTGTGATGGTACGCCTCCTAGTCTATTTCTAAGGTACTAACTCCCGTATTTAAAGATGAGCATTACTTGAGAATTTAGTTTATTTTTATTTTTGACAGCACTTATATTATACAATACTTTGATTTTGGAATGAAAATCTTTTTTTAATTTATTACTTAAGCAAAATTTTTACTATTGCTTGACTATAAATACGGGTGTTACTAAGCATATCTAAATAATGATCATAAACATTATTCAAAATATCATAGTCGCGATGTCTGGATTCTGAGAGTTTTATGGCATCGTAATCGTTTAGTTAATTATTTTTTGTTGTGATCGTCTATTTAATCGGCAATTGACTGATTGAGAGAAATTCCTTTCTGGCTTACTGAAGAAAGGGCACTGCAATATGAATACATTAATATAATAGTGATTGCGTTGGGAGTAAATATGAAATTAAACTAAGGATAGAAGTTATTGGAATATTTCACTATATGGGCCATACATCATCAACAATTCTAATTGTTTATCCAATGAGAAGTTTATATGACAACAGTTTACATAATAGTCCTATGATAAATAAATCGGTTTAGAATGTTAAATAGAATCCATACGTGGCGTGGACTGAGCTCTCTAATCTGACCGATTTTTGCCTGGCACTATGTATAGAGAAACCTACGCCAAAACCATAAAATTAATATTCCTATCGGAATAGAAGGACAAGTAAAAGCTGTCAAACGAAACCGATTTAAGATGTCAGTAACTAAAATAAGTAAGTAACATTAAGAGCTTTAAATGAGATAACCTTTCGATCAGGTGATTAAAAACAATGTTCCTAAGATAATCATATTAGTTTACTGCATGATAAACAGCCGACACAAAATATTGAACAAGCAGCTCTAGTGTTAAACTAAATATTATTTTAATATATAAAATATTCATATTAGTCCATTGAATAAAAAGTTCTAGAGTGCGTGAGTTAGTAACGTAAGATGTTTCTTCGGAAACATGTCAAAAGTCCCTAGGTAATAAACATACTAAAACCCCAGGACACTAGGAGGAGCCCCGGAGTGGAGGGAGGGGGGGAAGGAAAGGGTCAATTTTTTCATTTTTCGCTTAAATCTCAAAAACGGCACATGTTAGAGAAAAACTTTCTAGGAAAAGTTGAAAGGCCATAAAATTATCTACAAGTTGTACCCAAATCATTTTTTCCTATATCCTACCATTTCTGAGTTACACGCAGTAAAAAATGATTTTGGCTCAAACAATTTCCCCATACTACATACCCATGTTTATCACATCAATCGATCAAAAAATATTTCTTTCTTCCAAAAAACTCAAATGTGCAACTTGTGACCGGTACTGATAGATTGCTCTTAATTAGGTCTATAATTGGTAAAATAAACACATTCCTCCATGGAAGCCTTTGGAAGGAATCGATTGTCAAAAAAATATATTAGGGTAGTTTGAGTTACTGAACTTGATCTTTTTACTTTTTTCTTACAAAAAACTCAAAAGTGCAACTTGTGACCGGTACAGATAGATTGCTCATGATTAGGTCTATCATTGATAAAAATACCAGATTCCACCACGGAGGCGTTTACGGGGAATTGAATTTTATTAGGGTAGTTACGATACTTGAACTTTTTATTTTTTTTCTTCCAAAAAGCTCAAAAGTGCAACTTGTGATTGGTACTGATAGATTGCTCTTAATTAGGTCTAACATTGGTAAAAAAAACACATTCCTCCATGGAAGCCTTTAGGAGGAATTGATTGTCAAAATATTATATTAGGGTAGTTACGCAACTTGACCTTTATATTTTTTTTCTTCCAAAAAGCTCAAAAGTGCAACTTGTGATTGGTACTGATAGATTGCTCTTAATTAGGTCTATCATTGGTAAAAAAAACACATTCCTCCATGGAAGCCTTTAGGAGGAATCGATTGTCAAAATATTATATTAGGGTAGTTTGAGTTACTGAACTTGATCTTTTTTATTTTTTCTTCCAAAAAGCTCAAAAGTGCAACTTGTGACCAGTACCGATAGATTGCTCATAATTAGGTCTATCATTGATAAAAAAACCAGATTCCACCATGGAGGCGTTTAGGAGGAATTGAATTTTATTAGGGTAGTTACGATACTAGATTTTTTATTTTTTTCCTCTAGTGCCTCTCATATGACATCAATGTCCCAACATTATCCGTTGTTTGGATTTTTTCTATGAAGTTTCACACGTAGCATGGGAAGGGGTCCGCCCTCGTTAAGCTTATGCTAAAGTTTGCTTATATTTTCGAATTTTTCACCTTTCATGGGATGTAGCTCGAAAACGGCTGCTAATAGAAAAAAATGATTTAGGTACAACTTGTAGATAATTTTATGGCCTTTCAACTTTTCCTTGAAAGTTTTTCTCTAACATGTACCGTTTTTGAGATTTAAGCGAAAAATGAAAACATGGACCCTTTCCCCCCCTCCCCCCACTCCGGGGCTCCTCCTAGTGTCCCGGGGTTTTAGTATGTTTATTACCTAGGGACTTTTGACATTTTTCCGACGAAACATCTTACGTTACTAACTCACGCACTCTAGACCCCCCTTGGAGGGACTCATTCAATGGACTATATATACATTCCCTGTGTTATTCTGTCTTTACTTTTTACGTAAATTAACGTTTGTAGAATAGAATAATCAAACTGCGTACTTTAAATTTGAAGCGCATTGGTATATATAAGTCGTATATAGGCTTCGCTGTGGACTAATTTACCTGTTGAATGATTATTTGTTGGGTTATTCCGCTGTAATGAACAACAATCAATCACCGATCAAGTCACCATGTTTCAACAGAAATATTTCTTCAAATTATACACAATTTCACATAAATTTTCAAAAACTCAAATAAGAGAAATTTTCAGCAAGCTTTCATAAGCCTCCGAACTGTTTGACATCTGCCACAAATGGTTCTGCTACCCATCTCTTTTTATCACACAGTTTGCTGCTAGTGACATCTCGCTTTTGTCGTTCTATTCCAAAAGGATAATAATTTTATGGCCAAAACAGATACTTAATGAATATCAGTACTAATTTTGGATGTCAAATCACTGGCGCTGCGAATAATCCCATTCTGAGCACAGCACTTGGGCGATTGGCCCCCGCGCGGTCCGAAAACTTTGTAATGCAAAACGTACCCTTATTTTGTAAAGACATTCGCTGGTATTATAGATAGGTATAGCTATAGTAAGTACAACTAAGCCTTGAATCAGTCATGTCTCAACGATATCAAATGGAACCCGATAATAATTGATTGACTTTTTAAGCTAGCCATAATAAACAAAAAAATACGACTAGGTTGCAATTATTGCGGTAAATCTGTATTTTTGGTATGTTCTGATCCTACCACCTGGATAATATTTATCCAGATTTGCAGCTCTCTAAAATGAATGCGCTCCGAGTTATTACAGAAAAGCCGAAGATTTTCGGAGCCGAAGAAGCCGAAGATAATTTGTCTTATTTTAGTTTAGTGCAATAAAAGTGGCAAAGAAAGGCTCTGACGAGAAAGAACACCATAACGTTTTTAAAGTTTACAAAATTGGCGATCGCATCAGTCCTAACCGAATGTTCTAGCTCTATAGAACCTTTCGATCTCCCTCAAAACCTCTGCTTTCATCAACGCTACACTGCCTTCCTCCGTCTTAAGCTTCGTCAACAGGCTTTGCCCAAAGGCATGTCCCTTGCAAACACTTTGGAGCTTTGGTTCCACTCTATCGTTTCTTTAACACTATTACCTAGTGTTAAAACTATGAATGTCGTTTCGCAGGGACTTCCATATTTGTCTATTAAGCTGCCAGTAGTTTTCAGCATAAACGGAGGTCATTGCATGCCATAGATCGACGTTTTTCCATAAGGTCGAGAGGGTGGAACGATAGTTTTTGAGGTTTTTTTTTACGGCCAGGCCCAAAATATTTGGACTCCACCGTTAGGACAGTTTCCACAAACCCGTTGTTTATTTCGTCGTTTTCGTTGTAACATACGAGTATTTAGTCGAAACCACTAGAAAAACGCTCTACCTAAAAGTAATACCCTATTAAAACCTGGTTAATTGGAGAAGTTATCAAAAAACTGTTACTCTTACCACTAATATCAAAACATTGTTACCGCAGAGACGTCATTCACATAATTAAATTTATACGTAGACATGGCTACTTCCACTAAACATACATTCTAAAATCCGTTCCTTTTTAGTTTATTTTCATGAATGCTAAGTTAAAGACCAAAGTTGTTAGTTATTCTGTTAAAAATCGGTTGTTTTATACTTATTCAGTGGGATGAGTCATAATATCTGACATTGATAAAATCGGCCCTTAGGGTGATAGGTACCTACACTAAACAGTGACACAAGATCTCGAAATATCTCGGGACAGTGCGACCGTTTCTAACACGTGTTTTCGTGGAATAGTAGATTGTTATACAAGGGGAGAATTCGTTCGAGCGCCAAAAACCTCGAGAGCGATAATAGAGAGTAATGGGTGCTTTCACCCGAGTTAAACAAACTATTATTCATTTCGACTGTGAGGAAAAATAAATAAATTTAGCTTTGTGATTGTGATGTGATGATGAGATATTATGTTGCGCGGAGAGAGATGAAATCTCAAGTTTTAACATCACTTTACACATGAAACACACGATTAGAAGGACAGTAACGCCACGGAAGACAACAGAGTACATAAAACGCGGATGATATCAAATATTCCAATCCAAATCATTGTTAAAAATATAGATCGATTTTTTTCTAAAAGACAATAATTATAGTAAAAGTACGTAACCTTAACCTTGTCACCAAAACTACCACAGGTTATGTCAAATTCCAGGTTCAATTTTGCCTCATGAGATATCGATAAGAGTGACAGCTAAAGGTGGGAGTGAGTAAGAAGATTAATGAACAACAAAATCGCGGCTAGCCGGCTCCGCCTTCTTAATAATCTGTGCAATAATCGACCAAACTAAAAAAATATATCGTCAAAGACAAATAAAGTGTGACAATGAGGTTTTGCGCGGGAAACGAAAAGGGAAGGACAGACCTTATTTCTTCATTTTAGTTATTGGTTTTTTCGGGTCAATTATTGTGATTGTGCGGTGGAATTGTCATGATAATGTGTGCTTTTGAAGAAAACAATGCAGTTGAAGTGGGGAATTAAGTAAAGTGATCGATCGATCGATCAGACCGCGCCGTCTTACCCGGATCGCTGTTCCTGCGCTAAGCTTCCTTGTTGAGCATTGAAATGTGACCCACCTCGCATTTTAATGAGTTAGGTTAAGATAGGATAGTTTAGTGTTAGTTTTAGTTATAAGTGATAAAAGTGAAAAAGAACACTAAAGAACAGTCTGTATGGCGTAGAGCCAAGGACGTTAAACTTGTATTAAAAAAAAAAGTGTGACAATTTAAAATAAAAAGTGTCACTATGTATGGCGTGCAACCGAATATTTTATTTGTAATATTACAATTGTAAATTTTTAAAATCAGTGACCATTATAAACACGCTTTTAATGTTTAGCTAATTTTTAAAATACGGAAAGCTTGTTTATTTGAATAATATGATGTGGCTCAATTAGTTCCATCGTAGTCATTTCATGTCATTTCCTGATCGTAGCGATTAAAACTAAATTACTTTCCACCCTAGGGATGGAAAAGCTCTTTTCCACCCGTCTATCTTCACATGAAAGTACAATGCAAAATTGATTTGGTAACCAGACTTTTGGAAAAAGGGTGGTCGGGTACACTTTTCAGATCAAAAAACTTACTAAACTGAATCGTATTTATAAATGGTAACTTGTTAATTAATGCAGCGCTTTGCGTGCGTTAAAGCGAAAATTAGTATGAACTTAGTATATGTAGGTATATAGTCTTATAAATTGCCTCGCAAATAGAAGCGAGTATTCACCACGGGAATAAAGTTGTCTTCGTCTTGGGATAGCTTAAATCCCTCGCTACACTCAGGATTCTCTATTACCAACCTCGCTGACGCTCAGGAGTAAAAATTGTAATCCTTTTATTCGCTCGTGAATCAAGATGGCGCCCGTGCTGTAAGACATTATATGCCATCCAAATGTTCTCGAGCAATCAACGCTGACCACAAACCCTAAACATTAATGAATTAATGATGACATAAAATCTGTATTGTATTGTTCCTCTTTTTTTTTTAGTTCAGTTTCTATGCGGTGACGCGTTTAAATACTGTTACCGACTCGAATATTGTTATCGACTTCAAAAAAAAGCTAATCAATTCAATGTGTACGTATGTAATATTATTGGAATTTGATAATATTTGAGTATGTTGATCTATAAAAGCCAAACTCGGTCGTAAGTGTATATTATGATATATTTGTATGTTTGTCTACGGATTTCGCGAAAACAAGAAGTCATATTGAATTATTCTTTAGTTCTGTCGGGTTTATTTAGGCTTAGGGAACAGTGTAAGTTTCATCAAAATCGGTCTAGTAGTTTCTGAGTTATGGGTAAATAACTAAAAAAATAAAAACCGCCTTCATAAAACTGACTGACTAACAACGTCCAACAGTATTTATTTCCTAAAAGTTGAGGGCAAATGCGTTATTTTAAGCTTTTTAGTCAGGTTTTTGAAGGCGGTTAATTTCATGTTTATGTTAAAAAATCTGTTGTTTTTAGAAATCATGGTAAGAAAGTAATCAAGCTATCAGCTGTTTCAATTCGTTTCTATAAAAAAGAAAAGTAATTTTTATTAGCTCACTTCAACAATTGTGCAAAAAGCAGGCCGTTAAATTAAAGTTCGATTGAAACATACTCGTAACTTCGAAAGTAATCGGTAAATGTATTTATTAACGAAAACATAAAGCAATTTAGGGAAGTACATTTAAGTCCTATTACAATTTCATGTTTTATTTGATTATGCACTTATTTATATAATTTTTTGTACAACACTGTATTTAATAAACTTGTAACTTGGTTTTCATATGCCGAAAGAAAAATAATTTGATAAACTACTTTTTAGGTAGGGCTATTATTGTATTACTTTTATAGCATAGGAAGGGAGTCGTAATAAATAAGATGAGAAGGATAGATATGCATGAGTGAAAACAATATGCTATTGGTTGTATGCTATTAGTATAAATAATAGGTATTTAATCACATACTAACTACTTATGGGATATTCACCGAATATAATGCAAAATGCCTAATTTCAGAGCGGATTGTACCAACGTTAGATAAGTCATATAGGACTGTATAAGTATACAAAGACCGATTTAAAAATGACATTAACATACCTAAATGATTGCTGACAAAGAGTTGACGTTTTCAAATCCGGCGTTTTTTATTCTTTTTGACAAATATTCCTTATCTAATGTTGGTAAAATCGGCACTAAGTATCTTTATTACAACTTCTAATTAAATGTTTAATCATAGCTCTTAAATTACGTGGAAATAAAAACTGTTTTATTTTAAACCATCCGTAAAAAAGAACCCGGAAATGCAACAGCAAAACGTTTGACCTTCAATAATGTTTTTGGTCAGTTTGATGTGCTTTTTGCGTCCAAGTTGTGAACATGTGGCGCTGCCTTGATTTGATATTAATAGCACTATTGTTTAGCGTATATATGACTACTAGAGTGCAGAGAGGTATTAGTTCCTCGCAGGACGGTGCTAGAGCCACTGCATCAATTGATTGTGCGTCATTTGTTTATTATTTGCACAGTTCGTGAAGATGTTATCGAGATTCGCGTTAATCGTGTTAACCTGTATTGGAGGGAGTCTGCCAAAACATTTGCGTGAGTTCTCTCATTTCAGTTTGAAAAAATACTTAATTTTGGAAAAAGGAATGCCAATATGAGGAATAGTTTTTCTTTTTTGTATGTTGTTTTTACCCGACAAGGGACCGCCATGTTTTCCGCGTGTACTTATTTTGTTTGTTAATTTATTTCCGTATGAAATAGTTTTATTTTCTGCCTTAAATAGGAGTTCTCGGATTGGTGTGTGCATAAAAATAAATATCCGGCGTGTGATAAAAATCCGCAGTTTTTATTATTGTAAATAAATATTATAATTATGTTTATAAAAAATCTGAAAAGCATGATCTAAACATTTTAAAAAATATTGTATTTTAAACCTATTGAGCTGGGTATCAAAATGAAGGATGTAACATATCAAAAAAGATTTTATGTATTATTACTTTTTATTGAATATTAATAAATCAAACAATTTTGATACCGCAAAAATGGGGTCTATTTTATCGAAGTTTGACAGGCAAAACAAATCATATCTACTTTTGACGCCCGACTTATCACAGTTTTTGATTCATTGCTTAATACTGGTAAAAGCTTTATTTTATTTAATAGGCAGCAGAAAATAAGACGAGTTGTCACTAACTTATAACAGCAAGAAGTCAAATTTTACTGCTTCAAACTGCGGCCGCAGCTAGACAATACAGGTGTAAAAAAAGGACAAGCCATATTAAAGAGGGTGGTTGTCAATCGAGTTTAGATTACTGGAAAAGATTTTTTTACATTTATTTCTGTATTCTCGACTCTTAATCACTCCCTTGAATTTGGCTCGTACTTTATTTACATCCTGCATAAGAAAGAAAAAGAGTGAATGTTACAAGATACGGATGTCCACGGATCCTAAAATTACGAGTATTTACAAAAGTACGAGATGAGTACGTGAATTAATTATTCAAGGGGGTGGTTAAGGGGCTACCCGGTTTTTTAACGCGCACACTAGCGCCACTTTAGTGGAAAAATCATAACTCGTTAAAAAAAGACCAATCGAAAATCTGATTGATGCGATTTAACTCTTGTTATGTGATTTAGACACAATGTTTAAGTTTATTAAAACAGAGTTATCTGCAGTTACAGTTAGAACAATTGCCAAAAGTGGCCATATTTAGCAGTTTTTCTAACTCTAACTACAGTAAACTACTTTGGAAACAATTTAAACGTGCTAAATAAACTATAGAACCTGTACTACAATCGTGTTTACCAGATTTTTGATTGGCCTTTTATTTAACGAGTTATGATTTTTCTACTAAAGTGGCGCTAGTGTGCGCGTTGAAAATCCGGGTAGCGCCTTAGTCGAGTTTAAAATACAGAAAAAATAACTTGATCATCCATTTTCAACCCTGTATAGGTTGACCCTGACCTTAGGTCCATATTGTTTACTAGATCTGTTAAAATACTTAACGGTAAAGGACACCAGTCGTTATCAAAAATTGAAAGTGCCAGCCAGTGAAAATAAATGATAGATTTTTTGACATGATGAAGACAACATTCTACGATTAGCGTTGTAGTAACATTATTAATCGCGTATTTTTTCCTTTGGCACTTTCAGTTTTTTACGAAATTTTTAATCTTAATTACTTGTCCCCATATCGTAAAATGTTGGTGGCATCGTAACAAAAAAATATCGTCTTGATGATAACTTTTATAATCTAGTATTTATTTTCATTGGCCAGCATTTTTATTTTAAGTAATACAACATTTATACTTTTAAAAAATGAGTGTCCAAATATTTCCGTCATAACGTAAAAATATCATTACAGTGTGATCTACATCTATAGATCTATCTTTTAGTTTCACTGGCTGGCATTCTTAATTTATGTTCCACTATCCTATGGGACGTGAACCTTGTCTTCATTATGCCTACACGTGTAGGTTTAACAATTTCCAATGTCACAGAAAACGCGCTAATTTATTTTAGCTATATTGATCACTTTTTGCATAATATTAATACTCGTATCTAGATAATAGACAGGCTGACCTTTCCTTACACTTTTAATAGCCCAGGAAATGTAGCGTGTGCAAAGCTTGACACTAATTGTATGGGATTATGAATGCTTCCATCTACTATACTTCCATGATCTTAATTTAGAAAATCATGATATAATGAATAAAAGTTGACATCGTCAATTATGGCGGCAAAAATAACGATTGAATACTTGAAATACTTATATTTTCAGGACTCAATCTCGGAATCATATTAGGATGAAAACCATTTCGACATCACAATTTGTTCATACGAAATATAAAAAAATTGCGGCGACCTCCGTGGTGTAGTTCCTAAGCGCTGGTTTTCAAGCGGTCGCAGCTTCGAGGTCCGTTCGATTTCCGGTCAGGTCAATATAGAAGTAAAAAAACTAAAAATGACGACCCGTCTGGTGTAGTGGTCGAGAAATCGCCTACTACGCAGCGGGTGCGGGTTCGATCCCCGCACAATACAAACATTTGTGTGCATGAACATGTCTGTTTGTATTGGTCTGGGTGTTTTCTATGTATATCATGTATGTATTTACAAAAAAAAGTATTTAAGTATTATATCCGTTGTCTGGCACCCATAACACAAGCTTTGAGTAGCTTACTTTGGGGCTAGATGGCGATGTGTGGGAATGTCCAAAGGATATTTATTTATATTTTATAATGTCTCGGGTCTGGTTGTTGTGATACCACCGTTGTGTCTGATTTCCGAGCTTTTCAGATTTTCTGGGTGTTGGTGAGGTAGTGCGGCACCCAGCGTGATACTATCTTCCTCTCGCGAAGATGCACGTGTAGAATCTCGTGAGCTTCCTGAACCATTCTTCAGTATGTGCTGAATCTCCTGATATGTAATCCGCCTATTATCTTGGATGAAATTTTTCACTGCCTTCATCCAAAAATGCCATTTGAAGTCTATCGAACGATTCTTCCGGTTTCAGGCGACACTTAAAATCGTAAAAAACATAGCTCTAAAATGTTCCCGGCGCAGATTCATTTTTCAGTCAGACACGATACTTTGAATTGGCTCGTAAAAACTTTTGGAGGGAAATTTTGAAAATGGAACACACCTATTTTTACTTATAAATAATCATATTTTCGAAAAAGATTCTAACCGGCCCATCTCCCATATAAAAAAACTTTTTTTCGCAATACTTTTTAAATGACCGGGTAAATACAAATAAAATTATAAAATAAAAAAATATGAACCCTATTAAATAGTATATTTAGTGTATGCTATTATATTTTCAGAGCGATATCAGATTTTGATTTATAGTAGATACAATCATACAATTCAAGAATACGTTGCATCATAGAATATTATTTTTTACCTTTCCAGTTTTCAACAACTTTAACATTTTCAACATAAATACAGACAACTTTACAAAAATCAAATACAAACAAGTACAAAATAACAATAGTACACTATATCGTCGTACAGAGTCTGGCGATAGAAGACACCAAGGGCTATCGATTTGATCACCATGTACTCGTATGTGCAGCCAAATTCAATAGTTTTCGAGTTACTTCGTTTCCAAAGAATTTTGGCCTGATTGCGACTTGATCCAGAAAAACACGTGTAACAACTAAACTGTTAACGTGTTTATCACTATTTTCCTTTCTTATAACAATAATATTTAATTGAAATGATATCATTTAACACTTTGCCAAAAATAATCAAATTTTGCAGTATCTTTATCACGCTCTTTTTTAGGGTTCCGTAGCCGAACGGCAAAAAACTGAACCCTTATAGTTTCGTTAAGTCTGTATGTCTGTCTGTCTATCTGTCCGTATGTCACAGCCACTTTATTCTGAAATTAAAGGAGGGGGGGCTCCTATACATGAAAGGGTGTAGTAGCGTGTACCTACCCTACACGCTACAACTTCTATGGATAGGTCCTTAAAAATGACAACGAGGTTTCTATAACCATTTTATCTAAAAATGGGCGCCCCCCCATCTTAATTTAAAACTAAGCGTGAGTAAAGTTTGAAAAAATACGTAATGTAGATCTTGACTAAGACTTTTAACGAAAACTGGTTTGAACTAGTTCGAGCTAGTAGTTTTTAAGATATGGCACATATTCAATAACCGTAATCATAACCTTGTTCTTCATACAAATACTATGACAAACAAAGTTATATTTACTGTCAACAAAATATTGTGGTATTTTGGCTAAGTGGAAGTAAGTGGTTCTCTAATATGGTAAAAGTCGGCTCGGAACCCTTTGTGTGTAAGTCCGACTCTCCCTTGGCCGGTATTTTTAATGTTCTGGTACGCTATCCAATTCCAGGATTGACTCCCTCTAATATTGCTCTGTAAGTTTTAACTTCTGAGAAAGATCCCTAACAGTCGACTTAAGTGCTTCGCAGTCCCAAAAACGTTTTTTTCTTGCAGTTCTGCTTTTATATCCCCATATTGCTTGCTGTAAAAAACAACCATCTCGTCAAATCCCGACTGGCGATCGTCCAACGTGCGAAGTTGTATTGATACAAGTTTCTTTATTTTGTCTTCAATTTCACATTTCTGCGTTAAGAATTAGCTGGGAGTTCTGAGTATCCAGCTATCAAACATCATCAGTAGTGTCGAAATTTCCGTATGTATTCTAAATACATTTTAACTATTTTTCAAAGCATGACAATATGGTTAAAAAAACCCTCAAAATTAAACCTAGCTAGAACGATTGGACACCAATCACATAGATACGTTGCTCTGATCCAAAGTAAGTAGCTGATGCACTTGTGTTATAGAAATCAGACACAACGGTGGTACCACAACACCCAGATCCCAGATCGAAACGGGACCTCGGAGTGGCGACGTCTTGAAACCAGCGTGCTTAGCCACTAAACAAAACCTTGCAGTCTTTCTCGAGACCAACAAAAAATTCTCGTTTAAATTATAGGATGTAGGTTTTTTTTCTTTATTAGTACTCTAAGACGTTGCTTTTTTAAAAAGTCCAAAATTCTGAGTTCACGGGAAGTACCTTGTAGGTTTTGATTCCCTTGCGAGATTCGAAAATGGAAATTTACGACATTGAAAAGGTAAAAAAGTCCATTAAAGCTATCAACAGCTTTAATGGATTTTTTTACCTTTCGAGGTACGGAACCCTAAAATGACCTCAAAATGCATTCACATGGGGTATATTAACTTTACCCAACCTTATAGTTTTTACTTCATCCTATAATTTTCTTTACTTACAAAGTTTTTCTTAATGTATTATTTCGCAATATGTTTTTTTAATTATGTCGTCGAAAAATGACTTATGTTTCTGCATTTGTCTCTCATTACCTTATACACTGTGTAATGATGATAAATGCGCAAAAGCTCATCTTAAATGACTGTTATTCAATTGACCTAATTCTTAAAGATAAAAAAAAATACATCTGTCCGTACTGTTTTTTGCTTTCGCAGAAGCACCTTATTTTTGGAACCCTAGCAGGCCTAGCTGCACCTTGAGAATGATATGCATCTAGCGCTCTAGGAATAGTTGAGTCAACACTGTCTGATGAGATGACGTAATAAAATAAGATCAGTGCCTTTACCGTGAATTTACTACGGTTTTACTCGATACTCGATCGACGACGTAAAAAAAGTCTAGGTATGGGATATTGCACAGCACCTCTAGCAGTCACTGACACAACTAAAATTTTTCATACAAAAAGTGACGTCGTTGCTAGCGAGTATCTAAAAAACCTACCTGATGTGAAATTCCAGGACCTCAGTCGCTGTGGCACAGATAGTTACAAAATAATTATCCGTTATTGCGTGAAGTGTGAAAAGACCTCAAGTTTTCATTTTTGTTTCATTTTGGTTATGGTTTAACTTTTGTCACAACGGTCATTTTAAATGGTTTTTGCCCATTAATAATATATAACTTTAAGGCAAAAGATGGTTATTTGGTTGCGTTCAAACCTTGGATTTCGAACTAACCAATAAAAATGACGTCAAAATTACTCTGATTTCCATTTCGTTCGGGAAAACGTAAGCACATTCGAACGTATAATGCAATATTTATAGTCACTAATTAATATTCCTATTAGGCACCACTTTTCAATAATTAAACTTAACACTTTTTAACCACAAACCGATTCGACAATTGGTTAATTATGTGTACGTCATTGTTGACGTATTTTTTTATTCTTGATATCAAATGAGAAGTGACAAATTATCAAGTTCCTGTTTTCGAGAATTGTTCGGATAATTGTTATCTACGTAAATCAACATGATTTCCTTAAGTAGTTTTATTATTCTAGTACAAAGATTTGTTCTAAATTACCTAGGTTTTGTGATGAGCTGTTGTCGCTGCTCCCTAATTACAGACAGAATGGGCAATGCATTCGCAATGACTAAATCATTGTTTAAGTCTGAATAATCTGCAAGCATATCATTAAGTAATGATAGGCTTGTTAGCCTTCTCATGTCTTGCGGATTCTATTTCCTTCTATACACATGGAGTTTCTATGGAAAAAACACAAGTAGCAAATTAAAAACATCTAAGTGCTGACACATCGTCATCATAGTACATGCAAAAAACTTATAATTTGAGGCAATGTTTGCGGTTGCCTCCTTTACAAATGGAGGCAAAACACGGTTCGTTTTCACTTGACTGGTTTCGATTACAATTGATTGACACTCATACTGAATCTCTGACTGCTTACAAATGGTTTAAGGAAGCGGTATTAAGTGCAGAATAATGAATTAGTACCAAAACATGCCTATACAGTATGTCCCGGCATGTAGTAATAAAAAATTAAGGACAATATCTACAATAAATTTCATCAAGGAAAATCATCATCATCATCAGCCAAAAGACGTCTACTGCTTAAATTACGCCACCCCCACGGTTGTGAACGGTCTGCGTCCAGTGTGATCCTGCGATCTTTACAAGGTCGTCTGTCCATCTTGTCGGTGGACGTCCTACGCTGCGTTTTTGCTCGAAGGGTCTCCAATCTAGAACTTTTCTACCCTAACGGCCATCAGTTCTTCACGTTATGTTTCCTGAGGAAAATACCCCATATTGAAAACTGGAGTCATTTGTTAGCGACTTTTATATGTATTAGTTACACAACTTTTTTTTCATTAAAATAACACCAAAAACGAGACCCAACTCAAAGTGGACTCAAACCGCAGTAAATTGCACGAGTTAAGTATTTTTGTTAAAATAAAAACCAAAGTTTATGCAATATGGCAGAGTTTGGACTTGACCCCCCCCCCCCCCCCCTCCCATTACGGGAAATTTTCCTCGATGAAATTTAATGTACATATTTCTCATTAAGTTTTACTACTTCATGCCTGTATACACATAATATTGTTATGTGGATCAAGAAAATCTCTCTAGCGCTGTAAGCATTTCACTCCAGCATTTCAAGAAATTGTCTGGAAACTAGTCAACGCCATGTGGCGTGTAGTAGTAGCGCTGCTAAAAACTACAAAGGTCGCGGGTGTAGATCCCGCATGGGGTAAATGTTTGCGTGATCAGAAGGAACATTTGTAGCTGCCTAAGTCATGGATGTTATATGTAATTAAGTATTTATGGGAGACGCCTCCATCACAAGGTAGTCTGGTGTGAAAAGCAAAGCAACTGATGTGTGGCTGATTTATATTTTTTAATATTTACTTCGTAAGCTATAGACAGCGCGTATTTAATGTGACGGTCATTTTTAGTGATAAACAGAAATAAAACATATATCTTTCTTCTCCTTCCAGCGAGCTACATAGAACCATGCAAAAGAGACCAGAACACCATAAATGAGTGCGCGCGACACGCCATAGAAGCCCTGCGGCCGCGGTTAGCAGCTGGTTTGCCAGAGCTGGGAGTGCCTTCCATTGAGCCCTTCTACATCCCTGAGGTATGCCACTAATATACGAAGGTTAAGGGATCTTAGGCAAAGTCAAGGTTTCACTCGCTTGACCACTTTTCAACAAAAATCTCTTGCTCTAGTGACACCAACACCGGCGTCATTTCAAACACAAAAAAAAAGACGCGCGGTGCAAGCGATTTCGGCTCTTAAGGTGGTTAGGTGCGACAGACCTCGACTGTGCGGACAACAGTTTAACGACGACATGAGTATGACAGCAGTTAGTAACAGAAGGCATGTGCAAGGCAAGGCAAGGATAGACATGTACCGCTTGTGCGTGTGTCAGTATACCAGCTTTACCTGTCAAACACCAGATGGCGCTCGAAAATACTAGTTGGGGAGAAATTTTGAATAAAATTAAAATAGTTCATTCATATATTTAAAAAAAATGTGTGTGTGGTTTTTGACAGGTAAATGTGGTTGAGACTTCCACTGCTGAGATGTAGATGCGAGCTTATATAATTGTGCTATTGTCCTTTTAGTTGATATCATTGCCGTCATCTAAAGTGAAGAGTAAATACGAGTATCTATCCCTAACAAAGAAATGGTATTTAATTATAAAGTAGCACTAGTACCTACTACTATATTTTCTGTGGTAGCACTAGTATAAAATAACGTAGAGCTACAATTCTGTAGGATGCTACTTTGCCATTCGTTGCGTTGAAGGCGGTTGATACCGTTTTATGAGAAATAAAACACTTATAAATCACTTAAAACGTGAATTATTTAAGAAGGTTTTCGTTCTGTAACTAAATAGACGTTGTCAACTATTTACGATTTTAAAATTGTCCTCAAATTATATAACTTTTAAGTTTGCTTCCTCCTCTTCCGTCGCAGCGTGATGAAGCTATCCAACACAATTTTTTTTTTTAAATCGGTCCAGTAGGTACTTTCTGAGATTAGCGCGTTCAAACAAACAAACTCTTCAGCTCTATGATATTAGTATAGTAGGTCTCTTTCCCATGTGGACACGTAAAAAAGAACTTGCATTTATTATTTTCAGATAGTAGTCGTCAGTAGTGATCAGCTGCCCATACGTGCCGTTGGCAAGGACGTCAAGGTCACCGGCGCTGGGAACTTCACCATCAAAAGTTTGTCGTAAGTATTCCAATAAGCCGTCATAGTTACTTTGTTTCACGACAGCGCGGTAGTAAGGCATATTTCCAACTATCTGACGATTTGCTACTTGCCATCGATGTGTTGTTGGCAGGCACCGCACAACCGTCGTGAAGTGCCGCACGTGTTTCAAAGCAAAGTCGTACGTCAGCGATTAATACATTGCAAGTTCTGTGTAGATGTCACAGTGTTATAAAATGACTGGAGGGCCCCCGCGGCGTCGTCCGCGTAAATTTCGGATTTCCCGTAAAATGATTCTACGCCAAACACACATTTTCATTAGAAGTAAGGGTCAGGAACCTTAGCGGTTAGTGCAATCGCGTGTTTTCCTTAAACTGCGAGCATTATTTTGGTGCGAAGTTATTTGAAAACTGTGTTAGCTTCCAAGATATTATTTATTGAAATCAAATAATGTAAAGCGCAATTTTCTTTAAAATGCAATGCTCGTGCTGATTATTTTGATAAAAATAAATAGGTACGTTTGCATCAAAACATATTTAAAAAGTACAATATTTTTTATCAAATTTATGAACGTAAATAAGTTTGTAGTGAGAAAAACCATATCACATGGTCATATGCTGTCGATGAGTTTACTGAAGAACTTTTAAACTGGAACAATTTAAACATGTTTTTGATGTATATTAAACAGTTTACGCTGCGTACGCAACGGAAGCTATAAAAAAATAATATTTTCCCCCTTTTTTGCAACATGCTTCATTGTTGTTTTGCTCTTATAAATTGTATCGTGTTTTATAGCCTTAAGCATTCCTCGATAAATAAGGTATCTAACACAAAGATATTTTTTCAAATCTGTGCCGTAGTTTCTGAGATAAGCGCGTTCAAACAAACAAATAAACAAACTTTTCAGCTTTATAATGTTAAATCTGTAATTTTCAGAGTGGACTTGGATACCCTGACTTTCCGTGCTCGCGTGCGGTTTCCTAAACTTCATCTAGAGGGCCGGTACAGCGTGGATACCCAGATCCTGGTAGTGCCTATCAAAGGGAAAGGCACTCTTAAATCTGAGGCTGGTAAGCGATCACCAGCAATTGATATACGCACGGACAGCATCTTATGACGTTTAATACCTACTTACTCGTATATAAGGTCAAATTGTTATTCTCATAAAATATTATCATAGAAACAGGGCACAATATTTTTTTTTGCTAAATTTAGACTATTTTTTTTCTCTTAGAAAAAGCATCATTTTTTAAATCAGCATCCTGTAAATTTTAAAAGTTATCTACGTCATCGGCTTTGCCTTTTCCATATCAATCCCCAATCCTATTTTTTCTATAATCATAACTAGAGATGCAACATGCAACGATACGGCTATTACGATACCAATACAAATGACGAATACATCGTAATGGCCAAATACGATAACGAATTACGATACAAATGTATTACGAAATTTGTTTAATACAATTTTGATGAATTTATTGGAATCTTTGTTGTATGTTACTTATTATTGTAAAACTAAGTAAGGTAAAAGTATAAAAAAAGTTATGCATTTTTAATCAATATATTTATTAATTTTATCAATTTTCATCACTAACTTATATTTTAATTAGTTACTATTTGTTACATTTACTGACTATTAATTTATTTTAATTGTATTCGTAATTTATTACGGGCAAATTCTTATTCAGGAAACAACATTTTTAAGTTTTTTCCCTCAAGTCGATTTCTCTCATCACTGTGTATCAGTCCTGCTGTGGAGAATAGTCTTTCAGATGGCACTGTAGCAGGTTTAAGGAATAAATATTTCAATGCTATCCTTTTCAAATTTGAAATTCGGAAATAAATGTATCGTAAAAATATCGTATCGTCATATTTACGATAGCGAATGATCGTAAAGGTTTACGATGTTCGCCGATATACGGTTATCGTATCGGTATCGTTGAATAACTAATCTTAACCTTAATTTATAAAAGATCAATATCCGGAATAAATAATGACCTGAGTATCTAATTTTCTTAAAAAATTGCGTACATAAACAATAAGTGTTTTCAACAATAAATATTGGTTTATTATGGAGAATAGGTCCTTTAATATTATCACTTAAATCGAAGTGACCTTACATACCATGTCAGTGTATCAACTTGTTATTCTTGACAGAAATCTCTTGCAAACAGAATTATTACTTTAATGCTGACTTTACATAAGTATATGGGAAACTTCCCGACTAAGATTAAGTGAGTGTTATGAAGATTAAAAACTGCTATGCTGGATTTTATTATCTACTGTGCACTAGTTTATTTTCCACCAAGCCTTTTCATCTCTCAATTTTGGAAATTTTCTACGGCTTACCTACAATTATCGAGTTAAGTCTCAGGAAAGATTTAAACTATTTTGAAACCACTAAAATACTTATAAGAAAGCATATGGAAAGAACTCGAAACTAAGGTTTCATTGCATAACCTAACATTAGCTAATATAACAATTGTTAATTATCTGTCCCCTGCGGTTACAGTCTGAAGCACAAAAAATAATATTAAGTTAAATTTTCTGCTGCATCAAATATTCATTTTACATAAGTAGTATCTTTAATAAATCATGAAAAAATTGTATTGTTTTAAGATTCATCAAAAAATTCGTTTCAATCAATATTTTGTGTGTTGATTTGTGCTTTAGCGTTTTTCAAACGCTACCTGGTTGTTCGACAGAAAAACTATTTCGTAACTTCCGACACGTTATTTTATTATATTCAGCGTTCATATGTGCATATAAGAGTTACTAATTTAGTAATTGGTTTAATCCCCAGTAAAATGCGACGCGGAGCTGGTCATCCGGGCGCAGACATTCGAGCAAGATGGAGTGGAGTACATCAAGTTCACCCGGCTGGATACAGATATCAGCATAAAAGATTACTTTATCAGGCTGGATGGCCTCTTCAACGGAGACCCTGTGCTGGGTAAGAATTTGTTCTATGGAATTTTCTCGTACTTCTTGGCTAGATCAGTAGGCTTAACATGCACGCCTCGATACCGTTTATCGCGTCGATAAAAAATATTTTATTTTCTAAACAATATATTTTCCCACATTGTTTACACTTGTAAGGCAATACTAATTGCTTTTAAAAACAAATGAGTACATTAAAGTTAGTAAAACCTATTTAAATATGGTTGAAATGTCGTTTTAAATCTATTGATTGCCGCGATAAATGATAAATAGGCGCACGCATCTTAGGCCCGCTGGCTTAGCAGCTGTCAGTTTAGTTGTTGTCTATTCTTGGGTTAGAATGTTAACTGTTAACTGAAATGTTAACTGTTGTCTGCGAAAGTAGCTTTGAAATGCAATAATCTTTATTCTTGTTTTATAATGAAATCTTTAACTGAGATTGAAACTAGATAAATATGGTTAATTTCTATTGCTATAATAATATTATTAGTTTTAAACGTAAGGGGTTGGTTGAAATCATTTATTTGCCTTTGAATATGGTACATATCAGGTCATAGATAATAGTGTCATTAAGTTCATACATAGGTATTCATTTATCTTATGACCCCTTACACACTGCGACTTTTAGCATTGATGCAGTCGCGCGTTTTGAAAACGTGTTTCAGCATCGCGATTCACGCAATGAACAGATTTTATTTGACACAGATGCAGTCGCGCGTTAGCATCGACGCAGAAGTGCGACAGCATCGATGCTAATGCGCTTTTGTATCGATGCAGCCGCCAAAATACGGTATATAATTTGTCAATTTCCAGCTTCTGCATCGCGACTCCGTCGATGTTAAAAGTCGCAGTGTGTAAGGGGTCTATGATTATGATTACTTAATGTCAGTTGAATAGAATATAGCCTGAGACGTTAAAATATCTTCTGTATTATCACGCGAAACGCCTGGTCAAATCTGTGCGGCAAATATTTTGGTTAATGGAATAATTTCAAGAAACATTACTTTTATAAACGCAATCATGAAATAACTAATACAATAAACAAAGTTAAATACTACATCAGCAAGGGTCTATAGTAGCGTTTGGGCAACGATCCCATGACTGAATTGTTATCATGTTAATTTCCAGCAGTCTTCGTTTGCAATTAGACTCATCTACTCCAAATAAATCCACTTTGCTAGTTATTGTTTTGTACTAAATTCAGCGATTACTATATATAACATCATCATCCTCTTGCCCTGTTCCCAGTTTATCTGGGGTCGGCGCAGTATGTTTTCCTCTTCCACACTAATCTATCACCCGTCACTAAATCATCCACACCTTGTCCTAAAATAATTCTAATGGTATTAACTTGCGATTTCAGGTGAAGCAACAAATGCCGCCATCAATCAGAACCGAGGGGAGTTCCTGCGAGCCGTGAAACCTTATATGGAGACCACCGTGTCCAAACTGTTTCTAGACATCGCTAACAAAGTGGCCAAAGACATACCATACGACGAAGTTCTACCTAAGCCATAAGTTAATGAGTAGCTTACAAATTTGGTAACAAAAGAAGACCCCGGGCCCTTGATTTGAATCACTCGCTTTAATATGGCGTGTAATTAATGATAGATTTTCAAGTTAATATCTGTTCAAATATTCCTCGTATAGGGATTCCACGGGAGTGATTTTAAAAAGATAACTCCATTGTGTTACTACTTGGGATTAATGCTTACGAAAATCAAAAAAATATTTTGATTAGATTTTTGTTTTTTTGGGCCATTTTTAATCTATCACGCAGGTCCAGTGTTTAATATTTGCGACCCTTTCTGAAATAATTATATTCATGAATGAAAGTGACCTTAATTAAAGCATTAGCCTATTAAGTTATCGATTCGAACACTATGCAGTAAGCAAGAGTCTTAAGGTTCTTTATTAAGTATAATAGTGATAAATAATTCAATTGTTTTGGTTGAAGAAATAGAAGGTGCCTATAATTCATCCTTATAAACTTGAATAACTATGCCAATTTAAAAGTTAGATATACATACAGTTAATTTATTTTGTAAAAAAAGGTTTGTTTTGTTTACAATAATTAATTATCTTAATAAAAAGATAAGTTTTACACAAATAATGCTTTTAGTTCATTCTTTAGTATGAAAAAATCGTTTAACCTTACATTGACGGTTTCAAGCGTCGCCATCTCGTGAGGTTCCGGGTTCGATTCCCGGTCGAGTCAATGTAGAAAACGATCTTTTCTATATTGTCTCGGGTCTGGGTGTTGTGATACCACCGTTGTTTCCGATTTTCCATTTATTTAAATCAATGTATGTGATTGGTGTCCAACATTTATATATTTATTTATATTTATTTTATATATTTTATTTTTCTGGACCACCAAACCAACTATTATTATTAATACTAATTACATGTCATCTATAAGGCATGCCATACCATGCATGACCTGAGGTCATTCCCATACAGCATGTAGATGTAATTAAAATAACCTTTATATTAATAGCCTTAACGGTATCGGCCCTATAAAAGTACAGTAGGTACATAAGTAGGCATTAATTCTTATGGCTATAGTAACGTTTAATAAACGAATAGCGGTAACTAGCCGGGGGCCAATTCTCATGCAGTTCGTATACGAAATAAGTTCATCGATCGATTTTTTTTTGTCGAAGAAAAAAATGATTTTGATTTAGATTTTGTTCGTGGGATAGTATTTTAACGTTTAGATATTGTGATATGGGATGTGTGATACGTGATAGAATGGCAATTCGTCCATATAATACTTAGCCTGCGGAACAAACAAACTTGTTATTTTGACATGGCTCAGTGTAAGTGTACAGCGACTAATGCTATGATATGACTCCACGCAGCAGTAGCAGACGACCTGTCGTCGCGACACAATACTATGTTTCCGTAGTTAGCGATATAAGCTAACGATACGAACTCGTCGTCGAGCGGCAGACGACTCGGTACTAAAGCTAGACAAGTCATCATCATCCTCTTTCTCTTCAAGCAAAAGATACAAAAGTAAATTACGATCACCATTAAAGACTTCAGACATCGAGACCCTTGAAACCAACTGTATACGGCGCCGTCTGTTGTTGCAGTCTGCAGTCAAGTTCGGAATCATGACGCCAAGTCGACACATCGCGGCGACACGTCGCATTAGGATGAGGTCTTAAAAGTCATTGGACAAGCACTCTTAAAACTTAACGTTAAAAAACCCAAACTAACTTGCTTACATAAAAAGAAAACTAAAAAGTTAAGAATTTCATGTTAAAGTAAAGAAATACCAAGTTAAGTGTGTAAAAAATATATTAGAAGAAAATATTTTCTTTCATGAAATTGTATATTGAACATGCCTGATTATATCTACAGTATGTAGTATAGTGTATGCTAAAAAAATAATTTAAAAAATAAACTGCCTTTAAAACATACTAAAAGCTTCAAAATAACGCTTGATTTGTCTTCGATTTAAGAGAAACAAATTCTTTTGAAGTCAGTGCATGATGTCAATCCATAAAATTAATATTCCTGTCGGAATAGAAGGACAAGTAAAAGCTGTAAAAACGAAACCGATTTAAGATGTCAGTAACTAACATAAGTAAGTAACATTTGTAGCTTTAAATGAGATAACCCTTCGATCAGGTGATTTATAACAATGTTCCTAAGTTAAATATAGTAGTTTACTGCATGATAAACAGTCGACACAAAATATTGAACATGCAGCTCTAGTGTACAACTAAATATTATTTAATTATACAAAATATTCGTCGATATACATTCCCTGCGTTATTCTGTCTTAATTTTTTACGTAAATTAACGTTTGTAGAATATAATAATCAAACTGCGTACTTTAAATTTGAAGCGCATTGGTAAATATAGGTCATATATTAAGAGGCTTCGATTCGGACTAATCTACCTGTTAAATGATTATTTGTTGGGGTTATGCCGCTGTAATGCATAACAATCAATCACCGATCAAGTCACCATATTTCAGACGCATTATTTCTCCAAAATATACACAATTTCACTTTTAAATATAAAAAATCAAAAGCACGTAATTTTCAGCGAGCTTCTGCGGGGCGGTCAACTGTTTGACATCTGCCAAAAATGGTTCTGCTACCCATCTCTTTTTATCACACAGATTGCTGCTAGTGACATCTCGCTTTTGTCGTTCTATTTCAAAGGGATAATAATTTTATGTGTCAATCTAAGCTAAACTGTCTACATATCTCTATCTCTATAATTTAACATTATATTTTCGATGCAATTTCCCAAGAATGAATTAATTGTTTTGGCTAACCTGAAGTTTTTGAATGACAAGTTTGTTTTCATTTGTTGTGTTATACGAATGAATATCACTTTTTTCATAAAAAGATCTAAATTTTTGCGAACGTGCATGATATTATCCCAGATAATATAATACTATATTATCAAATATGTTTTGAGAAGTGACAGTGTTAGTGAGTGTTAATCTCTGTAAAGAATTCTCTCAGGGATTCGAGAGGACTAAGTTTGTAAATGGCACGAATGGCTCTTTTCTGTAAAATAAAGATGGTTTTAATGTCCGCAGCAGAACCCCACAAAAGAAGACCAAAAGACATTATACTATAAAATTAACTAAAATACAAAAGCCTTGCCGTTTCAACATCAGTCAAATGTCTATTTTTTCTAACCGCATAGGCAGCTAAGGCGAGTCTCTCAGCCAGAGCGTCAACATGTGGTCCCTTCTGCAATTTCAAATCCAATGTAACGCCCAGAAAAACAGTGGAGTTTGATTGATCTAATTTTTCACCATTGAGTACAATTTCTGTGACAGCTTGCTTTACGTTAGGTATGGTGAATTTAATACATATCGTCTATTTTGTATTAAAAAACAAGTTTATGCTAGTGAAACAATTAAATACCTTAGAGAGAGCTGCGCTTACATTGTGAAATGATTCTTCGCCTCTTCTTGATTTGAAGGTTAAAGAAGTATCATCAGCAAACAGAACTATCTCACAGGAGTCCTTTAAATAAAAAGGAAGGTTATTAATATAGTTCAAAAACAAAAAGGTCCCAATATTGAACCCTGGGGCACACCCATTTGAAGCGAGGCTTGAGGAGTTAATGCCACTAACGTTTACTGTTTGTAGACTGCCTGAGAGGTAAGAATTCAACAGTGTTGACGCATTAATAGATACACCGTAATGTTCTAGCTTGATAATGAGTGTTTGATGATGACGATCGTTTGATGATCGGTAACGGTGTTCTACGGTTTGTACGGGCTCGTCTGCTGCTGCTACGTGCTGTCGGCTTCGGAATTATACCTTAATGATGCAACTGTTCTTCCATCGACTATCCAGCGACTTATATTGCGACTAGCAGTCCCCTGCGACTGTGTCCGCGCATTTTGAGTTTGCTTACTCTCCCACCCGTCGCAGCGTAATGTTTCATTTCAACGTAAGCCTCCCCTGATTAAACCGCTATCCAACACAAATTAATTTCTTGATTCGGTCAAAGATTTCCTGGGATTAGCGCGTTCAAACAAACAAACTCTTCAGCTTTATAATATTGGCCTTTTCCTCTTTTTATTTTTAATTAATACCTTTAATGACTATTTCTCTACAAATAGATAATGAGTAAGTAAATAAGTATGGTGTTGGTCCTGCCTCAAGGGTATAGCCACTATGCGGTAGGAATAATCTAACCAGTAACAATGTAACTGGTTTCTATTTAAGGATGTTGAACATCAGCTACGCTAAGAACTACTTACTAAGTAGCCTTCTTGATGTCATTGAAAGTATTTGTTTTAAGTTTTATCTAATTTACTTTCATGACAATGCTTTGTAATGAAAGTCGACGTTCAATGTGAATGTAACTTAATGTACCAATTTTTGTTTCATAATTATCAGCCAAAGGACGTCCACTGCCGAACATGGGCGTCCCCACGGCTTTCCACTGCAACCGTTCACTAGCGGTCTGCATCAGTTTGTTCCTCAAGTCCATCTTGTCGGTGGACGTCCTACCCTGCTTATTTGGTCAATGAGTCCAATCTAGAACTTTTCTGCCCCAAAGCTCTGAAATTTTCGTTACATATTACATACACATATACATATATACAGGTTACATTTTATGGTGCTTCGTTGATCCCAATGTCACGAAATTTATTTAAAACGACTCATTTGGAAAAGTGATGGTGACTAAATCACTTAATTGGGTGAAAAGATAGATAAATGTTTACAAAAAGTGAGCAGGAATTTCACTTGCTTCAAAATTAATACTAATTTCATGAACTGGAAGAGTATAACACAAACCTTCGGCATTACTAAAGCCTATATAAATAGTATGTAGTTATGCTTGCGAGCAGTCTGTCCGTCTCGAAATTAAATTAACAAATGGGTAGATCGTGTAAAAAATAACATTTGCTGATTGTTTAGTTAAATTAAAGTACCACAGACAGAGTCACATCAATTATATTGTTTGCTTTGTTGCTCTATGACAATCTTGAATAGAGGTTTGCGTGTCGTTAATATGAGCAGTTATGGCAGATTTAATGCCATTAGGCACAATTATTTGTGATGTTAGCTATGTAATGAATTGCCATTCTACACGTTGTCGCTACTTTACAATTTGTTGTAATTAAAAATGCCATAACGCACGAGTTAAGATTTTAATCTTGTTAAAAATTCTGTAAGAGATACACTGTTACTGGCACGCGAATAACAAAAAAAACACAATAAGTTTTTTCAGAACGATTATACATCAAATAAGTTCGTCTAACTATGCAAAAAAATACAAACAATATGAATTACGAGTCTCATGTCCTTCCTTATTCCGAATTGCGTCTTTGTGTGCATAGTGAAGCGCTTAGTCAAGATAAAACAAATCAAATAACACAGAGGTCAACAACCTACATCTATTTCGGGTTAATTTAGTTCCCGGTAAAGGCGTTAATCAGTTCCTACATCGGCCTCGAAGGTCCATTGGGCAGCGATCGGAAGGGCCACTGCGCGCGCGCATTCCGCTTGCGACACAAGAGCTACTACAGCGGGCAGGGTTACCACGGCTGTAAGGGCTACCACTAATCACGATTCCGAAACGAATTCTGAAAAGTCACCTAGTATTGGAAGGCCAGCCCCCTGATTCACAACAATTCGGTTACGATTCGATTAACTTTCACATATTAATTAAATTATAATAAATTAAATTTATCCGATGCAACTATTTTATTTAGTTCAATACATTTTACCTAACTGACATATCGACCTTTGATAAAAATGCGACATATATTCAAAAATGAATAGAAAATTTAGCTGAATCCCAAACCGAATGGCTTATCGAACGTTCTGAATCGCCCTGCTGATTCGAAATCTCATCTGAACTACCTTGAAGAAAGCGAGGGTGGATTAGGAGCAAGTAAAGGCTGTATTGTGTGATATTAAGAGAAGATGATAAGGATGGGAAACAGATAATACATAAACAAAACTATAGACAAAAGCTCTAGGCTTTTATATTTAATAAATGTAAAAAAATGCAAAACACGAAATGAAGTAATAAATGGACATTGTCTTAATATATCATCATCGCTAGTATCAGTAGATAGATAACTCTTAATTGCACATTACATAAATTGATTTACAAATTCGTTTTAGGGAAATGATCAATTTAGGCGGTCTTATCGCTATAAGCGATCTCTTCCAGACAACCTTTGGGTAAAGAAATTATGAGTTTTATAGGAAGGGGTATTTTGTGCATAAAAAGAAAAGAAAAAGAAAATGAAGAGCTGAATAAGTGGAATAAAAATATATAATAGAGTCTGACTAATGAAAGGTTGCACCAGAAAAGAGCGGTCATTTAAGAATAAAAGGTGTAAACACTGTATTTCAGCACAAATTCAACTCGATACTGCAAATTATTGTTACAAAAAGTATCAAGTTAATTTTCTATGAAATACAGTGCTTACACCTATTCATTTTAATTGCTTCTTTTTAAGCGATATGCACCAATCATAAACTAATAATTCTATAGACAATTTAGGTATATACAACTCCGAATAATAATGTAATCATTTTGATAAAACCATTCAAAATATAAAGTCTTTACCGGCTAAATTAAAGCAGAAAAGGTCAACCATCCATTACTAAATTAAATGCTTGTGTGGAATCTCACAGTTGAGTGTTAGTAAAGTGGAGGTTAATGTTTCGCAAAAAGATACATTGCAACATAACACTATCTGGATAAAAAGATAAGTACTTGAGCTCTAAAGTCACAATCCATTTTTTTATTTATTGATCCACCAACATTTGTATCATTCATTACTTGTTTTCAATGCTATAATAACAAAAAATAACTGAAATTTACAAATAATAATAGGCAGATACAACATGCAAGTAGCAACATCAGCTTTGTGTACCAATATACAGGTACTATTATAGTATTACTAGAAACATATTATACAAATAATATCAGAGTTAATATTCAACGGAACATTATAAGAAATGATCTCGCTATGTGCAACAGAGCTTATTAGGTGGGTTGTAGAATACGAGTATATCTATTGATTCACCAAATTCATTGACAACTTTAGTCATTCTAGAAATTGAAGTATTTGAGCCAAATACTGTTCTTCGGTGTGACCTGGTCAAGGAAGTAAGGTTGCGACGAAGATGCGTATATAAATGGGGACGGTCATTATTAATTTACTTAAAATTTCACTAATAATTTTGGAAAGGAAAATTAGGTCAGTAGTTCTCTAAAAAAATCATTTTGTAAAATTACATTTTTTTCATATAATATGCGCCTGTCAAAACTTCTAAATCCACGTGTCCACGACAAAAGTCCTATACATCTCTTTTGAACCCATTCGATTCTAAGTGAATGTGTAGCATAATGAGGTCTCCAAACTACAGCACAGTATTCTAATTTACTAGGAGTAATAGTTAACTCAACCAAATTATTAAATAAAATAATGTTAGTGCTTGGGCAACGAAAGACTTTTACGGTATTAATGAGAAATCACAACATTCTAGACTCGCGCTTAGTAATGTTATCATTATGGGGTTTAAATGTAATTTAAACCCCATAATGAAAACTAGGTAACTAATTTTATCCAACTGCTTTAAATAAATACCACCAATGTGATATCTATAGCCGATAGTATTATTTTCTCTTCAAAAGAAGACAAAATAACAATAGTACATACGAGTTTAACCATTTCCTAGTGTTTAAGTCCATTCGATTTACCTTGCACCAATCAACCAATTTATTTCAATCCTGCTGAAGCCTAACACATTCATTCTCCTCTACAATTGACATGCAGCTTTTGATCATCTAAAATCACTTAAATATGATTTAGCTAACTTAAGAGACTACCGGTGATGCCATAAGCAGCCAACTCTTTAATCAGTATATCATTTGGAACCCGATGGAACTCTTTACTTAAATCGGTATAAATAACATCGACTGTTTTTGCGCATCAAATGCTTAGATAATTGTTTCTGCGATATTTACCAAATTAGTGCTAGATTTAACGAAACCATGTTGGCTGGAGGTTAGGTAGACATTTACGTGTTTCTGAATAAAAGAACAAACAATTGATCCGAACAGTTTTGCAAATACTTATAAAATAAGTATAGTTCTGATTTTAATAACATAATCTTCGCTACTGGTATACCGGTACAACATTAGTAATTTTCCATTCGTAAGGAAATTTTCCGGTAGAAAGAGATAGATTGAATATAATTAAGAGTGGACTAACTAGGTGTACAGCGCATTTGACTACAAACACTGGAGGGATGCCGTCAGAACCTGGCCCTTTATTACAGTTTATGGCTTCTAATTTGTTTAATAAGGTATCATAATCAACTATCGGTCGTGCTAAAGGGAGGCTATTATATAGATTATCAGTTATATCATTTTTTCATATAATTTACTACACAGACGACCCGTCTGGTGTAGTGGTCGAGAAATCGCCTACTACGCAGCGGGTGCGGGTTCGATCCCCGCACAATACAAACATTTGTGTGCATGAACATGTCTGTTTGTATTGGTCTGGGTGTTTTCTATGTATATCATGTATGTATTTACAAAAAAAAAGTATTTAAGCATTATATCCGTTGTCTGGCACCCATAACACAAGCTTTGAGTAGCTTACTTTGGGGCTAGATGGCGATGTGCGGGAATGTCCAAAGGATATTTAAAGGATATTTATAGATAGATTTCAGAAACTCGTATCTATACTAATATTATAAAGCTGAAGAGTTTGTTTATTTGTTTGTTTGAACCTGCTAATCTCAGAAACTACTAGCCCGATTTGAAAAAATATTTTTACGTTGGATAGTCCATTTATCGAGGAAGGCTTTAGGCTATATAACATAAAGATACGACTCATAAGACCTCAGCAGCAATGAAAAATGTTGCGAAAACGGGAGAAAGATATTCCTTTTGAGAGCTTCCGCTGCGTACGCTGCGAAAACCGCTTAAGTTACACAAAAATCATGTATGACAGGATTGTTCAGCATTAAGAGTTCTATAATAAAGTCCGCGACAGCATATGTCTGTCTTTTATGGTTGACTTACTATATATATACCTTTTTTATGTTAATAAATTTGTAAAAAAATAATGCATTATTTTTAGAGGTGTATTATACACACAGGTATTTATTCTTATCAAAATAAATACATTTATCATCACGAGCATTTCATTTAGAACAAAGTTGCCCTTTATATCATTTAAATTCAATAAATATCTTAGGAGCTATCACAGTTTTAACATAACTCTGCACCAAAATAATGTTCGCAGCTTAATTACGACGTACGCTTGCGCTAATATTAATATTATAAAGCTGAAGAGTTTGTTTGTTTGAACGCGCTTATCTCAGGAACTGTTGAACCGATTTGAAAAAATATTTCTGTTTTGGATAGTTTATTTATTGAGAAAGGCTTTAGGGTATAAAACATCACGCTGCGACGGGAGGGGAGGGAGCAAACTCAAAACGCGCGGACGAAGTCGCGGGGGACCGCTAGTGTTTTATAAATATGGTCTTGTCTAGTGCTATCCGTACTGTCATGTTACAACGATGCAAAGTGTTAAGAAAAGAGTACATAAATTTTCACTTCATCAGGGGTTGTTGTCATGCCATCAGTCATTGAGAGGGGATAAGCGCTTAAGCCATCATGTTAATTAATTCAAGGGATTGAACAGATTTGTTAAATGAAGGTCAATGGTAATATTTGTCACTGTAAAAAAATGCTTGCTTTTCACCCGTAAAAGAGCTTTCAAAGTTGGCTTAGTAGTTTCAGAGATTAGCCCCTATATGAAACCTACCATCTTAACACTTTTCTTCTTTGGAGATCCGTTTTTTCAACGTCAGATAAGGAATATTTTTCGAAAACCAAACCATACGAATAGGAATAGTCATCATTTATGTAAATGACATTTTGAAATCTGTCGTTTTATACTTCTTCAATCTTCGTTGGTTATCGGCTCTAAATAATATCAGCTTTTATATGATGCAAAGATTAGATTAGACTATACAGAATACATCACTAATGCGAGTTTACGGAATGATGCAGCAGACGATAAAATATGAGCTTCGTGAGGAGTTTACGAGACATTTATATTGGTCTATACAGGTACATGCACTTAGCAGAATAAGGGCCGATTTTATCAACGTCAGATAAGACTCATCTGACTTAGGTTACATTCTACCAAACATAGGCTTACATACGCGTAACTATACGCAGTTATACTTAAATAACTCAAAGTATTTTTTTGATGTAAAATATAACAAGAATTACTAAACTCGCATAACAGAACGAAAACGTACGACGCCAACACCAAAGCAGTATCCCAGATAACATACTAGTCAGTATGGTGTAAAAGTAATAAACTTTAAAAAAGTAAAAACCGACTTCAAAACCAAAATGCACTAAAAATTCTTAAATAAACTCTTCACCATTGAAAAGAAAGGAATCCGTTTTAGGCAAACAATTTCTTTTTGGAGTCGGTGCTGTGATAGTTGATGCTTGATGGTCAAAGTGATGGCACCGACTCCAAAAAGAAATTGTTTGCCTAAAACGGATTCCTTTCTTTTCAATGGTGAAGAGTTTATTTAAGAATTTTTAGTGCATTTTGGTTGTGAAGTCGGTTTTTACTTTTTTAAAGTTTATTTTATTTCTTCATTTTTGGTGATTACATAAGAGGGGGGGGGGGGGGGGTAGTTGCACCTTATGATTCTATTTTTTAAGAAGTTACAAATTACCTATCATAAGTTCCGTCATTATAATTACTGAACTCCTAAGCGTTAAGGAGTTCCACCATCAGCTCAGCCCCACAAGATGTTGACTATCAGACGTAACAATACGTCAACATTAAGATTCTAGTAAAGAAACACTATACGTGCCTTTAAAATTTGAGGGTTTCCCTCAATTACACCAAGATCCCATCATCAGATCCCAAAATGGAAAAAATGGGACCAACTAGAAGGTACATCCTCTAAATAGGTGAAAAAAAATTTCGATTCGGTTGACAAATGACTGAGATATGAGGTAACATACATACAAAAAAAAAACATACAGTCGAATTGATAACCTCCTCCTTTTTGAAGTCGGTTAAAAATCATGTCTACTGAATAATGTCGTATTATAATATAGCAAGCGGAAGTCATTACGTTATACTTTGATTAACTCTTATTTCACGCAACATCATGGGTATAAAAGTTCCTGCCGTATAAACGCGATATTTTAGAACAGTAGATGGAAAATGCAAAATTGATTTCCTTTGGATAACTAGCAGTTTGTTTTAAGATTAATATTTATTCTTATTTGGTCGAAACCACCCTGAATTAGTATAAAAGGACAAATAGGTGAAAATTTCAAATTAAGGCGTATCGTATTTTATTCCAATATTCTTTATCTGTCTTTGGTAAATTAGGCGTTTAAGATTTTATATCCAGAGCAAAAATATTTTATCAATGCGTATAGCATTGTGAGAAGATACCTCGAAAAAAAGATACCTTGATTTTGCAAGTAGATAATCTCTTAAATAACTTTTAACCATGTATTTTCAAGACTATTTGAGTATTTAATTGATTTCTCTAAGATTTGCAAACACTAAGTTTACCTAATTCAATGACTATGGATCATAAATTCAAGTTAAGGTTTATTCAACGTGTACTCATATTTAAAGCATAAAACATACGATTGATTTTCCAGTGGTGCACGAAAATTTTCCCAGCACGTGACTTTCCCTTGGATAGTGGTAAGGTGAAAGGAAATTTAAACTAATTTAAACCGTCATGCATACATAATAGGAATAAAATTGGAAAAGCAACCATTTACACGTGACTTTTAACCGGTGTTGGAGCATGTAGTAGCAACTGGATTTAGAAGTCGAGACGGCTAAGGTTTGTCTAGAATGGGATACGAACAAATTCATTCACCTTTCCGTTACAATGATTGAGTGAAATATGTTGTGCGGTAATTCAATTCCTCTTCAAATGTCCTGAGTAAAGAATGTGCTTCTGATTTTACTCTAGAGAATTACTTGAAAAGAAATCACAGATCTGGGGACAGAAAATTCTCGTGCAGTTCTTATACGAAAAATTATACCAATCTAATTTTCTTTATCTAAGAAAAAAATATTTTTTATTTCTCAGTCTCACGATTTCTATTTATTTAGATTTTGTTCGTGCGATATTTTTATAACGTGTAGATATTTAATTTGATTATTAAGATAAAACGGTTATACTTGCAATCTACTTTCCACACGAAAAAAGTTCGATTGCTGTGAGAATCGGCCTCCTGACAACATACATAAAAAATCTACTTGAAATTAAATCTTGGATCTATATCTCTTCAGAATTCAAGAGCTGTGATTCTGATTGGATGTCAAAATTATAAAGTGGATTTTTTTTATAAAGGAACTTTTATCTGTTAATTTTACATTTAACGTTAATCTCAGTTTAGTAAAAGTAGAAGATAAGTCCAAGGTAAGGTAAGTTAACCGCGACCGTTACGGACGCCCGCGTTCCGTTTCCCATTTTTGAAATAGGAACCCTTCGAGGATATCCCGTCGATGCGTACTGGCCAGTTACATAGTGTATCATAATTCGTCAGTTTCCTACCGACGGCGAGCGGCGGTTCGGTGTGGCAAGCGGTCAAGGCAAGCCACGCGCGGAATATTGGCAACACAGAAATAAGATCTAAATGCGAAGATGGAAAGCTTGTGCAATGTGCTGCTGCCCCCGAGTACTGGCCACTCATATTTTGAATAGATAAATCTAAACCTAGTTATTACAATTCAATTGAAGAGCAGCAGCAAGGGTGCATTTTATTATAAACCAAACATACAGCATCTATCCCGAACCAACGTCGATCTGATGAAGAGCAGAAGATCAGCGTGAAACAAATTGTACATACATATTCCGTGCATCATGTTGATGCGTTACTTTGTCAGGTTTTTTTTTAATAAGTCAAGGAATAATATTGATTGCACACATTGCCGACATAACACAAATAAAAGTATTGAATCGACAATGAAATGCAATTGTACTGCAAACAGTCTTCCATGTTTCTGGTATTTACAGTTTACGTTATTTATATACATGTTACCCCGTAAATTTAATTTACTTAAACAATACAGTCTCTGTTCGTGGTATTAATTGAATAAAAGCCTATATCAAACGTACTTACTTTTCATAAAACTACTTACAATTTGCTTAAATATAAGTATCAAAAAGCGAGGACATAATATTCTACGTCACATACCATACGATCTCCTAGACTTAGGAAACCTTAAAAGATTGACACTTGCAGCACTCTTAATATTATAATTTTTCCATAATAAGTACAGGATGAAATATGACATAAGATAAGATAAAACTCTTTATTGCACATGTCAGTTACAAAGTTTTATTTTACGAGCTATGATACGCATTCAATGACCTCAACAGAATCATTGCTTGCAATTTTATTAACATAACTGCACTGTAAAATTACAATGTCAATTTATTGAAGTATGATTCATAAATTAAATCTTTGTAGAATGTATTGCAGCTTATTTTCATTTATAAGATACAAATTAAGTTATCAGCAAATATGTTTGAATCGAAACTGGTATAAAACTGAAACTAGAATTGACCGCTTTTTTATGGTAGCATGCTCGTAATAGAGTTGAAACAACTGACTTTGTATTCATTTTGTAAGGATAACCAGGGTTTACAAGTGATTAGTAAGCAACACAAATGAGACAATTTCTAAACCACTTATTGGTAGTCACTAGCAGTAACAACATAAAGAAAACGAACGCACTAATCAAACACAATCCAAGGTACACGAAAACATAATAGTAATATTATGCCTTATTAAAGGAATAACTACTTTAAGGTACCTAATACCTTAAAGTATTTATAAAAAAGTTGTAGAGTCTATATACTCGTATGTTTCAGAACTTTTTGTTACAATTTAATCTTTAACTCTGCCACTTCTATTTTAACCAATTAAGAGACTGTTAGTTAGAAAAATATTGCTTTATCAAAAGATACTTTTATCATCATCTTACTTTGTTTGATACAAAACCTGGTTGAAGGCGTCGTCGGTCATTCCATCATTTCTTTTTGGCTCCTATGTAGTCACCGGATTACATTGCATAGATCCTTACAAGCACCTGCTTCCATAGTATACAAAAAGTGTGGTTGGTAGTGCTAGTGCCTTACTATATTCTGATAGACTAGTATTTAACTTCAATTACATCACCACATTTAGGAAAGAAGTATCTCAACCAAAAACATTTTCATGTAAAATCTTACCAGAAGCCGAGATCGTCATAGCTTTTAGTTTTAAAAAGTAATGAGATCTTATGTAGAGACAAAGTTGTTGTACCCACGCCTACAACTTCACAAATCTTATTTAAAATCTTCACCAACTCTACATCTTACTCAAGTAATTAAAAGAATTTTTCTTCGTTTACATTTTGTTTCCTTTATATACATGACGTTGCGAATAGTTAATAGCATCCGAGGTTCCAGGTAGTCTCGGTGCTATTTGTCATTATTTAGCACGATCACTAAATAATATTAATAAACTTTCCTATGCGCGCAGGAAGAGTCAACTGTGTCTTAAGATCTTGCAGTATGAGGTGTTGTTTGGGTCTTCTTATGAGTAGGGATCCCATGGTGATTAAATTTTCAAACCATCTTTTTTGTTGAAATATGGATGTTTTCTTATTTAAGTGGCCTCAATTTCATAAGAGAATCGAAACGCTATTATTTTGCGAGAACTTTAGGTTAGTCATCATCAAGAGATGGCGCTCGAGAACATTAAAAGTAAGTGGATATGTAACACTTGATAATTATGTACATTAAAATGACAAAAAATATATTTATATTATGCAAAATATTAAAAACATTTCGTTCCTATAGGTAATTTAGGAAAGACGTATCAACGAAGAAATTATTATCACTCGGTAACTAAATTAAAAAATATTGCTTGGTCCCATTTCAACCGATCAAACGCGTAGATGACATTAACACATTTAGGGAATAAATTACGATGAAATTGTGCTTTCTCGGTATGTAAAATGGAAACCGATTGCCTGGTCCATTCTCAGCCAATCAAGCGGGCTGATATCAGCCGTCTGACACACTTAGTTTAATTTAGTATCAGAATCTATCGGAAACTTCGCAACGGTCACGTGCGAGTCGGAAGATCTTGCATACATCCAGGAAGGCAGCCAGTTTCCACCTGCAATCGGAGGAAGCACTTATCAGGTGTCCTATTCTGGCGATGCCTTAGGGTGGGTGGGGTGCTATTCTAGATGGAACGATGTGATTTGTATGATCATTGTTGCGGTAGGGCATGTTTATGATATATTGTACTATATCATGCTACCTAGAAATAAATTACATAGTTAATTTGTCATGTGGTGTTTACCACCCGAAATTAGTCAAAGTCAGAGTGAACAAGGTTTTTCTGGGTGACTTTGTTCCATCTTAGACTTTAGTAATAATAATACCTTCCTACCGATTTCGGCCATGGTGATGATAATTTCGACTCCTATTTAAGTCGGCGCTGATTCGCACGAAGATGGCTTATGAAGCCAATCTTTGCAGAAAACTCTCGTGCACAGTGTGTGCACGTTAGTTTGCCGTTAACATAATTGTAAGATATGGCTACAGTAGTGCATGTTTTCAGCTCATCACGCTTAGCGTCGAGATCGGCTTGACGCTGCTCTTCAAAGTCGCATACTTGCTGATAAACCCGCCTGCGTCACTCAGGCCACTTCGCTGCCAAACCTTCCCATTGACTCTCCATACTTACGTTTGGTTTGGTGTGGAGCAAAGCCAAAGAGCAAACCCATTAAAAATATGTATAGTACTAGTTCCCAGACAACTTTATTAAATTAGATGTCAATGTGTATGTCAGCCGTGGATCAAGAGTTGGGCTGGCAGGGCTTCAAAGCACTTTTTTTCGAATCCGATGGTTTTCAAGACAAAACAAAGCCTTTTGAATTGTAATGGAAATGGAAATGAATGTATCTGTATAAGAGATCCCATCAAAAACAATACTTGTCAAAAAAAGCAAGTCTCGCAACTCAGTTGTTCTGCGGTAAAAAGTTGTGAGATCCAAGTCGGTTATTAATTTATTCAGTCTCTACTTAAGCGACTTTCTGTCTTAATACGTCCAGTCTCTAGGACCACGATCGTGGTCCATAACAATTGAAAATCAATTGTGTCTGGAATCTCCGTACTCGAAGCATTAAGTTGTTACGTAATAATTAACAGCATCTTATAGTCACGCATATCAATATTAAAATTCTTTAATGTTTTATATAAATATATTGAGACTTGGCCATCGCCTGAAAACACGTGTAAATTTAATCGCCTGAAAACACATGTAAATTCAATTATTTAGTGCGATGACCAAGTCTCAATATATTTATATAAAACATTAAAGAATTTTAATATTGATATGCGTCACTATAAGATGCTGTTAATTATAACGTAACAACTTAATGCTTCGAGTACGGAGATTCCAGACACAATTGATTTTCAATTGTTATGGACCACGATCGTGGTCCTAGAGACTGGACGTATTAAAACAGAAAGTCGCTTATGTAGAGACTGAATAAATTAATAACCGACTTGGATCTCACAACTTTTTACCGCAGAACAACTGAGTTGCGAGACTTGCTTTTTTTGACAAGTATTGTTTTTGATGGGATCTCATTTCTTTTTGTATTTTGTAGACAGTTCTACTTTTTTCCTTTTCGGTACCTTCTACTTATTGTATATAATATGTATATCTACCTGCAACGAATTTTCTTAAAGTCCTCTCTCTGACTTATGAACTTTTCGCCTCGCGCTAGCACCGCGACAGCTCCCTCGGCGACATTCACCTTTCCGCGCGCCCCGCCACTGTCCCTGCCCTGCGCCCTCGCGCTGGCACCGCGCAGCGCAGCGCAAAGTAACGGCCCGCGCTCACTCGCTAGCATCGCAGCGCGTGGAATAATAATTAATTTACAACCTTACGCACTCGTAATAAGTACGAATACGCACGTAGGTACGTTTTTGCATTAAATAATTTAATTTACACGTGTTTTCATGACGGGAATACCCATTTTTTGCTCGATTTGGCAGGGGCACTACCATGCGCCTATATTTATATGGGACTAGCTTAAACCCACGGCTTCGCACGCAATAATAATAACTGCCGTAAAACATCGTTACGAATAAAGCCAATATTGAAAAAATTAACTGAAGACTTGGCTGTATGGGCTTAATTTTTTTTGCAGTTTTTTTCTAGATTTTTTAGTTTTTCCTTGATTCATACACCAAACACTACTTATATTCTAAATTTGAAGCTTCTAGGTCTGCTAGAAGTGCCTTAGAATTTTGATGATCGGTGAGTCAGTGAGTGACAAAATTAAGAAATTTGACCCGTTATAATTCTTAAAATACTGGTACAAATTGAATGAAATTTGAAATATACCGTGTCTTTACAATGCTGCATGGTTACTGAAAATTTCAGTCTTCTAGTTTTATCCACAACGAAGTTACAGGGGGTCGAAAATGGTCTGAATTGCTTCGAGAAAAGGATGGTTCGGCCGTGACGCTTTTTTGCTCGACTTGGTGGGGGCACTGCCGTGCCCCCAGATAGAGACCTATTAACAAACGATAAATAATGATGGTAATTCAATATCCTAATAAACTATTATATCAGTCTGAATTTGAACTGACGTATGAAGATATGCTCCTACGTGCCGGTGCATTATTTCTGCTTAATTGCATAAAATAACATAACACCTTCGTTTATGTATAGGAAGTTTGTTCCAAGGTTTTGAGATACGTATACTCATTTTTATAATAATACCTTATGTAAGCGATTCCGATGTAAATTGTTTAATTGTTTACTAGTTATTGGATAACAGTAGATTTAACTGATTCCAAAACTGATTAACGATTTTACAATGGAGGTGTGAAGCTCTTCGAAACGATCTTAACTAGAGATATTTGACCTTTTTCTAAACTTCTAATCATCTTCTAAAGGTCGCAGGATCACTCTGAATGCAATGTGTTTATTAATATCTTATGAACATGTTTAGCAGTATTTTGCATGTGAAGCTGATATTTTTGGAAATAAAAGTAATTTTAGATGGCATGAAATTATGCGACAATTTTGTCGGTATTTACTCGGTACTTATTTTAGCCATATGGAAAGATTTAAATAGTATTTATAGCGAGAGAAACAGGTAAAAGTATTTGATTTCGTTTTCCGGTTAAATAGTAAACAAAGTTTAGAAATTAATTGTTTCATCTTAATTGATACAAAACGTGACTTTTGATGATTAAAAGTTTACAGTTTTTTGTGTGAAATCTAAACTGTAACTGCGCTCGCAATTACTGTAATGTACTGGAGTACTGGAGAAAGATGCTCACAGTCAATCCTATATCCTCAACACTTCCTACCAGGACATTGGGCAAATGTGGATGGTTCGATTGATCGGAACAATTAATCGTGCTTAAAACGAAGGTGCGGATAATGAGCGATAATTGTTTGAAGTTAGCATAGGGCCCGTTCGCGCGTCCTTACCACGCAGGTGTGCGCACGCGCATATTGGCCAGTGCTGGGTCGTCGCGCGCGCCGGCCGCCCGGGTTTTACCGAACAGTGCTAAAAATGTGGACCGCCATACTTCTACTGGTCACGCTGCAACAGATTGCGGCTGAAATACGTAAGTCATATTTAGGTTGAGAACACCTGACTTGTATTTACATTTTGTACGTTGATTGGAAGTGTGCCGCGCCTTGCTTAATATGTTGGCGAAAGTGTGTTTAGTTAGAGTAAGTAAAATAATGGAGAAATGAGAAAACTGTTAATTGTTAGGTCTATGGTTATAATATTTCTTTAAAAGTAACTTATGGCACCCTGTTCTTAAAATACTGTTTCACCGAATGAAATTTATTCAAAGAAGTTCAGTTACCCGAATGTAACTATTCATAATGTAGAATAAAATTTGTTTTTTGATTATCATATATCACCATTCTAGATATTGTTCGCTAAGGTATATATAGAAAGGGGATTTACTACAAGCGTTAATTTTATTTTAAGAAATCCTCGGTCGCAACGCAACAGAAATAATAATTTGTCTAAATTTAATTAAAAAATGGAAATCTCTGAGTATATGTAAACTAAGAAGAATTCAAACGTCTTCAAATATTGAGCTGAAATGCGGCTCCTTACGATACTTCGGACTATTGCACACCCAAGGAACAACTTTTCACTTATCCTTGAAATATAAACCAAAGATAAGATTACCAAAGACGTACCTACAACAGGTTATTATTTACTTTTAATAATTAATAAAAATATTCCATCTTATAAGAATAGAATGTATTTAAAATAAGCCTGAAAGTAAAAACGTTACTTTTGTTTATGCAACACTTGTTATTAACACAATGCTGTTGGGTAAAGCCGGTAAAAACTTCTATAGTTATAATCGCATGAATTTCAGTTCGTAGTAACAAAATAATAGGTGGATTGTTTTACTTGCTTAATGCATTTTTGTAGTTTTTTGGATAATAATAACAAAAAATCGGAGGATCTTTTTGATTGCTTAATGCATTTTTGTAGTTTTTCAGAAAATAATAACAAAAAATAGGAGGATTTTTTGATTGCTTAATGCATTTTTGTAGTTTTTCAGATAATAATAACAAAAAATCGGAGGATTATTTTGATTGCTTAATGCATTTTTGTAGTTTTTCATATAATAATAAAAAAAAAACTGTGAGATTGAACAAAAGGATTGACAGTATGCCCTTGTCGTTGCAAGAAGTAATTAAAAATCAAACATGAAGGCTTAACAGTTTATAAAACACTATTAAATTAACAAATTATCATATTTTAGGTACTAAAACCGCGAATACTACATATCTTTCTTTAAATTTTTGTTTATTGTTTGACTGTTTTGTAGTCATTATAAAATTGATAGTCCTGATCCATTGCACCAAATAATAGGGGAAACTCGGAAACTGATTATCCGTTTGCGTATCAGTTTGCCGGCGAGGAAATAGTTTTCATTTACTCATTTTACTAAGCGCATAACTATTTTATCGTGTTTATATTGAAAAAATAATAACGAATAAAGTTTGAGTCTAGAATGTTTTGATTGATTGACAAATATTTTAATTCTTTGGGTCTGGTTTATTTTGAAACACTGACTCGTTGATGTCTAATGTACTGGGCGCGTATTACGAGGCAGTTTTGATAGGTAAGCGGCACAGCTTTACTGACAAATTAGCAATTCGTATTGCGATTTCACATGATACTTATAATATTATTATAATAAAACAACATGAATATTATTCATGTTGTTTTATTATAATAATATTGATAATATTTGTTTACACTGAATCGGAATTGAGTTGCCTAGAAATTGAACGGCTAAAGTTGGATTGCAATACGCCCTCTTGACTTAATGATCTTCCTCAATTTGATATAATTTCAAATTTGAAATCCAATAATATTGTTAAAATAATTGACTTTACATCAAAAAATATACCTATACTTAGTATGATCAAACTTATCCATTGCTAAATTGTAGTATTATCATTCTATTTTATTTTATTTTATTGAAACGATGTACAAAAGAGGTGCAAAAAATAAATTTAAAACAAAATGTTAAACATTAATTACAAGTTTATAACCCTTAGTGTTTACATACAATTATAAATTATTTAAACAAACAAGATGCTAACTTAATACCATACAATACAAAAAGGCAAACAAAATGAATCTTTTTGAGTAAAAATCTAATCGAAACAGTTTACAATAAAATTAAAACAGTAATATAATTAATAAAAATTTAACAGGGATTTTATATATGAATCATATTTATATCCAATTAGTAGAAATTCAACGGATTAAGCCAGATCGCAATACGCCCCATAGCTAGATTTTATTATATTTTTACAATATATAAACGTTGAATATCGTTGAGCTTTACGTTTTAAAGTTTTATACAGTTTTCTAACAGGAGTAATTTATTTTATAGGACTTTGTATCCACCCCTATGGCAAACCTTACAGATTGCTTTCTGCACTAATATTATTCCATCTCATAAGGAATGGCATACAAAGTCTGTTGGTAAATCGCAATACCAGTAAGTTTTTACACGACATTTGGTGCACAAGTATCATCAGCACGACATATAGAAGATTTGTATAGGGTACCTACTGATTCTGTTAAGCCTTGGTTACCATATATCTGTTTGGAGTAGTATTGAATTGAATATCAAGACTGAGGATTCTCTTGACTCCTCGGAATTTAAGAGCTTGAATCTAGGTTTAAAGAACCTCATTCTCATAAGAAATAATATGTAGCTTAAGCTTCTTTTTAAAGGAATCCAATGTTTGACAATTCCGTATATCAGGTGGCAGTGTATTGAAAATCAGCGATGCGTCCCGCTGTCACGACTTATGCTGAGCCTGCTTTTTGTATGTATGTCAACATTAAATTTAACTAGTTATTTTTATTCCAAAGACTACGAGTATGATTTGATAACTTTTTTAATCTTAGATAAATTTGGCGACTACAATCCATCATCACCAAGAATATCAAATATTTGTTCTTAACAAATACATAAAATGACATTAAATAAATTAAATAGCGAAATCTGTCAAGGTCAAGAGTTTACTGTGATAAACTGATTTTAAGCATTTTCAAATAAAAAAATATTTATACAACGCGTTCACAAGTTTATGCTGAGGTCATGTTTATATGTGTACTTTAAAATCCACTATACTTAACATTAGAAGTCATTGAAAGCTAGTTTTTGATTCTTCTGGAAACAAGGGTATTTTACAGTGAGTTGTTATTACTACGTACAAAGAAGCTATGCCAAGCAAATAATGGTACGGGACCTCATGACAAGATTGTGACATATTCTTAAATTTGAATGTCGAACATGATGCTGTTTGTATGCGTTGATGACAAGTGGCGTCATTTCGTGCTGTCAGTTCCATACGCTAGTAATAGTAGTTCAATTAATTGTCTTTGAATATGTTAGTTCTTAAATATCGAAACAAGTACCTACTTTGGCTATAGTACAGTTACATAGGTTAGCTACTATAGTATAGTCCATAGTACAGGTACATATTCATAAAGATGGAATAAGAAACCAAAAATTTGCGCACGGGCGGGACTCGAAGCAGCAACTACTTAGCTATCCGGGCCAAACGCTCTACCAATTGAGCTACCGTGCTGTCGGTCCATGCGCAATTTATAATTTTATCTTTATGAATACAGTTACATAGTTTAGCTGTAGTACGAGTATTGTACAGTAACGGCGGCTCCTTGAGCTGGGTGCCAGACGCGACGAGCTGAAAGCCCGACCACCTGCAACTATCGGCTATAATTTTGTGAACGGTGTGCTCTCATGCCTGCAACGTGCGAGGATTTTTACAAACAAAATTGGCAACGTAAGCCACATGCGAGCTCATTAACGGCAAAACCAGAGTTGAAGACAGTCGCCGTGGCCGAAATCGGCCGGGATTACATCATCACTGTTACACGATTTATCAAAATACCAGTTAGCACAAATCAGCGATGTAAAGATTGATTTTAGTGCTCTACCAGACTGTAAAGGGTAAAACATTTAACTTTTGTAATTACGTTTGGATTTATACCACTATATTTCAGTATTAAAAGATCTGTAGATCAGCAATTGAGTTACCCTACCAGTGGCATAACCACAATCAGTTAAGGTCAGGTAGCCTCAGGGCAAAGATATATTGTTTCAGATTGAGCAATATAAGAATTAGGAAAAGGAAAGGATATGTATAAATCAACTATGAACTTTTTTGTCCGTCAGAATAAAATCAAAAGCTTATTTATAGAATCTGAAAATTTAGATGGACATTGGACTGAGATTACAATGTTATCGCATAAAAACCAGCAGCTGGATATGTCAAAACGGATTGCGTTGGGACACCGCGTTGCAGAAGCGATTGCGATATCGCATCTATACCGATCTATACTGAGCTAACTCTACGCATGCGCTCACGGGCTGACCTGACACTCTTTTTAAATCCTTTAACATCACAAGATATCGGTAAAAGTAGCCCTCGTGACTAAAACGACAGTTAGCTCTGGATATTTTAAATCGGACCAGAAGTTCCTGCAATAAGCAACTTCAAACCAACAAACTCTTTAGCTTTAGAATATTAGTAAAGATTTAGATAATAATAATCCAAGATAACATGTATCTCTTACAAACTATATGGTATAGATAGATGGGAATATTTTTGTCCAGTCGCTAGCCAGTCGATCGATACAGGATTTGACGACGTTATTGCTGTCAAACTACCAGATCAACCTCAAAACAGAAAATGTCTAGTCATCACTTTATCATATTATTATGTTTATGTAAGAATAGACCTGCGCGGTAAGAAAAGGGTGCAAAAATGAACTGTATTGACACGAAACGGGTAGAGATGTTAAGAACTCGAGTCTTTTGAGTCCTAATTCTTAGACTCGGTGAACTAACTAAAGTCCGAATTTTGAGTCGAACCGGGCCTCAGTTCGAGCCCGGTTATAGAGCGAGCGCTAAAATAGAACTCGAGTATTAAAAAGAGCTCGTGTCTTAAATAGAGCTTGAGTCTTAAAAAAGCCTGAGTCTCAAAAGAGCGCGAGGCTTTTGTCTTGAGCGTATTAAGGTTTAATAATGTTAATAGTCGCAAATTATTCTGGCCCTTATACATACTTATATGTGCGTCATCAGATCAATTTTGATTGCTTGTGATTTAATTTGACTTATGTATTTTCTTCTGCGGATTACCTGATTTAAAAAGGAACTTCAAACGGAAAATAACTCTAGCTCGACTCGCCCCGTAAAACCGAAAGAGTCGAGTTCAATGTTGCGCTCAAGAGCTCATATAGACTTTAGTTCTCTAGTCTTGGGAGTCTTATCGTAACGAGTGTAGTCGTGAAATTTGTCAGTCAAGCTCAAAATTTAGGACTCAAAAGACTCGAGTTCTTAACAGCTCTAGAAACGGGTGGGTAGGCGGGGAAGCGGGAGGAATGTGACATGTTTGAACCTGTCAATGTTTGGCAGGTCTATTCTTAAAATTAGTAGGACATGTATGTCTTATTTTTAAAGCCGGTAGATGGTGAGCAGGGCCCTTTGACATACTGCCCGTAAAGTCTTCTCTATTCCGTGCCTTTAACTGTATTTTGTGAGAGTGCAGTGGTTTCAAGCGCAGTGTTTTGTTTTCAACTGTTTATCATTTCGGAATGCGATGAACGATGTTACGTGGCGTGACGCAACCCTGCGAAGACCAGTTCTCAGCGAAAGCTGCAGGCCTACTCTGTAACACGAGTCCGTATTTTTGAATCTGACCGTCATTGTCACTCACGCCAGCATGGTCTAGAGTGTGAAAGTAGTAGCTATATACAAGAACACAGAGAAAGTCAGAGTAAGGAATCTGGAGCGAGATTCAGCATCAATCTGTGATCGGTAACGCATTGCAATCATATACAGTATATAGTAGTAAATTAAGAAGATTAAAAATGTCTTGACTCCTTGGCTCGAGGTTATACAGCTGAGTTGGCCAGCCTAGGCCGTAAAACGAAGCCAGATTATATGAAAAAAAATCCTAGCAATTCTGTCTTATTCTCTGGTTTAGAAAATTGATACAGTACAAAACCAGTTTCATCAAAATCTGTTTGTGGGCTGAGAAGATATGGATCTGAACTAAAACCAACATCAAGTTAAGTAGGCTATATGACTAAATCATGAACTAGTAAATCATTGTAGTATTGTGCAAGCTTGATAATACTAGAAGCTCGAATCAACCATCACAACAAAACTGAAACCATTGAATTAGTGAGATAATCTATTTGTTGACTTTGCCAATTTTTAAGAAGAAAGTGCCAATCCACGATTTTATCATAACATAGAGAATACTGATTTATAAATAGACCCGGCATTACACCTACCTTAATTAGGTATGCTTAAACTATTTTCAAAGTCAAAGTCAAACGGCAATGCACTACGATTGTGTGACGCAACGCTCCCCTCCACACACAAGAGGCCGTTACATACGCGCTGTGTTACCACATTTGAGCATTGCTTTACCGTTTTGCCTCGATCCTTATAATTCTTGACGTTTCGCAAAGGATACGTACGAATAGTTCAGTTTGTTTGTAAATAGCGCTTTAATTTTCTAGGTAACTGAATGATTTTATTCTACAGGGTTATCGGAATTCGATACTTTCCTTGGAATGGTAAAAGTAGAGCTCATTTGGAATAGATTTTCCATGATGTAACCTAGTTGATTAAAATTTAATGTTTTTTTTTATGTAAGTCTAATTTAGATGCTTTTTGTCCGATATGTAACAATAAGATGTGGTAATACTCAAAATATTTTTGTTATCCACGTGAACTCGATAGAGTTCAAGTAAAAAAAAACGTGAAAATATTGCAAATGAGCTCTTTTATTACGTGTCCAAATGATACAATCAAATTACTGGTAATCCCGATTCAATTTTCTTGCCCTAGGATTAATGTTTTGAGCTCAGCGTTTTACCGAAAAAAAAACGAAAAGCTCTTAGACCCCTTACACACTGCGACTTATAGCATCGATGCAGTCGCATCGGCAGCATCGCGACTCACGCAATGAATAGATTTAATATGGCATCGAAGCTGTCGCGCGTTAGTATTGACGCAAAAGCGTTACTGCGTCGATACGAACGCGACTGTATCGAAGGTAGCGCAAGTGTGAAGGTTGCCATTTTGCGACTGCATCAATGCTGCATCGCTGCTAAAAGTCGCATTGTGCAAAGGGTCTATCATCAAAAAATTTTTGGAGAGCTCTTTACTACTTTGGTATTTCACTTTACTTTGATATTGTGATGGATAATGTCGAGTATATATGTCGAGGAAAATAATATTTATGTTGTTTTTATTGTTTCAGCTTCATACATAAAAGTGTGCTCCCGAAATGACCCCAACGTGGACAAATGCATCATGAACTCAGTGGAGGAGCTTCGTCCGAAAATGAATAAGGTACTCGTATATTTATTCCTACCTATATAAAGTACTGAAAATATATAGACTTTCACATTAAAAAAATATTACTATATATGTAAAAATTGTTATTAGGGCTTGATGTTATCTTTTTTAAGATACAGGATTATCTAAGGGATTTGGTCTCCTGTGTATTTACTTTATACCATAGAGATTATCAAAAGAAATTTACAGGATATATTTATTCACTGAATAACATTCATTTAATAAGTAGTTCAAAATAAAACATGATGAGCAAGTATTGATGAGATATGATGATAAGTAATTATTTCATAAATATTTAAAATATACCAACACAAGAAAATCACACTTTTTTAAAGGTTTTGGCAATATACAAATCTAGGCTAGCTAATATTTTTAAATCTATTTTATACTACGTAAATAAGTCTTTACGTGGGGTGTACGCACGTAACTAGAATTGTAATTACTACTAAAATTTTAATTTTAAAGAAATCATTAAATTTTAAACCTCACGACGATGATTCCGAATTCGCGCTACTACTAGCGTTGGCATTTGTCATGTCGTTAGGATTAGGGTTGGTTGTTGTTGTAGTACCGCCATTATTAGAACCAGGGTCCGTTGAACTGTTTCCAGATCCACTGTCTGTGGGACCACTATACGTTGTCGTCTCTATGGGCTGCTCTTGAACAGTATCACTGTAGTTGATGTCCCCTGGATTATCCGCTCCTGTCGAAGAACTTGCTTCAGCAGTAGCAGTACCATCAGCGTTTTGAGCTTGCGCTTCTGAAGCGCTGAGTGTCTGTGTCTGCGTACCACTCGTAGTTGTATCAGTTACCTTAGCTGTCGAAGTTTGCGATGCAGCATTGTCTCCACTAGCGCTGCTGCCTGCCAAAGAATCAGTGGAACCATCAGGAGAAGCTACCCCGCTTGTTCCTGCTGCCGCAGTTGAATCCTGTCCATTTGCGGCAGATGTAGACTCGGATTCAGTCAATGTTGTTGTATCCGTGTTTGTTACATCTTCTTCGGTATAAGTAAGAGTACTAGCGTATGCTTGCGAGTTTTGACCAGTTGCCGTACCAGCCGCATTTGCTGTAGCATTGCCACCATCACCTCCTGTGGAACTATTCGAAGCCGAAGCCGCCGACGCTGTCGCATTCTGACCATCTGCAGTTCCATTTGATTCTGAAAAGCTAACGGATTGTATATCGGTTTCCGTTCTGTCCACATCCGTGAAAGTTAACGAATAGGCTTCCGCTGATGCATCAGTGCCACTGGCTGCACTACTAGCCGTTGAGCCACTGGTGTCTGTGTCAGGCGAGGTGGAACTCAATTTAGTATCAGTAGACTTCAAAGTGATCGTTATGGTTTCGTTGCCACTTGCGTCCTTGGCCACTGATATGCTAATGGAATCGGTTTCTAAGTAAGTGTTGGTAGCGTTGCTACTAGCGATTGAAGTTGCATTTGCTGCATTGGTACCGTCCGCTGATGCGCCTGCTTCGGAATAAGTGACACTCTCGACATTTTCGGTAACTATTTGTGTATCTGATATTGTTAATGTTTCCGTGTCTACCCCCACGCCGCTTGCGTTATTGTCTGGATCGGAGTTTTGGCTGGTATCAGCATTGCTGGCGGCATTTGCTTGACTGCCAGTATTATCAGTTCTTGTATCGGCACTACTAGCGGCATTGCTTTGAGTGTCAGTATTATTAGCAGCAGCAGTAGAATTAGCATTAGCACTTGCATTGGTATCATTAGTACTAGCGTTAGACATGGCCGTACTATTAGCAGTCGTGTTGGTACCATTAGCAGTAGCGTTAGCCGTAGCATTACTATTACTAGCGTTGGCAGGTGCAGTATTATTGACTTGTGTTGCATTAGTTCCTGTATTATCCACAGTAGGATTTGTGGTATCAGGTTGAGGACTAACTGTTGAAGGCGTCGTGTCACTTGGAGCCGGTTGACTTGCTTGTGATTTAGGAGTCTTTATTCGGATTTCTTTGATTGAAGATATTGGGCCGCGGATCCTGACAGTTGTGGTAGTTGGACCAACATTTGGGTTATTAGATTGAGTATCTCTGCGATGTCTACTGCCGGACCCACATTGTTCGCAAGCGCTCACTTCAAGTTCACTTGCCGCTTGTGCGTCAGTGAGGGAATTAAATGCATCTTCATTTAGTGTGATATCTGCAGATCTCTTAACTACACCCGATAAAGAATGTTGGAACTGAAAAAGTTGCACAAGGTATAGATTAGTCGTATACTCGTTTTTTTATTGCGTTTTTTTGTACTTGCACGCCCCAACATTATGATTTTTTTAAATAATAATTAAAAAATATATAAATTATAAAATTATAATTGTCAATCTATATTTATTACCTACATATTAAAATGATAAACAGCTATGGTAAATTGATTTAGTTTAAACAAATTATAATAGTTGAAAATGTTACCATAAATTTGGAAAACTAGAATTGCATACATTCTACATACTTATACATAGGTAGCTAGTTTTCAACTTCAATATTATACTTGAGTTGCTTGTAATGAACAGAGATCGTCAAAAGGGTTTGGAAGACTTTTTATCCCAGCAGTGGCATAAAATAGGTCAGCAAAATAAAATCAATAAATTTTTCATTTCTTACCTGTAGTATGATCAGACACACAATCAATAGAACTCTACTCCACCCCATTTTGTAAGACTAAACTTGCTGTCAATCCCAGGTGTTTCTTATATACAGTTTATTTACTGATAGGATGCCAAACAGATTCGTCATACATTCAACTATGTCTTTATCCCTCTACTATCAAGGCACGGGTGGCACGTATTTGTTATTAACTTTAGTGTTCACCGACCAGACATTTAGATAAACGGCAGGTGTTTTTAAAGTGCGCTTGTGAAATATTGTTGACATGTGGTTTCCCGCGTCTTTGTCTACAAGAACGTCGGATATGTCATCGAATTTGCGTTTTTTTTTGTTTTATAATAACTTGTAAGAACCGAAAAACTGTAAATACAAACGGTGTGCCAGTAAAGTCAAGTAGTTCTCAAGTAATGGCGTGACTTGACCAAGGAAATTGGGAATTCATTTTCTATACAGGGTGTTGTTTTGGTCAGCGACGCACGACTCAGGAATGCAGCGGTTGTACAGACGATAAAAGCATTAAACGAATATTTATTAATTTATTTGTCGAATATGTATAAGTGAAATCAATTTACAATTTGCTTTAGTAAATGAACGATGTTGCTGACTATGTATTTTCCAATGATGATCAATCATATTTAATAGTCAAAAATCATTCGTTAACCGTCCATTTAGAATATCGACCTTCAGCGAGAAATTTCAAATTGCAATCTCTATTACAAATTGAGAATAACGCAATACTTAGGTACTCTGTTGCACAAAATGAAATGAAGTTATTAAATTTAATAACGATTTTATCAATTGGTGTTTAACCCGCCCATTCAGTAGATAAATGTATTGTACAATTTCATTCATAAGAACGGGAGAATAATAACATGTGACATGTGCTGCGTTGCAACATTAATATTGAGCAATTGTGTACATGACCAATTATGTATGAGTTGATATTACCCTATTAAAACTACAGCCAAGGGCGGCGGAGCTCTTTTTCCTTTTAAGATGGACAAAAGAGGTTAAATTTTTATTTTGAAAAACAGACTACCTTCATTGAGTCAGACATTGCTACTTATGCTATATTACGGCAACTTAAAGGATTGTTATAGAAATATGTTTAAAACATATAGCAAACGTAAACAAAAGATATTACAAAAGTGTCACAGGTTTCTATGAAACCTACTTCAGGCACCTGTTTCTCACAAAATTAGGTATTAGTACTTTTAAGTTCATCAAATGTACCTACTTTATGTAACCTTATAGTCCTATTACTTGTGTAGAGAAAATAAATAAATTATATTAGTTAGCCTATAAAAAAGAAGGAAAGTTTTAAGTAAGTCTTAAGTAAGCAAAGTCTCTAAACAGCCAGTTGTAGTGGCGATCGCACTTTTCTATTTTTGGATGTGACCTTGGCATTAAGTGTTTTCTATTATTCAGCATTATATCTAAACTACAAACACTCATACGTAATTAAACGCAAGGATTGCACGAATTTCGACCTTCGATCAGCAATTATAGGAGAGTAATGGAAATATTTGCTCTGCGGTAGATTTGAAAGTATGTCATTGTCACAGTGTCGACACTATGGCATAGGGCGAGTGTATATCAAGATGATGTCGGTTAAATTCATAAAATGCATTTTACAAATGCAAGTGGTTCTTACATAAAGACACTTGGAGATTATTAACTGAATAATTATAGATGCAGTTTATATGGAAAAGGTCAAATGCTTCTGTATTTCACGGTCAAGGAGTTGTATATCACCAATCTTAGCTGTATTGTGTAAAATAATACAAAAATACGTAATATCAATTATCGAATTGTATTTTGAATTTAGGTCACTACGACCTATTTAAAATTAGACAATCCGAGGACGATTAGTTTGCCTTTAGTTTGCTCCCTCCCCTCCCGTTGCAGCGTGATGGTTTATACTCTAAAGCATTTCTTGATAAATAAGCTATCCAACACAAAAATATTTTTTCAAATCGGTCTAGTAGTTCCTGAGATTAGCACGTTCAAACACTCTTCAGCCTTATGATATTAGGAAAGATGTATTGAAATCGAATGTCAATTAATGTAAAGTGCAACTTTGTTCAAAATTATATGCTCGTGATGATGAATGTATTTATTTTGATAAGAAATAATACTCGTGTATATAAAACACCTTTAAAAATAGTGCATTATTTTTTAACCAATTTAATAACATAAAATAGGTTGTACCGGAGTAAACCAAATAAGAAAGGCTTGCGCTATCGCGGACTTTATTGTAAAACAGGAGCTCTATTTTTGAATTGGCTTGGCTTGGATATGGCGAGTGATTTTCGTTCTAAAGCGAACTAAAAACCAACTATAACCGATCAAAATGAATAAGAAAGTTTTCACAAAATAAGTTTCATTTTTTGTTATCAACCCTGTGTGGAATTAAACTGTGTTTCATCGAAAATCGAACTTAATCAATGAATATTACACGACATATTGACGCGAGAGATTCATAAAAACCGGCCAAGTGCGTGTTGGACTCGCGCACTGAGGGTTCCGTGCCAACTTTAACTGAATTAGGAAATCCAATTCCACTTAGCTAAAATACCACAATATTTTGTTGACAGCAAATATAACTTTGTTTTTCATAGTGTTTGTATGAAGAACAAAGATATGTTTGCGGTTGTTAAAAATGTGCTTTATCTCAAAAACTACTAGATCGATCCCGTCCAAACCATTTTTTGTTGAAAGTATTTGTTAAGATCTATATTATATATTTTTTTCAAAATTTACACTTGCTTAGTTTAGAAGTTAGATAAGGGGGGACGCCCATTTTACCACTTTGGAAGCGTCTAGCTATGAAACGTTAGAGTTTTAAAGAAATAGGTTTTAGAAACTTTGGTGTCATTTTAAAAGACCTATCCATAGATACCTTACAGACATAGGTTTGACAAAAAAATTTTTTTTTGGTTTTAGTTTCATGTATGGGAGAAATGTCATTATTATTTATTTTTTGTATAAGAATCCTAAAGCGGTTAACAGGATACATCTTTCTACCAAATTTTAACAATGTGATGCTTATAGTTACAGAATAAAATGGCTGTGACATACGGACGGACAGACAGACAGACAGACTTGACGAAACTATAAGGGTTCCGTTTTTTGCCATTCGTCTACGGAACCCTAAATAGGGCCCCTGTTAATGCAGAATAATCTTGTTATACATGATTTTTGTGTAACTTAAACGGTTTACGCAGCGTACGCAGCGGATGTTCTCAAAAGGCATATTTTTCCCCCGTTTTCGTAGCATTTTTCGTTGCGGCGCTGGACTTATGAGTCGATGCTATTATAGCTTAAAGCCTTCCTCGATAAATGGGATATCCAATGAACATCAATATTGGGCATTCATTGCAAAATTTACTTTACTACATAGTATAAAACAAAAACGCGTCCCGCTGTCTGTATGTATGTATGCTTAAATCTTTAAAACTAGGCAACGGAATTTGATGCAGTATTTTTTATTAAATAGAGTGATCCATGAAGAAGGTTCATATGTATGTTACATACATAATATACAAGTGGAACACTAATAATTTTAGAGGTTTCTAAGTGAAGTCGTAAATGAACACGTTTTTAATTAATGTAAGCGACATTGCAAACGTTGGCTGAAGCCTACGAGATCGATCAATCTTTGCACCCGTGCGAAGCCGGGGCGGGACGCTAGTAAACAAATAAAACGGTTTGTTATCATAACTAATTCTTCGGAATTTATCCACTTCAGTGTTTAGTCTGATTTCCATAAAATATAAATCTAAGAAAGATAATAAGATAGCTTTTGTAAATATAAATATTAAACTTGCTCAAGGCAAAATAAATATACAAAATACTTAAGTGTCTTTGACTGTTCAGAAGTACTACACTGCCTACTTGTTTGTTGATAGAGTTAGATTTAAAGTTGTGCAAGGAGTTTATAAATGCCAGATATTTCAGTGCGAACACTTCGAACATTACTAAATTAAAAGGTTATTTAAATGTTAGCCCATAATGGTAAGGGAATAAGATCCTTAGTTAAAAGTTTCAAATAGCTGCTAACTTGATAGAATAAAATGATCATTGCCCGGTCGTTCGTCCTGTAATACGAGTATGTCTACATTCTAGGATCAGCAATTGCAACGTTGGAGTTTTTCTTGAGTCATGTCCATGAGAAGTAAAGAAATCATACTGCAGTACATCACCCTCTAAGACATGTTGCAGAAGCCATTACGCGTGTTTATTGTTAGAAAATACTCAATCTGTTTGTATGCGGCGACGTACTGAAGAAGCATAGTTGGATGTCACTGACCAAAACAACAACAAAAAAACCTGTATATACGATAAATTGGTGTATTATTCTGACAAGTATAGATTTATTTACACAATATCAGCAAAAAAAATACCAACCACGGGTTATTCTTTAGAGCTGGCTCAATCTATGCTCTCATTAATTTCACTGCACCTTGCGCGTAGGTAATAAGTTGCACTAGTACTGAAACAATTCATTTCAGTTGGTGTATCAAACTTATGATTCTAAATTCATAAAGATGAAATAAGAAACCAAGAATTTGCGCACGGGTGGGTCAATTTTTTTTGCGCAAATTTTTGGTTTCTTATTTTATCTTTATGAATATAAAAATATGACACTGTAAGTGTTAAAAACATTCTAAACCATTATGGTTCTAAAGTAAGAATACTTTTATTTTAGGTATACTAACAATTATTTGGCAAAAATAATTTAACTCTTTACACCCTGTTTATGCAGGTTGCGGGCAGAACGAACAAGCGTTATACCCTCATTTTAATATTTACCAACACATCCGTGACCTTTCTTTCAACATTTCCAGGGTATCCCAGAGCTGGACGTGCCAGGAATAGAGCCGCTGAGCCTGGGCCAGATCGCCCTGGCCCGCGGGCCACAAGGGGCCAAGCTCACCGCCGTGGTCAACGACGTCAAGGTGCGGGGGCCCAGCAACTTCATCATTGAAGAACTGAAGTAAGTTTTGGGTCAAGATTCTGATGACGTCATGATGACTAACGGAATCTTTTCCTTTTTTTAAGGGAGGTTATGAAAAATAAAGGAAGGGAGAGATTTAATTAGCTCATTTTAGGTTGTAAAGTAGAAAAAGCGAGAAAGAGAGAGAGAGAGAGAGAGACCGAGAGACCGGTAAAGCAGCATAATAGTTTCAGGCTTTATGGTCATTGACATATTATTAGGATTAGCTAAATTATGTGAAAAAATAATTCTGCGTAATTCCTATAACAATATTTGTGTAATATTAGTATGTATGTTCAAATTAGTGCATTTTACTTCTTTTCTTGTACCACTCCTTTCACTTATTATTAATATTCCGCCACTAATTAAACTCTCTGCATCACCAGGTGGTTGACTGGTAGAGAATGCAATTAGGCATTAGGTCCGCCAATTGTACATTTTACAGTGCAATAAAGTTTAAATAAATAAATGTTAGTAAATAAGCACTTAATTTTCTTTGCACTATCGAAGACTACTTGATTGAAATTAATCAATGGTCTTATTTTCTAGCAGGTTTTAGTTTTTCGATAGCCGCTGGCGAAGGACCTACCGACTCTTCAGCATCGATTAGTCATGGTTCTCTTCTCAAGAACTAATTGTTAATGCATATATATTTGACAACTGAATAAGGAGCGAAATGAATTAATTATTAATGTTTTTATAATTGGGTAACTGACCACATCTGACAGGCACCGAGTTTTAAGAAACAATAGTCAATCAATTATAGCAGTTGATATAGGCTCATGACTTAGACGATTGATCTTTACATAAAATTACTGTAATCTAAAGGATAAACTTAACTCTTGTCTTTTGTCTTAACAACGATTAGTGGTATCAACTAGTGTATTATTCAGCGTTGTGGCTTGTGTTATTCATTAAGTGACCACAAAACCTTCAACGGGACGGCTCCTTGAATGCAAACGAGGAATTGAAGGCTCCTCTCGGATGGTAAGCTACAACTAAAACGTGGGCTGGTTGAAATAGTGATCTTAATGGATTACGGTAATTTGTGTCGTATGGGGGCCCAGCAACTTCATCATTGAAGAACTGAAGTAAGTTTTGGGTCAAGATTCTGATGACGTCATGATGACTAACGGAATCTTTTCCTTTTTTAAGGGAGGTTATGAAAAATAAAGGAAGGGAGAGATTTAATTAGCTCATTTTAGGTTGTAAAGTAGAAAAAGCGAGAAAGAGAGAGAGAGAGAGAGAGACCGAGAGACCGGTAAAGCAGCATAATAGTTTCAGGCTTTATGGTCATTGACATATTATTAGGATTAGCTAAATTATGTGAAAAAATAATTCTGCGTAATTCCTATAACAATATTTGTGTAATATTAGTATGTATGTTCAAATTAGTGCATTTTACTTCTTTTCTTGTACCACTCCTTTCACTTATTATTAATATTCCGCCACTAATTAAACTCTCTGCATCACCAGGTGGTTGACTGGTAGAGAATGCAATTAGGCATTAGGTCCGCCAATTGTACATTTTACAGTGCAATAAAGTTTAAATAAATAAATGTTAGTAAATAAGCACTTAATTTTCTTTGCACTATCGAAGACTACTTGATTGAAATTAATCAATGGTCTTATTTTCTAGCAGGTTTTAGTTTTTCGATAGCCGCTGGCGAAGGACCTACCGACTCTTCAGCATCGATTAGTCATGGTTCTCTTCTCAAAAACTAATTGTTAATGCATATATATTTGACAACTGAATAAGGAGCGAAATGAATTAATTATTAATGTTTTTATAATTGGGTAACTGACCACATCTGACAGGCACCGAGTTTTAAGAAACAATAGTCAATCAATTATAGCAGTTGATATAGGCTCATGACTTAGACGATTGATCTTTACATAAAATTACTGTAATCTAAAGGATAAACTTAACTCTTGTCTTTTGTCTTAACAACGATTAGTGGTATCAACTAGTGTATTATTCAGCGTTGTGGCTTGTGTTATTCATTAAGTGACCACAAAACCTTCAACGGGACGGCTCCTTGAATGCAAACGAGGAATTGAAGGCTCCTCTCGGATGGTAAGCTACAACTAAAACGTGGGCTGGTTGAAATAGTGATCTTAATGGATTACGGTAATTTGTGTCGTATGAAGTCAAGTTTTGTCACGTTGGTGTAAGAGGCACGTGTTAAACTCGACAAGTTAAGTGTAATAATATACCTAATAATTGGTTATGCAGAAGATTTATTTTTATGACTAATGGTATTGAAGTTTTAAAATGACTTGATGAATAGTAGATTTATCTTAACCAAATTCAGCAGTAAACATTTTGATTTTGAGAATTGTTATTATATATATTAAAAGACTGCCGCGGTAAAGCTATTGCATAGCATTTTTAATCAACTTATGCAATTATAATTATTTATGCACTATTTTTTCTTTTGTTTATTTTCTGTGATATTAATTGAAGTTACATACAACCAATGCCACCTAAACGCGTGATATTTCAAAAAGTCATTAAAAGTTCTGCTATTCATCGATAGATGGAACCGCTGTGCCGGTCGGAGTGGGGGGTGTTAGGTTATTTTCGTTACGGAATTTCTGGATTCGGTCTCCACGCTCAAGGCCCCCGATAGAAGCTATGCAATAGCTTTAATAGAGATGCAAAATTTCTGTCATATTATTAATTAGTAGTCCCGACTGTTAAGATTTTATCTTTAAAACTGACAACATTGACTATTACCGACTTTAAAAAAAACTGACTGTAACGCCTTGTCTTCTATTTTATTTTAAGCTTTTTAGTCAGTTTGTTTTAAAGTGAGTTTCTTTTTATTTCATGATTTTTAGTTATTATAACCCATATCAAAAAAAACTACTGGACCGACTTTTATGAAACTAAGATTTTACCCTTAGTTGAAATATACCTGATCTAACTAAAAAATAATCATCTCACTATGATTTCTCGTTTTAGAGAAATCCGTGGACGGAAAAACTTTTGAAATACAAACGTACAGATATACACACCCTTTCGAAATTTAGCACAAGTTTGGAAGCCTAAGTAAATCAATATACACAAATATTTCAAAAATCCAACAATATCATATACATACACATTGGATTGATAACCTAATTAGAAGTCGGTAAAAAATATTTGTATTCGTCGGAAAGTCGTTTTTTTTTGTTTCATGTTTTTACCCATATCTCAAAAAGTACTGGACCGATTTTAATGAACTACTATACCCACTAGACCGTTCCGTCACCGCCGAATACGGAGCGTGTCAGCACTGGTGTAAAATACGCTCTCGCTCCATATAACGGTGAGACAGAACAGAACGCTGTAGATCCGTTCAGTGGGCAAAGTAAAACGTTTCGTGTTGCTGTTTGTGTCTGATACGCTCCTGGCACGGTCATGGTAAACTACACCAGTTTACCTTTAATCATATCCGACTAGAAAATAACCTACTCACTCTCTTTTTAAAAACTTGTCAATCCATTTCATAGTTTAACGTCATACATTTGTACAACTTCCAGGTCAGACCTGGATGCCAACCGGTTCGACTTCAAGCTGCTGCTCCCGCGGCTGGATTTCTCCGGGAAGTACAAGATGGATATCCAGGTTCTACTACTCCGGCTCCAGGGCAGGGGAAATATCACTGGACATTTCAGTTAGTATCGATATACATATCTTGATGATATCGTAAATTTTGGCAATGCGTACCTTGGCGATGTCGCAAAATTATTCAGCTCACATTTCATTTCAGACATTATTAACGAACAATTTTTTCGATATTCACCGCTTTGTATAGAACCTATGAACTGAACCTCAACGAGACAACATGTCGACATCAGCTGCCACGTATCCAAGCAGATAATAGTTAACCAGGGCCAAATGAGTTAGCTGGAGAAATGAACGGCATTACAATATTTTCTGCTTGGACATGGAGCTGGTTACGTCACTCTGGGGTCTCGGTGAGATGCAAATAAGCTATTTTCTTCTTCAATCCTGTGAATTATGAAAATCATAGTCAGTGTAGGTTACAGTGTTATTTTTGTCGTGTTAGGTCGTGCGGACGACCTACATATATATGATTCGATAACAAAAGGTACATTTAAATAAATACCTAAATTCATAAAGCAGCATTAGAGTATAGTAAATAAGCCAAATATAGGGTCAAGTGATTAACCGCAAGTCAATGGTTTGCAAGCTATACGTGATTCACTTTAGGGCTGTTAAATTCGAGAAAGATTCAACTTTCATGTTATGCTTTATACGAGCATTTTGGTATCTTACTTATTGACTAGTTGTGGTATACATCCAAAAAATAATCAAGGATTTTTAAATTAATAGCTTAACATTAATAACAGCTACAAATAATTAAACAAGGTTTGGACAACTGTTTAAATATTATATGGCTAGTGTAAACTCTACGTCAATCAAGTCAAATGACATAAGAGTGACATACATTTCACTTTAGCCGCATAGCATTGAAGCAGTAGTTAAAAAATTGTTTATTTATTTGTGGTAAGACCGTAAGCCACGATCTCATTGAATAGTAAGATATGATGCGGCTTATGATGAATAATATCTGACTATTAAATCATGTCAATAAATTGTGTGAATTAAAGTGTAAAGGGCATACTTCTCCTGGCAGCGGATTTAATTCCCTAGCCATACTTAAGCAAACAAAGTGTAGATCGAAAGAGATCGTATAAACACCAGTTACTTCTACGTAGCAGCCCTACTTTGGTAGATGGCATCATATTGACGACATTGCGGTCATCACATTGGCTGGTACTGACTTATGTAACGTGTAATATTGGCAAGCGACTTAAGTCGACTTCTTAACGAAATCAAGGATATTACTATATGTTTATTTACCTTTCTGATCCTTTCGAGCTTTTCAAACTCTTTCTTCTTTTTTAGCTTCGTAGCGGATTCCAAGGCAGTTTAACTTTTCCTGAGTCACCCTAGCCCTGACTGGCTAGGCGTTTTCAATATAGCCACGTTTAGATTAGACAGTGTAGCAGTAGTAGTAGAAATTTTAAAAGATTTTGGAGGTTCCAGTCATATCTTCTAATACACATCTTGATCCTAAGCGAAGTTGTACATCTCCTAAAAAAAGTCTATCTTTTAAATCTTATTTGACCTATTTGTTGTGGTGTGCAATACAGAGATATCATATCTTATCTAGAAAACACTTACAATTTACTACACCAGACGACCCGTCTGGTGTAGTGGTCGAGAAATCGCCTACTACGTATCGGATTGCGGGTTCGATCCCCGCACAATACAAACATTTGTGTCCATGAACATGTCTGTTTGTATTGGTCTGGGTGTTTTCTATGTATATTATGTATGTATTTACAAACAAAAAGTATTTGAGTATTATATCCGTTGTCTGGCACCCATAACACAAGCTTTGAGTAGCTTACTTTGGGATTAGATGGCGATGTGTGGGAATGTCCAAAGAATTAAAAAAATAAAATAAAAAAATTTGGAAAGTTTCTAATCGTAAAAATAACTAGTGTGGTTTTTAATTGTTATATTTTGATAAATATTTAAAAATAAAACAATCAAAAGGCAATAATAACTTAACATATGTGGTCCAAGGTATACTTTCAATAGATTGATATTAATATAAAAATCATGTTATTTTTGTATATTTCTATTTCGTACACAAGTAATTAGCTTGTCAATGATAAGAGCTACCTTTGTAATACTCGTATACTATTATGATACAATTTCTGAATAAAAAAAAGATCTGTTTTAAGAAGTAACTTACTGTGATAATGACCGAAAACTTTTACATTCTAGAGGACTACGCGTGTAACGTCACCATGAGGGGGCACAAAGAAAAGCGCGGTGAGGACGAATATCTCCAGTTCGACCCCTTCAAAGTTAAACTCCGTGTCGGTCAGTCCTCAATCTGGCTCACAAACCTCTTCGACGGAGACCCAGTTCTCGGCCCAGCCACCAACAGGGTCATCAACGAAAACTCCAACGTCTTCATTGAAGAAATAAGACCGGTCCTAGAACGGTCCCTTGGGGAACTTTTCAGAGAAATGGCAAATAAAATAACAAGCAAGTTCACATACAAAGAACTGTTTCCATAGTTAATGGTATTCTAGTTCTAAAATCAAATTGTGATTTTGAACTTAATTCTAAGTTTAGTATAGGTGTTAAGAGCGACCGAATAAATGTGATAGTATTTTTTTATACGGGATTGCAATTCTGGATATTAAGACTAAGCTTCGGTATTACGGTTACGTTTAGTGTAGGTTCATACACGTGCCTTCGCAGACACAAACAGACATATAAATTCTAAAAATATATATTTGTTTTCTTGTAGGTAAACCTAACTAATATTCTTTGAAAAACTACTGGTTAAACGTATTTTTATGAGGACTAGTAAAAAAAGTCTGTTGTATTGTCAGTATTATGAATAAAATCTAGAAGTATCCGATCGGCAATTAATTGTAGGATTTTACTATATTTTTTTTCTACAACAATTGGATAGGCACAAGATAAGAAATAACAGACTTATATAGAAAATTTACTTGTTGATTTCACACATTAAGTATATTTTGTTCCACTCTGAGTGTGTTCATAATATAGAAAATTGAAAATGTTGAAACAATGAAATTAAAAACTACTTACTGGTAGAGAAACATTTCTAATTCTAACAATTTGTAAATACAGATTTAGTTTTTCTTTACTTTCTATTTTTAATTATACGTGGCCTAACAAAATACCTGTAGGCATAAAGTTTTACGTAATGGGAGATTTTTTGATAATATAGGTGTTTTATTAATTTCACAGTTGAAAACATTCCAAACAATGTTTTATATACGTTATCGTGAAGTTTTACAGGACTGGTGGAATCATGATCATTGTTTACTGATGATCAAAGTTGAATAAATTATGGAAAATCTTATTGTAATAAAGCTTTTGTCGATTATTAGATTTATGTGTAAGATTAAAAAGACAATTAAAAAAATATACAAAACTTTTAGTTTGATTTGGTGTCTGGGCTAAAAAAACCTTGGTTTTCTCTGAATTATATATTTTTGCAAACATCAGCATCCGATGAGTTTTCTTGTTTTATCCGAAGCTTTAGTTATTCAGCATATTCAGCTGAAAACACGGCAGGAATTTTCTGAATAATAACAACATTTTTGCCATTATTGGCATCAACATTTCGCCTGATTTAAGTTGAATTTTCGTTATTCACGCGAGTGATAAAAAAATTGAGCTCCTGTTCATCGTAGTAGCAGTGCAAGGAGGTTTATCCAAGCACTGGAATTTGATTTCATCTCATATTTTCATTTCATCTGTGAAATTCACGAATCAAATACGTTTTTGATACGGTGGTGAGAAAGCGCCGTCCTTCATCAAAAGGAATTTGGATATTATATATATGTTACGGCTAATAGCTGAAGTGCGGCTACACCTAGTTTTAGCCGGCTACAACTAGGTGCAGCCCACCACATGCGGTTAATCTTAGGTGTATCCTACTTATCTTCGGTTACAACTAGGTTTAGCCTTCATAATAGCGGCTAGAACTAGGTACAGCCGCACACTGGTGGTTAAACTTAGGTGCATCCTATTTATTATCGGCTAAACCTAGGTTTTCAGTTCAGATAAGGATTTTGGTTTTATTTTGAGATTCGTATCTTGCGTTTCCTGATTGATTCGATTACATGGAATAAATAAAAGACAGGGATGTTTAAGTGACATTTATTATTTGACAGGCAAATATCTTTTAACAATAAAAGGCGTTATTATAGGTAATAAAAACAGAAAATATCATAAATCTTCTCTACATAAACTAACAGAACTAGACATAACAAAATAAAGTTTTACTTTTTAACTATGAAAAAATCAATTAAGTCTTTGTTCTCTTCTCTCATATTTTTACGTTAAAACGAATAGGATAAGTTTTTTACTGAGTTTTAATTATACAAAAATCATCAAACTCTCATATATGATAGTATGTTGCAATGAATGTCTATCACTTATTTGAACAAGACAAACTTGAATGACATTTAGAGTTAGACAAAATACTATAATAATTATATTATAATTTTATAAAAGTATTGGAAAATATTTTACATATTTTCTTATCTCGCTGGCAAATATCTTTTAACCAAAAAAGACGTTATTATAAGTAATTAAAACACAAATTTTAAATCTTCTCTTCAAAAACTAACAGAACTAGACATCTTTGGCGCAAAGATAAAGAAATAACATATAGCATTACCATAAAGCTTTAATTCTTAACTATGAAAAAATCAACTAAGTCTTTGTTCTCTTCTCTCATATTTTTAAAACAAATAGGATATCTTTTTAATTCAGTTTTGATTATACAAATATCAACAAACTCTAATATATCATCACTCTCTACCGAGTTGATGATACAAAATCGAATCAATCAGGGAACGCAAGATACGAATCTCAAAATAAAAACAAAATCCTTAACTGAACTTAAAACCTAGTTCTAGCCGATAATACATAGGATGCACCTAAGTTTTACCACCAGTGTGCGGCTGTACCTAGATCTAGCCGCTATTATGAAGGCTAAATCTAGTTGTAACCGAAGATAAATAGGATACATCTAAGATTCACCGCATGTGGCGGGCTGCACCTAGTTGTAGCCGGCTAAAACTAGGTGTAGCCGCACTTCGGCTATTAGCCGTAACATATATACAACATAAGGCGGTATTTTTTTTACTTTTTAATGTTATCATTTTTAGTTATACCCATATCTTAAAAACTAAAGAACTGATTTTAATGAAACATACACTGTACCTTAAGTTAAAATAAGCCTGATTGAACTAAAAAAGAATCATCTCGCTATGACGTCTTATTTTCGAGGAATCCGGGGGCAAACATACAGACATACAAATATACCTCTACATACATTTACGAAATTTAGCACACTTTTTATTTGGAAGCCTTATAGATCAACATACTCAGATATTATCAAATAACAGCACATTAAACTGATAAGCTCCTTTTTTTGGAGTCAGTAAAAATAAAGTTGTGAAAGTTGATAAAGAGAAGTTTGATCGCATGCGCAAGTGCGGCAATAATGTTATATATGCTTCTTTTCTCAGTATAGTAGCCATCTAGTTGTTTTTGTTTGAACTAAGAAAAGCATGCTAGTAGTTGAACGAATACGTCTTGTTAGACCGCTAGCTGTTTTATAGAGTGGTAACCGTATCAGTTAGTCTTAAGTATATTAATTCTATATCTGCCTGTAGATGGCGCTGTATTTTCCTGAACATAGCTAACAATAACAATATGAAACAGAGGCAGGACCAGGGCAGGACCTTCTGGGGGGCCTGGCATATGCCGAGTGAAGTCCTCTTGATTGGCATATTACAACAAACAGACACGGGCTAGGTTTGCTAATGGTTTTGTTTGTTTTTGCTGTTGCTGCTTTTTTGTTTTATTTCTCCTGTATATGTTTTTTTTATTTGTATCACGCATTGTGTGTGTGTCTGTTATGGTGTGTGTGATGTCCTGAATTAATAAATGTATTTCTTTCTTTCCTTCTATATTGTCGACTAATGCTTAATAGCCCAAGTAAGGAAGGATATTATGCAGGGAATTGCTGGGAACACATTTTTTGACTTCGTAACTTTGTTTTGTCGTTAGGAAGTTGACATACCAAAAGTCTCAGCCCGTACTCCTTGAGCCGGGAGGAGGTGTACCGTTGTACATCTATAACGTGTAAAAAATTGAGTACCTTAATATATTTAGTATTCATCGGACTCACATTAACATTTTCATCACATTATCTTTGTTTTTCCATGCTTTCATTTCCTTTTTCCATCCAAAGATTGCTGGTTCATTTGCTGTAAACACGAACTTAGAGTTAATCATAGATTCTAACTACCATAACGCAGTTCGTATTTTCTCCCTAAAAAGTCGTACTGTAGACATAAAACTATAAGCATTACCTGCCTTTCTACTCTTCTTATACTATTACTCTGTATTTTTGGATTATTGATGTTTTCTAATCCTTTTTGAACAATATTTATTGTGAATCTAAAAATGTCAAACTTTCGAAGCTCTGTTATTCTACTTTTCTGTACATAATACTGTAAAAATCCTCTGTAAACCACCAGTATTCATGTTCTATTTTTGAACCTATCTCGATCTATATTTGAACGGCCTAGGTCCCCTATATAAGCCTTTATTTTTTTCATTCAATTCATTCGATTCCGAGTTCTAAGCTCGAACAGTTCTATTATACTTCAAGAAATAAACACTCTACATCTTCCCTCAAGAAGTCTTGAAGAACCGCCGGTGACTGCTGTAACACCTCCTCACGCTAGGGGAGGGACCGGACACCGGAGGAGTATCCGAGCCCATTGACTGCAGTAACACCTCCTCGCTCTAGGGGAGGGACCTGTCTCCTTCTCGGAAGAGGATCCGAGACCAAGTACTTCTGGCACTCCAACTGATCATAACATTTTCTATATAGTGCCCGTTACCCTCATTACCGCTGTGAGTCACTCCCTCACGGCGCCTGTCACCGCTGCATATCGGCGTCGCTGCTCTTCACGGCGCCTGTCACCGCTGCACATCGGCGTCACTGCTCTTCACGGCGCCTGTCACCGCTGCACATCGGCGTCGCTGCTACCTCCGCTGTGTCGGCCCTGCACTCCGACGCCGCCCTTTGCTGCCTCCAGGACAATACTTATTGAAGATTTGAAGATACTTACTCACGCCCACTGCACTTTACTTACATTCATACAGACATCACCTCATCTCATTTTTCGGTACTGTATTTTTTTTTGTTTTAATATAAATTCTATTCCCTCTTCTACCTCTTTCTTTTACCTTCTTCTACTTCTCCACATTTGTCGCTTCACGACAGAGGTTTCGAAGGTTTTTAGGATTATCACATAAAACTATGCTTCCTAGCAACATAAGAAATTCTACAAAATCAAAGCTAATAGAAGATGCTGCAAGTTTAACTCAGAAAAGTTTTGAACCGACTTCAAAAAAAGGAGGTTTTTAATTAGCCAATTTTAAATTGTATAATATTTGAATATGACAATCTATAGTGTTCAAATAAGTGTGTTTCGCAAGTGTATGTTTTATATTTGTATAATTGGAAAATTATGAATCTGTTCACGAATATATTGCAAACAAGATATTGTTTCGAGATTATTATTTCCTTTAATCAATCAAGTATATTCCTACATAAGAATCAGTGTAAGTATTATGAATATGATATTTATCAAAATCATTTCAGTAGTTTGTGAGATATGTGCAAAAGGAAATACTATGAAATAAAAAATATAAGTTCAAACTTTAAAACAGCCTGCAAATAACTCGATAAAAAGGCTTTAATAACACCTTGATAACCTGCTTAATAAAAAACAATTTATTTAAAGTTATTTGAGTCTTCTTTACGTTGTTTAAGAGAATGAAAATAATATTTTTTATTTCCTAATATTTCTTTTTGGACATGAATGCTTCAATTAATTAAAAAATAAAAATTCTTACTGATCGTTTCGTATCCGAGATATCCGTGAAAAATAATAAAGTAATACAAATATATAGAAATTTAGAACACGTATTCGGAAGCCTTAATAGATCATTATACTCAAATATTATCCAATTCCAAAAACTTTTCATATTTATGAAATCTATGTATTTACATGTCAATTGATAACCTTTCTTTTTGAAGTCACTATAAAACTAAAATAAGTTAAAACTTTTACCTAAACATTTACCTAAAATAAGTTAAAACTTTTACCTAAACCCTTCAGGGGGGCACTCCTCCCGGCTTAAGGAATACGGAATAGGACTCTGATATGTTGACCTCCTAATTAATAAGTAAGTCAATAATCGAGTTTCTGGAATTCTCTCAAGGTTGAACGATACTTATTTGAATAGCCTACAATTTTCGTAAGATTTGTATTTATACTCGCAGAGGTACTTGGAAATTAATAGTATTATGCCAGTTTTGCAACATTAAATCATTGGATTGGTATAACAAGCAAAGTTTGTAAGTTAAAATGCACATCTTGTGTTTTTTTTCTCTGCTACGGTGCTACGACTTTCCGTAGCACCGTAGTCCTGTGGGACACTGCTACGACGTTACTACAGTTAAACTCATATTCTAAGAATTTGTCACCGGCTGGATCGTAGCAAAAATGTATTGACTGAATAAAAATATCCTAAAACTAAAAAAGGAAACTTGTACTGGCATCTTCATTTTTATAGTTACCTCTATCATCTGACCTTTGAAAATTATACTGTGTAGAAAATGACATTACATTTGTAAAATCTACTTCAGAAATTACACGCATTGTCCAATAAGCAATAACTTACTACTGTATCTTTGTGTCATATTATTAAAGCCACCAAAAATAACATATAATGGTGGGAACCATTCTTAGTAATTTTCCTAACATTTGATACGGCTTTGTAATACCTTACTTACATATTAGAACATTAAATGCAAGTACACATACTAATGTAACGTGAAACAAACCATTATATATTGAACTGCCGGATATTGTTTTATTACACTGTATAGAGTTCAGCTTAAAATTGTTGTAGTAAAATTAAACTAAGTATTCGTGAAATGAAGCTCATTAGAGCTAACGACACATAACAAACTCGTGTTGTTTCAAAATTAACTTATTATATTTTAATGCGAAAACGAAGCACAATATAAAATTAAGGTGTAGTGTTGAAAAGCACTCGAATAATGCAACCACTTGAGCGGATAAAATCCGCGAACTTCGCAAATCGAGCGGATGCGACGTTGCAGTTTTGCCAGCCAGCATCATAAGTTTTAACATGAATTTCAAAAATACTAGTTAGTGTCAAAACATCATTTTATTTGTAAACAAACACACATTACCACGGTTCATACTCGAATGTATTCAGCGATTTTTAAAGCTGACTTTATCTTTCTGGTCATTAGAATCTTTTAGACCCTTTACAAAGTGACTTTTAGCACCGGTGTAGTCGCGATACTAACGCGCGTTAGCTCAATGCAGTCACAAAATGTCAACCTTTACACACTGTACTATTTTAAGCATCGATACAGTCACGATGCAGAAGCTGGAAATTGTCAAATTATGTACTGAATTTTGGCGATTTTCGATACTAGCGCCTTAGCATCGACGCAGTCGCAGTGTGTAAGGGGGTCTTAGATTAACAGTATTTTGTTAACGAAATATTTAACAGCTGCAGTTGACATGTCAGCAGCTAGCCGTTAATGCCGTACCGTTGATGCCAACACAACGTCGACGTCAATCAGCTTCCGCCGTCACCGTAAAATGCCGCTCATGTCAGAGCACTTAGCTCGTTTGGACAACTTGTTACAGACAAATATAGAGTTTAACCTGCACTGGTAACTAGTCCACTGGTGAAGTGACGCGGTTGAGGCGCCAATCGGTTATAAAATAAGAAACACGACCACTGCAGTTTCCTGACCCGTTGCATAAAAATACAGCAAGCGTTGCGCGAGCGTAGTTATCTCATAGTAAACAGATCCGCCGCTAATTGTGACGTAAGAAAACATGATTAATTCGGCTTGAAAGGCATAAGTTTCAAACACTCTGTTTGTGTTTCAAACGAATGTAATATGCATTAACTGCTGATTACTTATGTAATGAATTGGAAAAGAAACATACATTGTTAAGAATCTTGTCTAAAGCAATATTTTTAATTTTAACGAGCCTAAATTGCATGTTTGGGTTTGTAACACATGTTATTGTAATATATAATATGTGATATATGTATAAAGTTGAGCACATTGAGGCTTTCCCAAATAATTTTAACCCTCGTGATCTTACCGAATATGTTTGAGCAATATTTTGAATGAATGTGAAGCACCTATTTCAAGTACATAGGTACATTCGATTTGATTATTTTTATATGGCATTCCACCGACAAGATGGACAGACGACCTTGTGAAGATCCAGTATCAAACTGGATACAGGCCGCTTGTGATCGGTCGCTGTGGACAACCGTGGGGAGGCCTATGTTCAGCAGTGGACGTCCTTTGGCTGAAAATGATGATGGCATTAGTATTTTTAAAGTATTAATTATTTTCCTTGTTTTTTCTTGCAACTTAAATAAGATATTTAACACTTACATTTTAATTAAGGCATCGACAGCTATACTTAGTAAAATAGGTGATGTTTTTGGAACCCAATTGATAAAGATGGGATATGTATATTATACGTACGAGCTTTCTTCTGGTTCACACATTCTACCTGCCATTGTGAAAATAAAAACCACAATTAATCGCATTAAAATCAAAACTTTTTAGTGCATTTTGTTTTTGAAGACGGTTTTTAATTGTAATGTGATTTATTGGAGAACCTCTCCTTTCCCCCATCACATACAATAGGGTTGCACCTTTAAACTCTGTTTTTTAATAAGCTACAAGGTACCTATCGTCAGGTACGAATAAGTTCTGGCGTCATAATCACTGAACTTCTTAACCATTAATGAGTTCCATCATCAGCTCAGCTCCACAAAATGGTGGCGATCAGACGTCAAGACCTGTCAACTTTAAGATAATAGCACAAAAACAAAATACGAGCCTTTAACATTTGAAGGTTTCCCCAACTACCAACTAAAAGGCAAACCCTCTAAGTAGGTGATTTTTTTCAAATCGGTCTACAAATGACTATGATGAATGAATGATATATGAGGAGTACATACATACAAAAAAACATACAAACGTAACCTCCTATTTTTTGATGTCGGTAAAAAATATATGAGAATCGGTTTAGCAATGTGACCTATACAGGAAAAACCGGACATATCTGCGGAATACATTTCCAATAATGCATATTTGCCCAACCTGAACTGAAAACGATGCGAACGAACCTGAACTGAAAAGTTTAACACTGTTTTCAATTGCTTGTATTTGACTTCAGCTGTTTGCTGAAACCTGAAAAATAGTATAACTACGTTTAACATATAAATTAGTGAGCCGCGATGAGTTATAACCTGAATTGGTGGTAATAGTGATATACTGGGTATAAGGGCGTTTCACACAACGAATTTTTTGGATAACGAGGCAAAAGTCGATTTCTTTACTTTACCAAACATTTTTTAACAAGTTTAAAGTTTTCAGTAACAATTTTTCCTTATACTTTTGTACAAGAAACATTAATATCACCGTGTCAACCAGCATCCTGCTTGCTCAACGCACTCACCCGTTCCCTCGTACAAAAGTCGTGAATTTCGGCGCCGGCGCACAGTGCCGCTGCTCGCTCCACCGATAACCGAACCGCTGATATTATACTGAACAAAAGTGTTGCAATGATAATGAAAGTGCTGTACCTCTGTGTTTGTGTTATGGGTGCTTTGGCGAAAGTCACGCGTAAGTTATTAATTTTTGGGATAAATTAGGTTAATTTCAATAATCAGTCTAGGGTAAAATAATATTATTAACACGAAAGTAGGGAATAAGGCTATAATTTACACTGGTATTTTGTAAAATATGATATTTACGTGGCTGAAGCCGAGGAATATTGCTAGTACTATTAGAGTTTAAATTTTTCGTAGATTTACAAATAGTTTTTATTTATGATTTGTTCTTTTTGTAACGTAAAACTGTTTTTGTTAAGTAAATCAAGGAAAATGTATTTCTCGATAAGAAACATTTTGATGGTGATCTTTAATAGTGGTTGTGTTTCAAATCTGAGAAATTATGACGTCTCTGCAATCGAATCGAGTGAATAGAGAATGAATACCTATTGTAAACAACTTTATTTTTTACAACCTTAAATATGTATCAAAGGAAAAAACATACAGGTCAACCTGGGAACATCATTTTTTTTAAGTTAGTTAAAAATTGAAATATTCTCTTCAACAACAATGCCTGAAAAGCAGGATGAAAAAGAAAAGTTATTTAATTTTTTCATTAGATTGAATCGTTAGGCCCGTCTCGCCGGCTTACCGGCTTCTTTAAATATGTGTTTGCTGCTAACCGGCACTTATTAATGGTAAGCCACGAGTAGTTTCGTAATATAAAGATCTTCCGGCATTTAATCAGGTCCCTGTAAATTTCCATGGAGTCAAATTATTCAGTGACTATTACGCTAGGTTATCTTTGAATCAATGTTAAGTTTTTTAATTATTAAATCTTTATATTATTCTTATTATTATTGTTTCCGATGTCCATAACACAAGTGCTTTAGTAACTTATCTTGGGATCGGAGCAATGTATGTGATGTTGTCAAATATTATATATATATATATATATATATATATATATATATATTATATTCTTACAATCAATTCCGTATTCTAATTGGATGAGGTAGCGGTACAACAATTGTATAATAACTTATTTATATGGACTGTGTGTGATTTGCGCATATTATAGCCTAACTTATGAATGATATTAATTTAAATAAATGATCTTTCTTACATGGTACATCAATGCCCTTTTTCTACTTTAAATATGTTAAAACAAACTATACTTACTCTAGCGGTCCCCGCGACTTCGTCCGCGCGTTTAGAGTTTTTCTCCCACCTCTCCCGTTGCAGCGTAATGTTTTATAGCTTTCCTCAAAAATTAAATTATCCCACACACAAAGGCTTTTTTAAAATCGGTCCCATAGTTCCTGAGATAAGCGCGTTCAAACAAACAAACTCTTTATATTATTAATAGCATTAGTTTTAGAAAGTTTAAATTAGCCTTAGAAAGTTTAATTTTGGGTCCTCATTGTCTCTTACTATATTTTTTTTAGATTATGTATTTCCATGTGTTGACTGTTTTGTACCAAAATAAAATAAATAAATAAAAAAAATACATTCAAATCAAGGAAATGGTTGTTGTCATGTTCTTTACTATAATACTAAAGCATTGAAACAGATGCAAATCTGTTTATTATATTAGGCGCCTTTGGCCTATAGTCATTTACGTTTTTACACTAAACGTCGCGATGTCATTTCAAAAGCTGCGATGTGAGTTCTGCAGGCGTTTCTATTTGACAAGTGTTGTTTACTTTCTTTCAAACGCAACAGTAGACATTGATTTTACAGAAAATAAAACCTACAAGTACTATTCAATAAAGTTCAATATCAGTTAGGAATTTTTAGGAGCTCTATTTTTTAATCACTCACGTCAACATAGTGATTTTTGAATTCGATTCTCGAAGAAAAATAAAAATCAACGAAAACTACACGCCATATTAAGGCGAGTGATTAAAAAATAGGGCTCCATGTATTTGGGCAAATAAACGTAAGCCTTAGTAATCTTTATTAATAACAAAACAGAAAAAAGAAAACTAAGACATGCAACATAAAAAATAACTTAAAATCTACCTATTCAAAAACGAAACCAAAAGCTAGCTGTACGCATATTTCATTGTCTGTTAAAAAAAATGGATTCAAATAGTCGTGAAACAAATTATCATGGCACAAGCGTCCAAAGGATACTTTAAATCATTATAAAGTTACTTATCTTGATAGCTTGGGATAGCTGTTCGCGCCAGGACTACTCAATACTCATACAAAGGCAAGTTTGCGAGTTCGAATCCCGTAAGAGGCCGATGTTAGTTTATTGTCATACTAAATTATAACTTTTTAGGGAGTTCCTTTTATCCGCTATTCCAGTTATCACCATAGCTTAGTTTAGTGCTAGGTTATGGTGTGATGTTGAAATTATTTGTTATTCTTCAGTATATTTTTTGAAACCAAGGTACTACTTTAATTATCTTAGGAGATGTGAGTCAGATATTTTTTTTGACATGCTAATTATTTCTTGAACAGGTTCAGCATCTATAGGCTTTAACTTTAGTGGCCAGACATACTGTATACTAATTTAAGTGTCAAGGCTAGTTCCTTTCAAAAGCTAGCTAGACCCTAATTAGTTAGTGCCGAATTTGATTGCAACCTAATCGGTAATAGGCTCAAGGTTCCATGTGATTTATTATGTCATATTATGTAGCTGGTCGTGTAAATGACCGTAAAATTACTTAAAATTGTTGACATAATCTTAATTAATTGAAATCATTGCAATTTAGCAACTTACAATATCGGTCGCTGTAAGAAACAAAAGACTGTTTATAATGGCTGCGGCTGATATTGAGGGTAGATGATACACTTACGGCCGTTATCCATATGCAAACTATTGTCAAAGATTGATTGCTAGCTTCGTCAATAGGATGTCATACTGGCAGAAGTTTTATAGGGACCAAAATATACAGAGTGTCCCAAAAAGAGCGTACCAAACTGACATTGGAGTTATCTTAGTCATAGACCTTTTAGATGAACTCTACTTTTTTTTTAAATTATGCCACTTTTTGTATAATAAATGGCAAACCAGACTGACACTGGAGAAAGCTTAGCAAAAGACCTTTCAAATAAAGATAGCATGAATCTTATCAAAGTGTCATGGTTGGGAGATAATGCCACTTCCTTGTTTTTTTCATACAAGAAAAATACAAAAAAAGTAGCATTATCTCCCGAACTATGAGACTCTTATTAGAGTCATGTTATTTTTATTTGAAAGGTTTATGGATCAGCTACTCCAGTTTCAGTTTGGCACGCTCTTTCTGGGACGCCCAGTATAGGTATATTACTATTTCTATCTCTAGTAGGGCAAAACCACAGATAGAGTGGATAAAGGAAATGGCTATTAAAGCGCTTCCACATTTAAGCGATTTTAGCAGCGCGACAGTCGCGCTGCTGATAATTTCATACATAAATGGCAGCAGCGCTGTGTTTTATGTATGGGCATCCGCTACTGTCGCTCTAATGTGAAGGCGCTCTTAATGTGACATACTTACCTTAATGTACTGACAACATCATGCCAGGGTAAACAGAAACTTATTTAGATTTAATAAGTTCGTTTTCAACAAAAAAAATAATAATCTGGTAAACAATAGAAATAAGAGCAGTTTTATCCCTAAAAATACACGTGTAAGGCAAGATCCATAACCAAATTGAATAGTTTCTTATCCATTTCGGTGACGTCTTGGCCAAAAAGAAAACACCAAACACGTGTACAACAAAGCTGGTTTGATTGCACACCCGGCGAGACGGGTCTAAAGATTATATGTAATATAAAATTGCACTTGCAAAATTCTATCTAATTCATAAATGATACAAATAATTGTCTGTTGTTTTCTTTTATAGTGTATAAACAATGAACCGTAGGACGGACGTCGATAATTTTGCGATATTTATGTAAAAATTGCATGCGTAATTTTATTCTGGATGTACTTCGCATTGCATATGCACGTACTTTCAAGTATTGCGCATGCGTGGACACCGCCGGTAGGTATAAGTGCGACGGAAATGCATGTGGCTCAAGGCGTTTCCGTCCCGTACACCTTGTAAAGGCTCTAGAGATTCATGATATCTTATGTAACATAATATAAAGGATCTAGGTTGTAAAAAAATAGTAATGACAAGTTTGAAAAAGTGTGCAATGTAAGTCGAATTTATTCATTTTGGGGGTCGGGGGTACGAAGTTCCCCGGATCAGGGTGCATATTTTGGAATAACTCGCGTCAAGATGGCGTGTGATATTAATTGGTTAGTGTCAGATTTTTCAATGAAAAAGAGTACAATTTCACACGGGAGTGATTTAAAAAAAGATAACTAAATTTTGTGAGTACTCATTTCTATATTTCGCGTGATTGCCATTGATATTTAATTCGTTTTCGAACAAAAATCATACGCGATATCAAGCGAGTGATTTAAAAATAAGGCCGCAGTACGTAAGAAATAAATAGCACTAATTTTAGCTGTCGTTGTTGTTACCATTATAGAATCCAGATTTGAAATTGATGCTTATTTAGTTTTTAATAAAGTATTATTTTTATTAACAGCTGACTACTTCCCCCAATGCAAAAGAAGTGATCCTCAAATAGAGAAATGCGTTCTAGACGCCATAGAGAATATTAGGCCCCGTCTCAAGACTGGTATACCGGAAGTGAATGTACCAGCCCTGGATCCCTTCACCGTGCCCACCCTGAAACTCGACAAGACCGCCCCTAACCTGAGGCTGAAGGCTACTGTCAAGCATGCCAAAGCGTACGGAGGATCCAACTTCCGGGTTGAAAAGTTAAGGTAAGCAGTTTGTTCTGGAACTAATAAAATTTCAAAAAGACAGATAAGTGGATATTACTCTTTATGTAGAGGTGCTCGTAGCGCAGAGGTAGCAGCGCTTTGGTAGTGATACCGAAGTGAAGCAACCTAAGGCGCGGTCGTGTTTGGATGGGTGACCCTTCCGACCATATAAGTGGCGTAGGTACATCACGAGCATCTCCGTGCTTCGGAAGGCACGTTAAACCGTTGATCCCGGCTAATATCGGTTGATGTTAGTCGTTAATCCTAGTCAAAGGCCTTATGGGCGGCTTGATAAAATCTGACAGCAGGGTTAGTCGCTTCGGTTGCCTCGCAAACACCCCTCCACCAACCCACACTGAGCCTGCGTGGTGGAGTATGGCTCAAAAGTTCCTCATAGTTGAGGTAAGGCCTTTGCCCAGCAATGGGATGTTACAGGCTAACTTTACTTTACTTTTTAAACATTGTACAATTCAGTCAGGCTCAGGATGGCAAAGGCAGTGCTTCAGGCTGTGAACATATTCCTGACGTATAAATCACTCTTAAGTAGCCTTTCTTATTTTTAAAGCTTTACACAAACTTTTCAAGAATGTTTTACAGGAAATATATAAGTATGATACAGGCTCATCAATAAATATTCTTATAAACAACATCTGTCTAATTTGAGAACTCCAAAACAGAAAAACTCTACTCGAGATATCACAATCATAATCTTGTTAATTTCTTTTTCTGTATTCCAGGTTAAACTTAAACAACAAATACGCAGCTGAGCTCAAAATTGTGCTTCCGAAGCTGACCGTGGTGGCTGACTATGACGTGAGAGGGTCTCGTCTGCTGACCTTGGACATCAGCGGCAAGGGGAAACTAAGAGGCAATTTCAGTAAGTTTCATTTTATCTATCTACTAGCGGTCCCCCGCGACTTCGTCCGCGCGTTTTGAGTTTGCTCCCTCCCCTCCCGTCGCAGCGTCATGTTTTATATCCTAAAGCCTTTCTCGATAAATAAGCTATCCAACACAGAAATAGTTTTTCAAATCGGTCCAGCAGTTCCTGAGATAAGCGCGTTCAAACAAACAAACTCTTCAGCCTTATAATATATTAGCGCAAGCGCACGTTGTACTTAAGCTGCGAACATTATTTTGGTGCGGAGTTATGTTAAAAATGTGATAGCTCCTAAGATATTTATTGAAATCAAATGATATAAAGGGCAACTTGGTTCTAAATGAAATGCTCGTGATGATGAATGTATTTATTTTGATAAACATAAATACCTGTGTGTATAATACACCTCTAAAAATAATGCATTATTTTTTTTACAAATTTATTAACATAAAAAAGGTTGTAATAAGTCAACCATAAAAGATAGACATATGCTGTCGGGGACTTTATTATAGAACTCTTAATGCTGAACAATCCTGTCATACATGATTTTTGTGTAACTTAAGCGGTTTCCGCAGCGTATGCAGCGGAAGCTCTCAAAAGGAATATTTTTCTCCCGTTTTCGCAACATTTTTCATTGCTGCTGTGGTCTTATGAGTCGTATCTTTATGTTGTATAGCCTAAAGCCTTCCTCGATAAATGGACTATCCAACGTAAAAAAAATTTTTCAAATCGGGCCAGTAGTTTTTGAGATTAGCGCGTTCAAACAAACAAACAAACAAACAAACAAACAAACAAACAAACAAACTCTTCAGCTTTATAATATTAGTATAGATTCAAACTTAATATCGCGCTACCAACTGGCAATGGCAGCTGGCTGTCATGCCAAGATTCCTTCTGCTGGCCCTCAGATCCAGCATCACGGGGTTGAAACATAAGTTGTATTCTTATGAATTTGTGGCAAGTTGAAGTTGGCAGAGATTGACGTGCCAAGATTCCTGGAGGCCGATTCTCGCGGCAATCGAATTTCTGTGGGTGTATTCGATTGCGAGTTTAACCGTTTTACCTAAAAAATCAAGTTAAATATCTACACGTTAAAAAAAATGCACAAACATAATCTTATTACATAACATCGTGACCCTGAAAAATCAAAAACATTTTTTTCTTGGACAAAGAAAATTCGATCGTTTCATATACGAATGCACGAGAATCGGCCCCCTGGCCTCTAGCGTTAGCAGCAAGAGACAATTATTTTTTGGTCTATGGGATATAAGTTGCTCAAAATCTTGCAGGGTTTATTTTCTTTATCTGTAGCTCAAAATGCACCATTTTACTGTCGTGATTTTGATAGATTCCTAATTTGAACTCTGAGGAAAAGCAGACTTGCAATTTTTATTTCACAGTTTTTTTTATTCTAGACATCAACATTTTCTATTATTGTATGCCTATACCACAGTTCATTGATATGAATAACTAGAGTCAATAAATTTTTGTTTAATTAGCTGGTCATAAAGGGCGAGATAAATAATTGATTTCAAATCAGCGCTCAAATAACGTTTATAACGTGATATTTTTCAGCTGGCATCACCGTGGTGGCCAAGGGTGTCGGCAAACCGATCCAGAAAGACGGAGTCGAGTACCTTCAGGCGGATAAGGTGGTCACCAGAGTGAAGATTAACCATGGACAAGTTGCCTTCGACGATACGGAGAGACCAGTTGCTGGTAAAAGTTTTTTTAATACAGGCTGTTGTTTTAGTCAGCGACGAGCGACTCAGGGGTGGCTTTACAAACGATACTAATGCCAAAAAAAATTTGGAAAAAAAAAATTGAGAAAAAATCATTTTTTTATCAGCCTCTTTGTAGCTTACTAGCTTCGGCGTACTATTTTGTAGATAAGCGCTAGGGTGCGAGTTTTCCCATTCGTTTTGTATTTTTTTTTAATGTTGTGAAGAGGTTTTCTTGTATAAAACTTGCTCGGAATTTAAAGAAATTATTTGTTTTAAAATAATCATAACTCATATTATCATCCCTGAGTTGGATGTCACTGACCAAAACAACACCCTGTATATTCATAAGTGTATAAAAGACTAGAAACTGCATGAAGACAGTTTTGTAAAGTTAGTCTGTTGATAGATAGATCTAAAAAAATATATTTTAACGAACTAAATCTAATGATATGAATCGTTAGAATAATATTAAATCAACATTCATCATCGTCGAATCGGAGATACGTAGAAGAACTAAGGTAACAGACATAGCCCTGAGAATCAGTAAGCTCAAGCTGAAAATGGAACTGACAGACATTAGGACAAACAGCTCTAAATTGGAGATACTTAGACCAAAGACGCATCGTAAGACGTCCACCGACAAAAAGGACAGATGACTTTGTATTATGACTTTGTAGATCGCAGGATCACACTGCATGCAAACCGCTTGCGCGTGTCGCCGTGGAAAACCGTGAGGGAGGCCAGTTTTCAGCAATAAACGTCCTTTGGCTGATAATGATAAGATCGATAGCTTTACTCGTTTACGCCCCATTAAAAAAATAACAATTTACCTGGCCTATTATGACGTGCACCTAAAGCAAAGTAGGTTATGGGCATTTCACTCTTATTCAAGGGCCTATTTGCGATCTATAAAATTTGGCTTACCGCAAGATATCAAACCGACCGCAGAGCATTTCCGTAATAACTAATTATATGCAGTTGGGTATCGTAACATGTTTTGAGTACACAAATTAATTTATTTAGAACAGAGATCGTGTTGAAGTAATTTTAGTAGCCGTAATAACGGTTCTAACATGTGTATGTCCAAAAATAATGGATTCGTGATTACAGCGTGCCTATTACAAAATTGATTGTTATCAAACCGTCTTTGGGTTTATTTGGACCAAGACCGTAATACTGCAATAGACGAAGTGTTACGCGGTGTAAACAAACTTTCTGACACGTATAACAACGGATTTGCTAAGGTAGACCGCGGTTTTGAAATCTGTTTACTTAACCCTAGAGCTAACAATCACAAATGAAATATTAAACTAGCTACTTGTAAGAGTTAAGAGGAATTTGATATTCTGTATACTATTATGTATTGATATAAGATTTTATCACTTTTTTCTGAAGTACTCTATCCGTAGTAATATATTGCTATTTAAAAACGAAAGTATTTCTCTAAGAGATCCTACCGAAGCTGTAAGTAAGTTTTGCCACACCTAGTACGTTAGGTACTAGCTTCTTATTTCCATTCATACAAACGTGTAGTAAAAATACCATTTTAATTGTCTTTGATCTCGTATTGTTTTCACGTCCAAGTATAATTTTACAACGTATTGTTATTTTATTGATACTTAAAGATAAGTCGACAATTTATAACCATATTTAGATTGATATACTCATGCCCATCAATACCCATTGTGGATTGCAGCTATATTGATTATAAATTTTACCAATAATGCGAAGAAGAGGTATTTGGTTAGAACTATTACCATGCTTGCTTATCTACACTAAATAATGGACAAAATCAAATCAATGGACATAGGAAATTAGGAACCTTTTCATACAGACATAATCTACATTTCAATGGCTACATTAACAATGCAGCAACGTGAAATAGCACCCATTTTAGCATGTATTTCAAAATCAGTCCGACAATTAGCTGATGTTCACCGCTTTTTTTGATAATTGACACCGCTTGCAACCCAATTGCAAACCATGGGAGAAACCTATGTTCAGCTGTGGACGTCCCGGTCCTGATGATGATGAAAATGTAAAAAGAAAAATATTGTCTTCTATTAATTACTTTTATCTTTTTGCAGCCCTCTCAGCAGCTACATTCTTTAACGCCAGCCCAGGAGTGGTTTTGGACATCTTGAACCCTCTGATTGAAGAAACCAGCGCAGCTGTCATCAAAGCGTTTGTGAACAAAATACTTGGGGCTATACCTATAAATGAAGTACTAACTGATAAGAAATAAGTGCTTTAGTATTATGTAACATATTTGTTAACCCCTAATGTTTCACCACTGATTTAACATTTTGTATCTCCAAGAAGTTGACTGTTAAAGAATGTCCCAAGGCATTAAGACCGCCAATTGTACTCACAGTGCAATTTAGTGTACATAAATAAATATGGGCCCAACTTAAGGTAAAGGTTGCCTTCATAAGCTACAAAAAAAGTACTCCTACTTAATTACAATGCTATAAAGATGAAATAGTGCTACAAACTACATATTACTACATATTTAGTGACATTGTTTAAATAAAGGTTATATGTGCCAGATAACACAACAATTGACGTGGTTTCGAAGTAATCAATTTTCTTCCTCATGTTACAAATATGTTGATAGAGTGCCCAAAATTGATCGTATGGCTAAAATATTGCAACACACTTCATCGAAGATTTCTGCTAACAAGTTAACAAATCCGTAGTTAGATACGTAACTACTTTGATCATGACAAATTAGTTAAGCTAACCATTAAAATCGTGATTTTGTGTGATTGATCCGAATCGGTTCGAATAGAAAGTAAGAAATTTTACTAATTGCGCAGTAACTAAATATTTAAGTACGATAAGTTTAGAACTAGCATCATCTTTATGATTGCACTTTTAAAATATGATTTTTCATTATTTGGGTAATCCCATCAAAAGTAGAAATTTTAGGAAGCTCGTCAAAATCTCGTGATATTTTGATTAATTTACCATATATTTTCATTTGTAGACATTAATTTCGGTTTTTGGTCACCAAAGATTTTATTTATATGTACCTGTTTCTTTTAACTGTACTAAATTAGCTTTTAGTTTAGTTAAGTAAGGATATTTTGTACTTTTACACTATTTTAAAATAAGTATCGCGTTTTATTTCACCCTTGATTTTGGACCCCTAAATTCTTTCCGTAAATGTATGAAAAATAAATCCCTTTTTTGCTTGGTTACGTCCTCACTGTTCAGTGAGGACGTAACTAAGTGAGTGTCAATTGCTTGTTCAAGCAATTGACTTGTTGGCTAATACTTTGTTGAACGTACTTACGGGATCAACAAATGAACTACATTTCAAAGGTTAAAATGATTATGAAGAAGATTTCCTTCATCTAATGTGCTTTTCAAGTAAACACTCTTGACATCAAGAGACCAAGTACCAAGTCAGAGAATAAAAACATTTTCCGCGCGGTACTTGAAAAACTCAAGAATGTATTAACATTTTTATGGTCGTGACCAGAGGCTAGTGCGAGGATAACCTAGGCCTCCACATATGGCATCATACGCATACCAGTTTAACCCATTTATAAACGCATAATGCTTTATTTTACATTTATTTTCCGTTTAGAGTCAAGTAGAGTAACTGTCGAAATGTGGACTCCGATAAGGGTTATATTTATAGGGATTTGTGTGAGTGAAGTGTATGGGAGGAGGGTTGGAAATGCCACGCATGGAGATAGCAATGGCGGTGAGTTATAAACAGACTTTAAAATAATAATGGTGGAAGGACTGTGGAGAAATGACATGATATTGGAGAAATTAAAGATATCGAAACAGGATTCACATAAAATAATGTTATGAAATATAGGAGACATAGTACGTAAGTACGAGTAATATAGTAATATATTAAACAAAGATTTAATTGTGACATACAGGATGGCCCAAACAGTGACGTCCAAAAATTTTTTTGGGATAATTTACATTCTGGGCTGTCTAAATATATCATATTTGTAAGAGCCAAATTTTTGTAGCTTTCGAGGCTTTTTTCAATTTTTTGAAACTTTTGTTTTATCTAAGCAAACTTAATTTATAAGGATCATATTGATTTTTTAAAAAACACAGCACCATAAAAAGTGGAGCAATTATTTGTTTGAAAAATCTTAAAGTTTGCGAAAAAAAATATATCTCGAAAACGACAAAAATTCGGCTAGCATATATAGGGTATATTTGGATAGATCTGGATGTAAGGCTTCCAAAAAAAAGTTTTTGGACGTCACTGTTTGGGCCACCCTGTATTCAAACGGAAAACTTCTGCTTAGCTTATGATGAATGGTACATACTTGTGTGCAAACGAATCGTGATATGGTGTAGCTATCATTCAACTTTTAATCACCTGTTTCGAGCCGAGTTATAGAACTTATAGAAATATAGGTTTACTATATGTAATAATTGATTGATATATTTATTACGATCCTTCTGGTGTAGTGGTCGAGAAATCGCCTACTACGCAGCGGGTTGCGGGTTCGATCCCTGCACAATGCAAACATTTGTGTGCATGAACATGTCTGTTTGTATTGGTCTGGGTGTTTTCTATGTATGTCATGTATGTATTTACAAACAAAAAGTAATTAAGTATTATATCCGTTGTCTGGCACCCATAACACAAGCTTTGAGTAGCTTTCTTTGGGACTAGATGGCGATGTGTGGGAATGTCCAAAGGATATTTATTTATTTATGAATATTTTTCTAAATATATGTACACTGTAACTGTAAGGCAAGCCAACACCATGCCACTACAGTGACCCGAACGTTGCCGACTGCATCCAGCGCATGGCGGAGCAGGCCCGCCACCTCCTCGCACAGGGGATACCAGCGTTCAACATTCAGGTACCCATGTTATGTGACTATCTGTACCTATCTTTATTTTTATGCAAGTTGAAAGGCCCTAGTTTGGGATGCAACTTGTGTCGATACTTTGGCTAAATTGCTGTTTGGTAAAATTGCGCCAAAATTAAATTCTGTAACAGCCAATAATAAAGCTGGTTGGTTCCTAGCTCAAAGGATTAGCATAGCTATTCAACGCGGCAACGCAGCCAGTATCATTGCCCCCTTGCCTCAAGGAAATGGTTTCGTTTTTGAATAGGTAGACTGAATAATAAATAAAGTTATTTTTTTTATGTTGCATATCTTAGTTTTCTGTTTTCGTGTTTGTTATAAACTAGTATTTATTGTTTTATTAAATAAACATCTATTAATATAGTTTTGACATACTTTAAAAGCGTTTGATTCCGTCGGAACAATTCAATGTTCCGACGGAATCAAACGCTTTTAAAGTATGTCAAAACTATATTAATAGTTAAATCGACCTCCGTGGTCGAGTTTCTAGCACGCTGGTTTCAAGCGTCGCCATCTCGTGAGGTTCCGGGTTCGATTCCCGGTCGGGTCAATGTAGAAAACGATATTTTCTATATTGTCTCGGGTCTTGGTGTTGTGGTACCACCGTTGTGTCTGATTTCCATAATACAAGTGCATTGGCTACTTACTTTGGGATCAGAGCAATGTATGTGATTGGTGTCTAAGTTACAAAAAAAAAACGTTTAATTTTTATCAAATTCCTTTGAATTTCTCTCCAAACGCCAACTCTGATTCTCTATACTTTTGTAGAGAAACATAGTTGGCGATTTCTTTTGAGACAACCTGTATGTTTGGATTATGCAGTGTTATTTTAAATAACTATTTTACTCTTTTTCAATAGAGTATACTTGTTTACTACCTAGTTCGTTTTATTTGAAGCCTGTCCTTTATTCAAAGATATAACCAACAAACTTGCCCTAACTGAGCAAATTGCAAAAATAATACTATTATGTATCTAGACTTCTTTAGTTTTTTTAAATGTAAAATCTATGGATCTAGGCATTGGAGCCTCTGAAGGTGCCCAGCATCAGGCTCCGGCAGCACAATATGCCGAATAATAAGTTCAAATACGACGCCTGGCTCTCCGACATCATGCTCAGAGGACTGACAAGTTATAGCTTCAACAACTTGGAGTAAGTCATATCTTTACTCATCTTATATATTCATAAAGATGAAATAAGAAACCAAAATTTGCGCATGGGCGGACCAGCAACTTTCTGGCGAACCGGGCCAAACGCTCTTCCAATCGAGCTACCGTGCTGTCGGTCCGACTGTCCGAAATTTCTGGTCTCTTATAATTACGTCAACAAGCGTGACGTCTGCGCTATCTATCCCAGCTGTTTTACAACATCAGAAGAATATAAAATATGACACTGTGAGTGTTAAAAATATATGATCTATAAATATTAAGAAAGTCGAGCTAGTTACACTATTTCTAACTCGAGAACTACAGTAGGTATCACTAATTATTTAGTTTTTTCTTATCTCACAAGCCAGCAAATGACCTCGATAGGAGTTGAAAAGATCACAAGCTACACCCTAGGAGCGGTTAAGCACTACTTGCTCTTACTTTTGACGACCTCTGTAGTGTAGTGGCTAAGCACGCTGAGCTTCAAGGCGTTGCCGCTCCGAGGTCCCGGGTTTGATTTCCGGTCGGGTCAAAGTAGAAATCAGAACTTGCTTCACTGTCTGGGGTCTGGGTGTTGTGGTACCATAACTGTTTCTAATTTCCATAACACAAGTGCATTACTTTCTTTGGGATCACAGCAATGTATGTGAGAGTCCAATATTTACTTATTATACTTATAGAAGCCCTCACTTCCTCCGCGCGTTTTGAGTTTGCTCCCTCCCCTCCCATCGGTCCAGTAGTTCCGGAGATTAGCGCGTTCAAACAAACAAACAAACAAACTCTTCAGATTTTTTGTATTAGTATAGAGTTATTTATTGACACTTGATAACTTCCTTTATTTTAGTGTATACCCTGAGGACCTGCGTGTGACAGCGAATATAAGCTTGCCTCGGTTAGAGATGACGGGTGACTACGTAGTGCTGGGGCAGTTCCAGATGTTACCAGTCGAGTCCACTGGGAAGATGTCAGCTAACTTTTGTAAGTAGATTATTTGTGTACAAGTGATTATGTGATTGCGCCGTTTGGCGTTGAAACATTTGGGCCGTGGGACCCTCTTCTAAATAGCTGTTTAGAAAAATTGCGCCAAAATTAAATTCTGTAAAAGCCAAAAATAAAGCTGGCTGGTTCCTAGCTTAAAGGATTAGCATAGCTATCCAACGAGAACGCAACGGGAACGCACGCCCGCGCGACCGGTACGAGACCGGCGAGATGAGGGCGCTGCAAGCGCAGCTAGTACCTAATGTAAATATTCAATTTATTAATAATCTCATAATTTGAATGTAATATGATAATGAATGATTTATTTATCTTATTTAATTATAATAATGTAATCTTTTTTTTGTGTTTTGTTGTTGTTTTTTTTTTCTTTTTTCTTTTCAAGTGTGTGTTTACACCCAGTGCCTAACAGGGGTTCCCACTGAAAATCAGTGTCGTGGCATGCTAACCATCTGCTGTCACGATATATACTGAGCGGGGACCTTTTTGGCACACCTGGGCGCTTTGTTTTTGTTTGTGTTTTTTAGGGTTCCGTAGCCGAATGGCAAAAAACGGAACCCTTATAGTTTCGTCAAGTCTGTCTGTCTGTCTGTCTGTCTGTCTGTCTGTCTGTCTGTCTGTCCGTCCGTATGTCACACCCAATTTATTCTGAAACTATAAGCATCACACTATTGAAATTTAGTAGGGAGATGTATCCTGTTAACCGCTTTACGATTCTCATACAAAAAATAAAAAATAATGATATTTAAGGGGGGGCTCCCATACATGAAACTAAAACCGAAAAAAAATTTTTTGGTCAAACCTATGCGTGTGGGGTGTCTATGGATAGGTCTTCAAAAATGAAATAGAGGTTCCTAAAACCGTTTTCTTTTAAAGTCTAACGTTTCTTAGCTAGACGCTTCCAAAGTGGAAAAATGGGCGTCCCCTCCATCTAACTTCTAAACTAAGCGAGTGTAAATTTTGAAAAAAATATATAATGTAGATTATAGCAAATAATTTCAACGAAAATTGGTTCGAACAGGATCGAAGGAGAAGTTTTTGAGATATAGCACTTTTTCAACAACCGCAAACATAACTTTGTTCTTCATACAAACACTATGAAAAACAAAGTTATATTTGCTGTCAACAAAATATTGTGGTATTTTACTAAGTGGAAGTAAGTGGATTGCCTAATTCAGTTAACGTTGGCACGGAACCCTCAGTGCGCGAGTCCGACTCGCACTTGGCCGGTTTTTTTGTATTAATTTAATTTTAGTTGTTTTTTATAATATAATGTAATTTATTTATGTTTTTAATTTATATAATGTAATTAATTTATATAATGTAATTTTATTTGTGTGTCAAAATTTGTGTGTTCAATTCAATTCAATTTAACGCGGCAACGCAGCTCGCATCAAGGCTTCCTTGCCACAAGGAAATGGTTTCGTTTTTGAGTATATATTTTTTGTTTGTTAATAATAAAGTCCCTTTGTGTACATTTTCAGAAGTTCTTTATGATAGATAATTGAAGGCGATTCAGAGCGTTCGATTAGCCATTCGTCTTGGTTTTCGGCATCATATATCGATAACGGATGTCGATATGTCAGTTCGATAACAAATATAATAAAAGGAAAAAAACATCGGATAAATCTACTTTATTATTATTTTATTAATAAGTGAAAGTAATCGAATCGAAACCGAATCCGAAACCGAATGGTTCTAAATCGAGGGGCTAGTCACGCTTTAGGCGAAGATACTCGCACAATAGGTTTTTAACAAACATACTTTTATCTTGTATAGCAATTTTTTTTATATTAAAGATACAGTAGATGAAAAGTTTTGTGACCTGCCCGTGCACCAACCTCTTATCACGTATTGGTGTCCTTTTCTAAAATGATCAAAGAAAAAAAAACCGTGAATAAATGATGCCTAGTAGTTTCATACATTAGCAACGTTTCTATTAATAAATCTAATGTGAATGCGTGTTCTTGTAATTACCGAGAACGTTAAGGACACGCATCACGATAAGTTCCTAAGTACCTTCAACTTATGGACTCTTAATTGATGTAAAATACAGCTTTTGCATGCGAGTGGCATAGTACGGAAGCTGTTAGATTATGTGTTCTTGAATGATGAATTGCGTATTCTTAATTAGATGCGTGGAATTGTACTAAATGGTTCGGTACAGTATATATGTTATGTTATAAACAATTTACGGCTTTTCGAGATAAAAGGGAGGGTTTCGAGACAAAAGACATACATGCCTTTTTCATGGTACAAAGAGCACAGAAAACACAAACGTAAAATTTCCACTTATTTTTTTATTTAGAATTGGATAATATTTAAGTATGATGATCTTTTAGGCTTCCAAACACGTGTGCTAAATTTTGTTAGTGTATGTTTGTATGTTAGTTTGATCGAATCGAATACCTAATTTTTTAAATCGGTTTAAACTTGACGAATTAAAACTTGCAGCAAATCTTATTAGCTTTGTAGAAGGTCTAATGTCGCTAAGACGCATAGTCTCTCTCTCTCCGGCCTGTTAACCTCTTAATTAGTCCGAACAAATTTGCGAAGTCAAACATTCTGTTCCAAGCGATTCCCCCTATAATCTTTCCTTTTCCGAGCTAGTAAAGGTTGTAAATTACCTATATCAACGTCTTTATAGTTTACATCGACACCCTCATCTCATCAATTTCTGTTCAGCCATGTGCACCGCTGCGCTAGAAGCGCTGGGCGCTCGCGTGCACAAGCGAATGGTGATCCGCGACGCAAACGTGCGCCTGCGCTGCTCCGGCAACCTGCAGGCCAGCCTCGACGACGCACACTCCACCACTGATAAAATGGGTATGGATTTTATGAGGATGATTGACATTAAGCTTTCTACAGTCGGGTTCTCCAATGTCAGATAAGGAATATTCATTGAATATTATATACTCAATACGCCTTATTTGAAAACGTCACGTATTTGACAGCAATCATTAATGAAAATAACATTTTAAAATCTGACGATTAATACTTATTCGGTCGGATAAGTCCTATGAGACGTTGGTAAAATCAACTCTAAGTTGAATTGTCATTACGAGTTGAAAGTGTTAATTTTTTAGACTGGCTGTTTTTGACTTTATCTACCAGGTACTTCATAGAAAATAACTTTATATATAAGGTCACCTCGTTTTAGGTGAATATTTATTTTAATTTTAGAAAAAAAGCGGGAATATTTCATTTTTTTTTCAATTTAACCTATCAACTCCTTAAGACCCCCGTTATCGCCTGCGTCTCTCTAATTTTAATGCATTTTTTTAAAACTTAAATTTAATAAAAACTAAACGTGAAAAATACCTTATCTTAAATTGCTCTAAACCTAGCGTATAATGATAGCGATTAGGCAGTAGACGTCCTGATGGTGATGTACCAACAAAACATAACGTATGAACTTGTTTCAGAGATGATAACCGACCACATAGCAGCCATGCACTCAGAGGAGATCATTAAAGAGATCCAGCCGGCGGTGGAGACATCCTTAGCGATGGTTCTAGAAGACGTCGCCAACAAGTTTCTGAAGCATATACCCTCGGAAATGGTCTTTCCGAACTAAGAGAAGGGCGGAAATTTATGATTACCAACATTAAAAGTTGAATTGCATTTATACAGGGTGGAATCGAAGACATCGGATATAATTACCCAGAGCGAATAGTTTCCCTAATCTGACAAATGATAAACTTGTATTTAATAATGTTGTTAAAAAAACTTTACAACGGTGAACTATGGCATGGTCTCATTAAAAAAATACTTTATGTTTTTAATTTCACTCTGTATTTTAGAATCTAACAAAGTCATATTTATGAAGCAGTTCCCAATTTTCTGTCGAGTGATGAGAAAGTGGTAACTGTTATTTTTATTATTTGAGTAACTAGTATGTAAATAATAATTTATTAATGTTGTCATTATTTGTGATAATAACATGATTGTTTTTGTCACGTCTAGATGCGTGATATTTAATTATTAATTAAATGGATTAAACATTGAATTAGTATAGATAATTTATTATTTTATTCTTAATATTTTTTATCTACAGAATGACCCGTAAATGAAGTATAATCCTGTAACTACAAACAGGTAATATTATGGTCTATTATGTGTTTATTTAAGTAAAACAAATTTTCTAGATGAACTCATGTTCTAGACACTTGTATTATTTTTTCAAAATTGTAACTTCGACATTGAATATCATGCCAATTCCTCAAATGGTAGCTTTTATTTTAAACTACCGGTCCCCCGTGACTTCGTCCGCGCGTTTTTCGATTTTTTCTCGCCTTTTAAACGTTCCCTAGACCTCCACGAATATTTTAAGACTAAGATAAGATAAATCCCTTCAGCCGTTCTCGAGTTTTAGTGAGACTAACGAACAGCAATTCATTTTTATATATATAGATACTAACAAATAATTACGACATATAAATGAAAGACCTTTTTGTCAAAAAATATTCAAGGGTATATGATTTGTACTACTATGGTACTATTTAAGTAATGTAAAGTAATAATGCGTAGTTTTGTAATATTTCTGTAAATAATTTACTGTAAACATCATACTGGTAAGAACTTGAAATTGGTAAGACTTTTAATTTTTTTTTTTTGAATAATATGACCCATTTGCAGTAACAGGATTTCCCCGAATTTTCGGGACACCCTCAATTACGGCACTGAACCTTACTTTTATAAATTAATTTATATTGCATTAACATTTAACCTATCTATTGATTTAACCCCATTCGCATCTATCTGATCTAATAACAGAGTTTTTAATAAGCAAGAAAAATATTGTCTGAATAATTTGCCAATCACTTACGTAACGTAATCGTAGGCCTGTGACCAGTCACGCTTGCTGACAAGACTTACAAAACTGGCCGCAAACTGATTGCCACACAAATTAAATCTTTCCATTCAACTGCCCAGAGCTTAAATTGCATCGTGTAAATTATTTTCTGGGTCAACAAACTGCAGTTAGGTGTAATAGTACTGCATGACTGCAATGTCATCATTTTAATACGTATAATTTAATAGTTCAAACGTTCATTACAGTCCGTTTTTATTTGCTAGTCGAATAATGTAAACAATCTTTTAATAACTTTTAACATATTATCAGTTAATAAAATCAAATTGCTATTTGATTTAAAAAGATCTTAGTGATTAACGATGAATTACTTATGTAGTTGGTGAGTATTGTGATTTTCTTATTTTAAAATAAAATATTTCGGGAAAAAAGGTCTGTCAAGATTGATTAAAATATTTGACTAGCAAAGAGAAACGGACTTTACTGGCTCATTGTAATCTAGAGTAAGCAAGCACCTATCATGTGGATCTATATTTAGACTTCTCAAATAAAGTACCATCTAATCAATATTATTTAAAGTTTTTACAAAGAAAAATTAATTATAGATCATATTAGCGATATCTTAATAATAAGGGACATTCTATTTGATACGCTTACCAACTATCATTGAACTAAGATTACTAGCAGAAATGACACCTTGAACAAATTTCGTGCTCCATAAAATAACGCGACTCGTCATCAGCTCATACAAACGGTATCATGTTCGACATTCAGATTTCAAGGAATGCGTCACCATATTGACATAAAGTTGCCACACGTTTTTTGCTTGGCATAGCCTCTCTATATCTATACCATAAAGTTATTATCCCTTTGGAACATAACGACAAGAGCGAGATATCACTAGCAGCAAACTGTGTGATAAAAAGAGATGCGAGATGCGATGTAGAAGAACCGTTTTTGGCGGCTGTCAGTCAGTTGGGAGGCCCATGAAGGCTCGCTGAAAAATTTCTTTCATGTGATCTTTTACTGTTTATATTTTAATAAAATAGTTTTCCTGAAACATGGTGACTTAATCAATGATTTACTGTCGTTCATTACAGCGAAACAAACCCCAACCCCACCCCAACAAATATTCAAATTAACTGGTAATTAGTAAAAATCGAAGCCTCTTATATACGATTTATATTTACTAATGCGCTTCAAAATTTAAGTATGCAGTTTGATTATTCTATTCTATAAACGTTAATTTACGAAAAAAGTAAAGATATAAGATAACACAGGTCATGCATATCTATGAATATTTTGTATAAAGATATAATATTTCGTTTTACACTATGCATGTTTGATGTTTTGCGGTAAACTAATATCACCTGGAAGAAAGGTAAATAATTATTTTAGGTTACAAATGCTACTTACTTAAGCTAGTTACTGTCATCTTAAATCGGTTTCGTTTGACAGCTTTTACTTGTTCTTCTCTTCCGATAGTAATATTAATTTTATGATATATACGTTCGTAGTAATAACAACTCATTGCCAACTATTGTATTTGTAGTACCATCAAATTATAACCATCCTGCTTCTTCATTATCAGCCTTGCTATCATTACTTAACCGTTGCTTAAAATCACTGATAAATTGACAATGGAGATTATGCACCACTATTATCATCACGTTTTAAAATATATTTAACGAAAACACATGTCTAGTTTAATCCTGTGTGTTTAGTTAACAAGTGAGATCAACATGTGGAGAATTATTTATCTTTTGGGCACTATCACGTACGTTTACGGTGGATATGAAAAGAGTGTTATTAACTGTAAGTACTGACTCTTATTTTATTTATTTATTTATTAATCAAACAATGTTTTATTATAAATAGCACTAGTCCCACAAAACTATTTAATATATAATAATAATATATTTAATATACTATATATAATATTTAATATACTTGTATATCTTTATCTGCTGAAGTAATTCTTTTGCTATTTGATATGCAGTATTCGTTCAGGTAAAATAGAACAGATTTTTTTAAACTCAAATTTAAAACCTTAGTACCAGATAGAGGTATAGGTACTAAATTCTTGAATTTTAAGTAGATATTTTAGAATTCTAAATATTCGTACCAGATGGCGGTATACTTAATTCTTGAATTTTTAGAATATAACCTTAAGCATAAGCTAATTAGGCATTAGCTATTCTTATGATATACTAGCGGTCCCCAGTAGTTTCTGAGATTAGCGCGTTCAAACAAACAAACAAACAAACTCGATAGTAATGCTAGGATAATTTGTCACACTATACATTTCATACTTAACACTGTAAGCTATTAGTGGCTTAGTCTATGCAATGCATGCATACCTTTGATTAGTCTCTACAAATAAAGGTTTTTTACCATCTAGACTGCAAAGGTTATCACTAATCACACTATTAGTTCCTTACAATTTAGAATATGTGGCACTGTGTTTTATTGCTCTTCTAATTACACCTTTATTGTCATAGTCGGAGGGTTCATTTGTCCTCGGGAGGAGAAAGCCTTGGGGCGCTGCCTACGCGATGCCCTGAATACCTACATACCAAGATTGGCCACAGGTTTGTAAAATATGCAGCTATATTGCAAGTTCTCTTGAGCAATTATGCTGGCTTATGTCATGCAGGTGTCATAATATGTATCAGCAGCACCATCTTTAACAAGTTTATTATGCCTGATGTCGCAAAGTGGCATTGACACCAATTTCTCCTGTCTGGGTTACAAGACGGTAATTCATTAGAATTTATTTAATCAGAATCAACACTGATTATTGCTTACACGTAGAGCGTAGTATTTTAGTTAACACAAATACTTGAAAAGCAAAGATTGGCTACGCGAAGTCCAGGCACCTTATAGTTTACTCTACAAGTCTACAGTAACTTAACTAACGCTTGGGTTTTTACTAATGCGTTGTCTTTTGTTTTCGAAATATCACAAAACTATAATACAACTGGATATTCCAGAGCTAACCTATTTAGCGATTTACTCCATATTTCAGTGTTATTTTCATTGTAGACCGAAAGAAATCAATTTCTTACTGTAGAAGCACTACAAACATATTTTTGAGACCAGCATTTTTAAGGTTCCGTAGCCGCATGGCAAAAAACGGAAGCCTTCAAGTCTGCCTATGCGTCCGTATGTCACATCCACCGTCATCTCCTCGCCCCCTCCCTCTTACATTTGAACTAAGCTAGTGAATTTAAAAAAAATATACGTGTTGGTTTTTTACACATACATTCAACGAAAAGTATTTCGAACGAGATTAGAACGAGTAGTTTTTAAGATATAGCACATTTTAACAACCGTAAATATAACTTTTCCCTTCATACAAATACTATGAATAGAAAAGCTTTAGTGTGGTCAACAACATATTGCGGCATTTTTAGTTAGGTGGAAGTAAGTGGACTCTAATTAAGTTAAAATAGGCACAGAACCCTAAGCGCGCGAGTCCGACTCTCACTTGGCCGGTTTTTCAACTCTAACAGCTCTTAATGAATTTCTCTAACCAGGAGTTCCAGAGTACGGAGTGCCTCCTTGCGAGCCTCTGATGGTACCGGCGCTGTCGGTTCAGCAGTCCACGGGGCCCATAACTGTCACGTCTTCTTACAGCGACGTGACTGTTCAGGGTCCTTCCAAGATGAAGGTCAAGGATTTGCAGTAAGTGTCCATATTACATTTTTGTAAAGATGTGTGAGCGTTTGTCTGTTCGTGCGTGCGTTTGTTTGTGTTGTCCCTGATCAATTTTTTTTTAGATTGGTGTGAGGTACAACTCTATCACCTGAAGAGTAAATTAAGAATAATTTTTATTAAATATTGCCATGCTTAACGATGCTCTCAGGGATTGATATGACCATATTATCGCTATGCAGATATCAAAGTACACCATAAAATATATTTATCATTTATCAATAGCTTTATAATGTGGAATAAATAGGGTAAAGCATAAACACAGCCGTTTTAAAGGTAGAGGCAGTATGTGCCACAATATTCTGAACTTAATTTTCGCACATTTTTTGTCATACATGCCTAATACAGTGTTATATTTTTTTAGGGTGGACGCAAAGAACCGCAGAGTGGTGGCCAAGATCTTCATGCCCGAGCTAAGGATGAAGGGCAACTACAAGCTGTCGGGACAGCTGCTCATGCTGCCCATCGAAGGAGATGGGAAGTTCTCCGCTAAATACGGTAAGTAACAAATTGTCAGCCCATTAAGAAAAACACAGCATACTCGCACAGTTAGTAAAGAGTACCATACAGTCTAAGGATTCAAAATCATATGTCTAAATCATGTTCCGTTTCTTTTTACCGCTTTTAGGTGTACCTATTCTTTGTTTGTTTATAATAAGGTACGATTTTGATGATATTGTTAATATTTTGTAGTCCTCGTTGTAGTTCAGACTGATTTTATTATCCAAAATAGATAATAAGTGTCCAAATAACTGAGATTTTCACTGTGGTCAAGCTAGACCAGAAATATCTGACGGAAACTTATATGGTAACTTAAAGGTAACATAATGAATCCTATTTCAAAATATCTTTATTCAGGTGACATTGACGCGCTGGTGACGATAGTGCTTGGCAGGCGGCACCAGCCGAACGACTTCGACACGCTCTCTTGCGAGCACCTGGATGTCAAGTTCCACATGGGCTACGCTGATATGGAGCTTGAAAACTTGTTCGGAGGAGATAACGAACTGGGTAAGTGAAGTTTACTGCATCGGACCTCTGTTTGACCATTCAAAAACAAAAGAATTGTAAGTAGTAATATATTGTGAAACCGCAGTGTTTACCTTGATGTGCTGTTGTCCGTACTATCGGAAGTGATGACGTTTATTGCTGTTGCTTTACAAATATGTTACACGCTGACTCGTCTCCCTAAGGCGAATCGCATATCTCGATTGGTTTCAAACACAGCCCCAAACTATACCTACCTAAACCTTTTGTCGATAGGAAGTATTTTTCCTCCCCAACAGTAGGTTAGTGCATAATATGTAAATGTTAATATATGGGCAAGATCAATGTTTATTGACTTATGCCAGTAAGAGCCGATCTTAAAAGGTAAAAAAAAAACTTATGGGGAATATATTAAAATAATGATTTAATCATACATTCTCAGGTAACGCAATGAACAAATTCCTGAACGACAACTGGCAGAAGCTGGCCAATGAGCTGCAGGCGCCGATGGAGGAGGCTCTACATGACTTCCTGAAGCCGCTGGCTGATCACGCCTTTGCCACGCTGAATGCTGACGACATACTCTCCTCATAATCTTTTGAAATCTTACCACACTGCCTCCGCTGACCACACTTCTACATGCTCAATGCAGATGACTTTCTCACTTCATCACACGAAATATTAAGAATCTCCTTAGATTAATTAAATTATTTATTTATTAAATTATTTTAGATTATTTGCAATTTGAGTTTTATTAATGTGATTGAATATTGTCTACCATAAATAAATAAATGGGCAGTTCAAAAACACATCGTCTGTCCCAATGTATGCGTTATAGTTTAACGTGGTGAACACGAACGTGTGAAACTCGATTGCTTATATTTAGATACGCCAAAGATTTAGAAATAAAATACTTCATTAATGTATTACATACACGTTAAGTAGGTATTTATTATTAAAATCACAGTACGTAACTGTCATAAAAACTACAAATTTATCACATTCACACACAACTTAATTCTAAAGCATTACATTTCGAAATTAATTTATTAAAAATAAAAAGCGATTACAAAACTACAATTTGGTAACTTACTTAAATAAATAAAGCCTTTAAATTTATTTGCTTTGAGGCAAAATGTAACAGTTTTAAAACCATTAAGGTCTGTTTCGTCTTGAAAAATGCTTCTGCTGAATTTACAACTAGCTTGAACTAACATTTTAATTCAATATAGCTACGTAAAGGTAATATTCTAACGAAAAAAATCGTATTGTATCTTACGGTGGGTTCTAGCAATTATTGAGTCCGAATCAGAATATCCTTTCACTTATTGTCAAATTAAGCAATACTAGAACTCATAAAAATATTGTTTGTAATATCTTAGCTCACAGCAATAGGTATTTGATTGACATGATTGCAAACTTCTCGTGAAGTTTTATTACGAAAAGAGATTTTATTTTGTAACTGCTTTCGAATGGGTTTCCTTGTAAACTTTAACTTGTCAAAAGTCGCGATGATCATTATGCCACATTTTCTGATAAGTCCATAAAAAGTAGCTAAACAATTACATCTTATCGTTGCATAAGAATAACTGTTCCAAACTACTTAAGCCTGGACGCGATCATTAGCTACAGTTCATCATCAGTCGAGCAGTTTCTGAAGGTTTGTTTGACTGCTCTAGGGCTTGAGCCAGACATCCATGGGGATCTTTGAGAAGGCTGCGTTGACGAAGGCCTGGAAGTGTTTGGCGATGGCCAGAGAAGCAGCAGGCCTCATCTCATCTATGATCTCCGCTGCGTTGTTGTTAAGGAACTGGTTCATGGCTTCACCTGTTATGGAGATGGGATGATACTTAAAAATAAGAAAATATTATTCAGAAACATCGTCTGTGGAACTCAATGTGTCTCAATTTAAAAAAAAAACATTCAAGAAAGTACTCTGCAATGCTTGATAGTATTTGGATTCCAGTATCTGTATATTGTTATGGAGAAGCTTTTCCTAAGTTTGCGATAAGTTTAACGTCACTTAAGTTTGGTTTTAGATGTTGTCATATATTCTTATAAAATATAATATTCTTTAAAACTTAAAAATGCTCAGTGCCTAATTATGCCAGCAAAAGATCACTTTTATAGGAACGCTAAACTAGACAGAAACGAAAGATCTACCATACCTCAATATCCACGACTTACCAATAACACTCCCGTGGTTAACTGTATCCCGGACCTTGAAGCGAGCACTCCTCAACTTGAAGTCTACCAGCAGTCGATCAGCCAGCATGTACTTGACCTGGTCACGCTCCACCTCCTTCCCGAAGATCTTCGCGATGGCCGCCACGTCGCCTGCAACCGTAAAGATTAAGCCTTTAGAAAATAAGATTTGGACGTAGATTGGGATATTGGGTAGGCGTTGCCAGTTAGCGTTTTATTATTTTGGAAAAATAGCAGTTTGAAAGATGTTAACAAATCTATACTGCGATTTTGCTGTATTAACCGCACCTGAGGGTGACACAGAACATATATAAAGTTTGTTAGGGTATAGAAGAGAAGAGAAACCGCGGCACGGTAGAAAGTACCAGGGGGGCATTACGGTCTTGCTTAATCCGTTTAAGTTCCACGGAATTAAATTTATAGTCCACTAGCTGAGTCACTAAATTGGTGTTGGGATCGAACTTTAGAAAAAAATAAAATAAAATTAAGACATGGAAATTGTTCGAAATAAAGACACTGCAATATCAAATTGCTTATCTATTCAAAAGCAAAGCTGCTTATTTGGCAAAGCAAGATAATACGCAGTACGCACCCAGAAGGATTTTTCTTCATTCATTTATATACTTCACAGTGACTGAGAATTCTGACATATTTATATACCGTGGTTTTGATCGTGGTGGAATAAAACACACGAAATTTCCGGTGTATTCTGTGTACACTTGCATACCTCTTCAAACTAATTAACAGGCTGACCTATCACCCGATAAAATGACTGCAGTCTTCAGGGGTTTAAGGGATAGTACTTACTGAACGCAGCCCAGAAGTCCCCCTGTGATCTGACAGGGAACAGCAGCACTTGTCCGGAGACCTCGTACCGGCCCGTGATCTCTATGCGCGGGAGCACCAGCCCCATGTCGATGCGCAACTTCTTTAGATCAGACCTGGAATCAGGGTAGGCAAATGTTAAGATAAAGAGTTTCATATTTTTGTTTTACAAACTCAATGGTCATGGTCTAATTCATTAAAACGCACCTTTACTTCGTGATTTACATCGCCATATAACACGAGGTGGGTTAGACGTGGCGCAGGCATAAAAGTTTTCACAATACACATAGTATTGATATTTTTGGTGAATAAATCACAATATTGTTTTTCATTCCTATTAATCGCTTCGTTAATAGCGTTTCGACCATTTTTGATGGTATATTCTATGTTACGATATAACTTATATTATTTTACTTTTTTAATTTTATTTACTTGCTGTCAGGTAGTTTGTGAAGAGTACTTGCCAGGAAAAGTCACTATTTCCTCCAAATACACTTCCCGTTTGTATCTTGGCAGGTTAATAGATAGACATATAAGGATCTACAAACAGTACACTTTTGCAACATGAGTGACTCGAACAAACGTGTTGCAAGCCTCCAAGCTATTAGTCAACTCTGCTCATAATAATTCGAGGCATCAGAGATTGCAAGACCTGAGTAGCAACAACAAGATTAGTCAGTATATGTGATCACTAACATGTACAATATACAATAATTAATAGTGAAGCCAGCGAATATATAGGTAAAGTCTAATAGTTAAATCTTTACAAAATGTACGCTACTGACGCTGCTTAGATGGAAGGTTTGCTGTATTCGACTAGGGCCCGGTTACGTGACCGACAGTTAACTCAACTAATAGTTAAATTTCATTACCAAACAGGCATCAACCATACGAAAGCACGTTACTTAAAGGGATCAACAACGCCGCAGTTCCACATTTGCTAGAGATAACAGACGCCTTGTTATGGATCGTGTTTTCTTCAACATATGACAGTTCTTCTTGTGAATGACAGCACGTTTGACAGGGTGGACGGATAGTCGATGAACATCGAACGACTAGCATAAGCGCATATACAGGATTACAGGTTAAGTCGACCTGAATCCTTTAAGACATTCCTGACTGATTTGACCATGGAACCCCATATCTCAAACTTAACGGTCCCTATGTTTGTTTTCTGCCTCAATTTAAGTTTGACGTTTAGGTATTGTTATTTTTTACTACTACCTGGTAGTACTTCATAAATGTTTTTATCAAAGAATTTTAACAAAACTGAAAATCCGTAAATATTTTAACACACATTCGCAGAATCATTTTCATAGTTTTTTTAAAAAAAAATTATCTTACAGTCAACAACTTAGTTGGTACAGTTATTGGCAGTTTTAGTATTTAATATAATAAATTAACTTATTTTCTACATAAAAAAGTAAACAAATAACAAAATAAATTTACCAAACATGGAAAAGGGGCAATAGACAATAAATCTGGATTTTTTGATAAAATTATATCAAATACCGATAATTGAGAACGGTTTAGTTTGAAACATGGGGCTCTATAGTCGAATCAGTCGGAAATAACGTAAACTATCATGTCTTAAAGGATTTAGCCAGTACCTGTATATGTGTAAAAACGCATACATGCACCGGTTGTCGAGAGCGGGTCCCGCTCCCGAGCTGTTCTTTATCCGAGGTGGTTACGCTACGAATTTGACAGGTGTGCGTTGCAGTATGGAGTTTCATCAATACCAAACACCAAGTTGATACGGTGCTGTTCTCTTTACAGGTGGATAGAATTGCGTCAACCTTTTAGTCAAACTTATTATTGAAGCCATTCCAAATACCCACCTAACTTTAGTGATAGTGTAGTTGCTAGGTCCAACCACAGTGATGTTGCTAAACGCGGCAGTCACCCTCACAGGGCCGGCATCGTTCTCCATGACCAGCCGATCAATTAGGAGGGGCTCCACTGGAGGGACCCCGATGTCTGGAAGTCCCTTAGCCAGGTACGGCCGAAGGTGGTTGAAGGAACCCTTGATGCAGTTGTCGAGTTGAGGATCGCTCTGGTGACATGGCAGGATGTACTCCGCTGGAAAATAGAAATAGGAGCGTCTTAGTTAATAAAGAATGGAAGCCCAAGATAACTCACAGCTAATTAGATTGTTGAAAAACATTTAAAAAATGATAACAAAGGCATGCATTCCCAGCTTTTTCAATCTTGCATTTGCAATGACACGTAACTCATAACTCACTAAATATTTATAATTTAAAGGTGATATGCAAAAAAGGTATATCCATCTATCTAAAGACAAGTGAGGATACCGAAATTAAATTTTAAAAATAAGAATAATTTCTTAGTTATGAACTAAGTACAATAACAACAATACAACGCCATATCACTCGTATGTATGTTAAAATTGAAAAAAAGCCTCAAATAAAAAAAGCATATTCAAGTTAGTAGCGATCACAGTAAAATGATCACGAAATTTTGTGAAATATGTGAATCCTTGTATTGAAAAACTATACAAGGATTCACGTATTATTTAATTAAAAGCTGATAAATAAATATAGGTTTTAAAACTCATTAGTGCTTACTAGATTAAATCTAAAGCTAAAGCGAAGTATTTGTAAATATTGAATTAGAAGCCATATAACAAATATTGAAAAGTATAATTGAAGGTTGATGAATTCAGATTGATGAGCTAATGCAATATGTTTAATGCTTAACAAATACATTTTAATTGATTGGCAATTCGTAGGTAGAGGCATAAGACAGTTTATTTTTTATCAAAAATATATTCGAATATTTTCAGTTATCACACGGAGAAGTTGCCACCACACCAGAAAACAGAACGAATTATTATAAGATGAAATAAATAAATAAATAAAAAAGTGCACAGGCGGGACTCGAAACTGCATCTTTCTGGCTTTCTCAACCAACACTGTTTCACCAGGCCAACACTCTTTCCAACTGAACTACCGTGCCTACACGTACTTAGTTTAGTCATTTAGTCATTAATTAGTATGTATTCTGGTGGCTCATTAAGAAATAAAACATTGCTATATCATGGTACAACAAAATATTATTGTAATAATAACTCATTATAAAAGCAAATAAACACTTAAGATTACGAAGAATTACTGGTTGAGTATCCTGCTTTTCATTAGTAAATAATGCAGGCACAAGACAATACGATCCAAGCATAATTAAAGTATTTCTTTGACTATGCAGTGATGTAATTACATCTAGTTTCATTAAGTTGGTTTTAACCATACTGTGCTGATTTGGATATGAGAGGAGGTATTCAATTCGACTGTATGTATTTTTATGGCTGTGTTACCTTATATAACAGTCATTTGGTGACCGATATGAAATTTGTTTTCGCCTGCTTAGAGGATATACCTTCTAGTTGTTTACATTGTTGCCAAGTCGGGATCTAATTATGGGATCTTTGAGCAATCGAGGGAAACCCACAAATTTAAAAGGCACGCATAGTGTTTTTGTACTACAATCTTAATGTTGCCGTGTTGTTACGTCTGATAGTCAACATTGCGTGGAGCTGAGCTGATGGGGGAACTCCTTAACGCTTAGGAGTCCAGTGATTAAAATGACAGAATAGAAGTAATTGTAATGATAGGATATTTGTAGCTTTTAACATAACATAGTCTAAAGATGCAATCCAGAGGGAGGGGGGGCTCTCCTGTAATCACTAAAAATTAAAAAATTAAATAAAATAAAAAAACGTAAACAAGCGTGAAGAGTTTAAGGATTAGAAAATATCAATGAGATGCTATCAAAGATGATAACATGTTTTTTCTTTGGTAGCATCATATTTACATTTTGTACTCCTTTCAGACACTTGATTAATTAACAAATATTTAGTCAGTTTTATTGCGACAATGATTTGCTTAAATAATTTCTACATAAGTTCATGAGACGGGATATATATCGTGGCGTGGTCGCTGTTTACACTGACCGCGTTAACATTTCAATGTGTATATTTCTCACTCTTTACCCAAAAAGCATGACAACCGCCAAAAATGCAATACGAAATGAAAACCTTTCGTATTCGTGTTGGTAAAAAACCTGAATCTCAAGGCCGTCTGCGTAACACCGTATAACAACAAACATCAAGCGAGTGGCGTTATGTAACCGCGGTCACTGGTGGCAAGGTGATGTCGCAAAGAGCGATGACCGGCACTTTCAAATGAGAAAATACATAGAAGAATACAATAAATATTCTAAATTTAAGCTGAAGAAATGATTTGGGATATTAAGTGAGCCCACTGTTAAAAGATATCGTCAATTTTTTATAGTTATCCTAGCAGTGAAAGTTTATACTGAACTAGCGGTCCCCTGCGGCTTCTTCCGCGCGTTTTGAGTTTGCTCCCTGTCATCCCGCGATGCGTGGTGTTTTAAAACGTAAAGCCTTCGTCGATAAACAAGCTATCCAAAACAAAAAAATATTATTTCAAAACGGTCCAGTAGTTCCTGAGATTAGCTCGTTCAAACAAACAGACTCTTCAGCTTTATAATATTAGTATAGATACAAGAGATGCGCCAGCTCTCTTGACTGGCAATTTACTATAGGGCATAGGGACACAAAGCTAAATCCAAAATGCTCCCTTTGCGAACGCACACGCGTTACACACTAGTGTATTGGAGTAGCTCCAAAGTTTATGATGTAGTCTACAATGCAAGTATGCTATTAAAGTGACTACATGTAGTACACAAAAATGTTCGAAGCTTGTGACCTGTCATTAGCCACCCATTTGGGCCACGAGCTTCTGTGTACCATAATAATAATAATATTAAAATATGTATTTATATTCTCTCCACAATAAATTAAGTTTTACGAACTTACATCTTAAATTACAATACGAAGAGTTGAATACAATTTATTGTAGGAGACTGATGACCAATCCAAGTATTTCAGATGATCTGAGTTCCCCTCCTTAGAGATTTAATTTTTATTTATATTTAAATCATCAATCCTCGAACTTAACAAAATAGGGACACCTGAAAAACATATTTATGTTTATGGCCTGCTTCACAATGTCATAATAAGATCTGGTTGCATTATTTGACCATTGACCAACTACATACATTAATTGATTAATAATTTAGCTTAGACTTTTTTGATGTGTGTATAATGCTGCGGTCATCTTCATGTCTGTTCTGTCACAATTCCTCTAAATAACGTGAACTTGAACGCGACTGTTGCACAAGGTCATGTTATATAAGAATTGCCCAAGCCGACCCACTGGCCCGCTTCGCACACGCGCCAATTCTTTACGAAAATCTTATCAATGTTTTAAAGTGCATTTGCATTTTTAGCTGTATAAGTGTATTTTCTTTTTGCTTGTTACACTCTCACCTACTTAATTATAAAGGAAACTTACATCAACCCAGACGAGAACCATAACATTTATGCTGTTTTTAGCATATTTATAAGACATTTCGAGCGCTAACGTACCCAATATTGGTGCCAAAATTCTGTAGCGGCAGAGAAGCCATGAACAAAATAACATTCGAATATCTGAGCACACAGACATAAAAGTATAGCTGTACTGAGAGCAAAAATTAACGCGTAGATCTTGATTGAGCGATTACAACGGCGTGTACAAACAATGTTTTACGCAGATACGTAAGCACGTGAAAAGCTGCTATCTACACGGACTGTAACACGTGAGGGGCAGATTTTTTTCTGGACGTTATCATGTCACGTTTTCAATGGTTTAGAATATTTTTAATACTTACAGTGTCATATTTTATATTCATAAGGATGAAATAAGATACCAAAAATTGCTAACCAGGGCCAACGGTCATCCAATTTACGCCACGCACACGAAATTACGTATCCATAAGAGACCAGAACAATCGTGCGAAAACGGTTGGACCGGACAGCCCGGTAGCTGGAAGTAGCTGGTCTCAATAATTGTAAGAGCGTTTGGCTCGGTTAGCCAGAATGTTGCAGGATTGAGTCCCGCCCGTGCGCAATTTTTTGTATCTTACTTCATATTCAAATTCTCAATGTCAAATTATTTTGTTGTCAAGATTTTGACAGAAGGTAGTAAATCTTCATGATACATTTTGGTGCGTAAGTATATATCCGAATAGTTGAATCGGTCAAATAAAAGACTGCGAAAAAGAATAAGATCTTTAGGAGCTTATATTTCGAAATTGTACGGTTTACTTACGAAGAGGATAGATACGAGAGTTAGATTGCTGAAAAAAAATGCAGACGTGGCCGCCATTAAAAAAAAAATACAACACAAAAGATAAAAAGTGATCCATTTGTTCTTTATCCTCTAAATTCTTTAAGTTATTGCATTCAAAATCAAAATACAATATTTTTTCTGCAATAATTTCTTAAAAAATATATTATTTCGTTTTTTAAATTGAATAAATCAAGACTTGGTATACTTGATTGGTTTTCCTCTGTACTGTCAGCTGGAGATACTGTTATTATAACACTGTTGATCAGAATCGGATTACAACAGTTACGTGAGAGATAGTCAATTGCGCAGGCGCTTCATTCACGCCGATAAATAGATCGTGAACGATACAAGCGAAGAATCCGAAAAACGCTTAGACAAAATTGTGTTTCGTGTATTTATTGAGTAGATTTAGCTTTATTCACAAATTCTGCTCAATACATAAATGAAAACACCAATTTTGTCTCAACGTTTTTCGAGTGCCACTTAGTTGTTCTCCACGGAATCTATGTCGAGTCTTAAGCTTTCAAAAATAACGATTATCATTTTTAGATTTATTAAAATACGTAAGTTAAAAGAATATTTGTCACAGCAGAAAATCAGAAAATTGAAATTGTCTTCGTGAAATGTCAAAAGTATTTGTTCAAACTTCCTATGGAGATGAACAGTGGACGTCATTTGGCTAATGATGATGATGGAAGGTTCACTGTGAGTAACATATATGTACACACAGTTGCACGGAATGTGAAGTAAACGTGAATTATTGACACCAATGCAACTAAATTCACTGTCTAAGTTTTAATACTTTTCAATGTGTTCTACGGATAAAGCATTAAAAATCTACAATACTCTTTGTCAATAAAACCATGCGTAATCACCATCCTTAAAGTTATCTAGTATATCCAAATTCTTGGTAAATATCAAATAGCGCTTGGTACGTCGTCAGAACGGCAACTCAGATATCAATTAAAATTATATTTACTATAATAAGTGAAGTTACTGAGCAAAGGCTTTAAAATCAACCGAACTAGACTAGACTTATATCAACCGATATTAGCCGGGGCCACGGCTTAACGTGCATACCAAAGCATGGAGATGCTCGAGATATATTGGATAAGCAAGCAATATGTCACAAGCAATGTAGAAATCAGAACCTTCTAAATTGTCTAGGGTCTGGGTGTTTTTTTTACCAGCGATGTTTCTGAATTACTTATCACAAGTGCATTAGCTACTTACTTTGGGATCAGAGCAATGTATTTCATCGGTGTCCATTATTATTATTTTTTAAATTCTAATATACGTCACCTAAATGGAACGTTGAGTGAACGTTCTAACTCCGTATGTATCACTCCAAAGCGCATCTACCACTGCACTACAAGCACCAGCCGAGATATAAGTAGGTACTTGCAAAAAGGTATCTATTCTTAGATAACTTCAAAAGTACCTTACTAAATGAAATAACTACTCAGGCCAGACAAAAGATGACCTTGCTGTGCAATCACTAAAAACTAATGCCAATGTCAAGGTATTCTACTCGTATGTTCCTGAGTTACACATTGCTACTACACACGACATTAGGTACAAAATAACCTTTAAAAGTCAGCATTACTTACAAATATTCTGTAAACAGTGGCCCGCTTCAAAACAGCGTGCCACTTTCCAACTTGCGACATTATATTTTGAAGGGGGGAACACTGCGGTAAATTCCAGCAAATCTTTCGCAAATGTTCGTCTCAAACTCAATACTGGGCTAATGACTTGCTAGATATGAAACCGATTAGCACTAAACGCATTTCAAATATTGTGTCTGTCTGTGTATTTAATATTGTGTCTTAAAAATTATTTTGATATCGCTAAAATTGAAACGTCCAAAAAGAACGGTAGACGGAAGAAATGCGTGTATTCAATAGTGCAACCTTTTATAAATGTGTTACATTGAATCAAATATTCAGATTGACATTGGTATTGATTTTGATTGGTATTTTTTTAAGGAATGGTAGCCTAATAATCAATTCGATCAAACCACGTTAAACTCCAAACTAGCTGATCTAGTCTGACACAATACTAGCACCTTCTGAACTTAATATTTCAATCCTGTGCTATAAGGAGCTGCTTAAGATACTCCAAATACCTACCCACCATTGCTATGAAGTCATTAAAATAATATTGATTTTGAAAAATAAACTTGTAAAACCATAAACCGTGTTAGAGGCTACATACAATATTTAAATAAAGTATTAAGGATGAATTTAGCTATGATCTTGGTAGGCCGCACATATCGTAAACCTCGTTATTTGCGAAGAATTACAAGATTCTAATAGCATTATATAATAGCACAGTGTTCAGCATAATGTTTGTCATCAAACAAAGTGGGTATGAAAGAGTACATTACACTGCGAGCTTAAGCACTTATTATTATAAAAGTTGTTGAAATATGCAGATAATCTTAGCAATTGTGGTTTTACAAAATAACAGAAAAGCGGCCAAGAACGTTTAGTGGTAGAAATGTATGAGTCTCATCACAGTCCCTTCAACATGCGATAAAATTAAAAACCGGCTAAGTGCGAGTCGGACTCGCACGCAGAGGGTTCCGTACCGTTCAACTCAGCCAAAATACCACAATACCAAAAAAATGAAGGGCAAAGTTATATTTGCGGTGGTTAAAAATTTGCTATATCTCTAAAAGTACTAGTTCGATCTCGTTCAAACCAATTTTTGTTGAAATTATTTGTAGAGATTCACATTGTGTTTTTTTTAATATTACACTAGATTAGTTAAAAGTAAGAGGGAGGGGAGGGGAGGGGGCATTTTACCACTTTGGAAGCGTCTATCTTACAAACGTTTGACTTTCAGATGAAATGGTTTTAGGAACCTCAATGTCATTTTAGGAGACTTATCCATAGACCCATAGGTTGAGCAAATGCATATGACATGCATAGGTTTGTGCAACATTTTTTAATTTTGATTTAGTTTCATGTATGGGAGCCCGCCCCAAACGTCATTATTTTTTTATTTTTTGTATGGGAATCGGTAAGCGGTTGGCAGGATACACCTACTTACCAAGTTTCATCAGTGCTTATGGTTTAAGAATAACGTGGCTATGACATACGAACGGACAGACAGACAAACTTGACGAAACTATAAGGGTTCCGATTTTTGCCATTCGGAACCCTAATAAAAAACCGGCCAAGTGCGAGTCGGACTCGCGCACTGAGGGTTCCGTGCCAACATTAACTTGATTAGGGAATCCACTTACTTCCACTTAGTAAAATACCACAATATTTTGTTGACAGCAAACATAACTTTGTTTTTCATAGTGCTTGTATAAAGTACAAAATTATGTTTGCGGTTGTTGAAAATGCACTATATCTCAAAGAATTCTCGTTCGATCCCGTCTGAACCAATTTTCGTTGAAAGTATTTGTTGAGATCTACATTATATATTTTTTTCAAAATTTAGACTCGCTTAGTTTAGAAGAAGGGGGAACGCCCATTTTACCACTTTGGAAGCGTCTAGCTATGAAACGTTAGCCTTTAAAAGAATATGGTTTTAGGAACCTCTGTCATTTTTAAAGACCTATCCATAAACACCCCACACGTATAGGTTTGACAAAAAAATATTTTTTTTTGTTTTAGTTTCATGTATCTCCTCCAGGGAGCCTCCCCCCCCCCCCCCTTAAATGTATTTTTTTATTTATTTTGTATGAGGATCGTAAAGCGGTTAACAGGATACATACTCCTTCTAAATTTCAACAGTGTGATGCTAATAGCTAAAGAATAAAATGGCTGTGACATACGGACGGACAGACAGACAGACATACAGACAGACTTGACGAAACTATAAGGGTTCTGTTTTTTGCCATTCGGAAAAATTACTAATGATTGTTGAAAGCTTAGGGAGAGATATCAGTTTAACCAAAGACTTAAGTAAAACTTAGTATTTAGCAAGTTCAATGGATGATAAGACAGATCATTAATGGAATGGAGCACAAATAGCCCTTTATATTACGTGTTATTTTGATTCACACTATATTACGAATAATCTGAATGAAGTATCCTATGCAAACATATTACTATTCTTGTAGTTTATTGGTTAAAAAATATACCAAAATATTCATAAACTAGTACTAGTTGTGACAATCTTCTGGATAAAGTTATCATCGACGATCGTTATAATTTTATTAATATTCCTTGAACTTTAAGTATTTTTGCTAAATACATATTGTACTATTGGACAAACAATCTTTGCTTTTGTGTTAAATTACCTTGGACATAGTAAGAACGGTTTACCTACTTAGTTCATTCTATGCACATAATATAAACATGGCGGAGAATCTTAAAGACGGAACGAATTAGAAATATGTGTGCGGGTAGCATAAAAATAAATGGAAAATGGTAATTTGTACAAAGGTACATACATACTACCGTGATATCAAGGATGTCAATATTTGAAAGAGCTTAAAAATTACATGGAATAACTTCCTTATTTCTATTTCTAACGTAGATTCTACAATATTTCTGATATAGAGACTTGGATTGGAATGTGGGAAACAAATCGCAGAACTTTACTAACTTTTGCAGAAATTCGACCTTTTAACTAACGTAGAAACAGACACAGAAAAAAGAACGTGAGCTTTCCTTAGCTAATAATCCAAGAGTATAATTTACGATCCCATTTGAAGATACCATGTTTGGTTCACGTCTTCTTAAAGTTTAACCCACCTTATCTTCCTTACCACACTCATCAACAATCCTTTGTCTAGTACTCAACATGACGAATCAAACCATATACGTTCCCAAGCACTCTATCCGTTACGATTTTCCCCTCCACTTATACAATGTTGAGTACATGTAGGAATATCGCATTACGTTCTACCTAATCAAAATGCACCAGCCGTGGTGCCAGCCCACAAATCATCTGGCCAGTACAATTTCAAGGCAAGAATTAAGGGCGCCGAGAGGTTACTATGCATGCGTTTCGCAAACGCTGACGCAAGGTGTCAAGGCTACTGCCCGGCGAGACACTGGCTGTACTGGACAAAAGAAACCATAGCCTTACTGTTTATAGATGATGATGATGTTAAAACATGTATGAAATAAAGCTTCTTAGCCAGTTTTTTGAAGGCGTTTTTTTTTCATGATGTTTAGTTATCTCATAAACTACTAGACTGATTTTGATGAAAATTACACTGTACCCGAAGTTGAACTATACCTAATTGAACTAAAAAGGAATCATCTCGCTATAATTTCTCGTTTTTGAGAAATCTGGAGACAAATATACTAAACATACATACACTTACGAAACTTTGCAGACGTGTAAGGAAGCCTTAGTAGATCAATATACTAAAATTTTATCCATTTTTACGGAATCACATACATACAGGTGGAATTGATTACTTCTTTTTTAAGTCGGTAAAAAGACGATTTACAAACATAAACTGTATGTACTTACAGGGTAAGTTCAGCGAGACGGACACAGGTTGGATTAGTTAAAAAAACCGGGGCCATACGCCGTATGACGACAATATAGGTATATTCTACTCTTGTTATCTTACTCTTACAAACCTTCATCATAAATGTGCAAGAAAGACGCCCATATACATGTCATTACAGAGTAGAATTTCTGGTAGGTAACGACGGTGAACTGTGCCTGTTCCCTAAGTAAAATAAAAGTACTCCAACGCGCGGAGCTTGTTTAAAATGAGCTAGGTAGAAAATATGATACACAACCCTATTAGTTATCCCAACAAAACCTTTATCAAGTATGTTGCCAAAGATTTCATGACAGTATAACTTAGGTAACTTCATTAAATCTTTAGGTAACGTTATTTAATCCCTACGAGATCGAATCGGAAACGAGGAGATACGTAGAAGAACTAAGGTAACGGACATATCCCTTCGAATCAGTTGGCTCAAGTGGCAGTGGGCAGGGCACATAGCGCTGATGGCGCTTGGGGCAGAATAGTTCTATATTGGAGACCTTTCGACCAAAAGTGCAGCGTGGGACGTCCACCGACAAAATGGACGGACGAACTTGTTAAGATCATGGGATCGCACTGGATGCAGACCACTTGTGATCGGTTGCTATGGAAAACCGTGGGGGAAGCCTATGTTCAGCAGTGGACGTCCTTTGGCTGATAATTATGATGATGATACAAAAAGCTTCTTAATTAAACCAGTACTACTTACTACCCGAAGCTGACTAAAGGTAATAAAGGATTCATAAAATATGACTAAAACGTAATAATAATCAGTTGACAGAATGATTAGCAAAGAGACGCTAATAAGTAATGACGATTCACATGTATCAAACAAAAAAGAGTTAGGTAAGTGATGCCATAATGTCAAAATGCCAAAAAAATAAAGGCGGCATGATCACTTGGCAGAGTTAGAAGACTATAAAGACGAGATGGCTATCATTATGTATTTTTTCCGCAAAAAAAACAAGTCGTACCCAAAAGTCTAGTCATAACAGGATAAGACTTACATGCATTCAAAGGATTCGCACTTTGAATACTTATGAGCAGATTATAAACCTTATTTAACAATAATACGGTGTGACATCTGCAGCATAGAAGTTACTAATAAATAAATACCTATTGCTATTTTTATGTATGTTATAATAGCGTAGTTTTTCAGTATCCAATAATATGGAAACATCTTTTACTTATGTAACAATTGGCACTGTAAGTGAATAGGTACCTAACAGACCGAATTCGTAAATATTAATACATTAAGGAAGTTATCAGTAAGTCAGAACCAATTCCAATCCATCTTCAAAATTGTCAGCTGAGTCAGTGGGATGTATCATGTACCAATATATTTGCAAACTAAACACGTACGACAAAGCATTATAACATTAGAGTCTATTTAAACAGCCTTACAAGGCCAGGCATGCCCATCTTTTGCCCAACCGATATTTATTATTAGGAACAACCAATCCAAACCATTGTTATCCTCAACCCAGAGGATCGTTAATCTATCTATTGTACTATATTTATGAAGATAAGATTAGTTTTGATAATGAGAACTATCACAAACAATGTTTTAATAAAAAATAACGTAGTACGCGTGTCAGGTAAGGTACTTCATTTATCACTTGTGATTATTATAATAAAACGATATAATAAAAGGTCAATGCTTAATATAAAGACAACCCTGCGGTGTATTATAATTAAGATTATTTAACTTCTTAATAGCGTATTAAGCGTATTAGCGTATCGCCCCCCCGCGATTGCGTCCGCGCGTTTTGAGTTTGCTTCCTCCCCTCCCATCTCAGAGTGATGTTTTATAGCTTAAGCCATCTTCGATCAATAAGCTATCCACCAAAAAAATATTAGCGTGTTCAAACAAATTGTTCACCTTTATAATATTATATAAGTAATAAGTATAGATGTAACAAAATTATTTATATCATCGAGCTCCATAGAATATCCTCTATCTTTCCTTATTTCTCATGTATTCAACGATTTGAAGTTTCACAATCTTACTATACCAATTAGATAGAGTTTTTGTTCTCAATCCACACTCTTACAAGAGTTATTCCACGACGACCGAACCAAAAAACGGAGTGGTATGTTCATTTAGTGCCAGTGTCTACAAAACAGCGTTTCCAGCAAAATCATTGCGAAACGTTCTACGTTATCTTAATCACTCCGTTAATAAACCATTACTTAAGTTGTTGCAACCCTTATGTTTACGTACATATGGATCTTATTCAGGCAACAGTTATATAACATAATTAATTACACCATGTTGTAAAATGAATTTGCAATAGACACCGAAAGGCTGCCGTTGCATTCTCTCGTAATTAGTTTAGAAAATGTTTTTATCACTGAATTTACCATTTTTCCTTCTACGTAATCGCCAGATAATAATCCCTATGTGTGTCTTCCTACAGACCGTTTTTCTTTGCTTGTCTAATAATGTAAACAATCATATGTAACGTTTAAAATAACAACAGTAAATAAAATTAATTTATATTTTAATTTCAAGAGATCTCAGTGTACAAATATGAATTACCTATGTAGTTGGTGAGTTTTTTATTATCTTATTTTAAAATAAATTGTTTTCGTTCAAAGTTATGCCAAGATTGTTTTAAATATTTGGCTAGCAAAGAGAAACGGACTTTACAGAATTTTTGATTTTACACTAAAAACCTTTTCCAAGCTTAATAGTAGTTGCTAACAGTCAGGAAATAACTGAATAAATAGGTGACGAGCAAGCGAATAAATTGTTTTACTGAACAAAGATAATCGCTCGAACCCCATATTTGCCAATCCTTAATATAGAACAATGGCTTTTAACCTGACATGTGTCCTAACTAAACATTCATTTCCATAACTTGAATCGTGGTACACACTAGTCAATTATTATCATAATAGAGAATGCCAGGGAGTACACGTGAGATTTAGTCATTGCGACTCATGCACTGTCAAAAGCACATTTGTTATGAGATCGCAAAGATGTTTCTTATATTTTACTTGTTTATGGCAAAATAATAAATATATATTAAGTAAATACTAACAAAAGCTCTTGAATATGTTGGCGAGTTATATTATACTGTTTAATACTGATTCAATTCATTTGTAGTAAACCACTGGTGCGAGCATAAAGGTTTTTTCTAATAATATTCTCTCATTAATCATCTAGACATCATTTCCAAAGGCATAATCATCCTCTATTTGCCAAACGTGTTGATTTTGGTATCGTCAACGGAACTTACAGCCTTCACCTAAATGAGATTTTTCTCGTTAAAATTACAACGGAAAATTGACTGACCAATTATGGTCATCACGGAAACTTGACCCACTGTGCACACAAAACAAGAGATTAAGAAGAACAAACGAACGAAACAAGATGATTCGCACGCTGTAACATTTTGAAATATGTATAATGGGTGCAATTTACCCTTGCAATAAGGATTGCATTAGTTGGCTTGATTATTATTTGGCTTGTGAATTTGTGAAGAATTTGACAATTAAAAACTTGAGACTATGTATTTAGTGATAAGTTTAACTACAGAACAAATATCGATTCTTCAACTAAATATTCTTTTTTATATGGAAATAAGCACTACATAGTATGTAGTTGATTGCAACTATGCACTATAAATATGATATTTCGATAGATACTGGTAAGTAAAAAATATAAACAAATGCTGACTAGGGCAAGGACTAGGGCTGTCCTATTTTGAATCAATCAACAATGGCGTGTGATATTTATTGATGAATAACTGATATTCGAAAGAAAAGCAGTTTTATTCCAAAGAGTGATAAAAAAACAGTTTTGTCAGTTTTCACGCTCTAGGTATATTTTGGTCGGTTTTCGTTTATTTTTAGATGGTTTTCGAACAAAAATCGCAGGCCAAGCGAGTGGTTAAAAATAGAGCCTTCGCTCATTTTATATCACAGTGTAAGGTTTTCTTCAGCTCTTTGTCTTTTTAATTAAAATTTCATCTACGTCATTCGTCGTCATATATCATTTCGTCCACCTTTCAAATTTGAAGTGTTTCTTTTAATTTTTATATTTATTATTATAATGTTCAAATGATAAATGCTTCTCAAGCTTTCAATTTTTCACCCTTGTATCTTTTCACTTTTACTTAGTCAAGTAACGCCAAAGAAAAGTGTATGAAGTTATTTTTATTGAGCAGACTAAAATTACTAACTTTGTCGATTGAACGATTAAGTTATCATCGTGAATACGTTTTGTTTAGCTTCGCCCCAAATTACAAAAGAAGACAAGTGAAATGCTATTAACAGAGCTAAGTTATAGCACTAAGGTCGCCTTGCTCAATACTTGCTCAACTTATTTCGACACCAGCGGTGGATTGTTGCCGGTATTGGGATGTTTCTCAACTGCATCTCTTTACAATACAATAATTGTTGGACAGTGATAGAGCAAAGTAATAATATTTGACACATGAAAGAGTTGGCATTTGCGAATTATGACATGTGGTGTCAACGTGCAATTTGCGATCATTTGATGGTGATTTAGCTATTAATGTTAGAGCTTAAAGCTCTACGAATATAAAGATCCTTTTAATAGCAACTCGTACTAAATACTAAGGTAGTGATAAATTTTAAGTTATCGGTATGTCTACTTATCTAAAGCTTTGGAAAGTTTTGTAATTTCATGAAGTCCAATTTAAAATAGATCGTGTTAATTTGAATGGTGTTTTTCATTCCATGCCAATGCGTACCTAAATAAAATCGTAGATTAGTATGTAAAGTACAATTATAATTTCATTTCATTTAATTTATAGTTTTTGTCTTAACTAAACTAAGTTTCAATATTTAACTGATTAAATTCTGAACATTGTTCTAATTAGTGAAAATGATTTTCTTTTTCTACATCTCTACTTTTTGATTTTTACTTTAAATTATCGTTATTTTAATTAGATGCTAGGGTTTACTTACGTATAGTGAGAGAGTTTTCACTTTCCGCAGCTTCTCCATTGTAGCAGATAACAGCCAAGCACAGGACGAGGAACGAAGTTGCGCATTTGCCAGCCATCTTCATTTTATTTTTAACTTTATTTTTTTACAAATCGAATAAATGCAAAAAGGTTAGATTCGTTTTGTTTTTAAAAACAATCCATTCTTTGTGTCACAGAACGTCAGTCACTAATTTTGAAAAAAAAAAGTGTTCGAATTTTAAATTTAGCCGCGTCCACGGCGCTGCGGTTTCAGTGAGCAATAGCCGTGGGTTCGGTCGGCCGGACTAGCGCGTGGTTCATTTTGTTTGAAGTGAAAGCCGTTGCCGATGAGTTTTATTCTCCTACAATTTTCGACATCCTTTGACTCCCCCACTGCTATTCTATTTACTAACGCCACGTGCGTGGATGAGGCACCGTAGACCATAGGACATAATTGTGGGCATCAGATTTCATGGTATTTGCGTTAATCTTGGCTGGTCATTTGTTATGTCATGTCGTGTAAGACATGCAACGCCGGAACATTGAGGACATGTTGGCCAACGATACTCTATCCCTGTATTTCTGCTCTTGGCTCAATAATTGGTTAGGAGTCTCATAACAAGGGCAAATGAGGCATCGATGTAGAGCTCATGATGTATGGTAGGATCAATAATGGGCGCAATAGAACTTATCTCTAGCAGTAGTTAAAAAAAAATACATCATAATTGCCAGAATTAAAAAGTAATATTGCGACAAGAAATTATAATACCTATTCTACCAATACCAAGTACCTATGTTCATACCATTTAATATTTATGGTTCATACTGATTTTTTATATGAATTATTGGCTCACTTTTTTCTATCATTTTGGTTTCAATGGCGGTCACGTTTGAAACCTGTCAGTTTACGAGATTTCACCATAGGATATTTTCAACGTACATTGATGGCCTGTTAATTTTTTTAAGATTCAAAAATCTAAATGGCTGACCAAAAGTGAGCCGTTCGTTTCATACCCCTTTATCCACGGTTTTTACTTTAGAACCAAAATAGATTTTATGCGCAAAATAACAAGGCCCTGTTTACGTTCTTTACTTTTTGGTAGTGATGGTGATAAAACAGACAATTTCCATAGAACTCAATACACCATACCATTACGATAGTAAAGTAAAGTTAGCCTGTAACATCCCTCCTGCTGGGAAAAGGCCTTACCTCAACTGTGAGGTAGTTTGAGCCATACTCCACCACGCGGGCTTAGTTCTGGTTGGTGGATTAAGATAGTCCAAAAACTAATCTATGAACACAACACACAATCTTCCTGACTTCCATACTTTTTCGTTCATAAATAATTAAACTATCCGTCAACTTAACGTCTGATTTTTATTAAAATCAAGAATTATGTGGAATTGCGGGGGTCAGCATATGTCTTATCTAATAATCTCTTTGTTGTCAATTTAGGATCGATTTTACCAACGTGAGATAATTATCAGACTGAACAAGTATAAAACAACCGATTTCAAAATGACATTGACATAAATGATTGCTGACAAATACGTGACGTTTTCAAATTAGGCGTATTGTATTTTATTCGATGAATATTCCTTATCTTAATCAAGTTTATCAGCCCCAAAATATTGCAGTTATCCACGTTTCATGACTCTCAATCTTATACAATTAAAAACTATTATCAAAGATATTTTAACAGTACTTAACGAGGAGTTAAATAACATAACATTACCGCAACCTAGACATATCTGTTTGGGATGGGACCAGTATAACAATGTATCTTTTTCACAATAAGCGAGTTGTTACAAAACTTTATTATTTCGGTGCCACGAGGTGATTCAAGCGACATCAGTGGTCTTACCTTGCATCATTTATTCAATGAAGAGTAAGTTATTAGTGAGTTCTCCTGCCGCCAAAAATAACGAAACACACCTAACTCACCGAATAGAGTCCATGATATGGTATTATAGAGGCAAGTTTATTTGATAAAGCGCTCCAAATGGTAGGTATAGTATACCACTGATATTTCAATGGCGCAGTCAATTCCATCCATATTTTTTTTCTTTATTTAATAAAACAGTCGTTCTTCTTCTTCTTTTATTTAATGGCGTAAAACAGTCGTTAGTCGCTTGCCTTGCAAACACCCCTCCACCAACCCGTACTGAGCGCGCGTGGTGGAGTATGGCTCAAACTACCTCATAGTTGAGGTAAGGCCTTTGCCCAGCAGTGGGATGTTACAGGCTAACTTTACTTTTTTTATATAAAACAGCGTTTTCTTTAATCGTTAGATGGACTGTCTTAGGCCGTAGACGAGAAATTAATATTATTTATATAATTAATATTTATACCTATATAAAATGTTAGTATTTATATTTTGTTTCGTCACTTTACAAACTTAATAATATAAATTGCACTGGTAAGAGATATCTCGCAATTTTGATAAGGTCACGCAGGCTACGCTTAAAGAAAACACTTGCAAAATTCAACAGACTTGCCAATGTGTCGCTGTATAGGCATGTGCCCGGAAAGCGTAAGCCACGGAGTTCGATTCCGCGTCTGACACAATTGCTTTATAAAAGTGCAATTTATATAATCAAATCTTAGTATCATACAGTAAACTACATACGACCGTATAGACGACATACGACCAATAGTAACAGTGAGTCAGTAACTGTTATAGAACCTTTTGTATTTATTTATTTCCACCAAAAAACAAAATTCAACTAATATATTTGCCAAACAGCGTCGCAGTTTGTCGGCAATCTCAGTCTCGTTTACTTATTATAGGTATATAAATTCGACCGGAAGCATGTCGTTTATTTACTTACATACTGCATTTATGTATTATAAGCAAGCGGTGTGAGATGCGAAATGATGGTTGAATTTTACAGCATCGACCAGCAGTTTCTCGCGTCTTTACCCGTGCAAATATCAAATCATGTTGACAAATTTTGTCATTCGTAATGTTAATATAGGAAATTAGACGAAGAATAAGTACTCATTACTAACTGGACATTGAATGGACAAAACACGGCCCAACCACATCCCTTGATGGTTTGTTTGGGATGACCCATTACCGTAATCGTAAGACTCGGCGGTGGACATTTTGCGAAAGCACCGCGTAGTTTGCGTCGTATTGTTATCGCTGAAACTAATTACGATAACACTCTAATTTGTCTGATACAACCCGCGATGGTTGACCCGATGAACCAAAGATAGAGGTAATCATCTGTGTCGCTATGGCGCCGGGCTTTGTCACCGACCACCGTCTAGTCTGCTATACTTCGTCTTCAATTATTAGAGTACTGCAATCAATATTTAAAAGAACAACTAAATATGCGCCACTCTACGCTCTGTATAACGCAGCCAGTATCATGGCCTCCTTGCTGCAAGGAAATTATGTTATTTTTAAAATGTTGCATGTCTTAGATTTATTTTTTTTGCTTTATGTTTTGATTTAAAAGTAAGGAATATTCGTCCTTATGTTACGTATACCAGACAGCGATATTATGACGGGGGTGTCTCCTATAAATCCATGACTTAGGTACATAATATGTTTTTGTTTTTGACATAATAATTGCCCTTGCGGGATTCTTACCCGCGACCGTTGCAATAGAGTGTATGGAACATTTTAGTTCTGTAAGTGACCGCTAGAGACACTGTGCATTTTCCATAGACTTTATTTACGTCATCGCTACCGAGCAAAACCGCGTAAACCCATGGCAACAGTAAAGGAGCTCTAAGCCTTTATACGCAAAACCTGTCGTCAATATTGAAAAGTAAGGCTGAGTTTCATAATGTTAAATTCTCCCTGATAAAAATCATTTCTTTGTCCAACGGTCAGATAACTAGAAGATATATTGGAAGTTCACCTCTGTACAATGTGTGACTCTGCTGTAAATATTGAGTAATTAATAAAATCTATACTTAATATAGAAAACTTAAAACGCACGGATGCAGTCGCGGGGCACCGCTAGTTAGTAAATGAATCGTAACTTTTAATAAACATTTACTCGTAGTACAATCGAGTCTAATGTATTGTTAGTTAAAATCATACGTCTTGCCGTAATCTCAAGGATCACTTATCATGAATCGCAATAGAGCATTCTCTCAGTTATACAAAACATGTCGGAAAACCGTCATTATCTTATTACATTATAACTTTGTACATAAGCAGGTGTTTTAGCTTAAACGTAAGTATTTTTTAATCAGAACCCATGACCTGTAGCGAATAATCAAATCCTCACCTTACGTCGTACTAATTACCGTTATCAGATAAATTTTGAGAAACGTAATTTTCGGTCACACAAAACGCATCATGTGCGAAATGTTTATCAACGAACCAATTAACCTTTGACATAACACGTTTTTTATACGCTTAATGCAGTGCATTGATAAAGTAGATATTAAAAAGTATTTAAAGGTAAATACATATATTATGATGTTCTCCCCACAGAAAAGTGAAAGCTAAGTTCATACAACTCAAACTGTAGCAGTTAGTTTATGTACTGACTAGCGGTCTCCCGCTATTGCATCCCCCGTTGTAATTTTGCATCCTCCCCTTCCGTCGCAGTGTGATATTTTATAGGCTAAAGCCTTAACTAAGCTAAACTCTAAATAAGCTATCCATAGGCTATCCAACACAAAAAACAAATCGGTTCAGTAGTTGCTGAAATTACCGCGTTCAAACAAACAAACTCTTCAGCTTTATTATATTTGTATAGATAATTTATGTACTGATAAATTTATCTAAAGTGACCATTGGACCTTAATAGATCTGGGTACCCTACCTTTATGTAGGACATATTATAAATTAGCAGACGAACAGACCTAATTAAATATTGCTTTCAAACAGTGCTGCTAGTGACTGTAGGGTCAGCATTATAAAAATTCCAAACGCCTTAGAAAAGGGATGCACAAACTGCGGACCACTATAGCTATGTAATATTTAAAATTTCTCGCTTCGCTTGTACGCGTGTACTAGCTGTCAAAACTAAAGTTAAAAGCCGCGTTTGCTTAGTTCGCGGTTTAGTTTATGATGTTTTCAGTAGTACCTAAATAAAAATATTGACTCGCAAACTCGTAAAAGAAGAATTTCGCTTTGCTTACGGTTAATCTGTTAAAGGACCGATTTTTCAATGGTCAGATAAAACTTATCAGACTGATTAATTATAAAACGACATATTTAAAAAAATACAGGTACCTATGATTGTCGACAATTAGGTGACGTTTTTCAATTAGCCATATTGTATTTTGTTCGACGAATATTTCTTATCTGACTATTGAAAAATCAGCCCTAATTTAAATGTTGTAAACGACGGTCGAGGTTTTCAGTCAATTTACTTTTTTTTGAGGTGAATCAACACCCCGCCCGCCATTTCCTTATTATTTGCATAAATGGCCCGTGATATCAAAACGTCTGTGTATCCCTGCCTTACAACCATGGACGATGGAATTGACAAATTATTGCTCTGAACTGATATTTATGAGGTAGTATTTAGCAACTTATGATGCTGAATGTACCGCACATCGATACCAAAGTAGCTCACAGTATTAATGACTTAAGTACTGGCTAGCATTGCATAATTAAAATGAAAGGTTACAGGAAACGAAAACATTAGATTAATTGAATTATATTGATAATTCAATCATGTGAGAGAAAGAGTTAATAATCGACGCGTGCCTCTTTATTCAATACGACTTGAAACATTTACGTAATGATTAGAGATACAAAGTAAACTAAATAGCTCAAAGTTCACTTGGCGATTGTAAATAAGTAGATAGATAATAACAGACGATGGACAGTCATTTTTTTGTATAAAATAACTATATTTTGGAATCTAGCTAGACATTGAAATCATGAAATTGACGTCTTTTATGATATGTTAGAGAGGTATCATATAAATCAGTTAAATCTGTTACATTAAAAACTATTACGTATTACGTAAGCGTTTTTTTATTTGATTATTTTTTTAGCGTTTCTTTATTTGATTATTCTATTAACGATTTTTTTAAACAATACGCGTTCGATACGCTACATGACTGATATGACGAAACACATTTTTGAAATAAATATGAAGCGTTTATATCACAAACCCACACAAACACAATATTACACTTATAAATCACACGAAAAAAATACTAAGAAAGGGAAAAAAAGTGGAATTGCCAAACAAAAATGGAATTGGAATTTTTATGTTTCGGCCGAACATTTAGGTAATAAAACCCTTATTATGTTTCTTTATTGCGTCAGGAAAAATGCTCTATGCCGTCTTCTAGCCGTGACAGGCAACTGTCAAACCAATCACTGGCGATGCGGTGGGTGGTTATCAATTATCATGAAGAATCTTCGTTTCCGCACGTACCCGTACCCTAGGTTCACCAGAGGGCAACACTTGAGTGACGTATCCTGCAAATGACTTCCCTCAGTACAAAGTTCTCATATTAACTTGGTCAAACTAAACGTAGTGGTACCTCATAGCTTAATTGGTGCCAATCGTCAAAAAACTGTTACTCAGTGTAACGTAACAAAGCAATTTTTAATTATAGTAATAAACAATAGAAAAGGCGTAGAGTAAGTTTTATGAGCACTGTTCTTCTTCTTCCTTCCGGGTCACACATCTGCGCCAAGATATACCTATACTATCCTAGGTTGTCTTCTCGGGCATTTAGGCATCCTCGAGGTCTCTCTTAATCTTAGACCACCAGGTCAATTTTTTGGTCAAACCTATGCGTGTGGGGTGCCTATGGATAGGTAATTTAAAATGCAATTGAGGTTCCTAAAACCATTTTCTTTTAAAGTCTAACGTTTCATAGCTAGACACTTCCAAAGTGTTAAAATTAATAAAGTAAAACAGTTAGCGCAGTGGAATATAGTTTTACTTTATTTATATTAATGACACATAACAACAAAGAGTAACCATAGCAACCGTAGAAGGTGTCACTCCAACATTCACTCCTCTTTTTATTGGGATAACCCAATCTGACGACGCATGTCTATCAGTGCAGGCTTGTACACCGGCTTTGTAAATGGATCAGCCAGTTGCCTATCTGTAGAGACCTGCTGAATTATAACATCTCCTTCTGCTACACATTGTCTGACATAGAAATATTTCAGCTTAATGTGTTTAGTTTTTCTATGTTGTTCGTATGGAGGGTGTGCAGATAGTTTAACTGCGGACTCATTGTCAATGCATAAGACAGGCGTATTCAGATTCATTTGTAGGTTACCAAATAATCTCTTTAACCAAACGATCTCTCGGCAAGCTTCACTCGCAGCTACTATCTCGGCTTCAGTAGACGAAAGTGCAACTGACGTTTGCTTTGTACTTCGCCAGGATATTGCCGAACCAGCGAAGAGTCACAACATCCCGTAGAGCAACCACTTGCGTCGTCACCGCCGTGATCTGCATCGTTGTAGCATACAAGACGCTTTTCGCTCTTCTTGTATACAAGTCCCATATCTATAGTTTCCTTCAAATATCTTAGTATTCTTTTGACTTGCTGAATACTCTTTTTCCTAGGTTTATCCAAGGTTCTTGATACCACTCCGACTGCATAAGCAATATCAGGTCTTGTACCAACCATCAGGTAAGCTAGAGAACCAACAACTTGTCTATAGGGAAAAATAGTTGGGCTGTCTTTTTCCTCAATTTCTTTTTCAGAATCTTTTAATATTGGCGTTCCAACAACTTTGCAATCACTCATTCCATATTTTTCTAATCAGTTTCTTGTATATGCAGCCTGATGTACTTTGATAATACCATCTTTGGGTCGCTCTATTTCTAGTCCAAGAAAATAGGATGGCGGCTTCGTTGTTATTTTGAAACAGCTTTTTAGTTCATTTTCAATGAAATTTTCAGCCTCGTATTCATCTGTGGCAGCAAGTAGACCGTCATCAACGTATAGACTCAGCAAAATCTTCTTTTGTCCTCGTTCTCTTACGTATAGACAAGGATCTGCTTCACTTTGAATAAAGCCGGATTTCATTAGAAAATCGTGTATGCATTCATTCCAGCATTTTGGAGCTTGTTTTAAGCCGTAAAGGCTGCGTCTCAGTTTGCAAACACGACCAGTCCCGTCATCGAATCCCGCAGGTTGTCGCATATAAATCTCTTCTTTTACAGTTCCATATAAGAATGCTGTAGAAACATCAAATTGTTTTAGCGCCAATCCCTCATTTGCAGCGATACTTAACAGAATTCTGATTGTGCTCATTTTTGCAACTGGACTAAAGGTTTGATCGTAGTCGATGCCTTTCTTTTGAGAATAACCAATAGCTACTAAACGTGCTTTGTATTTATCAATTGAACCATCAGGGTTCCTTTTGATTTTGAATACCCATTTGCATTTCAGTGCTTTTCTGTCTTTAGGTAGTCTTGTCAACTCCCAAGTTTGGTTTTCTTGTAGTAAATTTAGTTCACTGTTCATTGCTTGAAGCCACTTGTCTTTATCAGTGCTACGTAAAACATCTTGGTAGTTTGTTGGCTCAGAAACAGAAATTGTCTGATTGATAAACTGGTCAAAATTAAACCTATTTGGAGGTTTAATCTGGCTTCGATCACGAAGTTGTCGTCCACTAGGTACTTCTAGTATTGGCGTGCTTTCGTTTTGTCGCGTCATATCAATCTCATTATCATCAGCTTCAACAAATAACTCTTCGTCGTTTTCGTGTTCTTCAATATTAACAGTCTGTGAACTTGTGGAAGGAACAGGTAGTTGGAAAGTTTTTACCTTGATTGGTGACTCGGTAAGTGTATCGGTATTATGTTTTTCTCGTAAAGGTACCTCATCAAATATGACATTTCTAGATCTTGTCAATTTTAGGGTATTTACGTCGAAAATACGATATCCTTCATCTCCATCATATCCAATAAGTATTCCTTTCTCGGCTTTTCTGTCTAACTTCCTTGACATTCTTTGTTTAGGAACTTGAACGTAGCAAAAGCTTTCTATGATTTTGAAGTGGTCTATTTTAGGTTTTCTGTTGTACCAGAGTTCATGCGGTGACTTTCCTTCAACTGGAGTTGGTCCCGTTCTATTCAGTATATAAACTGAAGCTCTAGTTATCTCAGCCCATAAGCCTTTAGGTATCTCATCATGAGCATGCATGAGTGCTCTTGTCATCTCCACAAAAGTACGGTTTTCTCTCTCAGCAGAACCGTTTTGTTCGGGTGTGTAAGGCATTGTTAACCTCTGCTTGATGCCAAAATCTCTCAAAGTATTTCGGACTTGTTCGTTATCAAACTCTCCTCCGTTATCGCTGAGTAATTCAGTTATGACGTGTCCAGAATTCTTAGCTTCAGCAAGAAAATCTTTCATGCGTGCTTGAACTTCAGACTTTTGTCGAATGAAATAAATCCAACGATATTTCGAGAAATGATCTTTGAACAAAACATAGTATCTATACTTTGATATAGAATAAGGAAATGGTCCGCATACGACTGTGCTTATTAGCTCTCCAGGTCTGGTAGCTTTAGGTCTCTGTCCGAACTTTTGTCTATGACTCTTTCCAAAAACACAGCCTTGACAGATATCATTCGAACTGGAGTCTAGTTTTATTCCGAGTTCTTGATGTATCAGTTTTGCTACATGTCTCTTATTCTGGTGTTCAAGACGTTCGTGATAAAGCTGAATTTTGTTTTCAGGTGTCATTATCTGGTTTATTTCAATCTCTACAGGAGGTGTCACTGTTCTTACATTTAGTCTGTACAGGCCACCATTTATATGACGATTACCAATTAATTTTACCTTTCCATCAACCTTTAAATAGCACGACTGAGCAGTAGATATAAATATGCTATCATTTAATGCGTCTTGTGCGGCTAGTACAGAAAATAAATTCCGCTCAATGCCTGGCACGTACCATACATTCTTGAAATATAACAATTCTTTCTGACCATTCACATTAGATTCAATCTTGACTGTACCTTTACCAATAGCTTGTAATACTTGGCCATTAGCAGTCATTATTTTATGTGGCTCATGAATGTATTCAAAACTGTCAAATATTCTCTTATTAGTGACATGATTTGTCGCTCCGTTGTCAACGTACCACGACTCATCGTCTTTGTGCTTGTAGCAGGCTTGAGTCAGACCTGTCAACGTCGTCATTGCACTGGTAGAATTATGTTTTGGGGGTCTCCCATCAGCAATCCACTTTTTGCACGATCTGACTTTGTGACATCCTTCTTAACAATAGTTGCAAACTTTGATTTTCTTCTTGCCTTGCTTCTTTAGCATTAAGAGTTCATTACTACCTTCACCTTCTTTGTCGGTTTTTTCTTTCAGTGATCTCTCGTATGCGCACAGCTGAGAAGTCAGGTTTTCTATATTATGATCGTTAATTGACATCAAGGCCCAACTTGACTTGAAGTTAAAGTATTCGTCTGGCAATGAATCCATAACTTTACATATTAACAACATGTCAGAAAGTTGACTCTTACCTTGTTTGATCAAAATCAGATTCATCTCATGCCATAAGTTCTTGGCTGTGGTCAAATGTGTCCCCATATCATGCGTAGGATCAAGTTTGTAGCCAAAGAACTTCATGCACTTCGTCATAGAAACGATCCTGTGTCACTCTTTCATAAAGCCGGTTTATTTCATCCCAAGCCTCTTTTGCTGTAGTAAAACGCATCACTTTAGACAACATCTGTTCCGTCATATTGGTGGTGAGTAGCAGAAATGCAATACTTTCGATTCGCTGGTATGCATCATAATCGATTTTAAACTTATTTATTTCTTCAGAAGTAGCGTCGGCACCTGGCTGTGTTGGCTTTGTGAGTGTTCCCTGTACCACCTCCAAGGTTCCAGTGTGGGTTTTCAGCAGCATCAACACTTGAAAGGAGATTGTGCATTGAAGTATGGAATTTCGTTTCAGATTGTATCATGATGTACCTCCATGAAACCTACCTCATTTTGTAGGGTTTTAAACGAACAATTAATTACACAAAACAATAAATCTCAAATTCACCGGATTTGTGAACTGCAGCTTCACGAAATTCATTATTTAGGTTAGGTTATTTTTGACAAATAGAATAATATGAACGAGCTCCGTATTATCGAACCTACTATAATAAATGCGATCAGATCACGCTTTACTTCGTTTCCTTCTTTGTCTACATTATTTTCTTTGATTGCACACAATATTATGATGATTCCAACACAAAATTACAATAAATGACTTGACATTTTTTTCACTCTTGGTGTTGCCCGCCACATTATTTTAAAGATTAAAATAATCGATCATCGTTTAAGGATTTTTGTAATCGAATATCATCCGAAACAATATCATTTTTTTATTAATTAATAAAGCAAATAAACTTACTGATAGGCAGACGGTGAGTATATACCGACTAAATACTCAAATTGAGTAAATACTGTTTATCTATCTGTTTTTACTGCAGAAAATACCTTAAGCAGACAGTTAATATTTCTTCGATAGTTACGTTTTAATACAAGATTTTATAATTCTTAATGCATAAACTGTGTTAAATGGATTTTCGATATTTTTTTTATGGGTCTCGGGTCCGTATTTGGGGTCTGATGATGTAGTCTGTATCTAATTAAACAATGCTGCAGCCTTATCAGCTTGGGCTCGTTCGATTCATCTTGAGACCTTAGATATCATCTCGAACCGACCAGAGTCCTTGTCAAAACCATTCAAACAAGGCCAAACTCGATGATGTTGTGCTGTTTATTGCAGAGTTCCCATGGTTACCTACCAGCACCATCATCAGACCCTGAATATGAGCTGGAGTCAATTTCAAACATATTAGCATTGTAGCTAATTCTTCATTCTTCGGTTTCTAGTGCCTTTATATCTATTATAGAGAATCGATATTCGCCAGAATCGATTAACGCCAGGGGATGGACAGATGACCGGCTTCCTCCATCCTTAAACACTGGCAACATTGGAAAAGTTGGAAAAAGTGTTTTTGGCATAGCAAGCAAGTAATAAAATGACTTCCTAATTAATTAGCAATTTTATACCCGGCGGAGTTATTGCTGGTTCTCCCTTGTTTTGTCGAACAACGTTTGATATAATTTCACTTCACAAACATTTAAAATATCTAATTTCATTTGATATAATTATTCGATTCCTATAATATTTATTTTATCTAATTTTCATTGACATAATTGTTCATGTAATATAATTTCATTTCATCGAATTTTCACTTTGCCTAATATCACATGACATAATGTTTGCTTAGCCTAATGAGTGCTTAATCTAATTTTTATTTAACCGAAACTTTATAACTGAACTTAAATAATACAAAAAAATATCGGCATGCCGCGGAAGCGCCAGAACTCCCCTCTGTTGGTGTCATCTAGGTTAGGTTAGGTTAGAACAGTGATCCGACAACGCGCGAAGGCGAGCGAGCGAAGCGAGCGTGCCGCGGCAGCGGCCGCCGAGCGCCAGAATTCTCCTTTGTTGATATCATCTAGGTTATGTAGGTTAGACTAGTGACAGTTTTTTTGTTGTTTTATCTAGTGTTAATTTGTATAATAAAAATTAAAAAAACTGTCACTGTTCTAACCTACATGACATCAACAAAGGGGAAATCTGGCGCTCGGCGGCCGCTGCCGCGGCACGCTCGCTTCGCTCGCTCGCCTTCGCGCGTTGTCGGGTCACTGTTCTAACCTAACCTAACCTACACGACACCTACAGAGGGGGGTTCTGGTGCTCGGTGGTGCTCCTTTCTTGTGATGAAAAGTATGTAAAATGATAATTATACAAAATAAGATTAGATGAAACAAAAATTAGATGAAATGATTATTAGGTCGAATGATGATTATGCCTCTTAAATGTTAGCACAAACGTTGTTATATCAAACAAATATTATCTGTTATAAAAATTATGTTAAACAAAATTATGTTAAACAACCATTATGTTAAGAGTGATTAGTAAAAGTGAAATTATATCAAACGTTTTTCGACAAAACAAGGGAGAACCGTTATTGCTTGATATTTTAAACAAGTTTTAGTAAAAAAAAAACTTAATTTTTGATACTAAATTTATTATGGTACAAAGTGAAACCATGTTTGCGCATTCTCCTTTCCAAGTTGTCCAGTTTGTTCCGTCGAACGGTCGTATGTCGAGTTTTACATTTGCAGACATATTTACTTGACATTAACCTTTGTCCTTTCAGGAAATACTGTTTCACCGAGCTTTTATGATCGATTTTATATCTCTGCTACCATAATAAAGTAAAACAGTTAGCGCAGTGGAATATAGTTTTACTTTATTTAAATTAATGACACATAACAACAAAGAGTAACCATAGCAACCGTAGAAGGTGTCACTCCAACAAAAATGAGCGTCCCCCCCCCCCATCTAACTTCTAAACTAAGTGAGTGTAAATTTTGAAAAATATTTATAAGGTAAATTAAATACTTTCAATGAAAATTAGTTTGAACGGAATCGAACGATGTTTTTTTGGGATATAGCACATTTTACACACGCTACATGACTGAATTGGCGAAACTCATTTCTGAAAGAAAGCAAAAGCGTTTAATAGTTACATCACAACACCCACAAACACAATAGTACACTTAAAAATCATACAAAAAATACCAAAAAAAGGGAAAAAATTGAGTTATTTGTGTGTTGGTTGGCTGAGAAAATAAACTCAGGTATTTTATTGATAATACTTAGATTATTAATAATTGGGATTGTAAAAAAGCATTGTCCATAGCAGTGTCATCTTAGACCATGTTAGCACAAACGTTGTTATATCAAACAAACATTATCTGTTATAAAAATTATGTTAAACAAAATTATGTTAAACAACCATTATGTTAAGAGTGATTAGAAAAAGTGAAATTATAACAAACGTTTTTCGACAAAACAAGGGAGAACCGCCTCTGGGTTCTCCCTTGTTTTGTCGAACAACGTTTGATATAATTTCACTTCACAAACATTCAAAATATCTAATTTCATTTGATATAATTATTTGATTCCTATAATATTTATTTTATCTAATTTTGATTGACATAATTGTTCATGTAAAATAATTTCATTTCATCGAATTTTCACTTTGCCTAATATCACATGACATAATGTTTGCTTGGCCTAATGAGTGCTTAATCTAATTTTTATTTAATCGAAACTTTATAATTGAACTTAAATAATACAAAAAATAATCACATTTATGCTTACGCTAATTGAGCGTCAAAAGACTTCCAGGGTGGCGATTCTTGCGTCAATCGAACTTTTTTCGTGTGTTAATTCGATTGCGAGTTTAACCGTTTTAGGTAAAAAAACAAGTAAAATATCTACGGCCAGAACTCCCCTCTGTTGATGTCATCTAGGTTAGGTTAGAACAGTGATCCGACAACGCGCGAAGGCGAGCGAGCGAAGCGAGCGTGCCGCGGTAGCGGCCGCCGAGCGCCGCTACCGCTTGTTGATGTCATCTAGGTTTTACAGATTAACACTAGATAAAAAAACAAAAAAAAACTGTCACTGTTCTAACCTACATAACCTAGATGACATCAACAAAGGGGAATTCTGGCGCTCGGCGGCCGCTGCCGCGGCACGCTCGCTTCGCTCGCTCGCCTTCGCGCGTTGTCGGATCACTGTTCTAACCTAACCTAAATGACACCAATAGAGGGGAGTTCTGGCGCTCGGCGGCCGCTCCCGCGGCACGCTCGCTTCGCTCGCTCGCCTTCGCGCGTTGTCGGAACACTGTTCTAACCTAACCTAACCTAGACGACACCAACAGAGAGGAGTTCTGGTGCTCGGTGGCGCTCCTTTTTTGTGATTAAATGCAAAATATTAAAGCTTTGTTCTACTCAAGTTGCCCTATTTGCTGTCTTTAAAATAATACTGTTAAAATCTTATAATCAAAAAAATTTATATGGGCGAACTGATAATTATACTAAATAAAAGTATGTAAAATGATAATTATATAAAATAAGTTTAGGTAAAACAAAAATTAGATGAAATGATTATTAGGTCGAATGATGATTATGCCTCTTAAATGTTAGCACAAACGTTGTTATATCAAACAAACATTATCTGTTATAAAAATTATGTTAAACAAAATTATGTTAAACAACCATTATGTTAAGAGTGATTAGAAAAAGTGAAATTATAACAAACGTTTTTCGACAAAACAAGGGAGAACCCAGCCTCTGCGGCCTCTGCCTTTGTTTTTGTTCAGGGAGGCTCAGAGCGATTTGAACGACATGTTCCTCGTCTCTTCTTTCCACATGCCCATACCATCGGAGGCGAGTTTTGGTTCATGAAAGCTATTCATACACATTTAAATGCAGTTTAGAAGTTTCCTTTAAAAATCCTTATTTCAATTACTTGCTACTGATTTGATGATCGATTATCTTTCAGTGAAAAGGAGCTTTTCTTAAATCTTGGCCATATTTATCTGTGCCCTCATTTACGCTCAAAACGATATAATTGCTTGTAGTTTCTCGAATGGCATTCCATGAGTCTTATCGTTATAAATTAACGTTTCTGGGACATAGGGATCCCGGTCTAAGAGGTCAAGGTATCGTTATGCTTACAATGTTATTGAGTAATTAATTTGTTATGTTTTCGTTAAGAAGGGACAATGACCTTTCAGGTTCAAGATAAATGAATGGATTTTAGAGATAAGGGTTAGTTAAGTCAAACGGCAAGGTAATAAAAATAGTATATTAGCATTCACACAAAGATATAATGGGCTCATTATAACCCTCAAAGTCATAACTATTTATTTTGATGTAAATTACTATTGATAAATTTTCTAATTACGCTTATTTTATTAAATAGACAACTTACTCTCAATAAAATATCCGTGTTTCAGTGTTGTTTAATCTTAAAAAATAGCTAAATCATGCACCGAAATAATTACACAATGTTTTTATTATTATTATTAAAACAAGGTTTTAATTAAAATGAACTTAAAACTAACAGGAACAACTTAAAACTAACAGGAACAACTTTAAACTTTAAGGGGTCTAAAACTAGACCCCTTACACACTGCGACTTTTAGCATCGATGCAGTCGCGCATTTTGAAAACGCGCTTCAGCATCGCGACTCACGCAATGAACAGATTTAATTTAGCATCGATGCAGTCGCGCGTTAGCATCGATGCAGAAGCGCGACTGCAACGATGCTAACGCGCGTTACTATCGATGCAGTCGCCAAAATTCAGTACATAATTTGTCAATTGCCAGCTTCTGCATTGCGACTGTATCAATGCTAACGCGCGTTAGCATCGTGCCTGCATAGATGCTAAAAGTAGCGCAGTGTGTAAAGGTTGACATTTTGCGACTGCATCGATGCTTAAAGACGCAGTGTGTAAAGGATCTTCGACGATTTTTACTTCTTACATTTTTTAAAATAAATGGAATAAAAAAAACTGTGAAAGCACCGGCAGAAGTGAAAACTTGAATATCAACGTTGTGCATTTTTTATTTTTTGGAATAGTTATTATCAATATAAAAGTACTATCATTTTTGTGATAGAATACAATAATAATAGTAATAATAATACAACAATAATAATACAATAATAATAATAATAATAATAATACAATAATAATAATAATAATATAATATTTTTATAGAATACAATATTTATTTATTGCGCTATCGTACACAAACATTACAATTTATATTATATTAAATTACATTAAAAAGTTTATCTCTCAGAAAAATCAACTAACATCCATAATTTCGCCAACCGTCTTACGGTTTTTCGATCAGCCCACGTGTCCTGACGCGAGTTTCACATTTTTCCCCCATCCCACAAAAGTGCTCAACGCCGCTAAAGAAGTTTTCACTTCAAAAATACTTACTTGAAATAAATAATAAAAAGCTTCCCTATCTTTCTGCAGATATTTTCGTCTTGTTATCTTTCTAGGGGTCATTACTTCTTCAGCCGTGTACCGCAAACTTATCTTCCCTGTTGTAAAACTGATAAAATGCTACTCGTATTATACATGGATCGCTCTTTTTAAATCGTAAACAGATGTTTCGGTTGTAAGCGAGAGATCGTTATTAAAATTATTTGTAAATCTTTGGAAATGTGTTTGCCGGTAATTGTAACCAATGTATGGCTGTTAATTATTATTTAGCCTGTTATCCAGAAACTAGTGCTTCTTTAATCAGTGTCTCGGTAACCACAGGGATATTTACTCGCATCCCAATATCGTTGTTCTTTTTTTCTATATATTTTACCGTTCAAAATGGCGCTCATGTGTACCTAAATATTTTGTAAAAAATATTTAACTTGTTGAGCAGTGATCGGTTTTTATTTAATTTTTTAAGATATTTTTGTGATTAAAAATGGGTTTTGATTTTAATAAACGACAATGGTTGACGATAATAGTAATATCAATAGCCGATTTTTGTAACGCGATCTGCGTTGCACTGCAAGCACCGTTTTATCCTCAAGAGGTAAGTTTTTATGATTAGTTTCATTTTTCTTTGACACAAAAAATATATAATTAATATTCTTCTAAAAACGTCATGTCATAAAAATTCTACATACTTATTATTCAATTTACTTTTCTAAAAATTGGTGAGGTTTGCCGGAGCGCTAGGATATTGCGGTGACCGATCACTACTCGCTATTATGTTATGATAATAGTCGGTTAGCTGCGAATATTTTGAATAAGCAGTCCCTGACCAAACGGCGGTAGAATTACCAGAATGTATCGGGAAGTCTAGTGGGATGAGCTTCTCTAATAAAAGCTGCAATATTTAGTGATGATCCTGTGTCATGGCGAGGAAACGCCGCCATCAAATATGCGTTCCCCTGGTATTGAATAGCAACAACATCAGTACTGGCAGGAGGCTGAAGATATAGTATATACAGAAACAGCTTTTGTCAAGGTAGTAAGAGGCGGGAAACTCCCCTTTAATTAACTGCGGTATGGAAGATATGAGGTAAACAACCACACTATCTTCCTAAATTTGGCGTTTTATTTATGAAAATATCGCCACCGACAAAAGCCTAGCTCGTAATGACGAGAATATTGTGCTACGAATGTGTGCTCCGTAACGCCATTCTACGATATTTCAGCTACGAAATATTATTTTTTCCTAAATAATAGCTAATGCATTTACTGGTACCTAATCTAATTACGCTTAATTAGAAAGTAGTGATTTAAAGACGATTTCTGTGTTTAATTTCGATAAGCGGCTCATGCCAATTTATTAATAATATTAATTTGGTTTAACGCGTCCGTCTGTGTCTGTCTTCTTATGGTATCTTATTAGCTCCCAAACGGATGCACCGATTTTCATAGATTTTTTTTTCGTCAAAGTTAATCTTATCCCTAATTTTCATAACCATATTTCATGAGCATCTATTCAGCCGTTTTTATATGTGATAGGGTAAGTAAAAAAGCGTCATAATCATAACATATGTGTTTGTTCAATCAACATAGCTTTACTTCGGAGTTAATAGAAGACACTTTTCAGTATTTACATAAGGGCTTTAAAGTTTGATCAATAAAGGGGATTATGTATTCTATTGTTATAAATAAATAAAAAATATTGGACACCAATCACATACATTGCTCTGATCCCAAAGTAAGTAGCTAATTGCACTTGTTATGGAAATCTATGGAAATCAGACACAATGGTGGTACCACAACACCCAGACCCGAGACAATATAGAAAATTTTGATTTCTGTATTGACCCGACCGGGAATCGAACCCGGAACCTCGGAGCGGCGACGCTTTGAAACCAGCACGTGCTTAGCCACTACACCACGGAGGTCGTTAGTGTTATGGTAGAGTCAGTATTATTTACTTTGTCAATTTGTCAGTACAAGAATAATTTGATTAATAATAATACAACTGAGACGAGGTTATGTTTTTTAAAACAGGATTCATGTATCGTTAGCGCCAGTCGTTTATAGATACGCACCTACATTAGGTAGGCAACTCAATTAAATGTATCGTCGACAGCTGCGAAGCGCCTGATAACCCCTGGGCCATGCGTACGAGATTTCGCCGGCCCTTTACCCACTTATCAGAGTATTTATCAGTTCCTCCAGTTCTTCTTTTATTCTTCTACCACGTTGACGATGACTGGGCGATAAGAATGTAATGACTGTGTTGTTAATAGGGGCCATTAACACTGGATAGCAAAGCAAAGTGCGAAAGTGGGTAGGTAGTTTGAATAGCGATATCAAACGAATAAAAAAGCTGAAATACTTATTTACTAAAGCAGATATAGAGGTACGCTATTTGACGGTAATGCGTATGCCATTCCATTGGTGAAGGTAATAGATACTGTATGCTCATAAATGCGTCAAAAAAACCACCTGTATTTATTACATAGCATGGATTATAAGTAGGTACCGGACAAAGCAAATATTTTCGTACTTTTTTAAATTTTAATTATAGCTGATTATTGTTTAAATATTAATGTTAACTAATGTTTGTATTTGTAAGAGTAATGAATAAAGACTGATTTGTAATAATTATTTTGTTGTTGTATTGTATATATTTCCTGCTATAACCTTAAGAACCTTAAGGTATCCACTTTACCCGACCTTCCCCTTCCGTGAAAGTCCACGACTTCGAAGTTTGAGTTTACTACATAACTCAAACTTCGAAGTCGTGGACTTTCACGCCTAACCTTAGAAGCCAAAATCTCTTGCACCTAGCATCTTCTTTTGTTTGAAGTGATTCCTGTTTTTGAGTCGTTTGTATGTGCATTGTCGTTTAAAAGTGGTAAGTGCGGAGGACCTCGACCACACCTAGGCTTCCTATGCCGCCAAAAACTTTTCCGCACAGTGTTTGTTTGTTGGTACTTTAAATTTTATGTAGTTTAAATTTAACATTTTTCCAGGCAGAAAGAAAAGGATGTTCCGCGACAGAATATGGACTGGTTTTCGGCGTGTTCGAGCTGATAGTGTTCCTTGTGAGCCCTTTGTATGGAGCTCACCTAAACAGGATCGGTCCCAAACTACTCTTCAATGGAGGCATCCTCACAACGGGAACATGCGCTATACTCTTCGGGTATGTAGTAGCCAGCTTATGACGATCAGCTGATGATAGTTTGTATGGAAAAGTCAAATTTTTTGGGGAGAAGGAATGCAGTTAATTTTGTTAAGCCTTGTATTTGTTTCTTAAAATATACTTGTGTAATGTTTAACAATCGTAGTGCGGACCGTTCACCCTGAGTCTTACCATAAAGCGTTACCCTTGCCGCTTATCTAATCCAATCATTCACAGTTTGCTTCTCTGTATAATTCAGCTAACATTAGCGAACAATAAATAATGGGGTGATTACGTCACATTTTGCAATGTAGGTGGCCCTAGTCTGAACGAATTTGCAAATTTTGGCCTTGCCCCGCAGCCCGCAGGGTCCTTTGCGCAAGAGTTTGGCTAAGCAAATTGCAGTTTTTGATATTAGATTGATTAAGTGAATTCATAATCCAAGAGCTAATCATTTATAATTTAATTTTTAAGTCAATCGGAAGATCGGTTTTTGAATCACTCGCGTCAATATTACGAGTGGTTTTTGTTCGAAAATCCATTGAAAGAGAACTGAAATCACGCTAAACAAAGACGTAAAATTACGCTATACATTTAAAAATTACGCTATACATTTAAAAATTACGCTATACATTTAAAATCACTGCCACACGGCTAACTAAAAGATAATGGAAATATAAGCTTTTTTCGCATCCATGCGCTGTCAAATTGCAGAGTTACAAAGAATAAAGTAACGAACAGTTGTAATACCTACATAACATGCAACATGATTCTTATAGAAGAATAATTAACTATAAACTCTATTTCCTGGTTTCAATTCAGTTTGATAAAGGCTCCAAAGTTATAGGGAATATTAAAAAGTCTCTAACGAAAAGTCTTCCCTTCCAGTCTCCTCGACAAAGTGGAAGGGCACATCCCCTTCATCACCCTGAGCTTCGTGATCCGCATAGTAGAGGCGATGGGCAACGCGGCCTTCCTCACAGCATCATTCGCCATCATCGCCAAGGAGTTTCCGAACAACGTCGCCACTATGTTTGTGAGTACGCCTGGCAGGAGTTTGAAGGCAATGTTGCTCGGATTAAAAAGCCTTATTGTAAGCTTTAAAAATTAGAAATTATATTTTGAGGCACATAATTATCAGTTATCCTAGTCTCAGAATGTCTTCTTAAACACTAAAAATACTTATAAACTGCCCAGTTTTGAAACTTTGCTATAGAGATTACCCCAATAACAAAATATGCAATTCAATACATAACTGTTAAAATTACATAATATTATATAAGTTTAATTGTTAAACTGAATGAATAATTGGATCTCAATATTAATCCTGTTATTTCAAGAATTAGTTGTTCTTTAAATCTATACTAATATTATAAAGCTGAAGAGTTTGTTTGTTTGTTTGTTTGAACGCGCTAATCTCAAAAACTACTGGCCCGATTTGAAAAATTTTTTTTTCGTTGGATAGTCCATTTATCGAGGAAGGCTTTAGGCTATATAACATAAAGATACGACTCATAAGACCACAGCAGCAATGAAAAATGTTGCGAAAACGGGAGAAAGATATTCCTTTTGAGAGCTTCTGCTGCGTACGCTGCGGAAACCGCTTAAGTTACACAAAAATTATGTATAACAGGATTGTTCAGCATTAAAAGTTCTATAATAAAGTCCGCGACAGCATATGTCTATCTTTTATGGTTGACTTACTACAACCTTTTTTATGTTCATAAATTTGTAAAAAAAATATGCATTATTTTTAGAGGTGTATTATACACACAGGTATTTATTCTTATCAAAATAAATACATTCATCATCACGAGCATTTAATTTAGAACCAAGTTGCCCTTTATATCATTTGATTTTAATAAATATCTTAGGAGCTATCACAGTTTTAACATAACTCCGCACCAAAATAATGTTCGCAGCTTAATGCGCTTGCGCTAATGCGCTAACATATTATAAAGCTGAAGAGTTTGTTTGTTGGAACGCGCTTATCTCAGGAACTGCTGGACCGATTTGAAAAAATATTTCTGTGTTGGATAGCTTATTTATCGAGAAAGGCTTTAGGATATAAAACATGACGCTGCGACGGGAGGAGAGGGAGTAAACTCAAAATGCGCGGACGAAGTCGCGGGGGACCGCTAGTTACTTTATACTTTTAAACAACAACTAAACGTTTAACCTATGGCGCTAGTATAGTGCTTTATGTAATGTTTACAGAAATTCATTTCTGATAAGTTCTGTACCGTTACCATGAGTTTACGACGGTTTCACTCGCTAGCGACGACGTAAAATAAGTCTATGGAAAATTGCACAGCGTCTCTAGCGGTCACTGACAGAACTAAAATTTTCCACACAAAAAGTGACGTCGTCGCTAGCGAGTAAAACTGTCGTCGCTATCGAGTGAACTCATGGTAAGGGTACTGCTCCTCCATTTTCAGGCATCTCTCGAAACCTTCTTCGGACTCGGTCTGATAGTGGGCCCGACACTAGGGGGAGCTCTATACGGCCTGGGCGGCTACACACTCCCATTCGCAGTGCTGGGATCAGCTCTGTTCTGTGCTGCTCTCATGAGCTGCCTAGTTCTGCCGAGAGGCAACGACGATGAGGATGTAAAGCCTACTGGAGGACGTGAGTAGCTTAACTATGGCGTTAAATAATTGACGGCAAAGCCAATAGAGACCCCGAATCAAGAAGGAGGTCTATATGGCCTTGGTGGTTACACACTTCCATTCTGCTGCTCCTAACTGCTGCGGTAAGCTCTGAACTGTGTCGCTCTTAGACCTTACACACTGCGACTTTTAGCATCGATGCATTCGCACGTTTTGAAAACGCGCTTTAGCATCGCGTCTAACGCAATGAACAGATTTATTATAGCATCGATGCAGTCGCGCGTTAGCATCGATGCAGTGGGCAAAATTCAGTACATAATTTGACAATTTCAAGTTTCTGCATCGCACTGCATCGATGCTGAAAGTAGCGCAGTGTGTAAAGGTTGACATTTTGCGACTGCATCGATGCTATCGCGCGTTAGCATCTCGACTGCATCGCTGCTAAATCTCACAGTATATTAGGGTCTTTTGTGTACTGTGTCGATGAAGACCGACGGATGTAAGTAACGAGGACTTGTTATGATTTTACCTGACTGGCGATACTCCAGACTTGTAACGCCTTATAAGGTCAAGCAGCAACTGTAATAAAAGAACTGCCTGCTAACTTGTATATTTATTTTAAGTTTAAAAGTGATAATTTGCGTCATTAAATAGATGTAGCTAAAAAGCTCTTAACTCATTTGAAGAAATACTAAAAAGTTAAAAAAAGCGTGTTGCTAGTTAATAATGAGCATGCAAAAAAAACATGCAGTTATTAGATGCACTTGATTCATAGAATAGAACACTAAAACTTCTAAAATACGTAACACAGTAATTAAACGACTATAATAATTATTTAAACTAAATACATATTTCGTTCTGTTCCAGCGACTATGATATCTCTGCTAAAAATCCCTGGTGTCTTCATCGCGGCAATAAGTATCATCTGTACTAGTATGAGCATCGGGTTTCTGCAGGCAACATTGGAGCCACATTTGAGACCGGTACAAACTTATATACCGTACTTGTAATGACAGGGACTTGTTAAGATACTCAGTTACAACTAAGAGATTTACTTTTTTAATTTGGTTTGGGTTTGCTCTTGACTCCAAACCAAGCCAAGTGCGATTAATACGAAGTCGAAAATGGATCGAGCTCGCCCAAAAGAAGCCTGTTTACTCAAACTTTAAATAGATTTAGATTGTCATCACAATCATAATCCATTTGTCGTACATTTATGTATAGCATACATTTTGCAGTCTCTTCTACACACATGGTTGATCTTTCTTGGTGGAAGAGTATATAATATTTCGTACTTAACAAAATATTGATAATTTTAAAGGGTTTTACTAAAATAATAAATATTTTTAATCAATCTGACAAAACTAAATCAATTAATAGAAGATAAGCCTTAACAAGGGTTGAGTAGGCTTCAACACCCGGTTATGCGGTTGCATGAGGCCGCATAACAAAAGAATATCTATTGTGTCTCGTTCACATACACTCGAGGGATTAAATTCCATGCACAAAAACGTAGCTACAGAAGATATGTAATAGACTGAGTAAGATATGACGATTCAGCAAAATTTAGTAAGTATATAATATGCTTCTAAAAACTAAGAATTATCCTTCCACATCTTTTTAACATCTTTTCTTTACTTCAGTTCCAGTTCTCCCCCGCGGTCCTTGGTCTGATGTTCGTGATCAACGGCGGAGTGTACGCCGGCTCGGCCCCTTGCTGGGGCTGGCTGTGCGACCGGCCCTTCTTCAAGCCGAAGTACGTCACTGCGATTGGCTGCATCTTCGTCGCGACGGGTTTCATGCTAATCGGGCCCGCACCGTTCATTGGGAGTGAGTCGTAAGTATAAATCATACTCAATACATAAGCTATCGCTGAAGAGGTACACGGTCATTGCAAAAGAGAAAAAGTTATCATCATATTCATTGAAAATGGACAGGAATCCATGGAAAGTGTCAAGAAAACCTCGCTCGGCAGTTAACGCTTATGGGTAGACAAACAACACACAAGTCAGCAATCCCTTGAACTAACTTTTCTCCACATAAAATATAAAATTTCTTCAAAAATAAACCGTCTAAGCTTGCGTGAAAACGTCTCGAATCTACTTACTGACAGACTTATACAGACTGTGGGTTAGTTACTTTCTAATATCTTATTACATTGGTTATAAAGTTGAATTTGGTCTCTAAAGCTGAATCAAATGATTTTGATGCATGTTAACGACCGCCGTTAAGACCTAAAGACTTCCTGATTTCTTTCCGAAGTGATCAAGCGTTGTCTTAATACAAAAACAAGACATGTATTAGTTTACATTTATCTATTTCTGATCATTGAAGTACTATTACTGTAATTACTGTACGTGGTAATAACAATACACTTTTGCTTGATACATAGTGTTTTATTTTTTCTTTCAGACAATTATGGATGACAGTGACGGGGTTAGTTCTACATGGGCTGGGCATGGGAAGTCAGCTGGTCGCCTCATTCTCGGATGCTCTTAGCACTGCTATGTAAGTTACTCTCTCACTATATTTATAGCTAGTGGGTAGGAAGACCAATTTTCATGATGATAGTAAATAAATAAATAAATCTTGGACACCGATCACATACTACATTCCATTGCTCAGATCCCAAAGTAAGTAGCTAATGCACTTGTGTTATGGAAATCAGAAACCGCATTGGTACTACAACACTCCGACCCAATACAATGTAGAAAGTTCTGATTTCTACCTTGACCCGACCGGGAATCGAACACGGGACCTCGGAGCGGCAACGCCTTGGAACCCAGCGTAGTTAGCCACTACACCACTTAGGTCATCTGGTCTGAAATCGGTAGTCACAATAACCAGCACCTTTCTCTGAGTCGTTTCATGTACGTCAAACTACGGTTTATATGTCAAACTAAACATGACTTTCAGAAAAAATCAAATCAAACAAGCTTTTCCAATGTCACGATGCATAATAATGATCTCTCAAAATCATCATGAATGAAAGTGTCTTCCCATACGAATCGGTCAAAAGCCGATAGGAACTTTCCACGAGACAACCGAAAGATGAGCGAAAAGAAAGTAGCAATCGATACTCCGACCAAATCACAGGGCATTATGAATTAAGAAGAGTTCAACCATCAAAAGTCGAAGCCGGACGTGACCCAATCACACTGCTGTAATACCATAAATCATGATCTCCGAAAACAAAACTGTAGTCTGCAGACTGCAAACTACAGGCCTCGGATAAATGCACTACAAATTATATATAACCTCGGTAATGGAATAATGCAAAGGAATACAGAAACACGAATGAACTTGTTTACTTTATGAACACAATTAATAATATCTTACACTTTAGAAGATAAATAAAAATAAACTAGAATTGAATAACATAGAGGAACCGAGTCCCACCCACATTTAATGCTATAAAATCTCCAAGATATTAATTCTTGCTTTATTGTGTGTAGAACTAATCTAGTTTTTAAATTTATGCGCAATTCAAATCTACTGCACATATTTCTATTGTATTAACGGTCGAATGCAAGATTGCAACTTAAAAGAAAGAGCTCTAATCGAATTATAATGAGGTTTTGCGAATTGCGTAATTTTTTGCACTTCCATCATTATAATTCTTTGCAAATTATCAAAAATAAGTCAATAGTTATGTATGGAGCATGGACGCTGACTGCAACGAATAAAATAAATGGTGAATATTGCCATTTGAAAACCTAGATGATATAAATTATTTTAGGGATAGTTCGAGATAACCTCGCCTACCAACATTTTTTTTAAAGTACAACACTTAGCTATCATTGATGGTGCATAGATAGATAGTTTTCTTAAGTACTATCTAATAAGGTGATCTCCTCAATCAATGGCTAGTGATAAAAAAACTTTATTGTGATTATATCAAAACTACCTTTTGTAAGTTACTTACAAAAGTGTTTAAACATATACGTATAAGGGTATATATTTAAAAACAAGGCGATCATAAAAGGAATATCAAAATGTGCTGAAAATTTTTCATTGAACCATTTTAATATACGTTCCATTTCTTTCAGAGCAAGTGGTCTTCCGAACTCCATAGAGACGTATGGTCTGGTGTCTGGAATGTGGACGTCCACCTTTGCCTTAGGAGCCTTCATCGGCCCAACCCTATCAGGAGTTCTCTATGATTCCATAGGCTTCCAGAGCTCAACCGTCTTCGTGTTTGTGCTGCATCTATTTGTGGTGAGTGACCAATAATTATCCATCTAGTTTTCTGCCGATCTACTCACAGCAAATCTTCGATTGTCAAATAGCTATATTATAATTTTAAAATGCCGCTGCCTATTAGGAATTCAAAACAACAGACCTATTAATAAGAAACAGATCAAATTACTCGTGTTATCAGTACTAAACAAGAAACCAATGAAAACAATCTACTTTACTTCTCATAATGGTGATAACTTGATGTCGCTTAGATCACAAAATGAACAGTCAAAAATGTTAGTTTAAAGGTAGATTTATGTTATGACAGCCATAATCGCAACAAGCATGGAAAAAAATAAAATAAAACATAAGTGAATAGCAGCAATAAATGTATCTTTCTAGATGGTGTTGGTGCTCCTATTCCTCTGGACTTGCGGCATGCCTTCCAAAATGGACGTGTCGGTGTCTGCTGGTGATCTTCTGCAGCTAGATGGCACCTTAGACGAAAGCGTTCTCATAGGAGACAAGTTTCTACCCCCGCCGGTCAGGACCAAGAGGTAACAAGAATATTAAACAGAACATTTGGAGCCAAATGGCAAAAATATTTCATGTGAAGTGGAGGTGATAAAAAAAAGAAAAGCTTCAATAACCTCAATTCTAAGTAACTATGCAGTTAGCTAAAGCTATTAAAAAAAACTAAGTTTGCTATTTTAAGTCATCTACGTGTATTTCGTTAGGTATATAAATGCTATCGATTCTGAGAAAAACTTTTGAGCTTAAAATTTTGATTAACTATGTTTTTGGTCACGACTTTATAATCGTATTATTAATTCACATATTTTTTGTTTCCAGCCGTCGCTGCGGCATCAGCATGGAGCAGTCTCGTCCTCCAGGCATGAACAGTCTCATTGCCTGCTCCAGTTACAAGAACAGACGGAGCCCTTGGACTCAAAGAACCCCACGATACAGGCCCACCTACGGTAGCCTCGACCACAGGTACAGAGGAGCCTACGCCACATGATCCCTCCGCCATATTTTCTATTATAATATCGTCTATTAAATTTTTAATATCCTTCTATTCTTCTGGTAATGGTGGTCTCTCTCATCAGTGTAAGGTCTGGTGCTCAGATGCCTTATTGTACTCTCTTTTCTTTATTCTCATTTAGTCGGTGAGATGACAATTCAGGCTTATACATGACCAACGTATCTCTTGCACAATTGACCCATCTATGTTGAGACGGGCCGCTCATAACCACAATCAGTGGGAGAGTATTTCTCTTAGCGATTATTTGAATTTTATAGTCACTTTGTTGTCACATATTGTCGATTTATTATCTGCTTCATCTACAGTTACTTCTTGATTCTTTTTCACTTCACTGCATTTGTGAAGTTAATGGTGGTGGTTTTATTCTGCTTCGGAGTAGAAGGTAAAATTTTACTCTTAAAATAAATATTATTATCCTTTGGATGTTTATATCTAACACTCGTAACAATTCACGCTCATATTCTTTCTGATGTTGTGTTTCTTGATCTTGCTGCATTTTTATGGTTCCTATTTTTCCATCGCTTACATAACATTTATTTTTGATTGCATCTTCATCATCGTCATCGTCGTCGCTGCCATCACCATCATCATTAGCCTCCGCGAATTCACTGCAGCATACAGGCCTCTCCCGAGGCTGTATACTGAGCCTGATCTAAGACTTGAATTCTTAAATCGATGTCAGCCCTTTTGTGATTGTCATAAATTCATCGTCTTGCAAAATGTTTCTCATATTCATTGTCATTATAATAAATAACATTATCTACTTTGTATATAAGCTAAATATAGTCATAATAATTATTGTTATTTCTATGGCTAACGTTAGGTTACTTTATATTATTGTACATATTAATAAAGTTAGGTATAAAAGTATTTTATGCGTTTTATTTACCAAAGTAACTTGAAGGACTTTCAGTAAATGTGAACTCAATGCTTAATTGTTAGTTTACTCTTATTGCCCATACGTTATGTAATAGAGCCCACACAATGTCGCAAGATGTTTTACGCAACTCATTTACTGAATTATTCAATACTGACTGATGCAAAGCTGTAGCACTATAGCTAAAAATAAAAGCACAAGCTGTTGAACATTATTTTTAGAATATTTTTGTATATTAAATTACTTCTGGTGTCTCAATTACATCATATAACGTGATACTGCCTGAATTCATTACGAAACCGATCAAAAATAAATCAGTAAGACTGTTAAATAAGCACTGATAACTATTAATAAATCTATCGAACTGTTAAAATGATCGACTTTCTACTAACTACAAGGTCTATTGCTGGTATGAACTACATAAATACTTTAACGCGTTTATACAATCGTCAATGTAGCCCGCACAATAAGACGTGATAGATTGTTATCGGTAGCTCAGTACGGAGGATGCATTATTTTTCGAAAGCAAGGCCGTACCTACATAGACGATATTTGTAACTTACTTCGATTCCGGGCGTTTTCTCGTGGAGATAACAGCTGATTTAAATGTGTATAAGCCTGTGAAATATTGACCGAGATAAAAGTATGATTAAGAAAAAGTTATCTCACACCCAAGCACAATCACCTACTTTGCATCGGTCTGTCTCACTTAGCTGCACCTCTTATAGAAATTGACAATAACAAATACTTACCCTATAATGCCCAGTTGCGGGTTCGATAGTTAACTCAACTGTGGTTAAATGTTGTAACCAGCGGTTTAAAATTTACTGTTGTGTATTGTGTAGAAAGTTTTTAACACATACATTGTCATATTGCATATTCTTAACGATGAGATAAGAAACCGAAAAATGCGCACGGGTGAGACGCGAACCTGCTACTTCTGGCTTCTTTAAGAAAACTGGTGTATGTTTCAAAGAAAAAATACGTTAACTCAATGTCAGAGTGGCTATTTTAATGGCCATTGGTTACTGTATTTTTTCTTCAAAACGGGCACATTCGTAAAAATTTTACCGGTATCAACGATATTTAACCATAAGTTAACCATCGTTTACCCATCTGGGCCTTACTTAATGTGGTGCTGGTACCTATTCAGCAAACTTAATACATGTCCTTAGAATCACGCTTTTCTTTGAATTCATAGTGTTATTAGATAATTACAACAGGATTTATTTACTGCTAATCAGTCGGATTTCTTGCTAAATAAAGTTATGCACTTTTAAGATCGCAAAAAATCCTAAGCATACATTAATTGCAGTACTTATAAGGTGTCGCTGTGGGCGGACCGAATATGGAATCGAACCTTGTACGGAGTATCGAACGGTGGTTCTCACATCCACTAAGCTACTGCTCTCAATCGCTGGCAATTAGACTATATTACTCACTCACGATATTTGTTTAACAGTATTAAGTATTATATTATGTCGAAAATTTATATATAAACATAAGCTCGAATTATTAACTTAAGTCTTTAGTGTTCCATAACTTTAGTCTATAAGTATGATGTAGCTATACCCTTGCAGGGTGCATGTGTAGCACTTTATTCCTTACTACCATCTGTATATATATCTACACACATGTAATGCTAATAAATATGATTTGATTTGATTTGTATTGTGTGACGTGTCATGTTGTAGAAGGCAAACAGGTACTGGAATTGTCCCTTTTATAGTACCTACCTGCCAATTAATGTGTTGTTTTCGTCCAATGCCTAATCGAGATAAAAACCTGCAGAATAACCTGAATATTGTCAATAGCCAAAATTTGTGTTTACCGTCAGGATATAACTTTGCGGTAATATATAAATAAGAGTCGATTTTACTAACGTCTGATAGGACTTATCAAACCGAATAAGTATAAAACGACCGATCTTAAAATGACATTTACGTAAATGATTGCTGACAAGGTGATGTTTTTGAATTAGGCGATTGGTATTGTATTCTACGAATATTCCTTATCCGACATTGGTAAAATAAACTCTTAGGCGTTAGGACATCACATAACTACTGAGTATTACAATACCAGTATAACCTAAGCATTTCTGATCTTTGCCATAACGTAAAAAAACCTAAGTAGCCAGCATTTCTATCACAGGTCAAATGCTTCATCTATATAAGGGCAAGGTTTAGAGGAAAATCTCGACATTGATATTATAAAATGCATATTGGATGCTATTATTCTATTTATAATAAACAAGTGAGGCCGAATCTCGAGAGATCCTCAGTCAAATGTGCCTCTGACCTTTGACCCGCTTTCGGAATGCAACCTTTGCTCAAGCAAAATACTGGTTACCCTATAGATATAAAAGCAAGAGACTGGAATGCTGGAGATGTTCACCATTAAGGTAGCAAATAATCAAATTATTATAAATTTGTCTCTGATCATAAAAACACAGATTCAAAAGTCTTGTTTACATCAGAACATTAAAAACAGAAAGTATCTTAAAGAGGTCTCCATAAAATTATGACGACTTTTCATTTCTTGGGCCCAACTAGGAGGCCACTTCTCGTGGCGGCAATCGAACTATTTTCGTGTGGTAATTTGTTTACGATTTAACGCGTTTCACCTAAAAAATCAAGTAAAATATCTATAAGTTAAAAATATAGCACGAATAAAAACTTAATACGTAGAAATCATGACCCTGACACATCAAAAACAATTTGTTCTTCGACAAAGAAAATATTCGATCGGTGAACTTTTTTTTTGTATACGAATTGCACGAGAAATGCCCCCTAGGTCTTTGAATACGAAGTTCCGAAAAACGTCACGTCACTTCTTAGAACTTACTTTTTTATGTTCCACAGTTCCTCTCCCTTCTCAGGTTCCTCTCTTTCTCCGCACTGGTATGAATTACGGGTATGATTGATATGCCGGTAGGTTGCTAATCGTGTAAAATAAAGCGCTGTTATTAAGATTTTAGACAAAATCTAAAACTCATCCTACTTAGTCATAGATCATTCACATTGAAGTCCCTGACCTTTGGGTGCAATTAAGCAAGCAACATGACGCACTTAAAAAAAACAATATTTAGGTTTGGTTTTTGCTGAAAAATTGTGTGACATAAGTATTTTTATGTAATGTGTTTTTAAGCGCATTCACATATTTTTTGTGAACATGCTGGCTGATAACCTTTAACCTGTAAGCAATTAATAAGGGATTTGGTTCATTTTTCACATTTCGTTAAGTATTTTTTATAAAATAAAATAATTATCGTAGTTTCGTCTATGTATAATTGTAAAATAAATATTTAAGTAGCAATTAATCGTCTTTTAAAACAGTTATTTAGTTAAAATATATTTATTGATTTTGCATTTGATATTTTTAACGTCCTGTGAAATAATAAGTAATTAATTTGACTCGGAATCGCTTGCTTCTATTCCCCGGAAAACCAGTGGCGCCTCTAGTGGCCAAAAGCCGAAGCTTTAAAAAACGTAGTGGGGGTAGACGGGCGAGAAGTGAGCGACGCCGAAGGCAGTCAGTCTACGCTAAGCTTCAGAGCACTCAAAACCTCTTAACTAAACTCTGTCACTGTTTATAATTAAAGTGTTATTGTAATAAGTGTTATTTAATTGGAATAAAGGTGATATTCTAAAGGATCATAGTTTCAATCAATACATCGGCCCTCTCTGACTTGAGTAAATTATCAAGTCAGAAGTGGGATAACACGCGAGAAAAGGTACGTAATTAAACACCTGACCGTTATTTGAAGCTTAAACATATAATGAGATAGGCCTATCTGTTTTCCGCACGTCTTACCTCTCTGTCTACCCTAGTAGCCCCCTCTCGTTCGCACACTTTCCCACACTCCGCCACCAGCGCGGCCGCTCGGCTCGCTCTCGTCATTGGCGTCCTGTTTTCCGCTGCGCACGGTCGTGCTTAGGACTCAGTAAAATAATTTTGCAACTTCATTTCATTTTTCATACCGTTCCTGTTCCACGTAAGTGTTGAAAAGCTTTTCTTACCTTTATCTTTAAAAATTTTATACAAACGGTGTTACCGTTCGGTACTTTTATGTACGTAAGTTTTTAGTAACCACCTACATATCTTTCATGTTGGTTTATATTGCGATTGTTTTGTGAATAATTTTGTGTGGTTTTCTACCCTACATTTTTCAGCTCGCGAAAACATGGAAAGTGACGAAAGTGTTTCAAAGCTGGCCTCAACAGCCCCATATGCTAGTGCTCCCGCTAATAGTACCAATAAAAAACGATCGACTATTCGTCACAGTCGCGAACTAGGTCTCGTTCGTCGAGTAGTGACTCATCTACCTCCTCTAGTAGCTCGAGTTCGTCGTCTTCGGACTCGACTCCTCGAAAATCCGCGTCGCGTCACAGCAACAAAAAAAGGGGGGGCAAACGCAGGCATCGGCGACGGGATTCTCGGAAATTTCGTAAATTAACACGTCAGGTAGATGAACTTCGAAATCAATTAACTTTTTGCAATAATAATTCTGTGCCTTGTTCCGCTGTACACTTTAACGAGAATCTAGTTGACGGAAATGTTAGTGGCGAACTTTACGAAGATTCGATTACAAATTCGGTCGAGGTGCCGGCACCTGTTACTCAGTCAGATTTTACTTTTGAAATTGAGACGAAATTGAAAGTACCTAGTATTCCAAAGACCCCGCAGGAGTTTCTTCAGACGTTAAAGGATTTGCAACATTTGGATAGCAGTGATTGGTGCGAAGTTCGTTATGCGGAAACCCAAAAACTTTATAATTTTACCCCCGGTTTTGTCGATTTGGAGATGAATGAAGAAATCAAGGCGTATGATTCGTTACGCCATCTTGCTCACGCTGACAAGGCTTTCGCTGCCTTATCGTTCTGCATTCTTAAACAGCGCGAAGCTTTTCAAACTGCCGTCAGAAGTTTTTTACAGTGGGTGCATGGTTCGGATTTATCTTACGAAGGTATAAACGAAAAAGTTAATGAGCTATTTATGAAGGGCGATTTTTATAAAGTTTCTTCCGACCTATTACAATTAACCTGCGGTCACCGAGCGGAAGTAATTCAAATGAGAAGGGATGGAATTACGAACCACGTGCGAGATCCCCTTGTCAAGGCCGCTTTACGTAAGATCCCTCCGTCGTGTCAGCACGTGTTTAATGCGGAGTCACTAGCCACAGCACTAGAGAAGGCAGGTGGTGTTCGAAAAGCCTTCTTGCCTTTACAAAAGCCGGGCAGTACTGCTTCCGTTTCGCAAACGGGTCAAAGCAAGCCCGCACGCCACCCCTCGCAGGGGCAGGCTTTACGTAACGTACCCTCGCAGGGTACTGCTCATGGATGTTGTGCGCCTGCGCATATTCCCCATGGTTACAATCAACCCTCGCAGGGTTGCTACAATGCCCGACCCTCGCAGGGTTATGGGTCTAATCAAAGCGATAATCGCCTATCATACTCTGGCGGCTCAAGAGGTTCCTTTCGAGGCAGAGGAGGTCAGCAAGGCTACAGGCAGCAAGACAGCAAGAATAGCCGCAAGCGAGCCGCATCCCCCTCTGGGAATTACAACCGGAACAAAAAACGTAAGTATTGACTATCAATCCCGAACATTCAGAGCGGGTCGTCTGGCCTTGTTTCACCGTCGGTGGAAGGAACTGGGCGCCCCGAGTTATTTGTTAAAGATAATAAAAGGGTATCGCATACCCTTTTCACATCGACCGCCACTTGTAGTACCTCTATTAAGCGGAAGTCAGTTCAGCACGGTCCCATCAGATGCAATGACGTCCGTAATCACCCAAATGCAACACCAGGGTGTATTAGATGTTGTCAAAGTTTCGCCAAGTTTTGTGTCCACAATGTTTCTTGTGCCAAAGGGCGACGAGTCGCACCGACCCATCTTCAACCTAGCAGCATTAAACAATTACGTAATCACCGACAGGTTCAGATTAATAAATGTTTATCGGGTCCCAGACTTCCTTCAACCAAACGATTGGATGTGCAAAATAGATCTGTCACAGGCCTATTTTCACCTACCCGTAGCTCCATCCCACAGACGGTTCCTACGTCTAATCTACAAAGGAAATTTAATGGAAATGACGTGTCTTCCATTCGGTCTATGCACGGCCCCCAAGGTATTTGCCTCCCTGTCCAATTGGGTAGCTCAGACACTAAGGGATCAAGGGATTCGAATTATCGTCTTTTTGGACGACTATCTGGTTGTGCATCAAAACCCACAAATTTTACAGACTCATGTCCAAATCACAGTAGAGAGGTTGCAGTATCTAGGTTGGTTGGTGAATTTCGAAAAGTCCATACTCACACCTTGTCAATGCCTAGTCTACTTGGGTGTTCAGTGGGACACTCTATTCAACGAAAAGTCTCTTCCACAGAAAAAGTGCCTGAATCTAATTTCCAAGATATCGACAGCCCTAGAAGAGAGAGCTCTCGATTTGAAGGCCTTACAAAGCCTAGTGGGTCTATTAAACTTTGCAAGTTTTGTTGTGACAAGGGGCAGGCTTCACTTTCGAGCACTCCTCTCTTTCCTGAACACGGTCGCCAAGATGCCAGTTGCCAAACAGTTCATGATTCCGGTTCAGGCCCGGAAAGAGTTAACTTGGTGGTTACAGAACTACCCTTCTCCGTCTCCGATTCACTTCGCACCTCCAACGCATTTCCTAGCGACCGATGCCTCAGACTTAGCTTGGGGAGCGCAACTAGACGACCGTTCGTTCATGGGACCGTGGAACGAACAAGAACAACCGTTACATTGCAACCAGAAGGAACTTCTAGCATTACTCAAGATATTACAGGACCAGGGTCAGTATCTGCGTCAATCCACGGTCTTATGGCAGTGCGACAACAGAACAGCTGTGGCTTTCATTCGCAAAGAAGGCGGCACAAAGTCAGTAGCTCTCTTGGACTTGACAATAGATATTTTCGAGGTTTTAGATCATTATCAAATTCACCTAGCAGCTCATCACATTCCCGGCAGATTCAACTCCCACGCAGATCATCTGTCTCGCTACCGATCTCCCCCAGAATGGCACCTTTTGCCTGTGTGCACAGACCTGATTTTCAACAGATTCGGGGTTCCAGTAATAGACTTGTTTGCGTCGGAAGATGCGCATGTGGTGGCCAACTATGTGTCTCTGGACCAGAACGACGACCAAGCCTTATTCCACGACGCCTTTTCCCAGACTTGGAATTACCACCTAGCGTGGATATTTCCTCCTCCATATTTGATCCCCAAGGTCCTTACCCATCTCAATTCGGCCAAGGGCCTCTTTCTTTTAGTTGTGCCACGGTGGGAACGGGTTTTTTGGAGAGCCGATCTAAAATCCCGAGCGCTAGCTGCTCCTTTCACAATCAGGCATCTGCACCGCTTTCTAGTAGACGTCTCGACGGGCCTTCCACCTCCGAAAGTTCAGGAAATGACGCTAGAAGTATGGAAATGTGGGGGTGGTCTCACAACCTAAATGATTGGGACAGTTCTCAACTGGACCTACTTTCATCATCTTGGCGTCCCTCTACACGTAATACATACAAAGTCGCATGGCAAAGATGGCTAGAATGGTGTAAAAAAGAAAAAGCTGATCCATGTGGCCCAACCGGTTCAATTCTAGCAAGATTTTTAGCCGATTTATATTTAAAAGAAAACCTGTCATACAATACCATACTGCTACACAAATCAGTGGTGTCTACGCTCTGTAATACCGAAATATCCGGAGTCTTAAGTGCTCATGTTCTGGTTAAGCATGTTATGAAATCCATTGCATTAAAGAAGCCTGTGCCTCATAAGAACACTATTTGGGATGTCAACGTACTCATTTCTTTTTTGACTGCATATGAAGTTAACGAAAATAACTGTTTTGCTACCGCCAGACACACTGCTATGTTGCTGCTTTTAGTTTCTGGTAGACGTATCCATGACTTGACCCTTCTAGCAGTCAATCAAGAGCATTATATTGACAATACTGACCATATTATTCTGTGGCCTAAGTTTGGTTCTAAAACTGACCGTTCTGATTTCAGGCAATCGGGCTGGAAATTACTAAAAAATGAGAATACAAGAAACCTCGACCCAGTGTTTTGGGTGAAGCAATGTATCAAATTGTTTAATCAAAAGCGTGATTCCTCAAATGATTATTCATTGTTTATTAACTTAAGAGGTGATCATAAGCCAGCATCGCGTACTATAATTGCGGGTTGGGTAAAATCTCTCCTATCAGAGGCTGGTATTGTCGCAGCTCCCGGTAGCGTCCGCTCAGCGGTCGCCTCCAGAAGTTGGGCCGATAATGTCTCGGTTGATGAAATTTTATCACGAGGTAATTGGAGGTCGGGTGACACATTCCGCCGCTTCTATAGGCGTGAGGTCGTCCAGGCCCCTGTTAGCTCTGGGATGTCAAATTGTTTCCACCCAATTTAAATGAAACGGAGAAGGAGTTAAAATACATTTTGTTCGTTTTTTATAGATAATTATGTTTTCTATGTACATATATAAGTTGATTGAATAAATTTACTTAGTTGCGCACACTTATAATTTTAGTGTTATTTGCTTAATTATAAACATTTACTTCTGTAACCTTCATTGTTACCTTAACGCCTTCGGCGTGAAGATGTGCAGCATACCTTCACATTGGCGTCCTCCTCCACCAGGCGATAACAAACAGGTCTCATTATATGTTTAAGCTTCAAATAACGGTCAGGTGTTTAATAAGAGCGTTTTACCTTACAATAAAACGCTTATTAAATACCTACCTTATTTGAAGCTTAACTTTTACCCTCTGCCTGGTATAATTCGACACAATGACGAGAGCGAGCCGAGCGGCCGCGCTGGTGGCGGAGTGTGGGAAAGTGTGCGAACGAGAGGGGGCTACTAGGGTAGACAGAGAGGTAAGACGTGCGGAAAACAGATAGGCCTATCTCATTATATGTTTAAGCTTCAAATAAGGTAGGTATTTAATAAGCGTTTTATTGTAAGGTAAAACGCTCTTATTAGATTTGACAAAATCATATTCTTTAGTATTTAATTACTATTATAATTTAAAACTGCATGCACACACGATTTGGTTAGGTGATGTGTAGCAACACAATGCCAGGGCTACTCTCTGGTTGTGTTCGCTGCACATCTAGCGATAGTTAATGCATGCAAATACTTACTTGTTTAGGGTGTAGTGACGCAATGCCAGGGCTACTCTCTGGTTGTGTTCGCTGCACATTTAGCGATAGTTAATGCATGCAAATACTTACTTGTGTAGGGTGTAGTGACGCAATGCCAGGGCTACTCTCTGGTTGTGTTCACTGCACATTTAGCGATAGTTAGTGCATGCAAATACTTACTTGTTTAGAGTGTAGTGACGCAATGCCAGGGCTACTCTCTGGTTGTGTTCACTGCACATTTAGCGATAGTTAGTGCATGCAAATACTTACTTGTTTAGAGTGTAGTGACGCAATGCCAGGGCTACTCTCTGGTTGTGTTCACTGCACATTTAGCGATAGCTAGTGCATGCAAATAAATACTTATTTAGGGTGTAGTGACGAAATGCCAGGGCTACTCTCTGGTTGTGTTCACTGCACATTTAGCGATAGCTAGTGCATGCAAATAAATACTTATTTAGGGTGTAGTGACGCAATGCCAGGGCTACTCTCTGGTTGTGTTCACTGCACATTTAGCGATAGCTAGTGCATGCAAATAAATACTTATTTAGGGTGTAGTGACGCAATGCCAGGGCTACTCTCTGGTTGTGTTCGCTGCACATTTAGCGATAGTTAGTGCATGCAAATACTTACTGTTTAGGGTGTAGTGACGCAATGCCAGGGCTACTCTCTGGTTGTGTTCGCTGCACATTTAGCGATAGCTAGTGCATGAAATACCTGTTTAGTTTAGCAATGTGGTAAAACTATGACAAGGATACTCTCTGCTTGTGTCACACATTTATTTGTTATTAATGCATGCTTACTCGGCTGACATTAATAAGAGTAATGAATAATAGCAAACGGAGTATGAGTAGTCCATAAAATACACTAGCGGTCCCCCGCGACTTAGCTTGCTCGTCCACGCGTTTTAGCTTGCTCATTAACTAATAAGTTATCCAACGCAATTTTTTTTTTTTTTTTGTAAAATCGGTCTAATGATTCCTGAGATTGGTGCGTTTAAACAAACAAACTCTTCAGCTTGTGTAGATTTTAATATCTCTTCGTAGCCTATTCTTTATCTCCTTTTTTCCTGTCAGATGAGCTTGCAATTAATTAGCTACCTCGTGAACATTTGATGGCCTTAGTCTTTGCTTTCAGTGGATTAAAACATGGACGACGAGGAAATGGCGCCACCACTGGAAGATGGCGCTACGTCACCTGTTCTACCTACTGCTGGTGCTACTCGTGGACGTGCTAGGATTAGATGCCATCGCAGCAGAGTACTACGTACACCATCGCGGGACAAGGACCGAAGAAGACATCACCAACACTCTGGAAGAGAGTCATCGCGTCGAAGCCGGTCCAGAAGTTCAAACCGTCCTCCGCGCTCCCGTCATGAAGAGGAACAAGACCGCCGCGCGAATTGTCGAAGCTTGCGTCACCACAGCAGTTCAAGGGACCACGGCCGCGACGGTGACTTGACGGGGCGAAACTTAAGAGAGGATACTACACGTGAGTTTATGTCCCAATTTTCCAAACTGATCAGTAGTTTATCAGTACCTAACCCAAGTACCTCAAGTAATAGGGAAAACTTCTCCAATACTAACGTCATACCAGAGTTTGACCCTTCATTGAAGAATCAGAGTATCAATAATTGGCTTACTAAGGTTAATGAATGTGCGGTATTGTATGGGTGGACTGAGCGACAGATTGTACATTATGCCCTTCCTAAGCTAGTGGGCGTAGCCAAAAAGTGGTACGAGGGATTACCATCGTTATTGTTTTCCTGGGAAGAGTGGCAAACCAAACTTAGATCAGCTTTCCCTGCGGAAGAAAACTATGGCCAGATGTTGACAGATATGCTTACTAAGCGAGCTAAGTTTGGAGAATCACTTGAGGAATATTTTTATGAAAAAGTTGCTCTTCTAAACCGTTGTGACATTTTTGGTAAAAGAGCAGTAGAATGTATTTTGCATGGGATAGACGATAGGTCTGTACGCTTGGGGGCGGAAGCAGCTCAGTTTAATGACCCAGATAAGTTGTTGGCGTATTTAAGAAATGCTAAATCTGGAATGCATAGGAATTCTAATTTTAATAGTAGAAAACCACGCGAACAAAAGCTAAATAGTTCCTCTAGTACAACACAATATCGATCAAACCCGAATATTCGCTGTTATAATTGTAAACAGGATGGGCATCCTCTATCTAAATGTCCTAAACCACTTAAAAAATGCGCTAACTGCTCCCTTGTTGGGCACACTGAGTCGGAATGTTTTCGTAATAAAGTAGGGATCAATAAAGTACAAACTAATGACGAGAAAAAAACCGTTTTAACTATCGGTGACTCTAGCAAAATTGCACATTCAAATAAATACGTCCAAAAGGTTAAAGTAAACGGTCATAATACAACATGTTTTATCGATCTAGGTAGTGAATTGACGTTAATTCAGGAGAGCGAGTCTAAGAAGATTTTCAGTAAAATTGATAGCCATATGAGTCATCCAATGGTAGGGTTTGGCGGAGCGGTCGTTAATTCCTTAGGGTCTTGTATGGCAGAGGTTCAGATTCAAAATCTTAGAGCAACGGTAGCGTGCGTAATAGTACCTGATCATTTTCTCAAATACCCCTTGTTGATTGGTCAGACTCTCACTGAACAACCACATGTACAGATTCTCAAAACAGAAAAGGAGTTAATATTTCGGACAAATTATGATGTAGAAAATAATGTCCCGAAACCTTTACAACTGCGTACAACTAGTGATGTCACGGTTAAGGGGGTAGGTTTATTAGAAGTTAATTGCGGTTCTCAGTTCAGCGGGGATGTGTATGTCCGTAGCTGTTACCGGGGACAACCTGGCAAAGAATACCAGATTGAGGAAGGCATATATACTTTGAAGGATGGAATTGGTGAAATTTTAATCAGCCCATTAAGTCAGAGGCCAATCACGTTTAAGAGTAATGAACTTATTGCGCGAGTAGAAATAGTCTTAGAATCCTTTGGGCTTTATGAAGTAAATAGAATTGAAACATCAAAACCGTTCGAACCACTTACTCTGAATGATTTAAACGTGGGCAACATTTCAGAAGACAATAAACTTAGACTCTTAAGTTTAGTTAATTCATATCGAGATTGTTTTGCTACATCGTTAACGGAGATTGGTTGTACGGACTTAGAAAAGATGAATATTGATCTTAGTGATGATCAACCAATTGTGTACCGACCATATAGATTATCACAAACCGAGCGGCAGGAGGTTCAAGCTATGGTAGACGAATTGAATAGTACGGGAATAATTAGAGAATCAAGTTCACCATACGCTAGCCCAATTATACTTGTTCGAAAAAAGACTGGTGATAAACGGTTATGTATCGATTATAGAGCGTTAAACAGAAAAACTATTAAGCAACATTATCCCCTCCCTTGTATGGAGGACCAAATGAATAGATTGTCAGGTAATGCATTTTATTCAACTCTAGACTTGGCTAGCGGGTATTACCAAGTGGAGTTAACAGAGGAGGCAAAACCAAAAACTGCATTTGTAACCCCTGACGGTCAATGGGAGTTTAATAGAATGCCATTTGGGCTAGCTAACGCACCTGCAGTATTTCAAAGAACAATTAATAAGGCCTTGGGTTCGCTGCGTTTTGATACTGCGGTAGCTTATATGGATGATGTTTTAGTACCATCCAAAACTGTAGAAGAAGGTTTACAAAAGCTCGAATTAATTCTACAAAAATTACGTCTGTATAAGCTCACCTTAAAGCCCAGAAAATGTTATTTCTTCCAAACATCAGTAGACTTTCTCGGATTCGAAGTGTCTGCAAATGGTATAAAGCCAGGGGAAAAGAAAATTCAGGCCGTTCAGTCTTTTCCCACACCAAAAAATATTCACAATGTAAGACAGTTTTTAGGATTGGCCAGTTTCTTTAGAAAATTTATCAAAAATTTTGCGACGATTGCTAGACCTCTTACAACTTTACTAAAAAACAACGTTCAGTGGTCCTGGGATAAGGAACAACAGGAAGCATTTAACGAACTTAAGGATAGACTTGTCTCAAGGCCCATTTTGGCACTGTATGACCCATCACGTTTGACCGAATTGCACACGGATGCGAGTAAATGGGGTATTGGTGGTATTTTGCTTCAGGGACAGGACAATGGTGATCTTAAACCAGTAGCCTATTTTAGTCGTCAGACTTCACCAATCGAGCAACACTTCTCTTCATATGAGTTAGAGACTCTAGCCGTAGCATCCTCTCTTGCGAAATTTCGACCCTATTTATTTGGCATGCCATTCACAATTGTAACTGATTGTAATTCTCTGCGCGCAACATTCATGAAAAGATATATGATTCCAAGAGTTGCTCGTTGGTGGAGTTTAATACAAGAGTTCGATTGTGAAGTTAAATACAAGTCAGGGAAAGGGATGTGTCACGTCGATGCCTTAAGTCGGAATCCGGATTGTGCTGAAAGTATAGACGATAGTGTGGATTTTCCAGTGGTATTTCAGATTACAAACGACTGGCTTAAGACCGTTCAGTTAGCCGATAGTGAAGTGGAACGTATTAAAAGTATTCTTATAGATTCGGAAAGTAATAACATCGCGGACATTAAACAAAATTTTGTATTAAAAAATAACAACGTTTATAAAGTAACTGACAATGGGCCCAAATGGTTGGTACCGAAGGGGGTTCGCTGGCATATATTAAAAGCTTGTCATGATGACATTGGTCATTTTTCTGTAGATAAAACTATTGACAAAATTAAAGAAACATATTGGTTCCCAAAAATGAAAAAGTTCGTCAAGAAATATGTAGAATCATGCCTAGAATGTGCTCTTAGCAAAACTCCAGCTGGGAAGAAGTCCGGGTACTTACACCCCATTCCTAAGGTTTCAAAACCGTTTCACACCCTTCATGCCGACCACTTAGGTCCATTCAATGCAAGTAAGCGCAGAAACAAGTATTTACTCGTCATTATAGATGCTTACAGTAAATTTGTTATTCTTAAACCGGTCAAAAATACAAAAGCGTCTACAACAATTCAAGTATTCAAGGAGTACTTCGCTACTTTTGCATGTCCCGTTAGGCTTATTACCGATAGGTACTCCTCGTTTACTGGCAAGAAATTCACAGCCTTCCTAAAAGAGGTGGGAGTCAAGCACGTTATGAATGCGGTTGCTACCCCACGAGCCAACGGGCAAGTGGAAAGGTACAACCGCACCATCCTAGATTCCTTGACAGCAATGAACTGTGGGCGTGATGAATCTGATTGGGACAGTAAGGTTTTGGATGTTCAATGGGGCCTAAATAATACAACAAATAAAGGAATAGGACGTACCCCTGCGGAGGTATTATACGGACTAAATTTAACTAGTATGGCTGAAGGAAAGATTCGATCATCTGTTAATAATGAGGAACAATCTGATTTAAACACACATTTAAACGAAATAAGGTCTGAGGTAAATGATCACATAAGTAAAACTCAACAGGCCCAAAAACACAGGTTTGACAAGTCCAGGTGCGCACCACGAACTTTTAAAGTAGGAGATCTTGTAAGAGTAGAAAGGTCAATTTTGTGCCCGGGTAAAAGTAGGAAACTTATAGCTAAATGTTTAGGTCCATACAAAATTGTAGAAGTATTGAGTAATGACAGATATACAGTAGAGGATACTCCTATTACTAAACGCAAGGGTAAGGCGGCGTATAGAGGTGTTCACCCTGTAGAAAGAATACATCCATGGTTAAATTTTAAAAGGACTTATGATAGTGAAGACGAAGTAGAAAATTTGATAGGTAGTGAATGCGATAAGAATGATGAGAATAGTAACATGGATATAGATGAAAGCGAGTAGTTATATAAAGCTGTAGGTATTCTATTTAAATGATACACTTGAGACAAAGGTACTTAGGTGTAGTTTGGATCAATGGATGGAAGGATGAATTGGGATATAAAATTAAAAATGGATATTGGAAGGATGATAATCAATTTTCTGGAAGGATGATAATCAAATTTTTGGAAGGATGTTAATCAGATTTTTGGAAGGATGATAATCATTTTTTTTTACAGGAGGAAGTTAATCGGTTGATGTTTAAAGTTTAAAATGTTTTGATTCACATGAATTATGATATATTGAGGATATATTATCTGATGAATATGAACTTTCTTTATACAATTGTATAATCCTGTATAATTTACTAATCTTATTAAAAAAATATTGTATTATAATATTGTACAATTATGTACATCAAGTATTGAGCTATAATTATAATATTTAAGAAATAAATGTGTAGTGAGAGGTGTTATAATAAGTGTTATGGATTTATGATGTTATGCATGGAATGAGTTTAAGTCAATATTTGAGTTATTTTTCCATTTTCGTAATACACAATTATATCACGAGGACGTGAATGTAAGTCAGGATGGACGAATATGTAAGCAATTAATAAGGGATTTGGTTCATTTTTCACATTTCGTTAAGTATTTTTTATAAAATAAAATAATTATCGTAGTTTCGTCTATGTATAATTGTAAAATAAATATTTAAGTAGCAATTAATCGTCTTTTAAAACAGTTATTTAGTTAAAATATATTTATTGATTTTGCATTTGATATTTTTAACGTCCTGTGAAATAATAAGTAATTAATTTGACTCGGAATCGCTTGCTTCTATTCCCCGGAAAACCAGTGGCGCCTCTAGTGGCCAAAAGCCGAAGCTTTAAAAAACGTAGTGGGGGTAGACGGGCGAGAAGTGAGCGACGCCGAAGGCAGTCAGTCTACGCTAAGCTTCAGAGCACTTAAAACCTCTTAACTAAACTCTGTCACTGTTTATAATTAAAGTGTTATTGTAATAAGTGTTATTTAATTGGAATAAAAGTGATATTCTAAAGGATCATAGTTTCAATCAATACATCGGCCCTCTCTGACTTGAGTAAATTATCAAACCATTAAAAAACGTACATGTATTTAAATCCTAACGAGGACTTATCAAACAAAAACGAAAGAGTAGCTTGAAAACATACATATATTTAACAAAATCAAAAGTTGGCTTTACTTTGGACATATTCTGAAGCAATTTCTGTCATTTCGCCTAGTCAATTTCAATTTTCTGATTTTCTGCTGCATCAAATGTCCTTTTAACTATCGTAGCTATATAATTAATAAATCTTAAAAAAAGTTTATAATTTTTCAAGCTTCATTCAAAAATTATTTTCAATCAATAAATACACGAAAACACCAATTTTGTCTGAGCATTTTTCGAGCGCCACCTGGTGGTTTTACAGGGAATTGTGTCGAGACTACTTTAACTTATAACTTTTGTTGTTATTATAACAATAAAAGTTATAAGTGTATAGAAAACAAAAGTTTCACGTGTGAATAATATAGGATGAATTAGAAGGAGAGGACCTTTAAACCCTTTTTTTCCCTTTTTTCAAGTCTTGTTTTTTTTACTTTCAACGATACGTGCACGTATTAGTATTGCTTACCTCACCGATATACTTATCAAGTTAGGTAGGTTAGTTAAAGTTGTTTATGCGGGACCCGTTCCACTGGACTGAAACCCAACTCTTTGAATCTGCGACTGTATTTTCGACTATAGTTATTTCCCTCACTCTTCTGTTTTTGCCGCATGAGTAACAAGGATGAGTAAAGTTGTTAAATACGTAGATTTTCTTACATTCGGACCCCTGAGTCACGAGCGGGCTCAAGTTTCGAGCCCCAGGGTCCTGAGACTAAATAAAGGCTGAGGAAAAAAGAAAAAATAAGCTTTAAGGGCTTGAACTTCCAGTTCAAGGTTGATTAGGTCGTGGCTTTAGAATGGGCAGTAATGCTACTATGCAAGCCCGAACACACGTCAAAAAAGTTTGTGATCACGAGCTTAGGCATTTTTTTTTAAATGTTACTGTAAAAAATATAATTTGTTGTGAGTTTTCTTAAACTATAAAAGCCCTGGAAAAATATTATAACAGAAAAATATGTAATGATATCATTTACTATAAAAGATTTCGATTATGAGTAATCGCAAACTTTTGAAGTATATGTATATTGTTAGATATTGTAATAATCTAAATAAATGCTAGTTAAGTGCAAAAAAGTGACTTTATATCATTGCTATTATTTCATTAGTTTCAGGATGTATGTATAAGCTGTAAGACTTCAAATGTATCTGGTCTCTATTTCTATTAGTCTACATATCTAAGGGCCGACAGACCATAGGCTTGAGAAACATGGACTGGACGCTTTATAAATCACTTTAATAATTTTTTGTGGTGTCCGTTTTAAATAGTGACGTAGCAAAAACCCGTTGATCGGAACAAAAGAGTTCACCTTGACACCCACTAATGCCTCCTTAAATGCCAAATACGCGTCTTCTTCGATCTTTGGCAGATATTACAAAGGAACCTTAATTTATAAATATTTTCAAACGCAAGCACGTGCATAATAGCATGTTTTTATAACAGGTAGCAGCGCTTAAGATGTTATAGGGCCTATAATATCGGCAAATGTTCTTAGTAGCACAAATCCAAAAAATCCCTCATTCTACCTACCCAAAACATGTCTGTGCATCTGAGATAGTTACATCCTTAAAGAGATAAATCACAAACATTTACACTTTTAGTAAACGACTAATTTTGTTATGACGAAGATTGCCAAATTAATTAACACGTGAACACTACAAATATGAGTATTATCGTTACCGATGCCTTGCAATTAAGCTTTTCTGTATTTATAAATAAGGTAGAAAATCAAACGCAAACCTGCAGAACAATAACATTGATTTAGTTCAAAAAATCACAGCTAATATTGTAATTTGTGTCGCATCACAGTAAAGTTCGTTCAAAAACTTCGTCACGTGGTAGAGTTCAATTATTTTGGTTTAACAAATAATGCATATTAAACCAACTTTAAATATCATATAGTAGACACTGTAATACTTTTATTTTTATTAATAACAAACAAGAAAAAAATAAACTAAGACATGTAACATAAAAAAATAACTTAATATCTACCTATTCAAAAACGAAACCATTTCCTTGCGGCAAGGAGGCTATGATGCTGGCTGCGTTGCCGCGTTGGATAGCTATGCTGATCCTTTGAGCTAGGAACCAGCCAGCTTTATTATTGGCTGTTAAAGAATTTAATTTTGGCGCAATTTTACTAAACAGCAATTTAGCAGAGGGTCCCCACGGCCCAAATGTTTCAACGCCAAACGGCGCAAACACATAATCACTTGCAAGTGAAACGTACTTGCGACGCTTGGCGTTTTCAGCCAACTCCGCTGCTGCTCCAGCTTTAAGGGCTGATTCTCTGAGATGGGAAGGGGCCAAAGTATCGACACAAGTTGCATCCCAGACATATATGCAGATGATAATATAATATTAACTTAGGTACACAAACTTAGGGCTTGGGATGCCTAAGATCAAGTTTGAAAAGGTAAATTGTCGTATTCTTCATCGCTATAATGTATTTTTAAATGGTCATCGTAAGTAGCAGATACGTTGGTAAATATGATTTTAATTACCCCTGTTTTAAAGGTGCACGGTACATGTTATCCTCAACATCAATATTTATTTATCCTTCTCCGTGATTCAAAATACATATCTCAAAGGTAAACGGTCTTTAGCAAACCACAACGCGTATTTTGAACAAAATGATATCCTCATTTTGTTCAAAATACGCGCGCTAAATAAATTCTTTTCATCACATCGTCACCTATAAATATCATAGTTGTAAGCACATTATAATACATACGGTAAACCACGTCTCCTGAATAAGGATAAAAAGGAGACCGCCATCTTTCTCTGATAAACACCTCTTCATTACAAAGAAGCAGCCGTGAGAAAAAGTATTCGTCGAAAGCTTTATCATTTTTAAGCCACGTGCATAATGCATCCCACCCACACTGCCAAAAAAGTTACGCACACGAGAAGAATCTTTGTAACGCGTTTTAAAAACGCAACAATTCGATTTCGACCGTTTAGTTTCTCGTGAGAACTCATTATTGAGAACTCTACTTAATAAATCAGTGTGTTTTCAAATACATCCATCTCTTATATTTTAGCTCGCAGTTTAATATGAGTGAGAGGGACGAATAGCCAGAGTCGAAATACGTATGTGGTACAGAGTTGGGCCTCTACATCGGTTCGCTAAATACTCGGTTTCGCAACAGCCTGGAGGATGCTATCTTTAACACGAAGCCTCAAATCGGGCCTGCATGTCGTCTAGTTGTGGAATTTTGCAACGAAAAGTTAACGAATAGGAGTATAGAACTTATTCAACCATTGCATTGTAAGAACTACTTGCTTCTATAATTTGGATGAAGGAGACTCGTAATCGTACTCTATCAAATCGTTATGATGAAAAAAAGCCGAAAACTTTTCGGGCTACATTCATAGATGATGCCGTGATTTCAAATTAGAGCGTAAGTAAATAAATTGCCTTATAAATTACAAAAGACGGGCATATAACTTCTTACTGTCCTGAACCAATTCGACCTAAGTTGCCCTAGTTACTGCAATAGGAAAACATTGTAGAGGACTTATAGTTTTAAAAATGTGTTTAATAGTATATCACTCTGGTACTGTTGAAATCCATTCCCACAAAACACTAACTTCAATTCCGAATTAGATTAAAAAACATAAAACCTTTACAACCATTGAAAAACAAAGAAGATGACTCTATACATCAAAAAGAGATAGCTGAGTATAATAAACTCAGGATAACGTACTCATACCGCGATGAGCCTTCGAAAAACGGGTCTCAAAAGTTGATAGCTTTCAAAAATGAACTCAATTTTGTTTACATATAAGGTATATTTTATATCGTAGAGCCAACGGTGAGTCATCCGTGACCGTGAAAGATATAGCAATCGACCGTTGGGTCACAATGGATTTGCATGAAGAAAGCTCACTTTTGCAAAAATAAAAAAGGTGTCATGTCTTGGCGGTTCGTGCCCTCGTGTCTTTTTACAGAGGTAGATTACTATGGATATGGATGCACTAAGATTAACTTCCACGTGGAAAATAATTAAATATTTCGGTCAAAAATTATTACCAAGGACTTAGTTAACAAAGTGTGGGTTTCACCGATGATGTACAGTGGTGGACATCAGGCTATCCACTTTTGTTGCAAATAAGCCCTCATTACAACTGAATAAGATATCGCAATGTTCAACTTGACGTGCTGTTATCCGTACAATTATAACATAACATAGCCGTACGTGTACATGATTTATGTTGGCAAATTGGGCTTTAACATAAAAAAATTGCATAAAGCAAGCGGCCTTTCTTACTTACGACGAAATATCATTAGAACTAAGAGTAAAATTAAGTTCTGTTCGTAACGAATGAACGATAATTCCAAGACTTGGAACTCTTGGAGGTTATATCCCCTCTGTATCTGATTGCATTGGTGTCGGGATCCACTGAGCGGATTTTTTTCATATTATTACTTAGAATGTAAACAAGAATGCCTCCGGTTTGGATAAAGCGATGATTTAAAGTTTGCTTTACTCATAATACTCAGTTTTAAGCTAGTTAATATAGCAAAAAGTGAAAAGTTAACTTCTCATAGATTTATTAGGGTTTTAAGTTGTAAACACTTAATGATCTAAGCTGGCATCTTGTATGCGGACAAAATGGTTTCCAAATTACTTATATCAATGACCTAACAAATAAAAAACGTAGATAATAGTCAGAACTCCATTAGCCTGTGGTATTTCCACTAAAGTCATCAATCCTTTATTTAAATCGCTTCATTCATAAGATATGATGAGTGAGTCACAGTCACAGGTACATCGCATAGTTTATGAGTGAATTGGGCATTTATCTTACACCCTTATTGTGCAAACAATTTTGGAATGCTAGCGATTGCATTCAAGGACCATTAGTGTTGGGAAAAATATGTATACCATCGATAATTATTAAAATAATTTAGCTATCGTTACAGCGAAAGAGAACAGAAAAAAGCACGTTAAGAAAAATCAAACCCGCAAGATTTCATTTTTCTAATGTATTCTTGGCAAAATATAACCTTTGGAGCCTTGTCAATCCTCAATTCTTAGACAGCTTCTTAAAATGTCTTGATCATTATTTTCATCCTCCTCGTCCTGAATTTGTCCAATATTAACATTATGAATTTGAACTGTCAAAGTTAACTGACAAAAATGGACTCTGATTAAGCAATAAGACCCCTTACACACTGCAACTTTTAGCATCGATGCAGTCGCGCGCTTTGAAAACGTGATTCAGTATTGCGACTCACGCAATGAACAGATTTATTTTAGCATCGATGCGGTCGCGCGTTAGCATGATGCAGAAGCGCGACTGCATCGATGCGCGTTAATATCGATACAGTCGCCAAAATACAGTACATAATTTGTCAATTTTCAGCTTCTGCATCGATTCTTAAAATCGCAGTGTGTAAAGGGTCTTAGTATTTACAAACTCTATTCATCTTCTTTCTTATACTAACCTATCGATAGAGTCGATTTAACCGAGTGATGACAGCATTTAACACATTTGCCTCCCTCGCATCCTTTCATTCATAACCCCAGGTAGGCAGATAATGCCACGTCGGAAATCGTTCGTCTTTCGTCGCATTGTTACAGATATAAAGCAAGGCTCTATCATGGTTGCCCGAGTTGTTTAACTAATTAGTGCTAAATGCTCGTTTAATCAGAATCCGTACTTATGTTACTACGTAATAAAAAATCATTTAATGCTCCTTAAGTAAAATGGTAGGATAACAAAACCGTAAACTTGAAAATCTGTAAAACTTTTGCTTAAGATATCGGATTTCCATTTACCGATTATGCGAATATAATAAAACAAGAGAATAAATACATAGTTCTATAATATTAAAGGCCTGTTTCCAAGCAACAGATAATCAAATACAGAATGTCATTTCGTAAGAAGTATCTGGCAGATACCGCAAATCAGAACTTATTACGACACCATTGTAAAATAGGCCATAACTCAGTTTTAAGGAAATTGATAGAAAAACATATTTCACATTTAGGTATTGCCTTGGAAGTAGCAAACAAGAATACCTGCTGTAAACTCTCTGTATACGCAACAAGGATGTGGCCCAGCATATCAGTTAACCCAATGAAATGCATCAAGAAAGTGCAGTGTCGAATGACACAAAAGTGGGTGAAGAGATGACCTCCTAGCGCAGGAAGAGGGGCAAGTGCGTATGCGCACTGGGGCGAGGCGCCACGCTCCACAGGACGGCTTTTGTTACTGCACCCTGAGGTTCAGTCGACGGCCACCATAATGACCCTTGATTACGTAAGACGTTTGTAAAGGACTTGTTTAAGGGGCTTCCCGAATTTTAAACGCGCACACTAGCGCCACTTTAGTATAAAAAACATAACTCGTTAAATAAAAGACCAATCGAAAATCTGATTGATGCGATTGTAGCTCTGCTTATGTGGTTTAGATACAATGTTTAAGTTCAATAAAATCTGCAGTTACAGTTAGAAAAATTGTCAAAGAGGGTCATATTTAGCAGTTTTTCTTATTCTAACTACAGTAAACTACTTCTTAAACCATTTAAACGTAATAAATAAACTAAAGAATCTGTACTACAATCGTGTCTACCAGATTTTTGATTGTTTTTGTATTTAAGGAGTAATAATTATTTTAAATAGAGTGACACTAGTGTGCGCGATAAAAATTCGGGGAGCCTCTTAAGTTGAAATTGTATTTTGTTACATAGATCATAAGTATAATGAAGTATTATTAAATGTTCTATGTAAGTAAAATAAACGTTTGTGCGTTTTTATACCGAGTAAAACAGTCTTTACACTAAGCGGCGTACGAAAGAGAAAGAAATTTAAACAAATCAAGTGGTCTTATCGATAGAAAAGGGATCATGGTCACAAAAAATATATGCATAAAATGTGTCGGTGCTTTAATTTTAACCTTCCTATGGAATAACATCAACAAAATATTATTTAGTAGCATACATTGAAGATAAAGTGAAGTGAAACTAGAAGCTAGTGAAACTATAAAGTACCTCAGCAGTTGCTTATAAATCGCCAATTGTATTGCAAAGTAACTTAACACCCTTCTTTAAGTTCCAAAATGTAAAAAATTAGTATTAGAGTAGTTTTTTTTTGGCGCACCGCCTACTTTTCATTTCTGCTTAGCCAAAGGTATGACTGGTAAAAAATGCCACTTGGCAATAAGTCCACCTTTTGTACAATTTCATTGTTGTGCAATAAATCTTCAATAAATAAATAATATGTCCAAAAGAATTATAGGGGGATTTGAAAATAGACTCCTCAATTAGAGATCGTGATTTACAGGCCATTTTTTTATGCATTTGTCGATAGTTAATTCATTATCAAAACACGTTTATTGCGTCGTAAGTTATTGTGAGGTTCCGTAATTTAAAAGCTTTTCATCAAGGGTGATGACTTGCCACAAGTATTTTTATATTAACTTTGCATAAATACATTGGATTACAAACGCAAAAGATCGAGATTAGGCAAACCTCTTTGTGTAAGGTTTAAGACCCTTTACACACTGCGACTTTTAGCAGCGATGCAGTCGCCTTTCAGCATCGTCGCAAAATGTCATCATTACACAATGCGCTACTTCAGCGGCGCCCTTCTAGCATCGATGCAGTCGCGATGCTGAAGTTGGAAATTGTCAAATTATGTACTGAATTTTGGTGGCTGCATCGATACTGACACGCGTTAGAATCGACGCAGTCGCGTTTCTGCATCAATGATAACGCGTGACTGCATCGCTGCTAAAAGTCGCAGGGTGTAAGGGGTCTTACGGCAATGACATTTGTCAAGTGAAACACACATACAGCTAAACATTTTTTTTAAAATATTCTAAAGCCTACGAGTGATTTAAGTGATTTTGTATACTTCGTAATTTAATACTAGATGCTTTTAACCCTACTTAGTTTGGGTGAAGTCCAGATACATGAAACTTTATCAACAAGTATTAGGTCTCCTCGTCTTATTTTTTTTATAAAGCACTGAGTTTCTACGCTAGTTTTTAAGAAAATTCAGATATCTTTCATTATAAATTAAGGTTAATATTGGAGAAAAAAAGGAATAGACATTGAATTGAGACAGGCGAAGCTGATGGCGTAGATAATTTTTAAAATCTTCAGGGTGCTGTATTTAACAAATGATTTTTCTTTCTTTCTTAGAAAAAAAAATACTAGTCCTGTTTCTTTGATGTAGGTATACAAAAACATAGTAAAAATATTATTACTTGAAACTTTTGATCAAGCCTTATATTGTTAACCAAACTTTTTGACTTGTCATGCCATTCCTTTTGGAACATAGCAAATCTTCTGAGATTTGCTATGTTCCAAAAGTACTCTGGTACTGCGCTCGATTTTACGGAAGTGAGCCCAAAAAAAAATCAATTCCCTTTCATCCTTTTAATGGAATATAATTTAGAATTTACATAAACAAGAAAGTAATGATGATGGTATACCATGGCATTAAAAATTTAATCTCAAAAGAAGACTCTCTGACAATGCCCTTTTTATGTCGTCAAACCATTCATTGACCCTTTCTCTCGTATACAAATGGCATACTTACATTAAATCAGTATTGTATTGAACTAGAACAAAAGAAAATTAGCGTAAGCCGAGGAATGCAGTTTTGAAATGCGTCGAACGAATATGTACGACTGTTGGTACTTGTAAAAGCGATTGTGACTGGACGAGATTTTGCACATACTTTAGACCAAATAAATTTGTAAACTTCCGAAAAAGTTTAGTCTAGAAATATTTTGGCTTCATGCTAAGTACAAGTGTCATCATCATCATCATTATCAGCCAAAGGACGTCCACTGCTGAACATAGGCCTCCCCCACGGCTTTCCACAGCGACCGATCACTAGCGGTCTGCATCCAGTTTGATCCTGCGATCTTTATAAGGTCGTCTGTCAAGTAAGTAAGTAAGTATAATCAATTCCAATGCTCATGCCTTGCGCTCAAACTGAAGCAATGATTTCGTGGATTAAAAAAAATCTAAGTCCTTTAACGTAACTATCATCTACTAACGCTTTCAATATCATATACTGAATGTGGCCTGTAAAAGGCCCGATTGACGCAATTTAAGACTCTTTAAGTAACCAGTATTCAATTATAAGCGGTTAAAATTTATTATAATGAAAAAATATTTTATGTTATTGTCTATCAAAATAAATCGAACCAGCTATGTGTTGCAAACATATATGACAATGTTAAGTTCTATGTCCAGTCATAGAACTTAACATTGTCATTTACTACAAAGAGCTAGCGATTTTTATATTCATTGATTAAATATTATAACTTTGGACTACTGTATCACTGAGTTAAAGCATTTTAGAGCTTTATGAACAGGTCAAGGGAACTACGTACACTCTATAATATCATTGGGTGTTTTTTATGTATATCATGTATGTATTTACAAACAAAAAGTATTTAAGTATTATATCCGTTGTCTGGCACCCATAACTCAAGCTTTGAGTAGCTTACTTTGGGACAAGACGGCGATGTGTGGGAATGTCCAGAGGATATTTATTTATTGATTAAAATTAATGCTCCTTTACAGTCACATGCTGTATATCCAATCGATTCAGTCGTCAGCAAAAACAAACTGTTTATTCACAACTTTAAAATGACAAAGACCTAAATACCTACTTTTATTCGACCTAATACTGAAATACGTGAGTATTTTTGAAAGAAAAGTACCTAGCTGCAGACTGCCTGTTCAATATCGTTTCTATTTAGTTTTTGCTACAAAGCATTTTACTAGCTACTTTACTAGACTGATGGACATGTTCATTAGACGCAATTTCTTAGAAAAACTAGTATGTACGTTGGCTTTGACTCTACTATTTTGTAATTAGTACCTTTTTATTGTTATTTTATCAATCAACGATTAATAAGTAACATACCAATCAACATAATATAGACGGTAGTGTTTACTACTCTACAGTGGCCAGCACATCAGGCTACCTACTTTTATTGTAATCTAGCCCTTATTACAACTAAATAACATACCGCAGTGTTTAACTTGACGTGCTGTTATCCGTACCTTAGAAATAATTGACTGGTGATTGTCATTATTTTAGTCGTAAGTTGCATTCTATTATGTCCTTGTGTTATTTTTATCGGCAAATTCAATAGTCGAAAGGATTGGAATGTTTCTCGTCTAATAAATTTTAACAAACTTTTGTTTTAGAACATTTACATCTTAATTTATTAGTGATAATTTGAGCATGATTAAATACATAAAAATAAATTACATAAAGAGACAACTTTGTTTTAAAACATTGTGGCACCATGCAGTTAAGTGTTAAATATTTAATATCTGCAAAAAATCATCTGATTATCTTTTTTTAAATCTTGCAAATCCAAAAAACATTACAAGTAAGTATGTATCTGAGTAATCAAATTAACAGAAGAGTCAGTAAAATTCTGCTTCTTTAAAAATTGTAAGTAAATCGTTGTGGAGCTACTCTACCGTGAAAAGGAAGAGCTTCCCCTACGAACAACAGATGGAAGGATGTGATATCGCCAAAAGACGGGACAAGACAAGTGCGGAAAAGGGAAAAAAGCCCATTTTGAACCGTCTGTCCTTTTCAACTCGGCCGTGTGGCAGGTGGGCGGGAGGCGCCGACCGCGGGGCAGACACTCGTCGCGCGCGCGCCGCGAACGCAGCCGCTTCCAATTTTGAATCCGGAACGTTAACGTTCCATTTTCAAATACTACTTATTTTTCTATTCTTTCTGTTAACGAGAGGAAAGTGCCAGTGATAAGAACTGTTCTGAGGATTTTGTGACTGTGTGCTTTAGTGAAATTTTTTGGACAGGTTGGTTGATTTTTTTAAATTTTTTGTTATACAAGGAGAGCTGTCAAATGTTTTTTTGTTCTAACTGACGTTCATCAAATATTAAAACAAAATTTTTTTAGAAACAAATGAGAGTTATGTTAGTGTTAGGGTTTATTCACACGTATAGAAATTGATGTAGAGAACCAAAACTTTTGAAAGCTTCGCCGACAAGGCGTGTGGCGAATGCCATAAGGAAAGATATCACCGAAAGCAGGCGGTGATAAAGTTTAACAGTGACAGTGTTGACTTCGAATGATGTTGTTCTTAGCTTTGAAAACCGTTTTTCTAATAATTCTTAAATTGATTTAAGAACTAGTCCCCAAAAGTATTTTAGATACAACCTTTTAGGGTTGTTTTGTTCTTGGTAAAATTTAAGTACGTTGTCCGCTGATTTTGGCAACCGTAAATTTCAGCACCAACGAACACAAAAAATTTTTTTTCAGAAAAAATGTTGAAATATCAATATTTGTATGGGCTTCTACTGCAAAGAGGTTATTTTTACGTCCAATTGCTTTTTACCTGGACTGGACTTGTTCTGCTTTCTTTACTTCCATCAAACTAGGAGAGCAGAGCAAAGGGAAGCTCTGCTCCAGGGGTATTGTGCCTAAACTTTTGGACTGGGCCCTTTTTTATTGAGTTTTTCAAAGTTCTAACCTAACCTAAGCAGTTCGTTTTTGGGTAATATGATTTGATTTATGGCGGGGGCTGCCCCTGAACCCCTCTTCCCCCCTCTCCATTTTTTTGTGAAAAAACTAGGGGTTCGTTGATTTTGAAATTTTGCCGGAAGATTATTTAGCCTAAGACCTTTCTCCAAAAAAAAAGAGGTCGCGCAAATTAGCGGACATCGTATTAAACTTTATCCTTGTTATCCAACTAATATTGAGGGTGTCGACGTTTCCACACAATTTAACAACTCAGAACCATATCTTAATATGAGTTTCCCATACTTTCATTGTATTGGGTGTATAGAAAATTTTAAATGGTTGTGCGCTAACTAACCCTTTGTGTGAATATGTATTTTACTTATTTGCTGGACTAAAGAGCTTTTAATGTCATAGAAAACATTTTTTTCCGTATACTAAATCTATGAAATGCATAAATTAAACGCCACGTGTCAATTAGTTTTACGTAAAAATATCTAATCAAAAGGAAATAAAGCAAAATATTGTACGTGCATTTATATAAACAAGAAACGAGTTTATGCAAGTGTTTGACCTTGTCAAGTACATATTAAAGGACATGAATAATAAATGATTTATTAATGATAATAAAACATTGGAACATATTGGTTAAATCAGAGACGTAAATAAACTTACATAACATGCATGTTGAAAGATATCAATTTGAAACCTACCTTAGATCTTAAAATCACATTTTACATTGTTTTATCCTATTCAAACCGTAACCTAGTTCCAAGCACCTAATCCATTTGCCATACTTATAAACCAATATCAACTCTATCACCCACCCATCCAACGTTTACTGTGGCGCTCCTTTTTACCATGTGTACCACATCTGTCTTATCTAGGTACTCTCATCTGAGCATTTATCATAATATACTCATATGTTCCGCAAATTTTTAACAAAATGCAACACAATCACCAGCAGCAGTACTAGTCGCAAGGGATTTTGAATAAAAAATACATAGTTTAATCGTAAACAAAAAGAAGACAAAGTAAAAAAAAAAGATATTCGGTCGTATATACGGTTAATGATGATAACAGGCAATTGCACCTTCTTGTAATGACATAACCAAAATGAAATGAAATTAATGGACTGGTAAAGTAAAAAGTATTTTAACATCGGCTGCAGACACAACAAGCATGCAATCCAAAATGATTATAATTAAACAACTTTAAAACTGGATTTAATGCAACAATGTTGCCAGCAACCGTCTAACCGATTTTTGAACCTGATTGCACAGGCTATCACGAGTTGTTGTCATTAAAATTAATGTGGTACCATATATGAAAAACCGTTTTAAAAATATATGAATAAAATTTTGTGACCTATTAGGCAAATAAAAAAATGCCTTGCACTTTTTCAAAACCTCAAATCTCCTCCAGCAATGTGCACTGAGCCTGTGTGGTGGAATTTTGCTACTAATACCACCTCATATGTGTGGATAGCCTAAGGATAGCAGTGGAACATTTGCAGTCGAACTTAAATTAAATAAAAAGTAATTTAACGTGAACATTTTACCAACCCCGTCAAGAAAAGAAGATTAATGTATGTATAAAGATTTTTACGAGTGAAACTAAATTTTGGGTCATTTATTATTTGTGGAAATCAATATACTTTTAGAATAATATGAGCCTGTTTCACCATAGACAAATAAGCACTAACATGGGAATTATTCAATTATGGAACCTCACTTTGTATCAGATAATGGACAGATAACGTTACTGGTTACATTCAGACATTGTGCAACAGGCAGTAGTTACGATATTTGGTCATTTAAAAAATCTATAATTGTGATCGGTTTGTAAGTACGGGCTAGCGGTCTCCCCTAACTTACAAAAGCTCGCGTTACGTCATTTGATCAAAATATCCGTTATTGATAAAACTTACTATAGCATCGGACAACAGTGGGCTTTTTATGTCTACTATCGTATCAAAATCAGGCCCATTTTCTGAGTTGTAAATTCATACTGCTTTGTTACAAGTAAATTTTATTTTAACGTTTCGGCACCCCATTTTCTTCTTACGTAAAATACTCAAGTTAATTATTAAAAAAGACTGAAAATACCTATGTTTTTTCAACGTAGCATGTCCGAAATATACATTTCTCAATGCAGAAATTATAAGTGCCTATGCAACTACCTGTCACCTAAAGATTATAACCTTGAGACCTGAGACCTGACTCAATTATTGCACTTTCTTTATTTACAAACAAACTTCGGGGTTTCGTCAGGACCAAGTGTGAGAGGGATAGCCATAAATGGCTTGGTTTGGAGTGAGCAAGATACCGCTTCGGCGGTAGGCGCGGTGCAGTATGCGTTTTTGCTGCAGCACACTGCATTCTGCGAGGGGGCTTAAAGTATAAGATATAGCGTTTTACAGGCTATACCTACCTAACAAACCTCAATCAAAATAAGTTTTGGTTTTCAAGGCAATTTACTAATGCCTATGTTTACCTTTAAGCAAGGCATAGGCCTCATCACAACCAATATCCAGCTAAGCCAGTGTGCTGTCTGCCCACATTTCTGACAGAGGGATACTCACAAAGGATCGAATAAATAATAATAATAAATCAAGAATACGCGCTAGACAACACACCAATTGTCGTTGTTTCGAAGTAAGGAATTTTCTTCCTTGTGTTACGAATACTAGACAACTATTATGACGGGGGCGTCTCCCATAAATACTTAAATACATATTTAACATCCATGACTCAGGTACAAATGTTCGTGCTCATCACACCAACATTTACCCCTTGCGGGATTCGAACCCGCGACGGCCGGCGTAATAGTCAGGAGCTCCAACCAATACACCAAACTCGTCATCCCTACCCGTCTATCCATACTATACATTGTGAGTATTTAAATGCAATGATAACTAATTTTATCGCGGTTTATTTATTTAAATATGGATTTTAAGTTGCACAACTTAACTTAATAAACTTTTCACGTACTTTTAATATGTAATTTATTTCAAAAAATAAGAAAGTGCAGATGGCGTTCTTTTTTCACTACCTATTTACCAGTCAATAGTAGTTTGCCCGGTGAAATGAAACAGAAAGTTTGTTTGCTAAGAGGTCAAGGACAATCTTTGCAGTGTTACATATTATACATAATTTTGTCACTTCAAGAAGAGAGTGGAAAGGCTGTTACAAATCAGACTTAGACCGCATTGACACTGACTATCAGTACCGTTACCATGAGTTTACAACGGTTTTACTCGCTAGCGACGACGTAAAAAAAGTCTATGGAAAATTGCACAGCGCCTCTAGCGGTCACTGACAGAACTAAAATTTTCTATACAAAAAGTGACGTCGTCGCTAGCGAGTAAGGTAACGGTACAGGTGAGTTCATGGCCAAATTTCGGGCTATATGCATAAAAAAGACGTGTATATTCAGACGTTAGACATCTCAATGAGTCACCCGCCACCGCCTATGCCTTGCTTCAAGGCGTCAGACAAAAGCGTCGCGTCGGCTCGCCGGCCTTCGCCCGACCGGTCCCGCTTACTTTCGTATTGCAACCACGCGCGGCATTTCGTACAATCCCACCAATAACACAACACTCTTATTCTCTGAAGCACAGAACACAAAATCCAACGAACACACCCACAGTACGATCTAATAACTCGTAATCTTTGCCTAACACCTGTAAGGATTTTTAGGGACAATTTCGTTATATGAAGCAAGTTCTTGAATAATGCATTCGCTACTGAAATACATGTTTCAGAAATCTCATGAATATTCAGCCGCTTTTACGATTTGATTGGCTCCAAAGTATTTTGCATGTTTTTAGTAATATATGCAAGCGTTTTTGCGGTTGTTAACCAGTACATGGGTTACTGGGTAACTGAATTTTACTGAATAATAAAGACTAAACAATAAATGACGAGTTTTAGCGTTTTAAGAAAAAGTTACCTATGCCTATATTTTTTAACAATACTATTTTTGAAAATATTGGTGATGAAATATATCTAAATTGACTGCAATAACAAAATATACAACTTGTGAGTATCAATGCCAACATAAATGACAAAAAATAAGTCATCGACCCAAAATAAAGGCTATTTTTAACCATTTTTTGTAAACACAAATATTTGCCAGCTTTACGCATACTAAAAGGTTTAATTAAAACGAGTTAGTAAAAAATACTTTGGCTTTCCCGATAATAATAATATCTCATTATAAAAAATAGCCTTACTAAATCAGCACGAGCGCGCATCTTTGCGTGTATTTTTTTGGTGATTTTTACCTTACATCAAATTTTTATTTAAACTGGAATGTTGAACCCTGTATATTGGAAAGTGCTATTAGTTATGCACTCTAGTTCGCCCACTCTCCGCTCACAGACAGTCCAAAGTACGTCATTTCTCGTCACATTGTCCTTCAGACATTCGTCCTCCCACCCGAACCACAAAGTTAGGTAACTATAAACTTACTAACAAATGCATAAATCTAGGTTTGCACTTCAAGCAGGCTCAGATGTACCAATTTAACAAAACGTTACTATAATCATAAGCTGTGTTTAGTAGTTAGTATAAGTTATGCACTTTGACAGTCATTTCAAGTTCAGTCATTTCATATTTAGTCAAAGTAGCTTTCTATATGGCCATATCAAGTTAATCGACTCTATAATAAAATTGACCATCATGTAAATCAAAAGGGCGTCAGCTTTTATAGAATGTTTTCGCTTTGACTCGACGATAGAGCGAGCTCAAGAAAAAGCCTGTTTTGACTTTGTATTAGAAGATCTTTAATAATTTCTGACGCAAAAAACAAATTCGACTTTTTTGCTATTTTTACTTCAGACCTGCAGATAAGTCAACACTACCTTAATATTGAAATTGCATACAAACATATCAATATAATTTGTCATATATTATGCATACACCCGTGCACACGCGTCGGCGCAGGCGCATGGCTCGGTATCAGTTCTGTTTCCGCGTAATAAATCCCGTATTATTATGGCGCACTATTAACTATTGCTTTTGCTTGATGGGTGGCCGTCTTGCCTATTAAATGGGAGACGGCTGAAGTAGTCTCTTGCAAGCGAAGTGGCAGACGCTTAACAGTTTCTGGTTAGTGATGAATGAGAGACAACAATTTGACAGCCATTATGTAAGCAAAATACGCTTCATTTGACTGATAGCAATAGGCAAATCAACTGCACGCTCTCTTCGGTTTGAATGCACCAAATAGGCACCAAACTTCTGTGTGCATCTACCGCTATAGCAAAGCAATAAAGGCAATCAAGCAAAGCTCGTAACAACACAGTACAAGTTGCTGTACCAAATACAATTGGTGAAATATCTTATTTTTATTCTATGTAATTTCATTTCATTATTATTTTACATATGTATTATATTTCAGAATCGAACAATACACGTGCAAATTCGAATAAAATCAAAACTGGACCAACCGATATCGACCGATTAAAGTTCTGCGCAAACCGAACATCACGAGACGACAATCAAGGTCGCCAGCATAAAAAATGCCACGAATGTCAAAACCGCCACGGTGTTGAACACGCGCAATCGACAAAACGCTGATCAAACATATTTCGAAGCGCTCACACACATATGACATGTTACGTAACTAGTTTTGGGTGCGAGTGGCTGAGTTGACCAGTAGGTCAACGTTTGCCGAGGACGTCCACTCCACTTGGTGTGTGACATTTACTTAAACCTGTGTCAGCTGGGTCGCGGATTAAAATAACTCAATTAATTAAAAAAATATGTAGATATAATTTTTATTCATATAAATGAAACGGTCGCCTCTTAATCACTGTGCCTGCGTTTAAGCTCGTTTACCCTTTGATTTTGAGCTATTAGACCTCGAAATTAGATCGAGGCGTGTATGTTAGGCCTACTGGAAGATAATATTCTCTCTAAAGATCGTTGTAAATAGTTATAGCGACTAAAGCTGGTTTCTGTAGAAATTTTTGATGACTTACAATCGAGTCAGGGAAAGTTCATAGGATCGTTGTTCGGAGTAGTCACAAACTTTAATGGCATTTGATATTATGTACGAGTAGATTAAAGTGCTTTAGTGGATTTGAATTTTAAAATATCATTGGAAGTAGTATCGGTGTCTTTTGATACAGCGGCTTAAAAACTTTCTCGCACAGTACTCGTATTCGATAGTACCATAACTTGTTTATTATTATAATATCCTAACCTCTAGCATTAAAGCTGTTTCCTTCCATCAACCATCATAAATCATGTTTTTTTTAAAATCTGATTGACGTTTGAACCCAAAGAAATACGCAAAACACTTCAAGTTAATCGTGTTTCGTTAGCTAATGCATTAGTATATTATAGATAAGATATTTTAATAAACCTGATTTTCTATATAATGCTATTAGTATATCGAAATCAAGAACGGCCATCCTTAATTTTTATTTTGATCATGGGGTGTTCTCATGTGTCCAGACTTCGGATATGCCTCAGAGTCGATTTTACCAACATCAAACTTACTTATACTTATCCGACCAAATAAATATAAAACGACCGGTTTTTTAATAACATATAAATGATTGCTGACTAATCAGTGGCGTTTTCTAATTAAGGCGTTTTGTATTGTATCGGACGAATATTTTCTATATGGCGTTGGTAAATTCGACTATAAATCAGCTTACAAAGCCTTAAGAAAAGCACAACCTCTATTAACTCTTATAAAATAATAGACTATGTCTGTTTTGAACACTTGTTTTGCATTTCATTATTACATTTCATAAAGTCACATCATCCAAGCTTACAAAATAACGAAGTGTTTTCAAATCAATATTAATCCTAAACAGTTTGACTGATTACACAAAAGTGTGCAAACTATTATCTAACGAGTTATAAAACTCGAATTATTCGAAATGCCTAATATTGGCCTATCGGTTTGCCAACCGCGTAATTGCACAATCCAGCGATCAGCAAATAAATGCATCTGGTACAAAACGCAATCGTTGACTTCGCATTTTTTCCCAATGTGCGTTGGCATGACTGCCCTATGTGGGGCAACCGCACCTTGGTACATTTTCAAAGCAATTTCAACAATGTTTATGCGCTATCGTTATAAACTTATGGAAATCAAAGTCAAAATAAAATCGATTTTACCGTCTTCTCGTGTGGAGGTTGAAAATATTTTGACATTTGCTATATATTAATATAGGTAGAGATATGCGGTGTGCAACATAAAAGTATGTTAAGTTTTTGTTATATTAGCGCCCGAAGGAGCCTGGATTGATTAGAGTTAAGCGACCTTCATCGCCAACTTAAAACGAAAAGTTGCTTCCTTTCTAATAAAAAATGCACTTGAAAAAAGCACCTGTGTCAGACGAGGAATCGAACCTCGTAAAGTCAAGCCTGTTAAATTTTGGAAATGGTTTCTTTAACGCATAGCCTGCCAATTGCCAATGTTTTGATGGCCGAGTGGCATAGGCATACGCCCGGATAGCGTAAGACACGGGGTTCGATTCCTCGTCTGACACAGTTGCTTTTTTCAAGTGAATTTTATATTCATATAGTGACAAAACACTACAAAAACAAAAATATAATTATTGCTTCCTATATTTACGTAAAGCCTCGTTACGTCTGTGTACAATAATCGTTCACACATCTTCTTTACCCATGACCAAAGTAAATCAACAGTGGGCCGTGAAACCTAATCGATTCTAGCCGACTCGATAAGCGAGAGATCACGATCGACTCAGACGAGGCCGATTGCTCAATCGAATGCTAAGTCATATCAAACCACTTAACATCGTCCTTGCTCAAAAATGAGACACTTGTAAGATCGAACAGAAAGTCCGAAACTTGTTAGTTACGAAAAATTCACCTGTTTTGTGTGAACTTCTGTCCATTATATTAAATATTTTGTACATGTAAAATATTGAAAAATATGTGTATGTTACTTAATTGTACGTAGTAATAAGAATATCATTTTATAACTTATTATCTTAATATTATGTGTAAAATTGTAGGTCCACCAAAAACCATTTTATATTTGCATCTACAGCGCATCGTCAATGTTTGCCGAGGCTCACGCGGCTCACACGGGTACTTTTGACGCCACATGGCAAAATAACATTGGCTCTCTTTTGCGTAGGCTGCACGGCAGCTCGAAAATCATTGTGCGATAACCAATACAATGCGCCTTATACTAAATTAAATAAATAAGTATAAAATATTACTTTCAGAATAATTCTGAAAAGACGGTTTAGTTTCAAATGAAAACCTTAAGGCACCTAAGTATTCCACATATACATATACTAGCAATTTCCCGCGGCTTTACGCGCGTAAATGTCGTATCTCACAAAATACCATTGTAAGTTATAGCCGATATGTCATTCCAATGTTTACACTATATTATTGTAAAGTTTCATCAAAATCCATGAAGTAGTTTTACCGTAAAGGAGTTGCAAATATCCTCACAAACTTTCGCATTTATAATATTAGTGGGACACTCTTGACAGATATCATTCTTACATTCATACGCAATATGCAAGCCTTTCAACCATGGATGTAAAGTATAAGATATCTATAAGTTGTCCATAGTCTCACTATAATTACGCTATAAGTACTAATTACCGTCTTTTTTTGTTGCAGATACCGAAAGAGCAAAGTGTGGTCTCCGATCGACAGTGCATCGAGATTATATCTTTAAGTATTGTGTACCGAACCGACTTGTGAGTGGTATTTCCTGCTGACTCATTGTAAAGTGAAGTGTTTACTGCCCCGGATATTCCGCCGCTTTCGTCAATCAGGCTGTTTAGCCTTGGTAAGTCTATTTTTGTTATACTAGTAAAAGTCACAGCACAGGCCATGAAACGCTGTGAAGTCAGCATCATCACAATATTATTAAAATATGAAAAAAAAAACTTATAGCTTCTGTTTTTATAATACTAAGTGTTGTTTGCCTTGCCAGTAATCTTTCGAGATGAAAATAAGCATCTTAATTCATAAGAAAATGTCAGTGTTATAATTAACTCAGATGCTCGTTCCATCTTTTTGACATCAAGTGGATGTATAGGTTAATAATATTTCAAGGTTTCATCTAACTGCAAGCATATAATATTTATTATGTAGTCGAAAATATCACAAGAATATCTCTTTGAATCTAAACCAACAAAATTGTTAACTGATCCTGATTCCGTTGGTAATGAATTATGAGAATTGTATCACAATGGCTGATATTCGTATTTTGAAAACTTGTAAGTTAAGAACTCTATACCAGGTCAAACTGCCGTAATATTCGCAGTTCACATTATTTATTTAACTTTCTCAATACACAATAAAACACGTAAGAGCCTGACTCGCGTTTTAAAGGAATGCTCCCGGTCTCATACCGGTTCTCGTCCGACTTGTGTTTTCAGTAAATCACTTTCAACATTAATTGCGATTACATAATTAATTTAATGTATACTTAAATAAAATACCGCAAAGTTAATATGCGTTCAAATGGTATTATTAACTGGGAGCATTGTACATTGACCTTGCATGGTTATGACCCTCGGCGCGAATCTAATAATTTCAATCATCATGGCTCTCGTAATGATGCGGTAATAACCAAAATTACGATGTCATTACGAGCTATTAAAAAACAAAAAACGAGAGGCACACTTTGGATGGAACCTAGCAACAACATGGTACTGTAACTCTGGAAATAGGTATTAAATAAGGAGTTGGGCGGAGGATTAAAATTTAAAGGTATGTAACTTATCGTATAACATATTAACTGATGATTTAGTAAGAAGCTACGCTAATAATATCTTCTTGTCTAAAAAAACATAATATTGAGTCAAAGATAAACTAAACATCTGCAATATCCAACAAAGAAACCACCATCAGACTCAAGCCCGAGATCAAATATATGTGTAAATTCAATGGAAACAACATTTATTATGCACAATTTACTGATTCGTATTATTCATTTGTAAATGTTTCTCATTTTTTGGATATGATACTTACTCATTTTGTAAGTTTTTTGCATTTATAAAATCATAATTTCCAGGGACAAACTCAATTCGATGAAGCTACTGATTGCTGTCAAAATTACTGTTTGTTGTAATTATACACTAATTAGACAGAATGTATTGTTTGGCAGGTCTTTTGCATATCATTTCCTCTACCGGCCCTAATATTATCTTTGTGTTCGGTTTTAAAGATAAGTACATCAACTGTCACGGCCGTATTGCGAAATTACGTCTATTTCTACAAACCGCCACGTCAGACCTCCCGGTCTGATTCCAATAGTGTTTTCTTTCAAGGAGCAGACTCTACCTCACACTTAACCAAATTGTGTTTAATTTTCTTAAAAGTAAAGCCTTTATTATATCATGTCATCTCACTTCTTAAATGTCATTACCTGACTCGGATCCACGAGATGCCTTACATCACAATTTTCCCGAGCGCGTCAAACCTGTCACAGCACAGCATGGCGTCTGTCACGATGATGGTGCTGTTCCGGCTATATGGCTGCGCTTGCGCACAATACCCAAAGCCGAGAAGTAATCAACGCATCCTGGCTGGACAGATGAGAGGAAATCAAGAATCGGAAGCGTGTACTGTGATTATAACTATCAAATTATTGAGCGTTTGCGAGGTCATGTATTTGCGGGTTATGTTTATCGCAGGTACTAGAGTAAGACGCGATGATTTCATGGGCGGGTGGGCAAAAAAGGCAAGGTTAAGGTGATGGCAAATAAATCGTAGTCTAAATGAGCTTGGACCCGTAAAGAACAAAATAGTGAAATAAGGTTACCATGGAATTTAAAACTGTAAGTCAAAATGTTTCATTAGTGTTTCTAGCCCAAAAAAATGGTTTTACAATGTTTTGTTTAAAGATTTGTGAATAATGACGGAAATCAATCCTTATTTTAAATGAGGTCGTTATACGGACCTAAAACGACAGACTAAACTCTACATACCCGTCATATCTGAGAAGGGTTTTATTATGTATCCATTTTCGATTTTCCTTCGTTGCCTCAATTCTAGCTAGGGGGTCTTTGTCTGGCAATATGGTACAGGCCCAAGTTAGAGGCGAGATAGCATATATACTACAAACTATAGACGACCATAGATTCTATAGTTGCACCGGTCAACCGCGAAGAACCGGTCCGAACACTCGTAAACACCATCTGTCTGGAAACAAACGATTTTAGAAGTTTGTAGCCTAGCCCAGATACTAATATATGAATTCGGAAAAACTCGTTTCAAAAAGATATATATCTGTTCATTGTTTACCACATGGATTATGTAAGAAAACAAATCCTGCGATATATGACCTGCTTTTCTCGAATCACCGAAAATCGTTAGGTACATGTACTTTTAGGTTATGATAAACATTTCCAAGACTGTAAGCGTCACGATGCCACCTTCATTTACCGCAGTCAACAAGCAAGGATTTCATATTTTTTTAACAATATTTTTAAATAACTTTTGATTTTCCTCAACGGCAAGTTTGGAGCATAAAACAATGATCATTTAACCCTGTTAATTTTTAACTGGCAAATCTAATCGCTAGAAAGTGATTCTTCTGCCCGCATAATGCACTTTCAGCCATGTTTAGAAACCTAGTGTTTCACGGAAATATCGTTCGTGCGGTAAATCCTAACCTAATTTGTAATTTACTCAAACATCATCAAAAAAATTGTAAATAAAACTCTTAGCTACATATTAGCTTATGCTGAGAAAAACACTGCTAGATCTCAATCATCATTTGTCTCCTTGTCTACCTGTTTCTCTGCAATGTATCCAAGTTTTAATTGATTATTACTTAATTAATCATTTAACTACCACATGTCTTCGTGTGCGGTCTTACGTGTTTATGTGTGCGTGAGTGTGCGTAGGCGCAAGGGAAAGTGATAGGTGTGTGCGCTTGAAATGGCTACCTTCGAGCCACTTGTTCTGAAACCTTGTAGACGCGTAACAAAAAGTGCGACGGAAATCTTCGAAACTGGTGAAATGAGCTTATTGAGGGGAATGACATGGATGCAAAACTTGTTACGAGATGAAAAAGTCGTATTTTGTACTAGGATTATTATGCATTTTTACTTTTTGCTTTCTGATACTTCCGCTTTGCAGTGTTCAACGGCATGTTAGTTTTTAATGACAGTAACTATGAGCCGCATGCGCTAGCACATAGCTTAGAAGGGCTAAAGATAGAAACAATATAGAAAGAAACTGTATCAAATTTACATTAAAGACAGACATTGCAACAAGAAGAAACAGTATTACGGGAGGGTAATCCATTCAAAAACATGTTCCCAACAGCCACAGGACTATCATCAACGTAACCAATACTTACTATAACTTTAAACCCAACGGTGACCGCTGTTCAATACGTGTTGAATCTTCTGCAATTTGCGAACCTCTCCTCAGTCACTGAAAAACCTTTTTACAGTAATCTATCCCTTGTATCTTGGGAATAAGAGGTATTTTATCCTGCAGGTATAGTGACTTATACATTTTCTTTAACGGTCGGGGTAAGGACCGGTGTGGAAAGCGCACCGACCCAGATCTATCCCACGGAACCTGTTCCTTCTTTACATAATCCAATGCGGTGTCGCCGTCATTCGATACTTGAACAGTGACAAGTGATGATGATGATATTGTAATAAGCGGGAGCTGTTTGCGTAAAACGAGTATTTGTGGCGTAAATGGGAATAAAGGGATTTGCCAAGGAATATTTTGCGAGCTATTGAAGCAGTTCAGAAAGTGAAAAATAAAAACTATTTCTATTTACAATAACCCTTCGAAATGATACCAAATTTTTAACACAGTAATCCACTATTTGCGCTGAAAGTGAATCCTACGCAAGTACACAGATCACAGACAGTACGTAAAGTACACAACACTCTGTTTTAGTACACTCTCGTTAGCATATTCGGTGAGACAACAGTGTGATATGACTAGAGAAATATTTATCTCACATATGACATCAGAAACTCACTTGGTATAGGCATAAAGGCCCTTATTTTTACTTCCTATATTCCCGATCACCAATTCGTGTTCACTTCCATCAAGTGCCGTTGCCCGGCGTCGGCGCGGCTGCGGAGACAGCGCGAAAGCAGTCTCTCCATACTGGGCCGTTCGACCGCCTTGCCGCTGCTGCGAGCCTGGTAGCCGCTCCCTGTTGTTACCTAACTGTAGGTGTTAATAATATGCATACTTTTTTCAACCACCTTGAAAAAATGGGTTAGTTAATAGCTCGGTAGAAAATATTTTTTATCCAACTGAATCAAATCAATCTCCCCACAATACAACGTTGGATACATTATAATCCCAAACCAATAGCATCATAAGTAAGTCTATATTGTTCTTTTTATACTCATAATGTTCCACTAACTCTGAAATTAGTACCTAGGACAAACTCACGCTATAGAAAATAGCACTGCCTTATATGATAGAGAAAGTTTCTAAATGTTTCCTCTCTGTATCTTAAAGCGCCCTGTGGTACCACCACTAGTTACATTCAAATTAACCTCTGCCTTCCAATCAACTCCTATCATTTGGCATTGAACTATTAATGTGGTATGCATCTCATCAGTCAGTAACGAGATTAGAATGTGCAAAGTTTTATGTAATGTGCTGTAATGTTAAGTGCAACCAGTCAAGTTGGCTTCTCGTTGAGTGAAAGTGATGGGGCGAGGAGCTTAATTGCTCAAACGAACTGTGATGAGGAGATCGTCGCTAAACTAATATGGTATGATCGTTTTGCACTTTGAACGAGATGCAATAGTTGGAAAGCTACGAGTAGATTATAATGCGTCCTTTCTGGTTTTTTTGTTACAATTTTGATTTCAATAAATGTAAGTGTAAGCGTAAGAAATCTTATAACTTGTCTGTTGCTCTTAATCGCTTAAGCGTATATAAACGAGACACAATAGATATTCTATTGTTATGCGATTGCCTGCAACCGCTCGGGTGTTAAAGCGTTAAACTGACAAAAACTTACCCTAACCTCCAAGTAAGGAAAATTTATATACAATAAAAATAAATACATAGTTAGCGTTGCAGGCAAAATCAATCTCGAAGGATTGACAGGAAGGCAATCTTCATCTAAAAACAAACATCTTATATTTGGACGAATAAACCACCTAAAAGTATTCAACAAGACATTCCAAAATCAACATTTGTCTGTCACAGACAGACTTCGTGCGTTCACATTTAGCAAATTTTACTTTTCACAGCATCTCTTGCACACATTTCCTCAGTGAAATCGCAAACAAGATGGATCGTGGCCATGCTTCGTGCATCGCTCATATAGTTTTGACGTCGTCAAATTAATGTAATAGTGAAAATAGGTGGTTTCTCGTCATATTGAAAGCGATAGCGAAAACCCATTTGTTTACGACTTTACACATGAATAATCACATTATGTTTGAACCACTATCTTGTTAGTCATTTGCTAGAGGCATTCGTAGTGAATTATTTAACATGCATAATATTTACTTCCTACAATGCTTTTGAAAAAAAAACAGAGAGTTGGCTTCTTCACTGTATACAAGTCTTTTTTTCTGCTGTACCTACTTTTTAGTATTTTTTTAACTAGTAGTGTGGGACTCGGACCTGCAACTTCTGGCTAGCCGGGCCAAACCAGAAGTTACAGGTTGAGTCCCGCCAGTGCGCAATTTTTGATTTATTATTTCATCTTAAAGAAAATAAAATTTGACACTATTAGTGTTAAAAACATTTGAAACCATTAAGTAGTTGCTGTTAATTCGTCACAACATATGAAACGGTACGTACGTATTCTAGCCAATCATAATCCATCTGCTAGAAAATATTTCCTCTAGATTGTTGAATTGGCTTTACGTTAGGGAGTTTGCCTTATAATTTAAGACATTTAACATAAATTGACCATAATCCGCTTTCCCGTTTCAATATTCCGCCAACAATCTATTAGAGTGACTGTTTCATCGATCGGCTGTCTAGGCTTAACTAAATCTATACTAGTATTATAAAGCTGAAGAGTTAGTTTGTAAGAACGCGCTAATCTCAGAAACTGCTGGAACGATTTAATAAAAATATGTTTGTGTTGGATAGCTTATTTATCGAGGAATGCGAAATAAAACGATACGCGGCGACTACGATGGAAATCGAGGGAGCAAGCTTAATCTCGCGGATGCATTTGCGTGGGATCGCTGGCAGGCTATAAAATAACGTATTTCTTTAAAGTAAATTAATTTATTTTTTTATTCAGTGGCGTCCCACTCAACATAGACCGTTGCAACTGCTTCGTTACAAGAAGCCGCACAGGCAACTAATAATTGTCGAATCGTAATTCAAAGTACCATGCATAAAAAAAATTCGCATTCCTTATTATTGTATAATTTGAAGTCTGTTGATCTTCAAGAAGTTTCACCTTACACTCTGTTTGATAGTGGTTTTCCCTTGTATAAATTACTTTCAGGCGGTCGTAACTAATGGTGTGTTATCATTAACTATTATGTCTCAGCAAAAACTAATGATGTTTAACTAAGTCATTATAGGCTATATGAATGATGTCTCCATATCACTCACCTACATATTTTACACTAGTGTTAAGGTGAAACTTATCGTTCCTATAATCTGAAATGGCCTGAATTCTACCATATGATTATAAGTCTAGACTGAATTATGAAAAACAACTATAATATCAACCAACGAGCATATTTAACTACTGATGTGTAAAGAAAGACATGAATGATAATCTAAACATTCATCCATTTGATGCTCACAGAATTTGCTCGTCATGTATCAATTTTACGCTTACATCAATCGTCGGCTTCGTCTGTTCTTTTATACTGCCAATTACCGCAATCAATGATGCTGTAACATTACAATCAATAACCATTTATTGTACAGTTAACTCGTAAAGTCTGCAAGCGAAAGTGCTGTCTTGTGGTTACTACACAGACTGCATGTTTCGCATTCCGATACGTGAAGAAAGAGCTTTATTATCGAATTATCGAGCGGTTACGAAACTTTCGATGAATGTAAATTGACAATTACGACTGATTTAAAGAGATGTTTGAAAGGCGAGAAAATTTATTTTGATCTCAATTTTAATTTGATGTCAATCTCCGAGCTTTGGGTTTCCTACTTTTTGCTAAACAGCTCTACGATACTGAAGATTAGAATTGTATTATGAAGAAGTAGGCAGAGATAAACATCTTTTTGCAAATTAACACATTTTTTAGTAAGAAAAAGATTTATTATTTTTGAGTACGTATATTAATCAAGATAGGGTTTCTCTTGACTCTGTATGGCCAGAAGCCAGTTTCAAACTGAGATTTGAAACACAAAACGAAATGAACTCATCTATCTCTAAAAATCCTACCAAAATCTTTTCACCTTGTATGTTCTTGTCTGCTAAACGCTGTCCATTTAACCCATTAGCAGATACGAGCTAACTTTTACCGAATGAACGAATCACGTTACTGCCTCTCTCACGTAACTGAACAACGCGTTTATCTCTTTATGAAAGTCAGCCGATTGCTTAGACTGGCCAGCACTTTTATGATATGTTCTCTGATTAGAATTGGAACAAGGAGAAACTAATTTATTTGATTAGCAGTTACAAATCGTCGGGGCAACTTACGTTTGCCGATAAGTAAAAAAAGTCTATGAAAAATTTCACAGCGCCTCTAGCGGTCACTTGCACAACTAAAATTTTCCATACACTTTTTACGTCGTCGCTAGCGAGTAAAACCGCTGTAAACTCTTGGTAATGTTACTAGAATTCTATGACAGACGAGGTTCTACTCGCATCGTATTGAATTATTATTTGAAAGAAATGTTCAAACATCAGCGGACAGTAGGTACATACCACAATTGATTCAAGACTTGATTTTGGGCTCTCAAAAAAATATGAAGGACTATTTTTTATGCAAGTGTCTCGTGATTGGAGGTGGTAGTGTATTGCATGCATGTAAGCATGTAAGTGTTACATCACAACATAAGTTCAACAAAACGTAAAAAGCTGGGTTAGATTTCCTAGCATTTTAAAAGACAACCTTAAACATGTACCTAACTTAATTAGTTTTTAAACACAATGTGTCTCCATTTACACTTTCTTAAATAATTATTCCGACAAGCTGTTGCACAGTTTGGCAGAAAACCGCAAATAAATATGTATTGTGTTACTTTAAAAAAAACTTACACAATACCGGAGGTGACATTAGACTTCCTCTTTGTCGCTTGTAATAATTATTTTCGAAATGTTTTTTTCCAAAAATATTTGTAATTGGGTAATCCTACTGTGATTTATTGTCTATTTAAATTTATAAAACGTGATAAATCAAATATTTCTTTATTTACAAGAAAAACATCAACAATTCTACTCTAATACTTTGAGAAAAAATAAAGTATTTTAAATACTTACAAGGCTTATTTTAGTCTGAGCCTCAGGGTGACTGATGCGCAGATGATGCTTTCAGTCGTTAAGACCGCAAGTTGGCCGCTCACACTCAAGGCAGACTTTTTGCGGCATGAATTACGATTTATTGAAAACCATTACACTAATTACATAATAACCAGTTCGGAAAGCATTCGATTTCAGTATAATCCAACCTCACTTTGAAAATATTCAAAATGTATGCACTTGTATACCTATATATACTACAGCAGCTTTGCACAATTCTATGACGATGAATAAATCTTGTAAACAAGCGAGATTAGTTTTCTTAATATCGCCTACAAGATTATACTAAACGACACTTACTCAGTCAAATAAAGAGCAGAAAAAATGGGTCCAAATCACAACAGGTCACTTATGCGATCATTTGACCACACAGCGCGTACGTGCCTCACGTAACAGATACGCAGTTACCCGTACTTCCTCACAAAAGAAGGCCTCCGAAGGCCTACTGTAACAGACTCTACGTATTCTTTCTGATTGTAGCCGAGCTCACTCCTTTTATTACGGCTAGTCATTTCTATGTTAAAAAATCGCTCATAACCACACGGGCCTTGCTTGAGGCATGACTATGCCACTGCAAAGTGCCGATATTTTTCGCGTCTATATTTTTTAGTCCTGTAGGTATGATTAATTTATCCTACCTTAATATATAAAGCGTAAAATAAAGTCTTTGTCTTCTATTGAAGAGAAACAAATTCTTTTGGAGTCGATTTAAAAAAAATCGTAAGCTAACAACTTGTCATCATGCACTGACCAAAAAAATTGAATTAAAAGACAAATGCGTTATTTTAAGCTTATTAGGCAGTTTTTACAAGTCAGTATTCTTTATGTTGATATTTTTTTTCATAATTTTATCTATTTACTAGATCGCCATACTAAAATATTATAAAAAATCTAACGATATCAAACTGATGAATGATTACAGGAGCATGAGTAAAAAATCGCTCGAGTCGAAAATAATAAATTTAAGAGTAGGACCACGGACTCCGTTGTTCAGACAATGTCGCCGCTCCATGCCGTCTGCCGTTCTAACGGCAATCGCGTATTCGCGTGTAATGGAACAATATTAGATAACGTCTGGGTTGCGATGTGATTGCTTTTTGCTCGCATCTGAACTTGATCGTATCATCTTGTTCTCTTGTTGCTGATTCAATGACTTTGTTTTACGGATATTGACTACAGTTATACTTGTAGATATGATTATTTTATGCCCATCAAGCTTTATATTATATTCTGATATTACTTGTATTTCCGATACAGCCGTTCTCAAGTTATTTAAGTATCTAGCGGTACCCCGCGTCTTCGTCCGCGCGTTTTGAGTTTACTCCCTCTACTTTCCTCGCAGCGTAATATTTTAGAGTCTTAAGTCTCGCGTCGATAAATAAACTATCCAACACAAAAATATTTTTTCAAATCCGTCCAGTAGTTCCTGAGATTAGCGCGTTCAAACAAACAAACAAACTCTTCAAATTTATAATATTAGTATAGATGTTAACACGACTTTGTTGTATGACAAACAAAATTGACCAATCAATCATTAACAAATTACCAGATTTACGTCAAATAACCGGTTTTCAATTACAAATACCAAATTAAAAGTGTTGACAAAATTACAAATATTATGTAATTCAAAGTCGAGACGTCTGCAATAAAACTGACTGCTGTTGCGAACAAACAGCATTGTTCTTCACAGTTGCCTAATCAGCCTCAAATGAACGAAAAATACCTTAAAATTGAACATTTAAGACTTTAAGATCTACGCCACAAGACTACAGACAACAGTCAAGTCACGGTAAACACAAGGTAAACACTGCGGTATCTTATGCATTTGGAATAAGGTTTAGTTTTCAACAAAAATGTATAATCTGATGTGCTGGTGACTGTACAATAAACATTCGGCGTATTAAAACAAGCGACCAAATCAAGATATCGAAATAACTGAAACATTTAAGCTGCGTTTTGCGTGTTTCATATCTGGTCGTGTTAAATCATTTTGCTGACACTCAAAACGGTTCAATGACCTTCTAAATCAGTTGAAAGAAGAGGCTAAGCTTTGATCATTGCGAAGATAAACCGAAAACAATGATTCTACAATTGAAGGTTTCCCACTGCCTACTTTGTTCGGTATTAAACTCTCATAATCATTGTTATGTTTAACCTTACAAGATTTAATTAAGTTATCATTCCTTAGTAATGAGTATCGTTGTATTACGTCACGGCTACTTTCACGAATTATGACGTGTTTAGTAGCTTAAGCCCATCTTCTCTATTTATAATAATGAACCCATATTTCCCTGGGTCACGACATCAGCCATTCGGCTTGAACTATTTCGCTTATTCTTTGTTTGTTGTTTTTGATATTTTCAGGAAAAGGTTCTTGTGAAAGAAAAAGTTTAAAAAATTAAGCGGGTGGACTGATTTTTATGATTTTCGTCAGCGTCCGGAGTAAAATAATTATAATTAAAATAACGGTGTCGGGCGGGACGGGACCGGGGGCAAAACAAAGCTCGCTGGGTCCGCTAATATAATAATAATAGTTTAAAAATGAGAAAATATTGGTCGAGGACGTAAACGTGGAATCGAATAAGACGTTCATACAAAAGACATCAACGCGCTACATGCAAAAAAACTGCAATAAAAAAAACCAGCGATCTACTCGAATGTATCGTATACAGGGTTAAACAAAAGTAACTGCTTTCCTTTTCGATGGTGATTCTATTGCTAAAATACAATAACTTTTTGAATAGGACCAACATCGAAATCCCAAATAAAAACTCACTTCTCCATACAAAGCATTGGCTAATCGACAGTCTAGTATAGGAAAATAAAATATATTTTTATGGGGTTACGATGTTTGTCACACACAAAAAGTTGTTGTGTTTGAGCATCAGAATTAGCCCCAAGAAGGAATGCAGTTAGTTTTGATTGATCCTATAGTCCACTTTAGTAAAGCTTTTTACAATTCCAATAACCGTGACAATGATATAATGTCTTTCATAATATCTGTTTGTTATTAATTCAATAGAATAGAAAAAGAGCAATCTTATTGTCAATTAATTACAACGGATAAAATGAAAAAGTCCGTGAAGCCGCTTCTTTTTACACTAAGGAAAATCATTTGTGGTTTACAAAGTAGGTTGATGATCACAATAAAAACCGATGTTTGCTATTGAAACGCAACAAAACAAAAGGTCATCGATGTAAAAAGCATTAATTATAAAACCGTGACGCAGTAATTTTTGCGTGAACTAAGGTCGCATCCTCTGCAATAAAAAAACTTACTATACAAAAAGCACACAAAAATAAGAAATAGGAAAAAATAATAAGAAACCTATCACTCTGATTGAATTCAAACTTAAAAAAGTGCATTAGTTAATAATAAGTACGCATATCGTTCATTTAGATTAAGGTGAGAACACGTTGAGTCTCCAAATAGGCATTGCGATGCAACTTATTTTTTTTTTAAGTATTTCTATTTTTCTTACTCGTGTCGTGCTCCCACGCTAATCTGCTGAGTGAATTATACCAAATCGCAATACTAATCCGTTCAAAAGCAGAACTTCTAAACTGACAAAGCAACATCGCAATATACGCACCGTTGAGTTTTAAGATATTACAACGGTGGACAAAAAATGAGCATCGTCAGTTCAAGGCGTAAAGTCACGCCCTTATAACTAGGTATTTATCATTACTAGAAAAAACTCATGCACGATAAAAACAGTCCTTTTTAACATATTAACATACAAGTCGCGTGAGGAGTTTAAAATATTTGGCTATTGTTAACCCACCGAGCCCAGGGCCCCGTCTCAGGGCCGCCGCACCCACACACTCTCGATTTCCACATACGCACACGTGGTCCCTAGTAAGAGTTTTTATTTTTTAAATTAACGGTCATCATAACTTGTCTGGTTGAACGAGCTACTATATATTGTAAGCAGTAGAAATTAAACGATGATACGGAAGATGATGATGGCGACCATTATACTAATTTATTTATTTTTTACATGAGTTAGGTAACATAAAGTAGGTACATTTGATGAACTTAAAAGTACTAATACCTAGTTTTGTAAGAGACTGGTGCCTGAAGTAGGTTTCATAGAAACCTGTGACATAGGTCACCAGGCAGGTAATGTTTAGAGTAAGAGTTCATTAGTTATTCAATCTATATAAAAATTACCAGTATTCCCCCTTATATCAGCAGATGAGCAATTATATGTATCTAGTATTTTACTTTTGACAGCATTCATTTCATGCAGTATTAATATACGAGAAATCTTTCTTTAATAACGATAAGAAGTAAATTTTGCCTGGTTTCAAAGTAAGGTATTCTCTTTGTTGTATGACGAAGTACCAGACAACGATTATGAAGGGGACACGTCTCCCATAAAGCCTGAAATACATACAACATTCATGACTAAGGGATTATCTTATTGTTACCAATGAAATTGAAAGACCACTTCATCAATCAGATATCAATGAAAGGTAGGCAATTATATTGTAGATTTAACCCTGAATTTATAAATAGCGGAAAACTACTGATTGTTCCTCTGTCTCTTATAATCAACTGTTTTTATCGTGTTTCATTGAGTTCTTGGCAAAGCATACGTACGTAGTATACGTTTAAAAATATTGTTGCAATAAGTAACAAAAATGCAACAGGCATATGCTAAACTTGTATTGATGGTGCTAGGTTTAGATAAACTTTAATATTTTTTTGTTTAAATGAACAGTTTATGCAAAAAAAGTTTGAAAAAGTATGCTTTGCCAAGAACTCAATGAAACACGATAAAAACAGTTGATTATAAGAGACAGAGGAACAATCAGTAGTTTTCCGCTATTTATAGTAAGTACCAATACAGCTTTTACTTTCTTTCCCAGCCAATTAAACTATTATGCACACATGCCATTTACACTATTATCAAATGCTCAATTATTATACATATTTTATTTTATTCAAGGTGGCAAATACCACAAAGCCTATTCATATTACGTGGCATCCGGCTGCGGAGGAAGTAACGGCATAGTCGCGTGCGCATATCGATTTGTATCGATATTAATATCGATCCGATAGCAAACTCGAGCGGACCGTGCGAGGTCGCGAGCGCGGAAACCTGGTTCATTGTCAAGTAAAAGTATATTTCCTGGTGTTGCTTTACTGCTTTTATGTTAATGATATTATATAAATATTACAAATGAATGTTTTTATTTTGTAATGGATGTTGTTAATTGCATCATCATCAGATGTATCCCATGATATAAAACATTGTGTTCAAACTACATTCAAAACCAATCCTCGTGTGCAGATAAACTTTAAAATTCATTTGAAAATCACCACTAGTTTTCTTGAAGTTTATGTGTTTTTTAAATTAATTTATTTATTACAACAATTACATCTTAATCTAATTAACATTGTGTTATCCCGCAGTAGGCGACTTCAAGCTTACAATTAATATATATTTTCACTAAGGTTTTACATTATTTGGAGTCCGAGTTAAAATCTTGCAGAAAAAACTTTTCACAGTCAAATTAGGAGTTACCCTAAACACTTTTCGTGATAGTGATCGGCTATAGCAGTAAAACAATAAAAGTTATATTGTTTCTGGGATACTGCTCTACAAAGTGTTAGAAAACCCTAAACTAGTAATCAGAATACAATGTTTCACTTACTTACTACTACCAAAAACCCAAGAGTTGTTTAAAGGTGGAGTCACATTTATCTGACGTGTCGTATCGTGACCCATCAGAACGCAATTGGTTCCATACATTTAGTATGGTAACGTTTATATTAGTGTGATATGACGTGTCGTGATGGGATCTGAACGTTTCCATACTAAATGTATAAATATAGTACGTTTCCATACTAAATGTATAAGTATAAATGTATAACCGATTGCGTTCTGATGCGTCGTGACGACACGACACGTCAGACAAATATAAATCCACCTTAAAATCCGACAAAATGTTCCTTACCAAGTATAAAGATGAGTCACAGCATATTAAATACCTTAATCATAGCCGTTACACTCCCGCGCAGGAATGCCTCGAAGCCTGCAGGAAGGCAAGGTGTTCATTACCACAGACAATCGTCGCAGCTCCATTGTGTGGCCGCACCTAAATTCCTGGGCTTTACTTGGGTGTTATGCAATGCGGGTTACAAGTCGTCGGTATACAAGTCGTCCCAAACATTAAGATTGGGACGAATTGCAATTTATAATATATGGTCGTGATACTTTTAATATAAAAAACTATTTAGTGTTTTTTTTTATTTTAATCTGCAACATTTATCTTAAAAAAATACAATATTTAATGTTTTATTATTTCGCACTGATAAGCTGACTGACATTATGAAACTAGCAAACAAATGAAAATAACAAAAATATTTGAATATTATTTACATTGCAGAAAGTATTTGTAATAATAAAATCATAAATAAATTAAATGTCATCGAAATTGACATGAAAAATCAGTTGAAAATATCTAGCTGCATGACGATACAGTCTGGCATGTTAGGAATTATAATTATCTAAATACCTAACATAATAAACAGTGCTTACGCAGACAGCTTCTTCACACTATCAGTCACATTCCATAAGCAATGCATTATGATTATGAGCCACAGAAACACTTAATAGTGCCTAAGGAAGCGTGACAAAATGGACATTTATAAAACTAGTAAGATTACCATATTGTAAATAATACATGCAGAGTAAGTTTCGTTACGGCTGTTAAAATTTCTCAATAGGCTTATAGGTAATTGGATAATAACATTAATTTATCATATCATATTTCCTTAACATAGAGAATTCTCGCCCATCACGCTATCCTTGACGCCATCAGAAGAGCTCTTGCCTTTGGGAACGGGGTCGGGCCTTAGTTTGGGATGCAACTTGTGTCAATACTTTGGCCCCCTCCCATCTCAGAGAATCAGCCCTTAAAGCTGGAGCAGCAGCGGAGTTAGTTGAAAACGCCAAGCGGCGCAAGAACGTCTCACAGGCAAGTGATTATTTGTTAGCGCCGTTTAGCGTTGAACCTTTGAGCCGTAGGGACCCTCTGCTAAATTGCTATTTAAAAAAATGCACCATAATTAAATTCTGTAACAGCCAATAACAAAACTAGCTCAAAGGATTAGCATAGCTATCCAACGCGGCAACGCAGCCAGCATACCTAAAGCGACTACCTGTAATTAACTGAATATCTACTTATAGTGCATAAAAAGAAAGTATCTCAAAATCAAACAGTAAGCAACTTGGAACTGTACGTTAAAAGAATGGTTATTTTTCAAAGACATACGTTTTAATAAACCCAAGTTTTAGAACAGGTCATTGACTATCTGCGCATGAGTACTGCGAGCAAAAACTAGGCAATAACACTTAATTACTTACACCACGAAGATTTATGACATAAATGATAATATGACTTCGTATGATATTTATAATGATAGTAGTCGGGAACACGGTAAATCTTTTAAATTATTTACTTAAATTAATTAAAATTACAAAACTCTCAAGGGTACTCAACCTTACAAAAGGTTTTTTTTTTTGTAAAGGTAACTTAAGTTATATAATAGTATTGAATACTCTTGCATTGGATACGATATTTTTTTGTTTTTATCATGGATATCCTGGAAAAAGAGAAAAAAAGCACAGTTTTTAACAAGTACATCAGTCATGCGTTCCTGACCGGTTTTCCAAAAACCAGAGTTGCATACTCTTTTCTCCAATATCATCGGTGAATCGTCCTCACGTAAAATGGAACGCATAAACCAGCTAGGCGGGTTGCAATCGATTCTCGTCACGACATGATCGATTCCAATCTGATTGGTCAATATGTCTGACCTTGCGTTCCTGAAGGGGCACTTTCAGACAATCCATTATAAACACCTGAGATTTTGTCAGTGTCGTATAAAATTCTGACTGTCGCGATATATGATAAATGCTTACACTAAGCAATGTCTTATTCTGTGCGATGAATAGCAGGTTAAATATTCCTTGACCAATTTTAAAATTAGAGACTGTTTGAATCGCTTCCTCAGAATAACTGTATTCTTTAGAAGTACAAACCCCCACAAAAGGAAAATCATATTTTGCATATCAACTGAATAGAAAGCTCGCTGAATATTATGTCATTAATTGTCACACAATACAAAGGCTCTGTATTGTAGCTTTCTAAAGAGAAGCTTGGTTGAGTTACAAAGACATAAATATCGATAATGTTCAAATAATTGTATTCTTATTCAAACAGCGGCCGACCAGTAGCCATGGATACTGATTTCTCAGCAGGGTGCCTTTGTGTGCAAGTATTCATTATTATAAGCAAACTAAATATAATGACTACATATACCTGTACACCATATAGGGCTTGTTAGAAAAAAAATGAAACATTATTGCACAACCAAAATTTGTACAAAAGGTGAACTTAACGCCTTTAAGCCAGTAATACGTAATGTACGTAACTTAAACTGCTTTTTTATCATATACTCATTTATAGAAAATGTTAAGATGTTATAATTAATGTAACACTTCGATGTTGTTCAATTATGAAAAGCCCTTATCCTACCCTACCCACAACATGCAAACGTCACCTGTTTATATTGCTAAATTACTCATGGTGAATAAAAATCACATTCATCTTACTTTATGGTTGTGTTGAAAAAGTACCTGCTTAGCATTTATTAAACAGCTATTAGCTATTTTAGTATACACTTGTATATCCTTAAAGATTAACATTGAAGAATATTTAATAACAAATTGAAATAATATTTATTCAGTCTTCAACAAATGGATTTATAAATCCTTTTCAAGACGCTGAGTAATTATTTATTATTTTAATAATATTTATTTGTTGATGGAATTGAATAATTCTATAACAGTTATTAAATAGCAAATAACTGTTGAACTGAACTCACAATAAAATTCCTGGCAAATTCTGAAAGGCTTTATCAGATCAAAGGTTCGTTGTTTAGCCATTCTTAGAAACAGGCTCCAATTATAATAAATCAACATCAAATGATACCATATTCGTTAAAACGTAAGTATTACGCTACTAGTACAAAGAAAATACCGGATTTAACTTATAAGGATCTAAACTGTTTGTCAAGTTGTATAACTTGTTTTTTATCGTCTAATTATCGGTTGCAATTTGTATTTATGTAATTCGAATCATTAGGAATGATGACAGCCATAGCCTATTTAAATTAGCAAACGGTATCATACCAAATATACATAAGTGCCATTTGATATAGTCAGCTTCCAACCTAGACTTCTAATATAAACAGCTTTGTACCAACAGCTCCTTCAACAACTCTCTCTTGTCTGCCAATTGTCTGTAGTCCAGTTAGAGCGCTAATATGTTTCAATAAATTGGCTACAGATATTGCTCACGAAGAGAATAGGCAATTTTCAATCATGTCGTAAATGGCGGAAAGTCTAATAAAATATGATTGAGAGCTAACCGACAAATCCCGCACACCCACGCTGCCTGGTTCATTTACCCCAACACGACCATTCTCATTACCGTCTTAGGTCTGGTCAGTGACCATTTTCACCATAGCAAAAGAGAGCAGGCAGCCAATCCTTAGCACGCCATGAAATACTCAAACCATAATACAAAACTAGAGTAAGTTACAGAAAATCTACATTAAAGAATCCTTATTGCTTATTTTGTTTATTTTACCCATTCTTACTGGACTTAATATTAAGAAGATTTAAAGACTTAATAAAAAACATAGACATGATAACATTTCTTTTACTTGTCCCAAATTGTATACTTACTGGGACGAGTAGGAGAATTACCCATCGAAATTTTAGCTCAAACTTCCTCTATGATCTGGCTGTACTAAGTTGGATGTGTATTACAGTTACATGCCCAAAAACGGATTCAGGGTCTGAATCATTTTTGCACGTGACATACTGTAATGGTTCTAATCAATCGTTATTTCGGTTCAGACTATACACGAAAGTCAATTTAACTTTGTAGTGCTTTATCACCAATCATATTTATACCAAAGTTTCTTAAAAATCAGTTTGAAACTATTTAGAATTAGGAAATAAAGTAGGATATATAAAGTTTAGGGTTTCCCACTGCAGTCACTCTGATTCAATGACTGTCTGACCCCTGATTATAGTAATACTTAATAATTATTTTAACATCTCCTTAGACATCTACAATACTTAATAAATCCTCTCAATATGCATTATCTGTCATCAAGATATTCAGCCACAAAGTAATCTGACAACTAAACAGATGATAATGACTAAATGGCAAATATTTACGACGTTGACACCTTGTTCGATCGTGATCGGCGATCATTGGCTATTCAAGTACGAACGGACGCAAGTAAATACTATTTTAATCAGCATCAGACATAAATGACTATTAAGATTTCTGTTGCAAGACGCGGAAAATTGTTGAAGTAATACTAAAGCGTAAAATGTGGTTACGGCGAACTGTGTAATAGCGTCTAACTAAATAAAATGACAGATATTTTTTACAAGCAAGAATTTTCTATTGTCGTAAAATTGCTTCATTTTCCTTCCTTCAAAGATGCGTCTATTACAATTAATATTTTCCTCCTACTTTTATTGAGACGAGAAAATACTTATATGAACCTATAAGGACTGTTTTAAAGCAATGTTGCCCAGCGTTTAAAAACAGGGATTATTCCTAAGAAATGCCAACTGTCTAATGCAGCCGCAGTGACCAAGGCCAACAAATCATTTAATTAGTTACTATACTTGCTATAGCCGTAAGGCTGTATGGGTATCATAGGCAAAATGAGGCCGACTGCTGAATGTCACGAGCGCGACACGCGGGGGCTGGTTGCTAAACGAAAATGACCTTTAAAGCTTACAAATTAAGCTATGCAAGAGCAAGCTTTTATAAGGCGATTAGAGGTGGTGACGCATTCTCTAAATTCTGAGTTGACAGTTCAATGAGGTTCACTGCGTAAATCGCTTTAGGTGAACTTTACATTATAATATTATATATTTCGAACTGTACACAACTTAGATTCTTGATTCCGCTTTTAGAATCTTATTTGGCATGAGTAGTAACCACTTAAAAGCTTCTGATGCAAGCTACATACGTTGAGTATTTTTTTCAGATTTGCCTTACCTGCTAAAGTAAAGTTTACTCATTCGAATTGTATGCAAAATCAATTTTTATTTATCACACATCACTTCCAAGAATCAGTAAACCATTAAGGCGGCAATACACATCCCTGTAGTTGGCAAATTTGCATGCCAATGCCTGTAGCTGGCACACTTGCATGCCAGCTCCTTGCACGTGCCATCTACTTATATGTAGGTTTACGCTTACTGGCTTGCAATGTAAGGACGAGGACGGCAGTAAAACTGGTGCTTGTGAATATCAACTGTATGAATATAATAGGCATGCAAAGATGCAAATTGCTAAACTTGCAACTGACATGCAAGTTACCAATCCGTTTTACATACTGTGTATGTAAAACGGAAAATTAAATGTTTTGCCTTAACAAAAGATATGCAAACGTCTGGAACTCAACATTTAGATACAAAAAGGAAGTATCTGAAGCATTCGAACGGTAACGATTCACCGAAAGCCCGCAAGGCTGCGCCGGCGCATGACTCACGCAGCCTTCGACCCTCGACTGGTTTGGGGATTCATCTTCTCGCTACTACCTGATAATATCATATCTTTTTAAGATGACGAGTATTATGACCTCATGGGATGAAGCCAGACAAGCTCGTGATCTGACTACAGGGGTTAAAAAAAATATATGAATACATAATAAACCGTGTTAGTACCAAGATGCAGCGCTTTGATATTTACCGCATAGATAACATTTAAACAACATTATCGCAAGCTTATGTGTGACGGATATCATCCCATTCTTGTTTCCTTAAGAAGTTAGTAAGGAATTATTTCAATTGAAAAATTACCCCATTATAATTGACTTCATTTCCATTACTCATCTATGCCAAAACCCATTATGGTTAAACAATATTTTTTTTATCAAATTGAACCGTAGTTCTCAAAATCATTAAGTTCAGAGGCCGGTTAACAAACTGCCGAAAGAAACGTGTTTCATATTACTAACCGCAAACTTAATATCACAACCAAAGAAAGGTTCCCATCGAGATGCTTAAACATTTTATTTTTATTTTGCATAGACAGTTTTTGACGTTATCTTAACCAACAAACAGGTGATTTGCAGCGAGATACCAAGTAGTTCAGTTACAAAAACTTTTTTCACGATCACGAGTCGTCATGTTCCACGTTGCTAAGCAAGGTTGTCGAAAAGTTACGCAAGTTATTCAATTAACAATTAATTAAGTCAGCGCTAACAAAGGATCGACCTCAAGTGTGGGCTCGGTGATTCAAACCGTGAACGATTCACGAAGATCCCACGCACCGAATTGAACGGGCTGGTGAACAATGTGTTCGATGAGTTTAATACGCTTGGAATTTTGCGACTAGATGATGTAGAGCTGCCAATCTTTGGATAATTTAAGTATGTCTAGTCTAAACATAACCGGGTCTCAACGCAAAGAAAAAACTAAATTAAAGGAAAAGAAATCCCTCGTGACCATGTCAGCAATTCAGCATAAAAATATGTTTTTAGGGTTTCGTACTGAAATGGACTAGATAAAAACGAAACCCTTGTACGAACACGGGAAGGTATCAAGCTGGAATTCATATCAAATGATTAAGAGTACTGCCCCTTGAAGCTGTGAAAAAATCAAACTTCTAAGCCAACGCCAATCAAAACTTCTAAGCTCGTCACTTGCAAGAGAATTAAAACTTACAGGGTACTTTCCGTAAACTTAAAATCTTGAGATTAAGGGCAAAGTAACGTCTTATGTCACAGATAATGGAAAAATGGCGAAAACCGTAAATGTATAATAAGATCATATAATAAAATATTTTTGGTAATTTTAAACTTTTTTAATAATTTTAAACTTACTTCCTCTTTCCTCATGAACGCGTAGAGGTATTAAATTGAAATTCATATCAAACAATAGGTCGATTATATCAGTTATAAAAGTTTCAGTTGTAACAAAATCAAACTTCTGTGTCAATGCAATCAAAAGATACAGTAATTTAATCCGAATATTTGCAAACTCACAACTACTACTGGCAGGATATCAAAACTTTTTGACCTAGAATCTTGAAATTTAGCATTAAACAATGTTTTATAACACACATAAAAAAAAAACGAAATACAGAACCCTCGGTGCGCGAATCCGACTCGCATTGGCCGGTTTTTTTCTGCCTCTATATCGTTTGAGAATGACCGCAGACCATAATTTTGATGAATTAACCAATCATTGCTAAGTAATTTAATAAAACAAGAAACATCTGGTTTATTTTGTGGTTAGTCACAAATATTTCTGTATAAATAAGGTCCATATATACAGGGTTAAACAAAATCAACTGCATCCCTTCTCGGTGGTGATTCTGTTGCTAAAATAAAACAACTTTTTGTACGGAACCAACATCGAAATCCCAAGATAATTTTTCACTTATCCATATAAACTACATATACTACATACGTTGGTCCCATACAAAAAGTTGTTGTATTTGAGGATCAGAATTAGCCCCAGGAAGGAATGCAGTTATTTTTTTTAGGTTCTTTATAATACCTCGTTAATAAGATTAGAAGTCACATTTACAGCTCTGCTGCTGCCTAACCTCGGCAAATGCGTAAGTCCCCTAAACGTTATGCTTAACGTAAAGTATAGGTTATGGTTTCTGCTTCATTACATTTCTAGGCAACTCATCAAGTGTCGGAAAGGCCAAACTTCTTAGGACACTTTTTGTTGCATCCTAATTTAAAAACGAACTGTTAGGCTCGGTACCTTCTTTATTCTTGTAACTCTACTTACTGTATTTTTTCCACAGTCTTTGAACATCGTTAATATCCAATAATTAATCTGTTCGTTCATTAAGACCCTTTACACTCTGCGACTTTCAGCAGTGATGCAGTAGCGATGCTAACGCGCGTCAGCATCGATGCAGTCGCAAAATGTCAACCTTTACACACTGCGCTACTTTAAGCATCGATACAGTCGCGATGCTAACGTGCGTTAGTATCGATACAGTCGCGATGCAGAAGCTGGAAATTGTCAAAATATGTACTGAATTTTGGCGATTGAATCGATGCAATGCAGTCACGTTTCTACATCGATACTAACGCATGATTGCAACGATGCTAAAAGTCGCATTGTGTAAGGGGTCTCAGATTAATGATACCATTTTCCCTATCGGTAACTAGGTATGAGAGTATGAGAGCTAACCTCTTCTTGCTATCCGTTCGCTAACCACTTTCATTATACGATATTACATCTTCTAAGATATTCATATATCATATTAATAGTGAGGTAAATAAGAAGTGATATTTTTAAAAGTAAAATAAGTGTAAACGAAGATAACTTTTAGTTCTCTCACTCAAATTCATGCGTCATTGGTCTATAACGCAGGTGGTAATGGCTAACACCATTACTACAAATAAACAGACCATTAACTAATGCCTAATAAAGATTAAAGGTACGTTCACATTACTTAAAGTTAATTTATAGATATCTTGAAATCTTAAATACAGAAGAAGCCCGAATAATTACTTTAACGATACATAAATCCTTTTTCCAAAATTTTATGCAATAATTTTATAAATTAACGAAATGCGTGGATTTCAATTGGTGACATAGTAAAAACTTAGGTTCCTAATTAAATACTAAACCACAACAGAAGCTCTACATTGCAATGCAGGTCGCTGTATAAGCAAATAAGCAGACTTCCCAATGTTTGTCTTCTGTATACTTAAGATATCAGCTGCAGTCACATCTATACTAATATTATAAAGCTGGAAAGTTTGTTTGTTTGGAGTCGATAAACTCGAGAACTACTGGACCGTTTTGATAAATTATTTATATGTGGATTAGCTTATTTACTGAGGAAGGCTTAAGGCTATAAAACACACATTGCCACGGGAGGGGAGGGAGCAAACTGAAAACGCGTGGACGATTTCGCGGACCGCTAGTAACATTATATGCTTCTTTCTTAAAAGACATAATGTGCATACACCAATGTGGCCAGAGCGTTTGCGGCACAGATATGCGTGCCCGATCTTAACGATCGGTCGACCGCAAAAACGTGTTGCTTGTCGTTTACTCAAGGCATAGGTTAGTTAGGGCATACCTTGTTATTTGCGGCGAACACACATTCTTGAAGTTTGAACACATTATTCAGTAAAATATTGCTAGTGGCTATATATTTCGTAATCATACACTCTAATGTCACATTGTTTCTTCGCTTCTTTTCTATGGCTATAAGTAAGCAGTTAAGTATCACAAGAAATCATAATAGGCTTTTCAGATAATGATGGAATAATGTGATTATCTTAAAAAATTCTACTGATACTAAATCAATAATTTATCAACGTATTCGCATGCGGCATGCGAAATTCACATTTTCTGTGTTCTATCACTTTAGTTCAGCTGCATCTAGTCAATTCAATTTAGTCTCCATCTAATACCAGGATACCAGTTTTATTTGTAAAGTTGATGATTAAACGAAATTGAATGATGCTTGCACATTATGTTTAACTGTATTCTGGGAAAGTACTATCAAACGATTGAAAGTAGGTATCAGTTGATAAACTAAAGTTCTGCCAAATAATTGAAAGTAGGTACTAGTATCAGTTACTAAACTGATACCTACTTTCAATTGTTTGGCAGTACTTTCCCAGAATACAGTTGACCATAATGTGCAAGCATCATTCAATAACTGCAATTATCTAATTTAGCATAACGGCAATTAACCAAACTCGACGGCCTGGAATGTTTACAAGCAAACCTGGTATCTTGGTATTACATCACTAGAGCGTAACGGGCGCAGGACGCAATTATACAATTTAGAACAAATATATATAGCAAGTAAATATCGATACAGAAGACCCAGGAAATAATTAAAAATGCAACTCCTCTATCTGTGGCAGAGCTACCGCAATCGAATAGATAGACCCTTTGCTGGCGCAGTTTACAGCAATCGTATGAAGCAACGTATACATCTTTTCATACCACACGGATCGAATTATAGTTTCTGACGTGTACCACTCTCGGATGACCGTCTATAATTCATTGAATATTGTGTAATTTTCATAGCAGATTGTTTTAAAGCTTTTCATATTAGATTTTGACCCTCGCACACATAGCTATAAACTTTCATAATAAGTATTAAACCAACTACCGTATATCTCTCTCTATTGACACTTCTATAGTGATTCTGCGCCAACGCCGAAGTGTGCAGTGTCGCAAGCTTGCAAGCTGTAAGGCAGCCATGATCGGAATTACTTAACTCTGATCAGTGACTGCAACTCGCCTGGCTTGAATGTCTTATCAGATTAGTAAGAGAGAGTACACGGTGGTCTTTTAAATAGCCGCTTAAGCACTTGAAATGTTTACCAGGCACTGCCACATTCCCCTTTCTGTGAGTGACAAAAAAGTAAAGTAATTGACTGAAATTCTCTTTTCATAACATACGCGTATCTTCTTTCATACGAAAACAAAGTGCTTTACAATGAGTTCCAAAAAACATTCGTAAAAACACTTTTTACCACATTCAATTTTTATTACATAAATTCCCAACAATGGATTTTAATCGTCAAGAAAGCAACTGCTTACGAACACTTTTAGACAGTTTCTGATAAATATAAACACGCCGCCTGTATAATTTGGAGGGTCCTCTTTTAAACTCGGTGTAAGTTTGAACACCTGGTATCCATTGTAATGTGGACCTTACGGCCTTGGAAATACGCGCCGGGATTGGAAATTGGATATTTTATTTTAAATCGAGGCAACAAACATTATTTTAAGTCAAGGTCAATACGTCAAACCTACTGGGTATGCATTTTAAACAGTACGTTGGCTTATGAAGATGAAAGTCGGTTTTAAGTTGTTTTGCGGTTAAAAATATATGAATGTTTCTAAGCTTTCCGTTTAATTCTTGTCTATTAACTGACCATAATAATATTAACGTTTATAAGTATGTGATATCCTCATAATTGGGAAAGAATCATTCAAGAAAAACCCTTACTAACTCTTGCCAAAATAATATTGCTCTATCTTGACCCAAATAGAAATAGGATTAAAAAATTGCCATTTAAAGATACACCCACTTCTATCTTTTCTAACATGAAAAGGTCATGAGGTGAGGCGACAGTTTTTGCTTCACATTCGGCAAATATTAGAATGCAAAGTTGGTACGATTCGACCTAGGCAAACTCGTATTGTCGCCTCGGTCCTCATACTCAAGGATATCAGACCGGTTCGTCTTTTGTCTCATTTGTGATTCATTTTGTATCTGCTCAAGATCAGGAAAATGTACTCTTTCCTGATCTTTCACAATAAACCTTAGAGCGGTTTTCGATTGAGTCAGTCAGGGATTTCCTGCAATCCTATTTATCACGTTTGAGGTTTTTACGTGACAGTCTTGATAAGGTGATCCTAAACTTTATTTACCCAGTTCATCAGCGGGAGCATTTGTTATGTCGTCGAAAAGGAAATCTCAAACTCTTATCAAAACCAACCGATGGACAAACCAATGACCCCATTACGAACAATTTTTTTAAAATTCTATTCGAGTTAAGTGCAAGAATGCAACTCTTTCGGAACAGGGCAGGACAAATAGCATGTTTTGAATTCTATTCTAAATCCCAAATTCAGATTCAGCAGTAGTTATGATATCATAACCACTTTATCAAAGAAGCCACGTGTGATGTCATGCGCAGACGCAGGCTACCCGGACGCGGTGTCGGTTACGACCGTTGCGGCGGCTGGTTTTTTCTCAGGCAAATATTATGGCGGCGATGGTGCTAAAAAGCTCGAAGTATCAGATGACTGATGCAAAAATATTGGCATGATTGAAAACAAGGGGTGTCAGATGCTGATTTTAAAAACCACTTTAAAAAAACTGACTAAAAAGCTTAATATAATGCATTTTTTCCTTCGTCGGTGTATGATATGATGTGCGTAGACTGTTGGTGTACGCAAGCTTAAGATCGTGCACAGACTCCAAAGGTTTTTTTTTGTCCTAAAGACGGTTATTTTTTTAATTCCTTTTTTAATATTATGATCTTTAGTTATTATAACCCATATCTCAAAAACTTATGAACCGATTGGAATGAAACAAATACTGTACCCTAAGTTGAAATATACCTAATTGAACTAAAAAATAATCATCTAGAAGAACCCTCTCTATGACTTCTCGTTTTTGAGAAATCTGTGGACAAATATACAAACATACAGACTTACATACACTTACGAAATTCCGACCACGTGTTTAAGAAGACTTACTACATCAACATACTCAAAAATTATCAAATTCTAACGATATCACATACATACACATTAAATTGATGACCATCTAATTTTTCGAAAGCCAAGTAGGTACGTATACAGGGTGTTGTTTTGGTCAGCGACGAGCGACTCAGGGGTGACTGTACAAACGATACTGATGCAAAAAAAAATATTTAAAAAAATATTTTTTTTTAAATGGACAAAACCCACAAAATCATTTTTTTATGCGGTACAGCAATCGAGTTAAAACTACCAACACCAGGTAGCCTCTTCGTAACTTACTAGCTACGGCGTAGTATTTCGTATAATTATATTATATTTATATTATATTAATATATTATATATATTAATATATAATAATTATATTATATTTTATTATAGATACGTGCTAGCTACGCGCTAGGGTGCGAGTTTTCCCATTAGTTTTGTATTTTTTTTAATGTTGTGAAGAGATTTTCTTGTATAAAACTTGCTCAGAATTTAAAGAAATATTTTTTTTTGAATGAGCATAACTCATACTATTTTCATCCCTGAGTTGGATGTCACTGACCAAAACAACAACCTGTATAACCAAAAGCGAATGAGTTGTTGAGATACTTATGCAGAAAGAAAATAACAGCTTTGGTTTCTAGGTTTTACTTTGTTTTAATCATTGAATCATCATTCTTTAAATTACCTAAATAAATAAGTAGATGTAATAATATGGTCTATTTATTACTAACTTGAGCTAGAGAGTGGAATTTTATTATTATCGAAAACACTTCTATTTTTCGCAAAACTGTTATAAATAAAAGCACGAATTATATAATTTCGGGTGACCTCTTCCTTTCACTCAATAGTACGGACAAAAGCACGTCAAGGTAGACACTGCAATATCTTATTTAGTTGTAATAAGGGCTAGTTTGCAACAAAAGAGGGTAACCTGATGTGCTGTCTACAGTGTGGAGGCACGTGCAACATCTTCTTTTGGTTATTAGATGAGCTACAAACGTAAGGCACTATTAATTTCCAATACTATACCGATTTTCAAATTCTAAATACCATATCCCTTAACTTTTGCAACTCTAGCTTGCTTCATATACCTGCTATCAAGATGACGAGCTGGTGAATTACTAAAGTATCTTCAAAATAATTATTTCGTTTATTTGCACAATTCAATGCCTCTTTCCGGTAGTATCGTCCAAAAATTAAGATTTCCACAATAGTTAAAGCTCAGCGTGAAAAACAATACAAATTATGCCTTGGGCCATTCACTCACAGGTGAGTGCCTGTAATTTAGCAGTCATTAGAGTACATCACATTCCCATTAACTTTTCGTACCGTTACAGTGATGTCAAATTGTCCAATAATAAACCCGAAACCACGTTTAACACTTACTACTTGCTTAAAACGTGTTAAAGTAGAAACACTAGATTAACTCTAGTGTTTCTAGTGTTTAAGAAAATGTTTTCATCATTTTCACTTCCTATTAACTATGTTTCATTGTTCCGATGTCGTTAAATTATGAAATGAGTACAATTTTTTAAATTAATAACGCAACACTTAGTTAATTAATTGGATATTGACACGTATGATTTGATATCTAATGTTAGATATTATGAATACTTAGACAATAATTAGGTGGAATTCTTAAATAGAAAATAAAAACCTTTTTTACCCAGTATGTGAAATAGTTAACTCAATAGTAAACAGTATGTGAACTCAATTTTCTTACTGTGAAGTAAATATATTAACAGAATTGTCTACTAGCATTCATAATATGATGAAATAATATGTCTAAATCGTTATACAGTGTATCTGTGAATAATCCAAAGCCTGTACAAATAGGTAAAGCGGCCTCGGCGACGGCAGTCATTTCGGCAAATTACCAAATAATCTGACTTTATTTGCATTTCCTAGGTTTTGCCTATAATTTGAAAGAGCGAGTGAAATTGTATCAATCAATTGCAAGTTACCGCCAGATTAGACGCAGCAACGTCTAATCTGCCGGCTACTTGATGCGATGATTTCGAGCAACGGAATCATATAACTGTGATTAATTGCATATTGTTTAGTTTAACGTTTGGTTTGTGCAGTATCCGATATGAAGATCAACAACAGTACCTACATACCTAACTAATCTTCATTATGGTAATCACAACACCTGCAGCTTCCAATTTTGAAAGACGAAATAAGCTATCACGATAAAATCAACACTAATAATTTCCGTTGCTTTTCGGATCCCGTAAGCATTTGTTTGGAAACACAATTATTTTATGAAACTCCTGTTAGGAACCTGTATCATTGGAAAATGTTTACGATAACGTCCGAAGAAGCATCATTAGCATAGAATCCTGTTACGTAGTTAATGTTTCAGCGAGAAGCTTGCATCTGGTCATGCAAATTACTTGCACTTTCACAAATGCATACAATTCGATGAATAATATTATCACCAACAAAGCAGGCATTAGCCGGTGTGAATGATGACGTTTCTATTCGCTTTTTGCTGACGCTAACTTTGCCATCAATTTTATTTTGACAAGTCAACGGGGACATGGAAAAAAGGTAATTAAAATATTAAACAAATACAAGTTTTATCATCATCAATTGGCTCATATATTGCTTATTCATTCAAGCTAATAGCAAGCTAGTAAGCAAATTAAACAACAGTTATTTTTCAATGGATGCCGTTAATTTTGAATCTGAATATAAATTCAATTTATATATAAACTATTTACGCAGCCAAATTAAACTCAACTTTGTTTTTAGACAGGTAACTACGACTCTACAATTTTAAATGAAATCAAAAACACCGTGTCTTCGTATTTCGTGCACTGCAACAATGCTTTTCGAGCGTGAAAAATCTTTAATGAGCCTCTCCGTTGCATCGACAGCCTTCATCTCAATTTCGCTGTGTGTGCGAAACCTGTAAATCTAATGCCAATGACCTAGGCCTGTTGAGATAGGTCACCGTCGAGCGGTACTTACAAATTAGTGTGTTACGTGCATACACTCCTAACTTAATTTGCCGGTGTGGTGTTGCGGAATGATTACGTCAGACGTTTGGCAAAATACATGTAGGCTCTGAGTCTGAATAAAGACTACGTCCTGAATCTTCGTAAATCATACATATTCGTAATTAGTATCATTATGTACGGACAACAGCACGTCAAGGTAAACACTGTGGTGTCTTATCCCGTTGTAATAAGGGCTAGTTTGCAACAAAAGTGGATAACCTGATGAGCTAGCGACTGTACGTATTAAAACGTTTTTTTCAAATGGCTTTCCATATTTTCCATTTGAATGAAAATTACGGTCGCTACTTTCCCGGGGCAGCGATGGTAACAAAAGTGTAAATAAATAAAATAAAATAATAAATATGCGCCAGACAACACACCAATTGTCGTGGTTTCGAAGTAAGGAATTTTCTTCCTTGTGTTACGAACGACAACGATTATGACGGGGACATCTCCCATAAATACTTAAATACATATTAAACATCCATGACTCAGGGTCAAATGACCGTGCTCATCACACAAACGTTTGCCCCTTGCGGGATTCGAACCCGAACGACGTAATAGTCAGGAGCTCTAACCAATACCTACACCAAACGCGTCGTCAAAAAAGTGTGTATAAATAGGATGTATTGTTGACATGTCAGAAAAACATAGATGGCACTCTTAAAAGCAAAAAGCTTAAAGTGTTTTACGCTATCCGGGTATAGACATGTGCCCGGGTATAGGCAACTTTGTATAGTGACAAAACACTATAAAAACATATTTTACTATATTTGCGAGACGTAGTAAATAATTTTATTAATAACAATCAAGAAAAAATAAAACTAAGACATGAATATAAAAAAAAAAAAGAAAATCTACCTACTACCATTTCCTTGCGGCAAGGAGGCTATGATGCTAGCTCCGTTGCCACGTTGGATATAGCTATGCTAATCCCTTGAGCTAGGAACAAGCCAGCTTTATTATTGGCTCTTATAGAATTTAATTTTGGCGCAATTTGGGAGACTGAATTAATTTGCATTGGAATACATTTTCCTATTCAGTAATTATTCGTACACGATAATCGTTAATAATACTTAGCAAGCTAATGGTCATCGATCACTACTATTTTGATCAATGACAGACTCTTGCAGTATAAGAGGATGCTGTCGTGCAACAAAGCAGCATTGCATTGGGTCGAATGCCGTTCGTCTAGCTGGCTAGTGGCTCGGCTAGCTGCAGGCGGCCTTTCACGACCGCGTGCCTGGCATTCTTGCCGACAAGCCCCGCCTGTGATTAGAGATTTGATGGATTTCTGCCTGATTTGTTCACATTTGTAGCTCTTATTTTGTTTTAAGATGTTAATAGTTTTTCAATAATTGCAATTCCAATTAGAAATAGAGTAAACTTAAAAAGGTTTTATTAGCGAGAATGGTTATACCTCTGAAATTCCTGATTTCAAATTCCCCTTGTCTAATAAAAAGCGATTTACAATTTTTGTAGAGACTGGAGCCATTTCATACGTATAACGTGCATTAATAAATTAAGATATGATAACTCTTTATTGCAGATTATAAGTTTATTACAAATTCGTTTAGAGGAAATGTAAAATTTTGGCGGTCTTATCGCTATGAGCAATCTCTTCCATTAAACCTTTGGGTAAAGAAATAATGAGCTCATAGTAAGTAATCATGTAAGATCCACCTACTGCCTCATCTGATTAAGGTAGAGAAAAAATGGACAAACAATTATGATTATTTTATGTGATAGTCACGAAATAATATATAAGTAATAGTTAACATAATAATTAGCAATGAGCCAGCCAAAACAGTTGTCACTTAATAGTCCCCCTAGCCAATTATAATGCACAAGTGTGTACGCAAACACAGTTACTCTCTCTATTCCTTTTACTCTCGAAATACACCGTCACTAAATACACCGTCTAGGAAGGAACTACGTATAATGATCAGTAATCATCAGTGACTATAACCAAACCACGATGAATATGAATAACACTAACAGCTATTCTTTGAAGTTGATATTCTTTTAGCATGAAATCATTGCTGTTGAAAATATATTTCCATGTACAGCATGTTTCTAAAATGTTCGATAACAATATTTAGATTCTGAAATCTATAGCATACCTTCAAATGTTCAAGAACCTATTCTTCGAACTAGATACATTAACGTGGCATATTCACTATACAACTAACACACGATTTGCTCAGTTTACGTGTCAGATAAAGCAATCATCAAAATGATTTTAATCAAATTACTCAACCTCAAATTGTAAATAAATTGTTTAAACTATAACGTGTTTGGGTAATCGCCACATTAATCTACTATTAAAGTTACGTCTCGCAAACACACTGTTTACATGTAAAATCGTGTAATCGTGACTACTACCAATTTTCAAATAAAATTACATATGTATATTACCATTTTGCTATTCTCAAAATTGCATATCCGTGCCCGCGCTTATGGTCATACAATGTACGGACAACATCACGTCAAGGTAAACACTGCGGTATCTTTTTTAGTTGTAATAAGGGCTAATTTGCAACAAAAGTGGGCAACTTGAGGTGCTGGCTACTGTACGTTTACTTTGAATATACTATTGACCTTCAAGAAGTGAGCGCCATAAAAGTTCTCTCATTTCCTTTTCCAACATAAACTCAGTCTACGACTATAAAAACAACTTTTGCTACTACCATTCAAAATATATTGTTTACATTTGTTTTAACAACCTGAAAACGATGCATGTCTAAGGAATATCGCTGGAACAATTGTAAGTTACCTAATCACCGTCTTCACTATACTGAAGGCTATTTCTACCGATGCAGCAGCGATCCTTACATAACAACCTTTAGCTGATTAAATGCTGAAAAAACTATCACCTGTATGTCGCAAACGATTGCGAAGAAACAATATTATTGTTTACATGATTGCTGTCTTTGTCACCTGAAAGCCGAGCGAGTCCAGGCCACGCGAGCGTCAGATCAACATCAGCCGCTACGGAAGTTAATGTATTCCTTTGCGAGTGCGTAGAAAAAGTGATATGTCATAATTTGAAGATAGGAGAAAGTGTTTTATCTCTGTCGGACGGGTAGGATGTGAGCAGGCAAGATGCCGGGTGGAGGGAACCTGGTTAGAGCCGAAAAGTTCAAGAAGAAGGCGCGAACGACGCGCTCGGCGCATGCGCGGTATTACTACTCACAGTCTATGGTGGTAGAGGGCCCGTGGAAACGGAACAAATCTAGGAAGAGGTAAGCGAAGAAACTACACGTTCTGGTATCGACGACAGCTATAGCCACGGCTAGTCATTGATAAGTTGACGTCACATCGACATCGACGCTATGTCGACAGAAGTAAGCCTTCTGTTGCTTATCGACGTCGGCGATGGGTAGACGGCGAATATATCATCCGTCCGCGTGTAAGAGCTTATCCACCGATTAAATCAGAACCATAACTTAAAAGTCGCTGAATATTGCAACACGGAATAATATTAAAATGAAAAAATATCATATATCTTATCAATTGTAAACAAAGGGACCTATTTGACAACGTTTCCAATTATTTGTCCATAGTGTATTTTCTATTTTAATCGCAACGATTCCTACTAGTAAGTACAGTTGAAACAAATTTCCCAAAAGCAAAACTAGCATTAAAATTATAATTTCTTGCAGCCTTTTATCGCCTAAATTGCTTTCTAATTGGTACTTATTATTTACAACTACACTTGTCTATGTCTATAGATACGTAATTGCACAAATCAATGCATGAATTGTAAGATCCGTCAACGATCTCAGTGCAAGGCGGCGAATCTCAAGTCAATCGAACTTTTTTCGTGTGATAATAAGGTTGTGAGTTTAACCGTTTTATCTTAAAATCAAGTAATATATACTCGTATCCACACGTAAAAAACTACCGCTCTGGGACGAAATTGTAATGCATAGAAATCGTACCCCCAAGAAATCAAAAACTATTTTCTTCGACGAAGACATTTCGATAGGTGATCTTTGCACGAGACTGCACGAGAATCTGCTCCTTGATCAATAGAAAACATGTTTTAGGTTTAACGTTAGCACAGTGTTTAGTGGTTGTTACCTAACGAACTACAATCATACATATTTTGCCATTTGCGTAAGTGTCCACTTACGTTACCTACCTAGATCTTTTATGGGTTTTTACCAGGCTACGGTTTAGATGAATTTATTTAATAATAAATAAATTTGGACACCAATCACATACATTGATCTGATCCCAAAGTAAGTAGCCAATGCACTTGTGTTATGGAAATTAGACACAACGGTGGTACCTCAACACCTGAATTCGCTGGAATAAATTCAGTTACTTTAAGACAACATTTAAACAATGTTTCTAATATAGCTACTGTAACTGATGGTGTTAACAGATAGTTAGACATATTTAGAGATATCCTTGAGGCATATTGCGATCTTGTTGTAATCCGTTCTAGTTCCAGGCAGTTCGATTCCCACTCAACTTGTCGAGTCGACAAATTGGCATTGCGATTCAAGAATAATAGAAGTATTTCCATTTCACTAACTCGTGTAGTGCTGTCCTAAGCTGTTGAAAGGATTTTACAAAATCGTTATACAAGTACGATATTGCTTATCCGTTCAAAAGCAGAACTGGTTAACTATCAAAGCAACATCGCTATATGAACCTATAACTTCCATTGAGTGGGCTAAGCTCGAGGCACTTGCAGAAAAAACTTTTTCCTCGTAGTAAGTAATAATTGTGTTGTTTAGTATGCATTCAAGTGCGGGCCAGAATTATTGGGATAACTTGACAGATAGGTATAGACTAGATACCATTACTTTACTCAATAAATAAGTCACCTTACAAGAGTGGATCAAAATCGGTTAAATAGTTTTGGAGATATGAGTAAACTAATAACTAAAAATTGAGATATTTTTTTTTACAAAAATTAAACGCCTCCAAAAAACTTACAAAAAATACACTGACTCCAAAAGAATTTGTTATAGAAACACATTCGTGTTATTTGAAGCCTTTTAGTCAGCTTTTTGAAGGGCCCACGTAGAAAGCGCTTGACGACCTAATGATCAGCCAATACTCGAGGTTGAGGTCTTATGACCGGGTGAGTCTTTCAGTTTCTCCTACGTAACGTTATTTGCTTGCCTAATATTGACATATCTTCACTTATTTGTCTACGTAATATTTGCAAAGCTTCTCATATTTACCAACCGTTAGCCTATGCAGTGTCACTTTTTTAGTCAAGGCAAATATTTCGATGTTCGTCCACCATGTTCTTGTGCCATTAAGTAACATACTTCATAAAACCGTTTAAAAACAAACACTTCTTTAAAACTAGAAAATAACTCACGAAGTTTAGCAAAACTGTTGTGTGGTTACATTTCGTCAATGTCAAGAACGGCATTAAAGTTAACGAGTACAAATTAGAGTTACGACCCTAAGGCCAACAAATAGCTTTCGTACAAACATAGATACGCGGGAGGTAAAAGGTGGCTTACCTCGGTCCACACTGAGCTCTAACCGGACTAAGGACAACAGCTGGCCAATTCGCTTAAAAATTCTCTGTCCCACACACGATATGAGATCTAAACTGCTGATTCCCCGAAACTTGTGTAAAGTTAAGTGCGAACGAGGACGTCTAAGTATGCGTTATTAAAATATAATGCATTATGCACATTGGATTTCTATCGTATGGAACCAATGATATTGTATTTAGAAGTAGATGACGCCTCGCGAACTAAAAGAGTACACAAATATGGCACCGTCTGATTAATGGATAACAACGGGTTGACATCTATCACATCAGACATCAGATTCGGAACAGAGTCTTAATAGAGTAGCTTTCTTAATATATTTTTTAAAGCATGTAGGTACATTACGTCAATAGACTGGTTGGCCTAATTTTAAAATTGAGTTCACACTAAACTACTCCATGTATAGCACTGTCTTAGAATATCGACCATGTTAGTCCGTGGGTTGGCTAAGAAACAAAACTCACTAATTTTATTTAAAATACTTCAATCATGAATGATAGGCATCATTAAATACAATTTACCTAACGAAAATATGATATTCGGACTGTTTTTTTTATTTAGTTAGGTGTTTCTGCAGTTTTAAAGGCGCACTGAGGCATTCACAAAAACAGACTACGTCAAAATTATGACCCCAATTTAAAGTGAAGTGTTGTTTAGCTGAGCCATCTTTTAGCCTCACACCGGTGATCTAGTTCTTAATACAATATCTTTGTATGGAACCGACACCACGAACAAATCTCATGCGCTATGTTTTGACGCGACTTGTCTCATCAACTCATAAATGGTTTTATATTCGAAATTCAAATATCAAGGAATACGTCACGATCTTTCCGTCGTATTTGCGACACATTTTTTTCTTAGCATAGATTAAAATAATACGATATCTAATAATAACAGCTTACTGATTGATTATGCATAACTAGAATGTCCAAAACATTAAATCTACTTGTTTTATAACGATTTTAATACGATCTTATAACAAAATTTATCTTGAGGGTCCTGGAAGTTAAGATGACATATTTTACATTATCAGTGTTTTGGCAATTTTGACGTTCTATCTATTATGAAGATATCTATCAAATACCACTTTATTTGTTACGACATAACTAGGAAAGACACAACAGAAGCGTAACCTTTAAACCTACTTTATTACGTGACCAGTCGATGATCAAAGCAAATTTCAACTAGGAAAGCTAATAAATACCTGTTACAATAGCACAGCTCGGTTTATCGAGACAAATCTCTATAACTTAAGGAGTCTCGGTAACCTTTTGCATGCTTCTACGGTACGGTATGGTCTTCAATTGTGGTGCAACACTCGTACAGTCAGCAATCTAATGACTTTTCGGTAATAGGAAATCATCACTGCCATTGTTTTTTCAGTCATATATTTTAAAAGATGGATTAAACACAGGTTACAGATCTTATCTGGCTAATACTGTACTCCTTCTATATGACAATCTAAGTTAAATACAATACGACACTACTTAGATGGTATTATGTACTGTATTTTAAAAAATCCTAAACTCTTTTTGTTTTCTTCGTGGTTATATAACCACATATAGATGAAGAACAAATGCCACTACGTTTAAAGTGAGTTATGCATCTAAGACATATTTTTGGGCTCACTGTACCTAAAGTCAAGGAGCTGTTGAGAAACAGTTAACTGCAGGAATTCGTGTTTTTGTCTTAATTACCGCTCGTTTATGTAATTAGCGCAGTTCTTGTTTGGCAATTACGATCAATAGTGCATGCTTGTGTGCTTTGACGGCTAAATAACTTACTTCATACATTTACTTCATATGAAGGGCAACCTATTTTCAACGAACATTTTCTTTGATACTTTTGCAGACTGAATTTGGAACGAAAGAATTAGTTTGATTAATAGAATACAGGATACTACGGAAAACAAAATCCGTCAAAACATTATCATAATTTTGAATCCGAAGCATTACTATGCAGTGCTTCAGGTCTGCAAAACGATGATCTTGAGTTTTTGAAGTAGCCCCTCAGTTAACATCAAACAATTCTAGTCTGAAAAATACATCTCCAGTCATCACCTTTACGTATAGATAAAAGTTAAAGCTTATAAAAACTAGTTCTTTTAAAATGACTCGTGAATTAAGTCTTTGCGACTATACTTGATACTTGTACGAAATTGAAATAATTGCCTAACAGAAAGCCTAGTATTTTATTTACTCGACAGACTATTAAAATGTAATTTGAAACATTTTCGAAGGCTACTTTCCGTCCAACGTCACCTATTTACATACAATAATAGTCTATTTCTTAAGATTGTGACATTGGTGTATAATTTTTGCAAACCTAGAGCTTGACGAATGACACTCAAACGATTTCGTATGGCTATCTAAAATGCAATTGTGGAGCTAAAGTTGTTCTAAGTTGAGTAACTAAATAACTATAATGTTAGCTGGTGTTTGAAATAACAAAAAAAGAACAATAAATTTGTGTTACACGAGTAAGCCTACACGTACTTACTACAAAGAAATATCTGTCAAAAAACATCATGATAAGGACTGGTTAAGATTTTGTTAGCATAAGGTGCTATGTGGTGATTACTAATGATTTGTGGGTATTGATAATTGTTACTGTATTGTAAAATGAACTGAAATTATTGTGATTTTCTTAGTATTTCATTTGCTGAGACCAAGAATGCTTATAGGACAAATTAGCCTTCACTGGTCAGTTTTCATTAAAACTGAAGGTGTAGTAAATATATCTGAACTAGTTTTTTAAGTACTTTATGTAAGTAGTTACTAGTCTATACTTCCTAATAAATTAACTAGCTGACGGAGTCCTGACGTGTACGTGAGAAATCTTGATCCAAAATGAATACCAGAAATAGCTTCAGCGTTCCTAATGCGTAGACACAGATAAACTAATAGTTTTCTTGCGCTCCGATCGTTATGCCTGTCTCTCACGAGTCAACGCGTGGAGACAGCTTAAATGCTTTCATGAAAAACATTAATCTTTGAGCTGTCTAACCTTATTCTAACGGCGTCAAAAATATGAATTACTGTAACAACACTGACTTGTGTTGCTAATTTTCTTGAGGAATAAGTAAATGTTGACATGGTTTGTCCATTAGTATAAAGAAAAATGTTTTTTGCAATCATTTTCAATGTAGATCGTTCACCTTTGAGATGTTTCCGTAAGTTGGAAGGCATAATATTGTGACTAATTTGACTGTCTAACGAATTGACAGAAAATACATCACGCCTATAGGCGGTCACTGTCCGTGAAAGAGTTAATATGTCATTCGAGTAATAAACATGCTTGAACATACACATGACAAATACCGACTTCCACCCACACGTTTCTATAACTTTTATAGTTAAACCACTTAACTATATTTCAAATGCATAGATGTTACCAAATAAGTTCTAAATACTATACCATCGCTTGGAGCATAAACTTATAAAGCATAAAGCAGTAACTCTTTAACTCAATCGCAAAATGAATTAAATTGTGTTATGTGCAGTCTTGTTTGTGGCGGATTCTATTTACTTTCGATAGAGTATAGTTTGCCACCAATCAAATAACACATTTATCTAAACGTACGTACGTAAGACTCGTCATAACAGAAAGCATTCTGTCTACTAATGTGCAACTTATCTATCTCACTATCCATATCAGCAATTATAATAGCGAAAGTTTGAGCCAGATACAGTTGGCTATTAGCTAACACCCGATAAAACTGTCTCGACTTTGATTTCTGAAAGTTTGAATATGCATACAAAGTAGTTACTAATCTATAAAAGACAACCACACCCACACATTTAATCGTTACTTTAATTCTTCACTGATTGATAACTTAAAGAATTTAAAAATAACTGTATTATGGCTGACTTCATGGCGACACGATTGGTGCAGTGGTTAGAGGACCTGATTTAGCATTCGCAGGTTCGAATCACTTGAGAGGCAAATATTTTTGTGATGAGCACGAATATTTTTACACAAATGCCATAGCATTTACAAGAAAGAGACCACCTTTGCAGCTTTATTTAAAATTATCATTAAAGAAATAAATACTTATTTGTTTTTATCAATTGTACTAAGTCATGGATGTTATATGTATTTCAGTATTTATGGGAGACGCCTCCGCATTATCGTTGTCTGGTAATTCATAACACAAGGAAGAAAATTACTTACCACGAATCAGTGTGTTGTCTGGAGCTTAAGCAAAGAAATAAGGCATTTTATCTGAAAACTTGTTAATCTCCCAATTCGATATTCTAGCAGGGTTAACGGAGTCTTTACAGGTGCTCTTTAACCATTTTTTTGAATTTCCCATTGTACTTGACCGTTCATTCCGTACACCTGTCATCGATATATCTACAAAGTACATCATTCTTCCACAGATGTCAGTCCGCTCCAAGAATAATGGATAACCACAGCCGATCGGCGTCGCCGCGTGAGGCAGCACGGCCTCAGCACCGTCCGCCATCACCGCCGTCACCGGGAGCCTTCGACAACCGCGCCTACCAGCACGACGACGCCGACCCGAACCACAACGACTCCTTCACTTCCAACCAACCTCAACAAAACGGACATAAAGAACCAAATGGCGACACGAAAACGCTGGAAGCAGTGAATTTAGAGCTGATAAACTTAACGCCGAAAAATGGCAACGCGAAGAAAAAGGATGTTGAGGTGGACATGAATGCGACTAATCCGTACGATGAGTACTTCGTTCCGGTGAATGAGCACAGAAAATATATGAGGTGAGTTCGTTATTATAGTTACTAGAGTAAGATATGGTAAGATCAACAGGAATACACTAAACACTGCCACCTGAGCCGTCAACAAACCTTCACTTCCAGCCAGCCTCATGATGTATAGAGCCCGAGTCCATTTTAAAATAACAACTGCAAATCGATATACAGTTTAGTTGTTTGGCACACGTATAGTTCATTATACTACACGTATAGTTCATACACTAGAGGTCATTTTTTTTAACCCTACGTATTAAAAAAACAACCTTTGGTAGGAGGGAAATGCTGAGGCATCAAAAATTATGTATGGGAAATTTTTTAAAACACTTAAGAACACTTATTGTGTGTGATAGCCAATCACATCATTGCTCTGATCCCGAAGTAAGTATCGTATCTGTTATGAAATCAGACATTACGGGGTACCACAACACCCAGACCCGCGACCGACCGCGAACCGAACCCGGGACCTCAGAGCGGTGACACTTTGTAACCCAGCGTGCTTAGCCACTACACCTCGAAGGTCGTCAAACATTTGAAATAACATAACATTTGAAAGGACTTTGTAAGGCGCATCCGAAAGTATAACACATCATGGTATTTCAGTTATATTATAGTAAAATGACCTTAAAGAAGCCGATGGAGCCAATAAAACTATAAACACATTGAATTCGGATCTGACAAATCTATCGTCCAAGAAATAAGAAGTCTTTTTTATTGATTTACTCGGTACTTCCTACTAAACGCCTCGTTACGTTTGCGAAGTGGTTAAAACATAAACATTTTTATAGTTATACATAATTTAGTTCCTCGTAATTTTCCGCTACGAACAAATTAAATGATGCTTATCTACATAGACTACTTTTGGAAGCGAAACTATTTAAGTATCTAACAATAAGTCAAAATCAAATTTTACAAACAATAATGTTACAATTATCTAAGAGAAACGTCTGCCTGACCTAAAGGTTGGACAGGTCGAGTAGTTTTTAACATTAAGAGTCAATTTTACCTATGATTTTACCAATGTCAGATAAATATTCATCGAATACAATACAAGACGCCAAATTCGAAAACGAACTATTTATTCGTCAGCTATCATTTATCACATTGTCATTTAAAAATCATTCGTTTTATACCTATTATTTATTTATTTAATCTTTATTGCACTGTAAGTTGTACAATTGACGGACTTAATGCCTAATGGCATTATCTACCAGTCAACCACCTAGTAATGCAGAGAGTTTAATCAGTGGCGGAATATTAATAATAAGTGAGAAGAGTAGTACAAAAAAATAAGTAAAATGTACTAACATAAACATACATAGGTACTAATATTACACAATTTATAAAAGGATGCAAAAGCAAAAGACTAATTGACATACATAGAATACATATACTTAATAAATACAAAATTATGAATGATAAAGGTGATGATATTAACGACATCCAAAAAATACAAAAAAAAAATGTTGTTAATTCTGAAGAGAGCCAAGGTTAAGATAGTACGTGCGGAGAGACTTTTTAAAAGTAAATTTGTTGGGGGAAATTCTGATTTCATTGGGGAGAGAATTTCAAAGTCGAATCGCAGAGATGGTGAAAGAGTCAGACATAAAGTCAGACTTGAAAAGAGGTACTTATTCGGTCGGATGAGTCCTATATGACGTTGGTAAAATCGACTCTAAGTCCATATTTGTACAGTGGCCAGCACATCAAGCTACCCACTTTTGTTGCAAAATAGCCCTTATTAAAACTGTTTAAGATACCGCAGTGTTTACCTTGACGTGCTGTTGTCCGTACATTAAATTTGTGCGATCAAGTCTTCAAACATAAACTTCTTTCGTCCAGGAACAAAATTTCTTACAGAGAATAATAATTAGTCTAGTAGTCTAGCGTGTTTTAAGACCCCTTACACACTTCGACTTTTATCATCGATGTAATCGCGCGTGTTGAGAACCCGCTTCAGCATCGCGACTTACGCAATAAACAGATAATTAATTTAGAATTGATACAGTCGCGATGCAGAAGCTGGAAATTGATAAATTATGTACTGAATTTTGGCAAATGCTAAATTAAATCTGTTCATTGCGAGTCGTGATGCTGAAGCGCGTTTCCAAAACGCGCGACTGCATCGATGCTAAAAGTCGCAGTGTGTAAGGGGTCTCATGAACTCAATGCAATCACAGTCAATTCTCAATTAACGACTGATAACAACTTCTACCTAACAAATAGTACCGTTTCTGTACCGGTACATAGAAATTTGGACTGACCCCAAATTTCATTAAACATCTCATAGTAAACCAACAATGATGTTGATTGGAACCTTGTTAAGTAACTGTGTGTACCTTACAGTGACAGTGTACATGACATAGTGCCAACGAGTATTCGTAAGATATTTAAACGAAAACACTAGTTTGTTTTATTCAACTTCAGAAGTTTCTTAATGATATCCGAACTTAGATAGGTTAATCTTCATTTTTAATCGCCTTAAAGGCATACAGTTTAACGAACTCCGTAGTGTAGTGGTTAAGCACGCTGGGTTTCAATGTGTCGCCGCTCCGAGGTCCCGGGTTCGAATCCCGGTCGGGTCAATGTAGAAATCACTATTTTCTATATTGTCTCGGGTCTAGGTGTTGTGGTACCACCGTTGTGTCTGATTTTCATAACTCGAGTGCATTAGCTTCTTGCTTTGGGATCAGAGCAATGTATGTGATTGGTGACCAATATTTTAATAAAGATATGTCTCCCGTTTTATGTCTGTAAAAATTAATGGATAAAGTGCTTTATTTAAACTTTGATCTATCCACTGCGCGTACGTAACTAAGTTATCGACCCACAAGCCAGGACACAATTTCACGGTTCAAGGAATTCAGCTTGCTACTGCGAAATTAGCTGCCAGTTAAACAATAGCTTAATTAGAACCAAATAGACCAGCACGACCGTTGTCCTTGAGGTCTTCAACCGCATTGCGAATTCAAATTAGAATTAGCAACATTCCTAAAATGTCCGTGAAACATTCTGACTTCCGTAATACGAGCTTAATTAAATTGGAAGACAATGGAATAAAATATCTCAGAGACACAAAAGTTCAAACACCAGTAACTAGTAAAAAGTTAAGATATGTTACAGGACATGATCCGTTATTGTATAGCTAAAATCACTCGGAAATGTGTAAAAATTATATAAGACACATTTCCTAGGAAATTTTGTCATTTCCTAAACAGCAATTGGAAATGTAGTATATTTAATTTATTTATTTCTCAATGAGAGCCTAAATAAAAACTCTATTTCCTAAATTATCACGAAGTATGAAGATATTATAATTCATAAACCGTATGATTGTTACTTGATTGTCTCAATGACCCCTTATTAAAAACTCTGATATACAGGGTGTTTGAAACATTATGTGCCAAATAAAAATACTTAGGCTTATAGTTAACATACGTTAATAATAAATGCAGAAAAACCATAACAGTTTAAAAAAAATATGAAATGAATGTCAAAATCCGAAAAAAAAAACATATAAAAAACCACCGAGCCATAAAAAATAAAGGCAGGAAATGATAGCAAATGATAGTGGGGGTCACTATCAGACATTTCAATTTGTCAGACGATGTACCTGACACCCTGTATATCTACTCTGTTTAATACATTGCCTTATACGATATTGGAATACTTTTAAATTCATAGGATGTGTAATATTAAATAATCTCTGAATCAATAGATATATTATAGATGTCCTACATAGATTCGGTATTGTATAGACCACCATCATATTGTAAAATCCGCGTCATTACAATCTGACGATTTGAAATCCGTTAATATGTCGATCTATTAAGTAGGTATACTTTATCGAACTTAATACATTCTAACGTAAACTGAAATGACGAATCACTGGGCAAAGTTGGGGGTTAGGGTAGGTGAAGCCCGTTCATCCTTCGTATTACGTTGACAAGTCCAACAAGACCTACCAATAAAGCATAACTAAACCATATGCAGCTTATTCACCATAAATCGACAGATTACAATTTTCCGGTTTTTTGACCGTAAAATTGTAATCTCGCGGGTTTTACAACATCACGGTGACATATACATTTCCTAGGAGTTGTATACAATTCCTAAAATGCACATGTTTCCTGTTATACATACAAAATAAAAAAGTTGAAAAACAGCCAGCAACAAACCAGCGAAAAACAACTTTATAAAATGAAAAAAAAAAAGTTTAAAAATCTTAAAACTTAAAAATCTAGCCATCAATATTTAACTTATTCGAAGTCAGGTTCCCACCTAACTTACAATAATTGCAAGTGATAGGTACCTCTGGTTGATTTGATTTCTCCAGTTTAAGACGTTCAGTTAATCATGAAACAAGTTAGATTTGTTAATACGTCTTCACATCATACCATCGAAGATTGATTAAGAACTTTCATAAAATTCAACTTTCATTCCGAATTACTCGATTACAGTCATTATCGAATGAAATCACATCTCAATTGCTAATTGCATTGAATCAGTGAGATGATTTCACCAAATATTCTATTTCTGTTTCTGTCAAATTAGCTAATAGGAAACTACAATTTTCGAAATTAAATTAATGAATTTAAGTGAAGCGAATTAGCTATCTAATCTTTATGCAAACTCTTACGCAGCTTTAAATAAATCTTAATTACGTTCACACATCGTGAGTCTAAGGAATCTCGACATGCCAACTATTACATACAAGCATTTAATTTTATGTGCAGAGTGAACACGATTTAAAAGTATCAAATTACTAATTATTTTGTTTTACAACAATAGTTGGACAATTAAAATGCATTGAGACATCGTTGCAAGTAATTTAAATTTAGCCGAGCCTTACATTTTGCTTAAGTAATAAAAATGGAAATCACATCAACATTTGTTTAATATAATTAAGTTAGACAATTCAATATGAAGTTTTATAGTTTTCAATATGTTTTATCCAAATAGGTAGGTTGGTACGTCGATGGTGTCTTAAAATTCCCTTTACCACTCGCATACTGTTAGCTTAAAACATGATAACTTAAACGAACCTTTTGGCAACGTTTTAGCCCGGTTTGCCAAAAGGTTGCTGGTTCAAGTCCCGCCCGTGCGCAAATTTTTGGTTTCTTATTTCATCTATGAACATAAAATATGACACTGTGAGCGTAAAAAACATTCTAAAGCATTAGATAGCGAAGCGACATCAATTTCCAAGTTGAATTTATTCTGTAAAGAATAACTGCTTGGGCCATCTGTTTCATAAACAGACGGCTAGATGGCGCTAAGCGTCACGCAATTGACGTTTTTCATAAGAAACCACAAATTTCGCAGGGTCAGACTAACAGCACGGTAGCTCAATTGGTAAGAGCCTTTGGTCCGGTTTGCCAAAAGGTTGCTGGTTCAAGTCCCGCCCGTGCGCAAAAATTTTTGGTTTCTTATTTCATCTTTATGAATATAAAATATGACACTGTGAGCGTTAAAAACATTCTAAAGCAACATGATAACTTAAGTTCAAACTTAAACTTAAGTACTGTCGATAATATTTATTGTTCGCCCATAAGTACGATCAATACCAATAAGGCTTGGCAATATCTGAGGGCCAGTACAATAATGGCTAGCGACAATGTAGGTGATCCAGTTTTGAGACACGCGACACCAGTGCGGTCCAACAGAACAAACACCAGTATAAAGCGGTGTACCGGTTAGATTTACCGGTCGGAAACAAACAATATTCCCATTTTTTTACTTTGCAGACGTAGTAAATCCAAATCTGAAACGTTTGAGAACCTTTACGTGTGGTATTCACTAATAAATCTATGTACTTGCTTTTAACCAACTACACTGTAGTTCCATAGCGGTCGATGTTGGTCAATTTTACGCAACGAGCCACTGAACCGCGACAATTAAACCAAAATAAACTGATTGATCTACCTATTAAGTCCACTTGGTTGCATTTGACGACCTAGCCAACAAAGTTGATTGAATTCAAATCAACGAGGATTCAATTGTTCAGAGCTAGTTCTAAATGAAAGGGTTGAACTTTAAAATCAGCAGTTACGTAAATCACCAAACTCAAGCGATGATTATAAATCGTCACATAATATAACCTTGGGGACCAAACTCCAAATACCTCTGCGACAGAAGAAATATGAACGATCAGAAGGCTACCTTTATTTTAAAAATGCCAAAACATGAGATCTCATATGCAATTCTAACTAAAAATCCTAGCTCTATTAAAGCAGTTCAACTTCCAAGAAGTTTAATTACCACTCAACTAGTGGAGTCATCAAATTTGTATTGCGTTGCAACTAAGAAAAAATTTTAATATTTCTATATTACTTACTCTTGTAGTGCTGCCCCACGCTTATCTACTGATTCGATTGTACGAAATCGCAATACGAATTTGTCAATCCGTTCAAAAGCAGAACTGCTTAACTGACAAAGCAACAGCGCAACACCAATACGCACCCAGTAGTTTCTTATACTTTAACTTGCAGCGTTGCGCGAATACTTACGAACGAAATTATGTACCTTCTATTCATTCATGTTAGTATGAATACAAGCTTGCCTACCTTATACTTTACTAATAATTAAAAACACATTTACGGTTGTTGCTTCCAATTTCTAGTTATCTGTATTGTAGACTAAGTTTGAGGTCAAGTTCAACTTTTGAATATGAGGTATCTAAAAGGTATTGTGATACGTAGTCTAGTATCAAAGAATCTCGACATATTCATAGCATCTAATGTTGTAGGTAGAATACATTGGAGAATTGACCTTCTGTTTTTGTATGTTCTGTGGCTCAGGTATCCATCCGGAACATGCCTTTTGAATTGCAAATGATTGTGACACGCATTTGTCTAAAACTGGGATTTATGCTAGTTACAAAAAACATATTACATATTTATAAATTTTAAACACCTTTTGAGCCAATACAAGATACGAAAATACACTGTTACACGTTGAAATCCTATCAAAAGAATCCATTTTTGAGTATTTGCTTACTTGAGAATATTCTTGGTATTCTCTATTTTGAAAAAGAAAATAATTAATTTCTAAACCCGTATTCTATAGTAAAGAAGTTCGCATAATTATAGCACTTCTCACATGTCTAATTAATTACAGATGTTACAAGATTTGGACTAGATAGATTCAAGCAGAAGTGCTAACTAACAATAATTACGACGCTTTCATCAACTTGTCAGAGTACAGTTAAAACCATTGTATGAATCTGTATCAAAATCTGTTTCTTTATCAAAATTAATACTCATGCATAGATAAAAAAACACTAATTTGGTGATATCACGTGGTCCCCGTCTAAGAATACTTTGAATAACTGTGCAAAGAGTGAGATAACTATTTGGTGATTCCATATATCGATATCGATAACATTTTAAGCCCCAGGGTCTTTCCCAGGGGAGTGACATTAATAGTCTGACTGTAACTTGCAGTCGTGCGTATGCGCACGCTTAACCTTAGCCGTGTGTGCAGTGGAATGACTTTCAGGGCAGCCTATCGATAGGACATTGGTATGTCTTGTCAATAGAATTTGTGACATTGCAGTCTAATATCCTTTTGTATAACGGTGTCTCTTAATGAAACGAACGCTTAATTCGATCATAATCCATGAATGTGTGTCGTCGTCACGATTTAAATGACCAATGACTAGCTTTGATAGTCGACGAACAGGCTACACTAACAAATTCGGACTATCCACAGCCAAATCCGAAGGTCATTCTGCTAAAACTCACTGGCACAAGGTCGTTCGCGCTATAATTGACCAAAAACACGTTACTGACACGTTCTCTTTGCGTTTTCGAGCTTGAGCTATTTTCTCCAGGAAATCTTTGCCGTTTCCTTTATTACACACTTAATCATAGCTTTAATAGGCTGGTAATTTTAACAGATTAGTAACCTAATCTACTTTGGTAGCATCGTTCAGTTTGGCAGTAAGTATATAGAGGTGTGCGAATGTCGATAGATTCTCCGCAAAACTGAGAGATTTCTGACGTCACTTTCATCGCCTTTGTTTTAATTACCCTCCCAATAATTAATGTACTCCGTATTTTATTCATAATAATAATATGAAGAACATATTATTATTATGAAAATTGGGAGAAGACGACAAAAATTACGTCAGAACCGTCTTAGTTTCACGCTTTAATATTATACTGTCTACTTTACCATTTACACCGCAACTTACCATTTAAGGATACCATAAACAGGATCTAATTTAATTAACTCACATGACCAATTATTTTAGTTCTCGTGATAAGCAAGCACACTATCATCGAGATAAACAAATTCGATCCAGTGTCATTCGCAATCAAATCATAAGTCGCTCCTTTAACATTAGCCTCTAAAAGATCTCATAAAAAATAGATATCTAACTTTCAGACCATTTAATTACTTCCTAATACCAGCTCATCCACTCATGCATCTGCATGCTAATTAACCAAAATACACAATGGCCGCGCTTTCACATTCGCGGGAGACGCGTCAAAATATCGAGTCTTCATTGTCACGTTATGTTCGAAGACCGGAAGAAGCCGGGTCATGACACTTCTTATGTAACAGTTACGTGACGAACTGACGGACGAATCCACCTCGTGTGATGCATCCATTCGAATTGCATGCAGTTTGGCGATTAACGTTATAAGATTAATGATTTACGCGAATCTGGAGTTTTGTTGTGAGCACTAGGAATTGTTTCTGGTAATAAAAGGGTCCAAAAAGAGGAGATTATATTTCACATTTATTTTACCAACGTCAGATTGGACTTATCCGACTGAATATGTAGGTATAAAACGACGGATTTTAAAATGACGAATGAAGGATGATATTTTTTTTTCAAATTAGGCGTTTTGTACAATGATATTGTATTGGTTTTGTATTACCTATATTGGACGAATATTTCTCACCTGACGTTGGTAAAATCAACTCTTAATATGTTAAATGATGTTAGAAACACCAATAATTCATGATATTAACTAGGAATACCTAATTATTCCAAAATCATCTTCAGCTTTGTAAACTGTCGTATGTATGCCGTTGTAAAACATCACAGCCAATAAATTTTGATTAAGTAAGCATAGATTTTTAAACGCTTTCTCAATCAGTAACATAACAAACCAAAGAAAGCAATCAAACACATTAAAAGGGACACTGTTTTAAAGTCTTACTTTTTGTCAACCTTAATTGCCTAATTTAGAAGTGAAAATCGCCGAAAGCAGCAATAACAGAGCATGGAAAAGTTGAAAAGATCCTCCACACGTCAAAAGAGTTATTTGTTTGAAATTCCTGAAACGGTTTTCAACGCGCTGGAACTCGACAATTTAGAATGCATTGATGTTTTCGACATAACGTCACTTGTGTATTGTTTTGAATTTCTTTCAGTCTTTGTTTTGTGCTCTCGTCCTCATTGAATATGCAGCGGCTTTCTACACACAGAACTAAATAACTATTTGTTACGTATCTGTTAACAACTTTCAGTCGAACCGGATTTTACTACACGAAAATCATTTTGCAACCCGACGTCCTGGCAATAACGGAGCGATTAGTTAAATTATGAGGTTTACTGTGATTAATTTAAACAGGACGTCACTTGCATGCGTATGTTACACGACCTTAATGGCAGGATATTACAGTTTCTCCTAATTAGAAACTGTTTTTATTTATTTTAGTAGCTAATTCTTACAAACGCTATATTTAATCCTATTATCCGATCCCTCCCATATTGAGAAACTTTTTGTCCTTACAGTGTGAATCTAAATGTAATACTTAAATTAGTATTAGTATTATTGGACACCAATCACATACATTGCTCTGATCCCAAAGTAAGTAGCTATTGCACTTGTGTTATGGAAATCGGACACAACGGTGGTAACACCCAGACCCGAGACAATATAGAAAATTTAGGTTTCTATATCGACCGGGAATCGAACCCGGGACCTAGGAGCGGCGACGCCTTGAAACCAGCGTGCTTAGCCACTACACCACGGGGGGCGTCAAATGAACATGCTTAACAGGATTCTAGAGCATATCTACTAAGCTGATAATGTACCTAACATTATACTCTAACATTATCATGTTGATGAAACAGACACTATATAAAACCGGAATTAGATTCCGAAAATGGTGCCCGTAATCATAACTCAATATTTTTCATGTTATTAAATTTGATTGATATTTATGATGAACTAAGCTTCTGCCGTGATCACCTCACATTACTCGTGTATTAGTAGTACAAGATGTAATTAACAAGCCACCTGAGTTAAAACATACCACTTTGGAAGTTCAAAAGGCTACGACTACTGCTACGCGTAAGAAACTGCAGAAGAAATTTTTTTTTGGTTATCTTTTGCCGTTACTCAGTACCTACACATTCAATTGGGTATTTCCTCAATCCTGATATATATGCCATCGTATACTAAAGTGTTATAACACGTTAGCACTACAATTGCGAAAGTACGTTAATTAAATGATAATCACAAATAATCTGATGTAGCGGCGCGGTGTGACCTAACTAATCAATCATAATTTTAACACCTTTACGAGTAATAACAAGTGTCATACTGTACTCCATTGTATTGCGCAACAGCCGTTGACACCGTGATATTTGGGCTCATTCATAATTTGAATGGCATCAGATAGAGCTTGCTCAATGACTCGTGGAGATCTGGTATGTAGGTCGGCAAACGCTATGCCTGAATCTAATCAAGCGTAGTAAATACGATTTGGTGTAAACACTATTTCCGATTCGATTTCTAGCTAGATAGACTTGATGAAATATTTTTTGACGATGACTGTTATAATAATCAAAATATTTGCCAACAGTATCATCAAAAACAGAAGGCTAAAACCAGTTTAAAGAGGCATAAAGAATAAATAATTATCGGTGAGAAACAAAGATTAGGTAATGCTAGTAAAATTACACCCAAAACATACCAACGTCATGTCAAGTCAAGTCCTGAGGACCATAGCAAAGCCGATTGTTAAGAGTAGTGGGGTTTACAAAAGGGGGGGAGGGGAGTATGCGCAGGAACAAAGCACAGGGCATCGACCGCCCGACCGCGCAGCTCACCTCGGGACTTGTGCTTTAAAATAACCAACTCTCTGCAACACCTTCGTCCCTATCATGTGTACGGGAAACCAATCAGGTGGAAATAAGACAGAGAAGGTTTCACTGAACGTGCCAATTCGAAAATCTGATCAACGGTCGCGTCCAGCTAAGTTTATGACGCATGTGACTTCACTGACTTTACTTCCATCATTTATTGAAACTTTATTTAAAAATCTGTAATAGGAAAATAGACAGTCTTATAATTCAAGCCAACAGTACTAAGAACATTCGGTGACTGCTTGGTGATTCATCAGATTTTCTTTGATAAGCATCAGTTTGTTATGATGTGTGTTCAACATTAATACAATTCAATATAATACACTTATGGTTCAAATGCTTCAAAAGTTCCATCCAAATGTTTCTAAGACTGACCTTCAAAAACTTGGAGTATGTGGTGTATCTTATTTGCATAGGTGCATCGAATGTAAAAATTTGTTCCTCTTGTTTCATTGCACCTTATGTGTTTCGAAATAGGGGTCAAATTCTGGAAACTTAGTATTTATGAATGCAGTCATCATGCACAGTCTAAACGCTTTAACAATGGCTAAGAGAATGCGTTTTGTGGATACATGTGCCTCCATATCTTACGCGTTGTGTGGTATGGCATTGGAATGCATTGAATGATTTCGGTTACCACGTTTTTGTGTTGTTGTGACGCTAGTTAGTTCTTGCCTACATATAGATACTTATGGTTCAAAAGTAGATATTATGATTTGTATAATAATCTGATATACGAGTATAGTCTACAAACTACAAATTAAGAGCTGAGACATAAGAAATGATCAAAGTTGAGAAAATAACCTTATTCCTTGTGATTATTTTTCTTTTGTTACTTTCATTAAATGCCAGCCTCACCTGACGGTGTGACGCACATAAAGGCAACGTCATATAAGTAGATTAAATCGATCCAATTCCAAAGTAGCTTATGAACACTTGCGCCGTGTAAACCCGATTCAACGACTTCTTGCCTTATAAAGATATATTTGTTTTTGTCAATTACAGAGGCGAGAAACTGTACGTGACGGCAGACAAGCGTGGGGAGAAGGGCGGCTGCAAAAGGCCGCTGTGCTGGACATTGCTCGGGCTGGTGGTGGCAGCTATCGTGGCCCTCATCGTGCTGGCAGCCAGTAAGTTTAAGCTATTTCGAATTCGAAGGTATACTAGGCCCTAAACACTTCTAATTTTTATGAACTCAAAGCCAGTTTACGACAAAGAAGACCCGTAGGTAATAGAACTGCTACGCCCTTTTGGTTGCGTTTGGTTATTCGTTGATTTTTTTATTTAAACTTTATTGTACTGTGAGTTGTACAAATGGCGGACTTGATGCCTTCTACCGTTTTTTACCAGTCAACAGCTTGGGAATTGTCTCACCTTTTCTTCGTTAGAGTCACTGCGTCGGTGAGGATCAAACTCTGCTCATCAATGCAATGAATAGTTTTGTTTGTATGCCAACTTACACCATCTATACAATAACTTGCAACCTAAGTAATAAACTATTTGAATTGATAATAAATACATCAGATATCGCTAGCGGATCTCTCAACTAAAATTATCATAGTATTAGATTACTCAAGATACTGTTCGAGTGTATGTGTGGTGTAACGAAATTTCATTACATTTTAAAGTTAAACACATTAATCGACCCGTGATGGGAACAGCACTCACCAGGCGTCAACCATACGGAAGCACGTTACATTTATGTAAAGGGAACAGCAAAGCCTCGATATGGTTTCAGCTATACGCCGTCTGCACCAATATTTTATCGGAATAAACGTAATGATTTATTAATTATAATTTAAAACCTTTAATTAAACGCACTTGTTTCTATCGATGACACACTTTATTTTTGATGTTTGCGTAACAAAAAAAATATGCGGGTCCTATTTATTTCTAACATAAAATATTTATCATTTTCAGCTGGCGTACTCTTCTCCAACACTCCGACAACATTGGAGCAATACAACACATCTATTAGTTCTGCGCGAGCTCTGGGCGGCATAGGCTCCTCGCCTGACGACGAAGACCACAGCAGCCATGACCACAGTGGACACGACCACAGTGGACACGACCACAGTGGGCATGACCACAGTGAACACGAGAGCAACCAGCCCGAACCGAAACCTGAACCTCAACCGACCGCGGAACCATCGCTGATTGACACTCAAAATGATGAAGGAATCGACCAATCATTGGCAACTGACGAATATGCTGACGCGTCTATGTACGGTATGTACAGTTAATCCGGATTTCATAATTTCACCAATATACGTACTGTTAAAAGCCTCACCACATGAAAATTAAAGATGAGGTGTTTTTGCTTCTATATCTACACTACACAGTAATTGTCAGTGTATTGCTGAAAAAACACTACAAAGTAAAAGATTAAGAACTTATATTCCTTACTTTGATCAGCATTTTTTTAACACTTACGGTGTCCTTTTTTTTATTCATTCATTTTTTTTATTTCATCTTTAATATTGGACACCATCATATCATTGTTCTGATCCTAAAGTAAGTACCTAAAGCACTTATGTTATTGAAATCAGAAACAGGGTGGTACCACAACACCCAGACCCGAGACAATATACAAAATTTTGATTTCTATATTGACCTGACCGGGAATCGAATCCGGGACCTCGAAGCGGTGATGCCTTGACACCCAGCGTGCTTATCCACTACACCACAGAGGTCGTTAAACGTACTTCTTTGTTAAACAACATATATCATAGATACTGTCTCGTGCGTGGCACTTATAAAAAATATATTTAAGTTCTCTCTACTTTCCACAGTTCCAAGGACGATAGAAGGAGTAATACGGATCGACAACGAAGAGTTTAAACCTGAGATGCAAGATCCAGAGAGCTCGGAGTACAGGCAGTTCACTACCACCTTCACGGAGGCTCTGAAACGCGCCCTCTTCGACAGGAACACGCTGGACCAAGGAGACCAGGACATCACAGTTGAAATTGTCAACATTAGGTTGGTATTTTATTCTGCCTTTGCAATTGGCATCTTTTATCTTCTTTAAATAATTAATTTTTCAAACAATACTTAACACCTAACATAATCCAGTCAGACAGAGTTGGATAGCCCTAGGTGAAAGTGGGTAAATTCCGAAATAAAAATAATTTTACTTATTATTCGGAATTTACTCAAATCGTTTAGGTGATACTAAGTAAACCCGGGTAAGATTTACTTCGTCTGGCAATACGCGTAACATTGTGAAAATCGGATTTTCACAATTTTTACTTTGGTCGATTGGTCTTTGCCCCGATTAGGATAATAATAACTGTTAAAAGAGAGAGGGAGGGAGAAAATCTTCGAGACAGAAGAGAGAGAGAGAGAGAGAAACAAAGTTTGCCGGGTCCGCTACTCATACGATAAATAACAAAACCGTCCACTATACCAATGTTTAATAATGTCTAATCTATACTATTATTTTTTCTTTACAGCAAAGGATCTTTGGTTGTGACATACAGAATTCACTGGAAGCCTAAAAACAACGCAGAACCAATCGAGGATCTATTAACATCCAAGACGCTAGAGATGACTCTTACCGAGTACCTCGAAAGAAACAACAGGATGATCAGTACTTACCACGTCTCTGAAGACAAGATGCCTACGAGACCCGTCTTAGACCTGTGTAAGATTAGCAAAAATGATTGCCAGTATGACTGCGAATTCGACGAAACAACTTTAGACTTCGTATGCACGTGTCCCCGTGGCCAAATGCTAGACATGTCAAACCCTAAGAAATGCGTGCACATATTCGAGAATCCCGATCAAGTTCCAATCAATCAATTTGATGAAATGACTAGACAAAAAGAGTTCAGAGTCCTTACGCTCGATTCCAATCCTACAACAAGTAATCCTACTTCTGAAGAGGAAAAACCTGACTCTGCTTCGATACAATTTAGTGGTGGACAAGAACATGTTTTCGATTGGAAAGATGCCCAGAATGCAGAATCAACAACATCTACCGAATCGGAACCAGACTTAAACCATTCACACATATTTGGATACACAAGTGGAAAATCTGGCGAAAGCGAATCTACGAAATCGAACCAAGAACCAGTTCCGGAACCAAATCCAGAACCTGAACCGACTGCTGAGCCGGAGCCGACTGCTGAGCCTGCGGCATTCGCAAGTGAGTCACCCGAACATGGTTCTGATATCAAAATAGTTGCCGAGCAACAACCAACTGCTGAACCTAAGCCAAGTGCTGAACCAGAACCGACCGCCGAACCAAAATTGGAACCCAATGCAGAACCTTCTCCAGCCAAAACAGAACCAGTAGCAGAGCCCGAACCAACCGCCGAGCCTGAACCAACGGCCGAGCCAGAACCAACGGCCGAGCCAGAACCAACGGCCGAGCCAGAACCAACGGCCGAGCCAGAACCGATAGTTGAGCCGCAACCAGCCGCAGAACCAAGGCCAACCGCCGAACCAGCCGCGCCATCCGCCGAAGACAAAAAAGAAACAGCCGAACCAAAAAAATACACTGAATTAACAGAAGGATCACATGAAAGCGGAGAACCCGAATCTATATCGTACCAAAATAAAGAAGTCCATCTTTTTAGCGTAGACACTGAAAAGACACCAGAAACGACCACTTTAGCACCAACAATTACAAACAACGAGCCTGAGAAAACTACTTCCAGTGATTGGTTAGAAGATTCGAAAAATAATAACGATAATAACAAACCGAATGCTCACTTCGACTTATCACAACAAAGATCATTTGGGTTCAACGAGAACGAGATAACGGCTGAAACCACAGCTAAAAGTGACTCTATTTCCGATAGTATACATGGAATGAACGAACTACATAGTAACGAAGCAGGAACGACCATTATTAATGACGAACCGACAACGACTGAAAAGCCTATAATTAACGGGAATCATTCTATAAATGGTTCAATAGAAAGTGCAACCGTCACATCAGGAGTTGAACAATTTCAAAATAAAACTCTCAAAGATAGCAGTAATGAGACATCGGGTGGAGCAGCGAATATAAATACACAAATAAATGATGCAAAGGTAAAAGGAGCTACAGAAAGTACTTCACCAGTACAGACAACAACTACGGCACCAGAAATAACCACAGTTTATTCAATTAACCGACAGTTTAATGTCAGTCATGAAGACGAAGCACTCATTGAAGCATTAAATACAATGAATATACCAGAAACGAAAGAAATGACGACAGAAAAAGATTTGGAAGAAGATGATGATGATGAAACGCCTATTACTTTTCAATCAATAAATGCACTCTACAACCGTTCATCGAAATCTATCAACAAGGACAATTCTACAAATGACGTAACTTCAACAGGTAAAAATTCACAAAATGAGACAAACGCATTAACAACTGAATCTGAGTGGCTTTCCGAAAATGTTTCCGAAGTGCCATATGATGAAGCAATGAACAGTATGGAAACACACGAAAGTACTGAGAATCCTGTAAGCAAAATTGACGAAATTATCAAGGGCGGTAAAGATGACAGCGATCCTGATTACTTGAGTAATATGGGTACTACAGGCAAGACTGACTCCTATGTTCCTTTATACGGTATGTCTAACGATTATGACAACGAGGATCTACGTGTAAAGAGGGTTGACGATAATGTGAAAGTCGCAAACATTTCCACTCAATCTACAGAAACTAAAACTCAAATTCCAAACTTGGAGACGGAAACTGAAGTGAGCCCAATGATTAATGTGGAAACAACTACCGTAAGCGAGTACATTTACAAGTCTTCTGAAACAAACAGTGCCGAAAATAGTAGTGAAATACCTATTTCTGAAAATTCTACGACTGTACTCAATACTAACCCAGCTCCAGTATGGGAAGAACCTGAAGGAAATAAAGATTTCATTCCACTACAAGAAAGTAACGAGAGTAATGACAATGTTGCTACAACGACAGTAAAACCCCAGACAAATGAAGAGACCGTAAATGCATCCACTGTAGAAGTAGCTCCAACGACAACACCTGCTGCTAGCACAGATAATAAAACTAACGTTGAGTCTTTTGAAAGCCCTAACTCTACACACTTCAATAATTTGAAAGTAAACGTATATGAAGTTCCAAGCGCAAACCAATCCTTTAACTCTGCAAGGTCAGGCACGCATTCTGCAGAATCAGAGTCGGATCACGAAACAGACATGATGAACCCTTTCTTACCAGAGGCCGAAAACAACAAGGTTTTAGTTAAGAAACTCCAAGAAGGTCACGACCTCGAGCTCACGAATATAAATGAGACGCAGAATGAAAACGTTGAAGAGCACACATATAACGCTTCAGACTCCAATGCGGCTCCGATTAATGACACAGTCACCGTAGTTTCCAACGAGAATGATAGTGTGCAAACAACTACAGAGAGTAGTTTAAAAGAACTCAACAAAGACGACCAAGAGGAAACTAACCGCGTTTCAGTAGACACGACAACGGCAACAATAAACATAAACATAGAAGATAACATCAACACAGAAAACTCACTACCTGAAACATCACCTGTGTCCACATTCTTACATGACACTGAAGATTTAGTAAGTGGCAAAGATGGAAATGGAACTGAGACAGGAGTTACTATCGAAAAAGAATCTTTAAGTCCACCAACTACAGTTTCTAATGGAATGCCAGCAGAAACAAATATACTTCAGGAGGATGCGTTGCTTAGTGTCTTGCCCGTTGATGAAAAAGTGTCAGCGAAGGAAGCTTCAAAGAGCTTTGAAAGTGAAAACAGTCAAAAACTTAACGATATAAGTGATTCATCAAAAAAAAGTGAGAGGACATTTCAAAAAGTTATCACTCAAAAGTTGGATTCAGTAATTCTCAATACAGAAGCGTAGTATTCGTGTGGATAATGTAAAACTAGGAGTAAGTGTGTATATTGCTGATTCGTTTCCTGTGATGCTATCGATACTGTATCGAACAAATTCATAATATCTATAAAGCGGTTCACCTTACCTTGTAATCGCAGTGTAATTGCAAGCAATTGTTATCGGTTCTACTTATTAATTCACTTCGTGGAGTACCACCAATGATTTCAAAAAGAATGGATACGTTATACGCTCATAAAACAAACGAAAAATCTGTGCCTGGTCGAGAGAAACAGCACACATGCGCAATTCTTATTAACCCCATTCCTAGACGATGTTTGAAAGAGATAGCATATTTTTTGCAGTAAGGAAAAAAGACATAGTGAGTGATTCTCTGTTCGCTCCAGTGAAAACAAAATGTCACTTATTGACCGATCACTGCTCTCCACTGCACACTTGGACACTGCGTCTTTTTCACACTAGTAAATAATAACAATTCACTTTCTCTTTCACCTTCGTAACCGTATTGTGGAATGAATTTTCAGTAATTGTCCTGCTTTCTTCTCTGATATTTAATTGACCATGTAGTATGCCCTGCTACGCGTCTATTCACTCGAAATATTTAAAATTTAATATTTATGCGTAATTCTCGTTGACCTTTTTTCATACGAGATCTCCTGAGCTTATTTTACTTTCTTATCATAGTTTGTACACTTTTGAAACACACACGATGGCATTTTATAGGGTTTACAGTCACTATTAGAGACGTCACACTTGTTGTATAGCTATGCGCAGACTAAGGGTAAGATGTCCTAATTAGGATCTTTTCGCGTGTTGACATTGCGCGCCCGGGTAACAGATCTATTCTTTTTAAAATAATTGAGTACCACCCACAACAAACTAAACAGTTTATTAAAGAATATTATTGTTGATTAAATGTCGATAATTTTATTAGACTAGTCAATCTAGAAAAGAGTCATGGCATCTTGAGGTCTTAGGTTTATTTATTGCTAATATTTTTGATGCATGCAGCCAGCTTGAAATCTCTTCCTCGAACATTGATTTGACATCAAACACAATAGAATACTAATAATCCTACTTTAAATTGTTACCATAGCTAAATGTATGATAATATAAATATTTTATCGAAATTATTTCTCAAGTCGATAAATTCGTTAAGAACAAAAATAATAATGTATTGTCTCGTGATGGATGAAATTATTTTCTGCCATGCTGTAATGTGATAACTCGCAGATTATAGACATTCCATTCGTACTTAAATATTTTAACTTAGCGGTAATGCAGAAGTGAGGTCTGATTGTAATATAATAATTAAAGTAGTCCTTGTTAACTAAGATATATTTTGTATAAATGGTTGAAATTGAAAATAATTACGTTGTAAATAAATGTAAAGTTAATACCTACATACGTTTTTTATTAATATGCCATATTTACTATTAAAACGGTCAGTAACAAGAGAACCTACAACTTTGGTGCATGTTAAACGCTTTACACACTTTGACTTTTAGTATCGATACGGTCGCGATGCTAACGCGCGTTAGCATCGATGCTAAATTAAATCTGTTCATTGCTTGAGTCGCGATGCTGAAAAACGCGCGACTGCATCAATGTCAAAAGTTGCAGTGTGTCTATGGGGCCTTAAGTACAAAGCACAGAAAATATACAAAGTCCCACAGAAAAAAAACATTGTATGAGTAAGGGTGTATGAGATTTATAATGGGTTGAATTCATAATGTTTCATGAAAGGCTTGATGAACTGAAATCAAAATAAAACGAACAAAATTCATAATAAAAATACGTTTATTTTATTAAAATAAAAAAATGCAAACTGGGAGTCTTCAATTGAAGTAAATAAGCTGAATAAGTTAAAGTCACTTTTCTTCTGCTAGTCCGAAAATGAAAACAATCATTATACTTATAACTTTTAAAATAATATCAGTGAATAAGATTTATTAACAGTATGTTTTTTTAACACTCAGTATTTAAAGATGAATTATCTACGGAAATTGTGAGTTTGTATTAATCTTATTTCAAAATAAATCATTTAGTTAGAAATAAGTATCAAAATTGTTTACGATATTCGACTAGCAAAGAAAAACGGACTCTATATACTTATTTAAATAAGCACCTAACGTATGTGTGAGTACTTTGTCTTTTTTTTATAAATATCTATTTACTTTAACAATTTGTAAACAACTAATCAGATCGTTTCAGGTGTTCTGACTTTTACTAAATTAACTTTTCGTTCTTCCTTAGAAATAAATGCATCGATTTCTTTATCACTCTCAAATTCCCTTACGTGTTCCGCCTTTATTCTATCAACACGTCTGACATATTGATCACACACCGCGATGAACTGACTTACAATAACATCTTTGATTACAGCTTCGTATTCTGAGAATACTTCTTCGATAGTCTCACGCACATTTAATGGAAATATTACAGCTAAATCATCTTTAAACTTTCTCTTTTTCAAAACATATTTTTTATACTCGTCTAATGAAGGAAATGCATTTAAATCTCCTACACAGCGCAGAAACAAATTATACAGAGATAAAATCCTGCTAAACTCTAACTTATCAACTGAGTCATTCGACACAATCATTGGTTCACCAATAGCGCTTATCATTACATTTTTAGCCTTTTTGGATACCTCACTATAGAATGAAGTTTCTTCATCGATCATAAAGAAAGGGCGAAATGTATCACTACAAATTTTAACCTTTGGGTTTCCGCAGTCGTACAAAAAGTAAACGTAATTATTTAAATCCACTTCCTCGAACAGTACGTCATCTCGTAAAATTGATTTATGATCAAGTTTCAAATAGTTAAGTTTCTTCACATTCGCCGGGTTGGCTATTTCGGAAATTAAGAACCCATCTTCATTTTTAAATATGCTTTCTAACAGATAAAACTGTTTCTCTCTTTGCGTGGGTATTCTCTTCAGTATCATGACATGCCTTATTAAATCCCTTCGCTTATTAATTAGTTCCAAGTCTAGGTCATATTGTAAATAATTAAGAATTTCGATCATATAGTCCGCGACGCCGTAGAACATTCTTAAGCGTTCGTGAGTAAAATTTTTAGGATCATCTTTAAAAATATGTGTGGATAATTCTACGCAGTACCACAATGCTGCCGGCAAAGAAGTTCTTACTTGAGGATCCAGAGGCAGTGAGGAGAGCCCAATTTTGCACATCGTAGAACAGACACGCCTCAACATATACTTTTTGAACTGTTCAACTACATTTTTGTCCATCCACTGCTTCTTTTCACATATTTTCCACAGCACGAAGTAAAATAGACCGACATTGAAGTTCACCTTCTTGAAATTAAAGTACGTGGCAGACAAGATGTAGTCATTGTATTTATCGAAATCATCAGTGTCTACGAGCACAATACCACCATGAAATGGTCGCCGCGTTCGAGGTTCCGTCTTATTTGTATTCTGTAATAGTTGTTTGTAAACATTCAACGTGTAGAAGTAACCGATCGACTCATTAAGATCAGGATCATTTAACAAAAACAGTGGACACTCCATCGTTGAACTGAATTTGGAGAAACTGGCTGACGCTTCTTGAGAACTAAAAATTATCTTATCCAACAAATTAAATTCAGTGCACAGTATCACAGGTATTCCTTTCTCATCGTCTAGAATTATATCTGGGAACTCAATCTCTTGATCAGTTGTAAAATTAACATCAACTATAGGTTCTTCAGGCACTTCGTTTTTAAAGGTGATTTCAAACTTCAATGCGTCAAATGCATAAGATTTTTTTTCACTGGTAATGTAGTTAATTAAAGTAGAAATAGATTTCTCGATGTCCACTCTCAAATCGTAAGTCGGCTTGAATAGATTTTCGTACCACTTCGTATTTTTAAAAAGTTGTAGGAATTTATTTTTGTCTGTCGTGTTGAAATCAGCACCCTCGCTTTTTACTTGGATTCCAGACAAATTGGTGAATAATCTTTGTCTCAGATGTTTCAATTTCTCAATTTCATTGAGAGCTGTGGCGCTGCTTTTTGGAGAATTAATGTACTTTAACTTGATATACGATTTGAGATTTTCTTTTTCTCTATCAAAGTTATCGTTGGTTATCTTACTGTAATCAAAATCCTGTGAAATATCTGTGTCATCGAATAGTTCATTGTTGCGGTAAATTATGCAGCGTCCTTTTAAAAACGACGCTGCGACCGATAGGTTTATAGAACTATGTTGTCTGTGCAGGCCATGGAAAACGACGTTCTCATAATGAACATTTTCGTTCAATTGCAAACATTTGTGTAAACTTCCGGATCCAATAAGTCCATCAGTTATGATATAAATCAACTTTATTTTATCATCACTATCAACATTGTCCTTTATCCACTCGATTATAGTTTCTGGCAACGTATTATTATCACTTCCGATTTCGTGTTTGTATGTTGCAATGGCTGTATCTTCGTCGACCTCCAAACACCGGTGTCCCCAGTGCAAATAAATTACACGCGAGTTTTCTGGGTCTGTAATTTTGCTTTTCAACTGTTGCACGTCTCTTTTGAATTGTTCTAGAGTTGTTAGTCCATTTTGGTGGTAGAAAGAAACGCGGTTTGTCGAGCCGGAGAAATCTTTGGCGTAAATGAAAAAGTTGACCATTGTTCAAGGAGTGAACCACCGTGGCGCGGATTCGCGCAAACACTGACACTGAGCGGAGTGCATTTGCCTCGGGATATAAAGCGGTCGCTGCGACGCGATAACAGGCGCTCGGGAATACAAGTTACTTGGAGTCGAACTTTATTAGTATAGCGTATTGTAGTTTTTCCGGATTTATTTTTTCAACTGTGTTAATACGGAATACAATATTTTCAGAATAAAGTTTAAACATTTAAATCAATTTTTTACTATATACATTAGAAACTTTTTCTCACATGAGCTATATCGACAAAGACTGGAAAAATAAAAGCTCAGGTAAAATAAGTTCAGATAAGACTGTTTGGCGATAAAATATGTGCATCAATAAAATCTTTGTTTATAACTTCATCTTGGCACTAGGAATCGGGATTTACCGAGTCCTACCTACCTAAATTTAGGCGTGCAAATTAAAGAGCCCTATTTGCACTACAACGGGATCCGTGCCAATGTCACCAGGCATTTTGACTATTGCCTGAACCATATAAGACAAACCAGTGGATTTGTCTTATATGATTATTAAATTGTTTCCAAAAATATTATTTGTATTCATAATTACATACATTACGTAAATTATGTAACTTAAAAATACGTGATAAGTAACTTCATGAATAAAATATAATTATCTTAAATAGGTATATAAGACCTAAAAGTGTCAAGCATAATTCGACTCCATTAATCTTTTGTTTTTGTTCGCGAGTCTGGTTTTATATCGCTAGGAGAAACCTGGATGACTAAAGTATTGCGTCATATTGCAACATGTTGCAAAAGAATTGTGTAGTTTTCGAAAATAACGAAGGAAATGAGAAATGTTGATGCAATAATGACACTATTCATTTTTAATGTTTATCTTCAATTTGAATGGTTTTAATAATGTTAAGTAACCCGAAATAAAACAAATAAATAAAGTCTCAATTAAGTTAAATTGCAAGATATTTACGCACACATTTTTATCTTTGTAACACCTATTATACCATGTTTTTATGCAAATAAATTAATCTAAATCTAAAATTTTGTTGCATCATCATCATCCAGACGCTCCCGACACAATCGTTGTCTGGTATTCCCGTTATAATGTCGTAAAACAAAAAAGATATCTGTGAGTTGTAATTACTACGTATAAAGAAGCTAAGCTATGAAGCAACTCGATGATAAGATTGTGAAAAGATGAATGTCAAACAGTTTAGTAGGTATATCAATCAATGGTGTCGAGTCGAAGAAACCATAGAAGTACTAAAGGGATAATAATTTTATGAGTCGAAAATGAAACCGTTTTTATGCGTTGATGACAGTGGCTTCAATTCATTTGTGGCACGAAAATTGTCCGTAATGTCAGTACGCTAGTAGGTAATAGTATTTCAGTTGAAGATATTTATTATTTCTTTTGATGCAACCATAAAGTTCCAAGATAGAAAAAGATAATGTACTTTATTAAGAGTTACAAATCAATTGAATGAAATACTATAAGTAGGCAATACTTAGATCATTTTAGCTGGGTTATTGACTTATTTTATGTTTCTTTTCGTTAAAAATAATTAAAACGAATATTATTTTAATATTCATCTAGCTTAAAGAAATTGTGGAAAATAAAATAGCTTAGGGACAAGAACTTCTATAAAATTAGTGACATTCTGAAACAAGAATTATAGTTACAAAATTAAATTGACAAGTAAAATCTATTGGGTACACAATTAATTTATTTGCATGCTTTAAATGAAGGTAAAACATGAGTGTTTCATCTTTTAAATTTATTTACACCATTTGCATATGACCATGTTTTAGGCAAATAAACGTTTTCATTTCATTTCAAATGTAGGGGAGAGAGGGGCATAGTGGAAGAGGGGGGCAAAGCGAAAAATTTGATTTTACCAACACTCTTTCACCCAACGGCACCCGCACCTCGCACAAGCCTAGCGCACGTCCGACCAAGGTTATTGACAAAAATCAGTCCAGCTAGCACCACCTAGCGGGCTACCCGGCTGCGCGATATGTATCGAGTGAGTTTTTTATGAAATTCAAGAATTTCGGAGGCTGGATATTTATGATAAAAGTGAGTAGTGGCGGTGTATTTATTATTTTAATCCAATATCTGTATATTCTACTACACTCAGACTTTTAGTAGATTTAACAAATTTAAATATTTGTTTAGTAATGAATTAAAAACTATATTATTATCATAAAGGCAAAGTGGAAAGAATTACAAGGGGGCAAAGTGGAATGATTTCCACTTTTGTTGAAAGTTGATTTAATACGTTATATTAAAGCGACATCAACTTTTATTTCATAACTACAAAAGAAAAACAAACCACTGCTCATGAACGGAAGGTCAAATGAGGAGAGCGATGGAGCGAGTTCGGTATCCAAAAAATATGGTATCCCAATTGGAACTCTCCATCGCTCATGAACTTTGTGGTGAAATTGAAGGCGGTTGTTTTGTTTGTGTTAAATATAGGAACTAATGCATTTTGTATGTGAATGTCAAATAGTGCCTTTTTAAATCATACATCTTCCGATGGACGCCGTAGGAAGCAGACGTGTGTGTATCTAATTTCTCGCAAATATTGAACCCGCAGACATCCGAAATAAGCATCTGTTTTAAGTGCAGTTACAATCATATTTGTGTGTTTGTACTCGAAGTGAAAAATACTGTTTCAAATAAAAGTGACAGTTCGCGGAACACATCAGCGAGAGGGGTGCCCTTACACCTCACCTCTGACACGTGAGACATCACCGGCTATAATTGCTATCTCACTCGCACAGCCATCACGGAACGTAAACATCGGTGCAGTGCAACTCATTTATACTTATACCTGCTTTTTGAAATCCGGAAAGATGAAATCGTGCTTAGCGTGTAATAATGAAATCAAGGACAAAAACTACTTAAGATGTTCTAAATGCAAGGAACACTACCATTTCCTGTGCCTTAATATGAGTGCTAGTGAAATGGAGCGCATCGATACGGTAGCACTGGCTGGTTGGTTGTGCCCTCTTTGCATGAGCAAACAACCAAAAGGGGACAATTCCGAATTATTGACTCGTCCTTCCACACCTACCTCACTCGCGGAGGCTTCCTTCAACGTGACCCGCCGGAAAACGGCGAGCAAGCTAGAAACTTCCACTCCCAGCAATAACCCTGATTTAGCATCAAACGATAATATCCCCCGTTCTGAACTGCGTGAGCTTATTCGTGATGAGATGTTGAATGTTTTTAACAATCAGATTAAAAATAGCTTGAATACACTTAACGAACAAATAGGCGGCATTCGTGGATTTATGGATTTCATGAGTGATAAGCTCGACAAATACACCGAAGATTTTAATCGCCAAGGACAAGAACTTTCACGCATAAAGGAAGAGAATATCTCATTACGGTGCGAATTGAACTCGATGAAGGTTAAAGTTAGCCAGCTCGATCAGTTATCGCGTGCTTCGTGCTTAGAAATTCAGTGCGTGCCTGAGAAAAAGTCTGAAAACGTTGTAAACATTGTAAAAACGTTACTACGCACTGTTAATTGCACTGTTAACGATCACGATATTCAATTCTGCTCACGAGTGGCTAAACTTAACCCCAACAGCCCTCGACCTCGTACAATTGTCGCGAAATTCTCCACACCGCTTTTACGTGACTCTGTGCTATCAGCTGTTACGCAATACAACAAAAAACATGCCCATGACAAGCTTAGCACTCGCAACTTAGGCTTTGCGAGCGATGACAAATCGCCAGTGTTTGTGGCTGAAAACCTGTCGCCTGAGAACAAACAACTTCATGCCGCGGCTCGAAAACGAGGAAAGGAGCTGAATTATAAGTTTGTATGGATCCGTGCCGGACGAATATATATGAGAAAAACAGAAACGACCGACACTATTTATGTTCGTGGCTACGACACACTAGAGAAACTAAAAAACTAAGTACGATTTGTATGTGTGAGGTGCTTTTTCTTAAGCTATTTTTCTTACGTATACATATAATACCTACATTCTTTGGTTTCCTACATAGTAAGAAGACAATTTGTGTCAATTTGTTTTACATGTATTGATTTTAGTGAATCATCAGTTACAATTTGCTTAAGTTATGGTAGCCTGGACGGCATTGGGGGTAAGCAATTATTAATTATTATTTTTTGGATTAAACCAATATTAGACTCTGGAACTTTAGTTTCTTGCGAGGATATTGATATTTTTACAATGATTATAGTCGAATTAAACCATCTTTTAAATTCAATTAATAAAATGTGTGTTTTAGAACTACGACATTACAAGACTAACAAGTTCAACACGGCTTTTTTATTGATGCATAACTTATTACTTCAAGCAAATGGTGGGTTTTGGCTAGCAAATAACGTAAAGTCTTTATCTTGTATAGTAATTAGAATGGGAATTGCACGTGAATCAATCATTATATCTAGATCTTAATGGGTTCATCTAACATACAGCCTATAAGTATCTATTATCAAAACGTAGGAGGCGTAAGGACTAAATGTTTGAATCTTTTTAATAACATATTGTGTAGTGAGTATGATATCTTGTTGTTTACTGAAACATGGCTACAGGACGACATTTTTGACGCAGAGCTGTGTGACAATAGATACGATATATTTCGTCTGGACCGCAACTTATTGGAAAGTGACAAACAAAGCGGTGGCGGAGTATTGATATGTGTTAAAAAATCTTATCTTATCTTAAAATTACAAAATTTTAACACCAATGAGTTGACAGAATTAATAAGTGTAACTATTTCAGCCGCTAAAACAGGTTCTCGTTGTAATTTAACTGTTATTTTAGTATATATTCCCCCTGACGCATCGCCTAAGCCTGCCAGACTTACAGAAACCAAGGAGTATATCGCCCAGTTATTTAATCAATACCCGAATCATACATATCTTATAGTAGGAGACTTTAACCTACCATTCCTCGGTTGGAACGAAGGTCAGTACTCGCTTGCACCACTACCTAAAGTTACGCAGGAACAAAAAAATGCAGCTCTTTCCTTTGTAGAAGATTTGACATTTTTAGGTTTAACCCAATACAACAATGTCTGCAATGATAATAATCGCTACCTTGATTTAGTTTTTTGTAATTTGCATACGAGATGTGATAAAATTGGTCTCCCGCTATTAAAAGAAAGTGCTCATCACCCAGCTTTACTAATCAATGTTACAGATCTTTATTCCAAACCGCTCTTTACGCCCAATTTAGTGAAACGCCGATTTCATAAAGCTGACTTTGTTCAAATTAATGAATATTTAAAAAAAATCGAGTGGCACGATATTCTTTCAAAGGGATCCGTGAATGAATCTGTAGATATGTTTTATAACATTTTATATGAATGTTTTGACAGATTTGTTCCAAAATCTAAAATTAATACTTATGCTAATAGGTATCCGCTGTGGTACAGTCACGCGCTGAAAAAAGTTATAAAAGAAAAAAACAAAGTGCACAAAAAGTGGAAGCGGTATGGTAACCCACGTGACTATAATGAATTTGTACTTCTTAGAAAGCGGGTGCATATGTTACAGAATCAATGTTATAAAACATATATTAATACAATCGAGAACGGTATGCGCTATGACACGAAAGCTTTTTGGACTTATATTAAATCGAAGAGAGGCGGGTCACAGTATCCTAGTCAATTCATACGGCAAGGTGAAATTATCTCTGATGGTACTGGTATTTGCCAAGCTTTTAATAAGCATTTCCAAGAGACGTTTTCTAATTATACTAGGCCCGGACATTCAGTATCGGAAGATCAAACTTCCGGTATTGTAATGTCAAAATTTGAAAATATTACGTTAGACATGGTCTGTAAACTTATGAAAGATCTGGACATCTCCAAAGGCCCGGGCTGCGATGATGTACCCCCTTTTTTCTTACGCAACTGTGCTGAATCTTTAGCTTTTCCTGTCACCCTGCTATTTAATCGCTCTATCCAGGAGTGTGTCTGCCCATTGATCTGGAAAAGGGCCCATGTAGTTCCAGTGCACAAAAAGGGTTCAAAAATGGATGTAGCTAACTATAGACCTATATCTATTTTGAATACTCTCAGTAAAATGCTAGAGAAAATAGTATATAACTGTATCTACCCTTTAATAACTAACTCCATTTCGAATCATCAACATGGCTTCTTAAGAAAGAAGTCTACTCTGTCTAACTTGGCTGAGTTTACTGATTACGTTATCTGCGGAATGGGGGAATGCGGTCAGGTGGACGTGATCTACACTGATTTTGAAAAAGCTTTCGATCGTGTAGATCACGTCCTTCTAATTGATAAATTGTACAAACTTGGTATACGAGGTGATCTTCTCAGATGGGTAAAATCTTATCTTTCAAATCGCTCTCAAGCGGTTGTAGTGGGAGGATATAAATCTGACTTCATAGGTATACCGTCTGGTGTCCCACAAGGTTCCCACCTTGGGCCTCTTTTCTACTGTGCGTATATTTTTGACATTTACACATGCTTTGCAAATGCCCGCCACCTTTTATATGCTGATGACAAAAAAGTATTCATGAAAATTAAAACCCCTGATGATTGCGAACTAATTCAGCGTGACCTAGACGCTTTAAATGCATACTACCAAAACAATTATATTGATAGAATCAAGAGAATCCAGCAACTTTTTATTCGACATCTCAACCAGAAAACTCGTAGGCATCCCACTACGTATAAGGAAGATTGTCGACATTACTCGCTTATGCCTTTGGAATCCCGACGTGAGCTCCTTGACATTTGCTTACTGCATGATATTTTGACCGGTAAAATTGATAACCCTAACCTACTTGAAGGAATAAAGTTCTGCACACCCAAGTACCGCACAAGAAATACACCACTTTTTAGCGTGCCCACTCATCGTACCAACTATGGTAGAAACACAGTGTTATGCCGTCTACTCAAAACGTACAATTGTAAATTTCACACTATTGATCTCTTCAATACATCAAAACATTCATTAAAGCGAAAATTAGCCAAACTCGTTTGATACTATTGATCGATCGATCGTCCCCACCTATTTACACCATATGAAAGTGTATTTTTTAACTCGCCAAATGTAAGCAACTGTTTAGATTAGTAGTAGGTATTCTTTTGGGTACCTACTGATCCCAAGATTATAAAATCGTAGGGCTAACTTAAAAAACCTAACTTACATAACTATCTTAACTTGGAACATACTCAATTAGTCCAATATGTCGTTTTATAATATATTCATGCATACATAATATCGCACACAAACACACACACACACACTAATGAATAAGTTTAAGCACAACTTCCCCCTTTCTATTAATCTTAATTAGAACTCGCTGAACGCTATTGGCTACCCTTAACCGTCCAGGTTACATTCATCTATTTAGGTACATTAATTTGCTTGTAGAAAGTAGGTATGTATAATGTGCTGCCTATTATGCTGCTGATGTTGTTTACGCATATGTAAGTTCTAAAACTGTTACTCTAAAATCTGACAAAAAAGGTTTTGAAATGTTTAATTATATTTTTTGAAGATTATAAATCAGAAACAGATCTATTGATATGTTATCTTATTTAAGGTATTAGTTGTAATTTACTGCCTATTTAGTTTCTGTAACTGTATATGTAATTTTAATATTCTCAGTACCATTTTTACTGTATCTGCTATACCTACAGGACCTGTATACTTGCTGTGGAACTCTCTAATTGGCTCTAGCCAATTACAACTTAATTATGGAATCTATTCCATAATTAAGTTGTAATTGTCACAAATGTATCTATGTATAAAATGCTGTTGAGTTTCCTTAATAAATAAAATAAAATAAATAAATTAAATAAAAAATCACCTACTCCTAATGATGAAAAGTGGAAAGTCTTTTATTTAAATAGTTCCTTTATACCAAATTAGTTGATTATCTTACTTAATTTTATTGATTTCATTAGCATAATACTCAAGTTAATGGGAAATACGCCAAATAAATCCCTTTTTCGCTTTGCCCAATGTGCAATTCCACTTTAACCTTGTGATAGGGGCAAAGCGGAAAATTACTACTTCTAAAAAAAGTTAATTTATTACCAAAATGGTTAAGAATTCGTTGAAAATATTTAACCCTATATGTAATACAATAGTTCTAGAACCATTACGATTAAAATTTGACTTCAGAACTACTCTAGTCCTTTTTATTTTTTCGATTGAAGTTAAGTATTCCACTATGCCCCCCTTTCCCCTACAAAATACCCTTTCCTGTGCACTCATAATTTCTTCACCCAATTTCTTTTCCTCTAAACAAATTTGAAATTAACCTTTGTGATGTGCAACAAAGAGTTATCTATCTTTCTAGCCTGAGGGAAAATTAATTATCAATTAGGTACTGGGGTCATCGCAGACCGAAAAACAAAAGGTATAAAATGTATACGCGTCATCGCGGGAGATAACGGGGAATAACATGAGATATACTTAAAATAGAGCACAATATGAAATTCCTGTTATTGTTGTTATATTTACTCCTTGATAACTAATCGCCAGAGTTTTTCCCGCCAGATAGTCTTAATTGAACGAAGGAATTATCGAATAACCGCCGCCTGACCATCTTGTGAACTAAAAACTTGCATCTAGCAACGTCTTTTGTTTAAGGGGCTCCCCGAATTTTTCATTTATTCACTTTAGTAGAAAAATCATAACTCGTAAAATAAAAGACCAATCGAAAATCTGATTGATGCGATTATAGCTCTGGTTATGTGGGTTAAGTTCAATAAAACAGAGTTATCTGCAGTTACAGTTAGAAAAATTGCCAAAAATGGCCATATTTAGCAGTTTTTCTAACTCTAAAGGTCTCTTATGTAAACGTCAGTTGCGTGACGTTTACATAAGAGACCACAAATTTCGCAGGGTCGGACTAACAGCACGGTAGCTCAATTGGTAAGAGCGTTTGGCCCGGTTTGCCAAAAGGTTGCTGGTTCAAGTCCCGCCCGTGCGCAAATTTTTGGTTTCTTATTTCATCTTTACAAACATGATGTTTAATAATACCGTAATATCATAGTAGGTACCTACCTACATGAACAATTGGGCGCCTTTCTTTCTCCAAGGTTCCCGCGCTTTTATTTCTGACTTTGAAATGGTTAGCCATGCTCCTGCTCCTGCCATCTGCCCTTTTTTTTCGAGGAACAAAGGTGATTTAGCCAATGACGGCACAATTGTTTTGTTTTTTGTAAATGAAAAACGTTGAATTTACAGCATTCCATTTTCCTGAGGCACATAATAATTCGTCTTTTTAGTCTATTTACTAACTAAAGTAAGTGAGTGAAGACCGTATTGTGGTATTGGCCAAATCACAAAAGCCCAAACAGAACACAATAGTATAAAAAAATATTATGTAAAGAGTTCAAAATCAAGAAAGTCCTTTTAAAATTGATTTCACGAAACAAAAGTGTCCGTTACAATCTAATGAATGTTTATTAATGCAAAAAAGAAGACTGGAATTTTGGTAATTGACAAATTTGTATTGATTCTTAGGCGAGTTTTATTAATGTCCTTTTCGGTTCCTCCCATTTTTCAGTTATGCTCTTATGATTATTGAGTAAAGTTTTCTAGCCGCAGCATCAAAAGAAGTAATTCTACAGGGAACATTGACAAAAACCATAAATGAGTAACGAGTTTTTTTTTATTTTATTATATAGCATATAAAAATATTCTTGGCTTATATGGCTACCTTTGCTTATAATATGGGACAATAAAGTATTTGGGTTTATTTTCTTATTTCTCATAGTAATGTTTAAAAAATTACATAAGTCTAAATAAATTAAACACTAATCAACAATAATCGTAATTATCATCATTGGTTTTTCTGATTTGGAATCATTTTATATACAATTCATCATCACAGTAAGTACACTTGCCCTCGGAAATAAACGCGATCCCGATTCTCGAAATATTCGGTGCAACCCGATCGAAACATCACGCAAAAAAGTTACGTAGATGTTTATTATAATCGCGATCACGTTCATTCCAAAAGTCTAAAGTGAATAATCACAGTAAGATTAAAAGTTCTACCATTTTGTATCAATATTCTTTCCATACAAATCTTTTTATTCTATCACACTATTCATGGTCTGACGGCTTGGTTTGTGTTAACACAATGTTTAATTCGTTCTGATTCGTACTATCTAGCAGACACTTTATACAATATGACGTTCTACAACGTGTTACGTTAAATGCGCAAAACCTGAAACTGTTTGATTGGAATAACATGCAAAATCAATTTAAACCACTTTTTAATATGGGTCACATTTATCAAAAAATCTTTATGAAAATGTTGTCCTGTCTATTTATTACTAAGACAAGCCATCATGTGCACAAATCCACTAAAATACGTAAACAAATAATGCTTATTTATTTGTGAGCGTAGATAGTAATAATAATATTGTCAGCGAGGCGCAGCAAATCGGCAGTATACCTACCGAATCCTCTCTCGAAAGAACATCGTCCGTAGAGCCAAATATGATCAGAAGTGTGAATACAGTTAAAACACCACAAAAAACCGAATATTGTTTTGCAAAAAAACCTTCAGAATTAGGTCAATTTAATTAAAAATCATTTGGGATGTCTGAAGTTTTGCGCATTTCACATTACACGTTGTAAACTTGAGTATTTGTCAAAGGTAAAACAGACCCTTTTAATATTTTTTTCCTAAAATAAAATACTGGCCAGAACACTAACTAAATTGCCATCGACTTGACACCCAAAACAAAACACTTCTACTTAGGGCAAGGAGTTAGTTCATCTATCTCCTGTGAGATCATTTGCTGGTCGTCCATTGCCATTCTGGCGCACAGACATCCCTCACCGATCACTCCGTTGCCACTAACAATACACTTACCGAGAACAGCCTTGCAACTGTTAGGAATGTCGAAATGGTCCGTAACTTTAGTCGGTATATCGATGTCGAAAGTATTTCTAATCTTAATCGTACCGTCGTTTCTGTACTCTATTTTTGGCACGTCATTAACACTAGAATTTTCAAAACCATTTATTTTGGAACTATATTTGTTAGATGAACATTCACAGCCTTTGCACACGTTTTCATCTTTTTTAACACCTTCATTAGCATTTTGTTCATAATTTTTAATTAGATTATTATTATTCCTAGCTAATTCTTCAATAGCGGTACTGTGTCCGGATATTTGAGCACATAGACAATTATTACTATCAGAATCAGCTCCCATAATACACCCGCCAACGTAAGATTCGCATGTACTAATATCGTCATCCAATTCTAGTGTTACTGGTTCAGGCTTATCTTTAATAGGTGTTTTAGTTTCTTTATTCCTTATATCTATACACTTTATTATTATGGATTCTTCTTCACCTTGATCGATGTTATGATCCTGTAATAGCTCATTCTCAGGCGAAACACAATTTGCTGCATCTGAAAATTGTATAAATAATGTATTACAATGAAACAATATTCCAAAATCTTAGTACCGGGCTCAGGCCGCGGCCTCATGTCTACGGCGCGGCGCGCGCCGTACTAAGTGCAACAGAATCCGTCTGTTTAACCCACCTAGCTATCATATATTAGCCATTGTGAGATTATGAGGCGCGGCCTTAGTACTAAGATAAAAACCGACCAATTTAAAAAGAATGTCATACTGACAGCATTCAATAATGGAGGTATAATTTTCTAATTGGTTGGGTAATCGTAGTCATGGTGTAAACCTAGTATTATCTTTTCTTAATAATGGGGTGGATGTTTAATTTACAAAATTAAAGTCAAAAAATTATATGCAGGTATAAGTACCGGATTCCATCAATTCAGAAACATCACACGAAGATTTTCTCTCCAAAGCAGACAAGTCCTCAATATCTTGAAGTTCTTCTTTAGTTTCTGAAAATAACAATGGTTAGGGGTCAAATTGATGAATAAGAAGAAAAGCTTGCCTTAACCTTTTGTCTGAAGATATTTCAAACATGTATTGTCTTTCGCCTTGGTAGTAGGTAGCCTTATTTTAGCCACAATTTGAACGAAAAAAACATTACAACAATAATTGAAATTTAATGATAGATGCATGTTTTTGGAATAAGAGCTGTGAATTTATAACAATACTAGCGGTCCCCCGCGACTTCGTCCGCGTGTTTTGAGTTTGCTCCCTCCCCTCCCGTCGCAGCGTCATGTTTTATATCCTAAAGCCTTTCTCGATAAATAAGCTATCCAACACAAAATATTTTTTCAAATCGGTCCAGCAGTTCCTGAGATAAGCGCATTCAAACAAACAAACTCTTCAGCTTTATAATATATAACGCAAGCGCACGTTGCACTTAAGCTGCGAACATTATTTTGGTGCGGAGTTAAAACTGTGATAGCTCCTAAGATATTTATTGGAATCAAATGATATAAAGGGCAACTTGGTTCTAAATGAAATGCTCGTGATGATGAATGTATTTATTTTGATAAGAATAAATACCTGTGTGTATAATACACCTCTTAAAATAATGCATTTTTTTTTTAAATTTTTGAAATAAAAAAGGTTGTAGTAAGTCAACCATAAAAGATAGACATATGCTGTCGCGGACTTTATTATAGAACTCTTAATGCTGAACAATCCTGTCATACATGATTTTTGTGTAACTTAAGCGGTTTCCGCAGCGTATGCAGCGGAAGCTCTCAAAAGGAATATCTTTCTCCCGTTTTCGCAACATTTTTCATTTCTGCTGTGGTCTTATGAGTCGTATCTTTATGTTATATAGCCTAAAGCCTTCCTCAATAAATGGACTATCCAACGTAAAAAAAATTTTTCAAATCGGGCCAGTAGTTTTTGAGATTAGCGCGTTCAAACAAACAAACAAACAAACTCTTCAGCTTTATAATATTATAGTATAGATAAAAAAAAAGAGATTTTTCGCCCCAATACGCTCTCGCGTAGCCTCTCGGCTGCGGCCGTACATGATCATCAAACAGTACTCACTATGTGTAGCAAGATGCCGTTTCAGAGCAGACTCCGTCGAAAATGTCTTCCCACATCCCGATATTCCACATCTTGGTTGCTTATCGGTGTCATGTTTCTTTTTGTGGGTTTTAAGATGGTGTGATTGTATGAAACCTGAAAATGAAATTACGGTATAAAATAATTGCAATCTATTCAGAGCCGTAGGCCTCCGCATTTGATAAGGTAGTTATATAAAAATTAAACCAGTAATCACAAGCTTTCACTGGTCTGAGATATCACGTACGCACTTTGTATGTAGATTGACTTTGAGATCTTCGTGAATAGGCGTTTTAGGAGTGCGACTGTAGCAAATTATCTAAATGATAACAACAGTAACAGAGATTCCATCTCAAATGCGCTTTTCTAGCGCTTCTGTCGCGATGAAGGGATTCGCTGTATATTCGGCGTATTCGCGCTTCCAAAACTACTATGAGAAAACGCTCTACGCTTACCTTTTCCACAGACATTGCAGAAGTGCTGATACTTCTTAGTGTGCGTCAGAACATGGTGCTTAAGGTGGTGTGAGAAGTTGAAGGTCTTGCTGCAGCCGCGGTGGCTGCAGCGGAACCGCCGCTCAGACTCCGGCTTGTGTGTCTTTGTGTGAGCTCGAAGTGCTATTTCGCTGCTACATGTTGCCCCGCATTCTTTACAGATGAATGAACCTTCAATAAAAAAAAGTCTTATGTTTTCCACAGCACTAAACACAGTATTATTAAAAAACCGGCCAAGTGCGTGTCGGACTCGCGCACTGAGGGTTCCGTGCCAACTTTAACTGAATTTGGGAATCCACTTATTTCCACTTAGTAAAATTAACAACATTTTGTGAACAGCAAATATAACTTTGTTTTCCATAGTGTTTGTATGAATTACAAAGTTATGTTTGCGGTTGTTAAAAATGTGCTATATCTCAAAAAAGAACCAATTTTCGTTGAAAGTATTTGTTAAGATCTACATTATATATTTTTTTCAAAATTTACACTCGCTTAGTTTAGAAGTTAGATGGGGGGGACGCCCATTTTACCACTTTGGAAGCATCTAGCTATGAAACGTTAGACTTTAAAAGAAAATGGTTTTAGGAACCTCGGTGTCATTTTAAAAGACCTATCTATAGACACCCAACACGAATAGGTTTGACAAAAAAAGTTTTTTTTGGTTTTAGTTTCATGTATGGGAGCCCCCCTTTAAATGTCATATTTTTTTATTTTTTGTATAAGAATCGTAAAGCGGTTAACAGGATACATCTTCCTACCAAATTTCAACAGTATGGTGCTTATAGTTACAGAATAAAATGGCTGTGACATACGGACGGACGGACGGACGGACGGACGGACGGACGGACGGACGGACGGACGGACGGACGGACGGACGGACGGACGGACGGACGGACGGACGGACGGACGGACGGACGGACGGACGGACGGACGGACGGACGGACGGACGGACGGACGGACGGACGGACGGACGGACGGACGGACGGACGGACGGACGGACGGACGGACGGACGGACGGACGGACGGACGGACGGACGGACGGACGGACGGACGGACGGACGGACGGACGGACGGACGGACGGACGGACGGACGGACGGACGGACGGACGGACGGACGGACGGACGGACGGACGGACGGACGGACGGACGGACGGACGGACGGACGGACGGACGGACGGACGGACGGACGGACGGACGGACGGACGGACGGACGGACGGACGGACGGACGGACGGACGGACGGACGGACAGACGGACAGACGGACAGACGGACAGACGGACAGACGGACAGACGGACAGACGGACAGACGGACAGACGGACAGACGGACAGACGGACAGACGGACAGACGGACAGACGGACAGACGGACAGACGGACAGACGGACAGACGGACAGACGGACAGACGGACAGACGGACAGACGGACAGACGGACAGACGGACAGACGGACAGACGGACAGACGGACAGACGGACAGACGGACAGACGGACAGACGGACAGACGGACAGACGGACAGACGGACAGACGGACAGACGGACAGACGGACAGACGGACAGACGGACAGACGGACAGACGGACAGACGGACAGACGGACAGACGGACAGACGGACAGACGGACAGACGGACAGACGGACAGACGGACAGACGGACAGACGGACAGACGGACAGACGGACAGACGGACAGACGGACAGACGGACAGACGGACAGACGGACAGACGGACAGACGGACAGACGGACAGACGGACAGACGGACAGACGGACAGACGGACAGACGGACAGACGGACAGACGGACAGACGGACAGACGGACAGACGGACAGACGGACAGACGGACAGACGGACAGACGGACAGACGGACAGACGGACAGACGGACAGACGGACAGACGGACAGACGGACAGACGGACAGACGGACAGACGGACAGACGGACAGACGGACAGACGGACAGACGGACAGACGGACAGACGGACAGACGGACAGACGGACAGACGGACAGACGGACAGACGGACAGACGGACAGACGGACAGACGGACAGACGGACAGACGGACAGACGGACAGACGGACAGACGGACAGACGGACAGACGGACAGACGGACAGACGGACAGACGGACAGACGGACAGACGGACAGACGGACAGACGGACAGACGGACAGACGGACAGACGGACAGACGGACAGACGGACAGACGGACAGACGGACAGACGGACAGACGGACAGACGGACAGACGGACAGACGGACAGACGGACAGACGGACAGACGGACAGACGGACAGACGGACAGACGGACAGACGGACAGACGGACAGACGGACAGACGGACAGACGGACAGACAGACAGACAGACAGACAGACAGACAGACAGACAGACAGACAGACAGACAGACAGACAGACAGACAGACAGACAGACAGACAGACAGACAGACAGACAGACAGACAGACAGACAGACAGACAGACAGACAGACAGACAGACAGACAGACAGACAGACAGACAGACAGACAGACAGACAGACAGACAGACAGACAGACAGACAGACAGACAGACAGACAGACAGACAGACAGACAGACAGACAGACAGACAGACAGACAGACAGACAGACAGACAGACAGACAGACAGACAGACAGACAGACAGACAGACAGACAGACAGACAGACAGACAGACAGACAGACAGACAGACAGACAGACAGACAGACAGACAGACAGACAGACAGACAGACAGACAGACAGACAGACAGACAGACAGACAGACAGACAGACAGACAGACAGACAGACAGACAGACAGACAGACAGACAGACAGACAGACAGACAGACAGACAGACAGACAGACAGACAGACAGACAGACAGACAGACAGACAGACAGACAGACAGACAGACAGACAGACAGACAGACAGACAGACAGACAGACAGACAGACAGACAGACAGACAGACAGACAGACAGACAGACAGACAGACAGACAGACAGACAGACAGACAGACAGACAGACAGACAGACAGACAGACAGACAGACAGACAGACAGACAGACAGACAGACAGACAGACAGACAGACAGACAGACAGACAGACAGACAGACAGACAGACAGACAGACAGACAGACAGACAGACAGACAGACAGACAGACAGACAGACAGACAGACAGACAGACAGACAGACAGACAGACAGACAGACAGACAGACAGACAGACAGACAGACAGACAGACAGACAGACAGACAGACAGACAGACAGACAGACAGACAGACAGACAGACAGACAGACAGACAGACAGACAGACAGACAGACAGACAGACAGACAGACAGACAGACAGACAGACAGACAGACAGACAGACAGACAGACAGACAGACAGACAGACAGACAGACAGACAGACAGACAGACAGACAGACAGACAGACAGACAGACAGACAGACAGACAGACAGACAGACAGACAGACAGACAGACAGACAGACAGACAGACAGACAGACAGACAGACAGACAGACAGACAGACAGACAGACAGACAGACAGACAGACAGACAGACAGACAGACAGACAGACAGACAGACAGACAGACAGACAGACAGACAGACAGACAGACAGACAGACAGACAGACAGACAGACAGACAGACAGACAGACAGACAGACAGACAGACAGACAGACAGACAGACAGACAGACAGACAGACAGACAGACAGACAGACAGACAGACAGACAGACAGACAGACAGACAGACAGACAGACAGACAGACAGACAGACAGACAGACAGACAGACAGACAGACAGACAGACAGACAGACAGACAGACAGACAGACAGACAGACAGACAGACAGACAGACAGACAGACAGACAGACAGACAGACAGACAGACAGACAGACAGACAGACAGACAGACAGACAGACAGACAGACAGACAGACAGACAGACAGACAGACAGACAGACAGACAGACAGACAGACAGACAGACTTGACGAAACTATAAGGATACCTAAAAAGGTATATGTTGATATATGCCTTCACCATCCTACTCCATTCCTCGCGGATCAGGATTAAAAATATATAGGTAGTAAATACAGGGTGTCCCAAAAAATAATTCAAGCCAAAGCCCAGAGGTTACGCGAACACCCCTGTGTTTCTTAAATTTTCTTGCAATATTGCAATATTTTAATAAAATAACTTGAAAACTCAAAAATCATAGACCTTACATAATGGGTGATTTAGATAGCCATTGTGATGCTGTACCTCTGGACCTTAGCTTGAGACTACTTTGGGACACCCGTATATGTAAAGCTTGAAACAACTTTTCAAAGAAGTCAGAGAGCCTGCATTGATGGATGCCATGTGTTTGTCTCACTTTAGCCCGATTACTAAGCTTTACCTTTATGAGCATAATTTATATGTCTTTTCAGAAGATGCTCATCCAAAAACTCGCGGTTACATTGATCACAGACAAATGTTCCAGTCCTCTCATGTTGCTTCTCATGTCTTCTCACTGCTGACCTGAAATATTATACAAAGTAAAATTTCAATTTCATAAGTCATGAATTCTGTGAAGAAGGAGTGACTACATTAGGGATTAGCTAGGTATTTACTACTATGTTACTATAGTACATGTTACTATAATACATTATTATTGTTTTATCAACACATACACACAGATAAAACACAATAAATATAAAACTGCTTGTGCATATTGGGGTTCTCAATTAACTTCTGTCTCAAGAAATAATTTTCTTAATTGTAAGGAAATGTATATTTTTTTCTTAGCAGTCAATTTATTATTTCATCATGAAGCTTTTAGCTGCTGCTAGGATAAGTATCTGTTATCTGTGCTATAATGGGTTCATCAGAAAAGTTAAATCTAAATACGAAAACAGATAACATAACTATACATGTGAAGCAATTTCTTCTAGAATAGGTCGTAAATATGTAAGAAACTCACAGAAAACTAAACTTTTTAGCACAAACTTTGCACTCAAATTGGGGTGAGTGACTTTGTTCGTGTCTTTTTCGCTCACTTTCATACTTGAATTCTTTGCCGCAGTGGGCACACGTAAATCCTGATTTGTGTTCTAGTTTTTTTGACTTCATACTTCATTACGCTATACGGTATTTGTTTTACGCATAAAGTAAATAGCGTTTCTCGAAATCACTGATTCACTTTTATGAAACTACACAATTTGGCAGATCACAACAATGTTGGATGTTATAAAAAGTTTGTGAAAATACTTCTGTATCTCCACTCTTTTCCGATTTCAGTACAGGCAAAAGACTGCGACTAATAAAAGTAGTAAAAATTAAACGTAAAGGAGTACGCTTGCCTATCAGCTCAGTGTTGCCAGATCCAATTTTTGAAATACGGGAGGTGTACCTTTAAAAATCCGGGAGATGTATGGCGACATTATGAAAACAATCGGGAGATATTTTTTTCCTTAAAATTAATCAAAACAACGTCTCTCAATAAATGTTTTTGTTATGTTTTTCTATATTTTTTTCCTTCACTTCAAAATAGCTTCAAAACAAAAACTTTTCTGTAAAATGCTAGTGAACAACAGACGTGAAGTTGCAGCAAGTTGGTTGATTCTTGTTTTAATACAGTTCATTAAAAAATACTGTATCTATTATTTATGCTACTCATTGAACTATGCTTCTTAATTGGGCCGAAGAATCAAAGCAAATACCTGTTCATTTCTTCTTCTTCTTCTCTTTCGTTTATGGCGTCCGAACTTAATGTTTTTGACACTTTGTTTCGCCAATTTCATTCGCTTTGCAATGTTGCTAAATTAGGAAACTATAACTGTCAAAGCTTTGCTATTGAATATTCAACTTTATTTTATATGGTTAAAGTATAGTTTACTGTACACATTTTACAAAGTATGTATGTTACATTGCATAGCATTTCGTTTTACGCAGTTTTACTTGTAAAGAATGTTAAGTCGTGGTGATCTTAAAAAATCGGGAGTTTTGAGTGGGAATCCGGGACACCGGGAGATATTTACTAAAATCGGGAGGTATCCCGGAAAATCGGGAGACCTGGCAACAGTGTATCAGCTGCACAATCAGCTGATTGGTGGTCATGTCATCGCACTGACGGATAAAAATAGTGCGATCGCAATTTTCAAAAATATCGGTAGGTAGGTAATGTGGATGATTTTTTTTGACAAGGTGACGCATATAATTCATATTTATAATAAAAGTGAATCTTGGATAGAATTTTAAAAAAATACCTTTCTGTATGTATAATATTTAAAACACTGGCCAGTACGTCAGGTAACACACTAGTTTGCAACAAAATTGCAAACTAGCCCTCATTACTACTGATACTGAATAAGATACCGCAGTGTTTAACTTGACGTGCTGTTCAAAGAGTAAGCATCTCTACTAAGTCTGTGAAAGAGTACATTATACTTGTCCGTAAAAGGTCATATAATGTAACGCGTGTGACCAAAAAATTAGTTTTCAACACACTTGCTCAAAATGACGTTTTTATTCCACCGATTTTTGGCACATAATCATAGATATTAAACACGCGTGCTTTTTCATTATATTATTGCACTAGTGCCTTTTGTTTATTAACTCGACCAATTTACATTTGTACCCTAGTACCAAGTCGTAAGTAAGAAGAAGAAGCGATTTAATTTAGTCGGGTTATACAATACTTTTATTTTAGCAACAAACAGTATTTATGCGAAAAATAACAGTATCTACATATTTATTTCACTAAATGGTAAATCCATATTTATTCCAAAAAAATAGCTCAAATTCATTTAACATTTTCTGTGATTTGTGTTTTAAACACGAATTATTACATTTTTAATCTTGGCTTTTGGCCGATCTAGTTCGCGCCTAAGCCTTGCGCGCGCATCGGTATCGCGGCAAGAAAAAAAAAACAACGCGCCATTTTTCGTAAATAATAATTGTCGGCTGTGACGAAGTTTGAATTAATTATGAAGTTTAATATTAATGAAAATGTCTACTTCAAGTGAATAAAAATGAAGAAAACCTATTATTAACTCCGCCGGACATACGTAACAAGGCGAAAAACGCGTGCGAAAGTCTTTGCCGTCAAAATCGAGTGAAATGTATTATTACTGTTTTAATAATTAAAACTTAGTAAATGAAGAGTCTTGTTTTTTCCTCGCAAGTGTGTTGAAAAACGTCGTATGAAACACGTGTGCCTGTGACCATTATATACGCGGCTTTCTTGTGGCGCACTCGCTTTCGCTCGTGCGCACACAATATCGCCTTGTATATAATGGTCAACTTAGCACACTTGTATCTAATGTACTATTTCAACACACTTGCTCAAAATGACGTTTTTATTCCACCGATTTTTGGCACATAATCACAGATATTAAACACGCGTGCTTTTTCTGTATATTATAGCACTAGTGCCTTTTGTTTATTAACCCGACCAATTTACATTTGTACCCTAGTATCAAGTAGTAAGTAAGAAGATGAAGCGATGTAATTTAGTCGGGTTATAACTTACACAACAAACAGTATTTATGCGAAAAAAAACAGTATGTACATATTTATTTCAATAAATGGTAAATCCGGCTTTATTACTAAAAATAACTCAAATTCATTCAAAATGTTCTGTAATTTGTGTTTTAAATAACGAATTATTACATTTTTAATCTTGGCTGTTGGTATTATATTATCTGGGCTGTTGGCCGATCTAGTTCGCGCCTTAACCTTGCGCGCGCATCAGTTTCGCGGCAAGAAAAAAAACAACGCGCCATTTTTCGTAAATAGTTGGCGGCTGTGATGTGACGAAGTTTTGGATTAATGGCAAGTGTGTTGAAAAACGTCGTATGAAACACGTGTGCCTGTGACCATAATATACGCGGCTTTCATATGGCGCACTCGCTTTCGCTCGTGCGCACACAATATCGCCTTGTATGTATATAATGTTCAACTTAGCACACTTGTATCATAATGTACTATTAATTTTAAGGTGGACATGCATAATAAAATAAAAAACGATTTCTTGCATTTTATAACATTGGATGAGTAATTCATAAAGACGAAATAAGAAACCAAAAATTTGCGCATGGACGGAAAACCGGGCCAGGTTAGCCAAGAAATTGCTGGTTCGAGTCCCGCCCGTGCGCAAATTTTTGGTTTCTTATTTCATCTTTATGAATATAAAATATGACACTGCGAGTGTTAAAAACATTCTAAACCATTGGATGAGTAAGATAAAAGTTGCAAGTCGTTATAAACTAGACTTACCTACCTTTAACACTAGAATCATTGAGATTAATAACTAGAACACTATTCTGTGTTATACAGTTCAGTTTAAAATTATTGCTCAAGGAATTTCTAAATACTGATCATTAAGCATGTAATGATCAGTATTTAGAAATTCCTTAAGTTACAATATTATACTTAAAAAAAAACTAAAATAAAATATAAAATAACGATATAACTTTTCATTTTCTAGTTATCCGTGGACAAACATATATGCACTTACGAAACTAGCCATAGGTGCATCGTGTACTCGTGTTTGGAACCTTAACTAGATCATCCATCATACTCAAAATATTATCAAGGAACAATGAATTCCAACATATTTGCAAAATCCTTATACGTTTTGTTTATTCCTTTCCCTTGCCCTAACTTTGGCTGCGTTCCGTATTGCGCTGACAGCGAAAATATCACTGATATCGCGCTTAGGAACCGTTCCGATTTGGCGTTAGCGAGTCAACGACAGCTGTAGTCACGTCACGGCTGACGTCACTATCACCGCCATCTTGCGCTCACAGTGCAATCGTTTTGCTGCGTTAGCACCGTGAGCGGCTGTGAGCGGACTGTCACATTGACGCATTTAACGTCTTTTTGCTTCAAAGAACAGCAAATGTAATCTAAAACCGTTCCGAAATGAAATCGCGTCAACAGCGCTGTCAGCACGCTAATCAAATCGGAACGGCTTTTGACGCTCACAGTGCTAACAGTGATATTGGCGCAAAACGGAACGCAGCCTTTATTACCCCGTCCATGGCTATCACAAACCGAGGCCGCGAAAGTGCCGAAAAAAACATAACACAGGTGGGAAACTGTTTTATCGCATCGATATTTTTTATGTTTTCACATCACAGCCATCTGTGTTCCCCAAGGTCATTAAAATTTAACTTTACGCTGAGGTCCACTTGGTGCCCATGATGACCACGCTAACGACCGCCCATTTTTTCAGTCCACTGGTTTCGGGGGTGCCGCACGACACGACTGGCCGGTATCCATTATGTTAAATGGACGTGGACCGGCTTGGCCCGGGTCCGGCTCAGGCTTGTGGTTGTTGTTTAGGATAGTTTATTTGTTTGAAAACTTTATTGCACAAATAAAGTGTACAAAAGGTGTAATTAGGTGTGTGTTGTGTTCAACAGGCACAAAGACCGCGATCGGTTGTCAAGTGGACTGATAAATTATTATTGACTTCCTTAAAATTTTTATACGCTTCGTTGGGCGTACGTGGCGTGCGTGGGCCATGGCGGTAGTCCCGACACGAACTAGTAACTATACTCTTTGAACTACAGGTGCACCGCACCCATCACGATCTTGACGCATATATCATCAAGATCACAGGCTGTATGGCTCCGTTCATTGCCTTTCCCGTATGAATGGGATTAGAGTTTTGCGCGGGAAATGAAAAGGGAAGGACGGACCATATTTCTTCATTTTAGAAATTGATTTTTTCGAATATTGTGATTGTGCGGTGGAATTGTCATGATAATTCGTGCTTTTGAAGAAAAAAATGAAGTTAAAGTGAGAGTTATGGTAAAGCGATCTCTAATCGCGTCGTCTTATCCGGATCGCTGTTCCTGCGCTTAGCTTCCTTGTTGAGCATTGGAATGCGGACCACCTCGCATTTCAATGAGTTAGGTTAAGTTAGGCTAGTTTAGTGTTAGTTTTAAGTGAAAATACAATAAATTATAATGAAGAATTGTCTGCATGGCGCACAGCCAAGGACGTTAAACTTGTATATAAAAAAAAACGTATGAATGGGATTGGGATACTACCATGACGCATGCATGTCAACAATCAAAAAATGACATGCATGTGGTAAAAAAACACGAAAATTGATAAAAAAAAAACAAAACGAACGAGACGGTAGCGAAAGCGATCATACTCTTACTAATCTGTGAAAGCGATTTAGAAATTAATTTGCTAACTTATTATAACTTCATAAATATTATTGAAATTAAACTTGCATGGTGACCATCTTTAACTAAGATATTACAGTATTACCTATGTACATTTGTCGATAAACTTTTAGAACATATAATTGTGTATAAGTAAAGAATACAATCTTTCTGCTATAACAAACTGCTTATGTAAGAAGGTTTTCCGGACAAACTTACGTTGTCCGTGTCGTCAGTGAGCTATGTTGAAAATTTGCGTGCGAACGTATTATGCCGGCCCCATGCACAACACAGTCGGCAGACGAATCATCTGCCTCGTACACGAAGTCGTGACTACACGTGAACACTTTGTTCGTAAATTATTTTTTAGCGATTTCGTAACATAGTTTTAAACATGCAAGCGTGGTTGCGAGTAACCCTGATACTGTGTTTCTTCGGGACGCTGCGAGAAATTCGTCCGTCCGAACCATTTGTCACGGAATTCCTTTTAGGAGAATGGAGGAATATCACGGAGGAACAACTGAACCAGCAGGTGTATCCTGTGGGTACCTACTCGTATTTAGCACAGCTTGTCGTCATATTCCTGATCACAGACTTTTTGAGATTCAAACCAGTGATTATTCTGTCAGGTTAGTAACTTTTAAACTTCCTTTAACTCACAAGTCTTGTATACATAAATACATAGTAAATACATACTACCTATAAACTAAGTTATTTAAAGTTATTTATCCTTGAAAGATAATATTTACTATCTTTACAATCATTTTTAGATAAAAACATTGAATGCACATTTTGGAAACCAAACCATTTTCATAGATATGATAAAGATCAATTACCAATCAACGCAAGGTCAAGGCTAGAATGAATATCTTGCACATTGTATCACTGATATGATTTGTATGTGTGGAACATTGTATTGTATTTCTACAGTATTGCAGATAAATGATACCACTTCTTTAAGACCTATCTGATTACTTTTTAAATTTATCAACATTTATTATAATATTCCTATTCTTAACAACTTCACACAGTTAAATTAGTTATTACTTAAATTATTTCCAAAAAAATAGGAACAAACATTTAGTTTGATGAAAATAAATAAAGCTACTCTCTGGTAGTACGATAACTTTATTTATAGTAGTTTTTGGATTTGCTATTTCTAAGCAGAGATAGGTATATTGATTCCACAATTTGTTGTCAGCACTTCCTTTTTTTTAATCTTTATTGACTAAATAAAAGCTTGAAAAGACAAATATAATCTGAATCTTTTACCTTACCTATAAGCTGATGGAACAAGAACTCAAACAAGTCCAAATCTTGCAGCTCAATATACATAGTAGTTTTTTTTAATGATGATCATTGATACATTTTTGACATGTCACATTCTTCAGTTTCACGCCTGCCTATTTTTTTATCTCATATTCATTTTAACAAATTCATAAAAAAATGGTGTTTATTCCAGGACTTAGTGGAATAGCGGTTTATGCAGTATTATTATGGACATCAAGTTTAATATGGCTGCAGGTTTCGCAGATTCTGTACGGAATGTACATGGCCACAGAAGTGGCTTATCTCACCTACATTTATGCAAAGGTAATCAGTAAATTTGGAACAAAACTTTTTAGAAATACAGTCTCATCATTTTACATAATGCTATCACCCACTCTACCTGGATAACTGGTGACTCTTGATAATTTTTTTGTTAGCAATGCAAGTTGTGGAATGATCTCCAACTATAAATATTTCACTAAGGTACAACTTAAGTAATGACAGCCTACATTCATAAGAAGTACAGGAAAAAGGAAAAGAGGAAAATATTTTTCCAAATCGATCCAGTAGTAATGTTCAACCAAATAAACAAACTTTCAGTTTTATAATATTTAACATAGATTTATTTTGTATTTGTCACTGGTGTTAGATTTCATGAGCCGAATCGAATCGGATGAAACGGCTTGCTGTGGCTCTGAATCTTTATTTATCTGAAGTTTTTTTATGTGCTGTCAGGTGGACCCTTCAAGGTACGCAAAGGTGTCGTCATACACGCGCATTGCGGCGCTGACGGGACGATTTGTGTCGGGTGTCAGCGCGCAGCTACTCACACACTTTGGGCTGATGGACTACCGACAGCTCAACTATATCACTTTTACAGGTAGCTGCAACACATTTTGAGAACTTTTGCAGAGTATAAAAGTTTAATACGGGTCACATTTTTCAAAAAATCTTCATTAAAATGTCTGTCACCGCAATATTGTAATAATCGAGAGAATACAATCTAATGGTTTTAAATCCGGAAGTTTATAATCTGTCAATTTATTGTGAACAAACTCGATATGGTTTCGAATTTACGCTTTTATTGGTACTTACAAGTTAATAAATGACTTTTGTGGCTTCGTGGACTATAGAGACCTCATTCTAATAACGATGAGTTTTGTTTAAACTGACTTCAAATAAAAAAAGCTCATTATTTCTTTACCCATAGGTTGTCTGGAAGAGATCGCTTATAGCGATAAGACCACCTTAATTGTACATTTCCTCGAATTGAATGAATTTGTAACTAACCCATCTGGTGTGCAGTAAAGAGTTATTTTATCTTATCTTAAAATAGAGGGTTATCAATTCGACTGTATGTTGTTTTTTTTATATTATTTACTTTTTTTGAAAATATAATATATAATAAGTATTCAATCTAGGTTTGATAAGTTTACCAAATGGTAGGAGACACGCTGGGGTCAAATGAACAAACATCATTCTAATTCTTAAAATTCTAGTAAGCGCTGGTGAATTCGAAACTTTCATGTCGCACTTTGTTCGAGGCTTATCCAAAAATGTTGGTGCTAATAGTATAAGTCGAGATTAGCGTGTAAACCCACTTTAATTGTATGCAGCTCAGATACTAGCGACTTTCTGGGCTCTATGGCTGCCCACCGTGCAGTACAGCATCTACTTCCACCGGCGAAGCTCCCTCGTCATCACTACGAGTCCCAGCATACCTGGACAACATGAGAAACAACAAAATTCCGCTACGGATCAGGTATCTTATCCTGTGGTACTGCCAATACTTATATGTATAGATCGACGACGTCCGTGGTGTAGTGGCTAAGCACGCTGGGTTTCAAGGCGTCGCCGCTATGAGGTCCCGGGTTCGATTCCCGGTTGGGTCAATGTAGAAATCATAATTTTCTATATTGTCTCGGGTCTGGGTGTTGTGGTTTATTAAAGAAGTTATAAAGCCCTCTTGTTCAAGTCAGGATAACCTAAGTTACAGCAGTGGCGGATTTACCAATAGGCCAAGTAGGCCGGTGCCTAGGGCGGCAGATTTAGAGGGGCGGCAAATTTAGTTTTTTTTTATAAACAGAAAAACTTATAATTATACATATACACAATCCATACATAAATAACCGCACTGTAATATATACTAAAGTACTTATGTGATCATGAATTTTAAAATATTTTATTAGCGTTTCAATAAACATAAAATAAAAAACTCGTAACACAGGATCTTCGGAACCTAGCACGAGCACCATCCACAACTTCGTGTATATCGTTTTTAATTATCTTCTGTTATCTGATAGTTGTGAAGAGAAAATAAATAAATAAATAAACTATTATTATTTAATGAGGCCTAAATTAATGAGTGAAATCGGGAAAGGCAACGCCCTAAAGAGAATGAATTTGACACGTTGGTCAGCCAGAGAGGACGCTTGTAAAAAAGTCTTAAATAAACTCTTGAACATTGAAAGCAAAGGAATCCATTTTAGGGAAACAATTTCTTTTTGGAGTCGGTGCTGCGACAGGTGAGGCTGAATTTTCAAAGTGATGGCACCGACCGAAAAAGAAATTGTTTCCCTAAAATGGATTCCTTTCCTTTCAATGTTCAAGAGCTTATTTAAGACTTTTTAGTGTACATTTTGGTTTTGAAGTCGGTTTTTACTTTTTTAAAGTTATTTTTTTTCTCCATTTTTAGAGATTACAAGAGAGGGGGATGGGGGGGGGGGGAAGTTGCACCTTATGACTCTGTTCTTTAAGAAGCTACAAACTACCTATCATATGTTTTGTTATTATAATTACTGAACTCCTAAGCGTTAAGGAGTTCCACCATCAGCTCAGCCCCACAAGATGTGGGCTATCAGATACGAGAACAATACGTCAGCATTAAGATTTTAGTAAAACAACACTATACGTGCCTTTAAAATTTGAGGTTTTCCCTCGATTACACCAAGATCCCATCTTCAGATCCCAAATCGGCAACAATGGGACCAACTAGAATGTACACCCTCTAAGTAGGCGAAAAAAATTTTCGAATCGGTCGACTAACGACTGAGATATAAGGTAACATACATACAAAAAAAAAACAGTCGAATTGATAACCTCCTCCTTTTTTTAAGTCAGTTAAAAAGTTTAAGAGATTCTTGTCACGCAGTTATTCAGACTTTGAAATTAATCAAAGATGATTGTACTGAAAAGTCTGTAACGCGACAAGAAGCAGCGGGAATACTTTCGAATTTGGAGAAACTGGAAAAGGCGTAATTATTGTTGTGTGGAATGTTTTTTGGAAAGACTAAACAAAATGAGTCTTCAAATTAAGGAATCCACTGTATATTTGATCACCGTTGCCGATCTTTACGAATCACTCCGTAAGTTTTTTGTAGCTGAACGAGAGAATTTTAATTATTTCGAAGAAAAAGCGATGGAATTACGCGTATCGAAGCAATATACAATAGAGATTAAAAAAAGACAACCGACAAGAAAAAAAAGATTTGATGAAACATCTGAAGAAGTTATTATAATGACTGGAAGTGAATCTTATTGGGGTTATTACGTTTCTCGTCCTCGTAGATCGGCTAGTTTCCGAGTTAGAGAAACGGCAAAAGGCCTACCCCAAGTTTAACGAGAAGTTTTCATTTCTAACCAAAATGAGTGTATTGTTACCAGTGACCCTAACGGAAAAAGCCATTTCGTTGGAAAAAATGTATCCTAATGATTTAGAATCTGATTTATTTCAGGAATGCTTACACCTTCAATTCCACCTTTCTTCTGAAAGAATTTCGATAAAACCAGGTTCTAAATCATTAAAAAGTCTATCTTTGTTACTGCGAAAACACAATTTGGAGCATATTTATCCAAACTTGGATATAGCACTTCGCATGGCTTTGTGCACACTGGTGACAAATTGTTCAGGTAAAAGAAGCTTATCTTATATTATACTTAAAAACTATCTACAATCCACTTTAAGTCAAGAAAAGCTCAATGCTTTATCTCTTTTGTGCACAGAGTCAGAACTTATGAAAAATATTACATACGACTATAAATTAATGATTTAAAATCTCGCAAGAAAATAATGTAAACTTTATTTGTTTGATCTCATTGTCTGTCACAATCAACTGGATTGTTATCATGTTATATTTTAATAGATATTGTTTTTAAACTGTTTAGTGCATTTTTTTTTAACAAAAACAATGTTTACTGACCACACATTATTTTGTCCGTTTTCATATAGTGTTGGTATTTTTAAGTCATGCCTTTCCCCGCCTTATGATTAGTACATGCTGCTGTTTTTAGGTCAACATTAAACTCTTCAGTACATAGCGGGTTGCAAAAATAATCTAGTAACTGACATAAATATTATTGGGTTCACAATCATACTAATAACGGGATTAAACTAACGTATTGAATTTAAAAAAAGTCAGTAGGGGCGGCAAAAATTGAATGGCCTACTAGCGGCAAATTTGTAAATCCGCCACTGAGTTACAGATTAAATCATCATTTTGTCTCTGTCAACATTAACGAGACAGACACAGACAGAAGAGTGATTTAATCCAGAACTAAGCTAGTCCTGATTTGCGCAAGTAAACCTTCTAAGAACTAAGTAGATTAATTTCTGACCTTTAGGCTATATGATTTTGCCACAAAAATTAAAGACATTCATTTTTATGACGTCATAATTACGCACTTGTGCATATAAACTTTGTCAAACTTTATTGACACGATCTGATAATTATGATAACCACAACAAAGGACTAGTTCCAAAGTTGGTATAATCATGCTATCAAGATAATGCAAAGCAATGCCGCTATCCGCTACAATAATAATGCCTACTGCTATTTCAAAATTAGAAGTGTATTGAGTAACTGTTCCTATTTGAATCTTACTCTTTGTCGCCTAAGTTGCTAAAACAATCACAATATATTTTAACAATAGAATAGTGGGTAAAACGTAGATAATGCTACTATACGGCTCAATTTAATACAGCAGTCACGCGCGTTTTCATTTTACCCTCACGTGGTGGCGTGAGGTTTATAGTGTTAGACATTTCTGTACGCATCCTTTATTTGTAATGCGCGCGCATTGGCGCGCTTACTTGTTTTTCTATCTCTCTTCTCGCACATTGTTTGTACGCTTGATTTTTTGCTCGTGTTGAAATAAACCGATTATAAGTTAAAAAGGGCGTTTCACTGGTTGTTTTCAATAGCCTTAGCCTTCCCCGATAAAAAAGCTGTCTACCATTTTTTTTTTATTCAAATCGGACCAGTAAATCCTGATATTAGGGCGTTTAAACTTTTCAACAGCTGTATTAAATAAGTATGTATCGCCTTAAAAATTACCTTACATATTTTCATTTCAGTCAGTATCCCGCAAAAACTTGTTGGAAGCGTCAAAGCTCATAGTCCGTCACGCTCGCTCAGCTTACACGCGGCCTAAAGTCCTAGCTTGGTCGGCGCTATACGCAGTTTCGTTGGCTTTATTCGTGCAAGTGCAGACCTACGTGCAGCTTCTGTGGAAATCCATTCAGGAGGGAAGCGATGACCCAGTGAGTATAGAGCTAATAGTATAGCTAAATAACACTTAATAACGGCGTAAACGTGACCTTAAGTGCTTTCCTGTTTGGTGCTGTACGCTGCTCGTTTGCGCTGATCGTGCAAGTGCAGCTTGCAATGCTGTGGAAGTTACCCAGTAAGTATTTAACTAATATTAGTGTTTTAAAGATATCTAGCTCGCCTATCCGCTGTTCGTGCAACTGTCTGCAGTTACCTGTGCGTGCCTACGTGCAGCTACTGCGGAAATTCATAATGGAGAAAAGCAAACAACATAAACACTTAAAACAAGTCTGGATTAGTATCTGCTCGAATATTTTTAAGATAAGATTAACAAAAAAACAATAAAACAATTTTGCTTATCAACATTGTTCCTCGAAGTAATTGAATCAACTTGTTTATTTTGCTGAACTATAGTATAATTTAAGTAGGTATAGATTATTCAGTACAAATTTTGCATGAGCTTATTTTAAAGGTTTTTTCCCACTACACCAAAGCATATCATGATCGTGCTAGGAAAGTGTCAGGCAAAAAAATATCTTGGTATTAAAATTTATGACACCATGCTTACTAGACCGTTTCGACACCGACCAACAACGTCGCGTGTCATGCACAAAAACGTTCTCGCTCCATATTGCTAATACGTATTCATTTATTTTAATATAATCGTATTATGTATAAGTAATAGGCAGATGTATGTTTATCATCATATTATAGTTATCTTTATCGCTATTCTATTTTCTTTTCTTGCCTCTATACCTTTACTTGCACCACCTGTAAATATATTTTTCTCTGTTCTGACCTATGGTTGATTGGTAGAGAATTCTTTTGGCATTAAATCCGCCATAATGTTCAATTTTGTTTTGTGCATGAAGTCTTAAATAAACAAATAAATAACGGTGGGATAGAACGCTGTCAATCCGTTCAGTGGGCAAGGTAGAGAGTATCGTGTTGCTTTTCGTGCCTGACACGTTCCTAGCACAGTCATGGTATGGTACGTACCAGTGGGGAAAAACCTTAAAGTTTAAAATCTAAAACTAACCAGCATATTGTTGATTAGAAAGTTTTATTCATGTTTTCATAAAAACGTTGAAACCACATTGTGCAAGTCTTCATGTGCTGAGGATTAAGACGTCTTTGTTATCTCCTAGGTAAATATTTGATTTGTCTCGGATAAAACAATACTATTTAACATACGAACAGGTCACAATGCACACATGTATACTTTCAGAGAAGTGAAGTGCTAATATTATAAATAATATTTTCATAACTTAAAATAATAACAGTGAATAAAATAAACTAACTATTTGATTTAGGGCCGATTTTTCAATGGTCAGATAAAACTTATCAGACTGATAAATTATAAAGCGACAGATTTAAAAAAAATGAAAGATACCTATGATTGCTGACAATTAAGTGACGTTTTCAAAGGAGATGGAAACCATTACATACAAATTTGGGCCTGGATGTAATAAGATAAAAATGTGTGTGTCACATGTGTCAATTAATAGCTTAATACTTAGTAGACCTACACTGAAAATTCTATGTTTTTTGACAATCTTGGCACCCAATAATTAGGGGTTTAGTTAAAGTGAGGTTATGTAACAAACAGCTGATTTCCGAACTGCAAAGGATATTTTAACGTCAGCAGTTACAATTAGGCCACAAAATAGACGACAGCACGTAAGGCAGGGTCAGAATCCGTTAAACAAAGCAGTGGTCGACGAAAAAACACTCAAAAGGCATACACTCACAAGACGAAAAGTACAAACGAAACGAGTGATCCATAGATTATTTGACACGGCAGCTCGATTTTATTTCATTAAGCAATCATGTTTCAATTCACTTACATTCAATTCAATTAAAATATATGTTTTATGAGCTAAAATAGTTATTGTAACGTATTTTTTTTGGGGTTTATCGCCACGAATAGAGCAAGAGTGTTTTTTTTAAATTGTGTAATCACATTGACTCAAATCGATATTTCATTTAATCGATAATGTAGTGAATTCTTAAAATCTTGTTTTTCATAATGCTCAGTTTCCATACAGAGATATAGGCTGATTTTTGGTATTTTAGGATGGAAAAATATGCCCATTTTTTTAAACCATAAATCAACTAGTTACGTTTAGGGCCCAGCAGTTACCGTCTTCTTTGCCATATTGTATTTTGTTGGACGAATATTTCTTATCTGACTATCGAAAAATCAGCCCTTAAAAAATAAAGTGTTTTAATATTGTACTAGCGGTCCCCCGCGACTTCGTCCGCGCGTTTTGAGTTTGCTCCTTCCCCTCCCGTCGCAGCGTCATGTTTATATCCTAAAGCCTTTCTCGATAAATAAGATATCCAACACAGAAATATTTTTTTCAAATCGGTCCAGCAGTTCCTGAGATAAGCGCGTTCAAACAAACAAAGTCAGCTTTATAATATATTAGCGCAAGCGCAAGTTGTACTTAAGCCACAGATTAGAGAATAGTTAAGCTGCGAACATTATTTTGGTGCGGAGTTATGTTAAAACTGTGATAGCTCCTAAGATATTTATTGAAATCAAATGATATAAAGGGCAACTTTGTTCTAAATGAAATGCTCGTGATGATGAATGTATTTATTTTGATAAGAATAAATACCTGTGTGTATAATACACCTCTAAAAATAATGCATAATTTTTTTTACAAATTTATTAACATAAAAAAGGTTGTAGTAAGTCAACCATAAAAGATAGACATATGCTGTCGCAGACTTTATTATAGAACTCTTAATTCTGAGAAATCCTGTCATACATGATTTTTGTGTAACTTAAGCGGTTTCCGCAGCGTATGCAGCGGAAGCTCTCAAAAGGAATATCTTTCTCCCGTTTTCGCAACATTTTTCATTGCTGCTGTGGTCTTGTGAGTCGTATCTTTATGTTATATAGCCTAAAGCCTTCCTCGATAAATGGACTATCCAACGTAAAAAAAAAAATTTCAAATCGGGCCAGTAGTTTTTGAGATTAGCGCGTTCAAACAAACAAACAAACAAACAAACTCTTCAGCTTTATAATATTAGTATAGATATAAAATAATTTCTAGTATTGTATTTAAATGTATTTAAATGTATTTAAAATTATTTCGTCATAAGAAGGAACAACGTCAAGAGATTACGATATATGAATAGAAAAGAAATATGAACTTTTGGTTATTTCTAAATGGATGCAATTTTCTTATGTGTGTTGTTTGTGCCTTTATACCTCTTATCGTTTCGTTGAAAATGTACATTTCTTTAGCTTAATTACATTCGCGGTCTGACTCGTAAGCCAAAGTCTGATGCACCTCCAGTTTTTTTTGTTTAGAAAAGAAATGACTCATAGATACATAGTTTTAATATTGACTATCCGGGTTTCGAGTAAAGTTAGTGTAAGTATTTTTTTTAAAAAAATAAGGTTTTATGTGGTGTTTTGGTTTTACTGGCACTTCTGTACCGTTACCATTAGTTTACGACGGTTTTACTCGTTAGCGACTACGTTAAAAAAAAGCCGACCAAGTGCGAGTCGGACCTGCGCACTGAGGGTTCCGTGCCAACTTTAACTGAATTTGGGAATCCACTTACTTCCACTTAGTAAAATTCACAATATTTTGTTGACAGCAAATATAACTTTGTCTTTCATAGTGTTTGTATGAAGTACAAAGTTATGTTTGCGGTTGTTGAAAATGTGCTATGTCTCGAAAACTTCTCGTTCGATTCCATCCAAACCAGTTTTCGTTGAAAGTATTTGTTAAGATCTACATTATTATTATTTTTTCAAAATTTACACTCGCTTAGTTTAGAAGTTAGATGGGGGGGACACTTTTACCACTTTAGAAGCGTCTAGCTATGAAACGTTAGACTCTAAAAGAAAATGGTTTTAGAAACCTCGGTGTCATTTTACAAGACCTATCCATAGACACATATAGGTTTGACAAAAAAAAATTGTTTGGTTTTAGTTTAATGTATGGGAGCCCCCCCTTAAATGTCATATTTTTTGTATAAATATATAATTTGTGGCCATATACGTGCTCTTCGTGATCGTGGCGGGGGCTGTCGTAGCCTTCGCGTGGTGGCGCTGTAGGCGGGCGCCTGCAGCAGCCGCGGCGGCAGCGCCGGCGGCCGAGGGACCTGCGGGTCCGCAGCCTGCTACCCGTGCCAGTGTTAGTGCAGTGAAGTGTAGTGTAAACGAAATAAGTGAATCAAGTGAGTTTCCAAAAAAGTGTGCGCGTGTGTTAAAGCATAATAAAAGCACATCGCCCGTGCTCCGATCAGTGTTTTCAATTCAAGACTCAAGTGACTAGAGATAAGATGAATTGTTGAATCACCTTGTTATTCGTGGTACTAACAAAAATCATCTTGCATGTTAGAATAAAAAATATTGTTTTATCACCTTGTTAATCATAAGATCATGCTTAACTTCATCTCAACTAACAATCTCACACTTTCTCCCGCCCGGGAATATGTACGAGCAAGCAACGTACAGTTTCAGTAAAGTCATCAATTTTGCGTTGACCTCATTTACCTGTATTCATCATTTTTCACTCAACCAAGTCAGTTCGCATATAGCCATCAAGAGCGCCGCGCGTACTCATTCATTTTATCATAATTTTCCTTTGTACCGAGTTTTAGTCCAAATATACGAAATTTTATAGTAATCAAGTTTTATCATTTATCAAATTTGATTCGGTTCACCCCGAACAAATCGTAAAGCGTTAACAGGATACATACTCCTACCAAATTTCAACAGTGTGATGCTTATAGTTACAGAATAAAATGGCTGTGACATACGGACGGACAGACAGACAGACAGACTTGACGAAACTATAAGGGTTCCGTTTTTTGCCATTTGGCTACGGAACCCTAAAAAGTCTAGTAAAACCGTTGTTGCTATCGAGTAAACTGATGGTAACGGTACTGATCATTTCTTGCCCTGCGAACGACGCTCTGTCGAGTGAGATAGGATTCGGTAGGTATTCACCGGGTCGCTGCGCTGCGCTGACATTATTATAATTATTATTAATATACGCTCATAAAGAACTGACCATAGCTTGTTTACGCATTTTGGCGGGTTTGCGCACGTGATGTCTTGTCTTATTAATAAATAGAATTGACAAAATAAAAGAAGTTTCTTTTCAGGGTTCCGTAGCCGAATGGCAAAAAACGGAACCCTTATAGTTTCGTCAAGTCTGTCTGTCTGTCTGTCCGTCCGTATGTCACAGCCATTTTATTCTGTAATTATAAGCATTACACAATTGAAATTTGGTAGAAAGGTGTATCCTGTTTACCGCTTACCGATTCTCATACAAAAAATAAAAAATATGACATTTAAGGGGGGGCTCCCATACATGAAACTAAACCCAAAAAAAAAAAATGTCAAAACTATGCGTGTGGGGTGTCTATGGATAGGTCTTTTAAAATGACATAGAGGTTTCTTAAACCATTTTCCGGTTTTTAAATGTGGCACTTTTTAGGTTCAATAGATTCTGCTCGTTATTCCAATCAACCTATTTTCAGGTTTAATTTCCGGTCTTTATTAACGCATTTAACGTTACAAGTTGTATAAGCCGTAGAAGCAGTGCAAACCCTGCTTGCGCGTGCGGCGCGTTCGCGGCATCGTACTGGACCAATTCGTTACTAGTTGTATAATTTTTGTAACTTTTTTTATGTACTTAACTGCCTCAGTGTTGCAGCGGTAGGAGGGTCGCACTTCAAAGCGACGGCTGCGCCATAGGTCCCGGGTTCGATCCCCGGGTCGGGCCAAAAAAAAACTGAGTTTTTCTGTTCAAATTCTTAGGGTAGCCCGAAGTTTGGAAGTTGGCGGTGTTTTACCCCCGTGCCTCGGAAAAGCGCGTAAGCCGTTGGTCCTGCGTCTGAACTCTCTCCGGTCAGATTGCTGTCCGATCGGGCTATGTGAGTGAAAGGAATAGAGAGTGCACCTGTGTTTGCGCACACACTTGTGCACTATAATATGTCCCGCGCAGTCGGTTAGTCGTTGTGACTGGCCACCGTAGTCGAAATCGGCTAGGGGGACTATTAGGTACTATTATTGATTTTTGTAGGTAGCCTACAACGGCGCAGTAGAAGCAGTGCAAACCCTGCTCGGCGCATGCGGCGCGTTCGCGGCATCGTACTGGACCAATTCGTTTCTACCCGCGTTGGCGGGCGCGGTGCAGAGCGCAGCTGTGTTCGTCGCGGCGAGCGCGAGCAACGTGCTCGTGGCGTACGCGGGGTACATACTCGTGGGCATGCTGTTTCATTACACCATCACTCTTTCCAGGTAATACAGAACCAACATTTAAGTCATCGCTTTGTTTAACTTTTTTATTTTGTTATTCATTTCACACAAATAGCTTGTATGATTGTCATACAAACATGAAGTACCTTTATATTAATATACATTTTGCAGATCTAGATCGACTTTTGATCTTTGACACGTTTCAACAACGCACTAGGTTCAGCCTCAAAATTCAAGTTTCTGACTTCACTTTTATTTTCATTTGCATCCCAATACATGAAGTCCTTATCAATCTTATGAATTAAACAATTTTTCTTTCAACCTAAAGGGTAAAAATAAAAAAAATAATTCATGATAATAATAAATGGAGCCTTCATAAATTAGGAGAGGAGGATGACAAAAGTGACGACCATTCCATTATATTATAGGAATATCGTTAATCGTTTTATGAATTTAAAAGTAATTCAGAACTTGCTCTCTCGCGTTAACTATTTTCACAAAACACTAATCTACCGAGTACCGAAACTGTTAGCTCTGGCCTCTCGCTTGTATTTATTTGTCAATAAAATTGAAAAGCGTCATACAATCACACCTATCTCAATTCAGTCATGAAATCCAGACTTCATCTCTCCCAGCGCAAAGATAGCGAGCCAGCTCAGCGACGAGAGCTGCTTCGGGCTGATCTTCGGCATCAACACGCTCGCGGGCACCGGGCTGCAGGCGGCGCTCACCGCGGCGCTGGTGCAGGCGCTGCGGCTGCCGGCGCGCGCGCAGTACGGCGCGCTGGCCGGCCTCGCGGCGCTCGCGGCGGCCGCATGGCTTCTGGTCGTTGCTCTGAGCCGCCTGAGCGCTTGTAGAGCTCGTGATCGCGACGCGCAACGCTTAGGTATGCGGTGTTCGGACCCGGACACACATCAAACTCAACGCATTCAGAGACTAGGTTAGGTCTCTTAATAGTGACGCACAACGCTGCGGTATGCGACGTGGGGTGCCGGACACATAATCGTATGAGACACAACAAACTCAACGCATTCATAAGCATAGGTTTCGCGATCGTGACGCGCAATGCTGCGGTACGCGGCGCGCGGACCCCGACACATAATGAGTAACGTCAAACTCAACGCATTCAGAGACAAGCTTAGGTCTCGTGATCGTGACGCACAACGCTGCGGTATGCGGCGTGCGGTACGGACAAATAATCGTATGGGAAACGTTGAAACTCAACGCATTCAGAGACAAGCTTAGGGAATCGATACCGTTTTGTGTCACTTTGAAAACATTAATTATGTACCGAAACAGTTAGCGCTAGCTACACGTGCGAAGTTCTCTGTTAAATTGAAAAGCGTCATACAATGACACCTATCCTAATTTAGTCATGAAATCCTTGATGGTTGACTGGTAGAGAATGCTTTAAGCATTAACTCCGCCATTTGTACTTTAGTTTTGTCAGTGCAATAAAGAATTTAAAAAAAAAAGAAGAAGAATAAAACAGACTTTATCTGCGCAAAGATAGCGAGCCAGCTCAGCGACGAGAGCTGCTTCGGGCTGATCTTCGGCATCAACACGCTCGCGGGCACCGCGCTGCAGGCGGCGCTCACCGCGGCGCTGGTGCAGGCGCTGCGGCTGCCGGTGCGCGCGCAGTACGGCGCCCTGGCCGGCCTCGCGGCGCTCGCGGCGGCCGCATGGCTTCTGGTCGTTGCTCTGAGCCGCCTGAGCGCTTGTAGGGCTCGCGATCGTGACGCGCGACGCTGCGGTATGCGGCGCGCTGGCCGGCCTCGCGGCGCTCGCGGCGGCCGCGGGGCTGCTGGCCGCAGCGCTGAGCCGCCTGGGCGCTTGTAGGGCTCGCGATCGTGACGCGCACCGCTGCGGTATGCGGCGCGCTGGCCGGCCTCGCGGCGCTCGCGGCGGCCGCGGGGCTGCTGGCCGCAGCGCTGAGCCGCCTGGGCGCTTGTAGGGCTCGCGATCGTGACGCGCACCGCTGCGGTATGCGGCGCGCTGGCCGGCCTCTCGGCGCTCGCGGCGGCTGCGGGGCTGCTGGCCGCAGCGCTTAGCCGCCTGGGCGCTTGTAGCTGGTGCTGTGCTGGGCTCGCGATCGTGACGCGCGACGCTGCGGTGTGCGGCGCGCGGACCCGGACACATAATCGTATGAGACACGTCAAACTCAACGCATTCAGAGATAGCTTAGGTCTCTTGATAGTGACCCACAACGCTGCGGTATGAGGCGCGCGGACCCGGACACATAATGAGACACATCAAAACTCAACTCATTCAGAGATAAGCTTAGGTCTCGTGATAGTGACGCACAACGCTGCAATATGCGGCGTGCGGTACGGACACATAATCCTATGAGACACGTCAAACTCAACGCATTCAGAGACAAGCTTTGGTCTCGTGATAGTGACGCACAACGCTGCGGTACGAACAAATAATCGTATGAGAAACGTTGAAACTATTTGCATTCAGAGACAATTTAGGTCTCGTGATCGTAACGCACAACGCTGCGGTATGCGGCGTGTGAACCCCGACACATATTCGTATGAGAAACGTCGAAACTCTTTGCATTCTGAGAGAAGCTTAGGTCTCGTGATAGTGACGCGCAACGCTGCGGTATGCAGGCGCGGACCCGGATACATAATCGTATTAGGAACGTCAAACTCTTTGCATTCAGAGACAAGCTTAGGTCTCGTGATCGTGACGCACAACGCTGCGGTATGCGGCGTGCGGTACGGGCAGATAATCGTATGAGAAACGTCAAAACTCAACGCAATATGTAACGGAACAAGAGAATAGCTTAGGTATCGCGATCGTTGTGCGTCTACGTGCAGCCTAGGCATATTGCGAGGGCTACATTCAGGGTGTTGTTTTGTTCAGTGACATCAAATTCGGGGATGATAATATTCAGTTATGCTTATTTTTTTAAACAAACTTAGTAAAACGCTAGTTTTTGAAACTAGCTAAAACTAAGTATAAGGCCATCTGTTTCATAAACAGACGGCTAGATGGCGCTAAGCGACACGCAATTGACGTTTCCATAAGAGACCACAAATTTCGCAGGGTCGGACTGACACGGTAGGTCAATTGGGAAGAGCGTTTCCCGGTCAGCCAAAAGGTTGCTGGTACAAGTCCCGTCCGTGCGCAAATTTTTGGTTTCTTATTTCATCTTTATCAAGATAAAATATGACGCTGTGAGTGTTAAAAACATTCTAAAGCATAAAACGTTAGTTTCACAAAAGATTTCTTTTAGATTTCTCCCTTCACAACATTGTAAAAAAAAAACTAATGGGGAAAATCCCACTCTCGCGCGTATCGACGAAATTTTACGCCGTAGCCCATTTATCATTTATCGCGGCGATCGATAAATTTCAAACATCATTTTTATCATATTTCAAAAGGTTTTTACTACCTTTTTTGTTTTAATTTGTGTATGTTAGCAATAAGAATGGATTTACAAGTAGAAAATATTTGGCAAAACAGGTTGTTTAGGAAATAAAATTATTTTATCGACGCGATAAACGGTATCGAGGCGTGCTTATTAGGCTTACTGACCTGAACATAATTGCAATAATAAGTTGATTTTGTGGGTTTTTTCCATTTAATAAAATTATATTTTATTTGGCATCATTATCATTTGTACACACGGCAGCACGTCAGACTACTACACTTTGACCTTGAGCGCTTTGAAAGTTGAACGGAAAGAATCGTGCGAAAGAGACAAATATCCTATTTCAGTCCTACTTCAAATGAGTCGTGCTGCATCGCTTCTCATGTGATTTTGGCGGGAAGGATGGTGTGATTTATTGAAATGCAAACAAGCGGTTGCGTATTTCTTTACTTTTCGTTTTTTTATGATATAGGAGCAGTTTTGCAGATTATATAGGTATTTATTACTTTTAGTGCCTGTATAACCGGTTCCTGTTAAAGTTCCATATAGCTATCTGGAACCCGTAAAACAAGCCCTTAGAATACTTTTTGAGTTTTATCTCATTTAAACTCTTTACGCTCTCATTACACTTTCAAAGAATGCTTTGCCCCCCCTTTTATTAATTACTATTAGTTACGTCGCCCGTTTTTAAAATAAATATTTATAAAAGTATCGTGAGAAGTAAAATAGCGCGTATGCACTCAAAACACACATTACTTTTTTAACTGTGTTTTGATATATTGTTTGAACCGTTTAGCCTTAGGTAAAGCATTTCAAGCATAATGAAGATAATACCCGCTTGATGTGCGAAGTGTGGGTTCAGTTCCAGTCTTGGACAGAAGAAACATTTTATTCCAAGCGTTTGCAATAAGTGCAATGAACTAATGAATGACTGACTTATTATTACACTGTAACATTACCTTTTTTTCTGCATTAGCGGCAGGTTTACCTACCACAAACCATTACAAAATAGTGAAGCTGAAGGGCAAATCACAACTGATCAGATTGACGAGTTCAGAAGGCACTTAGCCTATCAGTTCGCGGTCATGTAACCATGAGGTTAGTCTAGTAGTATTATATTATCTGGGGTCTTAAGTTAGGCTAAGAGCGCACATTTGGCGAGACGCGACAAAGAGAACGAAAAGATAACAATTGAAACTAAACCCTAACTTAATTACATACAGTTGAAATAGCAAACGGCTCGCTCGCAAGGACATCCCGATGCCACAAGAGCCGCCGCGCGACTCTCACGACTGCTCCTACTAGCTTCAACCGTATATCATTACTTTAAGGTTTACTTTAAATTGTTATCTTCTCGATTTTTTCGCCGCGCCTCGCCAGCTGCGCGCAAAGCTAAGTTAACTTTTTTGCGACTGCTTCACGTTCGCACGACCGTGCCGAAAACTAGTGAGCCAAGGGTTGAACCCAACAAACGATAAAGTATTAAAATCCTAGTCTGAGAATTGAGTCCAATTGAGCTCACGGCCTCCAAATTTGGTGAGTCCGATCGCATGAGCTAATATTATTTCGGATATTTAATATCTATATCGGATAGCTAATATTGATTATTTGGGATATTATAAAGAAGATATTAGATAGTATTGAAGGCCACAGAACGAACGATCGATGGGGTGACGATTTGATGAGTTTTGAAACGCAATAGGAGAATCCGAGGCATGATAATGGCTCATAAAAAAGTTACTTTTAATTTTTAAAACAAAGTATAAACTAGCTATTGATTAGAAAAAAATAATAACATCATAATAAGTGAAAAATATTTATTTAGTAATTAATAAAGAATTACAATATTTATTTTATAATAAAAACTCGATGATATCTTTATTCATGATTGATTGATGATTATAAAAATTTGCAAAAACAATAATATCTCAAAAACTTTTTTAAAATAGATGTAATTTTAATTACAATATAACATTTTATGAAAAAAAGATAACTTCTTGATAACATTATTAACAATAAAATTTGTAAGAATAAAAAAACATATAAAACTTCTCTACGCTCGTTCATTATGATTATGCCATCATGAAAAAAGAGGCAAAAATTATTTTTTGCTCAAATTATTATAACTTTGATTGGGAGTTCTAAAGTTACTTTTTATAATTATTACCAACCTAAAAATAAATCTGATTAAACAATTCAAACCTAACCATCTTAGGATCAGAACTACCATTTATTTATATTTTTTTACCTATTTGTGTGTCCAACTGGTGATTGGACAAGATTACCAAGATTTACAGACAGAAGAACGAAAATTATTATGATAGTAGTAACGAGCAATATGGCTGAAATTCAATGTCAAATTCATCATGGTTTGTAGGTAATAATGAACATGTTGATGCTGATATTACTTTTGACATAGATACCTACAATCAAAGCCATCTTATCGCTAGGAGCGTTCTCTTCCAGACAACATCTAGGTGGAGAAAAAAGGTCACAAATAACACAAAATTACCTACGTTAAAGTCATTATTTTTGTAAATAGGCCCACATAAGGCATTTTTCCATGTTATCATACCACAGCTTCGGAACTTTTTTGGGCTACTACTGAGAAGATGGAGCGGAACAAACTCAGACTTTATTATCTTGCCACTTTTTCAAGATTTACAATAAGTTTAATACAATTATGTCTTTGTGAGAGCCGAACATTAATTTGTTTGCTCACCATTAATATGAACCCAGGACTACTTTTCTCGTCGACAAATATAACAATGTTATTCTCCCAATCAAAATTATAAATTTCTAAGCAAAAACTAACTCTTGCCTCTTTGTGATGAGCATTTAGTTCTATTTTCTTGTCTGGCCGGCAGCACTTCTTCCCCGCTTCTCCTGACTGAACCAAGGAAATCTAAAACAAAAAAAACGAGTGTTGGTTCCTTTTACATAGAACATGATAGTGTGAACCAACGCTATACTGCTGCAACTGTAAAAGCTTGTATGGCCGCAGCTGTACAGGCCCTGATCACACTTTAACTTAGCAAACCAAATGAACACTTTATGATTTTTTGAGACTTGTTTTTACTTTTATTGTTATGATAATGAATTATATTATAATATAAATTTATTCATAACAACCACTGAGATATCGGGCGAATATGGAAAATAAATAAAAACTTCATTACTATAAATTGCACTTGCACAGCCAAAGTTGCTTTTTACAAGTGCAATTTATATTATTAAGTTTGTATAGTGACAAAACATTATAAAAACAAAAAAATAATTATAACTTTATTGCTCTTTTTTCCCTATTAAGGAGGGACCTAACTAATAAATATAACTTGTGACTCGATTAAATTAAAAGCAAAATAATTTTTTGAAATAACTCTAGCAGGGGTAGTCAATAAATTATTATAGAGTATGCATTGGGCGAAGGATTGCCTTTGCAAATTTTCCATCAATTCTTTTTTATAGTCGGTCTACTTCCTGAGAGTTTGAAACAATCAAATAAGTAAGTATTTAAGCAAACTAAATTCCAGTGTTTTAAAATATGCTATATATTTTTTCATTCTATTTCTATAGATAAATCTAGGATTGATGCAATAAACTCACATTTTTTTTTTCGCTAAAACAAAACGTCAAACTTAGTTTATTTGCTATTTTAAAAGTTGTTAATAGTTCTCAAAACTAAAAAAAAATGGCATCGATGACGTTGGTCGTGAGTAAAAGTTAATAACATTTTAAAATATTGTTGATGGTTTATATATATATATATATATATATATATATATATATATCCACATTTTTCAAGATAAAAAATTATACCTAGCTAAGTAAATGACACATCGCTCAGGTATCAAATGGCCGCCGGTGGTCGCGTAGGTAAACAAACAAGATAATAACAACAGATTGTTGTTAAACACATCCGTAAGATTCATCCATTTTATTTTGTAATGTGATATTAAATTGAAGCGTTATCTGACAGTCAAACACTCGTAATAAAATCAAATAATGAATTGAGTCTTTTGTTATAATTGTTACGTTTATTTATGAAAATTTTAAAACTCAACTTTAGTTAGCTAAAAGTGCTTCGAAACAATGAGTAAACATGAAAACAAGTAAAGTGTTTGGGAAACTGTTTGTCTGTCTATAAATTTGAATGAAGTTAATCCTTCCTAAATCTTTAAAACAAATAAAAATCTCACTTCAGTAACTAATTTGAGGTTTTAATTAATGTGAGGAAAATCATAGCTAAGTTAACCTGCTCTTTTTGTTTACACTTTCAAAAATAACGAAAAAGTAAATAAATAAATAACTTACCGTTTCTCCAGTCTGATCACAAATGTCTTTCACACGTAACACGCAATTATTCGCTCCCTCTCTACTTGAGATAGCGAAGGCGCGAAAAAACACTTTCACAGGTAATGTCGAAAACGTGACTGAGGAGCTCGGGTGCGGTGGCAGACTGGCGGCGGCGCAGGGAGGCGTGGCCAATCCCTAGTATTTTGTCTCTATTGGCCGTTAGCTTTGAGTCTAATCGCACATTGGCAAATTTTGATAAAATAGACAACTTCACCAATAATATCAAGGAGACTTTCTTTCTAACACTCCATACTGCGTCGTAGTTATAGATATGTATAATGGGTAGCATGACGTGCTGCCGTGTGTACAACCCCTGAGTCGCTTGTCGTTGACCAAAACAACACCCTGTATAGAATGTCATTTCTTTTTTTTTTCTATTACTGAGCAGTGTTATTATTGTATTTTAAAACATATAGGTCTATTTACTTTTGCTTAATTTTGCTATGGTGCAATGCGTAGGGATTAGATTGTAGGTGCTAAATAGGCTAAGGCTTTTTATTAGAGACTGAAAACTGTTAATACTGCAATATCCACTTAGTACAAGTTTGTAAAATGGATGTTACTTTAAGCATGCATTTATATAATAACACAACAGGTTATTAGTAAGGCTCAGTGATAATAACACAATGAGTTGTTCTTATTTTACATTATCTACTTAAGAATATATGTATATCTGCTTTAGAGTATATCTTACTTTTAAGTAGGGAACAGTATTATTATGTATGTACTTACTATTTTATATGGATAATGTAATATACTGTATTTTCATGGTATGGTATATTGATCAAATACATAATGAGGACCATAAACTGCTTACTGTCTTATTTCTTACAAGAATCCTCATAAATAATTTATTTTTTAATGCTGAAAATCAGCAGCATCGTGGTATGCATTCTGCTGCCACGACTTATGCTGAGCGGGTGCCTTTTCGACTTGAATACTTAGCCCTGTTTTCTCTTCTGCATGTTTTTTTTTTCCTGTCAATTATTTCGGTCGAATAAAGTATTTTCTTTCTTTCTTTTTCTAACAGGGTACATTGTTTGTAATGTAAAAAGTAATTAAAAGTTAAAGGCAGTTATGTATAAATATAATTTTATTCTATTTACATTAGATTTGATATGTCCACTTTATAAACATCATGGAATGTTATGATGTAATTACAGTATTTAAAAATACCAAAATCATGGTTTTAATATTAACTGTAGATAGGTAGGTATATTAAACATCTTGTCTGGCATATTCCTTCCAAATCCACATCATTATTGATTCACAACCACCAATATTACCCATTTTCAGTAATTCCTATTATGAAAGTTGTAAAAGTTAACTGTACAAGAGGAGTGTCCCAATTTGGCTTAATTTGTATGTTATGCATATTGCATTGATGATGGCCTGGTTTTGAAATAAACATAAGTACAGATTAACAAGAATATTACTCCGAAAGTTGGTAAAACTATAGTGTTGATTTGCTGTCGCATTTTAGCAAACTCTTGTTTTCTCTCTCGTTTTTGCTTGGCTGTTTCTTTAACTGCTCCCTTCAGTTTTCTCATTTTCGTACTGTAAATTAAATAAAAACTTAATTTAAGAATGTGCCACGTATAGAGATAATAATTTTGGAGTAAGAAGTTTTAACACTTTCTGATTAAAATAAACATTCGTATTACCTGACAAGATAGAAAGCACAAAAATAATATTCCGATATCAAATGGCTGAATTTCGTTAATTTCCTTTAATTTATGTCCACTTTTGTGAATAAACTGCAAAACTGAAAATTCGCCAACAGAACACCGACCACGTAAAACAAACAAAACGTCAATCAAGTGACGTCCACGTCAAGTTTTTTGTTCCGTCTATTTGACATTTATCGAAATGTCACCACGGACCGCACTTAGGCTTTAATCTCCCCATATGGGGATCAGTTGAGTAGTCGTTTTTAAATCGATGATTTAGCTATGTGGTGCGGACAATTGAATACTGGAAAGTCTTTAACATTTAGACGGTAAAATGAGCAATCCATAGATACGAAAAAGTTGGGTGTTCCGACTAGTTTTTAGAAGGTGGGTCTTATGAATAGACCCCATGTACTAAAATGTAGTTATTACGATTTTTATTTATCCTGTACTGTATTTATAAAATTTGTTCTATGGTGATAAGTAATCTTATTTATATGAAAAATAGTATGTTTCAGCTTTGATTCGAGGTATTTGAAGGTATAATTGAAAATTTATAACGTAAACATTTATTATAAATACGATGAGTCATGTTTACCTTCTTTATCGCCTCAGTATTAATAAAAATATTTCAGTAACGTAATATTTAGTAAAACAGTGTGATAGCTAATACAATAAACAACAAATCCCCGTTTACAAAATGATAATAGCTCATTCCTACCGCGATATATTTATATTTTTGTAAATTGTGCTTGTAATTGGGCGCTTGGTACCAGACAGAGTCGAGGCCACGCGCGCGTTTGTCTTATGACAGTTGCGCGCAGTTCTCGCAGTTCTCGAAGCGGATTGACAGGAAAAATATACCTACACATTTAAAGACAAGCTCATTGCCGACATTGCCGACGTTGAGAACAAAAACAAAACGGTAACCGTTACCGATGTAACGGTTACCGTTTTGTTTTTGTTCTCTCAAAAATAGCCAACTCGGTTCATCAATGGTCGGTACGTACATATCGATGTACGTACCTACCATTGATGAGCCGAGTTGCCCATTTTTGGTATTGACATGCTGAGACTGGTTTCCGGTGCAGAAAAAATCGGTACGGGGTAGATACACCGATCCGTCCAGGCAAAATATTCCAACTTGGTACTGACTTAAAAACTTCGGGTCCGAGTAGGGTGTTCACGCAACGCAGGCAATTGGGATGTTTTTATTTCTCATACGAAAATGCATTGAGTTGAGATACAGAAGAACCCGATAGAACGTCCCCACTAATACGATTCCCCGCATACGTCGGTCCCTACAACTTGGAGTATGTTTTCATACATTAAGTTCACCATGGATAACACCATCTATTATTAAATGCTTTAGAAAACGTGAACGCATGCACCAATATTCCAAAAAACACCCAGATAATATCCAGGCCAAAGCTGAGTATTTAAATTACCGGAACATGTGTTGTCAAATGGCAAAAACACTTAAGCTTAATTACTATAAAGACAAGTTCTACCAAAACTTCAATAATAGTAAGGGTACGTGGGATACAGTGAAAGAACTGTGCAACATCAATAAAAACAATAGCCAGGCAACTGCTCTGCTAACAATATCAACAACAAAACAAGAATCTTTAAACACCGTTAACAGGTTTTTCACAGGCATCGGCTTAGAACTTGCCACAGATATACTTAACAAACAGGGCACTTGCGAAGGCGAACTGGTTAAGGGGATTACTGCGTCTAATTGTGCCCACTCAATGTTTTTAACCCCAACCGACTCATATGAGGCAGACAAGATTATACGAAACCTCAAGTCAAATAGTGCACCAGGTATTGACCTCATCCCTTCAATAGTCCTGTGTAAATCGCACTCTATTATGTGCTCAGTGATAGCCCACCTTTGTAACTTAAGTATGGCAACTGGCATATTCCCTGCACTATTTAAAAAAGCAGTCGTTATCCCCGTCTACAAAGGTAGATCAAGGGAAGAAGTTTCAAACTACCGGCCTATCTCACTATTAAGTAATATTAGTAAAATTATTGAGAAGGTAGTTAGTATTTGGATTTGTCGGTTTGGATTCCGTCAAGGTAGAAACACAGAGGAAGCGGTTGCTTTTCTGACCCAAAAGGTTTCTGAAACCCAAATGCTGGTGGGAGATGTGTGGCTATCTTTCTTGACCTGAAGAAAGCGTTCGACACAGTTTCCATTCCCATACTACTTAGAAAACTCGAAAACATGGGCATTCGGGGAAACGCGCTGGATTGGTTCAAAGACTATCTCGGAAATAGAAGTCAGTTTGTACCTCCCCGACGCCACAGTATTTTCGCTCCGCGGAAGGACCGCGTGCGTGTGCGAATTCGCGCGGTGTCAGATTACACTTACGTAAACAGTTATAACATCTTATTGGAATAAGCTATTATCGTTCTGTAAAAAGCTTATTATTACTGAAGAGATTGCCTATGCTCGTGTTTTAAAAAAATACAACTTATATGCGGGTGGTTATTTTATTTTGGACCATGAATTCTTCTTACAGACATTTTTTCAGACTAGATCTGTTTATTTTCGTCAAAAGCACGTAAATAATAACGTTATCTAAATAACACTTTATTCAAAAACATCTTAGATAAACATTCATTCAATTCATAAACAGAAATACTCATGTTTACAATGTAACACCACTTGAAATACGGCGTCAAGTCTCAAGTACCTAAGTAATTTGAGCGCGCCGATAAGGAGTTCCCCGAACACGTGTGCCTGGCATGTGTGTTGTTCGTTGTTTTGCTTTGTAAGCTTTACTACTAACTAGATTAGACATCCGTCTTTACGTTTGAGTAAAAAAGTAAGAGTAAGAGAGGTGGTTTTAATTTTTTTATAAAAATCTATGAAGCTATATGAAGGTAGCCAAAAAAAAAGTTCACAATCGGACTTTGATAGATTTATAGACATAATTGATATGTTTTGTGTAATAAAATAAGCTTTCTAGAAAATATTAGAGTATAAACTATCTAAATAAGCCACAAAAATAACTACGATAATACAAAAATAAAAACTTAGAACCAAACAAAGTCGAGGTAGGGTGACGTAATTTACGAAAAAAAATACGAGAAAAAAAAAATTTATTTCAATCAAAAACTGACAGCAACCGGATGTTTTTGCGGTCTATGGTGTAGAAACATCTGTTTTTTACTCATAAAGGTCAACATGCCCGAGGAATAAGCATTTATACACCCAGAAAAAAATTCGTAAAAACGTATAAAAAAAGCGCCCACGGGCGGGCGCTATGGGCCTACATGGCACATTTGAAAGCGCCCCCCCGCGGGCGGCTGGTGTCAAAAGAGTTAAAGTGTCCAACACGTACAGCTCTAGCTCACCCATTACTTTCGGAATTTCTCAAGGTAGTACACTCGGGCCTACTCTATTTTTAGCTTACGTTAATGACCTTTGCAAACTGGATACTAACAACGGAACGTCACTAGCTTTTGCAGACGACACTGCCCTAATTATCAGTGGTAAGACCTGGACTGAAGTTCAAGAGTTTGCCGAGAGAGGCCTGCCAAGGTTAAAAAGTGGCTCGACGACAACTTGCTGACAATTAATGTGAACAAAACAAAATACATCTGCTTCAGAATAACTAGCGTCACCAAACCACCGTCAGGCTTCTGTATTAAGGCCCACTCTGACTCTTGTTTTGCTAATGATCTGCGCCCTACCTGCAAGTGTCCATCTATCTTGGAAACAGAGTCACATAAGTACTTGGGAGTTATGATTGATAAAAACCTAAACTGGCTACCCCATATCTCCAGCCTAAGCAAACGGATAAGAAAACTCTTAACTGTCTTTAGAAACTTAAGAGATGCTGCAGATATGACTCTCCTGAAAAAAAATTACCTAGCGCTTTGTCTTTGTTTGTTTGTCTCTGTATGGGGAGGTGCTGCAGCTACACACTTTATGGAGCTAGAGAGAGCACAAAGGGCTGTTATTAAAGTCATGCTACATAAACCTAGGCAGCACCCAACTGAGGCACTATATGGAGAAACAGGTCTGCTTACGGTAAGACAGTTGTTTATTTTCAGCTCTATACTCCGCTATCATAAAAACATAAGACCCGAAACTGATTGATTGCAACAAAAGACGACCCCGCACTCCTGTCCCCAAGATGAACACAGCTTTTGCACGTCGACAAGTAATCTTCTCTGGTCCTTTCTTGTACAGACACTTTAACGACCTTTACCGCATACTTAACATGAATAGAGGAACGCTTAAAACTACTCTAAAATCTCAGTTAAGTGGGCTCTCAGACCTGGCTACTGAACTACTTCTTTCACCATTGCAGTAGAGATAAAATTCACCATGCACACACACACACACAACACACAGATACACGCACACTAACACAAACTTATACAAAATCTCTTACTCTTCCTCAATGACTAACTCAACCAATCAATAGGCACGTCCATTTGTAATTCTGTTATTTTGTAAAATTGTAATAATATCGGTATGACATATTAACCATTTAAGTATAGTACGGATAAGGGGTGGAGGGCTGTCATCCTGAGATACAGGATCCCTCCTAGTTCAGGTGACAGCCAGCCATATAATTACTTTTGCTCATTATTTTATTTTTTAAATATTATTGTCATTACTTTATTTCTTTAAATATTTTTGTTATACTGATTCATTATTCTTTTGTTTTAATTCATTAATTATTATTCTATTCTTATATTTGGGAAATGTAATTAATTAATTGATAATTATTTTAATCCGTATTTGGTCAATTTAATTTAATTTAATTTATATTTAGAATCTGTTTTAACTTTTTATGTGTTTGTATGATGATGTTCAATTAATTGTATAAAATTAGGTTTTATTATTTATTATTTTTTTGCTTCCAATGCTCAATTTGTGTTAAATTTATTATGAACTAATTTAACTTCATGTATTAAGTACTAATAAGGAATGGCGAGGAATAAATAATTTTGATTACGAATACAATTCGTTACCTCGTCAGAAATTTGAGGAAAATAATGGTCAAAAAAGACTTTTTGATATTCAAGTTGAGGTAAGGAATAAAGACGCAATGTCAATTTTCAGATCAGTTTCGTCTATCTATATTTATACCGATATCGTGTACTTTTGTTAATTGAATGATCAAATGAACTTATCACCCTCTCGCCCTTACTCTCCCCATATAGGGTTCATTTATCAAATCTCGTAGCAGTCGTAGCGTCTTACTGTCCCCATATCGGGTTCTCTGTACTGTTAGCGTCACGTATTACTCTCCCCATATGGGGATCGGTTCGGTAGTCGATTTTAAATCGATGATTTAGCTATGTGGTGTGGACAATTGAATACTGGGAGGTCATTAACATTTAGACGGTAAAATGAGCAATCCATAGATACCAAAAAGTTAGGTGTTCCGAGTAGTTTTTAGAAAGTGGGTCTTGTGAATAGACCCCATGTACTAAAATGTAGTTATTACGTTTTTTTTTATCCTGTATTTATAAATTTTGTTGAAATTTTATATGTATTTTTATATTTGTAAATTTTATATGAAAAATATTATGTTTCAGTTTTGTTTCGAGGTATTTGAAGGTATAATTAAAAAAATATAACGTAAACATTTATTATAAATACGATGAGTCATGTTTTTTCCCGCGCTACTTTCTTTATTGCCTCAGTATTAATTAAAATATTTCAGTAACGTAATATTAAGTAAAACAGTGTGATAGCTAATACAATACACAACAAATCCTCGTTTACAAAATGATGATAGCTCATTCCTACCGCGAGATATTTATGTTTTTGTAAATTGCGCGGCCCGCCCGATGGCGGGCGCTTGGTACCAGACAGAGTCAAGGCCACGCGCGCGTTTGTCTTATGACAGTTGCGCGCACGCGCAGGCGCGTTCTTGAAGCGGATTGACAAGTTAAGTGAAGTTCGATCCAAGTTGTCCTGACTTCGTCAAATATATTTAATTGGCCATGTAGTAGGCCCTGTTACGCGTCTATTCACTCGGACATAGGTTTAGCGCAAGAAAGAAAGTAAAAAACCTCGCTACCTCTCACGCCACACAGCATTGCCAGCCGCTCATTCGTTTCAGAGCAAGAAGACCGATGTATGAGATGTACAAAATTGATTATACCTATGGTAAGAGTGACAACTATTTTTGCAGAAAATGAATGTGTTTATGTGTACCAACATTAAATTTTTACAAAGGTATGAAAATTCAAAAATATTTTGAGACAGTGATTTGTAACAAGTTAAATATTGTACCCTACCGGGTGTGCATATAACAGTCATATCATACTGTGTGATATTGATTATGTAAATTGAATCTCTACTATGTATTTACAATAAATACTCGTCAATATTTTTTCAGATTTATTTGCGCTTTATTCAAATTTAAATGAAAAAGACTGAAAAGAACTTGGAAGTAGGCATTTCACAGGATATGCCTTTGCGATGACATTAAACATTTAGTGTTGGTGTTGTTTTCGGTGTTGTATTGAACATTATCGATAGTTTACGGTATGGGAAATTGAATATAATTACAAAAAGAGCATCATGGACTCTTTATTAAGTTGAAATACGAAATAATCACATAACTCCACATTCGAAATTTGATTGATATTTTTAGTCATGGGAAAATATTTTTGAAATTTTAAGATATCGTTTTAATATTAACTAAGAAATGATGCTACATACGCTTTGATTGTTACTATTAACATAACTGAAATCAGGTAATATTACATGAATACGTAATGGATATACTATTAATATCGACGTCTTACTTCTAAAATTGTTACCAATGATATTGTATTCAGAAGTAGATGACGCCTCGCGAACTAAGGGAGTAGGTACACAGTATCACCTATACGGCGAGAATAAGGCACCGTATACTCTTACTAATCTGTGGGCACCTTCGTCTGAATAGTGGATGTCAATGGATTGACATCCATCACTTCTTTTTTTTGTTTATTTTGTTTTTGTTCCTTGTGGAACAGGCTAAGATCTTAGGACCATGCTTCCTTGTCATAGGTTTGTTTATTATTCAGTCAATTTAGGGAAAATTAAGTCTTCAGTATATTGTATTTTTAGATGACATCCATCACACAGACATCAGTTTGCCGCCTAGCCTAATCCTACTGAAGAGGACTTGAGAAAGGCGTGGGTTGCCAGACCAAAAAAATAAGAAGACATCAGTTTCGGAACACAGTCAAAGAGTAGCTTTTTCAATATTAAAAAAAAAAGTATATACGTACATTCTATGAGAAAATTAAAATAGACTCGTTGTCTTAATTTTATAAACAAGCTAACACTTTAGCTTGGTAGTATAATAATCAACCAAAAAACATTACATTTTTAAAATATTTTACATTTACAATATTAAATTATGATCTAAATATGCAATTTGAATGGGTCTCGTGAATGCTTGAAATGTCATGGCACCAACGATATTAGACCACACGATATTAAGCATGCGATTTTAAGACTGTCTTAAAAACGCACCAGTGTAATAAGTTATAAGTAGACAGTCTTAAAATCGCGTGTTTCATATCGTGTGGTCTAATAGGCGCTTTAGACTGTCTGAGCCTGAAAATGAGACTGTCTGAGCGCGCTAACAGTCTGACTGTCTTAAAATCGTGTAGTATAATAAACAATAATATTGTATTAAGAACTAGATCACCGGTGCGACGCTAAAAGATAGTCGAGCAGGAATGATACCTATTGTATTTAGAAGTAGATGACGCCTCGCGAACTAAAAGAGTACACAAATATGGCACCGTCTGATTAATGGATGTCAATGGATTGACATCTATCACATCATCTATCTATCGTTTCGGAGCAGAGTCTTAATAGAGTAGCTTTCTTAATTTATTTTTTAAAATTGAGTTCACGCTTTAGCTCAATATATTAATCAACAAAAACATTTTATTTTCAAACTATTAAACATTTAAAATATTGAATAATTATCTAATAAATACAATTTGAATGTATCACGTGAATGCTTGAAATGTCATGGCGCCAATATCAGAGTCACGTTCGCTAGGCATTCACGATTACGTGACCACATGAATATATATTTTTTTCAAATTAAATTACTAAAAAATATTTAGTTCTTATTTTAATTAATAAATAATAATAAATATTAATTAATACACCAAAGTCATCTGGCATCATGTAAACAGGATTATTACTTCAAATAACATGCTTATAGTTACATATTTTTTTCTACAATCGTGAGGATCATCCCTCCCTCACACATGTTTATTAACAGTCTTTTGTTAATGCGAGCGCCGGTGACCTTTTGATCCGTGAGCGTCTACGCTGTTACTCTAAAGATATTGAAGGCGTACTTTATCGTTATATAACAAAGATATATTAACATACATGTCCATAGACATATGTGTTAGGGTCGTGCTGGTGGGATTCGAACCGACTGCTTATCGTAGTAGTCCGGAACGTAAACCACCGCACTATGACGGTCGTTAAATTATTATAAAAAATATAGTACCAAACTCCTCCATGTATGGCACTGTCTTAGAATATCGACCATATTGGTCCGTGGGATGGCTAAGAATCAAAACTCACTAATTTTATTGAAAATACTTTAATCATGAATGATAGGCATCATTAAATACAATTTACTTGACGAAAATATGATATTCGGACTGTTTTTTATTTATTTAGTTAGATACGTTATTTCTGCAGTTTTAAAGACGCATTGAGGCATTGAGACACTGACGCCATCAATAACAGACTAAGTCAAAGTTAAGACCTCACTTTGACGTGAGATGATGTTTGTTTGCTTGACTATCTTTTAGCCTCTCTGACCGGTGATCTAGTTCTACCCTCTCGCCTTTACTCTCCCCATATGGGGTTCATTTATCACATTCGCAGCAGTCGTAGCGTCTTACTGTCCCCATATCGGGTTCTCTGTACTGTTAGCGTCACGTTTTACTCTCCCCATATGGGGATCGGTTGAGTAGTCGATTTTAAATCGATGATTTAGCTATGTGGTGCGGACAATTGAATACTGAAAAGTCTTTAACATTTAGACGGTAAAATGAGCAATCCATAGACACGAAAAAGTTGGGTGTTCCGACTAGTTTTTAGAAGGTGGGTCTTGTAAATAGACCCCATGTACTAAAATGTAGTTATTACAATTTTTATTTATCCTGTATTTATAAAATTTGTTCTATGGTGATAAGTCATCTTATTTTTATGAAAAATATTATGTTTCAGCTTTGTTTCGAGGTATTTGAAGGTATAATTGAAAATTTATAACGTAAACTGTTAAATGGCAATAATAAAATAGTTGTCTTCCGTATCCGGATATCTTAAGTCTATGGTTGTTCGTTGTCTGTGCCCGCTCTGCTGAGATGATGTAATACGTGTTGTGTTGAGATAAATAAATATCTACCTAATAACTATTTGAGGAGTTTCACTTGCCACACATTATTTATCAGGTTATGGGCCCAGTCCCCTTTAACCTGCGGCAAGTTTTTGAGTGAGAGAGTTGAGTTTTTTGCCAAGAGAGCGCGACGAGACAACGCGTGAGTTTTTGACAAAAATGGCGGCGCCGGCGAGTGAACATGGTTTAAAACTAAAAGGAGCTTGCAATTGGCCTGTGTGGCGGTTCCAAACGCAAGTTATCTTGAGAGGGCGAGGAGTTATGGACATAGTGTTGGGCGAGAGACCGTTTCCAATCAAAATTGAAGGTGACGCTAGTAATGAGAAACTTTGTGAAGAATGGCTAAGGCAGGATGCCAAGGCACAAGAGATCATAGTCACCAGAATGGAGGAAGAGCCGCTAACTTACCTTTTCTCATGCACAAATTCCAAAGAGATGTGGGACAAACTCAAAACAATCTATGATAAAGAATCTACAGTGAGTGTCCATTTGCTTCAGCAAAAGTTCTTCAGCATGACTGTGGAGAGTAATGAAATGAACCCATTGGATAAACTGTACTAAACAGGACGCTGACTTTGCGTTTCATAATTTTTTGTCAGAAACTACATGATGCAAGAAGTCTTTCGGTGAAGTCGTTTTTTGAAGCAACCTAGTAGTTTTCGAGAAATAAATTTTTAAAAATCGCAAAATTAGAACAAAATGTATGATTTTATGTCAATATTATGATTGACTACCAACCTTATAAAACTATGATCTGTCAGTTGTGATTCATTACGTGAATGTTGATTCTATACAGTCAATGTACCTAAACATCAAGTCCTGTAGGCCACTAGATAGGTTAGAAATTCAAGGCGAGCGCGAAGCGTGAGCCTTGAATTTCGTGGTTATTTTTTTAAACAGACACCAGTAATCTCTCTAAACCCCTCAAAATAGGCAATTGCCCACCTTTGCCAAAGTCCTGTAGGCCACGTGATAGGTTAGAAATTCAAGGCGAGCGCGAAGCGTGAGCCTTGAATTTCGTGGTTATTTTTTTTTTAACAGACAACAGTAATCTCTTTAAACCCCTGAAAATTGGCAATTGTACACCTTTGCCAAAGTCCTGTAGGCCACGTGATAGGTTAGAAATTCAAGGCGAGCGCGAAGCGTGAGCCTTGAATTTCGTGGTTATTTTTTTTTAACAGACAACAGTAATCTCTTTAAACCCCTGAAAATAGGCAATTTTGTAGGGAATAGGCAAGTCCCCCTCTTTACTACACCTTCCTCTCCACTCCCTCTCCCCCACCCCTTAATTTGATGATCCAAAACTGAATTTTAACACTTTTAGTCCAGTCATAACCTCAAACTTCAATCATGAATATCTCAGAAACCAAAAGCTTGCTTCAAGAGGGGAGTGTATCAGGGGGTACCCCCCTTCAACCCCCTCCCCCCAACCCCCCTCCCCTCCCCCTACCCCGCGTCCTTTATTGTACAGTTTTACCAACCCATTGCTAAGTTTTTTGCTAGACTAGAAGAGATCCAAGTAAAACTGAAGTTAGCCGGAGAACCTATTTCTGACAATATGATAATAACAAAAGTATTAATGACTTTGCCGGAGCCCTTCAAGCACTTTAGATCAGCCTGGGAGTCCGTACCCAGTGAAAAACAAACTCTCAGAGAACTAACAACTAGACTACTGCTTGAGGAAGAGAGGTTGACATCAAATGAGGAAGTAGTGGCACTAGCAGCAAGCCGTCCTCGTCAATCGTCTACGGAGGTAAAATGCTACAACTGTGGAGCTATGGGGCATTTTGCAAAAGACTGCAAGAAGAGAGATAATAGAGAGTGCTTTAAATGTAAGAAGAGAGGACATGTATCTACCCAGTGTCGTGCGAAGCCATGGACTAGTGAGAAAAAGAAGCAAGAGTCAAATGCTTTTTTAATGTCGAGTGAAGAAAATGAAGAAGGTGGTGTGTGGTTTATGGACACAGGAGCAAGTGAACATATGTGCGGAAATAAAGACATTTTCACTACATTAAGTGCAGTTTCGGGCAACTCGCGAGTGAGAGTAGGAAATGGGGACTTATTAGAAGTAAAAGGTGTCGGAACTGTATCACTTTTTGCATGGAATGGACAGAGATTTATAAAGACTGAGTTATCGAATGTGTTGTATGTACCAAAGTTAAAATACAATCTATTTTCCGCTGGTTGTGTGTTGGACAAAGGTTTCTTTTTATCATCGGACAAAAATCAGTGCTATTTCATGAACAAGAGTGGTGAAGTACGTGCCATAGGCAAACGTCAAAACAGACTGTGGAAAATGAACTTTGTACTAAAAGAAAACGCGCGAAACGGAACGCATGATGTGAGTGTATCCGAACATTCTGAGAAAAGTGACAGTGACACTTCGATGCTGTCATGTCATCTAAGTGACAGAGTCGAAAATTTATCTGTGTGGCATTCTAAATTTGCTCACTTGAACTTCGAGCAAGTAAAGAAGATTTTGAGGCAAAATTCTATTGCTTATTACGACGACAGCCACACATACGTGTGCGAAAAGTGTTTGTCAGGAAAACAACACAGGATATCGTTTCCTTTGAGTGAGTCTAGAGCCAAAGAGAGGTTAGAAATTGTACATGCAGACGTCTGTGGTCCCATGGAGCAAGAGTCCATTGGTGGCGCGAGATATTTTTTGCTTCTAGAGGACGATTATTCAGCGTATCGATATGTATTCTTTATGCGCCATAAGTCTGAAGTGAAGAAACACATTGAGAGATTTATTAATGAAGCTGAAAATGAAACTGGCTGCAGACTGAAGGTATTGAGATCTGATTATGGAATGGAGTTCGTTAATAAAGAGCTAAGTGAGATGTTGTCTGCAAGAGGAATAAAACATCAGACAAGTGTGGTGTACACGCCACAACAGAATGGGCGTGCAGAGCGCGATGTTCGTACCTTAGTTGAGGCAGCGCGTGCGTCGATGTGTGGTATGCATAAGAAATTTTGGACAGAAGCTGTATACAATGCTGCTTATACGCTAAATAGAGTGGGAAGAAGCCCTCAGATAGAGATGACACCATATGAAGCATACTACAAACAGAAGCCTGATATTTCAAGGTTGAGCGAGTTTGGTACTCGAGTATCTGCACACATTCCAAAGCAGAGGAGACTTAAGCTCGATCCGAAGAACAAAATTGGCATTCTAGTTGGAAATGGAGGTAATACTAAAGGCTACAGAGTGTATTTTCAAGAGAGCAACAAAGTGGAGATCCTATGCGACGTGATTTTTCTACCCAGACGAGAGAGAGACCTAGAAACGCAAAATACACACAATGAGAATGAGTTGATTATGGAAGAGGAGTCGGAAAAGGAAGAGGAGAGTGAGATTGAGAGTACAAATCAAGCTGAAAGTGAGGAGGAGTTTTATGAGATACTACAAGGGTCAGATGAGGAGCAAGAGACAGGTACAGGAGTAGAGCAAGAGACAGGTACAGGAGGAGAGCCAAGAGGAGAAAGAGCTACAGAGTCAGAGCAAGAGATAGAGACAGGAGGAGTGAGAGAACAAGGAGGAGCTTATAATCTAAGGAATAGAGAAAATATAAAATTACCTGTGCAGTACGAAGACTATCACCTGAGTTTGATATCCGAAGAGTGTCCATCATATGAGGTAGCAATGAAGAGCAGTGAAAAATCTTACTGGTGAAAAGCTATAGAGCGGGAGTTACAAGCTTTAGAGGAAAATAATACCTGGGAAATTGTTCAAAAACCTGGGACATATCATCCTATAGATTGCAAGTGGGTGCTAACTTGTAAAAATAAAGGTAAAGATTTAATTCATAAAGCTAGATTAGTAGCAAGAGGTTTTTTACAGTTCGATTTATTAGATGTCTATAGTCCAGTAGCTAGGTTGCCATCTATCAGAGTTTTTCTTGCTTTTTGTAATGAAAATTGTTTACCTGTTCACCAGCTTGATGTATGTAGTGCCTTTCTACACGGAGATATTACTGGAGATGTATATGTAACTTTACCTAAGGGTTGTGATAAAATTAAAATCAAAGAAAATGAATGTTTAAAATTGAGAAAATCATTGTATGGGTTAAAAGAGTCTCCGAGAAATTGGAATATAACTTTTACTAAAACTATGAGAGAGTTAGGGTTTGAACAATCTGAATTTGAATACTGTATGTTTTACAGAGGGGAGGGAAAAGATAAAACATTTGTTATGCTCTATGTGGATGATCTATTGGTTGCTTCAAGTAAAGAGAGTAATATAGTTTGTGTTAAAAGAGAACTGAGTGAGAAGTTTAAAATGAAGGATTTGGGATATGTCAGAGAATTTTTAGGAATTCATGTTCAGCAAGACTTGCACAGGAATACTATTGAAATGAGTCAAAAACATTACTTACAAAAATTGTTAGAAAAATGTAAAATGTTAGAATGTAAAGCAGTGTCCACACCAATGCAAGAAAACTATGATCACAGTGTTCTAAAACGAGAAAACTCAGAGAATAAAGAAATAGAAAAGAGATGTAGAGTGGTCATAGGTTCCTTAATGTATGCCATGTTGTGTACACGCCCAGATTTGTGTTTAGCTATCAGTATCCTAAGTAGGTACCAGTCGTGTGCAAGTATTGAATTGTGGAATGCAATTAAACATGTTCTACGGTATGTGAAAGGGACTTTAGATTTAAAACTGACATATAAGAAAAGTCAAAGTGTAGAGATAATTGTTGGTTATGTAGACTCAGACTGGGCTGGCGACAAAGTAGACAGAAAATCTACAGGGGGTTTTGTTTTTAAGGTTCATAATTGTGTTGTATCTTGGGGTTCAAGAAAACAAGCCACCGTGGCTATGTCATCAACCGAGTCTGAATTTGTGGCTTTAAGCTTAGCAGCAAGTGAGGCTTGCTGGCTTGTAAATTTTTATAAGGATATAAATGGGACTGTTTCTAATGTTTGTGTTACATTGTTTGAGGATAATCAGAGTGTCATCAAACTGTGTAAGAATCAACAATTTCATCATAAGTTGAAACACATAGATATTAGGGCACATTTTGTAAGAGAAAAACTTCATTCAAAAGTTATAAATTTATTGTATATTTGTACTGAGAAACAAATTGCAGATATTTTTACAAAGCCGCTAGGTAAAATTAAGTTTAACAGATTTAGGGAGAGTTTAGGTTTGCTATAGTAGGTATTGTTGTACTAGTTCATTGTAAAGTTTTATTATTGAGGAGGAGTGTTAAATGGCAATAATAAAATAGTTGTCTTCCGTATCCGGATATCTTAAGTCTATGGTTGTTCGTTGTCTGTGCCCGCTCTGCTGCGATGATGTAATACGTGTTGTGTTGAGATAAATAAATATCTACCTAATAACTATTTGAGGAGTTTCACTTGCCACACATTATTTATCATAAACATTTATTATAAATACTATGAGTCATGTTTTTTCCCGCGCTACCTTCTTTATTGCCTCAGTATTAATAAAAATATTTCAGTAACGTAATATTTAGTAAAACAGTGTGATAGCTAATACAATAAACAACAAATCCCAGTTTACAAAATTTTATTTATTTACGAGATATTTATATTTTTGTAAATTGTGCTTGTAATTGGGCGCTTGCTACCAGACAGAGTCGAGGCCACGCGCGCGTTTGTCTTATGACAGTTGCGCGCAGTTCTCGCAGTCCTCGCAGTCCTCGAAGCGGATTGGCAGGTACAATATCATTTATTTGACGACCCGTCTGGTGTAGTGGTCGAGAAATCGCCTACTACGCAGCGGGTGCGGGTTCGATCCCCGCACAATACAAACATTTGTGTGCATGAACATGTCTGTTTGTATTGGTCTGGGTGTTTTCTATGTATATCATGTATGTATTTACAAACAAAAAGTATTTAAGTATTATGTCCGTTGTCTGGCACCCATAACACAAGCTTTGAGTAGCTTACTTTGGGGCTAGATGGCGATGTGTGGGAATGTCCGAAGGATATTTATTTATTGATCACAACACCACGGTATGACAACACCCCACGTCGACGTTTTGCGTGCGAATGAGCAAGCGCGCGTTTTTCAGACTGGTGTAATAGCGAGCGAGCTGTCTAAAGACCCTCAGACAGTCTTAAAATCGCGTGCTTAATATCGTGTGGTCTTAATAGGCGCTTTATTTAGGCATTCACGATCACGTGACCACATGTATGTTTTTTTTTCAAAAACTACAGATATAAATGAAAAATGTAAATTGATGAATTAAAATGATAAACCTTGTAATTCACATAATTTAATTTCAAATAACACAGTAAATATTTTTTATAGCATCAGTTTGATCAATCCTATCTGCAAGTTAAATAAATAGAAGAAATATTATTGCATGTAATGTAGTACAAAGTAAAACACTCTTACATTTACATTACAGTGTGTCCAACCCTTAATTAAACTTTAAGGGCAATATCTACTAAGAATTTCATTGAGGAAAATACCCCATAAGGGGGGAATTTAACAGACTACGCAGAACTAGCGTACAAAACCTAGCTATGGACTGATGCCAAAAATTTATCCCAAACTAAGGGCAACGGAGACGCTGGACTTCCCCCTAAACAAGACAGATTACAGTGTCCTTACAGCTATCGGAGAGGATTATTGTAGACTGCTACAGATTGTCTCTGAGAAAGTAAATACAAAAATTGAAAAAAAAATATATATGGAGTTCTATTAAAAAAAACCACCATACTGCAGTGACTTTTGTTTTTACTAAGGTAATAACAGTAATAATAATTACAGCGGTTTTTACTCTTAATTAAGGTATGTTGGTCTCATTTTAGAACTATTTAAGAATGAATTGCCTGAAAGCGCAAAAAAACTGTAAAATAAATACTTAATCCTTTCTTAAATTGAGAATAAGAACAAAAATCACTGCCATATGGTGAGGTTTTTGAATTTACCCTCTTATTGTATTTTACTCGATAAAATTCATCGTAGATATTGTTAGGAAAGATAGAAAGTTTTATTACTACAGGCCAGGACACACCATATAAAATTAATTTATACTAGAATATAGTAAGGTCAATCCATTAATGTAATTGTTTGTTGTCCTTAATAAAGAGAAAAAAAAATCTTCATTTTAAGATTAACTGCTTATAGTAGTTAAAATGGTTTCAAGTTTAATTAAGGTGTTAATTATGGAAATTCAACAATAACATGTTAAACATATCTAGGTGATTATGACTACCAAACACAATTCTCAATTCTTAATTTGTTAAACATGGAATTCCCCACCATCCCGTTTCTCATCAGATAGTGAAGCTAGGATACTGGATGATGTACTTTGAGAAAACCACACTATGCACATGACAAGACCTTCCAATATACCAATACCAATGCCTGCTAGCACATCTAAAATGTAGTGTCGCTCAAGCAGTACTCTTGATATTGCAACTGATGTCACCCAAGCAAAGAGAGGTGGATAAAATATAATAGATACAGGGTCTTGGTACATCAAAATAAAGGCAATCAAGGTGGCTCTACTGGCATGTCCAGATGGAAACGAGTATTTGTCTGGGCCCAACTCCATCAATTTATTCATGGGCACTGGTCTCCTTCTTCGTACAAATGCTTTGATGACAGCAATGACAACAATATCTAGAAGTAATGCTGAAAGATTACATTTAAAAGTGTTATTAAACTGCATCAATAATTATTACTAAAATGTGACTCAAATATTGAAGTTAATTGGTACTTACCAATAAGCATGTTTACTTGAATTTGATAAAGCTCTTTGTTGTTAAACAACCAAATAAAAGAGAGCCATCCAGCCAGCCAGACTATGCCATGGCAGGAAACCTGTAAGATAAAATCTGTATTACTGTATTTTTTATTACCTCTTCTGTTTAAGAATGATGTAGGTGAAACTTAAATATGCATATATTGTTTTGAATGTTCAGACAAATTTGTAAATTAAGTCTTACCTCCAAAAGCTTGGCATGATTTCTCAGTGACCTCAAAGGGGATGTCTTCAAGGCAGACTCAACAAACTTTTTAGTGACTTGAACATCATACCTCAATACTTTTTGCAACATTTTGGGCACTTGCCTTTTTTCTTCAGTTACACCAGGCTAGAAAATATGAAGTAACATGCATATAGGTACATAGAAACCTAATTGGATACATAATAAGAATGGGTGATTTCACATCCATTATTATACAGTTCAACTTCTATTTGTCCATAATGTAGATTTTTTTCATGCCATTTCCAGTCATTTTATACATTAACTACATATAAAAAAATGTGTATGTACTATATGAATATACATTTTAATGCAAATATGGGATGGGTAAGGGAAGGGTATGGGTTACATGACAAGACTCTTGGATTTATAATGGAAATTATTACAGTCTCTCGGATTTTCCGGAAAGCCAGGAAGGACACATGCTACTCTTTAAACATAAAAATAAGTGGAATCCAATCTTACCATATCCATTGTGAAGGCTTCAGATTTATTATATGGTAGTTAAAAAGCAAGCAGTTGTGTAAACGAATGACGATGAGCAATACAAGACGATCTACGAAAAGGTTTAGTAAGTATAGAAAATAACAAGCAGGTTCACGAACACCGAAATAGATTTGTTGTGTACTTGTTTTCTCACATCGTTACGCACTTGAACGGTTGCCTCATATATCCTGGATGGATATTTTATTCCTCGACAGTCCCGACAGAAAAAAAGGGAAACAAACAAATTAGATTCGGAATTTTGGATTGGTGGTAGAATGGAAACGAAGAAACAGATTCAAAACGTCAAGTGTCGTTAGTGTCACTGTCAAGCAAGTCCGATGTCAGCTCCGTCAGCTCAAGGATAAATGACTGATGACCTTAATCAAACTTGAAAAATATAATAGCATACTCTCTACTCAAAATAGCATAGTAAAAATAATCGACAGTCAACCTGCTTCAACATTTTTATCTTTTTTCAATTATGACATTCAAATCAGTGACCCAAACTTCAAAACTTAGGCATTGGATACAATTTTAATTTCTGCAATAAAATTATGGAATTTTTTGGTGTCACATTATATGGACCTCAAAACTACATAAAAGATCTGCTGAGAAACGAATATCAGGAACCTATGAAAAAAGAAGACGTCGAACCGTTGATGCAAAAAGTTAAAAGCTATTCTACATTGCCGAAAAAGGTAAAAGAGTTGTTGTAGAAGAGTCTGACATGAAAGGTGGCACACCAGAAGAGTGGCAATTAAAAAAAAAATGTAAACAGTATTTACACAAACGAAATATTTTGTAAATATGAAGTTATTAATACAAATTACTTTCATTTTCAGATTCAAAGGCCAGACGTTGACACTATAAGGTTGATCGACTGTTATATCGGTAGAGTAAATGGTTTTGCGTATGGATCTTTTCAAAGATTTGTGAAAATGAAAAAGAAGGGAGTGATAAAGCCAACAGGGCCATCTGATATGTATCGACTTCCACCAGTGTCTTCTGTAGATGTGAGTCTTTGTTTATTTAGGTTTACCTATATCTTTTATTGCGTTATTTTAATTAACTGAATAGAATTACAACATTCTGCCTTTGTTAAGTTCGTCGCCCGCCACAAAAGAAAAAAGAAGTTTTCTTTCACATTAATTTTCTCACAAAATGCAAAATTTGTGTAAAATTTTCCACCCGCTTTGCTTACTTATCGTACGTAAATATTGCTTTCGCTTTCAGTCAAATAAACATGGTGATTATTGTATTATTTTTTTAAGTTAGTAGTAAGTAGTTTTTAATACAATAACTTATTCCTTTTATATGTAGTATGGTTGGTGGCAACATGATCCAGATTTGCAAAATATGACTTGGCACCACACGTATCCAAGATATCCACAGCCGACATCTCCAAATACTTTGATTCTCGATAAAGTGCGAAAGAATAATAAGTATGCATCATTGTTCTAAATGATATTTTAAAAGCACCGCTGGATGGAACGATTAATTTAATATTTTTAGATTAGCAGATAGGCCCTTCCTTATAACGAGTTAGATGTTAATGTAATGGGTATAGAAAATTTAGCTTAAAAACAAACATGATGGAGCAGCAACCATATTTTTTTATGCTAGGATTATAAAAATAAAAGCTTTCCTACAATACAACTGATGTAATTAAAATATTTAAAAATATATAGATAATTTTTAGTCTACCCTTCTAACTATGAGACTATGTTAATTTCACAGAATAATAAGAGTATGTTTATTTATGTAACTTACAAAATCTATGGCTAACGTTGTATCCACACCGCCCGCCGGCACTGGCCGGCGGCGGCACCTGAGGCGGTTGCCGCAGCTCAATTTGCAACATAGCAGATGGCATTGAGCCGCACAGGCCGCTGACATCTGGGGTAGGGGGTGGGATGCAAAAATAATGTCATTTTTTAAGATGGAATACATCGGGTTGCTCGGGAACTAATATTTATATTTTTCTTCGACGAAATTATTTTCTTTTCGCGATCTGCGACGGAATGGAGAAGATGTTTGCGTTTGGAGTGAAAGAATGTTCCCATGTATCTTCAGAATGTCTTGACTGATTGACATGCAGTTTTCTGCAACGGATTTGTAATTTATTGGCGATGGTTCTTAGATGAGTATTATAGTGTTAATCTACCAGGGCGCTGCAATTGCCATCTTTCTTTCGTTAAGGTGCGCTTACACGGGCAACTAAAATTGCTCAATTCCAGTCAATACTCGTCAACTATGACGTCATGACTACATCAAGCAATTTACAGCAACGGCAACAAGCATCAATTCTGCGCAATACAATATTGAGCGCTATGGCGCAACTTCATCAACTAGGCAATACTGTCCTACACGAGCATTTCAGTGGCGCAACTTCATCAAGGCAATACTGTCCTACACGAGCATTGCAGTAATCGCTCGCTATAGCGCTTGTAGCGCTTTTTTTATTATTCATCAAAAACAAAAAAGAAAAAAGGAATAGTTTAGGCGTATCTGGGTGCGATCGTTTTTGGCAAAAAGGCCGCAATTTTCATTGTGTAAAGAATTAGATGATATATTATTCAAAAATTTTACTAGAATGAACTTTACTTTACTTTACGCTATCTGGGGGCACGGCAGTGCCCCCACCAAGTCGAGCAAAAAAGCGTCACGGCCGTACCATCCTTTTCTCGAAGCAATTCAGACCATTATCGACCCCCTGTAACTTCGTTGTGGATAAAACTAGAAGACTGAAATTTTCAGTAACCATGCAGGCATTGTGAAGACAGTGGCGGGGCGCGCGGAAAGGTGAATGTCGAATGGCGCTTTCGCGCGAGCGACCCAATGCTGTTTGGATATGCCCAGAATTCTTACCTATAAGTTTGCGATTTTCATTGATAATTTCGATTGAAAACGGAAGGCTACCTACAAAATTAATAAAAGTTCATAAGTCAGAGAGAAGGCTTTAAGAAAATTTGTTGCTGGTAGATATACATATATACAATAAGTAGAAGGTACCGAAAAGGAAAAAAGTAGAACTGTCTACAAAATACAAATAGAAATGAAATCCCATCAAAAACAATACTTGTCAAAAAAAACAAGTCTCGCAACTCAGTTGTTCTGCGGTAAAAAGTTGTGAGATCCATGTAATACCAAGTCGGTTATTAATTTATTCAGTCTCTACTTAAGCGAGTTTCTGTCTTTAAGACCACAATCGTGGTCCATAACAATTGAAAATCAATTGTGTCTGAAACCTTCGTACTCGAAGCATTAAGTTGTTACGTAATAATTAACAGCATCTTATAGTGACGCATATCAATATTAAAATTCTTTAATGTTTTATATAAATATATTGAGACTTGGCCATCACCTGAAAACGCGTGTAAATTCAATCGCCTGAAAACACATGTAAATTCAATTATTTAGTGTGATGGCCAAGTCTCAATATTATTTATATAAAACATTAAAGAATTTTAATATTGATATGCGTCACTATAAGATGCTGTTAATTATTACGTAACAACTTAATGCTTCGAGTACGGAGGTCTCAGACACAATTGATTTTCAATTGTTATGGACCACGATCGTGGTCTTAAAGACAGAAACTCGCTTAAGTAGAGACTGAATAAATTAATAACCGACTTGGTATTACATGGATCTCACAACTTTTTACCGCAGAACAACTGAGTTGCGAGACTTGTTTTTTTTGACGAGTATTGTTTTTGATGGGATCCTACTTCCACCCGACCTCTCGCTCTCCCCGCGGAAGCAAGACGGCAAGCCGCAAAACATATAAGTGCGAACGAGATGCATACAAAAATTGCCTAGAATTTCCAAGCCCATTGGATATTCGTCAATCCGTATCTGCGACATTGAGCGATATGGAATATCTGGAGCAATTAGAAGCAATATTGCCGAAATAATTGCTGCAATTCATTTATTTTGCTCCATATTGCTCCACTAATTGCTCCAGATTGGTCCATTCGTGTTGCCGAGCAATTATTGCCCTCGTGTAAGCGCACCTTTAAATGACTGTCGAATGTTCTCTAGAACGGTTTTATCGATTGACATTCAATTATCTGTGGTGGATGTGTAATATAGTATAGTATTGTGTATAGTGTATGATTTTTAGATAGGCATAGTGTTGTTTCGCCAGGAGACGATGCCGTATTATATATTTTCCGATCTATCTATTCAACACAAATCTATTTATCTATTATTTTTTTTGTAAATAGTATATTTCAATTTAGATTATTTTTTCTTTTGTTAATACACCTGTTACAATATTTGAAATAAATCGCTCTATCTAAAATCAAAAATTATTATTTTATTTAAAATCTTTTAATAATTTACTTTTTTTTACTGATTTAAACAAAAAACAAAATTTTTATAATCATCTCTCGTAGTTTGTCTTACATATATTTTATTGTTTGTCACCAAACCCTTAGTAATTAATTTGGATATTTAAAATTCCGGTTTAAACACAACCTATAATAGCTGCCCATAGGCACAAGCCTATCGTTATATCATAAAATTATTATCCTTTAGTGGATAGTACTTCTATGTGTTATACCCTTCTGATAGGTAATAGGGTAGGGTAGACGACCGTCGTTTTAACTTTGTCAGCCGTGAATATCGATAAAGAGCCGCGCTTGCCACGCATGCCAGCGGCAATTGCTGGCGGCTTCTCCTTTGCCTTCTTTATCGCCATGCCGCTGGCAATGCTGGCGGGCGGTGTGGATACACCGTCTGTCAGTCAGTTTAGCACGCTTTTTGCGTACAGGGACACGGACACCATCTGAATACAGGAAGCAAGTATGAAATCACTGATCATGTAATCATGATCACTCGCACTGTCTGTCTGTCCATCCGTTTGTCACAGCCACTTTATTTTGAAACTATTTGCAATACACAGATGAAAAATTTAGTAGGTGGGTGTATCGTGTTAACCGCTTTACGCTTACGCTGTACCTGCAACACAATAATTGTATTATGAGATTATCCATCCACATTGCACAAGCAAGTAGGCAGCATTGATTTAACTGGGTACTTACTTTGCGATTTTTAGGTATATCCGTTAATATAAATTATTTCCTATGCATAGTCGGTCAATCAATCAATCAATCATTTATTTGCGTCAAATATGGTATACAAGGTGTCAAATTACAGTAGGTAAATAAAGGAATCACATATTTGGGCTACATAAAGTAGCAAGCAAATGCCATCAGGATACAATAAAAATATTAGCAATATAATATGCAGTTCCAAATGCCTTATTGAGTCAGTGCTGAAATTACCTTCAAACCTGAATTCCTTTTTTATTAAAAAAAAAACATCTAGACTATAGAAATTATGGTGGTTATTATGGTTTCAGCGCAGAAATCTCTTTTGTAGACAGCATAAGAGGCCGGCCTAGTTACTTTGCGTCGTATAGGGAAGCTCAAAAGCTGCGCAGTTTCAGCATCCTGGTGTCTAAAATCTCTAATAGTATAGAAAAAAACACAAAAATTATTAAAGTTCAATGTAGGAAGCAAATTATAAAACCATGGATCACTCCTGGTCTCTTGCGATGTATACGAAATCGAGATCGATTACATAAGAAAGCTAAAAATGACCCCAATAACTACATACTGAAGATAACTTACACTAGGTATCGCAATTTTTGTAACAAGCTATTAAAAAAATTAAAACGCATTCATGAACAAAACGAATTACAAAAAGCAAAGGGCAATCTTAAAGCTACCTGGAATGCTATAAAATGTATTACAGACCTTCATAATCGGCATCCACCACCTGAGGAGCTACTCACTTTTTCTAACGAACCTAAAACTTCATTGAACCACGTTAATGACTACTTTAGCAGTGTCGGGTCTAATATTGCATCTGAAATTCTATGTAGGCAAAATCTAAGAAAATCTACTAATCAGGCAGAAATGGTAATCCTGTTGGAAATTCTATGGTCTTACTTGAAACAGATGAAGAGGTGGTCGCTAGTCTTATTATGAGTCTTCGATCGGATAGTGGTTACCGTAGGTTATGATGGTATCTCATCCATAATTCTAAAGTCAGCGTGTAATATTCTTGTACCTTTGATCACTCACATTTGCAACCTTAGTATGTGCACTGGTGTTTATCCCGTTGCATTCAAAAAAGCTTCATTTGGTACACCCTATCCACAAAGGCGGCAATAAGGTAGACCTTAGTAACTACAGACCTATCTCTGTCCTCACGTCTATGTCAAAGATCTTAGAAAAGATACTCAATAAGAAATTACTAAGCTATCTTCATAGGTTTGACATATTGGCAGAAAATCAGTATGGGTTCAGAACTGGTATGTCTACCGAAGATGCGGTCATGGAACTGACTGAGTTTATAGCTTAACATATTGACAATTAAGCTAAAGTGATCGGGACGTTCCTTGACCTCTCAAAAGCCTTTGACACTGTTTCTGTTCCAATATTGATTAGTAAGATGGAGCGAATTGGTATTCGTGGAACAGCTTTAGATGTTTATTGTGACTATCTCACTGGACGAGAACAATGTGTAAAACTTGTCAATTACACGGGTTCATCTGCAGCAGTCACGGCACATCTTCTTTCATCTGCAGCAGTCACGGCACATCTTCTTTCGGCTTCTGCTACACGGGCTTGAAGACTTTCGTGTGCCCTCACAATGTCTGCATAGTCCGTGGTCGTAGAGCTTAATGATTCCCCCTTTTCTGCTGGTACGGCGGGGTCCCCCAAAGAACGTGCAGGAGATCCAACCCGGGTGCAAGCCGTCGTGACGTGCCCTGTTACGTCTCGCTGTGGAGTGTCCTCCCCGAGGGTCAGCGTCGGCGAAGTCTCTGTCTCCGTCGGCATGTTCATGCTCGAATCCATCGAAGTAGCAGCCTTCTTTTGCGTCTCCGATCTAGTGACAGGCATTACTCCGTTATTCCGCGATCCGGCTCTCGAAGGACCAAGAAAATTGTTGGGGACAGCTCGATCAGCCCCCAAACTGACCGAGGGTTCGTTGGGGCGGTGGTTGGTCCAACTCGGCCCTACTGGGTAAAGTGGACTGTATGCTTTCTTATAAGAATGCTGGATGGGTAGGAAGCCGCCTGTCGTCTTGCACTTCGGAGGTAGTCTCGGTTGCAGTCGATGAATGAAACAAGTCTTCACGGACAAACTTGCAGATTTATTACTTACAAAATCACAAATAGTTTACACACAAAAATCTTCTTATTAGAACCACTTTATCTAGTTTAACATTCACAATCACCAAGTGTGTTTGAACAGTAACACTTGAAAACAGTAACTTAAAACCAAAGAACTATAACCAAACAGAGAACTCAACTTAACAGAGAACTAAACAAATAACTGATTCGTGCGCCCAGGCGATCGGTATTTATACTGAAAACTCGGGGCTAAAAAAACTCCACCCATTTTCTCGAACTTTCAGTGACCCGCCATCCTTCGGGAACTCGCAGGTAGTTTTCGTTGAAACGGTCATTTTGGGTCTACTCTGCCAGTAATCTCGATAATCGAAACTCGAACTTATGGCCTAAAGCGCAAAATTCATTTTCCGGTGTGCCTCAGACAATAGACCATTTCAGAATAGGCAAAAAAAGACATGTTTGCTCGCACTAGCGTCTGCGATCGAGTACTTTCTTCATGAGAGGCCCAACACGCGTTTTACTGGAAGGATCCAAGCCACTCCATAGAATTTTACTTGTGGGAAAGAGACATAATCATCTTTCTGTTCTGCGCTCGAGTAGTTTCTGTGCAAGGTGCGGCACTGTCCTTTCTCTAGAAGATTCCGCGACACGTGTCAATGTTTTGAATGCCTTTGTACAAACTTTTTGGTTGGTGGAACAGCTTTAGATGTTTATTGTGACTATCTCACTGGACGAGAACAATGTGTAAAACTTGTCAATTACACGGGTTCATCTGCAGCAGTCACGGCACATCTTCTTTCATCTGCAGCAGTCACGGCACATCTTCTTTCGGCTTCTGCTACACGGGCTTGAAGACTTTCGTGTGCCCTCACAATGTCTGCATAGTCCGTGGTCGTAGAGCTTAATGATTCCCCCTTTTCTGCTGGTACGGCGGGGTCCCCCAAAGAACGTGCAGGAGATCCAACCCGGGTGCAAGCCGTCGTGACGTGCCCTGTTACGTCTCGCTGTGGAGTGTCCTCCCCGAAGGTCAGCGTCGGCGAAGTCTCTGTCTCCGTCGGCATGTTCATGCTCGAATCCATCGTAGTAGCAGCCTTCTTTTGCGTCTCCGATCTAGTGACAGGCATTACTCCGTTATTCCGCGATCCGGCTCTCGAAGGACCAAGAAAATTGTTGGGGACAGCTCGATCAGCCCCCAAACTGACCGAGGGTTCGTTGGGGCGGTGGTTGGTCCAACTCGGCCCTACTGGGTAAAGTGGACTGTATGCTTTCTTATAAGAATGCTGGATGGGTAGGAAGCCGCCTGTCGTCTTGCACTTCGGAGGTAGTCTCGGTTGCAGTCGATGAATGAAACAAGTCTTCACGGACAAACTTGCAGATTTATTACTTACAAAATCACAAATAGTTTACACACAAAAATCTTCTTATTAGAACCACTTTATCTAGTTTAACATTCACAATCACCAAGTGTGTTTGAACAGTAACACTTGAAAACAGTAACTTAAAACCAAAGAACTATAACCAAACAGAGAACTCAACTTAACAGAGAACTAAACAAATAACTGATTCGTGCGCCCAGGCGATCGGTATTTATACTGAAAACTCGGGGCTAAAAAAACTCCACCCATTTTCTCGAACTTTCAGTGACCCGCCATCCTTCGGGAACTCGCAGGTAGTTTTCGTTGAAACGGTCATTTTGGGTCTACTCTGCCAGTAATCTCGATAATCGAAACTCGAACTTATGGCCTAAAGCGCAAAATTCATTTTCCGGTGTGCCTCAGACAATAGACCATTTCAGAATAGGCAAAAAAAGACATGTTTGCTCGCACTAGCGTCTGCGATCGAGTACTTTCTTCATGAGAGGCCCAACACGCGTTTTACTGGAAGGATCCAAGCCACTCCATAGAATTTTACTTGTGGGAAAGAGACATAATCATCTTTCTGTTCTGCGCTCGAGTAGTTTCTGTGCAAGGTGCGGCACTGTCCTTTCTCTAGAAGATTCCGCGACACGTGTCAATGTTTTGAATGCCTTTGTACAAACTTTTTGGTTGGTGGAACAGCTTTAGATGTTTATTGTGACTATCTCACTGGACGAGAACAATGTGTAAAACTTGTCAATTACACGGGTTCATCTGCAGCAGTCACGGCACATCTTCTTTCATCTGCAGCAGTCACGGCACATCTTCTTTCGGCTTCTGCTACACGGGCTTGAAGACTTTCGTGTGCCCTCACAATGTCTGCATAGTCCGTGGTCGTAGAGCTTAATGATTCCCCCTTTTCTGCTGGTACGGCGGGGTCCCCCAAAGAACGTGCAGGAGATCCAACCCGGGTGCAAGCCGTCGTGACGTGCCCTGTTACGTCTCGCTGTGGAGTGTCCTCCCCGAAGGTCAGCGTCGGCGAAGTCTCTGTCTCCGTCGGCATGTTCATGCTCGAATCCATCGTAGTAGCAGCCTTCTTTTGCGTCTCCGATCTAGTGACAGGCATTACTCCGTTATTCCGCGATCCGGCTCTCGAAGGACCAAGAAAATTGTTGGGGACAGCTCGATCAGCCCCCAAACTGACCGAGGGTTCGTTGGGGCGGTGGTTGGTCCAACTCGGCCCTACTGGGTAAAGTGGACTGTATGCTTTCTTATAAGAATGCTGGATGGGTAGGAAGCCGCCTGTCGTCTTGCACTTCGGAGGTAGTCTCGGTTGCAGTCGATGAATGAAACAAGTCTTCACGGACAAACTTGCAGATTTATTACTTACAAAATCACAAATAGTTTACACACAAAAATCTTCTTATTAGAACCACTTTATCTAGTTTAACATTCACAATCACCAAGTGTGTTTGAACAGTAACACTTGAAAACAGTAACTTAAAACCAAAGAACTATAACCAAACAGAGAACTCAACTTAACAGAGAACTAAACAAATAACTGATTCGTGCGCCCAGGCGATCGGTATTTATACTGAAAACTCGGGGCTAAAAAAACTCCACCCATTTTCTCGAACTTTCAGTGACCCGCCATCCTTCGGGAACTCGCAGGTAGTTTTCGTTGAAACGGTCATTTTGGGTCTACTCTGCCAGTAATCTCGATAATCGAAACTCGAACTTATGGCCTAGAGCGCAAAATTCATTTTCCGGTGTGCCTCAGACAATAGACCATTTCAGAATAGGCAAAAAAAGACATGTTTGCTCGCACTAGCGTCTGCGATCGAGTACTTTCTTCTTCATGAGAGGCCCAACACGCGTTTTACTGGAAGGATCCAAGCCACTCCATAGAATTTTACTTGTGGGAAAGAGACATAATCATCTTTCTGTTCTGCGCTCGAGTAGTTTCTGTGCAAGGTGCGGCACTATCCTTTCTCTAGAAGATTCCGCGACTAGTGTCAATGTTTTGAATGCCTTTGTACAAACGTTTTGGTAACCTTAATTGTTTTAGTCTGAGGCAGTCCGCATTCGTCGTCGCTCGTCGCTAACACAAAATATTAGGCAGATGTAGCCTTAGCTTGTATGTAAGAACTTTGTGCCATACCCGATCAAAAGATTGTTGTATGTCGACATACAAAACAATTAAGGTTAACAAAAAGTTTGTACAAAGGCATTCAAAACATTGACACGTGTCGCGGAATCTTCTAGAGAAAGGACAGTGCCGCACCTTGCACAGAAACTACTCGAGCGCAGAACAGAAAGATGATTATGTCTCTTTCCCACAAGTAAAATTCTATGGAGTGGCTTGGATCCTTCCAGTAAAACGCGTGTTGGGCCTCTCATGAAGAAAGTACTCGATCGCAGACGCTAGTGCGAGCAAACATGTCTTTTTTTGCCTATTCTGAAATGGTCTATTGTCTGAGGCACACCGGAAAATGAATTTTGCGCTCTAGGCCATAAGTTCGAGTTTCGATTATCGAGATTACTGGCAGAGTAGACCCAAAATGACCGTTTCAACGAAAACTACCTGCGAGTTCCCGAAGGATGGCGGGTCACTGAAAGTTCGAGAAAATGGGTGGAGTTTTTTTAGCCCCGAGTTTTCAGTATAAATACCGATCGCCTGGGCGCACGAATCAGTTATTTGTTTAGTTCTCTGTTAAGTTGAGTTCTCTGTTTGGTTATAGTTCTTTGGTTTTAAGTTACTGTTTTCAAGTGTTACTGTTCAAACACACTTGGTGATTGTGAATGTTAAACTAGATAAAGTGGTTCTAATAAGAAGATTTTTGTGTGTAAACTATTTGTGATTTTGTAAGTAATAAATCTGCAAGTTTGTCCGTGAAGACTTGTTTCATTCATCGACTGCAACCGAGACTACCTCCGAAGTGCAAGACGACAGGCGGCTTCCTACCCATCCAGCATTCTTATAAGAAAGCATACAGTCCACTTTACCCAGTAGGGCCGAGTTGGACCAACCACCGCCCCAACGAACCCTCGGTCAGTTTGGGGGCTGATCGAGCTGTCCCCAACAATTTTCTTGGTCCTTCGAGAGCCGGATCGCGGAATAACGGAGTAATGCCTGTCACTAGATCGGAGACGCAAAAGAAGGCTGCTACTACGATGGATTCGAGCATGAACATGCCGACGGAGACAGAGACTTCGCCGACGCTGACCTTCGGGGAGGACACTCCACAGCGAGACGTAACAGGGCACGTCACGACGGCTTGCACCCGGGTTGGATCTCCTGCACGTTCTTTGGGGGACCCCGCCGTACCAGCAGAAAAGGGGGAATCATTAAGCTCTACGACCACGGACTATGCAGACATTGTGAGGGCACACGAAAGTCTTCAAGCCCGTGTAGCAGAAGCCGAAAGAAGATGTGCCGTGACTGCTGCAGATGAACCCGTTATTCCTGCCGCAACCGATGGCTATGCTCCTGCTGCCATTGTTTTTGGGCAACGAAATCAGTACGCGCCGCCCACTGCTGTAGTATATAGGCAGGCGACGCCACCGACTAAAATGAATCAGAATGCATGTTGAGCCCGCTCATCAAGAAGAAGAGCAGAATTAGAACTGCGCATCAGAATCTCCCAGCAAATGCTAGAACTTTCTGAGCTGAGTTGGAATTGATTCAACTGGAAGCCGAAGAGGAAGAATATGAGAATCAACACCGGCAGATGTAAATGGAGAATTGTCAATCAAGCAAGATCCGAAACAACACCATCGCAGAAACCACCAACCACCACGGTCGCATACTCAGACGCCACCGCCGCAGCCGCAGTTGATGCCAACGCCGCCACAACCACAGCTGCCCAAGCCATCGCCAGTGCTATCACGACCTGAAGAGAGGTCAGAAATGCAAGAATTAGCTCTGGCCATCCATGATCTTCGTCATAAGTCGGAGAGCAGTCTCACAAGACAGTTAATCGAGCTACCACAATTTTATGGCGATAGTAAAGAATGATTGGTGTTGAAGAGGTCTTACAACGATACTGCGAGCGCCTTCACACCCATACAGAATTTGGGAAGGTTGAGAAAGTGTTTACGAGGCAAAGCTAGAGAAGCTGTGAGGAATCTTCTTTTCACTGCGATGGAGCCGAACGAAGTTATGGAAAGCCTGGAAGCCACCTTCGGAAGACCTTCAGCTAGTGCCCTGGACGAGTTTGATGAAATTGGAGAAGCTACTCAAGGTAAATGATGTAGCCAGTGAAATTTGCGTATTCGCGAATCGAGTCCGCAACACGATAGCTACAATAAGGGCTCTTGGGAGATCAGACTACCTCAGCGCACCAAGCACTGTCGAATGTCTTATATTGAAGATGCCGCCTACCATGAAGTCAAGATGGTTGCTGTATTACAGATCTCACCGTGAGTATGGGAAGCACGCACTCGAGCATATTTATGACTAGCGGTCCCCCGCGACTTCGTCCGCGCGTTTTGAGTTTGCTCCCTCCCCTCCCGTCGCAGCGTGATGTTTTATATCCTTAAGTCTTTCTCAATAAATAAGCTATCTAACACAGAAATATTTTTTCAAATCGGTCCTGCAGTTCCTGAGATAAGCGCGTCCAAACCAACAAACTCTTCAGCTTTTTAATATAACTAGCTGTCCCCCGCGACTTCGTCCGCGCGTTTTGAGTTTGCTCCCTCCCCTCCCGTCGCAGCGTCATGTTTTATATCCTAAAGCCTTTCTCGATAAATAAGCTATCCAACACAGAAATATTTTTTCAAATCGGTCCAGCAGTTCCTGAGATAAGCGCGTTCAAACAAACAAACTCTTCAGTTTTATAATATACTAGCTGTGCCCGCGACTTCGTCCGCGTGGAATAGTGACTTTGGGTAGATTTTTTAATTATTTAGGCTAATTATTTTACAAATAAAGATATACCGCGAATATGTTTCAGCAATATTCTCAAATAATAGCATTCAGTTTGAGACGGATGGACGTTGTAGACGTGGCAGACTGCCGAGAAAGCGGAGTCCTTTTTCTAGGCATTCTACTTATTAATTCAGTAGGTACTTTTTTTATTAAAAATTATAATTTGGTAGGTAATTTAAAAATGGTGAGAAGATAAACAAAACTTAACAATTTTGTCATAAAAAATGTCCAAAACGTCAAAGAAAAAAAACAATACCCAATTACAATGAAATCAAATTTTGCATTAAGATTGGTAAATATAAATTAAGACGACCAACCTATTAATTCAGCATTGATAATGTTGTAATGTAATCAATCACTTTACAGAGAATAAGAAGAACAATATCAAATCCAAATTACCTACTATAAAATCAAATTATAAATGCACATTTAGATTTAATACCTACCTCCTACCTTCTTTAAATGGTACTTATTACTCAGTCAAGAAAAACTTTTATTACATGCTGAGATGAGCTATCGCAGTTACTTATACCTGCATAAATCAGAAGAAAGAATAACAAAAGTAATTACCTACTAAATCTATTAAACTTACTAATTAATAGATGCATTCAAAATTAAAACCTACTCAGTGGCGAAAAGAAAACTTTAACCTGCATAAATCTGAAGAAAGAATTTTAACCAAAAGTATTACTGAATCTACCGTATAGAAAATAATGAGCTCAAGTCCTTTACTACTCAGTAGCGAAAGGAAAACTATGTATTACGCGCTGAAATCACTTGAAGTATCGCAAAAAAAGCAGTTGCGCGGGACAACCGTTACGTAGGGAGCCGACTAAATTAATCTAATAGGTATGTATAAGGAAAATATTTCAACGCAAAACACATATTTTAATGTAAGTGAGAAGCCACCACCCATACTTAGCGCAAGCTCGCGTTGTAAGTACTTAAGCTGCGAGTATTATTTTGATGTGGAGTTATTTCAAAACTGTGATAGCTTCTAAGATATTTATTGAAATCAAATGATGTGAACTTTGTTCAAAATGAAATGCTCGTGATGTTGAATGTATTTATTTTGATAAGAATCAATACCCGTGTGTATAAAACACCTTCAAAAATAATGTTCGAATAAAAATAGTAAAATATTTTAACGCAAAACATACGCAGTTTTATTGTAACTAAGAAGAAGCCAGCAGCCATAGCAATTACCGCAAGCGCACGTTGTACTTAAGCTGCGAACATTATTTTGGTGCGGAGTTATGTTAAAACTGTGATAGCTCCTAAGATATTTATTGAAATCAAATGATATAAAGGGCAACTTTGTTCTAAATGAAATGCTCGTGATGATGAATCTATTTATTTTGATAAGAATAAATACCTGTGTGTATAATACACCTCTAAAAATATTGCATTATTTTTTTACAAATTTATTAACATAAAAAAGGTTGTAGTAAGTCAACCATAAAAGATAGACATATGCTGTCGCGGACTTTACTAAAGAAGTCTTGATGCTAAACAATCCTGTCATACATGATTTTTGTGTAACTTAAGCGGTTTCCGCAGCGTACGCAGCAGAAGCTCTCAAAAGGAATATCTTTTTCCCGTTTTCGCAACATTTTTCATTGCTGCTGTGGTCTTATGAGTCGTATCTTTATGTTATACTAGCGGTCCCCCGCGACTTCGTCCGCGCGTTTTGAGTTTGCTCCCTCCCCTCCCGTCGCAGCGTCATGTTTTATATCCTAAAGCCTTTCTCGATAGATAAGCAGTTCCTGAGATAAGCGCATTCAAACAAACAAACTCTTCAGCTTTATAATATTAGTATAGATTAGCGCAAGCGCACGTTGTACTTAAGCTGCGAACATTATTTTGGTGCGGAGTTATGTTAAAACTGTGATAGCTCCTAAGATATTTATTGGAATCAAATGATATAAAGGGCAACTTGGTTCTAAATGAAATGCTCGTGATGATGAATGTATTTATTTTGATAAGTATAAATACCTGTGTGTATAATACACCTCTTAAAATAATGCATTATTTTTTTACAAATTTATGAACATAAAAAAGGTTGTAGTAAGTCAACCATAAAAGATAGACAAATGCTGTCGCGGACTTTATTATAGAACTCTTAATGCTGAACAATCCTGTCATACATGATTTTTGTGTAACTTAGGCGGTTTCCGCAGCGTATGCAGCGGAAGCTCTCAAAAGGAATATCTTTCTCCCGTTTTCGCAACATTTTTCATTTCTGCTGTGGTCTTATGAGTTGTATCTTTATGTTATATAGCCTAAAGCCTTCCTCAATAAATGGACTATCCAACGTAAAAAAATTTTTTCAAATCGAGCCAGTAGTTTTTGAGATTAGCGCGTTCAAACAAACAAACAAACAAACAAACTCTTCAGCTTTATAATATTAGTATAGATAGCCTAAAGCCTTACTCGATAAATGGACTATCCAACGTAAAAATATTTTTTCAAATCGGGCCAGTAGTTTCTGAGATTAGCAGGTTCAAACAAACAAACAAACAAACTCTTCAGCTTTATAATATTAGTATAGATTAGCGCAAGCGCACGTTGTACTTAAGCTGCGAACATTATTTTGGTGCGGAGTTATGTTAAAACTGTGATAGCTCCTAAGATATTTATTGAAATTAAATGATACAAAGGGCAACTTGGTTCTAAATTAAATGCTCGTGATGATGAATGCATTTATTTTGATAAGAATAAATACCTGTGTGTATAATACACCTCTTAAAATAATGCATTTTTTTTTTACAAATTTATTACCATAAAAAAGGTTGTAGTAAGTCAACCATAAAAGATAGACATATGCTGTCGCAGACTTTATTATAGAACTCTTAATGCTGAACAATCCTGTCATACATGATTTTTGTGTAACTTAAGCGGTTTCCGCAGCGTATGCAGCGGAAGCTCTCAAAAGGAATATCTTTCTCCCGTTTTCGCAACATTTTTCATTTCTGCTGTGGTCTTATGAGTCGTATCTTTATGTTATATAGCCTAAAGCCTTCCTCGATAAATGGACTATCCAACGTAAACATATTTTTTCAAATCGGGCCAGTAGTTTTTGAGATTAGCGCGTTCAAACAAACAAACAAACAAACAAACTCTTCAGCTTTATAATATTAGTATAGACTAGCTGTGCCCGCGACTTCGTCCGCGTGGAATAGTGACTTTGGGTAGATTTTTTAATTATTTAGGCTAATTATTTTACAAATAAGATATACCGCGAATATGTTGCAGCAATATTCTCAAATAATAGCATTCAGTTTGAGACGGATGGACGTTGTAGACGTGGGAGACTGCCGAGAAAGCGGAGTCCTTTTTCTAGGCATTCTACTTATTAATTCAGTAGGTACCTACTTTTTTATTAAAAATTATAATTTGGTAGGTAATTTAAAAATGGTGAGAAGATAAACAAAACTTAACAATTTTGTCATTTAAAATGGCCAAAACGTCAAAGAAAAAAAAACAATACCCAATTACAATGAAATCAAATTTCGCATTAAGATTGGTAAATATAAATTAAGTCAACCAACCTATTAATTCAGCATTATTAATGTAATCAATCACTTTACAGAGAATAAGAGAACAGAAAACAATATCAAATCAAATTACCTACTACAAAATCAAATTATAAATACACATTCAGATTTAATACCTACCTCCTACCTTCTTTAAATGGTACTTATTACTAAGTCAAGAAAAACTTGCTGAGATGAGCTATCGCAGTAACTTATACCTGCATTAATCAGAAGAAAGAAAAACAAAAGTAATTACCTACTAATTCTATTAAACTTACTAATTAATAGATGCATTCAAAATTAAAACCTACTCAGTGGCGAAAAGAAAACTTTAACCTGCATAAATCAGAAGAAAGAATTTTAACCAAAAGTTTTACTGAATCTACCTAATAGAAAATATCTGCAATCAAAATAATGAGCTCAAGTCCTTTACTACTCAGTAGCGAAAGGAAAACTATGTATTACGCGCTGAAATCACCTAAAGCAGGGGGGTGTCACTCCGAAGTTTAGGTACGTTCGAGCGACTCGGTACGCCGAGCATAAATGAGCGCGGAGCTGTACCGCTCGCGGACCGCGCCACGCGCCTGTGACTGTGTTTATTTTCTCAGCCTGTGACTGACTTCGTTACAACGAAATAATTATGACATTATTTATCAAAACAAATTTTGTAGGTAGGTATTCAACATTTCTTGTTCAAAGAAATAGGATTGAGTTTAACCCTCTGCGACTGACGTGGCTCAAATTTTACAATTGTACTGACGTGGTAGTACACGAGACACTGTTTAAGTAATAAATAATTTAATAGAATTAAGTTATTTAGCAATTCTGTTTATACTATTTAGATTTTAATAATAGTATATATTTTTTGTAAATATTTATAAATAAAAGAAACCATTTGTATTTTTAAATTTTTTATGTCTTTATTGAGTTGAGATCACAGAAATCAGTCCCAAAAATTTAACTTAAACATTTATGACATAGAAAAAACTACAAAATCAACTTTGTTTAAATTTAACTTTAAACATTTCAAAAATTAACAATTATAATAATCAGTCTACTAAATATGAGGAACATTCATTGGTTAATTTTAAAATTAGACGGGTTCAAAGTCACAGCTTAGTTTGACAATTATGGCACAATGGTTTGGAGCACTGAAGACAAATTGGCTTCGAACAATCACAGCAAGTATATCTAGTTTGCCTTTTTTTGATGGACAAATATAACATAGTTTTTTGCCACTTGATGAAACTGGTTTTACTACTGGTGGTGGCGGGGGGGTGTCCTTACCCAAAACCCTAGTGATAGTCATGCGCAACTCCCTTGGCAATCTTTCATTATAAGCTCGGCTTTTCATGTGATCCAACACTAAGTCTCTTGCCATATTCAATAAAAAATCTTTTCTTCTCATATTATCATTACTGTCAGCACAACCTTTATACGATATAAACCAATTAATTCCTGCCATGTCCAGTATTCTTTGAAAAAATGCCATAGGCCAACGTCGAGTTTTACGTCTGCAACAATAAATCGAGCATTTCTTATCCACCTCATCTTCTCCACCTTTTGTATGATTATAGTCTGCAATTATAACAGGTTTTCCGGTTTCATTATCTGTTTCTTGAGTATGATGAGAAGAAGAAATATTATTCATAAAATATCGTATCATCATTAATATCAGTTAAGGAATATAGATGTGGACAAATTCCATTCTATGCTCAAACAAATCCAAATTCAAACCCTTTGATGCAAAATAATAAGTAATTAAAAAAAAATAAGTAATACACTAAACTTACTTACTGACCTGGTAGTTTAGGGGAAACTATGGGAATATAACAATTTTGCTGAGGAGGTAGTATAATAGACACTTACATTAACGGTGACGTCGTAGTCTCGTGGACACCTTCCTACCTCTATGCAAACGTGCGGTCGTCGCGGTCGCCCCGCGCACACAGACCGACGCACGAGGTCACGCCGGTAAGGTACTGAGAGGGGCAGCGTGCAAATTTGAAACGTATTCAAAATAAACCGAATTTTATGTTTCGCGGTGTCTGCTGGACTACACGTCAGTCGCAGAGGGTTAAGATACCTACCCAGTTACTTACGTCAATCTAACTTAAAATAAACAGAAACAGGTCAATAAACTTACTTTAAATTTAGCATAATATTTATAAGTACCTACCAAATTACTTAAGTAATTTTGTGTTAGGATTTTACGTAGTCCAAAATCTAATAGTCCAAGAGCTACAGTTCATTATTTTACTTTAGCTATATAATATCACCCTTAATTTTAAGGTATTCCAATAAAATTAATCTTGATTTTGATAGCATTTATAAAGGTACGATAGATAAGGTTCACACGAACAAAAGTCTCTTTTTGTAGTTAAGTACGGACAACAGCAAATTTAGGTTAACACTGGTATCTTATGCAGTTGACATTAGGGCTAGTTTGCAACAAAAGTGTGTGTAACCTAAGACGCTGGTACATTCGTACTATATATTTTTTTATAAAAAAATAAATTAATAGGTATAAAATTCTATATTTATTGAAATTATTTATAATAAACTAAAATTTTTAAATAATAAAAATTTTAAAACGGCGGTGCGCCCGCGCAACATACTCACCGCTCTAACCGGGCTGAGGCTGAGCTATGATTTATGACCCAAACTGCACGGAGAAAATAATTCTACTATACAATTTTATTCGGTTAAGTGTGATGTACAGTCGACAGCACATCAGGTTATCCACTTTTGTTGCAAACTAGCCCTTATTACAACTGCATAAGATACCGCAGTGTTTACCTTGACGTGCTGTTGTCCGTACATACATGTGTGTTTGGTTTGTACTTTCATTTCTCCGAATTCAGTAATTTTGTACCAAATTATTAAATTAGACAGAGTAAACACTTATTTTAATATTAAACGAACGCTGACACTATCAATAACTTTCTCCGATAGAACACAGTCAAGAAATGTGCTAGGTCCTCTAGACTATTTATTTTATTTGAGTAGCGCGTTGTGTACCTACGAGTATGTTCGTGCCACGCGCCGCTCGCAACCCTGACACATTCAAGGCCGCGAAACAGGGAAAGTGTGACGTGTTAGAAAGAGACAGGTATAGATAGGTAGATGAAACAACCTTGAATTAAAATCGTGCGAAGTGAATTGCACTTCATTGCGTTGCAGCGAAAGTTGTTTTTGCTTTATCATTCTTAGCACAGTGATCCTTCTGTAGGTACGTAGTACTATTATATTTTCTGTGCTTAAAGTATCGCAAAAAAAGCAGTTGCGCGGGACAAGCGTTCCGTAGGGAGCCGACTAAATTAATCTAACAGGTATGTATAAGGAAAATATTTCAACGCAAAACACATAAAATATTTTAATGTAAGTGAGAAGCAACCAACCATACTTAGCGCAAGCTCGCGTTGTAAGTACTTAAGCTGCTAGTATTATTTTGATGTGGAGTTATTTCAAAACTGTGATAGCTTCTAAGATATTTATTGAAATCAAATGATGTGAACTTTGTTCAAAATGAAATGCTCGTGATGATGAATGTATTTATTTTGATAAGAATCAATACCCGTGTGTATAAAACACCTTCAAAAATAATGTTCAAATAAAAAAAGTAAAATATTTTAACGCAAAACATACGCAGTTTTATTGTAACTAAGAAGAAGCCAGCAACCATAGCAATTTTCGCAACGTTTTCGCAACATTTTTCATTAATGCTGTGGTCTTGTGAGTCGTATCTTTATGTTATATAGCTTAAAGCCTTCCTCGATAAATGGACTATCCAACATGAAAATATTTTTTCAAATCGGGCCAGTAATTTCTGAGATTAGCGCGTTCAAACAAACAAATAAACAAACAAACTCTTCAGCTTTATAATATTAGTATAGAATAGATTTCATGAAGATAGAAGCGGAAATAGACAGTGATTACGCCCCGCCTGAAGTATCGTGTGGGCCGAGAAGAGGCGCATTCAAACAAACCGTCCATAATATAAAGGAAAGAAAGGAAGATGACGGTGACACGAGACCAAAAGGAAAGAAGTGTCTGAATGCGATGAAGATCACTGGTTGTATGAGTGCTAGCGGTTTAAGAACGCCACTCTTGAAGACAGATGGAAGATGGCGAAGAAAGCAAGAGTTTGCTTCAAGTATCTACGCCTCAAGCATGCGAGAAACACCTGCAAGAGTTTGGCGTGCAAGAAATGTTTGAGATAGCACCACATCACTCTCCATTCCGACGGATCTCCAGCGAAGGATAATTGCAACACCCTCTATGAAGAAGAGAAAGTAGAGGAAGTAATCACATCGGTGAATACGACGAACGGTGGAAAGGCTTATTTGAAGATGGTTCAAGTAGGCTTGTATGGTCCGAAAGGGAAAGCCCGTGTTTTAGCCCTACTGGATGAAGGGTCCACCGTTTCACGGCTTGACTCATCGTCGCCAGAAAGATTGGGGCAGACTGTAAAAAGGAGTCCATCACCATCGAGACACTCGGAGGGAAAGGAATAAGGAAGAGTGACTCTCAAAGGAAGAAACCTAGTGCAGGTTAAGTGCATTGGTGGAGGAGTCTTACGAAGACCTACACGCCGAGTCATAGTCCTGGTACCTGCTGCATCGTTGCAACCAAATAGTGGATTGTTTCGCACTGCGGGGGAGACTGTTAGCGACGTGCAATAATTATAGGCGCTAGAAATATCTCAAATACGGTGCGGACTGCCTCAGACTAAAACAATTAAGGTTAACAAAATGTTTGCACAAAGGCATTGAAAACATTAACACGTGTCGCGGAATCTTCTAGAGAAAGGTCAGTGCCGGACCTCGCACAGAAACTACTCGAGCGCAGAACAGAAAGCTGATATGCTTGGATCCTTCCAGTAAAACGCGTGTTGGGCCTCTCATGAAGAAAGTACTCGATCGCAGACGCTTGTGCGAGCAAACATGATTTTTTTTTCCTATTCTGAAATGGTCTATTGTCTGAGGCACACCGGAAAATGAATCTTGCGCTCTAGGCCATAAGTTCGAGTTTCGATTATCGAGATTACTGGCAGAGTAGACCCAAAATGACCCTTTCGACGAAAACTACCTGCGAGTTCCCGAAGGACGGCGGGTCACTGAAAGTTCGAGAAAATGGGTGGAGTTTTTTTTAGCCCCAAGTTTTCAGTATAAATACCGATCGCCTGGCCGCAAAAATCAGTCATTTGTTTAGTTTTCTGTTTAGTTACAGTTCTCTGTTAAGTTGAGTTCTCTGTTTGGTTATAGTTCTCTGGTTTTAAGTTAGTTACTGTTTTCAAGTGTTAGTGTTCAAAGTGCTTAAACAGTGTCCTAATGAATTCTAGTGGTGATTGTGAATGTTAAACTAGATAAAGTGGTTCTAATAAGAAGATTTTTGTGTGTGAACTTTTTGTGATTTTGTAAGTAATAAATCTGCAAGTTTGTCCGTGAAGACTTGTTTCATTCATCGACTGCAACCGAGACTACCTCCGAAGTGCAAGACGACAGGCGGCTTCCTACCCGTCCAGCATTCTTATAAGAAAGCATACAGTCCACTTTACCCAGTAGGGCCGAGTTGGACCGACCACCGCCCCTACGAGCCCTCAGTCAGTTTGGGGGCTGATCGAGCTGTCCCCAACACTTATAATTTTTAAGAGTCTCCAAGGGCTCGGTACTTGGTCCAATCTTATATACCTTACATACCGCTGACCTACTTGAGTCAGAGGATGTGGTGATTGCGATGTATGCAGATGACACTGCAGGCCTCTCCTGCAATTAAGATCTAAATATTGCATCCTCAAAGCTACAGGGATGCATAGACAAAATCAAGATATTTGAGAAAATTATATATAATGGTTAGTTTTATTTTTTAATAAAAACAGTATTTTAAACAAAAATCAGTTTGGGTTTCAAAAAGGGAAAAACATTTCGTCGGCTATATTCTAAATCCTAAAGCATATTTGGACAGATATTGACCAGAAAGAACTTGTATTGGACTTTTTATAGACCTTTCAAAGGCTTTTGACTGTGTAAAGCATGATATACTTCTAAGACAGCTTGAACAAATAGGAATACGTGGAAATGCTCTAAAACTTAAGGAGTCTTATCTCACAGATAGAACTCAAGCAACGGTATTAGATGTTTACGACAAAAGAACAAAATCTATTATCAGAGTTCAGTCCGAATTTCAAAACACATGTATTGGCGTCCCACAAGGTAGCGTATTAGGACCTCTTCTATTTTTAGTATATGTCAATGAGCTCCCGTTAGTTGTTGAACACTTATGTGTTATGTTTGCTGATGATGCTACAATTTTTATATCTCAAAATAAACAAAATGAATATATCTTGGTTGATGAAGTTTACAAAACACTAAATAGAATAATTAAATGGCTTGGATCAATTAATTTAAAAGTAAATCTAGAAAAGACTAAAATAATTGAGTTTAGAAATTATAAAAAGAATCAGGGGATTCTTTTGGTAATGGTATGGACCATTAGATGTAAATATTGATGATAAGCATGTTGAAACTGTATCGGATATAAGGTTTTTAGGTGTTAACATAGATACTAATTTAAATTGGAAGTCACACATCGATAAGATAAATAAAAAATATCTTGTTATTGTTACGCTTTGACAATTGTGAGCAGGGTGGCTTCGATTGATGTTGCAAAAAATTTTTATTATGGTTATGTGTACCTACCCACTTCTGACATATGGCATAATATTTTGGGGAAATTCTGTCAATGTCCAGAGTACATTTATATTGCAAAAGAAATGCCTTCGAATAATGTTTAATATGGATAAATAAGAGACTTTGAGTAATGTATTTAGACAATTTAAATTCCTGACTTTGACATGTATTTATGTATTATAAATCTGTGTTTTTTTTAAAAAAAATAAGGATCACTTTTGTATGAGAAGTGCAATAAGACAGAATGTCCGGTCTCAGTATGCTCATAATGTGTGTATTTTGAAGTCCTCAAGCTATATCGGCAAAAAGAGCACTGTAATTAACAGGAATACGGGTTTTTTATAATCATTTACCACTTGGCATTAAATCCCTGGAAAATTCTTTTTTCAAGAGAAAACTAAAAGAATGGTTACTTCTAAAATATTTTTATACACTGGACGAATATTTTAATAATTCATAAATTATTCTAATAATTAATATTATTTTATTAATTCTTAGTTCATAAATTGACTATTCGATACATTTATTCCTTCTGACTAAAATTATGTTATTATTTTATCAATTTAGACTGCATTTTTATTATTATTGTATGCCCGAAATAGGTAAACTGTTGAAACATTATCTTATTTTTAACAACTACTGTACACAGTTTTGAGACAATAAATGATTATCTTATCTTATCTTATCAGTCTGTGGCTGAAAAAGTGGAGAATCTGTGAAACTCAACGATGCTATCCTATCACAAAACACAACAGTCAAATACCTAGGCATCCACCTAGACAGAAGACTAACCTGGCGTGACCATAAAAAGAGGCTAAAAAGGAACAAATAAAAAGCTTTTTTTTTAAAGATAAAGAATTTTTATTTGTCAGACATGAGTAGTTTTTCATGCAGATGATATTAATTAATTGTTGGTTCTACATGTCTTGCCTTCAGCGTACAAATATTAAAAGTTAAGTTGTTTCATGGCCAATTACATAAATGTTATTTTATAGTCATAATAATATAATAGAAATGTCAATTACACAGTCAATGTAATAGTGCATGTCAAAAAAAATTGCAATAAAGAATTATGTGTAGAAGTACTTGTATATCAATTAATGATATCATGAAATTATACATTAAATTCAAAAGGTATGTCAATATTACATTACATTGCATATTAATAATAAAGAAATCAAATACATTATATTATATTATTCGGTATTATTCACCTCTGGATTTATAATTTATCATTTTCGTTAAAAAGTCAATAAGGGTGTAATAGCATTTTTGTTTTAACATTAAAGTCAATTTTTAACCGACTTCAAAAAAGGAGGAGGTTATCAATTCGACTGTATGTTTTTTTTTATCATTTTTTTTTGTATGTATGTTACCTCATATCTCAGTCGTTTGTCGACCGAATCGAAAAATTTTTTCACCTACTTAGAGGGTATACCTTCTAGTTGGTCCCATTTTTTTCCATTTTGGGATCTGATGATGGATTCTTGGTGTATTCGAGGGAAACCCTAAAATTTTAAAGGCACGTATAGTGTTTCTTTACTAGAATCTTAATGTTGACGTGTTGTTACGTCTGATAGTCAACATTTTGTGGGGATGAGCTGATGGTGGAACTCCTTAACGCCTAGGAGTTCAGTAATTATAATGACGAAACTTATGATAGGTAATTTGTAGCTTCGTAGAAAATAGAATCATAAGGTGCAACTCCCCCCCCTCTTATGTAATCACTAAAAATAAAGAAATAAAATAAACTTTAAAAGTCTTAAATAAACTCTTCACCATTGAAAGGAAAGGAATCCGTTTTAGGCAAAGAATTTCTTTTTGGAGTCGGTGCTGTGATAGTTGATGCTTGATGGTCAAAGTGATGGCACCGACTCCAAAAAGAAATTTTAGTGCATTTTGGTTTTGAAGTCGGTTTTTATTGCTTAAATAGATTTGTGTTCTAAATTTTCAATTCCATTGGGAGTTTATTAAAAAAATTTTTTAGGTGCCATAGCCAGAACGCTTTTTGAATATTAATGAAGTGTGAGCTTCACGTAAACACAGCCTATCCCTATCTATATCTCAGATTACGAGTATTAACGCTTCCTTTCTGTTTAAATAATCCCGGATTAGTTTTAACGAAAACGGACACTTCTAAAATAAATGATGAGGCGACGGTCAATATTCCATATTTAATAAAGAAGGGACGACAACTATCAGTGGACTTTAAGCTAAACATTGCTCTTATACACTTTTTTTTTAGAAAAAAAAACTCTGTTGACATCTGTCGAGTTGCCCCAGAAAATAATACCAAATCTTAAAGCTGATGAGACTAATCCGTGATAAGCAATCAATACGGCTTCTATGTTAACTATTTGAGCAAGTTTGTATAATGCAAACGCTAATTTGGATAATTTAAGACTTAATTGCTCTATGTGTGTTTTCCACGTGAGAGCCCTATCAATATGGACTCCAAGAAATTTTGTAGTAGCTGCCTCCTCAATTGTACCCTGGTATTGAATATTTAGTTTTGGCGCAGCAATGGGTTGACTAAAGTGCATTATTTTTGTTTTAACGAGATTAACCATCAAGTTGTTATTATTCAGCCAGGAGATTATGTCACAGAGAGTACTGTTAATGTCTTTTTCATATTCATAAATATTTTCTCTACATTCCATTACTACTGTACTATCATCAGCAAAAAGTGTTATGGGGTGATTAATGGCTTTAGGCAAATCATTTATGTAAATGAGAAAGAGTAATGGGCCTAATATGCTTCCCTGAGGCACTCCAAATTTAAGAGTTCTGTCATGTGATGTGTAGATTAATTCTTGTTTTGTTTTAATATCAATTTTGGATATCTGTACATATTGCCGTCTTTTTTCTAGATAAGATTTATTAAGATCATTGAGTATGCCTCGTATTCCATATGCATCGAGTTTGTCTAGTAGGATTTGGTGGTCGACGCAGTCAAATGCTTGTGTCATATCCTTAGAGATATTCCATAAGCTCAGAGATATGTACTGGCTAGTAGGCAGACAATCAATACTCAGTCTTAAAAACAAAGTCCTGATTTACAAAGCCATCATAAAACCAGTATGGACTTACGGTATTTCATTCGAATGTAGAAATTCTCCAACTCTTTCAGAATAAAGTATTGAAGAATCGAATCGAAATCGAAACACAGAAGTGCATGAATACCAAGAAAAACCTACTGTTAAGGAAGAAATAAAAAGGTCGGGCTCTGAAAGCCCTTTAAACAGAGACTTAAAAGACACATCCAGGTGCTAAGCTCATGGACACGAGTGACTGCATAGCTCGGCTGAAAAGAAAGCGACTAGCTTCTGTATGATGAAGCACACATCAAACAATACTCTTGTTATGATAAAAATACCAGCTGACATATCATTGGACGTGCACTCGCAACAGTCATCTTACAAAGATTAGCAAATCTGATTAATGCCAAAAAGGGCTGATTGCAGATAGAAAGATATATGAATAAAAAAAGGTTCTCCAGGGGACCTGGCTTATGCTGAGTAAGACTCCTTTTGGGTATAGGTACTAGTAGTATTATATTTATCTGGGGTATAGGCGTCACACATATACACACACATTCATTGGCCTGGTATGGTGTACGGTATAACACATGGACATTTTTTTATGATTCTTATACAAAAAATAAAAAACAAGGACACTTGACTTATTTAGAAAAAAATGTAAACACGATGTAGCTAGATCTTTACAAATACTTTTAACTATGTCTAAATTCATATTTAATCTCTTCAGTGAACAATCTATTGAATTAAGAGTCCCGGGTGTTATTATCTCCCGCTATCTATGGAAAGGAGTACCTCAAGGCTCCGTCCTCAGTCCCCTCCTGTATGATATATACACAAGAGACCTGGAAAACTCAATATCATCCAAGTGTTCAATACTGCAGTACGCAGATGACGTTTTAGTTTCCTCCGTCAATGAATCGATTGAAGTGGCTACCGATGAACTGGAAGAATCATTATATGGGCTTAGCAACTGGTTGAATGAGCATAACCTTTCATTATTGACCTCGAAGAGCACTTTTGTATTTTTTTCGAGAAAAAGATCAATTCCAAATGTTAATATAACAGTCAACGACTCTGTAATTCCCGTCGCTGAACAAATTGTACTTTTAGGTAAAAAAATTGAAATTAAATGTAATGGGTTACGACATGTTAATTATATATTAGATAAATGTGAGAAAAACCTTAACATCATGTGAGCTCTTGCACGTGTCTGTGGGGAGCACACCCAACTTCACTTAGATTGGTTTATAATGCATTGACCCATAGTCTTTTAGACTATGGGTCTTTTACGATGGGAATAGCAAACAAAGATGCACTTAAAAAGTTAGATCTCTTTCAGTATAAAAGCATCTGAATTATTTTGGGAGCAGTGCGTAGCACTCCAAAGAATGATTTACAAGTGGAATGTGCAGATCCTCCACTTAATTTCAGACGGCAAAACCTTTCGGATAGGTTCTTGTTTAAAATTAGTCAGTTTGGTAAACACTCTTTGTTTGAAAAGTTAAAATTACTTAACGACCTTATAAGTAATAACAATCTCTTCTGGCGTAATAAATCAATTCCATACCTGATGAATAGTTATTAAAAAATCTTGAACTAGACTGCCAAACAGAAAAAAATCCATGCCATCCACTATTATTTTTTGACTTTAAAGTAATAACTTTTGAACCAGATATTTTACTTTCACTAGGTATTTATAATGATACATCATCATTATCATCATTATCAGCCAAAGAACGTCCACTGCTCAACATAGGCCTCCCCCACGGCTTTCCACAGTGACCGATCACTAGCGGTCTGTTATGCGATTCACTAAGAACGCTTTGTGCCCGCGCTTGAGGCTGTGCTCACAGATGTCACCGCCGCAGCATCGATGGCGGTGATTAAGGCTGTTTTATCGGTATTCTCTAAGCGATATTGGCTCGTTGTCGATCTCTTGGCTGTGTGATTGCTTGACTGTGCGCAAGGCTGTGCTAGTGTGGTGACGTGTGTATGTTTTGGATAATCGAACATTCTCGACTAGCGGGTTTTGCCTATTTATTAATAAGAAAATATATAAAAAGAATGCTTCCAATTGTATTATACTGAAAAGTGTTGATATTAATGTATATTTCTTAAAATACAGGGATATGTAGTGTGGAATATAAAGGCAGTACGGTATGGTCTTTGCAACTATGAATTAAAAAAAGTTAATGTCATTCTCTTGCAGCTTGGAGTTGATTTGCTCACAACAAAAAAATATCCAAGAAATAAATGATTGACATGTGTTTGACCCTCTTGAGTTTTTTACAAATGCATCGCATTCCGGGTTATAAGCTGCAAATAGTTAAGTGTGTTGGAATGTGTATAAATAGAACAGATGGTAAGTAGTATACCAAACGAAGCTTATTTTCTAACATTCATTGGTGATGATAGTTATTAACCTTGAATCTTTTTGCCCTCCAGTGACTCTTGCGTGATGCAGGATGCAAGTTGATTTGGATCATGGAGATGAGCTACGATTTGCCTATTGTAAACTTACTGCTATGGATTCGATATGGATGGTGAGATAATAGAGGTTAACGAAATGTTTTAATGCCATTGAAGAATGTTGTGTTGTTGATGAGCTTGCCAATGGTCGGTCGCAGGAAATGCTTACTCAAGTCCACCATTATGATGTGATAGTGTTAATAATGTAGTGAATTGGTCTTGTTATGTAGGTTATGTGTATAACAAATAAAGCAAAATTATTTACACAATAACGTTATTTTTATTTTCACTCGTGATTTTGATTTATAGGTTCTGAAGGAATTATATATTTTTTTATGTGCTGTTAGTTTATTAGTTCAAGGAATTATTTATAGTACCTGCCAACTTAAATATTGTTTAAATATGTAAAATTTAATAAACATTAATAAGTTAATTAATTTTAATTGTAGAACATAAGTCAAAATTTAAAATAAAATACTCTTTATTGTGACATCAAAAGCTGCTCTTAAGGTTTCTAATGATTCTGTACACACTGTTCCTTGCCATTTTATGCTGGCACTCTGCTTGATTTCCAGGCTTAGGGTTGCTAGGGGATTGTTATGAAATAAAACCAATACTTAAGTGCATTGTTTATCAGCTGAAATAAAATAATGTTTATTATTTCCAATACCCAACATTCAATTGTGTAAACTTAAATGATGTTTATGGTATTTATATTACCTTACACTCTATATTTGCGATATATACACTGTATTTACAGATAAGTGACAAAGATTGTAATATATTATGATATCCCCATTATTTATTAGATACTTACATTCGGTTTTGGAAACATAACCTTTCCTGCAGTAATTTGTAACCTCACGAAATTTTGAAATGCCGTAAAATTTTACATTTATGATCGCAAACGCAAAGAATTTATATGCAGACACATATTTTATCCAATTAGGCCTGTAATTAACAATTAACAGCCTCGATAACAGCAACAAAATACTAGCTTTTCGTTTGACATTAAAAATCGTAGGCGTTTGTCGAAGATGTCGTCGGAACTGTAGGCTGTTTAACATAAAGAATACCAAATTCATAGAAACAATGTCAAACTTGTGATTCCTAATCGCGCCGTTCACAGCCGTGCGGCGCTAGTTTTGAACAGCGTTGAAAAGTAAATTAGCGAATACCAAACACGCGTTCTCCACTGTGACAGAAGCTGCAATCAAGGTTTTTAGGATGTTTGCGCTTAGAGAATAGCACTGCTGCATAGAGTTTGATCCTGCGAATTTTACAAGGTCGTCTGTCCATCTTGTCGGTGGACGTCCTACGCTGCGTCTTTAGTCGAAGGGTCTCCAATCTAGAACTTTCCTGCCCCAACGGTCATCAGTTATTTGCGCTATATGCCCTGCCCATTGCCACTTGAGCTTACTGATTCTCAAGGCTATGTCCGTTACCTTAGTTCTTATACGTATCTCCTCACAAGATATACATATATAAAGATACACATAATCCTAATCTCAAACTTAAGAAATTCGTTCAGGAACATGCTCGCGATTATGAAATTTTCTTCACAGATGCATCCAAAGCTACGTCAGAGGGCCCGTTTTCTCTTAATTCAAGTAATAATGTCGGAGCAGCATTTTAGGACATTCATCTGGACATTTTTAATTATTTAAATATCCCAGTGTATCCTCAAATTTTAGTGGCGAAGGTTTGGCTATCTTGAAATGTATAAATTTCAAAGGTAATCTTAAAACTTCTTATTCGATAATATTCACAGACTCTTTGAGTTTCTCACAATCTCTCCTCACAAATCATTTTAACAACAACTCATATAGTTCTCTCTCATTATTAATAAAAAGCAAATTATTGGAATGCCACGAGAACAAACTGTTAGTAAAATTGGTATGGATTCCAGGTCACTCGGGTATTCAGGGCAATGAATTGGTTGATGATCTTGCTAAGTTGGCTGCAAGACAAGGAAAAGATAACTTTAACACTGTTTACTGTCAATGCGCGTCGTGCCTTTCTCATACAAGACTGGAACCAAGATTGGCAGAATTCTAGTCAGTCCAAAGGCAAGTGTTCCGACAAATTACCGACTTAATGAAACACTATTCGAAGGTATTAAAGAACTAACTACACTTAAAAAATTCAACAACATTATGGACAAGTAAGATCGCTTGTATAGCGCGAGTTAAGTGACAGTCAGCGCCATCTGTTGGTGGAATGTAAAATCTCGCCGACATCCCGCCCGCCAAGGACTCCGTTCTTCTTCATGGTAACAGGATCAGCTTGGATACAGGCCGCTTCAGGGTCGATCCTCTGCACTTCAAGCTTACTACCCTGACTTGATCATCGGGCCCAGGATGAAGCTGTGTTATACGTCCCAACAACCATTTGGCTGGAGGGAGGTCTGTCTCCTTTATTACAACCAAGTCGCCCACCTTTGGTGCATCCACCTTTATGTGCCATTTGTGCCGTTGTTGTAAGGTATTCAAATATTCTTTAGACCATCTTGTCCAAAATATTTTTGTCATGCGTTGGGTTAGCTTCCAACGTTGGAGAGGACTTATGCTATCGATAGCGTTGTTAGGTTCTGGGATCACAATTAAAGGTTCTCCCACTAAAAAGTGACTTGGAGTTAATGGAGTTGTGTCATTTGGATCATCGCTGAGACTGCTTATTGGACGTGAGTTTAGAACCGCTTCAATTTGACAAAGGACTGTAGTAAACTCTTCAAAGGTAAGCGTCGAGTTGCCAATTGTCTTCATCAGATGTGCTTTAACCGACTTCACGCCCGACTCCTACAAGCCTCCAAAATTCGGTGATTTTGGAGGAATAAAGTGCCATGAAGTTCCATCATTTACAAGCATTTCTGCTATTTCTTTCAATACATTCGTCATACTTTGATTAAGCATCCTTGAAAGTTCATTTGCTGCACCAACAAAGTTCAAGCCATTGTCACTCCATATTTCAGCGCAGTGACCTCTACGTGACACGAATCAGCGAAAGGCTGCAATGAATCCAGCTGTGGTAAGGTCACTTACAGCTTCTAAGTGTATAGCCTTTGTTTTCATACATACAAACAATGAGGTGTATCCTTTGTAAGATTTTTGTCCCCTACCCTTTGACACTCTCATCTGTATAGGTCCAGCAAAATCTACACCACAATACTCAAAAGCTCTTCCAGGGTTTACTCTTACGCTCGGAAGTTCACCCATAATTGGTTGTTGCGTTCTTGCATTGTATCTTGTGCATGTAACGCATTTACTAAGGTATTTTTTCACTGACTGTTTTAAGCCTATAATCCAATATTTGCTTTTTAGGTAGTTAATTATAAGAGCAGTTCCTCCGTGCATTACTCTTTCATGTGCATCCTCAATAAACAAATCTCCCAGGTGAGTATTTTTTGGAATAATTATTGGGTGTTTATAATCATGTGATATATTAGCTGATTGTAATCTGCCACCAACTCGTAACAAACCCATTTTATCTATGTATGGTGTAAGTGTAATTAATTTACTACTTCTTTTAACCTTTCCTTTTGTTTTCAGGTCTTCAAGTTCTTCGGCAAATTCAGTTGCTTGAGTAATTTTAATACATGCGTCGAGAGTTGTTCTCATTTCTTCCGCAGTAAGGTAAGTAGACATTTTATTTCTATTTTCTTTTAGGTTTAGGAATCGTCTGCAATAGGTGAGTACTCGTATCATTTTCTTGAAACTTGAGAATCTACTTATTATGGATTTTTCCATATTGTTATAAAATACCTTTGCATGTTGTTTTCTTTCTTCCAATGTTGTTTCAGGAACCTGTATTTTGTTGGTATGTATGTTAGGGTTTCTCATCCAATGAGGTCCGTTCCACCAAAGTTCAGCGGTTTGCAGTTCTGAGGGTTCTATCCCCCGAGAAGCAATATCGGCTGGGTTTTCTGCTGAAGCTACGTGATTCCATCTATCATTATCCAGTCTTGTTTGTATTTCGGTTATTCGGTTAGCTACAAATGTTTGCCATTTTATAGGTTGTGATTGAATCCAAGCTAAAACAATTGTTGAATCGGTGTAGGCGTATATTTGATTACTAGGTATTTTTAATTTCGTTGATGTTTCAGCCAGTAATTTTGCCAATAAAACGGCGGCGCATAGTTCCAACCGTGCTATTGAGATTTGTTTTAATGGTGCTACTTTTGTTTTACTTTCCAGAATTGTGACATAGACTTCATCTCCTTGTATCACCCTTACGTAGAGTACTGCAGCGTATGCTGCTGTCGACGCGTCTGCGAAGCCAACCAGTTCAATCTTGTCATTATCAGGGTGAGTATGTATCCATCTATTTATTTTCAAATTTTGTAGTGTTAGTAGTTGTTGCCTAAAAATCTGCCACTCTTCCAGAAGGTCCGATGGTATTTCTTCATCCCAATCAGCGCTGCATAGCCATAGTTTCTGTATAATCACCTTTGCTTTGATAATAACTGGAGCCAGCCATCCAAAGGGATCAAATAAGCGAGCTACATCTGATAGCACTCTTCTTTTTGTAATTGGTTTGACAGGTTCAGGCAAGTTGACAGATATTTTGAATTGGTCATCATTCCTGTCCCATGCAACTCCCAATATTTTTATGATTTTGTCTAATTTTATCTCGAATGGTTGTGTGTTTTCCTTGTTTTGCTGTATTATTTGTAACAAATTATCTGAATTACTAGACCATTTCTGTAGTATGAAACCAGCGCTTTCTAATAGCTTATTGACTTGTTTATAGATTTCTATAGCCTGTTCTTTTGTGTTGGCACCTGTCAACCCTTTGCGGAGGCGTCAAATACCACTATCAATTTTGTGGTATCTTTATCTTCTCGAATCACAGCATGGTGAGGTAAGAATATAAGATTTGTATCGTCTTCATTTGTCAAAGCCATGTGACCTAATTCTTTATATTCTTTTATTACTTTAGTGTATTCTTCTTTCATTTTTCTGCGCTTACACTTCACTACGCATGACTCACTTTACTCGTAAGGCCAAGATCACATAAACAAGCTCATTTTTTTCACCTGTCATCAGATCATCCATATAAAATGCCGTTTTAACAATTTCAGCAGCCTCAGGATATTTATCACTTTCGTCTTCAGCTGCCTTCATTAAAGTTCTAACCGCAAGGTACGGCGCGCATGCAGTTCCAAATGTGACAGTAAGTAATCTATAGACTCTACAGGTTTCATTAGGGTTGTCTCTCCATATAATACATTGGTAGTAGGTATCTTTATCCTGCACTAAAATTTGTCTATACATTTTTGTTATATCAATTATCAATGCTATTTTATGTTGTCGCCATTTAGTTATCAAAGTGCGTAAATCATCTTGTATTACAGGTCCAGTTAGTATTGTATCGTTTAGTGATAGTCCCTTGGAACCCTTTGCGGAGGCGTCAAATACCACTATCAATTTTGTGGTATCTTTATCTTCTCGAATCACAGCATGGTGAGGTAAGAATATAAGATTTGTATCGTCTTCATTTGTCAAAGCCATGTGACCTAATTCTTCATATTCTTTTATTACTTTAGTGTATTCTTCTTTCATTTTGGGTTCTGTTCTTATTGTAAAAATCTTGAAATTGCAATTTCTTTTGTATTCCCACATTTGTCTACAGGGGTCTCTATGTTTTCTTTGAAAGGTAAGTTTACTTTATATCTTCCTGATTCTGTCCGCGTTGTAGTTTTGTTGTAGATGTCTTCACATCGTTGCTCATCTTTACTTAACTTTCTCTCACAAGTAAGTACTTCATTTTCTACTTCCCAGAATTTTCTTAAAAGATCATTCCCACATACGCATACATGCATGCTAATTATTTTGTTTTGTTTTACAGGTTTTGTGTTGCTAGTATCACCAGAAAGAATCCAGCCCAGTTGTGTTTTCTGTGCAATAATACCAGACGGACTCTTGATCAATCCAACTTCTATGATTTTACTGTAGACTTCGGCGCCTAACAGCAGATGAACCTGGTTTGGTGTATTATACTTCGGATCTGCCAGCGTCATGTGCTCCAGCTCAGGCCAGTTAGAAATTGAAATTGTTTGTTGTGGTAAATATGTTGTAATTGATTTTAAAATATAAGCTTTTACTGGAATAGTGAAGGTTGTATTATGTCTCGACTGCAATTGTACTTCAACCATGTATTTGGTGTGAAGCTGTTTGCCTTCACTCAATCCTGAAACCACGCCGTTGATTCTTATCTTTTTCAAACCCAATGTCTGAACGATATCTTCGGTGACGAACGAGGCTTGTGAACCTTGGTCAATGAGAGCACGATAGACGTGTTTTTGACCCTGACGCGAAGTCACATCTACCAATGCGGTGGCTAATAGTATTTGACCAGGCTGATGTACGAAATGTAATTCTATGTTTTGACTTGAGTCTTTATGACAATTTTCCTTTACAGATTCATCCCTTTTCTCCGGGTGCAGCAACGAGTGGTGTTTTTTATGGCAAACTCGGCACGACGTCTTCCTCATACCCCAGATAATGTAATACTACTTGTACAGATACCTCATCCCATACAAGAAAACGGTTCCGCCGAAACGGGCGATAGTACCGGGCGATGGAGAAGACTACAATACGGACTAGATGGAGCTACTGGAGTAGACTGGACTCGCCGATATAAAAGCACATCGGTTGCTCGCAATACAGTCCATGTTTTTACTTCCTCAATAGATGGCGCTAAACTCACTGCAGTCCACGTCTTAACTTCATCAATAGATGGCGCTAAATTTATTTTCGTGTGCGACCAGTAGATTTCAGCTTCGGCTGTCGATACGATTGCATCCAGATTTGGGTAGGTACCTACACAAATAAATAAAAAATGTGATCACTCGCATAAGGTAATTTATTTTTTTAAAGATGTTATTGTATTTATCCCTCAAGCGTATTTGAACGATACACAATAGAAATTCCATTGTTATGCGGTCTCATGCGACCGCTTGGGCGTTGAAGCAGAAACCCTATTTGTTGTTTGTTTTCTTATAATACAGAGTCTAACAAAACTAGTTTTATAGAGTTTTTTCAAAGTTATGTTTCCTAACATACTAATTCACTTCTATATAAGGAAACCTGCTATACTTCTACCTATATACCTATACACACATACGAACCAAAGGTATCTGCTCTGTAAGTCAAATATTCATGCTTTCTACTCTAGTCATCTCAGTCACCCGTACCAGGATAACATGGGAGCAAGCAAGATGGCTTTAGCCGAAATAACGTGCAACGTCTTACAGAGTAGGCCCCCAGTTTTGTCTACCTACTCATTAGACACTTATGAATGAAAGAAACTTTCAAACAAGCTCTGTAAATTAAATGAATAATCTGGGGGTTTACGGAGTTAGTGGCAGATTTGCATACTTACTTTATAGTTGCAGTCTTTCCTTTTTACTCCTACTACTAAAAATAATAACAGACACAACCTTATCAATAATGTTAATTAACGTTGCCTAACTAAAATAAATAATCAGCCAGGCAAGAAATTGTAAGAAAAAGGCGTTGTAGTGTTTACCTACCTAAACAGTTAACTGATTCTATTATGCAAAAAATTAAGTCTCCTACCTACCTAAACCTCAAAAGAGACATAAGCAAATGATTCCTTTGATATAAGCAGGCTAAGGATATAGATAAGCATAAAGAAAATACGACATTGATGCAACAATTTATTTTGAAACGTAAAATACTCGTAGATAATGTTGTTATTAATAAACAATTATTTTAGCCCTCTAAAACAAAAATTATTCCATGGCGTCTTAGCTAATTCATAAAAAAGTTACCTATTTACGGGAATGTTAGTTAAGGATTAACGGTAGGTAATATAACACTAAATGTCTAAGGTTTCGATATATATCATCACGTATCACTTGTTACACGATTTAGAATGTTTTTATAACTTCTGCGTAAAACTGGTACAATTCTACGTAATCACGCACTTAACAAAATCACAGTCATCTTCTCTTCATAAACAATGCCATGTCCTTCACGTAGGTAGGTATAAACAATGTCATGTTCTTCACGTAGGTAGATAGGTAAGGCATGAAGAGGTGATAGGTGGGGCGCCGCGCCAGCCAGGGCACCGGGCCCACCCTGAACCACGACGGCCGAACCCGAAGGAAGAATACACGGAGGCCAAGATGTCCTTGCTGTAGAGGAACACCCGCCAGACCTCTCAAGTCCACCCGTCTAGCCGCTTCAGGAAGACTGTTGTTGTTTACTGTTCAGGCCGTTCTTGACTACTTGCAATAAGTGAATATCGAATTCAGTCGACGTCCTTTACATGGCAAAATGATTTTGCGACAGATGGATGCAATAAAAATCACACGCGCGCGTGTGGACGGCGAAAGAAGAACGCCGCCACCCGCCCAGACAAAGGATACCGCTCCTTTGTTTGCGTCTGCCGCGGCGCGGCGAACCGACATATGACGGCTGGCTTTGTTGGTGTGCGTGCGCATTTGACAGTGTCGTATAGTAAACAGGTGCAAATAGTGTGTTTTTTACACATTTAAAAGTGCTACTTTTTTGATCTCTGAAACTAGCCTGATTTTTTTTCTCAAATTTGGTGAGCGCAATCTGTATGATGTATATATACCGCACGTTGGCGGTCGATCATTGGTTTTGTTAGACCCTGTCTGTATAAAAGTCCTGTGTAATAATAATATGTAATAAATCATTAACCCCAACAAAAAAGATTTAGATTTTTCAAAGTGATCGCAATCTTTTTTGATGTGTGAATTATGTATCTTACTTAGGTAAAAGAGAGATAGATGAAGAATGAAGAGTAGGTACCTACCTACCTGGATTTTCGATTCTTTCTGATTCTGCAAGGAATGGGATAATAAGCTCTGAGCCATACTGCCATAATTAATAAGCATATCTGGCGTTAAGCATTTGTACATAGATATATATTCATTTATATCAATACGTTTGTACCTAGTAACATTTTGAATTTATTTGCCAGCAGTTAAGCCAGAATCAAAAATACGCGCTCGTAAAAGATCCCGTATCTTTGACAGGATGTAATTTCGTTCGTATCAATAAATCCTTAATGTCTAAAGAATGTTTTACATTACCTACATACTACGAATATAGTTTATCAAGAGCATGAAAGTATTTTAATTAGCTGCAAGCGGTACCGGCTTCCCCGAAATACTAAATAATAAGAAGACCGTTTTAGTACTAGTAGTATTATATTATCTGGGGTTTTAGTGAAATTAAACCTTGCGCTCATAAAAAAAGGTCAAAAATTGCGAAAAATACTCAAGTATTTTTCTTGCTAATGCGTTTTTGCGCCTTATGCGTATCGAATATATGGATGCATTTTCTATTAAATACTTTCAACTCAGTAGGCACTATAGAGCCGGAGGCCCTATTTTTGAAATACTCGCGACAAGATGGCGTATGACATTCACTGATTATACTCCAATAATTGTGGAATGAAACCCAGTTGAAATCCATTCAGAAGGGATTTGAATAAATATATCTAAATTGTGAGTACCTATTCACGTCCTTATTCACGGTATTTTCGTTAATTATTTGTTCGTTTTCGAACGCAAATCACACGCCATATCCAAGCGAGAGATTCAAAAATAGACGCACAGGAACTCTATTTTTGAATCACTCGCTTCAAGATGGCGAGTGATTTTCGTCCCTTTTTCTCCCGAAATCCGTATTGGTCGTCTCCTAATGCGTTTCGTTTTCTATGGTGAGTTTAAAAAAAGCCATAGAAAAAAATTCGTTGTCGAACGAAAATCACTCGCCATTTCGAAGCGAGTGATTCAAAAATAGGGCTCCTGGGCGCCGATAAGAAACTCAAAGGCTCAAACGAAAAGTATTTCCTTAAAGTAGGTATTTCGTTTTGTACATTGTCTTCTATATGCAGCAAAATTGGTAGGTATTTACCTCCTAACCAGGAGGCCGATTCTCGCGACAATCGAACTTTTTTCGTGTGTTTATTTACCGAAAAAATCTAGTAAAATATCTACACGTAAAAAAACTATCACACGAACAAAATCTAAGTAGGGTAAACATACCGGTTATCGGCCGTTTAAGCGACTTGTTGACTTCAGAGTTGATTTCTGTCATAATGCTGAACCTCAAGACTTTTGGACCTACAATAGTCTAATTTCATAATACCTAACGTTAATAGACGTAGCAGTGATACATAATTTTGACGTGACAACGTCTTAAATTAGGTTGCGGCTGGGAGTCACTTATGAAAAAGTGTAACGCTCGGTAACGTTACGATGAGTCACCGAACGAGAAAGAGGCCCGCCGAATGCCTTGCGTCTCTCTCCCACTCAACTATGATCGGTCTGCCGCGCGCGCAGCACTGAGAGCGAGTGAGAGGCACGCGTCAGAACGAGAGAGACAGACATAAAAAGTCGTTGTCACGTAAAACTTTCGCCCGTATACCGACTTTACAGGCAACCAATTTTAAAAAAAAAAACTATTTGTAAATATAGCAAATATACCGGTTATCGGCCTTTTTACTCAGTTATCGTCCACCAATGCACTGGTTATCGGCCACCTAATGCACGGTAGGAAAATTAGTGTTATTCAATAGCACATAGGGCTCATACTAGAATGAAAGTAAAACAAATAAGAAATAAGAAAAAAACAGAAGAAAACTCTAACAGTGGCTAGTGGGTCTGGATCTAAAACTTGCAGTTCCCGTTCCACTATTCGAAAATTCTATAGAAGGTTTGATTTGATGATTTGATTTTCTGTCAATGTAATAAAAAAAATGTCACGCCTTTTAATAAATACGGCCGGAAATAGGTTTTGTGAAGACTAGCTATCGGCCGTCACACTTTTGGTATTTTTAAAGGTCATATCTTTGGAACTATCAGGTAAACGGGCGGCCGGAATCTAGTTTTCTCTTTACAAAATTAAAGCTGTTTACTATTATAATCGGATCTCTGTTTGTAAATATAAGGTTTCCGCAATATTAGCAAAGAAAAATGACGTAAGTAAACTGGTTTCCCGACCACCCGGTCGGAAAGAGGATTTTTAAACTAAACGATAACTTATTGTCCGACCATTAAAAATACTACATATTATTAAAAGTTTGGTCAGTTTGGGCACTTTAATATTGAATTAACACATGCTTCATACACATAAACCAATTCATTCACATAGGTGAATGAATTAGTTTATGTGTTCGTACAATAGTAACACTCAAAAACTCACCTTTGAAAATCAACCCACCTGCTATTTTTTTGGCTAAATTTGCCACGCCTCCAGACACCAAATTTTGAAATGGCGCGTGAGGGCTCAGATTGCAAATTTCCAGGTTAAGCCGTTGGATTATGAACCGTGAACATCGTCCGAGTCGAATGACGTGAAATTGGAAAGAAGCTGCCTATACACTGTTTATTATTCAAAATAATGTGCGAAGTGGCCGAAAAGGGGTAGTGGCCGGTGAACCGATATGTTTACTTTGATACCTGGTTTTGAGCCCTGGTGCTGATTTATGGACGTACTTTTAAAATAAAAATAAATAAATAAAATAAAATCCATTTATTTCAGACGATGTCCATAAAGTATAAAATTATATCAAAACACGAAATAATTATAAATTTTGAAAATAATTATAGTAAATTGCAATTAAATTAAAATTAGTCGAATCAAATACAAATACTAAAAATATGTCAATTACAAAATAAATTAAATTATAATTAATAAAGTTATTCATTGTTCTATTATAATTATTATTATTTAATTTAAATATCGGCCACTCTCTGGAGCACCAAGCACACTTGTATGTACTTTCGTCCAGTGCTGCAGAAGAGGGCAGTCTGGCTTCTGACTGAGGACATTCAGGATGGTGTTAGGGCTCCCGCGCGCACGGATCATCAGCGAGGCGAGTTTGCAATCAGTTCAATACTTATTTACATTTTTAGTACTTTAACTTACTGGCGCTACAAATTTATCGATTACTACAAAATACAATGTTACAATACAATTAATGACACTGTGCGTACCCAGCCTGACCTTGATATATAACTTGTCTTAACATTGCTTCACTTTCCTCCTCCAACGATATTGTTCGTAGTTGAGTTACAGAATTTTTAGTGTTTTTTTCGTTCTTCCTTTTTATGTGGATTAAGATTTATGATTATATTATGATATGATGATTTGTATTACAAACACATAAAAATGAAGAAAAAAAACACTAAAAACAATAGACGTTAATCTATTCTATGCTTAAATCGTAAGATATTACTGCTACGATGCATTTTGTTAGTCTACAATTTAACGCATAAGCGCTAGTTAGTATACTATAAATTATTAATTGAAACCAGTTATGCGTATTTATCTAATAAAATTTAAAAACCGTATAGGGTTCTGTTGAGTCTTGACACCCGCGCAAAATACCTATAGAGTGACCATGATCAAAGCAATGAGTAAGAATTATAGTCACTTCAGAATCAACAAAAAAACTTATAATTGTGAAAAGCATGCCGTGATTTAACAAAATCACTTACCTATACATAAATAAACGTTTTATCAAATAAAAGAAAAACATTTTGGAAAAGTGGAACATTAACTTGTAATTTTTTTCACACCAAGCTGTCTCAAGGTAGATTAATTTTATGACTGCTGCCAAATATGTGGCGTTTTCAAATTAGGCGTTTTTTACCATATTTGATGAATATTTCTTATTTGACGTTGGTAAAATCGGCTTTAAGTAAAAAAAATAATAATTAACATCGTCGAGTTTGAACACATCGCGAAAATTATGGGATGAATAGACGTCAATTTTTTCACACAAGTGTGGAAAATCGGGATAACCTCTTTTCCTTGCCTACCACAGGTGCCTTTACAAGTCGTATTTACAAAATTATGTTTGCGACAAAACATAAACAAAAATAGGGTAACTCGTACCTTTTCTGGCATCCGGCAGTTCATGGCCACCTGGCAACAATTCTCTAATGTTTAGGTTTAACCAACGAAATACTATTGTGATTGATATTATAAATAGTGATAATAAAAGTAATTAAAAATAATTAATTACTTAGCAACCGTGGTCGAGAAATCGCCTACTACGCAGCGGGTTGCGGGTTCGATCCCCGCATAATGTTACGGGTGTTTTCTATGTATATCATGTATGTATTTACAAACAAAAAAGTATTTAAGTATTACATCCGTTGTCTGGCACCCATAACACAAGCTTTGAGTAGCTTACTTTGGGACTAGATGGTGATGTGTGGGAATGTCCAAAGGATATTTATTAGCAACCGGCCGTTAGCCGTTTAAGATATCGTTTTTGAATTTTCGGAAAATGGTGTTGATCACTGAATGTCATCACACACATCAATGGTTTTATTTGTAACTTTACTGCATGTTAACAGAAATTAAATGATTATTATACTAATGCTTTAGAATTATACTACTTCATTTTGTTTGATAATTCATACAAAACAGAATTGTTTGGGGTGGCTAACAACTGCAATGGAATTGTCATTTTCTAATTATAGTTAAGTATTTTAATATTTTGAGGTCCCTGGCCTAGGAGCCAATGAATTAAAATATTTCGATTGTAGGTTGAATAACTATGTTAGCTGTTAAAAAAGATTTAAATAAATTATGAAATTAATTGAATCATCAAAAGCATCATTTTTAAATAAAATTACAATAAAATTTAATAAATATTAAATATTATAACTTCAAAAAAAAAATAGTATATTGACTGCGCATGAATCATGTCACAATGGTTCTGGTAACTTCAGTCAACTCGCTGTGCGAATGCCGACGGTAGGCACTCTATTGCGACTGGCCCTCACCCTGCGCACCAGGGATTTGCACCGCTTGCGCATTATTGCATAGAATCCACTCGGGCCGCAGCGAAAATCGCGTCGCGTATCGCTATCGTGCGCTACAGAAGCAGGGCCGTCCCAACAGCGGCCTGAAAGAATGGTTGTACTGGATATGTAGGGCATTGTACTGTTTCTGTGTATAGCACACCCACAGACCGCTGGTGTAAAAGGACGTACAACACTCTCTAAACAGAGAGATTTTGATGACTTTTGAACAACGAGCAACTCTCCGGGAAATCATATTAGCACGCATAGACAAAGCCTACGCTTTCTCACTCTATGAATGCATCGCATTTCAGGTCCGAGGTAGCAAAATGCCCAGGGTATTTGAATTTATTGACTCTTTTTAAGGGGTAGTCTTTTAGTTTGTTTCGAGGAAAAATATTTAGGCATCTACCTCGGGCCTGAGAGACCATGCATTCACTTTTCCTTTCATAATAAAAAGGGAAGTATGCTCTATTATATTCTTAAACACATTTGTAATTAAATTAATCTTGTTTAATACACTTATAAAAGAGCTTCTGTGCACTAAACTAGTAACTCACAAGCACGCGGTTTTGAGTAATATCATCATTTTTAATAGCCCCAGGATGGACACTGTACATAAACCCCCTCCATGAAACCTTTAAACGGTGGTATTCATGTATGGTGATCCTTTAATCTATACAAAGTCGTATGCTTGTAGACATCTTCACTTGACTTTTGATGCTCCAATGTAGATTTTTCCTGCCCCAACGGCCATCATCATTTGCGCTATGGGCCTTGCCTATTGCCACTTCAGCTCACTGTTTCGTAGGTTTATGTTAGTTACATACTTTTGCTTTACGCATCTCTTCATTTCGAGATCGAAGAAAAATACTGAGAATATCCCATAGCTCGACTTAGCTCTTTTATGAAGCCCATAGTTGGAAATTATGTGTTGCATCCGTTTGAAGTTCCTATTTTACGTTGAGGATTAAAAATCCAAATAATTACCGCTTAATACGCAATTCAAGAGTTCAGTTTCCAATAGATACTGGAGTAAGTATTATATGAGTGTTCGACAATATTTTCTTCTTGTCCCTGTACATTTCAATATCTGTTGAGGTGAGAGGCTCGGTCAACGTTAACAGCACAATATCAAGATTATCCAGCATCTTTAATACATTGACTAATTCATCGGATATCAATCAGTGTGTGTGATAATTCAGCCACCGTCATGATACATGTTAATTTTTCCCCAATGCGAATCTTATGTAGGAGAGGCAACCTAATTTTTCTTGCCAAGTTTTTTTTACAAATACACATATCCACTTATTTAAAATTTTAAGAAAACACATTATTTGTCAGGTGCAAGATTTAACCCAGCCTATTGCACTTTATTAGGTGTGCGTAGTAAAAAAAGCTAAATATAAATATTAAAATAAATTCCAAAGTCGATTTTAATTATATTGAGGTTTGTCAGCATTCGTTCATGGTCTAATTGTTTAAACTGCCTCGGTAGCGCAGCGGTTAGAAGGTCGCACTTTAAAGTGACGGCTGCACCAGAGGTCCACAGGTTTGCGCACACACTTGTGCACTATAATATGTCCCGCGCAGTCTGTTCGTTTTTTGATTATAGTTTAAAGTCTCCATTGTTAGGATACATTTATTTATGTATAAAATAGTTATAGTACAAAATTCGGTTGCAAGTCAGCACGGCCAAAAACTGGTCATAAATAAAACAAAATCAGATTTAATATCCAGAAAATCATTTTTTGAGTAATTAATACTTATCAAATAATATGAGCAATGCAGACAAGAGATATTTTTGAATTATTCAAAGTCCTTAAACGGCAAGCAAGAACCTACTCGAACAACCAAAATTTTGCACACGGTCTTAGCGTTGGTTGCCTATCAATATGTGTACCTAATAATGTGACTAAATCTCCTAACATCGTGTTTAGTCTCTATCGTTAAGGAGTTAGAATTTAATTCTGGCCATACAATGAGTTTTCTATTTATTTGTACTACTATAACTAATATTATAAAGCTGAAATCTAGTTTGTTTGAACGCGCTTATCTCAGAAACTACTGAACCGATAAAAAAAATGTGTCGGATATATTATTAATCGACGAAGGTTTTGGGCTATAAAAAATCACGCTGCAAAAGATATATCCTTTCCTTTCCTTTATATCCTTTGGACATTCCCACACATCGCCATCTAGCCCCAAAGTAAGCTACTCAAAGCTTGTGTTATGAGTGCCAGACAACGGATATAATACTTAAATACTTTTTGTTTGTACATACATACATGATATACATAGAAAACACCCAGACCAATACAAACAGACATGTTCATGCACACAAATGTATTGTGCGGGGATCGAACCCGCACCCGCTGCGTCGTAGGCGATTTCTCGACCACTACACCAGACGGGTCGTCATTATATCCTTATCTCACTAACTCGGTGATGAAGCGAACGATCTTTACGTAACTTTATATCGAGAGATCAAAATGAGCCGTTATATCAGAGAGAGCCGAATGACTAAAGAGCTACTTACGATGATGCGAATGATATACTAATCACAAAAGAAACTAAAAAAACGTCAACAAACATTCAACCAGCCAATATTTATAGAACCGCACGCAATGCAAATTGAACTTTATTTTGTTAACACTACGAGAACATACAGATTCTACCGTTTTACCGAGCCACGGTTCGGTCATAATACCTACGCACACTGCGAACGTATCTTCCCTTCTCTTTCTTTCGCTCTAGAAATGCAATGAAGCCGTCTTTCTTTATCACCGGCTTCGACTCAGTTAGTATATCTGAAAATTCAACTTTATTTCTCGGATATAGAGATTTATTTGAAACACAAGTGAGCTACGGATATATGAGCCGTTTGGGTTAGAGAGGTTTTTTATCTTTCTCTCGCGAGATACACAAGTCTACTTGAAATTACCGTCTGGCATCACTGGTCAAATGAAACGCATTCATAAAAATGCGCCATCTATACTAGTTTGTTGTCAACTTTCCACCATGCCACATAGTTTTGTCGTATGCCGACAGAGGGTTAGAGGGTAGTAAAAGCATGCTTCTATGCTTTTTACACTATTTTTGCCAATTATGGAAAAAAACAATGGTATTGAGTTTTCTTCTCTTTTAAACAACTGAAAATGTTTATTAACATATTTTTCGGGTATTATCTTCACGTATCTTAGGATTTTAGTCTATCTAATAAACAGTAATTGCGCTAGCTATACACGTGTCGCCATCTATTGAGAAATTTTAAAGGCTATGTAACTTATGTACCGAATGAGACCCCGTGCTCATACATTTGTTAGATGAATGATTTGGTATCAAACAATTAAAACGTAAATTATTATCTTGAACGAAGCTATGTCTCTCTTTGTATTGTTGTTTAGCAAATTGTTTACACTGATAAATGTAGTGGTTTTCTTTGCAGAATGCGCAAGAGATATTTGTAGGTTCTATTGAGGTGTGAAAGGCCTTGGTTCTCGTTGGTTTAGTGGTGTTTTCAATCATTTGTATAGACCTAAATCTAGTTTCTAAAAGTCTTTTAAAGTGTCAAAGGAAGGAAACTCATCTTTTTCTGAAGCAATATGCTGTTCCCACAAACGATGGCTTTCTGTATCTAATTTAGAAACTGTTATATAAATCATGATCGCATCCCACGACTTAACTTAGCCTAAACAGACTTAGCTTAAACATTCAACAGTCGTATCCAGTAGGTATTTAATCTGATAAGCGGACTCGGTTGATATATTTTTGATACTAAAAAGTTTCTTGAAAATGCTGTTTGAAATATATCTTTTATTATTGTATCTATTTTTCAGTATTTCCCACGCTTCATTATAATTTTGACTTGTGTAACTGTTATTGTACGCAGCAGCTGTTCTGATTCACCAGACAAACTTGATTTTAAATAGTGGAGCTTCTGAACGTCATCTATTGATTGATTTGTATGTATGATGGAATTGAATAAGTCGTGAAATGATGGCCACTCGGTGTATTTTCCAGAGAATTGTGGTATATTAATTGTCGGCAATTTTAACTCGGGCGTTGTTTTTTTGTTTTCAGGTAAGGCGGTAGTAGGCGCAACGGGTGAGAATTCGGATATTTTGTTTTCAAATCGCTCTTGTAATTGATGTTAATTTCCTCACAGGTCTCATATAAATCATCGTTAAAATAACTTAAGGCGCTTCTTGATTCTTTAGGTGTCTCTTGCACAAGGTATTCATGGGTACTTTTAAAAGAACTCCATTTCAACTCCAGTATTTCTAAACGCGTCTGCAAGTATGCTAAATTGATTCTAGCCTTTGGAGATTTCCCGTAGTTTACTTGAGCTTTCGTCTTGCTCTAATTTCGTCTAGTCTTTCATTTTGTAGGTTTAACGATTTATTTATTTGTTCCATTTTTGGTTATGAAAATATTTTGATATAAATTTCGATCAAAGTTCAACTAATATTTACTTTCACTGGTATATATTTAAAGTTCAAATATGGTTTTAAACTATTTCAAGTGTTTTAGTAAATAATTAGAGTTAAAGTAAATTTCACTTGCAAATTTACTAAGTCCTGTGTCCATACAAAATTAATCGGAATTTTTCTAAGTGTTTATTTCACTTGCAATATTTCTAAGTCAAATGTTCATACGATTTCACTCCGAAATTGTTCTATGTGTTTACACTCTCGAAAGATATTACAAGTCCCTAGCACTATTCTATTACTCACGGTTTACCAAGGTCCAACAATCCATCCACAACACTGAAATCCGTAATTTTGTCACTACACGACACTTCACTTGTAAACCGCACTATGTCCTATTGCCGTTAAAACTTCCTACTACGCACTCACCTATCTGGCTCGAAGGACCACTCTGTTCCGACAAATTGCCGACTTAATGAAACACTATTCGAAGGTATGATTCTGTATTAAAGAACTAACTACACTTAAAAAATTCAACAACATTATGGACAAGTAAGATCGCTTGTATAGCGCGAGTTAAGTGACAGTCAGCGCCATCTGTTGGTGAAATGTAAAATCTCGCCGACAGCAAGTTTTACCATAATTTTCAACCTTCTGTAGCACTACAACCCTGGTTTTCAAAAACCTACTTAGAAAAGCGAGTATATTCGACCATATCTCGATTAAGTCTCGGCCATTGTAGTTCTCCCTCTCATTTAGCAAAACTACATGTTAATGACTCTTTTATCTGTGAATGTGGCTTGGAAGAAGGAAATATTAAACACATACTTTTTAACTGTCCTCCTTACAGCTCCTTACAATTCCACGACATTTTAGTCAAAAACAAAGCTCCTCTCCCATACAACCTTTCATCTATCCTACTTCTTTCAAATAAAAAATATGTTTATTCCCTTATTATATTTATTAACTATCATAAACTAAAACTCTAATTTGACTTAGGGCTGATTTTTCAATAGTCAGATAAGAAATATTCGTCGAACAAAATACAATACGGCTAATTTGAAAACGTCACCCAATTGTCAGCAATCATACGTATCTGTCATTTTTAAAAATCTGTCGCTTCATAATTTATCAGTCTGATAAGTTTCATCTGACCATTGAAAAATCGGCCCATAGTCTGTTTTTGATGGCGTCAGTGTCTCAATGCCTCAGTCATGCGCAGATACACCGTTGTGGGCACTGTGGGCATGCCCACAATCCTAATCACAGTTTATAAAGTGCATGGTAGAAAGACACTGTTTTTCATTTTACTACAATAGGAAGCGTTTGTCGTGAACCTTATTTTAGCGCGCTCGCTTCGCTCGTGCTTCAAATTTTATCATCTTCTTGGTTTTACAAGCAATGTTTGCACGTTAAAGTAAAGCCTACTTTATGTGATGTTGCGTTGAAAATATATGAAACTTTCGTGCCTTCATGGTTTTTTGTTACTTTGAACTTTGAACATAAAACAATGACAACCCGTCTGGTGTAGTGGTCGAGAAATCGCCTACTACGCAGCGGGTGCGGGTTCGATCCCCGCACAATACAAACATTTATGTGCATGAACATGTCTGTTTGTATTGGTCTGGGTGTTTTCTATGTATATCATGTATGTATTTACAAAAAAAAAAATATTTACCTAAGTATTATATCCGTTGTCTGGCACCCATAACACAAGCTTTGAGTAGCTTACTTTGGGGCTAGATGGCGATGTGTGGGAATGTCTAAAGGCTATTTATTTATTTATTAAAAAAAAAAAGAACAAAACATGGCGTGCCCACAACCTTTTTGGAGCGCTGGATCCGCGCCTGGCCTCAGTGCGCCTTTAAAACTGCAGAAACAACTAACTTAATAAATAAAAACAGTCCGAATATCATATTTTCGTTAAGTAAATTGTATTTAATGATGCCTATCATTCATGATTGAAGTAATTTCAATAAAATTAGTGAGTTTTGTTTCTTAACCAACCCACGAACCAACATGGTCGATATTCTAAGACAGTGCCATACATGGTGTAGTTTGGTACTACATATATTTTTTAATGATTATTTAACGACCGTCATAGTGTGGTGGTTTACGTTCCAGACTACAAAGATAAGCAGTCGCGGGTTCGAATCCCGCCCGCACGACCCTAACACATATGTCTATGGGCATGTATATACATATTAATATGTCTTTGTTATATAACTATAAAGTACACCTTCAATTTCTTTAAAGTAACAGCGTAGACGCTCACGGATCTAAAGGTCACCGGCGCTCGCGTTAACAAAAGTATAACAAAAAACTGTTGCTTAACACATCAGTGAGGGATGATCCTCACGATTGTAGAAAAAAAAATGTACGCTATCTATTAGCATGTTATTTGAAGGAATCATCCTGTTTACATGATGCCAGATGACTAATGACTATGGCGTATGTAATAAATATTTCTTTATTTATTTAAATAAGGACTGTAAATATTTTCATTAATTTATGTAAAAAAATATACATGTGGTCACGTGATCGTGAATGCCTAGCAGTGAACGTGACTCTGATATTGGCGCCATGACATTTTAAGCATTCACGTGATACATTCAAATTGCATTCATTAGATAATTATTCAATATTTTAAATGTTAAATAGTTTGAAAATAAAATGTTTTTGTTGATTAATATACTACCGAGCTAAAGTGTCTCACACTCAATTTAAAAAATTAGGCCAATGAGTCTATTGTAATTGTACCTACATTCTTAAAAAATATATTAAGAAAGCTACTCAGTTAAGACTCTGTTCCGAAACTAATATCTGATGTGATGGTGTCAATCCATTGACATCCATTAATCAGACGGTGCCATATTTGTATAGGTACTCTTTTAGTTCGCGAGGCGTCATCTTCTTCTAAATACAATATCATTGTCCGCCACCTAACCTAATCCTACACGTAAATCCTCAAACAAAAACATGAAAATGGCAAAAGTCATCCTCGGTCATGACTTACTAATCTGTGGAACGGCGTGGGTTGCCAGACGGAGTTTTGCGCGGGAAACGAAAAGGGAAGGACGGACCATATTTCTTCATTTTAGAAATTGTTATTTTCGAGTCAATTATTGTGATTGTGCGGTGGAATTGTCATGATAATTCGTGCTTTTGAAGAAAACAATGAAGTTAAAGTGAGAATTATGGTGAAGCGAGCTCTAATCGCGTCGTTTTACCCGGATCGCTGTTCCTGCGCTTAGCTTCCTTGTTGAACATTGGAATGCGGACCACCTCGCATTTCAATGAGTTAGGTTAAGATAGGTTAGGCTAGTTTAGTGTTGGTTTTAGTTTTAAGTGTTAAAATACTGAAAATTCACTAAAGTATTGTCTGTATGGCCTAGAGCCGAAGACGGTAAACATGTATAAAAAAATAAAAATAAATGGGTTGCCAGACTAAAAAAGAAGAAGACACTTGACACTGACAGTAGTGTTATGTCAGAAATCCTTCCTTCAGTGCTTCCATCTGTATTGGTTTCTTTTCATCGTTGACATTATAGTGTTAGGACGGTCTCTTCGTGAAAATGTCGTGAGTAATCCTAAAATGTCTATGTAATCCTTTGTAATAAATTAGATTTTATTTTAAAATCCCTTCGCATCAACTATCATCTATTATGTTATATAATTAATTTATCACCTCACCGTGTGATTTTCCAGGTCGAAGGTTTCGCGTGACACGCTCTACGAGTGTGTGAATGCCGTCCTCCAGTCATCTAAGGATAAGAAGCGTAACTTCTTGGAGACTGTAGAAATACAGATCGGTCTGAAGAACTATGACCCTCAGAAGGACAAGCGTTTCTCTGGCACCGTCAAGTATGTTTACCTGGAAAGCGCATATTTGTAGATTTATGTTTGTAATTTGGGATTCTACAAACATGTGTCTGGACAGGGAGTCAGTCTGACTGACGGGACTCGACCCAGAGTCTCTAAAGAATGGGTAGGTAAGCTTCGGCCTACCGTCTTAGCATAACAAAGTGAAACCTCTTTCGGTAAGACATAGCTCCAAGTCTTCTATATAGATTGTGTAGTGTTGAAATGATGTTTAAAATTGCATGTATTATCTGTTGATATTGATGACAACTTTATCTCTGATTGTCCTATAGACTGTAAGTATCAGTGTGTAGCATTTAGATTTGAGTGTTAATTCAGTTGTATTATTCCAGGCTCAAGTACATCCCTAGACCTAAGATGCAGGTGTGCATTCTTGGAGACCAGCAGCACTGTGACGAGGCCAAACAGTTGAATGTACCTTGCATGGATGCGGAAGCTTTGAAGAAGCTAAACAAGAACAAGAAACTTGTCAAGAAGTTGGCCAAGAAGTATGTGTCCTGTCTAAAGTTTTCTGTACAACAAATTCTGTGCCAAGCCATTTCTGTAGTTTAGTGTCTTACTTTTATAAAACAATTTGGTCAAGTATATAAATTGAATCCTTGGTTCTATTAATTATTGTCTCTAAAAAAACTTATTTAGATGATTTAAATGTTTTATTTTTTTCTTATTGCAGGTATGATGCATTCTTAGCCTCGGAATCCCTAATCAAACAAATCCCCCGTCTCCTGGGTCCTGGTCTGAACAAGGCTGGCAAGTTCCCTGGTCTGCTCTCCCACCAGGAATCTATGACTCAGAAGATTGATGAAGTCAAAGCAACTATCAAGTTCCAGATGAAGAAGGTATTATTCTATTTATTTACACACAGAAGGAGAATCCTACCTTCTACATAAATTACAAATGCAAATGTTTGTTAAGATGTATGTATGATTGTTACTCGTTGTTGTGTAAAGAACAGCTCTACTATTCTAATAAGTGTTATGATGAAGAATTGACACATGAATAAATTATTATGTGAGATCTTCTCAACTTGCTGGAACTTAACAAAAGGTTATATCTACCTTACTATACAGGATGTAAAAGTTTGAGTGAAGTAATATTCAAGGTAGTGGTTTAGAATACAGAAAAAAAAACAGGTTTTTTTCTATTTTTTTCTTGTATTCTATACTCGATTGACAACCACCCTCAATATAGCTCATACATTTTTTACACCCTTGCACCATTACCTTACTTCATACATATAGCAAGGGATTTAAATGAATTCTCAACCTTTTTTCATTCAACTTTTCCTTTGATTCTAGGTACTCTGTCTGTCTGTCGCTGTAGGACATGTGGACATGACCCCTGATGAGCTCGCCCAAAATGTGCACTTGTCAATCAACTTCCTCGTTTCCCTGCTCAAGAAGCACTGGCAGAATGTACGGTCACTCCACATGAAGTCCACCATGGGCCCACCCCAGAGATTGTACTAGACAAGAATAAATTTGACTTCTAACACTTACCATCTTTCATTTATACCATAGTATGTACTGTTTCTATGTATACAGGGTGACTTGTAAATCGACGTACCTATTCCTCTTGGTATGTATGTGATAATACATCTAATTCCCATCAACATAAACTCGAATGTCCCAATACCTAAGTGTCAAAATAAATATTTATCTACCGACAAAATTAGAAATTGAAAAAGAAACCACTTTATATTTGTAAATGTTTAACATTCGTGCCAGTTTTAGGGTTCCGTAGCCGAATGGCAAAAAACAACCCTTATAGTTTCGTCAAGTCTGTCTGTCTGTCCGTCCGTACCTATGTCAGAGCCACTTTATTTTGTTTCTATATGAGCTTGTTTTTTAACATATTCTACCACAGACACCACCGAAGAATAATTCAAATAAAACTTCATATAGTATGAAGTATCCGACAGGTAGCACTAACCATTACACTAGGTAGCACAACAATTAATCAACACATTGTTAAATATACCTTAAGAATAGGTAGCCACAAAATTGAAAGAAGTCCTTTTTACGAAAATAATGCCTTTTTTGTTTTTTATGGATATGCATAAACAAAGCATATGAATTGGTAGAAATTCATTTTCTGAAGTATAATATTATTATATTTCATATTCCTTGGTTATTTATATTTGCCACATGCCACACGTTAAACATAGGGGCGTTTAAGGTGAGATAAATACAAGACATGTTCAATATTACACAAATACCATTATAGATATTTTTTAACACAAGGCAATTATTATATATTTAAAATAAAACTGGCGTGCCGTATCCTAAATGCAATGCAGCATTAGACCGAAACTGCACTACAATTATCTAATTCGAGTTATTGGAAATATGAACCATGTTTACTTTCCTACTATTTATTCTGTGATTTAAGAATAAACTACATCAAGTAAATATTTTCTTTAACCATCAGTTCCACCCAATTACATTCATCCACTCCACAACAATCTTCCCCAGAAAGCCACTAAGTTACTAAGGAACGATTCCTTGGAAACGTTGCTCCTAAATTAAAATAGATTATTATTATATGAATTTTATCGTTTGATGTTTATAGTATTCGATAAACTGTGTTTGATAAATTTTCAAAGGACATTTTATCTTAATATTCACCAGTTACTAAGGTATGGTGGAACAATTGTAGAATTCAAATTAAACAGGTCTAGGGGCACGATAGTCCGGCCTGCCTCCTTGTTAAAAAAAATATATTTAATTTTCAAAATGATTTTTTTAAAGGACTTTCCCTCCACTCTTACGCCAGAGGACGTCATGTGAATGTGATACAACCATTCATTAAAATTTGAATCAATTAATTTTTGTAAACCAAATAATTCTTGTTTTTTTTATGAACCATATACAAGAATAGAATAGTTAGGTAGATACGGGATTGCTACCATGTACCTTATTATTTATGAGTTTCCGGAGTTATTGTAACTCCGTGATCATGGCGCTTGCAACAGTGCCGAAATATCGGAAACTCATAAATAATAAAGTACATGTTAGCAATCCCGTATCTAACTATTCTAATGTTAGTGACCATGAAAGTTTAAAACATTATATTGTATGAAACCAGTCCCATTGGGAACTCGATATGACAAAGGTACTTGTATACGATATCCGTTCATTTTTCGATTTCTTGTCCAAGTAGGTACCCTAATTCTGAATCATAATCAGATTTTTATTGACACTACTCATAATATTGAACAATTCAATATTTGTCAAACTTAAATATATACAGGGTGTCCCAGAACTCAACGTCAAACCGAAACGGGGTGACAGGATTGATCGTAAGCATCATGACAAAAATCAGAAAAAAAATCTATCCCATGCAGTTTGAAAATTATGGGCATTTTAAGAAAAACCTAGAAATTTAGTCAAACTGTAACAATTTTTCGGTTATTATGGTTATTTTTTTTTATTTTTGTTCATTTATACTTTGGAATCATAACCCTAAATAGCATTTCAGAATGACAGTCAAAAATAATGACACAGTTGCCCCAAGTTTCCTAGAAATAATACTGATTTGTTAAACTATGAATTTAAAATTTTCACAATTTGTCGATTTTGGAAGGCCCCTCCTTTAAAAAAAATGTTTTTAAAGGAGTTTTTTTTAATATTTACCGATTACCGATTTTTCCTAACCAATTTTACTCTGTTAGAATAATTTTTGATTCGCACAAACTCATGACAGGGTCTTAATTTTACGGCAAAATGATGACAGAGATGGATACTGGACATGTTGGCCATGAGTGAGCGAGACAGATAGTGATACAACTTTTACAAAAGTAAGTAAGTTTCATTCGCACTCGTTTAAACGACGCATCTCCGTCTCACTGCGTGGCGTCACTATCTGTCTCGCTCACTCATGGCCAACATGTCCAGTATCCATCTCTGTCATCATTTTGCCGTAAAATTAAGACCCTGTCATGAGTTTGTGCGAATCAAAAATTATTTTAACAGAGTAAAATTGGTTAGGAAAAATCGGGTAACATGAGGTTTTTATTTTTTACTCGTTTTTTTTAGTATGAAACTAACAAGTATTGTACCATTTTAGATTCCTGATTAAATGCGCCAACTTTTAATGGCACTTGCCAAGGCACTCTAGTACATTTTTTTTAAAGGAGGGCCTTCCAAAGTCGACAAATTGTGAAAATTTTAAATTCATAGTTTAACAAATCAGTATTATTTCTAGGAAACTTGGGGCAACTGTGTCATTATTTTTGACTGTCATTCTGAAATGCTATTTAGGGTTATGATTCCAAAGTATAAATGAACAAAAATAAAAAAAAATAACCATAATAACCGAAAAATTGTTACAGTTTGACTAAATTTCTAGGTTTTTCTTAAAATGCCCATAATTTTCAAACTGCATGGGATAGATTTTTTTTCTGATTTTTGTCATGATGCTTACGATCAATCCTGTCACCCCGTTTCGGTTTGACGTTGAGTTCTGGGACACCCTGTATATTATATAGTTAAATAAATAAAAAACTCATAGTAACTAACTCGAAAGATAGGATTGATATTTATTGTAATCCTTAAAGGTAATCCAGACATTTATCCAGGCAATAAAATTGTGAGTAAATTTACAACGATAAATCTGACCATGTGCCGACTATCGAATACTCGGCAAACATTCCTGGTCGATTAGTCGAATCTATACTAATATAATAAAGCTGAAGAGTTTGTTTGTTTGAACGCGCTAATCTCAAAAATTACTGGCACGATTTGAAAAATTATTTTAACGTTGGATAGTCCATTTATCGAGGAAGGCTTTAGGCTATATAACATAAAGATACGACTCATAAGACCACAGCAGAAATGAAAAATGTTGCGAAAACGGGAGAAAGATATTCCTTTCGAGAGCTTCCGCTGCATACGCTGCGGAAACCGCTTAAGTTACACAAAAATCATGTACGACAAGATTGTTCAGCATTAAGAGTTCTATAATAAAGTCCGCGACAGCATAAGTCTATCTTTTATGGTTGACTTACTACAACCTTTTTTATGTTAATAAATTTGTAAAAAAATAATGCATTATTTTTAGAGGTGTATTATACACACAGGTATTTATTCTTATCAAAATAAATACATTCATCATCACGAGCATTTCATTTAGAACCAAGTTGCCCTTTATATCATTTGATTTCAATAAATATCTTAGGAGCTATCACAGTTTTAACATAACTCCGCACCAAAATAACGTTCGCAGCTTAAGTACAACGTGCGCTTGCGCTAATCTATACTAATATTATAAAGCTGAAGAGTTTGTTTGTTTGTTTGAACGCGCTAATCTCAGAAACTACTGGCCCGATTTAAAAAAATATTTTTATGTTGGATAGTCCATTTATCGAGGAAGGCTTTAAGCTATATAACATAAAGATACGACTCACAAGACCACAGCAGCAATGAAAAATGTTGCGAAAACGGGATAAAGACGACCCGTCTGGTGTAGTGGTCGAGAAATCGCCTACTACGCAGCGGGTGCGGGTTCGATCCCCGCACAATACAAACATTTGTGTGCATGAACATGTCTGTTTGTATTGGTCTGGGTGTTTTCTATGTATATCATGTAGGTATGTATTTACAAAAAAAAAGTATTTAAGTATTATATCCGTTGTCTGGCACCCATAACACAAGCTTTGAGTAGCTTACTTTGGGGCTTGATGGCGATGTGTGGAAATGTCCAAAGGATATTTATATTTATATACCTTTTGAGAGCTTCCGCTGCGTACGCTGCGGAAACCGCTAAAGTTACACAAAAATCATGTATGACAGGATTGTTCAGCGTTAAGAGTTCTAAAATAAAGTCTGAGACAGCATAAGTCTATCTTTTATGGTTGACTCACTACAACCTTTTTCATGTTAATAAATTTGTAAAAAAATAAGGCATCATTTTGAGAGGTGTATTATACACACCGGTATTTATTCTAATCAAAATAAATACATTCATCATCACGAGCATTTCATTTAGAACAAAGTTGCCATTTATATCATTTGATTCCAATAAATATCTTAGGAGCTATCACAGTTTTAACATAACTCCGCACCAAAATAATGTTCGCAGCTTAAGTACAACGTGCGCTTGCGCTAATTATATTTTAAAGCTGAAGAGTTTGTTGGTTTGAACGCGCTTATTTCAGGAACTGCAGAACCGATTTCAAAAAATATTTCTGTGTTAGATAGATAGCTTATTTATTGAGAAAGGCTTTAGGATATAAAACATCACGCTGCGACGGGAGGGGAGGGAGCAAACTAAGTCAAAACGCGCGGACGAGGTCGCGGGGGACCGCTAGTCTATACTAATATTATAAAGCTGAAGAGTTTGTTTGTTCGTTTGTTTGTTTGTTTGAACGCGCTAATCTCAGAAACTACGGGCCCGATTTGAAAAATTATTTTTATGTTAGATAGTTCATTTATCGAGGAAGGCTTTAAGCTATATAACATAAAGACACAACTCACAAGACCACAGCAGCAATGAAAAATGTTGCGAAAACGGGAGAAAGATATTCCTTTTGAGAGCTTCCGCTTCGTACGCTGCGGAAACCGCTAAAGTTACACAAAAATCATGTACGACAAGATTGTTCAGCATTAAGAGTTCTATAATAAAGTCCCCGACAGCATAAGTCTATCTTTTATGGTTGACTTACTACAACCTTTTTTATGTTAATAAATTTGTTAAAAAATAATGCATCATTTTTAGAGGTGTATTATACACACAGGTGTTTATGTTTATCAAAATAAATAGATTTATTATCACGAGCATTTCATTTAGAACAAAGTTGCCCTTTATATTATTTGATTCCAATAAATATCTTAGGAGCTATCACAGTTTTAACATAACTCCGCACCAAAATAATGTTCGCAGCTAAAGTACGACGTGCACTTGCGCTAATCTATACTAACATTATAAAGCTGAAGAGTTTGTTTGTTTGTTTGATTGAACGCGCTTTTCTCAGAAACTACTGGCCCAAATTGAAAAAATATTTTTACGTTGGATAGTTCATTTATCGAGAAAGGCTTTAGGCTATATAACATAAAGATACGACTCATAAGACCACAGCAGCAATGAAAAATGTTGCGAAAACGGGAGAAAGATATTCCTTTTGAGAGCTTCCGCTGCGTACGCTGCGAAAACCGCTTAAGTTACACAAAAATCATGTATGACAAGATTATTCAACATTAAGAGTTCTATAATAAAGTCCGCTACAGCATATGTCTATCTTTTATGGTTGACTTACTACAACCTTTTTTATGTTAATAAATTTGTAAAAAAATAATGCATTTTTTTTAGAGGTGTATTATACACACAGGTATTTATTCTTATAAAAATAAATACATTCATCATCACGAGCATTTCATTTAGAACAAAGTTGCCCTTTATATCATTTAAATTCAATAAATATCTTAGGAGCTAGCACAGTTTTAACATAACTCCGCACCAAAATAATGTTTGCAGCTAAAGTACGACGTGCGCTTGCGCTAATCTATACTAATATTATAAAGCTGAAGAGTTTGTTTGTTTGTTTGAACCTGCTAATCTCAGAAACTACTGGCCCGATTTGAAAAATTATTTTTACGTTTGATAGTCCATTTATCGAGGAAGGCTTTAGGCTATATAACATAAAGATACGACTCATAAGACCACAGCAGCAATGAAAAATGTTGCGAAAACGGGAGAAAGATATTCCTTTTGAGAGCTTCCGCTGCGTACGCTGCGGAAACCGCTTAAGTTACACAAAAATCATGTATGACAGGATTGTTCAGCATTAAGAGTTCTATATTAAAGTCCGCGACAGCATATGTCTATCTTTTATGGTTGACTTACTACAACCTATTTTATGTTAATAAATTTGTAAAAAAATAATGCATTATTTTTATAGGTGTATTATACACACAGGTATTTATTCTTATAAAAATAAATACATTCATCATCACGAGCATTTCATTTAAAACAAAGTTGCCCTTTATATCATTTAAATTCAATAAATATCATAGGAGCTATCACAGTTTTAACATAACTCCGCACCAAAATAATGTTTGCAGCTAAAGTACGACGTGCGCTTGCGCTAATCTATACTAATATTATAAAGCTGAAGAGTTTGTTTGTTTGTTTGTTTGTTTGAACCTGCTAATCTCAGAAACTACTGGCCCGATTTGAAAAAATATTTTTACGTTTGATAGTCCATTTATCGAAGAAGGCTTTAGGCTATATTATAACATAAAGATACGACTCATAAGACCACAGCAGCAATGAAAAATGTTGCGAAAACGGGAGAAAGATATTCCTTTTGAAAGCTTCCGCTGCGTACGCTGCGGAAACCGCTTAAGTTACACAAAAATTATGTATGACAGGATTGTTCAGCATCAAGAGGTCTATAATAAAGTCTGCGACAGCATATGTCTGTCTTTTATGGTTGACTTACTACAACCATTTTTATGTTAATAAATTTGTAAAAAAATAATGCATTATTTTTAGAGGTGTATTATACACACAGGTATTTATTCTTATCAAAATAAGTAGATTTATCATCACGAGCATTTCATTTGGAACAAAGTTGCCCTTTATATCATGATTTCAAAAAATATCTTAGGAGCTATCACAGTTTTAACATAACTCCGCACCAAAATAATGTTCGCAGCTTAAGTACAACGTGCGCTTGCGCTAATTGCTATGGTTGCTGGCTTCTTAGTTACAATAAAACTGCGTACGTTTTGCGTTAAAATATTTTACTCTTTTTATTCGAACATTATTTTTGAAGGTGTTTTATACACACGTGTATTGATTCTTATCAAAATAAATACATTCATCATCACGAGCATTTCATTTTGAACAAAGCTCACATCATTTGATTTCAATAAATATTTTAGAAGCTATCACAGTTTTGAAATAACTCCACATCTAAATAATACTCACAGCTTAAGTACTTACAACGCGAGCTTGCGCTAAGTATGGTTGGTGGCTTCTCACTTACATTAAAATATGTGTTTTGCGTTGAAATATTTTCCTTATACATACCTATAAGATTAATTTAGTCGGCCCCTACGGAACAGTTGTCCCACGCAACTGCTTTTTTTGCGATACTTCAAGTGATTTCAGCGCATAATACATAGTTTTCCTTTCGCTACTGAGTAGTAAAGGACTTAAGCTCATTATTTTGATTGCAGATATTTTCTATTAGATAGATTCAGTAATACTTTTGGTTAAAATTCTTTCTTCAGATTTATGCAGTTTAAATTTTTCTTTTCGCCACTGAGTAGATTTTAATTTTGAATGCATCTATTAATTATTAGGTATATTAGATTTAGTAGGTTTTTACTTTTGTTATTCTTTCTTCTGATTTATGCAGGTATAAGTCACTGCGATAGCTCATCTCAGCATGTAATAAAAAAAAACTTGACTAAGTAATAAGTACCATTTAAAGTAGGTAGGAGGTAGGTATTAAATCTAAATGTGCATTTATAATTTGATTTTGTAGTAGGTAATTTGATTTTATATTGTTCTTCTTATTCTCTGTAAAGTGATTGATTACATTAGGTTAGTGCTTAATTAATAGGTTGGTTGACTTAATTTTTATTTACCAATCTTAATGCAAAATTTGATTTCATTGTAATTGGGTATTGTTTTGTTGTATCGCTACAAAGCTTTGACGTTTTGGGCATTTTTTATGACAAAATTGTTAAGTATTGTTTATCTTTTTACCATTTTTAAATTACCTACCAATTAATATTTTTAATAAAAAAAGTACCTATTGAATTAATTAGTAGAATGCCTAGAAAAAGGACTCAGCTTTCTCGGCAGTCTGCCACGTCTACAACGTCCATCCGTCTCAAACTGAATGCTATTATTTGAGAATATTGCTGCAAACTATTCGCGGTATATCTTATATGTAAAATAATTAGCCTAAATAATTAAAAAATCTATTTAAAGTCACTATTCCACGCGGACGAAGTCGCGGGCACAGCTAGTAATATTATAAAGCTGAAGAGTTTGTTTGTTTGAACGCGCTTCTCTCAGGAACTGCTGGACCGATTTGAAAAATTTTTTTTTTTTTTTTAATTATTACAACAAAATCCACAGCTCTCAAAATTACAGTTTAACATGTTTCTTAATTCTAAATATACAGCCAACATTGGATTTACATTTTATAAACAAATAACATATAAGTGAGTGTGACTGATGTCGTCAACCTCTCTATGTAACCAATTACAATCATCATATGTGTGTGTGTGTGTGTGCGTGTGTGTGTGTGTGTGTGTGTGTGTGTGTGTGTGTTCTAGGAGTTAGATTGCGTAAGTTCAAGCACACGTTTTTTAAATGTTCTTTTACTTAGGTGAAATGGATCTACTGAGTTAAAATGTTTGTTATATGATCGCAATATGCGGCAAACAATGGAATTTTTTGCATAAATCGTTCGCGTGAAAGGTACAGAGAATAGAGTAGATACTGTGTGTCGGGTCCGGATTGACGGCGCATGTAAATTTAAGAACAGCGATGTCAGGTCAGTGGAGTCTATCGAACCGCTACATACATCGTACAAAAAAGACATATCCAAAACAGTGCGCCTGCTTTCAAGAGGTACCACCCGGTGATAGTTACACGACTCCTTATAATCCTTAAATTTTTTAAATGTTCTATAATTTAAATGCTTCGTAAATTTCTTTTGTATTAATTCGATCTTTTCCCTGTATACCAGATAATGAGGATTCCAAATTACACTGCAATATTCTAGGATACTCCGCACATATGCATAATATAATACTTTCAAGCAGTGAGTATCTGAAAATGGTTTGCTTACGCGAAGTATGAAACCCAGGTTTTTAAAAGCCTTGTTGACAGATACAGTTACGTGATCAGCAAATGTCAACTTAGAGTCCAAGTATATTCCGAGATCCTTCGTTTATCTCGCTTCAATTTAAGGTTATTCAATTTATACTCAAAGTTTAAATACTTATTTTTACGTGTGAAGGATAGAACAGTGCACTTATCTGAGTTAACGCCTATACGATTTTGCTTGTAATAATAATCGAGTCTATCCAAGTCGTCTTGAAGTTTCAAGAAATCATTAATATCATGTATAGTCATATAAATTTTTGTGTCGTCGGCATACATAAGATATTTTTCATGTTTAAAACATTGATCGATATCATATAGATATGCTACGTATAGGAGCGGTCCGAGAATCGATCCCTGAGGGACACCGGAAGGTACTCCGACTAAGTCTGACTTATAACCTCCGATGATAACCATCTGACTACGATTGCGTAAGTAAGAATCAGTCCATCTCAACAAACTTCCATTTACACCGAGCTCACAAAGTTTCCTCATAGAATAACATGATCTACGCGATCAAAAGCTTTTTCAAAATCTGTGTAAATAGCATCCACCTGGTTACCACCATCCATTCCGCGGAGAACATCATTTGTAAATACTGCTAGGTTTGTATTAGTAGATCTCCCTCTAATGAAACCGTGTTGCTGCGACGGCACAGAACGACACACTATGGGATAAAGGTGATTATGGACAACCCTTTCTAACAATTTACTTAATGTATTTAATATTGATATCGGGCGGTAATTAGTGATCAATGTTCTTAAACCTTTTTTAGGAACCGGTACAATAAGAGCAGTTTTCCATATAGTTGGACAATATCCTTCACTCAAACAACGATTAAAAATTAAGACCAAAGGAGTGGCCAGCGACTTAGCACACCTTTTATAGAAAATAGGGGGAATACCATCACTGCCAGGACCCTTTGTATCGTCAAGATTTTGTAAAGTCTGTCTGATTTTGTTTTGTTTTGGATAGCTTATTTATCGAGAAAGGCTTTAGGGTAAAGAACATCACGCTGCGACGGGAGGGGAGGGGGCAAACTCAAAACGCGCGGACGAAGTCGCGGGGGACCGCTAGTATATTATAAAGCTGAAGAGTTTGTTTGTTTGAACGCGCTTATCTCAGGAACTGCTGGACCGATTTGAAAAAATATTTCTGTGTTGGATAGCTTATTTATCGAAAAAGGCTTTAGGATATAAAACATGACGCTGCGACGAGAGGGGAGGGAGCAAACTCAAAACGCGCGGACGAAGTCGCGGGGGACCGCTAGTATTAGATAAACGTATTTGGCCGGGGCCGGGTAGTAGGTACCAAAACTTCTGTCTGAGAAATCGTTTGCGATCGTTTGCCCTTATGCGCCCTTGCGTAAGTCACAAAGCTCTCAGAAGCCGATCTTCTTCAGAAACATAACTTAAATACTTATTTAATTTTAAATTATATATAAATATTTTTTTTTAAAACCTACTTACTTGCCTCAAAATTTCTGATAACGATAATATTTCAAAGCCATTGAATTATCGTATTCTTTTTGTAACTCAGCATTTGATCATTTAGCATTGATAGACACCTATCAATATTTTTACGATCTAATGATAATTACATTCCTTATAATGAATTTATTCATCAATTGCTTTTATACCAATAATCTAACACTTTTTACAACCAAATGTTCTATCAGGTATTCGAAATTTAAATGTATAAAATATTATTTATATGTTTGGTATTCGGACGACTATCTTTAAAACAGTCGCATTAATACCTAAATATCCCTACTTAAAAGCAATAGAATATCATGTATGTATTTATCTGTAATTATAAAATATGTTAAAAACTGCAAGACAATGATAACGATTTGTCAGACTTACCTTCAAGCCCGTTACCTTACCAAAGATAATACACTAACTAAAGTGTTTTCTGTATGTAGCTTTCCTCGTAATAAAATTATCATTTGTTTTACGTGCCAAATTCAGTGTTTAAACTATAATATTCGCAAACTGTCTCAGCTCAATAACACGCTACAATAATTTAAAAAAATATCTATTTCAGTTTCAGATTACTTAAATAGATAAATAATATATTTTTAGTTAATCATTAATAACATTAAATAAAAACCAACAAATATCTTCTTTCTTCCTAGTAAAAATATTTGTTTATAGTAGAAAGTTATAACTTATCACATCCATTTCTTTTTTAGTAAAAGTGATAAATCTAAATGTCAAATATGGTGACGTAAAAAATATTTTATATTATGACGTTAAATATAAATAAACATAACATCTTTGTGTCGTTGACATGCCATCAATGCGCACTAAACAGTGATACTTGCTCTCGCCTCACCTCGTACCCTGCAGGCGAAGTCCCAATGAAGTGGCTTTATCTATAGATGACATTAAGGCTAATGATAGTCTCGGAGTATAAGAACCTATGGTTGTTATGGGCCATCGGGTATGTGCACGTATATTATATTCAGTAAATATCAAAAGTCAATACCTATCCTACACCTATGAACGATATTCCGAAAAATTATAAGGGACGTCCGAATAACATGGGAAGACTTTCAAATGGAAAGTGATCCATAAGCACACTGAGTTACGGAAGAGACATACTGTAAAATAAAAGGGGGTATGGTAGGTTCGCTTATTATTATTAGCTTCCAATAGGGGTTAAATAAAGAAAAAGCTTCACTCACACTCATTTGCCCATAAGCCTATAGTCGTTAAGTGCACATTTTTAGGGTTCCGTAGCCGAATGGCAAAAAACGGAACCCTTATAGTTTCGTCAAGTCTGTCTGTCTGTCCGTTCGTATGTCACAACCATTGTATTCTCTAACTATAAGCATCACACTGTTGAAATTTGGTAGGAGTATGTATATTGTTAACCACTTTAGGATCCTCATACAAAAAATAAAAAAATACCCTCCCTAAAAAGGCTCCCATACATGAAACTAAAACTAAAAAAAAAATTTTTTTAGTCAAACCTATGCGTGTGGAGTGTCTATAGATAGGTCTTTTAAAATGACACCGAGGTTTCTAGGACCATTTTTTATAAAAGTCTAACGTTTCATAGCTAGACGCTTCCAAAGTGGTAAAATGGGCGTCCCCTCCCCCATCTAACTTCTAAACTAAGCGAGTGTAAATTTTGACAAAAAAATATAATGTAGATCTTAACAAATACTTTCAAAGGTAATTGGTTTGGACGGAATCGAAGGAGAAGTTTTTGAGATATAGCACATTTTCAACAACCGCAAACATAACTTTGTACTTCATACAAACACTATGAAAAACAAAGTTATATTTGCCATCAAAAAAATATTGTGGATTTTACTAAGTGGAAGTAAGTGCATTCCCAAATTCAGTTAAAGTTGGCATGGAACCCTCAGTGCGCGAGTCCGACTCGCACTTGGCCGGTTTTTTCAGCTCGTAAATAAGGCTGGTCCCACACAGCGATGTATGTCGTCGAGTTGCGCAGTTTTTTTTCAAAATCATTAAGTTGCCATTATCTGACAAATTCACAAACGTCGTGGTGACTATTAAACGGAGCACTATTATATCTCCTAAACCTTGTGTAATTTCACGGCGCTGTTCAAATGCGTTACTGTGAAACCAGCTTCTAAAGTGATTATTTTTAAAATGTCTAAAATTAAGTGTCGTTTTCCTTAGTGGATTAATTTTGTTACACACGGTTTGGTTTGATATACTGACTACAATGATATTGTATACTGACTACGAAAAGGAAGCTTCGTTACGCCCTCTTTTACACCCTGGGTAAATAGATAAATATAAATGAGGATTACATATAAAAAGTGAAGTAAAAAACAATTTCGCACTTACGTAGTTTATTAAAATGAATTATACAATATCACTCATACTTTTAGAATCAGGGTTGATAATTTCCTCCTCACTATCATCGCTATCGTCGTCGTCAGGCAACTGTTCATCGCAATCTTCAGCCGATTCTTCACTATCAACACTTTGTTGAGTTGCGATAATTTCTCCATGAATATCTTTATTTTTAAGATTACCCATCCAAAAAGCTTCAGAGCATTTGTTTGCAGCTAAAGCTGCTTTCACTTTATAAATAAGTGTTTCTAGAAGCTGTCTGATGTAAGGCACTTTACTCATAAGAACTTTGTCTTTCTTCAGCCTTGAATGGCAACACAATGACTGCAAAAATCTCGTGGACTGTTGGAGGATCTTCAGAATTTCTAATACTTCTTCAGTCTCATTCTTCAACTGTATTTCTAAGATGGGAATCCCTTGGGACAAAAACAATTTCAAAACGGGGACAGATTTCTTGAAAAACGCTGACAAATTATTTCTGTTTTCTAAGGTCTTAGCAATGTCTGACATATTCTTTAGGATTATTGCGACATCTTTCCATAAGCCCAAGTGTTCAGAATTAGTCAAACCTTTATTAAGCCGCGATTTTGTAGATTCGTAAACGGCGGTCCCTAGATTTCTATATAAGACTGGAAAATTACCTTTATTCACGCATTTGAAAGAAAGTAGCGTATCATTACGACTTTTAAGAAATTTTATTTCATCGATAAGTTGAACCGTAAGATTTTTAAGTGCCAATACTTCGTTGTTCATAAAATACAACTCGGCCAGTTTATCGACGCTCTGATTAAAAACTAATCCTTTTTCTGGAATTCCGTCTGATGTCTTCCACTGCATTGATAGAAAGTTTTGAGCCATATCTCTTAAGATTATTAGAACAACTCTGTTGTCACTATACTCTTGAATTGTTTTAATCAATTCAATCAAAGACATAGCACTTGACAATAGCATACAGTATTTCTCATGTTTTTGAAAGTTTTTCGCCGTTGTTATCAGTAAATCTTTCAAAGACACCAAATTGGCTTTTCCTTCCACACTTGCAAAAGTTCTTAAAGAACTTTTCAGCAAAGCGTTATGTTGGCTTTTAAACCCGATCCATTTAAAGTAGATGGTACACATATTGTACATGTACTCCAAGCAAGTTATATAATCTAGAATTTCTGATGTATAAACAAACCCACTTTCGTTTTGAGTATTAGAATGTGTATCTAGATATGACGTAACAATTGCTAAATGATCCATTAGTTTTGGTAGTATTTTACTCACCGACTTAGCACATTCCTCTGCTTTGTTTGGATCATAAATGTTTTCATCTGACTTCGTCAAAAACGTCTTTCTCTTTATCTTTGATGGTAAGACAAGTTCTAATTTGCTGTTAATGCATTTCAATAAAAACGAAAGACTTTTAATCGTTAAATTACACGCGTGCTGATTTTCGTCTCCTAAATCATTATTCAGTAAATGAAGCAGATTCAAACTTAACTGGCGAAGAGGTAAATAACTAATTATGTTCAGTTTGTTTTTAACATTGTTGTTATTATTTTGAGTTGCTTGAGTTCTTGCTGTTTCAGGTAATACACTATCATCTTGAGCTGTCTTTTTTGAAACTTTAGTTTTAGTGTTTGTTACTTTAACATTTTTTTCATCAGCTTGTTCTCCTGTATACTTGTTTATGTTAAATATACAATTTGGTGGTTTGTATGCAGTTTTACTTTTTAGCAACACTTCGGCAGTCAATATTTCCAAATCTTCAATTTGCATCAGCCTTTGAAGAATTTTTGTTTTGAGTGCATCATCATCTTGAGTTGCAAAGGCATTAAGTAACTCTCTGAACCAATTTTCACAGTGTATTAAGCAATCTAGTATGTTGTTGACAGCATTACTGTCCATATCTTCAATAAGATCGGCATCAAACTTTGGCATTATTACAGGACACCCTAGCAAAGCATCTATTGTTGAGAGTGTTCCGTTATGTTGCTTGTAGTGCAATGTTTGAACTAGTTGAAAAAGAGGTGATAATATGCCTATGTTCACAGCAATTTTAGGCTGCAATGTTAATCCAGCGATATTTATTGCGATTGTTTCGTCCATTTCACTGTCTGCATTGATACAATACTGCATTGTTAACTTAATATTACCAATTCTATCAACTTCAATGGCATCGACAATAAAGTTTTGCTGTAAGTCATTGGTAACGGCATCAGTCAACCATGATAGAAAATTTTTATTAATAACACTAGCTGAATCAATAATAGTTGTTAGTTCATCATAGAAAAAAGCTATCATATCTGGAAATTGTCGTGTACTTCTACTAATAAGCTCAATAATTTGTGCAGCTTCTCTTAGATTTCCTTCAGCCAAAAAAGTAACAGAGCTGTAACTCACATCATCAGGAAAATCTGTTGTTTGATCATCATCATGATTAGTTGTCATCAAGAACTTCACAGCATGTAGTCCAGCAAGAATACCTTGAATTTTAATTTTAGGTGTTGAACTTCCTAATTCTTTTCGAATTATCATGTGAATATCATCTCTGATAGCTGAACTTTCGTAGCTATAAGCTAGACCACATAGTAAATTCATTACTGCTCTGATTTCATTCAGTGTCATATTATCCGTTCTGTCCAATAATGATAACATTTGGACACTTTGAGGCTTCAACAAGGACATATCTTCAGATGCAACATTGTTTAATATAAGTAGTATACTCATAACTGCTTGCTGGCAATCTAAGCCCAACTGAAGTAATTCCGCTACAATTGTTTGACAGGAGTCTTCCATTTTGGAGAACATAAGGGTAAATAAGTTTGTGGCAAATGTTACAACCACAGTGTCTGCTTTTGTTTTCAATAATAAGTTACTGAGATTTATGAGGTTGTTCAAATTGTCCTTCAGTATAGGAATGAACTTATCAAAACACACTTCCAGCAAATCTTCTTTCAATACATCCAGCTTTATTTGCTTTTTGACCAAGTTTTCAACTTGTCTCTGTTTTTCTTCCGAAATGGAGTATAGTATCAAAAGGATTACAAAATCTATTGGCTTATGGTCAGCACTAGTTTTACATGAAGAGATTACTTTGAGCCAGGAATTCACAGTGACCTTTGAATATAACATTGAATTTTTTATTGCAGCTGCTGTTAAAACTTGGCTAGTAGCTATTTCTTGTGGAGTAGCGAGAGATGTGGGCCAGTTAAGTGAGTTTCTTATTCCCTGGACCACCTCAAAATATGCTGAATCATTAGTGCGGCCAGGCATTAATAGGAACTTAACAAAGTTTGGAAAATATGAACATTTGGTTAATGTCATTAGTATACCAAGGGTCTTTTTTTGAAGTTCTTCATACTGATCATCAGACAAACAAAGGTATGAGAGACATTCTAGTATAGCAGGTATAAGGTCCTGGTCTTCACTCAATATCCTACTCAATTCAGAAGCAATGTTGTTATGTTCTTGGTCTCCAACTATATCTGGAATGGCAGTAATAATTTCCAATCGAACCATTTTCTCTGAAGCTATGTCTAAGAGGTCAATTAAATGTGAAGCCATTTTATCAGTATTGGATATGCTATCCAATGAAGAAAAACACTTCAATATCATCTGTATCCAAGGCGAACATTTTGATTCAGCAGCTAAGTCAACAGCTTTCTTAAAAATATAATCCATCAACTTATTTTGCAAAATTGGAACACTCAGAAGAATTTTTATAATACTATCAGTGATATGAAAATCATCCGAGCTATTTTCAGTGCGCCTGACTATGTTTGGAAATAAATAGAATTTAAAAATGTTCAAATCTAGGCACTCTTTTTCTAAGTTGGAACAAAATTCGGAGACATTCCTAGGGTACTCAAGATGTTTTTCGAGATTCTTTTTAAGATTACGGATTATGTGTATAGTTTCTTGATTACTTACACTTTTATCAGGAGGTATGTTTGTCACTAATCCACTTTCTTGCAATGTTTTGTGAAAATAGCTATCAGGTTGTAGAGTTTTGAATTTCTTGTTTGGACTGCCAGCGGTACCACTGAGAACTTGTGATCTTGTTCTCTTGGAGCTCATTGCAGCGATGATCTTAATTGCCAGCCCGGGAGAATGTGCAGTAATTGTAGAAATCTAAAGCAATCCAATCAAACAAATGTACACAACAATCAACAAACAGGAGAAACTGTAAAAGAAAGAAAAGATACCGCGCCTTTTTTTTGACTGATGACATACGTACTATAACTAATCTGTGTATGATATGAAATTTTTTTTTTTTTTTTTTGTTATTTTCGTTCCATTTTGGAACAGGCTAAGGTCAAAGACCATGCTGCCTTGTCGTAGGTTTTTCATTTCTTTTGTCAAATTAGGGAAAATAAAGTCTTCAGTATTTGTGATGTCTTCAATCCATGGCTTAGTCATTCATTTCAAATGTAAAGCAAAATACACTTAAAATCCAGTAGAGTACAATGTCATAAGTTTGTTTATTTATCTAGTACATTTAGGGATAATTAATTCTTTAGTTTTATATGCATGTCTTATCCTAGAAATCAGTCTTTTTTGAGATAGTTAGATCCATTTTTATTTAAATGTATTAAGTAAAATCCAATAGAGCACAGGTATAAAAATCCATGTGGGATCAAAATGTCATAACCAGGGAACGAAGCGACGTATCAAACGTCAATGTCAAATTCAAAAATTATCAACAAACAAGCAATTACAAAAAATAACAACAAGAAAGTTTTATACACCATTGACTAATTCAAAGTTTTTACAACGTTTTAACCACAACTAAATTTATACATATTTACAAAAACATTAGATTCTGCAAACTGTACAGAGAATAAATTTGTAGAGAGGTATGTAAGTCAGGCTATTTACAAGAAGAGCTTGAATGGAGCGCGGCACCAAATCAGGCTTGCCATAAATTTTAATCAGCTCGTCCATAAGCACAAGGCGCTGAATGCCAAAGGCCGAGCAAACAAAGAAAATGTGTGATAGAGTTTGCTCTACCACAAAATCACAATAATCACAATGAGAGCTATCCACCATTTTCAATCGGAAGAGATGAAAATTCAAATTACAGTGTCCAAATCGTAGCCTTAGAATTGAAATGTAAAATTTCCTGTTTAAATAGGTGTCACCTTTGCAGAACCAAGGCATAATTCCAATTTGGGTTTTACACTCATCATACCACACACCTTTCTTTTCAATTTGAACTTTATGTTTATAATGTTTTCTCCAAATGTCAATGTACCTTTTCTTCAAAAGAGGAACAATATCAGAACAAGGTACATGGACATCTAGATTACTACTAGAATCAGGGACTATTGTAGCACAATTTGTTATGGTTCTAGCTAAAAAGTCAGCTCTCTCATTACCTATGACACCAACATGAGACGGTACCCAAATAAAAGAAACATTAAAATTATTCATTGTTATTAATTCCAACCATAACTGTTTGATTGCAACAATCAAATAGTTAGTGTTGGCATTAAATTTATTATTTTTAAGATTTTCTAAGACACTCATACTGTCACTGACTATTATCCATTTAAGACAACCACTATTTTTGTGTTTTATATGTTTCAAAGCAGCAAGAATAGCCACAGCCTCAGCTGTGAATATGCTTGTGTTTGAATTTATTTTATAACCAGAACCAGTATTCAATAAACTATCAAAAATAGCAAAAGAAACAGCAGACTCAGTTTTGGACCCATCAGTAAAGATAAATCTACAATCATCAAATTCAGAGAATTTACTATATACATCTTCTTTTGAGAACAAATTATGATCAATTATAATGTTGATTGCAGGAAAGTGACTTTGGAAGACTCCAACATAACATGGAAGTACAGAAGACCTATGTATTTGCAAAGTTTCAAGGAAATTTAGGAATTGACTGAATCCCTGCAATATGTAAAGGGGATTACGTAAGGGAGGAGGTGGGGCAAGTTTTAGGTTAAGAAACAGGTGATTATTAATTTTACTGTAAAGTTTCAATATGAATCTCTCTTTTAAATATGAGAACCTTATGCTTAAAGGTGGAAGTCTACATTCAACTTGCATTGCATTTATAGGAGTGCTTTTAAATGCTCCAGTTATAAGCCTCAAACTTTTATTTTGTATTTTTTCTAAGACATTAACCAGTCTAGTGTCATTGGCAAAACAAAGGAAACCATATTCAAAATGACTTCGAATCAAAGATTTGTACAACATTAACACTATCTTTGGATCAGCTCCCCAAGATGTTCTACATAATGATTTCAAAATATTGAAGGCTTTATTAGCTCTAGAAGCTATTAAATCAATGTAATTTTTCCAGGAAAGGTTATGAGTGAAAGTAACACCTAAAAACTTAACTTCATGAGAAACAGGGATAGGAACTTGATTGTAGACAATTTCAGGGGTAGAATTTCTAACATTTCCAAATACTAAGAGTTTTGATTTTGATGCATTAACTTCAAGATTTAAGTATGAGAAATAAGTAAACAATCCTTCCAATGACTTATTTATAAGGGTTCTAACATTAGCTAAACTTTTTCCAGATGTATAAACTACTAAGTCATCAGCAAATTGAAGATTTTTAACATCAGAACCCAAGATCATATTCAAACGACGAATATAGAGAATAAAAATTAACGGGGACAAGATGCCACCTTGGTTTGTGCCAACTGAAGCAAATCTTGGACCATACAACAATCCATTATATTTAACATAAATTTCCCTTTCTATCAAAAAATTTTGAATCCAATGAACCACTTTGCTTGGAATCCCAATAGAAAGTAGTTCATTGCCCAAAATATCAACATTTACACTATTAAAAGCTCCAGAAACATCAAAAAACACAGACAACACAAAATTATTTTTATATAAACTACTTTGAATATCAAGCTGTAATTGAGAAATGCTTTCACGAGCAGACATACCCCTACGAAATCCATATTGATTAGAAGGTAGAAGGTTATTTTTTTTCTATATAAAATTCCAGTCGTTGCTTCAATAACTGTTCAAATACCTTTCCTACACAAGATGTAACTGCGATAGGGCGATAGGAGTCTGGACTAGATCGCTGCTTATCTGGTTTTAATATGGGAACTATACAATCAGTCTTCCATGCATGTGGGATATTGTTTGTTAGCCATAGATTGTTCAGAATGAACAGGAGCATGTCCAATCCTTTGGTGCTAAGCTTTTTTAACATCATGTATGGCACACCATCAAGACCAAAAGCACCATCCTTTCTAGAATACAAGGCAGATATTAACTCTTGCTTGGTAAAGGAATCGGTCAAGAAACTATTTACAGAATTAGCATCACTAATGAAAGGAATGTTTGTTTTATTATTTACATAATCAGGAGTGTACTTACAAAGAAAATCTAGAACCCAACTGTCATCATTATTTGTCCAGGAGTATGTTTTATTAAATTTTCGCATAAAATTCCAGATTGTCGACAAGGGAGTACATCGATTAAAAGAGTTGCACAATTCTATCCAGCTATTGGATCTAACCGTTTTCAAGGTAAGTTTTTTAACAGCTTGTAAACGCTTAAATTCAATATATGTCTCATCTGAAGGGTTGTTTTTAAAGTTAATATATGCAGATTTAGACTTTTGGACAGCATCTGAACATGTTTTGTTCCACCAAGGAAGGGGAGGGTATTTGAATTTTTTTTTAGGTGTACTATTAAAAGTAGTAGTAACAGTAGTATTACTATTGCTATTAGCAGTAGTAGGGAAAGACTTAGATACTTTTTGGTTTGGAAGGCACTTATTTACAGCAGTGTGCAAAATTTTTATGAAAGTGGAGTATGCATCCAGTGGAGAATAATTTTCAATTTGAAAGTCAGACAGCTCAAAATCTAGGATTTGCCCATACATTTTCCAATTTACACTTTTAAAGTTAGGGTAAATTGGAGAATGCATGATACCATTATTATACAACTGATCTCTATTTACATTATTATTTACAAAGACTTTTATGATTACAGGAAGATGATAGCTGCTGCCAAGAGGATCGTTATGTACGGACCAGTCACAAGAAAGAGCTAATGATGAGGAAACCAATGATAAATCCAATGCATTTGAACGCCACGATAGAGATCCAACAGTTGTTACATGACCATTATTTAATAATACCAAATCACTGTTGTCAATTATATCTAAAATGTCTCTGCCTCTAGAATCTATAGAGTGACAACCCCAATGTGTGTGATGAGCGTTAAAATCACCTGCAAAAATCATTGGTTCAGGTATTGAATCTATTAAAGACTGGAATTTAAGTTTATCAAAAGATGGTGTGGAATTCGCTGGGCAATAAAAACTAACAATACTTATTTCTACACTATGTAAAGTTATTCTAACACAAATGTTTTGTAAAGAATTGTCAGAAAATGTGTTGATTTTTTTGTAATTTATACTATTGTGAATTAAAATAGCTACTCCATTGTGTTTGTTGCCTATATCATTTCTTTCGGTTATATATCCTTTAATATTAAAACTTTTAATTGGCGTAAGCCAAGTTTCAGAAATAATAGCTATGTGTATATTGTTATCATATAAATATTTTGTAAGTGAAATCTTATTACTGATTATACTTTGTGCATTCCATTGAATAAAGTTAAGTTCCATTTACGGGAAAAGAAGCGTTGTTTCGGAAGGTTAGGTGTAGGGTTTCTTTAATAGTTGTAGAGTTTATTGGGTTTTCTTTTTGATTCAAAATTAATTTGGTGACTGCGTTAGTCAGAATGTTCATAAAAAAATCTGATTTAGTAAGATTTTCTAACTGAGTTTCTATGTTTCTTAATGACAAATGAGGGAAAGAATTTTCTTTAAATAGTTCGGAATAAGTGGTAGCTCTGGATTTGATTTTATTTTCTTCAATTTTGGCTTTCTTTTGTGGGCATGAATTTGAAATAGCAACATGGTTACCACTACAGTTTATACATTTGGCATCTTTTTGTTCAACTGTACAAGATTTGAAACTGTGAGAACCTGAGCAGATAGAGCATACTTCAGCATTTTTACAATATTGAGCGATATGGCCAAACCTCATACAGCGCAGACACTGCTTGACCGGCGGCACGTACACACTTACCTCATGTCTCCACGAGTCGAGGTATACGTACTGCGGGAGCTCTGTGGAGGCGAACGTCACCGCAACAGTCTGAGTGGGCTGGTACGAGACCGCACCACCCTCACTACGCACTCGACGCATAAACCGTCGGACTTGTATGACATTACGTGAGCTGCCAATAAGAGCCGAAATCTTTTTATTTGATAAATCGGTGGGTACTGAAGTGAGAACCCCAGTCACCTCCGTGTCGCTTGCCGGAATTGTACCTTTTAGACCTAAATCATCCAGAAGTTTCCTGTTTTGTAAGAATACATTGGCATTGTTAGATAAATCAAAAGTTATACCGATTTTGTACTTATTGATGGACTTTAGATGGAGTATACCAGTCACGCAATACTTTCGTATGGCGTGAGAAATTGCTAGTCTATCTTTGTCGCTAAAAGGCTTTTCTTCTTTGTGGGATACAAAAACTATGTACTCGGATTTTTTACTATTTTCAGGGTACTTTCTGGAGTACCCTGGTACCTTAAAGATTTGATATTTCGATGAAGCATCTTCTTCATCAGATGATGAGTCACTTATTGGAGGCCCATCGGGAGGGTCTTGCTTTTTCCTCTTCTTGCTACCCCCCATGACTCCAACACTTTCACATAAGAAACAAACTATTTACTATATATATACAACGATATTAACAAGAAATGTACAGTAATAATAATAAACTTTGAATTTTTTAAAAATTGGGCGCCTTTCTCTAACAAGGTTCCCGCGCTTTTTCGTATGATATGAAATATTGTCACTGTCCTGTCATTGTAAGTTTTTTTTAATGTGTTTTTACCCGCGGACTCGGACAGCACATAAATAGTCTAAAAACACTGTCCACACCAGAGATAGAAAAAAACTTAGTCCACATCAGTGATTTTGTATTTAGAAGTAGATGATGCCTCGCGAACTAAAAGAGTACACAAATATGGCACCGTCTGATTAATGGATGTCACTTCTGACATCAGTTTCGGAACTGAGTCAAAGAGTAGCTTTCTTAATATGTTTTTAGGGTTCCGTGGCCGATGGCAAAAAACGGAACCCTTATAGTTTCGTCAAGTCTGTCTGTCTGTCCGTCCGTATGTCACAGCCATTTTATTCTGTAACTATCAACATCACACTGTTGAAATTTTGTAGGAATGTGTATCCTGTTAACCGCTTTACGATCTTTATACAAAAAGTAAAAATATTGACATTTAAGGGGGGGGGGGGGGCTCCCATACATGAAACTAAAACAGAAACCTAAACCTAGTCAAACCTAAACGTATATATCGATAGGTCTTTTAAAATGACATAGAGGTTTCTAAATCAATTTTCTTTTAAAGTCTAACGTTTCATAGCTAGACGCTTCTAAAGTGGTAAAATGGGCGTCCCCCCCCATCTAACTTCTAAACTAAGCGAGTGTAAATTTTGAAAAAAATATGTAATGTAGATCTTAACAAATACTTTCAACGGATCGGACGAGAAGTTTTTGAGATATAGCACATTTTTAACAACCGCAAACATAACTTTGTACTTCATACAAACACTATGAAAAACAAAGTTCCATTTGTAGTCAACAAAATATTGTGGTATTTTATTAAGTGGGAGTAAGCGGATTCCCTTATTCAGTTAAAGTTGGCACGGAACCCTCAGTGCGCGAGTCCGACTCGCACTTGGCCGGTTTTTTTTTTAAATATGTAGGTACATTACAATAGACACGTTGATCATTTAAAAACGAGTGTGAGTGTGAGTGAAGTGCGAGTCGGACTCGCGCACTGGGGGTTCCGTGCCAATTTACGCATAGGTACGCACAGGTACACACGCATAAGTATGACTTCAAAAAAAATAGGTTTTAGTTTCATGTAGGTATACCCTTTAAATATCATTATTTTTTTGCATCAGAATCGTAAAGCGGTTAACATGATACATCTTCTTACCAAATTTCAACAGTGTGATGCTTATAGTTACAGAATAAATATCCTTTGGACATTCCCCGGAACCCTAAAAACGAGTTAACACTTTAGCTTGGTAGTATACTAATCGACAAAAAAACATTTTATTTTTAAAATATTTAACATTTACCTACAATATTAAATCTATACTAATATTATAAAGCTGAAGAGTTTGTTTGTTTGTTTGTTTGTTTGAACGCGCTAATCTCAAAAACTACTGGCCCGATTTGAACAATTATTTTTACGTTGGATAGTCCATTTATCGAGGAAGGCTTTAGGCTATATAACATAAAGATTCGACTCATAAGACCACATCAGCAATGAAAAATGTTGCGAAAACGGGAGAAAGATATTCCTTTTGAGAGCTTCCGCTGCGTACGCTGCGAAAACCGCTTAAGTTACACAAAAATCATGTATGACAGGATTGTTTAGCTTTAAGAGTTCTATAATAAAGTCCGCGACAGCATATGTCTATCTTTTATGGTTGACTTACTACAACCTTTTTTATGTTAATAAATTTGTAAAAAAATAATGCATTATTTTAAGAGGTGTATTATACACACAGGTATTTATTCTTATCAAAATAAATACATTCATCATCACGAGCATTTCATTTAGAACAAAGTTGCCCTTTACATCATTTAAATTCAATAAATATCTTAGGAGCTATCACAGTTTTAACATAAATCCGCACCAAAATAATGTTCGCAGCTTAAGTACGACGTGCGCTTGCGCTAATCTATACTAATATTATAAAGCTGAAGAGTTTGTTTGTTTGTTTGTTTGTTTGAACGCGCTAATCTCAGAAACTACTGGCCCGATTTGAAAAATTCTTTTTATGTTAGATAGTTCATTTATCGAGGAAGGCTTTAGGCTATATTACATAAAGATACGACTCACAAGACCACAGCAGCAATGAAAAATGTTGCGAAAACGGGAGAAAGATATTCCTTTTGAGAGCTTCCGCTGCGTACGCTGCGGAAACCGCTTAAGTTACACAAAAATCATGTATGACAAGATTGTTCAGCATTAAGAGTTCTATAATAAAGTCCGCGACAGCATAAGTCTATCTTTTATGGTTGACTTACTACAACCTTTTTTATGTTAATAAATTCGTAAAAAAATAATGCATCATTTTTAGAGGTGTATTATAAACACAGGTATTTATTCTTATCAAAATAAATACATTCATCATCACAAGCATTTCATTTAGAACAAAGTTGCCCTTTATTACATTTGATTCCAATAAATATCTTAGGAGCTATCACAGTTTTAAGATAACTCCGCACCAAAATAATGTTCGCAGCTTAAGTACAACGTGCGCTTGCGCTAAAATATTATAAAGCTGAAGAGTTTATTTGTTTGAACGCGCCTATCTCAGGAACTGCTGGACCGATTTGAAAAAATATTTCTGTGTTGGATAGCTTATTTATCGAGAAAGGCTTAAAAGGATATAAAACATGACGCGGCGACGGGAGGGGAGGGAGCAAACTCAAAACGCGCGGACGAAGTCGCGGGGGACCGCTAGTCTATACTAATATTATAAAGCTGAAGAGTTTGTTTGTTTGTTTGTTTGTTTGTTTGTTTGTTTGTTTGTTTGTTTGTTTGAACGCGCTAATCTCAGAAACTACTGGCCCGATTTGAAAAATTCTTTTTATGTTGGATAGTCCATTTATCGAGGAAGGCTTTAAGCTATATAACATAAAGATACGACTCACAAGACCACAGCAGCAATGAAAAATGTTGCGAAAACGGGAGAAAGATATTTTTTTTGAAAGCTTCCACTGCGTACGCTGCGGAAACCGCTAAAGTTACACAAAAATCATGTATGACAGGATTGTTCAGCATTAAGAGTTCTATAATAAAGTCCGCGACAGCATAAGTCTATCTTTTATGGTTGACTTACTACAACCTTTTTTATGTTAGTAAATTTGTAAAAAAATAATGCATCATTTTTAGAGGTGTATTATACACACAGGTATTTATTCTTATCAAAATAAATACATTCATCATCACGAGCATTTCATTTCGAACAAAGTTGCCCTTTATATCATTTGATTCTAATAAATATCTTAGGAGCTATCACAGTTTTAACATAACTCTGCACCAAAATAATGTTCGCAGCTTAAGTACAACGTGCGCTTGCGCTAATTATATTATAAAGCTGAAGAGTTTGTTGGTTTGAAGTTGAACGCGCTTATCTCAGGAACTGCTGGACCGATTTGAAAAAATATTTCTGTGTTAGATAGCTTATTTATTGAGAATGGCTTTAGGATATAAAACATCACGCTGCGACGGGAGGGGAGGGAGCAATCTCAAAACGCGCGAACGAAGTCGCGGGGGACCGCTTAATATTATAAAGGTGGAGAGTTTGTTTGTTTGAACGCGCTTATCTCAGGAACTGCTGGACCGATTTGAAAATATATTTCTGTTTTGAATAGCTTATTTATCGAGAAAGGCTTTAGGGTATAAAACATCACGCTGCGACGGGAGGGGAGGGAGCAAACTCAAAACGCGCGGACGAAGTCGCGGGGGACCGCTAGTAATGCTCATAAAGATGAAATAAGAAACCTAAAATTGCGCGTAATGACGCAGACGTCTCGCGTAATGATTGCTCGCCAGTTTATACAGTTGGTCGTTGTGCTCTCTTAGCTTGCCCTTAACCGTTCTGCACAATGTAGCCTCATCTCTTAACTCTCTTCTTCTTGCTTCTACCTTTTCTTCTCTTGTGTCTTCTCCCAGGACTATACTTTGCGCGTAAGACTCCCCACTTGATGGAGCCCCCATGACGGATGGAGAGCGCGTAGGGCGAGTTAAGTTTTGTTTCGATATGGCTTCTAAAATCAAAACACAAATTACTTACCCCAGCCGCGAGGCAGCTTGTAGTATGAGACTTATTCTGGCTAGGAAAACGCTGGTCAGTATGGAGCGCACAGAAACGGATTCTGACGATGGTTCTGTTAGTTTTTCGGCTTCAACGAGCGCAACACAACGCTCCTCTGATGAAACAAACTTTGTCTCTTTGAAGGGATTTAAGTTGTTAAATAGTGTGACCGCGTGTGGGGTGCTTGAATAATAAACACGTAGCATAAATCTTCAGGTTCTTCTCCAATAGATTAATTCCAACAAAATAGCACAAAGATAAGGCACAAAGTGAAAGTAAGTACAAAACAGAGACTATATTCTGGCATACAGTTCGCTTTTATACAAATCAAAACCCTGAACAACGGTAGGAAAACAGTGGGGACGACATCCGTTTCCATATATGAACATTTACTATAATATTTATTTGTACGGATAAACAATCTGCTAATTAAATATATAAATTCATTAATTATTTAGTTATTCATCGTAATGAATTTAGTAAGCCTTTTAGATTATTATTTTAATAGTTACAATATTTAAAATAAATCTAACCTCCACCAACCAATCAGAGTCAACTTCCTTTTGGCGGCAAAATGAACATTTGTTATACAGCAAACATAAAAATCTAATAAGTGTCCCAATAATCTTTAAATAATTAATTTACAATTAATAAAATATTATTACAATAATAAGATAATCTAAAGATTAATCCAAAATATTCTTATATCATAGCCAAGTTACATTCAACATGGTGGATACTTCCGGCATTTCCATAACAAATATTAAATAGGTTTGACACCTAGATAGGTGTATGAATTATGATGTATTGAACATAATATGAGGAAGAGAATGTGTAATTTAGTGAATACAGTGGGGTTACATAAGTCACACACAGTGAGTATATGGTTTAGTGCATAAGTCTACTATTACAGAACTAAGTAAATATGTGGGGCAGACTAGGATCGGGAATCATCTTGTAACACTCGGCCATCCTGCAACCACCGTGTCACACGGTGCTCTGGTGGTGTTTTGGAAGTCTGCGTTGTTGGTGTGCTGAAAATGAGAAAGAGCAGAATCAACAAGTATACTGGAAACTTGCAAGAAATTTGTTTGATGGACACGGTAATAATTTGCTTTGGTGGACACGGTAATTCTGTTACTTTGCATTACAAAGAAACATTTCTAGTAAGGAAATTTCAGCATGTGTAATGAATTCTAAAGGGGTATTAGCCGACACCAGTTACACAGACATAACTTTACGTAAGTCACACACACTACTTGACCTAGATCCGACAGACCATAATTTATATTCATCACACATGTTTGCTTTATGTAGCTCACACAGCAATGCTTTACGTAGGTCACACAGGCAATACTTTATGTTGCTCTCATAGCATTGATCTACGTAGCTCACACAGATATTACTTCACGTAGGCCACACAGACACTGCTTCTCACACAGACAATTTACGTGGCTTACACAGCATTGCTCTACGTAGTTCACACAGTACATCAAGTAGGCCACACAGATACTGCTACTCACACAGACAATTTACGTAGCTCACACAGCATTGTTCTACGTAGTTCACACAGTACTTCACGTAGGCCACAATCAATCAATCAATCAATCAATTAATAAAATCAATCAAAATCTTTATTTGCATTGAAACATGATACTGCTACTCACACAGACAATTTCCGTAGCTCACGCAGCATTTCTCTACGTAGTTCACACAGTACTTCACGTAGGCCACACAGATACTGCTTCTCACACAGACAATTTACGTATCTCACACAGCATTGCTCTACGTAGTTCACACAGTACTTCACGTAGGCCACACAGATACTGCTACTCACACAGACATAATTTATGTAGGTCACATTTCACACCAGCATTGCCTTACGTCATTCATACATACATTACTTTACGTAGCTGCATAGGTCACATAGACACTGCTGCTTACACAGACAATCATTATCCGTATGTGACACAGAAATCAGTTTATTTAGATCACACCAGAGTTTACGTAGGTAACATAGCCAAAGATTTATTTTGGAATATTTGAAATACTGTAGCTAATACTAATATACTCCAATAAATTAAACTTCTATTACTACTGCTCCGATATAAATGTTTAAACACTAATATCAATGTTCTTTTGTTTAAGGTTGAAGAAAGAAAATATTCTCAACGGAGGAAAAAAGAAACCCGAACCGTTGATTCCTCATTAAACAACTATATTTATTGCATTATGTTGTAAATTTTTCATACTGCAATAAAAAATATATTGTATGCGTGGTTTTACTTACAGTTAAATCAAATCTGTTGTAAACGGTACTCGTAAAATATACGTACACATAGTTATTGTTTTACCCAGAACGAAGTTATTAGGTTTAACAATTCATCACTAACTACCCCCTTTTACACGCACTAACAAAAGTATAATCACCGTTCAAAATAATAACCTTACTAACTTACTCAATTAACTTTCGTCTAGATTGATTGGATTATCTCTGTCTACCTCCCTGTCGCTAAGCTTTCACCAGAATAATTTGGTTATAGGTTACCTACCAATAAGATCTTTATCAGCGTAATCGTAATGTATGCGTTATTTTCGAGCAAACGTTGTCTATGTGTAAAACTATGTGTGATCCACCTAGCGATTGCGTGTGAGCATCTCGAAAGCTCCGCATTGCACTGGTCGATGGCTAATTTTAGTATTTAATGGTTTGACCTATTTAGTCTAAATACGTCACTTAGGAGTAAACATAATGCGACTCACCCTGAGATGGCTGGAGCGGCTGATGCGTTGAACTGGATGCTGGGAACCATCAATCGATGCATACGTGGCCGCTGGAGCGCTGCGCTGGTTGGTGTTGCGTCGTTGAGTACGGCAGACTCGCATCTCTGGCTGACCCGTCGACAGATGTAGCACCGCCTCACTCCTGGTTGCGGCAGTATCGTTGCCGTTGGTCATGTTGCACTGGTTCTTTCTTCAGAGTTTCCTCTTCTCCAAGTTGATTTTCACAATGCCGTCGTGGCTTGTACTTGTAGTTTTCGAGCAATGATAAATAGGAAAGTATCCACAGAGTTCACGCAGCTGGTTGATTTTGAGCAGTCAATTTGTGATGTTGCCTCTTCTCCAAGTTGATTTTCGCAATGCCGTCGTGGCTTCTACTTGTAGATTTTCAAACAATGATCAATAGATTAGTATCCACAGAGTTCACGCAGCTGGTTGATTTTGAGCAGTCAATTTGTGATGTTACACGTACTTTCTTCTCGATGAAATTTGGGGATGTCTTCCGCGTAAACACGTGTCACTCGACGATGCCTTTCTCTCATGTCTTCCAAATCTTAGCAGTCTTCTTGGTCCTTGAATCTTCCTTGGTCAGAGCCGGCAGCGTAAGGCCCGTGATTTTCGCACATCCCACTTCTGAGGTGTGACCGCGTGTGGGGTGCTTGAATAATAAACACGTAGCATAAATCTTCAGGTTCTTCTCCAATAGATTAATTCCAACAAAATAGCACAAAGATAAGGCACAAAGTGAAAGTAAGTACAAAACAGAGACTATATTCTGGCATACAGTTCGCTTTTATACAAATCAAAACCCTGAACAACGGTAGGAAAACAGTGGGGACGACATCCGTTTCCATATATGAACATTTACTATAATATTTATTTGTACGGATAAACAATCTGCTAATTAAATATATAAATTCATTAATTATTTAGTTATTCATCGTAATGAATTTAGTAAGCCTTTTAGATTATTATTTTAATAGTTACAATATTTAAAATAAATCTAACCTCCACCAACCAATCAGAGTCAACTTCCTTTTGGCGGCAAAATGAACATTTGTTATACAGCAAACATAAAAATCTAATAAGTGTCCCAATAATCTTTAAATAATTAATTTACAATTAATAAAATATTATTACAATAATAAGATAATCTAAAGATTAATCCAAAATATTCTTATATCATAGCCAAGTTACATTCAACATGGTGGATACTTCCGGCATTTCCATAACAAATATTAAATAGGTTTGACACCTAGATAGGTGTATGAATTATGATGTATTGAACATAATATGAGGAAGAGAATGTGTAATTTAGTGAATACAGTGGGGTTACATAAGTCACACACAGTGAGTATATGGTTTAGTGCATAAGTCTACTATTACAGAACTAAGTAAATATGTGGGGCAGACTAGGATCGGGAATCATCTTGTAACACTAGTTTTTAGCATTAAAGTATTATTTTTTTCATTTCTCCATTTCGGAAAATTGAACTTTCATGTGTAGATAGCCGGGTGGAAAATAACTTTTCCATCCCTAGGGTGGAAAATAATTTAGTTTTAATAGCTGCGATCAGACATAGAGATCAATCAATAAAAATCATCAAAGATAATTAAGTCAAATAAAATTATTTGTATAAAAGAGTTTTCCATATGTTTTTACTCAGTTTAACATAAAACAAAGGTATTAATTATGATCGTTGATTAAAAAATATAAGCTTAGTTTAATTTTTAACAATTATATGATATCAACAATAAAAATATTCGGGTGCCCGCCATACATGTCATCACTACACTTTTTTTTAATTTTATTTTACATTGTCACTTTTTATTTTTCTTTCTGTCATTCTTTAGTAATAGATTAAAGAGTGAAAAAGTCTATTGCACAGCAGACCCAGAAAAGTATACAGACGGGGCGAATCGCCGAAATGGTGGTGTCAACTATTTATTCTTCTTACTCACTCCCACCTTTAGCTGTCACTCACAGCGCTATCTCATGAGATAAACTCGAATGTACAATTTAAAAATAACCTGTGGTAATTTTCGTGACAAGGACTTAAAATATAGTCTCACCCTGCGTTCATCCACTATAATTATAGTCGGTGAGAAAAATTCAACCGATATTTTTAACAAGGATTTGAATTACTTGATATCGTCCGAGTTTTACGTAACTCTGTTTTCTTTCGTGCCGTTACTAGTCTTTGTAATCGTGTGTTGTATGTATATGTTTTAACTCTGGTTAAAGCACCCATTTCACTCTCGAATCATTGGCGCTCTTACTCCGTTCGAGCGCCAGAAACATCTCGATTGAAATTGGCCGCTTTCTCCCCTTGTATAACAATTTACTATTTCCTTTATAGTGATGTTTATCTTAACCCGTTCGCACTATACTAAATAATTATTAAACGTAAGGTTTGTACCTTCTCTATCTATACTTCTGTCTAGGAATATGGTTGATAAGAATTGTGTATGAATGCAGTCGCTCGCGAACAGCACTGATTTTCTGTTTGTTTTGTGAGCGTATAGCGTACCTATCTATTACTTTTAAATTAAAAACATATTTTCTTACTGTAATAGAATAGCATGCATATTATCTACCCAGTTTTTATTTAAATAAACTAATTTTGCCTCAAATATAACATATTACCTTGTCAAAGCATTAATATATTACGTAATTCTGTCGTAAGTAATTATAATTATTGATTACGGTTACTTACTTTAGCTGTCCGACGCATAGGCAAACCTCGGTTGTTTATAACAGAGCAAAAACCCATGTATCTACTTTCTATTGTTTTACTTTTATGATGATAAATGAAAAAAAATGTTTAGTTTATCATCAAAAAATGCTTAATCATTAACAATACAAAAGAAAGACGATTCTGAATTTGTCCCAGTATTATTAAGACATCCATAGAAACAACAATATATTTAGACCTTTTTAGTCATCTTTACTAAAAAGCGGTTAGGCACACGAAATAAAACTAGCAATGTAATGCAGCGGCCAGAGCGTGTGTGGGCGCGTGCGACGCAGCCTTGACTGTTTCGTCCTTATTTTCCTTACCTATATTGAATTTTCAGATAATTTAGGAACAGCACTATTTTTAAATTACGAAAAGGTGGCCGGCCACCAAAATTACTCCATATTATAAATCTTTAGCTGAACGCACACTTATCCGCGTCGAATCGTCCGAATGTGGAAGAACCCTTACAAATCTCAATCTGTGCCGGCCACCCAACAAGGCTGCGTTCCGTATTGCGCTAACAGCGAAAATGTCAGTGATATCGCGCTAACAAACCGTTCCGATTTGATGTTAGCGACTCAACGATAGCTGTAGTCACGTCACGGCTGACGTCACTATCACCGCTATCTTGCGTTCACAGTTCAAATTCTTCTTCTCTTTAATGGCTAATCGTGATGTCACTTCGCCAATGTCACCGTGAGTATAGGTTTTACACTGTTTGTGGGGAATGAGTCAATGTTATTCACAGTTCAATCGTTTTGCCGCGTTAGCACCGTGAGCGGACTGTCACATTGACGCATTTGACGTTTTTTTTGCTTCAAAGAACAGCAAATGTGATCTAAAACCGTTCCGAAATGAAATCGCGTCAACAGCGCTGTTAGCACGCTAATCAAAACGGAACGGCTTTTGTCGCTCACATTGCTAACAGTACTATTGGCACAAAACGGAACGCAAGCGCGGGAAACGAAAAGGGAAGGATGGACGATACTTCTTCATTTTAGAAATTGTTTTTTTCGGGTCAATTATTGTGTTTGTGTGGTGGAATTTTCATGATAATTAGTGCTTTCGAAGAAAACAATGAAGTTAAAGTGAGAATTATGGTGAAGCGATCTAATCGCGCCGTCTTACCCGGATCGTTGTTCCTGCGCTTAGCTTCCTAGTTGAGCATTGGAATGCGGACCACCTCGCATTTCAATGAGTTAGGTTAAGTTAGGTTAGTTTAATGTAAGTTTTAGATTTAAGTGTTGATAAATGAAAATGAAAATGAAGAACAGTCTGTATGGCGTACAGCCAAAAACGTTAAATTAGTATTTAAAAAAAACGGAACGTAGCCCAAATGTCATGTCATTTTTGGTCCACAACACAAAGAAAGGTCTAAAAAAAAAGATTACATGATCAGTGGGTCTAAAATTCTAAATCTTATAAAAGTCAGAGTATAACCTCATCGCTGGTACCAAATGTTTAATTACATCAATCAGTATTAAAGCTCCGTAGAATCAAAAGAAACAATAAAATGAATTTGAATATCTCAAACCTTAGCAAGTTTGTTTGGAAATCACAGGCTGTCGCCGGATTTGGGGTTAATAATATTATAGATCACTTGAAATACTATTTAATGAGTTTCGTGCTATAGAAAGATTATGTTCGTATTTTTTAAACTTTTTTCAGTACCAACAAGTAAGGAACAAATGGGCAAACTGGCTCATGATTCGGGACGTGAAAAGACGTCGTATGAGTGCTGAAAACTACCTTGAAAGAACTCGAATCAATGCAATGCGGAAGAATGATGTTTTACCTGTGGAAATCAGAGAAATAGCTGACAAAGAAATCAATAAATTTGAGATGAATGCAATCCCAATGAGAATCAACAACAGATGTGTTATTACTTCAAGGTAAAGAGAATCAACAACAGATATGTTATTACTTCAAGGTATTCTATGATAGGGAAGTGTGGGTTGCCCTTCACCTGGTACCAACAAACCTTGTCTCTTGTTGATATTGGAATAAATTAGTATTTGTTAAGAAAAAGATTCAAGTAAGGACCAGAGTCAATTTCATGTTTTCAATATATCAGCTCTGGAAAGTTGTGGGGAAGTCCTAAGTTCAGCAGTGGATGTCCTTAGGCTGATAATAATGATAATGAATATATCAGCGTAAGCAAACCAGCAGTCTAGCTTCAATGCAAGATGTATGATTAACTTACATCCACATATTTATTAGCTTTTTAAACACATTTTTTAATATCTTTCAGACCCCGAGGCATCGTCAAAGAATGGCGTATGAGTCGAATAGTATGGAGGCATTTAGCAGACTACAACAAACTTTCTGGAGTGCAAAGAGCAATGTGGGGATAAATAATAGATTGTATAAAATTTAGAAATAAACTGTTAGTTGTTCTAATGTATTTTTTTTTAGTTTTGCTACTTTATAAATTGAGGAGTAACAACAACATAAAAGTACTCAGGTGAAGTAAACCATACCAATGCAAAAGTTAAGTAAGCATCAACTATTTACTATGATAAAATCTAAACATTGCCATGTAAACAGGGTTATTCCAATTTTCCACACTAGTGAGGAATATTTTACTCTTTCTTAATTTATGATCATCATTTTCGACAAATTCAATTTTGAAAATTGGACAAATTAATATTCTACTTTCATGAAAATATTATTCTATTATTTGATAAATTGTTTATAAATAAGTAATTTTGTGAAATTATGGTATGTTTTTAAACAAAATATTTATTTAGATTTCAAAATTTACGTTGTATTATGTACCTAAATAGTGTTTTCATCAATTTAAGTGGGAGTACTAAAAATTAATAGTTGGTATTCATAACATACTTATTAATGTGAATTATTAATTTCCACAAAGAGTAACATTTGACATTATTTCATGCTTCCCGGCACCCAGTGGAACCACTTTTGATATAAATAATATAATATGTTAGCCAAAAATTTTATGAAATGTCTAGGTTTTGCCGTATTTTGTTATTGAAAGTGGTTGCACTGTGGAATATCCTTCCAGAGAAACCACCACGCAGTATGAATTGCTGTATATAGTTAAATCAAAATGTTATTTAATTATTGTATTTTGAATTAGGTTCCCCAAATCCTCAGTAGAATTAAAATATATGGACTAAGTGGTACCGTAGGAAAAGTTTTTCCAATCGAAAGAGGCGTCAGGCAAGGCGACCCACTCTCACCAAAGCTATTTACAGCGGTGCTTGAACAAATGTTCAGAAAACTAGACTGGGAAAATCTAGGGCTAAACATAAACGGAACTAAATTAAGTCATCTAAGATTTGCTGATGATCTGGTTATTTTGGAAGAGGACCCAGCAATACTTGAATCAATGATACAAACATTAGTAGACAGAAGCAGAGAAATAGGTCTAGAAATTAACCTCAGTAAAACCAAAATGATGACAAACTCAATACCTACAGACATAACCAACAATGGAGAAAAGATCGAATATGTGCAGGAGTATGTATATCTGGGTCAAGTAATATCACCAAAAGATCAAATGTCCAAGGAAATAAACAAAAGAATTGCGAACGGATGGAAACGGTATTGGGCATTAAAAGAAATCATGAAAAGCAAGGAACTGAACATGAAGATTAAGAAGAAGACTTTTGACACTTGTATCCTGCCCTGCATCACATATGGGTGTGAAACCTGGGCCCTTACAAAACACCATAGGGAGAAGCTCGAAAGATGCCAAAAAAGCATGGAAAGGAGTATGCTAGGACTGAAGCTATTAGACAAAGTCAGAAGTATAGACATAAGGCCATAGACTTATATGTATTCTACTAGACACGCTGTTCAGAACAAATTTTGTTTCACATTTTTAAAATGACAGAAGTATGAAGTGTTGCTATTTAATATTTTTGATTTCTCCTGTTTGATGCTGAATATTGTTGTGTTTCTTCGTGGACAATCAATCTTAAGCTACTATAACAAATACATTTCAACATCGTGATATTTGAAAACGTTTTCAAGCAATAGAGAAAACAAAACACCTTAAAAACAACCAAATCCCAAAAAGATATCACATCGATAGTTTTTCCCCATTTCTTCCAAACATGACAATAGCCATGACAACAACAACACTGAGCTGTCATAGGTAGCAAAGAGTAATCGAACAGATATGACACCTTGCTGGTGTTTAGTTTTCTGCCTATGATTGATATATGTACTAGTAACATGTCTATTTTTTAAATTTTAAATGATAACGTTTATGTGATGCTGTTTTCACAAAAAAGGGTAATTATATGCCCACCAATATTATAACAACATAGTTCGTACCAATTATCTTACAATACTACTCCTGTACATACAGATATTTACTTAGTCCGTTTTTATTTTCTAGTCTAATATTGTAAACAATCTTGATTGACATTCCTTTTTACATAATGATTTATTTTAAAATAAGATAAATACAAAACTCAAATTTGCATAGGCAATAATTATTTAACACTGAGATATTTTCTATCGCTCGCTAAGAAAATCGGACTTTAATGATAAAGTCAATTGAAATAAAACTCAAACTTCATAGATATAACTTGGCCCTATAATTCTGAAGGGGAGACATAGATAAAACATATTCTACCTATAAGAGTTTTGGCATGTCTGTTTTTGGTTGATCTTTGGGTTTCTATGAAAATTGTGAGAAAACGAAAATTAATACTTTTACGCCTTCAACGAATCTTTTAACCACTTAAATTTACTACATACAACTAAAAAAAAAACTAAATGTTCAAAATACGGGCGCTATAACACATTTTTAAGTAATTTGTTTATATCGTCTTTTGACGTAAGGGACGTTTTGACATGGTAGTTTCTGGCAACAGACTAAACACAGATGCTCCACTTGGCCTTAACTTACTGTAGAACAAAGTTTGCTTTAAACAGCGTGTCTAGTGTAACATAGAGGTCGTTGCATAAGGCACAAAACAAAATTAACGGACATACTGTCACGTATCGATCGGCTCAAGTGGAGATGGACCGGACATATGCTTCGCTGCAAAAAGGAAAAATGGAGCAAAAAAGTGTCATTGTGGTACCCAAGAGATGGCGTTAGGACTAGAGGTCGTAAACCAGTAAGATGGGAGGATGACCTTAAAACGACTTTGGGGCCTCTCTGGATAAGAGTGGCAGCAGACAGACAGCAGTGGAAAGAGTTGGAGGAGGCCTTTGCCGAAAGGCACACCGTGATACGGGACATTATTTAAAACTAAAGCAGCAATCAACAGTGAAAAATCACGGAACATAAAGGGCTTTATTATTATAAGTGGTACCTCAAATTTTCTCTTTATAAATAGATGAACACAAACACCAAGGAGGAGTAAAGATCCTAGCTAAATTAGCACTACACATAATATTATTGTATAAATATTGATATTATAGTTAGGTACCTATCTTAGATTTTTCTGTAACGACAAAATATGTTATTTGAAAATATATTGCAAATTTTGCTAAGAAATTAACTGAAGGCATTTGGAAACTATTTTGAAGAGATTATTAGAGGATCCTAATTAATTATAATATTTTTATAGAATTATTTGGTTATAATACTATGCACAGCAATATAGAATACTATGCAGCAGCACAACCACTTCCAATAACAAAATACAGCAAATCTAAAACAAGTGGTTCCACCAGGAAGCATGTCTTCAATTTTCCAGACTAGTGTTGATTTTTAGTAAGGAAAATCTGAATACCCAGTAAACAATGAGTGTGACACCAATAGCCTATTAATTTAAACATAAACAGGCTTTATGCTACAGTTGTTAATGATCCTTGACTACCTCATCCATCATCACTGGCTCGTTATCCCTTATCTTTGTCCTCTCAATTATTTCCACTTTTGCATTATTCAAATGAGCACCAATTTAAGATTTTTATACTATAAGTCCAAACATAAACAGGCCTTTGGTATGATACAGTTAATGATCCTTGACTACCTCATCCATTATAAATGGCTTTCCCTATCAATTTCCTCTTGAATACTTTCACTTTTATATGTTCCAATTAAATTTAGTGAACCTTTGAATCACAATATCTTTTATCTTTCAAAGCGATTAACATTCAGAGATGAATTAATTAAAACCAAATCATCTGTTTTAAGTCTTTATATTAAAACGGGTTTTCTTAGAACTAAACAAGCTTCATAAAGCTCAAATGGAATACAGCTCTAAATAAAGCGTTTTAGTCGAAGAGACCTGAAACAAAAGAAAATATATATTAGAATATTGTTAACACTTGCTAAAGCAACTGCGCAAAATGTTAAAATATTCTCAGTAGTGAATAGTGTCAATCATAACTTTCTGAAGCTAATACATGAACAAACATCATTGAGATCAAGTAACTTGCCATTAATTTTAAATACTTAGCACGATTTAAACGCATAACTAACCGAAGCCCATGTCGTCGTCAGACTCCTCAGGTTCTTCCTCTTTCTTTTCTTCCTTGGCGGCTTCAGCTGCCGGGGCGGCGGACGCGGCGGCAGCAGGCGCTCCAACACCAGCAGGTGCGGCTCCTACGCCAGAGCCGATGTTTGTGATCAGGTCACGCACGTTCACGCCCTCGAGCGCCTTTGCGAAGAGGCCGGGCCAGTAAGGCTCGACATCGACGTTAGCCGCCTTAAGGATGGTCGAGATTTTCTCACCCTATAAACAACAATGACATGTCAACATGTTACTTTACATGTAATTCGCAAAATACACAAAATATACGATAGAAAACAACACTCTTACATTAAAGTGATAACCGTTATAACATATATGTAACGTCAATACGGGATTAAAACGGATAAACGTAGCGAAGAAATGAATCATAACCTCACAAACTTAGACGCGGGAATTTTATCAAAAATACTTACAGTTACGGCGACATCATCATCAACCAAGATGAGAGCAGAGTAAACACACGCTAATTCAGCTTTGGATGCCATTTTAAATAATATACGTGCAAGTCGCCGTCTGGCCTTAGCTCCGAGAGAACAAGCACGTTTGACTTCTCGATAACGAAGAGATTTAAGAGAGGTTATGAGAAAGAAACTGTCAACTTCAATTTGTCAAAAAATGATTAATGTTTTTTTTTTTTATAGAATGTTTCAAGCTTGGACTTCAGTGGTTATACATTGAATGTACATGAATTTTATAAGTAGCTCCGTCCTTTGCTAGCAAATGTGTTTCAGGCTCTTGCAATTAACACACACCAGCTAATACAGCACAATAAAGATATATTCCCGGTTTTAAAAAATATAATAGTAAATGCCACTTTAGGAATATATATACCTAGCTGGAAACACATTAACGGACGCGGCTGTAAGCCGCGACTTAAGCTGGAAACACATTATCGGACGTGGCTGCAAGCCGCGACTGATAAAGCTGGAAAAGTTGGAAACACATTATCGGACGCGGCTTGATAAAACAAATATTTTATCTAAGAATAAAGAGACACGTAGAGTGGTGACAGCATAACAAAACATAATTTATTAATCAACAAAAACGTTGCTATGGATACAGAAACATGTGTCAAAAGGTTATCAAAACAATCAGAGGTTTATATCATAAAATAGTCTTCAACATCCTCCCTTTTTGGTAACCCTTAACGGACCATACCAACTTTCATTGTTATTGCTTCTAACCGTGGCTTATGCAATGCCTTGGTCAGAAAATCTGCCAATTGGAACTCGCTGGGAACGTATTCTACACGTATTTCATCAGCAGCAACGAGTTCTCTGACATAAAAATGTCTAATAGAAATATGCTTCGTTCTTCTGTGGAGTTCTGGGTTATGTGAGATCTTTATTGCTGCGTCATTATCGACCTTCAGTTTAGGTATCTCCTTTAACTTTGATATCTCATCAAAAAGTCTTTTAATCCAGACAATTTCTCTTGCTGCTTCACTGGCTGCAACCAGTTCGGCTTCAGTACTGGATATGGCAACACATGTTTGTCGTCGACTTGTCCAAGATATTGCTCCTCCAGAGTATAAACATAGTATACCTGACGTCGATCGTCTGGTACTTCGGTCTCCACCATGATCGGAATCACTGTAACATTCCAAAATTCCGGTATTGCATCTCTTCTTATAGGTTATTCCATAGTCTGAAGTTCCCTTGATGTATCTTAGGATACGTTTCAGCTTTTGAATGTCATCTTTAGAAGGGTTTTCTAGAGTTCGGGAAACAACACTTACAGCGAATGCTAGATCAGGTCTTGTTCCTACGGTTAAGTATGCCAGTGCTCCCACAGCTTCTCTATATGGAAATGAGGTAGGCTCTGTCACATCTTTTTCAAAATCTGACGATCCATCTTTTAATATAGGAGTTGTGACAGGTTTGCAATCACTCATGCCAAAGCGGGCTAGAACTTTCTGGGCATAGTGCGTCTGGGATACTTTCACATCACCATTCTGCTCCTTTATTTCTAAACCTAGAAAATAGGATGCATCTTTTATAGTTATTTTAAATCTTCTTTTCAACTCTCTCAGGAATTTTTCAGAATCTTCCTGATTTGTTGCAGCTACCAGACCATCGTCTACATAGAGAGCAAGAATGATCTTGTTGCTTCCACGATTTCGGATAAATAGGCAGGGATCAGTATCACTTTGGTTAAATCCAATAGTCTTTAAATAATCCACCATGCATTTATTCCAACACCGGGGTGCTTGTTTGAGGCCATACAGACTTCTCTTGAGTTTGCACACCTTCTTCGATCCATCAGAGTAACCATCAGGTTGACTCATATAGATTTCCTCATTTAGTGAACCATACAAGAAAGCGGTTGATACATCGAACTGTGTGAGTTTCAAACCTTCATTTGCAGCAATGCTTAAGACGGATCTGATTGTTGTCATCTTGGCGACTGGACTGAAAGTCTCATCATAGTCGATGCCCTTTTTCTGTGTATATCCTCGAGCAACTAGTCTTGCCTTGAATTTATCTAGAGAGCCATCTGCATTGGTTTTTACCTTGTATACCCATTTACAAGATATAGGCTTTCTGTCTTTTGGAAGATCAACCAGTATCCAGGTTTTGTTCTCCTTTAAGGACTTCACCTCATTTTCCATTGCTTTGACCCACTGATCTTTATGAGGACTAGAAATTGCTTCTTTGTAGGTTTTTGGTTCATTGATTCCATTAACAACATCAGCTGACATCATGACATAGTCTTCAAATCGATTTGGTGGTCTAATCTGACTTCTGTCTCGTAGAGTCATTCCTGTAGCTGTCTCAGCTATATCATCCAAATCCCTTGGTCTCTCAAGATCATCATTATCAACCTCATCTTCATCTAAAGCATCTTCATAGAGAGGTGATCCTGGCGGCGATGCTTCTGAAGACGGTTCAAAAGATTGTGCTTGGCTTCCTGCTTCCTGACTATCAACACGATCTGGCGATGTGGGAGGCACACTCGAACTAGGCTCATCATGAGTGCATCTAGTAGTGCGATCAGAGATGTTTTCTGTGCGATCATCCCCCCTTGCATCACACATCGGTGGTTCTGACAGTGGAAAATAGGTTTCAGCTGAGTGCTCTTCTTCCGAATCAACTGGATCAGACGGTGTAAGTACTGACTCATTAAAAGTAACGTCTCTTGACCTTATGAGTTTTCCGTTTTTACTAAGTAAACGGTAGCCTTCATCGCCGTCATAACCAATTAGAATGCATTTCTCAGCCTTTTTAGATAGCTTCACTCTCTTTGGTTGAGGAATGTGAGCGTAACATTCACTACCAATTATTTTAAGATGACTGATTGCTGGCTTTTTCTTAAACCACAACTCAAACGGTGATTTACCATGTTCTGGCGTTGGACCGGTTCGGTTTAAAACATAAGCCGCAGTATTTATCAACTCTGCCCAAGTAGCGCGAGGTAATTCTTCATGAGCATACATCATTGTGCGAGCGGCTTCGACTAAGGTTCTATTTTCACGTTCACTAAGACCATTTTGTTGTGGCGTATACGGCATCGTCAGCCTTTGTCTTATACCTGCTTCTCGTAGAATGCACCTTACGTTCTCATTATCAAATTCGCCACCGTTGTCACTCAAGAATTCTTTGACAGAGTGACCAGCCACTTTACATTCTTGTAACATCTGTCGGAGCTTTAGGTGAACTTCCGATTTCTGTCGCATGAAATAAACGTGACGGTATTTGCTGAAGTCATCTTTAAACAGAACAAAGTAGCGATATTTATTGAAGGAAGGAGGGAATGGGCCGCAAACATCAGCGTGTATGATTTCTGCAGCTTCCTTAGCTCGTTCTCTTGTTCCAAACGATCTCCGGTGAGATTTTCCGTAAATACAACCGGTACATAGTTCAGAATCTAGACGAACTTTGATTCCGAGTTCCCGATCAATAACTTCTTTGACATGCTTCTTATTTTGATGGGCTAATCGTTCGTGGTAAAGTTGTAGTAGATTATCTGCTGACAAGACGTTTAGATCAGGAGTTGTCATTGTAATAGTCTCTACATTAAGCTTGTACAAGCCTCCATTCTTGGCTCTTGTGCCAGTCAGTACCACGCGTCCATCAACTTTCAGCAAACAGTGTTCCCTTTCTGACATAAAAACACTATTGTTTAGTCTGTCTTGAGTAGCCAGTACAGAAAAAAGGTTTCGCATAATACCAGGTACGTACCATACATCACAGAGTCTTAATCTGGATTCCTTGCCATTAATAGTAAAAGTCAAGTCAACAGTACCTTTGCCAACAGCTTTGACAGTAGCTCCATTTGCAGTTGTCACTGTACGGTTATCTTTAAAATCCTCGAAACTAGAGAAGAAATCTTTTCGACATGTGACATGGGTTGTTGCGCCATTATCTGCATACCACGACTCTGTATCATAGTTCGTGTGCATTGAGTATACATCCGTAGTGACTGGCAACAGCATAAGGTTCAAATTGCTTGATCTCTCATTATCTTTTGGCTTGGCTGGTTTCCCATCAGCTTTCCATTTATGACATTGTCTGACTTTATGACCGACTTTTCCACAGTATCCACATTTCTTCTTTGCTTTATTACTATTCTGCAACGCTAGAGCTTCGGCAGGACCTTCATTCGTCGATGAGACTGAACGCTCGTAGGCACAAAGTTGCGTAGTCAGATTGTCTATAGTTTTGTCTGTCTTCGACATCAACATCCAGCTCGATTTGAAAGAAAAATAGACTTCAGGTAATGTATCGAGAATTTTGCAAATTAACAAGATATCTGGTAATTCCGATTTGTTACTGTCTATTTTCATCAGTTCGGTGTTTAAATCTGACCAAATGGTTTTGATTTTAGAGATGTGAGTCGTGATGTCATGTGACGGATCTTTACAATAGCCGAAAAACTCCATACAAAGTGCGTAACTCTTATCTTCAGACTTGCCATCAAATAAACGATGTAATTCGTCCCAAACTTCTTTAGATGAGTTAAAGCGCATGATCTTTTGAAGGGTTTCGTCTGACATATTTGCAGTAAGCAACAGTAATGCGGAACTATCAGTTTTGTTGTAATAATCGAGAGCTTTATTATATACAGAAATTTCTTCGGCATTGCTAGTATCAGGTTTCACGGGTTTTTGGAGAGAACCGTTTACCGCATCCAATCCACCGGACATACCTCGTAACAGTAATGTAGCCTGGAACTTCCACGTAGACCAGTTCTTTGCACCTTCCAGGTGACCGATGTCAACTTTACAACTTGGTGATTGCATATTGAATCTTTGTCTTCCCGGATTGTTTCGAAAACTTGGTTTATTTGCAATTACTCGATTTATTTAAGCTATCACTCGATTCCTCACGCTTCTGCTACCATGATAAAACAAATATTTTATCTAAGAATAAAGAGACACGTAGAGTGGTGACAGCATAACAAAACATAATTTATTAATCAACAAAAACGTTGCTATGGATACAGAAACATGTGTCAAAAGGTTATCAAAACAATCAGAGGTTTATATCATAAAATAGTCTTCAACACGGCTGACGGACTCGGCAGTAAGCCGCGACTTAAAGGTATCTAGGTAATGAATGTACACCAAAGAGTACATTGAAAAGCGCGGGAAACGTTCAACTTGACGGGCGTGTTTTTTTGTTTCTCTTAATTTTCAATTTAATTATTTTGTTAAAAAGTGATCAGGAGAGGTCTTTTTGTCTTTTTATATTGTATATATTTATCGATAAAGTGTATTGAATTGCTGGATTTGGGTAAGTTCAATACTTTTCCATTGTAAAAATGAATGAGCCCCCCGATCCTGGGGAGGCTCCCCAGGCGGGCGAATTTGTGACGATTCCAGCACAATCGAATGGTAGTGAACTGGCTGCGATGGTGCCTATTTCTAATGGTTCTGCAATGGACACGGACGGCGCCCCAGCAGCACAGGGTCGCAAACGATCTCGTGTTCGTAAATGTAAGCACTGCAGCAAGCGTAAACGAAAACATCGTGGATCTGAGACTAATGAGCATGACTGTACTTGCGACTCAACACTCTCACCTACTGAATCCATATCTAGTCTAACAAACAAAAGTACTAAGGAAAATGAACCTGCTAAGCCAAATTTTGAAAATGACTCCCAGCCTTCTGCAACTCTTGATTTAAGTAGAAAAGTGTATAATGATACTGATGCTTCACCTTACATCATCCATGTACAAAGAAATCAACAATCTCCGAATGACGGCTCCTCAATGCACTCAGTCTCATTTGGAAAATTTTTGAAAAGAAATGCTTTTAAAAATATTATAGATGGCAGCGTAAAACAGATTGGTAGAAATAAAATAGCCTTGTCCTTTTCGAACTACTTAGATGCAAATTCATTCATAAACCACAATAGTTTACAAGCAAATAACAAATTGACGACCCGTCTGGTGTAGTGGTCGAGAAATCGCCTACTACGCAGCGGGTGCGGGTTCGATCCCCGCACAATACAAACATTTGTGTGCATGAACATGTCTGTTTGTATTGATCTGGGTGTTTTCTATGTATAATATGTATGTATTTACAAAAAAAAAGTATTTAAGTAATATATCCGTTGTCTGGCACCCATAACACAAGCTTTGAGTAGCTTACTTTGGGACTAGATGGCGATGTGTGGAAATGTCCAAAGTATATTTATTTATTATATTTTATTTATTAACTACAAAGCTTTTATCCCTACATTTAATGTGACACGAATGGGGATTGTACGAGGAATACCAGCTGAATGGTCTCCAGAAGAGATCATGGCGAATATTAATGTTCCAATAGGTTGTGGAGGTATATTAAAAGTCCGTAGGCTTAATTTTAAAACATTTATTAATGGCACATCTGTATGGAAACCATCACAATCAGTTGTTTTGACGTTTGATGGTCAAGTATTACCTAAACGCATTTTTGTTTGCTACAACTCACTGTCTGTAGAACTGTATATTTACCCCACAATACAGTGTTATTTGTTGTCGATTTGGCCATACCAAAGTCCAGTGTAGGTCAAAACCTCACTGTTTCAAGTGTGGTCATGATCACTCAGGGGATGCTTGCAACTTAGATGAAGATAATGGTTACTGCTGCTTGTGCACTGGTGCTCATTTCGCTACTAGTAAGGTGTGCCCAGAACTTGCACGACAAAAACAAATTAAACTATACATGGCCAACAATTGTGTCTCTTATGCAGAAGCATCTAAGCTGCACCCTCCAGTATCAAAATCATTTGCAGATGTGGTCACAACTAGTAGTCCTGTAAATAAATCTAAAGATAACTCATATGTAAATAAAGTCACTCATCCCTCATCTACCTCATACAAAAAGACAGTATTTTTAAAACCACATTCACCCCCACCACTAAGTAAAGGTTATGATAAACAAGCCCACCAAGAACTTATAAATGAATATAATATCCCATCCTCTAGTAATGGATGTGCCTTACAGAATAAGTCTGAGGCTAACACCAATGTGAAACAGATAACAGATTTAATTATTGTCTTAATCAATTTTCTGACACAATTCAGTAATAGTTCACCGTCCAACGTTGCCCCTTTAATAAATTCGATAGTTCAGCAAATAGTTCAAAATGACTCAAGCGAAGGTTCTCCAGTGGAACTGACGAAGTGTAACTAGTAAAAAGAGTGAGTTAATAAACTTGCTCAATGACCACGAGCCTATGGTGTCTGCTTTAGCAGAAACCTGGCTCAAACCAAGCAGCAATTTTAAAATGAAAAATTACCACATCATTAGAGAGGACAGACCTGATGGGTAAGGTGGTGTGGCTTTACTTGTCAGGAATTCTGTTCCCTTCAAACCTGTAAATTTACCTGTACATAATAATAATGATCTGACTATTGTCGCCTGTAGTGTAAATAATATTTGTATAGTTTCTGTATATATCCCTCATCCTTCCTTATCTATTTTTAATGACCTAGATCAAATTATCTCTTCACTACCTAGACCATTTTTAGTACTAGGTGATTTAAATGCACATCATCAGGCCTGGGGGAGTTCTGAAAATAATGGTTATGGAGAGGCACTTCTTGAAATTATTGGAAATCATAATCTTTGTGTTTTGAATAATGGTGCCCCCACTCGCCGCACATCACCAGGGCAGATTATAAGTGCAGTAGATCTTGCCATATGTTCACCAAGTTTAGCAGCTTCTCTGTCTTGGGATATTCTTTCATCCTCACATGGAAGCGACCATTTTCCAATTCTTCTCTCACTTCCATACAATAAGCCTGTAGCCCTGAAACACACTTCTAAATTAAAACATAAGTTACCAGACAGTACCAGTAAAAATTGGGAAAAATATAGAAAGTGTGTAGAAAGGAAAGCTTCTATCTTACCTGACTTATTTGCAGGTAGTGAAATAGAATGTGCTCAAGCCCTTGCAGATATCCTTATAGAAGCAGCTAATGAGATTTTTCCTGTAAAAAGAAAAACATGTAATAAAATCCCCTCCCCACCTTGGTGGGATGCAGAATGTACAGAGGCTGTAAAGCGTAGAAAGGAAGTTGAACGTCAGTATAAGTTTAACATGACTCAGGAGAATTTTGACTTGGTTATAGCTACTGGTAAAGACACGAGCAAACTACTCAAACAGAAAAAATCAGAGAGCTGGAAAAACTTTTGCCTGTCGATTTCTCCGAATACTCCACCCTCTGTAGTGTGGCGTAGTATCAAGAGATTTAAGTCTGCATTTAGTGATGTATCTAGTCCAGTTATTCCGTCAACTTTGGCTGATGACTTTTTGGATAGACTAGCACGGCCATGGGTCCCTCAAAATATAATTGAAACATCACTGACTTTAACTACTATTTCCTCTACATCAAAATTAGATTCACCCTTCACCCTTTATGAATTAAAAGGAATTCTCTCTCACATAAAAAACTCATCTCCAGGTGCTGACGGAATTCCATATTCATTCTTTTCTAACTTATGTGACCGTCTATTGTTATCACAGATTAGTAAGAGTATGATTGTTATATTATTTAAATCTTGTAAACAATATGATGTTCTCTGGTATTTTTTTTTTTTTTTTTTTTTTTTTTTTTCTTTGGCACCCGCGGTTTGCGATAGCCACGGACGGAGTAACAAAGGTAGGGAAACGGGAAGGAATAAACAAAACGGAAAAGGAATTATCAAATATAATAAGGATCAGGCTTAAAAGGAGGGTCGGATTATATTCATAAAATAAATAGATTACGATAAGAAATTAAATTTTTATGTTATTTAAACAAAGATATTCAGAAATACATTTATATATATCATAATCATATTTAAATATCAGGCAGGATATGGATGTTGGAAAAGGAATACGTAAGTATAACAAAGCTGAAATAAAAGTTGACCGATCATGATTCTGGCAGGCGAAGAATATATGATTCAAGTCGCCCACTCCAGCACCGCATTCACATGCATCACTTGCTATAATTTTGAGTCTTGCTAAATGTGCAGGAACACATACATGTCCCAGTCTCATACGAATGATACTGGAAGTAATCAACTTATTCATATTTGTCTTGAAAAACCAAGGTTTGGACGGGATAAAAGGCTGTAATTGTTTATAGAATTTTCCTTTTGTTTGACTAGTGATCTCCCACTCTTTCTCCCATTTTTCGTGCAAATAAAGTTTAGGTAGAGCTGCTAGGTCATGACAATAATTTTTATATGGGAAAAGGTCCCCAGAGTGAACAGCAGCATTGGCTAAAGAATCCGCTTTCATGTTTCCAAAGATGTTACTATGTCCCGGAATCCAGACAAAAACTACAGAAAAACCTTTCTGTATGCAAACATTCAATAACTTTCTGCTTTCAATGATAACTGGATATGAAATATTTGTTTTAAAGGGAAATTTGGTTAATGCTTGAAGAGCACTTTTTGAGTCACTAAAAATAACAGTTTTATTCAGTCTCATTAATAAAATATACTGTAAAGATTTAAAAATGCCAAAGCATTCGCCGGTGAAGACAGATGATTCAGGCGGTAATTTTATCATCTGGTGTATTCTACACTGGGCATGGTAGACTCCCACACCAACGTGACCATTATTTAAATGCTTTGAAGCATCACAATATAAATGATGCCAGTCGCCCCATTTATCATCTACAATGAAGTTAAATTTAGCACCAGCTTCAGTATCAGATTTAGATATGTCAATGTCAAAAATAACAGTCGGAGTAAGTATCAAGGATTCGAAATTTGAACAAAAAATTGGGAGATACATTGATTTATGTGTGGGTGCTTGCAGTGAAAGAATTTTACGATAGCTTATAATTAAACAGGGAGGAGATTTGTGCGACCAGTATGGAGAATTCTCAACATGTTCAGATAACATTGCCAGTTTTGGAAAAAGAGGATGGTTTGATAATTGAAGTGCACGCAATAAAAATTTATCACATAAAAATTGTCGTCGAAGTTTTAAAGGTGGATCAACACATTCTACCTGTAAAGAGTTATTAGGGCTGGTTTTCATAGCTCCTACAACTACTCGAAGGGCTTTAGTTTGGATGACATCAAGTTTTCTGACGCCTACAATATTACACGGCTCTAGAAATTGCGTACCATAATCAAGGGAGCTTCTAATTAGGGCATTGTAAATTAGTTTCATACTAAAAGGATGAGCACCCCACCAGACGCCTGCTAGACATCTTAAAATATTTATATGACGTTCGCATTTGTCACTAATATTGTAGCAGTGTGTAATACCAGTAAGTTTAGAATCTAAGGTAACGCCCAAAAATTTTGCCTCGTTATGAACAGGAATGTTAATATTATCATATTGAACTGAAACTGGTGGTGGACTACGCATTCTAGTAAAAAGTACGACAGAACTTTTGGAAACTGACAATGATAAACCATTTATATCTAACCAAGATTTAAGCATTTGAAGTGATAAATTAAGTTCAGAAGATAAATTAGAAACGTCCTTATCAGAGAAGTAAAGGAGAAGGTCGTCAGCATATTGTAACATACTGACGTTGTTTGTAATAGAGTTTTGAAGGTCATAAGAGTAAATATTAAAAAGAATTGGGCTTAAAACAGATCCTTGAGGAATACCGTTAAATAAATATCTCAATTTTATGGAATCTGCACACACAACATGGATACAACGTTCGTCTAAAATTTTTGTGATAAAATCTACTAATAAAATTGGTACATTTAATTTTAGCAATTTATCCCTGAGAATGGAAATAACCACCCCGTCGTAAGCAGAAGAAATGTCTAAAAAAGCTGCCAGTAAATGTTGGTTATTGGAAAAGGCTAATCTTATGTCAGTAGTGAAAATAGCAATACTATCGGAAGTACTTCGTCCCTTTCTAAAGCCAAATTGATAATTACTTAATAAGCCTTGGCTTTCTATAAACCATTCAAGACGATTTTTTATTAAGTGCTCAGCTATTTTAATCAAGACTGAAGATAGAGCTATTGGCCGATATGAATTAGCGTCTGAAGGGCATTTGTTTGGTTTTAAGAGAGGGATGACTTCCTGTACCTTCCAAGATGGAGGAATACTACCTGAATACATTATAGAGTTTATAATGGACAAGAGGTAAGATAACGTTGAGTCGCTTGAATTAACTAAAAAGGAGTACGGTATTCCGTCACTTCCAGGTGCAGAGTCTTTAACATAAGATAGAATACCTTTTAGTTCAGATAAAGAAAATGGAGAACTTATGCCAGTTTGATCCGTATATTGAGGACTAGAAGGTTCCATAGGTAAACACAGTTGTGGAGGAACAAATGGGGGTGCTAATTTATCTAACAATATATCTACTGTTGACTCATTGAGTGATATAGAAATAGTATCTTTATAAGCTGACCTAAATCGCCTTATATTGGCCCATACTGCAGAAGGAGAAGTATCCGGGGAAATTGAATGGCAAAAAGATTTCCATCCCTCCCATTTTTTTTGTTTGAGTAGTTTTCTAGTACTAGTCATAATAGCAGAAAGATTTTCATAATTTTCCGAAGTAGTATTAGAATTATATAACCTTTCAGCTGCCTTTCTCTTTTTTACTGCTTCTGAGCATTCACTGTCCCACCAAGGAGGGGTAGGTAATCGATTACTATTGGTACTCTTAGAGGGAAAAACTTCATCTGCTGATTCCAATAACAGAGAGGCTAAACTTTCTGCACACAATGTTATATTACGATCATTTAAAGTTGGCAATGATGTAATTTTTCTATCAACTTTTTCCCTAAATGAAGTCCAATCGGGGTCAACCAATTTATATTTAAGTCTAGGCGAACGCATTTGTTTTTTTGGTCTGGTCATAAAAGGGAAGGAAATAATAATTGGAAAATGGTCACTCCCATATGTCAAAGTAAAAGTTGACCATGAAAGACAAGATGCTAAATTTGGACTACAGATGGTCAAGTCAGGAGCACTAATTGCTTCCTGTGGTTGAGTACGACGAGTAGGAATACCAGTGTTTAAAAGACATAAATTATTACTATCCAGAAAATCCAAAATTCTATGACCATAGTAGCTGGAAATACCACTACCCCAAGATTGATGCTGAGCGTTAAAGTCCCCCATGATAACAATAGGTTTAGGAATGTTACTCAAAATTGGTTCTATCTCATCATAAATGGCAGAGGATGGATGAGGTATGTAAACAGAAACGAAAGAGATGTTTTGTATTGATATAGCTATAATGGAAAAACCATCATTGTGAGGTGGAATAGGAATATGGGGGAACTGATAAGAATGATGGATAAGTAAAGCTACACCACCATAACTATCGTGCCTATCCTCTCTGGCACATGAGAAACCAGAAATTTTAAAAATAGAATTTGGCCGGAGCCATGTTTCTTGTATAGAAATCAAAAAAGGGTCAAATTTGTTAATAATATGTAATAGATCACTTTTCTTATTATTTATGCTTCGGCAATTCCATTGGACTGCTATGGAGAACTTCCCCATCAACAGCAGACTCTAACTTATCTAAAATATCAATTTTATGGGCGGCGTTGGACGGTAAAACAAAGTTAGATTTATTCAAAGAAGTAATTAATGTAATTAGTAACTCTTTTACAGAACATTCAGACAAGTTGTCACTGATATTATCTTTGTTTATAAGAATACTTTTACTAGGAGCAAAAGGGGTATTGTATTCATTTACTAAAGCTTGGTGTTCATCTCTATTATAGCTTTTGCCAGGTTTAAATGGAGATTTTGGTTTCATTAAAACTGTTTTTTTGTAAGAGTTCCAGCCAGGATTATTATTGTGTACATATTTAAGTTTTGAGGTTGAAGATAGAGGAGAAGGAGTTTGCTGTTGTGGAGGGATACTATTTCTCAAAACATCAGCAAAAGATTTTCCAAGTGCAGGGTGCAACTTCAAAGCTTCAGCATAACTTATACAATTTTTTGCCATAGATTCTTTAATGTTACGTTGTCTTGTGAATTCAGGACAATTTCTGCTTGTGGCCTGGTGAGGACCAGAACACAAGAAACAAACAATATGCTCCTCCTCAACTTCACATGTATCGCCGGCATGACCCTGCCCACATTTATAACACCTGGGAAGGGATCTGCACTGAGTTTTTACATGGCCGTAACGACAGCAACGGAAACATTGAATTGTTGGATAAATATAAAGATCAACCGGTAATGAATTATAGCAAAGATATACTCTTTTAGGAAGTATTTGGCCATCAAATGTTACAACAACTGTTTCAATGGGAACAAATTCAGGTTTTCCATTGACCATGTTCTTTTTTTTTAATCGCCTAACTTTTAGGACTTTTCCACAACCTACTGGTAATGAAATGTTTTCTACTATGTCCTCATCACTCCATTCAACAGGTACTCCTCTAATGACTCCCATCCTAGTAACATTTGAAATAGGAATGAAAGTTTTATATTTATGTTGTCTTAGAAGTCATTTTTAAGGAATGCATTGGCATCTTCAAATCTTGTAAAGCAAAGTGAAACACGATTTCTCCCTATCTTCTTTAGGCTACCTTCCACAATACCTCTAACAGAATTCTTTTTAAGAAAATGGCCCACTGTAACAGGATGTAAAGAAAGGTTTTGACTGGGATCAGTTTGTTCTCTTTGAATGTGCACAACAAAAGGTGAGACATCAGTAGTCTGGTACAAGTTTCTTCCAATAGGGTTAGAGTCTGTGTGTGAGTTTATATCAGGTGATGTGTTAGATGCAGATACTGGAGTGGACTCATTTGAACCTTGCACAAGTTGCATATTTTTGTTTTCAATTACAACATTTGTTTCTTTTACAGTGAAAGTAGAGGCAAAGCAACGACAGTCAGAATCAGTCACCGGATTCTTATGGTCATGACGGTTTTTACGCTTTAAGTTACCATGTTTACACACTTTTCTAGAAGTTTTCTTTCTCTTAGGGAGACTTGCAGTCTCACATTCGTCTAACAAAGAACCATCCGTATCCATTATTGAACCTTCGGTATCTAATCCTGATTGACTTTGTGTTATTGTTACTGAATATGACGGCTCAGGCACATCACATGGCGCTACAAAGTTAAAATCCTGGTGGAGGAGCGTCCCGCCACCAGGATCCGGCGGGTCGCCCATGGCGAAAAGAAAAACTATTAAAACTTACCCAGAACTGATGAAAACTATGTCGCAGTAATAAATATGATAAATATAAATAAAAATACAAAATAAATAAGCACTAAACCTCCAACCTGACACTTATTTCAAATTAATTTTATGAGAGCAAGAAAAAGTACGCCTATCAAAACCGACGTTTCCCGCGCTTTTTCCTGGTAATATTCCCTCAACATGGAAAACACAAGTAGTGTTGCCAGTATTGAAACCTAATAAATTCCGTACTGACGCATCCGCTTTTCGTCCAATTGCTTTGTCGTCAGTTTTAATCAAACTTGCAGAACATTTAGTAAAAAACCGCTTAGAATGGCATTTAGAAAGCAACAATTTATTGGCGACCAGTCAGTATGGATTTAGAAAGGGAAAATGTACTTTAGATAACGTCAGCCTCCTCGTGTCAGATATACGTCTAGCCTTTTCAGTTAACAAATCCTTATTAGCAACCTTTTTGGATGTTTCAGCGGCCTATGAAAGTGTGCTGCTGGACATCCTAAAAAAAAAACTTCTTGCTCTCAGAGTTCCTCTTACATTATCTAATTTTATTTTAAATATCCTATATAATAGGACTGTATGTCTTTCTGGTGCAGAGACTATGGGAGTAAGAAGTGTGTGGAAAGGTATTCCTCAAGGAACTGTCCTTAGTCCCCTGTTGTATAGCGTATATACTTATGATTTGGATAGTTTTGCCGACACTGACTTAAAGATTTTACAGTATGCTGATGATCTCTTACTATATACTACCCACAAATCTACTGAAGTTGCCTGTAACGTGATGTCATCTGCACTAACTTCATTGAAACAATGGATGAATCAGAATGGTTTAGAAATATCCGCTCTTAAAAGCGCTGCAGTCTTTTTCACCAGAATGAAATCGCCTCCACCCATTCAATTGTCGTATAATGATACTCCAATTCCAATTAAAACAGAGTTCAAGTTTCTGGGTGTAATTTTAGACAATAAACTCTCTGGTAATCAACACTGTGAATACATTATTAGTAAATTTGAACGCCAATTAAATATGCTCAGATGTTTGTCAGGTGTGTGGTGGGGTGCTCATCCGTTTTCTTTGAAACTTGTATACAACGCGCTAGTAAGATCTATTTTAGACTATGGAGTTTTTCTCTTAGAACCCGGAAATGTTACAAGTTTTAGACAGTTGGATCGTATTCAATCAAAAGCATTACGTATAGTTACAGGGGCTATGAAATCTAGTCCCGTTAATGCTTTGCAGGTAGAGTGTTGCGATCCTCCATTAATTTTGCGCAGACAGCTTTAATCAGATAAATTCTTATATCATGCTTTACAATTTTCTAATCATCCATTGATTGAGAAACTTCAAATGTTGTCTGACATGATACCATTCTCTAGTTATTGGACCCATAAATCACTTCCGTGCTTAATAATTAGTTACCGAAAATGGACTTCTTGCAGTTCCTTAACCCATCGTTCTAACTATTTACCCCTTTTCAAATGTGATCTTGAGGCCCTTATAAATCCACTTACAATTCGGTATATCCCCATTGATAAAGATGACTATTATGCAGCAACAAGTTTTAACTCAATCATAGAGACAGAATATAATGACTTCCATCACTTATTCACTGATGCTTCTAAGCATGACGATTTCTCCTGTACAGGAATAGGAGTATTCCATTCTCAATTTAACATCGTACAGAAAGTTATGGCTCCGCCTGAAGCGACAGTGTTTACTGGTGAATGTCTAGGTCTTCTTAAAGCAGTAGAATACATTTGACTAGCGAGACTATCAAAATCAGTCATATTTACTGATTCAAAAAGCGCTTTGCAGGCTTTAGAAAAGTTCCCTTTTAAATCTAAACAATATTCTGTTATTTTTCAAATAAGGAATGCGATTCATAAATGTTCTTTAAAAGGATATGTACTACACTTTGCGTGGCTTCCGAGCCACAGAAATATTACAGGCAATGAAACGGCTGATCGACTTGCAAATGAGGCTGTGCATTGTGGAGATAAGTTCCCATACTTAAATTACTGCCATGATTTAGCTACACTCCCTAAAACACTCTATATTCAAAAGTGGCAAGAAGAATGGGAAGAGTCTAGTAAAATTAAAGGTAGAGCATATTTTAAAATCTAACCGAAAATTCCAGTCAAACCCTGGTTTTTTAAAATAAAGTTTAACAAAACGGAAACATCAATAATTTCGAGAATGTGTTTGGGCCATACTTGCACCCGCGCTCATCTTGCTAGACTCAAAATTGTTGATAATGAACTATGTGAGTGTGGTGAGGACGTAGAAGACCTGAATCATATTTTCTTTTCTTATGACGGTATGACCGATCCCTGTTCCTTGCAAAACTATTATCTTTACGTATACCATTTCCTACCTCAATCATTTCCTTATTGCATATTAATAGTAGTGATGTGTATAAATGTATAGTATCTTTTATTTCTACCAATAATATAAAAATTTAATATGAAGGATTCCTGTATATAAATGTAAATATGTTTAATTATATCTGTATTTGTGTTTCCACTCCTTTCCTGATCCTTGCTTTTGCAAATCCGCATTTTCCACAAATGTTTCCTTATTTCCCGTTTCCCCGTTTTTAAACTCGACTCTGGCAAGGCGAAGGCCGCAGATTGCCATTAAAAAAAAAAAAAACATCGGAGAATAGAGACAACAGCTTGCCGAGTGCAACAGCAGCGCCTCTAGCGCAATGTCAAGGAACTATTTTCTTTTAAACATACCTATAGCTATAGCTATAGCATATTCAATCCTTTATAGCGCTCCTTTGTATTTCTATTTTACTTGACTAAATGAATGGGATTGTGTTTATCTTCATAATATCGTTGAGGTCAAAGTCAAAGTCAAATATTGTTTATTCAATTTAGGACACAATATGCCACTTATGAACGTCAAATGTACAGTGAAAAAAAAAAAAAAAAAAAATGTGCCCTGAAGGGGCCGAATCATGTCTCCTTATCTTTTGGGCCCTACCAGCGCTTCGAGACAGAACACAGACAATTAGGCAAGTGCTGAGAAGAAACGCCGGAACAAACTCAGTCACCACTAGCTGCCGTAAAATCTAAATCATCAAAGGTAAGTACATCAGTAGGTGCAGGCTGGACGGACCACACATTCGTGTCGTTCAGGTGTCTTGAACCTTTTAGTAGCCTTTAGACATAAGCGTGTTTTTAACGTGTTTCTTAAAGAACATCGGTCAAAGACCCATAGAGCGTGGACCTAGATACGAATGGCAATGTACAAGCTGAGATCCGTGTAGATAAGATAAATATAATGACGAATTAAACTACCACATGCCAGATTTTCATTAAAAAAGCCAGGATTTTTATTTATCGTACAAAACCCTTTTGAGGTTAGGTTGGGTATATATTTCACAGCTTTCACTGCACCGCGCTACGCGATGGAGCACTGGGTCGCCAGTCGCAGATATCAGGGTCCGTAAATCGATGCAGGGGTCACAAAAACAAAGAAATTCAAAAACGCAAGGAGGTACCATAAAACAGAAGTGAAGAAGAGTGTTTTTGTTGTTTGTCAGTGTCATTGACAGTTGACGTTTCGTTTTTTTTTTAAATAAGTTACAGAAAATATTTTATCCATTTTATTAGTTTTACAGCGTACATAATATTATTCTTATAATAGAAATTAATTTAATTATCAAAAAAGAGACTATTATGAAAAATATGTACATATTTATGGGTTTTCCATACGCCTTTGAATTAATACACAGTTTGAAGTTCATGAAACGAAACGTATAAAATAAAAATTAAAAATCCGTTTCACGCATAATACATTAAAACAAGGTGAGAAAAATTCAATAGTGATATTTCTTATTGAAAATATCTTTTTATTGCGGCTTTAAATTAAAATAAAACAAATATTATCGGAAATAGAAAAAAAATAGTTTTTTTTTCATATTTATACCATTTGTGGTCACTTTCAGGTCCAATTTGACCGATCTTCTTTATCAACCGGCAATTCGACAAGATTGTGTGGTATATTATTAAAGAATTTTATACAATTTCCCATGAACGAATTACTAGTTTTAACTAATCTGAAGTTAGAAACGACAAGCTTGTGTTTATTTCTTGTGTTATATGAGTGAATGTCGCTCTTCTTCATGAAATTATCTAAATTTTTACGGACGTACATTATATTGTCAAAAATGTATTGAGACGCCACAGTTAATATGTTGATTTTCTTAAAGAACTCTCTCAGGGAGTCACGAGGACTAAGTTTATAAATAGCACGAATGGCTCTTTTCTGCAAAATAAATATGGTATCAATGTCTGCAGCAGAACCCCACAAGAGAAGACCGTAAGACATAATACTATGGAAGTAACTAAAATACACAAGCCTCGCCATTTCAACATCAGTCAGATACCTTATTTTTCTAACTGCAAAGGCAGCCGAGCTTAGCCTCCTAGCTAGGGCTTCAATATGAGGTCCCCACTGTAATTTTGAGTCAAGTGTAATGCCAAGAAATACAGTGGAGTCTATTAAGACTAGATTATTACCATTTAGTACAATATTTGGTGTAAGTTGCTTTACATTAGGCAAAGTGAATTTTACACATTTTGTTTTACTAGCATTCAGCAACAAGTTATTGGTGGTGAACCAATTCAATACTTTGGAGAGAGATTGTTTACTTCGTCAAAATTTTCTTCATGTCTTTTCATTTTAAAAATCAAAGAAGTGTCATCAGCAAACAGAACTATCTCACAAAGATTTGTGGAATAAAATGGCAGGTCGTTTACATATATCAGGAAAAGTAAAGGCCCCAATATTGAGCCCTGGGGGACCCCCATTTGAAGAGGGGCTCCGGAAGAGTAGGTACCATTAATGTTAACTGATTGTATTCTACCCGATAAGTACGAACTTAACAACTTAGATGAGTTTTCCGAGACACCATAGTGTTCTAACTTAATGAGCAGTGTCTGATGGTCTACACAATCAAACGCCTTTGACAAATCACAGAATACACCAACGGCATCATGTTTGTCTTCATAAGCATCAAGAATGTGTCTGATGAGTGCTACTCCGGCATCAGTTGTATTTCTACCTTTAGAGAACCCAAACTGTTTTTCGTGTAGTAAATTATTAAGTTTAAAATGGGAAAGTAATTGATTATAAATGAGTTTTTCAAAAAATTTACTTATCGTGGGTAATATTGAAATAGGCCTAAAATTGCTGGGGTCACTTTTGTCTCCTGATTTAAATAAAGGGACAACCTTACTATGTTTCAATAAATTTGGAAACTGATTTTGGTCAATACATTCATTAAAGATATAAGATAAGTAAGGAGCTATTAGAGGTATAATGGGTTTTATTGTGTCTATTGATATACCCGATTTATCCTCTGTTTTCTTTTGTTTTAATTCTTTAAATGTTTTTATGATGTCTAAAGGACCAATATTTCTGATTTTAAATGAGGATTCGCACCTATGAACACTCGACACTAGTAATGATTTCGCGTGACTTGAGCAAGAACTCAACTGTTTAGTCGTCTCTATAGGAATATTACAGAAGTAATCATCAAAAGCGTTTGCTACCTCGTCATCAGATTTAATAAGCTTGTTGTTTATTTCTAGACTAAATTTGTTATCATGAGATTTCGTTTAACATGTTTCTTTGTTTATAATATTCCATGTTTCTTTGATTTTATTACTAGATTTTTTAATTTTATCGCGTATGTAATTCGACTTAGCTACATAGCAAACTCTTTTAAAAAATTTTTGAGTACCTCTTTACGTACTCATGAAACGATAGATCCTTTCTATATGTTTTTTTGTTATACAATTCAAACATTTTTTTCCTACTTGTATAAACTCCTCGTGTAGCCCAGTCACTGAATTTCGGTTTGCAGTTATTGATAACTATTTTCTTTTGAGGAAAAGTAATATCAAATTGTTTTTTAACTACCTGAAATAATTGTTCATACAAGTCACTAGCATTTTTTTTATCAAAAGGTATAAACGGTATTTTATCACTTACAAGGTTTTTAAATTTGTCCTTACGAGATGCAGTGACCGGCCTGCATTTGATTTCTAGACGGGGTGGAATAAAACGGTTCTGTAGTGTAACTATCTGACCGCAATGATCCGATTTTTCAAAATTAATTATAGATTGTTTGATGATTTTACAGTTGCAGAGGATAGAATGAAGATAAACACTTTTACACAGGACAAATGAAAACAACAAATAATTTAGCGTTTTCTTTTATTATAATAATTAAAAGCCATTTTTTGTACAACATCCAGTTTATCGTAATCCTTCCTGGTGCCATTCAATATTTTGTTAGTATCTCGGCACCAGTTAACAATAAAAAATCTACAAGTTAAATCTATGATAAAATCTGATGCCTCATTCTTATGTCTAGGACAATTTAGAAAGTTTGTGTTCGCTATGGTGCAAATAACAGTTTTACAATAATCTTTGATGTTTGCAACATTACTTTTATTCTTAACATTTATAATGTCTTGCATTTCAGAAAAAAAAATAATAAAGATTCTGATGGATAAGTCAATTTTTTTATATATATATCATATTCTCTTTTATTTAAATAATCTAACCATGCCCGAGTGGCTTGTAGGTACAGCATGACCACACTTACGTTTGCCCATCTACCTATTGATGGTCAAACGTAACTCGGTCATACTGTACAAGTTGCTCTACTCGACCATGATTACGTGGTATGTACCCTAATGACTGCGTCCTTAAATGTAGTAGTTGCTACTCACAGCGTCCCGGTCAGGTCGAGTTTTTGAGGGGTTTTCTGTTTCTGGAACACTACTCAGGAACAGCTCGGAGTCTTAAGATAACGTTGTTACGTTATTAATGATTACACACCCTCGTGGTCGTGCGTCAGATAGCACATGGCGTGTTTAGCCTAGCATATAGCCGTTGTTCCTTCACACGCATTATCTCTCTCGGTTAGTCATGTTGGAATACCTTTTTATCAAATTAATGAGAGTGAAGGACAAGAGGTTGCAATCAACGACGTAAAAAAATTCAAACATCTTAGGTTGCAATGTGCATTTCGTACACATCTGGGGACTGTAAAATTTCCAGCGTACCTATGTCGCCTTTATGTGTTTGAGATGAGCCGTGATTAGGTACCAAAAATATGAAAGAGAATATTATTAAAATACCCTATTTTTTTTTATAAAAACGAGACGAATCATCTGATCAGTCTCTTATTTGAACTTGGACTATGTAGCTGCAAATACCACTGCCAGGAAATCACACTTGTATGCAGGGCTTGGAAACCGGTATTTTTTTTGAACCGGTTCGACGAAAATACAGGTGGAACTTTTTGAAAAGGTTATGTTCCTTTAAACCGGTTTGGAAAAATATGGGTATTTTGCATTAACCGGTTCAACTTTTCGTTCAGGTAGGACAACCACTCTGAACTTCGTTAAGATCTGCAAGCGGTGATCGCATCTGACGTTTGTTTCTGAATCTGATAATTAGTTTAACATCTTTTGAAGAATATTCGGTTTAAAAACAAGTCGCGTTGCGATCGTCGCGAGCGGCTACGAATTAACCGGTTTATTGAGGTTCACAGTATCGCTCTTATTTGGTTCCGCTCCGGAACGGAATTTTACGATAAAACCGGTTTAACCGTTATAATACCGGTAAATCTTGAACCGGTTTCAAGCCTTGCTTGTATGCAGATAAATTAAAATCAAAATAACTAGATATTTTATTTATAAACACACATCAACATAAGCAGTACTTTTACAATTTACACAATGTTAAATATATTTTTAAAGCTGTGCAACAAATACTATAAAGTTAAGTAATAATTATTCAATAGGCAATGATTTACAAATTATAATTACATAGATTTAATACCTAATGGAACTTCTTCGAAAGTACATATAACATTTACGATTATTGGAGTAAATTCAAGTTAAAGGTCCCAAGAAAACAAATGATGTTTGACCAACATATCTCTGACGCCTTCTTTCAATGGTTGATTTTGGGTATCCTTCTTCAAGGGCAGTTCCCAGTCTGGATTCAAATTGAAACCAAATTGGGAAAGTATTCTTAATTCACATTTTATTTGAACCCATCCTGGTGAGTTTATGAAGGACCATGGATGATACCACTTCTGAACAACATCAACACATGAACACAGAACTTCAAGCCATAAATGCAAAGCTTCTTCATTCAGTCCCATGCATATAAGTGTACGGAGTTTAACATCCATTTGGGCATGCGCATTGTCATGTGACAAGTTAATGGCTTGTACACATCTGTAAAGTAGTTCTTCAGGAGTAAGAACTTTCCCATCTTCATCCAATCGATATGTCTTACATAGAACTAAACGACTGTATACTGAATTGAAATCTTTTTCAACTTCTCGAGAGGATGCTTCTTCAATAAATAACCAGGGGTGGCACGGCCCATCCAAGAAACTTGGTCGTTTGATTCCATGCAGAAGGACCCTTTTAAAAGCAGGAGCTAAAACTCCTCTAACCAGGTGTGCAGCTTTCTCTGTAACTGAATCATCTCCAGCTCTGCTGTACTTGACCCCTTTTTCATCCAATAATTTTACAAATCTTGCAGGGAACCAACCTCTCAAGCCATTTAGTTCACCAATCCAACAGTGTTCATCTCTAGAGCTGATTACTTCAATGACATCATTTTTCCTGAAACCTAATTCATCACCATCTCTTCTTTCAAAGTCTAGAAGGGCTTTAGCACGACGCCGTTTACTCCTCGAAACATTGACGTACCGTTCTCTATCAGCTGCATGACTTTGCATGGTATAATCAGCTGTCAATTGAACCTCAGATGCTAACTGTGGCTCTAGAGCTAAGAAATGGCGTGCTACTTGTAATATAGCTTCTCTAAGATCAACTAAAATTTCTGTCTGCTTTACATTTTTTGACACAGAATCATCACTGTTGCTATCTTCTCCAAATAGAATTGTTTGAATAACAGATTTGCTTCTTTTTATTTGTCTCCTCTGCAACTGCTGTTTAGGAAGGTTAGGCACAGCTCCAGGGTTCCCTACTAAGGCTCCTTGATCAGCCATTAGATAAGCCAAATGTCTTCTTCTATGTGTGTCTATTAAAGTTGGGCTTAAAGTGTCGCCACAGACTTCATCTATTGTTTTTATTAGGAGATCTACATCATCTATTTCACCAGGAATATCAGATAATGCATTAAATATTTGAGCAGAGTTTGATATCTCTGTAAATCTGTTTTCTTTTATTTTTAACATTGCCAAAGTCACTTTAAAAAGTATAATAGAGCCATCTAAAAAGAAAAGATCCCAAATTCTTAGCAGAATTTTCATATTTACAACATTTGCATAAAGCGTCAAAAACCAATGCATGGTTATAAGAGAGAGCTCAATGTCATGTGCATTTAATACTTGGTCAATGCCAGGCAAGTAGGATGATATAAGGCTCCTTAAAACTTTTTGGTCTGCTTGAATTCCAATTAATGTTGAGGAGTAGTAAGATGCAGGTAAGAGATCTTCAACTGTTGTGCACATTATCCAAAATGCTTCTTCTTCCTCCATGAGCAGCAAGAGTGAAGCAGCAATCATGCCGGTGCCTTGACAATAGCCAATATCAGGATAAAGCCATGCTAATGAACGCAAGATTCTACGTAATCTCGGAACACCAGTGCTTGTGGGGTGTGAAAAACAAACATTATTGGGCAATATTTGAACCAAATCCTTCTCAATTTGTTTACTTGTCACTAATCCATCATCACTTGATGCTCGTACTATTTCATGATATGTTATTTCTGTAGAGGCACGCTTCTTGTTAGCACCACACAGATACATCCAAACTTGTGGACGGAGGGAATGTGGGACACCATCTTTTACCATTTTCTGTAGCTTATCGTTTTTCTCCAATTTACCTTCTTTTTCAGAGAAATTTATTTCTTTGCTGTAAAATTCCCATTGCAAGCGGTGTTGGTCATCTTCTACAAGTGCACTGGAGAGAAGTTTGTTAGTACATTGCTCAGCTTCAGGAACATCTTCGTCTTCAACACAAAACCCAAACTCGTCGAATCTGTAATCTGGAAGACCTCCACCGTGTCCCTCAGACTCTGGTTGTACTAACTTTGCCATGATATCTTGAGGTACCATACTAGGCGTGAGAGCTGAGAAAGGCCCTCCAGGGGTCGGAAGCAGTTCATCTGCAATGTTTAAACCACGTATGGAGTCTATTATATCTTCTGGATCATCATCTGCTAATGCTGCACTAATTTTGCGTTCGTGATCTTCACGTCCAACATAACCGACATGGTCGCGTGAACTGAACAACGACTTAGCTAGATCCATTTCTTAAGCGCATAAATTACAAACAATTAAACATTACAACACGCTTTCTCTCGTTGATGCGAAATAAATACAATTTATTGAACGTCAACACGAAAAATAAGGTCAAGTACGTCACAGTCACACACACAAACGTCAAAATTAGGGTTGCGCTATAACAGCTATTTACCGGTAAATTGTCTTTGGTTGGAAAGATCAAGCAAGGCCAAAATTTTTTTTTGTTGTTGACAGGGGTTGACAGCTGAGCTGACCGAGCTGGCTGAGAAGAAAAAGCAAAATGGCCATTTGATTGTTGTTTTGTCGGGTTGTTGTCTGAGCAATTACTCAGTATTATTTACTTACTTGCTTGATGTGCCGTTGCTGTGAAAATATATTGCATTTTCAGTCTTACACTAAACAGATTTTGGTGCAGTTTTTTCTTTGGTAGCCCCTAATATAGTTACCAGGTTAGTAAACTGTTTCTCATAATATTTTATATATTTCATCTCCACTTAATTGGAATATAATTTCCTATAATTATATTGAGCTCAAAAAGCCCTTCTTACTTAGGTACCTATACTATGGATAAATATAGTGCAGTTGTATGTAATTTTACTGTTAATCTACGAGTAACCTAGATTAACTTAGATTATATTTATTAAATACAATCCCTTTTTCCTTTTCTTTTTAACCCTGTCATAAGAGTAACTAACAACACCTTTGAACATTAGGATGGCAGCAAAAGTGTGTTGTATACAGAACTGTAAGTCCTGTTCAACAAGATCTGAAGATATCGGTGTCACTTTCCACAAGTTTCCCCGGGTGGTCTCGCTTTGTGACTCCTGGATCAAAGCCACAAGGCATGACGTTACTAAAACCGACACTCCCGCATATGTTTGTTCACGCCATTTCTGTAAAAGTGATTTTCAATGTTACAAGGATTCTAAATATGTATTGAAGTCAGGTACTTAATACGAACAATATTAAGCTTGTTGATGCTAAATTTTATATCTTCTTTGTTAGCAAGCTAGTATTTTTTCATTTATTTGCAGTTTATTTAGTATTGTGGTACATGCTCATTGAGCAGCATATTATTATGTTTATTTTTATACATTTCACCCTGTGATACCTAATAATCTATGAAGTATATCTTTTTATGTATTTGTAATGAATGTTATTATCAGTTCTGTCCCACGAGTGCTGTCTTTATTTCTGAGTAGAATTTTATTGAGTTCTGTAGTATACTAACTATCATGAGTGTAGTAGCAATAAGATGTAGATGAAAATTTGAAATTATTAACCAGACTTTTGCAGACGCTGTTCCATCAATTTTTCATTGGGAAACAGAAATGGAAAGTGAAGAGGTAGAAATGGAGGTGACAGATGAAAATAAAGAAGTAAACAAAAGTAAAGAAGGCGATGGCGAGAATTTGGATGCAATTAAGAAGTTCATAGAAGATCAAGAGAAAGAGTATACAGAGCAAGAGTCTAAAAAAGAGGAAATTGCTCCAGTTGAAACTGAAAAACCTGAAGTTGATGGTTGTAAAGATTTTGACGAACGACTGGCTGTGGCCTCAAGTATGATGGATATGATACTAAATGAGTCTGAAGAAAGAATCGCTAAAAAGAAAAATGATAATTCATCTAAGCAAACAAGCCCTAAAGGTTTGTTATAAATTTTGACATAAGTTTATTCTCTTGCCCCCTTATCATGCATGCATCATCTACACTCATATTTTTATATTTATTTAATACTCTGAACTTGTATGTTTCATCAAATCCATCAGTAGTTTTTCTTGAGAGTACTCGAAAAAAAATATTGAACTATTACATTTCTTTGCTAAAGTTTAATATGTGTAGACGCTTACTGATCACAACTAAGAGACTGTTAATAAACACATCCATGAGGAATTAAGCTTAATTTCAATCCCCCAAAGGATCTGTATGTGTGCTGGATTAGGCAAAGCATGTTTGAAATATTTTTTTTTTGGTGGAGGTTAGTTTATTTAGCAATCTATCTCACTTTTATTTAATTCAAAATCTTGATGTTTGTGGTGATTGGTATATTTTCTTATTAGAACCACATAAATAATACAAAGACAATTTCAGATATAAAATAAAGGTAATTTTAGAGGCAGGTATGATGGTACTGCAGTGTAAACATATGAGAAGAAGCTTTGTTTCATTTATTTGTTTCTCTTAATCATATTGTGCCATAGTTATAACATTATTATTATACAAGTAGTAAGTTTTCCAACCTGTGCCTTAATACAACTATGTTTCCAGGCACTCATTAGAACTTGAACTCTTAAAATTTGTTGGGTAGTTCCTGAATGAATACTTCATTTAAAGTACTTCAGTAAACTAGTTCCTTCACTCACTCGTTCACAATAGTCCAATACGGCTCAGTAGTCCAGTCCTTAAGTAGCTCAGTGAAAAAGAGCGTACCTACGGATATAGTTACTAAGCGAGAGCGAGACAGTTGCACGGCTGGGCTCGTGTGCCTTCGCTCCAAATTAACGTTTAGACTTTGCAATAAGACTTGATATTTAGATATTGATGTTTTTGTTGCAATGACTAGTTGCAATTTTGACAGACAGCTGTTGTATAATCGTAATTCTAGACTGCTGAAATCTCAGAAGGTGTTTTTTTGTACTCATAATAATAGATTCGTGCACAATACATTAACAATTTAACTAAATAAATGTGAAGTATTGAGTGACAGTTTGATAGTAATTCTAATGAGCTAAATGAAGTAAATAAACTAGATGAGTTATACATATCTTTGGCTTCCACTGAACTATAACAGTCATTTTACTTCAGTGAACAATTATTCGCAAGTATAATTTTAATTACAATTCATCTACCAATTTGGTTACTTCCAGCAGGCAACAGTATGTCCTTATCGGTCGGATCTAAAGTGGAGGCGCGAGACTTTGAAGAGGATTGGTATCCAGCACAGATAACAGAGGTTGACTATGAGGAGATGGAAGTACTTGTGCACTACGAAAATGCGACCAAAAAGTAAGATTATCCTTAGTTTTTAACGGATTTTATTAAAGTTATATTCTCTGTCGGCATTGATCTTAATTATAATTGTAGTCTCGGCTAGATGTAGTGTATATTAGTGAATCTTATAGTCAGAGAAGCGAAACAGTTGCAACTAGGTTTTTACTGTTCATAATGTTCGATGTTTTGTTAAATTCGTGTCAATTTTGCGTTGCATAAAACGAAAAAATATATTGAAATCTAATGTATAGTTTGGTACAAAACAACTATAGTATAAAAACTTGCAAAGAAAATAGGGACTACCATTATCTTTTATTATGTCACTAAAGTGTTACTTTTTGTTGTTTTGAACGTGCTTCCCGTTTTCAAAAATACGGTCTTTGTTAGACATCATTATTAATCCAGAAATGATTATTCTTCTTTGATTACATGTTATTTTATTACCGTTTTAAAATAAGCACCAAATTTATCGAGTCGATTCCAACAGGTTAGAAGGCTAAGCTACATCTTTGTCATTAACATATTTTAACACAAACAACACGAAAATTCAACTTTCTAATCCTCATTTTGATATTTTCTTTCAAATTTTTTTTGCTTCGACATTTTGATGTAAATTTTTTATTAGTTGACATCCCATAACAGTTGTTTAAACCTTCGAAGTATAAGGAAAATAAAAACTATTCCGATATTACGGTACAGAGTAGCTCAATATCGTAATGAGAATTTCGTATATAACGTTCCGAAATTCCGATATTCATGCCCTAGCTGCAAAGCAAATATGCTTATTTTTTGTTCTCATGTCTCTATTCTTTGCTAAGCAAATATTTGACTTCGACCGCATCCGATGTCAGGTTTGAATGAGGTGTAGGGTGATGCGTATCTGCTTAGTAGCAGCCTGTTCACTCTTAAGGAGGCTTAAGTCATATTCCTTATTGAAAACTACAGTAGGCAGCGCATTGCTTAACGCGCACGCATTAAAAAAGCGAGCACGCGAGCAGGTGGAATGTCAACAACATAGGGGTGGTATGGTAGCCTACGTCTGGTCCCCTGTCAGTGGCGGATTTACAAATTTGCCGCTAGTAGGCCATTCAATTTTTGCCGCCCCTACTGACTTTTGAAATTCAATATCTTAGTTTAATCCCGTTATTAGTATGATTGTGAATTTAATGATATTTCTGTCAGTTACTAGATTATTTTTGCAGCCCGCTATGTACTGAAGAGTTTAATGTTGACCTAAAAAAAGCAGCATGTACAAATCATAAGGTGGGGACTTAAAAATACCTACACTATATAAACACAGACAAAAAAATGTGTGGTTAGTAAACATTGTTTTTGTTAAATATTTTTTATTACACTTAACAGTTTAAAAACAATTAAAACAATTTTATTCAAATATTACATGTTAACAATCCAGTTAACGGTGACAGGCAATGAGATCAAATAAGTTTTCATGTCATTATTTTCTTGCGAGATTTTAAATTTGCAACATCATTAATTATATCGTCGTATGAAGTATTTTTCATAAGTTCTGACTCTATGCCCAAAAGAGATAAAGCATTAAGCTTTTCTTGACTTAAAGTAGATTGCAGATAGTTTTTAACCCGTTTTAAGCAAGAAAAGCTTCTCTCACCTGAACAATTTGTCACCGGTGTGCACAGAGCCATGCGAAGTGCTATATCCAAGTTTGGATAAATATGCTCCAAATTCTGTTTTCGCAGAAAGAAAGATAGACTTTTTAATGATCCAGAATCTGGTTTTATCGAAATTCTTTCAGAAGAAAGGTGGCATTGGAAGTGTAAGCATTCCTGAACTAAATCAGATTCTAAATCATTAGGATATATTTTTTCCATCGAAATGACTTTTTCCGTTAGGGTCGATGGTAACAATTCACTCATTTTGGTTAGAAATGAAAACTTCTCGTTAAACTCGTGGTAGGCCTTTTGCCGTTGCTCTAACTCGGAAACGAGCCGATCTACGAGGACGAGAAACGTATTAACCCTAAAAGATTCACTTGCAGTCATTATAATAACTACTTGTGCTTGACTTGTGCTGTCAATTCGCCCATCCAGAGTGTCAGACACTCTAAGCGAGCGGTCATGTCATTCGTTCGCCTCCCGCGTTGCAACCCAAAACCTACTACGAAAATACATACCTACGTATCTAGTAGAAAAAATATATGTATTTAAATGTTGAAACATATTACATGTTAAATATCAGGTAGAAAGTTACTAAATTTAAATTTAAATTAATATTAACAATAGTTTACTTATTTACTTATTTATTTTCTCTTCACAACAATCAGATAACAGAAGATAATAAGCTAAGAACTTGTTTATGACGCACGTACCATACTCGTAGTATAGTTTTCTGCGTGAGACTTATAGAGTTCATGCCGCACCTTTGGTAAGTTCAGTATTTTTGGTGCTGCAATCAACGTTTTAACGGCTTTAAAATTATGCCTCCCTTATTTTATTTTCTGTGTTTATATCCAACATTAAAAATAATAATAATAATAGTAACAATAGTTTATTTACTTATTTATTTTCTCTTACACAATAATCAGATAACAGAAGATAATAAGCTAAGAACGACTTAAAGGTAAACAGAAAGACCAAGGCTTGGTAAGATGGTGCTCGTGCTAGGCCCCGAAGATCCTGTGTTACGAGTTTTTTATTTTATTTTTATTGGAATGCTATTGGAATATTTTAAAATTCATGATCATATAAGTACCTAAGTATATATTACAGTGCGTTTATTAATCGTTTATTAATATATGGATTGTGTATACGTATAATTAATACTTATATATTTTTTCTGTAAAAAATAAATAAATACAAAATTGCGAAATTTGCCGCCCCTCTAAATCTGCCGCCCTAGGCACCGGCCTACTTGGCCTATTGGTAAATCCGCCACTGTCCCCTGTGATGGAACGAAGCAGGCGGAACAAGACCATGCAGTTTGGCTGAAGTGCAGCCTATAAAAGACAGACAGGGATCTAAATCTGCGGCGGTGGTTAAGGTCCTGTAGCGAGGTTTCAACTAGTGGGGCATCATCAATCAGCCACCTCGCACGCTTTTTGATCGAGTCCAAAGCAGCCAGGTGATACTTTTCCGGACCATCCCATAGGTGACAGCAATATTCCATGAACGGACGGATCTGTAATTTATGTAGGGGCAGTCTTTTTTGGGTGTGAAATATCGCTGAGCGCTTGAGACGATTCCTAGTTTCCTGGCAGCAGTTTCAGCAATGGACTCAATGTACTTACCAAAGTTCAGTGTGGAGGAGAATTCAACACCCAATAGTTGCAGCTGATCGGTGATTTGGAGGGGCACACCTCAAAAACTAGGACACCGATGAAATGGTATACGTTTTGCGAGGAACAAACACGCCTGCGATTTTGAGGAATTGAATTGGTGGAGGTTTGCATCACCCCAGTCAGAGAAGCTCTGCAGGGCTAGATCTATCTGCCCAATCATTGCATCTCGATGAGACTCAATTTCGTCTCTGCTTGCGATTCCTCAGGATAGGTAGGTAGCCGCCACCGTACTGTCGTCTGCATACGTAAAGGTACCGGGCGTAAGCAGGTCGTTGATAAACAGTAGAAACATTCTTCTGAGAACTTCGCGATTGACACAACCAGTGTCAATCGCGAAGTTCTCAGAAGAATGTCCCTCAAGAACGATTCTTATTGACCGTCCCCTGAGGAAGTCTGATATCCAGGTGTATAGATTATATATTCAGTTGTCAAGCGATTTTGACCGCACTTCCAACGCTATGCCCTCTGTCTGTTACGCTAACGTGACCGCCGTAGTTACAAGCAACTGCGCGCCTTTAACATTAGGATTTGTATAATTATTAATCACAAAAAAATCTATCATTGCCGACTTATCGATTTGACCCCGAAAATCTTCTTTAATATGCCAAACTGAGGTATGAGTTTGGCATTGTACTATCGATGGTATTGTCGCTCACGGTGCTTGTGGCAATCGATTCTATAGAGAGTATCAATTCAATCGCTAGCGAACTATCGAGCGGCTAAACTTATGGCATCGCTCTTCACCGAAAAATAACTTAATCTTACACTTTCAGACATGACGAATGGATAAGCGTTAGCAGTCCGCGATTAAGACCCCTTTCGGCTTCGTCCCTATTATCTCCGAAGCCAGCACAGCCACCAACGCCCCAGCCTGCACCGGAGACCACTACAGAAGTGGTGCCAAGTACTTCAACGACCACTGAGGAACCGAAACAGCATGAAGAGAAGAAACTAACCTTCGAGGTGGGAGAACGGTGCCTGGCTAGATGGAGAGATAGCAGGAGATTCGTCGCGACTATTACTAAAGTATTGGATGATGGTAAGGGAAATGATAAATTATTAACGTGATTTACCGATATTTTGCAATGGATTCATTGATGGTGTTTAGTGCTTGTACTTTTTGCGCAAAACATAGTTAACCATAGTTTAAAATGTCAACTCGTCTGTCGCGCTAATGTTCTTTGTGGGTAACCATCATAAAAACTGTCAGGAAATACAATGTTTAAACCACATTGAGCTCACCCCGGGTATGCGCGTGTGGACTTAAGTGACGATATTTTCACCTTCGTAAATTCGAATCATTTAATAAAAAGAAATATTAGATTTTGCAATAATGCCTTAACACATTTTATTGATTTTCTTTCTTTAAATATATTAAGTATATATTTTTTTCTTTTTTTTAAAATACCAGGCCATTACGAGGTGGTTTTCGACGATGGATTCGTGTGGAAATGTACAACGTCCAGACTTCACAAGATGAAAGATCAGTCGAAGCCTGCAACGCCGATTGTAGACGCCGTAGCCTTTGTCTCTCAGTCACCGACCGCTCAGGGGGCGGGGCCTGACAGTGCCACGCCTCTACCCCCCACTCCTGCATTCCACACGCACTTATTCGACCCCACCCGTGATTATTTAGGCTCGAAAAGCGAACGTCGAGAGAAGAAACGGAAATTGAACATAAAGGAAATATTCAATATTGGGCAGAAGAAAATGAAGAAGCAAGAGACTCCTAATGTGACGCTTAAACCGCCAGCGTCGAGAAAGCAACCGAGGATTATAAGGAAGAAGCCGCCGCCACCTAAAGTTACGCCGAAGCAGGAAATACCAGGTAAAATAAACTCATTCTCAACTAATATTGATTGTCAAAAAGTAAAGTTAGCCTGTAACGTCCCACTGCTGCGCAATGACCTTATCTCAACTATGTGGTAGTTTGAGATACTCCACGCGGGCTCAGTGCGGATTGGTGGAGGGGTGTTTGCTAGCCAAGTAACTAACCTTGCTGTCAGATGTTATCAAGTCTCTCTTAAGGCATCTAACTAGGTTTTACAACTAATATCAACCGATATAAGCCGGGATCAACGGCTTAACGTGCCGTCCGAAGCACGAAGATCCAAATACGACCGCGCCAGAGGTTGCTTAACTTCGGTGTCACTACCAATGCGCTCCTAGCACTACGAGCACCTTAATGTACTTATTTTATGTTGATTAATAGTAAATTAATACATAGTTAAATTCTTCGAGTGTGATACTAACACATTAAAATGGCTCTTTTTTTTCTCACAGGTTACTATAGTATTATTATTATGTGTATGTTTATTATTCTATAATTATGTATTAATTTATACGGTATTTATGTAATAAGTAGTATGTATGTTTATTTTTTGGTTTAAATACCTATTGTAGTTCTCTTGCCCTTCTATCACTTCCTTCGCGCCGACAGCATTTTCTCTGTGTAGACCTATGGTTGACTGGTAGAGAATGCTGCATTAAGTCCGCCATATGTAGCTTTTATTTGTGAATGAAGTGTTTTAAATAAATAAATAATAAGCGTCGGTGCCTATTCTGTGTATGGCGGATTATACACAGAATAGGCATCAGAGATCATAAATGAGTAGGAAATAATTTTCTATCATTTACAAAACCTTTCATAATTTTCAACTTGTGTTTTAGACGCTGTGGCATCCATAATCGGCACTCTCGAATCGTCCGATCCCGTTCCGTCACCAAAAGCAACCGACGTAAAGGAAGAAATCAAAGAAGAAATAAAAGTAGAAACAGAAGTGCCATTGGTTACAGAAGAAGCAGATATTGTTAAAGACGAACCAGATGAGATTAAACATGAATTGGCAGAAGTTGTGGACGATGTGGACGAGAGCAAAGACTCCATTCAGGTGGTGGATCCGACGAATGATGCCTGCGATACGTCGGACACGGGTGACAGCAGACCTGATAGTGATCCTGTGAGTATTATATTACTACTACCTCAATTCGTCAGCGTGTTCTGAGTTACCTCCCTCCCGACGCAGCGTGATGATTAATAGCCTAAAGCCTTCCTCGATAAAAAAGCTATTCAACACATTTTTTTTTTTCAAATCGGTCCAGAAGTACCTGATATAGCGCGTTCAAACCAACAAACAAACAAACTGTTCAGATTTATAATATTAGTATAAATTAATCAATGAATTGAGACATCTAAACCTTTAATAAAAGGGGTCGTGCTTAACGATATAAAGTAACTTTTTCGTTTTTTAAATTTCCTACATCACTCTTCAAGAAAGATAATAATATGATGAACATTTCATTTTGATTTTGTTTAAATAAAAGGGTATCTAAAATCAGTTGGTTGTAAATGTATAGTTTTTTGTTGAATCTGTTGATTTATTGCAACGAACCACAATACACCGTAACGCTGCATTACGCCGCAGTTACACCGCAGCGGGCCGCTTTACAACTGTATTGTATGAACGTTTACACACATGAATATCGGTTCATGCAAACAAATCCAATTGAACGGCTCTGCTGCCGTTGAAAACCGCTGCCTCTGCGATGTTAAATGTAAATTGCCATCTTCTCGATTAAATAAGCTAGCTAGAAGAAGTATTATAACTTAAATAAATATTTTATTACAGGCCCCAGACGGTGAAATGAAGCTTGAGAAGTTCGAAGAAGTGGAAGACAAGCAAGAGGTCATCGACCGCATCAAAGAGGTCATAATAAAGCTGGAGGACAACATCAGCAAAGCAGAGGGTTCGCCCAAGCCCGAGGTCAAAACGGAAACGGTCGAGGTCAAGGTCAAGGTCAAACCGGAAGAGAAGAAGGTTAAGAAGTTGAAGATAAAGAAGGTAAGGATCTTACATGATCTTAGATATTGGTTATTGTTTCATTTGTGTGTAAAATTTTATATGTAGCATTTATGAATGACTAGCGGTCCCCCGCGACTTCGTCCGCGCGTTTTGAGTTTGCTCCCTCCCCTCCCGTCGCAGCGTCATGTTTTATATCCTAAAGCCTTTCTCGATAAATAAGCTATCCAACACAGAAATATTTTTTCAAATCGGTCCAGCAGTTCCTGAGATAAGCGCGTTCAAACAAACAAACTCTTCAGCTTTATAATATATTAGCGCAAGCGCACGTTGTACTTAACCTGCGAAAATTATTTTGGTGCGGAGTTATGATAAAACTGTGATAGCTCCTAAGATATTTATTGAAATCAAATGATATAAAGGGCAACTTGGTTCTAAATGAAATGCTTGTGATGATGAATGTATTTATTTTGATAAGAATAAATACCTGTGTGTATAATACACCTCTAAAAATAATGCATATTTTTTTTACAAATTTATTAACATAAAAATGGTTGTAGTAAGTCAACCATAAAAGATAGACATATGCTGTCGCGGACTTTATTATAGAACTCTTAATGCTGAACAATCCTGTCATACATGATTTTTGTGTAACTTAAGCGGCTTCCGCAGCGTGTGCAGCGGAAGCTCTCAAAAGGAATATCTTTCTCCCGTTTTCGCAACATTTTTCATTTCTGCTGTGGTCTTGTGAGTTGTATCTTTATGTTATATAGCCTAAAGCCTTCCTCGATAAATGGACTATCCAACGTAAAAATATTTTTTCAAATCGGGCCAGTAGTTTTTGAGATTAGCGCGTTCAAACAAACAAACAAACAAACAAACTCTTCAGCTTTATAATATTAGTATAGATGTATTGGTTCAGTGACTCAGTCGACAGTAAAAATCGGGTATTTCATTTTAAAATGCAAAAGTATTAACGTGCGCGGATAGGAAGTCTGAGGTATGTAAGTGTTGAGACGGACAAAGGTAGACAACATCAATATATACAAATATATGTGTAGGTAATAGTTTTTTTTTAAACTACTATTTTAATGTCTATTGGACCATGTTTACTGTGCGTACTGATGCTATTGGCCACTTTTAGATAAATGAATTGCAAATAGAGCACAGGATAGTTTTTTCCTCCAACGGTAATTATAATAGGTCCTGTAGTTTCTCCAGTGCAGCGCCATCTAGTCGTATATATAAAAAGTCCTGAATATACAAAATCGTTGAGAAATAAAACTGCTCTTTTTTTTCAAACTTATTTCTATCTCAAAGCAGAAGAAGCTCCGTCTACTAAACGAGAAGAAAGTCAAAAAGCAAGTGGAGCAAGTAAAAACAGAACTGGAAATTATGAAGCGCAAGTTCGACGAGATGCGGCGACAGATGATGACCAGAACTGAGGAGTTGACAACGCACGAGTTGCCTGAAAGTTTCTTGCTGCCGGGCGAGTGGTGCTGCAAGTGGGTGAACGGGCAGCCGGTGGGCAAGGTCTGCGAGCTGGTGGAGAAGGAGAAAAGCGCTGGTCTGCCGAGAAGAAGTGTTCAGGTAATTTCTTACTAAGATTCTTGACTATAAGAATAATCAAAAACCTTCCCAATGTATCGCAGATCTACTATATCCTTGATTGCCTAGGGTTCTGATATCGTGAGTTACGTACAAGGAATGTCCAGCTAGGGTTGGAAATTGCTTTAAACTATGGCAGATGACTAGGTACTTTAAGACTGATATACTGAGGTGGTATAGCGAGAGTTCTAAGTCAAGAAAATACCTTCTTACTAAGAAGGCCTTTCTGAGCTACCTCGATGCTTTATTCATGGCAGCTGAAGGACCATTATGATCAGCTGGGGTTGGAAATTGCTTTAAATTATGGCAGCTGACTCGGTAGGTACAAGACTGATATGCTGAAGTGATACAGCGAGAGTTCTAAGCCAAGGAAAGACCTTCTTACCTAGGAGGCCTTACTGAGTTACTTTGATGCTTTATACTTGCAGCTGAGGTACTAATTGATATGTTGAGGTGCTATAGCTAGACCTTTAACCCAGGGAAAGACCTTCGTAGGTAGGAGGGTTTCTACATAGATGTCAAGCTTTCTATTAATTCTTGTGCTGCCTTGACCTAGGCCTAACATTCTGGGTGGAATAGGAGGAGTTAAACCCAATATTTGCTTGAAAGTTCTTTATGCCGGGAGAGTGGATGAAAGTGCAGCCGGCGAGGGAAGTCTGCGAGCTGGTGGCGAAAAAGAAAACTGAGAAGAAGTGTTTAGGTTAGATACTAAGGCATCAATGGCTGTGGGCCCTGGAGTAAATCAGAACAAGTATAAAGGTTTTCTGTCGTAACTTAAGATGACCAGGCTCAGTTCCTTGACTTTTTGACTGCACGAACATAGTCATCGTATTAAACTAAACTAGACCAGCTGAATTATAAAGGCGTATAAACATTATCGATTTTACATGACATGCCTAACTTAATTTTTGCAGGTGGAGGACCCGAGACTACCCGAAGGTTGGACAAAGCATATGGTACGCAGAAGCCTGGGCAGTTCTGCTGGAAAATGGGACGTTGTTTTAGTCAGGTATGTTTCTCATCACATTCGCAGCTATAGACTTAAATGTATTTCATACTAGACACGCTGTTCATAACACATTTTTATGGCACATTTTCTAAATTAACAAAGTATGCATAAAGACGTCAACCCATGCAACGCTATGAAAGATGCTCCATCTGGCCTCCTTTTTTTGTACAACACTTGTTCTTATCAACCTGTCTACAGTTGCAAGTTGACCCTAGTGTTAGTCAAAACACTTATTCAGTTTAAATAACTATATTTTATGCTTTTTCTTTCACACAGTCCAGAAAACCGTCGTTTCCACACCAGGACAGACATGCGTCACTACATGGAGGCGCACCCGGACGTGGCCGCGAGACTGAAGGACTACGAAACGGTGCTCATGGACTTTGGAGTGCATCTCAAGTTGGCGCGACGCATGGGTTGGGTCACGTCCACGCCAGGTTAGTTCATGTACATTAGAAATATTCCCAGAGGCCTTTGGTAATCTAAATAGGTTACTAGCCTTCTGGGAAAGCCTGGATTAGTTAGATTAGAAAAGAGGGACATAAGCACAATGGCCCAATCGTGAAGATAAGTGCGGAAAACACCCCAGCCAAACTAACTAACTATGTACTTTAGTTGGTTGTTTTCAAAAAAAAGAGTGAACAGGCTTCTAATGGGTGAGCTCGCTTCATCGTCGTCCCTGTATATGCCTCGTCTGGTATAGTCTAGAGACAAAAGTAAACCAATATCAAATCTAAAAACGAAAAGTAATTTTGATATTTTGGTTACAATAGTCCAGGGGTATTGTGTTTTTTATAGTGTACGTATGAAAGACAATGTTATATTGACAGTTGTTAAAGAAGTGCCTAATCTCGAAAACTACCAGTTCATTTCCTCCATGACATTTTAAAACACCTATTCATAGACATGCATAGGTTTGAGTAAAACAGAACCCTAAAAAGCGTCAAGAGCTTATGAAATGCGGGGTAGATTTAATGACTAAAGGTCATTTTAGAGAGTGAAGGAACCTCTAGACTCTAGCTAGAGTAAGAATAAAAGTGGCATTGTGATTTAAAAACAAACCTATCAATATCCATACTTTTGCAAGCTATTCTTTTCTATTTTTTATTTAAAAACTTCATCCACAAACAAACGGTACAGATGGCGGACATAATGCTAAAAGCATTCTCTACCAGTCAACCATATCTTAACAGATAAAATACAGGCAGCGTGAAGAAAGTAATAAAGGGACAAAAGAAAGAGTGTGGCGTTAATAACTACAAATTAAAAGATACCTACAATGTGGCAATTATATAATGATAGTAAACATACATGCTACTTATTACATAAATACCATATTAATTTATCTTATATATAAAATTCTCTTGTCACAAAGTTCGTTTCCGTACTCTACCGAAACGGCTTGACCGATTCTCATTAAATTTGGTGACCATATTGAGTAGGTCTGAGAATCGGCCAACATCTATTTTTCATACCCTTAAGTTACTCTGAGACAACTTAAAATTTTAAATTACGGGTTTGGGCGGGACGGGGCCGCGCGGTGCCAGATGAGAATGGGGACGAAACAAAGTTCGCTGGGTCCGCTAGTATACTATAAATAAACATACATATAGTAAATAAACGTTATAATGATGGTACACATGAAATTAAAAAATGTTAGTGACTCTACTAGACGGATAGCCCTTCCTGAGCCCGTAGCCTATAGCCCGTTGTCGTGAATCAAACTCGGTGGAACTTATAAAGTTCTTTATTCGATTACTACTCTTACTTATCTATGATACAAATCACTATCTCTAACCACATTATTTATAACTACACTTTTACATAGGTTCCTTCCCACAACCTTTCGCTTCGGCGGTCAGAACTAGACTAAAGTGCCCGCAAGGCCTTCTTGAAGCAAAATTAATCATCTATCAATAGACTATAGATATTGGACTATCAAGCAGCAACACTAACAATAGATATTTTTTAGCCTGTACTTGACCAATTTGCTTCATATTTCTATGTACACCCTATATATTACTCCACCAGATGGCGTGACCGATGCGCCAGTGCTGTCGCTACCAGCGGGCACACTGTTGACCACTTCTCCGATCGTCAAGCGCCAGAAGTTGAGCCTCAAGCGACCCCCGCCTAAGAATAAGGATAAGAAGAAGAAGAAGCGCTTCATCAAGATGCCCAAGTATCTTGTCAAGGTAACATTTAAAGCAAGTCGATAAGATAACTCTTTATTCCATATCACATTGGTACATGTTTGCAGTGCCCTTGCAGGGCGTCACTTGTTCTATCTATTTATACCTTGTAATATCATACCCAACTTGTGTCGGGCAATGAATTTCGACGACGTGTTTGATGTATTGGTTAGAGCTCCTGACTATTACGCCGGCCGTCGCGGGTTCGAATTTCGCAAGGGGCATATGTTTGTGATGAGCACGAATATTTGTACCTGAGTCATGGAAGTTTATTATATATTTAAGTATTTATGGGAGACGCCCCCGTCATAACCGTTGTCTGGTATTTGTAACACAAGGAAGAAAATTCCTTACTTCGAAACCACCACAATTGCTGTTGTCTGGTGTTAAAAAAAAAAATGCGTTTAAGGCAATGAAAAATTTAGTCTGTAGACAGCTTTGCCTGCCCAGCCCAGCCTTTTTAGGAAAATAAAGCTTAAAGCGCTTAAACGCTTCTTTCTTATTTTATTTTATAAACTCTTTTTTCACAGAAACCGGAGAACATAGCAACGCCTGAAGAAACGGATCCGTTGGCACTCCCATCTGAAAACACATTTGAAGCCCCACCCTTAGAAGACGGATATGGTATGCATTATTCAAAGAATCACTTCAAATACACATGTTGCCTATCTTCATGCTTTATTTTTATAGTATTATATGCTTTGAAGACCTAGCTAGGTTATTTGTTTATTTTTGTTAAAATGTCACACCTGGCGTGTAAAAAAATCAACGCGCTTTTGCGCTACTTAAAGGAACACGAACAAACATTTATTTTTATTTACTTTTCATCATTACAGTATGGGTCGGATCGCTAAAAGTGCAAATAATAGACACCCTTCTCCGCTGCCCGGCTGAAGGGTGTTTCAAGAATTTCCGCAACAACACTCTTCTACAAATGCACATAAAGCACTACCACAGGGAAATGCGAAAAATGCTCGGCCTCACGCCTAAAGTACTAGATCTTGCCTCCGCTAGAAGTAAAGTACCCATTGTTGAACAACCAAAGACGAGGGAACCGGAATTGAAAACTCTTAAAGTCAAAATACCAAAGCTGTCCAAACGTATATTGGAACAAACGAAGCAAGAAATCAAAGAGGAAATTAAACCAGTTGCAGAAGTAAAAGTTGATCCTGGGCTCTTAACCCCAGTGAAGACCGAAGAGCCGGTTCAAAAAATACAAGATTCGCCGAAACTTCGGCACGCTTTGGCCACCAAACCGGTTAAAAGACCAAGAGTCCTATTACCAGTACGAAAACCAGATCCGGATGAAATCAGCCAAGAAGAAAACAGTGAACCAGCAAGTTGTTTGCCAATGGACGTGCTAGACTTTGAAACGGAGATTTCAACGCATACAGTCACCAAGCCTTTGGGTTATAAGGAGAAGAAGAGAGTTGCTACATTAAGGCCAGTGAGTGAGGATGATGAGTGGATGGGTGCGCCTTCGGACGTGGAAACAAGGTCTAGTTTCCCGCGGTCTGGTTCGCCGGATATGACGGAGGGGAAGCAACAAGCGGTGTCTTCGGAGTCCAATGAGGAACAGAAGGACGCGAATATGTACATGTTTACTGAGAGTAAGTGCATGTTTTGTATAGTTATTTTTTTATTTGCATTTTTTATTTGCGGTATTTTTAATTTTTAACTAGTGTTTTTGAAGATACATAAATTTATCGGAATTGGTATCGTTGTATAGTATAGTTTAAAGCAGTAGTAGTGTATGTATGAACTATCTACGGCTATGAACATTATAAACAGTTTAAAATCACACATTAATTTTTAACATAAAAAGTTAATCTTTGACCATAAGTGACCTGCTCCAAATTGTAGCTAATGCTTTTCATCTCTTCTTTCCTTAGTTTTGGTAAGCACAAACTTGACTGATGCTTAATATTGTTAAACATATCGTACAAAGGAAATAGAAGTTAAAATAGCATAGTTATTAAGTTATTGCTAATTAAAGTTTAACCAATTTACTTGTGTTGTGCAGTGAGAAGAGTCTTTATCTGTAAGATGTTGTCACTTTTTGCAACTAAAACTAACAATCTGAATTTCATGACGCAATGTAAAGTACACTTGTGAACAAAATAACCTAAGTTAAAGGAATTTTGTGTTGTTGTGATAAAATGATTTTGTAATCTTAACACGATATTTTTTTACTTATTTTATTGTTCTTTAAACAATTCCATAAAAAATAATAGTAACAAAAAACATTAAAAATTATGAATTTTATGGTCTGAATAATATGCCGAAATTATAACCTCAGGAACACAGTTTATGCAATCATTAATAAATCAATCAATATAGCATTGATTGTTTCAGCTATAGGTACATACAATATATACATATATAAACATATCTTATGAAACACTAACCTGCATGATCTGCATTTTATTCTAATAGACTTTCGACGGCGTCTTTAATCAATCGTTTTGTTATCTCCAGCGGGCGAACGCATAAAGATAGTGCACATGAAACGCGAGGAGATAATAAACTGCCACTGCGGCTTCCGCGAGGAGGACGGGCTCATGGTGCAGTGCGAGCTGTGCCTCTGCTGGCAGCACGCGCTCTGCCACAACATACAGCGGGAGGCCGAGGTATATATATATATATATATATATAACTAGCGGACCCAGCGAATTTTGTTTCGCCCCCATCCTCGTCTTGCCCGGCCTCGTCCCGCCCAGCCACGTAATTAAAGAAAAATGTTAAGGGTGGACAACCCTTATCACTAAGGGGTATGAAAAATAGATGTTGGCCGATTCTCAGACCAACTACCTACAGATATGCTCACAAAATTTCATGAGAATCGGTCAAGCCGTTTCGGAGGAGTACGGAAACTTCATTACATTGCGACAGAGAATTTTATTTTTTTAATTTAAAATTTGACACTGCGATGGTAGCGCCGTCTGTCGGATCCAATGTAAAACATTCCAAAATCAACAACTATTAATAAATTAAAAATTAATTAAAAAAACATTGTCCAGCGGACAAAATTGTGAATCTAAACCATTCCCAGATCCCCTTGAACACACACAAAAAATTTCATCAAAATCGGTCCAGTCGTTTGAGAGAAGTTCAGTGACATACACACACAGAAGAATTATATATATAAAGATATAGTCCCCCTAGCCGATTTCGACTACGGTGGCCAGTCACAACGACTAACCGACTGCGCGGGACATATTATAGTGCACAAGTGTGTGCGCAAACACAGGTGCACTCTCTATTCCTTTCACTCTCATAGCCCGATGGGACAGCAATCTGGCAGGACCAACGGCGCAACGTGCTTTTCCGAGGCACGGGGGTGAAACACCGCCAACTTCCAAACTCCGGGCTACCCTAAGAATTTCTAAACAGAAAAACTCAGGTATATATTTTTGGCCCGACCCGGGGAACGAACCTGGGACCTCTGGCGCAGCCGTCGCTTTAAAGTGCGACCCTCCTACCGCTGCGCCACAGAGGCAGTTCGAGGTATGCATATTAATATGGTGACTCGTAGGTTTCCTCCTTGCAGTTGTAAAGTTAGCCTGTAACATCCCACTGCTGGGCAAAGGCCTTACCTCAACTATGAGGTAGTTTAAGCCATACTCCACCACGCGGGCTCATTGCGGGTTGGTGGAGGTGTGTTTGCAAGGCAAGCGACTAACCCTGCAGTCAGATTTTATCAGGCCTCTGACTTGGCTTAACGACTAATATTTACGGGACCAACGGCTTAACGTGCCTTGCGAAGCACGGAGATGCTCGTGATGTACGTCACTTTTATGGTCGGAATGGTCACCCATCCAAACACGACCGCGCCGTATGTTGCTTCACTTCGGTATCACTACCAAAGCGCTGCTACCACTGCGCTACGAGCTATCAGGTCATGATTTCTATTTTCTAAGCCTACTGCCAGGTTTTTTACACGAGCAAACTATGGGTTAACCGTACGCGGCGGTCCAGTATAATAACGGGTTAAGGATTCTGATGGAGATACCTCGCTTTTGTTGGTTTCCAAGCCATCATTAGGAAACGGGTAGCGTCTTTGCTAAAACAGTTGCGGGGCAGTTCTAACAACATCCTGAGCACTATGGCATCTGCCATATAACACCTATCTAGGTGGGACTCGCCGTTAATAAGGTTCTGGATACGGCTGCATGCCACGGTATAAAAAGCGAAAAACGCCATTTATATTGATTGTTGTTTATATTTATTTATCTACTCTCATATCGTTAAATTCAAAAAACGTACTTTATAAATAGTATATCGAAATGAAATTAAAAAAATAATTATGACACTATTTCTCTAACAAAATAATGTTATAATATTTTTTTTTTCATTACGATAAAGATTACAGATCATAGATACATCTATTTAATTTTTTATCTGTGGCTGCGCGCGCTTTGGCGCATGCGCGGTGATAACGGGAATTTTGGCGTCATAGTACGTTTGTGTTTCGGTAGATAATTATTAGTGTTTATTAAAATGTCTGATAGTGAAAGTGCAGAAAATTTGACGCCGCCCGACATTTTAGAGACTGCGACAGCAGTCTGTCTTAATCTACTACCAGTAAAGTCAAGAAAATTATGCGATAAATGTTATCAAGACTTTTTAGCATGGAAATCTTTATCTTTTATTTGATATATTCGTGTTCAATGAGAGTAAATAAAGTAGTGTATGAAACTGCACATAACTAGGTATTATACACTCGTGTGATACTTTTAAAAAACTCACTTCGCTTTTTTTTTAAACTCACACTCGTGTATAATACCTCTCATTATGTACCAGTTTCATAAACTACTATTATAATTTTATATTTATTATTATTTATAACACTAATTTTAAAACTGTTTATAGAATCCGAAATCTCAAACTTTTTGATCCCAAACTTTTTTTATTAAAGGTATATCAGAATAATAAATCTTTCTACAATCCGAGTGTCCGCATGTGTTTGCATGGTTATATATTGATTGAAAGCAAGATATCGATATATTTTGGCCAGTCCAAATATTTTCAAGAGGAGTCTTAAAACCTTCTTTGAAACTTAGTACAGAATCCTCTTTTCAATTTGATCGCATTTTCTTTTGTCATTTCTTTTGTTGTTTAGTTTATTATATGCATGAACATGTTTTCATCATAAAATAAAATTGCACTGTACACACTGGTTACCAATTTCTGTAATGGTTTTGTCATGCACTGTCTTTATTTTTTTATTTGTGTTTCACCTAACTCGAATCTTTTTTTTTCTGATATTTCAAACATGCTAGGAATACTTATTTTGGATTACGATCTAGACCTTTATTAGTTGTAAAGGGTTATCATTTTGTTTTTATATTGATTGTACTCTGTATGTGTTCTTATCATATAAAAATAAATAAATATTTAGATTACATTATACGCGTGATACCGAAGTGAAGCAACCTACAGCGCGGTCTTGTTTGGATGGGTGACCATTTCGACCATATAAGTGACGTATAACACGAGTACCTCCGTGTTTCGTAAGGCACGTTTAACCGTTGGTCCCGGTTAAGGTTAAGGCAGTCAACTATTACGCGCGAGAATAGGTGCGTGTCTTAGTCACACGTACGCAACATAAACTGGACGAGATGGACAAAAAATCTAGAGCCATGATCGTAATAACAATCGATAATCTTATCGAATAAACCCTTTTGAAAATTCAACATTAATATCTATTAATGTTGAATATTCAAAAGGGTTTATTTATAGAAAATAATAGAACAAACATATTTCTTAAGTATTTACACAATAAAAACCGTCACATTTAAACTTATAAAATGCTTGGTCCTGCGTGACTGACTGGCGGATCTCAGCACAGTCTAGACCGCTGATTGTAGAGATTTGAAAATTGTAGGCTGTGTTCTTTGTATAACGTAGGGAAAAAGGAGGTAACATTTGTATGGGGTAATATAAATCCTTGGTCTTGGTGAATTAACGTCTGCCTTGCAAACAACTCTTCACCAATCCGTACTGCGACCGCGTGGTGGAGTATGGCGCGACCTACCTCATAGTTGAGGTAAAGCCTTTGCCCAGCAGTGGGACGTTACATTGGTGTAGATCAATCCGCACTGAGCCCGCGTGGAGTATGGCTCGAACTACCTTATAAAGGAGGTAAGGCCTTTGCCCAGCAGTGGGACGTTACAGGTTAATTTTCCTTTTTTTATAGTGCGAAAAATAAGAATGGATTTCTCTGTTGTGTGATATATTTGATTCGATTCTCAATCGCGAATCCAGCAATTGAATCTATGCACATTAATTTGCAGGTGCCAGAAAAGTACACGTGCAGCATATGCCTGAACCCGCGGCGGGGGCGCCGCTCGCAGCGCTTCCTGCACGACCAGGACCGGCTGTACGAGGGGCTGCTGCCGGGCGCGCGCGCGTGCGAGTCGCTGCGGCGCTCGCACGAGCTCGCCGGGAACCTGCACCGCGTCGCCGACGCGCTGCACGCGCTGCGCGTCAAGTACCACGTCGCCACGTGAGTGCGAGCGCGTACGCTTGTACGCTGGTTTATAATTAGATAGACCGGGATGATTGACCATTTTGTGGATGACCACTTTTTCGAAATTTAAATATAGTGATGTGTCTAAATAATCGAAAGTTAGAATTTCATCAATTGTTGTTTTTACTCGATTATATGATATTAAAAAAAAACTTTTCATAAAAATCATGTTTCTTACAAAGATCATCATTGTTTCTAATAATTTATTTATTATGTATTAACAAGACAAAATAGGTAAAATTATACAAGAATTTTGTATTCATTACTGCACAAAATCTTATTATTTTTTATTCTATTATGTATTATTTTATATTAATTATTTTTATCGCATGAGTAAAACGGCATTATTGAATAAAATCGTACCACAAGTTCAGATAATCGCATACAATTGAATAGTTACAAGACTATTGGTACTACGCTTGCAACATTAAAAAATGGAAAGTTCGATTAAAGATTTCATTCTGGTGTATCTAATAACAAATCAGAGTATAGGTCCACTTGCCGCTGATGCCCGCAACGACCATCCGTTTTACCTGTCGCGAAGAGTTGCGATTGTTAAGTCGAGTCAAACGCGACATGCCGCTTGAGATGGGCCGTCGTGAGCTTCGGAGCCTTAGTCGTTCATGAGGACATCATACGCTGATGCTGACGTGGTTTAGCCAGGTCGTAGATGGTGACGGCTATATATGGAAATAATTAAAAAAATAGTACGATTATATACTTTTAAATACATTAATCATATCAACTATATTCCAAATACTATTAATTTACTAAGTGTCTAAAAAACATCAAGATATTCATGTGAAATTAACATTTATTAAAGCAGCAAGGTTTTTCTCTTAGAGATACATACGTTATCATGTAGATCAACTAAACTATTTAGACAAGTTTTTGTCAAATTTATTCTTCCAATATAATATGTCTTAGACAGTAAAAAAAAAAACGTAAATACCTTAGAAAAAAAAAACAGCGCAGTTGCATAGTTCTACACTACATTTTTTTTTGCTGACACGTAATAGGCAAAATTTTTATTTATTTTTTGTTCACAGCAAAAAGAACCACCCAAAGCTGTACCTCTGGGCCAAAGACTGGGAGAACGGCGAGCTCAGCCTCACCCAAGAGAAGCTTAACTCGGACTACTCAGATCTGAACGTCATGATCAGCAGCATCGGGAAAGAGAACCTGCCGCTCAGGTCGGATGATCTGAGGGAAGTGGATATACAGACGCCGCCTTCGGAAGACCATGATAGGTTAGTTGTGTTTTATGAACTATTATCACACTGATATTATAATGGCGTAAGTTTGTGAGTAATAATAATAATATCTTTTGGACATTCCCACACATCGCCATCTAGTCCCAAAGTAAGCTACTCAAAGCTTGTGTTATTTTTTATTTTATTTTATTTCAATTGGTAACAAAACAGACATTAATCAAATAGATACAAATAATAAATATTAATTAAATTGCTGTGAAAACTAGACCAATGTCCTAGCATGTTACACGTTTGCAATAATCAATTGCGTAATTAATAAATTTAAAATTAAGTGCAAAATACAATAAAAATGTTATGGGTGCCAGACAACGGATATAATACTTAAATACTTTTTGTTTGTAAATACATACATCATATACATAGAAAACACCCAGACCAATACAAACAGACATGTTCATGCACACAAATGTTTGTATTGTGCGGGGATCGAACCTGCAACTCGCTGCGTAGTAGGCGATTTCTCGACCACTACACCAGACGGGTTGTCAACCGTTTGTGAATGTTTGTTTGTTTGTGTATGTTTGTTAATTCTTCAAAAAACTACGGTATGCATGTTAGGATTGTATTCATAATCATCATCATTATCAGCCAAAGGACGTCCATTGCTGAACATAGCCCTCCCCCACGGTTTTCCACAGCGACTGATCAGAAGCGGTCTGCATCCAGTGTGATCCCGCGATCTTAACAAGGTCATCTGTCCATCTTCTCGTTGGACGTCCCTGGCTGCGCTTTTGGTCGAAAGGGAAATCTAGAACTTTTCTGCCCCAACGGCCATCAGTTCTTCGCGCTATGTGCCCTGCCCATTGCCACTTTAGATAACTGATTGGATATTCATAATATGTAGTTCCAAAGTTGTTAATAGATGGCGCTGTGCCTAGATACACCGCGGCGTCGTTTCATTTATCGAATTGATGAAGTATCTTTGAGTTTTACAAATTAAATGAGTTGGATTGCACCATTTTGTTATATTCACTAATAATTGATTTCGATGAAACTACAATAATTTAGTTCATACATCAGAATTACACATAGGCTATAATTCATAGTGATATTACATTTACGCGGATGAAGCTGCGGGGAACCGCTCGCTCTAGTATTACATAAATATGAAAGGTTATAACTGATCTTAACCAAGATCCAAGAGTTGCTTGCGCAAAAGAGGCATATTTAATAACCTATATTTGCTTCTAAATTTTATTAGAAAGGGACCTTTTCAATACTTTTATCATCAAATTAACATTTCATTTAGGTTTTTATGTGTCTAAAATAAACCGCACAGTTCTAATAGTTAAGGAGACGTCATAGACCTGCTGCCGAGGAGCAGCATTGCAGTGACAGCCAAGTCAGTATCAAAACGGGCCTATGTTGAAACTGCCGGCGATCCTTTGTAATACAAAAATAAACCGACTTGATTTGAAACATAGATCAAAAATGTACTAACAGCGATATACTTCTTATAAGCGTTTGGTCATCATTTCACACATTATAATTTCACTCCGCAGATACAGCCAAAGAGAAGGGTCTCTACTGAGCGGCGCCTCGCTCGAGCTGCCCATCAGCGCCTCAGAGCTGGAGCGACTCGCGAGCACCGTGCAAGGCAAGCAATTATAATCAATGGATATTATTCACCTTGGTCACTAAATACATCTGAAGAATAATTATTAATTTAACCTTCTTAGGCTGGGGACTGATCAGCAAATATAATACACTGATCCGCTAAATAGTAACCATACGGTTTTTACAATATTATAACGGTGACATATACACGAGACAAATACAAGTGTGACTTTAAACCAATTAGGGGTCGTTCAAGTATTACGTAAGCACTACAGGGGGGCGGGGGGGGTCTTTGCTTTGCTTATTTTTGATGACATGGGGGGTCGGGGGTCGGGATGGTGATTACGTCAGCAGACCGGCAGTAGTTTTTTTTCATATTGGCAACCCACACATTGTCGTTGTTTGAAAACTATACCCATTTTCGGGGATACTTATAAATTATGAATAAGTTAAGATCCTGTAACCTGTCCTCAAATACACTCCCTCAAACATTTGAATGATAATATTACTGCTGGTAAATGAAAAGTTACAAAGTTAACAGATTTTTAGTAAAGTTTTAAGAAATTTTCGGGCTCGCTTCGCTCGCGTATGGTTTTTGACGTTTTAGTTACGCTTATATTTATACTCGCCGTTATAAATCAATCTTAAACCATTGGTATGCGGTATTTGACATCACTTGCTTCGCTCGTGTAGTAGCTGGTAAAATTAAAGAAGGTTTTTGCGGTAGCTTTGCTTAATTTTTGCTTATTCATTATTGAAGTGAAACTTCTTTATCGGCGTTGGAAAAACAAATATCGTCACATTTTTCGGTTACGCGTCACATTTTTCCGTTACGCGCCATCTTTTTCTTGCCCCTACCACGGTTGGTTTAGACGAAGAGTACTTTCACTTTCTCATGCTGTAATAATCTTAGTAGCAAAAAGGTAAAGTGAAATAATTGTATTATTTGTATTCATGCCTATGATAGTAAAATCCTTTTGTTTAAACTTTATCTAATTTAACTTTATTTAACCAATTTCTGGAAAGTTGCATGTAGATCATTTTTCTAAAAATAAGGCCATAAAGTAGTTTCACTTCTTATGTATGTACACTAGTACACGCACACATCTTTTAGGTACAGCGTTTACGTAAGCAGGGGAGGGGGGAGTAAGAGCTTTGCTTACTTTTGCTGACATGGGGGAGGAGGGGGTAAATAATTGTCATAAATCCCCTTCGGCCGCATTCGAAACCAAGGTTCGAAACTAGTTTCTAAATAAGAATAATGTTTCTTCTTTCGAAACTAGTTTCGATATAAGAATTATATTTCTTATTTCGAAACTTGATTCGACAAAGGAATTACATTTCCTCATTCGAAACCGACAAATTAAAATCAAAACCTCTTTAGATATATAGCGTATGGGGATTAGTGAACTATAGTAAAGAAAATTTTCGTTTGAGCGGTACCAATATTATTAAAAACACTGTAAGTGTCAATTTAAATAAACTACATGGAAATAAAAGCCAGTGCGTTTCCATACATACACGTATATTTAATTGAAATAATTTAACGAGTAAGATTAATAATGCAGTAAAAAGGGGGCGATAATTTCAACGCAATGGCCAACGGAGATTTCTTTCGTTTGAAGTTGCAGGATTGCTAATTTAATTTCTTCATCTATCAGTTTTTGTTATTTTTTGTAGTGTTCTTGCTTATACATAGTTAATTTTTTAAACTTTATTAATTAATTCTTTACGTGTATGGAAACGCACCGGATTTTATTTCCATAGGTATAGTTTTATTAAATTGTTTTTTGATACTCACAGTGTTTCTAATAATATTGGTACCACTCAAACGAAAATTTTCTTTACTATAGTTCACTAATCCCTATACGGCATACGCTATATATTTAAGAGGTTTTGATTTTAATTAGTCGGTTTCGAAAGAGGAAATGTTATTCCTTTGTCGAATCAAGTTTCAAAATAAGAAATATAATTCTTATATCGAAACTAGTTTCGAAAGAAGAAACATTATTCTTATTTAGAAACTAGTTTCGAACCTTGGTTTCGAATGCGGCCGAAGGGCATAAATCTGCTTACGTAATACTTGAACGGTCCCTTACCACACGCGATGCAAGCGATTTTGAACCTAAAACTGGTAAGGTGGTGTCATCGTTAGTACCGATCTTGGACGAATAAACCACTGGACGCGCAATGACGGGAAATTTCGCTTGTGCCCCCTTAGCCACGAAGCGGGCTTTTTGGCCTCACTTACAGATGACGTCTTGTCAGTACGGTGATAGAGCTCAGTGAGAAACATTGACGGAAAAAATGGCTAAATGTGGCTTATTTTTGTGTAAAAATTATAGCGGCAAGACAAAAAATATTCATTTTCATCCGTAAGTAACGTTTTATCCCAAAAAAGCTGATATTTTTCATGAAAATAATGAAATGTGTTTTCCAAGAGAAAAGTAACATTGCCATTTAAAAAAGTGGTGGTCAGTAACTACAAAATCAACAAGATAACGTATACTTTATACGGTAGGGTTGTCGTATGTTTATCATTCGTTCTCTTGTCAATTTAATTATAATTGTGCTTGACAATTGTCGATAAATCGTATCGATAAATATTTATTAAATTTTAAATATAAATTCTTTTAAAATAAAATAATAAATCTGTAAAAAGTTTCACTTGAGAGTAAATTAAGGTAATCTTAAAAATACAACAGTTTGCTTTAAAATTTTAAACTTCATATTTTATGACAATACATCTTTAAAATATAAAAGATTTCTTGTGGATCCATTAAGTAATATAAAGTGGGTCGAAGGGAGACAAAATGGATCCCCACAAAACATCACCGAATATGTGGTATCCATTTAACACCTGTGTGATATAATGCCAATGCAAAAATCTACTGCTTAATTATCCCATAGGAGGATTTAAATAGTGCTGGGCTGTATGTACTAATGGGCGGTTTCACAATGTATTAGGATGTTCTAGTTAGTGTTACTTGCCAGACCGTTCATATAAACGTTCTATGTTTCATTCGATGGTTTGTGCATTAAACATGTCCATAATGAAATTTATTGTTTTAGTAATAAAAAACCGACTTCAAAACCAAAATGCACTAAAAAGTCTTAAATAAACTCTTGAACATTGAAAGGAAAGGAATTCGTTTTAGGGAAACAATTTCTTTTTGGAGTCGGTGCTGCGACAGGTGAGGCTGAATTTTCAAAGTGATGAAAAGACTTTTTAGTGCATTTTGGTTTTGAAGTCGGTTTTAACTTTTTTTAAGTTAATTTTATTTCTCCTTTTTAGTGTTTACAAGAGAGGGGGGGGGGGGGGAATTGCTCCTTATGACTCTGTTCTTTAAAAAGCTACAAACTACCTATCATATATTCTGTCATTATAATTACTGAACTCCTAAGCGTTAAGGAGTTCCACCATCAGTTTAGCCCCACAAGATGTGGACTATCAAACGTAACAATACGTCAACATTGAGATTTTAGTAAAACAACACTATACGTGCCTTTAAAATTTGAGGGTTTCTTCGATTACACCAAGATCCCATCTGCAGATCCCAAATCGGCAACAATGGGACCAACTAGAAGGTACACCCTCTAAGTATGCGAAAAAAATTTTCGAATCGGTCGACTAACGACTGAGATATGAGGTAACAAACAAACAAAAAAAAACATTCAGTCGAATTGATAACCTCCTCCTTTTTTGAAGTCGGTTAAAAATACATGTCTTTTTACAAAAGATTCGTTCATTCATTCGTTCCGAACATGTCGATAAAAAAATATCGACACTTTCATGCACTAAATGTCAAAAATTGACATGACAAGCTCCCCCCGCCCCGCAGAAATTGGCTAATGATGTTTTCATACATTCGCTCTTGCGTTTCATATCCAGTGGTTAATTCATCCAAGGTACCGATCAATCTCCATAGTTATAATATAATAATAATACATATTATTTATTGAACAAGTGAAGACACAAGAAATAATAACATTTACAGACAAATCATTAGTACAATATTGGCGGTCTTATCGCTGGAAGCGGTCTCTTCCAGACAACCATTGGGTAGAGGAAACAACGTTTATTAGTGAGGTAGATAGTGGAGTGCAAAATATACCTAATATCATAAATACAATGAAACAAATGAATAAATACATGAAAAAATATAAATTCATATAATATACGTACATAATAAAAGATCCATTAAAGAAAAGAAAAATTCAGTCCGTTTTTTTAAAGCAAAATGAAATGCGCTTTTACCTTAGCGTTAAACACTGGAAGGGACTGGGATTTTCGGATATGCAGTAGTAGAGAATTCCATAGTCGAACGTACTGAACTGTGAACGACTGTCGACTGTGAGTAGCATTGGGAGGACAAAATGGGGAAAGGAAAGGTGTAGTATTGGATTGCAGAAAGTGGAAACGTTCCTTAAAATAGGAGAGCGATCGAGATATAACTCGTATCTATGCTTTTAATTTGCAGAAGAAGTCCAAAGAGTGATGGCGCCTCAGCCGGAGGCGGCCATAGAGAACGGCGCGTGCCGCGAGCGGCTGCTGCGCCACATCCAGCGCTGCCAGGCCGTCATCGACGCGCGGCTCGACTCCATCGAGGCGCAGGTCGCAGGTAACTAACCAATCAATAATAAATAAATAATAAATATCCTTTATCCACCGACTACCTGGTCGCGAACCGTCCAAAAGGACATGTTGACGTGGAATTTGACGCCAGAAATGACACTAAATCCAAAAGTGGCGTAAAAGTATCAGGAGGGCTGACCCCAAATAGGGAAAGAGCCAGGGGATTGATTGAATAAATATCCTTTGGACATTCCCACACATCGCCATCTAGTCCCAAAGTAAGCTACATAAAGCTTGTGTTATGGGTGCCAGACAACGGATATAACACTTAAATACTTTTTGTTTGTAAATACATACATGATATACATAGAAAACACCCAGATCAATACAAACAGACATGTTCATGCACACAAATGATTGTATTGTGCGGGGATCAAACCCGCAACGTACGAGTCGTCCAATCAATCAATCAATCATTTATTGTATAGTTATAGGTATGTACATTAAACAGATTTTATTTATACTTTATTACACAACCAAAAATTTGTACAAAGGTGGACTTAACGCCATATGGCATTCTCTACCAGTCATACCTTTGGGCTAAGCAGAAATGATTGTAAGCGACAATGCGACATACAAAAAGAAAATGGAGTTACTAATAAAGCAAAAAAAAAAATTAAATTTCACACATAAAAAAAATACATGAAAAACATATAATATAAAACAAAATTAATACAATTTACAATAAATACAATATGATCTAATAAAATATTACATATACATAACGCAAGCGATAAAATAAATACATATACTTGTAGATACTATAATAATTATATACTATGACGATGTATTAGAAGTTTATGGATTACGCTTTGTTGATTATTTGTTTATGACATTAATCAGATCTTAACTAGAAGTAATGTTCGCTGTCGCTAACCATAAACTACTGCTCGCTGTGTGCGAAGCAGGTGGCGGTGGAATTCGAATCGATAACAGCGCTCGCAGTGGCCAAAAAAAGCATCGTTGGAGGACTTCTGACGTCAATTTTAGTACAAAATGTATGTCTCCGTAAATTATGTTCATTAAAGAATGAAAATCGACACTATAGAATAAATAATAATTACAATATTTCGTGGCAATAACTTTGGTTTAATTACTTTTCGTAATGACAGCTATTTGTCATTTTAATGTTCGCCAATAGTTTGTGACGCTGTCGTCACGGACGCTCTCAATAGGTCGACCGCAAAAATGAGACATTTCTGACGTTACTTTTCTCGCCCTCCTTTTCATTTCCCTGCCAATTAATTTACTACGTATCATCCGTATGTATTACACCTTTATTCACCTAAAAGAGTTTTTTTTTTTCAATAAATTCATAATAATAGTATGTAGTACATAGATTGTAAGAAGGCGATAAAAGTGACGTCAGAAACGTTTCAGTTTCGCGGTCGAAATAGGTATAAGTGGTCCCGAAAGATTGGTCTCAAAAGTATGACACCATAATATTGTAAAATAAATAGTGACATAATATTGACTGCCTCGGTGGCGCAGCGGAGGGAGTCGCACTTTTAAGCGACGGCTACGCCAGAGGTCCCGGGTTCGATCCCCGAGTCGGGCCAAAAGTACGTACCTGCGTTTTTCTGTTCAGAAATTCTCAGAGTAGCCCGGAGTTCGTTCCACCATCAACATATAATTTACAATGACGTTGTAAAACAGGTGCCTAATGAATCGTTGTAGTGAAGTCAAATACATATTGTTTGTATATTTTTTAATGAGAAAAAAGTTATTGCAATTTACTATCTCAATTCAAGGATATTCTGCATTTTATACATAACAAATTACTTAATAGCATATTTTGTTCCAGAACTAAGAAAAAAGTTATTGCAATTTACTATCTCAATTCAAGGATATTCTGCATTTTATACATAACAAATTACTTAATAGCATATTTTGTTCCAGAACTAGAGTCGCAAGACCCATCGTTCGAAGACGACGAGACGGCCGACTACTTTCCGCGAACCAAGCAGACCATACAGATGCTGATGCGAGACTTGGACACCATGGAGGAGCTGGGCGTTATCACTTAATGCTACTACAGTTTACTTCAGATACGTTTTTAAGGCCTGCAGATTGCAAATTAATTTATAGCAGGCCATTGGCAAGTGCTTAACATCAGAATATGTGCATATACAATGAAGAATACAATGTGATATTGCAATTGAAACATAACTAAAGTTTTTTAGAAGTGAAGCATTCTTTTTCGCCTGTATTTTAATGCCTGGTAATGAAAACAAGGCCAATATTTAATTTGAATGCACTTTTTTTGCATTTGCAAGAACATGTTCATAAGCATTGAAGCATGATGTTAACCAGTGATAGAACATTCAGAATGTTTGAACTAAAATAGCTCTAGATATAAGATGATGATTTAATATCATCACAGTAGCAGAAATGATGAACAGCAGATATGTAGAAGAATAGTTATTTTTTGATCAGAATAATTGATTCATGTAAAAGCAAATACCTGTGTTACTTATAGTCTGTCGTTCCAATTTTGTGAATAGGCTATGCTATGAATTTTCTTTGAGCATCAATGTTTTTAAATTATAAATAGAAGATTTTACTTTATGAGAACTGTGTTCAAAACATAGATGCTACATGCACTTTAATTTTATTTTATGATGAGATATTGCGAAGAATAAGAATAATAAACCTTATTTCATAATATTCAGTTTGTTTTCGTATCTTACAACCATATCAAAGTACAGGATAATAAAACGTAAAGATGCAGTTTAAAAAATTTATTACCTTAAAATTACCCAAATACAAAAGTCTCAAACTTCATAGAACTTAGGCAGCTGATCACCTAGAATAACAGAGCGTTCTACACCTGCTTCAGTGATGACTCCGAGACGGACCACTCCACCAGAGGATCCATCACGAAGGATGGCCAAAGACAGGGTATTGGTGACAAACTTCACTGCTTCCTCCTTGGTCATGTTGGGTTTGAAGTTGGCATCTACGTAACCATAAACATAGGTGGATCCTGAGCCTCCGATAGACACTGCCTGCCGCTGAACCATACCACCAATAGGCACTGAATAGATTTGACCTAGAAAAAGATAAATGGTATTTATCAATCAAGTGTTTCTACAAAAAAAGATGTTTAAGTTGTCTTCTTCATAAATGGTAATTATCAATCAAGTGTTAAAAAACGATGTTTAAGTTGTCTTCTTAAAGTCAATATAACTGATAAAGGTATAACTCATCATTATCAAAAAAGCCAGGATTTTAGTATAGCTGCTTTAGTACACTAAGAAACTATTTACTGTAAGTTATACCATCAACATACCTCCTTTTTTCTTATCCCAGCCGGCAACTAGAATGCCAGCAACAAGGGAGTCACGGTAGTTGTAGCAGAGCTCACGGAATATTGCAGCTGCTGTCTGCACTAATGGTTCTTCACTGAGCTCCATCTTATGGAAATCTGAAATCATAAGATAAGTAATGTTATTAAGATGATGATAACATTGTTGATTATCAGAATATTATCAAAATTTTATAGGTTATCAATGCAACTTTACATTATACATTGCAATTGTATACATTCATTATTTTTTTAGTTTATTTGAAATGGATAAGCTCTTGTCCAGGACAAGACCAGGTTGCAGCAAAGACTGCGACAACAATAGAGCAAGCTCACCCAGAAGAAACTGGTTCACTCTTACTTTGTAGATTTTAGGGTTAAAATGCTATGGTAAAACTTGAGACACGCAGTAATTAAACTTAACAGCATAGATACCATATTTTTACTGCAGGAAATTAGTAATTTGGAAGAAAACAAGCAATAACACTTCCTGCAATTTTTACTGTATTAATAAAGTGTGGTGTGGTTAAATGGTCAATAGTATACAAGTTACTTACTCAAATGATAAGTAACAATATCAGCTATTGCCTGGGTGTCTGCCGCGGATCCCGACCGACAGCAGTAGATGTGGTCAGTAATTCTGGTCAGCTTGTCCGTGACTCTATTGGCAATGTATGCGCCTGTGGTCGTGCGGGAATCAGCGCCGATCACCACACCGCCGTCGAACTCACAAGCCATGATAGAAGTACCAGTGCTGTGGGGAGCGCTCAGCCACTCAGGCATACTTGGGTCGGCGTACGTGTTTATTACTGACGCGGCCATACTGGAACTGAAAGACAGGAACGATTCAAGTACCGAATATTCGCAGGAGAATTTCAATGCTGAGTTGTACAAACTGATTGACACTGATGGTGATTAACAATAGTGGATGTGATTGTTTTCTTTGCAGGTTATAAATCCCCAAATTGTTATTGATATGAATATGGGAAAAGACTTTATATTTTCAGAAATCGAGAAGTACTTACATTGTATTTAAATTCAACAAAACTAGAAATTAAAATTTCTGAAAGTCACGATTTCGATTCCGGCGAAAAACGCTACCAAATGTCAATGTCAACAAATTGTCAAATCATTTCGAACCATTTAACGCAGAACGGAATTTCATAGTATTGTTTCATTGCACGTGTATTGAACAAAGATTTAGAAAATGGCTTAGCTGATGATTTAACTGGTTAACTATCCATTTTTTTACTGTTTTGTATTAAAACTAGTTTATGAATTTCATAAATATAGGTTGAGGAACGGAGCGTATTAATGTTCCAATATACGTTACATTTCTTCGCGGAATAAGATCTTCCAACTTTCGGAGAACGGAGCGTATTACCGTTCCATTATACGGTGCTTTAGCTTGCGGAATTTATATAACGTTTCTATTAAATTGCAAGTAACAAACGGGATCAATAATTAATAATAAATATATTCACGTTTTATTACTTATACTATTAATTATCCTAATCATGATTCATTCACATGAATTAAGAGGATAAAAAAAGCACTTGTCAACTTGTCAATTAGATGTTTATGTGATTAGATGAGAGATGGCGCTAGCGTCACTTCAGGAACGTTAATAGTAAATCAATAATCATGTGTTCTTTTAGTAAATAAAACACTTTATTATGACAACAAAAAAATGTATTTTAATTAATCTAAACGGCATTAACGCATTTTACAATATTTACCTAGTGTAAGTTACCTACGCACTTTTCTTTATCTATGGTTTTCCGCCGACGTGAAAAAACGTTCCTAGTGAGAGCTGTGAAGTGATGGGAAAAAACTGCTCATTACCGTCGTTTTTGGGGATGATTTTTATTCTTGCTAAACACATTTTGTTAGGTATCGTTGAATAGGTCTTTTAAAATATTGTAAGTTTGCTTCATTATTCGATGAAGCGGCTGTTTTCGTAACATTTAGTTTTAAAAGGCAAATTTTTGATAGAGTTCAATATCCTCAAAGAGGGTGAGGATATTGAAGGTATCCTATCCTTACCTACCTATACCTTTGATATATTTTTAAGTATCCACCTACCTATCCTTAGGTAAGGATAGGTGACGGTAGTGGGTGAATATTAAAAAAATCGCAGCACTAGCATTTACGATAAATTTAGGAATAAAATTATCACGGCTACGATAAGTAAACAAGACAGAGTTATAGTCCATAAAAAAGTACTCACTTATAATAATAATAATTTAATGTATTTTTTCCCTCCAAATGTCCAAAACACGTAAAGATATAAAACTGAAACTGTAGCTTAATATTGATATTGATTGACTCTTTTACCGGTTAAAAAATGTGAGTCGTAAAAAATAAAAATCGTCACCAAAAGATACAACCGGTTTTGTCTCAATTTTGAATGTTTTGTTATTTAAAGGGAATCAAACAAATCCTTATAAAAGCAATATTAATCACGTTTTACAGGTCATATTTATCAATAAAGTGCTTACATACATACATAGTAGATACGGAACCCTAAGTGCGCGAGTCCGACTCGCACTTGGCTGTTTTTTTAAGACAAAGAAACAAAAAGGGTAGGTGTTAATTTTATATTTTTCTTAGTTGACCGCCTGAGGTGATGGATGAGGATATGATATATAGTGCATCCACATCCCGGAATATACCCCATATGTGTTAAATATAAAAACCCCATTCTGCAGTGACTCTTGTGATAAAGCACATTTTCAACAACCGCAAACATAACTTTGTACTTCATACAAACACTATGAAAAACAAAGTTATATTTGCAGTCGACAAAATATTTTGGTATTTTACTTAGTAGAAGTAAGAGGATTCCCTAATTCAGTTAAAGTTGGTACGGAACCCTCAGTGCGCGAGTCCGACTCGCACTTGGCCGGTTTTTTTTAGAATTGACTCCCCTTATTGGGTATTATTCTCGATGAAATTCATCGTAGATATTGGCCCTTTCAATTTTGTTGCTACATGTCTGGACACTAGGTATATATTATCTAGCCCTCAACCTATTCGGAACATATCAGTAGGGCTTTAGCGCGTTAGCATAGCACTCAGTACCGATTCCAGAGAGCCATGAACAAGCATCGGTTTGTTTTTTGTGTCAGCAAAGTTAGGCTGGTTTGACCAAAATTTTAATAAAACAGAACGAAGATTTTCAGAGCTAACATCACAGGGTCTGTTCTCTAGGGTAAGTTTCTCTTAGTATAGTAAGGACATTATATCGATTGTATTTTTTGATCATCAGAATAATCTTTTTACCGACTTCAAAAAAGGAAGAGGTTATCAATTTGACTGTATATATTACTTTTGGTGGCTGTGTTACCTCATATCGTAGTTATTCATAGACCGATTTGTTTTTTTCGCATACTTAGAGGTTGTATCTGATGATGGAGTGTTGATGCAATCTTCCGTGATGGAAGGACGAAAACTCTCGAATTTTAAAGGTACATGTAAATAGCGTTTTTGTACTCAAATGATGTGGGCATGTTGTTACGTCTGAAAGTCAACATCGTGTGGGGCTGAGCTGATGGTGGAACTCCTCGACGCTTAAGAGTTCAGTAATTATAATGACAGAACCTACGATAGGTAATTTGTAGCTTTTTAAAGAACATAGCCATTAGGTAGTAAGGTTGAGTCCCCCCCTCGCCCTCCTTTAATCAATAAAAATGAAGAAATTAAAAAAACGTTTACAATAAAAAGTAAAACCCGTCTTCAAAACCATATTGCACTAAAAAGTCTTAAATAAACTCTTGACCATTTAAAGGAAAGGAAATCATTAATTCTGAAATCTGAGCATCTAAAGCATCAACTTTCAGAGCACCGACCTCAAAAAAAGAAATGAATTCCTTTTCTTTAAAGGTTCAAGAGTTTATTTAAGACTTTTTAGTGCAATATGGTTTTGAAGTCGGCTTTTTTTTTTAGGTTATTTTTATTTATTAATCTATATCATTACACTAAAAGTCATAAAAGTCATAAAAGTCATTTATTTATGCAAATAGGCCCTCTGGGGGCACTTTTACACGTCCCAATATAAACCCTACCACAGCTTCGGGACAATTGTTGGCTAGTACTGAGAAGAAGCTGCGCAAGAAACTCAGTCACTATTGTCAATGCCTCTTTTCAAAAGGTTTACAATGTTTGTAGTGATCATGCAAGTCCATACATTATTATCATTTAAATAATCATCTACTTTATAATACCCTTTCGTCATAAGGGTTTCTTTAATAACAGTTTTAAATTTATTAACCGGTAAGTTAATTATGTGTTCTGGTAGTTTATTGAAAAATTTTATACCTTTCCCTATGAAAGAATTACCAACCTTTCGATGCCTAAATTGTGGAATAGCAAGCTTATCCTTATTTCTAGTATTATATTTGTGTATGTCACTATTTTTCGTGAATAAATGAAAATTTTTCCGTACATACATTAAATTTTCGTAAATATCCTGAGAGGCTAGAGTTAATATTATAAAAAAAAAAAAAAAAAAAAAAAAAAAAAAAAAAAGTGGGTAGAGTAAACACATACCTTATTTTTGCTCCTCATATTTAATATTCAAAACAGATTAATAAGTAAATTAAATCACAATTAAATCACAACAAACACAAGTGCAAGTGAAGTGCAAACATAACACACATTATCACTTCCAAAATATATCGCCGCGATAGCGTTTTTCCGCTGTTGAAATGCCGCGCTTGGATGACGTCTGCGACCGTAGATGCTGCAGTGGCTGCAGGCAGGAAATAGACCACCGTCGGTTCCTCACTTGCAGTCTATGTCAGATGCACTACGATCTGGAGTGCGCAGGTGTGTCGGAACAGCGCTTCTACAACACCTTAACGGGAGAGCACAGGGCCGCCTGGAGTTGCGTTACATGCAAGAGTAAGCGGCCTAAGGGTGACAACACTAACACTCCCGTGCGTGCTGCGGACGTCGGACGTGAAGACGGAGTTACCCTGCGACGCGGGGCATCCAGGCCGGTAGAGATGGACGCGTCTATGCTCGACGACACTGCACTCAATATGTCCGTTGAGCTAACCGATTTTCAGCTGTTCGTGGTGGAAATGCGCCAATTCAGGGAAGAGATGCGAGCGGAGGCGAAAGCGACCCAGTCCAAGATCGATGCTCTTCGCAATGATGTGCTAGCGCTCTCCGGCAGGGTCGTTCGCTGCGAGGCACGCTTAAGTGACGTCGAGGAGCGTGTCCGTGCAATCGAAATGGCCGCCAGCACCGCCGGCGTCGCCGTCGGGGCGCGCATCGACGCCGTAGAGTACAGGCTGGACGCCGCGGACCGGCGCCGAGCGGAGGCCGACCCGGACGCCGGGGCGGGCGTCGTCGCGGGGCTGGAGCGGACCGTCGCGGAGCTCAAGCTCGAGCTCAACGACCGGGAGCAGGAGGCGCTGCTGTCCGACCTCGAGATCGGCCAGCTCCCGGAGCAGAAGGGGGAGAGCGTCATGCACGCCGTGCTGGTGCTGGCCGGGCGCCTGGGCGTGCCGCTGGAGGAGCGCGACGTGGTGTTCGCGGAGCGCGTGGGCGCGCCCCCGGCGGAGGCTGGCGGGGCTCGCGCGCGCCGCGTCGTGGTGCGCCTGGCGCGCCGCCACCTGCGCGACGAGCTGCTGCGCGCCGCGCGCGTGCGCCGGGGCCTGGTGGCCGAGGGCGGCGGCCGGGTGTTCGTCAACGAGCGCCTGACGCGCTCCAACCGCCAGCTTTTTCACCGGGTGCGTGAGGAGGGCCGACGGCTGCAGTGGAGGTATGCCTGGACGTGGTACTGTCTTTTACGTGGCATTATTTTCGGTGACTCTCGGGACTTTGTCGGATACATAGATAAAATGGCTGCCGCCGAGCCGAGCCCAAGATCAGAGTTTTTTTTTTTTTTTTTTTTTTTTTGTTACTTTTTTTTCTTCTCCGAATCTTGGGTTTGGCCACATTCCGTTCCGCGAGTAATCGCAACATAGCAAGCATGCTACGGTTGTATGTTATTAAGCCAATAATTTATTATTATGTAATTTAATTGATCCAATTTTAATTTATATTCCAATGAATTGAATGAAATGATAATTTTAAATTTTAAATAATACCTACATGTCTGTTATTCTTATCGTAATTTTAAGTTAAAATATTGTTAATATTATTTTATGTTGTTTTTATTGGCTTGTGTTATTTTTATTTTTATTTCATTTTTTTTTTTGTACCTACCCACAAAGGCACTCGCTGAAAATCAGCGTCGTGGTTTGCGTTCTGCTGCTGCCACGACCAATGCTGAGCGGGTGCCTTTTTCGGCCTAAGCATATGTTTTTTTTTTTTAATATATATGTAATTATTCTAACTTTTTGGTTGAATAAATTCAAAAAAAAAAAAATAAAAAAAAAAAAAAAAAAATATTCTAATTTCTTTAAACACCTCTCGTAAGGAATCTTGAGGTTTTAGATTATAAATAGCTCGCACGGCTCTTTTTTGTAACACAAAAATTGTCTCTACATCAGCAGCCGCACCCCACAGTAAAATGCCGTAGGACATCAAGCTATGGAAATAACTAAAATAAACTAACCTAGCTGTTTCTACATCAGTCAAACGTCTTATCTTCCTTACAGCAAAAGCAGCTGAGCTTAGTTTCCCTGACAAGGCCTCTATATGAGGACCCCATTGTAGTTTGGAGTCTAAAGTGATTCCCAAGAATGTTGTGGAATCAATAGTATCAAGTGGTTTATCTTTTATCTTAACCTGAGTTGATGCCTGTCGGACATTAGGCATCGTAATCTTTACACATTTAGTTTTACTTCCATTAAGAAAGAGACTGTTAACAGTAAACAAATGTAATACTTGTGAAAGAGTATTATTTACATCGTCAAAATTTCCTTCACCTCTTGGAATTTTAAATATAAGTGAAGTATCATCTGCAAACAATACTATATCACAAAGATTCCCTACAAAATGCGGGAGGTCATTTATATATATTAAAAATAAAAGAGGTCCTAATATAGATCCCTGGGGCACACCCATTGTTAGAGGTGCTCCAAAAGACTCAGTTCCGTTTATACATACTTTTTGCATTCTACCTGAAAGATATGAATTAATTAAATTTAACGAGTTCAATGACGCCCCATGGTGACATATTTTTTTAAGTAATGTTTCATGATCCACACAATCAAACGCTTTCGATAGATCACAGAAAATCCCTAAAGCATCATGCCTATTATCATAAGCATCAAATACATGTGTTAAAAGAGCAACTCCTGCATCCGTGGTGCTTCTTCCTTTAGTAAAACCGAATTGTTTGTTATGTAATAACTTGTTCGATGAAAAGTGTGCTAAAATTTGATTGAATATAATCTTTTCATATATTTTACTCAAGACTGGCAGAATCGATATTGGCCGGAAGTTTGAGGGGTCACTTTTGTCACCCGCTTTGAAAAGCGGTATTATTTTACTAATCTTCATTAAACAAGGAAACTGGCCGTCATCAATACACTTGTTAAAAATTAATGCTAGTTGAGGGGCTATTATGTTAATAATTGACTTAATAATATGCACAGATGGTCCCCAAAGATCCTCCGTTTTTTTCATATTTAACTCTCGAAATGTTTTTATTATTACTTCCGGTCCTACATGCCTACAGTGCAGTTGAGAATTACATTCACTGACATTAAGTTTTAGAATAGATTCGGCTATTACTGAAGAAGAAGCAAGTTCTTTAGTTGTTGTTGGTGCAATATGTGAAAAAAACGACTCAAAAGCCGTTGCAATTTCTAAATTTGAATTTATTGTTGTATTATTGATTTTTAATGCAAATTTACCATCTCTCAATTTATTTTTACAAGTTTCTTTATTTATGATGCTCCATGTAGCTTTTGCTTTATTTTTGGAGCTAGAGACTAATCTACGAAGGTAATGGGATTTTGCTGTAGCACAAACTTTTTTAAATATTTTTGAATAATTTCTACGTATTCAATAAAGTTTTGGTCTTGCGAGTTTTCTCGTAGACTATATAATTCATATAATTTAATCCTACTTTTATAAATTCCCGGCGTGGCCCAATTATTAAATTGACATTGGACCTTATTTGATTTAGCCTTTTTAATGGGAAATATTTCATTAAATTCGTTTTTTATTAAGTTAAAAAGGTCGTCATATTGTTTACCTACACTATCACTAGTATTTTGTTTCACTGAATATAGTGTATCGTTAATTGTATCCCTAAATCTATCTAACCTATTTTTTGTGACAGGCCTATACATAGTTTCCACAGGTAAACTTGCGGTATGATTGTGTTCAAATAAAACCTTTTGACCTCTATGATCAGAACTGAGGCCAATTAAAATACCTTTATCAATGACACTTGCGTTTTTGTCACAAAAAATATTATCTAAGCAAGTGGCCGTGGTGGGAGTTACCCTTGTGGGTTCACAAAAGAGATTTTTTAAATTAAAAGATTTGAAAAGATTAAAAAATCGAATGGCGGTATTCCATTCCTTTAAAATATCAAAGTTAAAATCTCCACATACCATTATTTTCTTATTAGATTTTGAAACCTTTTCTAGCGCTGATTCCATAATTGGTTCAAAAAGTAGGTAAGTAGCGTCGGGGGGGCTATACACAGATAAAATTATATAATGTTCGAGCTCAGTACACGCTAATTCGATAGTACGTTCTAAAGAGAGTGACACAGTGTCCCTGCGATCTTTACAATTTAATTCATTATTTATAAGTATGAGTGACCCCCCTCTAGTTGTGGTCTCTCTTGAAAACGAACTATCGACTGTATAGTTTTCAATACTAATCATTATTTCACATTTTCTATACCAATGCTCTGTTACACACATTACATGAACACTTAAATAGTGTAGAACTAATGATAGTTCAAGCTCTTTGCCAGCCAGGCCTTGTATATTTTGGTGAACAACATTAAAACTAGACCTGGCCTTTGTCTGCCCTCTTAGTTTAAAGCCTCAGAGGTTGTCTGGTTGATAACATCAACATTACTATTATTACTTACAAGTTGATAACCATGTGATATGGTTTTGTTAATTATGCAATTAATATTATATGCTAACAAATTAGCAATTAGTTTTTTGATTCTATATGGCAGGTGTTTAGAGCCGCCAGTCAGCAAAAATGAGTTATTAGTAAATTTATTTGTGTCAAAAAACACAAATTTGTCACTATGACGTTGGATTAAATTAAATAATAAAGTATTCAATACATGAATACAGTTATTTTCCTGTGCCGTATGATTTTCTGAGAATGGAATTGCACAAATGATTATTTTATGTACATTTAAATTTAACAATATTGAATAATTTTTAACAGATTTTTTTACTTGATGAGCACTGGATGGGCAAAGGTCTCCCTCAACCTCGTCCATTGGTGTCTGTCAACAGCCAATGACTCCCAATCACTCGCAAAGCTCAAGTCATCACTCTACCACTTTTATACCATCCTCTTTTTTGGTTTGTCCCACTTCGTCGGTAGCCGTCTGGTGGTGTCCAATGTGTGAAAATTGATATCACATATTTTTTTTTTCCTATCTCAAAAAATCAGCTGGGGCAGCAGCGGAGTTGGCTGAAGGCGCTACGGCATTTAGGCCGTGGGATCTCATGCTAAATTACTGTTTAGAAAAACTGCTCCAAAACCAAATTCTGTTACGACCAATAATAAAGCTGGCTGGTTCTTAGCTCAAAGAATTAGCATAGCCATCCAAAGCGGCAACGCAGCCAGCATCATAGCCTCCCTCCCTCCTTGCCGTTTTTTTTTTAATGGTTACGTTTTTTTGTTGAATGTTTGTTTTTATTATAGGAACATAAACGACATTACATTTAATGCATAGCTTAAATAACTACGAATTATCAGAAGTAAATATTTTTTTTGTATTGCTTTAATATCGTAAGCTCAAAAACTTTCGGTACTTTGATAACAACGGAATGAAAAAGGTACTCAAAAGTCCATGTGGCGTGCCAAAACCTGGCAAATACTGAAGAAATTGAATGCAAAATGCACAGTCAGCAAGCGTGGGTGTCCTCCTCTCATTAGTACCCCTTGTCCCCTAAAAATGCGTCTTTCGTAAAAAAAACATGCATTCGCCACGCACCATTTTGTACGTCATCCCAAAAACGATGTTTATTTAAAAGTTATAAAAGACTATCCGCATTGAATGAGCTGACGTTTTTGATAAATCACTATTTTATTCGACATATTCATTCAATGAAAATATAGGATTTATTTATTCATGAAGTTTTCGATTCGCCACCGTTGTTCAGACGATAGCACGCTCGCGTCTTAGAAATCCGTCTGTCGGGTATAACACCCGATTAGTAGGGTTTTTATTCTTGATACTTATGACTAAATAATTTTCAGACAATTAATTTAATACTTTAGTTAGAAGCTCGTCGTATCTTAGGCATGTATTTCAGTGATGCATGTGAATCAATAAGAGGTATAAGATCATTATTAGAATGTAAAAAGCTATTGCAGCTGAGCATTATTAGAATGTAAAAGTCTGTTTAGTAACGCCCTAGCCGAGCGTTACTAAACAGACTTACCTACTAAACGACGAAATTAGTTGAGCTTTTACATTCTAATAATGCTCTGTTGATGCAGTGCATTTGCCATATTAAATTCAACATCATCTTTCTTATTGTTTTTATTAATGACGCTAACTTTCACTAAAGGATTAAGATAATAATACTACCGGTCGGGCTTTAGCTCTTAGTGAGTTTGATTTGGTACCACTCAAATATTTTTTATAAATAAATATACACCAATTGTCATGGTTTTGAAGTAAGGAATTTTCTTCCTTGCGTTACAAATACCGCAAACAACGATTATGATGGGGGCGACCCCCATAAATACCTAAATACATATAAAATCTATGATTTAAAAACAAATATTCATACTCATCACACAAACATTTGCCTTTTGCGGGATTCGAACCCGCGGCGGCCGGTGTAATAGTCAGGAGAGGCTAAATACTACACCAAACGCGTCGTCAAATAAATCCTATATCATATGCGATGTACGAGTAAATACATACAGTTAGATGCTGTTAAAAACGGTGATGGTCACATACAAACAAGATAGAAAGAAATAAAGAAAATATGTACATTTATTCGACTCACAGACACAAAACAAAAATACTTAGATGTAAACACATATACAATAAGCAGAGACACACACACACACTTATTAAACATTAACATCGAGTATGAGTCGAAAAGGCATTCTAGCCTTAGCATTAATCGTGGCCGAAAGATGTATGCCCCGACACTGATTTTCAGAGTGTGCATTGTGAGTATAGATAAAACACAAAACGAGAAAAAAATACAAAACGTTAGAAAATAACAAAAATAAACATAACAATAACATTAACTAAGAATAAAATAAAATGGCAATCGAAAGAATGACAAGATGTTTTGAGTATCAAGATTGTCCGCGTGACCTATTCTACCGTTCGTTTAGCTCCACAGCAATAAGTAGGCGTATTATTGAGCCTCGGTCTATGGAAGTGGCTGTCAATCGCACTTGAATAATGACGCGTGCGGTGGCGACATTTTGCCATTTATTTATTTTATATCGCGACTCCCCCGCGGCCTAGACAATGGCCAGATGTTGATATTTTTTCTGCATTACAATGTATTTTAAGTTAACCTTTGTCAGGCTTCCGGCCAACGGTCGACCCTCGCCATCACGTGGTTTGTCAACCGTAAGGATGAGTAGTTCATCTGAATGCACGAAGCAAGTCCGTTGGGCACCTATAGCTACTTACATTTTAGTTGCAAAATAATGGACATACCTATTATGCATGTTGCAAAAAGATAGTCAAAGAACCAGACTCAATTTTGAAACGCATCTCAAAATTAAAAAAGAAAGTAATGCTACATAAAAATAATACTGATCTGGAGGCGATTTAGCCTGTTTGGATATTTGTATGTTTGTCCAAGGATATCTCGTGAACGAGGAGTCAACACGTGATGTTATTTTTAGTTCAATCAGGTATGTTCTAACAAAGGGTACAATGTAACTTTCATCAAAATCGGTTCAGTAGTTTTTGGATATGAGTAATAACTAAAAATCATAAAATGAAAAAAACTGCATTCAAAAATTTGCAAAAATTGGCCTTTTGGGCATTTCTTTGTAGTCGGTTTAAATATTTTCTATTTGACATGGTTTAAATGAAGAACATAGTTAGTTCATGATGATGGTTTATATTACTAGCTCTAGCTTAGACTCGCTATTTATATTACTAGCTCACGGCTTCGTCCGCGCGGTTTCAGTTTGCCCTCCCGTGGCAGCGTGATGTTTTATAACCTAAAAACATCCTCGATAAAAAGCTATCCAATACAAAAATATTTTTTTAAATCGGTCAAGTAGTTCCTGAGATTAGCGTGTGCAAACAAACAAACTCTTCAGAATTATGGCTACAATATAATAAACGTGTACGGTTTGCACCGAACAATGTAAAGTATGTCACCGCGTCAGCACTTTTATTTTCGTTACTCATTATTAAGTCATTATAATTTTGACATTTATATAACAAATCGACTCAAGTGTGAAATCATATAGCAAGAAATAAACATAGATCGTCAAGGATTTATCATTTGCAAGACCAATCAAGTCTGTTGGGTGGCAGCATCAAGGCACTGCCCAACAAAACGAATATTTACTTGCGATTTGTTAGTGTCACATAATATTAAGCTTCTATTAAATTTCGTTTCCTTTCAAACACTTTTACAACTAATCAAGCCGAAAAGTAGGAACTGTTTAATACAAATCCGTAAAAAAGTATGGCAAAATAAAAGCTTGTAAAAAGAATACCTATCGCCAATCGTCGATATTGGCTTTTCGCCAGCCGCGCAATCCAAACTTGGTGTGAGTTATGAAACCCCACGGTGGACCCCACTTGTGCCTTCCACAGTTTTCACATAAGTACTCGTTGTGAAAGGTCTTATGGTACACACATACATAGGTACTTATATCGCAGCTTATCGATAGAGAGCAGTATTTGCTGATCACGTTTCTGCGTCTTATGATGAGTTTCAGAATGGTACAGTCACAGATTATTTGTCAAAAAAGAAACGACGACACAACTCAACATTTTGGAGTATTCTTATAAATAAGTAAAATAAGCTTTACCAGCCAGTGACAGCTTGTTCATAAACTTCTTAGATCGTAATGAAAAAACTGTTATACCTACGTATGTACCAAAATTAGTTTAGTTACTTAGTACCCATTAGCCAGCATCTTTTATAGACGAAATTATAGCAAGGACATGAGATTCTCAAAAAAAATATTTTGAAATTAAAGTGTACCTAAATAAAAATAGTGAGTTAACTGCTGCGTACATTAGGTACCTATGTCGTTAAAAAGCTCTATTTTTTCTTATTTATTTATTTAAAATTTATTGCACTGTAAGTTTACACGGCGGACTTAATGGCATATGTAAATCTCTACCAGTCACCCACTTGGAAATGCAGAGAGTTAAGTCAGTGTAGTGGCGGAATATTTATAATAAACGAGAAGAGTGTTACAGAAAAAGAAGTAAAATGCACTAACATAAACATACATATTAATGTTACACAAATATTTAATAAGATATATACGCAAAAGACAAATGAACATACATAGAATACATATAATTAATAAATACAAAATTATAAATGAGTAAGGTGATGATATTGACGACATCTAAAACGACACGACAAGTATCTAAAAGCAAATGGTGTTATTCTGAAGTGACCTAAGTTGTTCTATCACCATTTCTTGAAGCTTTCGCATAAAGACTCTCAAAAAACTGACAAATAGACACTTTAATTCTCAAAGCATAGAGACATCTTCATTTAATGGGATTATCCACGCTTTTTATCCGTCGATCTCCAAACATCGTAATCGTAAAACGTATCTGCCTAGCTCGAATCGCGCTCCCTACGTCACCCCAATGGCGGTCCATTGAGATCGGGTTTTTTGTCCTGCCCGTGCCAACAAAGACTTCCCTTTATATAAATTTGATACGATATTTCATTGTAAGCACGCGCCGGACCGCTCGCTCGCGAGCATTTTTATATTTTTTTATCTATATTTATGTTGGCAGCGTGGGGTGAGGGGGGTGGCGTGGCAAGAGGGCGGCCCCTAAAAAGTTATGTATTTTTTCTCCTCTTTTTTTCCCATCGACGTGATGAAACGGCGAGCGATATTGATCCGGCCACGTTGGCAGTATGTTATGGCACTCTTTGGACGAGAGTTTTCTTTTTTTTATCTAGCCTCGGATATTGCATGTTGAAAGTTGGGACTCGAAAAAAATTGGCTTTTACGCTGAAATTAATTTAAAAACCTTTCTATGTTATGGATGTAGAATGGTATCGATTCATTATCATTTCATACTTATTTATTTACCTGGGTAGTCTCTATTTATAAAAATAATCCCTGTTTCCCTTGGTCACGGCATCAGGTGTGAACAGCTGGACTGATTTTGCTAATTATTTTTGTTGTGAATGTTATAGTCTTAAGAAGATTCTAAGGAAGAAATAATAAAAAAAATGCAGTGAATTATAAAATTTAAGAGTATCGACGTTCTTACCGGGGCAGGGGCGGAACGGGCTTCTAATACTATTTAGTAGTAATGTAGCGCAGATTTAGATGCAAGGAAAGACGGCGGATGAACTAGTTAAATATGAGGTTTCATTGATGTTTTTTTTCTCCTAAAATACAAATACCTACCTAACCTACTATCAGAGGGTACGCGGATTTTGAAGTCATAAAAGTCATTTATTTATGCAAATAGACCCACTGGGGGCACTTTTACATGACCCAATATAAACTCTACCTCAGCTTCGAGACAATTGTGGGCTAGTGCTGAGAAGAAGCTGTGAAACAAACTCAGTCACTATTGTCTATGCCTCTTTTCAAAAGGTTTATAATGTTTGTAGTTATCATGCAAGTCCATACATTTTTAGCTTTTAAATAATCATCTACCTTAAAATACCCTTTCGTAATAAGGGTTTCTTTATTAATAGCAGTTTTAAATTTATTAACCAGTAAGTTTACAATGTGTTCTGGAAGTTTATCGAAAAAATTGATCCCTTTCCTTTTAGCAAGATTATCCTTATTCCTAGTATTATATTTGCGTAGGTAAGTACGAGTATATCGTATACGTTTTTTGAAATAAATCTAACCTCGACCAACCAATCAGAGTCAACTTACTTTTGGCGCCAAAATGAACATTTGTTATACGGCAAACATAAAAATCTAATAAGTGTTCCATCCATCCATCTGTAAATAATATATTTACAATTAATAAAATATTATTATGATAATAAGATAATCTAAACATTAATCCAAGTTATTCTTATATCATAGCCGAATTACATTCAACATGGTGGACACTTCCGGCATTTCCATAACAAACATTAAATGTCAAACCTGGATAGGTGATTTAATTATATTGTATTGAACATATGACGAAGAGAATGCATAATTTAGTGAAAACAGTGGGGTTACATAAGTCATATACAGTGATATGTGGTTTAGTGCATAAGTCTACTATTACAGAACTGAGTAAATATGTGGGGCAGACTAGGATCGGGAATCGTCGGGTAACAATCGTCAAATTTCCTTCACCTCTTGGAATTTTAAATATAGGTAAGTGGAGTATCATCTACAAACAATACTATATCACAAAAAAATCCCAACAAAGAAGGCGTAGGCTTGCGGATTTGAATGTAAAATACTGATAAAAGTTTTCAGTTTTTTACATGCTCCAAAATGACAGTTCAAGTCCACTCAAAGCTATGTAGAGGGCTCTCTACGTTCGGCGCCTAAGCCCGGTTGCGCGCGCAGGTGTGTCGCGTCCATCCTTTACGCGCAAGCTGCGCCGTGGGCCGCACGCGCAGATACAGGATGTTTACAAATAATTCATATTGATTTTTGATACATAACGATAAAATATTTGCATGCTATTTCTGATAGCTGAGAAAGATGAACCGCAATATTCACAACACCTACAAAAATGTACCCTTTTCCAAAAGCAAAAAAAATATTCATTTCATTTCAAAGGAAAGTCTGACATGTTTTACCTGAAAAGCAATGTACGAGATGTACGAGTATGTCTAAAAATAGCTAAATCTCGTTTAGTTCTGAAAGAACAGTTCTAACCCAATAGTTACATTCTATGAGTCGAAAGGATTACTAAGTCCCACTTGTCCTAATTAATTCTTAATATTGTTTTCAAGCGTCGTAAACTTACGTATAATAGAGACTTTACATTCCGATTCGAGAGCATTTTTAGACGCTTTCAGTATTTAATTAGCTGTCATTTTACTGCCATTATAGCATAGCTCGGTCATTTTCAAGGATATCAGTGTCTCTAACTGCAGTAATACATATATAACACATATGTACTCCATTATATAAAAATGATTATTGTTAGGTATCTCGCACATAAATGAAAAACAATTATTTACAGCCACTGAACATTACTACATGCCATTTATTTTATAAATTTCGCCGCGAGGATTCTGCGTAAAAATAGACAAATCGAGTTTCATATATTCGTGAAATTTGGCTAAAAATAAACTAATTAATATTTATAGTTCATTAATACTAATGTTTTTAGCGGTTCACACCGGTGATAAGACCGGAGAACTATGGCGTAACAAGAGTTTTTTAAATGAACGGAAATTTTATAAAGACGTATGTATGACTTTGGCATTTAACTACTATTTCCTACTAGCGATGGCTGACACCACAAACAAATCTCGTGCGCCATGAATTGATTCCACTAGTAATCACTCATAATCGAAATACGAATTTAAAGGAATCCGTCATAATTATTTGCGACACATTTCTTGCTTGGCATAGCTTTTCTATATAGCTACATGATAAGTGATCCGAAAGGGTTGGTCGAATTTTGAGAAAGAGGTCAATCGACGAATCCAACTCGGCTGGGCAGCGTTCGGGAAATTGCGCAAGAGTGTCTTCTCGTCCCAATTACCTCAGTGTCTGAAGACGAAAGAAAGTCTTCAACCAGTGTCTGTTACCAGTGATGACAAACGGATCCGAAACATGGTCTCTAACTATGGGCCTTATATAAAGAAGCTTAAAATCACACAACGAGCGACGGAGAGGGCTATGATGGGTGTTTCTCTACGGGATCGAATCAGAAATGAGGAGATACGTAGAAGAACTAAGGTAACGGACATAGCCTTGAGAATCAGTAAGCTCAATCTCAGTGGCAATGAGCAGGGCACATAGCGCGAAGAACTGATGGCCGCATGGATGGGGCAGGAAAGTTCTAGATTGGATGGACTCTTCGACCAAACACAGCGTAGGACGTCCAACATCAAGATGGACAGACGACCTTGTAAAGATTGCAGGATCAAACTGGATGAAGACCGCTAGTGATCGGTCTATGTTCAGCAGTGGACGTCCTTTGGCTGACAATAATATAATAATAATTTACATGCAGGAACTTATTCAAATCATGTTAAGCACTATGTACCGAAATAATCAATAGATAATGTAGAGTGCCTTAGGTAGGTTCTAAGTAATAGTGCGCCTTTACATTAGAGCGACAGCAGCGTGGCTGCAGCGGATGCCCATACATGAAATAACAGTGCTGCCATTTATGTATGAAATTATCAACAGCGCGACTGTCGCGCGACCCTCTCGCTGCTTAGGTAAGTCGCCAAAATGTGGAAGCGCTCTCACTTAATACTAGTAAGAAATAAATAAGCGAATTACAAGTACCAAGTATGTAAATAGTTCAGTAGTACTAGTAGTACTAGTAGTAGAAAAGGGAGGCTAATGTGCAATAGGAAGATACTATGTCTGTGGTAACTGGAATGACATGTCATCATCACGTCACATGTTTGCTTAAGGGACTATCGTCTTCTAGTATGTATAGTATTGTACCTTACTAGGACACCATATACATCAGCGGATTAGACGTTTGCAATGTAAGACAATCAATCTCTCATATCTAGCTTGGTTGTGTTACAAATACCTTAGAACCTGCAACCGTTATTATAATAGTGGTAGGTATACCATCACCTAGCTCCATGGTGTCCTAGTGAGACAGGTCTTTATAAGCCTTATATACAACTAGGTACTAAATTCAGCGTGTTAAGAATCTACCAATTTAAATTATAAATAAATACAAAATCTTTACGATATAACGGTGCGTCTATTTTAATAACCAGTACTTTTCCATTATACGTAAGCAATTATGTAACTATGTATTTGAAAAATTGGCTAACCAAGGTTTCATGTAAAGTTTTATCGTCACTTGTTTAAATATATCCACAAGAAAACGAGTAATAATTAAACGATTCGTGGAACTTAGTATTGTTATATATTGTTCTGGTTCTGGCATCTATAAAAAACATGTTTTTTCGGTATGTTTATTATTAAAGTACAACTGTAGATAATTAAATCAAATTACTAATGTTGTGGACCAATTTCTGTTTGACTGAGTATTCACTCTGAGTTGTCCGAACAACACCGAGATCGAATAATACAATCACACCTAAAACAAATAATAATTATAAAAGTTTCAAAGGATTTCAATCTCTGTGCAACCAGCAAAAGTTTTATGTTCTAACATAAACATACAAAATCTTATAATTATTTACATCAACCTTTTTCTCGGTTTGCGACGTAGCGTCAAAACACCTGTGTTAATATGGAGCGCTAAAAATATATCACTTTACTTCTCATTAATATTTAAATAGATTACATTACAATGCGAACAACTGAACTGTTTTTTATCTTTTCATCCATGTAGGGACAATGACTGGTATTATTTTCTTAAAGACAATAACCTTATTTATTTCAGCGGTATCTAGGTGCAAGGTTGAATGTAGCAAAGTTGCTGTTGTTGTTGCTTGTAAGTCTACTAATCAAGTAGAATTTGTTATATATTTATTTTATTTAAAAATTTTCGCACGAACCGTAATCGAGTTAATATTAGTTCAGGCAAATGCAGGATGCACCGCCCGCCCTTCAATATGCACGCGGCATGCAATTGTTAGTACCTAGCTCCAATGTGCTACTAATTTTCTATATCTAGTACTCGAAAATGATGCATTCACAGTGTTTTAATAAAATAAAATAAAATCCTTTGGACATTCCCACACATCGCCATCTAGTCCCAAAGTAAGCTACTCAAAGCTTGTGTTATGGGTGCCAGACAACGGATATAATACTTGAATACTTGTTGTTTGTAATACATAAATACTTAAATACATACATGATATACATAGAAAAAACCCAGACCAATACAAACAGACATGTTCATACACACAAATGTTTATATTGTGCGGGGATCGAACCCGCAACCCGCTGCGTAGTAGGCGATTTCTCGACCACAACACCAGACGGACAGACCAATATTTATTGTTAAAAAAATTAAATAGGTATGTTGAACACCGATCACATACTTTGCTCTGATCAAAAAGTAAGTAGCTAATGCACTTATGTTTAGGAAATCAGAAACAACGCAACGGTTGTACCACAATACCCAGACCCGAGACCGACCGGGAATCGAACCCGGGACCTCGGAGCGGCAACGCCTTGAAACCGAGCGTGCTTAGCGTCTATCTACACCAAGGAGATCGTCATTGCATTGTATTGTTCTTCGGATGGTGATGCCTGTGTAATAGTAAGCTATACTTAATTTTATCTAATTTCCGATCTTCTCCAGTGCTTATTATTAAAAAAATGCATGACGTTTAGTATTTATTATTATACACTTGTAAGGTTACAGAACCAGTCCATCACGTTTACCAGCTTATATAAAATAATTATATGATCACCATGCAATAAGATTTAACAGATTTCAAATTCAATTCAAATAAAAATCATTAAATATTTGGTCAAAGTTTCAAATGCCAGAAAAATGTTAAGTTACGAGTCTCTGCATGAAAATAGTTACATTGTGTATTTAACAATTTGAAACATCCTGTATCGTGATTGCAAAAAGTTTAAATGTGCGATCACATTTTTTTCGGACACCGCTGCCGTTTTGTCCGAAGCACATAGGGGGCACGATTCCGAGTACTCTTTGGGGTCACTTTTTGGAGATTACGCTGCTTTGTGTGACGCGTTCGACGTTCGAATCCAAAAAAAGTTGTTGACCGCCATTTTTTGTTCAACGGATAAAATCGGATAATGCCCAGTTGGCATCGGTTGCATCTTGATCTCGAGTTTTGAGTGTGTGGAAAATCGGCAAGAGATATAGATCTTCCAATCAAGATATCGTGTATCGAGACGTGAAATTGGTTTTGTTCGTTTTTGAGGCAATTGTATGTAAATGGGTCTCGGACGCGTGCCTGACAGCTGCAAGACTGAAGATTATTTACGATTTAGATGTAAGCTCTCACCTTACTTATCTAAATGGTGAAGTTACCCGAATAATTAGACTTTAAGGAACACTTATTATATTCTAAGTAATGCTTATTTAAATAAATAAATAAGGGTAATAAGAAGAATAAAGAAGGGTAAATACCAGACAAAAACCTGACCTCGCATGCAACACATTAAAATGAGGTGGGTCATGCTTCTTTGCTGTCGTGTGAAGTATCAAATTCAGCTGCGTTTACATAATATATGTTATGATTTTCTAACTTTTTGCGTTCTTAGAAACCTTACTAAAAAAAGGAAGATACTCTATTTAATATTGCAAAGTTATGTTCAAATCGTAATTTATCTATCACGCTAATCTTATACTAAGATTTCCTCTATAGTATTAATTACGCAAATTTGAAATCGGTTTTTCGGTTAATACATTACCTTATATATTATTACATATTTTGTGAATATTATTTGCCAACATATCAGTAAAAACACCTCGCTTTTCTCACATTACAAAAATTTACAACAGCATAAAACTAGCAAGATTTAAATCATTAATTACCGGGGCAAGTCTTGCGTAAAAGCAGCACGCTGCGATGCATAAAACACATCTTAATTTTGAACCCAAGACCCCGGATCGATACCCATTATGCACCCTTGTTAGGATCTTATGAGGGTTCGTTGAATGCAGGAAGTGCGCTTGACATTCACCGACACGCGAGCGCCAAAAAACTCAAAATAATACCTTTTTAAAACGAACTAAACGCGGAAGCGTGGCGTGTGCCCTTTGCGGCTTTTTATTAAAAAGTTACGCGTCAGGTGATGACGTTTCGGTAATTTTGGGGCGTGTGAGTATGTAGCATAGCATTGTCTGAAGAGGGCTTGTTAACTTATTTATACTAGGCAGGTAATGCATTTTTCAAGTGCGGGATAATCATAATGAAATCGTTGAGACGTGAGTTATTGATTTTAAGTAGTACTTATGCTGAGTACCTGTTGTAAATGCAAATGAGTAATTAATACTTACTTTATATTATCATTATCAGCCGAGCTATTGCCATTTGACCTTACTCATGCAAAGGGATATGTCTGTTACCTTAGTTCTTCTACGTATCTCTCGTTTCTGCTTCACCGAGCATAGCCCTCTCCATCGCTTGTTGTGTGATTTTGAGCTTTTTTATATTGTTATTTCTTATAGGCATATTGACCATCTCTTCCTTCCCTTGTATAAACGTAGGACAAGTAACCGTTTATCCCGTTTGGTAACTTGTAATATTCGTTTCACATTTAAAGTTAATATTACATGTATTACAACTTATTTATTTATATTCCTATTATATCTACTGACAAGCGCTATAAAAAACTTCCCAGCCTGAAACCACTTGCTTCATCCTAATAAAAGTGTCTTGTTTTACAATGCACCATAGTGACTTAACTTTACAAAAAAGTCCCCTAACAAAGAGTGTAATAATCTGTGCCCTTTTAAAAAACTGGGGGACCTTTTTACATCGCTTTTTGTGGTATATCGTGATTATTAGGTAATTGACTCCCGTCATAAACTGGGGTAAAGGTTGGTACCGGAACTATGGGGCATTTGTAAAAAACAGGTTTAAAAAGTTGGTAAGTTGAAAGGTATTATAATGTAGGGCTATAATATTAGAATGTAGCGTATCACCTGAGTCATTTTTAAAGGCGTTAAAGAAGTAACGCATGGAAAGAAAAATAGATTAGGCATGCAACGATGATGACTGTCTTCTATATTATAAAGCCAAAGAGTTTTTTTGAATGCGTAATCTCTGGAAAAACTGGTCCGATTTGAAAGATTGTTTTTGTGTTCAATAGCTTATTTATCGACTTGATCATATAAAACGATGCGACGGGACGGTAGGAAGCAAACTCAAAAAGCGCGGTTGCAGTCGCGGGGGACCGCTAGTAGTTCATTAATAGATTATCCGTTTTTTTTCGGGACACTGTATAATGAGCTTTTTGCTGTAATTAATAAGATTTGGCTTACGATCATCGGTGCTAAGGTAACTTATTTAATCGTTTAATGGTCTAACTGTATGCTATTCAAGTGTGTTTACTAAGTGAGCTAATTACATAATTACAAAGTACACAGTTGCAATGAAACCGTTAGGTACTCACATTGTTAGTTATGATATGAGTGAGAGTTATCAAATCATAAGTAAAATGCCGTTACATTAGTTAAAAATGTGTATAAATACTTTGATAACAAATAGTCACTCTGTGAGATTGAACTTCTATAATAAAAAATATAAATAAAAATAAGTTGACGCACCTACTCGATATTGAAAACGAGACTTTTTGGTATGAAACAACGTTCGTTTTTATTTATTAACCCTTTATACATCTGCACCAGATTGCTGTACCTAAATGAATGGATAACTTAAGGCATACAATTGCATATTTCTACTTTATTTATGTTCAATTTAGTTCCACTGTTTAATTTCCTCGGATACATGAGATATGAGACAAAAATGAAAAGGATTGCACTACACTGGACCTACCTAAGTATATCATAACGACTACTTCATTTAGTTTAAGTTAGGACACCAAACGATTCCATTGTTGTCATTTCACATGCGTTAAATGTTATTTTAGTTATCGACGCAATACGCAAACACGGATAAAGCGCGGCCTTTTTTAATCAGTTCAAAATAGGGCGCCGGATCAAATATTAGCTTCACATACTAATAACTAATTAATTTATTGGTAATTGTTTATGAACAAGACGAAAAAGCTACTCTTCATTATATAAGTACTTTAATCACAACCGTAGGTAAGATAATTCAATAAAATGATGTATTTTTTAATGTTTTATTAAATTAAGTAGCAGTTTGTAAAGTAACAAGCTTCCATCCTCACAAATTCGTGTGTAATGAAATATAGTTAGTAAGAGTTGACTTTGCGAAACGATGTAACTCATTCTTTACATTCCTGAAGCACATGTTTTGGATTACAGTTTAGCATAATACTATTTATGTATAAAAATTTGTTTCTCCTCAACTGTAAACTGTTTTGTGTTTAAATAAAATAAAATAAAATGTACCCGTAGACGCTAACGAATCAAAAGGCCGCCGGAGGTCGCGTAAACAAAAGTATAACAAAAGACTGTTGATTAATTTGACAATCAAATTAATATTGACGACGTGGACGACAGAACGTATACGAGAGTGTTCATAGAGTTTTTAACTTATGTAGGTAGAGCTTATTTCATATTCCATAGTCCAGTTTACTTATTTTAGTTAATCCATGACACTAAAAGGCAATTTTAATTGTTCGAGATTTCCGACTCTTGTTTTAAATTTTTATGTTTAGGTTTAACACCACAGGCGGCGATACTTTTTAAGAAAGTAAACATAACTTTCAAAGGGCTCCGCTTGTGTGCCGTTATTTCACATCTCCGAGCGGTCCTAACTAAACAATCAGCTAAAATTAATGCCATTGTCCATTAATCAAGGTAAAAGGATTTTCTCCTGCAAAAACTACGTACTAACCCTTTTTTACCGGGGTCCCGTTACTCAGTAATATTTAGAACGATTTTATTGTTTGCGTTCCAAGCTTTTTACGACCGGCCAGTGACGGCGGGTGTTTTCTTTTGTTGTAACAAAGAAATGAATTTGCATATAGAAGCTGGGATATTTGCATATTGTTCCTGTCGCATTGACGGGTTACTTCGCCCGTTCGTCACAAAGAGTTGAGCTATAAAATGTAAATCGCGAAGGACGCGCTTGTAGATTGTTTTACGAGCAGAAAAGAGTCCAAACAAATGGGCTGTCCAGTTTCGGTACAACACAGACAGATTAGCATTTTAATGTAAAACAGTTCACTTGAAATAAAACATTTGCCGCTATTTCAGTTTCGGTAACATTTAAATACTTTATTGTTCCAATTTTTTTTGGCGTTTAGTTTTTATCTGCTACAATTGCCTATCTTTGAAAAAGACTAATAATGACCGTACTCACATTTTCGATTTATTATGTTAGCTTCTAGTAAGTCTAATACTTAAGTACCTAACTGTAGTAGTAAGAGAAGATATTCAATAGTAGATCAAAAAAAATATTTATTTTATACAAAGGCTGATTGCTAACACTTATACAGGTCCCAACATTTATCCTACCACCACAGCTTGGGGACAATTTGTGGGCTAGTGCTGAGAAGAAGCTGCGCAACCAACACAGTCATATTTTGTGTTCATACAAGCTAGACCTACATTATTTTCGTTTATATAATCATCTAGTTTATAATATTATTTAGTCATTAAACATTGTTTAAATCAATTTGAATTATCTATGGGTAATTCAATTTATAGAGGAAGGTAATTTATTAAATATAGTTATACATTTCCCAATAAATGAGTGATTAACCTTCTGAAATCTGAAGTTTGGAACGACAAGCTTATTCTTCTTTCTGGTTTTGAAATCGTCCAAATCACCACCAAGATTTTACGAACACAAATAAAATTTTCATAAATAAACTGGAATACACTGTAAGTATCTTGACTTCTTTAAACTATTCACTTAAAGAATCGTTGATACCTTAAGATTTACGGTTATACTCAGGGTACACAGGGTAGCTCCTAAGTTTCATACATCTACGTATCTATCTACTTATGTTTTGTAATGTGAATATTATATAATAATAAGTAAATTTTTTTTTGGTACTTAGTTGTTATTTACAAAGAGCAAAACTTGTATTATTTTTTTGTGAATGATATTGTAAAAGCTGAGCTTAGCCACAAGGACACGCATATAAATCGGATGGCATTACAATACCTCAAATAATTTCAAGTTTTTACTGAAAATGTATGCAAAAGGATTAAATTGAACGCATATTTTACTGCCATATGTCCGAACAAAGGGCCCGAAATCTATAACAAAGAGTTTATTTTTTTTCGAAAGTAACATTTTGTGAAAGATATTTTTTCTTGTGGCAATATTGGTGTATGTATCATTCAAAATGTGCATGTGTCTGTAAGGGACAGTGGGCAGGTACCCGCAAAACTTTTTGCATTTCCTTTCCTAGCTTTTTTGAATAAAAACTTTCTTTTAAATAAACAATCCTGACGTCGCTTGACAGGGATTCATCTTATAATAATAATTGCTGCGCATTCGAAACATTTTTGTTTTTTTAATGTCTGAAAAACGAGTTTTTGGATTTCCGTTATAGGCAAAATGTTAGGATATTCTAAAATCCCAAATAGGTCTCTTATCCGTTCAATAAATTTCTAAGCATTAAAAAATATGCATTCATTGTTTCTTAAATAAAAATAAACAGCTCCAAAAGTATCCGACTTTACGGATTTATTTTCTTTATTTAGAAAGGCTAAATAAAAACTTTCCGCGTTTTAAAACACGTGACTTGCGTGATACCTACATAAAAATGAATTCAACAAATACGAAACAACTGTGTAACCATTTCTAGTGAACGGAACGTCACCTTATTTTCCCGCCTTTTCTCTGTATGGGGCTCGGTAATGAATGCTCTGATTCGAAATTCAAATGAGTCGGCCCTGAATTTATAGCCCTCTCCCTCTTCTATTTACACCCTCTTCTTTATTTTATGTGCCTAAACCTAAGGTCTAGTGGGACTATTGAGTTTTTTGGACAAAGATTTATTCTTATGTATTTGGAAAAGTAAGAATGAATAACGTTTTGAGCTTAGATTTCACACTTGATTCATATAAAAATAAATACATTTATCAAACCGAAGTCGGTATGTAGGGACCCTGGGGCTGGTTTTAACAGGGGTAAATACTAACAGCGTAATAACATAGAACCTATTCGACTTACCACGCTAATTCCAACGCACTTTGTGCCTACGAATACGCGCGAACGTGTCTCGACCTGTCAGTTGCCGGCGGAGCGTCACGGGAGCAGGCTGTGTCGGACGCCTTCAATTTCACAGGTAAATGAACTTTTTTACGTGTTTAATTTTTTGCATTACTCTAAAAAGACGTATCGTAGAAAATTGGCTTAAGTATTGCATAAATCCGTATTTAGTGTATTTTTCATTAATGTTAAAGTTTTAATCGATAATATAACCGGTAAAAGAAAAACAGTAACTTTGTCCAAAATGGGGTCGTGGGGCTCGTTTTAACAAAATGCATGGGGTAGGTTTTAACGCGTTAATATTTGCCCCGCACACGGGGCAGGTTTAAACAGTTGAAAAAAATTAAACAGGTAATATTGTTCTTACTGTTTCTGTACGAGGTTGCAATTTTGATCCCAACTGCGATTCCATCTCGAAAAATGTTAAGGTTATAGCGTGCCGGTTTTCATGGGCGCCGCCATCACTGAGGTTCCGGGTTCGATCCCTGGTCGAGGCAATGTAGAAAAATAAGTTTTCTTTAATGTCTTGCTCAGGTCTAGGTGTTGTGGTACCTTCACTGTTTTTGATTTCCATAACACAAGTGCATAAGCTCCTTATTTAGGTAACCCATCGCCTTCATTGCTGCAAACTGAGGGACAGGACGAATTAACACCAGATAATCTTAGCCTAACATTAGGTCTGGAACCGTCCTTGATACCAGAAATCGAAAGAAGCATGCCTAATCTTGATATCAGCGTGGGTGCAGTTATTGAGGAAATGTCAAGGAGTCCAGTTCCTGGTACATCAACTGCAGAAAATGAACCAGCATTAACGTCTCGTCCAAGAGATTTATCAAAATTCTTTAGTCCCGAAGCTGTACGGCCATTGCCAAAAGCGGCTCCTCGCTCTAAGTCTAATCGAGGACGCAAGCGAAAGTGTGCAATCTTAACAGACACTCCGGAAAAGAGTGCTTTAGAAGAAGAAGCTAAGCTAAAGAATAACAAAAAAAAAACTACTGCGAATGTAAAAGTCAATAAGGAAAAGCAAAGAGTTAAGAAACGTAAAGTGGAGAAAAAAGAAAAGAAATCCAGTAAACAGGCTAAAGATAGAGTGAAAAAGAAACTATTACAAGAGAGTTTAGAAGAAGACGATGATGAGGATGAAACCATTTGCTTAGGCTGTGGCTCATCATATTCTGAAGATAAATCTGGTGTGGACTGGGTCGAATGTATATCCTGTAAACAATGGTCGCATATAACCTGCATAAAAGGAGATGCAGTTGCTTATGTTTGCACAAACTGTAACTCAGATTCTGATTACGATGACTAATTTTTATCACTGGTTTGAAGACTGACTAATAAGTAGGTTGAGTAAGACTGACTAGAAAGTTTCACTTTTATAACCAAAGTTGTATGTTGATTTATTAGAGGAGTAATTTTTTGTTCTTTTATTTGATAAAGATATATTTAGTGAGTTTGAAGTTTATTATACATGTTTAAACGGCAAGGAGCCGAATTTCATTTTATTTGGATTGTTAATGATCATTTGATGATCAAAAAATATTTTTTGTTATTTGATTTGAGTAATGCTGATTGAGTGAGTCAGTTAAACTATTATAATTTAAGTTTTCGGTTTATTTTGTGAATGGTAAGGAACCGCATTTAATTTTATTAGTTTTTCTAATAAACATTGAATATTATTTTGTTGTTTATCTTAACCAAAATCCCATTCGCAATTACATGTTTTTTCTTACCCCCGCTGTTAAAACTTTCCCCAGTGGTGTTAAAACCAACCCCAAACCGGGGGTAAGATCTAACAAGTGACTTGTTTGCCAAAACTCGTTTTTTCTCAGAAATGGTAATTATTATATATATTTTATTGTACTGTACGTAAAGCTCATGAAATTTTGCATCATATACCAAAAAACCATGTTTCTCGCTAAAGTAGTTTAGTAAATATAACGCTTAATTCAAACTTTGTTAGAACCAGCCCCAGTCTCCCTAGGTACTCGTATATTGGCGACAAACTCAAAAACTGCAGTGCGTGTATTACCTATAGGTACCTATATGGATAGTAGTTCCTTATCTTGTTTTTAGGCTTAACATAGTAGATAGGTAGGTACCCAATTACTATAAAAGGTTTGTTGAAAAACGGAATAAAGAAATCGACGAAAATTTTAATTGAAACCTACATGGTACAAGCTACAACCTACAAGCTAAACTTATGAGTTTTTAGTAATTTGATTGTTTCTCATTTTGCTGTATAAAAAATGAAACAATCGAAATATAATATATTTAAATAAAAACTGGACAAACTAACTTGTATTTGCCCAATTATATGGTAAATCATAAGTTTTCAATCTATTCAATAGTATAACCATTGCTTTTGTAGCCCTGAGATTAAAAAGTGAAACGTAGATGCTATCTCAGCAAGCATTTGGAAGAACTTCTCTAATCCGTAATCCTTGTGCTGTGGTGGCTCGATTTGAGCGGTGTCGATTGCAATTCAGATAATGAGCTTCAAACGTGGCGGTACCATACATTCTCAAAGTTGTATCACTCTAATTTGGGTTCGACTAAGAGCGTTTCCACATAAAGGCAACTTTAGCAGCGCGAAGGTCGCGCGACAGTCGCGCTGCTGATAACTTCATACATGGGAATTTGTTTTCTTCATTCAATCTTAGGTAAAATTAACGCTAGTAAGAAATTAGTATAGATAAATGAACAATTAAATGTGTCATGTTTAAAGTTCCAATCCCTAGAGCTGCTTGGCTGCAGCATAACATTCTTTGGATATCAAGTTATATAAATAGCATGTTATTTTATACATATATATCGTGCTATAGCAGTATGCAGTATCTTTGTTGCCAGTATCTTTAATACGCATCAGAAATCAGATGTGAATTCAAATCGAGAATGCATCGTTGGTACCATTTCGTACCCTGCGCGGGCAATAACTTTTTTCGCGGCTTTATTTTTAAAAGGAAAAAAGCACAGACTAACACGTGTCTACAGAAATAATAGAGTGGCATGTGACGCGATGGCAGATTAAGCAAGTGTCGCGGTTCGGTTCCGGGAAGGCAAATCGATTTTTATTCCAATAATATAAGCGCACCCTTGTTTTGGGGATTAAGACTGGGTTTTTAGCAGCATGTGTATTTTCTTGTTTTTTTTGCAGTAGAAGGCGGTTAGGTTTTAAAAGACGTGATGTCAATGTTTAAATAGAAGCAAAGATCGTAATTTCTCTACTTTTTATAGTTTTAGAATAGACAAAAGTAGAATGTCTTTCTAAAACTATTTTTTATAATCCTAATTATATTTGAGGTGAAGTCTTTTCCCGGTAATTTATTGTTTTATTTTATAATATTGGCAGAAGTTATAAAAGATATACCAACCAAGTGACTAACTAGTAGAAAGCTTACAGATCGAGCAAATTCTAGAAGCCTTATATTTCACTACTCTTTAACTCAAGCGCATCTGAACAAGTATGCTTATTTAAAACATCTGCTTCTTTTTAGCCTCTTCAATCACAGTATCACATAACATTCGCTAAATTCAACGTAAACCGAACACTGAGTGGTCCAACAGCTGGCCCTACAAAAAGGTTGGAAAAGAAAAAAAACACATTTGAGGTCCAGAAGCGTGCCGACTACTCCGCCTTTATGGTTTTTTATTTTTCTTGCAATTAAACTTTTTGGTTTTGCACTCCTATGATGGATGTGGTCAACCAGTGGGCATATGGCACTGGCTGGTAAAAATAATTTTAAAACTGACCAATCATTACAATTTATAAACTTAATTAAGAATACGAAATCTTGTTAAATGGCAACTCACATGCCGTGTAAGCCAAAAACCGAAAAAAAAAGAATACGAAAGAGGCAAATAAAACAACTTATGAATTATCTAAGTGCACAAAATAAGTAAAATTTCCGAATATATAGAGCAAAACATGTACGTATAGTAAAGCTACTTCTTCACTAGAGCAATAGAAAGTGGCAGTCATCGAATTGATAATTTTTAAGTCAATTATGCGTTCACAAAAGTGTGAGACCAAAATCAATCAATTTAAAACCGTAATAATTCTGCTTCTTTTCTGCTAAAATAGTCTTCTAAAAGTCTTTTTGTTAAAGTGATTGATTGCTTTCGGTATCATTTTTTAGCCTGCACATTTTTGCGGTAGGTGTGTGTGGAAAATCGCAAATTATGCCGATTGTGGAAGATATGGTAAAAATTCTAGCGCCGCCCATAGTTAGTGATTTATAATACACAAGGAATGTTGATGTATTATTAATCACTAATTAATATATCCTTTCAAATATGCTAACCTCAGATAAATGTTTGAAATCATCTGTGTAAGTGAAATACTGCCCCCAACCGGCTGACTTAATTTTGTTGAATTTTAACTAAGTAATATATTGGATTTTTTTAAGAGACTAACCAAATTATTTAAAGTTGTCATAAAAAGCTGCGGCCGCTAATGCTGGTCATGATATTTTTAATTAGTCAATATATTTTCTACAATGAATTATGTACCTATAAGGATTGATTCGGTGGTCGACACTTTGCCGTCAGTTGTAGCAAACTCTGGTTGACTCAAAATGCCGTTCCAAATTCCATACTCAGAACTCCAAGATTTTATAACAAAGAGCCTAAAAATGATACCCGTAAGTGACCATAAACTCATGAATGTAGGTACCCGCTATAGATACTAGTGCAAAATGGGAAGGTGCTTTATTTTTTAAATTCTTTTTATTTAATATCTTGGAATGACACCTGCGTGGCACGATCGGGGCAAAAAAGTCGCGCATTATGCCAGAGCATCGATTCTGTTTCTTTGTAAGCACATGAGGAACAGACGTGATGTAGAGTGGTCGATGAATATTAAACAAAATATCTTTAATTGTACATACATAGATTAAAAGCGATACTTATACATAAAAAAGCGCTTTGCTGACTCCTTTTTAATGCGTGCAGCTAGGGAATGGAACTCGCAGCCTGCTGAAGGTGTCCCTCCGGAATATATCTTAAGCCTCTTAAAGGCAAGAGCGAATAGTAAGATATCATGATCCTAGACCTCATCCACACCTGACATCAGGTGCAATCGAGGTCACGCACAGATAAATAAAATAAAAATCAATTGTTAAGCCATTCTGATCACAACTATTTTTGAGAGTTGTGGTCCTATGTAATTGGATAACGCTAAAACGTTTTGAAGCTTAGTTCACAATCACATAACTTTTATTCAACGTAAAATTCTATTGCGTCTGTGGATACATACCTTATATTTAACTTATAGCAAACATCATAATCAAATACATATTAGAAATGTACATATGCTACAATCCAATATTTTCGACTCTACCATTTTAAACGCCTACTCCACAGCACCTCTGTTCTACCCCATACCTCTTGGGTACAGAGTTAAACCGAATTCTTTTTATAAGTTTTTTGGCTAAGTCATTCATCGTACATCCGCTGGATTTGGGTCAGGCGACAATCGGGCAGTGGTTCAATGTATGCAGTAGGTACTTTTTGCACACTGGCCTAAAATGCGGAAAAAGTACATCAAGTGTCGGTACTTCGGGGTTTTTTTTTTGACACATTCCAATATTTTCAGGTATGTAGAGTTTTGGGGAGTTAAATAGAGCTCTACAATTAAAAATGTCTTCCGAAAATACATAGAATAATATGATGAATATTACTCAATCAATAATATATGTGCTGATTTTTAAAATAATATAATAACAATATGTTTATTACAATCGTTTAAAAATATTTGAACCGTTTGAAAAGTTATGTACTCTTGAGTGTTCTTACGTCACAAAACTGCGATGAAGTTGTTATTCCAATGATTTCGTCAATGCTCGTTATTGACTCCACGGCCCCGATTACCATTTTCCATATTTTTCTAAACATTTCAGGCACGAAGTAAAAAATTGACAGACATCACTTCAAATACAAATGTTATTCGTTTAACTTTAACTAATGAATATTCATGACGGTGTTTTTACCCGTTACGGTCGCATAAAAATCGTATTGTTTGGTAAAAAATAACCATTTCATTAAATAACAATTGGTGTGAAACAAAAGCGGCTATTTTCGGAGGTTCAGTTTTCTAGCTACCGTGTTCGGCACATTCCTTTGTCTTCGTGCTGTTTTGAATAAAAAAGTTATGTGCTTTTCGCAACTCGTACACTGTATTGTAGTATTACCTTGGTCTGTCCTAGTTGAGAAGTTCTATTATTCTTTGGCCCATTCTTTGTTGCCACACCGGTAACTTCAGAAGCATAATCTTCTTGTAAACTTAGATAGCCGTCATAAAATTTATCTTTCCTTATAAGTAGAGATTAACTCGGCTTTTTGGATAGTCCAGTAATTTGACTTTTGTTTTCTAAATTTTTCTATTTTGATCAATAAAAGTGATTGTACGGTCACGTGGAATTTTAAGTAGTAGCTAGTTTGTTTTATCTCTGCTTTATTTATGTAGCTTGTATGTATTATAAAAACCTTATCAATTCTCGCGCAATTCATAGATATACGAAAAAAGTTCACCGATCGAATTTTCTTTGTCGAAGAAAAAAATGTTTTTGATTTTTTAGGGTCACGATTTCTATGTATTTAGATTTTATTGATGCGATAGATTATTTATCTGTGGAAATTTTACTTGATTTTTAAAATACAACAGTTAAACTCGCAATCGAATAACCACATGAAACAAGTTCGATTGCCGCGAGAATCGGCCTGCAGAAATGTGACTACAATTCAATGTATAAAATACGTAATGTTTGAAGAGTTTTGTGAAATATGAATTGAAAGAAAACCACGAAATAAGATAAACCTTTGTATTTAATGTATCCAGCACACAAACATTTTTCATGTTTTATTACATTTTAATAACTTAATTAAGGTACATGATTAAATATCGGCCATCGGTAGGTAGCTATTATTACACCAAGTATTAAAACAGTCATTCATTTCTGTCAAATAAATGTTTTTATACAAAATGTTGGTGATTCCAAAGTCCTTTTAAGAAGTGCTGTCTTGATTACGCTGATTTAGTGTGAAATTATCTTAGTAACACTATAATTACTCGTATAATGTATTTGTGTATCCTAAATACACAATCATTCAACCTACATTACATTGTCATAACATAACAAAAGTGCTGTAGGCATATTTTTTAAATCAGTGCAACGGTAAATTTACTCACGGCTTATGATTTTAATTAGCTAGGTATTCTAGATAAGAGAAAAGCAAAGTTTCCAAATTAGAGAAATCAAAACAGCACTTCGATAACAGAAAAAAATATTATCATGCAGGAAACATTTCAGCAAAATCCATACCCACAAATTAATCCACACGCAGTATAAGGATAAATAAATAATATAAATCTTTTCGATTATAAATACACTCTGTTTCACTTAAATAACCATTACTCTAAATTACAATCTACTTAGGATCTCGGCACCCGTTGTAGGACTGCTAATAGGTAACTTCACCGTACTTTGAAATTATTATACAATTTTAAAACTAACACCATTAAATGCGATCGTACCCAAATCGAGATTGAGTTGATACCGAACGATAGGTAACTGTCTCGATCTGAATCCGATCGAACCCGTACAAAAAAAAGATAACTCACGTGAACTTTGCTTTCGTTTACGCTTTGTACTTAATCAAGAGATACAGTCTTGTTTACACATTGGTCACTCGTTTCTAACGCCTAACACTAGCAACTATACACAGGGGTAACATAACTAAACAGTAACTAAACTACTAAGCTATATCTATGTCTAACAATATTTACAATCGTATTTCGTCAATTTGCATAAATTGCCGGAAAACTTGACTTAAAATTCTTTGGCCTACGATGTTAACAACTGACAATTTCTACCGCTACCTTTGAACTTTAATTACATTATATACTTAACTAAAAGCGGGCGTTGACTAGGGATATAAGGTTTAGAATAAAAGCGTTTTGAGCTAAGCGTGCTGGGCGCGACCTAAGTGGATGAAAAACGCGACGCGGTCCGCGCTGCGCTCCCCGCACTTATTACACATGAAGGGGTCGTTGTAACCATGGAAACCCATGTGGATCGTATGCATGGTCAAGTCCCCGAAAGTGATGTCACAATATTGACACGTATACGTATTGTGAGCGGTGGTTGAAGGCGTTTCTTCTTCACATTCGGAGTCTGACACCTCTAATTTGCGTGCTTTATCATCTTCATGTTGGAGACGCAACGCTGCTGGTTGAAGTTTGAAAGCGGGCCCTTTTCTTCTGTTTTTGAGGCTAGTGGTAGGGGTCGCTGGAGTAGGCTGCTCTGAGTTAGGTGGAGGTGACCCGGCTTCGCTCGTCTTGGTGTTTGTAAGGTCGAGAGCGTCGTTACTTTGTTGGACAGGTGTGGCTGTTCTGGCTGGCGGAGTGCGCGGTGAGCTCACTGGAGATTTAGCCGGAGATGTCACGTTAGTTTCGATTGGCTCGCCGTAAGCCAAGCGCTGGTGTAAGATAGAAGGCGGAGGAGTAGTATTATGAGATTTTTCTATTCCAATCTCAGGATGCTTAGGGGAAGTTCTAGATTCATAGTTATTGTTCGGTGGGAACAGAAAAGAGTGCGGTAGAAGAGGTGGCAAGTATGACAAGTTCGGTAGGTTGACTGGAAAGTGATTGCCAAAGATCGGATGAGTCGGCGGCGGAGGCTGAGGCTGGTTGTTATTCATACCTTGTTGCTCAAACATCTTTGAGATCGGTTTTTGTTTGGGCCCGCGTCGGGTGCCGTACACGTCGATTATTGGTAGCGGGTTAGGTGTCCCGTCTAAATTTAGCACCATAGCCGGATTGTGTTGGTATTTACGGAGGTGCAGTTTCAAAGAGTGGCAATACTTTGTCGCGTAGTTACAGTCTGCGCAACGGTATTGATAAACGTTCGAGTGCGACTTGAGATGTGAGTTGAGCATCGATTTGTTGACGCACGAGTACGAACACTGACTGCATTGAAACGGTTTGGAGCCTAAGTGGTTTCTCATGTGATATTCGAGATGATGTTTGTACTCGGTAACGAAAGGGCATTTTCGGCAGCAGAGCATTTTTTCAGGTTTGATGTGCTCCTTGCTGTGTTCCCAGAAGCTGAGTTTGGTGACCGCGACGAACTCGCACTGTTTGCATTTGAACGTTTTGACTTTTCCGTGTGAGTTGACGGCGGGGACGCGGAGGCCGGGCTCTTCGTCGAAGTCGTCGTCGAGCCCGGAGCCGTCACGGCCGTCGTCTCCGTCTGGTTTTCCTTGGGCCTCGTAACCGGAATCTTGGAATCGTTCGAACGAACGTCTGTCGTGATCCCTATCGGGCGAGGACGGGGTCCTAGGGGGAGATTTGGGCGGCGTGGCGTCGGCACGTGCTAATGGCGTTGACACGTGAGCGGGGGGCGCCAATGTTCTCGGGGAGTAAGACGTTTCGTAGCCGGGCGAGGGATCCCTCCCGTCGTTGGCCCGGGGCTCGAAGCCGGGGGGCGTGAGTAGGCTGTAAGGCATACCTCCGCGGAACGCGTCGAGGTGCATGCCTAGATTGGCCTTAGCTTTAAGAGGCATGGAGTCGTAGTACGGGGAGGGCTCGCCGGAGCTACCTACGCTGCGTGGCGAATGTCCGTTCGAATCCTTGCTGGATGAAGATGGCGATGCGCTGTGAAAGCCTTCGGAGTAGAAGCCGCTGGTCTGCTCTTTGGCGAAGCTCGTGTCGTCCATTGGCTCGGATTTCTAGAAAAAAAGGGAGTAATTAGGTCGTTGTCGACTCGTAAAATTAAATGGTTTTTGAAGGTAGAGTTATGTAGCTATAAAAGGTGACCGGTTTTGAGTTGCGGAGCTTTTAAGGGGATAGTAGTTTTTTTTATCCATTTCATTTTAACCTACAATGTACAGGACATTGTACTGACTAAAAATCAGCTTATTTGAGCTTGAAAAAAACTTTACCAAAGATAGTTCAAAGCTTTATTTTAATGCTTTAAAAGCTATTTAAAACTCTATTTTAATTGCTTTACGCTTATGAGGGAAAAGATAACATTTAAAAAAACTTAAAACTCAAAATTGGCTAATTTTAGGACAGCACATCGTTAAATAAAAATGAATAAAAATAAACTCTACTATCCTCCCTTCAAGGCTCCGCCACTCAAAACGTATATACAAGGTCGTTTCAAGAAATTAAATGATGACATTTATTTAAAAATATAGTAAGATATATATATTCTTACCACGGCTGATGGTTGTATCAATGGACCCCAAGATTGGGGGTGAGCGGAGTGCGGCGCGGGCGTCATGCCGGCGGGGGAGGCGCAAGTTAACATTCCTGCGGACAAACGAATTCAAATTCAGAACTTGCGATTGCGAAACTGTTTCCATAAAGAAATGACGGTCACGAATAAAAAATCCGCTGACACAGGTTAAGTGGGCTAAGTAAAAAATGCGCAGTGTGTTAGTCACGTAGAGCGCTCGTAATGACGTCATTAAGTAATCTCAAGGGTTCAGTGTAAACATAACTACCATTTCCTTTGATGCCCAAATTACGCCGATTACTAATTACTCAATGAATATGTAACGGGACTAATCGGGAAGTGGCTTAATTTAAATACATTCAAAAACGTTCCAGTAAAACAATTAAATTGTTAGGTAAGGTCGTATGGAGGATAATGTAAATCTCTCAGACAATTAAACCTGCAAGCTTACTTTCATTTAATACAAATATGTTAATTAATGCAGCTAAAGCAGGTAGGTAATATTAACATTTTTTAAATTTGGCAACATCATAGTTTAATTTTGAAAGTAGATAACTGTCCAAGTTCAGATTCAGACGAAAGTTACATAAAATAATATTAAATTAATTGCAAAACAACATTTAAAATTTTTATAAGTTAATCAATTAACTTTGTAAGTTCCTGCTTCATTATTTCATTGTTAGTAAAAATTAATAAATATTTCATTGAATGGCAGCAAAAATAAAAATTAAATAAAATGGTTAAAATAACTCCAAGTAAATAAAGAGCTCTTAACTCACCTCTTCCTTAACAAATAATTCGCACGGAACTTTCCAAGCACACACAAATGTTTGCATCAAAGCAACTGTCACTCGAGTATGTTCACAAAACTTTTTAAAAATACACGGTAGAATTCTTTTGAGCGTTTTAGGGCACAACCCTTCGGGACGCGAGCCGAGCACAGTGTGAACGCTGCGGCGCCACACAATGAACTGAAAAAAAATCTGTCAATTTTTATGCCCCAAACATCGATAAATGTATTCCACATTCGAAAGCGACCAATTTTCTGGCGCGAGTGAGACGCAACGCGCCGCGCGTACATCCATCCCTCTCCCACCCCCACAGCCTGGACCAATCGACGCGAGCTACCGAGGGGTGGGGAGCCTGTTATTAAGTTATTGTTTATGCTGTATTAATAATAAAAAAATAAGGGTAGTTGTTGCAATAAACCATAGGCGTTAGCCGACGGTTATTATGAGACAATAAAAATAAATGCGGTTAAGTAGGGAAATGAGATTGTTGTTGTATTGTGTCGCAGCGCTAATGCGATATTTATGTTTGTGTTTGCTATTAAGTAGCTTATATCGGCAAATTTCTTTGGCATCTGTTGTTAATTTTTAACTGAGGTTAATAACTAAAGTGTTGACATTAATTTTCTTGCTAAAACAATAATTAAGGTAGAGACAAACGATCATCTCAAATTAAGAATAGAATACAATATTTTTTATTTACTGGCCGAAAAAATAAAAACAAGTTTCATCTTCGTCAGTTTTTCTGAATTCTACATTTAAAAAAGTTCATAGGAAGGGAGGCGCTTTGAAGGGGCGTTGAGCTTTTTATGTGAGCGATCAGCCAATCGTAGCGTCGCGATTAAAAAAGGAATGTGGCTTTTTTATTTTTCGGTCGCGGTCCGACCAATAAAGTTGATTCTTTCTGCAATTTAGTTGCGTCAATTCAGCGGAACACATCTGGATTTAAACTAAATATGTATCAGACGTATATTATATCCAGTACCTATCACTTTTTTATGATTAAATGCAAGTTGTGTTGCGTTCAAAATCATTAGGAATTTAAATGCATTATAGGAAAGATAAAAAACGCAACTTAATTTATAATTATATTTTCCAAGGCGGACTTACACATATGAGATGGAATATTCCACCAAATACAACAATGTTTTATTCGTCAGCTGTCACTAATTGTGTATAAAAAGAGGCCATGATTAATCGCAGTGTAAATATTTACGCCTCATTTCCATGTAAGTACTGGGTGATGTAAATAAAATTTGTTTGGGCCCAATCGACTCTTAGAATAAATAATTAGGATAAGAGTATAGGTCGCTTATTTTGTCTGTGTCATTATTATTGTAAATATACTATCTGATTGTATTTTTTTTTGTAGTATTTTGCGCACTATAAGATTGTGGGATTATCTCTATTAATGTTTATAAATGAATTACCTCCAATTCACTTATTAGCTGTCAAATTTTTTAATAGGCTGATAATTTTTAATTGAATCAAACGCAGAAGAAAGACCTACTATTTTTTATGTTTGATAAATCGAAAAAAATGTATTAAAGTAAAGTTTAAAAAAATATTCTCCACTTTTAAAAAAAAAACACAGATCTTTAACATTTTTTTATTTGGCTATAAAATACAGACTTTCTCCAAGTGTCATTATAATTCAATAATTAAACCAAAACAATTTGCATAAAAATTCCACAGATGGTTAAAAAATAACAGCACATCGGTAACTCGTTACCGACCGGTTACAAAGAGACAGTTGACTAATTGTCGAATGTAATTAGCGATTAGGCTGACGCGGCGCCAGTGTAATGTTTTTTAATATTAAGTAGTGATTAGAGCACTTTCAGTTTTGGCGCCATTAATCGTTTAGGTTTAGGGCTTGCACAGTGAGATTTGTAGAGTTTAACGTAAAAACAATTTGTAAGTGTACCTTATCGATAAGAAGTCTTACAAGATGACAATAGAAAATATATTTCTGAAATTATATAGTTTAAAAACAACCTTTTAAATTATATTTCTATAGCCAGCACGCTGGTTTCAAGGCGTCGCCGCTCCGTGGTCCCGGGTTCGATTCTCGATCGGGTCAATATAAAAATATTTTTTTTATAATGTCTCGGGTCTGGGTGTTGTGGTACCACCGTTGTGTCTGATATGCATGACGCAAGTGCATTAGCTACTTACTTTGGAATCAGAGCAATGTATGTAATTGGTGTCCAATACGTACCTACTTAAAAATAATAATAAGACCACAGTGGTAGGTGCTCATTGCTTTATTTCAGAACGTAATACCTAATATGGTTTTTGATAAGTTTGTAGCATCAAGTAATAGAGATAATATTTCAACATTTCAATATTTTCGTGGCTATTACTAAGTATTGAAATCAAAATGCATAGTGTATTTTTTGTAAATATATGTTTTTGAAAGCCCTTCCATTGAAATCACAAAACAACAGTTAAAAAAACAATCCAAACGAGACATATTCAAGTTATATGGAAAATTAATACATTGCTAGAGCTGTACCAATAAATTAATAATTAAAATAAACGAAACAGTAATATCTTCTTAGAATAATCTAAAGCTAGTTCGGTAGTAGCTATTTGTATATTGCACAAATGCTATAATGATAAATTGTTATTAAGCAGGAATTAACATGATTGCATTATTAATTGGGTCATTATTAAGTTAGGTAGTATTTTGTATGTTTCGTTATTATTGGTAGTTACCTACATACTACAAAAGGCCTCCGCCGCGTCAGTGTGCAAGTTCACGATAAAATCAAAAGGTGTCATAATGTGTTAAAGCTTTAGGAAAATGCATCTTATACACATTTTGTAAGTTTGGATGTTTTGTATTGTCTCCCTCTTTACTAATACATATTATAAACCTGGAGAGTTTGTCTGATTTAAAAAACTCTATATTTGTGTGAGATTAGCTCATATATCTGGGAAAGGCTTTATGCTAAAACATCACGCTGCGACAAAAAAAAACTTATATCATTAAAATCTAGCATTACCTGTGATGATTGTAGGCTATATAACATTATTAAAAAAGTTAGGGATTCGTATGAAAACGTCAATAATGAATACGAAGGCAAGACTATAAGCGCCTTGAATACGACATAATTTATTTTGACAAGAATTAATAATGAGGTACGAAATCTGTAGCTTACTTTGTACCAGCGCTAATATAACATATTTTCACCTTAACTTTAAAAGTTAGACATATAGAGTATCGTGGACTTGAAGATATACTGTAGGACATCATTCTGCTCAATAGTCAATAGTTTAGGTACCGTTCATGATATTAAAATTTTCCCTACACGCCTAAGTTTTCATTATTGATGTTCTATAGCCAAAGATCATTCATCATAGATAATGCTGGATTCTAATGTTGAAATATTTTTTCAAATCGATTCAAAAGTTTGCTCCCTCCACTCCCGTCACAGTAAATAAGCTAATCTAACACACACACACACACACACACACACACACACACACACACACACACACACACACACACACACACACACACACACACACACACACACACACACAATGAAACAAAAAGTATAAGTAACTACTGTAAAATAATGAAATCTTTAATTTATTTCTGTATTTTTAATACGATGTCGTCGAATAGTAGTAGTGAAATGTGACAATTATTTTTTGCTATTGATGGTGGTGGTGTGGTAACTTCTATTTACTAATAGAAGTTTTAAAAGTCCCAAAAAGCTTGTCAAAAATATTTAAAGATAAGCGGTAAACCAGAGGTGCTCGTAGCGTAGTGGTAGCAGCGCTCCGGTAGTGATACCTAAGCGAAGCAACCTACAGGGCGGTCGAGTTTGGATGGGTGACCATTCCGACCATATGTCACGTATATCACTAGTGTCTCTGTGCTTCGGAAGGCACATTAATCCGTTGGTCTCTAGCCAAGTAGGGACCTTATGGGTGACTTGATAACATCTGACAGCAGGGTTAGTTGCTTGCCTTGCACACACCCCTCTACCAATTCACACTGAGCCCGCATGGTTTGGCTCAAACTACCTCGTAGTTAAGGTAAGGCCTTTGCCCAGCAGTGGGACGTTACAGGCTTACTTAAAAAAAAGGGGTAAACCCAGACTACATACAAAAACAATGAGTGTTTATAAACTTACAAGTTAGTACCTACCTACTGACAATTGTTTTTTGCGATGAAAATGTCAACGTTGACAGAACACAATTATTTGAATAGATATTTACAAAGTACATACAAAGAGACAAGGGGGGTTAAATGTCAATTGTAAATTAGCAATTAGTTTTTTTCTACTTTTAACGTAAGCACTTATGAATTTGTAAACATTAATTTACATGTCTGAGAATTGTTTTTGAATTGAAGTTTCGGTAGATGGCTGGTAAGAAGAGCTGCTCATTTCTCGAAAAAATGTGTCTTTTTAACTCTCTTAAACTTTGTTTCGCCCTCGGCTCCGTCCTGACAATGTTAAAATCATGAAAATCGGTCCACCCGCTCAATTTTCTGAATTTTTCTTTAATAATAACCTTCTCCTGAAAATAACAAGCGAAATCGGTCTAGCCGTTCACGCTTGATGCCGTGACCAAGGGAAATATGGATTCATTTTATGCATAGATGAAATTTCTAAAGCTCTGCTTGGAGTTAGAAAGTTGACACCTAGGTGATCCTCAATTTTAGGCAGACCGTATCGCAATCAACAACAGCAAAAATTAAGAAAGTACGTTATATCTTCTCATTTTAAAAGGAGGATTTTTTTGAATTTAAAACTTCCTTGTACCTTTTTTTTTAATAAATCTTAAGGTGAGTATTCGAAAAAAAACGCTCATTCACTGAACGGGTAGTTAAATTTTTAGTAACTCCACTTACCGGCACGTTGCTCAATCATAGATCATAGCAGTAATACTTACGTAATTTCTTATTCCCGCGACCATATACACGCCAAGAAAGCCGGCCGCCCGCCCAAACCACGTAAGTCCAAAATTCCAGTTTCTTGTCCGAAATATGCGCGGGTCGGCGCGTTATCGCGTCCAGTAAAAAGTAATGCGTCCAGCCTTTATGGCAGTTTCGGGACATGCTCTTTATTACGAGGGGCGGCGCGACCCCGCACAGTGGGCTAGATGCGGCAGTAAGATGGTCTTATGTTTGAAAAAGTTTGTTTTTGTGTCATAAATATTTATTTACATAATTATGTTTGTCTCAGTTTGTATTTGTATTTTGATTGATTATTCCATAGTCAAATAATAATTATGCGTCGAATACCTATAATACAATGGGTACGTCTGATTTGAAAACGTCACCTATTTATCAGCAATTATTTGTAAATATGTACCTATATATAAACGGTTGCTTAATAATATATCAGTCAGTTTTTTTATCTGACGTTTGAAAAATCGGCCGTCAGGCAAAGTAAGAATATTTTTGATGTATTTGAACTCCATGCACGGAAAAGTGTTGTAGTACATTACGGCGGACTTAAAATGCCAAAATGCATTCTCTACGCGATCAATGAAAATACAGATGGTGCAAATAAAGTGTTAGAAACAAGTGTATTAATAATGGAAACGATTTTTTTTTGCTAAAAGACATTAAAGTATTTAGTGCAATTTTGATAAGTGCAAAATAATAATGAATTTTATACTTGATACCTTATTTTTTGGTTGTGGTAAAATGCGTCACTTTTTATTTACTTACTCCTTTTTTGCATGCCACATCTTACATTAAATTAGTTTTAACATCATTTAAGAAATGCCCGCGAAGGCGACGAACAGTGTCTTCTCCGTTTTTAAACTATCAAACTATGATTTCCTCTAATTTTCCTGGTAAAATATTTTAGATTACGTATTTTCTTAGTGTTAGGAATTCCAGATTCGTACCACTGTGTCCCTCCCTCGCTGGCACTGCTTCCCCTCCATAAAAAATGATTGTACCTTCAAATCTATCCCGGGCCGCCCCTCCGCCCGCCCGCCCTAATGTGTCCCGTATGAATGGCGCACAGGTTCTACTCTGAGATCAGTAAAATATAAAAATATGTTATTGGGTATTTGTTCTTGCATGCACCTCACGCGGATAGTTTCATCACGTAATAAGAAAATGTATGTATGATTTTGTTAAGTCATGGAATTAGTAAAAAAAACCTTTTTTTATAATAATACTATCACAGCACTTCAAAAGTAATTATCGTCAAATTGAAATTTAAGAAAGTCTCTCTTTTTTTTTCATTATTTCCGGTTTTCTTCCATTCTCTTGACCTCTTGATACAACACAACATTTAACATTTGCTTTATTTGTTCCAAATAGATAGCTTTTTCGTCTTCCTCGCTCCCTACTTCAAGAGTATCTACTATTATTTTAAGACCCGTTCCAAAATCGAAAATTAAGCACTGCTTATAATAAAGTAATTTCATTTGGTTGTACCATAAGAAATGGCGCTTATTTTCGTTGAGTAACAGATAAGGTTGAAGTGGAAAATACGTACGGAGTCAAACAAGGTAGAGACCCAGATTTCGAGTGGCACGCAAGTCTGAACATTTGGTATAGATGGTATATAAAGCTTAGTATAGGTAGGTAGTTACCAATATCGTCGAACTTGAAAAAGGAAAGATTTCACATGTCTGTTCGAAGTACTGAACTACTATTGCTAGCGTATAGAACTCTATACGTACTTCTCAAGAAAGAAATTATAGTTAACCTATAGTTAGCTCAGATTCTTTAATATATTTTAATAACTAAAAATCAACCTAGTCAGTTATAGTATATAATACACGTGACAAAGTTTTCAAGGAATATAAATATTTGATGTAAAAATAACACCTTACTGGTAGGAAGGAAATAGTTTTGAAGAATAAAATTAAAAAAAAGATTGTGTATGTGCATTTAAATATAAGTATATTTCTATTTTGAAAATTATATGATACTGAATAAACATGTTTTCTTTCTTTCTTTCAAAAATGTCAAAAATTACATCATGGTATATTTTGAATGTTATTTGCAGTTGGTGGCCATGGCACTCTTCAACGCTAAGGCTGACTCTTGAATATCTAATATAAATTCACTTAATATTTATTGTGCGTAAGTAAGTAAAATAATTTTAATAACGTAAGTGAGTGAATTGCTAATTCTTTACATTTCACCTTCGCATTTTGCATTCAGGCTGTTACTGCGAAAAATAGGTACCTCTCATCTCTTTTTACTTAAGTCTGTAAACCAAAGTATCACGACTTTGAATCATGTTACAACAATAAATGAACAACTGAACACATACTTACATGAACATATTTGCCCAAATATGTCTTACGCTTATTAAAAAAAAATGCGTAAAATATAAGCAGTGTACTGAAAATCCAAAAATATTTATCACTTGACCAAACAAACCTGACTTCTTGATAATAATAGGGGACGTCAAGGTAAACACTGCGGTATCTTATGCAGTAGTAATAAGGGCTAGTTTGCAACAAAAGTTGGTTACCTGATGTGACATTACTTTTGTACTATTATAGTGTTGAAAAAATATTTAGATTAAAAAATAAATACAACAGGAACTTTGTGAGTGCAAAAATAAAATCTTTATAGGCTCTAATCTTTCTAGGTCAGGCTCACTAGCAATTTGCGGAGCTTAAAGATCTCAATGTCTTGAAATAAAATCACTTAAATATTAAAATCGTCAGGGGCTTGTAACTTCTATTATTTTAACAACTGTTGCCTTTTGCTTTTTTGAGAAATAACGAATTGACGTTTATTTGTTTAATCGTCTACGTCAATGGTTAACAAATTTTGTGGTAAACGAATAACAACGCAAATATTGCCCGAGGTCACAATGTTGGGTGTCAACGCATTTTTAATTATTAAAAATACGAGGTTTATAATTAAATTTTTGTTTTTATAGTGTTTTGTCACCTTACAAACTTAATGATATAAATTTTCGAGCGAAGCCACTGGCTTTGCATTGCGTCTCCATTGCGCTGCGTGATATGAACACTAGACACTCATATCTGTTGCACGCACTTTCCGACGACGCATCTATAGGTTCTAATCTATTTGAGGCAGACTCAGGCGAGGCTGCCGCTCGACCTGGGGCCGCATGAGTGGAGACGCTGCCTCAACCTGAGGCACGCCGCGCCATGAGGCAAATTCGTTGCCGCGGGCCGAGCCATATATTGTCAGTTTTTTTGCGTGCTCAAAGAAGCTTCAGTCTGAGCCGTGTACTTGGTGGAGACGGGCGTGTCGCTTTAGGTCGCTTTATACAAACTTAACATACTTTTTTTAAACGCGCCTCGAGCCGATGCCTCGGATTGAGCAGCCTGGGTTTGCTTCAAATCGAGGCTGCTCGGCCTGAAGCTGTTCTGATGGATACGCACCTTCCGTGTGGCACTGGCATGCCGTTCAGATTTTTTATGTGATGACGAAACTTCGGAAGTGGTGCGACTACGATGCCCCAATGTAGCTTTCTTACAGGCATAATAATTCTTAATTTCGTTCTTATGCGTTATTTTTTTTGTAATATGAGACACCAATCACACACCATCACAACTGTGGTACCACAACACCCAGACCCGAGACAATATTGAAAATCATGATTTCTACATTGACCCGACTGGGAATCAAACCCGGGCCCTCTGCGACGCCTTTAAACCTAGCGTGCTTATCTACTACACAACGGAGGTCGTCGATTGAATGTCTATTTATCACAGAACTGTATCACGTTGGTCATCTTAAGTTACATAGGTATAGGAGTAACTGTTGGTTACTATGAGGTAATGGCACAATACCAGACTTACCAAAATTTCGTGCATATTTATCAAGCACTAGCTGTCCTCCTTTAATGATAAAGTGTAATTTGCAATTTATAATACGAGGTTTCTTTACTCAAACAACTAGTACCATTATTACCATATTTTTTTAATAAAACATCACGCACATTTCGCATGAAACGAGCTAACAACGGCCACGTGTCGATTTTTCGTTTCAAACCCGGAAGCAAAAAAGTGGTAGCAAAAAGCAAAAGTGCTTTACACTCGTTTTCTCGACAAAAATAAAAATAATTTATTGCCCGACCCAAGCGATGGTGAATTGTTTCGGCCGATGGTCAGATTCGCCATACCGTCACAGACTATGCTTTTCTATTGTTGTAAGCACTACCTAGGATTTTTTTACATGTAAGTACAGGAGCATGCACTAAATTACCACTGTGTCGATTTCTATTACTGGATTTATGTATACAGCCTGCAAATAAAGCAAAAATTTTAAATTAAGGTCCTATGTAACCAGTAATCAATTGTAAATGGTTTTAATGAGTAAAATTAATTTATTGTTATTTTATAACAAAAGATATCGAACCAGCAATGTATTGCAAACAAATGTGTCCAGTCATAAAACTTGACATTGTCATTTTTCACAACAAGTAAGTCTACGAGATCAAATCAGGAATGAGGAGATACGTAGAAGAACTAAGGTAACGGACTTATCCGTATTCCTAAGAATCAGTAAGCTCAAGTGGCAGTGGGCAGGGCACATAGCGCGAAGAGCTGATGGCCGTTGGGGCAGAAAAGTTCTAGATTGGAGACCTTTCGACCAAAAGCTCAGCGTGGGACGTCCACTGACAAGATGGACGGATGACCTTGTTAAGATCGCGGGATCACACTGGATGCAGACCGCTTGTGATCGGTCGCTGTGGAAAACCGTGGGGGAGGCCTATGTTCAGCTGTGGACGTCCTTTGGCTGATAATGATGATGATGACAACAAGTAAGCGATTTTGATTAGGGATTATAAGTATGATAACTTTAGATCACTCTTTTTACAGGAGGACTATGACCAGGTCACGGAGGTTATTACGTATACTCTGTAGAATCATTGATTAAAATTTTAGCTCCTATTATACACACGCTGTATTAAGACGATTTTTACAAGGAGGTGGAGGAGAGGTGCTGTTTTTAAATGAATATAATTTTTCTTGAAGTTATTGTATAATAATTTTGGTTATATATTTTGTACCTACCGGTAAATTCCGTAACAAGAACACAAAAATATAATGTTTAAAAAAATACATAAATTTATGGTATCGTTAAAAATATTTTTCCCTGTTTAAAATAAATTAATGAATCGTGTGTTATGATTTCTTATTTTTAGACCAAACAAGGAAAGTATAATATCTCAAAATAATTAACTGTTTTATTTATTTTATCATTTTCACAGATTTTTCTGCAATAACAAATTCAGTCTTTTACCCTAATGGAATTATCGAATTTAATTATTACTTTTATTTTTAGCACAGATTTTTGGTACGAGAAACATAAAAGCTTGCAGTTTCAGCTGGCCTTTTGGTTCATTGAAAACACGGAAGTGGCGCAGCCCTGAAGGCCGATTCAAACTTTTTTCGTGTGGTAATTCGCCAATTTGATTGCGAGTTTAACCGTTTTACCTAAAAATTAAGTAAATTTCTTCAGGTAAAAAACTATCGTACGAACAAAATCTAAATACATACAAGGTCACAAGTTTTCTTCGACAAAGAAAATTCGATCGGTGAACTTTTTTCGTATTCAAATTGCACGAGAAATGTCCTCCTTGCGTTTTACTGACAGTTATGTTACTTTTGTTTGTCCCATTGGGTATTTTGGTTGTTAAAAAGTGTAGTATAAAAAAATAGATCAGTTCATTATAGCTATTTTAGCATTCTTTATAAAATATTAAGCTGGAATTTGATAATTTCCTGGAATCAATTTTTGTTACCGAAAAAATGACAAAAAAGTAAAATAACGAAGGATAAAGTATCTAATAAGTGAAATGTTGTTTTATGATCGAATGCAAACACATGTATCAACTGTTTGTGTTTCGACACAAAACATGTAACGTTCGAAAAACAAAAAAAGTTAATGAAAAAATGAAATGCTGCTGGTTGAGCGTGCAAAAAGACGGCACGAGACGCAGCTGCCGCGTTTCCTCTTCCTAAATCGAAAAAAGAAACAAAAAATACAAGCCACGCAAAAATATTTGAATTTCGAACGCTGTCGACAAAGAAATCATACACCGCATTTCAATTATGTTGTTAGCTGCTGTAGGTACTAAAACCTTTTTATTATATGAAAATGTTCGTTCAATTTGAATTCAGTAGCGTTTTAATTGTTTCGCATCATTTTACTAGCTCTACCACATGTCTTAGTCTTTATCTTTATCTGTGTTTTGCTTGCTTCCTACTGTGAAAGGGAGCTATTTATGTTTTTTGTGTGAAACCAGAATTTGAGATACTCTTTTGCAAAACCTTTTTTTGCATTTTAACGATTACGCCTACAGTAGCCCGCTGATCTACTCTTGCGTTCTTGGAAGGACTTTGCACAAAACAATGCAGAAAGTGAACGTCAATGCTTTGCAAATCTTTTATTTGAAACGAAACGGAAAGTTTTTATTGCTAAAGAAACTTAAATTTGTCGCACCGTCAAAAACCAAGGACACGAAAGTTGCTTAAATGCAAAATTAGTACGAATTGGGTTCGAAAAAAAGAATGGGACCGAAAAAAGCCGCTTCACGTGTTGATCTTTTGTCGAGCAGGTTAGTAAAAACCCTTAGCAGGTTTTTTGAGGGTGATAAAACGATTTGCCGCGTGATCCGCGCTGGGGTGTTTTTTACCCTGGCGTTATTTGGGGGGTTGTTTTTTGTCGAGATACCGATCTCTCTCACGTTTTTAAACGGTTTTTTATTGGTGTATCGCGTTAATTCTACTTGATTAGGGTGTGTTTACGCGTGTAGTTTTTTATTCGATCCTACCTTTGCTTTATAGTTATTTTTTTGTCTGATCTTTTGAACTTTGTCGTTGACTTTCTATTGAATTATTTTTGAAATTATGTCATGTATTGGGAAGATTTATCTTACTTTATACTGGACGTAATTTATAATTTATGGTATCCCAATAATGATTGTAATTGGTCCATTATTGGGGTCAGTAGCCCTAAGACGTTACAATCTATTGTTAGATGTCCGTAGGGTCAAAATGGTCGAGGGGTCAACGATTTATTGCATTTTGTGAAAAATGTTGACCGTGACATTATATTTAAAACGACAATTGCAAGGTCCATATGTCAATGTAGAGTCTAATTGAAAAAATGCTGTATATTTAGCAAAGTTCAACCTAAAACATAGGTCTACAGAAACTGTAACACAACCACAATATAAAAAAAATATTTGACAAATATAGGACATTCCTATTGACGAACACCTACCTATACTTATACTACATTTTTTATCCAAATTTTATGAATGGTATGGACTATTCCAAATAATTGGTATTTTCAAAGCCCTCAGTTTTAAAGTAGCAAAGATTACGTACGTCTTGGTCATCCTTAAAATACTAAGAAGGGACGTCGCAAACCATCCTCGTCTTAAGATCACGACCGTTAACCTTTGCTCCGACGTGTGCGCCCTGACCGTTACACATCCTAAGACCCAACACAATCGAATCCATTGACCCGGAATCCAAACATCTTCCCATCCTCACCATTCGAAATTCAAAATATCGATTCGAAACATAAATCAAAGTTCGAACACAAGGAGTTCCGTTCGGAAATATGCCGAACCAACGCTGCAACGGCCAGTCGACAATGGCCGGCATTCGGTTACATTTTATTTCGAAAATTGTAACAATGTACAATTGTTATCAAGGAAAAAGGGTAGATTTTTGTAATCTTCTTAATGGCGTGTGTGAAAAGATTATAAATTAAGTTTCTGCAACAAATAAAAGTGACCCCTGGGCATTGTCAGGGTGTCAATATGTGTGACCGTGGCATTGTGTGTGACCCCTGCGGGCTTATCGGCAATTTGCGAAGCACCGTGATCGCCGGACCAATGCAAGGATTTCGAACGATTTACAATTCGATGTCATTACAATAATGGACTGTTACAAAAATATATATTTAATTTTTTTTCAGCAACAGATGCCGCAGCCACCTAACGGTCTACATGGGATCCGAAATACCCAAATTACAGACGACTTTTACGCGGCGAGCTTAAGATTCGTAAAAGGGCTGTATAAACTGAAATAATACTAAATTCCATATTTCATACGCATAACACTGTTTTGTATAAAATGTGGCATATAAAAAAACTTTCGTAATAATAATAACATTTATAAAACACGAAAATCAAATTATTTTTTATTAAGGCTCATTATAAGTTTATCAATATGAATAAATGCTCTCTTTTTGGATTTCATGTTTTACACGAATACAAAGAAACATTAACTTGCTTGTTTTTCTATTTATTCCAGAAAAAGGCTGCAATATTTGTATTCAATATATGTGTATTTAAATATTTATATACATAATATCTATATAGATAATTTATTAAGATAAAACGTAACGTCTCAGGACAGGACAGAGTACCTCTAACAAGTTAGCAATTAAAAAAAACTTGCTCATGTTTTAAGCACCGCCGAGTATTTTATTTGTTTTTTTTATTGCTCTCGTATTTCAAAGTTTACACCCATTTCCCACCCTCCCTCGGAGTGGTCCCGAAAACAGAAATGTCACAAAATTTAGACCGGCAATAAAACGCACTCGGCTTACGCACAATGGGCGGGCATTATCCATCTTGACCCCTCAGCAAAAATAATGCCGGGGGCAGATAAATTAAAAATTGCCCGAAATACCCCTTGACGGCTCGATTTATAGACTTGCGAAGGTAAGTGAGGTATTGAGAATATCGAGCACGGAGCAAACGGTTATCGATATTTAAAAAAAAGGTTAACAGTTACAGTTATAAAAAATTTAACAGCAGAAATGGGACAGTGTCTGTTAAAGTGTTTATTGCAATAAAAAAAGGAACTTTTAATGATACATAACATCACATGATGAAAATTAGATAGTCTAATGTAGATACGAAACTGTCAACAGAATATCTAATATATCTATATTTAAAAGAAAGTCGTGTTACTCGTAGTTACACTATTTATAACTCAAGAACGTCTGAACCGATTTGACTTTAGGGAGGTAGCTTAGAACCAGGAAAAGGACATAAGATACTTTTTATCCCGTTCGACGTGGCTGGGGCTGGGGTGGGACGGGGCCGGGGCCAAACAATGTTCGCTGCGAGTACCGCGACCACTTAACTTTAAAAAAGGGGCTATGCGGGACGGGGCCAGGCCGGACCGAGCCTGAGGCGAAACAAAGTTCGCTGGGTCCGCTAATAGTAAATAAAATGTTAACCCGTTATTGGCTGTAAGTCTTACATGTGTGTATTTCATGTTATCATCATTAAAAGCTGAGGATTTAGTAATACAAATAAAAAATTTCAATCAATTGTAGATAAACAGGTTGCAAGCATTAAATACAAGAGGTGTACTCGTGAAAGAATTGAAAACGTTAAAATAAACGTTATTTTCAAAGTTAAAGTAAATAGTTACATTTATTTTATCAGTATTTTTAAAATAATAATGGGATCGACATTACAGGCATCCCTAAATTACCCATGGTTTAAGGTCCGCAATTTTAAAAGGCGGGAAATGAGACACATTGCTCTTATGTGGACCATTCGACATCGACAGATGGGTTCTTTTGACATTGTTTTGTTTGAAATTAGTTTTATTTTCACAGATTTTGAAGCAACTTTATGTCCCTACTTTTGATACCATCGCAATACTACAATAACTTATAAAAAAAATTTAGCTTTAGTGACTCACTTCACTATGGTAAGTTGTTTTTGAAAAGATAATACTGTACCTTCTCTTGATCGAAAATAATCTTCTTTTGTTTTTTACGATTGTTATATCGGTCAACAAGAAACATTGGTTTTGTAGTAACGATTTAAAAATGTAATCTTTTGCACAAATCGTTGGGCTTTTGCAAAAAAATAAATACGCCAGGTACTTGCACAAAACACGTAGGAATGACACAAAATAATCTTTTACCACAATGCCCAAGATCGATGTGCTTTTTTACGATTGGCAATACTTTTTCGATGGCGATGGCTTTAAAGTCAACCATTTAGATCTTTCACTATGAAACTATTTACTCTGTTTCTATGACAATAGAGTTCAAAACACTATTGGGGTTTGTTGAAAGGATCGGGTTTTTATTTCTTCGAAGTGGATTTTTTAATGCACCCTTTTGTGATTTCTAAAAAGGACAAGGCGATTAGGTTGTGTCCATTTTGTAGCTAAACGCCAAAGTTGATTGATCGTTTGCATTTGCACCTGCATTTTACTCGGTTTATTGTGGAGGTAATGACAATTATTGTTGGACCCTATTATTGCTCTAAAGGCAATGTTTGTACCTGAGCATATTTTCTTAATGTTAAATTAACAATAACTGATTATTATAAAATAATCCCTGTAAAAAATAACTATAATTGACGTCTAATACTTTCAGACATTTAAATTTTTAACACACCCTATAATTAATTATACTTGTGCAGTTAAATTGTAGTGATGTTAAAGTACTATTAATTAAAATGACTATTTAAGAAAAGAAGTTAAGTAACGTTTGGAATGATTTCTTAACAAATTGTATCACGTAGCGTATTTCCATACTTATTCTCGACTCTTTATTTCGCTTAAGTAATGAAAGGAATATTCGAGCACACACAACTCACCATTATTCCTCTATCAGCATCAAATCAGATGCAAACCGAAAAAAAAAGTATTCAGACAAGAAGATTTGATCCCAATCTTCTGAAACTTGATTCGGCCGAACGTCCCATGAATAAAACATAGCACTTTGACAGGGGGTTAGGAGTAACCCTTTCCCTCGTGGATTCTATATTTCGTTTCCACCCCACGTTTTTTGCTCTTCTAGGGGAGAAACTATTGTTTTTTGGAAGGGTTGATCACATAGATCTATGTGTGTACTGTGTAGCGTAAATCATGCAACATTATCTAGTAAATAGAGTTGATAATATTGAACGTTAATGTGAAAGAAAGGTGTTGGTCCTAAAAACGTACAATTTATGGTTGAGGACATATACTGCCTAACCACTTTCAAAACATAATTGGTTTTACACACGTAACTTTAAAACAAAATACGACGAGTTAGTTACGATTAAGACGAGAGAGACGAGATGGGCTGAATTGGCGATTTTGTAAAGCGGCGGTGTCCTCGGTAGTATGTAAATGTAATTTCGATGGCGATAGACAATATTGGAGATTTTGTTACCAAGAATTATTCACTGACTATTGGTCACTATTGTGGTCGGATATTTCAAATCATGAAACTTATCTTTACATAATGGGTCGTAGTTATCGATTTTAAATTCATTTATTTTAACTATATTTGGAAGTTTCTAGCGGCAAAAACCGTATTATAAAGAGTTCCCACTGTCTCCTACCTCGGTTAGAAATCCAAAAATATTCCATTTATGTACAACTAACCCAAAGTAAATACCCTTACAATGTTTTACAATACTCCACTTTCACGTATTAACACAGTGATTGGCAAAAGGGGTGAGGAACAAAAGCCTCGTCAACTAGGGTAGGGGCATTTTGGACTGTACCCCTTTATTGAGTTAGATGATGATTGCGCGAGTGTAGGAGAGCCGTGTGAAATATAATCTCAATGGCCATAACAGATAATAGTTAGCAACAAATCGATGACATCGATTGTTAATGTCAATCTAATCCAGCTTACCTAAAACACAAAACACAAATCCAGAGTCCCTAAAAAAGTGAAGTCTCTTGTGAGGATTCCATTGCTGGGCAAAGTTTGGTGGAGTAGAGGGGTGTTTGAAAGAGTACCTGTCTGCGCGATATTATCAGACAGGCAGAAAATGTGTACTTACATGAACTTATAACTATATATAATTAAAAAAATATGTAATAATCAATTTTGTCGCAAAAAGAATGGAACGATTAGTTTCGTTTCGAATTTGAGCGACTAAAGTCAGCCATTTTACTACTATTTACTTGTCCACCTTGTGATGACTTACAATAGTACATTATGATACAAGTGTGCTAAGTTGACCATTATATACAAGGCGATATTGTGTGCGCACGAGCGAAAGCGAGTGCGCCATAAGAAAGCCGCGTATATAATGGTCACAGGCACACGTGTTTCATACGATGTTTTTCAACACACTTGCGAGGAAACAAGAAGACTCTTCATTTACTAAGTTTTTAATTATTAAAACAGTAAAAATACATTTCACTCGATTTTGATGGCAAAGACTTTCGCACGCGTTTTTCGCCTCGTTACGTATGTCCGGCGGAGTTAATAATAGGTTTTCTTCTTTTTTTTCACTTGAAGTAGACATTTACATTAATATTAAACTTCATAATTAATCCAAACTTCGTTACAGCAGACAATTATTATTTACGAAAAATGGCGCCATGTTTTTTTTTTCTTGCCGCGATACCGGTGCGCGCGCAAGGCTTAGGCGCGAACTAGATCGGCCAAAAGCCAAGATTTAAAATGTAATAATTCGTGTTTAAAACACAAATCACAGAAAATGTTAAATGAATTTGAGCTATTTTTTAGTAATTAATCTGGATTTAATATTTATTGAAATAAATATGTAGATACTGTAATTTTTAGCATAAATACTATTTGTTGCTAAAATAAAAGTATTGTATAACCCGACTAAATTATATCACTTCAGCTTCTTACTTACGACTTGGTACTAGGGTACAAATGTAAATTGGTCGGGTTAATAAACTAAAAGCACTAGTGCAATAATATAATGAAAAAGCACGCGTGTTTAATATCTATGATTATGAGCCAAAAATCGGTGGAATAAAAACGTCGTTATGAGCAAGTGTGTTGAAATAGAGATTTTTTAAACATTGTAAAAAACAAGTTACGTATGTCTGTTATTATGTATTTAGAGATAAAAATAGTTAACAGTTAATCTGTTTTAAACGACTTTATATGAGGCTATGGATTATCTCAATTAACGTGAGTCACGTAAAACTTGATTATGAGTATTTTGTTGTTGACGTTATGTTTTCTTTGAATAAAAAAGAAATAATATTATCTCCACAAGTTTAACCTTAATAAGGTTAAGCAAAGTAACTACTTCTCCTTTAAAATCCAACTTTTTTATATGAATATAATTACGTGGCAATTAGTAAGAGGTTAAAAAAAATAAGTAATCCCATACCGATAACTCTTCTCCGAATCGTCATTTTCAAGAGCAAATTAGGCTTGGAGGTCACTAACCCATCAAATAGGACATGAAAAAAAATCGTAGCATTTGTTTTGTAGCAGGCTACGAAAACGCAAAGCTTTCGCATACTGTAGATTTCAACGCGTTTATTGCGAAATTAATTTGCAAATCATTAATTCATACTTAGATTAACTTCTACCTACAACATGTCCTACTGATATTTCCGGGGCCCGTTTGCGCTTATCAAAAAGTTAGGTCTATTTCGTACACACATCAAAAAAAGATAGCGATCACTTTGAAAAATCACAATCTTTTTGTTTTGGTAAATTATATCATTACCTATTATTGTTATTATCCTATTAATGCAGGGTTTTATTTTAAAAAAACACATAACAAATATATTTTCTTGATACAATTAAATTTAAAAAAAAACAGCTTATGCTAGTGTGTGTATGTACAATAACCTCTAGCACTAGTATTAGAAGTGAATGTATATTTATACTACCCCATCCATATTTTTCTGCGATTCCCAACAGAAATATTAAAGGATACTTCGCCAAAGGTTATCGTACCTTCAGACAAACATATCCATAAGTCCGCAAATACGATATCAAGAAACCGTTGGATGTGAATAACGACGATTTTCACCGAAAACAATCTCATCAGCAAAAGAATATCTAAAGATTTATGACCCAAAATGACTTCAGGATTCCCTTTTCATATAACGAGTGTGCGAGTTCCCTCTCATAATTTTAGATTCCCTTGGAGAATATTTTTTCCCGGAGGCGGTGGGTGAAGGGGGGTGCGAGCGAGACGGGAAGAAATCCATACTTATAATATTTGCAGCCTCCTGACGCACACATACGAAGCTCGATTTAGCACTCCGCGGAGACTTTCGGACAGTGTACATGGTGTTCACTTTTTACCTAGAGTTTTTCTTCGTCAATAATTTCTCCACTTTTCTACGCTAAACATGTATTTTCAGCGGTTAGAGGGTCGCACTTTAAAGCGACGACTGTGCCAGGGGTCCTGGGTTCGATCCCCGGGTCGGGCTAAAATATGTACCTGAGTTTTTCTGTTCAGAAATTCTCAGGGTAGCCCGGAATTTTTCACCCACATGCCTCGGAAAGCACATAAAACCGTTGGTCCTACGCCTGATCTCTCTCTGGTCGTGCGTAGATTGCTGTCCCATCGGACTAGAAGAGTAAAAGGAATAGAGAGTGCACCTGTATTTGCGCACACACTTGTGCACTATAATATGTCTCGCGCAGTCAGTTATTCGTTGTGACTGGCCACCGTAGTCGAAAACGACTCGGGGGACTATTATTATATGATGTTCATGATGTAGACTAAAATCAAGCTCAAAAGGGCATTGAAAACAATAAATAAGTCGAGCAGACACGAAATGAACGAAATTACATACAATAGTATGCAAGTGTGATTTATGACATATTGCAGACAGGGTCAGGAAACAAACAACGAATCGATGTGGATGTGTGTGATGAATATTTATGATAATTCAATCTTGAACATTTTAAAAAGCCCCTGACACGTCAATTAAAAGCCATGGTTAACTTACAATGTTATTTCAATAAGCAAGGTACCGAATTAAAAATTGATAGGACATATGGAAGGTAGTCAGATCCCCTAATCAATTATTAAAGAGCTGCTGAACTTTAAACTGCTGATCGGGTTATGGACCTTACTTTATATTTTCAATATAATCTAAGTAACACAGTAGGTACCAAATTTCAAATCGATCGGACAACTAGAAGCTAGAAAAGAAATGAAGATCTTCAAACAGCTGATCAGTTTTACATGAAACATGGCTAAGAACACCCAGGATGAAAAAAAGGTTAATACATTTGAGCGTTAAAATACCACAGACAGTCACGTTAAACTTATAACACCCATATTTTTATGCGACGGGTGTTAAAAACAAATAAATTTGTGCAAAAAGTAAAAAGCAGGCAAAGTTTGATTAACTAATCTAGGTATTACTTTTAAGAAGCTTACCAATTGACTGAGAGTCGATTTTACCAACATCAGATAAGGAACATTCGTCGAATACAACACAATACGTCTGATTTGAAAATGTCACTTAATTTGTCAGCAATCATTAATGTAAACGTCATTTTAAATCGGTCGTTTTATACTCATTCAGTCGGATAAGACTTATCTGACATTGATAAAATTAGGCAGGGCTTGAAACCGGTTCAAGATTAACCGGTATTATAACGGTTAAACCGGTTTAATCGTAAAATTCCGTTCCGGAGCGGAACCAAATAATAGTGATACTGTGAACCTAAATAAACCGGTTAATTCCTAGACGCTTGCGACGATCGCAATGCGACTTGTTTTTTGACCGAATATTCTTCGAAAGAGGTTATACTAATTATCAGATTCTTCAGAATTATTCCTTTTGCCATTATATTGTTTTTTAAATATATTTAACTTATACAAAAATATGTCGAACAATTACCACAGTACGTATCTGATAGGATATAAACAAAATACGTTTTATTGAATAAAAACAAAGGTAAATGCGCTCACCGCTCGCAGATCTTAACGAAGTTGCGGTGGTTGTCCTGCCTGAACGAAAAGTTGAACCAGTTAATGAAAAATATCCATATTTTTCCAAACCGGTTTAAGAACTGGTTCAAAGAGGAACAAAACCTTTTTTAAAAAGTTCCACCTATATTTTCGTTAAACCGGTTCAGAAAAATACCGGTTTCCAAGCCCTGCACTTAGGGTAGGAATATCTTGCTTATAAGATTAGGTTAGGTTAGGTTTTGTGAGCTAGCAGTATTGCGCTATCCTTCTAGAACCTCATCTTGCACATGTATAATAATTCTAAAAGGTACTTACTTTATTTCCGAAGCCCCCTATAGAGTTCACCCGCCCCCATCTCAGCGTCGCGGCGCGGGAAAAAATGTACGACGCCATAAAAAATCACCGGGCATTCGCTCCCGCAATTTTTACCGCTTTTTTTCCCCACCGAGGGTCGGTCGCCATGGCAACGGCCGCCCTCCTCCTACGCCCGTCAATATTTTTATGGCTGGCCAGCTACACTCCGATTTGATTTGGACTTTTCTTTCTGTTTTGTGAGAGGTTTCTTCGTGTTTCTGGTATTATAACTTTTGTATCGCAAAAACCTACGACACGATCGGGTCAGTTTATGAATTCTTCATGAGAATTTGATTAATTAAGTAATTCGTTTGCATCCATAGTTTGCTAAATTGAAATTATGAAAAGTAACCGAAAAAATGACGGTTTTAATCATGAACGATGGATTTCGTTAATTTATTTCAAAACAAGTCAATGAGAAAGAACTTTAATCGAAGAAATTGACATATCATCATCATCATTATTATGAGCTAAAGGACGTCCACTGCTGAACATAGGCCTTCCTACGGCTTTCCACAGCGATCGACCACATGCGGTTTGCATTTTTTATATCTTGCTATTTTTACGAGGTCGTCTGTTTATCTTGTCGATGGCCGTCATACGCTGCGTCTGCGTCTGCGTCCTTGGTCAAAGAGTCCCCAAATCAACATATACCTACCCAGACATACTCGAAAATCATTACCTTCCTCAGCATGAAACCTTTTCAGGATGAATTAGGTATGAGTCAATAGTTTTTTTGACAAACTGGTCAGACGAGGTCACACAAAAATTAAACCGCCTTCAACATACAGACTAATAAGCTTCAAATGCAAAGCAAATTCGTTTAGAATCGGTACATGATGTCAAGCTTACGTCACATCATGCACTGACTCCAAAAGAATTTGTTTCTCCAATAAAAGATTAATGCGTAATTTTCTGCTTTTTAGTCAGTTTTATAAAGGGAGTTAAATATTTAAAAGTAAGTATTTTTTATTTCATAGTTTTCAGTTATCTGTAAGATATAGGACTACTAGACAGATTTTGATGAAACTTACACTGTACCCTAAGTTGAAACATACCAATTTTTTATTTCCCTTTATTTATGGAGCTTTGTCACACTTGGCTATGTAGCTCCGTAAAAGCCAAGCCTTAAGATTATAACAATACAACTTTATGAAGACTTATACCTCAATTGAATAAATTTTACAGTATTTTTTTATATAAATATACCTTATTGAACCAAAAAATAATCTTCTCGCTATAACTTCTCATTTTAAGAAATCGGTGGATAAACATACATATATAAACACACAAAATTTAGCAAATGTGTTTGGTAGCCTTACTAGATCAACATACTCAAATATTATAAAATACTAATAGCATTACATACATACACATTGAACTGATTACTTCCTTTCTTTTGAAGTCGGTAAAATTTATCCAACATTCAAACTAAAGACAAAAGAGCGTCTACATCAACTATTCCTTACCGAAATGGGGACCATAATATTTTCCCTAATCCCTATATTTTCCGGGCAGCAAATATTTCTTACGGATAATTGATTTCCAAATATTAAGTTACCGGCTACCACTGTTTGTCGTACAACTACTTTGGCCAAAGAGCATGATACATTTCGCTTTGTTTACTTAGCTTTTCAGTTTTGTACATTTTGTTTATTGACGCTATGACAGTACTACACAAATGTCTAATCGGTTTTTGACTTCAGAGGCTATTGATTAAATTTGATTTCAGCAGTTTAGATAGGTCTTCGATTGCAATAGTCTGCTACCATTTTTATCTGCAATTTGCTACGGGATTCTCTCTACGACATAGCTATTAAGAAAATATGTATATATGTAACATTTATAGATCGTTGTGGGCAAAGAAAACATTGATGAACTATATCAGATTGAATCTCTATGTAAATATCATAAAGGTGTCTTTTGACTGTAGATTAAATAAATTGTATATAATACGATATATTTTATATCCCGAGATATATCTTTCACCCGTTCACACTGTGGGATATATATTTGTTTAGTTTTGTATGGGATCTTCTACTACGGTATCTCCCTCGATTCACTACAAAACATACTTGCTCGGGATATAAAATATAATATTTCTTAGTGAAAAGAAGCCCATTTTAAAATATGGTTAGCAATATCGAGTATGTTTCGGTATATTAATATGTTTTTCAAAGTAGAGAATAGGCAGCTTAAAGTTTGTTTAAATTGACCCTAAATTTTACTAGCCATTATCGTGTCTTGCTTGCAGTCACGTAATTTTTAAATGAAAGTAGAACATGCATTAGTTTAAAAAGATTATTTTGATCTGTGCCTCTATTTTTAAAATTCAAGCAAGTATGTAAGTACATACGTGATTTCACACTTTTTATTCATATAACAACTAAATACATAAAAAAGTTTGTAAAAACACCCTTCAACGTCGGCCAATCAGCAACCGCACACCCTACGCCCTCACTTGTAAAAAACGTATGTGTGTCTCAATATGTGCGATATAAAAAACTCCCCTACCTTTTTTATCATTTTTAGACGCGCTCTCATTGGCCACAATTTCCCCTTCTAAAAAAGTAAAGTCGCGTGCGAGCGCGCGCGCCGCTCCTTTCAAATTCAAATATGGAACGCACGCGCGTATGTAACATACGGTGGCGCGGCTGCATCTTATTATTGTCAACAACCATTTTAAATTGACTTCCCTGCACGTTGATTTGTGCCATGACGCGGGTCAAGAAATATCGGACGGAGCGCGTAAAAATACCAAGGAAAAAATATAAAATGAGTAGGGAAGTATTTTAAAAATAGAACAGTCCCCTTCCGATAGGGGAGTGACTGATATATTGTCGGAGTTACTTGGGATTTTAATAATACACAACGTGTGTTGGTTCAGTGAGGCTGTAAGATTTGTCAATGCGTTATTTTCGGTGGGCGCGTGGCGTGGTCGGGGATTGTTTACCTGAGTGCGGTCGGGTTACTGGCTTCCGGTACTGGTGGTAGACATCCGACGCCTGATTTGAAGGACGTTTCTATGAAATACATAGATTAAAAATCATTTTTCCATGTCAGACTTTCAAAACATGGTTGGCTTTAAACGAGTTGATTTCGTCACTTAGATCTTCTGGAGCTTTATTTTTGAATCACTCGCCTCAATTTGGCGTATTTTTTTTATTATTATTTGCTAAGCATTGACTTCGATCGCAACCGATGTCAGGTGTGGATGAGGTCTAGGTCTAGGTGCATATTTTGCTGGAAGCAACCTGTTGTTTTTTCGATGACTAATGTATGATTTAGGAATTAAAAGTGTATAAAATACAAACAAAAGTAAATTATAAACGTATGAATCGAAATTGTTAATACTCGTGTCAATATTTCATCTGATTTTAATTGATTTTCGCTCAAAAATCACTCGTTATTTTGACGCGAGTGATTCAAAAATACTAAAATTTTACTAGAATATATGAGTCTTGTAAAACAGACAAACCCTGGTAAAATGAAAACGTCACAATATGTATTAAAGGTAGTTAATTAACTACATAAAAAACATATAGTACGAACCTAGGAAGTGGTGAATACTTACTCAGGTAAAAAAGGTGACAGTAATAAAGAAACACTATTCATAGATAGATCGACCAATCAATCACTTGGGTACCTATTAATACAAAAAATACAAATACAAAATAATTTATTTTTCAAAAGTTACTAATACAATTATGTTACACATCGGTCCCCGTACTAGGCCGTGAAGCCTGTATCACGGGCGGCCATTAAGATTTTACAATTGAGTTTTTAATATACGAACTAGCGGCTATTAAAAAACGTATGAACATGGAAAATTAATGTAATATCCAATATCGATTCTGTCTATGCTATCATAAGGTCTAGTCAGGAGTCAATCAAACCCATTTCAAATAAATAAATATAAACTCAACATAACCAAATACGATCTAGCCAACCTATCCGATTAAAACAATCGGATAGGTTGGCTTATCAAGATCATTCCCAAAACGTCATCTATCTTATATACAGCCAGTAAATACCGGCATAACTCACCCAAAAAGAGAAATAAGGATCAATTTAATTATCATTACTCACGCTCTAAGCCCGGGTTAAAACCGTCAATTTATTATTATGGACCCGTATCTAATTTAAAACAACGCACGGGCGAATGGAGCCATTAGGTACGAGGGGATACATTGTTTTCGTACCGAGAACATAGGGGGAATCCTTGGGAGCAGAAAAAACAATTTAAAAATAAAATGAAATAATTAAAAGGGAGGGCGAGCGCGTGTCATGCCAGCTTTATTTATTTCAGTTCAGCTGTTCGTTCGAAATTTAAAGACTGGCAGCACATAGGTTGACATGTGAAAAAAGGTTAATGAAAAAGTTTGTACCATAGAGGTGGGATTGGCTTTTCCGTGGATAGCGCAGGTGTTTGCGCGATTGTTTCAAATTAGTATTTCATTTGGCAAATTCATTATCTAACTTTGGAATAATGTGGCCTTAAAAATATTAACCGTAGATCGTAGTTCCGTGAATTCGAGGGCCGGATAGAGTTGTAAATAACTACGAAGTTACAGGCTTTTTGCAGATAGGTAGACTTGTATAAAGCTAAAAAATGCTTTAAATGTGTATTAACTTAATTATGTATGCTTACGACTTGATTTGCAATGTCCTTATATGTTCTGGATAGCGTTATATGTCCGTTTTTGTGAATTGAAGTTCCATATTTTAATTATTCGATGTTGATATTGTTTTAGTAGATGGCGAAGCAGCCCTTAGGGCCGATTTTTCAATGGTCAGATAAAACATATCAGCCTGATAAGTATTAAAGCCTGCCTATGATTGCTGACAATTAGGTGACGTTTTCAATTTAGCCATATTGTATTTTGTTCGACGAATATTTCTTATCTGACTATTGCAAAAATCAGCCCTTAAAAGAATAATTCTAACTTAGTCATAATGTGCCAAAAGCGGTATATCAGCCAGTGTTCAAAGAACACATAATTAAAAACAAAACCGATATGCGCCATTTGTTCGCGGACCCGCCTTCGGCCGGCCGTGGGCGGGGATCGCGTCACGTGCGAAAAACCGCTACTACGTTTTTTGAATTTAGAATGCTCTTTTCTTAACGGTCAGTGCGAAAATTAATGATCTTGGCGCAGTAGTTTGAAATGCAATTTGGACGTAGATGATAAATAGTAATTAGATGTTATGAGTTGAGCAGTACTTTTGTTTTCTGTGGTAGAACGCCAGAAAAGATTAGCCCTATGTTCAGCTAGATTTTTCAGCGTTCATTTGCGGTAACGCTAAACTAAAAGTACTAAAGTTTTAAACAAATAACTGGCCTGAAGAATTGTCGTTTTACACATATTAATTGAAATCAATGTACATATGCGGGTACAGTTAATTAACAAAACCATGACTGGTGACGTCCCACTTTATGGTTGCTTTCACAATAGATCATAACGTGATATCTGTTACAAGATAGAGTTATCTTTATGGGAAATCATTTTCTCTCATGTAGGTAGATAAAAAATAATAAGTGATATTTTTGTTGGAATCATATAAGTGCACGTACATAAAATACTTATTTACTTATATGCTAAGACTCTCTCTTACATAAAACCTATTAAGAACAAATTAGTAGATAATACAAGTTTAAAAATATGTAACGTAAAGTCCGTTTTTCTTTGCGTGTCTTATAAGGTAAACAATCTTCAAAACTTTTAAAATATTATCATTGAATGAATTTATATAACATTTTGATTTCAAAATATCACTGTATTCAACGGTGAATTATCTATGTAAGTTGTGAGTTTATCTTATAAAAGGAATGTCAAGATTGTTTACAAAATTTGACAAGCTTAGAAAAACGGACTTAACCTTTAACTGTTTTTTTTTTTACACCAAATATCCTTCTCCGTAAAAAGCGTCACCGATCTTTTGTTTTGTTTATCCCATAAATGTCGCATTTACATCACGACCGCTTCCTACCGAGTAATTTCTTATTCCTTTGCCTAAAAAAAACACAATTTATTGTTTTTGGTCCACATTAATCTCAATTTGTCAAAGCATGAGGTGATTGGCGAAGCTCAGAGGTGGCAAACCTGTGGTAACGGTTGTACCTGTGCATTTATCTTGAGATCTCGCCTACAGCAGCATCGTGTTAACTTATTTTACTGGCCTAATTATGGGAAGACCACCCTTAATTTTTTGGAAGCCCTAATTTTTCGGATGCGAAACTTGTTATAAGAAATCTGCTTTAGTACCTAAACCTACATACTTGTAGACTTCACTCAGAGGTGCTCGTAGCGCAGTGGTAGCAGCGCTATGGTAGTGATACTAAAGTTAGGCAATCTACGGCGCGGTCGTGTTTGGGTGGGTGACCATTCCGACCATATAAGTGACGTATATCACGAGCATCTCCGTGCTTCGGAAGGCATGTTACGCCGTTGGTCCCGGTTAATATCGGTTGATATTAGTCGTTAAGCCTAGTCAGAAGCCTTGTGGGCGGCTTGATAACATCTGACAGCGGGGTTCGTCGCTTGCCTTGCAAACACCCCTCCACCAACCCGCACTGAGCCCGCGTGGTGGAGTAGGTATGGCTCGAACTACCTCATAGTTGAGGTAAGGGCTTTGCCCAGCAGTAGGACGTTACTGGCTAACATTACTTACTTTTACTAGCGGTTCCCCGCGACTGTGTGCAAGCGTTTTAAGTTTGCTTACTTCCCTCCCGTCGCAGCGTGATGTTTTATCTCAATAAATAAGGTATACTACACAATAATAAAAGAAATCGGTCCATAAGTTCCAGATATTAGCGTGTTTACAAACAAACTCTCCAGCTTTGTAATATTAGTATAGATTTCCATGCAATACCTATCATAAGGACATATTCCGTGCGACCGCGGCATGGTATTAGATCGAAACATATCAATATTAAATTAACCTATTTTCCCCGTGATAAATGATAATTCCTAGATTCTCCAGATAAAACGTACTGAACGCTTGATTATGTAGCAAAGTGGCCAGTTTCTTTAAGCCAGTGCTCGCAAAACCCACAAGTATGTAATCGACACTTTCTACGAACAACGTTATAAGTCTAAAATAACAAAACCCGGGTCCAGCTGGCCGCTATTAAGTGCAGGGACATTTGGGACACGTCTTTTTACAAAAGCCCCCAAAATGACCAGAAAAAAACATTCTTTTTACTCACAATAGCCTCTGATGCGAGGGTGGACGATCAATAATCGGTAATGTGGAAAAAAAGCTTTAAAATAATTGTAAATTTTTCGGAAGGAGATTTATGTAGTCAGTAGTCATTGTGGTGGAATGTTATCCACTCGGTCCAGTAGTGTCCGGTTGCAGATGTTTTTAAAAACTGGCCAAGTGTGAGCTTATGCATGCTGGAACGGTGAGATGGTTCTGTACATTTACTAATGATACATTGGTCATTCTTATCAATTTACTTACACAATTAAATAAGCTCTGTAAATGGTAAACAGTGAACACCAAAAACTATAATGTAGAGGATCTAAATGACCATAGTAAATCTATGAAAGAGAAGCGTTATTGTAATAAATAGCGGTCCCTGCGACTTTATAAATTAGCTATCCAACACAAAAATATTTTTTCAAATCGGTTTAGTAGTTCCTGAGATTAGCGCGTTCAAACAAACAAACTACATTAAATGCTTTCCATTTAATTTCATTTGAAACTCTTCAGCTTTACAATATGAGTATAGATATATATTAAAAAAGATCGTCACAGATCGGTGATTTGTAACTAGTCTATTCCAGCCTATTCGTTGTTACAGAAAATAAATAATTATTACAACCTAAATTACAAGAAGTTTAGATTTCTAAGATAAGAAATCTGAATTTCATTTACTAAAAGTTCGTACAGTATCTCTCTAAATATCTATAAAAAATACAACTTCTTTTTAAGTAGCCCTGTGGTTTCTGGTCTACGGAACTCCAAAAAAAGAGTGGAGTAAAAAAGGCAATTTCAGGCTATTGTTGGTGACTTTTAGCGAGACCAGCGGTTCTGTTTTCTTAAAACGTTACCCGCTTTTTAAGTTTCATTCAGTCACTAATGATTGATGCACGGTTGTTAGGAATGAAAACTGCTGGCGGTTGCCTTGAAGTTTTTATAATTACATTTTTGTTTTTATAGTGTTTAGTCACTTTACAAAATTAATAATATAAATTGCACATGTAAAAAGCAACTTTTGGCTGTGACAGACGAGTAATCGAACCCCGTGTTTTACGCTATCCGGGCGTATGCCTATACCACTCGGCCACCGTCACATTAGCAAGCCTGTTGAATTTTGTAAGTGCTTACTTTAACGTGAAGGCTGCGTGACATCATCAATGTTGCGAGATTGCTCTCACAATATCTGATAGTTTTTTTTTACAATTATTAGTTGGTATAAGCCACGGATGTTAATATGTATTTAAGTATTCAGATGCCAGTCATAATAATCGTTGTCTAGGATTCGTATTTCGTAACATAAGGAGAAAAAAAACCTAACACAAAACCACGACAGTTAGTCTGTCTGGCGCATATTTATTCATATATATTCACATTGCATTCTTTTTAGATTGTCAATACGAACTTGAAAATGTGTGCAGCATGCCATGAAAGTGTGAAATGCTATACCCTGAGGGTTGAGTTTATGAGGGTGTGCGGGATGACAGAACACGTCTGCGCTCTTTGCGTGCACGCGCCACACTGTTTGTTTTATCTTATGTCTTCTTCTATGGTATACATTCATTCTATTTTATCCTACTTATTTTGTATGCGATTGAATATGTTACGTTTAGTTGATTATCAACATTGATCCAGTTTACTTTGAGCTCGATTTTGATAGTGGAATCGTCCCTCAGATTTTTTACGTGGGCGAAGGCGAAGCCGCGGTGGACCAATAGTTGTGAAGTAATTGACGTTAAGTCGGGTACTTAGTTTACTTGAAAACGTCTACCGAATATATTGACAAAGTTAATTTTCTTCCTTCCTGTTTACGTGTGTATTGTGAACAATGTCTGCTTTGTTATTAACATAGTTAATTTTCAAAGTAGTATACAAATTCGTTATATTCCTTTGAGTAAAATGTATTGTCGCGATTTAATCAAATCACAAGTTACCTGATTAAGTTACATGATCTATGACAATTTGGTAATTGATAAAATAAATAGTTAAAAAATGTGAAGGTATATTGACTTGACCATCTATTGATTTGTACAGTCGCAAGATCAGAGATCATATTTTTATAATCACTCACGTCAAAATGGCGCGTTATATTCATTGATTGATATCCGATTTTCGATTGAAAAACAGTTTAATTCTATACAGGAGTGATTAAAAGAAATACAACTAAAATTTTGTGAGTATTCACGTATATATTTTGCTCTGTTTACGTGGATTTTAAGTTCACTTTCGAATGAAAATCACGCGCCATATTCAATCGAGTGATCCAAAAAGAGAGCTCCTGGTTATTTTCAGCTCTTATTAAACTATGTACTAGACGCGGCAGTAATTTACTTTGACGTGCAGTTTAAGCAGTCCTTTATTGTAATTTTGTGCGGTATTTCGGTTAACCAACTTCTTAGGTATTTATTTCGATGTTTCCTACAAATCCGTTCATCATTTTTAGCCAAAGGACGTCCACTGCTGAACATAGGCTCCCCCCTCAGTTTTACACAGCGACCGATCACAAGTGGTCTGCATTCAGTTCGATCCTGTGATCTTTACAAGGTCGTCTGGCCATCTTGTAGGTGGACGTCCTACGCCGCGTCTTTGCTCGAACGGTCTCCAAACTGGAAGTATTCTGCCCCAACGGCCATCATTCTTCGCGCTATGTGCCAAGACCTTGCTACTTGAGCTTACCGATTCTCAAATCCTTGCATATTTGACAAAGTTTTATTTATGCAGAAAGATGTGCGTAATTTCACAATGACTTGCCAGACTATTGGTAAAAAATAACAACCAAATGAAGATGCTTAGGTTTATTTGTGTTCATAAAAGCAAGAAAACATCTTATTTGTCTATTGTTCTTCGAAAAGGAGGTCAGTGTTAGGAGTTCAACATCATTTTTTGCAAGACAGATAATGTATTGTTTGTTCAACATGACTTTCTGTGTTAACCCCAAAATATCTAGTCGAAAATGCTAATTATTTACCTTCGCTATAAGTATCAGGCTTCTTATTTCTTTTCCACTAATAATATTGAAAATAATACTGACGCTTTTAAAACTGTATTTTGATGTTATAGAAAGTTTTTCCTGCGCAATTTGGAGGGCAAATCTAGATAATGTCAAATGAATGACTCTTTCTAAGTTATTCAGTTGTAGGTAATAGGTTCCTTGCTTCCTTTTTGTAGCCAACTCAATAACTTAAAAAGGAAAAGCTTTAGGTAAGTAGTTTTAATTCATATGGGTTCTTTTAAATGGTTCACTTATGAAATGTTTTATAAAAGTACGTCATTTAAATGATAAAGTCCAGAGGTTTTCCGTCTACAATAAATAACAACGTTATTTATCGTATACCTAGTGTTGGCATAAATATTGTCACAAAGATTTTTTTTTGAATGTAAATAATATTTATTTCTTTTACAGTGTGTTAGTTTTATACATAAACATAAAACAATTTAAAATATAAAAAGCTCATTTGAAGTGGTCTCCATTGGCTGCAATACAGTCCTTTAAACGTTGAGGCCAGTTATCAATAGAAGCACGCACTCTTTCCATGGGAAAAATCTTCACTGCCAATCGTATGGATTGTTTTAGGGACTCCAAATTATCATGGCGTTTAGAGCAAGCCGTACTCTCTAAAACTGACCATTAATCATAATCCAGCGGATTAAGATCGGGACTAGACGACGGCCAGTCTTCAGCTCTGATGAAGTCCGAAACGTTCGCTTCTAACCAAGACTTCGTGGACCGAGCTTTATGACCCGGCGCCGAGTCTTGTTGGAAAGACCATGCTTGTTTATTGGACATGGTGTTGTTAGGGGGCTTAACTACCTTCTCTCTTAAGAATGGTATCTTGATACACTTGTGCCGATGTTTTGATACCTTTTTCACAAAAATATGGCTCAGTCACTCCTTCATAGCTAACACCCCACCAAACCATCACTGAAGTCGGGTAATGCCCACGTTGCACTCTGCCGACTAATTGGGAAGCTTCCTTAGAGGTTTGAGCATAAATACGGTCATTTTGTTTGTTAAAATGTTGCTCAATTGTAAAGATTTTCTCATCCTGAAACAAAAATTTTCTGTGACCTCCCTTTGCGTACCGCTTCGGTAGTTTTTTCGATTTTACCACCCTATTCTTTTTTAAATTATCAGTTAAAAAATGACCAGTGCGTCTCTTAAAGGCTGCAAGTCCTAAGTCATCTTTTAAAATACGCGACATGGTTCTGGGTGCTATCTTCATCTCCCGAGATAAAATATTTTGCTTTCGGATAGGATTTGTGCGAATTCTTTCCCTTATACTGCTTTGACCACCTTTTTCGTACGAATACTACGTGGACGGCCAGATCTTTTTCTGTCACAAACAGAGGAGGTCTCATTGTACCTATTGATAGCAAGGTACACATACATTTGACTAATGCCAAGCGTATGGAGAGTTTTAGAAATCGCATTTGGCTCCATACCAACTTTGTGTAATGCAATCACAGCGATTCGGTTCTCTTTATCACCTCACTCCATTTTTATGTCGTAAAATATTATAAAATGCATTGGCGCCAAAATTAGAAAACACAATGAGCAATTTTTTTTTAAATACAAGTTTTACGTCTTTGGCTTGACGCCATACAGACTATTCTTAAGTGATTTTTAACTTTATTACACTTACAACTAAAACTAACCCTAAACTAGCCTATCTTAACCTAACTCATTGAAATGTGAGGTGGTTCGCATTTCAATGCTCTACAAGAAAGCTTAGCGCAGGAACAGCGATCCGGATAAGACGGCGCGATCAGCTCACTTCACTTAATTCCCCACTTTAATTGCATTGTTTTCTTCAAAAGCACAAATTATCATGACAATTCCACCACACAATCACAATAATTGACCCGAAAAAACCAATAACTAAAACGAAGAAATAAGGTCCATCTTTCCCTTTTCGTTTCCCGCGCAAAACTCCCCACAATGAGCAATCGTATAAAAATGACGGATTCCAAATTCAAATGGAATATCTTTCTTATTTTTAATTGTAATAGTATTTACATATGGCCCGACTGAGTATATTACGCTTATTCGATATTGCAGTAAGACTTTTACTTTTTCTAACTGTGAGAGCGTTGTTGTTAACAAACAATGTATTAAGTGCATAATAAAGCGGCGACATTCCGTAATAGTTAGTTTTTAAGCCGGCTCGAACAGCCATTTAGGGCTAAACTATCTCCGTCACATGCAATGAAGACGAACGATCCAACTAATGAATGACTAGAGCGGAGACACAGATTATAAAGTTAAAACAGCAGAAGAGACTTTTAAAGTATAACGTGTTTAATGCCTACAGTGCAGTTGTTTGAACAGACAAGTTTTTTTTTTAAAAATAAAGATTCACTCTGACAACACTGAGGCGCAATTTCTTTACCGATAGTTATGGTACTAGCGGTTCAATATTTAAGTGTGTGTGTGTTTTGAAGGAAACCTACCTTAACCAAATGTCTGAATGGTTATTTAATGACCATTGGTTAAGTTGTTTTTTGAAACACATACAATCTTAAATATTCAACCGCTGGTAAAGTAACTTTATCTTCTATCACTATTGATGAAGACATTGGGCCTAAGGTTAGACGGGTCTACTGATAAAAATATTTAGGATTTTTTTGTGAAGTAAAGATTTAATTTAAAAGCTATTGTGACATTGTATATATTAGCAAATACGATATAATAACTTTAATTTTCATAAGAACTTGATGTATTATGATGATGAAATAATTTTAATGATGTCTCAACATTAGTTTCAACAAACGAAACGTAAGTTTATTTAGTTATACACTTGTTCATAAAAAATACTTAGAGAATCTAGCGGTCTGTGATGCAAAATAAGTGAATACATTGTATATCACACATCGCAATCGTTATTTGTAAAGTAAGTACCTACTGTCACAGTCTCTGTATCATTACTTGATGTTTCTGCGAGATGGCATCTACTCTTTGTCAGTTTTCAGTGCAGGCGGGCGTTCGGCGCACTTGCTTCGTCGGCGACTTTTTACTGTTCTTTTTTTCTTTTCAGAGTAAAAATTTTTTTCATAGAACTCTAAAAAGTGGTGAAACTCGACCCCGGCATGCGGATGCACGACAGTGCATTTCTTTGACATTGGCTGCATAAATTATTGTCTTCGCCATTTCATGCTGTTAAATAGACTCATGTGTATTGGAAGTCTCGAGAATATATTTTAATTAATAAACTAATTATATTTTGTAATAACCTAATGCTCGAAAATTATAAAGTTAATCATTTAATCTTTTATTTATATTTTTAACCGAATTCAAAAAAGGAGGAGGTTATCAATTCGACTGTATGTTTTTTTGTATCTATGTTACCTCACGACCGACTCGAAAAATTATTTCGCCTACCTAGAGGTTATACCTTCTAGTTGGTCCCCTTGTTGCCAAGTTGGGATCTGATGATGGGATCTTGGTGCAATCGAGGGAAAACCTCGAATTTAAAAGGCTCGTTTAACTGTGTTGCGTCTTATAGTGGACATTGTGTGGAGCTGAGCTGATGGTGACACTTCTAAACGCTTAGGAGTTCAGTGATTTTAATGACAGAACATGTGATCGGTAATTTGTAGCTTATTAAATAACAGAGTCAAAAGGTGCAACCTCTCACTGGGCTCTCACTAAGAATTTGCAAATAAAATTAACTTAAAAAAAGTAAAACCAAAATGAACTAAAAAGTCTTAAATAAACTCTTGAAAGGAAAGGACCCCATTTTGGGCGAACAATTGCTTTTTTGAGTCGGTGCTATCACTTTAGCCATTTTAAACATCATCTATAAGGGCATCGACTCCAAAAAGAAATTGTGATTTGTTGTTGTTCGCCTAAAATAAAGGATAAACAAGCTATCTAACACAAAAATATTTTTTTCAAATCTGTTAAGTAGTTCCTGAGATTAGCGCGTTCGAACAAACTCTTCAGCTTTATAATGTCAGTATAGATTCATAAACTGTATCTATATGGTAGGTATGATGTATTGTTGATTTACGATCGGTTCACATTGCGTCTAATTAGTCCACCGCCACCAATCATCGCTCAAAATATCAAACATGAACCGCGAAACTAACTTTTTACACAAAAAGTCGTGCCTCACCGCTATCTTTCGGCATTTTCGCTCGCATTTTTTCGTCCCGTCCTCAGCTGAATTGCGCTCGTTCTAGCAGGAAATGATGTTCAGGAATGAGGATATATTCTCGTTAATTTGCACCATAAATCATCGAGAATGTTCGCTGTCGCTGCGATCGGCCCTTTTTGCGTTTCGGCTCAGATTTCAGGGCGTTTTTACCGCGTTTTTTGGGGCGTACTGATAGAGACTGTCAACTGTAATTTTCAGTTACAAACTTTGTTGTGCAAGTCATTGCAGGTTGTAGATTTGTTCAGATACACGAGGAACCCAATTTTTCAATCACTCGCGTCAATATTAAGCGCGATTTTCGTTCATAAAACAATTAATCTACGACTTAATTTGCGCTGACTGTTGGCAAAATAGTTACGTAGTTAATTTATTTTAAATCACCACATGAAGATTTTAACTGATTTTCAGTCAATAATCGAACATATATCAAAGCACATCACACGCCATATTGACGGGCGTGACTTAAAAATGCCTGCTCTTCACATTGAAAAATACTTACTATAAAATGAGTTCATGCAACAATTTAATGTAATGTGAGCTATGTACAGAATTTCGTTGAATGAAAGTAGGTATTTTGTTAGTTAGCTTGTTCTTCTCCCTTTTTTATTATTATCAAGCAACACATTACATTTGGTTACGGACATAGCCCTGAGTGGCAATGGGCAGGGCACATAGCGCGAAGAACTGATAACCGTCGTGGAAAACTGTGGGGGAGGTTTATGTTCAGTAATGGACGTCCTATGGCTGAAAATGATGATGTGGACATTACATAACTTTCAAGATCGGATCCATACATAATAATGATTAGGTTCTTGAATCAAGGTACTTACCTAATGAACCAATGAACCAAAATATTACGGCCTTACACCAATTAAATAAAAAAGGTTTGAACTACTGTTTAAATGTTATGCGACTTAAGTGTAATGTATGTCACCCTTATGTTATTTTACTTGATTGACGTTGATTTTAAACTAGCCATGTATCATATTTAAACAATTGTCCAAACCTAGTTTGATTATTTTTGGTAAGGCTCAGAGCCAAAGAATAATTACAAATATCCAAACCGAGTTTAATTATTTTAGGTAAGGCTCAGAGCTAAAGTATATTTCTCAATAATCATTATCGTGATAATTACATATGGATAATTATAAATTGATAATAACAGAAAAATGCGTTTGCGAAAGTGATCTGTATTCGAAGTATTTAAACGTTTAGTTCCGCACACATGTCTAGTGATGGGTGTTAACAGCATAGACAGTTATAAAATTATCTGTTTAGCTCGACAACGATAACTAGTTATTACAACAAAATATCTTTCTATTTTCCACAACGCTTTATGGGATTACAAATGGAAAATTCCACAACAATCAGCACCAAAAAAGTATAGCAACATTCGCAAAGAATATCTCAATTCGCTACATAGGCTTTAATAAATTTATTTTGAAGAAATATATCAAATGAATTTCTCAAACGGGTGATAATTATCCGAATACAATAATTGTTATTATTTAAACTTTATAACACAGTACAATTGGCGGACATAATGCATTATGGTATTCTATACCAGTAAACCGCTTGGTAATGCAGAGAGATTTAATCAGTGGCGAAACATTCATAAAAGTGAGAAAAGTTGTACATAAAAAGATGTAAAATGCATTAACAAAAACATAAATACAACTTAATATTTACACAAATAGTTAATAAGATATATAAGGAAAAAATCAAATGATCGTATATAGAATACATATACTTAATAAATAGAAAATTATAAATGAGTAAAGAGTCTATTTTGACGAAATCAAAAATAACACAAGTATAAAAAAAATGTGGTTAATTCTGAAGTGAGCCAAGGTTAAAATATTAATATATAAATAATTATCTTCATAATAACCAAGGAGTGTAATTATCTTGATAATTCCGAACCCTGGTAACGCTTTATATAAAACATCAGCTTTAAGACGTCACAAGCATCCTTGCTTGCAACATTTGCTATTTTTTTCAAAAAATAACAAAAAATCTAAAAGAACTTCCTTCCTTATATCTGCAGTTTCCTCGCGATATTACGATTGTATTGGGAATTGGCCAAGAGCAATGAGTTATTTAACCCCCGGGACCTTCGCTTCCCGGCCAATAAGTAGTTCTCATATTAGTTATGACGACTTAAAAAACTTAGTTTCTGGGTTTTCTCACGGAGATAACGAAATGGTATAATTTGTTTGACAGGACTGCAGCAGAACGATACGATTTTCTCACGAAATGACCCGGTATAAAGGCGAAATTTAGCTACATCGTTCGTTCGTCAGGTGACATATTTCATGACTTTTGTAGTGTACCTATGTACTACATCGAATCGTTATTGTTTATGATCAATATAGTTTAACAAAAGTTTTTTTTAATAAAACTTAAGTGTAGCTAATCGTTGATTGGGGTCTACATTTAAGCAAGTACTGCCTGTGTTTGACGACCTCGCGTTTTAAGTGGTATTTGTGCTCTCAGATATTTTATTTATGCATGAAACTTTCAAACATAACGTTATTTATTTATTTAAACTTTATTGCACTGTTAATGGTACAATTGGCGGACTTAATGCCTTATGGCATTCTCTACCAGTCAACCGCTTGAGAAATGCAGAGAGTTAAATCAGTGGCGGAATATATAAAAGTACTGAGAGGGACGAAAATTTAAAATGCATTAACATAAACATACATACAAAAATTACATAGATAAACAAAAATATTTGTGAATATATAAGCATTGGATTAATAAACTTACATAGAATACATATATTTAATAAAAAATAAACTACAGATAGGGAAGTGAAGATATTGATGACATCTATTAAAATATTACCGACAGCAGTGAACGAAATAGTGGTTAATTCTGAAGTGAGCCAAGGTTAAGATAGTGGGTGCGGAGAGACTTCTTAAAAGAAAGTTTGTTTGAGGACATTCTGATTTCCATGGGAAGAGAATTCCAAAGGCGAATCGCAGAGATGGTGAAAGAGTCCGACATAAAGCCGGACTTGTAAAGAGGAGTGTGAAGAGTAAGAAAATGGTAAACGTTCTTGTATAGCTACAGTTAAAAATAAATTAAGATTAGAATACCAACTTTTGACTTCCCAAGAATGTGACTCCGCATTCTTGCTTGGCCATACCACCATTACCCTCAGTTAGACCATCAGTCAAACAATACAAACGTCACTCGGATGCACCCAATTAGTGGCAGCCTCGGAAATGCCTCGCGGTTCAGAGTTCGGATCCCGTGAGACCCCGCTCGTTACCGGTCGAACCCTTAGCCCAACCCCACCTGTCTGCGCACGTGGACAAAGCACTTGAAACTTTTTTCTGCTTACAGGATTTCACACTCCCGACGGCTGTATGTTCGCGGTTTCCTTGGCCGTATGTGTTTTTTTTTGGTGGCTTATGGATGGGTGTTCGAATTTTGAAAGCGTGTTGAGAAAGACTGAAGAGGTTATTCCTCTTTGTTTAAACAGCTTGCGTTATTAAAGTACTACCTTGTTACTGGCCATGCAGACAGAGTTAAAGGACAGTTAAAGGTTAAAGTGCCTTTTTACCGACTTAAAAAAATCGTATTTGTATGTTTGTGAAGTGTAAGTTTTATCAAAATCGGTCCAGTAGTTTTTGAGATGATTAATTATGACTGAAACCATGAAATAGAATAAAAATTAAATCACCTTCAAAAAACTGATGTTTAGGAGAAACTGATTCATTTGGAGTTGGTGCATGATGTGTAGATAGAATGTTGGTGTTATGGAAGCTTGAAATTTACTTTTTTAAAGTTTAGAAGGCTGTGCCATTCCTAGGCACACAGATTATTTAGCATGATAGACAAAATCACTCAATACATACACCATAGTGCCATAATTTGGCATATTCAGTTGAATGGTCTATCGGTCAGTCTTATGATTAAGTCAACAGTTTTTGATACAAGGCTCGTATTGACGATAACTTTGTGTGGTTTGACACTTCAAAATTAAACAAAGCATAAATGAATTCTTCAAAACCGCTGTTATCGATCAATGGATTCGCAATAATCGAGATCTATATCTATTCAAAAAATGTCATCTGTTTATGAAAAGAGTCCGCTGAAAAACACAATCCTTCTCCGAAAGAAAGCGACTGCGTAACATTTCTTCTATTTTTTTCTGAAACACCTTGCGGATGTTGCATTCAGTATTTCAATAGATTTTGCGATCTAATATAACCATTTACATCAATCCTTCATCTTTCGTCTTTTTTGCATCACTTTTAGCTACAACAAAGCACTTTGCTATTTTCGCTCTTAATATTATAACCATAAGGATAGAAATAAAACTTTTTAAAGTTGTTAACTGTTCGAACACTTGCGCAGCGATTATTTGACAAAAATCGCTCCAGATTTGTTTACCTGTGGCAAAAGGTGCATTCAGACCATATTGGGGTAGAGGAGGAAAGGGTAAAGGTGGACCGGGGATCATACTAATTTTGTATCAATTTGGTTACACTAATATAAAACGAAACAGTGTTTTGAAAGGTGGTGCTGGATGAGGATCAAGAGAAACAGCTGGGGGACAATTCTCGTGCAATTTTTATACGAAAAAAGTTCACCAATCAAATTTTCTTTCAAAAAATATTTCTCAGGGTCACGATTTCTATGTATTTAGATTTTTTTCGTGCGATATTTTATAACGTGTTGATATTTTACTTGATTTTTAGGTAAAACGGTTAAACTCGCAATCGAATTACCACTGGAAAAAGAATGATTGCCGCGAGAATCGACCTCTTGGATAGAGAAACATAAATTAACATATGAAGAAGCATGAACGGATAGAGAAAATTAATAGAGACAATTGCGCGGTAGAAGTTGCAATTTATATTTGTGAGTCGCTTTTGGCGGATTTATGTCGGCTAGTTTTCTTGTTACGCGTCGCAAGCCTGAACTTGTTAACGGAAAAGAGAAAACTAATAGAAACAATTGAGAGTAGAAGAGGGAGAGCGTCGGGACACTTGATACGACACGACGGCTTCATCGGAACCATAATAGAGTGAAGAATAGAAGGAATAGAGGAGAGGAAGACCAAGAATAAGCTATACTCGTAGCTTATTCTATTTGATGCATAAGTGCATCAAATTAAGCGAAAGTTGAATGTTGCGTCGTATCAAGAGGTCAAGAGAGTGGCGGAAGAGCGTAAAGAATGGAAAAAACTCCACCGGCAAGAGCCTAGCTCTTTTATATTAGATGATGATTTTGAGTATGGGCTCACTTTAAATTAAAAGTAAATGAATTATTAACAAATAGCACTTTCAAATAACAACTGCTGAATATTATATTGATGACCTCCGTGGTGTAGTGGCTAAGCACGCTGTTTTTAAGGCGTCGCCGCTCCGAGGTCTCAGGTTCCATTCCCGGTCGGGTCCAAAAATAATCTATATTGTCTCGGGTCTAGGTATTGTGGTACCACCGTTGTGTCTGATTTCCATAACACAAGTACAATAGTTTACTTTGGGATCAGAGCAATGTGATTGGTGTCCAATATTGTATTATAATTTATAACCATCTACCACCAATTGTATTATCTTAATATTCTAAATTTCTTTTGTAACAAGCAATGTGCCAAGCAAGAAATTGAACCTGCGTGCGTGTAACTAACCAGTCGTATACTTACGTATTTTATTAATGAAGCCGTGTATTTATAGATATTTTTTTTGCTAGAGTCCAATTTGGTCGATCACACCCTAAGCAAAGGGTGCCTAAGGGTTGAGTGAGCATGAGTGGGTGAAATGCATTCTTTAATAAGTGTTTATTTGCGAACCCATCTGCCCGGCATATGTATGACAAATGTATTTTATTGTTGTAAATAGTATGAGATTTGCAAAAGGTGGAGTTTTTCCACAATTGCATACGTTTTGTTATTAAGCTAAAGCTGTCCTAAGTTTTAGGTAAGCTGGGACTACGTTAAGGCCCAGATAATATAATACGTTAAAGTAATAAATAAAGGTTTGTTACCCCTTATCGCTATTAAGTTTTAAAACAAGAAATTAAATACAGAATAAATTGACGACCCGTCTGGTGTAGTGGTCGACAAATCGCCTACTACGCAGCGGGTGCGGGTTCGATCCCCGCACAATACAAACATTTGTGTGCATGAACATGTCTGTTTGTAATGGTCTGCGTGTTTTCTATGTATATAATGTATGTATTTACAAAAAAAAAGTATTTAAGTATTATATCCGTTGTCTGGCACCCATAACACAAGCTTTGAGTAGCTTACTTTGGAGCTAGATGGCGATTTGTGGGAATGTCCAAAGGAAAGGATAAAGGATAAATACAGTTAAAATCAAAAATCATCAATGACAATATATGTTTTAAAATCATGCTTCCTACAAATACGAGTGCCATCATAATATATAATAATGTGTTTATAGAAAGAAATAAAAGTCTAAATAGGTTCACAGGTCACACAAAATTTTGCAGTTGCACAAAGAAATACTTAATTTTATACTGATTAGAATTTTTTATTTATATATTACGTTTGTTTATAGTTATATTTATCGTTTTACATGCATTATTTATCCAACTATGTAAAATCAAATATTGAAAAATCGTATCAATAATTCAATTAATCGCTCACAATTGAATAGTTACTACAACACTATTACACTATATGCTTGCAATATTAAAAGATAAAAAGTGCGTTTCAAGTTGTCATTCTGGTCTATCAAATCAAAAAAAATAGAGTATATATTTAATGTTTTAAATAAATAAACGAAAAGAAACTTCAATAAATTAGCGTTATTATTTAACTTTATGTACGTTATTATTTAACTCTATTGAGGAGTTAATTATTCTGTTAGTTAGACATACACTGGAATACAAAGCTTTTATAAATAAACACGTTACTTTTACTGTTATTATTCCTGATTCATTAGGAGATACCGCTTTCCTTTAAATCTGTATTATTAGTTTTTATTTCAATTTTGAACTCTACTTCTGTGACATAAAACCTACGAATTTTAAATGACCTTGATAGCCGATTAGTTTGTTTTCAAAACTAAGTCAATTTAAAACAAAGGCCTAGAAATTTCAGTAAACAATAGGTGGTTGATGGTCGTCAGCAAATATTATAACCCTGTCCAATTTTCCCACAAAGACACCAGAAAAAAGGGTCCCAGGTATAGATTTTTTCGCCAAAAATTCGTATTCTATTTAAATAAGTACGGAGAAAGTTTTGTACAAAAATGCGTCTACGGCTTTTTATTGTTATATTTTGGCAAAAAAACCCTCGGACCCTTTCTCCGAATTGTCAATTCACAAAAGGGTTTTGAATTTCACAAACAGATGTATTTTTTCATCGTTGATACATCCTACCTAGTCTGTGGGATATTTAGAGCATTTCTCCAAATATGTAAACGATGAGTAAATAAAAACTGCTTGAAAAAAGTGGTTATTAGAAATTGTTTAGAACATTTAAACACATGGAATAATGAAATAGGTATGTTTGTTACCATAACAATAGTGGTATACGCCAAAATAGCGTAAGACACGGGGTTCGTCGTCTTTCACAGCCAAAGTTGCTTTTTACAAGTGCAATTTATATGTTTCTTACCGTTTTGAGTCTTTAAAAATACCTTACTTATTAAAGTTTGTAAGTTTTATTTCCATAGGTTGTCAAAAACTAAGCGATCGAATTTGCTCCGACGTCCCCTTCATTTACCTATCAGAATAGATATTTTTACATTTTTTTTAAATTCTTTATTGCAGTGACAAAACTAAAGTACAAATGGCGGACTTAATGCTTAAAGCATTCTCTACCAGTCAACCATTGGGTGAAGCAGAAACGATTGAGACGGCGTAAAAATACACATAAAAGTAACAAATTAATTTTAAGCTAATAATATACTTACATAAATAATTAAAAATAAACCTACTAAACATACTTGAATACATATTATTATCCACACATTCATTTATTTATTTATTTAAAACACTTCATGCAAAAACAAAAGGTACATATGGCGGAATTAATGCTAAAAGCATTCCAGTAAACCATAGGTCTATACAGAGAAATTGCTGGCGGCGCGAAGAAAGTGATAGAAGGGCAAAAGTGAGAACATTTGTAAGAAGGTAATAATTTTTACTCTCTCTCTTTATTTTTACTTTTAGTAATATTTTTATTTATAATTCGGCCTGATTGGCTATCGATATTTCTAACAAACTTTTTGACGGTTATCAATCGCATATGCATTTCAAATATTCAGTGCACGCGAACAAAATCACGTCATCCACCAATTATTATGTGAACTTTAAACGAAAAACACGGCGACAAGAAAATTGGTGGAGTGACGTGAGTTTTGATACGCGCTCACCTTTTCTGCCCTTTGCCTGTTTTAATATTTAAGAAACAATTGCTAGACGGAAACTACTCGACTATATGAAATCAATAACATGAAGTGTAGGCGTAGCTGTGAAAAAAAAGTTGAAATACCTACCTAAATATAAGCTATGTATTATTATATTCTATGAAGAATCACTTAAAAGTAAGTAAATACGTACCTAATTAAGTAACTACCTCACGGTCTGTTTCACAATGTAATAATAAGCAACCAGTAACGTTAACTGTCCATACGAGATGAAGATATTTTAATTATTAGTTGGTAGTATTTATTTTTCGATGGTGAAAAGGTCCATCCTGAATTAAAATCAACCTGAAAAGGATCTTGACCAAAACTATATAGAAACTCGGCCCACTTTGCGTCTGCATGCGTCTTTACAAAATGTTCGGATAAAATATATATAAATATTTGAAAGAATACAGATAAGAAATATTTTTGATAAATTATTAGGGGTTTATGAGGAATTCAATGGCAGAAGAGACATTTTGAGGTTATGTTTTGTGATTGAGGAGTTATTGAACCTCACCTACATTCATTTTGATACATTCAGAACAGAAGATAGGTACTAAAGTAATTCAATCCTTACTTACTTAGTGACCCATAAAATACCAGTGCAATTATAATTTAAACAAGATTTTTGAAATATAAACTACAAAGACGCAATCTGGGCCCGGCTTTGGCCAATATCCTTTTTAATCTGTTTTTTTTTCTTCAAGGGCATTGGTCAATTAAAAGTCTACTTTGTACTGTTTATAAGTTTATTTTCTATTTGTTAAAACTTACAATCTAATTATTAAGAAACTTAAATAATTTATTTTTAAATGCATTTAATTTCGCACAGTAATCTCAATAGCCAGTTCGTAAAATTACTATTATGTAAAATTATTGTACAACCACCTAGATTAAAAGCTGTCATCGCTAAAGCTTTCCTTGAAGCTTTTGGGACAAGAACTTTCTTGCTACAAGGGTCATTTATATTTTACAATAATAACAATCAGAAAAGTTCAAGATTGGAGATTCTTCGACCAAAGGCGCACCTTTAAAGATCGCAGGATCACACTAGATGCAGACCTCTCACAACCAGTCGCTGTGGAAACCCCGTTGGGAAGGTCAATGTTCAGCAGTAAAAGTCCTTTTGCTGATAAAGATGATGATGATGAACAAGCAGTATCAAAACTTCAGTACTTAGAATTCCTCCGCTAATAATTAATGATTAAAACGGTGTTAGTAAAAAAATATATAATCTTTAAAAAAATACGCGACAATAATCATATTCTAACTCAAAAGTGTGTGGTAAATCCTTTTAAACAAGTTTCCCACATACCTAAGTAGGCAAAACAAAGAACAATGTTTTTGAAGAATGCAAATAAAGATGAGAAATATTTTTTGACTTCGTGCGTCACACATATTTCGTAAAAAATACTTTTATAATCATTGAAAAAGCTGTTTTGAATATTTAGCTGTCACGTACTCAACCTTGTGCATTAACATAGTGAATTAAGTGGTTTAAGTTGTTATTGAAAACAAAAAATGTGAAAAGATTTCGAAGACTTCGTATCTTATGTAGTTACCTCATCAACCCAACTTAGTCATTGGAGTATCTTCTCAGACGTTAATGCATTAAACGTATACGCAATTATTTCAGCTAAGCTAAAGTTATGTAGGTGTGTCACGTATACCTACATAATAATATCAGTCTTATCGATAAAATTATTATTGGAAAAGTGCAATTATTATGACCCCGAATAAGTTTTACTTTAAGCAGTTATTACGTATAGATAAAATGAGTCGCAAGGTTGCAACTCGGTGACAAGATTGTGATGTATTCTTGAAAATCTGAATGTCGAATTGGATACCGTTTGTACGTGTTGAAGCCAAGTGGCGTCAATCCATGGCGCAAGAAATTTGTTCGTTGTGTCAGTTTCAAACGCTAGTTATATCATTTTATTTAATGCTTGATGACCCATGCAGCAAGTTTCCCTGACTATTGCAACTGCCTACACCCAAAATAAAAGCTAATTAGTCAGGATTGGAACCTATTAAGGTACTAAATGCAACTAATGGCAAGCTTGTCATGAAAATAAGTACCTAAATCATTAAAATCACTTTTGCAACTACATTCAAAACGTCACTAAACACTATTCTAGCAAATGCCTAACGAAAATTGACTCGCAATTTTGTACATTATTCCTATTTATAAAACGTTAAATTAATTAAGATCTTTAGATAAATGCATAAGACGTTTATCTTTCAACCTTGACAAATAAAATGAATCCCGAATTGAAATAAAAATCAGTCTAAAACAGAGGTCCCCAACCTTTAACATTAAAAATATCTTGAAAACAAGTTTATGAAAGCTCAAAAGCACAAGATACTATGGAAAAGTAATAAAAATTATATATTGTTAATCTTTTAACATGAATTCAACGCGCCATTTTTGCAATCAATTTTCATCCATGCGTTATTTATCCCCTTCTTTGAAATTTCAACTGAGTTCATAGTATTGCTGACGTTCTTAAATGACAAGAGAACATCGCACTTTCTTACTATAATCGGGAACCTCCAATACCCTTAAGATCTACATGTATAGATCGAAGTCGAGTCCATTTCCTCCACTCAGGTAGTCGTAGAGGTACACTGCCATCTCGTCCAGGGCTTCGAAGCGAGGGTCGCTGAGGGGATCATCTCGGAGAGACCGGGCCGACCGTGAGAGGGATCTGTGAAAACTGTTCCAATTAGGTGTTTAATGCCATCAGTTAAGACATGGATCCATCTATGAACGATAATGACTGTACCCTCACTTTCAGCACACAAAAAATCTAAAAAAATAGTTCCTGGGGCAAGCTTATCACCGTACTAAACTATTAGCTGACCAAGTTGAACATAACGTTATAATGTCAGCTTTCAATGACGGGTTATTCTTTGTAAATCAGTCGCGTAAGTTCAGTCCTGGTTTAAACCTGGTACAATGTCTTTTTTGTAAAAAGCGTCGCTGATATAGCGGCTAGTAATAGCGGGGAATAGAACTACCTAGTATAAATGCGGTCAACCCACAGGTAGTTAGTTCTTTTGGCTATTGTGCACAATAGCAGGTATGAAACATGATATGGCAGCCATGGCATCTAAAGTGTCTGAATACCTTGTGAAGGAAAGTCCACTTAAGCTTGGTCCCATCAATATGAACACCCAGTTTCAATTTTAGACCTTATCTTCAAACAGACGCCATCAAATTAGCGTTACCCTGGTGTCAGGTAGCAACAACTATATTACTGGCAGAAAGCTAAAGATATCAGTATATGAAGAAGCTTTTGACTGGGTATAAAGATGCGGAAAAACCCCGGTTCTAAATCTTCCCCTTATTTAGAGTTTTTGTAGAAAGAACTCCACTGATAAGAGCCTTAATCTTAAATTTGATGATGATGATCTTAAAAATAAGATGGAGAAGTTAATTAGTGATAAATACCTAAAATCAGTGTCAGTGTCTAGTTCCTCTTCAGTGGTGAACCTTTCGCGGATGTCCTTCATAATGCACGCTTCGAGTTTCTTGTGCTGAAAGCATAGGATATGGTAATTAAATAAGGTTATCATGACAGAAGGACAGCAGCTACTAGTATAAAGAAATCCTTACAGAATGCAAGATCTTTAGCTTAAAAAATTCGGCAGCGAAATTACAGTCGTTCAGATACCTAACACAGTTGCTAAATTGTACCTAAGCTCAGCAACAAACGTGTTGCCAATTAGAGAACTTTTTCTTATGAATATGAGTAAATAACCAGCAAATATTGTATGAAGATAAGTAGACCATAAGCATATAACTTTATTTACCTTGTAGCACCGGAAGAAGAACATTGGTTTAATCAGCTCCTGCGACAGGGGAGCCATATCCCGCTTTACATCTGGCACACATTGCTGAAGACAAAACATAAGCATATAGTTTCACAATTCAGTTTGAATTACAATGCCAACGGACGAATACAAATGTGAGATAGGTTCTATCGATTCGAGGTTACCGTTGCCTGATCATCTAAAGAGCCAATACAGATTGTACCAATTCATGCTAATCGAACTACGAGTTTAGCCTAGTCAACTTCGACATCCCATGTTCGAATGTTGGTGCTCTTACGAGGGTACACTCCAGGATGTGACTTCAACCAGACGTCGACATGACGGTGACTCAACAATGAAATGACAGCAGTTAGACGCCGTTAGGTGACGGAAGCTGGAGACGCCTGACGCCTCAGCCGTCGTCGATAATAGCTTGGGGGCCTTGGGGCTCACTAGGTGGTGGGGGTTATTCGGCGACGCCGTCTGTTTGCCATCGTCAAGTACCATTCTTGTGTCAGAACACTTACCGAGAACTTTCTACAGAACTGTAGGCCGTCCTGTATGTCTCCCTTCAGCTCGGAGGACACGGGCAGATCGCTGATCCGTTGCGTGATCTGCTCGTAGTTGGGCTCCAGGCTCTGGTCCACGTAGCCGAGTTCTTGCATCACGCAAGTGATGTTTCTCACACGGCCGCCGGCGGGTCCGCGGGAGATCACGTCTAAACGCTCGCGGAGGTCCATGTCGCGCTGTAAGGGATGAACAATCAAGAAGAGTTTACATTCAAGTTCAAAATACATAAATAGCAATATGTTTCAGACCATAAGATAAGTTTTTGGAGACAGGTATCACAGGTTCAATGGTACAACATACAATTACCGTTAGACATTACATTAGTAGCAGTTGATGAAACAGAATGGTCACATTAAGAGATACGTAGTAGAAGAACTAAAGTAATGGACATAGCCCTGTGAAACAGTAAGCTCAAATATCAATCGACAGGGAACATAGCGCGAAGAACTGATGGCTGTTGAGGCAGAAAAGTTTTAAATTGGAGACTCTTCGACCAAAGGCGCAGCGTAGAACGTCCACCTACAAGATGGACAGACGACCTTCTTGTAAAGGTCGCAGGATCACACTGGATGCAGACCGCTCACAACCGGTCGCTGTAGAAAACCGTGGGCGAGGCCTATGTTCAGCAGTGGACGTCCTTTGGCTGATAATGATGATGATGATGTTAACGATATGCTGGTATGGCTAGAACAGGGTATAACAGTCCTCCCCCAGGCCCAAGACTACTTTAACTTTAAACCCAACTCACCGCGACTCTGTTCGACCCGAAGAAGGGTTGCTGCATCTGCTGGTAGAAGCCTTGCTGGTACGGCTGTTGTTGCGAGTACGGGTTGAAAGGAAGGCTGGGCGGGTAGAACAGGCCAGGCGCGTTGTAAGGGAACTGGTAAAAGGGGGTCGCGGGGGAGTACGGACGGAATTGAGGGTTCGCGTTCATCATGTAAGGGGGGAGAGACGGCGGGAATGGGCCCTGGAAAAAATGCATATTTGAAAATATAAAGATTAATAAATCTTAAATAATTATTATTGCATCTAACTAACTTCTGAATTCCTAGTTATAAAAATATGTTTAAAATTGCTTAAGCGGAAAGAGTTCAAAGAGTAAATTAAATTTCTAAATAAGAGACACGTCACTGTTAAGTGCTGACGCTATTATTTGAACTGTGGAATTATATGCGCGGGTACTTATAATAAAAAATATTGTAAAATTTTATTACAGTTCATTAGCCAAAATGATACAAGACCATATTTGAGTTAATCCTTTCTTGTACATAGTAAACAACTTTAACAAATAATATCTATAAAAATCTAACATCCCTTTTGAACTTGGCGAAAATCTGTCTGCTCTGCTGTCTGCTCCATGGTTAATCAATAAATCGATAGAAAACACACCTTTATTATAGCGTGTAGTAACTGTACATATATTTCGCAAATTTTTATATCGCCTCTTTAGCTCAGTGGTAGAGCACTGGTCTCGTAAACCAGGGGTCGTGAGTTCAATCCTCACAGGAGGCATTATAAAACATCTATTTTGTTACATTTTTATTTTAAAATATTTTATTAAATCTATATAGTTTTTAAAAACTTTACCGATTTAGATGACTCATTTTTGTTGAAATTTTTATTGAGCTACCTACACTATTTCTGGGTCGCATAGCTTCCAGAATTGCTTAAACTATTAAGGTTGTTTTTATTATTAACTCACCCCTTGTGGTCTGAAATTGAAGGAGACTCCTGGCCCACCTAGAGGTTTCTGTGGAGGTAAGGGCTGTTGATCTTGATTTCCATGTTCATTATCTTGATTGTTGTGCACAGCGCCATCTAGTGGCTTTGTAATGGTTTGCGTGTTCGGGTCCATCGAGAACCCGGGCGGTAACTTTCCTAGCAATATTGACGGTATCTGCGGGTTCGGAGGTTCTTCGACAGATGGCGGTGATGAACATTTTGCGTATGCCTCTTTCATTTCCTTACGGATTTGTTTTACTACTTCGGGACCGAAGCAACTTTCGTAAATCTGTGGATTTGGTAAAACAATTTATTTATTAGCCAATAATAAAGCTGGCTGGTTCCTAGCTCAATGGATTAGCATAGCTATCCAACGCGGCACGCAGCCAGCATCATAGCCTTTCCTTGCCGCAAGGAAATGGTTTCGTTTTTCAATAGGTAGATTTTAAGGTATATTTTTTTTACAACTAAATATTGAAAAAGTTAACATGATAAATAATTTTGGGTTCATAAAATATGATAAAAAAACATGGATTTTATGTTCATAAAATGTAAAATTATCACATGAATTGAAATCGTTAATTATTTTATTTTATTATGGTTAGGGAGGCGAGGTAGCTAAATGGCGTAATTCAACGGCGCCGTCGAGACCTATCAAAATCGAAAGATAAAATAATTTCGAAAAGAAAAGCTCGTATGGTAAAAACCATTTTAGCGGTGGGTTTGGCGTGTACGGTTTTTCAAAAATGTAAAAAAAAACAGTTACTTGGGCATTCTCGAGTGCGTCAGATATTCATACTACGTATGCCCCAAGTGCCTCTGATAACAACGGTATACTAATCTGCCGGTTTGCGTGGTGGGGGTAGGCATATAAAGTAGTCAAAAATGCAAAAAAAATAAAAATACTCGAGCGCGTCAGATTTTCGGAAGGGGTGTTAAGTAGGCCCCAAAGAAGCTCCCTTTAAAAAAACTGACGATTTTGGCGTGACCATAAGTTACGATGAATTTTTGAAAATGCAAAAAAAAATAGTTTTTTTGAAATACTCGAGCGCGTCAGATTTTCATAGGGGAGGTTCATCTCGGTATCCTGAAGGCATGTTTACTAAATCTGACAAAAATGTTGGTGGGTTCTCTTAATCTGACTGGAAAGGTTTTTTGGTTACTTTTTTTTTCCTTTCTTCTTTCTTTTTAATAATTCTTCACTTCGTTTTGCTGACGATACGTCCAGAAAACAATTAGAGGATCAACAGGCTATTGAATAATATACATACATGAAACTGTACATGTTAATAATACTTTTGTATACAGATACGCGTAACCTTTTCCAAGTCAACGAAAATTGTCGAGAAGCTTTAGAAAAAAAAAATTTGAGATAAAAGTAACATAATTTAATCATCGTTATTTCATATCATTTTTTTTAACACCCTCAGTTTTCAAGATATACTCAAAAACCCGGGAGTTTGAGTTTTTATGAAGCTTCAAGTCAAAAAGTTTTAACTTTGGACAAAAATGTAAAGAGACCTTTTTTGTGTAAAATAAAATTACCTTTTTTATTTATTTAAACTTTTTTTTTGTAAAATGTATCGTTCGCGACTTATATGCCGCAACGCGTTTTTCGGAAGACGAAATGGCTCCTTAACACTACTGGTCATGCGGAAAGCGGCAGATTTTGTATTTTTAGTACGTTTTAGATTATATTCTTCAAAATAAAAATAAAAAAAATCGCGCTCGAGAATGCCGGATTAACGTTTTTTTTTTACAAGTTCGCGACCCTATAACTCGGCGGCGTCAAGGACTTATCGTCAGATTAGTTAAATTTAGTCTTAAAACACTAAAATCAACCCCTAATATCTTAATCTGACGCGCTCGAGTATTACAGACTATCGATTTTTTTTTACTAATCTGATCGTCTATCCTAGGCGCGCGTCACTACATATAGAGCTAAATACTTTACAAGGTTGTTCTATTAGGTCCAAGGTATCTCTCATATCTTAAACTGCCACGCTCGAGTATTACCGAAAATTCCCCTATTCGCCTCCCTAACTATTACGTCTTTTGCACTGATGATCATTGTTGAAATTTAACTAGACAAGTTTGTTGATACCAACTCTTAATTTTGCACTACATGTTATAAGCAGTCGTGGCCGAGCGGTTAAGGCGTCTGACTAGAAATCAGATTCCCTCTGGGAGCGTAGGTTCGAATCCTACCGACTGCGAAAATCTTTTATACTTTCTTTATGTACGTTTTAGGTGGAATTAGTTTGTATTACAGCATTTTCTCACTTACCTTCATCATGGCATATTTTTTGATAAACCGGTCATCGCTATTTGCGATGACTTGTGACGCGAAGCACAGGAAAATTATTAATTTCAGCATTTTTATCTGTGAACAATGAACAATTTTTCAGATGACACACTTTATTTGTTCTGTGGATTAAACAGTGCGTGTTCTATGTCTGAGATTTATAGTGAAATAATCTTATTGATTAACAAAACAAGATTTAAAAAAATCGATCAATTTGAAAATATTAACAATTATAAGTTAAGTAGATATTTACAGTCAAATATGTAAAATCCATCATAGATGCATTGTTTTTTTTTCAAGCTAGTGGAGCATCGAGCAGCTGCCATTTTGTGCAGCCTTTTCCTAATTAAATGTTTCCTATTTTTAACTTTGACAGACCACTTATTTTGCTGTGGTTCTCATGCTTTTGTCTACTAAAGCCACAAGCACGCGAGCCGGCGGCTAATAAGTACATGCGCAGGCGCAGTTCATTAACACTGCCGGTACCGTTAATTGAGACTCTCATCGCCAGGCCGGGGTTCCCAAACTTTAGTACAGCCCCCCCTTATAACTGCTTTGCTTTAGAACTTCACAACAGAACTTTTCTTAGGTCCGATAGCTCTAATGCTCATGAAAATGAGACTGACCTGAAGTTTATCTTAGCATCACCTAAATCTAAATTATCATAAAAATTGCACATAGATCTTCTTAAAGGTTACGCGGGGCGAGTCGAATAGGTAAAAAATAATTACACTTATTAAATTTGGAAGTTCGAATGACTAAGACTACTAATTATTTAGCATCGTATTCCCCTCTACGATATCAGACCCTCACATTTCTTTGCCTGCGATTGCTATAGTTGAGAACCACTGACTTCGCTAAACTTTAATTATGTTCTGTGTAATGACGTTGCCGAGTTTATTACAGGTTATTATTACGTTACGGCTTATACAGACATTATGCTCACCTTAAATAGAAAAAGATGTTACTTTATGAATCATTTCTTTTCATATGAAGCGCTTAGTCGCGTTGGTACTTAATCGTTCTTAATTCACCTCTTTAAAGGCAAGAGGAACTTTTTATGCACTTATCATATTGCAAACAGAAGATTGCGGTGATAAAAACTGTAAACTCGTATTTTAATCAAAAACACTAGCAATCATAGTTCTTTAAGTTGATATCTACACCTCTATTTATAAGGTGTTCGTAAATAAAGACAAACATCAAGGGATTTCTATTTCAGCACAAACTTATTTGTGGAATCAAAATTGTTTTTGTGCTGTACATAAAAATAAAATCTATAAAATACAGTTGCGGAACAACATGTAATAAACGTTGAACTCATTACGAAAGTAATTTCATTCGAGCATTATTAAAACCTCCCCGAAATGTTCGAAACATTGTTTATATAAATTTATATGAACACACATTTTACTCCCCGAATGGCTAGTGCGTTTAATATCCTGCATTGCCAATTGAAAAGTCGTCAATTTATGACATTGTAAACACCAATTAATGTTCTAGTACCTCGGAACGGGATAAATTAATAAGTACTGACTAATCGCTTCCCGGCCATAAACCAAAGAGAACCGGTACCGCGCAGCGGAGCGGTTGTATAACATAAGATAAATTTACATTTCAATTTCAAGAATTTTGTTTATGTTTACACGTTTAGTAGTGCTTTAATTCTCTTATAATTACTGGCTTGCACCGACCATAATGCATGACGATAGTCAACAAGTGGCAAACGATTAGCGAAACTTTTTTGGGTCACATGATAGCAATAGTACATTCAATTATATCACGTTATTATATTTATTCTTACTTTTATGTAATGACAATTTAAGCGACATACCCAAGCCACTAGTGAAATGATAATTTAACGTTATTGACAAATACGATGTAAAGAGAAGAAATTTATTTAAGGGTTTCTGGGGGGACAGCGCGTACGCAGTCCCCACTACCAAAAATTACGCATCCGAGTTATCCACATTAGGGATAATCGCAGGGGTCAACCCCACCGCAGTGCAATGGAGAGGCCTCGCCCTGGGGGAACCGCCTTCCTGATCACGGTGTCCCCTATGCCAGGTAAGTATGACTTGGTAGAGTTGAGCCGGGGTAGTCATGATCCGGAAAATCTCAGTGCTAGCGCGAGTCAACTGTGTACAGCGCCATCTAGTACCACTTGTCGAGTTAACTAACCAGATAAAAGCACGTACTTTGCCTAACAATATGCCGTTAGCCGTTACCTACCGTTTGCAACGAAACCAGAACCTCCTTCAACATTCATTGAGAACGGAAAGGTCGGCTGGTCGAATATTGTAAACAATCTTTTAAAAAAATGAAATAAAAAATCCGTATTTTTTTCTTGTTTTTAAGTAAGCTAGTAAGCAATGGATTTTCTTATCATTTGTCTAATCTAGTGATCTATTCCAGCAGTGCTATTAAGTTTTTTATTAACAATCTTCAAACCAATGTCTAGTGCCACCATTTATCTGAAGAATAAAAGAATGGCGCCAGGATCGAAAAAAGTTGCCCTTTTTACAAAAATATACACTTTTGGCTTTTTATTACTCATCGTTGTACACTGAGGTAGAATTAACTTCGAATAGTATTCACTACCACTTATATGTAAGGGAAATAAACTATAGTTTATAAAAACTAAAAAAAAACACGCTTTTGGGGTCGCACTAAAAAACACGGGTGCTTGATATATTAAATGTTGCACCCCACGCTTTTTACTCTGAATTGAATTATTCTCTAACCCTTTGTAATTAAAAAATATTTTCAACTTTTTAGTTCGGTTAGCTATAAAAGCGTGTTTTTTTTTGTATTTTTAAACTATAATTTATTTTTCATTTTTTAGTTCGATGTTTCAACTAATTATTTGCGGACATGCGACATGCGATAGCTCTATCTGTACTCCCTTACAGATGATCCACGAAAGAATTTAATAATTCTGGCGGTCCTTATAAGGATATTGAGAAACTGTTATTAAATTATTGCATTGTCATTGGTCCTTGATACGTGTGCAAAGTTTCAAATTCATCTAACTTCTGGAAATCGGTCAAATTTATGCTCAAAGATTCCATTACATACATACATACATACATAGATAGATACAACCCAAGCTAATATAAAAGCGTGGTAAAAACGAGTAGCATTTACCGTGAAAAAATTAAAAATCTTATAAATTATGTTTAAATGCTGTCTTCGTAAAACAAGAGTCAATCCTACATTTATGTAAATAAGCTTATAAATAATACATTTATGTAAGTACTCTGGGACACTTGTTTTCAAGTATGCACCAAACATGCTCGTAATAGCGATGCACGATGCAATCAAACATTTGCCTAACATAAAATTGGGCGCATACGAAAATAATTGATTCTCAACGTGGGCACCAGACAAATTAGTTTGAGAACCGGTGAAAATTATGTGACGCAGGCAGTTTTCACAAATATTATCCATTGTCGACCCGTGTTGAGAGCCTCACTAGGTAGGTAGGTACCTCACTTTTAATCATCGACAAATGACATTTTGTTATCACTTTGAGGTGAATAGTTTACTGGGTCGGTACCAGAATTAAAGCTCCCTTGGTTGAAACCAGCCAGTATTTTCCAATTAGCCCTCAGGCCCTTGATGTGAATGTAATAGCCTGTACTTGAAGATGTCACTGGATCGTGCGGTGGTCAAGAGGTCATTGATCTACGCGGCCTTGCTGTAGATAATAGGGATGGCACCTTGGCACCCACTTTTTATTGAAATGTTTAAAAAATGATTTTACTTTGCAATAAATTATTAGTTATTCTTCATACGTATGTGCATAGTTTCTTCTAAACTTTTTTGTTTTTGTGTTTCTTGATTATTGGCTAAATTAATTATACATTTTATTGTTTTCTGGAATGATGTTATAGAAACAAAAACTAAATAGACAGAAATAAATATTGCTATTGTAATATTACTATTGTAAACAAAGGTGTCGTAGACTGTACCTACTCTTGTCTTGGATAATTTAAAAATCAAATTAAGTAACAAGGCTTTTTGACTTTTTAAAGCAAATAGATACTCTAGAGGTGAATGTATTAGAATAATCTGGTGATTCACACATCCGGTACTTTGTTTAAACACAGTTAAGATAATACGGCTGCAAATAATAACTTTTTCTATTCTTGTTCCCACCATTACCAAAGCATGATACCTACTTTAAAGCGTTAACGAACATAGATGAAATAAATAATTACTTAAACTGAAGACTTATTGATATCGTAGCATTATTTAAGAAAAATCGGTGTTTATTAAAATTTCTCCACAGGTTCGTATGTTATTCCAGAGGAGATGGGTCAGTAGTGTCTCTTTTTAAGACGTTGTAAGATTGGACCAGGCAGCAGAATGACATAATGAAATCGAAATAAATAGTTTTGTTATGCAGCAAACACCCCTTGTATTTATATTGTTTACGAAAACAATTAAAATAATCAAATAATAATGTATTTTACATGTATGACTGTATGCACTGTGTGTGCTTGTTTTTTACAATCTTTCTTGTGCGTAGAATTTTAAGCACAGCGGGAGCAGACAAATCATAAAATGTTGTTTTGAAATCACTGAAATATCTCATGTACACTGATTAAATCTTAACATTTTCTTGTCAAACACATAGTAAATAATCAGTAACAATCAGCCCTACAGCGGTATGCGCGGGCGCAGCCTCTGGCTACTTGCGTAATGAGCACGCCATTACCGAACGACATACAGTGATTTTACAAAATTTCGAACTCGGTGCAGTGAAAATTGATAATGGTGATTATACGCGTTTATTCTTAGGGTTTATATTTTCTTTCCTGCAGTTGAAGTTTTCCATGGCCGAGGGTGAAAGTTGTGATTATTATATTGATTCGCACACAAGAGTATCTTTAACTTATATCATTTTCATACATGCATGCCTTAGTAAAGGTATCGTAACAATAACAAACTAAAATAATGTTTACAATAACTTCTTAATAGTTCACGTAAGTAAGTGTCATTATTACCATAGACACGACGATTACCTATTTCTTAGTTCTAGCATACAATCAAACGAGCTCAATAATTTATGTAACTTTATCGCACATTGTATGTGCCAGTTACAAGAAAAATTCAAAGCAATATTCAAAAAGATATAGATGAACGGATGGAGTGTCTTCCTTTGTTTTATATTTCATATTTTCTTCAAGAGTACCTAATCAAATGGTAAGAGGCAGTCATGTATTTCAAAAAAAGCCATTGTCCTTTAAAGGATTCCCATTTGTAATTGCTTGGACTCGCAATTTCAATCTTTTCATTTTATTATTACACGGTGTTATGAATATGGATGCTTGATTATTATTATTGATGCTTTTTACTTTGAATAAACTTTTACATTGAGAACACTTATTTCGTCTCCTGAAACCGCATATTTGTGGCGCGTCAAGAGATTTAAACATAATTTGAACTGAAAGAATTCGTAAAAAAATTTACACATATTCATACAACTGATTGATAATACATCTGTCATATCCGGTAAGAGTTAAGAAGTGTTATGATAATATTAGGTATTGTCGTGTTACAATAAAAAATATAGGCGTCTATATTCCCACATAGATATGTGGGACCACCACCTTTTCCACAGAAGGCAGTCTGTAGCTAATTCCATCTCATAAAAACTGAAGAATACATCCAATGAGAACTTCCAAAGCGGAAACAAATAAGGTTCAACTGACATTACAATAGTTTTTTTTTACAAATCCGTACTAATTACTATTGCATCAAGTAGGTACCACTGCGAAGCTTTTCTGCCGCTAATCAAGAAAACAGAAAAATACAATAATTACCGCTCAATTCTTCTCGTCGTTTTTTAAGACAAAAAGTCACGGTCTGTACACAAACTGAGGCTGAATTGTCTTTCGATGTGTAATCAAGCATGATTCCCTGCAACTAGGTGGTATAATTGATAAATGATGAGGACTCGGGAGGCTGGGACCTCGTTATGTTCAAATTATGTGGTAGAATAGCTCGTTAATTGCGCGTATGATGGAATGCTTGTTTTTACAACAAAGTGATTGTCAACTATCACGTCGTCGATAAATGATTGGATTTTTTAAAAATAGGCTTAAATTCCATTCTTGTTGGCTAGTCCAGTTATAAAAACAATATTTTCATAACTTTTAGGTAAAATCAGTAAATCTTAACCAAAACTATAGAAACTCGGCCCACTGTGCGTCTGCATGCGTCTTTACAAAATGTTCTGATAAAATATATAAATATTCGTATGAATACAGACAAAAAATATTTTTTCAAAAATAATTAGGGGTATACGAGGAATTCAATGGCAGATTAGAGATTTTGAGGTTACGTTTTGTGATTGCAGAGTTATTGCACCTCACCTGCATTCATTTTGATACATTTAGAAGGTAATTGTTATATTTTACTAAAGTAATTTAATACTTACTCACTTAGTTTTCCTTAAAATACCAGTGCAATTATAATTCAACCAAGATTTTTGAAATATAAACTACAAGGACGCAATCTGAGCCCGGCTTTGGTCAATATCCTTTATAAACTATTTGATTTAAAAAGATACCAGTATAAAACGATGAATTACCCATGTAAGTTGTGAGTTTTGTGTTTGTCATGGTTATCATTTTAAAATTAATCATTTCGTTACAAAGTAGTGTCACGATTGTTTACAATATTCGAACTTGCAAAAAAACGAACTGCAGAAGTATTTTTTAAAGTGATGTAACGAGATTTTTGAGCAGACTTTTTAGAAGAAACAAAAGGTTATTAGATAGAGCCCTCGTGTTTATAGTATTGTATGTAGCAATTTTTTGTTTAAAAAAACATTAACATGTATATGTTTTTTTTATTAATACAAGAGGACAACCCTAGCTCACATCCGAGATTACAGCAAGCTAGCCGCACTCTATATTTAGTATTCAATATACTTTTTACTCGAGTTGACATAATGTGCGATGCACTTCACTCACGAGTCACGCGCAGCAGACGGTAATAGCGGCGTGTGATGTCCCCTAATGATGTAATGTCCTTTTCTAGGTAATTAAATGAGAAATAGGTGCTTTCTTTCTATGTAAAAAAATAAAGTCTCAAAACACGTAAAGAAAATGTATAGTCTGAAGGACAGAGACTTTGAGTATTGAGCTGTGATTAAGCTGAGCAATCTCCGTTTGTGTAAGGAAAAGGTATTAATATTCAACCACACAGCTGGTTTAAGTATAATACGCTGTGAATAGCATAGTTCTTAAGTTAAGTCTTCCTCTAAGTTACTAATAAATAAAACAAAAATAGATGTAAAAAATTAAGCAACAAATTTGCTAATTTCGTAATTCAAACCGCCTACATACATCAACAACTTTGCGATCACTAGCATAAGTTGTTTTAATATTTTTATTAACTGTATCAAGACAACATATTTTTTGTGAGCATTTTTCTTACAATATAAAAACTCTGTAATAATATTAATATAACAATCTCTCGTTCCGTGAAAGATGGGCAGGCCTAAGGTGTGGCATGGGATGCTACTTGTGTCGACACCTTAGCGCCTTCCCATCTTCCACAGACTAGCAACAGGGCAGGCACGGCCACCGCTTCGGCAGAATGCCTCAAACGGCTCAAATATAAAAGTCTCAGCGAAGCTTACCTATTTTAGCCGTTTGCGGTAGAAATGCTAGGACCGTTAGGACCTAGTGCTCACTAACTATTTCGTGAGTTGTCCCAAACGGCTCGTTGAGACTTCTCACGAAACAAAGGCTGGCCTCTACCTCGGCCAGAGAATCAGTCATCATCCATCCAGCGAGGTATTGTGGCCAGCCTTTTGGGCACTTTCCCACAGGGCAACGAGCTTTTTGATGTATATATGTAAGTAGTTTAGTTTTATTTCGTGTTATTGTTATTTTTAATTTGATATTTTTTGTAAATATTTTTATAAAACAATAAAATGTAATGATTGATGATAATGATTATTATTTACCGTACCAAAAAGAATTTAATTATTCAAAGCAATCGCAAACTCTTTTTGATGTGTGTACATATAGTACTTTTTGGAGTTGCAATTGAAAAACAAAGGTACCTAAGGTAAAGGACATAGCCTTGAGAATCAGGAAGCTCAAGTGGCAATGAGCAGGGCACATAACGCGAAGAACTGATGGCCGTCGGGGCAGAAAAGTTCTAGATGGAGACCCTTCGACCATAACAGACGCAGCGTAGGGCGTCCACCGGCAAGATGGACAGACGACCTTGTAAAGATCGCAGGATCAAACTGGATGCAGACTGCTAGTGATCTGTCGCTGTGGAAAGCTGTGGCGAGGCCTATGTTCAGCAGTGGATATCCTTTGGCTGAAAATGATGATGAATGATGATGATTTGAAAAAAAATGTGTGGGCTGACAACGTTAAACAAGCAAAACAACATTCTAACTAATCACTCTCCCCGGTAGTAAGCACTTGACCAAAGCTGTATATTTACATAAAAATAACTAACAATTTATCAACAGTTATCCAAATCGGCTTCGTATCATTGACTCGCAAAAACTCAATCGCGCAACTCTAGTCTTTATTTTAGCCACAGTAAGAACAAAGTACGTAACTCCCAGTAAAAAAACAAATACCTAACGTGAGAAGATGTAGTCAAATTGCAGTAACCGTTAGATCGTTATAACATGACCACTTTATAGTCAGCGCTATTATATAAAGTTGATTTAAAAGATAAGAGATGGGGCTTGTGGGTTTTGTTTTATAGTGGCCACTACCGTTGGAAGATCTCGGAAGTGTTTTCATGGTTATTTTAAATGTTTTGCGTATGAGATATTATGAAATTGGTTGCGGTTAGAAATGGCACTTGAACTCTGAGAAACAGAGTTTTTCATGAGACGTGTAGAATTATAATTAGCTGAGATATCTGGCTTACAGCGGAATGGAGAATTTCCTGTTTCTGTCATGTTAAAAAATGCCCCAACTGCAAACGCTTTAAGTTATTAACACCATAAAGTTAAGATTGAGTTTTTGTATGATGATATCAACATAAAAAGACTTGCTTAAAACAGCATAATAATCATACTAACAAAAGTTGATAGTCCTCTCAAGTTATCGCAATGAAATAGCACTGCAATACGCGAATAAGTAGGGATTAGTAAAGTTTTAAAATACAGCATTTAAAAGCAAACAAAGATGCTGATCATTAGTATATTTCAGGGTTCCGTAGCCAAATGGAAAAATCCTTAATCCTTCTCCGCCAAAAACGGACAAAGTTATATTTGCGGATGTAGAAAATATGCTATATCTCAAAAACTACTTGTTAGATTTCGTTGAAGCCAATTTTCGTTGTTTTTATTAAAATCTTCAATGTATTATTTTTTTTAATTTTTACTAGATGTTAATAGCTAGTGAAAATGTTGAAAATAATAACATAGTTTATAATTAATAATATAGTTTTTAATAAAAACTTTTAACGAAAATTGGTTTCAACGAATTCTAACAAGTAGGTATACAGAAATCAACTAACAGTACGAGCACAGATTCATAATTTGAAAATCATCTTTCAAGGAAAACGTCACAATCTTTTCGCGACACATTTGTTTGCTTCTCATAGCTTCTTAAGTAGTACTAACAACTCACTGGTATTGACAGCACTCTTCATAATACCAGGACCACATTCCATGTAATGATTTGAATTCTGTACAGCAAGTCTTAAGTGACACTGCTGAGTGAAGGATAAAGAAATAATGAGACAGCGATCGCTGATGATGATGGAAATAGCTTGTTTGTTAACTGTCAATGTCAAGAACATAAGATGGGACCTGAAGGGAGAGACTTGCTGGTGAGGCAAAGTTAAAGATAAGATCTTTTAATAGTTTAAACTGTCATCTTATTTAACAAGTAATGAGACAGTAAAATATACAGGGTTTGGCCTGAATTAGGAGAAAAATAATAATAATATGGGTCCTGTTAGTAAGAAGTAATCAATTCTAAATGGTTTTAATTTTTAAATAATGTAAAAAACAGTTATTGTTATTTTCAGACAAAAAAATTGACCAGCAATGTATTGCAAACAAATTTTAATGTGTCGACATATTATAGAACTTGACGTTGTCTCTTACTACAACGAGTTAGAGATTTTGATATACATTGATTAGGGATCGTAACTTTGGATTACTATATTTCTGAGTTGAAGCATTTTAGAGCACTTTAACCAGGTCAAGGTACGCATACTCTGAAGAATCAATAATTAAACAAATTACTTCTACTACAGGCCATACGGTAGATATATATTAAACATCACAGCCCACAGTGTTAAAAACATTCTAAACCATATGTTTAGAATGTTTTTAACACTCACAGTGTCATAAAAAGTCATAAAGTCATAAAAGTAATTTATTTATGCACATAGGCCCATTAAGGACACTTTAACACGTCCCAATATAAACCGTACCACAGCTTCGGGACAATTTTGGGCTAGTGCTGAGAAGAAGCTGCGCAAGAAACTCAGTCACTATTGTCAATGCCTCTTTTCAAAAGGTTTACAATGTTTGTAGTATTCATGCAAGTCCATACATTATTATCTTTTAAATAATCATCTACTTTATAATACCCTTTCGTCATTAGGGTTTCTTTAATAACAGTTTTAAATTTATTGATCGGTATGTTTACATGTATTTGTCGACTACAAATCTAACTTTGTGTTCTGGTAGTTTATTGAAAAATGTTATAAATTTCCCTATGAAAGAATTACCAACCTTTCGAAGCCTAAATTGTGGAATTGCAAGCTTATTCTTGTTTCTAGTATTATAATTGTGTATATCACTTTTTTTAGTAAATGAATGTAAATTTTTGCGTACATACATTAAATTTTCATAAATATACTGAGAGGCTATAATCTAATTTCTTTAAACACCTCTCGTAGGAAATCTTGGGGTTTTAGATTATAAATAGCTCGCACGGCTCTTTTTGTAATACAAAAATTGATTCTGTGTCAGCTGCCGAGCCCCACAGTGAAATGCCGTAGGACATCAAGCTATGGAAATAACTAAAATAAACTAACCTAGCTGTTTCGATATCAGTCTAACGTCTAGTCTTTCTTACAGCAAAAGCAGCTGAGCTTAGTTTTCCTGACAAGGCCTTTATTTGAGGACCCCATTGTAGTTTGGAGTCAACAGTGATTCCCAAGAATGTTGTGGAGTCGATCAAGCGATTTGTCTTTTATCTTAACCTGAGTTGATGCCTGTCGGACTTTAGGCTTCGTAAACTTTACACATTTAGTTTTATTTCTACATATTTTTTTGTATTCGTAAAGATGAAATAAGAAACCAAAAATTTATACCACACCAAAAATAAGATTAACGTATCTATAAGAGAACACAAATTTCGTAAGGCTGGAAAAACTCAATAGATAGAGCGTTGGCCTGGTTAGCCAAGAACATGCTGGTTCAAGTCCCGCCCGTGCGCAAATTTTTGGTTTCTTATTTCATCTTTATGATCACAGCTATAACAGAGTAGGTATACATAGTTGTAGCAATTTAAATCATGATTTACCAGTCAACAAGTTTTATATTTACTCTCCTCATTTAATGTCCGTCCTTTAAATTTTGATAAAAAAAAACCTTGTTTTTTTAACTCAAGATAAATTAAACCATAAAACTTTTAATGTCAAACACCCTGTAAAAGCCAATATAAAGCGAGCAAGTACGCGATACAATAAAGTAATCCTGTTTTTACTTTTATGACAATAATGTAGCGACGCCTTTAAAGTACACAGGCTATTCACCCTATATAAGCACTTGATGTGTAACCCGCTGTTTTTGCTCAGCGATTGAGGTAACGGCTCGTCGTCAGCTTATTTAGCATTCAGCTAATTAGTTTTGTGCAAAAAAGGCATAATTGCTATCTAGCGCTTCCGGTGAACACCCATCTCGCCCACGACACATAGATGAAGAATTTTATAGTTCGTTGCGCAAGGAGTTAGGGTGTGCTTATTTATTTATTTAAAGACTTTATTGCACCAATCAAATACAGGTCGAATTAGTGCTGAAAGCATTCTCCGCTCTAAACTTTAGGTCATAAAGAGAGATGGGGTGTAGCGAAAAAAATAAACAGAGAAAAGCAATATCAAAAAACAACGTACCTATTACGAATAAGTAATGCGTATATGTGTCTGACAGAGTTTTACTCCTTGCGGTAACTTTTTTGGTCAACAATTTGGTACTTCTCTGGATTTCGTGCTATTTGTTATGAACATGTAACAGTCGCCAGCACATAAGGTTACTCACTTTTGTTGCAAAGTAACCGTTATTTCAACGTCATAAGACACAGAATCAGAATCATTTATTTGCCTTAATTATATTTTAATTCTGTGTACCCCACACAGGAAATATATTTTATGTTCAGCCTATTTAGCCACTAACAAATAGCATGCAAATTTGTTAACAATTACACAGGAGTTATTAATTTTCGTTTACATTTGAATAAATTACATTTTTACTATATTACTTATATTAAATTGTGTTTCATTCTTTTGCTTTTGGTCAAAAAATTCTTTCAAATTATAAAAACATTTAATTACAAGCTATTTCTGTAGCGTTAACTTAAACCTTCTTTAATCTAACGTTTTGAGTTGTTTAGGTACATTATTAAAAAAAATACAAACATAGTTAAGCAGCTCTTATTATTATATTACACTAGCGGTCCCCCGCGACTTCGTCCGCGCGTTTTGAGTTTGCTCCCTCCCCTCCCGTCGCAGCGTCATGTTTTATATCCTAAAGCCTTTCTCGATAAATAAGCTATCCAACACAGAAATATTTTTTCAAATCGGTCCAGCAACAAACTCTTCAGCTTTATAATATATTAGCGCAAGCGCACGTTGTACTTAAGCTGCGAACATTATTTTGGTGCGGAGTTATGTTAAAACTGTAATAGCTCCTAAGATATTTATTGAAATCAAATGATATAAAGGGCAACTTGGTTCTAAATGAAATGCTCGTGATGATGAATGTATTTATTTTGATAAGAATAAATACCTGTGTGTATAATACACCTCTAAAAATGATGCATTATTTTTTTACAAATTTATTAACATAAAAAAGGTTGTAGTAAGTCAACAATTAGAGATAGACATATGCTGTCGCGGACTTTATTAAAGAACTCGTAATGCTGAACAATCCTGTCATACATGATTTTTGTGTAACTTAAGCGGTTTCCGCAGCGTATACAGCGGAAGCTCTCAAAAGGAATATCTTTCTCCCGTTTTCGCAACATTTTTCATTTCTGCTGTGGTTTTATGAGTCGTATCTTTATGTTATATAGCCTAAAGCCTTCCTCGATAAATGGACTATCCAACGTAAAAATATTTTTTCAAATCGGGCTAGTAGTTTTTGAGATTAGCGCGTTCAAACAAACAAACAAACAAACAAACAAACAAACTCTTCAGCTTTATAATATTAGTATAGATTGACGTGCTTTTGTCCGTACGTACGGTACGTACATACATTAAATGAAAAAAAGCAGTAGGGCTGCAAACCCTACTGCCTTTGAAATGGGAATGACTTAAACCATTTACAATTCGCATAAATAAGTAAGAAGGACTAAAATATTGCTTAGGCTTTTTACACAGGTATGACTTATATTATGTTATATATCACTATGCCCACGCAATGTCAACGAACTTGTAAGTGAAAAAAGTTGTTACGTGTAAGTTTAATGTTAAGTTGTTGACAGGTGCCGTCATGTTTATTCTAGTAATCTGAGTCACTGTGAAGCAGAGAGACGCATTTATTTCTTTTTTACTTCATTTACTTCTCCTACTGCATAAGTATTACTTTTAAAATAAAAGAAAAGCAAAAATACATGAGGATTCTAATAAAATTTCTTACACGCCTTTCGTAGAGTCATACTTGTAAATATTAACAACAATACTTATTCAAAGGTGCTAAGCGTATAAATTTTGTTGATAAGTTTATTTCGAAATGCAACTAAGTTTAAAATTACATAAAAAATTTAATCATTTATCCAGGCGCAGATCCAGCTCTCAAAAAAGGTTGTGGGCATGCAATTTTCTTCAATGACGGGGGTAAAAAGCCCCCCGATTAAAAAAAAATACGAAGGGCCGAGAGTTGTAATACCGACTAGATAAGTTATGCACGAGCGAAGCGAGGGCGCAAAAATCTAGTTCATGACGCTTATCAACGAAATGAAAACTTTTTTACGGATTAACTGACCCCATGCTGGTGGAATTTTCCAACCATCTTCTCTGTTGAAAGTTGGATGTTTTCTTAGTTGGAAAATTCCACTAGCATGGGATCCAGTGCTAACGAGGACCGAAGCTAGACCACTTACTGCAAGATCACAAGACACAGTTAGCTCTTACTGCGTGGATAGGAACGTTAATAAGTATTATTGAGTGATGGTAGTGTATTTTTTAAAATCTCTGTAAATGACAAATAACATATTAGTCTACCCATAACCATGAACGCTGTAAAGTGTTCGAAACGACGGAATAAAATTTAATAAAATCGCGAAAAGATAAGCCGTAAAAAAGTGCTTCATTTCGATGAGTAATATTCACGTACTCTTCAGAAACAAAAACGCTTATCAAATCAAAAAAATATACAAATAAAAGGACAAGCAAAAAGAGCGTTTATCAATTCGGTTTTAAACGCTTATTAAATGTTTGTATGTTAGAAAAAAATACTTGATAAGTAATAAATGTGGAAATCGAGACGTTATCCAGTTTTTTTTAATTTTCTTATTAATCTTATTATCTTTAACGCATCTGTGTGCGCATTTTCTTCAAAAAAGTCTCATTTGAAATATGAAAAGATTAACTAACAAAACACTGCTTGCCACTTGGACGAATTAACGACTCTTGCAAGTAAGCAAGCGAAATTTTTCTAGGAATAATGAGCACATACAAAGCTCTGCCGAACAAGACCAAGAGCAAATATTTACTCAAGCAATAAGGTATGGATTTTAATTTTATTTGCCCATAAACTTTTATTACAGACCAAAGGGTATTCCAAGAAACACCTCTAGTAAGGTTCTCACAACGAGTTTTAGATAAATTGCTTACCATATTGCCTTCAGGGCTTAATCATTGGACCATAGTATTATTATCAAATATAACTTTAATGACTTCAACTGACCTAAGGGTAAACCTTGGATTATTGTTATTACAAAAGGTTTCTAAACCTACAGAAAAAATATTAAGAGCTGTCGTTATATTCGTCAGGTGAAAGGTAGTAGTATGAATAATGATATTTCTTGATAAACTCTATTTTTTTTTACTTGTCACACTTTCAACGAGATTTTACGTGTGTTGTAAACCCTGTTATTGTTATTTAAAAAAAAAAAGGATTTTGTATTACTTTGGAGTAAAATGTAGTCAAATAATTGTAGTGAAAGGGTATAATAAAACACACCTTAATAACTTTTAACTGGACCAATATATTTTAATTAAGCCAATTATCCATTAAAGAGCAAATCGGGTCAAGTAACGATATTCGCGACTATACAAGTGTAATTTAAGGTAGTTATAAAACGGTAACCAATGGTCAAAGGTAACAGTACTGGTTAATAGCGAGCCTGTATCTATCTATACTTATATTTTAAAGCCGAAGAGTCTGTTTGTTTGAACGCGCTAATCTCAGAACCTACAGGACCGAGTCGAAAAATATTTTTGTGTTGGATAGCTTATTTAGCTAATGCAATGTGATGATCATTTGGGATATGCTACAGATTTACCTTATATTTGACAATTATTTGTTTGACGACGCGTTTGGTGTATTGGTGAGTTGATGATGAGCACGAATATTTGTACCTGAATCATGTATGCTTAATATGTATTTAAATATTTGTGGGAGACGCCACTTGCATAATCGACGGCTGGATCGAAAAAAATCCTGACCCATATTTATATTTATATTGAAATCTAGCGATTTTACGTGTATAACATAAAGTTTTAAGAGAATTATTGTAGCTAATTGTTATTCAAGAAAGTGTTGAGATGTTAGGTATCGTACATTAAAATTGAATCAAAATTAAATATTGTTTTAATTGCCATTTATAAATTAAGTACAAAAACTTAAATATTCCAAACAGTTATCACTATCGATATGGTAGATAATGAAAAGAAAAACGTATTTCTAATGATCTCTAGTTTTATTCCTTCCCTTGGAGGAATCGAATATCGGTAATATAGAAATTACCGGTAACACTGGGTCGCTACTGAAAATTTGAACTTGGAGCTGTTTTATAGTGTAGGATGAAGTACATATATTTTTTAAAATGTAGCAATTAAAAATAAATAATTGTAACACTATCTATCTAGCTTTGACAAACTGATTGTAATTACATATTCAAAATATATATATAAAACAATAATCGTTGATTGACCTAAAATCACATCGATATTGCAAAGGTTTTCTTTATTTGGATGATTTATTTTGTATTATTATATGCAATAGCTTGAAGAAAGTACCAAGCTACTATTATAACTAAAAAACTGCCGACTCATGGTTTAAAATTACCTTACGGTAATTCAGAAATACACTTTTTCACTAGCGGTCCCAGCGAGCTTCGTTCCGCCCCGGCCCCGTTTAATGTTTCTTGTAACTTTTTTGAAAATCTTAGTTATCCTATGTTCATCAAAGATAATGCGTGATTCTAATAGTGAAAGATTTTTAGAAATCGGTTCAGTGGTTTCGGATCCTATTCGATGCAAGCAAACAAATCTTTCCCTATAATAATATTAAGTATAGAAGTAAAGATAGTTATTCATACCACATGTAGTATAATTTAATGATATGATACGATGCTCTAAGTACTGTCCTGCAAGACTTCTGTTAATCTGAAGGGTCAGTTTAGAAGCTATATTATAAAGCTGAAGAGTTTTTTTGTTTGCGCGTTTGTAGGTCTAATTACCGTAAAATAGTTTTATAATAAGAGCCGCAAGCAAATACAATGCATCTTTTAGTCATATGGATATTTTTCATAAGCGATTGACAAGTTTTCTTCGTCTTTTAAGATCTGCATAAATACAAGCAAATCACGTTATAGGTATATGATAACATTGTACTTGGTTAGGTTTACGTAAACCCTCTTTTTTAGGGTTCCGTAGCCGAATGGCAAAAAACGGAACCCTTATAGTTTCGTCAAGTCTGTCTGTCTGTCTGTCTGTCTGTCCGTTCGTATGTCACAGCCATTTTATTCTGTAACTATAAGCATCACATTGTTGAAATTTGGTAGGAGTATGTATCTTGTTAACCGCTTTACGATTCTCATTCAAAAAATAAAAAATATGACATTTAAGGGCACCCATACATGAAACTAAAACCAAAAAAAATTTTTTTAGTCAAACCCATACGTGTGGGGTGTCAATGAATAGGTCTTTTAATATGACACCGAGGTTTCTAGAACTATTTTCTTTTAAAGTCTAACGTTTCATAGCTAGACGCTTCCAAAGTGGTAAAATGGGCGTCCCCCCCATCTAACTTCTAAACTAAGCGAGTGTAAATTTTGAAAAAAATATGTAATGTAGATCTTTACAAATACTTTCAACGAAAATTGGTTCGGATAGAATCGAACGAGAAGTTTTTGAGATATAGCACATTTTCAACAACCGCAAACATAACTTTGTACTCCATACAAACACTATGAAAAACAGAGTAGTAATATTTGCTATCAAAAAAAGTTGTGGAATTTACTAAGTGGAAGTAAGTGGATTCCCAAATTCAGTTAAAGTTGGCACGGAACCCTCAGTGCGCGAGTCCGAATCGCACTTGGCCGGTATTTTTGTAAAAGTTTTCATGTATGGGAAATAAAAAACTGTTCGCATTATGTCTTCTTGACACTTATTGTAAAAGTTAGCATTGGAAACTTTTAAATGCTAATGTATAAGCTAATTAATTATCTATTTAGATGTACTATAAACAACTGTTTGTTTCCTTAATAATGATAAATAAATAAATAAATAATCTTAGGAGCTACTGGACCGATTTGAAAAAACGCTGGACGGGAGGGGAGGGGAGTAAGCGACTCAAAGTCGCGGGGGACTGCTTAGTATTTAATGAAATGCTAAAGCCGATGAATAAAATGAAGGGTCTACTGCAACAATGATGAATGTCCAAAAATGATAAAATTCAAACTACTAACGTCATTCGGTCCCTTGATATATTATGCAGAAAATTATCTCGTTTACAAACTGAGCAATATTGTTACACGGCTTGAACGCTCAACGTCACAGGTTCCTATCCCTAAGCCAGAGTTTTTTTTTACCGTTTATAAACTTTAAGCCCAATTATCTCAGAACTATATACAAAAGACATTCATCATTATTGCAGTTGACCCTTCAAATTTTCTAGCAGTAAAATAACTTTTGCCCTCCAAGTTTATATAGAATCCCAGTCAAGCATCTTGAGAATAACCCGATAAGATTCAATCACGTACAAGAGCCTTAAAGCGGCGAAGTCAAATAAAAAATACTATTATGTACTTGTAAACCCGGATCCCAGTATACTATCATTGAGTAAACCACTTTTTCCAAGTGAATTGTCAATGGTCTCGATCGAAAACAGCCGAGTCAAGCCAAGAGTTAGCAAGAAAAGCGTAGAAGACTAACGTAATAATACTACAAGAAGTAAAAACAATTACCCGGGTGGAACAAGTTAGACGAAAATATTGAAGCTTTAATTAATTTAGTGCCTCAATGTAACTTTGTTTTCAGAACGGGTCTACTTTCTGCAATTTCAAGTTTTAAAAAAAAACATACTTTATTGTTTAGAACTTTGGATACTTGTTGGTTAGTTGACAATGTAAAGTCACCGCGTTTTACGTGAAAATATTAAGTAATAGGAATAACATATTGCGTCAAATGTTTTTTTTTTAACACAGTAAATAAACAATAAAAAACAATGTAACACTATCTATCAAAAAAATTTATGATTGTCGGGTCAATTGACGCACCCAACTGATCAGGAAAATTCTCATAGGCGTCCATGAATCACTTTGGGCATTTCTAGGCTTTATTCGGTCGTTGGTAAAGATAATCAAGATCTGTCGAATTGAAGCGGTAAAGATGAAAGATCGAGGTGATACAATATAGCAGCATTTGTTTTGTAAAAAAGTAGGCTTGATCACGTACCAGTGTTGATTTAGAGGAAGCCTGTAAACGGTTAAATATAATGGGTTACGTATAAAAAGATAGAAAAGTTATTACTGTTAGCTATTATTGTGCAGAACATGGTAATCAAAAATTTAAAGCACCGTTTTACAAACCGACGAGGTTTTTTAATAGAAACAGGTAAGGTATTCTGAAAAAGCGATCGTAAAATAAAGAACAGCACCGTTTCCATGAGCTTACGAGGGTTTTACTCGCTAGCAATGACGTAAAAAAAGTCCATGAAAAATTGCATAGCGCCTCTAGCGCTCACTAACAGAACTAAAATTTTCCATACAAAAAGTTACGTCATCGCTAGCGAGTAAAACCGTCGTCGCTAGCGAGTAAACTCATGGTAACGGTACTGACTCTTACCGAAAATGCGGTTTCTTATGCAGTTCATGACATAATTTATTTTTTATCAACTAGTAACTAAATTCTGTATTTTTGTTTATCGTGTGTAGGTTCTGAGTTTAAAATATTGCCAATGTTTTCAAAGTCACTTTGTACAAATTAACAGTAATAAACTTTCACATAAAAACAAACACAGAACTTCAATTATTCTAATTAATACCCCCTTCTTCTCTACATTCAAGCAGTAAATGCTTGAATGTAAAACAAAAGCTAAGACAGTAGCGACTAACAACGCGATAAATGAACAGGTTGCATAATGGTCGTCGACTCCGCGGACAAGTGAGGGTCTTTCTAGTTACATGATGTTATGAACTGTCCTTTACTATTTGCTGGAGCGTTAAGAAAGAGTTAAGATATTAATTCATTTTCCATTCCCTTTCATTGTGAAGTAATCATCAGTTCTTAAACTTTGAATTTCTTTTTATTTAAACCTAAAGTAGGATAATATGCTGCTGGCATTATTGTAAGAGCAAAAAAATCGAGGCAGGAGTCAAAAGAAATAAGACGCCCGCCCGCTCATTCTGTCTTTGAAAATCACGTAGGTTCAAGTATTTATGCCTTCTTCTTAACTACGCATTTTAATTTCCGGTACTTAGACATGTACCTTTCATGGAGCTTTTATTATTTATATTACAAAAATAAAACCACATAATAATATTATACACATTCGTAATTTATCAGTTAGTTAATTAAACACATTAGTGAATTAAATAGATATTCATAAAATAAAGTTATGTGTATGTGTATGTACTCTCGTATCAATTGGAAAACTTGTTCTAAAAGCCTTGCTTTGTTTCTAATGTCCTTAATTTATTAATCCTTAATAAAAACATTGCCAACATAGTATTTTAATAACGTGTCATAGGTTTAAAAAAATAATTGTACTACGTATGTTCAAAAAAGCTCTAACATCTACTTACCGGACCGGACGCTAACTGTTCCTACTTTTTTATACCGAATGATGATAAATTATAACAAGTACTTGTGATAAGTAGGTGTGATTAAACTTATGTTCAAACGACTTATAAGCTTATAGTTATTAAGCTTTTTTCGTTTTAATCCAATAATATAAGAGTAGCGTGAAATTCAAAACGCTTAAATAATAATTACTAAACGCTGTGTTGTACTTTTTTTTATAAATAAATTTATCTTCATCTTTACTTTTAATGATTGTTCTACAGGTTGCCCCACGGTGACGTCGATTATTTTTTTTGGAAGCCGTACTCCCAGCGCTATCCATATATACCCTATGTATCTGAGCTATCCATTTATACCCTATGTATCTTAGCCGATTTTTCGTAGTTTTCAAGATATTAATTTTTTTCGCAAGTTTTGGGAATTTCAAACAAATAATTCCTTAACTTTTTATGGTGTTATGTCGGTTTTTGTTTATTTCAGTATGATTCTTATTAATTAAATTTACTTCGATTAAAATATGAGCTAGTTAAATTTAAGATATTTTGTAAAAATGCCTCGAAATCTAAAAGAAAACTTGTCTTTCATAAATATTGTATATTTGGATAGTAATCTCCACGGTTGAAAAGGTTGTGCTTAGTCTACTTGTTATTCATTAACTTACACATGTTTTAAATAAATAGAATAAGAAAAAAGCTCCTGAAAGCTCATTATTGGGTACACATTTATGCTGAAACTTAATACGTCTAGTTTTTTAATTTTCAATAAAAGTAATTCACTCTTTTGGCTTTTGATAATGATAAATGATGACGTATTTACGTTCAGAAAGTTAAAAATAGTTTTCACAATACTGCAAAAAATAGTTTTCACATTCAGCAGTCCTTCAGTTATGAAGGACCTTTTCAGTATACGTTTTCAGAACTTTTTCAGCAATTGTCATAAGTTTTACATTGTGAGATAAAAAAATAGTTTTCTATCTAAGACTTTTTACTCAACTTTTCACACACAAGAACCAAATCACTGTAAGCAACAACAATTTGTACTCACGGTCAGCCGGTGCGGGCGTCGGATCGCGTATGATGCGCCGGCGCAGGAGCAATGATCTGGCGCGCGCACTTGACCTTCGGGAGTACACGCGAAACACCCGCCGTACTCGTTTTATACTCACCTTATTACTGAAGAATACGGATGTGGAGGATGGAGAGCTTTTGGCCGAACTTCTTTTTCTTCAACTTAAGAGCTACACACTCGTCGATTGAGTTTAGACCTTCTTCTTCTTTAACTTAAGAGCTGCGCGCTTGTCGGTAGAGTTTAGAACTTTTTCTTTTTTTTCTTAAGAGCTACACACATGTCGGTGAAGTTAAGAACTTCTTCTTTTACTTAAGAGCTACACACTTGTGGTGGAGTTTAGAACTTGTCCTTCTTTAACTTAAGAGCTACACACTTGTCGGTGGAATTAAGAACTTCTACTTCTTTAACAGAAGAGCTGCGTACTTGTCGGTTGAGTTCTGGGCAAATAAAGGGAGGTCTGCTCGGAACTACGGATGGCAAATTCATTTAGAATTTTCGAGACATTATATAAGCCCATTGGCTTAAGGCTTTCCTCAGCGATAGGTTGCAAGCAATCTGCATCCAGCGATCTTTACAAGGTCGTCTGTTCATTTTGTTTGTGGACGCCCAACGCTGTGCTTTTGGTTAATGAGTATCTAATCTAGAACATTTAAGTCGTCGGCCGTCCATCATGCCCTAGCTCATCATCTCATGGCTTCAGTTTTTGTGTTTTAGGTAAGTTATCATACAAAATTAATTTATTTTTCTGTTATCAAAACATTTTCATGTAAATCAACCCGACTGAAGTTAGAAGTCTTGGCCTTAAAATAAAGCCTACCCTCCAAAAAAATAGTGGCAAGATTTCTCCGATGTGCGGAATAATTTATTATCATAACCTATACCACAGAAAATAACACAAAACATACATACCTAGATATCCTTAAGAGTATATAAGTACGGTAACTGCGTGAGATATTGAATGGTTTCTAAATCTTTTGTTAGCATTTCCGAAGCATATTCAGACCCATGAAATAATTACTTAATGATCAGGAAAATAAAGAACCATCAGTCAAATTACGAGTTGGTATTAGCGGTCTTATACCTAGCTGGGACTGATCTCTTCCAGACAACCACTTGTTAGAGGTTATAAGAAGAAGTTTACTCGTTCGCTGTACATCCTTCCATTCAATATGTATCAGACATGTCTTCGCCTATCCAGTTTATTTTGAGCCGCTTGGCGTCGCCACTTCTAGACAAAACGGAAAAAATAGACCAAGCGCAGGTATCCCACTTAACTGGTTGCTGCAACGCTGGGCGTAATACCTTGAAGATGGCGCGTAAGGGCTGACGTTTAAATAATGAAATCACAATTTATTTATTACTAACTACTGATGGGGATACGCCCAGGTGCAAAAGATTTAAAGGTAACTTAATGTAGATAGGTGATCATGTGAAAAATCTACTCTTGATGGAAAAAACGGAAAGTCAGTAAAATTTCTCAGCAAAATATATAAGTAGGTAGAGTCTTCCACGATTTCTAGTTGCCTAGGTAGCATGATCACGATAATACTAAATACAACGTCGTTATATTTGTCCTTAATATGAATATACTAGCAGATCTACCAAACTTTGTTTCGCCCCCAGCCCCGTCCTACCCTGGCCTCGTCCCGCGCAGACCCGTAATTTTAAAAGTTTAGCGGTCCCAGCGAACATTCTTTCGCCCCGGCCATGTCCCACCCCAGCCCCGGCCTCGCCTTATGGGGTAAAAAATATCCTTTGTCCTTTTCTTGGTTCTATGCTACCTCCCCACAAATTTTCAGCAAAGCCGTTCTTGAGTAATAAATGGTGTAACTAACACGACTTTCTTTTATACCTATATATAGATTTAGTGTCAAATTATGGACTACACAAGCACTCGATAGAGACACCGTACTTACAACAACTATGAATGTAAGAAAGCTTAAGTTTCAGTGCTCTATTTACGGCAAACTTTATACTAGAAGTGTGTACCTACCATCATCTGAATCACACAACAATTACACTATAATTTAATGACTCAAGATAATTTATTGGTTTGCAATTTCACAGTATCTTGATGCCATTCACAGCTTCTGCCAACTATGTGTGAACTTGTGCTGGTTTCCCGGTTTAGAGACACCAAGTTAGAGTTCGGTATTTTTATTGGCAGTCGAACTGAAGCCAATTAGGCTTAGCTCGCAATCCGGTCGCAGGACCACTTCCTGGCCATTTACTGAACTAGCGGTCCCCCGCGACTTCGTTTACGCATTTTGATTTTCTTTTATGTCGTAGCGTGATTTAAGCTTGTTAGGTATGTAGCTTTTAGCCTTTCCCGACGATAAAACTTAAAAAATATTTTTGGCAAGTGGACCACGGGCCCATATACATATTTGAAACACTCAAGTCATTAGGGAGACTAATTTTCTTTGATTAATGTTCAAATAGAATGAAAATCTGTTCAATTTGACAAGGCCATCGTTCTAAAAAAGAGAAAAAAAAATGTTAAACTACTCGCTTCCATATTATACGAAATTTTTCGTTGTCTTCGATTGATTGTCGATAGAAAATCATTCATTTCAAATTCAAAAATAGAGCTCCAGTAGAAGTAGATTAACGCGTACAAACAAACGAACTAACTCCTCAGATTTATAATTAGATTCCTGCTATTGCTCGGGTCAGCATATTTCCCAAGCCATTTCGATCCCTAATATGGTATCACTATAATTTTGCATTAAATGTGACTCCAGCGTTTCAATAATTTCAATGCTGAATAGTTAAAGTACCTAGCAATTATGCTGATTTCATATCAGGAGTTAAGAATGGATGGGATGCTAAGTAGGTAAGCTCAATACTTTATTATTTTTTTCCGATATACTATACAACTAAGGGGAACGTAAGGGAGCTTGACCAAGACCAAAAAGCTCCAAGCCAACCTCACCTTCACGTGGTGCGTCCTGTTTATACAGACGAGGCTCTGGCGACCAACCGATGGCGGTATAACCATCCAATGTAAGGCGCAGCTAAATGTTGGACTGTGACGGGCAGCAGCGTCACAGCTGCAAGGGGCTGCGTCTCTGCGCTCGCCAACCCGCCTGCCAAGCGTGGCGAGTATTGGCAATATCCCCTCAAATGGAAGTACACAATAAAACCAGGCCCCAAGTCTCCGGCAGCCCCGCTATTCCTGACTTTGGTAGCGGTCACGGTAACGGCGGGGCAGGGGGTGCTAAGAATCCCCGGAGGCGATCGCGCTGCCACCCCCGACGACAACTGGCCCTGGTAACGTACAACACGTGTACACTGAGGACAGATGAGAAGTTGCTCGAGCTGGAGGAAGAAATGAGCAGGTTACACTGGGACATAATGGGTTTATCGGAAGTCCGTAGAGAGGGCGAGGACACGATAACTCTGCAGTCCGGAAACCTGCTCTACTACCGGGAAGGCAACCAACGAAAGTCACAAGGTGGTGTCGGGTTCCTCGTTCACAAGTCCCTTGTCAACAATATCGAGACCAGCGAGAGTGTGTCGAGCAGGGTAATATACCTTATACTCAGAATATCCAAGAGGTATTCGCTGAAGGTCATACAGGTATATGCACCGACCTCGAAACACCCGGATGAAGAGGTGGAGGAAATGTATATGAGTTGAAGGTGGGACTTTTTGCGATGAACTCTTTCTTCCAGAAGCCGCCTCAAAGGAAGTGGACCTGGTTGAGTCTCGATGGCTTCACGAGAAACGAGATTGACTTCTTCATGATCTCCAAGAGACGGTTATTCAATGATGTCTCCGTGATCAACAGGGTGAAAACCGGTAGCGATCACCGAATGGTTCGAGGCACATTGAATATAAATGACAAATTGGAAAGATCCCGCCTGATGATGTCCACGCTCCGACCGACTCGTGCTTATATCCAAAATCCCGAGAGCTTTCAACTCGAGTTGTCAAACCGCTTTGATTGCCTATAAAATTGCGCAACAGTGGACGAAATTAACAACGGGTTTGTGGAAACTGTTCAAACGGTGGGGTCTAAGTATTTTAGGCCTGGCCGTAAAAATAGACCTCAAAAACTGTCGGTCCACACTCTCGACCTTATGGCAAAACGTCGATCTATGGCACTGCAGACCTCCGTTAATGCTGAAAACTACAGGCAGCTCAATAGACAAATATGGAAGTCCCTGCGACACGACATTCGTTGCTTTAACACTAATAGTGTTAAAAAAACGATAGAGCGGAACCAAGGCTTCAAAGTGTTTGCAAGGGACATGTCTATTGGGCAAAGCCTGTTGACGAAGCTTAAGACGGAGGACAGCAGTGTAGCGTCGATGAAAGCAGAGGTTTTGAGGGAGATCGAAAGGTTCTATGGACAGTTGTACACCTCAGTAGCCAAACCCGTAGATAGCTCGGCTACCCACGAGCTATCCTGACCCGACCCTACACCGAAGACATCCCGGACATCAGCATCTGCGAGATTAGGATGGCCCTTAAACAGCTCAAAAACAACAAGGCACCTGGCGAGGACGGAATCACAGCAGAGCTTCTGAAGGCGGGTGGAACACCGGTACTTAAAGTCCTTCAGAGACTCTTTAATTCCGTGTTGCTGGAGGGCATCACGCCAAAGGCGTGGAACAGGAGTGTGGTGGTGTTGTTCTTCAAAAAAGGAGACAAAACCTTATTGAAGAACTATAGACCCATCTCACTCCTGAGCCATGTCTACAAGCTGTTTTCAAGGGTCATCACGAATCGTCTCGCACGTAGGTTTGATGACTTCCAGCCTCCCAAACAAGCCGGTTTCCGAAAAGGATACAGTACAATAGACCACATCCATACGCTTAGGCAAATTATACAGAAGTCCGAGGAGTATAATATGCCTCTATGCTTAGCGTTTGTGGACTATGAGAAGGCCTTTGATTCGATCGAAACTTGGGCGGTGCTTCAGTCTCTGCAGCGGTGCCACATGGACTATAGGTATATAGAGGTGTTAAGGTGCCTTTACAATAACGCCACCATGTCGGTCCGAGTACAGAAGCAGAACACGAGGGCGATTCCACTGCGGAGAGGTGTGAGACAGGGAGATGTGATATCTCCGAAACTGTTCACTGCGGCATTGGAAGACGCTTTCAAGCTTCTGGAATGGGAAGGAATCGGCATCAATATTAATGGCGAATACATCACACACCTCCGATTTGCCGATGATATAGTCGTTGTGGCAAAGACGCTGGACGATCTTGGCACTATGCTCGAAGACCTTGACCGAGTCTCCCAACAAGTGGGTCTTAAAATGAACATGGAGAAGACGAAAATTATGTCGAGTTCTCTCGTTATACCCACTCCAGTATCCATTGGGAACTCAACTCTCGAAGTTGTCGACGAGTACGTCTACCTCAGACAAGTGATCCAATTGGGTAGGTCCAACTTCGAGAAAGAGGTCAATCGACGAATCCAACTCGGCTGGGCAGCGTTCGGGAAATTACGCAAGAGTGTCTTCTCATCTCATCTACCTCAGTGTCTGAAGACGAAAGTCTTCAACCAGTGTGTGTTACCAGTGATGACATACGGATCCGAAACATGGTCTCTTACTATGGGCCTTATAATGAAGCTCAAAATCACACAACGAGCGATGGAAAGGGCTATGCTGGGTGTTTCTCTACGAGATCGAATCAGAAATGAGGAGATACGTAGAAGAACTAAGGTAAGGGACATAGCCTTGAGAATCAGTAGGCTCAAGTGGCAATGGGCAGGGCACATAGCGCGAAGAACTGATGGCCGTTGGGGCAGGAAAGTTCTAGATTGGAGACCCTTCGACCAGAGACGCAGCGTGGGACGTCCACCAACAAGATGGACAGACGACCTTATAAAGATCGCAGGATCAAACTGGATGCAGACCGCTAGTGATCGGTCGCTGTGGAAATCCGTGGGGGAGGCCTATGTTCAGCAGTGGACGTCCTTTGGCTGATAATGATGATGATGATGATGACTATACAACTTAATTTTTCCGATGCGCTTTGCCGTAGATCGGAAAACTCTGCTCTTTTTAAAGCTGATGTGGCTATAAATAAAAGTTAAGAGAATTAACAAGATTTATTCTTTCCTTAATTATATTGTGTAATTCAAGTCTTTTTTAATGATTCCGGATATTATCTTGTACCATTTGAACTATCTTTAATTGTTGGTAATTGGATCATACATTTTATATCCTTAAATATATATCTTACCTGCATTACGAGCCATGATTAGATTCCTACGTTAATGAGTATAGCGCAGAAAAAGTTTACAACTCTTACGAATGAGTACGTCATTTGCAATACATTTATGTATGCAGGTACTTAATGAAAGGATTCAACATAAATTATCGAATCTAGTCCAATTTAAACGGAAGACCAATTATAGAAATGGAATCTACATGGTAAGTTATGTTAGATTACTAGCCAATTATAATTGACTCGCGACTTTGTTTTTGTGTTTTAAGTTTACTCCTTCCCCTCCTGTCGCAGCGCCATGTTTCCTATCTTAAAGCCTTCTTCGATAAATAGGCTCTTTCTGGTCGTTTACTCAATGCTGAGGATCGTGACTGTATGTCAATCTTCTCCACTCGGTCCGGTATTCCTCTAGCGCGCTTCCTCTCCATTTGTCCGAGAATGATGAGTTTCTCCAGGCTGTGCAAAGGGGATTATGTGGCCTAAGAAACTTCAATACAATTCAATATCCAACATAAAATTCAAAATTCATTTAAATCGGCCCAGTAGTTCCTGAGATTAGCGCTTTCAAACAAACTCTTCAGCTTCATAATATTAGTATAGATACGCCCCTTGAGCTTAACTGAAAGTTTTACATTAAGATGAAGTTATTGTTAAGAGGTACTCTTATCAAATAAAACAGAGACATAATATGTATAAGGATAAATTATTAAACCTCAAGTATGTTTTTATATAAATTTCAATGTTTCCAATCAAGATTTGCTGGGCTAATTGAATCACGCAAACTAATGACAAGATGATAAGATAACGAAAGTAAGGTTATAAGAGAAAACCTAGAAGTATTTCCAATTGCTTAGCTCTCTCACTTCAGTAGTAGGAAACAACTTTATACGTCCAAGAGGTAATAACTTTACTGTTGGATATAAACACCATGTTTTATAACTGTTTTAAATTAAAATGATGTATGACATTTGTAAATTTATACGATTACTTTATCTAGCAAATCATAGAATCCATAAATAACCGATCGTAAGTTTTACCGTCAAGGAAGATCGTAATCTTTGCATCAGACGTGTTTGTATGACAGGTAGTACATAATTGATAAATTAGTTTAGCACGGTAAGAAAAGTGTGTGGGTTACTATAGGTCAACCGAAATACTGAGTCATGTGACGTCACTTTTGTCGCCTTAATTTTCAGTTCCGATTCAAGTAATGTACAGTCGACAGCACATCAGCTTACTTACTTTTATTGCAAACTAGGCCTTATTACAACTGCATAGGATACCGTAGTGTTTACCTTGACGTGCCTAAAACCTACAAGGAGAACATTTTATTCATAATACTGATATGAAGTACATCAAATTGAGAGGAAGACGACTAAAGTGACGTCAGAAACGTCTCAGTGTCGCGGTTTCCCTATAATGCTGGTTAAAAACATTTGTTGCGATTTTTCTGCGTAAAAATTCATAAAGTTCTTGTTAAATACATTTCTATTTTTATTCCTTAAAACCATCTTAAAACCTTTCATAAATTCACAGTTCTACTGTAACGAATAAATTTTGAAATTTGGTCGGGTTTCATTAGTCCTTGGTTTAAACTATATTTTTTTTGGAATAAGGGGGGGGGGGGACTATCTTTAACCGCACAAAGAGTAACCAGAAATAACGTAGTATACTTCGTTGAATGTTTACTATTTTTTAACGTTCACAGTAACTTAGGCTAATGAGCTATCGATGCATGAAATTTTTTGTCTAGACTTCTAGAGTACCAGAAAGTCCGATTTGTTTAAATAGGTATAAACATATAAAACGTTCGTCTGTTGCTTTCACTTGGTATGACAAAAGAATTAGCCACGGATCTTACAGCTTAGCAGACTGGTGTCCTAAATGAATGGGGCGTGCAGACGAGCGGTTGAAGCGCTACTTATTTGAAACGCTCAGAAATGTATGAAAAGCTCTAGCTATCACAACAGGCTTCTCTGCTCCTACTAGTGAAAAATGTTGTAGTTCTTTCAAGTAGTGATAACAGAAGAGCTCCTCTTCACGTGGATTGTTTTTATATTTACAATCATGCGCAGGCGGTGTACGTCCCTGGTGCGCAAGGTGTGGGCGTGGGCCAGCCCAAACTGGATCCTGCGCGCTTTTGCCGAGCAGTTTGACTGCCAGTATATGTATCACTGTAACATGGTAAATGCACGGGATAATGTCGCCATTATATTTTGTCTGAAATTTGATTTGTGATTGAAATTTGTAATTGGTACACTTGTTGACATAAATATGTAAAATATTAAGTATAAATTGTATTTGGCTATAGTACTAGGCTGTATAGTTTATTCTGCACAACACTGAATCATAATAGTAAAAAAAACATCTATGGTCTCTGTCTGTGATGTACCTACTGACTTTCCGTGCGGTGTGAAAATTAATTATACTTCTCTAGAAAATCTTAATTTTATCAGTAGTCCCAATACCTAAATACCTAAATAATATATAAAATAAAATATAATTAAATTATAAAAAACTTGTACAGTTGCCAGTACATCAGGTTATACACTTCACACGAGCCCTTATTACAACTGTATAAGATACCACAGTGTTTACCTTGACGTCCTGTTGTCCGTGTATTTTATTACATGCTTATTTTACTTTTTGCATTAAATGATTACTACAACCTTTAGTTAAATAATAAAAAACAATATTTAATTATGATGAAAACATTATAAATAAAATGTACTTTTATACTCGTTAAAGTTAGTGTGGCGTTTAAATTCACGCCAGTCTACAACCTCTTTAGACTCATTGTCTGTTATTAGCATAACAAATCGCTGGATCGCTCACAATAAGATTCGCGGATACATTTATTATCTTCAGACAAAGCACCAGCGTCAATGGAGGATACTGCATGTCATAGGTGTCGAACGTGAAAGTATTTTGGTCGTATACTTATACGAGTTTGGTCCTGTTAAACTCATAAGCGTGTCTATCCATTCATGATGTCCGTGACTACATGTAGCCGATCTGCGCATGAAAATGTTCTACATGACCAAGAACTAGACAAATGGGTAGAGTTTTTTTTAGAGAAGAGACCTCATAACTCTCATCTCTCAAACTCTAACTCATCAAAATTATTCAAAAAGTAAACATTTACTCAAAATTTTTAAGATAGTGCAAAAAAGCTGTCACATCTTACCTTAAATCTTTATCATACGAAGGTACAGAAAAAATCTTATGTTTCGCAAGCTAATATTTAATATACAAACATATATACGATCATGCACACGCACACGCACACGCACACACACACACACACACACACACACACACACACACACACACACACACACACACACACACACACACACACACACTCACACACACTCACATACACACATGCGCACACACACACACAAACCTATATACCAAAACATTCTTAAACGGTGTACTTACCCTATTCATTTCATCACTTTTTATTGTAAATTTTCTTTGTTTACTATAGTCCTAGTATGCAAGTCTTGCAAAACTTATCATATATAATACTAGCCGCGACTTCGTCCGCGCGTTTTGAGTTTGCTCCCTCTCCTCCCGTTGCAGCGTGATGATTTAGCCTAAAGCCATCCTCGATAAAAATAAAAATAAAATTCAAATCGGTCTAGTAGTTCCTGAGATTAGCGCGTTCGAACAAACAAACTTATCACCTTTATAATTATAATATTACTACAGATTGTCTTCAAAGGCTAGTAGGAGACAAGTTTATTCAGACCTAGATTATCATTCAAAAACCAATCAAAAATTTACCAAAATCACGTGAAATATTGACACGAGTATTTCCAATATCAGGTTTTTTTTAAATCACTTGTACACAGGCGCGGTCGCAGCCTGATATTTTGGGGGGGGGTCATTCTAATAAAAAACCGGCCAAGTGCGAGTCGGACTCGCGCACTGAAGGTTTCGAGCCAACTTTAACTAAATTTAAAGGGTCCACTTACTTCCACATATTTTGTTGACGGCAAAAAAAACTTTGTTTTTCATAGTATTTGTATGTTATATTTGCAGTTTCATTTTTGTCTCTATAGTGTTTTGTCACCATACAAACTTAATGATATAAATAGCACTTGTAAAAAGCAACTTTAGCTGTGACAGACGAGGAATCGAAACGCGTGTCTTACGCTATCCGGGCGTATGCCTATACCACTCGGCCAACGTCACATTAGCAAGCTTCTGTTAAATTTTGATAGCGCTTACTTTAACGCGTAGGCTGCGTGACGTCATCAATGTCGCGAGATTGCTCTCACAATATCCGAACGAAATATTTTAAAAATATGTAATAATCGGTTACAATGAAGAAAGCAAATTTATAATTACATTTTAAAGTGTTTTGCACTATACAAACTACATTGTATATATTATTAAATGTACTATATTTCAAAAATTACTAGTTCGAGATAGTAGTGAACGAGATTTTCAAACGAATTTTCGTTGAAAGTATTTGTTATGCACTACATTGTCCTTTTTTATTTTTTACTAGTTTAGTTCAAAAGTTAGAGGAGGGGACGCCAATTTTACCAATTTGGAAGGGTCTATCTTACAAACGTTTGACTTTCAGATAAATTGGTTTTGGAAATCTCGATGTCATTTTAAGACACCTATCCATAAACTACCCACATGCATAGGTTTAACCATTCTTTTTGTTTTAGTTCCATTCATTATTTATTATTTTTTGCATTGGAATTGTAAAGCGGTTTATAGGATATACGATATAGGTTTATAGGACCTACCAAGTTCCATCTGTGTTATGCTAATAGTTTTGGAATAAAGTGGCTGTGACATGCGGACGGACAGACAGACTGATTTGACGAAACTACAAGGGTTCCGTTTTTAACACGCTTTTATTAGCTTGACCTGTATGTATGTATGAATGTATGTATGTATGTATGTAACGGAATATTTGATCTTCATTTTCACCTACTTCTAGGAGTCTGATTAACTTGAATTTTTGCACAGGGGTCAAGGACCGATGACAATAAAATAATCTCATAACTTTTTATTTAAGTCCTGACTAGGATTATCAGGATAAAAAAATATATATTTAGATTCATGAGCATGCTACTTAGCCTATGCCACTTGCTGAAAGCCAATGAAAATGTTATTCTCTTTCTCTTGCTGCCGATTGGCCCTCTGCTACCTACGGCCTGTTCCTCTTTCTGGTTTCCCCCACTTTTAAAAGACAATTTTCCTTATTGGTTGGTGCTACCAATTGCCTCGCGTGCATGCACTATCACTCCTCGAATATTATAATTGTCGCTGCTGCCGAAATATTGCGCGCGCATCCGCGCTTGCATATTTTAATTTCTTTAATATTTCAATTTTTCACCACAAATTTCGCAGGGTCGGACTAACAGCACGGTAGCTCAATTGGTAAGAGCGTTTGGCCCGGTTTGCCAAAAGGTTGCTGGTTCAAGTCCCGCCCGTGCGCAAATTTTTGGTTTCTTATTTCATCTTTATGAATATAAAATATGACACTGTGAGTGTTAAAAACATTCTAAAGCATTAGATAGCGAAGCGACATCAATTTCCAAGTTGAATTTATTCTGTAAAGAATAACTGCTTGGGCCATCTGTTTCATAAACAGACGGCTAGATGGCGCTAAGCGTCACGCAATTGACGTTTTCATAAGAAACCACAAATTTCGCAGGGTCGGACTAACAGCACGGTAGCTCAATTGGTAAGAGCGTTTGGCCCGGTTTGCCAAAAGGTTGCTGGTTCAAGTCCCGCCCGTGCACAAATTTTTGGTTTCTTATTTCATCTTTATGAATATAAAATATGACACTGTGAGTGTTAAAAACATTCTAAAGCATTAGATAGCGAAGCGACATCAATTTCCAAGTTGAATTTATTCTGTAAAGAATAACTGCTTGGGCCATCTGTTTCATAAACAGACGGCTAGATGGCGCTAAGCGTCACGCAATTGACGTTTTCATAAGAAACCACAAATTTCGCAGGGTCGGACTAACAGCACGGTAGCTCAATTGGTAAGAGCGTTTGGCCCGGTTTGCCAAAAGGTTGCTGGTTCAAGTCCCGCCCGTGCGCAAATTTTTGGTTTCTTATTTCATCTTTATGAATTTAAATTATTGTTTATTTAATTGTCGTCTTGACACTAAAAATTCAGAAAATAAATTATAGTTTAAAAAAAACTAAAAAAAACACGCTTTAATAGCAAGCGAACTCAAAAGTAGAAAATAATTTTTGTTTAAGACAGTTTGTGTTACTGTAATATCAAATTCAACAATAAATTATCATAATTAATTCAGAATAAGATTAATATGAATATTAACATATTAACAAAAAATCAAATAAAGTGAAAAAGCGTGAGGTGCTTAATCATATTATTATAATAATAATTATTCTGATATTGCAAACAGTAACAAATAAAATCAACCTCACATTCGATATTAAGCACCCCACGCTTTTTCACTTTATTTGATTTTTTGTTAATATCTTAATATTCATATTAATCTTATTCTGAATTAATTATGAAAATTGATTGTTGAATTTGATATTGCAGTAACACAAACTGTCTTAAACAAAAAATATTTTCTACTTTTTAGTTCGCTTGCTATTAAAGCGTGTTTTTTTAGTTTTTTAAACTATAATTTTTGCCTTGACAGCTAACTAGACAGCTTCCTCTTTATTTTGAATCTTTACAATAAACTGACATATTACATAATTAGAATATTGTTAAACAATCTTTATCATAACAACGCAAATCGATTTTGCTAGGATTACCAAAACTACTTAGTTCGGTTCATTGTTTCTAAACTAGATGTGATTTCCAAGTTATTTTGGCCACCGTACGTAGTTAATAAAAACAGCACTAGATGTCAGCAAACTATAAGTTGATTACTGTTAAGGGATAGCTAGAAATTTCCTGTTGTTATTTGGCAATTTATTGATTTTTTTCTATTTGACCTTAGACTTTGGGGGGGGTCATGTCCCCTGTGACCCCCCCCTTCGGACCGCGCCTGCTTGTACAGTGCTCGTAGCGCAGTGGTAGCAGCGCTTTGGTAGTGATACCGGAAGTGAAGCAACCTACAGCACTGTCGTGTTTGGATGGGTGACCATTCCGACCATGTATGTGACGTATATCACGAGCATCTCCGTGCTTCGGAAGGCACGTCAAGCCGTTGGTCCCGGCTAATATCCCGATGGATATTAGTCGTTAAGCCTAGTCAGAGGCCTAATGGGCGGCTTGATAACATCTGACAGCAGGGTTAGTCAATTGCCTTCCAAACACCCCTCCACCAACCCGCACTGAGCCCACGTAGTGGAGTATGGCTCGAACTACCTCACAGTTGACGTAAGGCCTTTGCTCAGCAGTGGGACGTTACAGGCTAACTTTGCTTGAATTTTGCTAGTCGTACGGATTTTATCCAGTTTTCATTCAAAAATCAAATATAAAGCAACGATAATCTCACGCCATATTGAGGCGAGTGATTCAAAAATAATACCCCAGTACCAACTAGAGAACGTTATGTACAAAAAAAAAAGTTTAATTCATAAGTAACTGGATTGAATTTCATAAATAAGTAAATTTTGCAGTGAATTCAGTATTTTCTATTAGCTCACCATTAGATATAAAGCCGAGACTTGCACGTTATTAATATCTGGTCCAAATAAAACATAGTAAAATCCATTAATCCATCGGAAATGAGTATTTACTGTTGTTAACTGCCCGCCAGCTATCTTCGATTTGTATGGCTGTCTCTGACATAATTGATGTGCATAGTAATTGGATCTAACGTATTTGATAACTATAATACTTGTATGACCGGCTATGGAGCTCCGTTTTTACGTAACTTGGTTGGAGGCAATTGCGATGCGATTGCAATTGCTTGATGAAGTAAATTATCGGACGAACTTAAAACAGTGCCCGAGTCCAAACGAAGGCGTCAAACTAAATCTGCTATGTGCTGCGACTAGTATTTTGTCGTCAGCGGGCGAAGTCTGAAGTAAAATTTTTGACATTTCGCATAGTCATTTTAATGTTTAACCGACTTCAAAAAAGGAGGAGGTTATCAATTCGACTGTATGTTTTTTTTTGTATGTATGTTACCTCATATCTCAGTCGTTTGTCAACCGAATCGAATTTTTTTTTACCTACTTAGAGGGTGTACCTTCTAGTTGGTCCCATTTTTTTCCATTTTGGGATCTAATGATGGAATCTTGGTGTAATCGAAGGAAACCCTCAAATTTTAAAGGCACGTATAGTGTTCCTTAACTAGAATCTTAATGTTGACGTGTTGTTACGTCTGATAGTCAACATCTTGTGGGGCTGAGCTGATGGTGGAACTCCTTAACGCTCAGGAGTTCAGTAATAATAATGGCGGAACTTATGATAGGTAATTTGTAGCTTCTTAAAAAATAGAATCATAAGGTGCAACTCCCCCCCCCCTCTTATGTTATCACTAAAAATGAAGAAATAAAATAAACTTTTAAAAAAAGTAAAAACCGACTTCAAAACCAAAATGCACTAAAAAGTCTTAAATAAACTCTTCCCCATTGAAAGGAAAGGAACCCGTTTTAGGCAAACAATTTCTTTTTGGAGTCGGTGCCATCACTTTGACCATCAAGCATCAACTATCACAGCACCGACTCCAAAAAAAAATTGTTTACCTAAAACGGGTTCCTTTTCTTTCAATGGTGAAGAGTTTATTTAAGACTTTTTAGTGCATTTTGGTTTTGAAGTCGGTTTTTACTTTTTTCTGCATCATCTATTATCCTTTGCACTTATGTAGCTATATCGCTAATAAATCTATAACAATATTTGTAATTTTTTAAGCTTCATTCAAAAATACCTACCATACCTGGTCCGTATTAAAACAATTATATTATTCAATAACGGTTTTTTGACAAACTGCAGAGCTGACCCCCAACAAATTAAAAGATCTGTCAAATGCTATGATTCGTTTCAAAAGGCTGTTACGGCATTAACAATTACTCGTATTGCAATTGATAGCGACTAGGTTACGCAATGCCTTGCCAAGTTATAATGTAAAACTATAAATACACTGTGTAATTAACAATTTATTTGCTCGGAAGTACGTGGTTAAGTGCACAATGTTTACTAACTTAACTAACAAAGTTACTTACATCTTAACATGGATATCGTTTAACTTTTTAATTAGAGACCAACTATAAGCAACCATGTGTGAGATATTCAAATCGATAAAACTTATATCTTCATTGCAAAGGTAAGTAAAATAATAATAATAGTCCACCTAACCGATTTCGACTACGGTGGCTAGCCAGGTACTAGCCGACTGCGCGGGACATATTATAGTGAACAAGTGTGTGCGCAAACACAAGTGCACACTCTAATCCTTTCACTCTCATAGCCCGATGGGACAGCAATCTGATACCCCAGATAATATAATACTACTGATACGGAGAGAGATCAGGCGCAGGACCAACGGCTTTAAGTGCTTTTCCGAGGCATGGGGGTAAAACACCGCGAACTTGCAAACTCCGGGCTACCGTAAGAGTTTCTAAACAAAGAAACTCAGGTATATATTTCTGGCCCGACCCGGGGAAAGCTACGTAAGAAGTATCATTTGAATATTATACCCCAACTTAGCTTCTGTGGTAGTATTATCTTTATTTATTTAGTATTTTAGTGATTTTAGTGTGTGTAACAAAACAAAATCATACTTCAGATAGAGTTCGCAAGGACTGATTATTTAGTAGTACCCCAACTTAGCTTCTGTGGTAGTATTATCTTTATTTATTCAGTATTTTAGTGATTTTAGTGTGTGTAACAAAACAAAATCATACTTCAGATAGAGTACGCAAGCACTGATTATTTAGTAGTTTTAAGTTTAAAAAAACACTACTCTGTAACTATGACTTTGCTTGACATGAGGTAGATATGATTTTTTTACATTCGACGACCTCTGTTGTGTCACCGCACCGAGGTCCTGGGTTCGATTCGCGGTCGGGTCCAGATGATATGATGATGCAAATGATAGCAAATAAACCCCACTATAAGCATAAATTTCGCCGGGTCAGTCCGACCCGGCGAAATTTGTGGTCTCTTATGAATACGCCATTGCGTGACATGACATATTATCTTTATGAATATAAAATATGACACTGTAAGTGTTAAAAACATTCTAAACCACCCACTATAAGCAATTTTCATTTGGCACACGATTTACCAAACACCTGTATAATATTTTTTGATGACTTTGATGTTATTCTTCTTAGGTTTCGAGCTCAATAAGTTTAATCAACTAATTTTAGTAGATAGGTTCTAGAGCTAGCTAATTGGATCTCACGTGTATTCGATAATAACGGATGGTGTAAACCGGACCTGTACAGTCGCAACGAAAATGAAATGTAATTAACCGATAAAGAAAAAAGGTTCTCAGTTCTACCTGTATGTTTGTATGTACGTTTGTTTGCGAATATCTCGCGTTCGGCTGGGCGGATTTTGATGCGATCTTCACTCAAGTATTGGTTACATTGATGAGAAGAAGCTTTTTGTTTACTAATATAGTTTAAGCAGGTACAATTTTAACTTAAACAATGACTAAGTACGACGAAACAAAATGATTTTATAAAAAATGTACCGCCTTGAAAAACAAACACTCAAAGATGTCAACCTTAACAGACAGCAGCAGTCTACGTAAACGTTTCACGACGCCCTCTGCCCTTGGCCTCTGCCCCATCTTGAGGACTTAGGACTATAAGTCAAGCAGTCTAAGTACACCGACTACAAATTAAATTGTTTCTCCGCGATAATTAAGTCCTTTTAGTGTTGGTTTTTGAAGGCGTTTTTTTTTTTAAATATTAACTCTAGCGTATACGATAAAGTAAAACCGATGTCACCACCAAGGATCCAAATCACTTGCACCTGGCGTCATCTTTTGGTTCAAGTGACTCCCATTGTTAGTTGCAAGACACCTCAACCGTTCCTTCTTGAAACAGAGGTGGCAAAAATATCTGTCGTTATATAACCCGACCTTGTGAAAATCACAAGATCACAGTGGATGTAGCTTGCCACCGGTCGCTATACATAGACAATCACGGAGGCAAATGTGGCCAGCAGTAGATGCCCTGCGGCTCATAATGATGATGATGCTAATAAGATACTTGTGGTTTACCATAGTTCTGGAATTTAGACCCGTGGATGAAACGTGTACCAGCGAGACTCAAAACTCCTTAACCTCAGGCAGTATCACGGGCCGATTAGGGCCTTTAGAAATCGATTGACTTTTACGCCGGCCGTCGCGAGTTCGAATCCCGCAAGGAGCAAATGTGTGATGAGCACGAACATTGTACCTGGGTCATGGATTTTTAATATGTATTTAAGTATTTATGGGAGACACCCCCGTCGCCTGGTATACGTAACACAAGGAAGAAAATTCCTTACTTCGAAACCACGACAATTGGTGTATTTTCTGGCGCATATTTATATTTAAAATATTTATTTAAAAAATAGAAGAAGATTTCGTCAATAAATTTTGATATCATCTCACTTATTGTTATGTGTACCTATCTTATATTCATTATTGTATACCTGCCTTATATTTATACTCATCTAAAATTCGTATCCTTTCCAAGCGATGCGGAAAGCCTTACATTACCTACGCGAAAACAAACACGATTTTAAAACAAAAGAGTTTGTAAATATGCATATGACTGTACTTGATATCTCTACAAAAAGACTAAAAGCCGTTACATACGGTTAATTGTAAGTACATATCTCACTCTCGTCAGCTTTATCAGTTAGTATCAGTTGCCTTCCGTTAGTATTACACTCCGCGGGTTTAGCTGATAGGGTAACAAGGTATTTATTTGTATTTATGTGTAGTCCAAACTTTAAAATAACTGCGAACTGCAAGACTATCTTAAGGCTGTGTTGGGGCTGTTATGATTTTGCACCGCATCAGGGATAATTGTTAAATGTCAGTCTTCAGCTTCGGAACTATCACTCGTAAAAGACAAACAAAAGAATAGTCTCAGCAGCATTCTGAGGACTTTGACGGTCTAACTATCATAATTATTGACGTGACCCAATAGGAATAGGTTCATATGCGATTTTCGTATGTGATCTTCCTGATTCTTTATTAGCATTGAAGGCACCAGTAACTACGTTAGTAAGTCGTGCTCAACTTCTACTTATTATTTATCTAGTACGTTTCTCTGGGATCTATAAATGATTGTTACCGCAAACGAAGGCTTCCATTCTTAATAAAACAAGTTAAATTAATGCTGTGATGGGTCTAGTCGTTAGTAGGTAGTGGTTTTGTTCATATGTTTGCTTGATCTGTTGCCTGCAGGCAGAAACTAGTGAGATGTTATAAAGAACGCGCAATTGATTTTTTATGTAGTCACATAGTTAAAGACCATTGCATCTGACGACATGTTAGGGTACCGTCATCAAAAAATTTCGTATACTCGTAAGAAACAGAAAAAATTAAAAGTGCTTTTACATAGGTAATATATTAACTTTTTCATTTCTGCGAAATATTTGTAGGGACTTATTAGGCAATTTCTCGATTAAAAAAGGTAAACAAACTTGACATTTAATCTGTAGGGTCAAGCTTTAAATTAATGATTGTTGTGAGTTAAGAGATAAAAAAACCTGAGTTGTTGATTTATTCACGATGTCTTGGAACCGAGGTCCTATGAAGTTTGGGGACGTGTACGATCACTCAAAGGATTTTTTCGATCCAGATGAAGAGTCCAGAAGACAGGTCCAATATTTCATGGAGCATCCTGAAGTAAGTTTGTTTAGAAACATTTCTGATTTATTTGTTCATTCATATGATATTAATATAATTATGAACGTGACGAAATGTAATGAATTAGGACTATTATCGTTCACCTCATATCTGAGAGTCGTGATTATGAAGTAGAATGAATTGCAAAAAAGGACGAAACCTACCTATAAAAATACCAAACCCATGCGTGTGGATTGGTACTTTAAAATAGCATCGAGGTTCCTAAAACCATTTTCTTTTAAAATCTTACGTTTGATAGATAGACGCATCCAAAGTGGTAAAATGGGCGTCCCCCTGCATCTGACTTCTAAACTAAGCGAGTGTTAATTTTGAAAAAAAAAGATCTTAACAAATACTTTCAACGAACATTAGTTTGGACGCGATCAAACCAGTTGTTTTGAGGTATAGCACATTTTCAATAACCGCAAACATAACTTTTTAACGTTCTTCATACTAACACTATGAAAAACAAAGTTATATTTGCTGTAAACAAAATGTGTGGTATTTTAGTTAAGTGGATTCCATATTTCAGTTAAAATTGGCATGGAACCCTCAGTGCGCGAGTCCGACTCTCACTTAGCCGGTTTTTGAAGTCAGTTAAAATACACTTCATTATCTTGGGAGTTTTAAGCATCACAGATCGAAAGGCTGCCGGCGGTCGTGTACACAAAATAATGTTGATAAACACATCCGTAAGGGTGAGGAGTGGTGTGCACTAATATTTAGGTATCTTCACGTTTGTTTTGTTTTACTTTTACTCTGAGGCAGCGACGAAAAAACTGTATAAAAGAGCAAATTGCACTTGTAAAAAGCAACTTAGGCTGTTGTGACAGACGAGGAATCGAACCCCGTGTCTTACGCAATCCGGGCGTATGCCTATACCACTCGGCCACCGTCACATTAGCAAGCCTGTTGAATTTTGCAAGCGGTTTCCTTAACGCGTAGGCTGCGTGGCGTCATGAATGTTGCGAGATTGCTCTCACAATATCCGAAGGAAATATTTTTACAAATATTTAACAATCGGTTAAGATGAACGAAGCCAATTTATAATTATTATTTTGTTTTTATAGTGTTTTGTCACTATATAAACTTAATAATATAAAGAGCAAATTGCACTTGTAAAAAGCAACTTAGGCTGTTTTTTTTTATAGTGACAAAACACTATAAAAACAAAATAATAACTGTATAAAAGTTTTGGCACAACTCAATGGTACAGGCTGGGGACCGTACTCACGGATGATAATTATGTAGAAAAATTATGATCACTGCTTTTAAGATTGGACCAACCTTATAAAAGGTAGTGGGTCACATCACAGACAGTCTTCAACATCCTTGTTTCAGATACAATCTTTAGTTACGCTTTTCATCCCGCATATATCTAGAAAGCGAGTAGTTGGTACGAATAAAAGCGTCCTCGAAGCTGCTGGCTATTTCTTCACCAGAGAAGCTGATGTGCTAAAGGCAGAAGTTGACGAGATTGTGAAGAAAACTCACAAGCTTGGACCGAAGGAGCAGATGGAGAGAAAGTTTAGAGTGGTCAGTGTTCTGATATCTTTTTTGGACCACTGTTTTATAATTTAATATAACATGGCTAATTTCAAATCAAGGTCAATCAGGGAAAATTAACAACATAAGGGTGACATACATTTCACTTTAGCCGCATACTATTTTCAACAGTTGTTCAAACTTTATTTCTTTATTTGTGGTAAGACTGATTAGGTATGTGCCAATTTTATTCACAGAACCCATTGATACCACAACGTGCTACTTTTGAATCAGACTGTGTTAGTCCAACTTTGATAGCGTCCTCGAATGAGTCTTACTACTCTTCGTTTATATCCAAGTCCAGTTCTGATACTACATTGCCTTTTCATGAAAGCACAGGTACGTAACATTTAAAAATGGCAACAATAAGTAGCTGATGTAAAGAACCTGAGTAACATCAATTGCACAAGGTGATTGGACTTTTCTTGACAACTTTTAGCTAAACTTTATATTTAAAGTAGCAAAGCAACTTAATTGATTACGATTACGTCACGATGTAAAAAGACAATCTATACCTAGGTACTGCTATACATGGAAACGAAGGTTTCATGCTCTGTGTTGAAATTGATCACAAGTACGGATCGAATTTGGGATATGACATATTTCCCAGTACGAGTAATTTCCCTCTCTGCCCCATTATATCATCAAAAAATTGCTAGCACGGGTTCTAAGCTAAGTTTTTGCGTTTTCAGTCACTACTCCTACATTGGAAGATGCTCTCTGGAAGCTGGTCATCCGAGCTTTTGACAGTGGCTTAGACGACTTGTACCTTGAACGAGAGCATGATGTGAACATTGACGGAGCATACCTGAGCATTATGAGCTGCGTTCAAAAAGCTGTGGAGGCAGTCTGGGGACCGAGGATCAAGAAGATAGAAGATATTATAGAGTATCTGATAGATAAAGCTATGCGCAAAGCAAGGGAAAGGCGGACCCGTAAGTTTTTAAGCAGTAAAATCGTTAAAGCTAGTTGAATGAAATACCGAAGCTAACTGTTTTTACTGCAATGTTGCGGTGTGCGGCTTTGTAAATAAATTGATTTTTTGTTTCAGTGCGACTCCTGACGACTAATAAGCTGCCTATGAAAGTAAACAGATTGAAGAATGATTTCAATGGTAGCTTTTATTGTGTCTTATTATCACTTGATTGAAGACTCGTATTCTCAATACGAATACTATAATATTAACTACATCGTCCAACTAAAAACCACACCTTCAAGAACCTATTAGTCTTAACTTTGATGATGATGAGTCGCAACACATTACTTAAGTTTACATAATTATTACCGGGCTCAGACCTCTCTTCAGCTGTAAGGCTTTTGAGAGCACAGTAAATGTGTAGGTACTTACACATTTAGAGTGATCTACAAAACCTAACATCTATGAATATTGGTTGATTAATGTACGAGTTAAAGACCTCTCTTTTCTTCAAGTTTAGATCCTCGACAGAGGGCCTTTGCCTCTCATTTATTCTTGATTTTGATTCACTGTAAAGCATCTACTTATTTCGTGTGTTACAGGTTTTAAAAAAACAGACGATTATCCAGAGCTACAAAAGAAATATATATTGGAGACCCTAGAATCTAGGCAGTGGACGTACAACCGTTATCCGAAAGACAAATTCGGTGTTTACATTTCAAGTGGCGATCGGAGTTTGGACGTGAGCACCACGTATCATCTGCATTTGCAAGGGTGTCTGACAGAGACGGTAACAGTACCAGGAAGCAGTCCCAATAAGCAGACCTTTGGCGATGCTCAAGATCTGGACGAAGATGAAGTCGAGAACTATTAGTCCTGTTACCACTGTACCCAAAGCTAATTACGGATACCACTTTGTTCGATTGGACCTAGGGACCTAGTACTGACTGCAAGTTAAAATCGACTGGAGACTCAGTGAAGTCTAATACTAAAGCAGGGTTCGTTATCTGCTAGCCGCTTATTAGATGACATAGGAGCTACAAAAATATTCCCAATGAAAAACGGGTAGTAGGAAGTCATTCTAATTTTATATGTTTAATAAGTTCCGATACAACTAAGGATACCGTAGTGAATAAGTTCATACATTGGTTATTGCAGTTATCGAAAATAAATAATTTAAGTTTACCACTAAGGAGTAAGGAAACCTTAGTAAATAAGTTATTAATATTCTTAGTATTTTCTATAGAACTGCTTCAAAATTGCAAATGCAATAGAGATCACCTATAGTTTTATCGGTTACCACCGAAATTATATTATCTGGGACACCACTAAGTTCGTTTTATTGGTATGAATTATTTTTGTGTTTACAAAATACGTTAGAAAGACTTGAGAAGGGGTTATTTTAGGTTATTAGGTCTGAATCACAACTCAATTATTGCTGTCTTTACTTAAAAAAAAAACAATGTCAATGACCTAGGGTTCACTTTTTTTTTTTTTTTTTTTTTTTTTTTTCGGTTTTTGGCTTACACGGCTTGTGAGTTGCCATTTAACAAGTAAAACGGGGAAACAGGATTATTTCAGGAAAGATCGGTAGGATAGGACGTGTAATTGCGGAATAAGGACGGTGATCAGGTGGGTAAAAGGAATTTAAATAAATATACAATAATACTAAGTTATATAATTACTTAACTTTTTTTTTTTTAAACTATATATATATAAATAGTATTATATTTTAATATTGTTTATACTTATAAATGAAGCTATAGTTTTATAAATAAAAGGATCATTACTAAATAATAATTGAGATATGCTTGTAGGGAAAGGAACATGGTAGGAAACAAGGGAATCATAGAAGCTTGATCGGTCATAAAGTGAGCAAGAGAACATTATGTGATTGGCGTCAGCATTTTCCACACCACATTCGCACGTTGAGTCAGCAATTATACCAAGCTTGGCAAGATGGGCGGGTGTACAAACATGTCCCAATCGCAAACGTATTAATATTGAAGTATTCATCTTACCAAACTTTGCATCAAAATACCACGGTTTACGAGGTATAACAGGTTGGAGTTGTGCGTAAAATCTGCCTTTAGATTGACTTGATATTTTCCAAATAGAATTCCAATCATCCAGCAGGTAGGTCTTAGGTAAAGCTAAAAGATCATGAACGTAATTTTTAAAAGGATGCAGATCACCACATTGCACCGCATCATTCGCCAGACGATCAGAAATTTCGTTACCAGTAATGCCACTATGGCCTGGAATCCAAACAAAATGTATTAAAAGTCCATTGATAAAGCAATCATAAATGGTACGCCTTAATTCAAATATAACTGGGTATTGAGACGCGTGGTAAAAAGGAAATTTACCAAGAGCTTGTAGAGCACTCTTGGAGTCCGAAAAGACAACAGTTTTGTCTAGTTTCATAATACGAACGAATTCGACAGCTTTTAACAGACCAAAACACTCTCCAGTAAAAACTGAAGATTCGGGAGGCATTTTAATTTTTTGGACAATTTTAGATTGTGAATGGTATACACCAACGCCCACGCATTCCATAAAGGCATGCTTGGAAGCATCAGTATATATATGATGAAAATCATTATAATCCGTGCCAACTATGAAGTTAAATGTACTTTTGATGTTATGATCTAATTTGTGAAGGTAGTCTAAATTGACAGTAGGTGAAAAACAAAGAGATTCATAGTTACTGGCAAACAGAGGTAAGCGACTCGATCGGTGCGCAGGTGATGTTAAGGACATAAATTTTCTGTAACTTTGTATTAAACATGGTATGGGTTTATGAGTCCAGTAGCTTGCAGTGGACACTACGTCGGAAAGTAAACAGAGCATAGGTATAAGAGGATGTTTGGAATATTCCATTGTACGGAATACAAATTTATCAGACAGGAATTGCCGTCTAAGATGCAATGGAGGTTCACAGGTTTCGATCTGAAGGGCATTAATTGGGCTCGATTTCATAGCCCCAGTTATTATCCTTAGAGCCTTGTATTGGATTTTATCTAGTTCTTTATAAGCAGCTACATTTCCAGGTTCGAGAAGATAAGTGCCATAGTCTAATATACTTCTAATAAGAGCATTATAAAGTAGCTTCATCGAGTAAGGGTGTGCTCCCCACCAAACTCCAGACAGGCACCTAAGCATGTTAAGAAGTTTTTCGCATTTGTTAACCACGTACTTACAATGATGAACCCCTTTAAGTTTTGGGTCTAATATGACACCTAAAAACTTGTATTGGCTTACTACAGGTATAACAGTATCGTTATATTTTAATTCTAAAGGTGGAGCTATACGCATGCGAGAAAATATCATTACTGCGCTTTTTGATGATGAAATTTCTAGACCGTTACTGTCCATCCAATGCTTTAACAATGTTAAAGAAGAGCTTAAAGTGGATTTAGTATATTCTATGGATTTATCAGAGCAGTACAATAGCAGGTCATCAGCGTATTGAAGAATTTTAATGTTAGTATTATTATTGCGTATATAAGGATCTAGATCAAAGGTATAAATGTTATATAATAATGGACTTAGGACTGAGCCTTGAGGCAACCCTTTCCAAACCAAGTGAGTTTTAGTAGTTGAGCAAAGATTTATACGTCGTTCAGTTAATAAGTTAAAGATAAAGTTACAGAAGAAGTCCGGAACATTCAAATGTTTAAGTTTGGCAAGTAAAACCGGTAAAATAACATTATCGTAGGCAGAATTTATATCGAGAAATACTGCTAATAACGAGCTATTTACAGAAAAAGATAATCTAATATCAGTCAAAAGAAGGCTCAAACTATCAGCCGTACTCCTGCTCTTCCTAAATCCATATTGACTATCTGCAAGAAAGCCATTACTTTCAATATACCATTCCAACCGGTTTTTGACAAGACGTTCGGCAATTTTAACTAAAACCGATGACAAAGCAATCGGTCTGTACGATGTAGCATCAGAAGGGTTTTTATGCGGTTTTAAGAATGGCAACACGATTTGAATTTTCCAAGATGGAGGCACATTACCTGTCATCATAATATTATTTATCAAATGTAAATAATAAACAAGGATATTATCTTCGACATGTGCAAAAAATGAATAAGGTATGCTATCAGCACCAGGAGCTGAATCTCGTATGTGGCTAATAACGCTTTTCAACTCGTGAAGCGAAAAAGGCGAGGTAAGTCCAGTACATTCGGAAGCAGTAAAAGGTGCAGGTGGGGATAATATTATATCTTGAGGGACCCAAGGAGGAGCTAGTTTATTCATAAAATCATTTTCTAAAGCTTCAGGAATAGAATTATAAGTGGATTCAGAAAAAGCCGATCGGAATCTTCTAATACAGCGCCATACGACGGTGGAAGGTGTATTAGGGGATATAGAAGTGCAAAACTTACGCCAGCTATCGAATTTTTTGTTTTTAAATAATTTACGTGTTTCATTAATAGCATTAGTTAATATTTGATAGTTAGCATCGGTCGTGTTACTATTATAATTACGTTCAGCTAATTTTCTTCCTTTAGCGGCCACAGTGCACTCCTCGTCCCACCAAGGAGGTGAAGGTATTTTTCGTAGGGAATTATTGTTCATGGGGAAGACTTCTTTGGCAGCTTCAGTAAGAAGAGTGGTCAGAGCTTCTGCACATGAGTTTTCGTCCCCTGGCATATTTCTTGGAAGAGAAGTAACTCTCTTATCTACACACCTCTTAAATGTTTTCCATAGCTCACTATCATTGCAGTTAGGTACACAGAATTTAGGGCGAATTGCTTGTTTAGTACTAGATGACATTATAAATGGAAAAGAAATAACTATAACAAAATGGTCGCTTCCAAAAGTAGAAGGTAAAGTATCCCAGGATAATAATGATGCAAGATTAGGAGTACAAATGGATAGGTCCACTGCACTGATTCTTTGGCTGGGCTTAGTACGTCTAGTAGGAACACCTGTATTTAAAATGCAAAGATTATGGAAATCCAGTATAGAAAGAAGGTGGTTGCCATAATCATCAGTCACTGAGCTACCCCAAGTCTGATGATGTGCATTTAAATCACCAAGAACTAAGAATGGTCTAGGAAGTAAGGAAAGTAAATTATTAAAGGCATTAAAAATATCTGACGATGGATGTGGAATATATACAGATATAAAACAAATATTATTTACACTTACAGCTACTATAGACATATTTACATTGAGGTCAGGCAGGGCGATCAAGGTGAATGGTGTGCCGTTTTTAATTAATAAAGCTGCACCGGCATAGCCATCATGTCGATCATCCCTTACCACATGGTAACCTTTTATTTTAAAACTATACATCGGTTTGAGCCATGTCTCTGCTAATGCAAAGACAATAGGCTCGAACTTATTTAGTAAATATATCAAATCTGACTTTTTATTGATGATGCTGCGGCTATTCCACTGCAGCACCTTCGCCACTGACGCCATTTTTAACTACTTCAAAACATTTTTCAATTATAGAGGCTGCGTTGGACGGTGTATTAAAGTTGGACTGGGTAATCTTGATCAAAGAAATAATTAAATTAATTAAAGAAAATTGTTGTAGGGAGGAATCATCTTCTTTTTCAGAGTTCAAAGCACATCCATTTGGAGGTGCAGGTATAGAGAATTCTTCAATAAGTGCCTCATGGGCGTCCCTATCATAACCTTTGACTAATTTTGGGGGGGAACGAGGTTTTAAGAAGACAGTCTTTTTATATGATGATGTTAATGGCACATTGTTGGCATTATTAAAATTATAACTGGTGGAGTTTAAAGTAGGTTTAGAGGGTTTTAGTATGTCAGCATATGATTTGGATATGGTTGGGTGTAGTTTTGAAGCCTCAGCATAAGACAAAGAGTTGTTTGCCATTGAAGTTTTTATGTTTTTCTGTCTTAAAAATTCAGGGCATGATTTACTTGTTGCAAAATGATACCCAGTGCATAAACAGCAACTTGCATTTTCTTCACCTACTTGACAAGATTCACCAGTGTGAGATTGGCCGCATTTGTAACACCTTGGCTTTGATCTACATTGTAGCTTTGTATGACCAAATCTACAACAACTATAGCATTGTATAGTTGTGTATACATACATATCAACAGGCAGGGTATTGTAGCACATAAAAATTCGCTTAGGCAGAACTTGACCGTCAAAGGTAACAACAACAGATTGGGAAGGCTTCCAAACAGGTGAACCATTGATGAATGTTTTAAAATTTAATCTTCTTACCTTGATAATTTTGCCACAACCTTCTGGAACAGTGATGTTGTCTACAATTTCCTCAGGTGACCAGTCTTCAGGCACTCCTCTGATTAGACCCATTTTAGTTACATTAAAGGTGGGGATAAATGCTTTCAAATTATTTGCCTTTAAACATCCATGAGATAGGAAAGCGTTAGCATCATCACTGTTCGAGAAGTCTATGGACAATTTATTTCGTCCTATTTTTTTCAAGCTTCCCTTTATAATGTTACGAATGGAATATTTCTCTAAAACACGTCCAAAAACAACAGGGTGCAATGTAGTACCAGAATCCTGTAAAGCTATCTTTTGTACATGAATAACATATGGAGCTGAATCAATACTATTATAAGTTTGCCGACCAACAGGAATGTGAGTGGAACCTGGTAATTCTGTAGTAGTATTAGTGGAGGGAGGAGCAATATTTTCGTTAGCTTTAGCATTAGTAGCTGCAATTGCATCTGATTGACGGCCATTATGTTTTCGACGTCTCTTTATACGGGGCTTTGGGGAGTTCCCAGACCCTGTGCAACCATCAGTAAGTACATGACCTTCATCAGTTTCTCTGCTAGATTCCATTTCCCTTTCAGAACAACCCACCGTGACATACTCAGCAGCTGCAGGAACAAAGTTAGTTTCTGAGGGAGGGCCTACGAAGCCCCCCGACAGATCGGGGGGCTCGTTCATATTGAAAAAGTCCAAAAACTTACCTAAAAGTCAGCCAACAATACAAAATATTATATACACACTATACAAATAAACTAATCAACTAAAAATACACCCTACTGATCACTTTTCAAGCGTTAATTAATGAAAATAAATCACTATCTCCAAAAACGCGCCCGCCGCGTTCCACGTTTCCCGCGCTTTTCCGGGTTCACTTTATCTATGTCAATACTACATCAAATATGGCTGTACGGACATTTATGTCTTTTGCTGGTCCAATATGGACGAAGAAAAAAAAGTTGTTGGTCAATGTCGGACACTAGTGATGTACTAATATTATAGCTTATTCGAATGATCTTTTATTGTAATCTCTCGATGAAAACGCACTGAGAATAAATATAGGATTTCCTATTCAGTATATCAGGTTTAAAACTTAATTGTTAATTCAGTTAGGTTTGGTACATATCAACATAAATAAATATTTATTGTTTGAATAGTAAAAGCTGTAAAAGCTGCTTTTTGGAACGGCAATATTTTACAACTAAAATGTTATTGTGAAAGTGACTCTCAAACTGTTGTTTGTTGAGCATTCTTGATACTTCATTTTAGAGAATTTGTAGTATTATAAACAAACTTCGATTTCATGAAAATAAGTGGTCCATGAACTGTATTTATTTGATGATGATAATATGTAAATACAGTTGTGGTCATATAATTAAGAACGATTAGAAGTTCTAGAATTTGAAATTAAAATCATGTCATACCCAGAGATGTGTACTAGCTAAAAACCAACTAGTTATTTTATAAAATAGCTACATCAATAGAGCAACGTAGTTTAGGAATAAAGAATAGAATAGCAAACGTTTTTGTCTTAATTTTAATTTATTTTACCAAAGAACCACATTTAAATAGTACTGAAGCTGGACAAATAATTAAGAACGATTTATTCAACTGCCCAAGTTTTTTTTTGTATGATGCTTATATTTAAAACATCACAACAATTTGTAGCGCAGCAAATTGTTAAAAGGTTTAAATACATTTTAACTAAAATTAATTGTTAATAACATATCCACGACTTTTCATTACTGCTTTACACCGGTGATGCATTGACTTTATTATTTTTTTACATTTCGCAACAGAAATAGGGTTCCATTTTTCTAAAAAACGTCTTAAAGCTCTCTTAAATACCCACACAGCGTATTTGAGACCTTATTCTTAACTTTAAACCTCAGATCTCTATTAGGTTTAGACCCGGACTGTAAGCTGCCCAGTCTAAAACAGAAACTGATTCCGCGATAAGAAATTCCTTTACTATACGTATTGTGTGTTTTAGATCATTGTCATGCTGGAATGTCAAAAAAACCGGTAGAATGTCTTCAGCATAAGGCAGCCTTGTTTCTTCCAGTATATTTTTGTATAGGAATTGATCCATGTTGAGCTTCTATAAACTTTACAAGTCCAACACCATGTCCAGAAAAGCAGCCTCAAATTTTCTCAATTCCACGATCGTACTTTAATTAGGACTTGTGTACTTAGGGTTGAATACTGTATTTGGGAGACGACATACACATCCTTTTCCATCAAAACTTACTCGATTAATTTTTGTCTCGTCACAAAAATATCATTTTTCCACTGTCGCAAAGACCAGCTATCATACTTTCTCGCATATGCAAGCAAGGCTTTCTTGTAGCAAAATTGCAACAAGGTTTGAAACTTTCTTGCTATCCTCCCATGCATCTTTTTCTTCTACCAAACGTCTTCGAATAGTGCGTGCTGCGATTGCTGAAGAGTTGTTTTCACCAAAATATTATTTTCTTGTCTCATTGGAGCCTTTAAAAAGATTTTGTTTTGCCAGACGAACGATGTTTCGGTCATTTTGAGGAGCTGTTTTTTATGTCTAGGTACATGAAAAACATTCGTAAACTTCGTATCAGTAGTTAGGTACGTACCAAAGTGCTTAACGGCATGGTAAACAATCGTTTTTAACATTGCAGATGGTCGGAAATCTTTTATAAGACCATTTCTTCCGCCGAAGTTTTATTATTACTTCCGTGGTAGATTTATCACAGCTTTTATTTCTCCCGATTATTATTTTTAGGGGCAATCACTTTTAATCTTTACAAATAGTCATAATTAATTCCAAAAGTATACAAACAGTAACCTAATACCACAAATCTATACAGTGTTCTCTTTTAAAATTGGAATAAAGTTATAAACTATTTAGCGTTCTTAATTACGTGACCAGCCAGCTAATAGGAATATAACGCGATACTTTATTTAGAAGTTGGTTAAAAAGTTTATCTTTTTATTTAAAGTTGATCTTGTATTTTAATTGAATAAAGCTTTGTTAAATAAACAGATTTACGAACGGGAGACACATAAATAAATGCATGCAATTAGATTAATGACTTAGTTTGAAAAAAATCTTACCCTTATAATCAGCGTTCTTAATTATATGACCACCACTGTACATTCACATACAGTCCCTAAGTTATTTTCAAATAGAAGCTACTAACAAATTAATACTACGAATAGAGAAATACGAAAGCAATTTGATTTGATCTTTCTCTTCAAGTTATTAAATTCACAATTAGACTATACAGATCACAGATCTCTTATCAAAAAATAATTTTATTGCCAAAGCTCGTTTACTTATACTGTCCTCGCGCTCAATGAATATGTTTGTGCCACCCCCAACACATAAAAAAATACTAAGAATAACTATTACCCGCTCCCTAACTTTGTATAATTCAGAACATTCTTATTTAGGCACATTTCACCAAACCTTAAGTCACTTCAAACGCAAATTATTAAAAAAGGTTTTCGTTTTGTAACAAACTAGATGTTCTCACTCACTAACCATTTTAACATGGTTCTAATATTATACAGGATGTTGTTTTGATCAGCGATGAGTGACTCATTCCTCATTTCATTAAAGTTAGGTTCAGTTAGGCTAGTTTAGTGTTAGTTTTAGTTTTAAGTGTCGAAAAATGAAAATACAATAAATGAAGAATTGTCTGACGGCGTACAGCCAAAGACGTTAAACTTGTATGAAAAAACATAATAAATTAAATTAAGTACCTAGGATTTCCATAAATTAATATCGATAATTAGTCGATTTGACGAATAAACACGTTTCACTACACTATAAGTAAGTTGTTGTGACAGTGACATTTTGTGTTGTGACGGAGAGGTTATATTTTTCAAAACATCACCGGTTTTCTATAGTAAAAACAACTAAAAACCCATAAAATGTCGAGTAAACCCAACTCGAAACGGACAATATACGTCGGTGGTCTTGCTGAGGAAGTAGATGAGAAAGTTCTCAACGCCGCGTTTGTTCCTTTTGGTGATTTGGTGGATGTGCAAATTCCTCTTGATTATGAGACTGAGAAGCACAGAGGATTCGCTTTTATCGAGTTCGAGAACGCTGAGGATGCAGCCGCTGCTATTGATAATATGGTGAGTGCGATGTCTTTCATGGAATATAATTATTTTCTTATTAAACAATCCTAACCTCTGCCCGATAAAGAAAGCTAAAATACTATGTTGTAACATCATTATTTGATTTAGTGACTAAATGACATCTCAAACTACAATGCTTGTTTGCATCTATTAGCTATGTAGAGATTCTTGATATTGAAGTCTGTATTAGATATCTGTGTGGAGCCACAAGCTTCAACTTAACTACCAATGGAAGCTTTGTAATAGTAACTAAGTTAGTAAACAGCAAAAAGTTTAGGGACTAGTAAGCCGTGATATTTTCACACTCTCAATACATACATACCTATTTCTTACTGTTGCGAGGGCTTTGAGCGAAACAAACCCTAACACAAGCATTCCTAAAATTGCTTAATAGGGTGGTTACATTTATAAAGATGTAATGGAAATATTTATGCAAATAAAATCATTTTTATTTTATTTGGAAATATTTATGCAAATAAAATCATTTTTATTTTATTTTATTAACATGTTAACAAATGTGATCTAGTCTAGGTATATATTTTTTAAATTTATTTTTTCCAGAATGATTCAGAACTCTTTGGACGGACTATTAGAGTCAACATTGCAGCACCACAACGTATCAAAGAAGGATCAACCCGGCCAGTCTGGTCAGATGACACTTGGCTACAGAAACATGCCGGTGAAACTTTGTCTGTAGAAAAAGATAGTGAAGAAAACGGAGCCAAAGAAAAAATGGACACAGAAACAGTAAGTTATATTATCATCCAATCTTATATTATATAGATAACTTTATATTTATAAGAAATTTACTATTTTTGTTTTAAATAAACCATATGTTTATTTTGTAGTTAAATCACAGTCACAAAAGTTAGTAGGTAGTATGTTTGTGATTTTGTGAAATAATACCTAAAATTGCATAACTGTTTCTTTTTTACCAATAATCACCCATTTGATCACAAACTCACCTGGTGGTATGTGATGATAAGTTATGTGGGTAACAAAGTGAAACACTACAGTAAGAGAGCTAAGATATTTTCATGTAAACCTGTTAAATGTACCTGTCGTTCACAGAGCTAAGATTTATAGATTTTGTGCTGCACTTAGAAATCAAAAAACATCATGGCATATTCAACATAATCTGATTTGCTATTTATAAGAGAACTTGTAAACTTCACTCACTATTTAATTTTTGGTTTGAATGGCTTAAATAATTACTTCTTTTACTTGACTTGACCCCATTCGCTCTCATTCTGTTTTCGGGTAGAATATTAATGAGACACTTAAAATGTTTCAGGAAGCGCCATCAAAACCAGTAGAAAAACGAAATCCACAAGTCTACTTCGACATAAGTGTAGGCAAACAAGAGATCGGGAGGATAATCATGATGCTACGTGCAGACATAGTGCCAAAGACAGCGGAGAACTTCAGAGCACTGTGCACACATGAAAAAGGATTTGGATACCAGGGAAGCTGCTTTCACAGGATCATTCCGGATTTTGTATCCTTTTTATATAAATTAAAATGTTTATCAGGGTTTGGAAGAGTTGAGGAAAATGTGAAAGAAAGAAGAGTCTTTGGGAAAAAAACCCGGTGTGGGATTCAAGCAGTTAACTTTTTTTGGAAATGATTTATTACTAAAAAAACACAAGAAAATACATCCACATTCCATTTCTATTTAGTTTCGTGTATTAAAGGAGGTAAAACACTCAAATGCCAAAAGCTTGGTTGTACGTGTCATTTAATTCCATTAGTTTATAGTTTTGCATACCTACCTACATAGGTCCCACCTATGTAGGTTTCACTGCATATTGTGTCATCCAAGTTAAAAGTTTAAAACAAACATTTTGTTTCCTAAAAGGTAACATAGCAGTAAGCGCAATTTCTTCCAATAAGAGTATTTACAATTTAACTCAAATCAAAATGCTTAGATGCTCGTAGCATAGTGGTAGCAGTGCTTTGTTAGTAATACTGAAGTGAAGCAACCTACGTCGCGGTCGTGTTTGGATGGGTGACCATCCGACCATATAAGTGATGTATATCACGAGCATCTCCGTGCTTCGGATGGCACGTTAAGCCGTTGGTCCCGGCTAATGTCAGTTGATATTAGTCGTTAATCCTAGTCAGAGGTCTTATGTGCGGTTTGATAACATCTGACAGCGGGGTTCGTTGCTTGCCTTGCAAGCAAACACACCTCCACCAATCCGCACTGAGCCCGCGTGGTGGAGTATGGCTCAAACTACCTCATAGTTGAGGTTAAGGCATTTGCCCAGCAATTCACAACTTTATTTAATTATTACATTGGGACGTTTCAGGGTAACTTTACTTTACAAAATGCTTAAAGATGAGTGCTAAACAAACGCTCTTTCTTTCTAACTTTTCATTCGTCTATTATTTCCCTAACTTCCAATAAAGATGTGTCAAGGCGGCGACTTCACAAACCACAATGGCACGGGCGGCAAGTCGATATACGGGCGAAAGTTCGCGGACGAAAACTTCACGTTACGGCATACCGGCCCTGGCACTCTTAGCATGGCCAACTCCGGGCCTGACACTAACGGCTCGCAATTCTTCCTCTGCACTGCTAAGTAAGTGCTAGTTTTAACTTTTGACGCGTTTGGTTTAGTGCTTGCTTAGAGCTCTTGACTACTATGCCGGCCGTCGCGGGTTCAAATCCCGCAAGGGGCAAATGTTTGTGTGATGAGCATGAACATTTGTACCTAAGATGTATTTTAGCTATAAACGTTTTTAAACTTTTTTGCATTATTTAAACTGAACTTTACAACACTAAGACCCGAGACCATGACGACAAACGGGTTCAAAACGTCGCACATAGGGGTATTTGGACAATCTGGGCGGCCAAAAACAAAGTTTCTCAACTTTAATGGGGATAGACAAAAAAATATCTCTAATTAACTTAAACATTGAACGGATCAGAAAAAACCTTTTTGTGCAATCCCAGCCTTTGTAATGCTACTCGAAACTTGGACGTCAATCAAAGTGAAACGTATATCTTATCGGCTTTAAATTTATGCGTAACTTTTAAATGCTCATTTCTTTTAATGAGTGTAAAACATAAAGATAAAAAAAAATTGATTGTGTTGAAGAAGGTAAGTGTATTTCGTTTCTATAGTGCTTCAAAGCAATATTTTTTATAATGTCGGAAATAAATAGAAACATAGATGAGTGATTATTCATCGGTTTATTTTCAAAAACTTTAACAAACTCGAGAGTAAAAGTTGTTTACACCGAAGAGCCCCGGCATTGATTTTCTATTTAGAAAATTCTTTGAGATCTCAGCTATCTTATGGTGAAAAAAGATTTTGCTACTTTTTGCTTCTTCTTGAGATATTCTATTTTTAAGGGGTAGTCATAATTAACAAATATTTAACTACATATTCTTAGTTTTTTTTCCATTGATATAGGACCATCAAATGTCAAAGTAATGACCCGAAAATATTTATTTTGTGCAACGCTACAGCAGAACTATAATATAATTAGAGAAAAGTTGGACTTCTTTGAAAATTACCTTTTGCAGCTCGAACCTTTTTCTTCAGAGCAAATATTTAAAATTAGGTACGAACGATTTTTTGCGTTTAAAGGCTAAATTAAGCATAGGTGGTCTCAAACATGCCATAATGAGAAAATGTATACGAAAAATAATGCGAAATGACTTGAAGGTACATTCACCGGGCGGTCATCCAAGTCGATTGGTCAATCGAGTGATAAAATCAAAAGAAAGAAGACCGAAGATCTTCGTGTATCTACGGACTTAGAACGGCTTACCCATGCTACAATCTCTATATTAAGGGACAGAGGCAAGAGAGATGCTGCTGTTGTTCTTAAAGATATTTTATCATCACCAAAGCGAGCTGCAAAACATTAAAAAGCATTTTGCTCATGTCGGCAAGATAAAGAGATAAGATTGTCTCCAGCCTTGTATATTTTTTTTTGGAAGGCAGTAACAAATTATAACGAGTGCTAATAAATATACTGTTGGTACAGTATTTTGCAAAAAAGAATCGTATCGCGTAACTGAAACATGTGCTGAAACTATGCTGCAATCTTTAATTGAATATACAGTCACATGATTACTAATACATTTGGAAGAAGTTGTACAACATCTTAATGAGGAAGAGAGGTTATCATTAACCAAAATTTGTAAGTGGGGTTGTGCCGGGGCTCAACCAGCTCAAAATAAACAATGCTGACTCTGATATCAACCTATTCCAGAGTTAATTTGCACCCCTGCAACTCATCTGTTCTTCCAACAATAATCTTGTATGGTTAAACCCAACTCCTACTTCGCCGAGAAAAAAATGTTTTGATTTTTCTATAAAAATAATATTTTTTTTATGTAAAATGTATTTTATTTTATTTTTTGCACTATCCTCTTATTAAATAATATATTTAGAATAAACTAAACCGATGAAATAATTTTGGCCGCCCAAATTGTTCAAATACCCCATAGTGCGTCGGGAAGGTAAATATACAAGTGAACGTTGCATTAAATCCCGTATGTTTTGAAGTTGATGTATATACTTAATTAATGGGAGATGCCCCCTTCATGATCGTTATCTGGTATTCGTAACACAAGGACGAAAATTCCTGACTTCGAAACCACGACAATCGATCGGTGTTTTGTCGGGCGCATATTTATTATTTATTTTACTGTGTAGTTTGCACTAAAGCGATTTTGACGATCACATTGTCAAACAAAAAAAAAATTAACTACATTTGGCAGCAGGGAATCAAATGTGAAATATGCTTGATTGCGTACACCCGCATTTTAGTTGTTAGTGAATTAAAGAAAGTATTCTTGTAATTATTATTTTTGTTTTTATAGTGTTTTGTCACTATTCAAATTGCACTTGTAAAAAGCAACTTTGGCCAGCAAAAAAGCAGCCAAAGTTGCTTTTTACAAGTGCAATTTGCTAAGTATTCTTGTATTAGGAAGTAGCACCTAGGATCTAGCATCTGTCAGCGCTGACTAATAATCTGCGCTGATATTCTTAATTCTGGTAACTGTCTTTCACCTAGGAAATCGTTGACGGGTCAGGTCACTTGCCTTGTCTTCTTGATCATTTCAATAAAAACTAAAGTATAGATGGTTGGCTTTTGTCTGATTTTCGCGTTGGAATAGCGGTTTGGACATTTTTCTTTTTATGTGTGTACCCAAGCTTTATAAAATGATCTCTCATGTCATGGACACAGGATACTTTAACGATTATGCCTCGTTTGGAACAGCAGCACTGGTGTGCTTTTACAACTTATCTTGGTAAAATGACTAACAAAGTATCTGTCTAAACTTCGAACTGTAATCTTAATAAATAAATACATTTTGACCAGCAATCACATTGCACTGATCCCAAAGTAAGTAGCCAATGCACTTGTGTTACGGAAATCAGACACAACGATGGTACCACAACACCCAGGCGTTATTTAAGTTTCCTCATTAGAAAATTAGACTCCTACCTCAGAGACAGGACGCAGTGTGTTTGCATTAATGGTATAATATGAATTAACGCAAACACCCACTAACTAATTTGTTCACTTTTCATTAGCTTTTAATTGCATAAAATAGAAAGCATATTTTTTTTCTGATATTTTTACATATAATGTAATAACTCGCCATTAGAAAACGACGTAACTACTCTGCCGCAACACAGTTTTGTTACTAGCGCTGAGGGTAGGTGCCACTTTGCCGTAATGTTTTTGTAGCCTATGTTTATGATTGTACCTTATTAGTGCAAAATCATTGTACATGGTCAAATAAACTATGAAAATATTAATCTATAATTTTACAGGACTTCATAAAGATGAAATAAGAAACCAAAAATTTGCGCACGGGCGGGACTTGAACCAGCAACCTTTTGGCAAACCGGGCCAAACGCTCTAACAAATTGAGCTACCGTGCTGTCAGTCCGACCCGGCGAAATTTGTGGTTTCCTATGAAAACGTCAATTGCGTGACGCTTAGCGCCATCTAGCCGTCTGTTTATGAAACAGATGGCCCAAGCAGTTATTCTTTACAAAATAAATTCAACTTGGAAATTGATGTCGCTGCGCTATCTAATGCTTTAGAATGTTTCGCCGGGTCGGACTGACAGCACGGTAGCTCAATTGGTTAGAGCGTTTGGCCCGGTTTGCCAAAAGGTTGCTGGTTCAAGTCCCGCCCGTGCGCAAAATTTTTGGTTTCTTATTTCATCTTTATGAATATAAAATATGACACTATAAGTGTTAAAAACATTCTAAAGCATTTACAGGACTTATTAATTTATTTTCCAGGACAGACTGGCTAGACGGTAAGCACGTGGTGTTCGGCCACGTGATATCCGGCTTGGACGTGGTGAAGAAGATGGAGAAGTACGGCAGCAAAGGCGGCGCGGTCTCCGCGAAGGTCGTAATCACCAATTGCGGGGAATTACAGTGATTAAGGATACATATTAGTTTTATTTCTAATTGGAACCCTTTTAAGCTAACTTTTATAGTATAACCCCCTTATTTATAATAACGCAAAGAGTCTTATAAACCTGTTTTAACTATTACACTGTTTTGTCTCGATCTTTCTTGGCGCTTTCATCGTCATTTGACAGAAAATGCCAAAGCAGTGTAAAAGCTAAAATAGGTTTTTAGACTGATTGAGTTATTATGTAGTTATTAGGACTGATGGAGACACGACGAGCACGACCTTCAGAAATGAAGAGACGACTAAGAAGAGAGAGAGAGAGTTATTATAAATAAGAGCAAAACTTGGGAACACTTACCGTTCCCAAGTTTTTCTCCAAACCTTTATCAGTAATCCTTATCCAGTAAATATATGGTACTGCTCTATTTGAAAAATGAAAAATAATAAAAATATATTTTCCAAAGCGCGCAGGCGAGAGCCGTACAGTGCGGCAAACATCTTCTGGCCGATAGATGACATTGACAGGGAGCGCTAGCATTCAATCAGGATAGCTAATGTAAAAATCTCCCATGATTTAAGGAGTTTAGGAGCTGTTTACCGAATATTTTTATAACCCAAGCATGGCAAAGTCAAAGAGAAGGGTACTAATTTAAAGCAGTATAAGCATTTATGTGCCACTGATTTAAAATGCAAAACAATTGTATAAACAACAAAACCAATGAAAATATTACTTTATGTCAGAAGTTTAGATCTACGGTATTTACAAAATACATTTTAAAAGTTTACACAGAATATGTTCGGAAATAATCGACTGTACGGCATCCGCATTTTAGAACAAATTATTTTACAAATGATCAGGTATTTTTCCACTATCACACTAGCCTATTCACTTTTCTCTTGAAAATGCCTAGATTATAGTCAAAAGTCAAAGTCAAAAATAATTTATTCAATTTAGGACACAAAATGCTACTTATGAACGTTAATAATAAGTGTAATATCATTTATGGCTCTTATAGGGCTAGAACATGTCTCCTTATCTTTTGGGCCCTACTAGCGCTTCGAGACAAGACACAGACAATTTGACAAGTGCTGAGAAGAAACGCCGGAACAAACTCAGTCACCACAGCTGCCTCAAAAATGATACAAATCAAAATAAACAGGTAGGTACATCAGTTTGGTGCAGGCTGGACTGTCCACATATTCTCGTCATTAAGATAGTCTTGAATTTTAAAATACCCCTTCGACATTATGGTAGTTTTGACATGCAACTTAAATTTATTAATAGGTAGTTCGATAACATTAATAGGTATATTATTGAAACATTTGACACAATTTCCCACGAATTAATTCATTGTTTTGGCTAACCTGAAGTTTGGAATGACAAGTTTGTTTTAATTTCGTGTGTTATACGAATGTATGTCACTTTTTTTCATGGAAAAATCTATTTTTTTGCGTACGTACATGATATTATAAAATCTGTGTTGAGAAGCGACAGTGAGGATGTTAATTTCCTTAAAGAATTCTCTCAGGGATTCGCGGAGACTAAGTTTGTAAATGGCACGAATGGCTCTTTTCTGTAAAATAAAGATTATCGATGTCCGCAGTAGAACCCCACAAGAGAAGACCATAAGACATTATACTATGAAAGTAACTAAAATACACAAGCCTTGCTGTTTCAACATCAGTCAAATGTCTTATTTTTCTAACCGCAAAGGCAGCTGAAACGAGTCTTCCAGCCAGAGCGTCAACATGTGGTCCCCACTGCAATTTCGAATCCAATGTAATGCCCATAAAAACAGGGGAATTTGATAGATCTAATTTTTCACCGTTGAGTAGAATTTCTGTGGTAGCTTGCTTCGCGTTAGGCATGGTGAATTTAATACATTTAGTCTTTTTTGTATTAAGAAGCAAGTTATTGCTAGTGAACCAATTTGATACCTTAGAGAGAGCTCTGCTAACATTGTCAAATGATTCTTCACCTCTTCTTGATTTGAAGATTGAAGAAGTATCATCGGCAAACAGAACTACTCATAGGAGTTCTTTGAATAAAAAGGAAGGTCATTAATATAGATCAAAAACAGCAAAGGTCCCAATATTGAGCCCTGGGGCACTCCCATTTGAAGCGGGACACCTGAGGAGTTAATGCCATTAACGTTTACTGTTTGTAGTCTGCCTGAGAGGTAAGAATTCAACAGTTTTGACGCATTATTAGATACACCGTAATGTTTCGAGAACACTTCATCCGGTAGCGCATTCCATTCCTTAGCTCCTTCCAGAAATGTTGATTGTAACCGTTTCACCCATAACTACACATTTCTCGTTGAATAATGTATTTCTTTTATGCTTTTGACTCTAGAATATGATATGGTATCCGATGGGTATACAGGGTGTTGTTTTGGTCGGCGGTGAGCGAGTGGTTGTATACAGATGTAAAAAAAAAGTGGAAAACCCACAAAATCAATTTCTTATTGCATTACAGTAAGCGAGTCAGAACTACTAACACCAGCAGGCTTAACATGCACGCCGTAGATAAAAATTTATCGCCGCATTCTATCCCATTTGTTTGTCAAAAATCGTCTTAACCACAGTTGTTAACATGGCTGCCATGTAAGTCATGTCGTGCTGTCAAGTTTCGAAATATGACAAAATTATCATTGAACGCTAACATGCGACACATATTTTTGCCGGATTTTGACATTTTGCCGTGAAACATTATCGTCCACCATTAGCGTCGACGATAAATGAAAAACAACTTATTTAGAGCAAAAAAATAAGCCTGTGTCGTGCCGTATCTAATCCTAGGCTCTCAAAAAACAAGCAAGGGTATTATTATAACAACATTATAACAAATATTGAAAATAAAGTCTCCGTGGATTTTTTTTATCCTTAAGATATTTATTAGTTTGAATTTATTATCTATGACCAATATCGAGTCAATCTGTCATTGTGTCAAGTTTATCATTCTCAGCCAAATTTGACATAAAATTGAGTGAATGATTAGAAATTGTCTTAACTAATTATCGTTTTGGATAAATTTGTCCAATGTGGTTGGCATGTTAGGGAATATGATAAAATAGCATTTTTCGACTACTTTTGTCATGTCGATCGAAATAAATATTGTGTCATGCATGTTAGGCCTACAGGTCGCTATTCGTAGCTTACTAGCTATAGCATAGTATTTCGTAGACACGCGTGAGCTGCGCGCGAGGTTGCGAGTTTCCCCATTTGTTTTGATTTTTTAGAATGCTTATTTATTTATTGTTTTTTTTTTAAATAAGTAGAACTCATATTGTCTGCGTTCCGTATTGCGCCAATATCACTGTTAGCACTGTGAGCGTCAAAAGCCGTTCCGATTTGATTAGCGTGCTGACAGCGCTGTTGACGCGATTTCATTTCGGAACGGCTTTAGATCACATTTGCTGTTCTTTGAAGCAAAAAGACGTCAAATGCGTCAATGTGACAGTCCGCTCACTGACGCTCACGGTGCTAACGCAGCAAAACGATTGCACTGTGAACGCAAGATGGCGGTGATAGTGACGTCAGCCGTGACGTCACTACAGCTATCGTTGACTCGCTAACGCCAAATCGGAACGGTTTGTAAGCGCGATATCAGTGATATTTTCGCTGTCAGCGCAATACGGAACGCAGCCATTATCATCCCTGAGTTGGATATCACCGACCAAAACAACACCTTGTATATAACGAGACTCTGTAGCTATTCGTAGCAGTTAAGAGAGGCGTAGCACTTCGTAGTATCGTAGCAGTGTAGCGTCGTAGTTAATAAATGGCGTAGTATTTTCGGACACACGCAGCAGTGGCGCAGTAGTAATTATTCAGTATAGTATCAGTGACATTTGAGATTGATAAAACCTTTAGCAGCCGAAAGTGGTAATTAACGCATGAATATTATGTTGGCTCTGATTCAAATATGAACATTGTTACTTGAAAGTCCCACTATATTGACCAGCAGTGAAATTGTGTAAGGCAATCGTATTCATTTGACGGTTCAAAACGTACGATATGATCTGTCAAACCCTTTGTTCTTTGACATTTGACAGACCATACCGCACGTTTTGAATTGTCAAACGAATACGATTTCTTTACAAAATCGCACCCCAGGTGACAAAAGATCAGCAGCCATGGCCACAATTCGGGGGTAGCCATGATAAGTAATCCTATTCTTTCTTAAGCTAAACGCACAATCATCCGTGCCGAACGCGCCAAAAGAAAAGAATTTTAGAGTTCTTTATATGAAATCTCATGAAACCTCGCACACAAATCGACGTCGAATTGTCCGAATCTGGAAGAACCCTAGAAATCATAGATAAATTCGGATGACGTCATCAGATTCGGTGCGGCTAATGCGGTTGACTCGGACGAATCGCCGTATAAAATCTTCGTACTCACTCTTTAGATGTCACTCATAGCGCTAACACATGATTTCTTCGACGCGGCCGATTCGTTCGATTCGGTCGATTTTGGCCGAATCGGATATGTGTGCGAGACCTCCTTGACTTCGATTCGTTCGGCGCGTTCGGATAGGTGTGCTTTCACCTTAATCTTTAATTGAATAGCAAACGAAAATTACTAATCTGTAAGTAGGTAGCTTATGGTAATTATTTTTGTTTCTCCCCGTCTGCCGAGCAAGATAAATAATGCAATATTACATCCGTTTATCCTGAAGACAGTAACTCAATACAAACACAACTGATATCGTTGGGATTAGTTACTGTATCTAATTAAGCGATATCGGTTACATGTATGCTGTTACGACGGTATTAAATGCATTATTTAATAATGTTGTCGTATTAAGATCGTAGGAAAACAAAGGTGGGAGATAATCACGTATTAATTTTTAAACTTTTTTAGGGTTCCGTAGTCCAACAATGAACCCTTATTGTTTCGCCATGTCCGTGTGTCAGTCTGTCCGCAGTTCAGCTCAGAGACCATAAGTACTAGAAAAACTGAAATTTGGATGAGTGTGTATTCTAATTTTGCCGCCGAACTGGTATAATAAAATTTTGAAAAAATATTTTTTGGGTGTACCACTCGAGTTCTCATACAAGTAGTGTGGCTGTGTTTTTTTTCTTTCCTAACCCATCGTGTGGGGTATCGTTGAATAGTCCTTTTAAAATGATAACGGGTTTGTTAACATCATTTTTCCATACTGACCTGTTTCCCTATCATTCAGTTTAAAAAAGCAAATTTTTGTTAGAGTCTAATGTAACTCTCTCCCAACTAACCGGTAGTAGGTGGATACGTGAAGAAAATCATAAATAATGAATTTATAAGGAAAACACGGCTATGATAAGTAAACAAATTACAGAGTTGTATTCTATTAATTTAAAGCAATTAAAATTACACGTGAATTTTAGTTTAGTTCGTTTACCTCTAAAACGCTTTATGGTATGTAACTATAGTTAAATATAAAAGGACATCATTTTTTTTTGGGCCTAAAATACGTGAATATTTAACAGGGTCATATTTAGTTGTGGATTACTTATAAACTTAAATACTTTCATTTAACATTATTTTTAGATTTTTTAATACGCCCGTTTTATTTTTGAAAACATTTTATTATTCTTGAAAATGCGTCGAACAGAACGTTGATTTATACCGCTTTTGACATTTGATTTGCTGGCACTGACATATGACAGATGTCAATATTTACGAAGAAGTGATGGAACCAAACCAGCGTTTTGTTCGTCGTATTAAAAAAAAAAATAAAGAGTAAAAATCTTTGTTTTAGGATAAGTATCAAGCTGATTGTAAAGTGGTCATTTTCTCTGTTTGGATTTTTTATGTAATTTAAGTATCTATGTATTCGTTTTCTCAAAAATAAACAAAATAAAATGTTTCTATAACTGTAAACAAAACGAACTTACTGCGGACAGTGTTGCAACTCTCTGCTGTACATGCCAGTAACAAAAGACTTAGATTGAAAATAAAAACAAAACCCATATCGAAAAATTAACAAAAAAATGTGTTTTTTGTTTGTATGAATTTATTCTTTCATTTGGTGTATCATTTGTTTCTGTTAGTTAGAATAGTATTTTAAGCCCAACTCCCATACAAAAAAAATTTTGTCCTTTGATTGTTTCTTTTAGCTGCAAAGAAAAAAAGAATTGTGAGTCAGCGCCGTAAAAAAATATAACCGGGTTTGTCTTAAAATTTCGAAAGTTTTATTATTTCAACGGAATCAAAACCTTATCTTACAAGGAAATAATAATCATGTTTTACAGGACATATTATTAGAACAATAAAAGTGCTTACATTTGTAGTACCTAGACCTACATACATACGGAACAAGCTTCGTGCGCGAGTCTGAATCGCACATGGCCGGTTTTTATTCTCATATTTTAAAGTTGTAGCTGGTCAGTAGTCTACTGGGAATAGTGATCGCCCACCAGATATGGTAGGTAGCTGCGAATATGTTGAATAATCAGTCCAGATATAGTGGAGTCTTGTGGAATGGGCTTCTATATTAAAAGCTACCATATTCAATAAGCGTTCCACTGGTGTTTGTCAACAACATCAGTACTGGCAGAAGGCTGAAGATTACATATTTTTATTTAGATAGCCAGACATTTGGCCACGATTGCTCATGCATCTGATATTTTAAGTGACAATGCAGCCTGCGATGGACCATGTCTGCCTATTAACAGCCTATTCACTCTTTTCTTGAAAAGGTCTAAAACTTGTAGTTGGCAGGGAACACTTAATTCTACCGGCAGTGAATTTGACTCCCTAGCGGTACGCAAAAGAAATGTGGACTGAAATCGTTGGGTGCGTATTGTTGTAGTATCTAGAAAAGCTTTTGACTGGGTATTAAGAGGAGGGATACTCTAGGTTCTCATACTGCGGTATGAAAGGCATGAGGGAAACCACCACACTTCCCTAATTTGGATGATTTTTTATGAAAAAAAAAACTTTCAAGAGCCTAGCTCTGATGATAATTATTATGACCTATTATAAAAGTACCTTCTCGATTGGTACCTATTACACATGAAATAAAATTTACTGAGCTAAGATCTCACTTCCTGATTGTTAACTAGAAAGAAACTGTTACTATTTCGGTTTGCACTTTGAAAGTGAAACCTTGGCACAAATCAGCTAATCACCTGAGTCTATTTTAACAAATGTATTCTCTCATTAGCATTGTATTTATAGATATAAGTCCCAATTTTAATCTTAACTAACATTAAACTGCGGCGTCTAGACAAGGTTACCTAATTTAAATAAAATGATGCATTTGATCTTTTGATATTGAAGCGACTATGAAAAAAAGACAAGTTGAGAATGTATAGATAGAAAAATACGTACAAAGTCTGTTCTAAAAATACTTTTAAATTTCGTGGGCTACGTTTATTTGATTTTATTCGAATTTTTGCTGAGAAGTTTAGCCAATTTAAATATTAAGTAAGTTTTTTTTACAGCAATATTCCTTGTAAGCGTGTGTTGGCGTGTTTTCGTTTTTTTTTATATTTAAAAAATGGATCACAGAAAATTGTTTTTTTGGGATTAAGTAGGTAACTAAGTTTGCGGGTGCATTTCTAATGTTGACTGGATAGGAAAAAGCTGTCTAAAATAAATGAACCGTTTGTTAGTGGTAAAAAATATCTTAGATCCCAAAGGGCTATCGGTGTTACGCTACGAGATTGAATCAGAAATGAGGAGATACGTACAAGAACTAAGGTAGCGTACAAAACCCTGAAAATCAGCTAAAGTAGCAAAGGGCAGGGCACATAGAGCGAATAACTGATGGCCGTTGGGGCAGAAAAGTTTTAGATGGGAGACCCTTCGAGCAAACACGCGGCGTAGGCGTAGGACATCCACCGTCGACAAGATGGACAGACGACCTTCTAAAGATCGCTGGACCAAACTAGATAAAGACTGCTTCTGGTCGCTGTGGAAAACCACGCGGAGGCCTTTGTTCAGCAGTGGACGTCCTTAGGCTGATAATGATGATTATGATGATGAGAGGGCTTTGGAGATTTGAACTACAGAAGCTGTGCCGCCGCCCGAACACGTCAACAAAACGTTGATAAAGTGTTGACATTAGTATTTCCTTTTGTCAAGTTCCCAATTTAGTAGGTAATTGCTTAATTAAGGTCAAATTATCGATTAGTCCATTCCATTTTTTTTTTACTAATAACTTGGCTACTAGACTGATTACTGCGAAATTCATCACAAAATTGCGCAATTTCGATTTTTGTACCATGATCGTTGCTTGTCAGTAAATAACTAAACTCTAATGATGCCGCAGATACTCGTTCCTAAACTGAACAAGTCATAAAAGTCATTTATTAATGCAAATAGACCCACGGGGGGCACTTTTACACGTGCTTATATAAACCCCACCACGACTTCGGGACAATATGTGGGCTAGTGCTGAGAAGAAGCTGCGCAACAAACAGACGACGGCAGTCTGGTATAGTGGTCAAGAAATCGCCTACTACGCAGCGGGTGCGGGTTCGATCCCCGCACAATACAAACATTTGTGTGCATGAACATGTCTGTTTGTATTGGTCTGGGTGTTTTCTATGTATATCATGTATGTATTTACAAACAAAAAAGTATTTAAGTATTATATCCGTTGTCTGGCACCCATAAACACAAGCTTTGAGTAGCTTACATTGGGGCTAGATGGCGATGTGTGGGAATGTCCAAAGGATATTATTACATGAAAGGATGACTGTTAGCCACGAATAAAGAGATAAATACAGTATCGATAAAGGCGCCAAAAGGGGTCACAAAAAATGTATTTTAGAAGTACTTCTAGAATTAATAGAAAAGATTAGCACAAGTCAATTATATCTGAGGATGACTAATTTATAAGGAACAAAATAGATTATTACTAATAAATGAAATTGTAAAAAAATATAAACGGTGCGTTTCTTTTTTGTGTGTGGTTTTCCTAAATTAGGGCTAATTTTTTTCTCTCTTTATACACATTAGACCTAACTTACTAGCTTTTCTTTTGCATTCGGTCAACCATAATAAGATATCTGCTTATTAGACATGTATTTAAAAAAAAAAACTTTTGTGACCACTCAAGGTGGGACTTTAGTTCCCTTCGAAAACCCTTTTTTCATTACAAGCTGCAACTCTCTCGATATTGAACAATTGAGCAATCTTGGCTCGAACCTCGTCGTACTAAACTGTCTATTTCGAGACTGAGTATTACCAAACACCGTTGAGCAGATGATCCTATTAGTTTAATTAAAACACGAAATCAAAGTTCAAACGTTGAAAGAAATAAGAAAACCAATAAGTAGCCAAAAATTATGATAATGTGCTGTTTTCATTATGTATACAAAGGCACAATTAACCTAATACAACATTTAATTAAAAAGTTACCAAAATTATTGTCTGACAATGTTACCAGGCAGCAGAGCAGACGTTTTTGTCGCGGTGTTTTCAACTTTATATCGATTCTGCAAGTTAGGGAAGATACTTACAATTCGCAAAATTACAAGCTGTAAAATTGTGGCTTATTTTCTACGAGTACTATATAAAAATAAGTCGGGTTTTCCTTCCTGACGCTATAACTCCAGAACGCACGAACCGATTTCCACGGCTTTGCATTTGTTGGAAAGGTCTCGGGCTCCGTGAGGTTTATAGCAAAGAAAATTCAAATATTAAACAAAAAAAATTCTTCTTTTAATCACCAAACGAAATGTTACATAAATGGCGAAACGGAGTTCGCGGGGTTTGCTAGTTAAGTATAGTTTCTTATAAGTAGAGTAGTATACAATAGTGTCAAGTTTAAATAATTTTATTAACAGAACACTAGCTAACAGCTAATTCTATTACTTTATTCCCTAATTCTTTTACCTTATTTATTATCTTCGATTTTGCCGACGTCAGAAAATGAATTTTTGTCTAATAGGTACTAAACAAAACGTCTTATTCGAAAACGATATCTATTTGTCAGCAATCATTTATATAAATGTAATTTTAATATGTCGCTTTTTTACTTTCCGTTCGGAATTTCGGATGAATCTTATCTGATGTTAGTAAAATCGACTCTTTACAAAAAGACCCTTTACACACTGCGACTTTTAGCAGCGATGCTAACGCGCGTTAGCATCAATGCGGTCGCAAAATGTCAACCTTTACACACTGCGCTACTTTTAGCATCGCTAATGTCGCGATACTAAACGCGCGTTAACATCGATACAGTCGCGATGCAGAAGCTGTAAATTGTCAAATTTTGTACGAAATTCAGTAGGTACACTTCATCTTTTGGCGTGTCAGCATCGATGCAGTCGTGTTTCGGAATCAATGCTAACGCGCGACTGATTAAAATAAAACTGTTCATTGCGTGAGTCGCAATGCTGAAGCGCGTTTTCAAAACGCGCCACTGTGTATTGATATCTACTAAAAGTCGCAGTGTGTAAGGGTTTTTAAGTAGACAAATTTCACTAATATTTTGTACTTCATCACACTATCTCTCATCGATTGGGTTGTTTTTCGCTCTTCCCGGTAACTAAATTCAGCTAGTAGCTCTCCCTAATAAAAAAGCCGTGTAAAAACAGTACAGCCGTTAAAACAAACGCTTTCTTTCACCCCGTTCTTCACCTGTTTGGTAATGGCGCGGCGGAACATTACTTCGGTGTCCGAGGGCTGTAATTGTTTTCAACGGCCCGATACCGCCCTGTAGAGAGGCGCAGGGCTGCCAGCTTCTATACCTAAAGCACAAAAGCTTCTGCAACAATCAGAATTATATTTGTTTTTTCTGAAGATGATCGGAGCGCTTGTCATTTCGAAAATTTTTAGTGATGTAACCCAATTAATCGAGTACATAGTAATAGAGTAGTGTCTTACGTTTATTTTTGTAATTTTATATTTTGCGTGTATTTAAATCCTTTGCCAGGCTTATATAGAGACTATATTATTTCAACCTTGGTGACTGATCAATACTGATCATTCTGTCGAAATCAAATAGTAAAACAATATTAATATGATATCATTCATTTAAATAAATATAGACTTTTAATTGATAGCGATTGTATTTTTCATCAATATAGTGATTGATTATTTCGGCCATACCGATTATTCGGACGTACACAATTTTAAGTTCGATTAGATTTTGTTAATCACTATTGTTCGAGTTTTGTTCCATGCATAATTTTTGATGATTTAAAAAAAAAACAAATCATTCATGGTGAATTAAAATAAATGTCTATATTTAAATAAGACATTTTATCGTTATATTTTGGCAAAAATATAAAAATTTTGTTCTATTTATTTGTAAATGAATATATTCATTCTTAAAAAAAGTATGTGTGAAACAGAAGAGGAATATGTCATCTCAAATGATGTCTCGGCATTTTTTTTTTAAATAATAAGTTCACCAGCAGTTATAATACAGATACAAATGTTAAGATACATTTACAATTTTCTTAAGGCTACGTAAACAACTATATAAAGGTAAACATCACTTGTACAATTCAATTATATCAATGCCAAGGTTTGGCTAGAGTGGACTATATGCTCTATAAAGATACTTAAAATGAAAAAAAAGTGGACCAACTAAATAAATAAAATAATCCTTAGACACCAAGAAGAATCATTCGGTAACAAATCTATTAAAATTTATATGTGACACAAAATTAATGTCTGTGGATCCGCAACACCCATTATACAATTTGGTTAATCTCGGTATTGGGGAATTTGAGCCCAAAACAGTTCTTCGATGAGGGGGAGTAAATGTGACAATGGTATTTCTAGGCAGTCGTGACGGGGCTTTGAAATTAACCATGGACAACAGCTGAGGGCAATCGACCATGTTCCTAACTAGCTTGTAAAGAAAAGACAAGTCCAACCAAGTTCTTCGGTTTTCCAAGGAGTCAATTTTGAAATGTAGTAACCTTTCAGCATAAGATGGAATTTTTATCGCAACTTTGGCTGAACGTGCCATATGCCACACGAATCTTTTCTGTAATCTTACCAATCTTAGGGTATGAGTGGCATAATGGGGACGCCAGACTACGCTGCAGTACTCCAATATACTTCTCACTGATGAGTAGTAAAGTGCTAGTTTCAACTTGGTGCTTTTAAAAGCTTTAGAACTTCTAATCACAAAGCCCATCATTTTTGAGGCCCTTGACACTAACGAATCAATATGAGGGACATATGTCAATATCTTGTCCAGGATCACACCCAGGTCCCGAATTGTCGATACTTCTTGCAGTGGCTTGCTGTTAATGAAGTAAGTAGTAGCTGTCTCATTGATTTTTCGGGTACACTTTATGTGAAAACACTTCTGGATATTCAACGTCATCCTGTTAGACTCGCACCAAGACAGTAACCTGATTATATCGCTTTGTAAGAGGGCTTGATCGCGCTCTGAAGTTATTCTCCTGGCAAACTTCAGGTCATCAGCGTAAGCAAAGGGAGTAGAAAACTCAAAGGACTTAAATATGTCATTGACAAACATTGTAAAAAGCACTGGCCCTAAGTAGGAACCCTGTGGGACGCCTGAGGTGATTCCATGTAATTTAGATTCAAAGCCATTTATAGCCACGTAAAAATTTCGGTCAACAAGATACGATGACAGCCATGAGATTGCAGTCACTGAAAAACCGTAGATCTCAAGTTTTTGCAGTAAAATATCGTACGGAACCCTGTCGAATGCCTTGCTGAAATCGGTGTATATTGCGTCAATTTGTTTCTGCAAATCAATGCCCTCAGCAAGGAACTCAACAAAAGACACAAGATTGGTACAAGTAGATCTAGCATGTACAAATCCATGTTGATGACGTGACAAAAACCTTGCAAAAAACTTTTGAATATGAGGAACAACGAGGGATTCAAGAACCTTAGCAAAAGTAGAAAGCACGGATATCGGTCTATAATTTTGGCCCCGGCTGGTTTCACCATCTTTGTGTATCGGAACGACTTTTGCGGTTTTCCATTCATTAGGAAAGGTGCTAGTTTCGAGGGACTTCTTGTATATTAAATAGAGTGGGATACCCAGTGAATTGGCGCATGGAACAATAAATCTAGGAGGAATGCCGTCTGGCCCACATCCCTTAGTCACGTCTAAGCTCTTAAGTTTCTCAATAATGTCATGCAAACTGATCTCTGGTAAATAAAAATAAAAATGACTTGAACACAGGGAACCAAAATATGAGTCAATAAAAGACTCGTCTAGCTGTGAGCTCTTGTTGTCATTATATGTCGACTCGAAGTACCGAGCAAACAGATTGCAAGTTTCGACGCCCTTTGCACGAGAAGTCTCTCCATCAGTCATCTCTTTAGGAAATTGACTAGCGCCGTTGCGTTTAATTTTCAGGTATGTCTAAAAGAACTTCGGATTATCTGTAATGATATTCTCCATGCTAGAATGGTATGCACTATACTTTTTGAAATCAATTTTTTCTAGCCGTCGTGAGAAAATATCAAGGGATATTTTAGCCATTGGGTTTTTGTGTTTTTTAAATCGCTCGAATAGTTTGCGCTTTTCTCTGTGTCTCCTAATGAACTCACCATCCAACCATGGAGGATACCTAGAAGTTTTATAGGGTTTAGCAAGAGGAACGAATTCACGTATAGCTATTCTTATATGTTTGTAAAATTTAGACACCATCTCATCGACATTTCTTGTGTTGTCAAATTCCGAGATCCAATCAACCCTGCGAAAATAGTCATTAATAGAGGCAAAATCCGCCTTAAAATAATTTAATCTTCATCATCATCATTTTGGGTTTAGATGATTTTGGGATTGCTATAACTAAAGGTGCAGTGGATCAACAGCACTCAGTATGTCGCTGGCAATATTCAATTCAATATTCCAAGATTCTTTCCATACTATTGACAAATCTATTACACTGCTTAAAATTATTGCCATGAGAGAAATCTATCACAGATTGACCCACTGAATTAGCACACGAAGAAATCGGCCACCATGTAACGTTGTGTTTTCCTAAGTTAAAATCACCCGCAATCATCATCATCATCATCATTATCAGCCAAAGGACGTCCACTGCTGAACATAGGCCTCCCCCACGGTTTTCCACAGCGACCGATTACTAGCGGTCTGCATCCAGTTTGATCCTGCAATCTTTATAATGCAAGTATACATATGTTGGTCAGAGACCCGGATACAATTTGCTAAAAAAAGGTTAAGTATATTTTTAATTAAGTGGGACGGCAAATATATCGCACACAGAGCCAGTTGAGCAGAGAGAAGAGAGGAGAATGGTTGAGTAGAGAGAGCAATAATCATAAAAAATGGACTATAGTTGCACAAAAAAGCAGTTACCCATAAGTTCACCTACCTACTAGTAAGATAGCGACCCGTATCGCAAAATCACACGGGTGAAATGCGCATTCTTAACAATGACTAACATTTATAAAATTTGTTGTTGTATTTCAACAAGTTAAGGTACACATTAATAATGCGTACATGCGAAGCTGAGATGATCGCAAATAGAAAATATATAATGAATATAAATATTTTTTTTTTTAGTCATTCTGTTACGTAACCATCCCTAAGCTCAGGAAAACCTTAAGCCTTACGAGGACTTGGAGCAGAATCGTTTATTTATAATGCGACTGAGGATTTTAATAAAGGCACTTTGACGTTCCGCAAGCCAACGTGAAAACGGTTCAAAAGTGTTTCATTTCATTATATTAAAGCTCTGGATTAGCTTTCGGAATGTGTTTGAGGCAAGCGTCAATGTTACGACGGCGAATCAACCTATCCATATACGTCAAAATATTCTTTAGATTCTGACCTCTATATGATCTGCATGAGGTTGATATTTGCATGCGTAGAGTTAACAGATTTGGAAGGCTTGATGACGTATGTACGGTATTAAATGGCTAGGTGTGACGTTAGGTTTTTAATATAGGTACGCTTTCAGAGCATTTAAAGTTTATAAATAATGAATCGTTTCTGTCATTTATACTCTAACTAATGGTACTCTGCGATTTCGTCCGCACGTTTTGAGTTTGCTCCGTTCACTCCGGTCGCAGCGTAATGTTTTATACCCTTAAACTCTCCTCGATAAAAAAGCTATCGAACACAAAAATATTTATTCAAATCGGTAATAATAGTAGTATAGATTATTACAATCAATTGATGTAAAGGGCAACTTTGTTCAAAATTAAATGCTCGTGATGATGAATGTATTTATTTTGATAAGAATCAATACCCGTGTATACAAAACGCCTTCGAAAATAGTGCATTATTTTTTAACAAATGTATTAACATAGTGATAAGCGAACTAGTTATATCAAACAAACCTTTTATTATACTTTTTACCTTAAAGTTCTTTAGAGGGTTATTCTAGGTGGGTAAATATTTGTGGTAAGTAAATTTATTGAACCTTTCAATGCAATTTAGACTTTCTCCTAAATTGGCTATATACCTTATTTAAATCAAAAATAATCTTATCATTATCATCATTATCAGCCAAAGGACATCGACGTTTTCCACAGCGACGGATCACAAGCGGAAAAAGGATATTATAGTTCCCGAAAAATTCATGTACCATTCAAATACAAATGTAATTTAAACAGAGGGTAACAGAGGGTGAATCTGTAAACTTTGTTCTTTTATAAAAATGTTCTGTTATTCTAAAGAAGATCTCTAAAATCGTACAGAACGGACGCGAGAATTTGTTATTATTTCTCATGTCATTTATTAAGTTTGTGGTCACAAATGCCTTTGGGTCTAGATTCCAATTAAAACACCTTTCGCGGCTATAGTTTCATAATTTATTTTTATCAACTCTACATAAATTTTATATTCATAAAGATGAAATAAGAAACCAAAAATTTGTGCACGGGCGGGACTTGAACCAGCAACCTTTTGGCAGACCGGGCCAAACGCTCTTACCAATTGATCAATTGATTTACCGTGCTGTCAGTCCGACCCTGCGAAATTTTGTGGTTTCTTATGAAAACGTCAATTGCGTGACGCTTAGCGCCATCTAGCCGTCTGTTTATGAAACAGATGGCCCAAGCAGTTATTCTTTACAGAATAAATTCAACTTGGAAATTGATTTCATCTGTTTCATAAACAGACGGCTAGATGGCGCTAAGCGTCACGCAATTTGAGTTTGCTCCCTCCCCTTCCGTCGCCTGATGTTTTATAGCTAAAAGCCTTCCTCGATAAATAAGTTATCGAACACAAAATATTTTTATAAATCAGTCTAGTAGTTCCTGAGTTTGCGCGTTCAAACAAACAAACAAACTCTTCAGCTTTATAATAATATTATAAGTATAGATAATAAAGGTCACCGGTTTATGAGAGCGTTGCTTGTCACCGGCAGTTATTAAGGACAAATTTTAGAGCTACTGAGGATAATGAAACCTGAACATAAAGAGTATTATTATTCCAAAACAATAATAAGAGCTCTTAATTAAAATGTAGACAATAGACACCTTCGCAGCCCCCGAAAGTACGTCGTTTCTAACATTTTCAGTGTTGCGTCTCGGCAGGGGTTGCTAACTCCTGATAATATTTTACTTCTGAGTACATAAATACCTCCCACCGAAGTCACAAAATAAATTCATATATTTTTACAAACAAGATATGATACGATAGCTTTTTATTGCACGTCATCATAAGTCAGTTATGAATACATTTGAAATAAATATGAAACATTTCTAAAATATTCCATATTTCAACTAGAGCTTAGATAACCTGATATTCTATTTATCAACATGTCAAAGACTCAGTTTGTACGATGTAGACTCTAGTTTTTTCCTAATTTAACCTTACAGCTATCAGCGAGTGGACATTTCCTCTAAACTAATTTTAATTGACTTCTTTTCACGAAGGTAGCAACACTGATTAGCCATTAAAATTTGATGAGATGTGCAACAAAGCGTTATCTTAACTTACCTGTAAAAATATTACTTATTACATACTATCCCTTAATCTGGGGGAAACCGATAGAGTTGGGAACCTTACTGGGAACAAATCCGCCACGAGATGAGATTTCCCGCCAGTTTCCATCGAGATATCGAATGCTGCAGACGTTGCTGTCGCGTCATCTCGCGTTTCGCGCCAATAGTTTCGGGTATCGAACACGTTTGAATCTGATATTTTTCTTTTTCAATCAGTTTTCTGCCAGTGTCCGAGTGTGTAGTTGAGTTCGGAAAAAGTTTAAATTTTAACTGCACGCACCAAAGAGGCGCGTTGGTTTTTTGGAAGTTTTGAACTGGTGAATTTTAAATAAAAAGTGTATGGGATAGTTTTGTTGGATGATTGTTATGGAAAAACCTTGGTAAGTAGTTTTTTTTATTTTATGCATTACTTACTGAGAAAGTCAAACACACAGAAAATAGATCCATACTTAATTGAAAAATAATATCATTTTTATGTGAAGTTGTAACGTACACGTAATGCGACAGATACCTGCATTTAATAAAAATACAGTTCAATCTTAAAATTATAACAGTACGTGTACTTTTGTTAGTAATCACTTAAAATCTTGCGGAATTTCTTATTGAAAAAAAATACCAGCAAACAATTCTAACACAGTCATCAGTTACAAAAACACTCAACGTTTTTCTAGCAAGACATAAATCGCTTAATGTCAATACTTATCTAGAAGTAGTTGCGTCGGCAGTATTTTAAGCGAAGTGCCTACTTAGGCAATCTCATTTAAGAGTTTCCGGGAGTTAAGAATTGTGTAAGTAGATTTAATCGCTTGCCTAAAGTAACGAAAAAGCTTACTTTTATACTTTGTCATAAATAACTCAATTTATGTGTTTATCTTCCGCAGCCAGTTGGCACTTTGTCAAAAACTAATTACTTTTTCTGATAGAAACTGGCGATACATATTTATTTTTCGTTGCCTCTACATTGACGATTCCATTCATTTTTTGATGACTGATATTCCTATACAGTCACTGTGGTAAGAGCATGGTACCTAAAAACTAATTAATTCATAATGAACCTGATCACCTTTTTTCACCTTTTTTTAAATCTTGCATATTAAAGAAAGTACAAGTATAATCAAAGTCCATAATGATATTATGAATTAACTTAAAAAGGAAACTTTCCCTAAAATTCCTGTTTAAACCAACTCTTAAATTATATAGTCAAATTAATGAGGTTTCGTGGATAAATTAACAGTGAAGTTGACGACTGATATCCCTGTTTACTTCGCTTAAAAATAAAAAAAGTTTTTTACCAGGGTAATATTTTAAGTCAAATATTTTAGTACCCAACCAGTTGCGAAAGCAGAAGCAAAAAACTCCATTATACTTTGTAGTAAAACTTTTTTTATGAGACTGCGTAATTACCGCCGTTTCTACAGTTGCCTAAAAGGACCTAAGTATACATTCCCCTTAAATTTATAACCTACATAGGAAAAGCTTTGTGTATTTTTGGGACAAGCTTCACTTTAGGCATTATAATTTTGCACAGCTAGTTTTTTTCAGTGCGATATAATCAGTGACTGCTGGTAGCCCATATCGGATATCCTAGAAACGTGTTCCCTCGTGAATTCAAAAAAGTTCAGACAGTAATAATCATAAATCTACTTAGGTTGCTAAGGCTTATCTACCGTAGATTCGGTTTCGTGTCGGCTTACGCTTACTTTACCAACAATGATACAACATACTGTCCAAAACTTCCGAAAACCTAACAGTTGAATTCCGCCATTTTCTTTCCGTCGGCCATTTTGATCGATCGCCTCCCGTGTTGTTTTTTAATAAACAGATGAAGCGCGTTCGATGTTCAAGATTGATGGGCGAGCGTATGTCAACGAGAAGTTTTTTGTTTGTTTGATATGATTTGTTATGCTGGCGGTTGTCACATGCTTGTAATGAAGACAAAGCTACGACACGCTTTTGGTATTAAAAACCTTAGGTGGATGGAAAGTTTTGGTTTTGACGCCATTGAATTACGAAAGGTAACAAAATCGTGATTCAGAGATCCCTAGTAACGGGCTTTCTAATTTGTTTGTTTGGATTAATAATGTACCGACCACACTTAATAGACGGGTCCATGAAAAAAGCTTTCCCATGTCATTATGCTGAGGGATAATCCATTGTCGTTTCCAATATAAAACGTTAGAAACAAATTATCAGAAAACCATTAAGCCGTAGGTGCGCATCCGGTGAAGCAGACTTTAAACGAATTAGTCATGTGTAATGTAAACTCAACATTTTTCATCATTAATTAATTAATGTAATGTAGGATATTTTCGCAACGTAGTAATATGCTTTTTTTAATCTGTACTCACTTTCAGTGATTAACAAAGGCACGATATTTCGCTCGCATCGACTCGTATGCTGTTAGGGTTGTGATCTCAGATCGTAAAAAGCTTTATTTGATCTGAGGGTGTGATAATGTTCGATATTAATACTCTATCACCGTGATGTTTCATCACTTGAAACCGTTTAAAAAAACTGATACGGAAAAATCATGGTATGATAAATATTTGAGTTACTCTCCAAAGTAAAGAATATTTAAGTTACTCTGCAAAGTGAATGTTTGAGTTACTCTGCAACTTGCCAATGAGAAGAAGGAAAGTTGTTTATTTTGAAGAAATATATGTATTCACATGTAGATTCTTTATCATACCAGGGTTTCATCAGAAAATTTAAACGCATTTAAAATCTTCAGAATTTGACATTCAGAACTGTCTTACTACCATAACTGCATTGAGTGGCACCTATCTGCAAAAGTCAAAGTCAAAAATAATGCCTGCCTTTCATGTACTGTCACGCTCTTCCGTCTACCTAAGGATTATTTCTAAAACTAATTTAGTTAAGCAAATACAATACTTCCTTGTATATCTTACGATTTATTTCTTCAGTATGTTTGTATTTCATAACGCTTTAAACTATTTTTGTAGGTTCTTGAAGCTTTATTCTACGCAAAACATTGATTGACAAGTTAGAATGACATCAATATTTCAAAATATATTTTCTCGATTTGAATTCCAATGCGGCAAGTGACATTTAGTAGTAGTAGTCCCCCTAGCCGATTTCAACTACGGTGGCCAGTCACAATGACTTACCGACTGCGCAAAACATAGTATAGTGCACAAGTGTGTGCGCAGACACAGGTGCACTCTCTATTCCCCTCACTCTCATAGCCCGATGGGACAGCAATCTGACACGACCGGAGAGAGATCAGGCGCAGGACCAACGGCTTTACATGCTTTCCGAGGCACGGGGGTGTAACACCGCCAACTTCCAAACTCCGGGCTACCCTGAGAATTTGTGATCAGAAAAGCCCGGGTACGTATTTTTGGCTCGACCCGGGGATCGAACCCGGGACATCTGGCGCAGCCGTCTCTTTAAAATGCGACCCTCCAACCGCTGCGCCACCAAGGCAGTTCATTGTTCTAGTAACATTTACCTAAGCTATGGCTCGCGTTTTATGTTTGCCGTTGCATCCTTGTCAGCATTGTTGCAATCGCATCGCTGCCGCATGCGAATGCGTTGGTGTACTAACGCCTTAAAAACAACAAGCAATTCCTTTACACAATGAGATTATCGCAGATATTGACAGCCCTCAGTTCAGTAATAGGATGTAGGTGTTACAAAAATGATTAATGTGTTATTTCAATAACGCCGCGTTCTCGTTGGTGGCTGGCGCGTGTGTGGAATACTGGATACGAAGTGAAATTGGTTTATTTATTAAAAGTAAGATAACATGCTTATACTCGTAGATACTGGTTAATGGCATGTGCCTATAACTAAATTACATCTATAGGACGACTGAAGTCGACTCTGTACTTTCGGTTTAAGTATCTTTAGGTTTCGGAGGCTTAAGTCCAGCTTAAGCCTTGAAAACGATGGCGCGCCGACGTCAAATATCAGGAAGACTGGCAAACCCTAGCTATCTAGTAACAGAGACACATGGCGTGGTTTGCGGATGTCCTGTGACTAGCTGTGGGACGGTAATGACTAGCAAAAAAAGGCTATCAAGAGAGTTACACATCTCACGAACTACTGGACCGATTTGAATTTGTTTTTGTGTTTGATAGCTTATTTATCGAGGTAGGCTTTAGGCTATAAAACATCACGCTGCGACGGGAGGGTTGCAAACTCAGAAAGCGAGGACGCAGTCGCGGGGGACCTTAAGAAAATCATATACATGTAGAAAACGTTATAAATATCCTTCGGACATTCCCACACATCGCCATCTAGTCCTAAATTAAGCTACTCAAAGCTTGTGTTATGGGTGCCAGACAACGGATATACGAGTAATACGTACTTAAATACTTTTTTGTATGTAAATACATGATATACATAGAAATCACCCAGATAAATACAAACCGACATGTTCATGCACATAAATGTTTGTATTGTGCGGGGATCGAACCCGCAACCCGCTGCGTAGTAGGCGATTTCTCGACCACTACACCATACGTGTCGTCAATTATCATTAATGTCGTCAAACTTTACGTACAAGTACCGATAAGTTCTGTATGTCGCCGAGAGATTTAAGCCATTTTTTCTCTGGAACAAAGCTTGCATTAAAATAAATAAAAGATGGCAGCAAACGGGTCTTTAGCTTGTTACTATGTAACCACACGTGATATTTTTTTAGGACTTTTATGTTTAAAATGTAGGTCATTTGCGGAAACATCTAACGTCTTGTATCAAAAGGTAAAAGTAAGGTTAAAGATGTCCCACTGCTGGGCAATCGCCTCATCTAGTGTATGAGTAGTATGAGACATAGTGGTGTATTGCTGATACAATGAGCCATTCACCACCACGCGGGCTCAGTGCGATTGAGGTTTTTTTTTAAAGTATCACTCAATAGTATTTGTCTAATTCATTTCAATGCGCCGTTGATTAGATGATAATCATTAGATCATATTCAAAGAGCAGATGTTTGTGTGATAGGCACGGGAGACAATCGTTTTGTAGTATCCATAAAACAAGATAGGTAATATATACTTCGAAACCAAAAAACTTTGTGTGTTGTCAGGCGCATATTTATTTATTAATTTAAATCAAAATTCCATTTAAAGTTTACTAGAAATAAATAGTAAAAAAGTGTTTTGGTTCGTTAAAAAGGTTGCAATATAAACTGCTGACTCTCACGAGATTGGCTACTCAATTAACTACAGATACAGACTTGTGTACATCCAGGTTTATCGTTTGTACAAACATTTCCAAAAAAGTAAAATATTGTGTCCTTTGTTCCACATAATATCATCCCCTTATCCGATATCAATGAACCCTCGTAAGCTTTATATTTTACGTTGTACAAAGGCCAGTAACAATATCATGCGTCTATGTCCAGTCTGGTATGTTGTATGGCATAACATAATAAATAGGGATGTGCTGATCTGTCGACAGCCGACTGTTAGGAATAATATCTGTAGAGGACAGCAACTAAGTAATCAGCAAATAAATACCTTTAAATATGTCAAAAATACGGAATCGTATTTAAAAGTTTTTATCAATTTCATTTAGGCTCGATTTTACCAACGTCAGATAAGGAATATTCGTCGAATATGATACCAAACGCCTAATTGAAAAACGTCACCTATTTGTCAGGAATCATTTACGTAAATTACATCGGAAAATTCGTGTGTGATACTTATTCGGTTCGATAAGTCCTTGATGACGTTGGTAAAATCGACTCTTAAAAAGAGTTGTTTTTTGTACAAATCGGTAACACTATGAGAGGAACTTTTTTATTTTTAATTACCAACACAAATAGAAAATGTTCTTATAAGTTTAACGTCTGTGGTAACGTAGTTTCCTAACGACTGAACAGATTATCATTTTTTGTCATAGATAATTTATCTCGATTGTTCTTAGTCATGTTTAGTGAAATTCTGTTCAGCCGTTGAAAGATGTTGTTTCTCACAAAGTAAAATGTTGTGTTCTTTGTTCCACATGATATCATTCCCTGATCCGATATCAAAATTTGTCCGATTGATTCAAAATTTGGTAACGGAATACTTCAATGACTTTAAGGATGACACGTGCTGTAAGGTATTGAAATTTTGGTTTGCAACTTTTTAATCAAAACAATCACATTCGAAAAACAAATTGAACTGCTTTAACGACATAAATACAAAAAAAAAATAGTTATTGTAGTACCGGTTCTATAATTTATTTAGTACGTTTAAATTGTTTCTAAAGTAGTTATCTGCAGTTACAGTTAGAAAAATTGACAAAAGTGGCCATATTTAGCAGTTTTTCTAACTCTAACTACAGTAAACTACTTTAGAAACAATTTAGTTCACCAGATTTTTAATTGGTCTTTTATTTAACGAGTTATAATTTTTGTACTAAAGTGACGCTAGTGTGCGCGTTGAAATTCCGGGTAGCAGCGCCTTAATATCAGCACTAGAACACAATTGTTGCGACACTAAAATTAAAAACCTGCCAAAAAAATATCAGCCATCTCATCTTGCATGCAAGTTGGCTACTCGGCAGACAGCACAGTCGCCTATGCATCTTTCGTAATAAACATGGACAATGCGAACATCGCCGATCACCAAGGCACAGTGTTACCATTTGCGTAGCAAATTAATATTATAGTAATTGTCATCTTCATCAATTTGCATGCAATGAATGATTGATTAGGTAATATGTCACCAGTGCGTTAGATATGCAATGCGATAGAATAAATAATGATATTGATACTAGAATAGATAATACTACAAGCTAAACAAAAGCTTCGTTCGATCGTTGTATTTTTGAAATGTTTCAGTATCCATTTAGGGCTTTCTTTTTAAAAAAAGTTTTCGCCAAATAAGTTAAGTTTCTAACCGAACAATATTTTAAACATGTAAAGTAATTTTGTATGAAAAAGTGGACGGATAACGTTAAAGTGTAATAGGCCGTTAGTAATTTAAAATAATATATGTATTTATTTATACATTGTAGAAAACTCCACCTATTTTTCGTACACCTATTTTATATACTGCCAAGATATGTTTATGTTACACAATAACATTCACCCGTTTTACTTCAACGCGTTATAAATATAGAAGATTTACAGCGCTTTTCTAATAAAGATGAGCTATCTACTCAGCTTTACCTAAAGGACCTTGAATTGATTTTATCATAAGTGCCGATAACAATAAGTACGAGTGGCCATTCTACTATCAGTACCGTTACCATGAGTTAACGACGGTGTTACTCTCAAGCGACGATGAAAAAAAAGTCTATGGAAAATTGCACAGCGCCTCCAGCGTCATCGCTAGCGAGTAAAATCGTCATCAATAATGAGTAAGCTCATGGTAACGGTACGGATCCGACTGTATGACGTAAGAAGTTACAAGGGTAGGAGCGCTTGGGTTACGTGGATGCAAAACAGTGACATTTCTTAACGCCGTTAGGACACCAACGCATTTGCGTGCAGCAGTGAAATGGGAAGTGAAGCGGCTGAACGATACCGACAAGGATGCAACTATCACATCTATCTATGTAAGAGTGAGACATATCACATGTCGCATTCAAATGCTATATTCCACTTGCGAATGCGGCGGTAGACTAACGGTGTAATACGCTAGGATGATATTTGTTTCGTGATGATTGAATGATTATGAAATAATTTATTTACTACAATAACTGATTTCGATTTTATGCAATGAAATATATCAATTTGTAGGTACTTATGTCAAACGACAACATAAATTACATACGATTCATGCAGTGCTGTAAAGACTTTATTGTTTGAGGTGTAGAGTTATACTTACATTTTGTTTTCAATTCATACATTTTTGAGACTTCATATTTTAATTTCCCGCCCCATAATATTTATTTTTTAAATGGAATTACCAATTTATTTTTCATTTCCACTGATGCAATAAAAGTTGCACAGTATGCGTTGTCCCTTTATTTCGTAAACTAACGATTTAAATGTTATCGATTTTGGTAAGAAAATAAATCGATATTCCGTTCTTGTCTACTTTGGCTCAAGTGTTTGATCTGTTAATACTTTAACCCATCACTGCTGAGCTCTTAATTAAGCGCTGAGCATTATTAATGGAGTCTCGTTTGCATTGTAAAATAAGACCGCCTAAAGAACGGAAATCGGTCAAGTGTGATGTGATGCGACCTACTAAGGCATTTGCGCTGTCTTTTTCTAAACAGCCATGTGTGTGTGTTAAAACTATCTATGCAATTGATCCAAGCAACAGCACGTTATTTTTTTAATTGGAAAGGTATTATAGGAGTTGTAGAGTTGAATCTTTCGATTTGGCCATCATCATTGTCATTATCAGCCTAAGCACGTCCACTGCTGAATATAGGCCTCCCCCACGGTTTTCCACAGCGACCGATCACAAGCAGTCTACATCCAGTGTAATCCCGCGATCTTGACAAGGTCGTCGTTGTTGGTACCACGCTGCGCTTTTGGTCGAAAGGTCTCCAAACTAGAACTTTTCTGCCCTAACGGCCATCAGTTATTCGCGCTATGTGCCGTGCTCACTGCCACTTGAGCTTACTGATTTGTAGAACATTCGATTTGGTCATTATTTAAGAATATAAATACATTTCTTCTTTTGTCATCATCATTTCCTAGTGATATCACAGGCACAGATAATGGAAGAGACCTACTGTAGATAATTTACACTATGAATAGAAAAGTCATATCCAAAAGTATTAACTAATATATTTTAATATATTTTTCTAGTAATGTTTTCAAGGATTACTAAAAAGACTTTTATCGGTATTCTGAGAAATCTTAAGACTGTTGAAATTTACGAAATGACAAGAATTCGTGGAAATAACTAAACAAAATTACTCAGAAAATATTTTAATTTTCATAACTTTTTCATGTAGGTATCTTTATACTCCCTGGCGCTTAAAATGGCAACATTGGTCCCGTAATAGGGGACACTCAAAATCACAAGCAGGTGCTTATGGTGAGAGTGTAGTCTTCATGGGAAAAAAACATTGATAGCAAGTAGGAATTTCCTTTCTCTATTGACCAATATAGTTAATTTGCGTGTTCATAGAAAAAAACAAAGCTTCTTGATTTAAAACAATAGTTGTTTTAAATCAAGAAGCTTTGTTTTTTGTTGAAGGAAGGCCCTAAATTGGCAATTTTTTGATAGCGTCCTTAATTAGATGATTACGATGGTATGTTCGTTCTTATTATTAATACCAAAGCGAATCGGAAATTTATTTCAGATCCATAAAACCTTTTCCCTTTTCACCTTTATCATAGACAAATTAAAAACAAAATCATTTAAACTGTGCAGGTTTTCTTACGATAGATGTTTTTCTACACCGAATTGCATAAACATCGATCGGTCGCGGACAACAGCACCTTTGTAATTTCAAACGAAGATCGCTTGCACATTCGATACAACAATGGGCGCCAGTTTAAACAAAAGATGACGCGATGTCCAAGCGATTTTGTCTCATAGACTCTTTACACTGCGACTTTTAGCAGCGATGCAGTTGCGATGCTAACGCGCGTTAACATCGATACAGTCGCAAAATGTCAACCTTTACACACTGCGCTACTTTTAGCATTGATACAGTCGCGATGCTTACGCGTGTTAGCATCGATACAGTCGCGATGAAGAAGCGGGAAACGTCAAATTATGCACTGAAATTCGGCGACTGCATCGATACTAGCGCGCGTTAGTATCGACGCAGTCGCACTTCTGCATCAATACTAACGCGCGATTGCATCGATGCTAAATTAAATGTGTTCATTGCGCGAGTCGCAATGCTCAATCGCGTTTTCAAAACGCGCGACTGCACCGATGCTAAAAGTCGCAGTGTATAGTCCTCGATAGTACAAGCCGAAGATCGAACTTTCGTTCTCGGAGTAATAAAACTGCCACCCCCAACCCAAGGTGTCGACTGTCAACCAAAAATTATATTCCACCTTATCATAACTCAAAAAGTTTTTTTCTCAACGGCCTCATTCATAAATTAGATCACGTATTTTGTATCAACACACCCTTTCGCGTTCGTAGCTTATTTATTTTCCATATCCTGTCAACTCGGCTTCGTTTGATTTACGGATCGGTCTCCAGACGTGTAAAAAAAGTTAATTTAAATTCCAGTAATAAGTGTGAAGATGAGGGGCTTAGCTCGATATTATGCGCCGTTGTAGTATCATAGTAATCTGAGAGATGTTGACATGAATAAACTCTTCAAGCAATGCATCAAGGGAGGACCACCAGCACTACCATATTTAAACAACATAAAAAATGTTTGTCAATTTTCAGGGTTCCGGAGCCGAATGGTCAAAAACTGAACCCTTATAGTTTCGCGAAGTCTGTCTGTCTGTCTGTCCGTCCGTATGTCACAGTCAATTTATTCTGTAACTATAAACATCACACTGTTGAAATTTAGTAGGAAGATGTATCCTGTTAACCGATTTACTTTATTGGCTTAGTGGAAGTAAGTGGATACCTTAATTCAGTTAAAGTTGGCACGAAACTCTCAGTGCGCGAGTCCGCCTAGCACTTAGCCGGTTTTTTACTGCTTTGCTCGAGATGCGCCAGACGAGTTTCAAGTAAAAAAGTTATTAGGCTGCTATAAAATGGTCTGATTTTTGACATATTGCTGTATCATGCAAGGAGGTTAAACAAATGTTTACTAAAGTAAAGATAGATAAATGTTTTTGAATAAATTAACAGTTGATCCATAGAACTTTCCACAAAAGAGTAATTTGCTGTGTTTTTAGATTTTATTATGGGTGTAAGTTAGCTTTTCATTTATTTATCTTTATGACATTGTAAGGAAATGTAAGAAGTACCTACTTCGTGACCTCTTTAGGTTGTTAGAATGTTCCATGGCTTGAAAAGTGACACTGTAGGTACAGTCAAACTCGTGTTAATTGATTATTTTTTAAATATTTATGTTTTATCTTTGTGATTTCTTCGTAAAAGTGAAATATATATTTCAACTAACATCATTTGAACACTTAGTTGAACTTAAGGCTTAGAACTGCAGTACCATATTAAAAATAACGTTTGAAACGTTCGGAACGGTTCCATGTATAAGTCTATTTTTTTTCGGAACAAAAACGAAATGATAATGTATTGTGAGAACGTAAAACGGTTTGTCTGCAGGACGCAAGAGATAAAATTAAAATAAACAAAATAGCGCGTTTAACAAAATATAACATAGTATACCTATCTGCACAGCCGTAAAAATAGAACTGGACTGGCTGTGAAATATTTTTTTTTGTATTATAAGGCTGAAAAATATGAAAAAACGGTTATAAATGGTAAAAACGTTTATTGACCAAAAGCGACTACAATTTTGTTTTGATCAATAATGTTTTCTTGATGATTCCGTTTAAAAAAAATAAACGTTATCCGAGCCCTGAAAGTAAGTACGAGAATATTCATCGCACCATGTAATCTGACTTTTCTTAAGTTGAATATATTTGATTAATTATAAAACTATTGTTCAAGTTGAGGTTAGCATACAGATGGTGGTCAATAAAGAGTTATTCAACATAAAAGAAACAGTTCTTGTACTCCTAATCAATGTACTCGTCGTAAGCGTTATGATTTACTGTGCGTACACAAAATAATCCATTATTATCTCACTCACACAGTAGTGGTTGCAAGTAGAGAAATACCTATATGTTCTTTGTCTTTACCTTTTATACCTATCACTCTAACTCAAATGTATCTGTTTGTTTAATAATCATGCTGTGTACACCAATTTTAGGTTGCCGTCTAGTCTTTCACTGTTTTAGGTTTAACGAATTTATCCTCAAAAAAGATTACAAAATCCACTTACATGAGAAATTATTAATACTAAGCTTATTTTAGGTTACCACTAGTACACGCTTTACATGTAATATTTTACATTATCATGTTATGATTTAAAATTTAAAAGTGATCTATAATGTAATTAAATAGGTGCGACTTGAAACTTTTGATGTTATCTTTTTTTATCAATGTTAGCTATGCATGTCTGACTGTAATCTGTATGAGTACCTTTATTTAATACTATAAATCAATAAATGGGGAAACCAGAGTTTTTCGGTTGAAATGTAAAATTGATTGTTGCACTAATGTTATTATGACGTTCGAATCAATTTGCGACCGACTGTACCCACTGGCGCTAGAAATCTGCCGTGAATGAAACTCGTTCATTCAATGACGAAAATAGAAAATAGCCGGCTTTTCGCGAACATTTCCTCGCTTCGCGATCGTGGGCGGAGGCGTGATTACTTTGACGACATACTGATTCTTTAAGGCTTAAAGTTTTTTTGCTATTTGACGGGATTCTATTCAAGAACTACTAAATAAAGGTCAAATAAGTGCCTAGTGGAATCAGTTTTCTAAAGGTATTAAAACACAATGCGTAGTAACTGGAAATTAGTCTGTAACACCAGATATAACTTTTTTTTTCCAAGATTTACATAACTAATCTACTGACCTGACTTTAGTTTTCTTACTCCCTTATTCCAATAACTTTGTACCGACTCATTCAAAAATCATTTCATATTTACGACTTTAAATAATGGAGGTGTAGTATTGTAATTGGTTAGGTTATTTTAGTCTTGGTTTCAATCTGGTCTTGGTCTTCATCGTGTAAAAGTGTCGGATTAAAGATTCAATCCTGTACACAGATGGAACTTTTACTCTTTTACTCTTAAATAAAAATATTCACTAGGCAATGATTAACAGACGTGTAATTACTCAGCACCACTTTACAGACACAGCTGTCAAACATCTTTACATATCACACCTTCCAACCGCAAGGTTTCAATTCGAATTAAGGTCTAGTGGATTCAAAGGGTTGCGAAGTAAAAATTTGCAGGTAGTTAGGGCTCAAACAGGGCGAAGGGGCAAGGTCGGTCTAACCGCCAACCTTTGTGAGGGTACTTGAGGAATGTTCTGCAGTAATGGATTTCACTTGTTACAAAAGTTTATCGTCTCCGAGGTAAAGGGATGTGGGGAAGTTTTGCGACTGTTTTAAGGTCGGTGCTTGTGATGAATGTGTAAAAAATACTTCAAGCCCTGCTAAAGTTTTCATTTTTTATTTTATTATTAAAAAACAACAGCTAAGCCAATATCTCCTTTTGTTTATTAACAAAAATATGGAATGTGGCTTTCTGAAATAAACAGATTAAATTGAATAACAGGTTTATTCACCTATAATTTCAATTAGTATAAGATGCGTGGAAATAAAAGTATGTTGTAACTATAGTAGGTATGGTTAAATAGATTTACGTTTTGCGAGGTGAATCTTTGCCCATTAATTAAATTAAAAATATATGGATCTGTTAATTTAACAGTTGTTTGTTTGTTGTTGGGTTGATGATGAGTATTACGTAGAGCTAAAGAGTTAATAATCAAATAAAACATTTAAGAAATAATAAACAAATTCAATCAATCACCATACAGACGAGAAGACAACCATGTGTCGTTACTCGTTGAAATAGCTAGCAATACTCTGCTTAAAGCACTAATTTAGTCAAATTTAAGGTTTAAGCTTCTCAAAGATATCCGTCCTTGTTGCTCAATGCAACTCAATTTAAGGGGTAAAAGGGATGGCTATATCTAAAATACGAGCAAAGTTCTAGATTCGAGTTTCAGATGTGCTAATAAAATTTATTACAAGAGTTTTACAGCCAACGCGTCCGATCACTCGTAAAAATATTGAATCGAAGAAACAGCAGTAAATATGCCACCAATCTGTGGTTCCTTAAAAGATAAGAATAAAATCTTGTACACACATGTTATCAATTTAAACGAAATTTTAATTAAATCTTACTAAAATTATTTAAAAAAACAGCACCGAATTCGTTAGAAAAGAGGAGGCACACAATAAGTTTTTTTTTCTTGGTAATTTATACACACAAATATACAGGAAATGTAAGTACCGAATAAATATATAGACTTATTTACATTGCATTTAGTTATTTTTAGTACCTGATTATCAATATAAGTAAAAAGTAGCTAGATCAGCCATGCCTTCATAGGTTCACTGCCCAATCCTTTTCTTCTCTAACCCTAAGCTATATTTTTTTCAAAAACTAGCGTATACAAACGCAAAGACCCTTTAAAGACTGCGACTTTTTGCAGCGATGCAGTTGCGATGCTAACGATCGTTAGCATCGATGCAGTCGCGAAAATTCAACCTTTACACACTGCGCTACTTTAAGCATCGATACAGTCGCGATGCAGAAGCTAGAAAATGTCCAATTATGTACTGAATTTTGGCGACTGCATTGATACTTACGCGTGTTAGCACCGATGCAGTCACGCTTCTGCATCGAAACCAACGCGCGCTAGTATCGATGCTAAATTAAATCCGTTCATTGCGTGAGTCGCGATGCTGAAACGCGTTTTCAAAATGCGCGACTGCATCGATGCTAAAAGTCGCAGTGTGCAACGGGTCAGTGTTTTCATCAAAAAAATAGTTTCTTGTGCTGAATAGGCCTTTTAATATTGGCACTTAAAACGAGGTGACATTATATAAGATTTTAAGCTTTCGTTGCATTGCAAAGAGATGCCTTGTGACTACAACAGTGGCAACACATCCCAAACTTCGAGCAGTTGGATAGCTGTTTCAGCCCGATTTTTTAGTAACAACAGAGCTAGAGATTACATAAATACGTTCGTACGTATTCATACACGCGGTCACTACCAACTATTGGTTTATGAGTTACGGCTGAACCAATCGACGTAGTTAATATAAGGTTTGACGAGGGTTGGTCTATCTATGCTCCCATCGAACTTGAAATTGGATGTATTAACGGAGTAGTTTAACCTTATTGTCATGTTATTAATCATGTTAGTTACCCCTTCGCAATCTAAGCTTGGTTTCTGCTGTATAGAATCTGTATGAATGAAATTCTAAACTGACTGACTGGGTGACACTATCAGTGAAAATGGTGTAGTAATAATCTTATATTTAAAAAAAAAAAACTGATCAAAATCTATAAATAATGCATTCGTCTTCTATTCATAACTTTATTTAAGGATTTTCGCTCTAAGGTATTTGAAAAGAATCATTTGAAAATAATAGAACATAAAACATTAGAAATATCTGAATATCGTCTATAAGAGAGAGAGAGAGAGAGAGAGAGAGATATTTGGATACACTAGATCTGGCAACCGATTTTTAGGGTTCCGTAGCCGAAAGGCAAAAAACGGAACCCTTATAGTTTCGTCAAGTCTGTATGACTGTCTGTCTCTCCCTGGGATAAAGATTCTGAAGCTAAGCTCAATTTCGAGATATTTTGTAAAGGACCAATGTCGAAGTTGCAAAGAAAAACAAAATTAAAACTATACAAATAGTCACCCAGGAGGAATGTAGTCGATTTTGTTAGATCTTATTCTCGGCTGCAGTCCCAAATATGTATTCCAGTTTGTTTTAATAATTTGCCTGTAGATAGCATCAGCGCCATTTTAATTGCACACGCGTCATACAAACGACCAACACGCATTCGCCATCTTGTCGAATTTATTATCTGTGCGTGATGCGCTAGAGAATCGTCGAGAGTTACCTTATTTTGTTTAATTAAACAATTTTATACAGTACGTTAATTTCATGCGCAGTATATGAGTCCTTACGCATGTAGTATTTTTGTATATGCAGTCTTTACGATTAAATTTAACTAGCGGTTCCCCGCGACTTCGTCCGCGCGTTTTGAGTTTGCTCCCTCCCCTCCCGTCGCAGCGTCATGTTTTATATCCTAAAGCCTTTCTCGATAAATAAGCTATCCAACACAGAAATATTTTTTCAAATCGGTCCAGCAGTTCCTGAGATAAGCGCGTTCAAACAAACAAACTCTTCAGCTTTATAATATATTAGCGCAAGCGCACGTTGTACTTAAGCTGCGAACTTTATTTTGGTGCGGAGTTATGTTAAAACTGTGATAGCTCCTAAGATATTTATTGAAATCAAATGATATAAAGGGAAACTTGGTTCTAAATGAAATGCTCGTGATGATGAATGTATTTATTTTGATAAGAATAAATACCTGTGTGTATAATACACCTCTAAAAATAATGCATTATTTTTTTACCAATTTATTAACATAAAAAAGGTTGTAGTAAGTCAACCATAAAAGATAGACATATGCTGTCGCGGACTTTATTATAGAACTCTTAATGTTGAACAATCTTGTCATACATGATTTTTGTGTAACTTAAGCGGTTTCCGCAGCGTATGCAGCGGAAGCTCTCAAAAGGAATATCTTTCTCCCGTTTTCGCAACATTTTTCATTGCTGCTGTGGTCTTATGAGTCGTATCATTATGTAATATAGCTTAAAGCCTTCCTCGATTAATGGACTATCCAACGTAAAAAAAATTTTTCAAATCGGGCCAGTAGTTTTTGAGATTAGCGCGTTCAAACAAACAAACAAACAAACAAACAAACAAACAAACAAACTCTTCAGCTTTATAATATTAGTATAGATGTACAGAGTAGTTAAAGCACATCTATCCACCCGTTACGGGAACAACACCTTTCAAATTCTTTGTATGAAACTCCACACTTTGACGCACATATATCAACTTTGTAGCATCATAACCGCGAATCGAGATCAACTCGGGACCCACTCTTGAACAGCGGCGCATGCGTTGTAATGCGCTTACGTCGAGTCGCTCAATGGTTGTCAACTATCCGCTAACCCTGTCAAACGGGCTGTCACTGTCATTCACAAGAAAAACTGCTACAAGTTGTAGCAAAGGCAATACGAGGTGAGGCGTTTGCTATTCGTTGCCGATCACATGCCGAGGCATTGCCGTTCCCTTTTCGTAACGTGCTTCCGTGTAGTTGATGCCTTGTTGGCGATGCTCCTATCACTAGTGGATGAATGTGCTTTAACCTTTAGTTTACGGAGTGTAATACATCATACGTAAGGAAATTAAAATTATAAAATTGCTCTGTTTTCTCTCATAAAATGAAATAACAGTGTTTTATAAATATTTCTATCAGCGTCTGCGATGTACACCCGGCTTTATTTAATGTGATGTATCGTAACTAAAAGCGATATTGTATACAATCGTAAATAACTGCTGCTCCGAAAGACGCATAAATATTTTATGTACTACAGTTTGACTTAGTACACGTCGAGCTAGATTTTTATAACGGAGATAAAACAAAACTATCCATCAGCCTTCTCTGTTACAGCTTCAGCAGTTATTTCAATAACATATTGCTCATGTAATAATAATAGTCTTTTATTATGTTAATTATGGTTAAACTTGATGTAATGTTTAGTTACATTATCACGATATCGGACCAGCTAGCTTGATTCTGAGTTAAATTAAATAAATAAATATTGGACACCAATCACATACATTGATCTGATCCAAAAGTAAGTAGCCAATGCGCTAATTGTGTTATAGTACTTATAATAATCATGAAATAAGTAACAGTTATTTTTTTATTGCTGCCCGACAAAATAAAATATGATTTCCCCGATTCAATATGGTAATATTTTGCGTATTCCAACCATATCTTTCTATTTTTTAGATTTAGTTTTGTCTGATTTCATTTGGAGAATACAAAACTGATAAAAGAGGTGTCATTTGTTTTATAGTTGCCTAACAAACATTTATGTTAATTATTTGCCTCATGTAATTAAAACATGCGCTTATAATTATATGAAAAGCCATTCTCTCGCTGTGTAATCGGGCTTATTAAAGTGATTAATGATTGTAAAAATAATATTTCATTTTTATCAGCACCTTGCAGTAAAATCGTTAATCAGGATCATGTTAAAAGCTAATGGTAGCTTTTAATTGTGACCTCACATAAAATACGCACAGAACCTTAATTACTTATTTGTTTGTAGATAATAGTACGGACACTTTAATCGAATTCTAGATTTATTGGCACTAATGGGTCGAGCTTCTTAATATTGACACCATCTCAGTCATGAAATAAACTAAACTCTAATTTAAGGATTCGATAGAAAGTTTTAGGGCTCTATTTAAATTTTAACAATAGAGCATATTCTACAGGGTGACTTTTTATCAGTACCGATATTTTGTGTACAGACTCCACTGATGAATATGAACAAATTTTACTATGGGGGCTATAGTGAAATCGAGAAAAAAAGTCAGCTGTTCCATAGAAAAGTTCAATTGGCGCGCGGTCAAAATGTATGGAACAGCAGATTTTTTTTCTTGATTTCACCATTGCCCCCATGGTAAAAGTTGTTCATATTCATCACTGGAGTCTTTACACAAAATATCGGTACTGATAAAAAAGTCACTCTTTATTTATCTCTTGTATGCAGTTAAGGCAAATCAACAATTTAAATTGATTTATTATTTGTTTAGCGATTGAATCACAATTCAATAGTCAAACATAAAAATTGAGGTGCATTAAGTAGCTCCATTACATTACGCTACGCATCGATAATTTTTGAGTTTTTAATGTAGGTATTCAGCCTTGCAGTGTTGAATAAATAAATATCCTTTGGACATTCCCACACATCGCCATCTAGACCCAAAGTAAGCTACTCAAAGCTTGTGTTATGGGTGCCAGACAACGAATATAATACTTAAATACTTTTTGTTTGTAAATACATACATGATACACATAGAAAACACCCAGACCAATACAAACAGACATGTTCATGCACACAAATGTTTGTATTGTGCGGGGATCGAACCCACACCCGCTGCGTAGTAGGCGATTTCTCGACCACTACACCAGATGGGTCATATAAAGATGAAACTGGTTTCATAGCATTTTGGTGATTACACCTATGCTATTATATTTTATTTTTATCCCTTTTCTGTTTTCTGCACCAGTAAAAAGGACATAGGTTTTACATTATTATATTTATTATTTGCATAATTACACAATTTGCAATAAAAAAGTAGTATTTTACTTAAACTCGAGAAATAGAACCAACGTAAAGCCGTTACGTTGGTTCTGCGCCGAATCTTTCTCCGGTCTTTTCTGTTTGTGTTTCCCTTTGGGCTATGAGAGTGAAAGGTATAGAGAGTGCACCTGTATTTGCGCACACACTTGTGCACTATAATATGTTCTGCGTAGTTTGTTAGCCGTTGGGACTGGCCTTCGTTATCACACACACACATTTAAACGAGTTTACACAATCATATAACAAATTCACAAAATACTAAACAGCAAAATACAACCAAAAAACAAAGTAAAAAAAACTAAGCAGAAAATTATACCATTAAGCAGTGCGTGCCACGGTGTGCTGTCTGTCGGTAATATCCAAATCAAGGATTCATCAAGAGGAGGGCCTCATTCAGCATAAGTTAAATAAAGTAAGAACAAGCCTAATAAAATTACATTTTATCAAACCGAAAACGAAACCTGTAAAAAGCAAAAAAATAAAAAAATATCCATATTATTAGATCAGTAGGATAGGGTCTGTTTATTAAGCCGCTATTTCTGGTAGTACACCAAAAATATCCAATAATACAGGGTGTCATAAAAACAGCGAAATGAATGGGATTGCAACGTACCGTTCTGTCAGACGCCAATCAACGTCCGCCGCAGGTCGACATGGCAATCCCCATTTTCATTTAACATCATTTCTTTATTACGATATCTGAAAATCAGATTTTATTATTGAGAAGTAACGAAAGTTTGAAGGAAAACCTATATAACGTTGCATGAAATATTCATTTTAACTTTATTGATCCGTAAGTCAGACAGTTGGTGAACTTAATGCCTTAATTATCTACCAGTCAACCACTTAAATTTATTGTGTAAGTTATTTAGTGTAAATGCTAAAAATAGAAAGAAAACTATATTTTTTTTACAACCACTCATGCACCATAAAGTATGCTAAAAGAAGAAATAATGAGTGATATTTAAAATTTATTCGATTATGTTGTGATAATAGTTTAATGACGAATATTTATTTTTTTATTTACGAACTCACCTTGTTTAAATGAAAATGATCATTAAAACTTTTTTGGTAATGGCGTTTAGCAAAGAATAAGATAAATTGAAATGGTGACGTCACTTATTGCTTTTTCCGTTGGAATGATCTATGTTTCCACGAAGCCGTCCAAAGTTCTTAAATAAAGATTCGAGCGTAAGTGGGATCTAATTTCCTACCAAATTCATTACATTTCTTGAATAATATTAGGACCTACATTGCTTTTACACATTTGAACATGATATATGATATTAAGGGCTGATTGTTCAATGGCCAGATAAAACTTATCAGACTGACAATTTATAAAGCCACAGATTAAAAAAAATGACAGTTACGTATGATTGCTGACAATTATGTTACGTTTTCAAATTAGCCATATTGTATTTTGTTCGACGAAAATTTCTTATCTGACTATTGAAAAATCAGCCCTAAGAATGATAGTTTATTTACTTAACCTGACTGATAAGTTCTGTCTTTGTCTATCGGATTTTCTATGGAAAATGACAATTTAATTGTTTTAATTACACTAATTAACACTTAATCTTATAAGAAGAAAACTCCAAGACATTACACTAAAACGGACACTTTTGCAGATGAAACACGAAGCGGTCATTTTTCATGAGTTGCAATTTTAACAATGGAGCGAAATGTAATGAAAGAAATATTTTAGAGCCGCCACGTTCTGACTGGATTAAATCCAGTTTTTTGATATCTTTCAAACTAAATGACTGTAATTTTCTCTCCTTTAACACACTACAAGAGTTGTAGATTCGAGGAGTCTGCCGCTTAACCGCTTTCGCATCGCTCAAAACCAAAGACGCAAGTTGTAAACGATTTTGGTTCTAAAATTACACACCGAGACTTTCAAGCATCGATGCAGTCGCGCGACAGTATCGCTTCTCCAGCATTAAGCATTTTTTGGCATCAATGATGATGTTAAAATAAATCGTAATGCAGAGGCACTGCATGATTTATGAATCAAATAATCCAAATATTTTTTTTATTTTTGTTTTTATTGTGGACTGTCATTTATTTTTATTTTTAAGGGGTTATGACTGATAATTATGATTGTTATATAATTACTTTTTTTATTTCACCAATCAATTTATGTGTGTACACTTGATCGAAAGGGTTCCCGCCAGTGTCGTGACATGCCTCGCGCTGTCATGAATTATACTGAGCGGACCTTTTCGACACAAGTATCATTATATTCATTTAGATTGTTGTTTTTGTTTCTCTTTCATTCATTGTACTTTGTGTCGACTAAAGTCATTTTATTTCATTTCATTTTCATTTCGCGCGTTAGTATCAATACAGTTGCCAATATTCGGGTTCAGTCGTCAATGACCAGCTTTTGCATCGCGACGGTATCGATACTAACACGCGACATGCTGCATCGCGATTGTTTCGCTGCAAAATGTTGCAGTGTGCAAAAAGTTTCAAATTTAATAGGTTTTACTAAGTGTACGAATGTACGAAGTGTACTGAATGTACGAGTATTTAGTAGTATGTAAAGTAATATTTGTTCCTGTTTCCGTAGTAATTGCCATACTCAAAAAATAAAAGTGAAACTCAAAAAATATATATGAATTCTTAGATGCTATAAATAAAATGTTATGTTACCAAGGAATACGAAAGCTTTTTGCGCTATGATTGATTCTCATTGTGTACCAATCAGTATGTAAATTTCAATCATATCATATTTTCAATGCCTAAGATTAAAATTCAATTTCCAGCGATTATTTTTCTTACATACGATGCGAGGGTTAAGGCTACATTAACCATTTTTTGACACCTTACTTACTTTAAGCTAAGTGTTTTTAAAAATAATGTTTATTTATATGTTATATTATGATTTTAATTTCATGGATACAAAATAATTTAAGAGAAAGAGATTGGGGACACAAAAGTATATCAGTTGTTTTTGCGGCACATATGGTGTGTTTTGTGCACAGTATGGTCCTCGAAGCTTGACGGTGCAGGACGTCTACTACTGGCTGGTTGACTGCACACTGGTTTCATATTTATTGAGTAAAAAAGTTTTAGGTCTGACGGTCTCTGACGTCACTTTTGTCATCTTTTCCTTCAAAATTATGTCATCATCATCATCATCATCAGCCAAAGGACGTCCACTGCTAAACATAGGCCACCCCCACGGTTTTCCACAGCGACCGATCACAAGCAGTCTGCATCTAGTGTGATCCCGCGATCTTAACAACGTCGTCCGTCCATCTTGTCGGTAGACGTCCATCGCTGTGCTTTTGGTCTTCAATCTAGAACTTTTCTGCCCCAACGGCCATCAGTTCTTTGCGCTATGTGCCCTGTCCATTGCCACTTGAGCTTACTGATTCTCAGGGTTATATCCGTTACTTCATCTGTTCTTATACGTATCTCCCGGTATCTAATTTGGTCTCGTAGAGAAACACCAAGCATAGCCCTTTGCATCGCTCACTGTGTGACTTTGAGCTTCCTTATAAGATTTATATCTAGTAAGCGACCATGTTGTTCTTAATTAAATTTGAATTAAATGTTCTCCTTTTAGGTAAAACAAAGAATGTTTAATACATAAAGATTATACGGATTATTAGGAGGGAAATGAAAACAAAAGCGACAAAAGTGACAGAAATTTCTCAGCTTACCGTTTTGCTGGGTGTTTCAGCACTTGGCCCCTCGATTGCGCTATTGAGCGTTTGATTTTTGTCAAGAAAAAATGCTAATAGAAAATAAAAGTTTACAGAACGAGTAAAATATATTATTTACAGCCTTTTCGCAGGGCAGTCCAACACTGCAGTACAGGCGCAGGTACGGGTCATTCAGCTGATTCCTGTCAACTCCTGTCAGTGTAATGTCTACCTTGCTTGCCCTTACCGATAAAGCGGCGCGCTGTATACGAGGGTCAAACTGAAAGTTCTTAGAAAATCAAAAACTGATTACATTAGCCAGTTATTAGTTTTATTATATCTTTTCAAAATATTGTCCATTGACGTCAATACACCGCTGCATGCGATGGAACCACTGGGAAAAGCACTTTGCCCACTCGTCCTTAGGGGTCTCTTCAATGGCATCGCGATACGCAGCCACCGCTTCTTCAGCATTCATAAACCGCTTTCCTTTAAGTTTTTCTTTAATTTTTGGAAATAAATAAAAATCACAAGGCGCGAGGTCGGGGCTATACGGCGGGTGACCCAGTAATTCAACGTTTGATGTCGCCAAATAGTCGATCGTTCGCTTGGCGGTGTGCGACGAGGCGTTGTCGTGGTGAAGGAGGATCCTACTGCGAGGTCGTTTCTCTCGAACTTTTTCCAAGACAAGTGGCAAACAATTGGTAGTGTACCATTCTGCAGAAACTGTTTTTTGATCCTCTAACACAATTGTTGCGAAATGACCTATCCTTCCAAAGAACGAGGCCACCATTTTTTTCCCGCACTTCGATCTCTCTTCACTTGAACAACTCCTCGAAAGGAAACACCCACTGAGCAGATTGTCTTTTGGTTTCAGGATCATAACAGTAAATCCAGCTTTCGTCACCTGTTAGTATGTCGAACACAGCATTTGAGTCACCTCCGTTAAATCTTTCAATCATTTTACGGCACCAATCCACACGATGGAGTTTTTGAGCCTTAGTCAAATTATGAGGTATCCACCGGGCGCAAAGCTTCCTGACCGCTAAATGTTCGTGGAGGATTTTGTGCACTTGACTCATACCGATGCCTAAGCTTGTCCGAATCTGCTGATAGGTCACTCTTTTGTCAGTCTCTATCATACGCCGCACAACACAGATGTTATTTTCAGTCGTCGCCGTAGAAGGCCGTCCCTCACGTACATCATCAGTGAGATTAGTGCGACCACGTTTAAACTCATTAAACCAGTTGTAAACAGTCGCACGAGATGGGGCTTCATCGTGAAAGGCCAATCGTAGTCTATCATAACTTTCTTGTTGACTTAAATGACATCGAAAGTCATAAAAAAACATTGCACGAAAATTTTCTCGTGTTAAATTCATGTTGACGTGACACAGACAATTTTCAATTTGCCGCCAAATCGTAAAACAAATGACAAATGAATGAAATATATACTCAGTAATATTGGCAAAGAGTTCTATTTTCAAATTTTAGAATATTTTTTTTATTATATTGTTTATAAGTGGCCAGTTCTAAGAACTTTCAGTTTGACCCTCGTATTCCTATCTTTCACAGCGTTGCCATGGTCGCTGCTGCTGGTCGTACCGTCATTTTAGAAGACTGGTCTAGTTTAATAATACAACTGGATCAGTAAAAAACAGGAATCGGTATTTTACGGATCACTGCAAACGGGACGTTCGTGAGAATTTTAGCATTAAAACGCATATGCTACTTAATGATATCCAGCAGAAAACAGTACGTGCGAAATATGGGATAACTCCGTGGGTAACGGCCCCTACTGACCGAGTTTATATTTGACTTATCTTTTTTGCAAAGTCTGCCGTGTTTAGTTACGGTCTGATGTGGCGTATTAATTAATGTTTGCTCTTGAAATCAAACAGATGTATATCAGCGCCAAAATAGAAAATGTTGACATATGAAATATTGTGCGTAACACAAACAATGTGTAAAACTGCGGCCGTGGCAAAAATAAATTAAATAGCTTTTCTTTGCAATCGTTCGCAAAGCTGGCCAAGTCGTCACACTACTTCTTTTTAACCAAATTCAAAAAGGAGGAGGTTATCAATTCGAATCGTAATCACTAAAAATGAAAAAATAAAATTAACTGTAAAAAAAGTTCAACCGAATTCAAAATCAAAATGCACTAATAACTTTTTTAATAAGCTTTTGACTTATTAAAAGAAAGATCTCTATTTTATATGAAGAGAGAGAAGGAAAATACCTGATTAATGATGCTGGAATTTTTTGACTAAAATGGAGTCCTTGTCTTTAAAGACTCAAGAGTTAATTTAAGACTTTTAAGTGCATTTGGTTTTGAAGACGGTTTAATACTTATAAAAATTGTTCACCTCGCGAATACTACCAAATATTTAAAACTTGTAAATACAGCTCTTTGTTGATCATCGTCATAAACAGTTTGAGTTGTATAAAAACCAAGAAAAGATAGTAGAAGTGGGAGAACAACAGGGAAAGGCAAGGAATAGACAGGGAGTAAGACAAGGTTGTCCTTGACAGAACAGAAAACACATATGACTTATACATATATAATTTATGACTTATACATATATATATGGAAGCTAGAATTGCGATGGCAAGGCAAACTTTTAACTTATAAAAGCACTTAATTAAATCCAGGATATCCAGCAGTGTTCGCAAAAAACTTGTGAAAGTGTACATCTGGAGTAAAGCGTTCTATGAGCGTGAAACGTGGACCTTGACCAAAAAATATAGGGAGAGACTGGAAGTTTTGAGATGTGGTGCTGGAGGACGATTGAGAGAATATATATAGAGGTCAAGAGAATGGCGGGAGAGTGTAAAGAATGGAAAATACTGCACCGACAAGAGTTTAGCTCTTTAGATGATGATGTTAAAATACACCTCTATTTATTATTCTAACTAAATTATACTCAATAAACTGAGGAAGTTAGCAGTAAAACCGAAGGGCATTAACTTCGACCTTCTCCCTAGGTTCAGTCATAAACTGGAGCACTGACCCAAATTACGTATTCGTGCATTGTAAATGTAGTTTAGTTTAGAATATACAGAGAGCGAAAACAACTTATTTTGTAGCATTTACGTCTACGCACAAAGTGCGCCTTTGCACTCATTTGCATTTGATCAGTAACTTACGCATCATACGTCTGTCGAACTTTGATCCAAATTAATCCATCTTAGTGTTGATTTTACCAAGGTTAGATAAGACTTATCCGAATGAGAGTCGATTTAATCAACATCATATTAGTAATATTCGCCGAATATGACACAAAACGCCTTATTTGAAACTTCACCCATTTGACAACAATCATTCTTGAAAATTACAGTTAAAAATTTGTCGTTTTATTTTTATTCGGTCGGATAAAGCCTATCTGACGTTGGTAAAATTGAATCGTAATAAGTACAGAAAACCGATTTCATAATGACATTTACACAAATGATTGCTGGCAAATAGGTGACGTTTTCATTTTAACAAAACATTCAATTCGTATTCGTAGAATCGTTTCCAGAAATTCCGAACGAGAGAATATATTATTATTTTTTAGTACGAAAAGCCGAGTTATCCGAAACTTGCCTTTTTGTCCAAAATGTGAGTTGGCTCCGAAAAACTAATACTAACAAGGTTTGCATACAAAGCCATCCAAACTCTGCCTGATGTATGAAGGAAGTTATGTTACGCACCAGTCACATAACATGCGAACCGTGTGTTTCTACACGTTGAAAAACTGACTGTTCAAAAGTTTTGACTATCACGTTGTGGGTTTTTTTTTCTATTCAGAAAAAAAAGCGGAACCAATTTCAATATAACTTTATCATTTATTACACTTTTAAATTGGTTTCATTGACTTATTTCCCAGGAACAATTTCTTTTTGCGTTATTTATAAATAATAATAATAAATCGTTTATTGTAAAAAACAAAATTGAGTAAAAAATCAGAGGCTGATGCCTACTTTTAAGCGTCCAAAAGCCTGTGACAGGATGCAATGCTCTCCAGTAACACTTTCGTACATATGAATTTACTAAAAAACAGGTAATTTAAGACATACTAATAATAATACTGCTAATACAATACAAACACTATAAATAGATTTTCGTAAAGATTTACATTTCAAGATGTGCTTCTATTTAGTAGTATTCTTTTGAATTTGTAACCAGTTACTTAAAATATTCTTAAATTCATAAAAAGGTTAACTATAAATATCTGATTGCTATAAATATTGATTTGATTTATGACTTATACATGTATGAGTAGACTTAAATGGTTACGTTATGATCTTTCTAAGCCTTAAAATATTTTTGTGTTACGCCGTTGTGTTAAATTTATATATTCTTTATTGAACAAACAAATTGAAATACAAATGGCGGACTCCATGCTTTATATCATTCTCAACCATTGGGTGAGCAGAAACAGGTGAGTTGTAAACTGTACAACTCACCTGTTTCTGCCTCATGCCTACTTAACATACCTTGTTATGCATAAGTGTAAAATATTTTTGGCTATAGTACGAATAAAAAGCGAAAACAAATCATATACATTAATCTTAGAATAACATTATGTTGAGTTTAATTATGCACTAAGCATTCAGTACCAACTTTGCAACGGTAATGCGTCAAAAATACTTTTATTTATCGAACTTTTGTGTAGAACGTCGCCGCGTCGTGTCAAAGTGATTTATCAAAAAAAAAAAACGACCTATATGTTTGCCAACGATGTAATGTATCCCTTTTGGCAAGGGACTACTTTCAATGTAATATATACAGGGTGTTGTTTTGGTCAGCGACGAGCGACTCAGGGGTGGCTGTACGAACGATACTGATGCCAAAAAACTTTTTTTAAATGGAAAAATACCCACAAAATATATTTTTTATGCGGTACAGCAATCGAGTTAAAACTACCAACACCAGGTAGCCTCTTCGTAGCTTACTAGCTACGGCGTAGTATTTTGTAGATAAGCGCTAGCTACGCGTTAGGGTACGAGTTTTCCCATTAGTTTTGTATATTTAAATTGAAATGTTGTGAAGAGGTTTTCTTGTATAAAACTTGCTCAGAATTTAAAGAAATCATTTTTTTTTAGAATAAGCATAACAGATATTATCCCTGAGTTGGATGTCACTGACCAAAACAACATTCTGTAATTATAATAGTACGTCATAAGTAAATTAGTAATGAAGTCTTTATGAAAACAAGAACAGGAATTATAAAAGATTTATTAAAATGATAGACAATAAAACATGAAACTATTGAAAAACGTAATTTCATTATTAAAAATAAACAGTTGCGAAAAGTAAAATATTTGGTGCCTACCTAATTACTTAATTTGTAAAGAAAAGAAAGAGAATTATAATAAGTTTTGCAGATAGCATAAACAGTGCCTAGTACTTTTCAAAAGTCATATTTTTTTTAAATAATTTCTATTAAAATGCCTACGACGTCTTTAGATGTTATTTCAAGAAAGCCAGGAACAAATAGAAAATATCTCATTTGTCGTTGACATGCGGACAATAGATTCTGGCTCGTAGCCACAAAACTCTCCATGAAGTAGTAATACTTAAGTAGGTTCACTCTTACAAATGTGCACGCAAATAACACTGTTACTAAAGAAGACCAAGCAGGTTTCCTTAATCTAAAACCCAGGCTTGTCAAAATTTACCATGTGTATCTATGAAAATACGTTCGTCTCTTTGGTAAGTTTCAGTTCAGTTTAAATTCAAACTGATTGACAGATATATCAAAAAGTTTACAATGTGAGATAGATTTGGCTGAATTGCAGTTTAAATTTATAATTGTGGTATAAAAATACGGTAGTCGATCTGTAGTTATATTACTGAATCGTTACAAACTTACGTGATGACCGCCGAGACCTTTATTAACGATGTTCGATAGAATAGTCTTTAAAATTCACGATGCCGATTATACTGTGTTCTACCTTTGTTATGTTTTTTCAAAGTTCAAGGTTTTCGTAATTTAAGTAATTTCAAATATTTCTGACTTATAGTGATAACAAAATTGATCAGTTTCAAAAACCTCGGGTGTATTTTATTTCATTATGATAATTGTTTGGGTTTTATCAATTTTATCCGCGTTGTTTGTAAAATAAATTTGTATTATGATATAAAATTTACTTAGAACCAAATATTAATTATAATTTTGATGATTATCATGCTATAGGCACGACCAACTGCAGGATGCATGCAGCATAATAGTTTTGAATAATAAAATTACTTTGAGCTGTAAAACCAATACTTATTCTTCTACGTTTGCCTGTTATCATGAAAGCTATCAAATCAGTTATTTAGGATTAATACAGGGTGTAAAAAGTACGGGACAAATTCAAGGGGTGGTAATATAACTATAGATCGACTACCGTATTTTTATACCACAATTATATATTTAAACTGCAATTCAGCCAAATCTATCTCACATTGTAAACTTTTTGATATATCTGTCAATCAGTTTAGAATACAGAAAAATAAATAAGAAAAACAACTTTTTATTTTTTTCCCCGATATTATAGACTCTTAACCTTGAATTTGGCTTGTACTATTTTTACACCCTGAATAAGAAAAAAAAAATTTGAGCATTGAGCTCAAAAACAAAATGGACTGAAAAGTTTTAAACAAAGTCTTATAAGGACACGTCCATTTTGGTCAAAGCATTTATTTTTTGAGTCGGTGCCATCGCATTGCTATCTATCACGCTGGCCATCTCAAGCATCATCTATCAGGGCACCAGGTCTAAAGAAATGGTTTTCCTAAAATTGAGTCCTTTCAAGACTTTTTAATGCATTTTGTTTTGAAGTCGTTTTTTTGTTAAAGTTATATATAAAAAATATTATTGAATTGATCTTGGAACATATATCCATTTTATTTATTCAACGGATGTATGGATTTGTGATTCTTTATCGTAGCATCTTCTTCCTACATGTCTCTGTGACTTGTAGTTTTTGCAACTAAGTGGCGGATGCACTGGAGCGTCGGAGCGAACAATTTGTAAACGTCACAATACAATATTAAAAATAATAATATTAAATTCGTACTATCAGTTTTGTTGAAAAATAACCCATATTTTACGACCTGAGAGTTGACCTTGACTTGCTGCCGTCCGTACTTTTTTAAATCAATAAAAGTATAGAATTGCGTGATGGAGAATCATCTACTAACTCCATGCCTACCATGACAATATTAACATTTATCCATAACATTAGCGACTGCAATATGATAGCGACCGAGTTATGTAAAACCCTCGGGCTTAGTAAATTTTGGCTCCTCGCCACGACATACAGGTTCAAGGTTTGAATCAGGTAGGAAGTGAAATCGAGACGTCTCCATTTTACAAAATGGATGCTTTTATTTAGGTTGCAAAAGAATCCGGCCAAATGCGTGTCGGACTCGCCCACTGAGGGTTCCGTACCAACTTTAACTGAATTAGGGAATCCACTTACTATTACCACTTAGTAAAATACCACAATATTTTGTTGACAGCAAATATAACTTTGTTTTTCATAGAGTTTGTATGTAGAACAAAGTTATGTTTGCGGTTGTAGAAAATGTGCTATATCTCAAAAACCACTAGTTTGATCTCGTTCAAACTATTTTTCGTTGGAAGTATTTGTACTGATCTACATCATCTATTATTTTTTTTAAATTCACTCGTTTAGAAGTTGGATGGGAGGGACGCCCATTTTACCACTTTAGAAGCGTCTAGCTATGAAAGGTTAGACTTTAAAAGAAAATGGTTTTAGTAACCTCTATGTCATTTTAAGAGACCTATCAATAGACACCTCACACGCATAGGTTTGACATAAAAACGGTTTTAGTTTCATGTATGGGAGCCCCCCATATCATTATTATGATTTGTTGTATGAGAATCGTAAAGCGGTTAACAGGATACATCTACCTACCACTTTCACCGGTTTCACAAATACAATTTCAAACAAAAGAAATGGTGTCATGTAAAATTTTATGTACACAATCACCCCAGTACTCATATACATCACATAACAACGACATTTACCGCATATTGTTCCGCAGACTTTCGTTAAAGGAAGGAGATAGCGTTCCGTGGTACAGGTGCGCCAGGAATTACTCTGATGTATGGCGTGTTATCTTAGGGTTATCAACTAAATTGAATTACGCCTCTTGTGATCCCAGGGTAAGCTTTCCTTACAAGAACAAAAGGTAATTCCTGCAATTCCGCATGGAATTGGCAAGGACAATGGGTTTGTTGCTGTATTCGGGTAAATAATAATAATAAGGATAAGATGAATTGACGGTAACGTTAAAATTTTGGCGTCAGATATGTATTTTTCAACAATCCCACAACTCTGAAAAACATATTCGCATGTATTCTTAAAAAAAGGTTTAGATATAAATTAAAAACAAATAACTCGATTTTATTACAGATCATTTTCAAGATTCAAAATTAACAGTGACGAATAGTTTGTTAATTATTCAAGTAATCTCTGGTGTGGTGAATAAAAAACATATTTTAAATTAATTAAAACACAATTTACACATATTTCTTCTAGATATTTATTTCAACAACAACACATAATGACAAATAACATTAAAATAAAAGTCTACCCGTCACCACGAACGCTGTAAAGTGTTCGAAAAGTTGGGATGACAATTTATAAATATTTGAGAAAAATATAACATGTACACAGTGTTTCAATCGCGCAAGCTTTACTTACATATTTTATGATTTAAATCTGTTTTACCATAAGCAAACATAATTATTGTTTTTGATAACCCTGACTTGAGAAGGACTTTCTTGCAAGTATTCTTATGTGCTGCACATAATTTATTGTTTGCTACCTTGTTACAGGTATAAGCCACTTTTATTGAAGAGCTTAGTGAAGATTCTTAAAAAGGACTGTTCAATATTTTATGTTCTGCTTTGTATAACAAATAAGTAAACGTATATCTTTTGCTCAAGCTGAAATGAAGGTATATTATAATTTCACTAGCTGATGCCTGCGACTTCTTTTATTTCAATTCAATTAAACCTCTTAAATATTTTAGTTAAATTAAACCTTTTTTTATATCTTACTTGCTGGCTGCTGCCCCCGGATTTTCACCCGAGTGAGATTTGCCATAAAAACTCATGTTTTTTAATAACATTTTAAGATCGCAAAACACACCTGGCAAATCAAGACGCGCGCGCATTTATCATTTATCGCGGCGATCGATAAATTTCAAAGGTCATTTTAATCATATTTTAAAAGTTTTTTCCTAATTTTAATGTATTCATTTGTTGTTAAAAGCAATACGAATCTATACTAATATTATAAAGCTGAAGAGTTTGTTTGTTTGTTTGAACGCGCTAATCTCAAAAACTACTGGCCCGATTTGAAAAATTATTTTTACGTTGGATAGTCCATTTATCGAGGAAGGCTTTAGGCTATATAACATAAAGATACGACTCATAAGACCACAGCAGAAATGAAAAATGTTGCGAAAACGGGAGAAAGATATTCCTTTTAAAAGCTTCCGCTGCATACGCTGCGGAAACCGCTTAAGTTACACAAAAATCATGTATGACAGGATTGTTCAGCATTAAGAGTACTATAATAAAGTCCGCGACAGCATATGTCTATCTTTTATGGTTGACTTACTACAACCTTTTTTATGTTAATAAATTTGTAAAATAGAATGCATTATTTTTAGAGGTGTATTATACACAAAGGTATTTATTCTTATCAAAATAAATACATTCATCATCACGAGCATTTCATTTAGAACCAAGTTGCCCTTTATATCATTTGATTTCAATAAATATCTTAGGAGCTATCACTGTTTTAACATAACTCCGCAACAAAATAATGTTCGCAGCTTAAGTACAACGTGCGCTTGCGCTAATATATTATAAAGCTGAAAAGTTTGTTTGTTTGAAAGCGCTTATCTCAAGAACTGCTGGACCGATTTGAAAAAATATTTCTGTGTTGGATAGCTTATTTATCGAGAAAGGCTTTAGGATATAAAACATGACGCTGCGACGGGAGGGGAGGGAGCAAACTCAAAACGCGCGGACGAAGTCGCGGGGGACCGCTAGTTACCTTATAAGTAATGAAAATGTGGGAAAAGATGTTGTTTAGAAAATAAAGTTATTTCATCGACTCGTTAAACGGTATCGAGGCGTGCATGTTAGGCCTACTGGTTACTTTTATTAAAGCCAAGCGGTGTTTGTGGGATAGTTCACTTAATTTTCCACATAAGCGTCACTTGTTATCATCGACTCAAGATATTTTTGGCGGCTTACCTTGCGGCAGTGAGGTGATAAGGAACGTGTTGCAGTTTAAACTGCATCGTCTCCTAAGTGACTGATGATGATAATAACGATGACCTCACAGACTTTCCGACAATGGCGACATCTTTAGCTGGTGTGAGCTCAGGCGCTTGCATGGGCGCGAACGAGACTAGCAAAGCTAATATTGGTATTATAAGTCCGGTTGCGAGAGGCATAGTAACGTCCTAGAATCAATATACGTGTAGGTACTCATAGGAGGACTTAGACCGAGTCTAGGCGTATTTGGCGTTTTATTTATTTAATTTAAAAACTTTATTGCACAAATAAAAGTGTACAAAAGGTGGACTTAATGCTAATAGCATTCTCTCCCAGTCATACCTTCAGATCATGCAGAGAGTTTTACGTCGATATTTTCAAACCGGGCTCACTCATGACAACGGATGCGAATTCTGTGGTTTTCAAAAAGAGCGACATATTGATTTAACCCAGATATGGTAGGGGATTTTTTTTGCCTCGGAAACATAAAATAGGAACCAAATTTTTCAAAGTTAAATTGCATTAGATGAACGTAAATATGAGTTTCAGGTACACAGAAAAGTTTCTTTTTTTACTAATTTGGATGTGAAAATTATGTAATATGATAAATAGTAAATTACTTAATAACACTACATGTCCTTTCTTATAACTAAGGTGGCCTGAATAAACGACAGTAGTATAAACTGGGTTAATGCTTTCTGTAATTAATGCGTATTTTCGCAAAGTAATGCAATTGTCTCGGTGTAACTCTAGCTGCCCGGGGGCGGGTTCTTGTATTTCCTTTCTATGTAGTCTAACTAAGCAGACAATGAACAACAGTGGATTACGGGTGCTAAGAGGTTCTTAAAAGTCAACTACTATACAAAAATTTCATCCATAGTATTGAATCCACTAACACGCCACAGACCGCCAATCGCGTCGCACGTTTAGGGTATGAATCTACAAGTGCATAGTATTTTAAAAGAATTATTTTCATGTAATGGTTAGGGAAAATAATGTTCAAAATCGAATGTTTTCACGAATATTTTTCACAAATAATATATTTTTGTATTTATTTGGATAAGGATAAATATTATGTTTATGTGTGAGTCAAACAGTGGAGTGAGTCTAAATAAAGAAAACATTAATGTGAAAGTACAGGTTAACACGGTTGTTATCATCGGGTAAGATTTGGTTAACATATTTTCCCCTAAATTGATAAAAGCAGCTATTTTAAAAAAAACTTAGTTAATTCATTTTATCCTACTCATCTTTTCAAACCACCGAAGTGTAAGGTGCTTCTAACTTGTGTACTCCAAGTTACTCACATGACTAACTTCAGTAAACTCAAGATATACCTAGGCACTCTTGAAACCTGATCCGTCGCGCACTAGTAAGACCTGGCAGGTTCTGAGTGCGCAGCGCATGCCTTACTGCATCCGAGGTCGCGAGCATTGGAGCACTGTGCACACTAAAAAGGCAGGTCTAGGAAAACAGACATCTCACTTTATACTTGCACGAGAAGTTATACCTCGCAGGTATATGGAGTGTATTAAGGAAAATAAAGTGGGTAGGAGCCGTCCAAAGAGAGGCAAAATGGATCTCCACAAAACATCACCGAATGTGTGCTATCCATTTTACATCAAACGTGATATAATGCCAACGCAAAAAAATCTACTGGTGAATTATTCTATAGGGGGATTTTGATGGTCTATGTCTACTTACGGGCTGTTTCAATATGTCTTAAGAAGTTCTAGTTAGTGTTACTTGCCAGACCGTTCATATAAAACGACGTTCCACGTTTCAATTGTTTATTTCATGGTTTGTGCATTACATGCTCATAATGTAATTTATTGTTTTGGTGATAAACATTAAATATCATTTTACAAAAGATACGTTCCACACATATTGATAAAAATATCGACACTTTTATGCACTAAATGCCAATAATTGACACGCCCCAGCCCCGCAGAAATTAGTTGATGATGTTTTCATACATTCGCTCTTGCGTTTCATATCCAGTGATTAATTCATCCAAGGTTACATATCTGTTGAAAATTTTTTTTTTACTTTACTACAAAAAGTAGTTGTGTCATCTTTTTTTTAGTAACGTCGTTTTATACTCCAACGCAAATGCGCAAATGTAATGCATCGCTCCAACATATAGCGAGATGTACTAGTCCAAAGCCAATGTTGAAGACCCTCTCTCAACTAGGTAGTAGATGAATACGTAAAAAAATAGAGTGAAAGCATGTAATATGATGAATTCAGAAGGAAAACTATTTTGACTAAGTAAACAAATAACGGAGTAGTAGTCCATAAACTTGAAGTAAAATTATTTTCATGTAAATTTTCGCTTAACAAAACGTTCTCCAAAACGTGTTAGGATAAGAAATTGAAACTGTAATAAATATTACTTGTAAAAAAAAAGTGCGCCATCAAAATTTATAAACGGTTTAGTCTTTTAATTTCGGTTTTTTATTTTATTTTAAGGGATAAACATCTTATTATTAAGCAATCTTAAGCATATTTTACAGGACATTATTAGGAAAATAAAAATGCTTACATGCATAGTAGGTATGAAAACCTTCGTGCGCGAGTTCAAGTCGCACTTGGCCGGTATTTTATGTATTAAATTTATAAACCCAAACAACTATCTAGGTATTTCAATTTATTAACGCGATCTTCACTTCACTTCCTTTCGCTTTAAAAAATAGACGGTTTTTTTTCTGTAATGGATCTATTATAATTATGGATGTAAATTATATGTATTTATAATTTAGTTATGTACTTATTTATTTGTTTTATTGAATTTGTCATACAACGTGTATTAGTATTAAAATATTAGCTATATTTTTTGCAGACCGCTTTCTACTTCACTAATTAACGTTGTTGTTTCCTCAACCCAATGGTTGCCTGGAAGAGATCGCTTTCAACGATAAGTCTGCCAATATTGTACAAATAATTTGTCTGTAATGCTATTGTTTCTTGTGCCCTTACTAGTGCAATAATAGTACATTATGATACAAGTGTGCTAAGTTGACCATTATATACAAGGCGATATTGTGTGCGCACGAGCGAAAGCGAGTGCGCCATAAGAAAGCCGCGTATATAATGGTCACAGGCACACGTGTTTCATACGACGTTTTCCAACACACTTGCGAGGAAACAACAAGACTCTTCATTTACTTAGTTTTTAACTATTAAAACAGTAAAAATACATTTCACTCGATTTTGATGGCAAAGACTTTCGCACGCGTTTTTCGCCTTGTTACGTATGTCCGGCGGAGTTAATAATAGGTTTTCTTCATTTTCTTCACTTGAAGTAGACATTTTCATTGATTTTAAACTTCATAATTCATTTAAACTTCGTCACAGCCGACGATTATTATTTACGAAAAATGGCGCGTTGTTTTTTTTTTCCTGCCGCGATACCGATGCGCGCGCAAGGCTTAGGCGCGAACTAGATCGGCCAAAAGCCAAGATTAAAAATGTAATAATTCGTGTTTAAAATACAAAAACAGAAAATGTTAAATGAATTTGAGCTATTTTTTTATAATGAATCTGGATTTACCGTTTATTGAAATAAATATGTAGATACTGTTATTTTTCGCATAAATACTGTTTGTTGCTAAAATAAAAGTATTGTATAACCCGACTAAATTAAATCGCTTCTTCTTCTTACTTACGACTTGGTACTAGGGTACAAATGTAAATTGGTCGGGTTAATAAACTAAAAGCACTAGTGCAATAATATAATGAAAAAGCATGCGTGTTTAATATCTATGATTATGAGCCAAAAATCGGTGGAATAAAAACGTCGTTTTGAGCAAGTGTGTTGAAAATAATATTCATTTATCTACCTTAAAATGATCTTAAAAAGAAACAATATTGTTCCGCCTCAGGAAGTATGAGTAGTGACATCTCCTTAATGATGATTCACCGTGGTTGCATTTAATGTCTAACATGCACGTGTTTATCAATGTTCTCTCAACTGTGACATCATGCGATCACATTAAAATGCATAGCGTAGAGCACTCCGAACCTTAGACTTTGAAGAATCTCTTAGCTGATTTTTAGCAGAATTTCGCGCTCATGTCATCATGTTAAGGTTCCATAACATTTAACCATTGCATCACAACAACGTCTTATTTTCAACAAAATCACTGCGCCACAAAGGCAATCAACAACACATTTTCCGACACAAATATGAAATTGATTAAATGAAGGAAACTCCTAAGAGCCGGTTTCCCCATACAAATTACTTCCATGTCAATCGCTCCGCATCCGACATACAAGGTTGTTTTCTGAATGAGCGCGAAGAATCTAACATAGAATAAAGAATCACGCAGAAAGTCAATTCGAAAATTAAAGTTTTTCCTAAAAAGGTGTATATATTTGTGGGCTCTACATTAGCGGCTAAACTATGAAATTATTTATTAATCTGTGACTATAAGCCGATTTTGGTGAATGAGGTATCAGTCGATTCCTTATTATAGCCCGAGTGTCATACACACATCAAAAAAGTTTGTGATCACTAGAATAAGCTGTTTTTTTATATTATTGTATCAACGAAAACATATTTTGAAGTGTTTTTTTAAAATACTTATAAAAACCTTGTTAAAGTATATATTTTTATCACAATAACATGTAATGATGTCATGTAATGTAATAAAGAATACATTTTGATTTTTGAAAGTGTATACAATCTTTTTTTGATATGTAGGCTACATTTTGTTAAAAAAAAAACATCGTGGCTTTTGTTACTTTGTAGTAATCTAATATACCTACATAATTTCCATGTCACAATGTTAGTTACCGTACTCCTCCGAAATGGCTTTACCGATTCTTACCAAAATTTCTATGCATATTCAGTAGGTCTAAGTATTGGCTATTATCTATTTTTCATACCCCTAAGTGATAAGGGTTGTTCACCCTTATTTTTATTTATTTTTGGAACTAAATTTTTTTATAAGGTGGCATCAAAAAATACATACAACCCTTAATTTTTAACTTTTAAAATTACGAGGCTGGGCGACGGGGCCGGGGCGAGACGTTGCTAGAGGCGAAGCAAAGTTCGCTGGGTCAGCTAGTAACGTATAAAAAACAATAAATGTATTCTTAGTGCGCCTTCACATTAGAGCGACTGCCGCGCGCCGCTGCTGCCATCTATACTAATATTATAAAGCTGGAGAGTTTGTTTGTTTGTTTGTTTGAACGCGCTAATCTCAGAAACTACTGGCCCGATTTGAAAAATTATTTTTATGTTGGATAGTCCATTTATCGAGGAAGGCTTTGAGCTGTATAACATAAAGATACGACTCACAAGACCACAGCAGCAATGAAAAATGTTGCGAAAACGGGAGAAAGATATTCCTTTTCAGAGCTTCCGCTGCGTACGCTGCGGAAACCGCTAAAGTTACACAAAATCATGTATGAAAGGATTGTTCAGCATTAAGAGTTCTATAATAAAGTCTGCGACAGCATAAGTCTATCTTTTATGGTTGACTTACTACAACCTTTTTTATGTTAATAAATTTGTAAAAAAATAATGCATCATTTTAAGAGGTGTATTATACACACAGGTATTTATTCTTATCAAAATAAATACATTCATCATCACGAGCATTTCATTTAGAACAAAGTTGCCTTTATATCATTTGATTCCAATAAATATTTTAGGAGCTATCACAGTTTTAACATAACTCCGCACCAAAATAATAGTCGCAGCTTAAGTACAACGTGCGCTTGCGCTAATTATATTATAAAGCTGAAGAGTTTGTTGGTTTGAACGCGCTTATCTCAGGAACTGCTGAACTGAGGGGAGGGAGCAAACTCAAAACGCGCGGACGAAGTCGCGGGGGACCGCTAGTTTATGTATGAAATTATCAACAACGCAACCGTCGCGCGACTGTCAGGCTGCCAAAGTCGCTAAGATGTAAAAGCGCTTTTACGCCCACTTTAGCATAATGATTTAACCCAAGATTTCGCTAATTTTGAATAAAATCAACACAAGTCCACCTTAGACGGTAACAGTTTTTTGAACTATTTACTACCCATAACCTGTATCTAAAAGTTATTAAGAGCGCGTTTTTATCAAAAAATGAGTGTTTTTAGACTACCAGAAACGAACCGTCAAAATAACTGAAATGTTTATCCCACAGCTTTCTTTATGCCCCTGCTGGCTTGAATCGCACTAAATTACGACTCAGAAACAATTTAGTTCGTCCGGTTTAATTGCCAGCAATTTGTTGAGTTGTTTCGGATCTCAGTTGCTTGTAAACAGATGGTTATTTCTGTTAAGACTTACAAAATTGAGAGCGACTTTTAAAAAATCAGTTTGATTTTGTAAAGCAGATCAGTAAAAATTTTCCCATGCCTATTTCGTGTATGTGTGCGTTCCTTTATGTTTAAGTTCAGAAATAAATAAAAAATATTTTTGTTATTTATTCGCTTGGCAGTATTCAGTGTCTATTAATAATTTGGGGAAAGCCTTTGCTTACCAACAAAAACAAAACAGGCTAGCAAAAAAATTATTTAATAAAAACTCTGATCCGTGAATATTACTTATTCAGAATGAAAGATTTGATAAACTTTAATATTATTACATTCCTATTTCAATGAGACCCTCATTCAAATCTCAGATTTTTCATTTAAAAACGTGTTTCATTTATTTTATTTACACACAACTTCTGTTCTATACATTTTTAACACTATATTAGAATTATATATTATTCTTAGGACATGTATACAATTCCCAGAATTCATGCATTTCCTCTAACATATACGTACAAAAAAGTTGTGTTAGTTACACCACTCAAAAAATATAAAAAATCAGGTAAACCGAATTTCATGATTTTTACTATGTTGATTTTTTCGCCATCCCGACAGAATATGAGGGAGGGGGTTAACGAAGTTCGCCGGGACCGCTAGTTATTTATAACAAGAAACTTACTTCAGCCATATTCTGAAATAAGGTATTTAAGGCAAAGGCAAAGTTTGCCGCAATGCCAAATCCAACTTGGTCGTTTAGTTCGCTGACAATAATCACTTTATAAATCATTCCTTTGAGGAAAGTAAAGTAATAACGCCTTCTAACTTTAAAAAAGTTACGTTGAGTGAACGGAAAATGGGTAGAAAATGTATTAACCTATTTTTTTACTCGTAAATAAATCACTAGCTAACAAGCGCCACTGACTGCGCCAGAAGGACGTTATTAAGAAAGAAAAAACGAATAATTATGCGTGTTCTCTGTAACATTAAGTATCCACAATATCATACCGCCCCGTGAGTAAACATTATTTGAAGTGACATAATGTCTTTTTTTTAAAAAAAAATGTGAATTTTGTTAAACGTTTGGCATGATTCGAAGATTCAATGTGAGGTCCGTTTCTTTTTGCTTGTCGCATATTGTAAGCAATCTTGACATTCCATTTACCGAAATAATTAAGTTTAAAAAAATAGGATAAACATAAAACTCAGCAACTATATAGATTATTCATAGTTTAGCACTGAGATGTTTTTATAAATCAAATAGTTAATGAATTTTATTTACAGATATTTATTTAAAGTTATATGATGACAGTTTAAATTTTTCGACTTGCATAGAAAAACGGACTTTATCGATAAAATGAGATTTCTTTAAACTGGCGTTCTGAAAACTGGTTACACTGTAATAGTTTTCAGAAAATATCTAATAAACGGTTTATCCTCTGTGTTAATGTGTGTTATTAGTCGAATTTTGTTTTACATTTTAAGTCTGTCAATATATGTAGTAGTTTGCTATGATTTTCTCAAAGCGCTAATATATTATATAGGGTCTAACTGGCGACATGACTCTGACACGTAAACTCATGAACGTTCAACCTTTTAAAAATTTTCTGTACTGAATGGCTTCCTTACCTACATTGATAGGTATGATTCGAAGCTCGGTATATTTGTCAACTATTCTTAATAAAGTGAAAGCGGTTTATCAAATTTTGAACAAAGGCTAACCAAAAACTCATGGAAATTGGAGTAGCATCCTATCCAGGGCGAAATTGAACTTTCTTTAATGTTTCTTTTATGGTCAGTCCAAAACTTTATCGGCCAGACTTGACAAGTTGGAGAACGGAGTGATAGAAAATTCGTCATTTTATTACGAAGTAGTTATTATGGTAATGGGTTCCTATTTAATTACCTAGCGTCCCTTTCTGTCGAACAGCTGACAGTGAATATATAGGTAGTACATGACAAAACCTAGTACATATACGCTAAAGATAATTTGCCGACGACATAACTAACGATGGCTGTCGACCAAAAGTGACGGTGGTCGTCGACATATCATCGACCGTCCATCGACATGGCAACGATTTATCGTCAATATGCCGTTAACATCACGTTTACCAAATACTATCGCCAGCTAGCTGTCATCAAGCCTAATAACGTTGACATTAAAACATTTTCAGGGTATGATTTTCTCTGACTTTGTGGATTTCTGGGCTTTGTGATCCGAAACAGTAGATGTGGGTCCCACGCTTACTGCTGAACGCATAATGAAATCACACACACACACACACACACACGCATAACATTCCTTGGTCTGGTATGGTGTACGGTATATCACATGGACATAGACAATTCCACTTTCATTTTTCCTATTCTGTGTTAACTTTTTTCTCTCTCTATCTTTGGATTATGTTTGACTATTATGTTTAATATTGTGTATGTGTGTGTTTGTCATATCAATCAATTAATGTTTTTTTTTCTTTTTTCCTTTCAAAATTTACTGTCTGAGTACTGTCGTTATAAGAATTACTGAGATACTTTTAGTTTACTCACTACTTATACTTTTTTTAGTTAGCCACAAAAAATAATAACAAAAAAATACTAAGCATTGTCAGCACTTAACATTCTAGACATCCGAGAAGAGCACATTATGCACAATGCACCGGCTTTACTATGCACGCATCTCACCGAGGTCGCATTTAATATCACTCGTAAAAGCATAATGTCATACGTGACGCACTGAAAGTATTCTCTCATCAACTCTTTTATTGGTTGATTGTTACTTTCTGCATAATTTGACCAGTTTAATGGCAAACTCACTTATCGTAACACTTACTTACCTACGTTTGAAGACAAAACTAGTGAAAGCTCAAAAATATTTTAAATAAATATAAATAAATATTGGACACCAATCACATACATTGTTCTGATTCCAAAGTAAGTAGCTAATGCACTTGTGTTATGGAACTCAGACACAACGGTGGTACCACAACACCCAGACCCGAGACAATATAGAAAATTTTGATTTCTATATTGACCCGACCGGGAATCGAACCCGGGACCTCAGAGCGGCGACGCCTTGAAACCAGCGTGCTTAGCCACTACACCACGGAGGTCGATTTCGGGTATCCGGGTTCGATTCTCGGGCGGGTCAATGTAAAAATCAGAACCATCTACACTGTCTCGGGTCTGGGTGTTTCGGTACCACAGTTGCTTCTAATTTCCATAATCACAAGTGCATAAGCTACTTTACTTTGAGATGTGAGCAATGTGATTGGTGTCCGATAATATTCCCTTCAAAAAAAAAACCTTTCTTATCCGCCATTCAACTGTTTAAAAGTTGTTCAGTTTCATTAAGGTATGAATTTTTATATGTCCATTTTTAGGGTTCCGTAGCCGAATGGCAAAAACGGAACCCTTATAGTTTCGTCAAGTCTGTCTGTCTGTCTGTCTGTCTGTCTGTCTGTCTGTCTGTCTGTCTGTCTGTCTGTCTGTCTGTCTGTCTGTCTGTCTGTCTGTCCGTCTGTCTGTCTGTCTGTCTGTCTGTCTGTCTGTCTGTCTGTCTGTCTGTCCGTCCGTATGTCACACCCATTTTATTCTGTAACTATAAGCATTAAACAATTGAAATTTGGTAGGAAGATGTATCTTGTTAACCGCTTACCGATTCTCATACAAAAAATAAAAAATAATGACAGTTAAGGGGGGGCTCTCATACATGAAACTAAAACCAAAAAATTTTTTTTTTACAAACCTATGCGTGTAGGGTGTCTATGGATAGGTCTTTTAAAATGATATAGAGGTTTCTAAAACCATTTTCTTTTAAAGTCTAACGTTTCATAGCTAGACGCTTCCAAAGTGGTAAAATGGGCGTCCCCCCCCATCTAATTTCTAAACCAAGCAAGTGTAAATTTTGAAAAAAATATATGATGTAGATCTTAATAAATACTTTCAACGAAAATTGGTTCGGACGAAATCGAACAAGTAGTTTTTGAGATATAGCACATTTTCAACAACCGCAAACATAACTTTGTACTTCATACAAACACTATGTAAAACAAAGTTATATTTGTAGTCAACAAAATATTGTGGTATTTTACTAAGTAGAAGTAAATGGATTCCCTAATTCAGTTAAAGTTGGCACGGAACCCTCAGTGCGCGAGTCCGACTCGCACTTGGCCGGTTTTATTACCTCCTAGGAAACAACGGTGACCGTATTCATTGTTCATACTAGTAGTACTTTTAGGGTCTGTTGCACCATCGATAGTTAGCAAACCAGTGAATAATCCAAAAATGAAACGTCATTTCGTATGAAGTATTGGTCAGATAAGTTTAAGCTGGACTCATTAGGACATTGTGAAACATTGTTAAAGTAACTTACTAGTTTAGACTTGCTTTTAGTGCTCATAATCCAAAATCTCTTCCACACACCGCTGCACAATATTAAACATCCATCTTCACTTACTATCTTTTCCTAGCAAGAAATTAGTTCTAATATTCAGTGCAAACCGGTTTTGTCCAGTTTCCAACGCTGCAAGTGATTGATGAAGCATAAACCCTCGTATGTGCTCGGAAAAGGACAGCTCGGGTAAATCTAGACCAGCTAGATTTCTAAAGCGCTGTGAGATAGATAAGTGCGGGATTTGATGAGAAAAATGAAGCACTAAAACTATTCTAGCAAGGTATTATGGCACACAGTAAACCACTTAATAAACTAGCGGTCCCTCGCGACTTCGTCCGCACGTTTTGAGTTTGCATCCCTCCCGTCGAAGCATGATGTTTTATAACCTAAAGCCTTCCTTGATAAAACGATATCCAACACAAAAAGATTTTTCTAATTCGTCCCAGTAGTTCCTGAAATAAGCGCGTTCAAACAAAGAAACTCTTCAGCTTTATAATTACTCGTAGTGTAAATGTGGACTTAACTCGAAAAGCCTTGATCTATAACTAGGAATTACTGCACGCTGTGTTTTTTATTTATAGATCTTTTACCCGACTATGGCCAAAGAAAGGCGAAAAGAAATTACTGAGCCGAATTTGGTGAATGAGGGAGGTATCAATCGATTCCTTAATAAATTCCGGGTAACATAGACTATCTTTAGTTCGCAAATGGCAAAAAAAAAAGTTGCAGTCATAAGAACAAAGAATTCTGAGTAATAAAATGATTATTCGTAATCGGATTATTTTTTTGTATTTATTGTATCTTATTTACGGAAGCACTCTCCATGCTAGCTAGACTGAGTCAAAAATACAGAAAAGGTATCGAAGCACTTTGCAGGTTATAAAATACCCATTGGGATTTCCTTATGATTGCTTGTATGTACTATGTAACACAAGCTATTATAGCATAGTTATATCATTGCGCATTTACTATTAGTATAACTCAACAAATGTTAACAGGTTAAACAATCTACAAAGGTCATTTTGATACTATCATTAGCTTTGATAGTTTAGTGATGTGTGTATGTTCGAGATCAGCAGTGGATTCAACGTGGTGGGGCAGAAACTTAGGGAGGTTTTGTGAGTCAGGACTCTCCTATTATCTGCTAATAGCTGGTTTCCAGGGTTGTGGATGATCACCGAGGACAAAGGCACAGTCACAAAGGTCTTCAGAGCTGGAATTGTTTAAAGCAATCGTATTCATTTGACAGTTCATAACATACGGTTTGATCTGTCAAACCCTTTGTTCTTTACTCTTTGACAGATCATACCGTACGTTTTGAACTGTCAAATGAATATGATTGCTTTACACAATCGCACCCCAGGTAAGTTTTAGAGGAAACACACGCAAAATTGAGTCCTGGTAGGTCAGTAAGAGTCAAGTGAATAATGTCTCGAAAACGACTAAGTACTTTACGGGGTTATCAAACAAGCAAAAATAGGTAAGTATTCAAAATGATGTGCGGAGCGCGCGCCGCAAGACTATAGGATAGCAACACAGGTATCGATCAAATTATTATAGTAAACAGTGTTTGGCGCAACAGGGTTAGGAAAGCAAAGGGAAGCACTTCCTACCGACCGGGTGTTATGGCCAGGGACCAAGGTCCAATGATCACTGTCTTGGTTTATTCATATGTACTTAGTCCGCTCTAAATCTCTAATATCGCGGTTCAGTTTCCATACTTCGACTATAGCGCCATCTAGTCGCGTCGAGCTGAGTCAGCGTGTTGCTATGATTTGTAGTGACAGAGGTTGATCATAGATGTCGCTACAAGTGTATTTTTATATTACACGCTCAAAATATAAATGTTACCCTAAAGATCGATAAGAAAGTGACAGAACATTCATTATTATTTGCTGAGCCATCGCATCCAGATAACCTACGGGTAGAGTAAAATAATTTTTACCATTAATATAATTTAAATGTTTATACATGTTGTTATAGTAAATGCCTATAATACCCTCCACGTTGGTCGTCACTCATTCTCGACCAACCGACTCTTCGCTTTAATGTCTAGTGCACCATCAGCGCTGTCCGAGTAAATTGATTCCAGTAAGCAAATGTCCACTAGTGTCGCACGTTTAACGAGTTGTTGATATTAAAAAAAAAAACGATTTAGTAGTATTAATCTAGTCAATAGAAATTGAATCTCTTGCCTGTGGGGTAAGTTAGGAATATTTGAATAAAAAATTCTCATTGACGTAACTTGTCATACTTGTAAGTATAGAGGCACAAACAATTGCTTATAAATAACAGGTCAATCAAATACCTATATGAGAGTGCAAACGCAATTTGACTAATTTAAGTTTTGATCGACTTGTACGTGCCTTATTTAAAGTTTTAGTCACTGTGATAAAACTGTGACTGCGATTTAGATACTGAAATGTTCCTGCCACTATTGGTTTTTTATCATCGTCATCGTCATGCAATGCAATGCTTTTTATCATCGACCAGTGAACTTTGTTTCACTTTATTTTGTAACTATTTGCATCACACTGTTGAAATTTGGTAGGTTTGGTAAGTTGTGTCCTGTTAACCGCTTTACGATTCTTATACAAAAAATATAAATATTCGAGAGGGGGCTCCCATACATAAAACTAAAACCGAGTTGTTTTTTTGGAAACCTATGCGTGTGTGGTGTCTATCGATAAGTCTTTTAAAATGACATATAGGTTCCTAAGACAATTTGCTTTTAAAGTCTAACGTTTGATAGATAGACGCTTCCAAAGTGGTAAAATGGATAGAAACATAACTTTGTGAAAAATAAAAGTAAATTTTCTGTCAACAAAATATTATAGTATTTTAGCTAATTGGAAGTAAGTGGATTCCCTAATTCAGTAAAAATTGGCACGGAACCCTCAGTGCGTGAATTCGGCTCGCTTTTTCTATATAGAGATAAACATTATTTTTACCTGACAATCATTTATCGATAAATATAAGTAAGTAATCTTAAGGCTCATCACTAAAGCATTCAGTAGAGGAGCTGTCATCGGGCCCTTGAGTGCAATTCGACTTGACGCGTGCACTCGATATCAACGCAAACTCACCGTAATTATACTATTATTACAGTGTGTAGAGAAGTAGTAGTTGCAAACATGTAAAATATATAATATGGACAATATTATATTGTACTATAATAGTCTTAATATATCTATACCAATGTTATGAAGCTGAAGAGTTTAAATGTATGAACGCGCTATCTCAGGAACTACTCAACCGATTTGAAAAAATATTTTTTGCAGGCTTTTTAGATTTTAAAACATCACGCTGAGATGGGAGGGGAGGAAGCAAACCCAAAACGCGCGGACGCAGTCGCGGGAGACCGCTAGTAAACAATAAAGCCTAATTTGACTCTATTAAGATCTAAAGAGACGAATGATTCTACGATAAATAATTTGAAACTTTTCTAATGCATGCCATAACCACTTCAATGACAAAAAAAAAACAATTCATCATTATGTATAATTTCAAATGACCGTTAGTAAATAAAAAAAAGTATCTTTATACGTCGAAATTGTTTGATAACGTTTTTCGTAACATTTTAAAAAAGATTTATAAAAACAGTAGTCATTGCAAGTCATTTTAAGGAGTGCGATACTTATATATCGCTATATTTTGTCTAATAATGTATCGAAATTTTCATCAAGAAATTTTTAAGCGGCAGATACTTTAAAAATATCACTAGAATGCGGTACCACACCCGTAATATTGACAGGGTGATTCCGAGCAGACTTGGCAAATTCCGTACCTGCTGGTTTTATGGAGCGATGCTTTTCGTGAGAAATATGAGGAAAATTTTACTTTTATTTGTCTTGCGAGTTCGCGTTACTCATTGCTTATCTGCGGTGTTCGTTTGGAAATATGTGGGTTTGAGTCAATGATATAGAGTTTATAGATGCAGGGAAGGGTCAAGTTTGTAATATTTAACTACAGGTGATTGATTATGCAAACGATACTGATAACAAAATATTTATACCTGTGTATAATATAATAATAAATAATATATATAAAAAAAATCAATAAGAAAAAATATTTTTGCGATACTAGCACGTGCGGGGGTGCGGGTTTTCCCATTTACTTTTTTGATGTTGTCAAGAGGTTTCCCTTCATAAAAATTGCATATTATTAAAAAAATAATGAATAAGCATAACTTATAATAACATACAAGTATTGGATGTCACGGACAAAAACAACAACATCCAGGTCTGTTTATGTATGTAAAATAATTATGTACAACGAACTTAGACGAAAGAGACTGAAGACTAAATTGAATATACATGTGTTTTCAGGCGATTGAATTTACACGTGTTTTCATGACGGGAATACCCATTTTTTGCTCGATTTGGCAGGGGCACTACCATGCGCCTATATTTATATGGGACTAGCTTAAACCCGCGGCTTCGCACGCAATAATAATAACTGCCGTAAAACATCGTTACGAATAGAGCCAATATTGAAAAATTTAACTGAAGACTTGGCTGTATGGGCTTAATTTTCTTTGCGGTATTTTTTAGATTTTTTAGTTTTTCCTTAATTCATACACCAAACACTACTTATATTCCAAATTTGAAGCTTCTAGGTCTGCTAGAAGTGCCTTAGAATTTTGATGATCGGTGAGTGAGTGAGTGACAAAATTAAGAAATTTGACCCGTTATAATTCCTAAAATACTGGTTCAAATTGAATGAAATTTAAAATATACCGTGTCTTTACAATGCCTGCATGGTTGCTGCAGTCTTCTAGTTTTATCCACAACGAAGTTACAGGGGGTCGAAAATGGTCTGAATTGCTTCGAGAAAAGGATGGTACGGCAGTGACGCTTTTTTGCTCGACTTGGTGGGGGCACTGCCGTGCCCCCAGATATTTGAAGGACGAGGTCGAGAACGCTCATTGACATTTAAAAATATCACTGACAGATCTCTTAAACCGCGAGAAATTGCCATTAAAAAGATCGATGTCTCTACCACTGCGAGCCATTTCATTATCATTTATTTCAGGCTACAAAAGGCCCATACAATAGATACCTTAAAGACTAGCATACTGTTAAAATATTCGTTTATGGTAAATTTGGCGCCTTTCTCATAATTTTGTAATCAATGGTAACTCTCTCTACTCTGTGATCATTACTTTGAATTGTTGTGCTCCGCTTAAAAATACAAAATATCTTTGAAGAAACCTATAGTTTCATTGTTAAGTGCAATAGGTTATGGGCCCAAAGAGCCCTGATTAATGTGGACAAAGTCAAAATAGTGTAAAAGTCGAACAATTACATTCTGCCGGAAAGATAACCTCAAAGTGCACGTTGTATCTTCAATCTGTGAAATATCATTCAGTTCGTCATAATATCGCTGAAAAATGTCGTCAAGCAATTCGCTAGCTGTAATAGAGAAGTTGACTGGCAGGGAAAACTATCCTACTTGGAGATTTGCGCTCAAAACATATCTCGAGCACGAAGAATTGTGGGACTGTGTTGAACCTAAAGAAGGCCAAATTATCGATCTCAAACGTGATTTAAAGGCGAAGTCAAAAAATATCCTACTAGTAGATTCCATAAACTACATACATATACAAGATGCAACCAGTGCAAAGGAGGTATGGGACTGTTTGGCAAAAGCCTTTGACGACTCAGGGCTAACACGCCGAGTTGGTCTGCTTCGAGATTTATGCACAATAATTCTCGCTGGATGTTCAAATGTAGAAGAATATGTGAGCAAGATCATGACCACGGCTCACAAATTAAGAAATATCGGTTTCAAAGTGGACGATGAGTGGCTCGGCACACTGCTCCTCTCCGGTCTACCTGAAACATACAAACCCATGATCATTGCAATAGAAAGTTCAGGCATGAAAATAAGTGCAGACTCTGTTAAGTCAAAAATCCTACAAGATGTCAAAATGAGTGGAAGTGACACAGCAGCTTTTGCAGCAAATTCAAAGTTTAAAGAAAACTCAAGTTCGAAAAAACCATTAAGAAAGGGACCTCGATGTTACTGCTGCAATAAGTATGGCCATGTCGCTGCAGAGTGCAGGTCGAAACCTAAGAAGAAAACTCATAAGAATTCAAGCTACGCTGCTGCTTTCGTAGCTTCAACAGCAAACCCTGATGTAGATCCATGGTACATAGACTCGGGCGCTTCAGTGCATATGACCAGACACAAGAATTTACTGCAAGATGAGAAGGTGCCACTTATCAAGACAATCAAGGTAGCAAATGACAAGTCATTAACAGTTCATAGTACTGGACAACTGAGTTTAGATGTGTGCAATGATAAAGGTCAGTACAATAAAATACTATTTCAGAATGTACTGTATGTACCAGAATTGTCAACAAATCTACTGTCAGTCAGTCAGATCATACAAAATGGAGGCCAAGTCAAATTCAACAGTAAAGGCTGCACAATAATGAATAGAGACAATGTGGTTGTTGCAACGGCAAGTTTAATCAACAATATGTACAGGCTGGATATGAAAAATGAACATGCATACATATCTGATGTTAACAAGCAAGACATTTACCTCTGGCATCAACGCATGGGCCATTTGAATTTCAAAGATCTTGAAAACTTAGAAGATAACACAGAAGGTGTTAAATTAACAAAGAAAAATGAGAAATTAACTTGTGTAACATGTCTGGAAGGAAAACAGACACGTTTACCTCTGAAACAGAGTACTTCTAGAACTTCAAAGTTACTAGAACTGGTGCATTCTGATATCTGTGGTCCAATGGAGACAACTTCACTGGGTGGTGCAAAATATGTCATGACGTTAATTAATGATTACTCCAAGAAGGTGTTTATTTACTTTTTACATAGGAAGTCGGATGCTCTGGAGAAGTTTAAGGAATTCAAAGGCCTCTGACAATGGCCTTGAGTATGTCAACTCAATTTTTTCGGAGTTTCTAAAATCTGCTGGAATAATTCATCAAACCACCACACCATACACTCCCGAACAAAACGGAGTTGCTGAACGAATGAATAGAACATTGGTTGAAAAAGCAAAGTGTTAACGCCGACTTACCTAAACAATATTGGGCTGAATCTGTGCACACTGCTGCTTATCTTATCAACAGAACTCCAACACGATCACTGCAATACAAGACACCAGAAGAGATATGGTATTGACAAAAACCAAATGTGAATCACCTAAGAATGTGAAAGAATGCGAAAAGGTGTGAAGCCATGATTCATCTTCCTAAAGAAAAGAGAAGGAAATGGGATCCAAAAGCACAGAAAGCCAGATTTGTTGGTTACTGCGATTACACAAAAGGTTATAGATTCTTGATTCCTGGTTCGAGAACTGTAATAAAAAGCAGAGATGCCGTGTTTCTAGAATCGACAGTAAAAAGAAATTATGTTCCAGTGGATTTAATTGAAGATAGCTCAATGTGTGACTCATTATCCGAACCAATTGACAAGCACGCATCTGGGAGCTCTGATGCTGATGAAACATTAAAATCCATAAACACTGTAACCGAGCCAGATAACACTACAGATAGTGAATGCTTACCAAGTGAAACCTTTGATACACCACCAACCTCAAATATAACTCTGAGACCTAGAAATAGAGAAATGTTTTCAAAATATTTGAATGATCAGGAAAGTGGTTACCTGTGCTACACTGAAGATATTCCTGTTCCACTGAATTACAAGGAAGCAGTTACATCAAATGATTCTGAAAAATGGAAAATATCAATTGAGAATGAACTGGAATCTCATCGTCGGAATGGAACATGGATATTGGTGGAAAAGCCTCCGAATGCAAAGCCAATTGGATGCAAATGGGTTTTCCGGATTAAAGATGAACCAACAGGTCCTCGTTTTAAAGCTCGACTGTGTACAAAAGGTTATGCGCAAAAAGAAGGGATTGATTATGATGAAACTTTCTCACTGACAGTAAGACCAAATACATTGACCAAATTTTGAAGAAGTTCAACATGCAAGATGTCAACCCAAACAGTGTTCCTGCTGATCCTAATATGAAGCTGCACAAGTCTGATAATGAACCCAAGAAAAAATATCCTTACCGAGAAGCAGTAGGATCACTTATTCAGGCAGCAACTGTAAGCAGACCTGACATCATGTTTGCAGTTAGCCAGGTGAGTAGATACTTACATTCTTATGATGACTCTCACTGGAATGCTGTAAAGAAAATACTAAAATACCTCAAAGAGACTAAAGACTATGGATTATGCTACATATCTAACTCAGACAGTACTGAACTGATTGGATACAGTGATGCTGATTTTGCAAATGACATAGAAACTAGAAGCTCAAAAACTGGCTATGTATTTCTAAAAAATGGAGCTGCTGTCACTTGGTCGTCTCAACGTCAGCAAACTGTGGCTTTATCTACAACGGAGGCCGAATTTATGGCTGCTTGTGCAGCTACAAAGGAAGCTATGTGGCTAAGACAATTACTTAGTGATTTATGTGAATTTAACCAAAACTCTGTGTGTTTAAACATTGACAATCAAAGTGCTATAAGTGTGATAAAAAATAGCGAATTTCATAAAAGATGCAAACACATAGACATTAAATATAATTTTGTTAAAGAAAAATTTTATGAAAATATTATTAGCTTAAACTATGTACACACAAACAATCAGTATGCTGATATTTTTACAAAGGCTCTGTCTAAAGATAAATTCAGATTTATGAGACATAATATCGGCATGTCAAAGCTTCATTAACTTGTATTTATGAAATTGTCACTTCTTGCGTTACCTATTTAGTGTGAATTTGCATTTTATAAGTTTATATCAAGGACGGCCTAAATTTGGTAGGAGTGTTAAAATATTTGTGTATGGTAAATTTGGCGCCTTTCTCATAATTTTGTAATCTATGGTCAACTCTCTCTACTCTGTGATCATTACTTTGAATTGTTGTGCTCCGCTTAAAAATACAAAATATCTTTGAAGAAACCTATAGTTTCATTGTTAAGTGCAATACATACATATAATAATATTAAAAAATAAAAATAAGAAACAAATGAAACACTATTTTGCCGGCGTAGTGTTGTACTATGGGGTTGAAAATATACAATTAGTATGTGATGTTTCTATTAGCCGGTTTATTACACTAGACATAGCTAAATTACCTAATGAGCACATTATACTGCCTCTATGGTTAATTATACAATTTGCATTCGATTGCACTTGAGTCATCAAAGCGCCATTGATGCATCAATGTTAGTTGCACAAAATGTTATTATACAGGGTACATAACCCATATTATCATCCCTGATTTGGATGTCACTGACCAAACAACACCTGTATGCATGAATAAAAAATAGTTAATATATTAGTTTACAGACCGTTTTTCTTTGCTAGTCGAATATATCATAATCAATCTTGTCAATCCTTTTTTACGAATTTATTCATTTTTAAATAAGATAAACAAAAAACTTACAACTTACGTAGGCAATTCATTGTTAAATACTGAGATGAAATAAAAAGAAAAAAACAAATAATCAATGTTAGCTATTATTTAAAAAGTTATGAAAAAATTGTTAACATAATTGGACTAGCAAAAAAAACCATTTTTCTTTGCTTCTTTATTGACTGTTTGCCGACGAGCCTTAACCTTTGCATATTGATCGCAAGCTGAACAACAATCTTGGAAAGATAGTAGGATCGCACTAATAGCGATCAAAAGATTCACTTTCAAACGGTCGCTATGCAATGCATAATCTTCAGTAGTGGACGTACTGTAGATGATATGATGATGATGATGATGATGAGGACGAACTTATAAAGTAAAAATGTAATGCTTAAGTATACTTAAACAAATGAAATACCTATGCCGAACATTTAAATCGTTTTGGTTCAGTAAAACATTTATAATTGCTTTTTTTTTTCATTTTTTCTTCCTGCAATACGAAACAAAACAATTCACATTTCAGATAGGTAAACCATTTAAACGTGTAGCAGCAAGCGCTATTTTATTTATCTTAATTTTATCTCTTGCTTCCTGCGGAACAATTGTTCTTTAACGCTCTAACATACGTTTTTGTTCCAACCGAACAAAATCGTTTGTAAACCGTTTTGAATAAGTAATTGTTAATACTAACGTTTCTATTGTACGAAAAACTGTGATTTTCATATTAGTAAGATCCCTTTTTTGGGTTCCGTGGCAAAAAACGAAACCCTTATAGTTTCGTCAAGTCTGTCTGTCAGTCTGTCTGTCCGTCCGTATGTCACAGCCACTTTATTCTGTAAATATAAGCATCACACTGTTGAAATTTGGCAGGAGGATGTATGATGTTAACCACTTTATGATTCTTTTTGTTTTAGTTTTAGTTCCATACATGAAACTAAAACTAAAAATAAATAAATATATATATATTTAAGGGGGTTCCCATGCGTGAAACTCAAACTGAAAAAGTCGTTTAGTCAAACCTATGCGTATAGGTCTATGAATAGTTCTCTTAAAATTACTTAAAGGTTCCTAAAACCATTTTCTTTTAAAGTCTAACGTTTCATAGCTAGACGCTTCCTAACAGCAGCATGACCGTGAGCAGTGTGGCCGTATCCGTAATATTATAGCCATAGTTATATATTTAGCCATATAACGATTAATTGCACCGCTCTGACTGTTAAATTTCCATCAGTCGGAATAGTAAGCATGTTACTAATTCCAAACATTCAAATGCACTGTCTCTGGTCGAGACTCCGGGTGTTAACGAACAAACTACTTCACAACTACGAAACTACTTAGATCTCTGAGTGGTTAGTTGACTTCAGTTCGCCCGTTCGTCCCAATAAGTTACCAATAGAATGCCGATAACTTTTTACGAGGTTGTTTATTTGTTTTTGTTTTGATGGATCACTTCAATTGATGTAAATTGATGATCTTTGAACGATGAAAAGAAAAACAGGAACAAAGTTTCGACAGCCAAACATTATTGACTGAAAGGAATTGCCTTCTGATAATTTGTTTTAAGTACCAGGCGCAAATTAACTACTTGTACCTACTAGCAGATTTATTTTATAACACGTTCTTTTCAAGGAGTATCTTGCCTGTATATATGTATACAGACTGTTGTTTTGGTCAGTGACATCCAACTAAGGGTAGATAGTATGAGTTATGCTTATAATTTGTAATTTTTATAAAATAATACCACAACATTCTAAAAAATTCAACACGAATAGGGAAACTCGCACCTTCGCCAGGCCTCCGTCACTCGCTCAAGGTCGCGCTATAAGTGCCTACCGCACAGTAGGTCGGTACCGACCCAAGCGGCAGTTGGTTGGCACACGCACACGCTAAACGGTGATGTTGATTACCGTTTTGACTTGCCGGATAAAAACGCGTTAACATACGTAGCAGTATATTTACTACACAAATGTGGTAAAAAACATTACTGCGACTACTTCGATGCTCAATTAAAAGATTTACCTAATATGGATGATAGCAAACTGTATATCCATTTTAAGGCGTATAACAAAAATTCTTCTTGAAAGTCCCATCGGAGTCATTTAATCAGTACGTCGAAGAATTGGAAAAAACATTTGTACTTAATTTTGACAAAGTTTTAATGAACCGACCGGGAAGTACTTTGCTGAATGAGTTACAAAAAAATAATTTCATTTCTCCTTGCCCTTGCTTTCCAAAAGATTATTTATTAAAATTATTCATAAGATTCAGAATTTTTACAACAGTTAAATTGAATAACCGTAAGTTCAGCGATGGTAAAAAAATTTTTTTTTTTTTATTTCTTCACAAAAAGTTTACAAAAAGTTTTACGTAATTTGTACAGTTAGGTTATATGAATGGTGATACAGATAAACTTTTGTGAAGACTGGTGCTTGATATGGATTAAGACAATCTGTAATACAAGACACCAGGTCTCCACCTCCTAAATTCAAAAGATCCTTTATAATATAACAGTAGTAACTGTTTATGTATTGTATCTAAACTAGTATAAGTACAGTAAAGTCTTTTAAGAGAATATAGAAACAACGATAAGTATTTGAGGTATAGGCATATACATGAACAAAAAAAAACAATTCAATTTACATGTAATTTAGGCAAACTTATCCTAATACTAAGACATTGTACATTCACTGAGGGTAAGCGTGTGTGTCAGAAAGTGTAGCAAGCTAAATTTTGCAGTTATGTATGTTACTTGTATGGTACAAACGACAAATCATTTCAAAGTAACTGAATTGTAGGGAATTAACTTTGTTTATATTGACATTTAAATCCTCAGTATTTTAATATAAGTTCGCAAACGTATTCATAGTGCACAAAAATAAAATAAAAAAAATAAAAAAGAAAACGCGACAAGAGAATCAGAACAGAATCAGGTATGTAACTAAGCATCAAGATGTTTAGCGTCCGATCTACGTTATAAATGCAAACAAATTACTCGCGCGCGGCACGGGAGGTAGGTAGGCAAGTACGACCGGCCGTGGGTGTTCGATCCTGCCTGTGAGACTAGCTCGCTCGGCGAGTGGGGTACGCCACAATTGCATTACGATCAGCCCCTAAAGGACGGCATGACATTTCGAAATGCCATTTGTTTTTCACCTCTAAGTTTTCCGATTTTCAAAGGTAGTGCTTTCAGTCTGAGGAGGACATTCGAACATATATAGGTATAAGATTATAAATATATTGAAATAACTAAATGTACCATAAAAACAATTTAAAAAAGGTGTTTTTTTTTAGTTTTTTGAAAAATAATAATAATATATATGCGTATTTTGTTTTTTGTTTTAGCTCAATGGCATTGAACATTTCATACAATTAAAGCACATATAATTTTTATCTGTATTGGTCTTGTGGCCGCAGATTCACCCGAATGAACCCTCTACCCGTGAACCCGTAAATCTCAGCCATATAGTCAGCAGCCCCCGAGCCACGCAGTAACAAAGAAATTCACAAACCTACCAGGCTACTTTTTATCCAGGGGACACATATAGCGGGACCACGCGGGTGAAACCGAAGGAAACAACTACTATCAATAAGATTTCATTTTTTTATTGTATAATGTAACAAATATAATTAACAATAAAAAATTAAGTGTTTCAGTACCTCTGTGTTTAATTTACGCGCTCGGTACAACCCTAAAGTTTTCGCTTGATGACGCAATCGCGCGGCGTGCGCGGGGAACTCGCTTCTCGGTGCGCGTTCGTAGAGTACATTTCTTACTGCAGCCGAGTAGCGGCGCATTTTGTAGGTAAATATAGCGTAGGTATTTTAGCTTTTGTATGGGAGCGATGTATCTGTTACGAAGTAACTATTCTCTAATCTGTGCCTTCGCGCGTAGCTCTCGCATTTAAAAGAAATACACGCCGTAGCTAGTACCGGAGATCTGGCGTTGGTAGGTTTCAATCGCTTGCTATTCTTGCAATAATAAATTGATTTTGTGTGTTATTTCCATAAAAAAGGGCATCAGTATCGTTTGTACAACGACCCCTGAGTGTACACTATTTAATAACTCAAGAAAAGCTAAACCGATTTGACTAAAAATTGGTGTAGCTTTGAACAAGGAGAAGGACATAGGGACACTTTCTATCGGAGGTAGCTTTTAATCCGGAGAAAGACATAGGTCAATTTTTATCCCGTTCGACGGGGCCGGGTCGAAACGATGTTCGCTGAGACTTTGGTTTTGAACAGTTGATTTAAATAATTTTAAAATTCCTGTTATCAAATACAGGGTGACTTTTTTTTCAGTACCGATATTTTGTGTAATGACTCCACTGATGAATATGAACAACTTTTACTATGGGGGCTATAGTGAAATCGAGAAAAAAAAATCAGCTGTTCCATACATTTTGACCGCGCGCCAATTGAACTTTTGTATGGAACAGCTGATTTTTTTTCTCGATTTCACTATAGCCCCCATAGTAAAAGTTGTTCATATTCATCAGTGGAGTCATTACACAAAATATCGGTACTGAAAAAAGTCACCCTGTATGTAAGGTAAATATTACATTTCTGTACTTCACTGAATTATCATTCTACAAAATATTGTTGATTCTTTATGCAGTGAATATAGCTTGTGTTAATTTATCATTCGTGATTCACCCTTTAAGTATAAATTAATACCGTCGGGTGTTCAGATAATGCTTGTTAGTTTAGTGCGGTGATTTGGTTGCGACTTAGCAACAAACTTACTAAGTCGAGAAGTCGAACCCGTGTGAATATTTATTGCGTACCTTGGATTAAGTGGAAAACTAACAAGTTAAGTTTCTCTACTAAGTTTTATTGCTTGTACGTACTTATTCGTTTGAATCAACCGGTTTTCCTCAACTTCGCCTGCTCATTTTTGTAAAAAAAATGGATGCTCTGCTTCTTTTTTACGCTTCACAACTATTGGTCGACAAAATAAAATCAATTTTAAGATGGAATTAATAGCAATTTGAATTAGTAATTACTATTATGAGTGTGTTTAACCAACTAAACACATTAAATTAAATAAATATTACTATTAACTATTTAAATGTGTTTACACTTAAAAAGGTAGATCCAAGTGAAACCAGGGAGGGCAGGAGGGTTCTTTCGCAATTCGTATACGAAAAATTTCACCGATCGAATTATCTGTGTCACAGAAAAAATAGTTTTTGATTTCTCAGATTTTGGTAACGATTTTTATGTATTTAGATTTTGTTCCTGCGAGAGTTTTTTTACTTGTGGTTATTTTACTTGATTTTTTAGTACTATGCAATCGAATTACTATACGAAAAAAGTACGATTACTGCGAGAATCGGCCTCCTTTACTAGAATTATAATATTGTATAGATTTGATGTAAGGCACCAGTCATAATAAATTAATAAAAAAAAATCTCTCCGATGTACTCCACTGTTTTATTTCGACGCCGCTAAAATATTATCAACCTTGCAAAGGTACTAATTTTGTTGTTAGTATAATAATAACAGTATTCGCCTATCAATTTTCGTTACCACTGTTGTCGCGTATTTACAAGACAAAACCCCGAAACAAAATTCGGCTCGACCCGGGCTTCGAACCCGGGACCTCATGGGTAGTTACCAGCGAACTAACCGCTACACTAAAAAGGCAGGCATAGTGTTATTATATAATATGGAGCCCTTCAAATATTATCTTCTCTTATTTTTCTCTACCGTATCGATAAGCCAAAGATATACACATGATAATGGGTAATCTTTATTTTTATTTATTTATTTATAATCAGGCTACAAATAATTACAAAAGCATTTAGGCCCATAGAATAAATACCTTATAGACTTACATACATATAACATAACAGAAATAATATTAAAATAAAACACTATTTTGTCGGCGTAGTATTGCGCAACTTGGTGTCCGGTAACCGTCCTCGAAACCGACGATACAGAACACCCTTAGGCCAAAACTCTGCTTGCATGAAGGTCGACAGCTGTTCGGTCGGAACCCTCACGACAAACGAATTGAAATTCGTGTTGTGACGAGATTCCAACCGTTCAACCCTCAGTAAGTATTTGGTCTTCACTCTGATGTACTCTACAATATCCTCGACCTTTATGGAGTAATGGAGCCGGGACACGTAGAACAGCGTCACTGATACTGCGGGCCGAAGCAGGTGGTTGGGTCCAGTCGGTGCGGTACCGCATTGATTACGAGTGGAGGGCTTCCTTTTCTTCCTCTCAACCTTAGTGAAGCCGTCGTTATCACATTTATCGGCCTGTGATGCCAGCGTCATTGGAACAGCCGTGAAACTGCTCTTCCCAGCGGCAGCTGCAGCATATGCACGTGACGGGGTTAACTTTAACACACGTGATGTTTCCCGCGGTGCTGCGGGCGGGGCGGCGGGGCGCGCAGTAGCGCCGACGATGTCAGTGACCGCGACGGTTGACGCATCATTTCGCGCCGAACCGAAACTGCTGAGCGATGCATTCGGCGCCTCGCGACGTGCAGGCTTCAGGTGACCTACTTACTGGAGCAGTGTTGCTTAATAGCGACACTTTGGCACGCAAGTCACTTATGGTGTTCTCTGAGGCCTCCAGCTTTGCGTGCACTTCGACCAGACTCGCTTTCAGGTACGTGATGTCCTTTAACAGCCTGGTGACATCTACATGGTCGAATGTGACAGGGGGCAGCTTGTGCAGCTCCTTTGCCACGAACGCAGGCACTTCGTCGGGATCGGTCTCCTTCAGCAGGGTTATTATGTCCTGCACACTTCTTTCACCTTCATCTCTCCGAAGAGACGGCATCTGGGCACTCTTCCCGAGCGTCTGGAACAGCAGCGCCTTGCCACTGCAAATCTCTTCCTGCTTAAAATTGGATTTGCAGATCTGCATGATGCTGACCTCGTCCATGGTATCGATGGCATGTTGAATGAACGCCAACAATTCGTTAGCAATGAGTTGTTGTGAACCCATTGTTTACTGAGCGCGCAGTCGGGCTGAACTAGTCACGAATAAAATAAATATTATGTTGTGCAACGGACACGTCCGTTTTTATCTGTATTGGTCTTGTGGCCGCAGATTCACCCGAATGAACCCTCTACCCGTGAACCCGTAAATCTCAGCCATATAGTCAGCAGCCCCCGAGCCACGCAGTAACAAAGAAATTCACAAACCTACCAGGCTACTTTTTATCCAGGGGTCACATATAGCGGGACCACGCGGGTGAAACCGAAGGAAACAACTACTATCAATAAGATTTCATTTTTTTATTGTATAATGTAACAAATATAATTAACAATAAAAAATTAAGTGTTTCAGCAACTCTGTGTTTAATTTACGCGCTCGGTACAACCCTAAAGTTTTCGCTTGATGACGCAATCGCGCGGCGTGCGCGGGGAACTCGCTTCTCGGTGCGCGTTCGTAGAGTACATTTCTTACTGCAGCCGAGTAGCGGCGCATTTTTTAATCATATTTATTATGTATTTTAATGACCCTCACTTTTACCCTAATCTTGACTACTAACGACTGTCTTCTGTGAGAAAGTATTTTATTCTGATATTGGTCCTTTAGTTAGAACAAGCACTCCAGTTTTTTTCATATAATGTACGTTTATTTTGTAAAACTTTGTTTATAACCCGAAAATACTATCCGCAACAATATCGATGTACAGTGGCTAGCACCCACTTTTGTTGCAAACTAGCCCTTATTACAACTGAATAAGATACTGCAGTGTTTACCTCGACGTGCTGTCGTTTGTACAAACTACAGTTGACTTGCAACACTAAAATGTAACATTCTTCTTCAAAAATGCTTGGAGTTTATGTAACTGCAGTACTTTTTGAGGAGTTTTCTGCTTATTTGTGTCACCGACAAGCGCCCTCTAGCCGAGTGCTATGAAAGCAGAAATAACTTTCGCAATATTAAATGTAAAATGTTACATTCTTGCTTCCAGATCCCGTGTAGAGAATCTTTGTAGAAAAGTTTAAAGTTTTCCCAATGTGCTAGGTTACAGATTGCAAGGTGGTGCCAAATTTGTAGGTGAAAGAGACTATCAATACCTGCAACTTTTTCTATAGTGCCATAGTTCAAATTGCTTTTTTTTCTGCCTATCCAGACATTATAGTCAATTTAGCTGTCTGTTTTTGTATGGGGCACCTGAAATTTAATTCAAGATTTCAACCATGGCCCCACATTAAAAGTTGTTTATATTGACGGTCTCATCACCTCCAAAAATTTGGCACCACCTTGCAGCTTGGCACCTTGCACCTTGAATATTTTGGTTATATTAAAATTTTTCAGCAAGTCGAAAATCTGAATTGGCGCGTAACCGCAACGATGCAACGCAATAACCGCGACACAGTCTCCTTTAAGTGTCTACTTCATATTTAAAAATGAGGAAGATTTTAAAAAGTTCACATTTTTATTTTTATATGAAATTCGAAATTCGAATTACTTTTTTGTGGTCAGCATTCTAAATTCAAAGTTTTTATTGTGTGTCAGAACCCAAAGACAGAACTTATGACCTGACTATGTATATGTTACGCTCATAGACCGAAAACGCTCATTGAGCGAGAAAATTGCTCACAACGCATTGTAGTCATAGTAATAATATCATTGTGAGCGTTTTCATTTGAGTCATACCACGAATTTCGCCATATGGATGTATTACTATGAGAACAATGCGCTGTGAGCATTTGTTTCGCTCAATGAGCGTTAATGCGCATTACAAAGTTCAGATATAGATTGTATTCAACCTTATATACCACCAACTTCATGAAACTAAACATATAAAAAAATCGCCCTAAAAACTGACTAACAAGCTCAAAATGACAAAAACTAAAAGTCATGAAATAAAATAATAATAATAATAATCAAACCGCCTTCAAAAAAGTGACTAAAAACTCAATATAACACATTTGCTTTCTGTTTAGAAGAAACAAATTCATTTGGAGTCGACGCATGACGTGCGTGAACTTTTTATGTGAGCTTGAGATCATGCACCGACTCCAAATGAATTTGTTTCTCCTAAACAGAAAGCAAATGTGTTATATTGAGTTTTTTAGTCAGTTTTTTGAAGGCGGTTTGATTATTATTATTATTATTTTATTTCATGACTTTTAGTTATTACCCATACCCCAAAAACTACTATACCGTTTTGATGAAACTTACACTGTGCCCTTACTTAAAATATACCTGAATAGGTTAAAAAATCATCATTTCGCTATGACTTCTCGTATTCAAGAAATCCGAGGACAAATACACAAATTACAAACATACATTTACGAAATTTTGCACGTACTTGGAAGCCTTAATAGATCATCATACTCAAATATTATCAAATTCATTCTATTTCATATTCATTCAATATCAATACATTGAATTGACACATCATTTTTTTTTAGTCGGTAAAAAAATGAAATCTTATTTTAAAGTTGTTCTGAAAGAGTCTTTGTTGTTGTTTGATGGCTCTGGATTTCTTGTTAAAGTAACGTAATTAAATAACTTTATTAAAATAAGTATACTCATTAAAATTATCACGTGAACCGTGTTCAAACACATGTTAGAGCTATTTGCCTAAATTGCTAAAATTTGCGACGGTGTTTATCACTAACTCACATTAAGGCTGCCTCAAAAACACGCAAATGTTATACAAAGATAATTACTTAGCTTGACATTATCTCATCTACGCTGAACTCTCATTACTATAGCTGACAAAAGTAAAGAGAGTCCTACTTATACTGGTAATGTATAGGTCGGGTTTAATAATCCAAGGGAGCTAACGTAAATCAAAGTTACTGATTTATTCGTAGGAGATTATTTGGTTGCTATATAGTTATAACGAGATATCATAAGCCTGTGCGTGCCTGTATGTGCGGAAAAGATTTAAAAAGTAACATACGAAGTTTGTAATTACAAATGTATGTCGTATTTTATAGAACAGTATTTAACGTAGATATCGAATAAGTGAGGTGTCAGTTCAACCTTTCTCACACTAAGGCGCTCGAAAAATGCTGAAACAAAATTTTTGCTTTTATTTTTAATGGGCAGGGCGCACAAACAACAACAAAGCGCGAAGAACTGATGGCCGTTGGGGCAGAAATCTTCTAAATCTTTTAAAAATCCCTTCAACCAATGCGGCGTAGAACGTCCACTGCCAAGATGGACAAACGACCTTGTAAATATCGTAGGATCAAACTGGATGCAGACCGCTTGTGATCAGTCACTGTGGAAACCCGTGGGGGAGGCCTATGATCAGCAGTGAACGTCGTTTAGCTGATAATGATGATGACGATTTTTATTGATTGAGGAGATTTTAAAAAAAATGAAATCCAAATATTGTTTCTGAGTGATTTGCACGCAAATTCATAGAACCTGGAACCCGGATTGTATACAGGGCGTTTTTTTTGGTCAGTGACATACGACTCAGGCATGTTAATATAAGTGAACTATTCCCATTTTTAAAAATAAATAAATTATGTACATGTTTAATAAAAGGAAGCCTCTTCACAGCGTCTTAAAAGAATTGAAAACGAATGGTGAAACTCCTACCCTCGCGCGTATCTTCGAAATAATACGCTGTAGCAAGTAAGCTTCAAAGAGGCGACCTAGCGTTGGTAGTTTTAACTCATATGCTAGTATCACAATAATTAAATTTATACCATTAAAAAAAACCGGCCAAGTGCGAGTCGGACTCGCGCACCGAGGTTTCCGTACAAACCTGCAAGGTTTACAAAGTTCGTTCATTACGACAATCGGTATCAATGGTTGTACTTTTGCGTTTTGCGTTTTTGCGTTGACTTAGATTTTTTTTTTTCACGGGTTAAAGGCAATTAGATCTAAGTATTTGATATGAATTTCAACTTGATAGCTCTACACGTTCATGAGGAAAAAAGTAATAAGTTTATATTTATTAAAAAATATATATTTTGTAATGTAACTAAAAATTTAAGGTTTTCGGAATTTTTCCTTATAAAACGTTGCTTCATGCCAAATTTCAAGATTCTAGGTCGACTGGAAGTACCCTTTAGGTTTTGATTCCCTTGCGAGTACTTGCGAGTTTCAAAATATGCAGCTTAAATTGCTGTTTCCTTTGATTGCGTTGACATAGAAGTTTGATTTTGTTACCTACAGCTTAAAGGTATTATAGACCGGAGTATTTGGTATGAATTTCAATTTAATACCTCTACGCGTTTATGAGGAAATGGGTAGTAAGTTTAAAATTATTAAAAAAAATTATATTATGTGATGTAACTAAAATTTATGGTTTTCGTAATTTTTCCTTTATCTATGCTATAAGACGTTGCTTCGTACCAAATTTCAAGATTCTGAGTTCACGGGAAGCACCCTGTAGGTTTTGATTCCCTTGCAAGTGTCGAAAATTTGCGGCATAAACGGCTGTATCTTTTGATTGCGTTGGCTTAGAAGTTTGATTTTTTCACAGCTTCAAGGGACAGTAGACCTGAGTAATTGATATAAATTTCAGCTTCATACCTCCACGCGTTCCTGAGAAAAAGGGTCTTGACAGACGGACGGACAGACGGCCAACAAAGTGATCCTATAAGGGTTCCGTTTTTTTCCTTTTGAGGTACGGAACCCTAAAAATGGCATCAGTATCGTTTGTCCAACCACCTTTAAGTTGGACGTCACTGACCAAAACAACAAGTTGAGTATAGCCTACTCGTATAAGTACCTAACGTTAAGTCATTAAGCCTTATTCATAATAACTTGAACAGTCTAATAACCTATTTTAGCTATTACACTGTTTTGTCAAGTTTCTGTCAAGTGATGATAGCGCCAAGAAAGAACGAGACAAAACAGCGTAATAGTTAAAACAGTCTCATTAGACCGTTTGCTTAAATATGAGTTAGAGAGATAGAAGATATGTATGCGTTCCAAATCCGTCAAAATGGATTGTTAATGCTGATGTAAACAATTACAGAAGATTGGACGTATCTCTCAGAACCAACGTCTTTTTCATTCGCAACTCATATTACGATAAACCACTTATCGCCTGTCATTCAACATCAGAATGTATCAATTTAGGAGTTCCGTAGGCAAATAATGATCTTCAGAGTTTTTAGTTACCTTGATTATGTGGCTTTTAATATTTTTGAGGATTTATTTAAGTAATTAAAAATATGTAATCAAAATAAGCGACCCGACAGCGATTAGAGAATGCTAATATGACGTTTTTAATTTTGTGGCACAGTGTATAGAAAAACTCTGATTAGACTCTCCACTGATGACTTGGAAATGCAGAGAAATTATTGCATTTCCAAGAGGATGACTGGCAGAGAATGAATAAAATAAATTGAAATTGTCAAAGTAAGGAAATAAGACATTCTTTTCATAAATTAAAAAAATAAACTTTTAATCTGCGGCTACCGCCTGTAGCACTAAAATTGGACGTTTCGCCGATATAAGTTGATGACAACTTAAGTTCTGCCGCCCAGATAATGATATTTTAAAGTTTGCAATTTTAACACAAAATTATAGAAATAATGTTATTTATATTAAATAAAAATAAATAAAATAATGTTGAAATTACCAGAAGAAAACAAGTAGGATAGAATGGAGAAATTAAATACCGAGAAATGTATATTTCCCCATTATATTCTACTTGTTTTCTGCTGGTTATATTATTTAACTCTTTTCAATGGATTGAGCAGATTATAAAACTTGCAATTTGAAACAAAAATTGAATGGAAATTTCTACCTGAATAGTTTTTTCTCAGCTTAAAAGGTATCTGCCGATTGCCAAAGATAAAATCAGATTGTGCAACTGAGTTTGAACTCAAGAATTTGTAGGTATCAATCGTCATAGACTTATTCTTGCCTCCTGACTGACTGAATCTTGAAACTTCCAAAAACGTAGATCATAGCAAAAATATGTTTTATCTCGTCGACTGAACGTGCATTATGTCGAATCTTTGTATCGAGTACTGTATGATTTGTTTACCCTACCAAGAATCTGTGGATTTCATGTGTATTTCTGGCTTCGTTTCAATGGGCTAGTAATGTGATTTATTTGTAGGTTTATTGGCCACTGAAACAACAACTTATCGGATTTATCGGATTTCGATAGCAAGGTGAAAATTTCCAACGGTATTACACATTGAATTGATTATCTCCATTTTAGCGATTTCAAAAAAGGAGGTAATTAATTGAAAGTGTATGTATGTGATATCGTTGGAATTTGATATTTTTTGAGAATTTTGATCTATTAAGGCTGAGAGCCTTAATAGGAACACGTATGCAAAATTTCGTAAGTGTATGTAAGTATGTTTGTCCAAGGATTTCTGAAAAACGAGAAGTCATAGCAGGATGATTCTTGTTTTAGATCAATGAAGTATATTCGGTCTTAGGGTTCAGTGTCAGTTTCATCAAAACTAGTCCAGTAGTTTCATAGATGTGGGTAAATACCAAAAAGTCATGAAATAAAACAAAATTAAAAAAATTAACTTTCTTCAAAAAACTGACTAAAAAGCTAAAAACAATATGTTAGCCTTCTGTTCAGGAGAAACAAATCATTTAGAGTCGATGTATGATCTAAAGCTTACATTATATCATATCAATAGTCTTCGCACATCATGAACCGAATATAAATGAATTTGTTTTTTAGAATTCAGTTTTTTGTAGACGGTCTTTTTTCGGTATTAAAAAAGACTACAAACTACTAAGGTACTCGTAGAAGTGCATAAGATTTGTTATTACACGGGGGAGAATAGAGTATTGGAATATACTTCTAGAATTACAAAGTGATAATGCAAAACTTACCGAGAAAAAGTAATAATAAGAGACTGATGCGTTGTTTAAAGCTTTTTAGTCAGTTTTGTTGAAGGAGGTTAAGACCGATTTTGATAAACTAACACCTAGCCTAAGTTGGAATATACCAGATTGAGCTAAAAAGGGACCATCTCGCTATGAAATCCGTAGTATACAGCAATATATACGCTTACGAAATTAATCACACGTGTTTGGATGCCTTACTCAATCAACATATCATACAAATACAAAAATCAACATACTAAAATATTATAAAAGTCCAACGTTATCACATACATACACTTTAAATTGATAACCTCGTTTTTTGAAGTCGGTTGAAACACGTTAACACTGAGAAATCGTTAGTTCCACAAAAATGTTGATAAAAATATGGAAATTATTAAGTTTTTACCACCTAATTTTTGACCAGGTTCACGCGTGTCAGACCAAAACCGAATCAACAATGTAGGGCCCAATGAAAACCAGTATCAGGTCCTCTAGGGGGCCTGGCTCATGCTGAGTGAGGACCTATTAGTTCGGACGTCACCGGCACGCACACTCACAGCTGGCTGGCATGTGTTTTTTTTGTTTGTTTTTGATTTGCATATTTCTGAATTTATGCCTGCTTTTTCTTTTTCTTTTTTTCGCAAAGTTGTGCGAGCGTTTGTTTGTTTATGTGTGTGTGTATTTGTGATGTCCCTTATCAATAAAAACTTTGCTTTTAACACAAAACGGCGCCGCGGCGGGGTTTTTAAAGGTAAAGTTAGTATACATATTTGAGACAGTATAGAAAGCATTGTATCCATAAGAGATTATAATTAGTTTACCTTACTCACTCCGTTCTATGTTTAGACTCTATCGAGAGACGTGTTTAGCATTAGTTTAACACTTGAGTGGTAAGGTAACGATGATGTTTAAAGTTAAACACCTGTCGTTTGTTGTATTTGAATCTACATTAACGATATCACACCGACACATTTCGAAGCCGTTCTTTTTGTTTTGTAGATTCAACTAATAGCGTAATGGCTACGTACAAATAAACAGCCATGGTCACTCAAGAAAAACTGGAAACCAGTATAAGCAAAACAATTCATATAAATTCAAGAGACCTACTGAAAATTCAAACCAGTAAGCTAGCAAAGTTCAATAACTTATGGTGCATTGCGTCATTATTATCGGCCAAAGGATGTCCACTGCTGAACACACTCGTAGGCCATAGTGAGGTTTGTGTGAGGAGCACGAGCATTTATACCTAAGTCATAGATCATCATCAGCATTATCAGCCAAAAGATATCCACTGCAAAACATAAGCATCCTCCACGGTTTTGCACAGCGAAACATCACAAGCAATCTGTATTCAATGTTACCCTGCGATCTTTACAAGGTCATCTGTCCACCATGTCGGTGGACATCTCACGATTTTGGTTGAAGGGTATCCAATCAAGAACTTTTCTACCCCAGCGGCCATCGGTTCTTCGCACTATGTGCCCTGCCTACTGCCACTTGAGCTTACTGATTCGCAGGGCTATGACTGTTACCTTAGTACGCAACCGCCGAAATACCAAGCATAGCCATCTCCATCGCTCGCTGTGTCATTTTGAGCTTCCTTATAAAACACATAGTAAGAGACCACGTTTCGGATCCGTATGTCTGGTACACACACTGGTTGAAGAATTTTGTCTTTAGACACTGAGGTAATTGGGACGAGAAGACGATCTTGCGTAGTTTCCCGAACGCTGCCCACCCGAGTTGGATTCGTCGATTGACCACTTCTTCAAATGCTTTAGAATGTTTTTAATATATCATGCAATTTACGTTTTCATAAGAAACCACAAATTTCGCAGGGTCGGACTTACAGCACGGTAGCTCAATTGGTAAGAGCGTTTTTCCCGGTCTGCCAAAAGGTTGCTGGTTCAAGTCCCGCCCGTGCGCAAATTTTTGGTTTCTTATTTCATCCTTATGAACACTTCCTCAAAGTTTGACTTACCTAATTGGATCACTTGACCAAGGTAGACGTACGCGTTGATAAATTTAAGAGTTGAGTTCCCAACTGATGGGTACAACAAGGGAACAGCTTATAGACATGGCTCAGGAGATGAGATGGGTCTATTGGACTTTGAGTACCGGTGTTCTACCTTCTTTCTGGAGGCTGATGTCCGGGCTGCCTTCAGTGTAGTGTTGGGTCAGGATAGCTCTTGGGTCTCTGACCGAGCTATCAACGGGTTTTGCAAATGAGGTGTACAACTGCCCATGTAACTTCTCGATCTCATTAAAAACCGCTGCTCTCGTCGATGCTACATTGCCGTTCTTCGTCTCAATATCCGTCAAGAGGCTTTGCTCAATCGACATGTCCTTTGCAAATACTTTGTAGGGAACGAATGTCGTGTCGCTAGGACGTCCATATTTGTCTACTTAAGCTGCCTGTAGTTTTCAGCATTAACGGAGGTCTACAGTTCCATACATCGACGTACCTTACCATAAGGTAACCGAGAGTTTTTGAGGTCTATTTTTATGGCCAGGCCTAAAAAACTTCGACCCTACACCGTTTGGGCAGTTTCCCCAAAACCCGTCGTTACCCGACGTAATAAGTCCCTACTAATATCTTAAATGCCGAAGAGTATATATGTACGATCCGTTTTCGCGCAAGAACGGCTGAACCCATGTTGATAAACTTTAACCTAGTGATACTGCACAGTAATAGGTATACTGAAGCAAAGATGCGTAGGTACATATTTTATGCCAAAAATCTCAGTAAATGATACAAGATATATATACATGAAAAAGATTATTGTTAATCATTATGAAATCTGTGTGAAAATGTAAATGAAATAGTGTACTTAAACGCTTTGCAGTGCTTAAATCTGACATTTGCGGACGGAGCCACGCTGACTCGCGAGTCAAAAATAAATAGATTCTGTTAATCATTACGGCGATGAGATGAGATATTGCCATTACCCTGTGCTAATATTTAAACGCCTTTGAAACCCTCGGCCATTAATCAATTTGCCTACGAAAATTGTACTGAAGTAGGTACTGATAATACGTTTTTTGTCGGCCTCCCCGGGTCGAGGATTATAATGTTTTTAATGGACTGTAGCTGTTATATTGGTGTCGTGACGCCTATTTGAGGCTTTTGAGTATTCCCTAACAGAGGCCCTATTTTTGAATCACTCCCGTAACACGTTTACATTTAGCATGATTGTTGATGGCTTTCAATTGATTTTCGAAAGACAGTAACTCGAAATATTGTCGCGACTGATTAAAAAATAGTATTAACTCACGAGATGCATTTTCAAAAGAACATTTTATAAATAGTATGGAATTCTGTGTCCATTGTGACTAAGCACAAAAAATTCATTTTTTTTATTGATTTTGTTGTTGATTTACTGGGCAGGACAAATAATTTGTGACGAATCAACAAAAATCCTTTATTTAGCACTTTAAAAATACATCTTGTCTGGTATGGGTATGATAGAGAATCTAGTAAAATAGGTATATTATTCGTGGCCTTAGTATTTTCTAAGAGCATCTATAATCAGGATCAAATAACAATTCTTGTAAAACACATCTTCCAATAACAGGCTTACTTAAACATACGAGGTAGTTAAGTCACTTCCAACTATTTGCTGGATGCATTCTTACCTCAATTAGCACCTATAATGAAGTTTTTTCCTTGACATTGCAGAGAAATTTATCAATATTTTATGATTATTACCTAGAGACTATCTATTACCAACAGCTATAGAAGGAAATTTGCTTCCAGGTGAAGTGTTACCTGAACACTTGTATTTAAATTTCAAGAATACAGCGGATAGTTAAGAGTCAGACATAATCGATCCTCGGCCATTTAATCACTTACCAGCATAGAAAATGTTTTCACCCATCTGGGTGACAACACGAAACAAGAAACAATTTCTGTAGATACAGCACATTACTGAATGTACAACTTTCACGTTCAATTCACTAGAAGTAATTTCATCCCGGCAGATTGGATTTATGTTCAGAAAATTTTCATCTGCAATTTCATTCTTATAGCGTGGTTTCATCTCCTACTTATGTCTGGTATAGTGTGTTATTAGTAATTTGGATGACGATCCCCGCCAGATGAAACTTCTAGTATTCAAGTGCTGCGATAGTGAAATATATTAGAGATATGGCTACCTCATGGAACTGTCACTGTGATATATCTACGTGGTATTTTATATGCTTGCATAGTACAAATGATTTTTTTTATTTTGGAATCGGTGCATGATGTCAAAGCTTACATACACTAGCAGTCTACACTTACACCTATTAGCACCGATTCAAAAATAATTTGTTTCTCCTAAGTAGCAGACGATTGCGATATTTTAAGCTTTTCAGCCAGTTTTTAAGGCGGTTTTTTTTTCCATATTCATCGTTAGTACTCATGTCTCAAAAACTACTCGACCGATTTTGATGAAATTTACACTGACCCTAAGTTGAACTATACCAAATATTGAACCAAAAAAGAATCATCACGCTATGACGACTCATTTTTGATAAATCCTGACAAAAAAAACATACATAATATTATACTTAAGCAATTTTGCACACGTATTAGGAAGTCTTAATCAGGGCTAGGAAACCGGTATTTTTTTTGAACCGGTTTAACGAAAATACAGGTGGAACTTTTTGAAAAAGGTTATGTTCCTTTGAACCCTATGGGTATTTTTCATTAACCGGTTTAACTTTTCGTTCAGGCAGGACAACTACCTCAACTTCGTTAAGATCTGCGTGCGGTGAGCGCATTGACGTTTGTTTTTATTCAATAAAACTTATTTTGTTAATATATCCTATCAGATACGTACTATGGTAATTGTTCGACACATTTTTGTAAATTTTAATTACTTTATATAAACAAGAAAATGGCAAAAGGAATAATTCTGTAGAATCTGATAATTATTCTAACCACTTTTGAAGAATATTCGGTCAAAAAACAAGTGGCGTTGCGATCGTCGAAAGCGGCCAGGAATTAACCGGTTTATTAAGGTTTAAAGTATCACTCTTATTTGGTTCCGCTCCGGAACGGAATTTTACGATAAAACCGGTTTAATCGTTATAATACCGGTAAATCTTGAACATGTTTCAAGCCCTATTGTTTAATAGATCAACATACTAAAATATCATCCAATTCTGACGATATCACATACATACAGGTTGAATCGATTACCTCCTTTTTTTTCAAGTCGTTATAAATGAAATATCTTAATACACTCCATATACCTGCGAGGTATAACTTCTCGTGCAAGTATCAAGTGAGATGTCTGTTTTCCTAGACCTGCCTTTTTAGTGTGCACAGTGCTCCAATGCTCGCGACCTCGGATGCAGTAAGACATGCGCTGCGCACTCAGAACCTGCCAGGTCTTACTAGTGCGCGACGGATCAGGTTTCAAGAGTGCCTAGGTATATCTTGAGTTTACTGAAGTTAGTCATGTGAGTAACTTGGAGTACACAAGTTAGAAGCACCTTACAATTCGGTGGTTTGAAAAGATGAGTAGGATATAATGATTAACTAAGTTTTTTTTCTAATAGTTGCTCTTATCAATTTAGGGGAAAATATGTTAACCAAATCTTACCCGATGATAACAACCGTGTTAGCCTGTACTTTCACATTAATGTTTTCTTTATTTAGACTCACTCCACTGTTTGACTCACACATGAACATAATATAATCCTTATTCAAATAAATACGTAAATAAAAATACATTATTTGTGAGAAATATTCGATTTTAACATATTTGCCCTAACCATTAGATTAACATAATTCTTTTAAATACTAAGCAATTATGAAAGGAGCGACGTGCGACTTGCTGGGCGGCCTATAGCGTGTGTTGATGGATTCAATACTGTGGATGCAATTTTTCTATAGTTGTTGACTTTTAAGAACCCTCTTAGCTCCTGTAATCCACTGTTGTTCATTGTCTACTTAGTGAGACTACATAGAAAGGAAATACAAAGGGTCTACCTTGTTTCGCAGAATTTTTATTGTCATAATTTTATTTGGCATATCATCAAATAGCATAAATTTCCTTTCGCAGAACATCAATTAGCATTCACTCATTTATCAGACGTTCAAAACGCATAATCGTGTAAGCTAGAATCATCTTTAGGCAGAAATTTAATATCCATAATAGTTTAAAGCAGAATCATCCTAACGCAGAAAGTTCACAGATAGAATCGTCTTGTGGCATACAATTCGTATATATAGTCATTAATAGGCAGAATCATCCTATCGCAGAAAGTTCACAGTCCGAATCGTCTTTTGGCATATTTTTCATATTAAATATTCTCCTATAAACCTTAATTTCTCTGTGTATCCCAAAGTTCTATCTCAGCAATACTAACATACAACATGCATGGCAAATAAAACATGCAGCATGCAAGCAAGCATTCAGCATGCAAGCAAGCAAGCAAAGCATGAAGCAAGCAAGCAAGCATGCAGCAAGCAAGCAAGCATGCAGCATGCAAGCAAGCATGGAACATGCAAGCAAGCAACAGCTTGCATGCAGCATGCAACATGCATGGTTTCTGTCACGGCTCCGGCGCTGCGGGGCTCCGGCAGTCCCACGCGAGCTTATCGTCGCAGATGGTTTTCGCTCACCACCGCAGCTTCGGCTTGCTGGCCGGCTTTGCCGGCCAGCCTCAGCCGCGGCGGCGAGCTTTCAAACCACCTGCTCCTCAGCTCGCGGGCTGCCTCGCCCCTCCGCGCCTACGCGATTTTGAATTACACTCTAGGGGTGGGGCAAACAAGACTGCGTGGAGTCGGTTTTGCACCGCTTCGTTTCTGTCACTAACTTTTGTACCACAACTTAATGACTTTTTAATTCATTTTGAGGGTAAAATACTATGTAAAAGAAATAGCAATATGCGTAGTGAAATTATTCTAAACGAAATTCTGCTTTCTTCATAGTATGCCTAGTCAAATTATGCCAAATAAACATCGTATTTAATAACCATTATGCTTAGCGAAAGTATGCAAAGTAAAATTTTGCCAAAGGTAATTATGCCTTATAAATTTCTGCTATCTTAAAAGTATGCCATTGTAAATTCGGGCATATGAATATTCGACCAAACAATAATTATGCTAACAGAAAATTCTGCCTGATTAATATTCGACTAAAGAAAATTATGCCAAGTGTGTTATGCCAAGTGACTTTCGGAGTAAAAAGATTCTGCCAGATATAGGGAACCCAAATACAAGAACCCGCCCCCGGGCAGCAAGAGTTACACCGAGACAATTGCATTACTTTGCGAAAATACGCATTAATTACAGAAAGTATTAACCCAGTTTATACTACTGTCGTTTATTCAGGCCACCTTAGTTATAAGAAAGGACATGTAGTGATATTAAGTAATTTATTATTTATCAGTTTACATAATTCAGGACATCTGAAATTATATTATACGGATGTATTGTCATATAATATGAAGATTAAAATTTTAAACCAAACTGCTATATTTTTAAGATAACCTTAATCTTGTTTAGAGTGAAACATTTTACAGATTTATCATTTTATTTTAAAAGTATTTATATTCAAAATTTAATAAAAGATTTTTTATCAATATGCTTAATCAAAAATGTCAAGCACAATTAAACTAAACTGACAAGGGAACGAATGATGAACGTACAACAATCCTACCGTATAAAGTATACGTTATCTTGTTGATTTTGTAGTAACTGACCACCACTTTTTTAAATGGCAATGTTACTTGGAATACACATTTAACTATTTACAAGAAAAATTAACAACTATATTTGGATAAAAAGTTACGTACGGATGAAAAGAAATATTTTTTGTCTTGCCGCTATAATTTTTACATAAAAATAAGCCACATTTACCTATTTTTTTTCGACAATGTTTCTCACTGAGCTCCATCACCGTACTGACAAGACGTCACCTGTAAGTGAGGTCAAAAAACCCGATTCGTTGCCAAGGAGGCACAAGCGAAATTGCCCGTCACTGCGCGTCCAGTGGTTTATTCGTCCAAGTATGTGACACAGCAAATTATAGTAATTTTCATATTAATCCCGTATTTGACCTTGGGACTTGTTTTTTCAGAGGTATGCCAGCCTCTCGCACTTTAAGATCCTTCAAAATTGGTTTTACCATTTCTCTAATATGCTTGAGATAAATAATTAAATTATTACTTAGTACCTGTCATTAATAATATTCAATAATGTTGTTACTTGACGGATTATTATCATGAATATTGCATCCAATCACACAGTCAACTTGTCAACATCACTAATCCTTGATTATCTTGTAGGTTTAATTAAGCTATTAACACAGTATACAATGTGATTCAATATCTAGTTAGTAAATGGGTGAAGGACATAGCTGAATGGACTGACGATCTAGTATATTATAATTGTATTCGCATAATGCATATTATATTAATAGTATGTGCTATCTGTGTCGCTGATATGACTATGCTATTTCATGCAAAACTAGTATTTGAAACACATTTTATGAGAAGAAGTTATAATGCAGTTGAATGTTTAAAAATAAGTTTAAAACAAGGAACCCTTAATATATATTTTTTAATAATGTTTTTTGACTATAAAATAGTACAACGTTAATTATAATTAAGATAGCTGTCGCATAAAAAAAATATTTGTTTCATTTCATATCAGCTTAAGTATCGCAAACTTTTTCTAACTTATCTTACTCAAAACTTTTCTCTTTTCTTACAGATGGTAGCTATGAAGATCCAGTGATGCCATTCCACCATGCCACCAGAGGTGACGTAGCACCGCTCCCATGGAATGAGTTTTCCGGACCAGGATATGAATTTTACCTACTTCTACCCCAGCATCCAAGACTTGAATTGCCAACTAGAACCAGGACAATCTTGCTTCAATACTTCCTCCCTTGGACTCGACTGCTCCGAGGAACAAACCTTCAACTTCACATGTGATCTGAACATCGACATCCAAAATGAAACAACCTACAGCTGCTATTCTTGCTTCAATGGTACAATGGGCACTACAAACGGTACTTTATGCAACTCTGGATTTCAGCTGAACCTTGTAACTGTCATCTTCGAAAGTGCGCTCAAAACGCTTTGGCTGAAATTACCGAATACAGACTTCTGTGAGTGGGACTCCCTATACTGTTATAGCAAAGGCTTTAATCGAACGTTGTTCGTTACAGACGGCTCAGTGAACAGTATTGAAGCGTACCAGTGCAATTGGAACTATAAAAATGGAACTGGTGACGTGATCGGCCCTAAGGGTTACGACTGGAGTTTTTTATTTGTGATATTATTTATAATAGCGGGAGGAGTGGGGAACATTCTTGTGTGTTTAGCCGTGTGTTTGGACAAACGACTGCAGAACGTGACGAACTATTTTCTGCTGTCGCTAGCGATAGCTGATTTGCTCGTCAGTTTGTTTGTAATGCCTATGGGGGCGATTCCTGGATTTCTTGGTAAGATTATTGAGCTATTTCTGACTTTGTAGCGAATGTTTACATTGTGTAGCATGTATGTAGACCGATAGAAGTAAGATGTTTATGACGTAGAGTTTACGACTAACCGCGAGTATTTTTGTGAATGTTGAAAGCTTTTTTCACAATGTACGCTTGTATCAAGAACAAAGCGCCGTTTTATGAATCATAAATGGTGAGGAAGTACATTTTGGATGAGGTACTTAATTTTAGCTTTACGCTGTAGTCTGCCACATAAATCTACAGGTATTAGTTTTCTTTAGTAATTTAGGTGTTTTAGAATACATTGAAATTGTAAACAAATACACCGATTTATAAATTGTTACTTCTTTGAAAACCGTTTAAGAGGTGAAGCTGAAGAAAGCAAAATTACTTTGAACTAATTCATTTGTAAATAGGATTTTTATCAAAAAAAAAACAACTACTACTACTAATGGGTTCCCCGAAAAGATTTTTCAAAGCGCGCCTTATATTTTTCCTGTTGACAATTTTACGGGTCAGCGAAACCGTGTTGGATAAAATAAAGATGTTTTGGGACTTTTCGGTGTTTTCGTATGCTCTTATGGCTGCGATTTAGAAAAAACTTTCATTACCTATGTCATCCTATTGCTGAGCAAAATCCCTTTCTAACACTATCAGATCGCCGCAGAAGTAGACCCAGATATCAATGGTGTGACGATTTGGTCAGTTTTGCTAAAGATTAGGAATAGTAGTGCATGAACTTTTATTTATTTTCTACACCCTTAAGAAGGTAGAAGCAGCGTTGTCCCCATCATTTGCTTTCAGGTAGCATAAAGGCAAGTGGTAAATCAGTTGGAAAATAATAAAAAATAAAACTCAGTCCTTTGCACGTCCGCCTTTTCCGTCGGTAGAATCGGATAGCTCGTAAATTTCCTTTTATCGCCTGTTATTGTAACTTTGCTTTTCTCTCCATTGAAGGGCACGATCGGTGAAACACAATTTGCGAAGGGACAACAATGTGATTTCGAAAAATCTAGACGAAAGATTTGATATTAGTTATTTATTACGCATTTGTTTTGCGACGCAACGTTTTCTATTTCACCTTACACACAGTACGGAAAAAAAACAGGCTGGCATCACAAAACCAGTGTTTTTGGCGGAAAATCCGTCATACTCGTAGTATATATTTCATTGTCTCTTTGCATGCATTGCATCCGGTACGGTGTTTTTTAACCTCGTTTTACTGAGCCTTTTTGCACATGAAAAGGTACCGGTTCTGCATGCCGGTGGCATACGTCAATTAACAGTCAGATACTATGGAGAATGCAGCTGTGGATGGCACCAGCGGTATGGCTACTGGCACGACCGCCGGCTCACGCAGCCGGGTGGTGTAGATACACTATAAGATAAATATTCAGCATATATAAATTAAGCTTGGTACATGTCAGTGCTGCTAAGCTGCGTCAGATCGGCGCTCGCAACAAACCTTTTCGAACATGTACCTTTATTTTTTATGTCAATTTTTGCTAGCATCGTTTTTAAGATCTCACCAGGTGATTGGAAATGCTGCTAACGATAGATATGCATTTACTTGTAAGAGCTTCTATCAAGTTTTCTGCATGAATGAGCCCTTTGACCTCTTACACACTGCGACTTTTAGCATCTATGCAGTCGCGCGTTTTGAAAACGCGCTTCAGCATCGCGACTCACGCAATGAACAGATTTATTTTTGCATTCTTTTGATGCAGTCGTCAAAATTCAGTACATACCTTGACAATTTCCAGCTTCTGCATCGCGACTGCATTGATGCTAAAAGTAGCGCATTGTGTAAAAGTTGACATTTTGCGACTGCATCGATGCTAACGCGCGTTGCGGCTGCATTGCTGCTAAAAGTCACAGTGTGTATAGAGTCTTAGATCTTTTTAGCGACAATATTCGCGCATCGCTATGTCAGAAATGCTTACGAATTCTCTCTACAAATCCAAAAGTACCTACTTCACAAATGTCTTGGGGATTTAAGACATACTTAGATGGATTCTCATTAGGTACAGAGTGAGGTTGTAGCGTGTCCATAAGTAGTTTGCAATATTAATAAACGTGTGGCAAATAATTATAGTCCCATTTACCAAAGACGTATCGAAATATCGCATTAACCTATGGCTGCTAATAATGAGGAATTTTAATAAATAATCAGTATATTATTTAGATTTTTTCAACTTCACGGAATATTCGTCGAATAAAATACAAGACGCCTCATTAGATAACGTCATCTATTTGTCAGCAATCATTTATGGAAATGTTATTTTATAAATCGGACATTTTATCCTTATTCAGACTGATAAGTCCTATTTGACGTTGGTAAAATCATGGCTTAATAAAATTTAATGTCACGCGTGTAAAAAACGAAAAGGAATTTTACGAATCGCACGAAGTAAAAACACTGCTATATTCCGATCCCGAATCTTCAGGGATTATTCCGCTTCCCCCTTCCCTGCCATCGCGAGATGGAGAAATAATAAATGATACGACTTAAAACTGCATCTCACCTCATTGTATTTGTAAGCAGAGATAGATGAGTGGAGATGGAACGTACTCGCTCACACAGGGAAATGAAATGGATTCGTTTTCATTATTATATAAATTGAATACATACAAGATGTATCTACAGATAAAACTCGTTGTGTAAAGATGATTTTATTAGATAACAATAAATACACAATATGCGCAGGAAAATGCAATAACAATCAATATCTACCTAATGTCAAACTCGATCTATCTTAAAGATCTATTGTTGCCCATAAGTGCGACTATTTTTCACCTTAAAAAGCTAGTGTCATAAGTTTTCACTATCAATAAACCGGCCAAGTGTGAGTCGGACACGCGCACGTATAAAAATAATAATAATGAGTGATGGTAGTTTTATTCTCCTAACTATGTAATGACAAATAACACCTTAGTCTTGCCTGTGACCACGGATGCTGTAAGGTATTCGAAACGTCAGGTATATAGTTTTAATAAAAGAAGAAGAGCCACATCCCATAGAAAATTGCCCCATGTCCTACAAACATGAAACATATCTGAAATAAGAATTAAAAATATGTCGTACTTTAAGTTACAATTTTTACGGTCGGTCATATAAAAAAATGCTCTAAGCATTCGTCCAGGGACTCCGGCTATCAAAAGTCATTCTCTGTATTGAAACCATTTTAAATATTATTTTTTTGATTAAGAGTATTTTTAACACTCAGTGTCATATTTTATATTCATAAACATGAAATAACAAAACCAAAAATTTGCGCAATGGTGGGACTCCAACCAGCAACAACGGTTACCCAAAAAGTTGCTGGTTCGAGTCCGGGCAGGACTTTTTGGTTACTTATTCATTTTTATGACTATTATTATTTTTTTGGAAGAAATGTGCTTACAAGCATGAAAACATACATTCTATTTAATGATATTCTTAAATAAAAAATCTCATTGACATCATAATTACATTGAGGCGCGCGAAAGTCGATAAGCCATATGGCGCAACGCGACTAGCGCAACTGCGCGGGCGGCAGTGGGTATCGAAAAGCAAGAACTTTAAGGTGCGTCTACGCTAGGCGAGCCGAGCACGAGCCGAGCATGAGCCCGAACACAATTCGTCTAATGTGGACCGACTTACAAGCCTCAAACGAGCGCGCTGCGAGCGTATTGTTCGTGCTCGTTTGCGTTCCGCCGGTTGTCGGTTGTTACGGACACCCAATCATGTTTAGTAATAAGTTTAGTTATATTTATTTGTAAGGATTTTTGATGACAATGAATATAATTTTCTGTTAGGGCCATAGCGAGTAAGCATTGTAATTAGCTTAGGGCTCGTTTTATTTCAATAATAAGAAACCTGTTAGTTAGGAATTCCCATTTGCAAATTAGGTAGGCAGGTAGGGTAACAATTAACTAGCTAGGAAATATTAAGAAATATGTAGGTAGTTTGGTACAGGGGCGAGGGAGACCCTAGTAGGCTGTCTCGCTCAGGTGGAGCGAGGCCGGTAAAGCCTTCAAATTTCCTGTCCCCCATATCGCACTTTCTGAGGGTAGGTAGGAAACCCATAGAGTGGATTGTTGCGAATGGGAATTTTATCACGATTAATGTAGGTAGGTTACAAAAACGTTAGAAGGAATACGCAGATGATGTTATGTGTCCGTCCTTGTTTGTACCTAATCTGTATTAGTCGATAAGTCAGACATGTATTTTTGACTAAATAAAGGGCCGTGAGCGTGCCAGATCGTACGCGCTCTCACGGTAACCGATCTCAAAAAGAAGAGTTTTATTTGGAATCTACAGTCTACACATCGAAGGAAAGATCGTCGGAAAATTGACTCAGCCTGCCTGTAGTCAATATCGTCTGGTCCGTTGCGATCCGGATATTATAAGAAGAAATCAGCAACGCGGCATCGACTTGTGCTTTGGTTAGCACACACGCCGAGGGATCTACGCCGAAGCACAGTGTAACCAGGAGCCGCGAATCGGCCTATACTCCTGTGGAGAGACGATCACATTTACACCGGTGTTCCGTGGCTCGGGCATTCACCACCTAACGGTGCCAAACGGTGTCGGGTTTAACGCCGATTCCCAGGCGGTGCAGTTTTCGGGCGAGCTGCCACATATCGCGCTAGCGATTGTGAACAAGTCCGACCGGCGCCGGTGCGGTGTGCGTAAGCGTGGGGGCCGGACTGTAGGCACTGCGGAGGGTTCTGGACATTCCAGCCAGAACTGAGCACCCCACGGATGCGTACACTCTCTGCCGGGCGGTACCTCCCTTCCGATCCTGCACGACCATCCATCCCCAGACAGGCTCCCCTTGGTAGTGTACCTGTTTGGGATTGATAGGAGTAGGGGCAGCAAGTAAGAAGATGCCGACTACGCGCAGCCAAGCTGGGAAAATGGAAGCCGAAGACTCAAGACTACGCAATTTTGAAGAGCCACCCGCATCACCGTCTGTGCAAGCCACCGCGAGTATGTTACGACAGACTGAACGACCCGCAGAAGGCGGACGAATGGAAACGCTAGCAGAGAGACGTCACGACGCTAACGCCGACGCGTCTAGAATAAGGCCGCCGCCGTCGTCAACTAGGTCAAGCGTCGCCGCTCGTTTAAAGCAAGCCGAGTTGAGAGTAGCCGAGCAGTTGGCGGCTATTGAAAAGAATCTAATTCAGAAGAGATTAGAATTTGAGATCGCTACGATAATGGATACAACAGATGAAGATGACCGTGAGAGCCTACCCGCCGGTGAGACCCTAGCGAGGGTGGATGACTGGTTGGATCAAGCCCAGTCCCGGCGTCAAGATGTAAACGTGCAACTACCTACAACCGAGATGTCTTGTAGCGTTCCTACCCTCCGTGAAGAGAGGAATGAAAGAAATAGACATTTGTTTACGCGACGCAAGGAAAAAGATGCGCGTAACATAGAAGTGGATAGAAACCGACATTTGAATTCGCCGAGCATAGAATTAAATGAAGATGTAAACAACATTCAACAGGATGTGCAGCGACAGGTCGAGTCAAACAATGATTGTACAGTGAGACCCCAAGAGAATGCGGACGGGGCGGAACGACTTGCTTACACATTGGAGAGGATTATGTCGAAGCGACCGGCCCCACGTCAAGCTATTGAATTACCGTTTTTTAATGGAAACACGAACGACTGGTTACCATTTAAAGCTACAATGGAAGATTCAACGCGATTATGCAACTTCAGTAAATCCGAGAACCTGGCTAGATTGAGGAATTGTCTAAAAGGAGAAGCCAAGGAGGCAGTAACGGCGTTGTTATACCGTGCCACCGATCCGGACAAGATCATGCGAACGCTAGAACAATGCTATGGAAGGCCAGAAGTGATCATTGATCGGGCACTGGACGACCTCAAGAACCTGCCGCGAGTTGGAACGACAGCCAGTGAACTGAATTCGTTCGCGATTAAGGTACAGAACATCGCGTATACACTGGACTCCATAGATAATAAAAGCTACCTCAGAAATCCGATGATGACCCGAGAGGTGGTCGATAAGCTGAGCCCACACTTGAAAGCAAGATGGTGCGACTACGCAGCGCGGTACGCAAGCTACTCGGAGCCAGAGATCGTGACATTATCGCAGTTTTTGATGGAGGAAGCGAATAAGGCGATTCGATTCGCATACGTGTCGCAACCTAGCAACAGTGCAGCGAAGAAAGAAGTGCAAGCTAAGCAGAAGGCTAACTCAAAGAAGCGAAACACTGGTGTGTACGCCATAGCCGAGGAAAAGGCTACGACGGCACAAGATAAGACGTGTTTATGTTGCGGCGGGGACCACGAAGTGTCAAAGTGCACAAAGTTTAAAACCATGACAGTAAAGCAAAGATGGAATTGGTTGAAAGAAGAAAAGATATGCTTTCTATGCTTGAACAATAAGCACAGGCGAATCAAATGTAAAGCACCGATGTGTAATGAGAATGGCTGTAACCGACGTCATCATAGGCTGTTACACACAGAGCGTGAAAACAGCGAAAGTCAACACAACCAAGAAGTGGTAGCCTCAGTTAGCCATACTGTGGGGGCATCCAAGGTGTTGTTGAAGGTATGTCCGATCGTCATTGAGGGGCCACGGGGTAGAGTAAATACACACGCTCTACTTGACGAAGGGTCTACGGTTACGTTGATCGATCAGGACTTGGCGGAATACGTCGGTGCAGAAGGCCCGCTTCGAGACTTACACATATGCAGTGTGAATACACAGAGCGTACCACACACAAGCAGGGAGGTGGAGCTTCAAATAATCGCCAGTAACAACGGGAAACATTTGGTGAAAGCGAGAACAATGAAGAATCTCCGATTGAATACTCAAACGGTGGGTCGGAGCTGTTTAGAGTATGGACACATGCGTAACCTGAACGAGAGTGACGTGTGTTATGTGAACGCCAAGCCGCGTGTCCTCATAGGCGCGGATAACTGGCATCTGATAGTAAGCAGGAAGCTGTTGACAGGCAAACGCCACGAGCCAGCAGCATCGCTCACCAGACTGGGGTGGGTGATACATGGTCGAGCGCCGTCCCGAGTCATAAGGGAGAGAGATACGGTGTTGTTCGTCGACGACCATGGGAGAGCTCGGTCTACGCAACCTGACGAAGAATTACACAACATGGTGAAGTCATACTTCGACATCGATTCGCTGGGCATTCAGAAAAAGGAACGCGAGAACCCTGATGACGTGCGCGCCTTAGAAGCCTTTAAGTCAACAGTAAGATGTGTCAATCAGCGATATGAAGTTGGATTGCCGTGGCGCAAGGTTAACACAGTTATGCCGCCGAGCTACGAGGCTGCTAGGCGGAGGCTCACGTCAATAGAAAGGAAGATGGACGCATCTGAAGACTTCAAAGCAAAGTACACAGCCCAGATCGAGAGTATGTTTAGAAAAGGCTAGGCAGAGGAATGCCGAGAAGCCGACACACAGAGCCCGCGTCTCTGGTATTTACCACACTTTACCGTGGTAAATGTTAACAAGCCACAGAAGATTAGACTAGTTTTTGACGCCGCGGCCAAAAGCAACGGGGTGTGCTTAAACGACGCGCTACTAGAAGGCCCCGATCTGCTGAGGGACCTGGCTGGAATCCTGTTTAGATTTCGAGAGCGAGCTATCGCCGTAACAGCGGACATCAGGGAGATGTTTCTGCAAATTAAGATTGCTCAAGAGGACCAACCGGCGCAAATGTTTTTATGGAGAGGCGAGGACAGAGCAGCACAGCCAAAAAAGTATAAGATGACATCAATGATTTTTGGCGCAAAGAGCTCACCGTTTCTGGCACATAGTGTTAGAGACCATAACGCGAAGCAACATGCAGCAGAGTACCCGAAGGCATACGAAGCTATCACGAAGAACCACTACATGGACGATTGGGTAGATTGTTTCGATACACAAGAAGAAGCAAGCGACGCCGTCAGAGACGTCACGCACGTACACGCGCAGGCGGGATTTACGCTCGCAGCGTTCAACTCCAATGGAGCGCAAGTCATGCGTAAGCTGCCACTAGAATGCCGTGCTGCGGACGCGTCGAAACAGCTCTGCTCAAGTGGAGAGCAGCAGGGGCGTACCCTTGGCCTCGTGTGGAATGCCAGTACCGATGAATTGGGTTTTAACACTGACTTAGTTAGAGTGCCGCGTAAGGTGAAAACGCTAGAGCAAGCGCCGACCAAGCGAGAGGCGTTAAGCGCGGTTATGTCAATATTTGATCCGCTGGGACTGCTCAGTTACTACACGATAAGAGCGAAGATTCTTATGCAAGAAGTGTGGCGCCTATAAACCGGCTGGGACGAGATTCTACCTGAAGAAATAGCGAAGGAATTCAGCGTTTGGCTGCGGAACGTAGAGACACTTAGCAGTCTGCGTCTACCCCGCCTCTACACTTTGACGGGGGGAGTGACTGGAAAGCAGCTGCACGTGTTCTGCGACGCTAGCGAGTCTGCTTACGCAACAGCAGTCTATTGGCTTGTAGAGTACGAGGATGGATCACGTCGTGTGGTATTAGCGGCAGCAAAGGCAAGAGTAGCCCCGATGAAGACACAGACGATACCACGTCTAGAGTTACAAGCGTGTCTTATCGGAACGAGACTTGCGTCGACAGTAATGGAGGAGCACAGATGGCAGCCCGATAGAGTTACGTACTGGACAGACTCTACGACCGTTCTGCACTGGATTGGGAACGATAGAGTGCGTTACACGCCATACGTAGCGCACCGCTTGAGAGAGATAAGCGAGTTTTCAAGACCCGATCAGTGGCGGTGGGTGCCGACGCAAGACAACGTAGCGGACGACGCGACTAGAGTCGTCACCGAAATGAAATCACATGAAGACAGATGGTTTACTGGGCCATCGTTTTTATACGAACCGGAGAATACATGGCCGTCTCAAGCGGGCTGCACAGAGAGCAGCGAGGAGACTGTATATAGCGTCGCGACAGAGGACAAATGGAGCGTGCCAGACGCCGGGCGCTTCTCGAACTACGAGCGCTTAGTGAGGGCGATGGCGTATGTGGTTCTATTTATAGATAAATGTAGCAAGCGCGCAACTGTATTGACCAAAGAACACATAGATAGAGCGGAAAGATGGCTGATGAGGCGAGCGCAGGCAGACTCATTTCGAGAAGACATAGAGCGCCTAGAAAGAGGTCAGAACTTGAAGGCAGGGAGTCGCATCAGAAGACTTGATCCATTCATCGACGAGGAGGGCGTGTTGCGGGCGAGAGGAAGGACGAGGGCAGCGGGTGTGTCTGCCCCCGATACTACGCCCGTAATATTGGACGGCAGCCACCCGTACGCGTGGTTGTTGTGCAATAGGGAACACCGTCGCGCCCATCACTCGCACAACGAACGCGTCGTCAACGATGTACGACAGAGATACTGGATACTGCGATTGCGACCTACTGTTCGTGCCGTGGCCTATAAGTGCGCCTTTTGTCGTATGAGAAAGGCGAGACCTGTGACACCTGTGCTGGGGGACTTGCCACGCGCTCGAGTAGAGGCTTTCACCAGACCATTCTCTAACTGTGGTCTAGATTTCTTTGGTCCCATGATCATAACCGTGGGCCGTCGTCACGAAAAGCGGTGGGGAGCGTTATTCACATGCCTCACTACGAGAGCCGTGCATATAGAGTTGGTAGCGAGCCTGTCGACTGACTCAGCTATCATGGCGTTGCGGCGTATGGGAGCGCGCCGAGGGTGGCCACAGAAAATGTACTCGGACAACGCGACGAACTTCAAGGGTGCAGACAAGGAGCTACGAGCAGCGATTGAAGAATGGGAGCCAGCTCTACGAGACTATGCGCTCACCCAGCGCATCGACTGGCGCTACATAGCACCAGGGGCACCGCATCAGGGGGGAGCGTGGGAGCGTCTCATTCGCTCTGTCAAGAACGCTCTACGAGTCACTCTACATGAAAAGGCGCCGAGAGAAGAAGTACTGCAAACTCTACTGGCGGAGGTCGAGCACACCATGAACGCGCGACCGCTAACACACGTGCCGGTCAGCGCTGACGACCCGGAGGCGCTCACCCCGAACCACTTCCTACTAGGGGGACCGCGCGGCCTACCTATCATCGGGCCGTGCGAACCAGCGTCGAGGAAGACGTGGAGGGCGGCGCAAGCGTTAGCCGACGAGTATTGGCGCCGCTGGCTTAAAGAATACCTACCGGACCTGGTGCCAAGAAGAGGAGCCCGAGATGTCGCCGAGGTTGCTATCAAGCCCGGTGATCTCGAGGCGTCGTCACAGAAGTACATCCTGGACCTGACGGAGCAGTGAGGAACGTCGAGATTCGGACCAAGGGCGGCGTGTTTCGTCGACCGGCGTCGAGATTGGCTGTCCTGACGGTGGAATAAGAAGAGGTTCGCACTTCGCAGCGCTTCACCGGGGGGAGACTGTTACGGACACCCAATCATGTTTAGTAATAGGTTTAGTTATATTTATTTGTAAGAATTTTTGATGGTAATAAATATAATTTTCTGTTAGGGCCATAGCGAGTAAGCATTGTAATAAGCTTAGGGCTCGTTTTATTTCAATAATAAGAAACCTGTTAGTTAGGAATTCCCATTTGCAAATTAGGTAGGCAGGTAGGGTAACAATTAACTAGCTAGGAAATATTAAGAAATATGTAGGTAGTTTGGTACAGGGGCGAGGGAGACCCTAGTAGGCTGTCTCGCTCAGGTGGAGCGAGGCCGGTAAAGCCTTCGAATTTCCTGTCCCCCATATCGCACTTTCTGAGGGTAGGTAGGAAACCCATAGAGTGGATTGTTGCGAATGGGAATTTTATCACGATTAATGTAGGAAGGTTACAAAAACGTTAGAAGGAATACGCAGATGATGTTATGTGTCCGTCCTTGTTTGTACCTAATCTGTATTGGTCGATAAGTCAGACATGTATTTTTGGCTAAATAAAGGTCCGTGAGCGTGCCAGATCGTACGCGCTCTCACGGTCACCGATCTCAAAAAGAAGAGTTTTATTTGGAATCTTAAACTAAGCGCCAAAAAAATAAAACCCATTAGATTACATAAGGCCAAACTATGTGTATAGAGGCAATGAATACGCTGATGATTTTTAGGACTCCCTGTCCTAAAAATTTGATTCCTATTTTTACCTCCATTCTTAAATTTCTAGTAAGTCTTGGATGGACTCGCAAAAGCTTGGCGGCCGAACACAAAATCTCGGCGAGCCGCATGCAGCCCGCGGGCCGTAGGTTGTGCATAGCTGATTTAGAGTCACAGATTCTTATATTTGGTTTATTTCCATTTATGATAAGAGTTAGTTTAAGAGCTCTCCAAAAAATGGGCTCATTCTTTTTCAAACTATTTTATTTACCTATTCTTTTGCTTATTCTATTTATTATTCTACTTCTAAGCAAGTTTACCGCTAAATTTATATAAATATATAATTTTAGTTATTCCATGCACATAACTTTCACTAAATAGTATAAAACAAAGTCGATTCTCGCTCTCTATACATATAGAGAGCGAGAATAGATAAAGATTTAGGCATACATACATATGTATGCCTAAATCTTTAAAACTACGTAACGGATTTGGATGCGGTTTTTCTTAGTAGATAGAATGATTCAAGAGGAAGGCTTATATGTATAATATATTACATACATACACCCGTGCGAAGCCGGGGCGGGTCGCTAGTAACTAATAAATTAACCATCTCCCATCTCTTATTTAAAACTGTTTGTTTTTTTATTTTTTATCTTCCAGCGGGCGTAGTCTGAAGCACAATTTTTGTCATTTTGCGTAGACAACACTGAGAGAAAATTGGTATTTTAATGATTTTATTGCCTGAGAACAATTTTTCAATGAAGCTTAAAAAAATACATAGATTTTTTAAGATTTATTAAAGATAGCTACGTAACTAAAAACACTTACATCATGAAACAGAAAATCTCAAAATTGAAACTGTCGACGCGAAATGTAAAAAATTTTGCTTTAGACTTCAACCGCATGACTACTATTACTAATTTGACTACTCTTTTCAAAATTATATAAATGTATTTCACCTCAAAGCAAAATAACCTTAACTAAAATTCCGTCCAAAGAACACACAACATGTGCTAGACATACTTTATCATAGTCAGTGTTGATGACATACGTGCCATGAGTCGGCAAGGCTGCGAATTGTTCCCTCAATCCTTATGGTTAGAGATTACTTAACTTGAAAGCGAACGCAATGCGATTGCAATCATAGAAGACACTCGTAAATTTCTGAGTGTTTTTTAGTGAGTAAGCATGGAACGTTTCATGAAAAGTAGATGAAATTTTATATGAAATGTAATATTTTATTTTAATCTGCAACTTTTTATATTACTGCTACAAATCGCACTCTGCGAAATCATAATATCATACGGATTTCATTTCATTGGCAAATGAAATGTAGCGGACGAAATCCTTGAGCGCGAGTGAGCGAGTAGAAATGAGTATGCTCTATCTATGCGGTCGTTTGTGACTAACGACGATCAGCAGTCAAAAATTAAATTATGATACCATAGTCATAAAGTTGAAATCATTTTGTAACGAGTTTGTAGCGGGTCGGTACGAAAATCGCATAATGTACATATTTTTTAAACAATTGTTAATGCAATTGCTTTCAAGTTACGTAGTAGTCCAAATGTTTTACGCAAAGTAAGGGTATTATACTTGGGCATTAAGTCTGGTATCTATGTGAATGCCAATGTCACAACCCCTAGGTATTAATGCCTAAGTTGGTTTTAATTTAGTTAGATAGGTACTCGTTTATCTGAAACATAGATTTGGTGCTATAATGCTATTAATTTAAGTCTATTTTAGCTATTTGGATCTTTGCCGCATACCAAAAAATGGGATATAATCTGTACCAAAAAGCAGCAGAAAATTATCAAGTAGTTGAGTGCCTTTTATTCTTTAAAAGTCTTGTTTCCATTTTTTTTTTTATTCCAGATAATAAGCCAAACAACCAGTGTCCATTAAAAAAATCGTAACGCGTTTGTATTCACCATTTTCAGCGTGCAGTGGTCGACAACATTTTTGTTAATTTTTATTTTCCTATGGGCCTGTACTGACCCGATTGCAACTGCCAGTTTTGCCACTAACCTCCTAAAATATGGCTTTGAATTCGGAACACTGGATTAGATACGCACAGTGCTCATAAAAGTACGTTAGGCTTTTGTTTCGAACTTTAAACTGGTAAAAAAATATTTATTCACTTTATTAACGGGATTTGATATAGAGTTATGTTGAAATAAAACAACTTTTTTACGGATTAACTTTTCGCGAGTTTATTAATTTTATCCCGACGTTTCGAACACTTTACAGCGTTCGTGGTCACGGGTAGACTAAGATGTTATTTGTCATTTACAGAGTTTTGAAAAATATACACTACCGTCACTCATATTATTAATTAACGTTCCTATCCACGCAGAAAGAGCTAACTGTGTCTTGTGATCTTGCAGTGAGTGGTCTAGCTTGGGTCCTACTTGGGTCCTATCTTCTCCGTTAAAATTTGGATGTTTTCTTATTTCTATAGCTTTGCGTAGCATACGTGGAATGAACCGACGTTCTTTTGATAGTACTTTAGGTTGGTCAAAACGTATGAAGTGGTTGGGTTTGTCTAAGGCATGTTCACACACTGCAGATTTTATGTTTCATCTATGTTTAACGTCAGCTATATGTTCTTTAATCCGCACGCCTATACTTCGTTTGGTTTGCCCGATGTAGGAAAGGCCACAGTCACATTCCAGTCTATACACTGCATCTTGAAGAGGTATGGTGCACTTGACAGGTGGTAAAAATTGGTTAATCTTCTTTGGCGACTTGACATAAGTCTTGATGGAAGCTCGCTTCAAGATATTCCCAATCTTGTCAGTGACCCCCTTGATGTAAGGTAGTACGGCAGGTGGGCGTTCAACTGTCATGGGCTTGGCACTGGCACGGGGTCTGCAACGACGTGGTACTGGAAGCTGGTTGTCCCGTACAGTGTTGGCATTAATTGATTATTTTTTCAATCGATTACTTAATTTGATTAACTTTAATCGAATTAAAGTTAATCGTGATTAAAACAATCACGATTAATATTTTAATCGTAATCGCGATTGAAAAAATAATCATTAGTCGTTAATCGTTAATTTGATTAACGCTGATTAAGATATGTTCAATAAAGAAAAAAAAGCATATTTAGATGTAATCAACTATGTTTTCAAACAAAATTCAGCCACGATATCGCAACTTATAGCTTACTACAGGGCTCAGGTAGCGTTATTGTCATTTTTCATGTTTTTCACAACAATAATGTGATTAGGACTACAATGTTTTCAAGTCATATGTCATACATTATTACACACGAGTATCATTTCTTAGGGTTTCAGTGTTTTGCTGTGACAATAGAATACATTTTAAATTCCGGCAAAAGGGGTCTGACTTCTATGTGCAAAGCCACATACTCGTGATATCCATACAAAAAATCATATCGGTTGTTTAATGGATTACCTACTTACAAAAATGTCGGATGATTTATTTGAGAAAAGAGTATATGAAGAGGAATTTAAATCATTTAAAAATTAAAAGTTTTTTTTCAAGTTGAAAAGTTTTTTGTCAATAAAAAATAAAACTTATTACTGTGATTTTTGTTAATGTTCAAATAAAATTAAAATTCAATGAACTCGTTTTAGGGTTCCGTAGCCGAATGGCAAAAAACGGAACCCTTATAGTTTCTTCAAGTCTGTCCGTCTCTCTGTCTGTCTGTCCGTCCGTATGTCACAGCCATTTTATTCTGCAACTATAAGCATCACAGTGTTGAAATTTGGTAAGAACATGTATCCTGTTAACCGCTTTACGATTCTTATACAAAATATAAAAAATAATGATATTGAAGGGGGGCTCCCATACATGAAACTAAAACCAAAAGATTTTTTTTAGTCAAACCTATGCGTGTCGGGTATCCATAGATAGGTATTTTAAAATGAAATGAAGGTTCCTAAAACCATCTTCTCTAAAAGTCTAAAGTTTGCGAGATAAACGCTTCCGAAGTGGAAAAATGGGCGCCCTTCCCCCCCTTTAACTTCTAAACTAAGCGATTGTTCATTTTGAAAAAATATATAATGTAGAACTTAACACATAATTTCAACGAAAATTGGTCTGGACGAGATCGAAATAGTAGTTTTTGAGATATAGCACATTTTCAACAACCGCAAACATAACTTTGTTTTTCATACAAACACTATGAAAAACAAAGTTATATTTGCTGTCAACAAAATAATGTGGTATTTTAGGTAAGTGGAAGTAAGTGGATCCCTTATTCAGTTGAAGTTGGCACGGAACCCTCAGTGGGACTCGCACTTAGCCGGTTTTTTAATTTCTGAAAAAACTGGTCGAAACCGCATTAGTCATATTTTTTAATCGTGATTAACGATTAATGATTACGACTAATAATCGTAATCGTCTAGATTTTGATTACGATTAATTAATTTTAATCGTTAATCACGATTAACTTTTTAATCGTTAATTTTTAATCGTTAATCAAATTAACTTTTTGCCAACACTGGTCCCGTAGTACCTTCCTTACATGCTGAAGTTCAGCAGCCAGGTGTCGGTCGTCACAGATGCCCAACGCTCTCTGAAACAAAGTTTTGCCCACGGTAGCTAACTGTGAAGGATGATGGTGAGATGCACCATTGAGATATTTGTCTGCATGGGTGGCCTTTCTAAAAACTGTGTGGTTTGATCTATTTTTACATGTTTGTAGGTGGTGTCGTCCGACAGCAACTGTGACAGCACAGTTGCTGTCGAGCGTCAAACGAGCAAAATTTTAGAGAAAACCAGCGACCTAGTGAAAAAACATAGCGATAGTTTAAATCTTGATGCTAAGCAATTAGTACCAACATGTGCAAAACCACCTAAACTGTATGGGCTGCCTAAAATACACAAAACTAATGTTCCTCTTTGTCCTATTGTGAGTCAGATTGATTCCCCAACGTACAAGCTGGCGAAGCATTTGGCGAAAACACTATCTGTACTACGAGGAGGAACTACGGCACATGTTAAGGATTCCTATGACTTCATAAGCCTAATAAAGACCTTGCAATTGGCAGAAAATGAAACAATGGTTAGTTTTGATGTACAGTCCCTATTTACAAGTTTACCTGTGAAAGACTGCATTGAAATTACCAGAAGGAAGTTAGTTGAATTGGATATGCCCATAGAGTATGCAGAACTTTTAGAGCATTGCCTTACATCTGGCTATTTATTATGGGATGGTGAATTCTACATACAAATTGATGGTGTAGCGATGGGTTCCCCAGTATCACCTGTTGTTGTTGATATCTTCATGGAAGATTTTGAGGCCACAGCTTTGAACAAATCACCTATATCACCAAAGTTTTATAAAAGGTACGTAGATGACACCTTCGCAATATTACCCACGGATAAAGTCTCTGCTTTTTTGAACCATCTTAACTCTATTCATCCACAAATACAATTTACTATGGAAATTGAGGCAAACAATTAACTAGCTTCCACCTGCATGGGATCCAGTTCTAACTAGGACCCAAGCTAGACCACTCACTGCAAGATCACAAGACACAGTTAGCTCTTTCTGCGTGGATAGGAACGTTAATTAATAATATGAGTGACGGTAGTGTATATTTTTTAAAACTCTGTAAATGACAAATAACATCTTAGTCTACCCGTGACCACGAACGCTGTAAAGTGTTCGAAACCTCGGGATAAAATTAATAAACTTGCGAAAAGTTAATCCGTAAAAAAGTTGTTTTATTTCAATGAGTAATATTCGCGTAAACTTCAGAAACAAGTAGAGTTATGTTGCTAGTCTTCTAAAACAGAGCGTGTGTTTGATAGCCCTTTTGAAAAAAAATATGTAGGCAGTGTTTTAATGTAAAACATCCAAATGTTTTTAGTTTTTGTAATATGTAAGGATAGCTTTTTGTTTATCTGTAATTTAAGGATGCCAAAACACAGCTGCCGTCATGAATTAGGCAAAATCCGTGTCAGTTTTTAACGTTTTAGTTTTAAAAGCATGGTTGAAGTATTCATACTTATAAGTAGAGTTATATTAAGCTGTAGTCACTTCTGTGAAAAGTAGTTACTATTTAGACCAAATATTATTTATGACAGATTTAAAAGATTATTATTATTTTACCAACTTCAAAATATAGGTAAGTTAAGGTAATCAATTCATCATGTATGGCCGATGTGATATTGTTGGAATTTGATTTTATTTAAGTTTATTGATCTATAAAAGCTTCCAAACACGTGTGCACAATTTCGTAAGTGTATATATGTTTGAATGTTTGTCCGCGGATTTTTCGAAAACAAGCAGTCAGCGAGATGTTTCTTTTTTAGTTCGATTATGTATATATTTTAACTACGGGTATCGTGTAAATTTAAAAAAAAACGGCCAAGTGCGAGTCGGACTCGCGCGTTGAGGGTTCCGTGCCAACTTTAACTGAATTTGGGAATCCACTTAGTTAACTCCACGATATTTTGTTGACAGCAAATATAACTTTGTTTTTCATAGTGTTTGTATGAAGTACAAAGTTATGTTTTCGGTTGTTGAAAATGTGCTATATCTCAAAAACTGCTCTTTAGATTCCGTCCGAACCAATTTTCGTTGAAAGTTAAGATCTACATTACATATTTTTTTCAAAATTTACACTTACTTAGTTTAGAAGTTAGATGGGAGGGGGGGGGAACCCATTTTACCATTTTGGAAGCGTCTAGCTATAAACCGTTAGACTTTAAAAGAAAATGGTTTTAGGAACGTCGGTGTCATTTTAAAAGACCTATCTATAGACACCCCACACGTATAGGTTAGGCTAAAAAAAAATGCTGGTTTTAGTTTCATGTATGGGAGCCCCCACTTAAATGTCATATTTTTTTATTTTTTGTACGAGAATCGTAAAGCGGTTAACAGGGTACATACTCCTACCAAATTTCAACAATGTGATGCTTATAGTTACAGAATAAAATGGCTGTGACATACGGACGGACAGACAGACAGACAGACAGACTTGACGAAACTATAAGGGTTCCGTTTTTCGCCATTCGGCTACCGAACCCTAAAAATGGGTAGTAGTTTTTAAGATATGGGCAAGTAACTAAAATCATGAAATCTTAAAACAAAATAAAAAAATACCGCTTTCATAAAACTGACTTAAAGTTTAAAATAACGCATTTTCTCTCTACTAAGGATATCATTACTACATAGGAGTCTTTGGATAAATAATTTATTTTAATTTTTTTTTAAATGCGGTTCGTTTTTTTTTATGAGTATTGGTGCAATTTTATCTCAATCATTATGACAAAACTATTCTTTTTTTCAAAGTGCGGTGCAACATTTTTTTTGCTGTACTCAAATAATGTGTATTTTTTCTATAAAATTATTTATTTTTCCAAAGGCTACTGGCCCCTGGGCGTGGCGTGGTGCAACGTGTACGTGACGTGCGACGTGCTGGCCTGCTCTGCCAGCATCATGCACATGTGTTTCATCAGCATCGGCAGGTAACACACATTTTCTCATTTATAGAAAAAAAAAAACACATTTTTATTCCCATTACATCGACAAGTGTACTGAGGCAAAAATCGTTACCTAAAAAGAAGGCGCAAATCAAAAACAAAGGTCAATCAAAATGACAAAAGGTGGCTCCACACTTCAACGGCTTACGTCAAGACTTTTAGCATCGATCCAGTCGCGCGATTTTTAACGCACTCTTTCGCGACTCACACATTTATTTTGGCATTGATGCTGTCACGCGTTAGTATCGATGCATCGATGCTGCATAGCAACTGCATCGATGCTGCATAGCGACTGCATCGCTGCTTAAAGTCGCAGTATGCAATATACAGGGTGACTTTGTTATCACTACCGAAATTTTGTGTAAAGACTCCACTGATGAATATGAACAACTGTTACTATGGGGCAATAGTGAAATCGAGAAAAAAAACAGCTGTTCCATCTTCTTCTTTTTATTTAAGAGCTATGCTCTTGTCGGTGGAGTTTTTTCCAATTTAATCGATCCCATGCCATTTCCTTGACTACTTGGTACGACTTGACTCCTAACTTTTCCTTAATTTGCGTCATGTATGACGAAGGAAGACCTAGAAGGTCTTCCTCTTTTTCTCCGCCCTTCAACTTTCCCCTCTATGATGATCCTTATTAAGTCGTCATGTCGTACCAAGTGCCCTATCATCTTTCCTCTCCGGTTTTCAATTGTTTTCAATATATGTCTCTTTTCACCCACAATTCCTAGCACTTCCTCGTTCGTCTTCTTTTCTGTCCAACTAATCCGCTCCATCCTTGGCCAACACCACATCCCAAACGCCTCTATTCTCTCTATCACGCTGCGTCATCGTCCACGTTTCACTGCCGTACAAAGCGATGCTCCAGATGTACAATTTTATAAGTTTTTTGCGAATTCGCCTCGATATTCTGGCTTTGAATATATGTTTTTTGGCATTAAAAGCTTTCTTTGCCATGGCTATCCTTGTTTTAATGTCCATTGTACACCTGGAGTCATCCGTTATTATGCTGCCAAGATATTTAAAACATTTAACCTGCTCTATATTGATATTATTCAACTTTATCGGTTCGTGTTTAGGTATTGTTTTTGTTACAATCAGAGTTTTAGTTTTAGCATTATTAATCTTCAATCCAAACTCGCTAAAGATGTCATCCATTTCCTGTACCAAATGCTCCAGCTCTTTGGATGATTCGGCCACCGCTGCGATATCATCTGCGAAACGAATAAACTGAATTTTCCTCCCATTCATACTAACCCCCCCGATTCCTGTCTCTACTAGTTTTCTGATGGCACATTCAATAAAAATATTAAAAATTAGTGGTGAAAGTGGGCACCCCTGTCTAACCCCTTGCTTTATTTTAGCCGTCTCTTTTTCTTCCCCTACTTCAATTATGGTTTCTTGATTTTTATAAAGCTCAAAAATTATCTTTCTTTCTCTGAAATTTATACCTGCAACTTTCAAAATGTTCATCATTATTTTCCAATTAATTTTGTCAAATGCTTTTTCTAAATCTATGAATGCTATGTGTGTTTCCAAATCTAAATCCAGCCTTCTATCTATCACCAGTCTAAGAGCTAGTATTGCTTCTCTGGTTCCTCTATCTTCCCTGAATCCATACTGATCGGGTCCTAAATAGTTTTCCGTAATTGGTCTGATCCTGTTTTGTACTATTTTTAATAATGTTTTGCTTGCTTGAGAAATCAAACTTAATGTGCGATGCTCTTCACATTTCAAAGTGTTGGGTTTTTTAGGTAGTGTGACCATTTTGCTTTTTTTAAAGTCATTAGGAAGGATACCGCTAACATACATGTTTTTCACCATCTCATAGATTACTTCAATTAACGGCTCACAAACTGCGTATTTGATCAATTCAATATAAATTCCATCCGGCCCAGCCGCTTTTCCGTTTTGAATGCTCTTTAGTGCCTTATCGAATTCTGCTCTTATTATATCCAGTCCAAGATCATCAGTGTTAACTTCATCTTCTTTTTCAATATCAGATTCCGATAAACCCTCTCCTGCATATAAAGTTTCAATATAGTTCTTCCATCTGCTTACTATTTTTTTATTGTCAATCAATAGTTTACCATCAGCATCCAATACAGCTGAACTCTTGGTTCTAGGTTTACAATCTAGTTCCCGGATTATGTTGTATGCTTGGTTCATGTGTCCTCTACTCATAAAATACTCTATTTTATCACAGATTTTCTCTACATATTTACTTTTTGCATCTCTACACTTTGTCGTTATCTTATTTGTGAGTCTTTTATATTCGATTATGCTGTTACTGTCAGATTTATTTCTCAGTTGTCTTCTCTGTATCATAAGATTAATTATTTCATTAGTTACAAAAGTTCAATTGGCGCGCGGTCAAAATGTATGGAACAGCTGATTTTTTTTCTCGATTTCACTTTTGCCCCCATAGTAAAAGTTGTTCATATTCATCAGTGGAGTCTTTACACAAAATTTCGGTACTGATAACAAAGTCACCCTGTATATACAGTCTAGAGCCACCTTAACACTGAGATGTCACTAGCTGTCAAATTGTTAGCTGTTTGTTATAAAATCAAAATGGCGCATCTACTAAGCACCTAGAATGGTGTATCCACACCGCCCAGTGGCATGTGCCAGCGGCTGTGCTGTTCCATAGTAACTGACGTAGGCCGCCGGCAAAGCCACCGGCCCGTGTGAATACACAATATTGTAGTAATATTCACACAAACAGAAGAGCTTTCAAACACGCAATCTATGTTATTTTGTGATTTAATGCCCTCGTTTACATTCCAACAGCGCCTTCAATAATTAAATTAGGTAGTTGCAAAAACCTCAAGCCAGTAGGTCATCTTGTCCAAGTAAAATCAATTTATCAAAGGCTCCGAATAAGCCTATTGTTCGCGTACCCAAACAAAGTTACTTGACAGAGTATATCGGCGCGATATCATTCGCAGGGAGCTCCCTTGCGACCCTTGTTGTAAAGCAATATGACTTCGTTATCGCACTATACTGCTGCTACTAAACGGCAGTGGTATTACATAGGTGAAAGCAATAGGGATTGCATTTTTGTCTGTATTTATAAATAAATATTAGATTATTTTATACTTCCAACCTATTAGCGATGTCCTTAATAGTCTAAACTAACCTAGAGGACGAGGCAGACCAACCCCCACCTGTAAGCCTTACATGCATGCCACGAAACCGATTATCGCGTCGATAAAATATTTTTATTTCCTAACAACTGCTTTCTCAAAAAAAAACGGATTGTACTCCGGGAGTGCCGGAAACAGTGAAAAATTGAATATTAACGTTGTGCATTTTTGATTTTTTGGAATAATTTTGAATGAATTGCTTTTATTATCTATATAAAAATACTATCATTTATGTGATAGATGTGTACGCTATCGTACACAAACATTAAAATTTATATTACATTATATTACATTAAAAAGTTTATCTCTCAGAAAAATCAACTTACATCCATAATTTCGCCAACCGTCTTACGGTTTTTCGATCAGCCCATTTGTCCTGACGCGAGTTTCACAGTTTTTACCTATCCCACAAAAGTGCTCATCGCCGCTAAAGAAGTTTTCACTTCAAAAAAATCATGGAAATCAATCTTAATTGCTTATTAAAACAAATGAATACAAAAAAAGCTGGTAAAAATCTTTTTAAATATTATGATAAAAATCATGTTTAAAATGTATAGATTGCCGCAATAAAAGATAAATGGGCGCGCATCTTAGGCCCGCTTATTGGCGAATGTGCTCAGAGATTTCAAGCAAGATGAACTATCGACACAGAAAACCCAGAACTGAGCCATATTACTGGGGAGGATGGCTAGAAATGAACTCATTCTCAATTTAGTTTTGTGACGACAAAAAAAACTCTTTTTGAATCAATAATTACGAGCATTAACATTACGAAATCAGAAAAAATAACAGTATGTGATACTGTATTTTTTTACACACAGACCCGTAACATTTCGGATTTTAGCAAATACTCGTACGACTATGACAAAAGTCATAAAAGTCATTTATTTACGGAAATAGGCCCGGGCCTTCTTACACTTCCCAATATAAACCCTACCACAGCTTCGGGACAATTGTGGGCTAGTGCTGAGAAGAAGCTGCGCAACAAACTCAGTCACTATTGTCAATGCCTCTTTTCAAAAGGTTTACAATGTTTGTAGTGATCATGCAAGTCTATACATTATTATCATTTTAATAATCATCTACTTTATAATACCCTTTCGTCATGAGGGTTTCTTTAATAACATTTTTAAATTTATTAACCGGTAAGTTAATAATGTGTTCTGGTAGTTTATTGAAAAATTTTATACCTTTCCTCATGAAAGAATTACCAACCTTTCGAAGCCTAAATTGTGAAATAGCAAGCTTATCCTTATTTCTAGTATTATATTTGTGTATGTCACTATTTTTCGTGAATAATTTTTTTTTTCCGTACATAGACATACATTAAATTTTCGTAAATATACTGAGAGGCTAGAGTTAATATTCTAAATTCTTTATACACCTCTCGTAAGGAATCTTGAGGTTTAAGATTATAAATAGCTCTCTCGCTCGCTCTCTTGACATTTTTGAAGCCTTATCGTTAAAACTTAAAACTTTAAAAATGCCGATACCACTAATAACCCGATAACAAGTGTATAAGCACAAGCAATGCTTACAAACATGAAGAATAGAATTATATGCTAATTTAGCGCTGAAAACTCATACGCAAAGTCAAGTAAGTATTTCGAGCAGACAATTTGGCAACGCACTTCCAAATGCTAGATCATCTTTGATGCTAGTAAACGCTTACTTTGTATTCTTCAAAATACTGTCAAGTCACTACCGATAGCACTGTGAATCCAACGATATGAGATAAGTAATACCACTGTAGAGCTAGTATTTTAGCAGGGTGCACGATAAACCCGAATTTGCGACGATAACTCTGGAATGTCATATTTTTGGGAGCAGCACGTTTGATGCTGACGTTACGTGAAGCAGTGTTAGGTTTTTAATCAACATAAAATAATCCAAAGGACTATACCTGATTACGAGTGTACGTATTCATTTACATTTTTTGTTTAAAAAAGAAGGACAATTTATTTTTGTTACACATTTATATTTCTTAAATGTATCAACTAACGCCCAGAATCTTTTCTGCATAGGTATAAATATCAAGATTTTAAGATTCATTTTACGAGCGCATGGTCCAAACTCGTACTTACACAATAGTAACATGAGGTTAACTTTACTTAGAGTTAACCTTTATTTAGTTAAACTTTGCTTAAACGGGATTAAAGCGAAGCTGTGAATATTGTAGCATGTCTTGTATAATGTTATGGTTTAGAATGTTTTTAACACTCAGTGTCGTATTTTATATTCATAAATATGAAATAAGAAACCAATTAACTTTAAAAAAAGTAAAAATCGACTTTAAAACCAAAATGCACTAATAAAAAGTCTTAAATATACTCTTGACTATTGAAAGGAAAGAAATCCATTTTAGGCAAACACTTTATTTTTGGAGTCGGTGCTGTGATAGATGATGCTTGATGGTCAAAGTGATGACCGGACTGACAGCACGGTAGCTCAATTGGTAGAGCGTTTGGCCCGATCAGCCAAGAGGTTGCTGGTTCAAATCCCTCCCATGCGCAAGTTTTTGGTTCCTTATTTCATCTTTATGAATATAAAATATGGCACTGTGAGTGTTGAAAACATTCTGAACCATCAGATAGCGAAGCGTCATCAATTTCCAAGTTGAATTTATGTAAAGAATAACTGCTTGGGCCCACTGTTGCATTAACAGACGGGTAGATGGCGCTAAGCGTCACGCAATGACGTATTCATAAAAAACCAGAAATTTCGGAAGGTTGGACTGACAGCACGGTAGCTCAATTGGTAGAGCATTTGGCCCGGTCAGCCAAGAGGTTGCTGGTTCAAGTCCCGCCCGTGCGCAAGTTTTTGGTTTCTTATTTCATCTTTATGAAGTGTATAATGTGTTTAAAGTTTAGACTCATTTTTATCATGGTACAGTAAAATAAGAAAAAAATGATGTTGTGGTACCACCGTTGTTTCTGATTGCCGTAACACAAGAGCATTAGCTACTTACTTTGGGATCAGAGCAATGTATGTGATCGGTGTCCAATGTAAAAAATATGAAAGATTCGATTTCTATCAACGTCCTCTACAACAAGAGTGATTTTAGCATTGACATTGTTAGGTCTTTTTATTTTAAATAAAACCGGTCAAGTGCGAGTCGGACTCGCGCACTGAGGGTTCCGTGCCAACTTTTACTGAATTAGGGAATCCACTTACTTCTTATACTACTTAGTATAATACCACGATATTTTGTTGACTGCAAATATAACTTTGTTTTTCATAGTGTTTGTATGAAGTACAAACTTATGTTTGCGGTTGTTGAAAATGTGTTATATCTCAAAAACTACTCGTTCGATCTCGTCCGAACCAATTTTCGTTGAAAGTTTTTGTTAAAACCTACATTGCATATTTTCTTCAAAATTTACACTTGCTTGGTTTAGAAGTTAGATGGGGGGGACGCCCATTTTACCACTTTGGAAGCGTCTAGCTATGAAACGTTAGACTTTAAAAGAAAATGATTTTAGGAACCTCTACGTCATTTTAGAAGACCTATCTATAGACACCCTACACGCATAGGTATGACATTTTTTTTTTAGGTTTTAGTTTCATGTATGAGAGCCCCCCTTAACTGTCATTATTTTTCATTTTTTGTATGAGAATCGGTAAAAGGTTAACAAGATACGTCTTCCTACTAAATTATAATTGTGTAATGCTTATAGTTACAGAATAAAATGTCTGTGACATACGGACGGACAGACAGACAGACAGACAGACAGACATACAGACAGACATACAGACAGACAGACATACAGACAGACAGACAGACTTGACGAAACTATGAGGGTTCCGTTTTTTGCCATTCGGCTACGGAACCCTAAAAATACTATTTGCTTGCTGCTATCATTCTATTCTTCGCAGATTTTAACTATATTGAATGCAACAAGTCTTAAGGGATTTCACTCAAAACAATAGCAATTTAAAAGGATGCTTTTAAAAGCACTGCCTCCTTTGATGGAAAATGAAATAAATTATCGATGCATAATAATTTACTTTAAGTCAGTATAATTGAAAAACAAAATATCGAGTGACTTTGTAAAAAAATTTTGGCGATATCTTAGACTCCTTACACACTGCGACTCTTAGCATACATGCAGTTCGTCTTCTTCAATTTAAGAGCCGCGCTCTTGTTGGTGGAGTAATCGCCATTATTTTCTACAGTCTGCTTTCCTCTTTACTTCCTGATATGACATGACATTAATTTTCTCCTTCACTTGGTTGAAATAGCTTATCCTAGGCCGTCCTCTTCCCTTCTATGATATTCTTTAAAAATCTGTCATGTCGTATTAAGTGTCCTATCATATTCCCTCGTCGATTTTCTATTGTTTTCAAACTATTCCTTTCTTCGTCTACAATTTTGAGCACTTCTTCGTTTTTATTTTTTTTCTGTCCAACTTATTCTTTCCATTCTCCTCCAACACCATATCTCAAACGCTTCTAGCCTCTCTCTGTCTTCTGTGTCAGTGCCCACGTCTCACTTCCATACAATGCTATAATCCAGACGTACGTTTTTATAAGTCGCTTCCTAATTTTCTTAGAGATATTTGCTCTAAGTAAATACTTTTTGCTGTTGAACGTATTTTTATCCATAGCGATTCTAGGGATTACGTCTGGAGTACATCTTGAGTCCTGTGTAATTAAACTGCCAAGATACTTAAAAGATTTAACTTGTTCCAAAAATGAATAGTTGAGTTTCATTTTTATGCTAGCTGAATGAGTCTTAGATACAATCCTAGTTTTAGTTTTACTGTAGTTAATGTTAAGGCCGAATTCTTTAAAAACTGTGTTCATTTTTTCTATTAACTTTTGTAAGTTTTCGCTACTTTCTGCTACGGCTGCTATATCGTCTGCAAATCTTTTAAACTGTATTCTATTTCCGTTCATCTTAATTCAACCTTTTTCAGACTCTGCTATTTTCTTTATAGCACTTTCTATGAATATGTTGAAAATAAGTGGTGCGAGCGGACATTCTTGCCTGACACCTTGTCTGATACTTGCTTTTACCTTTTCCTCTCCTATCTTTATTATTGTCTCCTGCTCTTTATGCAGTTGGTATATGATCCTCCTATCTCTGTAGTCTAGTCCTGTTTCTTTCAGTATTTTCATCATCTTTGCCCAGTCTATTTTATCAAACGCTTTTTCCAAGTCGACAAAGACAATAAATGTATCCAAACCCACTTCCATGCGCCTATCTATGATCAATCTCAAAGCTACATAAAGTTGTGCGTCTTGAATACGAAAGCATTGCCTCTTACGCAATGAACAGATTTAAGTTGGCATCGATGCATTCGCCAATAGACTGGAGGTACATAATTCGTTAAGCTTCTGCATCGCAACTGCATCGATGCTAATACGCGACTGTATCGCTGCTAAAAGTCGCAGTGGTCTTCATGTTGTGTAAGATGATGAAACTGTGGGATTTTTGTACTTTGAACGTAATCAAATGCTCTATTTATGGACTGTTCCACGTAATGTTGAAGCATTTACTTAAATATAAAGCACTTTTGGATGAAGGCTTCAGAACATTTTCTTACTAAACTCGACCATCCTGCCCTTAAAATCATTCTTGCTTTGTTCAGCTGGGGCATCGCCACCTTATCATTTTTAAACAAAAATTACTTGCTCACATCACACCCCAATTAGCAGAGTAGCTTAAGTCGCCATACTTTGATTTTGAAATATTATAGTAATATCAAACACTCGCTTCCGCTGCGGTCATGAAACATCATATTATCTTTACCCAAAGGTTGTCTGGAAGAGATCGTTTATAGCGATAAGACCGCCTAAATTGTACATTTCCTTAAAAGAAATTTGAAAATAATGTATGTTATGTACAATAAAGAGTTATCTATCTATCTATCCGAGCGCTAATAGGGCCGACTGCGCCATGCGCGCACGCACTTACTAATAACTACCCGCACTCTTCCAGGAAATCGTGCACCGGCCGCCGGCGCATAATAATTGTTGCGAGCACCCAATCTTTTATGTTGTTCTGAATGAGTAATTAGTGTTAAGTTTTTTTATCATACTGAGTTTTTTATCATCATCATCATTATCAGTCAAAGTACGTCCACTGCTGATCATAGGCCTCCCCCACGGTTTTCCACAGCCCTGACCACTGCCACTTTGAGCTCCCTGATAGGTAGGGATATGTATGTCCATTACCTTAGTTCTTCCACGTATCTCCTCATTTTTGATTCGATCTCGTAGAAAAACACCGATCATAGCCCGCTCCATCGCTCGTTGTGTAATTTTGAGCTTCTTCATGAGGCCCATAGTTAGAGACGTTTGATAATTGTAATAATTTCAAAATTGTGTAATACATTTAATAATGTGATAAATAAATATGAACCCTTCTAAACCATTAAATATGACTCCAAAACTGTCTTTATCTGAAACAAAAGACAAAGAGAGGTGCAAGAGATTTTTGCTCTTAAACTGGTAAGGCGGCGCGATACTCTACTCAACAGTACCTTGATTCATATCCAATGAATCCTTGTGTAAAACTCGACTAAGTTACCGAAATCTCGTTCGTTACAACGAACACACAAAGCGCAAAAACGCAGACATAACATCTTTTGACATCAAACAAAAAGCCAATGGAATAGAAATGTGAGCGAATCAAATATAAATCATCCATCAGTTTGATGTGATTGAATCCGAATTATTTGGGCCCGCTTCCTGAAATACGTGTACTAAAATTGGGTGAAATTCGTAGTTATTTTTCGTCGAATCCTTTTGTTTTTATGTTGCGTTTTAATATTTGTTTTGCCAAAACAACGTGTGTTAAGGTAATGATTTCCCACTTTAATTCGTTTTGAATTATTTTTAAATACTTGCTATAATTAATTTGCGTTGTAAAAATCATAAAGATGAAAAACTGCCTGATAGCATAGACTGTATTTATTTATAATTAATTTGTTTTAGCTTCATGCACACATAAATATATACTGGGCATAAATAAAGGCTTAACGTAGCTGAAATTCACGTATTTTCCCAATTTATACGATCATATTATGGAAGACATAGTATCTTCTACCTATAAAGTAAAAAGAACTGAATTTTATGAAGGAAAATCTTCTTCCATTTTTTTTCCTGAGAGTGATGTGTGTTTTTTTAGTTCAATCAGATATATTTAAACTAAGCGTTAACTTAGATCAGTATAAGTTTTATTAAAATCGGTTTAGTAGTTTATGAGATATGGGTAGTAACTAACGATCATGAAATATAAAAAATAAGCCGGCTCCAAAAAATGGACATAAAAGCTCAAAATAATACATTTGCTCTCTGTTTAGGAGAAACAAATTCATTTGGACTTTTAGTTCAGTCCTTTTTGGCGGTTTTATTTTTTTAAATATTTTTAGTTGTTTGATCATTTTAGTTACATACGATTTGGTCTGATGTACTGAATGCGAGGTTTAAGGCTTCGTTAAGCTGTAACACAGCCTGCATTTATATACGGCGGAATTAATTTCAAAAGCATTATCTACCAGTCAACGATAGGTCTGATCAGAGATAAGATATTTCTATTCTATGTGTAGAATTGTGTGTGGCTACTAACCAAGCGATCTCGATAGCCGACTGAGGCCATTACTCGATTCCGCTTTGTTCGTTTTAAAAGGAGTCTTCAACAGACAAGACTCTTAGAGTAATCACCTCGTTCAAGTACATACATCAACAAAACATTCCCGGCAAAATAGAACCTAATGTCGTGACATAAGAGTTGAATTTATTTTGGCTTGTTGTACGGAATATTCGCATTGAAATACGACAGATGAATGCCTTATGTTCGTAAAAAGCGGAAAGATAGCCTATGTGTTCGTTAACTTAATGTAAATGTTTAATGCAATGTAAACCTTTAACTTGAATGTATGTAAAATCTTTTTGTCACTAGGTATTTAATAAGACCCTTTGTACACTGCGACTTTTAGCAACGATGCAGTCGTAAAATGTCAACCATTTCTTCAAGCATCTACACTGTCGCGATGCTAACGCGCGTAAGCATCGATGCCGGAAGTCGCAGGTTGTAAGAGGTAATTTAAGTATTTAAATGGAGAGTGCACAGTTTAGGTGAGTGAGAGAAAGACACAACTACAACAAATTCTATACAACAATCACTCTCTAGTCAGTTTTACGTTAGGCTTTGTTCTGTGAAGGTATAGATAAATTTTTCAATTAAATTTTATTCCTAATTCATTGCATTTTAGTTTTTCAAGAACGTGTAAATTTCTTAGCCAGTATGATTTGATCTATAACTCGGTTCCAAAGTTGAAACTTACAATGTGTTTTTATGTTTATATTTTTTTATTTTTTTTATTTAAGGACAACCCACAAAGCATACACTTCACCATCACAAAATACAACAAAATGACAACAAAGTTACAGTGTTGCCTTAATAAAGGCTGCCACGACATGCGTAATAAACATTGTAGTCTGAGACAGACTGTAGTTACCTGCACTATATTATGATTTCTTACAAATTTAATTGACATTTACTATAAACTTAAGCAAATAATTTCGGAACAATCGATTTAAATTTACGTAGTGAGTATGGCATGTCAATCTCTGTGGCATTTAGGCGATATAGTTTACTGTAATAAGACTGGATCCTGTTCATAGTTAAAAAATGACCTAGGTTAGTCCTAAAACTACTTGCTTGAAACGGCAAATATCTGGATAGCCGAGCCAACTTGTACGGTAAATTGTAGTTAATCTGTGCTAGGAGATCGGAGCAATCAATATGACCGTTAATTGTTTTGTACAAAAACATATTATCCAAATTATTCCTGCGGTTTTCCAGCGTGGTGACTTTAAAGTATTCTAATCGTGAGTTGTAAGAAGGAAGCCGTTTAGCCAATTTGCACTGATAGGACAGATGCTAAAGAAATCTCTTTTGAATAGATTCTAACCGCCGCTTATGGACCGCATATAAGGGAGTCCAGATAACACTACAATATTCCATACATGACCTAATTAATGAATTAAAAACAGCTATTTTACTTGAAGCCTGTTTAAAATCTCGACATGTTTATTTTTTCACAACAAAATTTTGTACAAAAGGTGGAATTAACTCTACCAGTTATAGCTATGGGCTAAGCAGAAATGAATGTACTGCCTGTTAAAGACTTAGGTGGCAGAGGCTTTTCATTTCACTTTATATTCAATGTTACTGCCAGAGGGAAGATAGTGCTAAATGACATGCGACTAAGCGCCTGTAAGGGCCTATGTGGCGAGGCACGTTAGGCTTGTTAACCCTATGATGCTCCATGAAATTTAACCATATATCCACCTTGTTTTTTGGCCTGCGTAGCTAAAATAGAACAGCCATTGACTAGATGCAAGGAAAAAATGAGTTTTTTTTATTGTTTTAATATTCCAACTTGATAAACATTTATCAGGTATATTTCGGGAGGCTTTTGCCCTGCCCAGTTGGACACTTCAGGCTTAAAAAAAAGAACATTTCTACATGATAACATGCCAATAAAATTTAAGGTTGTCCAGTGGTTTACTTTTCAATTCAACTTCGCCCAAAGCATCTGTGACTGGTAGATAGTCATCTATCACTGTTCGTTGAATTAAAGTAACAATATATATAAATATTAAAGTTTCGTGAATTATGACACCAACAAAATAAAGTACAAATGGCTAACTTAATGTTTAAAGCATTCTCTGCTATTCAATCATTGGGTGAGACGGAGAGAATTAAGGCCTTACGTTTTTGAACTAGGCACAAAACTAAATTATCGAAAATGATTAAGTATGTTGTCTGCGACGTAGAGGTAACGACTACGAATGTCTACGGCGTAGCACCTTTATTTTTGAACTCTAGCAGAAGTCAGAAGAATCAAAAGAAGTTGTTGCTGCTCGAGTAGCTATTATTGATGTGTCAGGCTTACAGTAGATATTGCTATTCTTAGCATGACTCTCATTATGGTGCAACGTTTCGCAAATACTTATTGCATGACATGGACTGGCTGTTCTGCCATACTCTGTGGCACAAATTAAAAACGTTTTACGGTGAAATGAGGCTGGTTAGCGCGGGGATGACGACGCCCGTGGCACATAAACTTTATTCTGCCTCCGTGACGAACTGACATAACGCACTTATACGTCCTAAAGGTGAAAGGTGAATACGTTTGCTAGTATAGTCAGGCATGTATAACATATTTTAGTTATTTAGTCTAATACTTAGTACAGATATGTGGAAAGAAAGAAGTAATGCTAATTTTTGCTTTTGAAAAATAATGATGACCGTTCAATGATGGCTAATAAGTTTGGAGACACTTTGACCAAAGACGCAGTGTAGGACGTCAACCGTTAAGATGGACAGACGACCTTATAAAAGACGCAGGATCAAACTGGATGCAGACCGCTTGTGATCGGTTGGAAAGCCGTGCCCTATGTTCAGCAAGGGACGTCCTTTGACTGACAATGATGAGATAATTTCGCACTGGCTAATATTATTTTGGGGCAAGCATAATAGATTAGCTGTATCATACTGGTCATACACGTGTTTTGTGAGTGTTTTGACTTTTCCGTTTTGTTTTGCTAAGTGTTTTTAGAACGCTTAACCTTTCGAAGTAACCTTTTTTTCAAACATAAATGGCAACAGAGTTACCTACGACACCAGATTTTAAAATAGTAATGATTCTGCGAGATGTAACATACATATATTTATTTACAATGAGAACCATTGCTAATACAATGAAAAGTATAATACAGTATTATTCATGGCAAATTTAATTTGGTATTGTAATTATTTTGATTTAAATGCACTTACATAAATATCTTTGCAATGTTGAGTGCATACAGGAAGAAAGCATCTTGTGATAAATTCTCTCTATCCAGTTTTCTCGGACACATTGCATTAACTTAATCAGTTTGACGTTGCTATATTCTGAACAGCTCTCATCATCCCAGCTATCATGAGCATTCCCTTGCAAGTAGTTTGGATTTTATTCATCGACTCCAAATCACCAACGTAAATTACAGCAGAAGAGACGAGCAACACAAGAGAAGTCCATATAACAAAAACAACAACTAACAGACGACGCGTTTGGTGTATTAGTTAGAGGTCCTGAATATCACCCCGGCCGTTGCGGGTTCGAATCCCGCAAGGGGCAAATGTTTTTGTGATGAGCACGAATATTTGTACCTGAGTCATGGATGTTTAATATGTAGTATTTAAGTATTTATGGGAGACGCCCCCTTCATAATCGTTGTCTGGTATTCATAACACAAGGAAGAAAATTCCTTACTTCGAAACCACCACCACGGTGCGTTGTCTGTCGCATATTTATATAATTTATTATTACTTACCGCAACAGGTTAACGCGTGCCTCTGGACGTAGTCACTCAATTCAATTATAAAAAGCCAAGCAGTGTTCTGTCACTTTATCAAAGCTTAGTGAGAAGTATTTTAGAATACTGTTGTCCTGTGTGGTCTCCATTCTACGTGACTCATGTAGAAAGCATAGAAAGGGTTCAGAAACGCTGCCTAAGGTATCTTGCCCGTAAATGTAACCTAGGTAGAGCATTTAAGAGTTACGATGAGAGACTAACTAAATTTATTTATTTATTTTATTTAAACTTTATTGCACTGTAAGTTGTACAATTGGCGGCCTTAATGCCTAGTGGCATTCTCTACCAGTCAACCACCTGGTAATGCAGAGAGTTTAATCAGTGGCGGAATATTAATAATATGTGAGAAGAGTGGTAAGAAAAAGAAGTAAAATGCACTAACATAAATATACATACTAATATTACACAAATATATAATAGGATACATAAGCAAAAGAATAATAAACATACAAAGAATACATAAACTTAATAAATACAAAATTATGAATGATTAAGCTGATGATAATGACGACATCCAAAGAACACAAATAAAAGAAAATGGCTGTTAATTCTGAAGAGAGCCAAGGTTAAGATAGTGGGTGCGGAGAGACTTTTTAAAAGTAAATTTGTTGGGGGACATTCTGATTTCATTGGGGAGGGAATTCCAAAGTCGAATCGCAGAGATGGTGAAAGAGTCCGACATAAAGCCGGTCTTGAAAAGTGGTGTGAAAAGAGTGAGATTATGGGAAGAGCGAAGGTTGCGCGAAGTAGTGGAAGCCAGATAGTTGAAGCGCTGTGCCAAATAGGTCGGAGAGTGAGGGTTACGAAGTATGTTGAAGAGAGTGCACAGGATTCTTATTTCTCTGCGATGTCGGATGGGAAGCCATTTAAGCTTGAACCGGTAAGCAGAAATGTGGTCGTACTTACGGAGACCGAAGATAAAGCGAATACCATTGTTAAGGAGACGGTCAAGTTTATTGAGATAAGCTTCACTGATGTTCGTACAACAAACATCGGCGTAGTCGAGAAGAGGAAGTACGAGAGACTGTACAAGAAGAGTTTTAGTATGAGAAGGGAGAAAGTTTTTAAATTTATAGAGAGCCCGTAAAGTGGCGGTTACTTTCCTGCTGACCTCGGAAATGTGTTTAGACCAGCAGAGGGTGCTGTCCATGTATAGCCCCAGGTTCTTGACATTTTCACTGTAAGGTATCACGGCCTCATTAAATAAGATCGGAGCAGTGGAGTCCATGTCGATCTTGGCCAACTGCCTTGAGCTGCCAATAATGATGGCTTGACACTTGGACGGATTCACTGATATCCCAAATTTCTCGGACCAGTCAGCAATACAGGCGAGGTCACGATTAAGGGCTGATATGGCCGAGCCTATGTCAGGCACCTCTGCCTGAGCATATAGTTGCAGATCGTCTGCATACAGATGGTAAGAGCAATTAAGATGGCGAGTAATAGAATTAATAAAAACGGAAAAGAGGAGTGGAGGGAGAATGCCACCTTGAGGAACGCCAGTTGTGAGATTGGACCAATAAGAAAACTGTTGGTCAATCCGAACAGTTTGTTGGCGTCCCTGAAGATATGAGGTGAACCATTCCAGTGCTTGATGTGAGACCCGCAAATGGGACATAATTGCAAGGAGCACGTCGTGGTCGACATTGTTAAAGGCATTAGAGAAGTCAGTCAGAACTAGAACAGTCACTTTTGAATTATCCATGCCCTCTCTAATGTCTTCAACCACCTTAAGAAGTGCTGTGGTTGTGCTATGTCCCGGACGAAATCCTGACTGATAATCATTCAGGAGGTTATTGTTAAGTACGAAAGTAGTTAGTTGCTCATGGACAACTGCTTCTAGGACTTTTGAAAGAAAAGGAAGAATGGAGATAGGACGAAAATGAGTAAGTTGACTAGGGTTAGATAATTTAGAAAGAGGAAGAACGTAGGCTTTACGCCACACAGCAGGAACCACCCCAGAGTCGAGAGAGAAATTAATAATGTGCGTTAGGATTGGGGTAATTTGGGTTAGCACGAGTGAGACCATAGTTCTACCTATATCATCACAGCCGGTCGCATTCGATTTGATGGACGTGATGTACTTGCGGATCTCATCAACAGACACAGGCGAGAAAGTAAAAGAATCATGAGAGGGAGACGGAAAAGAAGCCAAATAAATTATCGTCGAAGATTTGATGTCAGCATGGAGGGAAACAGAAGATGAGAAGTGAGAATTGACTTCATCTGGAGAGAATGGGTGACAGTTAGTGATTGAAATAGGCTTGCCTATGCCAAGAGTTTTAAGAAATTTCCATGTATTGGCTTGAGAAGAGTTTTGGATATTAGAATAGATATGGTGGCGTTTGGCTGCTCTCACCATCTGATTGCAGCGATTTCTGGCTTTTTTAAATTTCTCCCACGTTTCCTCACATCTGTTTAGCTTAAAGGCCCGAAAAAGATGATCTCGCTTCGCCATTGCCGTCCTAACCCCTGGAGTGATCCAAGGGACAGGATGACGCTTAAGTTTTACAGACCGCTTTGGAGCATGAGCATCGTATAAATTCAGAACAGTCATATTGAAATGTTCCACTTTTTTATCAATTGTAGAAGCGGCATACACGGGCGTCCAGTCAATGGTGGCAGCATCCTTTTTCAATTCTTCAATATTGACTTTGGCAAAGTTACGCAATGACAATACAGTGGGTTTGGGTTTGATCGTGCTTAACTTATAAGTAATGAAAATAAGATCGTGTCGGGAGAACCCAGGAGCAGGTAATTGTCCGTGCTGGAGTACGAGGTCAGGGGAAGAAGTAATAATGAGAGCGATCCACATATCGAGAGTGTCAAGATTATGATGTGTAGGAGATAAAGGCAGAATAGAAAAGTTGGCAGAATTTATAATAGAACGAAATTAGAAATTTGGTGTGCTCCCATTAAGTGCTCGCCGAGAGCGATATGACTTACTTTGTCTGCACAAGATATTGCATTCTTCTATTGATGCCCCGGATCTGTTGTTCACAGTAAACATCAACACAGCTTATAGGACACGCTGCTCTAGCACCTTTGCAATGCAAGTCTTTAAAAATAATACCTCATATTATAATCCTGTGGTCAGAATGTGTAGAGCCTTTAACGAGTTAAAAAAAACTAACAATGATGTGGACGTGTTTGGCAGGTTTTCTCTGTACAAAAAAATCATCTCAGATATAATAAAATCCAAGTTTTCTCAATCACCCTCGAATACTGAATAACTGTTGATTTGTTAAATTATTCTTTTCTTATTGTTTTTTTTTCTAATATTATTTCGTTTTGTCTTCTAATCTTTAAATTTCACACAACGCTGCGAATTGTAAAATCATGTTATGTACACTGTTGTTGGACTACAGTTTCGTCTGTAATTTGGATCTTTTAGTTATAAGCAAGTTAAGACTGTATTCTGTTTGTGTACTTAATAAATAAATAAATAAATAAATAAATTAGAGAATAGATCAAGCGTTAGAAAGAGGCGAAAGAATAATAAACTAGATATTGATACATTTCTCGAGTTTTGGGGTGATGTTTCACCCCGGTGCCTTCCGAAGATTAAAATGGTAGTAATATTCAAAAATGATAAAAATAAAAACGTTCCAATATTTTGTTGTTACACTTAACGTTAAGTTGTTACACCCCGCTTACTTGAGAATGGCTTAAATTACAAATGACGACACTAACGCACGCTGTAAACGGCTTTAAAAACTACTTTGTAGCAGATAAGTATACGGTTTTACAGCTCTATTATACAGGGTGATCGTCTTAGCTTGACGGGAAATAAGGAGCTATTTCCGTAAGATTTATGAGAGAATCCATTGCGGTTGCCTCGCACGTACTGACTTGAGTGCAGGTTGCACTTATAATGCTTTGCAATTTCCCAAATTGGCACTACAAAAAGGTATAAAATATACACCGAGCAACAGCGAGTTTTCTGTGTTTATTATGCAGGATGTATGGAAACTTAAATAACAGCACCACCTTGAGCATATATGTGCATATTATGTCCTGAACACTTAACTGATTTCTCTTGAGATTGGCCACTGCTACCGAAAAGCAGGGGGTATTTTTAAGTTACGAAACCAGAGTTTTTAAATCTGCACCAGCCGAAAATTACATCAATCTAAATAAACCAAGTGTGATAGTTGTGTCCACAACGTGTAATGTCAAACGCGCAAAACCTCAGACTCCCCAAAAGATTTTTTATTCAATTGACCTAATTCTGAAAGAAAAAATATAATTAAAAAAACTATTTAAGGTTTAATGTAGTGTTTTAGTTTTACTGGCACTTCTGATCATTCCTTGCTCTGCGGATGACGCTCTGTCGAGAGAGGATTCGGTAGGCACCGGGCCGCTGCACCGCGCTGACATTATTATTATTACTATCAACGCTCATAAATAACTAACCATTGCTTGTTTACGTATTTTGGCGAATTTGCGTACGTGATGGCTTGCCTTTTTTATAAATAGACAGGAAAACATTTTGATAAAGATTTTTTGAAAAATGTGCCTCATATTAAAAAGTAGTGCAATTGATTCTGCTCGTTATTCCAATCAACCTATTTAAGGATATGCGCATTTAGCATTACACGTTGTATAAATATATATAGTAAAACGACCTAAAACCTTTTTTGTGCGTGACACTACCCTTCAAGGGTGTGTATTAATTAGTTTAAAGTAAAGTAAGTTTTAGACCTGCATTCAAACACCAGTTTTACAATTCAAAGATCTGCCGCTTAAGGGCTACAAAGGTTAGCTACTCGTGTCAGTGACTACAGTTGTAATATAAAGATTAGGGGAACGCGAAAGTGTTAATGAAAGCAGCTACGCACAACCTTACAAATTAGGTAGTAGTAGGTAGGTAAAATATTTTGTGTGTTCAATAGCTTATTTATCGAAAGGAAGGTTTTAGGCTATAGAACATCACGCTGCGATGGCATGGGAGGGAGCAAACTCAAAAGTATTTCTATACTATTATTATTTTTTTTTATTCGAAACGGGTTTGCTCTTGACTCTATCCTAGACCTAATTGGGCTTAGAAAGAGTTGACGATGGAGCAAGCTCACTCAGAAGGCACTTTGACACTTTCACTCTATCTTTGAAAGTTTTCGGGTTATATTCCATTGGGATCACTGATGCAGGCAAAGAGTTCCACTCTTTGGCTGTGCGCGTAGACATCCTTTATAATGAATGTCTAGAAGCGCTTAGTACGCAACAGTGGAATATCTACACGGTATGGGTGTTATCCCGCGGTGCGTCAAGATGTGCGGTGGTAAAAAAAGGATGGAGGTTTGAGCTCATGCGGAGTTCCTGTGTACACTCGCCAAAATAGAGCCTGTAAAATACCGATAGACTGGCAACTTTGCGTTTGGCGCATGTATTATTATCACCAATGAGCCTTATAATTTTGTCCCGTTTGGAGTGAAAATGAATGTGACAGTTTGCACGGAAATCCGATAATTGCGCGGTCAAAGCAGTGTAGAACTTGCCTCCCCGATTCAGAACCATTCGGATACGGATTCGGTTACGATTCGATAACTTTCACATTATGTTAAAATTATAATAACGTTTATTTATTTATTTTTATCCAATACAACTATTTTATTTTAATCATTTATCATTATTTTTGTTATCGAATTGACATATCAATATCCGATCAAACTACAACATCTACTATATAAAAATAAGTCGGGTTTTCCTTCCTGACGCTATAACTCCAGAACGTACGAACCGATTTCCATGGTTTTGCATTCGTTGGAAAGGTCTCGGGCTTCGTGAGGTTTATAGCAAAGAAAATTCAAATATAAAACAAAAAGAAATCTTCTTCTTTTAATCACCAAATGAAATGTTACATAAAACGAAGCCTTCTGGTGGCGAAACGGAGTTCGCGGGGTTTGCTAGTTAATTTATAAACGAGTAAAAAATCTAGCCGAAACCCAAGCCGAATGACTTATGAACCAAAGCCTATACTCGTTTTATACTAATGGTTAATATAGACGCAGTTAATTTATCCCCTTTCCTACCTTGGTATACCTTTTTATTTTGGGTTTATAAAAAATAAATAGTCAATAGAAAACTGTATGTAAAGCTATTGGTGGCTAAAATACTGTACAATATTTGACTTTTAGCAACGATGCAGTCGTAAAATGTCAATCTTTTCTTCAAGCATCTACACTGTCGCGATGCTAACGCGCGTAAGCATCGATGCCGGAAGTCGCAGGTTGTAAGGGCTGTGCACTATCCATTTAAGTTAAATGGATAGTGCACAGTTTAGGTGAGCGAGAGAAAGACACAACTACAACAAATTCTATACAACAATCACTCTCTTGTCAGTTTTACGTTAGAAATTAGGCTTTGTTCTGTGAAGGTATAGATAAATTTTTCAATTAAATTTTATTCCTAATACATTGCATTTTAGTTTTTTTCCCTACCTTTACCCCGTCGTGGCAATGCACCAGCCGTGCAAGCCAAACAAAAAAAAAAGAACGTGTGAATTTCTTAGCCAGTATTATTTGATCTATAACATCGGTTCCAAAGTTGAAACTTACAATGTGTTTTTATGTTTATTTATTTTTTTATTTTTTATTAAAGGACGACCAACAAAGTATACACTTCACCATCACAAAATACAAGAAATGACAACAAAGTTACAGTGTTGCCTTAATTGAAGGCTGCCGCGACATGCGTAATAAACATTGTAGTCTGAGACAGACTGTAGTTACCTGCACTATATTATGATTTCTTACAAATTTAATTGACATTTACTATAAACTTAAGCAAATAATTTCGGAACAATCGATTTAAATTTACGTAGTGAGTATGGCATGTCAATCTCTGTGGCATTTAGGCGATATAGTTTACTGTAATAAGACTGGATCCTGTTCATAGTTAAAAAATGACCTAGGTTAGTCCTAAAATTATTTGCTTGAAACGGCAAATATCTGGATAGCCGAGCCAACTTATACGGTAAATTGTAGTTAATCTGTGCTAGGAGATCGGAGCAATCAATATGACCGTTAATTGTTTTGTACAAAAACATATTACCCAAATTATTCCTGCGGTTTTCCAGCGTGGTGACTTTAAAGTATTCTAATCGTGAGTTGTAAGAAGAAAGCCGTTTAGCCAATTTGCCCTGATAGGACAGATGCTAAAGAAATCTCTTTTGAATAGATTCTAACCGCCGCTTATGGACCGCATATAAGGGAGTCCAGATAACACTACAATATTCCATACATGACCTAATTAATGAATTAAAAACAGCTATTTTACTTGAAGCCTGTTTAAAATCTTGACATGTTTATTTTTTCACAACAAAATTTTGTACAAAAGGTAGATTTAACTCTACCAGTAGCATACATAGCTATGGGCTAAGCTGAAATGAATGTACTGGACATTTCTACAGAAGGGCACTTTTTTTTCTCAATTCGGTGGTTGATTTTTAATTTGGATTTTGTAGTAGTTTAAATAATAAAAAATGAAGTTTACTCCATCCTGAAACATAAAATAACGATTTGCCTAAATTTTGTTGATTGATCTATGAGAAAAGTTAGGCTCCGAATTGAGAAAGCACCGAATTGAGAATAGATGCAACATTATAAAATGTATTGTATTGTTTTGCATTCTATTGTGTATAAATATAATGTATTTGAATGATCAATATAAAAAAATACCTAAAGCGTTATGTTAACTGACTGCTGGTCTATCGGTTTAATAGTTTAAGTGCCTATCTATATCAATAATTCTTTGTAATGTTAATAATAAAAAAAAAACAATCAACATGTTTATTTTTCTATCTATTCTATGTATAACTAATAATCAATAAGCAATCTCACTCAGGGTAGGAAGTTTTTAAAAACTAACAAAATTAATTAAAATTAAAATCGAGTAATGTCTGCACCGATTCGAAGATGATTTATTACAGGCTAACTTATTCTAAATACAGGCACGGGCTGTTGAGGCTGAAACGGCTAAGTCGATAATATAATACATGAGCTTGCCCTTAAATATGCTAAGGGCAACCCTAATCTAAGACAGAAGGGAGAGAGGGTGCCATAACTCCTCCCTCCTTAATAGTGAAATTATCAGAACGATCATTTTCAATATCTCTCCGATCATTTCGCTAAATTTTTAATAACCATTTACGCAACACATATAAAGGGAATACAATTAAACATATTATAACTAAACATAATATGACAAAATAACCTAAATTAACACTGAAGTTAATTTCTTTTTTATCACTCAAAACACTTTCTACTTGCGCACTGTGCTTTAGAGCATATGACATATATTTTATTTCATCCAGGTTAACTCCAACCATGTTTAGTGCGTGTGTGCTTGATAGATTCGTATGACCGTGCATCACAGGTAAGTTTATGATCGGGATCGGTTTCGCGGTATCTAGCGACTCGTAGATATGGTGATTGATTTTGAGTCCACGGACTTCTAGGTTGCAGGGTTCATCAATAGTAACGAGGTAAGTCCCAAAAATAGGCTGCTTACTGTTCTGGTCGTGGTTATCACACAGACTAGTTATCGTTGTTGGTATTCGACTATACAAGATCCAATTGTTGGTATTAACCCTCTGGATTCTTACTTCTTCGATTTGAATTTGATGCTGGTGACAATGTGTGAGAGTATTGTCAAACTCCAAAAGCTGCTCCGCACAGGTAGGTTTAAGGTAGACAGCTTGGTTGTCTGTCGTACATAAGAACTGGTCGCCAGCAGCGAGCGCGCGGCATGGCGTGGAAATTGGTAAGTAATTAGACTTTCTCGCCAATAGGTAAGGAAATTCAGGAAAGATTGATATTGTGATGTTTTCGGACTCGTGGAATATTGGTAAGGAATAAATCTTATAATAACTATAAGTATGATTATCAGTTATTGGTATCTCCATTATAAATGTTATCTTGTCTTTCTTAACGTATGATTTGACATACATTGTTTCCTCTAATTTAATACCTCGTTAGGTAAATACATAAGATTTGCAAATTGAGCTATCGATTTTAAATGATTTAGTAATTCTTTCGAATTGACTATGGATTGATGTTAAACTGTCAATTTACTTAAGGCTAGAGTTGTTTCAATCTCCCTTAATTGTGAATTAAGACACACAGGAAAAACGCAGAAACTCCTTGAAAAATCCGATCCGGCTGTGCCAGTTACGTATCGGGAGCCGGGTGGGGAGTTTTTAAAAACTAACTAAATTAATTAAAATTAAAATGCGAGTAATGTCTGCACCGATTCGAAGATGATTTATTACTAGCTAACTAATTCTAAATACAGGCACGGGCCGTTGAGACAGTAGGGCGAGGGGGTTCCATAACCAGCTACTTGGTGCAGCATGTTTGTTAGTAAATTATGTCTTCATAATATTTTGTTACATTTAATATTTAAATTCAATTAATCACATAAAATATTTTATAATATTTAATATTTAAATACAATTAATCACATAAAAAGTAAATTGAATATGTTAGGTACATTCGTAATATGTTATTGTTGAATTGTTTATTTGTCAATTTTAAGACACTTGTTAGTATTTTTGTACTAACTTACTGATAATTTATAGGGAGATCTGTAATTGGCCATACCCAATGTATTAAAACGTGAGTTATAGCAATGAATGTGCTGTTGATTTTCTCGATAAAAAACAATAATCAACAACAACAATTAGCTAAATTAATAATATAAAAGTAAAATCTCAATTCGGTGCACCATTTTCCACGGAATTGAGATCCATGGAATTGAGAAAATAACACAATACATCAAATTACCCAAAAATGTTATGAGTTACAGTAATTTCTACTAAACCTAACGATAGAAAGCTATTAAACACTCAATAGTTTTAGCACAAATCTCATAAAATACTTTAGATACATAATCGAGGTGGCACACCGATTTGAGAAATTACCCTGTACCAAAAACACCGAACGATTTCGTACCTTTGCAAATTGCTCCTGAGTGCTACAGATCTCCCGTTTACAGTGTTCGTCCACTCGGGCGCAACTGTCAGATGACGGGAACAAGTAGTGCGCGTTCTTATGCATAGTTAGTGCTACAGGTACATAAAAGTAAATTTCACCGAATTGAGGCACAAGCCTCGGACAAAATTTAAATGTGTCACTGTATTCAAATTAAAGGATTCATGATATATGTAAGCACGTATATGGCTTCATTATTTATTCCTTGTTATAAGTATTTAGGAATAATAATCAGCAACTTATTATTTTAAAAGTTATGAAACGAAAACGAGTAAATTCTGGAAACCGGACACTCCATTTTAGGCCAAATTCTGCCCGTTTTTGAACTTTCCGATTTTTTTTAGACCGTATGTACAACCTGGTGGTCTCTTTGATATGCTCTCCATCAGGCCAAGAGTTGTATAAATACGTGTGATTTTTTTCAGACACGTTATTCAATTTTAAAGGTAGGTTTTTTGCTCCAGTCGGTCAATCAGTCGCTTCTGTAGAAATGCCCTACTGCCTGTTAAAGACTTAGGTGGCAGAGGCGTTTCATTCCACTTTATATTCAGTGTTACTGCCAGAGGGAAGATAGTGCTAAACGACATGCGACTAAGCGCCTGTAAGGGCCTATGTGGCGAGGCACGTTAGGCTTGTTAACCCTTTGATGCTCCATAAAATTTAACCATATATCCACCTTGTTTTTTGGCCTGCGTAGCTAAAATAGAACAGCCATTAACAAGATGCAAGGAAAAAAATAGTTTTTTTATTGTTTTAATATTCCTACTTGATAAACATTTATTAGGTATATTTCGGGAGGCCTTTGCCCTGCCCAGTTGGACACTTTAGGCTTAAAAAAAAGAACATTTCTACATGATAACATGCCAATAAAATCTAAGGTTGTCCAGTGGTTTACTTTTCAATTCAACTTCGCCCAAAGCATCTGTGACTGGTAGATAGTCATCTATCACTGTTCGTTGAATTAAAGTAACAATATATATAAATATTAAAGTTTCGTAAGTTATGACACCAACAAAATAAAGTACAAATGGCGGACTTAATGCTTAAAGCATTCTCTGCTATTCAATCATTGGGTGAGACGGAGAGAATTAAGGCCTTAAGTTTTTGAACTAGGCACAAAACTAAATTATCGAAAATGATTTTATTACGCCGGCCGTCGTGGGTTCGAATCCCGCAAGGGACAAATGTTTTTGTGATGATGACGAATATTTTTACCTGAGTCATGGATATTTAATATTTATTTAAGTATTTATGGGAGACGCCCCCATCATAATCGTTGTTACTACTTTCCGAAAAGTTGACGACCTCCGTGGTCGAGTGGCTAGCACGCTGGTTTCAAGCGTCGCCATCTCGTGAGGTTCCGGGTTCGATTCCCGATCGGATCAACGTAGAAAACGATCTTTCCTATATTGTCTCGGGTCTGGGTGTCGTGGTAGCAACGTTGTTTCCGATATTCATAACACAAGTGCTTTAGCTACTTAGCTTGGGATCGGAGAAATGTATGTGATGTTGTCAAATATTTATTTAAATATTTATATTTATTTTTAAAAAAAGTAGGGGGTAATTTTAAGATACGAAACCAGAGTTTTTAAATCTGCATCAGCCGTTAGCTAGCTAGTTTTAATAAGATAATTACGTGTTCCAAAATCACTCTATTTTGGGGAGTGTGCACAGGAACTCCGCATGAGCTCAAACCTCCATCCTTTTTTTACCACCGCACGTCTAGACGCATCGCGGGCTACCACTAAGCGCTTCTAGCTAGAAATCCATTATAGAAGATGTCTATGCGCACAGCCAAAGATTGGAACTCTTTGCCTGCATAAGTGTTCCCAATGGAATATAGCCCGAAAACTTTCAAAGATAGAGTGAAAGTGTCAAAGTGTCTTCTGGGTGAGCTTGCTCCATCGTCGACTCTGTCTAAGCCCAATTAGATCTAGGCTAGAGTCAAGAGCAAACCCGTTTCGAATTAAAAAATATAATAATAGTATACAAACACTTTTGAGTTCGCTCCCTCCCATGTCATCGCAGCGTGATGTACCTAAAACCTTCTTTTCAATAAATAAGCTATCCAACTTACCTACCTACTACTACCTAACTCGTAAGGTTGTGCGAAGCTGCTTTCATTATCACATTCGCGTTCCCCTAATCTTGTTATTACAACTGTAGTCACTGATACGAGTAGCTAACCTTTGTAGCCCTTAAGGGGCAGACCTTTGAGTTGTAGAACTGGTGTTTGAATGTACAGGTCTAAAACTTACTTTACTTTAAACTAATTAGTATACACCCTTGAAGAGTAGTGCCACGCAAAAAAAAGTTTGAGTTCGTTTTACTTTACATATTTATACAACGTGTCATGCTAAATGCGCATATCCTTAAATCGGTTGATTGAAATAACCAGCAGAATCAATTGCACTACTTTTTAATATGGGGCACATTTTTCAAAAGGTCTTCATCAAAATGTTGTCCTGTCTATTTATTAAAAAGGCAAACCATCACGTACGCAAATGCGCCAAAATACGTAGGTAAACAAGCAACGGTTAGTTCTTTAAGAGCGTCGATCGTAATAATAATAATGTCAACGCGGCCCAGTGAATACCTACCGAATCCTTTGTAGGTATTCACTGGACAGAGCTTCATCCGCAGAGCAAGAAATGATCAGAAGTGCCAGTAAAACAAAAACACTACATTAAACCTTAAATTGTTTTTTAATTATATTTTTTCTTTCAGAATTACGTCAATTGAATAAAAAATCTTTTGGGGTGTCTGAGGTTTGGCGCATTTAACATTACACGTTGTGGTATACAACATCTATCACACTTAACCTTTCGAAGTAACCACTTTTTTCAAACATAAATGGCAACAGGGTTACCTACGACACCAGATTTTAAAATAGTAATGATTCTGCGAGATGTAACATACATATTTTTATTTACTATGAGAACCATTGCTAATACAATGAAAAGTATAATACAGTATTATTCATGGCAAATTTAATTTGGTATTATAATATTTTGATTTAAATGAACTTACATAAATATCTTTGCAATGTTGAGTGCATACAGGAAGAAAGCATTTTGTGATAAGTTCTTTCTATCCAGTTGTCTCGGACACATTGCATTAACTTAATCAGTTTGACGTTGCTATATTCTGAACAGCTCTCATCATCTAAGCTATCATGATTATTCCCTTGCAAGTAGTTTTCATTTTGTTCATCCGACATCGAATCCAAAACACCAACGTAAATAGCAACAGGAGAGACGAGCAACACCAGAGAAGTCAATTGAACAAAAACAACAACTACCAGACGACGCATATGGTGTATTCGTTAGAGCTCCGGACGCCTCCTATTACGTCGGCCATCGTGGGTTCGAATCCCGCAGGGGGCGAATGTTTTTGTGATGAGCACGAATATTTGTACCTGAGTTATGGATGTTTAATATGTAGTACTTAAGTATCTATGGGAGACGCCCCCGTCATAATCGTTGTCTGGTATTCGTAACATAAGGAAGAAAATGTCTTACTTCGAAACCACGACGATTGGTGTGTTGTCTGGCGCATATTTATTATTACGAGTATTACTTCCCGCAACAGGTCGACGCGTACGTCTGGACGGAGTCACTTACTCCAATTATTAGAGAATAAATCAGGCGTTAGCAAGATACAAAAGAATAATAAACTAGATATTGATAGATTTTTCGAGTCTTGGGGTGATGGTCTGCACCCTGTGCCTTCCGAAAAGTAAAATGGTAGTAGTATTCAAAAATGATAAAAATAAAAACATTCCAATATTTTGTTGTTACACTTAACGTTATATTATAAATTGTTACACCCCGCTGACTTGCGAATGGCTTAAATTACAAATGACGACACTAACGCACGCTGTAAACGGCTTTAAAAACTACTTTGTAGCAGATAAGTATACGGTTTTACAGCTCTATTATACAGGGCGTTCGTCTTAGCTCGCTGGGAAATAAGGAGCTATTTCTGTTAGATTTATGAGAGAATCCATTGCGGTTGCATCGCACGTACTGACTTGAGTGCAGGTTGCACTTATAATGCTTTGCAATTTCCCAAATTGGCACTACAAAAAGGTATAAAATATACACTGAGCAACAGCGAGTTTTCTGTGTTTATTATGCAGGATGTATGTAAATCTAAATAACAGCACCACCTTGAGCATATGTGCATATTATGTCCTGAACACTTAACTGATTTCTCTTGAGATTGGCCACTGCTACCGAAAAGCAGGGGGTATTTTTAAGTTACGAAACCAGAGTTTTTAAATCTGCACCAGCCGAAAATTACATCAATCTAAATAAACCAAGTGTGATAGTTGTGTATACCACAACGTGTAATGTCAAACGCGCAAAACCTCAGACTCCCCAAAAGATTTTTTATTCAATTGACCTAATTCTGAAAGAAAAAATATAATTAAAAAAACAATTTAAGGTTTAATGTATTTGCATTTCTTGCTCTGCGGATGACGCTCTGTCGAGAGAGGATTCGGTAGGCACCAGGCCGCTGCACCACGCTGACATTATTATTATTACTATCAACGCTCATAAATAACTAACTATTGCTTAATTAATCCCTCAAGCATATGTTAACGAGACACAATGGATATTCTATTGTTATGCGGTCGCATGCGACCGCTTCGGTGTTCTTTCTAACAATTGTATGAACAATTATTTCAGGTAGTTAAAAAACAATTTGATATTACTTTCCCTCAAAAGAAAATAGTTATCAATAACTGTAAACCGAAATTCAGTGACTGGGCTACACGAGGAGTTTATACAAGTAGGAAAAAAATGTTTGAATTGTATAACAAAAAAGCATATAGAAAGGATCTATCGTTTCATGAGTACGTTAAGAGGTACTCAAAAATTTTCAAAAGAGTTTGCTATGTAGCTAAGTCGAATTACATACGCGATAAAATTAAAAAATCTAGTAATAAAATCAAAGAAACATGGAATATTATAAATAAAGAAACATGTAAAACGAAATCTCATGATAACAAATTTAGTCTAGAAATAAACAACAAGCTTATTAAATCTGATGACGAGGTAGCAAACGCTTTTGAGGATTACTTCTGTAACATTCCTATAGAGACGACTAAACAGTTGAGTTCTTGCTCAAGTCACGCGAAATCATTACTTGTGTCGAGTGTTCATAAGTGCGAATCCTCATTTAAATTCAGAAATATTAGTCCTTTAGACATCATAAAAACATTTAAAGAATTAAAACAAAAGAAAACAGAGGATAAATCGGGTATATCAATAGACACAATAAAACCCATTATACCTCTAATAGCTCCTTACTTATCTTATATCTTTAATGAATGTATTGACCAAAATCAGTTTCCAAATTTATTGAAACATAGTAAGGTTGTCCCTTTATTTAAATCGGGAGACAAAAGTGACCCCAGCAATTTTAGGCCTATTTCAATATTACCCACAATAAGTAAAATTTTTGAAAAACTCATTTATAATCAATTGCTTTCCCATTTTAAACTTAATAATTACTACACGAAAAACAGTTTGGGTTCTCTAAAGGTAGAAATACAACTGATGCCGGAGTAGCACTCATCAGACACATTCTTGATGCTTATGAAGACAAACATGATGCCGTAGGTGTATTCTGTGATTTATCAAAGGCGTTTGATTGTGTAGACCATCAGACACTGCTCATTAAGTTAGAACACTATGGTGTCTCGGAAAACTCATCTAAGTTGTTAAGTTCGTACTTATCAGGTAGAATACAATCAGTTAACATAAATGGTACCTACTCTTCCGGAGCCCCTCTTCAAATGGGGGTCCCCCAGGGCTCAATATTGGGGCCTTTGCTTTTCCTGATATATGTAAACGACCTGCCATTTTATTCCACAAATCTTTGTGAGATAGTTCTGTTTGCTGATGATACTTCTTTGATTTTTAAAATGAAAAGACATGAAGAAAATTTTGACGAAGTAAACAATACTCTCTCCAAAGTATTGAATTGGTTCACCACCAATAACTTGTTGCTGAATGCTAGTAAAACTAAATGTGTAAAATTCACTTTGCCTAATGTAAAACAACTTACACCAAATATTGTACTAAATGGTAATAATCTAGTTTTAATAGACTCCACTGTATTTCTGGGCATTACACTTGACTCAAAATTACAGTGGGGACCTCATATTGAAGCCCTAGCTAGGAGGCTAAGCTCGGCTGCCTTTGCAGTTAGAAAAATAAGGTATCTGACTGATGTTGAAACGCTTGTGTATTTTAGTTACTTCCACAGTATTATGTCTTACGGTCTTCTCTTGTGGGGTTCTGCTGCAGACATTGATACCATATTTATTTTGCAGAAAAGAGCCATTCGTGCTATTTATAAACTTAGTCCTCGCGACTCCCTGAGAGAGGTCTTTAAGAAAATCAACATATTAACTGTGGCTTCTCAATACATTTTTGACAATATAATGTACGTCCGTAAAAAATTAGATTATTTCATGAAGAAGAGCGACATTCACTCATATAACACAAGAAATAAACACAGGCTTGTCGTTCCTAACTTCAGATTAGTTAAAACTAGTAATTCGTTCATGGGAAATTGTATAAAATTCTTTAATAATATACCACACAATCTTGTCGAATTGCCGGTTGATAAATTTAAGAAACACGTTAAAAACACGCTTATGTCTAAAGGCTATTATAAGGTTCAAGACTATCTGAACGACACGAATGTGTGGTCTGTCCAGCCTGCACCTACTGATGTACTTACCTTTGATGATTTTGATTTTACGGCAGCTAGTGGTGACTGAGTTTGTTCCGGCGTTTCTTCTCAGCACTTGCCTAATTGTCTGTGTTCTGTCTCGAAGCGCTGGTAGGGCCCAAAAGATAAGGAGACATGATTCGGCCCCTTCAGGGCACAATTGTTTTTATTTTATTTTTCACTGTACATTTGACGTTCATAAGTGGCATATTGTGTCCTAAATTGAATAAATATTTTTTGATTTGATTTTGATTTGATTTGATTTGATGTTTATGCGTTAATGGAATCAGGCGTTACTTTGCGGAAATCCATTATTAAGTTGTAATTTATAAAATTATTTTGCTTTAAATTTCCGCGAAGCGACGCCGGCGCAGGCAACTAACAACACGAACCGTCACCGCGTTTAGTATTAGTTCAGGCAAATGCAGGATGCACCACCCGCCCTCCCTCAATACGCATGCGGCACAGCTGATGCAATTATTGGTACCCAACACCAACGTGCAAAAAACCTCGACCATCCTCAGGAGATGTTGTCGCCGTGCTCCGCCGAGGCGACAACATCTCCTGAGGATGCCACGTGTAGTGGCAAAACATATTTTGGCGAATTTGCGTAGGTAATGGCTTGCCTTTTTAGTAAATAGACAGGACAACATTTTGATAAAGATTTTTTGAAAAATGTGCCTCAAATTAAAAAAAGTAGTTCAATTGATTCTGCTCGTTATTCCAATCAACCTATTTAAGGATATGCGCATTTAGCATTACACGTTGTATAAATATGTATAGTAAAACGACCTAAAACTTTTTTTGCTTGGCACTACCCTTTAAGGTTGTATTCTAATTAGTTTAAAGTAAAGTAAGTTTTAGACCTGTACATTTAAACACCAGTTCTACAACTCAAAGGTCTGCCCCTTAAGGGCTACAAAGGTTAGCTACTCGTGTCAGTGACTACAGTTGTAATAACAAGATTAGGGGAACGCGAAAGTGTTAATGAAAGCAGCTTCGCACAACCTTACAAATTAGGTAGTAGTAGGTAGGTAAAATATTTTTGTGTATGATAGCTTATTTATCAAAGGGAAGGTTTTAGGCTATAGTACATTACGCTGCGATGGAATGGGAGCAAACTCAAAACACGCGGACTAAGTCGTGGGGGACTGCTAGTGTTTATACAGGGTGACTTTTTTATCAGTACCGATATTTTGTGTAAAGACTCCACTGACGAATATGAACAACTTTTACTATGGGGGCAATAGCGAAATCGAGAAAAAAAAACAGCTGTTCCATACAAAAGTTCAATTGGCGCGCGGTCAAAATGTATGGAACAGCTGATTTTTTTTTCTCGATTTCGCTATTGCCCCCATAGTAAAAGTTGTTCATATTCGTCAGTGGAGTCTTTACACAAAATATCGGTACTGATAAAAAAGTCACCCTGTATATGGTAATTTTGACCCGTTAGAAGTGAAAATGAGTGTGACAGTTTGCACGGAAATCCGGTAATTGTGCGGTCAAAGCAGTGTAGATCTTGCCTCCCGATTCAGAATCATTCGGATACGGATTCAGTTACGATTCGATAACTTTCACATTATATTAAAATATCCTTTGAGGTTATAAAAACGTTAAATAATTTATTATTATCCAATGCAACTATTTTATTTTGTTCATGTATTATATTTGTTATCGAATTGACATATCAATATCCGATCAAACTAAGACGTTAATTTACAAACAAGAAAAAAATCTAGCTGAAACCCAAGCCGAACGACTTATCAAACGTTCTGAATCGCCCTGCTGATGTGAAGCCTATACTCATTTATTGCTTCAACACCCGAGCGGTTGCAGGCAACCGCATAACAATAGAATTTGCATTGTGTCTCGTTCACATACGCTTGAGGGATTAATACTAATGCTTAATGTAAACGCAGGTTATACCTTACTGACCTAGGTATACCGTTTTATTTTGGGTTAATAAAAATTAAATAAAAAGTAAATAGAAAACTGTATGTAAAGCTCTGGTTGGTAGAAAAATGTACAATACTATTAGTATGTATGTTATTGGTAGCAGAGCTTTCTATTCGGTTGTATGTAGGTACACATTATTTTACCAATGCTAACTCGTATTTTCGTCCTATGGAGGGTGAAACACACTGAATACAAAGGAAATTTCAGTACTTAAGGCCTACTAATTAAACGCTGAAAACAGTACATATACCTAATTATCTAATGTTCAGAAAGCTGTTCCGCGAGAATTTAATTTCTGCGAGACTTTAATTTCGGCTATCTAGGTACTTTATTATTCAATTTATATGTTATAACAGCTGTGTATGTAAGCCAATGTTTGAACAGAAGACGATAATATTATACGATATTTCAAAATCAGCTCTATCCCTCGGGGAATAAGGGCGAGGTCGAGGCTTTAAATGAAATTGTAAATTGAGTGGAGCTTGAGACCATTAGCAAAGACTTCGTGTGTTGAATACTTACTTGTGGGTTACATACGGGATTGAATTTGTTTATAAAGCTTACCTTAAAAAATGCGCCAGGCAATACACTAATCGCTATGGTTTCGAAAATGAAGTATATATTTTTCTACCTACTTAGAGTTGTCGCCGAGCTGAATCTGAGACAAGTAATCCAATTAGTTGATCCAACTTTGAGAAAGAGGTCAATCGACGAATCCAACTCGCCTGGGCTCTAGAAATTGGTAAGCTTAAGTGGCAATGGGCGGGGCACATAGCGCGGAAACCTGATGGCCGTTGGGGCAGAAAAGGTCTAGATTCCACCCATTGCCCAAAAGCGAGGCGTAGGACGTTTATCGACAGGATGGACAGACAGCAGGATAAAGTTGGATACAGACCGCTTGTTATAGTACTCTGTGAAAAACCGTGGGGAGGCCTATGTTTTGCAGTGGACGTCTTTTGGCTGATAATGATGATGATGATCTATGACTTAGGTATAAATGCTCGTACTCCTCACACAAACCTTATTTTGCTGGATTTGGAATCTGAGCCCTAGTCTATTATCAAAATTGATAGTACGAAATAATATAAGCAGTGGATCAAATGACAACAATGAAAGAGCCCGTTTCACAAACGAACACTTACCAACAAATATTATTCAAACATGGGTCGGCTTTTCGAATGAAATAGTGGACAGAAAACGTTAATGGACGGAACCGGTATAATTAGTTTCACCTCCGGCCCCGTCCCGATCCGACCCCGTAATTTTAATAATTATTATCTTATTCTGTACGGTGACAAAACTGACAAAGTAAAAATCATAAAAATCGGTCGAGCCGCTCAAATCTTTATTTTTTTTTCTTTTATAAGAACCTGGCCTGACAATACCTAACACAACAAAAAAAGAATTAGCGTAACTAGTCCAGCCGTTTACACGTGTAGCCGTGACTAAGGGAAATATGGATTCATTTTTATAAATAGAGACAACTTTGAACTGCGGTCCAGACATAATTTTTCAAGCGTATGTTTACATGAGAATATAGGGAATTTTCAGGAGAGTGCAACGTAGGCTATTCGGTCTAGAACCGATATTTTACACGTGCATTCGACTACACTTTCTTGATTTATCACTTGTGGTTTAAAGGCTTCTAACTAAGTTCCAACTAAGTTTTGAATGCTCACAAAGCTTCGGCTTAATTTTGTCCTCACTCAATAATTTTAATATTTGCCCCCTGAAAGCTGTTAAGATCGTTTTCAAAGATTTTCTACAAATATATATTTTATTGCACAAATTAAGTGTACAAAAGTGGATTTGATGCTTAGGCATTCCTCTACCAGTCAAACCTTTAGGTCATTTATTACTGTATATACTTTGGTCTTTAATTTTATACAGTATATTTGCACTAGTGTTAATCAACTGCCCAAATAGATTGAATACCAAAACATCTATCACTATTATACGATCAATCATGTCATATTCTTATCATAAAAGTAAAAATAAAAAACTTATAACTTCATTTAGTTCCATTTTTTAATTTTCGAACTGGCTTTCTTCCAAACAGTGATCATTACCACTTTGGCCATTTTCTTAGCAATTATCCAACAATTTTCTCTCCAATGCATTTTCTACTTATATTTAAATTAATGTAATTTCGCGTGTAAAAGATCATTTATCACTAACCAGAGGAAAACGTGGAAAGAGCTATTAGGAAGGATGCCAGCGGGTAGGGTGTAGTAACGATGATACATCATGAGAGAAAATAGGATTTTAATTTCTACCTAAAGCCCTTGTAATAAAGAGTTTTAGGCATTGCGTAAGTGCTGAATTATGGATTATAATACGTAAAAGAAAATCGTGTTATATACACTTTTTATAACTCAAGAACGGCTGAACTGATTTGGCAAAAAATTGGGGAGGGGGGGGAGGTAAATACTTTTTATCCCATTAGACGGGACCGGGGCTGAGGTGGGACGAGTCCGGAGCGAATCACAACCTACTTACTTTGGGAGATTGTTGTTCTCGCATTTGGTACCTAGTTGGCAAAATTGTACTACTTATCGTTGGAAACTTTAAATGCTAATGCGTGACTTCCTAATATTAAGCCAAATTTAATATTGTTAAGCTGTTTGTTTCAAAAAAAATAAATGTATGAGTTTGGTAACCAATATTTACTTTTGCAGGTACCTGGGCATCAGGAACCCTTTGAAGAGTCGGCATCACTCCACCAAGAGGGTGGTGGTCATCAAAATAGCCCTAGTGTGGCTCCTCAGCATGTTTGTGTCAAGTTCCATTACAGTTTTAGGTAAGTGTCATGTTCTTAAAAGAATGAATTAGGAATCAGCTGTTTTGTAACATTCATGATGACTTGCGAGGATCTTGGATCGCGCATCGTGTTACTTGTTCCATTTTAACACTGAACTACAATAATAGTAGTCCCCCTAGCCGATTTCAACTACGGTGGCCAGTCACAACAACTAACCGACTGCGCGGGACATATTATAGTGCCCAAGTGTGTGCGCAAACACAGGTACACTCTCTACGCTCATAGCCCGATGGTACAGCAATCTACACGAGCGGAGAGAGATCTGGCGCTGGACCAACGGCTTTACATGCTTTTCCGAGGCACGGGGGTGAAACGCCATTACTTCTAAACTCCGGGCTACCCTAAGAATTTCTGATCAGAAAATCCTAGGTATATTTTTGGCCCAACCCGGGGATCAAACGGGGGCCACCCTCTTACCGCTGCCCCACCGAGGCAGTCTAACGAACTACTATTACTAGCGTATGGAACTGACATCACGAACAAATTTCGTGCTCCATGAATTGAAGACACAGATATCAACTCATAGTACAAATTCAAATTCATAGTAAAGATTATAATTTGAAATTCAAAATTCAAGGAAAACGTCACCATCTTTTCATCGTATTGCGCGACACATTTTTTGTTTCTCATAGCTTCTCTATACGTGGTCGTAACAACTCACTGCCTTTTAATTAGAACTAACATTCTTTGATAGGTTTTCTTAATTCTACTAACACTACGTAATAATATGGATTATTATTGACAGATAAATATATTAATTTGATTTTTTATCCGAAACATTCATTTGCTTAACATATGGTATTACATTCGTGTTACAAGTTGTAAAGTAGTTGATCATGTTTGATTAATTATGGAATAAAAATCAAAATTCGTATGTACAGTCGCCAGCACAACAGGTTACCCAATTTTGTTGCAAACAAGCCCTTATTACAAAGGCAAGTGCAAGCGCTTTTAGATAGTGTATTGTGAATATTTTTGGATTTATTTATTTGATATTCTCATATTGCATATTTAACAATATACCAAAAGACATAACTCATTTTGCCTTCATAAAGATGAAATAAGAAACCAAAAATTTGCGCACGCCCGTGCGCAAATTTTTGGTTTCTTATTTCATCTTTATGAATATAAAATATGACACTGTGAGTGTTAAAAATATTCTAAAGCATCATTTTGCCTTATTTTTTTTAATTAAAAATATTTATGAGTATCTAGAATTTATTGTACGGACAACAACACGTCAAGGTAAACACTGCGGTGTTTACCTTGACGTTGTTGACGACGTACCTTGTTGACTTTACGCTTGCACTTGCCATCGCTTTTATTTGAAGTGTGTTGTGCTCTGCGTGCGTACCAGCGATTTTACTTGAAAGTGATTAGGCGCTAGAGTCCTCAACCGTTCCTAGCATTTTTTTTTGTTTTGCTTCGAATAACCGTTTTATTTTGTAATAATAATCTAATATCTGTCACAATTGCATCATTTTTTTAGGTTAGATAAATCCATTTCATATTATGTTTTGCAAATCTCAACCATTTGTAAGGGTTCGTTAAATTTGTTGCAATTAACTTTTACTAATATTAAATTTAAAAAACCCCGTTAAGTGCGAGTCGAACTCGCGCTCTGAGAGTTGCGTACAACTTTAACTAAATAAGAGGTTCACTTACTTTCACTTAGCCAAAATACCACAATAATTTGTTGACATCAAAAATAACTGTGTTTTTCATAGTATTTGTATGACGGATAAAGTTATACTTGCGGTTGATAAAAATGTGCTGTATATCAAAAACTCGTACCTATTTGCGTTAAAAGTATTTGTAAAGATGTACATTGTGTCACAAATGTTGTACTTACAAATAAAATGGTTTTTGAAACCTCGATGAAACAAGAGACACCTACCTACCAAATTTCAGCTGTGTGATACTAAAAGTTTCAGAATAAAGTTGCTGTGACATACGGAAGGATAGACAGACAGACAGACTTGACGAAACTATAAGGGTTCCAATTTAGTAAAGTTTTTAGGGTTCCGTAACATATCAAAAATGTTACGGAACCCTAAAAACTTACAAATAACAAATTTTCATCATATGAGGGGCACATAAAGTTAAAACATAGTGTACTCGTATGTTCTAAACGTAAAGGAGCTTAATTTTAACGCTTGGTCTCTCTGCTGTCTTTGTGTCCGAACACTGGCTAAATATTTGGTGAAATGTACATTTCCTCTGCCAGTTGCTTTCAAAGGCTGGCCTGGCACGGGCTATCTGCATAGCTGGCCGTCAATCTTGTGGGCCAGTGATTTAGTGTTGTACGGCTGTCGATACTCTGACTATCGATATAACGATAACTAATGTTGAAAGATTGGGCATTTATTATTTTAAGATTATGAAACAGAAAAAGAAATATTTATATGTTATCTTATTCAAGGTATTAGTTGTAACTTACTGCGTATTTAGTTTTGTAACTGTATTTTTCATTTTAATATTATCAGTATCATTTTTACTGTATCTGCTATACCTACAGGACCAGTAAACTTGCTGTGGAACTTTCTAATTGGCTAGATGCCATAATTAAAATGTAACTGTCACAAATTTATCTATACCTAGTCTTGCCATAAATATTGTCACAAAGAAAAAAAATGTTTTTTTTTTCAATGAAAATATTATTTATTAGAGAGTTAGACAGAGAGTGTTAGTTTTATACATAAATATAAAACAATTTAACCTCTGCGACCACAAAAAAAACAGAGGGGTTTGAATGACTCTTCCGCGTTAGGACAACGTGCGCAGGCGTCATCGTGTCACAAACATTTACATTTAATAATTTACGCAACCAAATATTACTTCTTGTAGGAAAAAGCTATTATCGTTTGTTGTTACTGAGTAAATTGCCTATGCTTGTGTCTTAAATATGTAAAAACTTAAATAAAGTAAACATCTCTTTCTCTTCTAAATAAATGAAAAAGAGAGATTACAACTTTTTAAAGACGTCAATCTAAACAATTTCTGTGAAAATTTAAAAATACATAGTCATTTGCGGAGACATCAAGAAGACATCACTAAATTGTATGTGTATATGGACGACACTAAACTCCGCAAAAAAGCCCTTTTCTGCGGCAGTGACAGCTGTAGAGTTTCGCTTTTTAAAGTAATTGCAGTCTATCTCGTTTCATTTCTTTTGAAGTGAAAGAGACAATCAATTTATTTTAATTTTAGTTGTCGCGTATTATTAGTTACCTCTAGAATCGGAACCATAACTTTTTATCAAGAAGGATTGTTTGTAGTGTATGAAGAAATTAGAGTTTGAGGTGGCTCTTAATTACACATCTTAAAAATAAACAACTCTTGTAACTCGTCGTTGTTTGTGTCTGTCTACAATTTAAGCTTTTAATTAAAAGTATACTGAGTATAATTAAAAATATACTGAATATCGATACTTCTAATTTTAGTTTAAGTGCACAACACTGTCAGTGGACACCATTCAAAGTAGCCAATCCCGTAGTGATAGCGTGGCGAGAGGCAAAATGCAGGCTTTTACACTGTAATCTATTTCGGAATTGGTGAAATAGTAGGTACGGCAATCCGGTGAAATAGTACAAAATCCGTTTTTTTATGGTATGAAGGATTTGGAAAAGTAATCTATAAACATGTTGTTGCTGTGTGTGAGATCATGTAGTTAAAAGTTATTTATCAAAAAACTTATTTTCGTGATTTCGAATGAACTGATCAAAAATTGTTTTATTTCTTTTATTCTGGTACAAAACAGTCATTACATGACGAATAATTTAATCTAAAAAAATATATTTAACAGACAAAGTGTATCCAAAATTACTTTCTATGTCAGTATATAAAGTTACAACAGATAAAAACTGTAACTATAGTCCGTTAAAGACATAATAAAATATCATGTAACGTGAAAGTTACAAGTAAATACAATCTTCGGATACATAATATAATATTAGGACCATGTTAAAATAGTAGGTAGGTAATAACATCTATTTTGATACCAACTGAAAAGATTTTTAAACAATTCGCGTTTGAAGTGACTAAGTGTGTGGTTAAATATGTCTGCATTATACAAAGTTAGAGAGCGGGTAAGATTAGTTATTTTTATATTTATAAGAAGATAAGTTATTCTTAGTATATTTTCTATGTGTTAGAGGTGTGATGTAGAAACTTCGTTGTGAATCCACCGTCATTTACATCATATTGATGATTTCAATATTTATTCTAAGTTTTTTGTAATAACAATTTTTATTCCACATAATATCACCGTAACTTTTCCATCAACTAATTAAATATTCCTGACAACGGCAATTATCGTCCAAAAATCTTTGAATCTGTTCCAAATACTTCAGAACTCACTCAAGTTCTCAGCAATCGTTTAGAAATCAGTATTCATTATGCTTTTAATTTGCCAAGAGAAAAGTTGCTCGATGTTTTCAAAAGGCGTCGTTATAACTTATTAATTCAATAGATAATGTTGATTTACGAGCATTTGGGACTTAGTATACTTTTCTGATGTAGAAGGCGGAAGAATTTTAATTCTTTATGCCCCAACGACATCATTTAGGCCACGATAAATATTGATTGGCTTTGTGCCGGCTAATTGTTAGAGCTTGACTGTTTACTAAGATCCTTAGACACTGCGACTTTAAGCAGCGATGCAGTCGCGATGCTAACGCGCGTTAGCATCGATGCAGTCACAAAATTTCAACCTTCACATACTGCGCTACTTTTAGCATCGATACAGTCGCGATGCTAACGCACGATAACATCGATACAGTCGCGATGCAAAAGCTGGTAATTGTCAAATTATGTACTGAATTTTGGCGACTGCATCGATAATAACGGGCGTTGGCATCGATCCAGTCGTGCTACTGCATCATGCTAACGCGTGACTACATCGATGCTTATTTAAATTTTTTTCATTGCGTGAGTTGCGATGCTGAAGCGCGTTTTCAAAACGTGCGACTGCATCGATGCTTAAAGTCGCAGTGTGTAAGGGGTAATTTAAAAGGAAACGCTACTTAATGTATCTGAACAACAGATTAAAAAACTTTTTATAGTGCACACAGCAAAGGGTCGGTGCCGTTACCATAAGTATACGCCGGTTTTACTCGTTAGCCATGAAATAAAAAAGTGTATGGAAAAGTTCTGCAAGTGACTGCTAGAGGCACTGTACAATTTGTCATATACTTTTTTTTAACGTCGTCGCTAGCGCATAAAACCGCCGTACACTCATGGTAACGGTACGGAACTTACTGCTCGCGTCGGGAATTCCTAGAGATTACAACACGATATTATAGTCATAGTGCACAGGTTTCTTCTGGGCGAGCTCGTTCCATCTTCGACTCTATCCTGGCAATACTTGACCAAGTCAAAAGAAGTCTAAAGTTAACCCTTTTTATTGTATAAAAAAAAAACAGTGAGAAGATTTTGTCTCTATTTTAAAAGCAAGAATGATTTAAATAAAGAATTACCTAAGCTTCGATAGACCAATAAGAATGTATTAATTTGACATGGCCATTTATCAAGATACATTGCAAGATATCAAGATACATCAAGACACTTTGACAATTGTACAATATACATTAATACTCTATTTCATCAGATTGACTTAATTCGAATTTATTACGTTTTGACCATCCCAAAGTACCGTTAAAATACGTCAGATCGTTTTACGTATGCTACGCGAAGCTACAGAAACAAGAAAACATCAAAATTTCAACAGAGAAGATGGTTGGAGTATTCCACCAGCATGGCATCCAATGCTAGCGAGGACCCAAGCTAGACCACTCATTGCAAGATCACAAGACACAGTTAGCTCTTTCTGCGTTGATAGGAACGTTTATTAATATTATTTTAAGTGACGGTAGTTTAATTTTTCAAAGCTCTGTAAATGACAAATAACATCTTAGTCTACCCGTGATCACGAACGCTGTAAAGTATTCGAAACGTCGAGATAAAATTTAAGAAATTCGCGAAAAGTAAATCCGTAAAATAGAGTTTTATTTTGAAGAGTAATATTCGCGTAAACTTCAGAAACAAGTATGTATAAAGACATTTCTTCATGTTTCGCTATGTAATTATAAGTGCTAGCTGGTGCTAGATCATCATTTGTCCCATACTTCATACGAAATGACGTTCCATATAAGAATTATTCGCCGCTTAGTGCTAATTTGTCGATGGTGTGACAGGCCCTTAGAGATCCATAATTGAAAAGATAACAAGCGGTATATATGTATTGACCAAAATGTATTACCTTGTACAACTCCACTTAAATGTAGCATCCAGGAAATTTGCACCAAAGTGGCGTTGAAAATTATTCTCGAATGTAATAACCCCCGGGCAGTTCATTAAAAATCACTTATTGGGCCAACCCTGGTTGTAGCAGATACTGACGTGACACTATCTATCCCTCTCACTCACCTCGCAGACAGAAAGAGACGAATGATCTGTCGCTTGTTCTCAACGAGTACAAGCACTTGATATCAAAAGCTTCATTTGCTGTTATTATTTAAAAAAGGGAATACATTCAATTTCAACTGCATTTCAAGTTAAAATAACTACCATTTCAATGATTTATTAAAGTTATTTTTATGTTGAGCTCACTAGAAGAGTATTTTTTGAAATTCAGGCTTATTTGTTTAATCATATTCTGGACAGCATTTTCATGAGACGGAGTTTTAGAACGAGTCCTGGATATTATCATCATTTTGTCAAAACAATATCTGTGTTCAGTTTTATATCTATCAACGTAGAATTTTTCCAAACATGTCCTTTCTAAACATTTATAGTCCACAAGTCTCCAGATTTAGTACTTATATAAATCCCAAACCCTACATACTAAGGGAGGATTTAGAAGACATATAACTTCGGACTTGATTTATATTAAGCTGACTTAGTGACACAATTTCTGAAGTTGTTTACGCAAAGAAGTTTTTCACAGAAGGCCCGCTTTGTTATGGGATTTGGGACTTACAGCATCAAATTACAGCAAATACTACTCTTTTTGTTGTACAGTGGCCAAACATCATGTTTGTTGCGAACCTTGGCCATGGCCTTTGTTGCAAACTTGCCCTTATTACAACTGAATAAGATATCGCAGTGTTTACCTTGACGTGCTATTATCCGTACAATATCAAGGCTGGATCAGAACATACTTTCTTTTCCTAGCTATATCCTGGTTACTTCATATTTAAAGTCTTAATAGTATCTCCAGTGTACTAGCTCTGACAACGAGCAGCACTTGACGTCTGTGGCCAAGGAAATATGGTGGCGTGCCGGCGCAGCGTTGTGTATCGAAGGTAGCAGTTGTTATGACGTAACGGCAGCTTTCAACAAAATGTGTTTCAGTTCGTTGCTGTCGTCGACGAGTGCCGTCCGTGTCTAAGATCCCTTAGAAACAAACCAAATATCTGCAGACCCCGAATAGAAAGAGTTGAGATCCATGTCATTTTCTATATTTTTTTCTTAAATTAATTATTTTTTTAAAAAAACTCTACATTAAAAATTAGCCTTTTATAAGTTTATGTGTTCGGATGTTACGAGGTTACGACTTTGGTACATTTTATTTAAAATAATATTTGACGTCTATAGTGTTGTTGTTTTTGGTAGTGAGATGTCGATATCTATATCATTTATGGTTTATTACACAAACGAAATTTGTGCAAAAGGTGTACTTAACGCCATACGGCATTCTCTACCAGTCATACCTTTGGGTTAAGCAGAAATGATTGTGTTTGTGCGTATATCGACTTTAAGACTTTTTAGTTATAATTAAAATACTGTGTACCTACTGAGAGAAAACAGGTGTTAATTTATTCTCTCCTAATCCAAATGCCTGTAGACTCTCTGGTGTTTGGAGAAGTAAATCCGAAATAACAACAGACATAATTTTTGCTCTAAAGCTTTGAGCTCGCTTTTGCTAACTAGTTAAATACACAATTAGTACAGTAAGGGCCTAATTCACTATCGACCCATAGGCGGTCTCTCTCAATAGTGATAAAGTCTGTTTCTTTTTGCTTGACGAATATTGTAAACAATCTTTATATTCCTTTTTGCAAAATAATTTCATTTAAAAATAAGATAAATACAAAACTCACCAACCACATAGGCGATTCATCAAACGATGAATGATGATGCTTAACAGCACCGAGATCTTTTAAAATCAAATAGTAAATATTTTTTATTTCATACAAAGAAAAACGGACTTTAGGCCAGGTACTATAGTGCCCAGATGTATGCGCAAGACACAAGAAAGTGCGCTCTCCGTTCCTTCAATATAATTAATTCGGTGAGACGACAGTCCGAGATGACCGATAAGAGATCAGGCGCAAGACCAACGGCTTAGCGTGCATCGACCAATAAATACTAAACTCATTTCGTATAATTTACTAGGACTGATAACCCTAACCAGAGGTTATTCGGACATTGTCGTTGGTGTAATGGTTAGCTCACTAATTGCTACCCAAGAGGTCCTGGGTTCGAATCCTGAATCGGGCCGAATCTTGTTTCTGGGTTTTTATGTCTTGAAAAGACATAAAAATGACATTGACGATTGACGAATCCGAAACATGGTCTCTGACTATGGGCCTTATAATGAAGCTCAAAATCACACATCGAGCGATGGCGAGGGCTATGCTGGTTGTTTCTCTACGGGATCGAATCAGAAATGAGGAGATACGTAGAAGAACTAAGGTAACGGACATAGCCTTGAAAATCAATAAGCTCAAGTAGCAATGGGCAGGGCACATCGCGCGAAGAACTGATGGCCATTGGGGCAGGAAAGTCTAGATTGAAGACCTTTTGACCAAAGACGCAGCGTAGAACGTCCACCAACAAGATGGTTAGACGATTCTGTAAAGATCGCAGAATCAAACTGGATGCAAAACGCTAGTGATCGGTCGCTGCGGAAAGCCGTGGGGGAGGCCCATGTTCAGTAGTAGACGTCCTTTGACTGATAATGATGATGATGTCTTGAAAATACTCAGCTCAGGGCCAGGAGATTGGTGGTGATGCCCGTGCCTCGGAGAGCACGTTAAGCCGTTGGTATTGCGCCTGATCTTCCATCGGTCACACACACCTGGCCACTGTAATATCACCTGCGTACCTGGCCTATCTCTGTTGAGAGGCCAGGTACGCAGGAGATATTTTGCCATTACCGAAAATCAGTATGAGAATATTATTATTAAAGTATGGGTAGAGCTACGGGTACCAAAGACAATGCTAAATAATAATAATAATAAATAAATATCCTTTGGACATTCCCACACATCGCCATCTAGCCCCAAAGTAAGCTACTCAAAGCTTGTGTTATGGGTGCCAGACAACGGATATAATACTTAATCCCTCAAGCGTATGTGAACGAGACACAATGCAAATTCTATTGTTATGCGGTTGCCTGCAACCGCTCGGGTGTTGAAGCATTAAATACTTTTTGTTTGTAAATACATACATAATATAGGTACATAGAAAACACCCAGACCAATACAAACAGACATGTTCATGCACACAAATGTTTGTATTGTGCGGGGATCAAACCCGCAACCCGCTGCGTAGAAGGCGAATTCTCGACCTCTACACCAGACCGGTCGTCAAAATCTTTAGCAAAAGGATAAAATGTGGGAATTAATAAATCTAAGGGCTTGCTTCACCATCGAAGATATAATAGCACTAATCAACGACGAAACAACTAACTGAATGTAATTTTATATGAAGTAGTGAACAGATAACGCTATTGGCAACTTATTTAAAAATTGTCAGATGCTCTGTTAGGATTGTATTAAAAATCTGAAAGCATTTGATGAAAAAAAATGACAACAAAACCTAAACGAAACAATTGTTAGTATTTTGGGTACAGTCGATACCTAACTGTAAGTTTTATTTGCTTAATTAAAGTACTTTACTGTCGTAAAAAAGTTTGTAGATAGCAACCCTTTCATTACATTTGTAACATTATTTATATATTATTATAATATTTGATTGAATCTAGAAAGTCCATTAAAACTTAAAACAAAAATCTTCATTCATTAATGTCATAACTCAATTCAGTAACTTGAAAGAAGAACTCTTTCTTACCGACTCTTAAACAAGGTATACTTCACAGATTTTAATACAAATTATGCTTATTATTTCCTAGGCCGACCGTACTTTTGAGTCGGAAAATTGTTACTCAAACCACCAATTTGCGCCAGTTCGTGCTATCACATTGATAAATTTTCGTTATTAATAAGTTTTTCTCGCAACTGTTGCATTGTTACGAGGGTCAAACTGAAAGTTCTTAGAAAATCAAAAACTGATTACATTAGCCAGTTATTAGTTTTATTATATCTTTTCAAAATATTGTCCATTGACGTCAATACACCGCTGCATGCGATGGAACCACTGGGAAAAGCACTTTGCCCACTCGTCCTTAGGGGTCTCTTCAATGGCATCGCGATACGCAGCCACCGCTTCTTCAGCATTCATAAACCGCTTTCCTTTAAGTTTTTCTTTAATTTTTGGAAATAAATAAAAATCACAAGGCGCGAGGTCGGGGCTATACGGCGGGTGACCCAGTAATTCAACGTTTGATGTCGCCAAATAGTCGATCGTTCGCTTGGCGGTGTGCGACGAGGCGTTGTCGTGGTGAAGGAGGATCCTACTGCGAGGTCGTTTCTCTCGAACTTTTTCCAAGACAAGTGGCAAACAATTGGTAGTGTACCATTCTGCAGAAACTGTTTTTTGATCCTCTAACACAATTGTTGCGAAATGACCTATCCTTCCAAAGAACGAGGCCACCATTTTTTTTCCCGCACTTCGATCTCTCTTCACTTTAGTTGGCAACTCTTCGAAAGGAAACACCCACTGAGCAGATTGTCTTTTGGTTTCAGGATCATAACAGTAAATCCAGCTTTCGTCACCTGTTAGTATGTCGAACACAGCATTTGAGTCACCTCCGTTAAATCTTTCAATCATTTTACGGCACCAATCCACACGATGGAGTTTTTGAGCCTTAGTCAAATTATGAGGTATCCACCGGGCGCAAAGCTTCCTGACCGCTAAATGTTCGTGGAGGATTTTGTGCACTTGACTCATACCGATGCCTAAGCTTGTCCGAATCTGCTGATAGGTCACTCTTTTGTCAGTCTCTACCATACGCCGCACAACACAGATGTTATTTTCAGTCGTCGCCGTAGAAGGCCGACCCTCACGTACATCATCAGTGAGATTAGTGCGACCACGTTTAAACTCATTAAACCAGTTGTAAACAGTCGCACGAGATGGGGCTTCATCGTGAAAGGCCAATCGTAGTCTATCATAACTTTCTTGTTGACTTAAATGACATCGAAAGTCATAAAAAATCATTGCACGAAAATTTTCTCGTGTTAAATTCATGTTGACGTGACACAGACAATTTTCAATTTGCCGCCAAATCGTAAAACAAATGACAAATGAATGAAATATATACTCAGTAATATTGGCAAAGAGTTCTATTTTCAAATTTTAGAATATTTTTTTTATTATATTGTTTATAAGTGGCCAGTTCTAAGAACTTTCAGTTTGACCCTCGTATTAAAGTAAGATTGAATTTTAAAGCCGAGTCTCCTTGCTTTCTGCCGTAACTGACCTTTAATGTTCTATTCTTTGGGGAGATCCTTGTCAATTTATAATATTGTAAACGATAATTATATTTTTGTTTTATAGTGTTTTACTATACGATTAAATAAATTGCACTTGAAAAAAGTAACTGTGTCAGACGAGGAATCGAACCCTGTGTCTTATGCTATCCGGGCGTATGTCCTTCATCTTATCTTATTGTTCAAAATTTGTAAAAATACTTCCTTCGGATATTGTTAG